>CM060931.1:62230315-67230315 GCA_030765085.1 Allium cepa
AGCAAGATGCTCGCTATATTAAGACAAAGCAAGGAAGAAACTCGAGAACTCGAAAGTAAAATCATTATCCAATGTTATAATTTTCAAGCTACAAGGTTTAGACTGGATCTATAAAGATCATCCAAAAAAGAATAAATAGATTACAAAATGGTAAAAGATATCTCTAATTATGGCTTCTTGCGAGTTTCAATGCACCTGTGATTTTTAGTCACAACTTACTTCAAATTCCAAAACACTTGTATCTCGATTTCTACATGGGAAAGTTTATTCTACATGGATTGACTCCGATATCGCACGGTTTTTATATGGAAATACTTATAATCTCTACCGAATTCTAAAAGCATTCATGATTCCTACCTTAAGATGCATTCAAAATGAGATCAATGCAAAAGTATCCTAAATAATTATGGGATTTTCATTCACAAGAATAGGAGGATCAATTATAAGAAGCTGACCTCTAATTACCAATGGAACTACAAAGTTTATTCGAACATAAATTATATCAAAGAGAAAATTTTCCCCATAAAGTATGGGTTCGCTAAAGAGTTATGTAAGATCGTCCATAACGAGAAGAATTGGATAACACCAATTGGTTTTATTATGAGTAAGAGAACAACCATTCACACTGTGAACGTGCCAAACTACAATAGGATGTATTTCGTAAGCATGAGAAATAGTGCTCCCAATCAGTATTGGGATGACAATCCATCAGGAGGTTAAGAGATAAAAGAAAATCCCTAGATTTGATCAATGAACTAAGAAAGTAGACGCCAAGTAAGTGCCTGAATATCAACAAAGGATATCAAGATATAATGACCATGAATTCGGGAAAAATAGTTCTAAAAGGAAATTGGGCATTTCAAAAGATTATGCTTGGAATAATCCCATCGAAAATTCACCAACTATGCCAATATGATGGCAACGTGATGAGACGCTGAATGTTTGAAGCCTTGTTTCCAATAAGTAGACAAATAAAGAAGTTTAAATAAATGTGTCTACATGGTTGAGGAGTTAGAATGTAACAACCCAATTTTTAGGTAATAATTAATTTATGTTAATAATACAAAATTGATTGATTAAATTATAATTTTGTATTTTATTTGAAAATGAGTTTTGGAAACTGTTTAATGAAAAAAAATCAAATTGTAAAAATGAAATATTTAAATTGAAATAAATGAAAAACGTGGAAAATAATTTTTTAAGGCGATGTAATTGAGATACAACTTTGGTTCGAAAAAGAAGTGATTTTGAAATATAATTTTTATTTATTCAATTCAAATAGAATTTAGAATTGCTAATCAAAAGAAAATAAATTTATAAATTTGTCTTTTTAGTTGCAAAGCCCCAGCCCAAGAACAAGCTTTCATAACCCAGATTCAGTCTCTTGAATCTTCCACTCGAGATTTTTGTTTTCTCTTCACTTTAAAATTCACGTATACACCCGTTTCACCAGACACTAATCTATTTTCCTCCACAAGCTTATCAAACAATTTTTGTTACTTATAAAACTAAAAACAAATTAAATAAATTACAAAAAATAATTCACAAAATTCAACATACTCTTCACTACATCTATGAGCGTTTATAGCCAGTAGCATATCCTTTTCGCTGGGTTGTTGGTGAGGTATACATGTGCGTTCGAGAGCCTGGATGGAGCAAACAACATTCCAGTGAGTAAAACACTCACCAACCTATGTCTAACATGTTAATCTTTGAGTCTATTCTCTTATTCTTGAATGCATTGTTCGAGATTGACTATGCTTCTTAATCGATCAAAGAAAATAACAAATAGGTAGAGCATGGCTTGGAACAGCTACGCTTTAGGAAAAGCTCCAACCAGTCGATTTGTCTTGGATGACTGATGGACCGGTCAGTCCATCATGCACCTCCAGGTTCACATGGCCATTGGACGTTCGAGGGAAGGTGAGTTGGCGAGTGATATGTGTGATTGAGTGCATTTGTATATGGAATGCCTACTTGAACCTGCTGTTGTTTACTTAAGAACATGGCCTACCTTTGCTATGAGATATTCCATGTTTTGTCCTTCTTTTTTGGTTATCTTTCTCTTATAAACTACATGCATATTGGATTATCTATATGTGTGTGTGTGTGTGTGTGTGTGTGTGTGTGTTTGTGTGTGTGTATGTATAAACATAAATTTAAACTTAGTATAAGATTGAAATAAATTAGTTATAAGGCTTACCTAGTCTTTAATTGTAATTTATGAAGATGTATCTTCTATGAGAGTTGCCGTGTTCGTGTTCAGAGAGTATAATTGCATATATACTTGCTACTTGACTTTCTGGTGCATCTTATTAAAGAAGATTGCATCTATGACTTCTTTTCTTAGCTTGTGTAATTTATCTGTACTCTTGCATATGATGATCTTTTGTCTATCAAACATCTTATGAAACCACATATGATTTTGTGAACTACCTTCACAGGATGTCTTATTATTAAATATATTCAAGCTTTAGTGTTTATATGTTATCTAAATGTATATATACAAATCCAAGTATACTAAATATATTTGAGCTCAAATATCCATAGAGCGCATATGCTTCAGGTCTATTGAAGTGTAAAATGAATCTATTAAAGATTGTACAGGAAATAAAAGAGAATGAAAGTATTTTATTATCTCTGAATGAATTACAGGCTTTAATACATATGATGCTGCTTTTATATAAAATGCGGAAGAAATAATTATATTTGGGCTAGGCCTAATACAAAGCAGGTTGCAGATAATAATACCACATGTGGTATTATATTATGCAGTACACAACCGCATAAACACATACTCTGTAATACCCTCCCTCAAATTATGCCTAGGGTTTCCGTCGACCCCCAAAAATAAAATCATCTTCATCAAAACTTCAATTCTTCATAAATTTGATAGAAATTCTTTAAGAGATAAAAGATAAGCGGGAGAGATATCAACATGCAGTGGAAAGAAGTCATCTTTCACGAGAGATCTCTAAAATTAGTAGCTAACTCTGCAAGTAGGGTTATAAATTCTGCTTGTTGAGTTTATGTTCGATTAGATGAACTCTACTTGTTGAGTTTATGCTTGATTGGAAGGAAGAGATATGCTTATCCTTTAGTATGAGTTGAAGAGAAGATATTGCAAATTTTTGAAGTGAAGTTGACTTGATTGATTAGCTCTTCAACTTGACATCTAGGTCAGCAAGTGGTGTTGAAGCATTACTTGTTGGGTTAGTTTTGTCTTTGAGAACCTTACTGTTGGTTGTTGTGTTAGCTATACCTTCGGGATCCTTGCTATTGAAAGCATCAACCCTAAGCTCAACTTTCAAACGAAGAAAGCTTTCGGCAGAAAGAGCCTTGGTAAAAATATATGCCTTTTGATGTGTAGCTGGTAATTGGTTTACAGCAAGTCTTCCCTTAAGTAATTGTTCTCTGACAAAGTATAAATCGAGTTCCATGTGTTTAGTTGTTGAGTGTAGAATAGGATTTTAGAGAAATAGTACTTAAGTTATCACACCAAATTGTACCTTTTTGTCAGTATTGTTCTTCAATTCACTGAGCGGAGATTTTATCCACGTTATCTCTGTTGTGGCACTTGCCACACTTCTAAACCCTGCTTCGGTGCTTGACCTTGATATTGTAGACTTTTTTGAACACAAAGTACAGGATTTAAGCCGAGGAAAATGCAATAACCACTTGTTGATCTTTTATCATCAACATCTGTAGCCCAATCAACATCTGCAAAACTAGATAAACTTAAATTTGAATGAGCTCTTAAAATCAGACCATGATTTGTAGTTCCTTTTAAATATCTTAAGATTCTCTTTACAGCTTTCCAATGACCCTCGCAAGGATTTTGCATAAATTGACTGTATTGGCACTATAAGAAATTTCTAGTCTAATAATGGTAATATATTGTAGAGCACCTACAGTACGCCTATACTCATTGGCATTTAGAACTGGTGCACCACTGTATTTAGATAGATTAAGATAACTTATCATAGGAGTAGGCAAACTATTTGCCTGATGCATCTTTGTTTTATGAAGTACTTCAGAAATATATTTCTTTAACATAAGAAAATATTTGAATTCGATGTTTGAACTTCGGTTCCAAGGAAAAAATTAGATCACCCAAATCTCTGATTGAGAACTCATTATTTAATTGACCGATAAGCTGCTTGATTTCACCAATGTTATTACCTGACACAATAAATCTACATATATGAGAATATAAATGATAGTTGCATTATAAAATTTTGTAAACAAATAATTATCAGACTTTGTAGGTCTGTAACCCAGCCTGGTTACTTAGTTCTCATTTTCTCAAACCAGACCCTGGATGCTTGTTTGAGACCATAAATAACTTTGTTTAACTTGCACACATACCAGCATCTTCATTCTTCTTAAAACCAGGTGGTTGTTCCATATAAACTTCTTCCTCTAACACTCTGTTTGTTAAAGCAATGTTGACATCTAACTGCTTTGTGCTCCATCCTTTGTAAAGAGCAATAGTAAGAATAATTCTGATTGATATGGGTTTAACGACTGAGGAGAAGGTCCCATTGAAATCAAATCCTTCTTGTTGTGAGAGTCCTTTTGCAATGAGTCTGGCTTTATATTTAGATATAGCGCCATCAGCATTTTTCTTCAGTTTGTATGTCCGCCTATAACCAATGATATTTTTATGTTTGGGTAATGGAACTAGACTCCAGGTTTTGTTTCTAATAAGTGCATTATATTCCTCATTCATAGCATTTATCCACTTTTCACTTTGAGCTGCTTGTTGATAGGTAGCTGGTTCTTCAGTTTCACAATTAGTGATATAAACTATAGGTCAGAAGATTCCAATTTTTGATCTTGTGATCATATGATGACCTGTATTAGTTGCTTGCTGACTTGAGTTGCTTTCATTTTCAGGTTGAGTGTTGGTGGAATCACTGACTCTACGACTTTGCATAGATTCAGATTGAGAATCTAAATGCATTCAGACAAGTGAGCAGGACTTTCATGAAGATCAACTGAATCTTAACCTAATTCAGACTGAGGTAAAAAGTGTTGAGGTTCAGTATGATCATGACAAGTCTGCTCATGTTCAGGAAATGGTATATCTTAGTTCAAAGGTATAGCTAGAATAGGAATCTAGTATTATAGATTTTTTATGAAGTCTTAATGCTAGATTCACTGAAAGGAAAGACATGCTCATTGAATATGACATGTTTAGAAATGAATATTCTTCCCTTGTTATCTAAGCATTTGTAACTTATAGTGTTGTTTAGGTATCCAAGGAAAGTGCAGGGTGCAGATCTATAGTTTAGCTTATGAATATTATATTGCCTTAAGTAGGGAAAACATAAGCAACCAAAGACTTTCAAGCAATGATAATCGGGTGCTTTTTCAAATAATACTTCTATTGGACTCTTGTCTTGAAGAATTTTGGTAGGTGGTCTATTGATCAAGTGAATAGCAATGGCAAAGGCATCTGGCCATAATTTTAGAGGCAAAGCTTCCTGGGCTAACAGTGTAAATCCAGTCTCAACAACAAGTTTGTGCTTTCTTTCAATTAATCCATTTTGTTCTAATGTGTAGGGACAAGTACTTCCATGATTAATCCCCTTTTTCTAGAAATATTCTTTGAGTGGTTTGAATTCCGTCCCTTCATCTATTTTTATGGCTCTGACTTTACAATTTTTCAACTTCTCTACATTAGCTATAAATTGCATAACTTCATAAAAAATTTAGACTTTGACTTTAAGAAATATATCCACACAAATCTTGAATATGCATCTACGAAGGAAATATAGTATTTATGCCCATAGTCAGTATGAATAGTGGCAGGTCCGCATAGGTCAGTGGCCACAAGCTCGAGGGTTTTGAATATATAGTTTGAGAATTTTAAAGGTGAGCTTGTGGCTCTTACCCATTTGACAGTAGATACATATGTAAGGTGTAGACACATTGTAAAAACTGATTTTATTACTTTTCAATATTTTCATTACAACTTCAACACTGGGATGACCCAATTTCCAGTGCCACAAATCAAAATTATCCCTACTCGGCTTATTCTGGTTAGATTCAGAGATATTACAACAATTTTTAACATTATCATTATTCTTGGAATTAACAAATACAAATTTGTATAGTCCCTTGAAAGCATTACCCTGCAAAAGAACTTTCTTAGGTAATATGTCTTTGACAACATAATAATTAGGGTAGAATTCAAATAATACATCATCATCTCCAGCAAATTGAGATACATGTATCAAGTTTTTCTTTATTTGAGGAACTCTCAGCAAATTATTAAGATAGAGTTGCCTCGTACCTTGTATACGTGCATTACCGGTATGAGTTATTTTAGTTGATACACCATTACCCATGTGAATACTCTGTTTATCTCTGTGCTATTTATTTCCAAGATTCAAATTGATGATATTATTTGTAATATGATTTGTTGCTCCTGAGTATGGGTACCACTCTTCATCATGAATATCATTAGTTTTGGAACTGTCATTGATGCCATCAAAATAGATTTTTGAACTTTCTGACTGGTTTCTGTAATCTTGTTGCATGCTTGTCAGGTTAGCACTTGCTGTAAAGTTTCTATGATTGCTAGAGTTTCCTTGTTGCCTGGGTACGTAATTCAGATCAAATCTAAAGTAACACTTATTGGTAGCATGGCCATATTTTTTACATATATAACATCGAAGTCTATTACCACTGTTATTCCCTCTGCCACTCCTTCTTCTTCCTCTGTTGTTCTGACCACCTCTTTGGAAATTATTGAAAGTATTTCTTTTATCTTGGTTCTTTCCTCTGTTATTAGTTGCAATATAATTGACAGAAAAATGAGAAGTCACTGGCCTCTTTTGTTCTATCCTTCCTTCATGAGCAAGGAGGATAGAGTGAACATACTGGATGGATGGAGTGGTTTCTCTTGAAGAGATGACTACTACAACTGATTCATATTCATCATCAAGACCATTTAGAGTGAATAAAACTTGTTCGGTGTCTGAAACACTATGTCCAGTAGCAGGCAATTGATCACATAAAATCTTTACTTTGGTTAAGTATTCTCTCATTAGCATTGTTCCCTTCTTTACATTCTGTAATTGCTTTCTATAAAACATGATTCTGGCTGCTGACTGAGCACTGAATATTTGTTCAATGGTTGACCAGATTTCATGAGAATTTTTACATCCTATCAGTTGTGGTAGTAAGCTTGAACTGATGGAGTGCAGTAACCAAGAACTCAACAAGTTATCTCGTCTATTATATATGATATATTCTCTGTTTGTGATGCTCTTTCTTGCATTGTCTGTAGTGAACTTCTCTGGCACAACTTTTATACTAAGAAGATAATCTTCCAACCCATATCCTCTCGCAGCAGTGATAATCTAAAATTTCCAAAGAAGAAAATTGGATTCATCTAATTGGCTAGATATTGTTTGATTTTGTGGGGCAATCAAAATTTTGGACAAGTTTTCATTGGTTAACTGTTGTGTAGAGGTTGAGGCGGGAAGCAGTGAAGAACTACAGTTTCTAGAATCACCTTCATTCATGATGATTCAAGATTGAAGAGAAAACAGAGAAAATAAAACTGTAAAAGAAACTTGAATTATGAGAAATGATCAAGAAGCTTTAAGATACTCTGGTATGTTACTGAATATCTTGAAATAATGTTGATTCTAAGAGCAATTTACAAGAATTACTACTCTAAGACGAACAAAGCCATATATAGATAATTCTGAGAGTAGTTTGCAAGAATAACTGCTCAGTGGTGAACAAAGCTATATACAAATCCAATAAAGGGGAAAAAATCAGAGAACAAATATAGAGAATTATCAAGAAAATTAGAATGACGAAAATGGCTGGTTTTTTAATAATTTCAGTGATGAATTTCAGAGGAAAAAAGGAGCAGCCAGGGAATGAATTCTCTAGGAAGGGCTTAATATGATGGTTATAAGAAAGTATTGCAGTAGATAAATGGGAAAACTGCAAACGAATACGTAGAGCAATCAAGAAAGCAGGTGATGAATATCTGATTCTTTTATTGATATGGTTCAATGATGTATTAAAAATCTTACACGGACAAAAGTTAAAAAGGAATATGAGATAAAGAAGCAAAGAGAAAACAAACTCCCTTGTTGATGAAAAAATAGATTGCAGCAAATCTATGATTTAAGAGGAGAGATCAACACCAGTAGACTATCGTTACACATTTTTTTATAGCTTCGATACCATATTGTAGATTGTGCAGGAAATAAAAGAGAATGAAAGTATTTTATTACCTTTGAATGAATTACAGACTTTGATACATATGATGCTGCTTTTATACACAATGTGGAAGAAACAGTTATATTTGGGCTAGGCCCAATACAAAGTAAGTTGTGGATAATAATACCGCATGTGGTATTATGTTATGCAATACACAGCCGCATAAACACATATTCTCCAATAGAATCCGAGACTCGAAGGAAAATATACAGTTATATACAACTGCGTTGGGAAAAGTTTGATTTCACTTTATGAGTTTATGAATATAATTCATTCGATGTGTGAGAGACAGCATACCACAGTTGTATAGTTATAGTACAATTTATGACAAGTAAGAAATTATATAAGAACATTCAAAGTTTTATTATACTCTGTGAATAAATAAGAAATATAAATTATAGTTGATAAACAACCAAAAAGAAGTTATTAAGGATATCTAAACAAAAGATTTATAAACAGATTAATAACTTTTATTTATACGTTACTTCCATATGTATGTATTATATAACTTAGTAAGGTTGTATATTAAATTTGATTATAAAAATGAGTTAGTGTGTCCATTTATCACTTTGGATTGCCTGTACTTCTTTTTGTTGATATGAGATTAGTAGTTTTGTTGTTTACATCGCATGCACCTATCATTATGTGGGCATAAAATTCCAATAGCTACATTTGGACTAAATTTATAAAAAAAATTTGAAAATATGCTTATGTGAAAGGCCTACATTACTTTAATTATGCTTTGTTGTTATACATAGTCCAGGTGAATACTTTGCATTGCTCTGTTCTCGATGTGTTGTTCTTATTAGTTAATCATTATGTTGTGAAAAGCTCCTGCTATTTATATTTTGCCTAACTATTATATCAATAAAGAAGAATATTTACAAGTTAAACATTTGAATATGAGATGGGTTACATTTTCTAGGTGTGTACTTTCTTCCATCTATGTGTATCCGTGACTAAGGTAGTGTGTAGGAACGATGGTGTGCGTGCCTCTACATACCTACTTGCTTCTCCCTTTACGTGAATGACTAATGGTGTGTTTTGAGAGTAAGTGAACATAGGATATTATGATGACAATATGTGCAAGGGAGATCTTATATGCATGTGTATCAAGTCCAGAACGTAACAACCCTGGTTTGGAAACTACCTATCAATATTAAACTATAATTAATATTGATAGGTAATCTTCAAACGTGGGTTGTTACAGAATGAATGAAATCAAGTAATGAATAGAACTAACCTATTGTTATATATCAAAACTAAAATCCACTTATAAACATATAACAATTGTGATCAAATGAAATGTGTCGGCATAACAAATATACCTAAATGTAGACATATTAGTGTATATATATTCTATATATGAATACAAATATAAATTAAAGTTTAATAAATAATAAAAGGTAACTTGTTAATATTATTTAAATGAGAGACTAAATAGAGTAATAAATCCTTCTTTGCATTATAAATATTTGTAATGGCCCAGAAGTTTAGTCATTTGAAATTGGAATATTTAGTTGATTTTAAATATTTAATAATTATTTTTATAAGTAAATAACTAAAATTTCAAATATAGTGGTTTATTTGATAAATTAATTGTTGAATTTAATAATTGAATAATCTTGGGTTTTAAGTTAGATAAAAATGATTTCAAAGCTTACTAAAAGTCTATTAATAAAAATAAAGATAATAAAACTTTTAAATTGGATTTAAAAACTAATTTAACTGATTTTAAAAATAATTCATTCTATTTAACGAGTGAAAATAGCCTTCCAGAGCACTGTCCTAGTTTTTGACGAAACCAGTTTCATTGGATCTATAATGGAGAACTATTGTGCGGCGTTGAGATTCGAAACGATTGGACGTACCATTTGGTCATGCAAAATCGAAACATATAGAATTTAATATTGAAAATTTAATATAATAATTAGGTTCAAAAACCAATCTTCAACATATGATTGAATTAGGCCTCGGGACAAGTTCCATTGTGTTCGAAATAGAGGTATAGCATATATAACGCTAGGCTGCACGTCTCATTTGGAGTTTGAGAATTTTGAAGGTTTAAAGATAGACATTAACTAATTTAAAATGTATATAAATATATGTTATGTCGTACCCACATCCTACCATTCAATGTGCTGTCGTACTCTCTCTCATCTCTCTCACGCCTCACCATACCTTTCTCCTCTATTTATAATTGCCTGAAACTAAATTGTTCTCCATTTTCAAACTTGAAAAAAAAAGAATGGCCAATGCTATAAAGGAAATATATATATATATAACATCGTTCATCTTCTTTTTATAAAAACTGAAACGACCCGTCTTTCTCTCCACAGAAAGACGTATCATTTTTAAGAAAGAAAGGGATAGAAAAGAAAAAAGAAAGAGAAGAAAGAAAAAAACAACATCAGAATCTAAACAGCGGAACGAATAAATTATATTAATCATATAATACATTACATAGTATCATATACATTAGAGTTACATCGCATAAGCAACACACACTAGACAGTTATAAACACCTGTCTAGATATACAACTCAATACAGTACAAAGAAACTACTCAGAAAAATCAACACAGCGGAAAACTATATATCTATACGTTGAAGCCTCCTGCTCCATTGCACCTCTACAATTCGTCAAAGCTAACCTGAATTCCTTGGCTACTCGTAAAAATTTGAGTACCCAGGAGTTTAAGAAAACAGAAGATAAACTCCAGGTCAGACAGGGGTCTGGTGTGAGTAAACGGTTAAAGTTGCTTAATTTGAAAAAAACCTTTTGAAAACAAAGGTATCACGTAAGACTTTCCACACATAAACATGGAAAAGTTTTTACCTTACGCTAACCAAAACATTTGATAGGAAATCCAGTGATATTATAATAGTGTCTAGGGTTTTCAAGTAAAATACAGAAATAGCTGGAATGCTTACATCTCACGTCCCAATATAGTTGGGCACATCTAAAACGTACGGCACTTATTGGAGTTTGGATTCCATACAATGGCAGGGCTATCGGGGTATCTCCCGTCACAGTACGTGCCTAGATCAACGTACCGAGGATCACTCCCAATCCCCTGCAACACAAGGACGGAACCATCCCTTACCGGACAGCTCCGAACAAGACAACCCTGCAGTTGGTGCGCATATCCAACCGCCCACTATGCCGAATAAAAGAGACCTCTAGACAGGGGAAAAACTCGTCCTACTTGGGCATGACCCACTTAGCCTTGCTGCACCTCCCATGTTTTAGCCATTCCCGGTTGATGAGGCTTGAGGCTACGATTACCTTTATAGGACACATTTATCTTAGAATGCTCATCGTCCACATGACGATGTTCTGAAAGTATTCATTCCATACAAGTTCGTTCCGGGTTCGAACGAAACCAAAGGCATTATCCTCATTTTGGAATCACCCTCAGAGTTAATGACGATAACCCTTGCACCCTGAATCTTCATCTTCACTTGAGATTCACCACCTATCGTTAATTTGGATCGATGTGGTTTTCGGATATCCAAATATGGAAACCCGATCCTGGTCTCATCGAAATCCAAAACGCCATCTTTTAGGTCCAAGTTGTTTTAAAGTTTAAAACAATTCAATTATCTACATACACACAGATAGATAATTCACAATATCACAATAGATAATCTACATTATCATCATAACAGATAATTCATATTATCATCAAAAATAGATAACTCATACTATCATCTCGATGCAACCAAAGCATCCATATCATATATCTCACATATCTCATTAGAGATATCAAGCAACTAAGCCATTCAATATAAATCATCCATCCATAAGCAATGATCTATTAATCACGCCATCTATAATTAATTTAAAATGAAGTAAATTAATTACTTCCTCTTTAATTAATTTAATATAAATTAAATTAATTACCTTCATTGTAACGACCCAGAATTTTTATTAATTAAAATTTGAATATTTAATTAATTTTAAATATTAATAAGTAAATTTATAAGTCGAATAAATTTTTATTTGAATTATTGGATTTAATTGGATAATTAAATCGATAATTTAATATGTTAAATTATGGAAATAATTGAAAAATTGAGTTAAATATGATTGAAAATGATTTGTAAAATTTTATTTTATCATATTTAAGTTAGGATGATATTTTAGAACTTTTAAAATCAATTTAAAAGTTTAATTGTGAAAATTGAATATTTTAATATTTAATAATCGACTGTAAAATAGCCAATTTTTGAACAGTCTCAGAATTGAACGAAACCAGTTCCATTGGATCCGTAATAGTTAGTTATTATCGGATTTCAATTTTCGTGTCAATCGGAGTTATCGTTTGATCGTGGCAGCTCGAAACGCATCGAATTGTTTTTAATATTAATTTGGCGAGTTAAAATAGCCATTTTTCAAAAGTCTCGGATTTCGACGAAACTAGTTTCATCGGATCAGTAATGTGATATTATTGTAAGGTTTCAAATTTCGTGTCAATTGGATTTACCGTTTGTCCGGTACAAATTAAAACGCCTAGGAAATCGTTTAAATCGGTTTAATTCAAATTGGACGTTTATTGCCATAACTCGCACAGATGTCCGAATTAGCTTCCGAAACCTATTCCATTGTGTCCGGAACGCGGGGTAAACCCTAGAAACGCTGGTTACGGCGCGTGAATCGGAGTTCGGAATTTCCGGATGAATAGTGTTCGGTTTTTTTTCCTATAAATAGACCAACCACCTTCATAAATAAAAAAATAAAAACACTAAACCCTAATCTATAAACCTAGCCGCCACTTTAGTATTGAATGGCCAGAATTTGATTTCACTTCCTCCTCAAAATCTCTCAATCCATTCACAATCAAGCGAAGTGATCAACTACAACATTGTAGAGCAAGGCGAGATCTTTAGATCCATACGAATGTGATGGTGTTTGGTGTCGCATAGGGGGAGCTATGGGGGGCCGATGGCTGTAGCTTGCGCACGCATTTCAATGAAGAGGGGGTGGCCGAGCTTGCTATGGTGGTGGGCGAAGGTAGAGGGGGTTTGGAGCTTCGTGTTGCAGGTTGCTGATCAAATTTTCATCGAGTGTGGGTGGAGCAAAATCAAAACCTAGTTCTATGCTATGGGTTTATGTGTTGCGGCTATAACCTAGAGATAACGTGGATGAGGAAGATGATAGAAGGCATGGCTATGATGGCTTGGAGTGGGATCCAATGGCTCTAAATTGATGGAGGTTAAAATAATAAAGAAAAATGTTGTAAATAGTTATTATAAATTCGTGTAACTTCAAAAATGCATAACTTTTTCATACGAGGTCGAAAACGCGCGAAACCAGTTGCGTTGGAATCGTATGGACGAGCACTACGCGATGAAATTGGATTAGAGTCATTTGGAGTTAGTGAAAATTTTGTGTAAAATTAAACGTCCGTTTAATTTTATTCGAAATAAATCGCTAAAACAGAATTAAAATCAAGGTGAGAACTTCTCACTCAATCGAATCGGTTTCGATTTTATTTTAAATAGTTAAATTTAAAATATTTGAATGCATGTTTGAATGATGATTATTATCTATTGATTGTTAAAATAGACATTATGCGCCGTTAGTAAGCGGATGTTATTTATTAAAAACATATACCGCGAATATTTCATAAACAGTGAAATTGGTATTATATATAATAGCAATATATATATATATATATATTGGCATATGTATATATTGGAGTTATTGATTTCCCGCATTTGTTTAGCGGATGAGACCCTATTGCGCCGTCTATTAAGCGGATAATATTTTAAAATCCCATATACCGCGATAATTTCGTACTGGAGCGAAATTGGTATTGTGCTAATGTTTGTGAATGCAGGAAAACAGGTTGGAGGGATCCAACTGGATTCCTCAATAGTATTTATTTGATTTCAGATATTTTGATATTTGATGGATTATCATATCGATATATGATATCGTTGTTGTCATGATTGACTATTTGGTATGTAGCATCATTGGACCAAGTTTTGGGATTTTAAAATGATTTTTAAAGTGATTTTTGAAAATATACGTTATAAAAGATTTTTGGAATTGATTCATTTTAAATAAATAAACGTTATACTTTTAAAAGTTATAAAAATTATGGTTTTTGAGAAAATATAGTTAAAAGCTGATTTTTGAGAAATAAAGGATTAATGAATTTATAAAATAGTTTAATCGGGATTTTTGGATTTATTATGAAAAGTTTAAATATAGGGTTTATAAAATTTGATTATTTTATAAATCAGAATAGTGAAATTATAAAGAAGTTTAAAGACGTTTTAAAGAATAATATAAATTGATTTATATTAAGAGATTTATAAATGGATATTTATAAATTGAAATATTGATATTATAAAACGAGTTTTTATAAGTGTTTGAATGAAGTGAAGATAGATTGTATAAGTGAATGGAATTTATAAATTATAAATGGTGAAGTTATAAATGAAATTTATAAATAGTAAGATTTATAAATTTTGTGAAGTTATTAAAAGAATAGATTTGGTTAAATAAATGAATCTTATAAGTTATAAGATTTATAAATTGGAAAGTCTTTAAAAGAACGATTTTGTAAAATAATCGTTTTATAAGTATTTAACTTATAATATGAACTTTTAGTTTATAATTGAGTTATAAACTGAATAGGTTAATGACGGAAATTTGTAAAAGGAAGTTTTTATAAATAATTTGAAATGGAATTTATAAAAGTTGTTTCATAAATCCGCAAACGACTTATTTTGATAAGTAAATCGTTGAAACCTATTAATGGAGTTATATTCACATTTTTGACTGTGAATGATCCTTTAAAATAAAATGAATAGAAGTGATGAAATTAGTTAACAAAGTATATTCACGTTTTTGAATAGTGAATAATATGTTAAAGAAATTGTTTTGAATGTGATGTTTTAAATAGAATTAAAACGATCCAACGATGTTTTAAAAGGTGTTGAGATTCGAAACCATAGATTTCAACATTTATTGTTGAAATAGACGTTTTCGAGAAATAAAAGGAAATGGTGGACTATAACACTGTTGTTAT
The DNA here is from genome assembly GCA_030765085.1 of Allium cepa. Taxonomy (NCBI): domain Eukaryota; kingdom Viridiplantae; phylum Streptophyta; class Magnoliopsida; order Asparagales; family Amaryllidaceae; genus Allium; species Allium cepa. The sequence goes on from CM060931.1 coordinate 62,245,613, forward strand.
AGTAAATGATTTCCGAAAGGAAATGTTTTGTATAGTATTGGGATTTATATATCTATTTTAATTTCAAATCCCTATACTAGTGATTTTGGGTTGTCGTAACGATGTTTTACGTAACATTCGTTTTGGCCCAAATAAATATGTTTAAGAGAATGGTTTCCTTAAAGAATGAAATATATACTTAATCTCGATTTAAGTATATTGAATATTTTCTAAGTGTTGAAAATAAATAAAATTTGTGAATTACTTAATAAGTAAGTATGGAAATATTTTCCAATATAAAGTGAATACTTTGAGAATTTATCTTTTTGAAGATAAATTGAAATGAATAATTGAAGTCATATATTCATGAATATTTTAGAATGAAAATTCATTATGGAATTTATAAATGAAAAGGAGAAGTTGTTTAAAAATAAATATTGATTTATTTTTGAAGTGTTGAAAATTATATATCTTGTAAAGATATTTTGGAAAGTAAATAATTTGGAAAAAATTTTGGAATCTGGTGATGTGTGCATATCAATTGATAGTTCAATAACCGACTATCAATATTTCCCTTTGAATGGGTAATTGATGTGATTTGTTTGAATTTGAATGCCACACTTATTTTTGAATAAGCGCTCACTATTCGGGTTAACCGGGAAAGGACCATGGGGTCGTATAACCCATTCTGAATATGTGATACGTCGTTATGAATTGCATTTGAAGATCGGTGTTGAAGACCCGGTATTTGTGAGAACGATAGGATGACCTGTCGATTGACTCTGCACCGAGTTGCTCCGGTATTGAGTTCTCCATATGTGATGGTGAATCCGATCAGGATTGTGAATATCCGGATTGCAAGGACTTCTTTGTAAGTGCCTCCGGTTTTGTTCGAGCCCGGAACAGACTTGTATGGATTGTATGTCTGACGTTACAAATTGAGATATAAAGCAGATTTCTTTCAAATATATTTCTGTTGGTGGCGGAGAATTTATTCTTTTAGCTTAACACCCTTCTCTGAGACGTACGAGCTCAGAGGTTATGTAGTTGAATGTTATCAGCGATATATTCCCAATTTGGTAATGTGACATGCTGAGTGTTGCTGTAAATGATCATTGTGTTGATTATTTGTGATAGGATCGTTTATTTGATCGTCTATCTTTGTGATCATTTCTATGATCATTTGTTGACCCAAAGCATGGCTTTTGTATAAAGTATGTTTTTGTGGACGTGACTTCGTCAAGCCTCACACCCCGTGAATGGTCAAAACAGGAAAGATGCAGCAAGGTTATAAGGGGTAGCGCCCTTTAGGATGTGTGCATTTCCTTCTGGAAAAGGGTGGTATCATGGTATGGAGCCCAGATACTTACTCATGTTGAAAACACTTTGTTATGATTGTGTGAATTGATTGCGAGCACTCGGTGAAAGGTCCCAAAGGACCGGGGGATGGCATATTCGGTCAGTTGTTACTCAGTTAGGGGTAACCCGGCCTTGTGTTGGTAGAGATCCAGTTTGGTTCTCGGGGATGTCCATCCAGAGGCATTCTCATGTGGCAATGGGAAGTTCCTTGGCCTGATCATTCGTTGGAAATCCAATTCCCAATACGAAACTTGTATGGTGTTAGTTGTAGAACCTGCCATTTACTTATGGTGGTCACCACTGTTTAGATGGTAGCTATAGTAGGCATAGTTCGAAATGTCTATGTTGGCTAAGATTTATATTCTACTTTCGAAATGAATTTTTTCTACACTATGCACTAATAATAATATCAAATGTTCTTTTAAATGCGTATCAAGCATCTTTGACTATCATAAGGAGAAATCTCCTCCGATTCTGCGTTTGCATTGTGTGTGTGTGCGGGAGGCCTTATGGTAGTCTCATTTTTAAAAGCATTGCGAATTGACTTTAAAAATATTCCTCTATTTTGATTTAAAAGATAAATAAACTGTTTTGAGTTCTCACACCAGTCACATGACTGACTCGGAGTTTATTGTTTTCCCTCCTAAACTCTGGGTGCCCACCAATTTTCACACGGGCAGTCAAGAGTTAGGTTTATCAAGATATTCTGGATATTCAGGAGTTGCTGGAGGCAAGCTGGATGGCATGGCGTATTACTAGTTTATATAGTAGTTTATATAGTATTTCTTTTTCCACTGCATTGTTGTTGTTGTTGTACACTCTGATGTAATGAAATGTAATGTGATGAAATGTAATAACTGATATAGTTCTTTGTTTAAAGATTATTCATTCATGTATTATATATTGTTCCACTGCGAATTGTGAGATTCTGTTATTGTTCTGTTATTTTCTGTTCCGTTCTATTTTCTATTTTCTTTTCCCTCCATTTTCTATCTTCTTATCTCTTCTCCTATCCTTTTTCTTTTTCTTAAAACCTAAGTGTTCGGTTTTCCGTCGTTCGATTGCTCGGCAGTCGATAAAGTGAGTATCGATGTTGAATTTTCGAAAGACGAAGAATCGGGTCCTTACATCTGGTATCAGAGCATATGGTTAAGCGATAACCATGGTTCTGTTGGGTATTACTCATTAGAGATAGAGTCAGTAGTACTCTAGAATGAGTTTGAGTGTAATAATAGCTACGAGAGCGTATTTGTTAGTGAATATAAAATTGTTTTATATTGTGATGATTGGTTTATTGAGTGGTATATGAACTTTCGTCAGCGTGGTCCGCAAGACTATGCCGAAGGGGTTTCTAAACACTTGAATAGAACAATTCGGCACAATATTGATTTTAAAATTGGGTAAATAAAATAATTTTTGCCTTGAGTATATTTTATATATAAAAGAATAATTTTTCAGAATTATTAAAGTGTATATAAGTTGATTGTTTAGTTGTTTGAATAATCTAAATTGAAGAATAATTGTATAAGCAAAAGAATTATAAGAATTGGATTATAATTAATGTGATTTACAATTGTGAAATAAACTTATATATATAAAAAGTGAAACTATATGAAATTTGGGTTAAATATGAGTTGTAAATAAAAAATGAATTTAAAGTTAAATGAAAATTTACTTTAGAATTTGAAAGCTGAATTGAGTGATAAATGTGAACTTAGATTATGTAAATGAAGTTCAACTTTTGTAATTGAATTGAATTAATGGATTGAATGTAAATCAATTAAATGTGAATGAAGTTGATATGAAAAAAATGAATATAAGTGTTAATTCATTAAAATCTAATGTTATTGAAAGTTGAATAATTAAATGAAAATCAATCTAATTAAACCAATTGAAAGCAAAGTAATTTGGTTGTAATTAATATGCACTGGTTGTTGTATGATTGTTAGTTGATTGTACATAATTCATTAAGTATTAATGAAATTGGAAGCTAAAGTAATTGAAATTCAATTGGAAGTTGAGTGAATCTTGAATAGAATTGAATTTGATTTGGAAGTGAACCAACTTGAATATAAATTAGTGAATATAAACTAATTGAAAATGAATGTTAGTAAGAACATCCACTGTAATGAATCAAATGTTATTTAAATTGAAAACCTAATTCATTGAATATTAATGAGAATATGAATGAATATTTATTGGTTATGGATGTTAATTGGATGATAGTTGGTTGATGTTTGCATTTGTTGCTTTAGTTTCATTTGCTATGTTGGCATATATAGTTATTATGTTGCTATATGTTGTATATTGATACTATTGTCTATATACATGGTTCTCATGTTGTTTGTTGCGTGTTTAGTAGGTGCGGATCGTGTTTGCTTCGCATTTGGAGCTCGCTTTCGCGCTATATTAGCCGTATATGCTTGCTAATAAAATATAAGGTACATATCTCGGATTAAATATCGTACTTTTACATTTTTTCCCTTCGGGATGCCTCATTACTTGATGAGATGTATATTTGTGATACATATACTGTCATATTTTTTTTCGGATCGAGCCGCGCAAAGGAGACCATGGCGAATTTTTCCGGAAATTTAAGGCGTTAGAAAAAATTTGAGAAAATTGGAAAATTTTGAAAATTTAGACTTTGATTTGGAATTGAAAGTTAAACGATTAGTAATTGTTTTTGAATGGATAACTAAGTATGATTTGAAAACTTAGTAAAGTTATTGTAAGAAGTTTAACTATGGATTTTGGAAAGTTAATAAATTCTGTAACTTTTCTTACTTAATGATTTCGAGGACGAAATTCTTTTAAGGGGGGAAGATTGTAACGACCCAGAATTTTTATTAATTAAAATTTGAATATTTAATTAATTTTAAATATTAATAAGTAAATTTATAAGTCGAATAAATTTTTATTTGAATTATTGGATTTAATTGGATAATTAAATCGATAATTTAATATGTTAAATTATGGAAATAATTGAAATTTTGAGTTAAATATGATTGAAAATGATTTGTAAAATTTTATTTTATCATATTGAAGTTAGAATGATATTTTAGAACTTTTAAAATCAATTTAAAAGTTTAATTGTGAAAATTGAATATTTTAATATTTAATAATCGACTGTAAAATAGCCAATTTTTGAACAGTCTCAGAATTGAACAAAACCAGTTCCATTGGATCCGTAATAGTTAGTTATTACCGGATTTCAATTTTCGTGTCAATCGGAGTTATCGTTTGATCGTGGCAGCTCGAAACGCATCGAATTGTTTTTAATATTAATTTGGCGAGTTAAAATAGCCATTTTTCAAAAAGTCTCGGATTTCGACGAAACCAGTTTCATCGGATCCGTAATGTGATATTATTGTAAGGTTTCAAATTTCGTGTCAATTGGATTTACCGTTTGTCCGGTACAAATTAAAACGCCTAGGAAATCGTTTAAATCGGTTTAATTCAAATTGGACGTTTATTGCCATAACTCGCACAGATGTCCGAATTAGCTTCCGAAACCTGTTCCATTGTGTCCGGAACGCGGGGTAAACCCTAGAAACGCTGGTTACGGCGCGTGAATCGGAGTTCGGAATTTCCGGATGAATAGTGTTCGATTTTTTTTCCTATAAATAGACCAACCACCTTCATAAATAAAAAATAAAAACACTAAACCCTAATCTATAAACCTAGCCGCCACTTTAGTATTGAATGGCCAGAATTTGATTTCACTTCCTCCTCAAAATCTCTCAATCCATTCACAATCAAGCGAAGTGATCAACTACAACATTGTAGAGCAAGGCGAGATCTTTAGATCCATACGGATGTGATGGAGTTTGGTGTCGCGTAGGGGGAGCTATGGGGGGTCGATGGCTGTAGCTTGCGCACGCATTTCAATGAAGAGGGGGTGGCCGAGCTTGCTATGGTGGTGGGCGAAGGTAGAGGGGGTTTGGAGCTTCGTGTTGCAGGTTGCTGATCAAATTTTCATCGAGTGTGGGTGGAGCAAAATCAAAACCTAGTTCTATGCTATGGGTTTATGTGTTGCGGCTATAACCTAGAGATAACGTGGATGAGGAAGATGATAGAAGGCACGGCTATGATGGCTTGGAGTGGGATCCAATGGCTCTAAATTGATGGAGGTTAAAATAATAAAGAAAAATGTTGTAAATAGTTATTATAAATTCGTGTAACTTCAAAAATGCATAACTTTTTCATACGAGGTCGAAAACGCGCGAAACCAGTTGCGTTGGAATCGTATGGACGAGCACTACGCGATGAAATTGGATTGGAGTCGTTTGGAGTTAGTGAAAATTTCGTGTAAAATTAAACGTCCGTTTAATTTTATTCGAAATAAATCGCTAAAACAGAATTAAAATCAAGGTGAGAACTTCTCACTCAATCGAATCAGTTTCGATTTTATTTTAAATAGTTAAATTTAAAGTATTTGAATGCATGTTTGAATGATGATTGTTATCTATTGATTGTTAAAATAGACATTATGCGCCGTTAGTAAGCGGATGTTATTTATTAAAAACATATACCGCGAATATTTCATAAACAGTGAAATTGGTATTGTATATAATAGCAATATATATATATTGGCATATGTATATATTGGAGTTATTGATTTCCCGCATTTGTTTAGCGGATGAGACCCTATTGCGCCGTCTATTAAGCGGATAATATTTTAAAATCCCATATACCGCGATAATTTCGTACTGGAGCGAAATTGGTATTGTGCTAATGTTTGTGAATGCAGGAAAACAGGTTGGAGGGATCCAACTGGATTCCTCAACAGTATTTATTTGATTTCAGATATTTTGATATTTGATGGATTATCATATCGATATATGATATCGTTGTTGTCGTGATTGACTATTTGGTATGTAGCATCATTGGACCAAGTTTTGGGATTTTAAAATGATTTTTAAAGTGATTTTTGAAAATATACGTTATAAAAGATTTTTGGAATTGATTCATTTTAAATAAATAAACGTTATACTTTTAAAAGTTATAAAAATTATGGTTTTTGAGAAAATATAGTTAAAAGCTGATTTTTGAGAAATAAGGGATTAATGAATTTATAAAATAGTTTAATCGGGATTTTTGGATTTATTATGAAAAGTTTAAATATAGGATTTATAAAATTTGATTATTTTATAAATCAGAATAGTGAAATTATAAAGAAGTTTAAAGACGTTTTAAAGAATAATATAAATTGATTTATATTAAGAGATTTATATTAAGAGATTTATAAATGGATATTTATAAATTGAAATATTGATATTATAAAACGAGTTTTTATAAGTGTTTGAATGAAGTGAAGATAGATTGTATAAGTGAATGGAATTTATAAATTATAAATGGTGAAGTTATAAATGAAATTTATAAATAGTAAGATTTATAAATTTTGTGAAGTTATTAAAAGAATAGATTTGGTTAAATAAATGAATCTTATAAGTTATAAGATTTATAAATTGGAAAGTCTTTAAAAGAACGATTTTGTAAAATAATCGTTTTATAAGTATTTAACTTATAATATGAACTTTTAGTTTATAATTGAGTTATAAACTGGAATAGGTTAATGACGGAAATTTGTAAAAGGGAGTTGTTATAAATAATTTGAAATGGAATTTATAAAAGTTGTTTCATAAATCCGCAAACGACTTAATTTGATAAGTAAATCGTTGAAACCTATTAATGGAGTTATATTCACATTTTTGACTGTGAATGATCCTTTAAAATAAAATGAATAGAAGTGATGAAATTAGTTAACAAAGTATATTCACGTTTTTGAATAGTGAATAATATGTTAAAGAAATTGTTTTGAATGTGATGTTTTAAATAGAATTAAAACGATCCAACGATGTTTTAAAAGGTGTTGAGATTCGAAACCATAGATTTCAACATTTATTGTTGAAATAGACGTTTTCGAGAAATAAAAGGAAATGGTGGACTATAACACTGTTGTTATAGTAAATGATTTCCGAAAGTAAATGTTTTGTATAGTATTGGGATTTATATATCTATTTTAATTTCAAATCCCTATACTAGTGATTTTGGGTTGTCGTAACGATGTTTTACGTAACATTCGTTTTGGCCCAAATAAATATGTTTAAGAGAATGGTTTCCTTAAAGAATGAAATATATACTTAATCTCGATTTAAGTATATTGAATATTTTCTAAGTGTTGAAAATAAATAAAATTTGTGAATTACTTAATAAGTAAGTATGGAAATATTTTCCAATATAAAGTGAATACTTTGAGAATTTATCTTTTTGAAGATAAATTGAAATGAATAATTGAAGTCATATATTCATGAATATTTTAGAATGAAAATTCATTATGGAATTTATAAATGAAAAGGAGAAGTTGTTTAAAAATAAATATTGATTTATTTTTGAAGTGTTGAAAATTATATATCTTGTAAAGATATTTTGGAAAGTAAATAATTTGGAAAAAAATTTGGAATCTGGTGATGTGTGCATATCAATTGATAGTTCAATAACCGACTATCAATATTTCCCTTTGAATGGGTAATTGATGTGATTTGTTTGAATTTGAATGCCACACTTATTTTTGAATAAGCGCTCACTATTCGGGTTAACCGGGAAAGGACCATGGGGTCGTATAACCCATTCCGAATATGTGATACGTCGTTATGAATTGCATTTGAAGATCGGTGTTGAAGACCCGGTATTTGCGAGAACGATAGGATGACCTGTCGATTGACTCTGCACCGAGTTGCTCCGGTATTGAGTTCTCCATATGTGATGGTGAATCCGATCAGGATTGTGAATATCCGGATTGCAAGGACTTCTTTGTAAGTGCCTTCGGTTTTGTTCGAGCCCGGAACAGACTTGTATGGATTGTATGTCTGACGTTACAAATTGAGATATAAAGCAGATTTCTTTCAAATATATTTCTGTTGGTGGCGGAGAATTTATTCTTTTAGCTTAACACCCTTCTCTGAGACGTACGAGCTCAGAGGTTATGTAGTTGAATGTTATCAGCGATATATTCCCAATTTGGTAATGTGACATGCTGAGTGTTGCTGTAAATGATCATTGTGTTGATTATTTGTGATAGGATCGTTTATTTGATCGTCTATCTTTGTGATCATTTCTATGATCATTTGTTGACCCAAAGCATGGCTTTTGTATAAAGTATGTTTTTGTGGACGTGACTTCGTCGAGCCTCACACCCCGTGAATGGTCAAAACAGGAAAGATGCAGCAAGGTTATGAGGGGTAGCGCCCTTTAGGATGTGTGCATTTCCTTCTGGAAAAGGGTGGTATCATGGTATGGAGCCCAGATACTTACTCATGTTGAAAACACTTTGTTATGATTGTGTGAATTGATTGCGAGCGCTCGGTGAAAGGTCCCAAAGGACCGGGGGATGGCATATTCGGTCAGTTGTTACTCAGTTAGGGGTAACCCGGCCTTGTGTTGGTAGAGATCCGGTTTGGTTCTCGGGGATGTCCATCCAGAGGCATTCTCATGTGGCAATGGGAAGTTCCTTGGCCTGATCATTCGTTGGAAATCCAATTTCCAATACGAAACTTGTACGGTATTAGTTGTAGAACCTGCCATTTACTTATGGTGGTCACCACTGTTTAGATGGTAGCTATAGTAGGCATAGTTCGAAATGTCTATGTTGGCTAAGATTTATATTCTACTTTAGAAATGAATTTTTTCTACACTATGCACTAATAATAATATCAAATGTTCTTTTAAATGCGTATCAAGCATCTTTGACTATCATAAGGAGAAATCTCCTCCGATTCTGCGTTTGCATTGTGTGTGTGTGCGGGAGGCCTTATGGTAGTCTCATTTTTAAAAGCATTGCGAATTGACTTTAAAAATATTCCTCTATTTTGATTTAAAAGATAAATAAACTGTTTTGAGTTCTCACACCAGTCACATGACTGACTCGGAGTTTATTGTTTTCCCTCCTAAACTCTGGGTGCCCACCAATTTTAACACGGGCAGTCAAGAGTTAGGTTTATCAGGATATTCTGGATATCCAGGAGTTGCTGGAGGCAAGCTGGATGGCATGGCGTATTACTAGTTTATATAGTAGTTTATATAGTATTTCTTTTTCCGCTGCATTGTTGTTGTTGTTGTACACTCTGATGTAATGAAATGTAATGTGATGAAATGTAATAACTGATATAGTTCTTTGTTTAAAGATTATTCATTCATGTATTATATATTGTTCCGCTGCGAATTGTGAGATTCTGTTATTGTTCTGTTATTTTCTGTTCCGTTCTATTTTCTATTTTCTTTTCCCTCCATTTTCTATCTTCTTATCTCTTCTCCTATCCTTTTTCTTTTTCTTAAAACCCTAAGTGTTCGGTTTTCCGTCGTTCGATTGCTCGGCAGTCGATAAAGTGAGTATCGATGTTGAATTTTCGAAAGACGAAGAATCGGGTCCTTACATTCATCACAATAAATCTTGCTTACTTAGTCATTAATTAAACCAATTAATCATCATCTTAATTAATCAACCTTGATTAATTATCTTTAATTACAGTAAGTAATTTACCCTTAATTAATTACACAAATTAATTATCTTCAAACCATTAAGTACTTAACCGTAATTACTCTATTAATTATAATTAATGACACTAATCCTTAATTAATTTTAACTAAGTACCTTATAATAACTTATTATAGATTAATTAATCTTAATTAATCAGTCCTTAATTATTCTCATTAATCACATTAATTAATGAACCTTAATTTATTACTTCCATTAATTAATTAACTATAATTAATTACATTATTTATTAATAATTACATTAATTAATCATGCTTAAATTAATTAAATCAACTTTAATAATTAAACAGTAATAAATTACTCTTAATTACCTTTAATTACATTTATGAATCCTTTGATTTATTACACCAAGTAATAAATCTTTAATTACGTTACCAAGTTATTATCCATTTAAATTACTTTCCAATGAGTAATTTCCCTTATCTCAATTACCTCCAGTAATTTTTTCATGAATTACTTATCTTAAGTAATTACTCTTATCAAATCTCATTAAGTAAGCATACTTAATCAATTACCATGTGCCTATCTTTAATTAATTAACAAATTAATTAACTTAACTTGAACACAATTACCTCATAAATCATAATCGAGTAATTCATCCCTTAATTACTCTTAAACCAAATTAATCCTTAATTACAGATTAACTATTCTTCAACTATTAATTAATAAACCTTAATTATTAATCAATCTTTTAATACCAAGAAATCAGTCCCTAATTACTTTTATAATTAATTAATTAATCTTGATTAACCAACTAATTAAACTTAATGATTAATTAATCCTTAATAAATTAATTAATCAGTTCTTATTAACAATTAATCAACCCTTAATTAATCTTTAACTATTAATTCATAATTTCTTAATTTTAATTAATAAAACTAAATTATTAATTAATAAAACTTAATTACAAATTAAATCCCTTTAAAACACAAATTAATTAATCTTTAATTACTAATTAATCAACCTTAATTAATTTGTAATCATTAATTAATTATCTCTAATTATCTAATTAATAATTCTTAATTATAAATTAATTAACCTCCAATTAATTAACTTATAACCCTTTATTATGAATTATTTAAATCAATTAATTAATCTAAATCAATTCTTTAATTAATTCTTAATGATTAATTAATTAATTAATCGTATCTAATTTCCTTAATTAAATTAATTAATTTCAAGATAAATAAATTTCTTTATCTTAAAATAAACATTATCTTATAAATACATTAATTTCCATTTATATTTTTAAACCATTATAACTTTATAATTAACTCTACTTAATCAAAGCAATAATTAAGTTTAAAATAATTATTAACTTGATAGTTTAATGTTATCAAAGCATAATAACCATAAACATTTATCACATAAAGGATTTAAGCCAAATTAAATTTAGATTTTTAAAACTTATCCTTTAAAGATCCATTTTTACTTAAGTTTTAAAAAAAAATTAACTTTATTTAACCAAATTTTAAATATTCAAATTTTAAACTTCTTAATAAAATGTTATAGAAACATTTATTTTTATAAAAGCAAATAGCATTCAAAAACAATAAGATTCATTACAAAAGTAAAAAAAACTTTCTTTACTTAAATTGAAATTTGCCTTATGAGTCTTTTTAAACTTTTGAAATTTCTTTTAAATCATCTTGCTTTAATTAGACCCTGAGAATCATTCAATCAATTCAAGTTCAATTCCCTTCTCTTAAAATTTAAAAAGTTTAGTTTAGATTTTAAGTTTTAAAAACCTGAAACAACACAATTGTTACAGGGTTAAAATATTCGGACAACTCGAGTACATACTCGAGTCTTTCTTCTAAAAACCCGAGACCCTCTTCGAGTAATCCAACTAAACTCACAACCCAAAAATCTGATACAACTCCTCCTCCCTGTTCACATGTACCAGTGCCGGAGTCGTCTTCCATCACCGACAAACCTTTCTTCATACCAAACATCACCACAGCAACCACCTCTGGTCATCAAAATACCTTCACTTGCCTTGAAACAAAATCGAGCTTCCCAGCTAAAATTGAAAATCAACCGCCATGCCCAAATCCTTCTCGAGATCACAGCTCCGACCATCTGATCGTTTGAAATTCTGGCCACTCCATCTCCAACACTTCACGATCCAATCCCCAAAATTTGATGCAACTCGATACATCAGTGAAGTAGCAATGAGCCGATTTACAAGTTCGAACAAAACTAGGTTAAAAACTTAGTTCCTTCTATCGTCGCCACCACGGCGATCTACCCCTACTTCTACTATTTTTGCCCGCTTCCCTGATCCTTCTTTAGCTCCAGTAAGAACCATGAACCCCCCAAACACATAGATCATCAGACAATGACCAGAAACAAGATTCCGGTAAAACCCCAAATACACATTCAATACTTCTTTAAAATTTGTGATATTTATTTTAAAAATCATAACTTTTAAAGATGATTCAAGTTAATATCTTGAATCAGTAAAATTGCATCATAGATTTTAACATGTTAAAGTAATCCCTACTATCTAAATTTTATTCCAGAGGACTTTCACATCTATTTACTTAAATAAGATTTTTAAATTTAAACTAATGTTTTTACAAACATATCATGTTTAAATCTTAAATCCAAACAATGAACTGATAAGAAGATTTGAATTTTTCTTCTATTCCTACTCTCTGTAGTTTAAACAGAGAAGAACAATCAAAGAAGATATAGGCACAGTCATTTACATTCTTATACACAGATCATACACTTCTATATACACATGCAAGCATCAATTATTTTCAGAATTCTAACAAACAACAAACAGTTATTGCTTAAGATTTATAAATAGATGTTTACACACCTCACTACTTAAATGCAGAGATTGTTTATGATGATAGAACTGGAAAACTTGTTTTGTTTTGATTCCAGAAAACTTTGCTTTGCTTGACTTAAAAACTGAAATGCTTTGGAGGCTTAAACTGAAAACAAAATTGCTTTGAAACTGGAATGTTAGAAGACTCTGATTTACTTAATGTTTCTTCCTTGCTTTGACCCAGATTCACTTGCATGCACTTGAAAGTTTTGCAGACATGGGAACTGCAGAGCTTTAGAAACTGAATTGAAATTTGCATTTGAACTTGAGAAATAGATGACAGGTTTGGGAAAAAAATTTATAGGGTAATTGAAAATCACAAGCCTTTGCTTTCTGATTTTTTGAAATGAATTGCAGGTTTGATTAGAGCATTGGTTTTAGATTTGAACTTGAGGAAAATTTTAGGTTTTTGGTTTGAGGATTTTCTGGTTTTGAAGAGTGAAGATTGCATGAAAATTCTAGTTTTGGTTTGAATTCGAAAAGGTTAAATGAACAAAGAAAATGGAAGGAGAAAAGAATGAAGGTTTATATAAGCTAAATTAGATTTTATTAAAATTTAAATAAAAATAAATTTGACACTTGTCTCTAACTCTCATTATTATGTTAACACATGCTACTTAAGAGGTTAAAGTTTTAACACTTGTCCTAGTTTACTTTTATATTATTATAAATGATTTTAAAGGCTTCTTAAATTAATTTTTCCTATTTAATTAATACATACATTAATTATAAATGCTTTCTTATTAAATTTCTAATTAACAATTATATTTATAAATTTCTAAATGCTTTTCTAATTTTAAATAAATACAATCTTTAAAATAAAATAAAATAAAATAAAATAAAATAAAAACCAATTATAATTTAAATAAAAATCATATGTAATATTTTTAACTTATTTTTAAATGTTAAATTTAAACAGCTTATGTATTTATTCCTATTAAATACTTTCCCAAATTCCTATTAATAAATTTCCTCTAAAGAGGAAACAAATTTTATTTTAAAACATTATCTATATATTTTAAATCCAAACTATATTATTATTTTTATTTTTAATATTTATGTATATTCCCTTGAATTCAAATTTTATATTCAAATTCAAAGTCAATTTAAAATCCAAATCTAAAATCAATTCAAATAAATATAATATCAATTTTAAACAAACACATTATTATTTAAAAAAAATATTCTATTTTAAAAATCAATTTAAATACACAGATATATATATATAAACACACTTATAAATTTTGAAAACAATAAGACAATTTAGAATTTATTTATACAATAACACAAACTAAATAATTATTCTTATTTAAAAACCAATTTATAATCATAATTTAAAACATCACATTATTATTACTTGGTTATTTATTTTTGAAAATAAATATAATATCAATTTTAAATAATTTAATTAAGAGATTATCGCATTTTAAATTCCTTGAACTTCCGGGATATTACATTCCTCCCCCCTAAAAGAATTTCGTCCTCGAAATTTAAAACAAAGATAATCCAAAGTTTTATTTTATTTCAACCAATTCAAACAATTTCATCCAAACAACTCTAGCTATCTGGACACAATCCGGATAAGCTTCCCAAAATTATCTCGAGTTTCCCAGGTACAGACATAGGGATACTCGCTCTACTAGATCTAATTAGCAATACTGCTAAGCTACTGAGCTCTTACTCACCTAGATCTATAATCTGTACAAGATATCAGACCACAAACAAGACTGGTCAACAACTAAATCCTTTACAGAACTACTGGTCTCAAAACCAGTGATGACCAAACACGTACTCCCTCAGAGACACGTGAAATATTTTGAATTCCAGACTTCCAAATTGGCAATTCAATCCTGAAAACCAAATACTTATCCTCACAAGAACAAAGAAAGATCCAAAAAATAATTCCAAATCCAGAATCCAAATTTCCTTCGTCTCTTAATCTCAAAACTCTATTGACGATCCTGGGCTATTTACAAATTCTTCTTGATTAGCTCAACCTTCACTGATGCTTCTAGAAACAACTCAACATACTGATCCTCACAAGATCTTTCCAAAATCAAAACCACAAACTCCACTTCCGAATCATCCAAAGACTTCACACTCACTTCATCTATCCGGAAAAGACAGAACAGGATTACTCGCCAACTTCCCTTAAATCCTGAAAAACTCCAGTAGAAACTCTCTAATCCAAAACACTGCAACTTCCAGTTGCTTCCACTCTAAAACAGCTGCCACCTTGCTTCCGCTGCACAACTCTGATCTGGAGCAGATGAAAAATGTAGTTGATGAACACCGGCACAGACTAGACAGCACATCCCAGAAATAAGGTTCAACAGAAATTCCAAGAAATACAGAGCTGCTTCACCAATCAAACAACTTTGGAGACATCCTTCTACTCAGTTGAATCACCGATTAACTTTAAGAAAGTCAATACGGAACTCCATCCTCAATGCAGGCAAATCTCTAACTTCCCTGTAGATATCCGGAAAATCGTCGACAACTCCAAAACTCCTACATGCTCTAGAGATGCCACAAACCCAAGAAAAAGACTATCTAAGATAATCACTCAAATTATCGCAAATCACTTTTGCGATTAACCAATCCAATATCCAAGATATTGTTCTCACTTCACCAATCAGAACAGCTTGTCCTTGACCAACTAGTCCAATGAAGAAATGGGTCCTCTCTGCTGCTTCTGGATTCCACCTCTAGGAAACTACTAAGCCAAAAAGATCTTCCTGCTGGAACACAGAACACTCCCGAGCTGCACTGCTAACACAGATGCCAAAGACTTCTTAATCCAAAGCTCCTTAAGAAACTCAGACCTCCGACTAGACAGACTTCCTTAAACTTGCTCCGAAAGAAAACATCTTTGGAGACATCCATAGTTACTGCGTCTCATCACACAGCTACTACTTCTTGAGGTTGCCAAGATACCATCACTTGCTTCTGCTCAGCCAACAGATCCGAACTCTTAAAAATCCGCTCACACGAGCACGGTCAAACTTACACTTCAAAGATGAACTTTGAACCTTAACAGGTTTCCTTCAAAGATCAATGAAATCCTTACACCAAGATGCAAAGATTACTCGAGACGGTATTAGGTCTACAATCTCGACAGATACACTTCCAACCTCAAACATTCAAACTCCAACCATGGGTAATTGTGTTACACACACCACTACCCCATCTACCTTTATAACTTATGTTGGAAAACCCGAACAGGTAACCCGACGGATAGGTAGAAAATATACATATATATATATATATAGTTATATAGTTATATATATAGTTATATATAAAAGTTACAAGTACGCTCTCTCAAGAAAGACACCACTACAGAGCCTAGGTATTTGCTCAACCTATGCTCTAATACGAAGTGAAACGACCCGTCTTTCTCTCCATAGAAAGACGCATCATTTTTAAGAAAGAAAGGGATAGAAAAGAGAAAAGAAAGAGAAGAAAGAAAAAAAAACATCAGAATCTAAACAGCGGAACGAATAAATTATATTAATCATATAATACAGTATATAGTATCATATACATAGAGTTACATCGCATAAACAACACACACTAGACAGTTATAAACACCTGTCTATTTATACAACTCAATACAGTACAAGGAGACTACTCAGAGAAATCAACACAGCGGAAAACTATATATCTATACGCTGAAGCCTCCTGCTCCATTGCTCCTCCACAATTCGTCAAAGCTAACCTGAATCCCTTGGCTACTCGTAAAAATTTAAGTACCCAAGAGTTTAAGAAAACAGAAGATAAACTCTGGGTCATACATGGGTCTGGTGTGAGTAAACGGTTAAAGTTGCTTAAATTTGAAAAAACCTTCTGAAAATAAAGGTATCACGTAAGACTTTCCACACATAAACATGGAAAAGTTTTTACCTTACGCTAACCAAAACATTTGGTAGGAAATCCAGTTATATTATAATAGTGTCTAGGGTTCTCAAGTAAAATACAGAATTAGCTGGAATACTTGCATCTCACGTTCCAACATAGTTGGGCACATCTAAAACGTACGGCACTTATTGGAGTTTGGATTCCATACAATGGCAAGTCTACCGGGGTACCGCCCGTCACAGTACATGGCCTAGATCAACATACCGAGGATCACTTCCAATCACCAGCAACACAAGGCCGGAACCATCCCTTACTGGACAGCTCCGAACAAGACAAGCCCGCAGTTGGTGCGCATATCCAACTGCCCACTAAGCCGAATAAAAGGGACCTCTAGACATGGGAAAAACTCGTCCTACTTGGGCGTGACCCACTTGGCCTTGTTGTACCTCCCCTGTTTTAGCCATTCCCGGTTGATGAGGCTTGAGGCTATGATAACCTTTATAGGACACATTTATCTTAGAATGCTCATCGTCCACCTGATGATGTTATGAAAGCATTCAGTCCATACAAGTTCATTCCGGGTTCGAACGAAACTGAAGGCATTATCTCGTTGCACTCATTTTGGAATCACCCTCAGAGTTAAGGACGATAACCCTTGCACCCTGAATCTTCATCTTCACTTGAGATTCACGACCTATCGTTAATTTGGATCGATATGGTTTTCGGATATCCAAATATGGAAACCTGATCCCGGTCTCATCGAAATCCAAAACGCCATCTTTTAGGTCCAAGTTGTTTTAAAGTTTAAAACAATTCAATTATCTATATACACATAGATACATAATTCACAATATCACAATAGATGATCTACATTATCATCATAACAGATAATTCATATTATCATCAAAAATAGATAACTCATACTATCATCTCAATGCAACCAAAGCATCGATATCATATATCTCACATATCTCATCAGAGATATCAAGCAACTAAGCCATTCAATATAATTCAGCCATCCATAAGCAATGATCTATTAATCACGCCATCTATAATTAATTTAAAATGAATTAAATTTATTACTTCCTCTTTAATTAATTTAATATAAATTAAATTAATTACCTTCATCACAATAAATCTTTCTTACTTAATCATTAATTAAACCAATTAATTAATCATCATCTTAATTAATCAACCTTGATTAATTATCTTTAATTATATTAAGTAATTTACCCTTAATTAATTACACAAATTAATTATCTTCAAACCACTAAATACTTAACTGTAATTACTCTATTAATTATAATTAATGACATTAGTCCTTAATTAATTTTAATTAAGTACCTTATAATAACTTATTATAGATTAATTAATCTTAATTAATCAGTCCTCAATTATTCTCATTAATCACATTAATTAATGAACCTTAATTTTTTACTTCCATTAATTAATTACATTATTTATTAATAATTACATTAATTAATCGTGCTTAAATTAATTAAATCAACTTTAATAATTAAACAGTAATAAATTACTCTTAATTACCTTTAATTACATTTATGAATCCTTTGATTTATTACACCAAGTAATAAATCCTTAATTACTTTACCAAGTAATTATCCATTTGAATTACTTCCCAACAAGTAATTTCCTTTATCTCAATTACCTCCAGTAATTTATTCATGAATTACTTATCTAATGTAATTACTCTTATCAAATCTCATTACGTAAGCATACTTAATCAATTACCATGTGCCTATCTTTAATTAGTTAACAAATTAATTAACTTAACTTGAACACAATTACCTCATAAATCATAATCGAGTAATTCATCCCTTAATTACTCTTTAACCAAATTAATCCTTAATTATAGACTAACTATTCTTCAACTATTAATTAATAAAACTTAATTATTAATCAATCTTTTAATACCAAGAAATCAGTCCCTGATTACTTTTATAATTAATTAATTAATCTTGATTAACCAACTAATTAAACTTAATGATTAATTAATCCTTAATAAATTAATTAATCAGTTCTTATTAACAGTTAATTAACCCTTAATTAATCTTTAACTATTAATTAATTATTTCTTAATTTTTAATTAATAAAACTTAATTATTAATTAATAAAACTTAATTACAAATTAAATCCATTTAAGACACAAATTAATTAATCTTTAATTACTAATTAATCAACCTTAATTAATTTGTAATCATTAATTACTTATCTCTAATTATCTAATTAATAATTCTTAATTATAAATTAATTAACCTCCAATTAATTAACTTATAAACCTTTATTATGAATTATTTAAATCAATTAATTAATCTAAATCAATTCTTTAATTAATTATTAATTAATTAATTAATCATATCTAATTTCCTTAATTAAATTGATTAATTTCAAGATAAATAAATTTCTTTATCTTAAAACAAACACTATCTTATAAATACCTTAATTTCCATTTATATTTTTAAACCATTATAACTTTATAATTAACACTACTTAATAAAAGCAATAATTAAGTTTAAAATAATTATTAACTTGATAGTTTAATGTTATCAAAGCATAATAACCATAAACATTTATCTCAAAAAGGATTTAAGCCAAATTAAATTTAGATTTTTAAAACTTATCCTTTAAAGTTCCATTTTTACTTAAGTTTTAAAAATAACTTTAACTTTATTTAACCAAATTTTAAATATTCAAATTTTAAACTTCTTAATAAAATGTTATAGAAACATTTATTTTTATAAAAACAAATAGCATTCAAAAACAACAAGATTCATTACAAAAGTAAATAGAAACTTTCTTTACTTAAATTGAAATTTGCTTTATGAGTCTTTTTAAACTTTTGAAATTTCTTTTAAATCATCTTGCTTTAATTAGACCCTGAGAATCATTCAATCAATTCAAGTTCAATTCCCTTCTCTTAAAATTTAAAAAGTTTAGTTTAGATTTTAAGTTTTAAAAACCTGAAACAACACAATTGTTACAGGGTTAAAACATTCGAACAACTCGAGTACATACTCAAGTCTTTCTTCCTAAAACCCGAGACCCTCTTCGAGTAATCCAACTAAACTCACAGCCCAAAAATCTGATACAACTCCTCCTCCCTGTACACATGTACCAGTGCCGGAGTCGTCTTCCATCATCGACGAACCTTCCTTCATACCAAACATCACCACAGAAACCACCTCTGGTCATCAAAATACCTTCACTTGCCTTGAAACAAAATCGAGCTTCCCAGCTAAAATTGAAAATCAACCGCCATGCCCAAATCCTTCTCGTGATCACAGCTCGACCATCTGATAGTTTGAAATTCTAGCCACTCCATCTCCAACACTTCACGATCCAATCCCCAAAATTTGATGCAACTCGATGCATCAGTGAGGTAGCATTGAGCCGATTTACAAGTTCGAACAAAACTAGGTTAAAAACTTAGTTCCTCCTATCGCCGCCACCACGGCGATCTACCCCTACTTCCACCATTTTTGCCCACTTCCCTGATCCTCCTTCTAGCTCCAGTAAGAACCACGAACCCCCCAAACACATAGATTGTGACGTCCCACCTCTATACCCACGCTAGCCAAGGATGTTACGGGGTAATACCATCAACTAGCATGGAGAATAAGGCTGTTGAGGAGCGACCATCCGTGTAATTGCTTTGTGCGAGCACCAATATGTCAGATAATACAAGGAAGTCCGACATGCCGATACAAACTCAAGGCTACTACACAGTGGCTGTATATATTCTTCGGAAACAAACATAGAAATAAACATAACATAAATCAGTCACAAATATCCATATCACAGAGGCGGAAAAAGATATGAATATAACGTATGAAAGGGTACATCAGAGTAGTGGTCAAACAAGATCCACAATATCACAAAAGAATGGTTACAAGTGCTAGACAAAAGAATATGTACACATCTAGGAGTCTATATCTCAAAGGTATACAACAAAAACTACTAATCTAAGTAGATAGCCAAAGTCAGGATGATAATCCCAGAAGTGAAGTCAAGCAGAAGCACTTGTAACATCTCGGTCTGACCCGAGTATTATTTAATAAGAAAATAATAAACGGATCAGTCTAGCTATAAATATCAGATGAAATGATATAGAATAAGAGATATGACTAAACGTATAATAATCACAATGCTAAGCTGTGATAAGTAAGTAATTGAAAATCAACAAGAGATTAATCGATATCACAAGAATCTTCTCAAAGTTCAAAAGAATGTCATACTCTTTATTTTTATTCACTGAAACCATAAATATTGACAATAATATCAATGCCAATCACAAAAAGTTAATGACACACAAATTCACCAATGCACAAATATTGATAAAACTTATCGATGTAAATCACGAAAATTGATGAAAACACAAATTCCAGAAATCATCAATGGAAATCCAGAAATCACAAAAAGGGGGAGGCCTATCACAAAACGGGAGCACGAAAACTCACCAACACGTGTATCACAAACGGGACGCTATCCCATGGTCGCTAACCATAGAGCCGGTGCAACGACGTAGTACAACGGTACGCCCGAGGAACCTGAAACTCGTAAAATTCGAAACAACGACGTAGTACAACGGTACGCCCGAAGATCCGAACTCCATAAAAACGTGGGTCGCCAGCCCACAAAAATTGGGTCGAAACCCCAAGAAATAAATAGGTCGTTAACCTGTAAAAGAAATGAGACGAAACTCAATAAGACGAGGTACTGTCCCCTACGTGGACAAAGAAACATAGCATATCGCTAGTCATAATCACAAAAATGATCATCGTCGATCATCAAGAAGTGTCAAGTACAATAAGCTAGTAGATATAAAAGCTTAGCTTCATGTCCCATAACCACTAGCTTAACTTAAATATTTACAAACAAATTGTAGATTTCCACTAGAAAATTGTCACAAAGATTCAATCGAACAAGTCTAAGAATTAACCGACGAAGTGAACGCAAGCGTTTCATACCACTTGTTTTACTAAGCCGTTTAACTAGATTTCTCATACGAGTGAGGTAAAGGTTTGTATATACTAATAATTGGAAAACGGTTTAAGAAACGAGCATTGTAATAAAATAGTATTGAAATCGTTTTGATGAAAGAGTTTTGATATTTACTACTAGTATAGAAAACCTTTATATTTTTAAAGTGACATATCACAGAAATGATTGTAGAAACAATCAATCACTATAATTCACATACGAAGACGTGAATTAATTCCAAAGAAATCGATATCAAATCCATCAAAGTGGAAATACCCAAAAATTCCAAAAATAGAAGTTATCAAAGTTGACAAAGGCGATAACAACTAATCGGAGAAGAAGAATCGATAAACAATTGCAAAAAAACAAAGCAAAACGAGCATAAATAGGCAAACAGGGAAATAGGAGCAGGTCGGTTGACCGGACTTCCTGAGTCGGCCGACCGAACCAGAAACAGAAAGTTTCGGCTACAGCTTCGGTCGACCAGCCAGGGGGTTCGGTCGGCCGAACCTGATGCCTTGCATTTTTCTGCCCTAATAATTGAAGTGCAAACTCTCCAAATTCGCAACCGGTCGAGCAACGGCGCTAAGGGTTTATGCCAATCGACTACCCGACCATATATGCTCCTCGGTGCATCACCAAAAACATGATCAAACAACCAAGCTATGATTTTTAAAGATTTGAACCCAAAATACTAAAAAAAAATGGAATATTCACAAAACCAATCTAAATCAAATCAAATGCACGTGAATAAGTGTTAGGAATTCATACCTAACAATCAAAGATAATCGTAGACTAGATGTGAGATAAAAATCTCACCTTTGAACCCAAAACTATGAAGAAGAAGCTATAGAGCATTGGCAAGGTCAATCACTCTTCACTTCCAACCCAACAAGCTTGAATCTAAGCTAAAAAGAGAAACATTTCCTAAGTTAGGTTTAGGAAATTCTGAAATTGATAAGAGAATGTGTTGGAGAAGAAGAGGAGGAGGCTTACCAAAGCTTCTTCTATAAATTTGGAGCTAGAACTTGATTTGCAAATGGAAACTAGGGCTTGGAGTTTTAATTTCTCATTCCTCTCTCCATTGTTGCTAGATCTTGAGTATTAGGAAATAGAAATGAAGTAATGAAGAGAAGAGAGGTGAAGCTTGGGTCCAATGGGTTGAAACAAAACCAAAGCCCTAAGTGGAAAAGTAGCAAAATTCCACTAACTCCAAACATATCAAAGTTTATACTCAAAAAGGTCGCAAACGGCGTTTTGGACCCAATGGAAGTGGTTCCGAGTCCTAATTCGACCGTATGAAAAAAGTAACTTTTCGGACCAAAATCCGACTAACCATGAATTATTTTAAATAAAATATTTAAATATTCAATCGTAAAATATGCGGGTTGTTACATAGATCATCAGATAATGACCGAAAACAAGATTCCAGTAAAACCCCAAATACACATTCAATACTTCTTTAAAATTTGTGATATTTATTTTAAAAATCATAACTTTTAAAGATGATTCAAGTTAATATCTTGAATCAGTAAAATTGCATCATAGATTTTAACATGTTAAAGTGATCCCTACTGTCTAAATTTTATTCCAAAGGACTTTCATATCTATTTACCTAAATAAGATTTTTAAATTTTAACTAATGTTTTTACAAACATATCATGTTTAAATCTTAAATCCAAACAATGAACTGATAAGAAGATTTGAATTTTTCTTCTATTCCTATTCTCTGTAGTTTAAACAGAGAAGAACAATCAAAGAAGATACAGGCACAGTCATTTACATTCTTATACACAGATCATACACTTTTATATACAAATGCAAGCATCAATTATTTTCAGAATTCTAACAAACAACAAACAGGTATTGCTTAAGATTTATAAATAGATGTTTACTCACCTCACTACTTAAATGCAGAGATTGTTCATGATGATAGAACTGGAAAACTTGTTTTGTTTTGATTCCAGAAAACTTTTCTTTGCTTGACATAAAAACTGAAATGCTTTGAAGGCTTAGACTGAAAACAAAATTGCTTTTAAACTGGAATGTTAGAAGACTCTGATTTACTTAAGGTTTCTTCCCTGCTTTGACCCAGATTCACTTGCATGCACTTGAAAGTGTTGCAGACATGGGAACTGCAGAGCTTTAGAAACTGAATTGAAATTTGCATTTGAACTTGAGGAATAGATGACAGGTTTGGGAAAAAAAATTACAGGGTAATTGAAAATCTCAAGCCTTTGCTTTCTGATTTTTCGAAATGAATTGCAGGTTTGATTTGAGCATTGGTTTTAGATTTGAACTTGAGGAAAATTTCAGGTTTTTGGTTTGAGGATTTTCTGGTTTTAAAGAGTGAAGATTGCATGAAAATTCTAGATTTGGTTTGAATTTGAAAAGGTGAAATGAACAAAGAAAATGGAAGGAGAAAAGAATGAAGGTTTATATAAGCTAAATTAGATTTTATTAAAATTTAAATATAAATAAATTTGACACTTGTCTCTAACTCTCATTATTATGTTAACACATGCTACTTAAGAGGTTAAAGTTTTAACACTTGTCATAGTTTACTTTTATATTATTATAAATGATTTTAAAGGCTTCTTAAATTAATTTTTCCTATTTAATTAATACATTCATTAATTATAAATGCTTTCTTATTAAATTTCTAATTAACAATTATATTTATAAATTTCTAAATGCTTTTCTAATTTTAAATAAATAAAATCTTTAAAATAAAATAAAATAAAATAAAATAAAAACCAATTATAATTTAAATAAAAATCATATGTAATATTTTTAACTTATTTTTAAATGTTAAATTTAAACAGCTTATGTATTTATTCCTATTAAATACTTTCCCAAATTCCTATTAATAAATTACCTCTAAAGAGAAAACAAATTTTATTTTAAAACATTATCTATATATTTTAAATCCAAACTATATTATTATTATTATTTTAAAGATTTATGTATATTCCCTTGAATTCAAATTTTATATTCAAATTCAAAGTCAATTTAAAAATCCAAATCTAAAATCAATTCAAATAAATATAATATCAATTTTAAATTAACACATTATTATTTTAAAAAAATTATTCTGTTTTAAAAATCAATTTAAATACACAGATATATATATATATATATATATATATATATATAAACACACTTATAAATTTTGAAAACAATAAGACAATTTAGAATTTATTTATACAATAACACAAACTAAATAATTATTCTTATTTAAAAACCAATTTATAATCATAATTTAAAACATCACATAATTATTACTTGGTTATTTATTTTTGAAAATAAATATAATATCAATTTTAAACAATTTAATTAAGAGATTATCACATTTCAAATTCCTTGAAATTCTGGGATATTACAAAAACGTAACCTCATCCTACGGCCACTATTATTTTGGACCACCACGGGCCATATCTGGCCTTGAGCCCAACTAGAAAGATGACCGCATCGACATAATGAGGCGTTTAAACGGTGGTGATGGGTTTTGGCGAAGCGAGGCGGCATAGAGGGAGGTTTAATGTTGACGCAGCCTTGATGGATCTTCTAGCGAAGCTGTGGGTTTTCAAGGGATGGTCTGAAGGGAAAGTGTGGAGGGCAACATGGGCAAAGTTTAGGCAGAGTGCGGGAGGCATTGATGATCGGAGGCGGCTAGAATTCATCATGAGTGGCATTGCATTCTCGGTCGAAATTCTCGTCAATGACAATGAGATGGGGATTCGGCCCAGTGGCATGGAGTGCGGTAGGTTGAGGGCTTCCTTCTAGGAGCTCGTGGTGGTCAGAGACACGGTGTGGCGGCGGCGGCGAACGCGAGAAGGCAGTGGTTGTGCTCATATATAATAAGGAAGAAGGATTATATTAATAATGGTGATTAGTTGATAGTAATTGTAATTAGTTATAATATTTTATTATTTGAATTGAAATCTTGTTTAATGTTAACGCTAAAATATGAACGCTAACACCCCGGTGTATGAAGTGAGATTGTGAAAGCACCACCCGATAGCTCGGGAACAGATTGTAAGCAGATAATAGTGAAAAAACAGTAAACAACAGCAATTTTATAGTGGTTCGGCTTAACAGAGAGCCTACGTCCACTTTGAATATCTTTATTGATGATTTGATTACAAGTCAATGCAGTTACACTTTGATTACAACACACTTTGAGTTTCAAGTGACTTAGGACAAGTAGCCTAAACTTCAATGTCGATCCAAATCTTTGAACACATGTTAGACATGTTTGATTTCTTCGTGAAGTTCCTTGAAGGTGTTGAAGTAGTTCAGAATGCAGCAGAGTAACGGCGCTTGAAATGAATGAGCCAAAAAGTCCTTTGCTAGTTGGAACTAGGGTCGTATTTATAGGCATTTTTCGGAGTTAGGTCGTAGGTCGTGACCGACCTAAGTTAGGTCGTAGGTCGTGGCTGGCCTAAGATGCACTGTTTTCTCTTTCACAAGAACACGCATGCTGATTTGTACAAGTCCTAGGTCACGAGCGACCTATCCCCCTGCGGCACAGTATAGGTAACTTCTTTACTCAGGTATTTAGATCGTTAGCGACCTATCCTAGGTCGTGAGTACTTTTCTTATAGTTATAACTGGAGTCTTCAGGTCGTGACTTCCCTTAGGTCGCGAAGTATTCCTACTTCTTAGGTCGCAGCTCTCTGTTAGGTCGCGAAGCTTGATAGGTCGAAACATCTTCTGAGTCGCAGCCTTCCTTAAGTCGTAGCTCACTGTTAGGTCGCGGAGCTTCATAGGTCGCGGCCTCCTTTAGGTCGCGAAGCATCTTTAGGTCGTTCTCCTTTTTAGGTCGAGCCATTTTTAGGTCGTGGAGTCTTCTTAGGTCGTTATAACCTTTAGGTCGCCGCTATTTTTTAGGTCGTGGCCTCCTTAGGTCGCAACTACTTCTAGGTCGCTTCATTAGTTAGGTCGCTAGCAGTGGGGAGTTAACATTTGCCCCTCGAAGTATGTGACCAAGCTATAGGTCGCGTGCTTCGATTTCATTAACTCGTGCTCTGGAGGGTCGTTAGGTCGTAGACGACTTAGAGAGAGGATTAGGTCGCATGCTGTCGATTCGTGTTCCACTACCCCTGAATATAAATACCGTAGGTCGCTCCTTCCCTTCTTCATTTGCTTCAGCATCCATTCTACCATTAACAAGCTTTTGAACTTCTCGAGGGCGATTCCGATCAGCTCAATCTTCATTCTTTTCCATCATTAGATTGCATAAGTGAATTCTATCAACATTCGACCACATCCATCATCAAACCGCGAATATTCCACTTGTCGTTCTTAATACATTTCCGCATGCTGCGTTTTCCCATAAGTCACGAGTCGATTAACCTTTTGATTGAGTTATCGTGGTGATTCTTGTGAATATGGCAATACATCAGATGTACGGTGGATTTGAGACGATTTAGGTTGGATTCTTGGGTAATTCGTGACGATGTAGGAGGAAGATGGCGAATTATGGTGTTTCGAACTAGTTGGCTTGCAAATTTGGAAGAGATGAGGAGGGTTCCGATGGGTTAACGGGTTAATGGATTCTCAGCTACACGGGTAATGGAGGAGATGATGTGGCAGCGTGTGAGTGGAGGATCGACCTTAGGGCTGTCTGCTTGAATACTAACCATGTGACCTAACTTCTTAGCGATCTAACTTTGTAATGACCTAAGTTCTTGCGGCATTGATTTTAGGTCGCGGCCGACCTTAGACTTAAATTCCTGTGGCACAGAAGTTAGGTCGCTGCCGACCTAGTACTTGGATGGTTTGCACATGAACTTTGAACCGAACGACCTAACAGTTTAGCAACTTATCACCTTTGAATGACTGCATAGGGATTTAACACATCAACGACCTATCTTTTGCGACATAAGCTTTAGGTCGCGGCCGAGTTAGGACATGAACAGATTTGCATTGAGCGACTTAAGTTAACCCCGACCTAGGTTAGGTCACCAGACGACCTAGGACTTGACAAATTTGCACATGAATTCCAAGCAGCACGACTTAACAAATTAACGACCTAACTCTTTTGCGGCATAGGCTTTAGGTCGTGGCCGAGCTATGACTTGAACAAATCTGCATTGCTTTGAACCCCTTTAACTTGCACAGTGCGACCTAATATAGCCTTGACCTATGCTAAGTCGCAGGGGATAGTCTGGATGACCTATGACTTGTAAAATTTTGAGAGAATTTGATTGAACTGCTTGGACTTGAATCATTTGAAATTCATTACATTCCTTTGCAGATTGCTCTAACTTTTAATTTAACAACCTGTTTAAACATAACATTTGCAGAAAAATGGGACGAATATACTGTCACTGACCGCCCACATCGAATGACAGATTAGTCGATAAAAAATAATCAACTTAAATGAACTGTGTGAGTGAAATGCTGTGAATCAACCGACTCAAATGAAGTGTTAAAGCAAAGCTAAAATTTTGTTTGAATTAACACTGCACTCGAGTTTTAAATTAACAAGTCCTGAAATCTCACAATCAATCAGTTGTCAATTAGTTTAATTTCAGTTATTTTGCTTGTTATTTTTATTAGTTTTGCACAACACTTCACACTTTTAGGAAACGTGCACCTTCACATCTGAACATCCAGTTGCTTGTATAGAATGACGTCTCAACAAGAAGAGATGATAGAACACGTCGAAGGGGCTCCTTTGATTGCTATTCCACTGGAGAACCCTCCGGAAAGAACTCCTACCCTTCTGAAACAGCGGGTGCTTAATCAATTATGCGTTCAATTTGGCATTGCCGAGGCAGAAGTTTTACTCCCTGGACTAAATGATTTTGCTGATAGACCACCTTTCGGTTTTGTTGCCATTAATCGCCAAATGTGCTTAAGTGGAGTAATTCCTCCCTTTAATGAATTTCTTCAACAAATCCTTCTTCGACTGACGATCTCTCCTTTCCAACTGCATCCCAATGGCTATGCCATTTTGATGGGATTGTGCGTTCTGTTCAGGAGAACTCTTGACCGTCTTCCGATTTTTGAGGAAATCTGTTACCTGTGCACTTTTGCGAAGAACAAGGACCACCCTTCGATTGTACTTGTAAGAGGTGCGAGGAACCGTAAACTAATTTTGGATTTGCCGGAGAGTGCATATGGTTTTTTGAATCAATTCTTCTATATTCGTTGCCCCGCAGGATTTTACGCAGACTGGAGAATAGGAAGTGAGATCTTTTTTCCCTTCTCTCTTCAGTTTCATTTTAAGTTTTTCATGGTTCGTATTGCTAGATGCTGATTTCATTCCTTATTTTTACAGCACTTCCTCCTCCTTCTAGAGATTCCAGTCATAAACCAGTCTTTGAAGGCTAAGCATTGTGGCTGCTGAAGAGAGGAGCGCAAAATTTCTATTGACAGATGAACTTCTTCATCGGTTTGAGCTTTTACATTCTTCCCGTTCTACTCAACTTCATGAAGTTCCGACTGAAGTTCCCGATTCTCCGATGAAAACTCCTGATGCCCCGGTCTCTATTAAAGAGCACATGCGGGGAGGAACCTCTATAGAAACTTCACTAGTAAAATGTTCCACTCCAAGGGATGATGCGGAGCCGTCTGAAAAGCCTGCACTTGTCCCCATAACTGAAGAAGAGGAGTCCCTTCCTCATACTGATAAGAACGTTGATCTTGGAGTTGATATTTTTGGGAGTTTAAGTGACATAATGGTCACTTCTCAAGAACTTTTTAGGGATGATGTTTCCAAAACTATCTCTTCTGTAATTGAGGCGACATCTTCTCTACAACAAATGTCAACCCCTTCTACTCAAGTTATCACTACCTCTACTCCACAGAGTGGTCTGTAACTTGATGCATGTAGCTTACACGTTACACAACACTTAGTATTTTTCAGCACTTCTACGCATTCATCTTCTTATACTTTAAAGATTTCTAAAGCTTATTATTTTTATTCCAGATTCTCCAATGGGGCGCAGCAGCTCATACTATGATGATTTCCAGCGCTACGGGAGGCGTAGCCAATATGATTATAGGCGTCACCTCCCCTCTTACAGAGAATCCGATGAAGAGAGGGCCATCAGGAAAGCAGACGAGAGACGAGCATATGAAGAACGTCATCGAAGAGAACAAGAAATACATGACCCTCCCCACAGAGATGATGATACCCAAAAAAGAAAGACTGAAGATGAGAGAGGTAAAGGTCACATGGACGATTCTTCTAGCAAGCGGGCTAAACTTACTGAAGAAACAATGCCGACAGCTTCTGAAAATGTTCCTGCTCAATCTACTGCCCCCGTTCGTTCCGACATTCAAACAATCATGAACCGGCCCGCATACCAAGTTGGGCAAGGTCCTCCCACTCTTCAAAGTCGATTCCCTCAGTGGTGCCTGAGAGGGGTTCGATTTGATCTCGACTTGGTTCCTCTCGACAAATCGGCTATGCTGCGAAATCTTGATACTGTCAGGACCGATATTGAAAGAATGTCGAACTGGCAAAAACTTGTCGACGAGCTTCAGAGGGTTAACCGAGCCAATCTCGAGGCCATGCTCACAATGGAGAACGATAAGGCTGAGTGGCAGAAGACTCTCGAACAGCATGACGCCGAAATGAGAAGTATTTCTTCCTATAATGAAAAGCTGGAAGCGGAAGTAGAAAAGCTTAAGGAAGAATTAGCTACTTCATCTACTTTCTATTCTCAAAAGGAGAGCATGCTTCAGCAACAAGTACGAGATGCGCATGCCAGTCAAAGGGCAGTCGAAGATAAGCTTACACACAAGGAGAAGGTCGTAGAAGAATATCGCGCTGAAACTTTACAGCTGCGAGAACAGACCGGCTCTCAAAGCTTGGAGATAGAGATGTTAAAAGCTCGACTTGCTATGGCCGAAAAGGAGCGTGACGAGGCTGTTGCTGGTAAACTCGCGGCCGAAGAGGCCCATCAAGCAACCAAAGCTGACATTGGCTCCACATTATTTGATTTTTATCTGCATAGCATTTTGGGGCGTGGCAGCCTTGCCTTTCTAGGCCCTAAGTATGAAATTACACTAGCTGAAGTTTGGGAGGCAGCACTCGATATGCTCGGTGGTAAAGGTGCTGGCTATGCTGAGTCAGCTCTTGAAGAGCATTATCTTGATGATGATGCCCGCGCCGCTCTTGCCAAGGGAAAAGAGCAACTCGCCAGAGTGCGGGCCGGAATGGCGGAAGGGGAACGTTCTGAAAAAGAAATACCACCTACCACTTCTGAACGTCCTTTAGTTTCTTCTGAAGTTGACATCACAGGTTCCAGTGCTCATTCGCCGCCTCCTACAAAAACCGGGGTAATTACCCCTACTGATGATGAGGCTTTGGAGGATATCGGGGCTCAAAATTATGAGATTGAACTGACGAAGCAAACATCTTCAGGTAATTTTGACATTGGTCCGATTCAGGTGGATCGCTTGCTTGCTCCTCAAAAGTTTGATGAGCTTCTCGATTATTTCTTGAATCTCGACGAACCCATATCTCCCTTCTTTTGGGGAGATACTAATATTTTTAATTTCTCTTCTTCTGCAGTTGAAACACCAAGTGCTGTGCAGACTTCGCCTCCTCCGGTTATCCCTCCTCCGTCTCTTCAGGTGACTCCTCCTTCTGCTTCACAGCCCAGGTCACAAGAGGAGCAAATTGAGGCTCTTCATGGCTTGGATGACCCTATCGCTTCGCAAGAGCAGAAAGACGAGGGACTTGAAGGAGGCGAGATCTCTCCGGAGCGGACTCCTTCTGATGACGTAGTTTTGTCCACTCTTGTTACTCCAGGGAGTGAGTCTTCTTCGAAGAGAAGAAAGAAGCATGGAACATCGAAGAGGAGGGGGAAGAAAATCATTGCTACTGAAGAGGAACCGGAAGTTGCACCGGTTGCACCTCCCTCTCCTTCTTCCCTTATGCCTATAGATAGACCTGAAAAACTAATCATTCGGCCGGGCAAAGGGTCCAAAGGTGGTAAGAAGAAGTGAAGAGTCGGGCTTCGGGCTTTTTGATTCCTTTTTTGTGTAATGGTCGGATGTTGTGCAGGCACCGGCCCCTGTTTTTTTATTTTGAAACCTGTATCTGCAATTGAATAAAATGATCCTTTATTTGTACAGACTCTTGTTTGAATTTGAGAATGCATTTATTATTCATTTTTGCACAAGTTTATTTATATGATATTGCGGTGAGCTTGTGGTATGTTGTTTGAGCGTACTTTACCGATGTAGCTATACCATTTTGTATGTAACTATACCATGTTGCCCCCATACCATAAGCTTGCTGCAATATTGTATACTTTGAGGGGACTTTCACTCTTATTTTCTGAAGAATAATTACTTCATTGTTGAAGAAATTTTTCGTAGAGTACAACTTCCTTCATATAAGTTTTTACGCTTTGTCCTTCGAAGAAATCACTTTTTTTTCTTTTGCTTATGTACGCATTTTGCCAAGTGAATTCTTCTATGTGGTAAAGCAGGCCTCTGAAGGGTACTTTAACTTTCTTCCCTTTTTTTTTTTTGAGGAAGGTTATTTTCTAGAATAGGTAAATCACTCTTCCTTTGAAAGTTAAAGTATGCTCTTGATGAGGATTTTTTTTTAAAAAAAATAGAAATTTGTACCTCTGAGGAGGGATTTTTCACGTTTCAACACTTGGAAGTTTTATTTCAATCTTGGTGAAACGTGTACCTCCAAAGAGTTGTGCCTTTGAAGAAAGCCTTCTCACGTTTCAACACTTGTAAGTTTTATTTCAATCTCGGTGAAACGTGGGCTTCCGAAGAGGTCTTTCTTTTTGATTGTGTCCCCGGGAGGGGGTTGTACCTCTGAGGAGGGATTTTTCACGTTGCAACACTTGGAAGTTTTATTTCAATCTTGGTGAAACGTGTACCTCCAAAGAGTTGTGCCTTTGAAGAAAGCCTTTTCACGTTTCAACACTTGGAAGTTTTATTTCAATCTCGGTGAAACGTGGGCTTCCAGAAAGGTCTTTATTTTGTTTTGCATTTCAACTTTGGTGAAGTGAAATTCCAAAGAGCGGCTATTACACTTCAACTCCTGGTGAAATGTGCCTCCGAAGAGGTCTTTGTTTTGTTTGCATTTCAACTCTGGTGAAGTGAAATTCCGAAGAGCGGTCATAACACTTCAACTCCTGGTGAAATGGGCCTCCGAAGAGGGCTTTTATTTTGTTTGCATTTCAACTCTGGTGAAGTGAAATTCCGAAGAGCGGTCATAACACTTCAACTCCTGGTGAAATGGGCCTCCGAAGAGGGCTTTTATTTTGTTTGCATTTCAACTCTGGTGAAGTGAAATTCCGAAGAGCGGTTGTTACACTTCAACTCCTGGTGAAATATGCCTCAGAGAGGGTTTTCATCGCCTGGAAGTTACTCTCTCATGGTTGGAGGGTCATGACTCCTCCAATCTTTTTTGTTGAGTAGAGAACTTTCTTTTTTGTGGCGTATGACCCATTAGAGGTCTTTATCCTCCGAAGAGTTGTGCCTCCGGAGAGGACTTGTGCTGCCGATGATGGCTTTGGTTGTTCCCTTGTCCACTTGCTTATGCCTTTTCAGCGATCCTCTTTTTTTCTTTTTTTTACAAGTAACTTGTTTAATCCAAGGAAGTGTACTTCATTGTCAGGCAAGTTCGTGAGAACGAGCATCAGCTTCTTAATTGGATGTTTGTTTGTTCAAACGATCTCAATTTATAAGCAAAGGCCCGTTTCTGTCGAAATCATAGGCCGTTCAATTGAAGTACTTCCTATCTAGGATTTGAATTCGGAGCTTTTGTGACTTGAAATTTGGCGAGAATCACTTGGTCTTATTATGTGCAAGTTTCACTTCCATTGTCTGCAAAAATTTAAATCGGCATTTCAGCAATACATTCTATGTACTTTTTATATCGAAAATAAAGCAAACATGTAATAATAATAAGGAACACAAGATTTATAGTGGTTCGGCCAGGAAATTGGGCCTACATCCACTTTATATTTTTTCATTATTTACTTGCATCAGTTTTACAATTGCCTTCAATTACAAGAATCATACATTCATAATTCTTTTTACAATATTTCAACAAAATTTTCAAGTAAAGTATGGACTCAAATGATTGCTGTTCCATGCCCTTGGAATTTGATCTCCTTCAACAGTAGTGAGTTTGAATATGCCGTCAAGAAGCTTCTGACCTATGACATATGGTCCTTCCCAATTTGGCCCAAACACACCTGTCGCTGTGATAATTCTCTTCAGGACTAGGTCTCCAATCTCAAAGTTGCGTTGGCGAACTTTGGAATTGAAATGTCTGGCTATCCTTTGCTGATGAGCTGCAATTCTGAGATTAGCCTCATCTCTTTTTTCATCAAGGAGATCTAGCGCTTCAAGCTATAGCTTTTCGTTTTCTGCTTGATTGAAATGGATTCTTCTATGTGAAGGGACCTCTATTTCTACCGGAATCATTGCCTCCGACCCGTATGCTAATGAAAACGGGGTGTGCCCAGTCGCAGTTTTGTGAGTGGTTCTGTATGCCCATAGTGCCAGTGGTAGCTTATCGACCCAACCACCTTTTGCTCTTTCAAGTTGCTTTTTGATGGTTGACTTAATAATTTTATTCACGGCTTCCACTTGCCCGTTTGCCTACGGATGAGCCACTGCTGAGAAGCTTTATCGGATTTTGAATCGCTTGCAAAAATCTTGGAATTCTTCACTTTCAAACTGAGTACCATTGTCTATAATTATTTTTTGAGGCACACCGTATCTGCAAATGATGTTTTTAGTCAAAAAACTTATCATCTTCTTTGAGGTGATAGTAGCCAGTGGTTCAGCTTCTGCCCACTTAGTAAAATAATCTACAGCAACAATGGCATATTTAATTCCAGATTTGGCAGTTGGTAACGGTCCTACAAGGTCTATCCCCCATATTGCAAACGGCCATGGACTGACCATCTGTGTGAGTTCAGTGGAAGGAGCTCTAGGAATTTTGGCGAATCTTTGGCATCTGTCACATTTTCGGGAATACTCTGCTGCATCTCGATTAATTTCTGGCCAAAAATATCTGTATCGGAGAATTTTCTTTGCTAATGTTTGGCCACCTGAATGATCACCACATTCTCCCCATGTACCTCCGCTAGGATTGCTTTGGACTCTTCCCTAGATACACATCGAAGTAATGGCATTGAGAATCCCCGTCTGTATAATCGGCCATCCTGGATTATATATCGAGAGGCTTTTCTCAGTAGCTTTTGTCGTTCTTTTGAGTTCCCTGGTAAGGATCCATTGAGCAGATATTCTGTTATCGGAGTCATCCATGATTCTTGCTCTTGAGACATGCTCATGATCCAATCAATGTCCATCTCATCAATGCTAGGAGTCGACAGGACCTCCACTGGAGTTAACCCCGGAAATTGAGCTTCGCCTGTGCTAGAATACTTTGCGAGAGAATCTGCTTTCATGTTTTCTTCTCGAGGAATGTGACTTATCATGTAATGATCGAAATCACCCAGGAGTTCCCAAGCCTTTGACAAGTAGGCGGGCAGATTCCCCCCTTTTGCTTGGAATTCCTTTTTGACTTGGCATACAATAAGCTGAGAATCACTGAATATTTGTAACGCTCGGATGTTTAATTCTTTAGCAATCCTTAAGCCAGCGATAAGGGCTTCGTATTCTGCTTCATTGTTTGTTGAAGGAAATTCCAATCTTAGTGCATAGCATAATGATCGGCCTTCAGTGGTCTCAAGTACAACTCCGGCTCCAGAACAGTAGTCGTTTCTCGCACCATCGACATATAACTTCCATTGGATTGGGGAATTGTCGACCGTTTCCCCCTCAATGTTACCCTTATCTGTGAATTCTGCGATGAAATCTGCTAAAGTTTGTCCATTGATTGCATTTCGGGGATGATAAGTGATGTCATACTGACTGAGTTCAATATTCCACTTTAGAAGACGACCCGAAGTCTCAGGGCGAAACAGGACTTGCTTTAAAGGTTGATCAATGAGGACTCTGATAGGATGAGCTTGAAAATATTGCCTCAACTTCCTAGATGCAATTAGTAGGCAATAGGCGAGTTTTTCCAACTTAGAGTAATTCATCTCTGCCCCAGTGAGTCTTTTGCTGATATAGTAAACTGGATGTTGAATCCTTTTATCTTCTCGTATCAGCGCTGCACTTAAAGCATGAGATGATACTGCCAAGTATATAAAAAGATCCTCGCCATCGCCAGGCCTAGAAAGTATTGGAGGCATTTCCATATGGCGAATCAATTCATCAAAGGCTTTTTGGCATTCGGGAGTCCAATCGAAGTTTTTCTTTCCTTTCTTTAGGGCGTCAAAGAATGGGATGCATTTATCTGTGGCTTTGGAAATGAACCGACTCAAGGTGGCGACTTTTCCATTGAGACTTTGCAATTCCTTTTTTGTTCTAGGGGCTTTGACTTCTTTCAGTGCAGTAATTTGAGCTGGACTGGCCTCAATGCCCCTAGCGCTCATGATGAAACCTAAAAACTTGCCGGATTCCACTCCAAATGAACACTTTAAAGGATTGAGTTTTCGGAGGACTGTGAACATGTTTGCTAAGTGTTCTATGTGATCCACTACTTTCTTAGACTTTACTAACATGTCATCGACGTAGACTTCCATAGTCTTGCCCAGTTGCGGTTTGAACATAGCATTAACAAGTCTTTGGTATGTTGCCCCTGCATTCTTCAGCCCGAAGGGCATAACTCTGTAGCAGTAAAGACCAACGTCGGTGATAAAGCTCGTGTCCTCCTGATCTGGCTCATGCATCATGATCTGGTTATATCCGGAGTAAGCATCCATAAAAGATAACAATTCGTGTCCCGCTGTTCCGTCTACCAGTTGGTCGATTCTGGGTAATGGGAAGCAGTCTTTGGGGCAGGCCTTGTTTAGATCTGAAAAATCGATGCATACTCTCCATTTTCCGTTGGCTTTCTTAACCAGCACTGGATTTGAAACCCAATTCGGATAGGTAGATTCTTTGATAAAATTATTCTCCATGAGCCGATCAACTTCTTCTTTTAATGCCGCCGACCTTTCTGGACCTTGAGTTCTCCTTTTCTGTTTCACAGGTGTAAATTTTGGATCAATATTTAGAGCGTGCACTGCAACTTCTGGGGATATTCCGCACATATCGGCATGAGTCCAAGCAAAAACATCCAGATTTGCCTTTAAAAAAGATATTAAGATATTCTGAATTGACGCATTAAGTTGTGAACCCACATTCAACACCTTGTTTGGGTCCTTTGGGTCAACAGGCATTGGTATTGTCGTTTCCACTGGTACCACTCTATTTTCCCCTGCACTGACTTTTCTAGGGTCCATCTCTTTCCTTGCTCCGCTGTGCTCGCCAGTGCAGGGTCCGCCCTATAATTGCTACAAGGCTGGTTCTTTGATGCGGACTGGGGCTGCCGCATTCTTTCCCATTTCTCTTTTTCTGGTTTCTCGTAGCTCTGTTAGATAACATTCTCGCCCCGCATTTGGATCCCCTTTTATAACTCCCACTCCATTATCTGTGGGGAATTTAATGGTGAGGCACCACGGGGCCAAAACAATTTTGAATGCTGCGAGAGTTGGACGGCCAAGGAAAGCATTGTAAGCAGAAAATTCATCGACAATCACAAAAGTTTGCTTGCGGACCACTTTTCTCTCTCCTTCTCCAAGTTCCACAAACAAATCAATGGTTCCTACCGGCTGCTTTGGCTCCCCAGTGAAACCAGCAATTTTCTGCGATGAGGCTTGCACATCAGCCATAGGGATCTTCATTTGGTCGAATGTTTTCTTGAAGAGGATATTGCAGGATGCGCCACAATCAATGAGAACTCTTCTGACAATAGCTGGCCCGATACCAGCCGAGATGACTAGGGGATCCAAGGTAGGAGCTTCAATACCTGCGGAATCCCTAGCTTTGAACACAATATCATCATCAAAAGTTCTTTGTTGCTTCAAGGGCGTAGCACCTTCCAAAACGAATACATCTTCCTCGGTCGGTACATACTTTAAAGCTCGGGTATACCTTTCCATCTCACCCCAGCTTCTGCCTGCTGGGTGAGATCCTCCTGTAATGACATTGATAATGGGCCTTCCAGATTCATGCTCTGCAGCCTTCTCACTCGTCCTAGGCTGATGAGTAGGAGTCCGTTGCCCCCGACTAGATGAAGCAGGATTGTTGCTATTCTTTTTCACAAATTGCTGCAGTTTGTTTTCCCTTAGCAACTCTTCAATCAGATTTTTCAACTGGCGGCATTCGTCGATCTCGTGACCGGGTTGATTATGGAAGCGGCAGAACTTCCCACTCTGTATAGCCTTTTTCCCGGTCCTTAGAGGAGGAGGTTTAGGAAAGTCAACAGAATCTTTAGTGGCAAGGTAGATACGCTCCGGCGTATCTGATAAAGGAGTATACTCTGATGGCTTGAAGGATCGGGGCTTCTTCAGATTACTCTGTTTCTTCCCATTGTTATTTTCTCTTTTTTGCCCTACAGATTCATTCTTGCGTGGAGCAACAGTGTTATCTTCAGCTTTTTCCAATACTGTCTTTACCGGTACGGGACGGCTTTCCAAGCGTATGAATTCATCTGCTTTTTTATAGAATTTTTCAAGGGAATTTGGTTCCTTCATGTTTAGCCATTTCCCAAATTCGCTCGACTTGTCAATAGCCCTCATCAGATAAGTCAATATCATTCGCGGTTCTGCATTGTCCACCTCAGCTAGTGCTATATTAAAGCGGTTTAAGAAAGATCTGATAGATTCACCTGGATTCTGTTCCAAACTCGACAGTGACATGATATCCTTGGCTTTTGAGGCATATAGTCTGAACTGCTCCTTGAATTTCCAGGTTAAGTCAGAAAACTGATCTATAGATCGGACTGGAAGCTTGGTGAACCAAAGCAGAGCTACACCTTCAAGATACACAGGAAAATATCGGCACTTTATTTCATCAGAGGCTCTGGCACCTGTCATGTGCCAATCATACTTGTATAAGAATTCGTTCGGATCACTTGTCCCCTTGTAAGCTGGAATGGTTGGAGGGACAAACTTCCTTGGGAATTCAGCCTTTAAGATTTTCTCAGTAAATGGAGTTTTACTCGGGGCGAAACCCCATTCTTTCTCGTCTTCAACCCTCTGCATACTCTCTTTCATGATTTGTCGGACCATTCCAGAAAGATACTCCTCATCATGTCGAGTTCTAGATCCACCAACCTCAGGAAGTGTTTGTTCAAAGGGGCTAGCAGCCCTTTCAGGAGCATTCCTTTCTTCAGCCTCATGAATGTTGCAAGCAAAATTCCTTTCATTACCTGCCGGTTGACGGTTTGCCCCAAGCAAATCGTTCGACCTATTCAGAATTAGGGCATTGTGGGCATTCTGAGCCTCGAATTGTGCATTTTGGGCATTGATCTGTTGGTTCAGCCCTAAGATTGCAGCATCCAGCTCTGCCTTTGTAACTCCAACAGATGGAGTGGCTTGATTTGATATAGGGGAAGCGGAGGTTCCCTCTTGAATATTCCCAGATCTGACAGATCTACTTTTCCTTCCAGGAGCCATAATCTCGGATAGACTTCTGGTTTTCAAGGAAATTCTCTCTACAAACCTCTGTGAAGCAATGATGATAGTTCTCCTGAGTTCAGTTCTCAGTGAAAGCACCAAAAATGTTAACGCTAAAATATGAACGCTAACACCCCGGTGTATGAAGTGAGATTGTGAAAGCACCACCCGATAGCTCGGGAACAGATTATAAGCAGATAATAGTGAAAAAACAATAAACAACAGCAATTTTATAGTGGTTCGGCTTAAGAGAGAGCCTACGTCCACTTTGAATATCTTTATTGACGATTTGATTACAAGTCAATGCAGTTACACTTTGATTACAACACACTTTGAGTTTCAAAAATATTTGGAATTATTAATTATTAGTAAGATGTTTAAAGTAAATAATTTTCGCTTATTTATAATGTTTATTATTAATAATTATAATTATATAATAGTGTTTTGAAATAAAAGATTTTTAATTTTTTATAAATGTTTTAAAGTCCCATGAATAGAGTTGAAGGACTTGGATTTTATAAAGGGGCTTATAAATGGTTTAAAGACTATAAAGGATTATAAACAAGTTTTAGAAGTGTACAAAGAGGATTTATAATTGATTTAAATTATAAAAGAAGTTTTATAAATGGTTCCAGAAGTTGTATAAAATGGTTTATAAATTGTTTCATAGAATTATTAGGAGTATATGAATGATTTTGAATCAAATAAAAATGGGATCTTTCTCAATGTGTAAATATACTTATACTGTTGAGATAAGTATATGGATATTTTCTGAGTATTGAAAACATAAGAATTGGTGGGTATATCTTTGTAAAAGTATTCTTATACAATAAATTTACAAATGGTTTTATTTATGAAAGATTTATAAAAGGTGGCTAGTGATTGCTTATATGCTTAACCAATGTTGGTTTTCCTTTGGAATTAAATCCATGATTCAATGTTTGTTATTCGATAGTCAAATAACCGACAATCGAAATTGGACTCAAACGTAACTTCGGAAATATCTAAGAGAAACAAGTGAGTTATATGGCACAATCTTCTCCGATGATGTTGTACTTTGCATATAAATCTCGTTTCATTCTCCCAGGACAATAATAATGAAATATGTCCACTAACAGTTAGGAGATGTTCTCCGATCTTATCTTTGATTGTTTATTTCCTAAAGAACTAGGGTTGATTTTATCGAGAATTATCAAAGAGTTGTTCGAAGAGACCGGGATCGGATATGTTTATCCGAAAACCACTTCAATCCAACGAATGCATTTAGAAGTGAAGACATCTTAAAGATGATGGAATTGGAGATGGAGCTCTCAAGTGTTTCGTTCAGTCCCAGAACGAACTCGTATGGATGAATGCTGGTTTGTTGCTTGGAAGGCAGTATTAGTGTTCCAAGTGGGAAGTGCTATATAAAGGTAAAATGTAGCCTCAAGCCTCATCAACCTGTTGAATATGCGATTATATGATTTTTGTTTGATGATAACAAACATATATATTCATTTAAATGTATTTGTTAATGTACTATTATATTTTTCGCATAATTAAATATATATTTGCTGAATAAAATAAATAACACAGAATTTGATTTCAAACAGATATTTTATTCAAACAAATATTTATTACAATTTTGAATAGTATAAATTCAAGCTCTCACTATACATATACAACTTTGATTACAATACTAATTCAATTACATCACAATCTATCATTTACAAACACACATCGCTACATATCGCTCATTACTCGTAATTTATCTTCAATATTATTCCAGATTGAATCCAGCATCTGAGCAATCTGCAAAAATAAATATTGGCGCTGTAAAATTGAAAAGAAAATATTTTTGCAGTATAAAAAAGATGTAATTTTTTAAAATTTATTTGCCTCAGTTATTTGGGTTGCCCGTCATTGTTTAATTCGAATTCATCATACACGAACAGCTTGTGACATGCATAGTGTATCATTGTACATGCCACAAGGCCATGCACACCGATATATACACTTGATAAAATTATAGAGACAGGTGAGCATAGGTCAAACCCAAAACGTCGTGTTCAACTCAAGTGCAATAAAAATAATGTCACAATATCAGCACAAGGTCAAACCTGAGCTCCAAGCTGGATTCAACACAGGTGCAAGTTCATGAAAATGGTCAAGACAACTAAAACAAGCCTCAGCCAAAATCCAAATGTACAAATGCAATATGAACCAAACAGTGCACACTGCAGATACAAGCCAACGTGATACAAGATCAAGTCCAGCTGCCACATAAAGGTATAAACACATAAAACATCAATGAACCAATTGTGTGTACATGATGAAGGTTACGGATTCAAGTATGAATGCACAGTGCAAACTAGTGTAATTCAAGTTACAAGTTGAAATGCAACAACCAAAACAAGTGCAATACGGTGACAAGCTAACCAGATTCAAAGATGCAATCATGTACGGCAAGACTAGTCAGAGAAACCACAGTGCAACTCATCACAAGCATGCACAAGCTCATATGCAATATCAAAATACATGAAGTGAAACTGCAAATACCCAAGCGAAGCAAGAAGACTTCAGTATGCAGAGAGTCAAGGAAAGTGATCGAAGAATCAAAAGTCAGAACTGTGACCACCAAGTGAATATGTATATACACGGTGTACATATATATGTGCAGCGAAATTCAAGGTAATCAGACAATACGCAAACTATATATGCGGTTCAACTAAATCAACATCATCAGGGATGGAACACAGTGCCAGACATCAAGTGTGACTAGAAGCATCAACCAACATTTCAGCAACAACAACAACCATGAAATACAAGTGCACTAACAACATGAAGCAACCAGACCTCGAGTCGAGCAGTGACAATGTACATGAAACCCAAAGCTAACGCATATCTATATATATGATGCAATGCACAACAACTATTAGAGTAGGCTCGAATGAATCAAGTGCAGACAGTACAAAACCAAGTAAAGCAGAAGACCAGTGATGCAACTCAATATAGCAAAGTCTAGATGAATATAAGCATCATGTAGCAGTACCAAACTAATGATATACATCAAGTTCGAACTTATCATGGATCCATAGTTTCATCCTAAAAATATCAAGATCCGATGCCAACAGAGAAAATAACAGAAAAGCCAAAGTCACAGTAGAAATTCACATAGCAGCATCATGTAACCGAAATCAGATATATCACAA
Source organism: Allium cepa (assembly GCA_030765085.1). Lineage (NCBI taxonomy): Eukaryota > Viridiplantae > Streptophyta > Magnoliopsida > Asparagales > Amaryllidaceae > Allium > Allium cepa. Next base: position 62,287,919 of record CM060931.1, read on the forward strand.
TTCGAATGGTACAAGTAAAATGACCGAAAACATTATCAGTGCAACGGTGATGGGCCGAAGACATTATCAAGTCATGGAATCGCATAAACAAAGTCAAGTGACCGAAGTCAACAGAAATCGAAGTCGTGGTGGCAACAGAAGAAATCAACATCGTCAAATAAATTCAAATGTAACAGTTTCAAACCAAAACCGTGGTGGCCAAGAAATCGAACCAAGTCAGAAATCAACATCGTGTTATTCAAGCGAATTGAAAATGTCAGATTTCATCACAATCATCAATGCAAAATCGAACGGCAAGCCGAAAGTTATCAGAAAAAATCATATGAAATATATGAATCAAAAATAAGGAATTTGATTCCTGTATAAGCCCTATAACATCATCGGCAAAATGCATCGAGTTCAAATAAGCAAAAACAGCAAAGAAAAATAACAAATTACATACCAAGGCAAGATCGAACTTGATCAAATTGAAGGAGCCGTGTGCAAAGAGAAGAGAGCGTCGATCGACGAAGCGGGGACGAAAATAATCATTCAATCGAACTAATTAAAGTCGGCTTCTTCGATTTTCTCTAAAGCCCTAATTCATCAGAGAAAATCAAATAAGGAAGAAGCAACGAGCTGCCATTATACAGAGCAAAGAGGAAAGAACGGGACAATATATTAAAAAGAAGAAATGGGCCGACATATTTTATTGATAATTATTTTGGGCCGGTTTTGTTAAGAGCTTTGGGCTTAACCTTTTAAATTAGGGTTTTGTTTTATTTAAATTGTTTTTAAATTGTATTTTTCTTTTGAAAATTGTGTATTTACTAATCGTGTGACTAGGGGACAAACTATGTGGTGTAGTTTGAGAATTCCCAACTCAGTGGTTGAGTTGTGGCATGGTTTTGAGCGTAGAGTTAAGGCTAGTCGATAGCGGGTGTCGCGAGTTTACGTGTGTAAGCGTCCGACTGCTTAATTTCTAGTAGAAACCTTGGGGGCAGCACGTATGCAGGGTTTTGCCGAAGCTAGGTAAATTTTGTGTCGTTCTATTTCTGCATTTATTATTCTGCTATTATCTGTGCGGCTATTTTAATATATCTATGTTGAAAATATTTTATAAACTTCCGCAATAATTTTTATAATTAATAGCATCACCCTATTCATCTCCCTCCCCCTCTAGGGTGAAATCGATCCTACAAGTGGTATCAGAGCAAGGTACAAAAGCCATTTTTGTTTTTAAAAAATTTTATTTTTCAAAAACCAATTTTTGTTTTAAAAATTTTAATTTTTAAAATGTCTACTTTTGCTAAGGCTCGTTCTAATATTATCCCTCCTATTTTTGATGGAACAGATCTTTTGAATTGGAAATTGAAAATGGAATTTTATTTAAAATCTATTAATGTTAAATGTTGGGATATTATTGAAAATGGGTGTGATATAACGGATAAGAAAATTATCTCGATTAATGCTCTGGCTATTCATATATTATATTCTCATATTAATCAAGATAATTTTAACTTTACCTCTCATTGTGAAAATGCATAGGAAATCTGGAATACTTTCGATGCAATATATGGTGCAAAAGTCAACAACAATGAGAAATCCTCCACAACCAACTCAGTTAAAGAAATATGCTTAACAGGATTGGTAAAAAGCAGTTGTGATGAAGACGATGATGATGGAGCAGCTGAGCTGGCGTTAATAATGAAGAAATTCCAAAGGTGGAACCGCAAATATAGAAATCCAGCTCTAAATCAGAAATTGAAAAGCAGAATAGACAAAGTACTAGACAACCCAGATGAACGAGAGATCATCTGTCATAAGTGCAAAAAATCCGGACACATCAAGCCAAATTATCCCCGAATTCAACTCGACAAAGAAAAGAAATCTAAAGGAAGAAGTTTTGCAGCCACATGGAATAAAAGCGATAGCAGTGAGAGTGAGAAAGCTGATTTGTGCCTTCAAAGTGATATAACTGATAGCGATGATGATGAGCCAAGAGAGGTATCAAAACTTACTCACTCAGAATTACTTATATATTTCCACGAAGTAAATGGCTATTTTGAACGACTTAGGGAGAAGTACGCTAAACTTGAATCACAAAAAGATATTTTGATAGAATCAAATAAACAACTTGACCAATTAGTTAAAAACTATCAAAATAGGATCCCTAAGTGTGATAAGTGTCCAACATTTGAAGAAGAAATTAAAAAATCAGAAATTAAAATTAAATCGCTTGAAAATGAAATTCTGATTTTGAAAGAAAGAGAAAATACTTGAAGAGAAATTTCTATTAAAAAGTGCACACAATTATTAAACGAAAATGAATCTCTTAAAACACAAGTCCAACAATTGTCAACAACTTTAGATAAATTTTCCAAAAGTGAAAAATCGTTGAATATACTATTAGGGAAGCAAACTGTTAATACATTTAGACAAGGACTTGGATATAATCAATCTGAAAATGTTAGAAATGAAATTAATTAAGTCAATTCAATATGTACAATTTGTAGAAAATTTGGATACAATCAAAATAATTGTTGGTATAGACCCAAACACGTGAAAACTATACTAGTTTGGGTCCCAAAAGGCACAAATATAAATCTCTCCAAGTTAAACAAATCTGGGTGCCGAAAGGAACATATATAAATAGTTTTGGTCTCCACAAAATTATTTTTCGAACATGGACCTATAAAAAAAAATAGGTCACAAAAATCTTTTATCGTGTAGGAGTGGTGGCAGGCTAAGGAACAACAACAGTGTTATCTGGATTCTGGCTGTTCCAGAAACACAACGGGCGACAAAGCAAAGTTCCTTAGCCAAGTATAAAGGTGACAAAATCACAATAGGAAACAACGAAAAATTATCGTAAAGGTAAAACGGGTAATGGTATATTTATTTTAAACGATATATTAAATGTGATAATTTGCACCGTAATCTGAATTAAATCAGCCAGTAATGTGATAATGAAATAAATGTTGATGACTAATCTAACTTATTCAAAATTGTTAACCAATCATCCTTGAACAATTTGGAACATTGACGATGATTGATGATTGCTCTTCATACACGTGGATATACTAGTTACTTTACTGCTGATACTATGGTCACTATATGTAAACTTGCACAGCTTCAATTCAATTTCATTTAAAAGCTGTTAAAAATGATTTCAAGAAATTTGTTGGAACTTCACAATCTGGTCTATAACATTCAAATAATGATAATCTCGAGTGAAAGAAAAATTCAGATGCACATTACACTGGTAATCTAGTTGATAGAAAAATTACTAGTGGAATGTGATTTATGTTGAGACATTTAGTAACTACGTCGTTTTTCCAAAGAAAATATCTGCATATTTTTCACTTCAAATAATTTTCAAATTGCCGATATTTTTTTATAAAACCCCTTCTAGAAAATCATTTTTGACCTTATTTCAGATTAGCCAATTTGGAAAATTGGGTTTTATAAATATTTTTGGATTTGATTTTAAATAATTACATTGACTAATCTGACTCCCTACTAATTATCGAAAAGATAAATAGTGTTTGAAAAAGTGAGGAGTGTTGATATTAATCATATATTATAACTTGAGACGGTATATTTAGTAAATTTCTTTAGAAATTTGAACAAGAGTTATAAAAACTTTTTGTTGGTAAAAATTTCGTGACCATCTCTATTTCTATCATATTTCTAACGACCATCACCCGTCAAATTCAATATAGTTTGTCGATATATGGTACTTTAAATAGAAATTGTTCGTTTTTCATTTTATAGTTTTTTTTTAAAAAAAATAAATAAAATCCAAAGTATTCACTCTCATTTAAAAGTCCTCACGGTTATGCATGGATGAATTACTTGAAATTTGTTATGTGCTTCCATGCTCATTTAAAAGTCCTCACGGCTATGCATGTATGGAATGCATATCAAAATTGATTTATTAAATAAACAAGTTGATTCTAATCCCATTTAAAAGTCCTCACGGTTATGCGTGGTTAGAAGATACTTGAGTTCATTTAAAAAATTTGGAATACTACTTATCTCATTTAAAGTCCTAACGGTTATGCATGATTGGTAGATATTCAAATTCCTGATACAAATATACCACAAATAGACACAACTATATGGTTTTATATGATGACATCATTCCCATCATTCTAAAAGTGGAATATGCGCCTAACAGAGTATTTATGATTTTTGTTTGATTTTTTATTGAAATTTAATATTTATATTCGATTGAGTTTTAATGTTGTATTAATATCTATCACATTATCTCTATTTTTCTAACACTATTACTCTTTTACTGGTAACAAAAGGGGGAGAGAAAAGTTAAGATTTTGTCAAATAAAATCAAGTAAAGGTCAAATATTTTCTATTTGCATCTAGGCTCATTTGCATATTTTTAATTGTATGCATATATGAAGGGGAGCTTTGTGTAGAGAGGAAGCATTCAAAAAGAGGGAGCAAATTGAATGATCAAATACATTTAATGAATTCAAAATCTTAAATATATGTTCGTTATCATCAAAAGGTGGAGATTGTTGAATATGCGATTATATGATTTTTGTTTGATGATAATAAACATTATATATTCATTTAAATGTATTTGTTAATGTACTATTATATTTTTCACATAATTAAATATATATTTGCTGAATAAAATAAATAACACAGAATTTCAATTCAAACAGATATTTTATTCAAACAAATATTTATTACAATTTTGAATAGTATAAATTCAAGCTCTCACTATACATATACAACTTTGATTACAATACAAATTCACTTACATCACAATCTATCATTTACAAATACACCTCACTACATATCGCTCATTAACTCGTAGTTTATCTTCAACTTTATTCCAGATTGTGTCCAGCATCTGAGCAATCTGCAAAAATAAATACTGACGCGGTAAAATTGAAAAGAAAATATTTTTGCAGTATAAAATAAAATGTAATTTTTGAAAATTTATTAGCCTCAGTTATTTGGGTTGTTCGTCATCATTTAATTCGAATTCATCATACACGAATAGCTTGTGAAATGCATAGTATATCACTGTACATGCCACAAGGCCGTGCACACCGATATATACACTTGATAAAATTACAGGGACAGGTGAGCACAGGTCAAACCCAAAACGCCGGGTTCAACACAAGTGCAATAAAAATAATGTCACAATATCAGCACAAGGTCAAACCCGAGCTCCAAGATGGATTCAACATAGGTCCAAGTTCATGAAAATGGTCAAGACAACTAAAACAAGCCTCGACCAAAATCCAAATGTACAAATGCAATATGAACCAAACAGTGCACACTGCAGATACAAGCCAACATGAAACAAGATCAAGTCCAGCTACCACATAAAGGAATAAACACATAAAACATCAATGAACAAACTATGTATACATGATGAAGGTTATGGATTCAAGTACGAATGCATAGTGCAAACTACAACTGACAGTGTAATTCAAGTTACAAGTTGAAATGCAGCAACCAAAACAAGTGCAATACAGTGACAAGCTAACCGGATTCAAAGATGCAATCATGTACAGCAAGACTGGTCAGTGAAACCACAGTGCAACTCGTGACAAGCATGCACAAACTCATATGCAATATCAAAATACATGAAGTGACATTGCAAATACTAAAGTGAAGCAAGAAGACTTCAATATGCAGAGAGTCAAGGAAAGTGATCGAAGAATCAAAAGTCAGAACTGTGACAACCAAGTGAATATGTGTATACACAGTGTACATATATATGTGCAGCGAAACTCGAGGCAATCAGACAATATACAAACTATATATGCGGTTCAACTAAATCAACATCATCAGGGATGGAACACAGTGCCAGACATCAAGTGTGACTAGAAGCATCAACCAACATTTCAGCAACAACAACAACCATGAAATACAAGTGCACTAACAACATGAAGCAACCAGACCTCGAGTCGAGCAGTGACAATGTACATGAAACCCAAAGCTAATGCATATCTATATATATGATGCAATGCACAGCAACTATTAGAGCAGGCTCGAATGAATCAAGTGTAGACAGTACAAAACCAAGTAAAGCAGAAGACCAGTGATGCAATTCAATACAGCAAAGTCCAGATGAAAACAAGCATCATGTAGCAGTTCCAAACTAACGATATACAGCAAGTTCGAACTTATCATGGATCCATAGTTTCATCCCAAAAATATCAAGAGCCAATGCCAACAGAGAAAATAACAGACAAGCCAAAGTCACGGTAGAAATTCACATAGCAGCATCATGTAAACAAAATCAGATATATCACAATTCGAATGGTACAAGTAAAATGACTGGAAACATTATCAGTGCAACGGTGATGGGCCAAGACATTATCAAGTCATGGGATCGTATAAACAAAGTCAAGTGACTGAAGTCAACAGATATCGAAGTCGTGGTGGCCACAAAAGAAATCAACATCGTCAAATAAAGTCAAATGTAACAGTTTCAAACCAAAACCGTAGTGGCCAAGAAATCGAACCAAGTTAGAAATCAACACCGTGTTATTCAAGCGAATTGAAAATGTCAGAAATCATCACAATCATCAATGCAAAATCCAACGGCAAGCCAAAAGTTATCAGACGAACTCGTATGAAATATACGAACGAAAAATAAGGAATTCGATTCCTATCTAAGGCCTATAACATCATCGGAAAAATGCATCGAGTTGAAGTAAGAAAAAAACAGTAAAATAACAAATTACATACTGGAGCAAGATCGAACTCAATCAAAATTGAAGGAGCCGTATGCAAAGAGAAGAGAGCGTCGATCGACGAAGCAGGGACGAAAATAATCATTCGATCGAACTAATTAAAGTCCGGCTTCTTCGATTTTCTCCAAAGCCCTAATTCACCAGAGAAAATCGAATAAAGAAGAAGCAACAAGCCGACATTATACAGAGCAAAGAGGAAAGAACGGGCTAACATGATAAAAGGAAGAAAAGGGCCGGCATATTTTATTGATAATTATTTTAGGCCGGTTTTATTAAGAGCTTTTGGGATTAACCTTTTAAATTGGGGTTTTGTTTTATTTAAATTGTTTTTAAATTGTATTTTTCTTTTGAAAATTGTGTATTTGCTAGTCGTGTGACTAGGGGACAAACTATGTGGTGTGGTTTGAGAATTCCCGACTCAGTGGCTGAGTTATGGCAGGGTTTTGAGCGTAGAGTTAAGGCTAATCGATAACGGGTGTCGCGAGTTTACGTGTGTAGGCGTCTGACTGCTTAATTTCTAGTAGAAACTTTAGGGGCAGCACGTAGGCAGGGCTTTACCGAAGCTGGGTAAATTTTGTGTCATTCTATTTCTGCATTTATTATTCTGCTATTATCTGTACTGCTATTTTGATATATCTGTGTTGAAAATATTTTATAAACTTCCACAACAGTTTTTATAATTAACCGGGAATGACTAAAGGAAGGGAGATCCTGCAAGGCTAGGTGGGCCGCTCCCATGAGGGTAAGGTCACCCCTATCTAGAAACCCTACTATTAAATTATGTATGCTTCGGTACAGTTGCCAATTTGAACCAAGGGGTGATCTTTTTCGGTACTATCTAGTAAAGGGTAGGCCGGTCATGTGTTGGCAAGGGTCGATAGGTCCGACCTTAGTGTTATTTGTCTAGAGATGCACCGCTACGGGCGGTACCACCGTAGCCAAGTCATTATATGGAATCCATTCTCCAATAAGCGTCGTACGGACTTAGATGTGCCTAACTATGCTGAAACGTGAGATGCAAGCACTTCAGCTATATTCATATTTTACTTTGACCCCTAGACGCTATTATAATCTAAATGAATTTTCTATAAATATGTTTTGGTTATCGTAGGCTAAAAAACCCTGCGTGTTTATGTGCGATGTATGTAACGACCCGTATTTTTAGGTCTTTGAAATTGAATATTTAATTTATTTAAATATTCCAATTTGTACTTAAATTACGATAAATTACCTGTTTTAAACTAAGACTTGATTTTTTAAGACGTATTTTTATTTGAATTTATAGGAATTTTTTCCATAATTTTTATTTTGGAAAATAATTAAATTTTCATTTGACGCTTTTGCGACAAACATCAGTACTTTTGAAGCTTCGTAGAAATGAGATACCTTGTCTATTTTATTTTTGTTTTGTGATCATGTAACATTGTTATACGCGGTCGTACTTTGCTTTTGTGTCAATCGCGGTTCGTAATTAGATGTGATCCGATGTGGTGGGGTACCGGAATTTGATTTAAAATCAAACACACATACAAGTACACCACAGTACACCATTTTATTTTCCCCTCTGTTGCTTTCTCCTAGCCTGTACCTTTGGCCTCCTCGGCCGTTTCTTTGTCCCTCTTGGTTTAATCTGCATCAACGAATTTAGGTTGATGAGTTTAGACATTGGTGAGGGCTCTACGTAGTATATATACCATCTTCATCCTTGTCATCTTCTTCTTCATTCATTTGTTCTGAGAATTTCAAAAATAATGGAAATTTAAAACTTCCCTCAACTTCAAAAATCAATATCTCCTAATCTAAGAAAAATCATCCAAAACCACCAAAATGGAAGTTGTTGGTCATCGAATCTAGTTTACTCTAAAAATAGTTTCGAGAACTTTTCGTCGAGTAATCAGATAGATATCTTTAAACAATTGCAAGTGGTCGAGAAAACTACCGTTTTTAGTGATCACGGATCGATGAACGGATAGTATGAATGGGACCGTAGCATCGAATCACGATTTTTAATGGTCGTCTCATGTTTTTAGCAGCTTGATTTGTCGTAAAGGAAGAGTTTATCGGTTTTCATTTGAAAATTAATTTTTGGAGAATCGATGGTCGAGGAGTTTATAGGAGAGGTCGAGGTAAAGCCTTCAAACGAGGCAGAGGCGTTCATAGTGGTGGATTTTAATTTAGTGCTCTAGACCAATGGGTTTTGATTGGATCAGGGTTTCAGAGACTGTTTGGGCGGTGTTCGAACTTCGTTGAACTGCAGCAAGGTGGAGAGGTCAAGTGGCTTTGCGCTTGGCATGAAAGGGGCATAGGCTTGGGCGACGAGGATGACATAGGCGGCGAAGTCTAGCTTTGATTGAGGTGGTGTTATGAGGTGATCCAACGAGGTCTAGAAGCGATCAAATGGGTTGCAGTGATCGCATTCAGCATGAAGGGGCCGGAGGGGTTGGCGAGGTATCATAGAGGTCGAGCATGGGGAAGCAAGTTTGCCGATGGGTTCGGTTGGTGGGATGGTGGCATGGAGTATGCGTACACGTGCATGCGTGCATGATCGTGTTCCATTCCAGGCGATTTTTTTTTATCGTATGTGAACTGGAGAAGAAAGGGGGAAGGGGGCTGTAGCGATAGAGTGGGTAGCGGGTTGCGTGACATGGTCTTTGGGCCGAAGATTTGGGGTGATCTTGTTTTAAATTATTATTAAATTTATAAAAAAAGGTGTTATGTTTTAGAATAACATATCTTGTTCATATTTAAACCAATTGATATGCCAGTTTTTACGATGGACTCGTATTGACGAGCATAACATCGTAGTATAACTTGTTGATAACTTGGCAAAATTAAAATTTTATGATATATTAAAACGGACATGATTTAAATCACGTTATTTAAAATAATGACGTCATTTAAATTTATATACGTTAATTGTTGATGTTTATTTGGCCAAATAAATTACGGTTGAGATAAAGTGGATCGAATATGGTAATTGGATATCTGTTTAGTAGAATAAACATTGTTTCGCTAATTAAACTAATTTGGTAATTAATTAGCATAAAAAAATCCTCATTTTACAATTTTATAGTTTTGGATGTTTGATTTTATATCGTAAATAATATGGCAGTTGAATTAGTGCTATATTAACTAATGATGGTTAAGTGTTGGATCTATTACATAGTAGTGGATTATATAAGCATCTGTTATTAACTCAAAAGGTTAAATTGAATAATATGGTAGCATGTTTAACTACGGTGGTGATCGTGAAGCCTTCTTCGAATTTGAAAAGCTAACTATTGATTTGAAAGTTATTTTAAGAATAATTATTTTTATTATAAGGCCTAAAGATAATTATTATTTAGTTATAAGATTTAAAATGGTAATGACTTATTTATAATAATATTTTAAAGATAATTAATAATTATTTTTAATAATGATTTAAAGTTAATTATTTTATTAATATAATCCTTAAAAGTTATTTAAACTTATTTAATTATTATTTTAAAGTTATTTAATTATTATTTTAAAATGGTTAATTTAATTATTTATTAAAGTGGTTTAACTTACTTTAATTTTATTTAAAGTTATTTAATTGTCTTGATTTAAGTTATATAGTTATATTAATAAGTTAATTAATTATCATATTAATATTATTTTAAATTTGATTGATTTTTGTATTAATAGCATTTTAAAGTTAATTAATAATAATTATAGTAATAATATTTTATAGTTAACTTATTAACACAACAATGGTTTTAAAAATTATTTAATACATTATTAATGAGATTTAAAGTTATTATTTTAAATGATATTTAATTGAAGCGAAATAGAAGGGTGTTTAAACAATAACCTATTATTTTAAGTTATTCAGAATTATCTTAAATACTTTATGGGTTATCAAAGGAACTCTTTTGACTTAAAGAGTCTATTAAATAAGTTTATTTAAATATGGAAAGAGTTTATAAATGGGTTTAGATATTTATAAAAGAACTTATAAATGAGGTTTAAAGGTTTAAAAAGAAGAAGTTATAAATGGAGTTCTAGACTTATAAAGAATGTTTATAAATAGATTGGAGATTATATGGGAGCTTTATAAATAGATTTGGGAATATTTATAAGATTAAGAAATTTGGGAAGAGGTAGTTGATATTTATGGCGTAACTTGAGGAGCATGGATTGCCTATAGTTTACAAGGGATTCGCTGGGATAGCGACGTTGCCATTATGTAAGCTGTGATACATAGTTGATATTGAATAGTACTTTCCAAATCTATTTTTAAGAGTTTTCAAGTTCATAGTTTTGAAAATGAAAGGGTTTGTGAATATACTTATACCATTGAAATAAGTACATGGTTATATTTTCTAAGTATCGAAAACATAGTGGTTTGTGAATATACTTATTCTGTTGGGATAAGTATGTGGAAGTGATTTCCAAGATTTGAAATGTGATTTTGAATTAATGAAAGATTAATTTAAGAGGCTTAGTGATTTCCATGAAAAATATAATCTTTGTTCGGAATGTTTGTTTATTTGATGGTTAAATAACCGACTATCAAATCTTGGCCTAAATGTGAAATCCTTCTTAATTTTGGTGGTAGAGAAATATTCCCTACTTAACACCGAATGATTTTAACTCTGGAAATATCTAGGGAAAACATGGGATTATATGGTACAGTTACCATCGAGATGCTATACTGTACGTATAAACTTGTTTCGATCTTTTAGGACAAACGATAAGGAGATCCCTCCACTTAAACGGTTAGGGGGTGATCCCCGCTCTTATGTATTGTCTGATTGTTTCCTAAAAAACCGGTAGTGAGAGTTCCGAAAATCAGCATTTGGTTTTGTGGAGCACCTAGAAAACGAAAGAGGGTACTCGTAAGAGATGACTCGAACCCATAACCACTCCGAAAACCATATACGGTTCTATGAAGAAGATTCGTGATATATTGAGATGTTGGGGTCCATCTATGATTCTGAAGCCCGTTGGGGTATGGGAATCTGGCTGTGATTCCAAGATCTAATTAAGATATAGGAATCTATGTGTGATTCTGAGTCCCGTTGGGGTATTGGAATCCATGTGGGATTCCGTGATCTATTTGATGGCGGTGCGTAAGCTGGAATGCAGGACATAGCCTCATTAGCTGGAATGACTAAAACCATAGATAGGAGGCATGGCCGGTAGGGTTGGCAAACCCATAAGGTGTAGTCCGCTCCACCTAGATGTTACCCACAGTTGTTATGCATGTGGCGATGCATTCAGTCTTAGCGAGACCGGCTATGTTTTTTATATAGTACATCACTAGGAATGTATGCTACTTTGGAAGGTTATCTCTAATCCTTGTGTAGGAGGACAGTTCCTCAAATACTGAGGGCACCTCCATGGAAATCCTACACAATTAGCAAACGTTCCTTATCAATTTTCGATTATATACCTATTATTGTTGTGATGTACACTCACGAGCATCACATCTACTTGATTATTATTATTTTTGCCTTTAGACGTTATTATAATATCATTGAACTTATGATATAAAAGATTGTGGTTATCGTAAGGTAAAAAAATCGTTTGTGTTTATGTGCGGCGTGGTCTTACAAGATACCTTTGTTTTGAAAAGTTATTTAAACTTTAAGAATCCATTTGGTTGTGTTTTTCCCGCTGGTTTTACCAGACTGACCCAGGCATTGTTTTCCTATAATGCTAGGGTCAGACCGAGCATATTTCCAAGTCTACTCAGATATTAGAAGCTTTAAGAGACGAGTTGGAGGCCTAGAGATATATTCATATATATGGTTATTTTCCTATTGCATCCATAGTTGTCTTTATCAGCAATTGTAAGGACAGGTTGTTATAACTGTCCGGGTTAGTATACTCTGATTGACGTCTATACATACTTATAATACGGATTTGCTATAAATTATATATCATTTGTTCCATTGTGAGATTCTGTGTTATTATTTTTCTTCTTGTCTTCTTTCTTCTTTTTTCCCTAACTATCCATCTTTTCGTTCAATTTGAGTGTGTATTATGTGGTTTATTGACCACTTAAAGGGTACGGGAAAATGGGTCATTACGCATGTATTAGAGCTTAGGTTGGGAGAACACCTAGGCTGTGGTGGGGTTGACTCATTTGAGATAGGATAAGCGAGTCCCTAGGATGAGTTTGAGAGTGTGAGTGTGTGTGTGTGTGTGTGTGTGTGTGTGTATAAGAGCGCTTATTTGTTATTTTCATAAAAATGTTTTATATTGTGTTGATAGATCTGTTGAGTGGCTTAAGAATTCTGCTCGATGCGTTTGGCCAACGTTATCGATAGAGGTTTCCTAAACACTCGAACAAGACCAATTGACACGGTATTGTTTAAAAATTGGGTAAATGAAGTAATTTTATCGGGAAATATAATTTATATATATATATATAAATAATTTTTCAAAGAAAATTAAATATAATTAGTCTTGGTTGTTAGGAATGATAGTATTTCATCATTATCATCTAGGATTTGATCGATAATGCTCGCCCATTTCTAAGCATTGATTATTATCCATTAATCTATCTTGGATCTGCCTTTTTAAAATATGGATTGGGTAGGTAGGAATTTTGGGAAAATTGAAATTGTGAATTAAGTTTCACAATTTTGAATATAAGGTGTTCCTTAATAATATTGAGTTGAAATTTGATTTCTACAGGTTGTTTATTTAACAGAAAACGTGAATATTTGGAATGGATATTCTAGAAAGGATTTTATATCAAGGTTGATTCGATAAAAATTTAGTTTTAATAAGTGTTATTTATTAAAAGGAAGTTGGAATATTTTGAAATAAGTATTTGGAAATAATTTAATATATAAGTTGGTTATATTAAATTGTGGTTTTATAAAAGGAGTTTACTAAAAGAAAACTTAAATATATTTGAAGTAAATACTAAGAGAATGATTTATAAAAGGAAGCTAGAATATTTTTGTACTAATTATTTGAGGATTGATTTCCTTTAATGGGGATACCATATAAATTTGATTTATAAAAATATGCATATAAATAAAAGGAATTCAAGAGTTTAAATCCCGGCGATTTTGGCTAAATGATTTTCATGGTTTACAGGCTAATAATTGTAATTGAAAATGTTCTTGGGATAAAAACATTTCTAAGTAAGTGGCTGCTGCCATTAGGATCTCACTGTATAACTGTTTAGATAAAATAATTGTTGATTTAATTCCAAAAATATGGTTTGATTATTGTATAGTAAAAATTTATATTATTATTTCAAATGATTTTGGAGAAGGGAAATAATGATTTTATTTGAGATAGCTTTGGATCATAAAGGGGTTTTTGGTGTATCAATATTTTGGAAATAGTGCAATTAGAAATATATCTAAGTATAAATACCTTTGAAAGGAATTTTATGGAAATGTGTATTCCTTTGGATTTGGTTTGGGGAACGAGTCCCAATTTATTTTGTGACGATCGAAATAATCTTCTAAGTGATGATCGGATGTTTGCTTAGGCGAACGATATTGTGCACTTAGTAAATTATTCCCTTTTTCATTGTACGGTCGGGACGAGTTTGAATCCCAATGAATTCAAAGTAAATTGGAATTAGATTTGGATATTTTGTTGATATATTTCGCTAGAAATATATTTATGATATTGTTTCAAAAATGGGTTTGAGAGGAAAGAAGTGATTTTTAGTTAACTAGTTCGAGTGGCTTGAAAATAACCAAAAATGGGTAAGGGATGCGTTCGGATGGTAAACGTTTCTCTTGAGTATTATCCTTATAGTAAGGCATATATAATACTATTTGGTAGCACCCTGTTCCTTGGTATACTTTGGGGTTGCTCAGGCTATGTGTGTGTGTTATGGATTAAAATATATGTAATATTATTTTAAAAGTTTTTGAAATAAATATTAAAATATTTGACCCTTAAGTTTCCAAAGTATATGGTGCGGTTTCAAAAAGTGTTTTGAATGACAACTCGGGTGTTTAAAATTCTTAAGTGAATTCAAAACAAAGATTTGAATTATAGTTTTGTATACCCTTAAGGAATGATAGGGAATTTCATAAGTTTTACAAATTAAATGGATCAATATGATATGTTTCATAAATATTTAATGAGAATAGAATTGGTATTAGAAATAACCAACTAAAATAGGTGCGAAGGTGGGCATAGATCATTTCTCCTTTTATATAATTGATCTAATATTTGAGTACAAGGCTTTGAGTTGTTTTAAACCATTCCAAATAAGGATCTATTACTCATTTTTTTACGGCAAGCACCTAATGAGGATCCTTGATATGGAACTAAGGTTTCCTATCATAGCTACAGCTACGTAAGGAAAGCAGAGGTTCCTTATCAAGGAGCCTAATCAGGGTCCACACTAGTGAATCGGATGAACGATACTGGTTTAGAAGTGGAGTCGTGTAATCGAGTAGTGATCGAATCATATTCTGTATATGAATGATCTATGGACATCATGCAGATTTGTGAATAATGTTGAGTGTTATTGTGTTGAAATTTCGAGGACGAAAATCTTTTTAAGGGAGAGAGAGTGTAACGACCCGTATTTTTAGGTCTTCGAAATTGAATATTTAATTTATTTAAATATTTGAGTTTAAATTACGATAAAATACCTGTTTTAAACCGAGACTTGATTTTTGATGACGTATTTTTATTTGAATTTACAGGATTTTCCATAATTTTTATTTTGAAAATAATTAAATTTCTGTTTGATACTTTCTGTGGCAAACATCAGTACTTTTGATTCTTCGTAGAAATGAGACAAATGTCTATTTTGTTCTTGTTTTGTGATCATGTAACATTGTTATACACGATCGTACTTTGCTTTCCGTCAACCGCGGTTCGTAATCGGACGCGATCCAATGTGTCAGGGTACTGGAATTTAATTAAAATCAAACACACATACAAGTACACAGCAGTACACCATTTTCTTTTTCCCTGCTATTGCTTTCTCGTAGCTTGTACCTTTGGCCTCCTCGACCGTTTCTTTGTCCCTATTGATTTGATCTGCATCCATGAATTTGGGTTGATGAGTTTAGACATTGGTGAAGGCACTGCCTAGTATATATACCATCTTCATCCTCATCATCTTTTTCTTCATTCATTTGTTATAAGAATTTCAAAAACAATGGAAATTTAAAACTTCCCTCAACTTCAAAAATCAATATCTCGTAATCTAAGAAAAATCATCCAAAACCACTAAAATGAAAGTTGTTCGTCATTGAATTTAGTTTACTCTAAAAATAGTTTTGAGAATTTTGTCAAGTAATTAGAGAGATATCTTTAAATAACTGCAAGTGATCGAGAAAACGGCCGTTTTCGACGATCACGGATCGATGAACGGAGGGTATGGATGGGACCGTAGCATCGAATCATGATTTTTAGTGGTCATCTCATGTTTTTAACAGCTTTGTTTATCGTAGAGGAAGAGTTGATCGGTTTTCATTTGAAAAATAATTTTTGGCGAACCAGTGGTCGAGGAGTTGATCGGAGAGGTCGGGGTGAAGCTTTAGGACGAGGCGTTGACCGTGGCGGATTTTGCTTTTGTGCTCTAAATCGATGGGTTTTGATCGTATTAGGGTTTTGGAGACTGTTTGGGTGGTGTTCGAACTTCATTGAACTATGGCAAGGTCAAGTGGCTTCGCGCTTGGCACGAAGGGGGCGTAGGCTCGGGTAAATAGGATAGCATATGTGGCGAAGTCTAGCCTTGACTGAGGTGGTGGTACGAGGTGGTCGAACGAGGTCTATAAGCGATCGAATGGGTAGCAGCGGTCGCATTTAGCATGAAGGGGTCATAGAGGTCGAGCATAGAGTGGTGAGTTTGTTGATGGATTCGGTTGGTGGGATGGTGGCTTGGGGCGTGCACACACGTGCATGGTCGTGCACAGTTATCTTCTGTTCCAGGCAATTTTTCGGATCGTATGCGAACTGGAGAAGAAAGGGGGGCTGTAGCGGTAGAGTGGGTAGTGGGTTGCGTGACATGGGCTTTGGGCCTAAGATTTAGAGTGAACTTGTTTTTAAATTATTATTAAATTAATAAAAAATGTAACAACCCCACCCCACCGCTATGCCCGGTTTTAGCAAAGAACATTACACGTAATGTCATCTGCTAATCCGAAGAATATGGCTGTCTAGGGACGATCGAATGTGAATATATCTTTATACTAACACTGACACTTCTTATTTACCTTTTTGAGGATCCGAACTAAAATTTTGACATATGCAGTATTAATACGAAGTAATAAATACATCGATTAAAAATATTCAGAACAGTATATAATGTAGATAAATTAGAATCAGAGTCACAGATTACAGCGGAATAATACACATCATCGTATACATAATAGAATATGAGTCTACAAAATATCAGTACTAGACCCATACAAATACATATCATATCCAAAATCTTGTATCAGGTACAAAGTCACTACTATATAATATAGATGACATAAACTTCTGATCGTCAACATATATAAGTATGAAGTAAACTAAAACTATCAAAATAGTTTACTTCAATGCTAGCCCAAAATCCAAAGGTGAATGAGTCCCTATACCTGTAAAGTCTCGGCTGAACCCGAGTATTAAAATAAATAAACGGGTCAGGCTATATCTAATAAAAGGTGAGAACTAATATCAGTGACTTAAAATAATAAGCTATATAAAATATATCGAACAAACAATCATAATAAGGCATATTAATTAAGTTCGCTACTTTATAGATCCATAAATGACTTAACTCCAAAATAAATAATCTCAAAATATGCCTAAAACCCAAAAATCGATAAAAGGCACATCAAACCAAAATATACAGATCTCACAATTTTTGACTTAACAATAACCGAATTAGTCATAAATAAAATATGCCTAAAACAAATACTCAATAAGGCATATCTAAATCGCTATTTTATGAATACATATCAAGTCTCAATATACTATCATCTCAAAATATGGTGATAATAAATTCAAAATTCCTTAGAGCCATAAAGGATACAGAATATCCATACTAAAATCTCTGAAGAAATAATCATCGGTAATGAAATAATAATGGTAGTCAATTATCAGTATGATATAGTGCGACATGGGGCCTAACTTAAATAAATAAATCCTGCAACACAGCGCAATAGTATAACGAAAAGAAATAGACTATCAGGTAAAAACCCCAACTCCTAATGATAAGAAATAGGTAGTTGTGTTTATGACAAAAGCATGTGAATTTACCTAACGAATATAAATACGTAAACATTGTCCAGCTGTGAAATAAACTAACAGGGCTATAATATAACATTTGTCTAAACAACAAAAAGGACAGCTGTGTTATACCGGAACAGCCCTAACCCCAAGAAATAGGTCTGCCTGGCCAAATCCAAAAATGAATCGACTCTTAGGTCGATGAAAAATGAATCATGGTCTCTCAGGGATCTATCATTCTCAGATAATATCTGAACACCCCAGCATAATACAACTCTAAATGTTAATTACTGTCTCTTTAGTAATCATAAGAATTTACTAACTATTCTATACCAGAAAATAAATTCAAGTATTTACTAAAAGCTAGTAATTTCAACTCAAACTCTATTTAACAAATTATAATAATAATCGAAAGAATTGTACAAAGTGTCTCATACCACTCGACAATTCAATCGTTTACTAAAATTCATTGTTTCATAAAAACTTCGAAATTCATCAGAAATCCAATTCAAACTTGAATAAAATAGCCAAAAGCTATATATAATAAAAGCGAACAAAAGTTTATAGGTTGAAAGCAATTAATATAATTTTATCATATAGAAAATGATTTCTAAAATAGTTTATCTATAATTCACTTTTAAACTTCTCACATTTGTTAATCCATAATAAAATAAATTAAAAGAGTTTTAAATTAGTTTTCATATATACCAAGATATAAATTTTTTTCCAAAATCACTTAAATCCAATAACTCATATATATATATATATATATATATATATATATATATATATAGTTAGGTTGCATAGTAAAATATATACAAAGCAATGTAAGCCAAGCTAGGTAAAATTCGAAACTTAGATGTACAGTCAACATATTTTTATTTCGTAAAGTTGGCTACAAATTTAAAGCAGCTATAAGGTGATGTCAAATCAAGGCTAATAAGCATGCACTGTCTTTCTCAAATTAAAGCATCAAGTTGAAAGTCAAAGCAAGAATGCTTTGTGATAAAAATATGTACAGGAATCAACAGTGAAAGGATTGTAAAAATAAATCAAAGCATGTATAGGCAATAAGATATAATCAAAGCAAAAGTGTTTAAAAAGCATGTTATACATTGCTTTGAAAAGTGTACAAGCATATAAAAGATATCAAAGCAAGAAAATAAAATAAAATGTAAAAAAGGACGGGGAGAAAATCAAACATGATCAACTTAAACAATGTATACTACATTTCAATGCCATATTACAAGTTGGATACCACAATTATGCAAGGCAGCCCATAATTATGCAAGGAAAAGACGAAAATTAAACAAAGAATAGAATTGGTATGTGATTTTCATCAAAACAGAAGGACAGTTCAAAGGATGAACTGAGAGGGCGAAATGAATATCAAAGAAAAATGCTTTGGTGACATGTGTGTGCCCATATATCATCATGTAACAGGACAAGTTAAAATATATTTCCATGCAAAAGACAATTAAGCATACTCAATTTAACAGTGTATAGAGACGAAGGACGCATGCAGTTAATGCCAAAGCAAAGTTGATTGATCATATCTTCAAGCACCAGGGAACATGCATGACTAATTCCCTACACTGGCTAGGTACAGTCATGGGTGCGTATAACTCAGGGTAGCAGGAATTATAAAATACGAAACAAACTAAGGCACATGGAAAATGCCTTAATTTTCTAAAACCAGGTTCCTGTTTAACTGATCAGTTCATATGTGCTCAAACATGAATTTACAATGATCATTTTTATAAAAATTTGATTTTTTTTCTACAGATTATTGTTTAACCAACCATCCATTTATTCAAACATTAATCTAACTAATAATCATTTCAGGCATTCTAGCTATTAGATATAGTTGTGTGAGATTTAAAAATCTCACCTTAATCATTGACGGCCTAAAACTTGCCCTAAAGTTCAGGTCGTGCTTGTCAGGCCCGTTGATAAGGAAGTCGAAAATCATACCAGTACACTAAAGTATCTCTTAATAATGGTTGACATTTTGTATGAATTAAAGAAATAAGTTAAAAGAAATTTAAAAGTTTGTTGCTCCCCTCCGATCTATTGACCCAGGCGGACGCCTTGGCTGCCTTGTCCTAGGTCGAGCCTGTTGCTCGTCTATGCTACCAGCAAGGATTCGCGCCTCCATGCCTTGAATCGCCTCCACCATGAACGCACCACCACCTGCCATGTTCCTCCGAACCCACCCAGGTCGCCTCCAACCTGAGCCACGACGTGCCTCATCCAACCAGGGCCGGTCCTAAGAGTTTTGTTACCTAAAACTAATTGAAAAATCCAAGGCCATTATACTAATGCTATTATCGTTGATTAAATCATCAAAATAATTTGAAGAAAAAATTCTTTTAACTAAACAATTCAACTAAAAATCATTAACTGTAATTTTCTATAAAATAAAAGTTCCAAAATTAGTTATTTATCAATAAAATTTTACATTGATCAACAATTAAAAAAACTATTAACGATTACCAAATCAATCTTTATTATACAATTATTTCAAATAACAAGTTAAATATACCAATTTTGGTTTAATCCTTATTATACAAATTAATCCTTAATATACAACTAACTAACTTAAAATCGAAACATATGGATCAAAATTGGCAATAGAACATTATGCTATTTACAAATTACAGGTATAACTGACTTAAAGTTAGAACATACAAATCAAAGTGTTTGAGTTTTATACAAATATTAAATTGCCA
Organism: Allium cepa; assembly: GCA_030765085.1. Taxonomy (NCBI): domain Eukaryota; kingdom Viridiplantae; phylum Streptophyta; class Magnoliopsida; order Asparagales; family Amaryllidaceae; genus Allium; species Allium cepa. The sequence continues at coordinate 62,308,557 of CM060931.1, forward strand.
CTTGATCCGTTGCTATTTTGCTAATGGGATAATTTAATAATGATAGAAATAAACATATCTATATACTAAACAGTTTGACAATTTCCAAAATAGAGACTAGGACATATGATAATTGATAAATAATAAATTAAGTACCTTTAACAATTTCACGAATCAAGTAATGTAGTTTACATAGACATAGTTACACAAGTAACAAACAACCAGAGATGGAAGAAGATTGGAAGATGCCTAACTGTGCCCTAGCTATGCTGGAGGAGGCTGGAGCGAAGCCTGGAGTTGCTTATTGCCCTCGTAGTCGAGTTATCGACTGGAGTCGCCTTTGCTGTCATCGATTTGCCATCTAACTTGGAGTTGCGTATTGCTACGGTTGAAGATCTTGATAAAAAAAATTCTATTGCTACGGATTGATTTGAGATCATGATTTTTTTGGTGTGCGTTCGGTAAATGGATGAGGTTCTGAAGATGGTGCCCTATAAATTTTGAGGCCCAAAACCATTGCTTTCCCTGCTTTACCCAAAGGTCGGCCCTGCATCCAACCCAGCCTTCAACCCTCGCCTGGAAGCACACACATCGTCTCTCCCCCTTGCACACAATGGCCTTGACCCGATTTTTTTTTTTTGCTTGGCTATTTTTTTAGCGTGCATGAAAATTTAGGAATTTAGGGTAATATGGTTTTTACACTAAAAAATAGGGGAACCATTATTTTCATAGAGAGGTTTTTGGTTTTGAAATGGGATTAGATATAATATTGGATATGGTTAAAGAATTAAACAAATGAATGGTTTAGATGTGTTGGACCCTTATTTCTTTTTTTCTTCATTCCCTTTTTGAGTTGCACTATTTAATTTATTTAAGTGCATTCAAATTTTAAACTTTAAACTGATTTACATTTCCTTTACAATTAAATTTTAATAATTATTGGTAATCTAGTAAAATTGATATACACTTCGTTTACGAACTATATGTATTTCAACTACTACTCAATTTCATGCAATCCAATATTGTTTAATTATATTTAATTATCTATTAAACTGAAATAAATAACTGTATTCATCTTCGTCGATTTATTGATTCAACTAAATATCAATTGAAACTTCATTCCATCTATTTCAATTATATATATAACTATTCATACTTTGAAGTATTTTGTATTTATTAAAACGTTTCTTATTGATTTAAATATTTTATCTAAAGTGAAGTTTATTAACTAATACAAATTTTACTGTAATAAAAATTCTTTATTAAATAAACTATAACTGAATAATAATTCGATTCCAAAATAATAATTACCTAAACCGAATTCGAATAATATTATTTTGATTAAATTTTTAGAATATTGCGGCTTCGAAAATAGGGTTGTTACAAAAAAGGTGATATGTTTTAGATTAACATATCTTGTTAATATTGAAACCAATTGACATGCCGGTTTTTACGATGGACTCGTATTGACGAGCATAACATCGTAGTATAACTCGTTGATAACATGGAAAAAGTAAAATTTTATGATATATTAAAACGTACAGGATTTAAATCATGCTATTTTAAATAATAAAGTTATTTAAATTTATATACGTTAATTATTGATGTTTATTTGGCCAAATAAATTACTATTGAGTTAAACTGGGTCGAGTATGGTATTTGGATATGTGTTTAGTGGAATAAAACACCCTTCCACTAATTAAACTAATTTGGCAATTAATTAGCAGAATAAATTCATGTTCTGCTATTTTATAGTTTTGGACGTTTTATTTATATCGTAAATAATATAGCGATTGTATTAGTGATATATTAACCAATGATGCTTAAGTGTTGGATTTATTTGCAGGGTAGTGGATATGTAAATGTCTGTTATTAACTTGAAAAGTTAAATTGAATAATATGGTAGCTTGTTTAAGTACCATGGTGATCGTTAAGCCTCCTTCGAATTTGAAAAACTAACTATTGATTTGAAAGTTATTTTAAGAATAATTATTTTTATTATAAGGTCTAAAATAATTATTATTTAGTTATAAGATTTAAAAAGGTAATAACTTATTTAGTAATAATATTTTAAAGATGATTGACAATTATTTTTAATAATGATTTAAAGTTAATTATGTTATTAATATAATTCTTGAAATTTATTTTAAAGTTATTTAACAATTGTTTTAAAGTTATTTAATTATCGTTTTAAAATGTTTACTTTAATTATTTATTAAAGAGGTTTAACTTACTTTAATTTTTAATCAAAGTTATTTAATTGTCTTGATTTAAGTTATATAATTATATTAATAAGTTTATTAATTATCATGTTAATATTAATTTAAAGTTGATTAATTTTTGTATTAATAGCATTTTAAAGTTAATTAATTATCATTATATTAATAATATTTTTAAGTTAACTTATTAATACAATAATAGTATTAAAATTAATTTAATACATTATTAATGAGATTTTAAAGTTATTATTTTAAATGATACTTAATTAAAGTGAAATAGAAGGGTGTTTAAATAATAACTTATTATTTAAAGTTATTCAAAGTTATCTCAAATACTTTATTGGTTATCAAAGGAACTCTTCTGACTTAAAAAGTCTATTAAATAAGTTTATTTAAATTTGGGAAGAGTTTATAAATGGGTCTGGATATTTATAAAAGAACTTATAAATGACGTTTAAAGGTTTGAAAAGAAGAAGTTATAAATGGAGTTTATGATTTATAAATAATGTTTATAAAAAGATTTGAGATTTATACGAGAGCTTTATAAATAGATTTAGGAATATTTATAACATCAAGAAATTTGGGAAGAGGTGGTTGATATCCATGGCGTAATTCAAGGGGTAGGAATTGCCTACAATTTACTATAGATTCGCCGGGATAGCGATGCAACCATCCTGTAAGCTACGATACATGGTCGATATTGAACGGTCTTTCCAAATCTATTTTTAAGAGCTTTTAAGTTCATAGTTTTGAAAATGAAAGGGTTTGTGAATACATTTATACCATTGAAATAAGTACATGGTTATATTTTCTAAGTATCGAAAATATAGTGGTTTGTGAATATACTTATCATGTCGAGATAAGTATATAGAAGCGATTTCCAAGTATTTGAAATGTGATTTTGAATTAATGAAAGATTAATTTAAGAGGCTTAATGATTTCCATGGAAAATATAACCTTTTTTCGGAATGTTTGTTTATTTGTTGGTTAAATAACCGACTATCAAATCTTGGCCTAAATATTCGATCCTTCTTAATTTTGGTGGTAGGGAAATATTCCCTACTTAACACCAAAGGATTTTAACTCTGGAAATACCTAAGGGAAACATGACGATTATATGGTATAGTTACCATCGGAGGTGCTATATTGTACGTATAAACTCGTTTCATTCCTCTAGGACAATTGATAAGGTGATCCCCCTTAACGGTTAGGGATGATCCCCTGTCACGGCCCAAAATCTAATGTTCGAAAATTGACATCAAGTACCTCACTTGTATTCGACTGCCAAAGATTCAAACATAAAACTCCAGTCGGATGGAGCTTATAACAACATTAGATGAATATAAAACAAGGAAGCAAAATGAATATCATGCATTACGTCATAGATACAACATCATCATAATATCCGTTACAACATCAGAGTATCATAATACGTATATCACAACTCCAAATAGAACATCATAATAGAGCAACAAGTGATCATATGCCAAAAGTCTTCAAGGAAATAGAGTGATAGTGAACTTCCAAAACTAAGCACCTTGAGATCCAAAAGCTTTCAAAATATCTCCAAGGTAAAAAGCCTCCAAAAACCGATAGCCTCTAAGCCAATAAGACTCCAAAATACAGTTAATACCAAAATACGGAAAACCTGCTACTAGGCTGCCCGTGTGGAAATGATGGGCACCCAGAGTTTAGAAAGGAAACAATAAACTCTGGGTCAGTCATGGGACTGGTATGAGTGAACAAAGACATTTTCTTTTAAATAAAATAGATTTATAAAAGAAAACCGTTTATGCTTTTGGAAAATGAAACTACCATAAGGCCTCTCGGCACACACATAATGCAATCGCACACTTGGGGGAGATTTCCCATTATGATAGTCAAATATGCTTAATACGAGAAAAGTTCTTTGATATTATTACTAGTGCATAGTGTGAAAACATTTCGAAAATATAATATTAATCTTAGCCAGCATAGGTACCATGATACTATGCCTACTATAGCTGCCATGTTAAATGGCAAGTTCTATAACTAAAACCGTACTGGGTTCGTATTGGGAATTGGATTTCCAACAAATGGTCAGGCTAAGGAACTTCCTATGCCACATGGGTACGCCTCTGGCGGGACGTCCCGAGAACCTACCTGGCTCTCTACTAACACAAGACCGGGTTACCTCTGTAACTAGGTAACTACTACTCGAGTATGCCACCCACGGTCCTTTGGGACCTTTATCCGAGGGCCCTCTACCACAAAGCGACAACCACACAGTAAATGAGTTTGCAGCAACCACATAGGTAAAGTATCTAGGATCCATACCATGATACCACCTTTTTCCAGAAGGAGATGACATACCCTAAAGGGAGCAACCCTCATAACCTTGCCGCATCTTTCCTGTTTCGACCATTTCCGGGGTGTGAGGTCCGATGAGGTCTCGTCCACAAAGCTGCGCTTTACAAGAAAGCCAAGCTTTGACAATAAATGATCAACAAATGATCATCAACACACAGCAGCACTTAGCATGCCACGCTACCAAATTGGGAGTATATCGCTGATAACCTTCAACTACATAACCTCTGAGCTTGTACGTCTCAGAGAAGGGTGTTGAGCTAAGAGAATAAATTCTCCGTCACCAACAGATATGTATTTGAAATAAACCGGCTTTATATCTCAAAGTGTAGTGTCAGACACACAACCATACAAGTCTGTTCCGGGTTCGAACAGAACCGAAGGCACTTCGTCCAATAAAGGAAGAAGCCCTTGCAAATCCGGGTATCCCCAATTCCGATCAGACTCCCCATCACAGGTGGAGATCTCTATACCGGAGCAACTCGGTGCAGAGACAATCAACAGGTTATCCAATCGTTTTCGAAGACACCCGGTCTTTATCACCATCTTCAAATGTTATTCATTTCGTCGAATCACTATTCGGAATGGGTTATATGACACAAAGGTCCTCTCCCGACTAATCCGAATAGTGAATGCTTAATTTTAAAACATGTGGGTGTATCAATTACAAGGATTCACATTCAGGGTTCGATGTGGATTTCGGATAACTAACTGAAATCCGACTCCCTGCCGTATCGAAGTTTAAATGTCATTTTACGGGCAAAAAGGAGTTTTCACACATATATAGGAGCAAACCACAAATCACAGTTCAGCACAAAGCAATCACGATATCACAATAGAAATATCGATCAGTGCACAACTTTTGATGATAGTCAATCATCTTCAATTAAGATGAAATGATTTAAGTGAATTAACCATATAATTATCTTTATTAATTATTTTAAATCAATGATTAATTTTACTTAACTATGAATTATTAAATCTTAATTAACTTTATTAATTAATTATTCTCAAATTATTAATTCTTAATTAAATTTAAAATACCTTTATTAATTAACTATTCCTTAATTAATTAATTATAAATTGTAAAGTAATTACAAATCACTAATTGTTTAATCATTATAAATAAATTTGGGTTACAAATTAACACTTGAATATTTGATTAACTTCTTATTTATTTTTATTAAGTTAAATGCAAAACAATTCTTATTCGGAAACATAAATTTGAAATTTCTTTGAACTTCATAAATTCCAAATAATTGTTTCAATACCATTTACCTCACATTCCATTTACAAACTATCATTAATTTCTAAAGAGTGGATTCAGAAAATTATTTAACTTGTGTTTTCGAAATTTTGTTAAAACTGGATTTTGCTGTTTTCATGACCAACCCGAGGCTGCCTCGAATTGTGCCCGAGAAAAATGCCCCTTGCTTTGAGTTTTTACCCAGATTGACCCGAGTGAAATTTTTTCCTATAAAATTTGTTAAAGTTTTAAAAGCGACCCAGGGCAACGTTAATTGACACGACCATCCCTTCGAGTCTTATTCCCCTAACCCCGAGCAGTGCTTCGAGTAAAACATCATCTTCCCTCCCAAAACAAACTGATGACACCACGAGACCGTGTGCACGTTGCACACCTTCCCGTCATCGCTGGCCGAAGTTACGACCGTCGTTAGGTCGACAACGACGTTCTCGACCCATCGAGCCGCCCTAAAGCACGATCATTAGCCACGATCAAAAATGAGCACCTCGACCCGGACTCCCCCAAAAACCCATCACTAGAAAATGATCCCGCCCCACCTTCTCTGGCCGTCAGCAGTCACCAGAACTTGACCGAGGCTTCGCCGACGTTAGACGCCACTATTGGCACCATTGACATGCAGTCCAATCATCCAATGATGGTGCAGCACCATCATTTCAAACGTGAACAAAAATGGGTTATTAAACCCTAATTTGATCTCGAACTAAAATTTTAAAGTTTTATAAATTCCACTTGTATTTTTCTAGTGATCTCGAACATTCAATCTAGCTGTGACGACGAACTCGAGGCCCATGAACATTCAGATCACCAGAATTTGGCAAAAGTTCAACTTTATGATCAACCCAAATATCTCGGTGAAAACTTACTGAAAAATTTGCATTTTGCTTTCTAAAATCATTATTTTTAAGGGGAATTCAAATAACATCACTGAAATTAAAATCTGTGAGGTTCGAATTCTTGCTTATTTGGATTGTGACTGTGTTTTTCATAGTTTCTAGAAAAAAAACTATTTGACTTTGCTTTAATTTGTTACTGAAACATAGTGCAGAGTTAAACATACTTCAACTTGTTTGCAATCCATTTTCAGAAGAAATGAGGGAGAGAGGGTTTGAATTAGCCATGGTTTATTCTGTAAACCAGAACTTAGATATGACTGTGTTTTCACAGTTTCCAGGAAAAAATATCATATTGCTTGCTTTGATTTATTACCATAACATGCTGTATGCTCAAACAATACTTTAATTAGTTTTTAGACTTCAATTTCAAAAGAGAACAGAGGGGAAGATGTTGAATCTAGCATGGTTTCACTTTGTAAACCAGGGACTAAAAAAACAGAAGAACAGGAAAGCAAATCCTGATCATAACATTCCAGGCAAAAGAAAACACAAGCACACAAACTTGTTCACATACAAATTCTTTAGCACCATTTAGGCATTCATACAATCAACAATTGGTTGAAAAGATCAAAGGTTTACTCACCTTTTTTCCTGAAGGCAGAAAGTTCTTGACAGTTTTCAAAAGAAGGATAAAGCCTGAATTTTTTTTTTTTTTCCTTTTCCTACTTTAAATCTTGAAGTTTAGATCTACAACTTGCAAGTACAGATCTTTGATTACTCTTTGTTGTATTTATTTACTTAATTCAGCAATAACGGCAATTTTAAATTATTTACAGTTTGAATTCTCTTAATATAATAGAGAAAGCTTTTTTCCTTTTCCTGCAACTTGAAGACCAGAAATAGATTTAATCTTTGATCTTGATTTCTCCTGCAACTGATTAATTTAATTGATAAATTCTTGCTTAAATATTGTTTAGCAACTTCAAATTCAAATTTAAAAAAATCACTTGCCTTAATTTATTTCAGAAATTACTGCATTGTTTCTTTGGACAAAACTGCAGCTGCCTTGTTCAATTAATCTGCAGTTTTTGAATTGGTGTTAAAACTTGATTTTAAAACCATAATTTCATTAAACTATAAAGTTTAAAAATCTACCTGAGAGATGGAGTGTAAATCTACATCTTGATGTTTAAAGAGATTTTCATATTTTTTCAACTTTGAATTGAAAGAAATTTGGCAGTTTTCATTCTGATTTCCCCTTCTTTTTTTTTCTTTGGTGTTGAAGTTTGAAATGCTCAATCTTTTGTTATTGTACTTTCAGAGATTTGCTGGGACTAAATAATTTGAAATTGGAACCTAAAAAGTTTTCTATTATTTTTAATTCTATTATTTTATTCAAGCAATGATATTGAATGCCATTTGTAAAAAAATAATCATGAGATCTCAATTATGTTAATTTCTTTACTCCATCTCCCATGTGTATGGGTTAGCATTTGCAGTTTTTCAAGACAAAGGAATTTTTAAATAAATTTTTATACCATATTCCCTTTATAAATAAATGTACCTCTTATTCATTTGTATATATGTATATACAATGTTAAAAGAATTACTTTAACCAATATTTACATTATATACATTACTCCTTAATGATTTTGAATGCCACTTATTTTTAAAAGCATTTATTTTAAATCTCAATTCAAACTTGAAATATAACCATTTATGTTCATTAATATATTCACACATATCTTGAACAATCTAAATTCAATTTCAATATATATTCAATTCCACTCATATATGCAATATACATCTTTGTATATAATTTTAAATTCAAATGACTTTTTAAAACATTCATTATTTCAAAATTTTAAACTCAAAAGAAATTGAAATTTATTTATATATGATTATCACTTATTTTATTTGTTTGAGATTTTCAATTTATTTTCAAATTAATTTCAAAAGTTTAAAATATATTATTAATTTTTATTGATAATTTTTTTTGGAATGTTACAAATATCCCCCCTTAAGGAAATTTCATTCTCGAAATTTGAAAGAGAGAGAAAAACAAACAAAGAATATACGAATTCAGAAAGAATAAGGAAATGGCTTACCAGCTTAAGCCGAGATATCCACTCTGCAATTGGGATATGATTTCTGCATATTATCTTCAGTTTCCCAAGTGTAGTCCTTTGGATCGCCACTCCACTGAACTTTGACTAGCTTCAAAACTTTGTTTCTCAATTGCTTTTCATCACGATCCACAATTTTTATTGGTTCTCTTTTAACTGTTAAATTGGGAGTGATGTCGAGATCTTGTAGAGCAGCTTCTTCAATAATACTATCCGGATCGTGCACATACCTCCGAAGGTTAGAAATGTGGAATACATCATGCACGCCAGATAGCCATCTAGGCAACTGCACTCGATAGGCTAAAGAACTGATCCTCTCCAGAATAGGAAAAGGACCAATATACCGTGGTGCTGCTTACCGGTCTTCCCAAATCTCAATAAACCTCGCATTGGAGATACTTTGAGAAAGACAGGGTCTCCAATCTGGAATTCCGAATCCCTTCTTCTACAATCATAATAACTCTTTTGACGACTCTGAGCTGTCCTCAGTTTCTTTCGTATAAAATTAACTTTCTCTGTGGCTTCTTTAATCATATCCGGTCCAAGGACGAGTCTATCACCCGCCTCAATCCAGCATGCCGGTGATCGACACGGACGACCAAATAAAGCCTCAAAAGGAGTCATCTCTATACTGTCCTGATAGCTATTGTTATAAGAGAACTCGACCAGATGCAAATGGTCCTCCCAAGAACCACCAAAATCAAGTATACAAGCATGCAATAGGTCTTCTAAGATTCGGTTAATCCTCTCAGTCTGCCCATCAGATTGTGGGTGATAAGCAGTGTTGAAATTCAGTTTTGTTCCCAATGCGTCTTGAAATGCCTCCCAAAATCTATTAGTGAAGACCGGATCACGATCACTCACTATGCTGCTAGGAATGCCATGGAGATGACAATTTCTTTCACATATAATTCTGCTAAACTTGATGCCGTGCGGGTAGATTTCACTGGCAAGAAGTGGGATGTCTTAGTTAAACGGTCCACAATTACCCAAATTGCTACATTGCATTTCCGAGTACGAGGCAAACCGTCGATGATATCCATCGATACTTGGTCCCATTTCCACTTGGGTACCTCTAAAGGCTGAAGTAAACCCGCCATTTTCTTTTGATCGCTTTTGATTTGTTGGCAAATAGCACCGCGACTTATATATATGGATATGTCCCTTTTCATCATCTTCCACCAGAAAGTTCTTTTGATATCACGATACATTTTATTGACTCCCGGATGGATGCAAAGCTTAGATTTATGACATTCATATAAAACTTCACGTTTCAGATCAGGGATGTCCACGACACAAATTCTGCCTTTCAATCTTATAATCCCATTATCATCAATTGCAAAACTAGAATCTTCACCTCGACGAATTCTCCCATATATTTCCTGAAGAAACTTGTCCTTTTTTTGCTTTTGGCGATTGCCTCAAGAAAAGTTGGAGCAATGACAAGGTGAGCAAGAATAGCACGCTTTCTACTCAAGGCATCGGCAACTACATTGTCTTTTCCGAGTGTATATAGAATGTCTAGGTCATAAGATGCCAGAAATTCCACCCAACGTTGTTGTCGCAGATTCAGATCTCTCTGGGTGAAGAGATATTTCAAAGATTTGTGGTCGGTGAATAATTCGAATTTTTCACCTAAAAATAAAGGGAGTTCAATAAGTACATTTGTTAAGTTAAGTTACATTAAATTCATAGATTGTTAAGAAAGCTGAAAAGATTCTTACCTAGAAGGTAATGTCGCCATATTTTCAAAGCGAAGATAACAGCTAAAAGCTCCAAATCATGGGTTGGGTAGTTTCTTTCATAAGGACGTAACTGTCTACTCGCGTAGGCAATTACCTTTCCGTTCTGCATCAATACTGCACCCAAACCTTCACCACAAGCATCGGTATAAACAGATAAACCTTGGTTCCCATTGATAATAGCGAGAACAGGAGCGGTGGTTAATCTCTTCTTCAACTCTTGAAAAGCTTCGTCACATTTTGGAGTCCAATTGAATTTTGCATTCTTCATTGTTAGCTTGGTCAACGGACTAGCTAACTTAGAAAAGTCCTGAATAAACTTTCGATAATAACATGCTAAACCCAAAAAGCTTCGAACTACTTTCGGTGTAGTAGGTTCTCTCCAATCGAGAATAGCGGAAATTTTGCTAGGATCAACAGAAATCCCTTCTTCATTAACAATATGGCCGAGAAATTTGACTTCTTTGACCCAAAAGTGGCATTTGGAAAATTTTGCGAGTAGAATATTTCTCCTCAATATCTCCAAAATGATTCTAAGATGCTCGGCGTGCTCCTCTTCGGTCTTGGAATAGACCAAAATATCATCAATAAATACGAGCACAAATTTATTCAATACTTCCCGAAACACACGAGTAATAAGATCTACGAAGTATGCTGGAGCATTGGTTAGCCGAAAGGCATGACTAACCATTTGTAGAACATATTGGGACCCCTGAAAGCTGTCAAATGAACACAATCTTCGGCGATTCGTAGTTGATGGAACCCCTAGGCTAGATCCATCTTCGAAAAGAAACAAGCGCCGTGATCAAATAGATCATCAATTCTGGGTAATGGAAATTTATTCTTGAGAGTCAGCTTATTGAGATCGCAGTAATCCACACATAATCTCAAAGATCCATCCGATTTAGCAACAAACACGACGGCTGAACCCCATTCAAAAACACTGGGCCGAATCAACCCTTTTTCTAGTAAATCCCTGGCTTGCTGAACTAATTCAACCCTTTCCCTGGGTGCCATCCTGCGACTTGCATGAACGACAGGACGAGCATTGAGTACTAGGTCGATTCTGAATTCTATTTCTCGATGTGGAGGTAGAGATTTCACTTCTTCAAACACATCTGGAAAATCTCTAACAATGCGTATGGGCTCTAGACTGGGTTCAGGATAACCCAAATTATACATCAACCCTTCTCTTTTAGGACTAGGGTCCTCACAAGAAATCTCGATGAAATCTCCAAATTTGGTTTTGACTGAAATCAATCGATTATTGCAATCCAATTTGGCTTCATACTTTTCTAGCCAATCCATTCCGAGTAAGACTTCAAACTTGTTAAAATCAAGAACAAAGAGACCAATAGGGAATTGGTAATAAGAATATGAGATAGCAACGTCTCTACATCGAAGACAGAGATTCGCGGGACCTCCTACTGGATTTTTTACGCATATAGGCTCATCAACAAAATCATGTTCAAGATTCAATTCATTATAGCTTGCTGAGAGATAAAACTGTGTGTAGCGCCCGTGTCAAAAAGAACTCTAACAATGCTATCATAAATAGTGAGATTACCTTCCAGAACTCCTTTCCCCTTTTCTGCTTTGGAAGATGCGGGTTTGTCTTTGACTGTGTACACCTTGGCTGTTTGAGCTTGCTTCATGACTGGGCAGCCTTTAACTTCACGTCCCAATTTCTGACAATAATAACATTTCCTGGACTTTTCTTGAACGGATTGATTTCTCTTTGGCTTCTTGCAGCTATTTGAGTAAAGGCCTTTTTCTAGACAATTATAGCAAGTGACATTCTCTGATGTGCTTCCTAGATTGCTCTTTTTTTTTCCTTACCGTGCCATGGTTTCTTGCCTCCAAATTTCCTCTTCTTTCAATTTTGATTGCTCGAATTTCCTTTCTCCATCAGGGCTTCTTGCATATCAAGTGTAGCATATTTATATCCCATGTCAACCAAATCTGGAAGGATTCTTTGACGTGGCCAGTCATCCTTTCGTGGAACTTCTTATTCATCCCACGAATGAACCTTTCATTCTTCTTTAAAGGTGTGTTCACCAATTCTAGACCAAAACGAGACAATTCATTGAATTTTTTAGATACTCCTCGAATGACAAACTCCCCCGCTTCAAGTCCATGAATTCTTGGTACATTCGAGAAATCCTAGCTGATGGCGTATAGCGCTTCTCAAATACTTCTTTGAATCTCTCCCAAGTAAACTCGTCTTCTAGCTCATCAACAGTGACTATCTCTCACCATGCTAAGGCTTCTTCTTGAAGTTGCCAAGAAGCTATGAGATGCATCTGATCATCTTGCAGCTTAAGCCCTTTAAAGATTATTTCACATGACCTGGTCCTAGCCTGGGCCTCAACAATCGACTCCTTGCCGGTGAACGGCCTACCACCAAGCCTTGAGAAACTCTTATATAAATCAGCCAGATTCGGCTGATGCTGAGTAGATAAAGCTGCTTCTGCTGTTGGGGGAACTTGGCTAGCTGCTGTGGCATTTCCTTACCCTCCAGCTCTCCCTCTTCATCCACTCATCCTTACTATCTGTAATTAGTAAGAAAATTGATTTAGATATTCGGACGAGATATCTTAAGGAATATCGGTAGTTAAAGGAAATAGACTAACAAAATTTGGGGTTTCGGTCTCGGTTATACTCATTCTAGGGTATACTTCACCCTATTTCTAATGAGCCATCTAATGTGTTATACTCCATAGCTAAAGTTCTTACTCAACCTTTAGCTTTGATACCACATGTCACGACCCGAAATCTAATGTTCGAAAATTGACATCAAATACCTCACTTGTATTCGACTGCCAAAGATTCAAACATCAAACTCCAGTCGAATGAAGCTTATAAAGCGTTAGATGAATATAAAACAGCGGAAACAAAATGAAATCATGCATTACATCACAGATACAACATCATCATAATATCCGTTACAACATCAGAGTATCATAATACATATATCACAACTCCAAATAGAACATCATAATAGAGCAACAAGTGATCATATGCCAAAAGTCTTCAAGGAAATAGAGTGATAGTGAACTTTCAAAACTAAGCACCTTGAGATCCAAAAGCTTTCAAAATATCTCCAAGGTAAAAACCCTCCAAAAACCGATAGCCTCCAAGCCAATAAGACTCCAAAATACGGAAAACCTGCTACTAGGCTGCCCGTGTGTAAATGATGGGAACCCAGAGTTTAGAAAGGATACAATAAACTCTGGGTCAGTTATGGGACTGGTATGAGTAAGCAAAGATAGTTGCTTTTAAATAAAACAGATTTATAAAAGAAAACCATTTATGCTTTTGGAAAATGAAACTACCATAAGGCCTCTCGGCACACACATAATGCAATCGCACACTTGGGGGAGATTTCCCCTCATGATTGTCAAATATGCTTAATACGAGAAAAGTTCTTTGATATTATTACTAGTGCATAGTGTGAAAACATTTCAAAAATATAATATTAATCTTAGCCAGCATAGGTACCATGATACTATGCCTACAATAGCTGCCATGTTAAATGGCAGGTTCTACAACTAAAACCGTACTGGGTTCGTATTGGGAATTGGATTTCCAACAAATGGTCAGGCTAAGGAACTTCCTATGCCACATGAGTACGCCTCTGGCGGGACGTCCCGAGAACCTACCCGGCTCTCTGCCAACACAAGGTCGGGTTACCCCTGTAACTAGGTAACTACTACTCGAGTATGCCACCCTCCGGTCCTTTGGGACCTTTATCGGAGGGCCCTCTACCACAAAGCAACAACCACACAGTAAATGAGATTGAAGCAACCACATAGGTAAAGTATCTAGGCTCCATACCATAATACCACCTTTTTCCAGAAGGAGATGGCATACCCTAAAGGGGGCGACCCTCATAACCTTGCCGCATCTTTCCTGTTTCGATCATTTCCGGGGTGTGAGGTCCGATGAGGTCTCGTCCACAAAGCTACGCTTTACACGAAAGCCATGCTTTGATCATAAATGATCAACAAATGATCATCAACACACAGCAGCACTTAGCATGCCACGCTACCAAATTGGGAGTATATCGCTGATAACCTTCAACTACATAACCTCTGAGCTCGTACGTCTTAGAGAAGGGTGTTAAGCTAAGAGAATAAATTCTCTGCCACCAACAGATATGTATTTGAAAGAAATTGGCTTTATATCTCAAAGTGTAGTGTCAGGCACACAACCATACAAGTCTGTTCCGGGTTCGAACAGAACCGAAGGCACTTCGTCCAATAAAGGAAGAAGCCCTTGCAAATTCGGGTATCCCCAATTCCGATCGGACTCCCCATCACAGGTGGAGATCTCTATACTGGAGCAACTCAGTGTAGAGACAATCGATAGGTTATCTTATCGTTTTCGAAGACACCCGGTCTTCATCATCGTCTTCAAATGCTATTCATTTCGTCGAATCACTATTCTGAATGGGTTATATGACACAAACGTCCTCTCCCGGCTAATTCGAATGGTGAACGTTTAATTTTAAACCATGTGGCTGTATCAATTACAAGGATTTACATTCAGGATTCGATGTGGGTTTCGGATAACTAACTGAAATTCGACTCCCTGTCGCATCGAAGTTTAAATGCCGTTTTACGGGCAAAAGGGGGTTTTCATACATATATAGGAGCAAACCACAAATCACAGTTCAGCACAAAGCAATCACAGTAACACAACAGAAATATCGATCCAGTGCATAACTTTTGATGATAGTCAATCATCTTCAATTAAGGTGAAATGATTTAAGCGAACTAACCATATAATTATCTTTATTAATTATTTTAAATCAATGATTAATTTTACTTAACTATGAATTAATTAAATCTTAATTAACTTTTTTAGTTAATTATTCTCAACTTATTAATTCGTAATTAAATTTAAATTACCTTTATTAATTAACTATTCTTTAATTAATTAATTATAAATTGTAAGGTAAATACAAATCACTAATTGTTTAATCACTATTTAATCATTATAAATAAATTTGGGTTTCAAATTAACACTTGAATATTTGATTAACTTCTTAATTTTTTTATTAAGTTAAATGCAAAACAATTCTTATTTGGAAATATAAATTTGAAATTTCTTTGAACTTGATAAATTCCAAATAATTGTTTCAGTACCATTTACCTCACATTCCATTTACAAATTATCATTAATTTCTAAAGAGTGGATTCAGAAAATTATTTAACTTGTGTTTTCAAAATTTTGTTAAAACTGGATTTTGCTGTTTTCATGACCAACCCGAGGCTGCCTCGAGTTGTCCCTGAGAAAAATGCCCCTTGCTTCGAGTTTTTACCCAGATTGACCCGAGTGAAATTTTTTCCTCTAAAATTTGTTAAAGTTTTAAAAGCGACCCGGTGCAACGTTAATTGACACGACCATCCCTTCGAGCCTTATTCCCCTATCCACGAGCAGTGCTTTGAGTAAAACATCATCTTCCCTCCCAAAACAAACTGCTGACACCACGAGACCGTATGCACATTGCACACCGTCCCGGTCATCGCTTCCCGAAGTTACGACCGTCGTTAGGTCGACGACGACGTTCTCGACCCATTGAGCCACACTAAAGCACGATCATTAGCCACGATCAAAAATGAGCTCCTCGACCTGAACTCCCCCAAAAACCCATCACCAAAAAATGATCTCGCCCCACCTCCTATGGCCGTCAGCGGTCACCAAAAGTTGACCGAGGCTTCGCCCACGTTAGACGCCATGATTGGCACCATTGACATGCAGTCCGATCATCCAATGATGGCGCAGCACCATCATTTCAAATGTGAACAGAAATGGGTTATTAAACCCTAATTTGATCTCAAATTAAAATTTTAAAGTTTTATGAATTCCACTTGTATTTTTCTAGTGATCTCGAACATTCAATCTAGCAGTGACGACGAACTCGAGGCCCACGAACATTTAGATCATCAGAATTTGGCAAAAGTTCAACTTTCTGTTCAACCCAAATATCTCGGTGAAAACATAATGAAAATTTTGCATTTTGCTTTCTAAAATCGTTATTTTTAAGGGGAATTCAAATGACATCATTGAAATTAAAATTTGTAAGGTTCGAGTTCTTGCTTATTTGGATTGTGACAGTGTTTTTCACAGTTTCCAGAAAAAAACTATATGACTTTGCTTTAATTTGTTACTGAAACATAGTGCAGAGTTAAAACATACTTAAACTTGTTTGCAATCCATTTTCAAAAGAAATAAGGGAGAGAGGGTTTGAATTTTCCATGGTTTATTCTATAAACCAGAACTTAGATATGACTGTGTTTTCACAGTTTCCAGGAAAAATATCATATTGCTTGCTTTGATTCATTACCACAACATACTGTATGCTTAAACAATACTTTAATTAGTTTTTAGACTTCAATTTCAAAAGAGAACAGAGGGGATGATGTTGAATCTAGCATGGTTTCACTTTGTAAACCAGGGACTAAAAAAACCAGAAGGACAGGAAAGTAAATCCTGATCATAACATTCCAGGCAAAAGAAAACACAAGCACACATACTTGTTCACATACAAAGTCTTTAGCATCATTCAGGCATTCATATAATCAACAATTGGTTGAAAAGATCAAAGGTTTACTCACCTTTTTTCCTGAAGGCAGAAAGTTCTTGACAGTTTTCAAAAGAAGGATGAAGCCTGAAATTTTTTTTCCTTTTCCTACTTTAAATCTTGAAGTTTAGATCTACAACTTGCAAGTACATATCTTTGATTACTCTTTGTTGTATTTATTTACTTAATTCATCAATAACAGCAATTTTAAATTATTTACAATTTGAATTCTCTTAATATAACAGAGAAAGCTTTTTTTTCTTTTTCCTGCAACTTGAAGACCAGAAATAGATTTAATCTTTGATCTTGATTTCTCCTGCAACTGATTAATTTAATTGATTAATTCTTGCTTAAATATTGTTTAGCAGCTTCAAATTCAAACTAAAAAGAAAAAGAAATTCACTTGCCTTAATTTATTTCAGAAATTACTGCACTGTTTCTTTGGCCAAAACTGCAGCTGCCTTGTTCAATTAATCTGTAGTTTTTGAATTGGTGTTAAAACTTGATTTTAAAATCATAATTTCATTAAACTGTAAAGTTTAAAAATCTACCTAAGTGATGGAGTGTAAATCTACAACTTGATGTTTGAAGAGATTTTCAGTTTTTTTCAACTTTGAATTGAAAGAAAGTTGGCAGTTTTCTTTCTGATTTACCCTTTTTTTCTTTGGAGTTGGAGTTTGAAATGCTCAATCTTTTGTTACTGTACTTTCAGAGATTTGCTGAGACTAAATAATTTGAAAATTGAAGCTGAAAAGTTTTCTATAATTTTTAATTCTATTATTTTATTCAAGCAATGATATTGAATGCCATTTGTAAAAAAATAATCATGAGATCTCAATTATGTTAATTTCTTTACTCCGTCTCCCATGTGTATGTGTTAGCATTTGTAGTTTTTCAAGAAAAAGGAATTTTTAAATAAATTTTTATACCATATTCCCATTATAAATAAATGTACCTCTTATTCATTTGTATATACATTGTTAAAAGAATTACTTTAACCAATATTTACATTATATACATTACTCCTTAATGATTTTAAATGCCACTTATTTTTAAAAACATTTATTTTAAATTCAAATTTCAGTTCAAACTTGAAATATAACCATTTATGTCCATTAATATATTCACACATATCTTGAACAATCTAAATTCAATTTTACTATATATTCAATTCTACTCATATATGCAATATACAAATATGTATATAATTTTAAATTCAAATGACTTTTTAAAGCATTCATTATTTCAAAATTTTAAACTCAAAATAAATTGGAATTTATTTATATATGATTATCACTTATTTTATTTGTTTGAGATTTTCAATTTATTTTCAAATTAATTACAAAAGCTTAAAATAGATTATTAATTTTTATTGATAAAATTTTTTTGGGATGTTACATCCCCGTTCTTAAGTATTGTCTGATTATTTCCTAAAGAACCGATGTTGAGCATTCTGTAAATCAGCGTTTGGTTTTGTGGAGCACCCGAGAAACGGAAGAGTATACTTGTAAGAGATGACTTGAACCCGTAACCACTCCGAAAACCTTATAGATTCTATGAAAGAGATTCGTGAAATATTGAGATGTTGGGTCCATCTGTGATTCTGAAGCCCGTTGTGGTATGGGAAACTGGGTGTGATTCCAAGATTTAATTTAGATGTGGGAATCTATGTGAGATTCCGAGTCCCGTTGGGGTATTGGAATCCATGTGGATTCCCCGATCTATTTGGTTCGGTGCGTAAACTGGAATGCCAAACATAGCCACATTAGCGGGAATGACTAAAACCAGAGACAGAAGGCATGGCCAGTAGAGTTGGCAAACCCATAGGGTGTAGTTGGCTCCACCTAGACGTTACCTACAGTTGTTATGCATGAATGAGGCGATGCACTCGGTTTTAGCGAGACCATCTATGTTTTTTTTATAGTACATCACTAGGAATGTATGCTGCTTTAAAAGGATATCTCTGATCCTTATGCAGAAGGTCCATTCCTCGAAGTACTGAGGGAACCTTCTTGGAAATCCTACACAATTAATTAATATGCCTTATTGATTTTCTATTATATATCTATTATTATTATGATGTACACTCACGAGCATCACAGCTACTTAATTATTATTATTTTTGCCTTTAGGCATTATTATAGTATTATTGGATTTATGATATAAAAGTTTTTGGTTATTGTGAGGTAAAAACTCTTCCGTGCTTATGTGCGACGTGGTCTTATGAGATACCTTTGTTTTGAAAAGTTATTTAAACTTTAGGAATCCATTTGATTGTGTTTCTTACGTTAGTTCTACCAGACTGACCCGGACGTTGTTTTCCTCTAATGTCAGGTCAGACTGAGCCTATTTCCAAGTTTACTTGGATATTTGGAGCTTCAAGAGACTAGCTGGAGACCCAGAGACATATTCACATATACGGTTATTTTTCCATTGCATTCATGGTTGTATTTAGCAATTGTAAGGATAGGTTGTTCTAACTGTCCGACCTGAAATAGGTTAGTATACTCTGATTCATGTCTATACATACTTATATTATAGAATTGTTTTTGTGTATAGATTTGCTATATATTATAGATCATTCGATCCATTGTGAGATTCTGTGTTGTTAATTTTCTTCTTGTCTTCTTTCTTCTTCCTTTGCCTAGCTATCTGCATTTCCGTTCAATTTGAGTATGTCATGTATGGTTTATTGACCCTTAAAGTGTACGAAAAATTGGGTCGTTACACCGTGGTCTTACGAGATACTTTTGATTTCAAAGATTTTATATAATTTTAAAATCCAATTGGGTGTGTTTTCTCACATTGGTTTTGCAGACTGACTCGGTTGTTATTTTATTATAATGCTCGGGTCAAACTGAGCATATTACATATTAGTCTGAATACATCGGAGCTTCAAAAGACGAGCTGGAGGCCCAATGACATATTCACGTAGATGGTTATTTTTTCGCTGTGTTTGTTGTATTTATCCGCAAGTTGAGGATAGATTGTTATAACTGTCCAGGATAAAATATGTTAGCATACTCCGATTAATGTTATGTACATATATACATTACAGTTTGTGTAAAGATTGATGTATATTATAGATTATTCATTCCGCTGTGAGATTCTGTGTTGTTTAGTTTTCTTCTTATCTTCTTCCTTCTTTCTTTTTCCCTAAAATCAAGTTTTCTGGCATTTGATTTCTCAGCATGTGATACAGTGAACGTATTAATGTCGATTTTCGAGGGTCGAAAAACCTAGGTCGTTACTTTTGGTATCAGAGCTGAAGGTTAAGAGAGAATCTTAGTTTTGGTGGGTACTCATTAGAGATAAGGTCAGTAGCACCCTAGAATGTGTTTGAGTGTAGGTATATATGAGTGTGTATTTGTTAGTGATATAAAAATTGTTTTATATTATGTTGATTGGTCAGTTGAGTGGTTTTGGATTCTGGTATATATGAGTAACTAACATTATTGATGGGGATCTCTAAACACTTGAAAAGAGTTATTCGACATGGTATTGTATTGAAATTGGGTAAATGAAATAATTTTACCTTGATTATATTTATATATAAAGAATAATTTTTCAAAAAATTATTATGGTATATATGGTGTGCTTGGTTGTTAGAAAATGATAATGTTGATCATTATCATTTGTTATTGTTGCGTTCTAATAAAAGTTGTTGATACTGTAATGCAAACAAGATAAAAAAAAATAAGAAAATGGTTTACATGACCAAAGTGAAATTATATAAATATGATTTATAAAAGTGGTTTATAAATTAAAAGGAATTAAAAGCTGAGATTTGAGAATTTGAATCGCGTTAATTTTGAAATTTCTTTTCAAAGTTTTGAAAAATAATAATATTATTATTTGGAAAATATTTTAGAATGGAATTTTTTTAAAAGGGTTTTAAAAGGAATAAAAGAACTGAACTCACTTCGGTCACTGGAAAATAATTTCGATGATAACTGCAGCATTATTGGCGCTCATTTCGAGTTTCCAGGAGAGGAATTGCTGCCATTATAGTCTTGTTTTAGTAAACTAGCTTTGATTTTAGACATTAAAAAGAATGATTTGATATGTCAAGAGATTATGTACATATGATTTCAAAATAATTTGAAATAAGAATAAGGTATTTTTCATTTAAATATTTTATGAAAATACGAGGAAATAAGTTGATAACTTATAAATTTTGAGAATTTGTAAGTAAAAAAAAGAGTTTTAAAATTGTTAAATATGAAATGAAATTTAATTTAAGTTAAATAAAATAAATTAATGAAAATATTTTTGACAAGAAATTATCCTGAGTTAGGCTAAGTGAAATAATTATTTTTAAAAGGAAATTGATTATGATTTGAAATGATTTCATGAATGAGCTAATTAAACAAATTAGTAAACTGAAAATGGTTATAAATGGTAAGGACTCCAATTACGAAGTGATGATAAACATGAATTGTGTTGTATAGATGTTTGTAATAGACTTAAGTGAAAAGTGGATGTTAAGCGAGATTAGTTTTGAAAGGAATATAATAAGTAAATAATGAATGTGAATAAAGCAATGTGAATAATGATTGTAAATAATTGAATGTAAATGAAATGAATGTAAATAAAAGAATTTGGGATAGCTAAGAAATTAACTGGAATTAATATGTAAGTTGTACGTATAATATTCTATTCGCATAACGGTTTGATCTAGATTCGAGTACATAGTTTCAAGATGATTTATATCGTCCGAGTTGGGATTTTTCACTTAATTCTCGACAATGAACACTAGATATGGATTTTTGATTGATTCCAAAATTCTCTATCGTAGTATATGGCTATGAAAGGAGAATGACGGTTGCTAATCAAGGAATTGGATCTGAATCCGCACTAGAGTGGTCATGTGAATGATACTAGTTCGAAAATGAAATTGTATGATCGAGCGAACGTTCAGATTTGATACTACATAGGAATGGTATATATACATCATACGGGCTTAAATAAATTAAGTGTTGAAAATTGAAATTGCAGAATAATATGATTATGGACTATATGATTGGATATCATTGGTAAATAAGATGCGGGTATATAAAAGCAAGAGCTAGTTTGATGTCTTTGATTTCATAAGTAAAAAATGGATTGCCCGACTAAAAGGTACATGTTTATATTGTCGTTTGGTTTGATGGTTTTATGATTGAGCCACTTGGCTTTATTTTCTTTTGTTGATTTGGGCCCGTAGAGGCAGTTTGTAGTTTTTCTATCGAGCTGCGCAATGGAAACGCTGGCGAAATTTCTATGAATATAAGAAGTTAGAAAAAAATTAAGAAATTTTGAAGATTTGATAACTAAAACTTGATTTTGAGTCATAACCTGAAAGGATTGATGTGATGATATTAGTTGGAATCTACGGATGAATTTGGAAACATAGTAAAAGTAATAACAAAGTCTTAACGAGTTGATTTTTGGAAAGCTTAAAGGCTTAAAATAACTTAGTGAATTATTTCAACTAATTTGTTCTAAAAAGTAACGGGTTTGGGGCATTTTTCTTACTTTGGCAATTTCGGGGACAAAATTCTTTTAAAGGGGGGAAGAGTGTAACAACCCAGAATTTTAATCATTTGAAATTGGAATATTTAATTGATTTTAAATATTGAATAATTATTTTTATAAGTCAAGTAGCTAAAATTTCAAATACAACGATTTATTATTTCGAAACTAGGAAAACCTGTTCAATCACTACCGACAAAGTGATTCCTGAATAGTAAACCTAGGGAATAGACGGCTGGCTCGCCACAACCGTTATTCCAGACTAGCCAGACCTTTCGATTGACATTGAGCAGGAGGTGGGAATCGAACCTCAAACCTCCCGTAAGGGAGGCGTATCGCCCCACCACCCAACCAAGCCCGCGGACCAAAAATATAGCGATTTATTTGATAATTTAATTGTTGAATTTAATAATCGAATTTTTTGAATAATTGAATCTTGGATTTTAAGTTAGATAAAAATGATTTCAAAGCTTATCAAAAGTCTATTAGTAAAAATAAAGATAATAAAACTTTTAAATTGGATTTAAAAACTGATTTTGAAAATAATTCATTTTATTTAACTAGCGAAAATATGCTTATGAGGCACTGTCTCGAATTTCGACGAAAGCAGTTTCATTGAATCTGTAATAGAGAATTATAATATGCCGTTAAGATTCATAACGATTGGGCGTATCGTTTGGTCGTACGAAATTGAAACGAGTAGAATTTAATATGGAAAATTTAATATAATTATTGGGTTCAAAAACCTATCTTCTACATACATTCGAATTAGGCCTCCGTGTAAGTTCCATTATGTTCGAAATAGAGGTATAACATATAGAATGTCAGGTGGCACGACTCATTTGGAGTTCGAGAATTTCGAACGTTTAAAGATAAACATTAACTGATTTAAAATAATTACACACACACATATAGTATGTATGTTATGCCATACCCACACCCCACCTTTCACTGTGTTGCCATACTCTCTCTCACGTTTCACCATACCTTTCTCCTCTATTTATAATTGCCTATAGCTAAATTGTTCTTCATTTTCAAACTTGAAAAAAAGAATGACCAATGTTATAAAAAGAAAAGAAAAAATATAACATCGTTCATCTTCTTTTTTTAAAAATGCAGCATCATCCTACGGCCACCATTATTTTGGACACCACAGGCCATATCTAGCCTCGAGCCCAACTAGAAAGATGACCGCGTCGACATGATGAGGCGTTTGAGCGGTGGTGATGGGTTTTGGCGAAGCGAGGCGGCGTGATGGGAGGTTCGATGTCAGCACAGCCCTAATGGCTTTTCTAGTGAAGTGGTGGGTTTTCAAGGGATCGTCTCTGATGGGAAAGCATGGAGGGTAACGTGAGCAAAGTTCAGGCGGAGTGCGGTGGGCATTGGTGATCGGAGGTGGCCAGAATTCGCCATGAATAACATTGCGTTCTCGGTCGAAATTTTCGTTAACGGCGATGAGACGGGGATTCGGCCCAGTGGCATAGAGTGCGATAGCTTCTGTGAGCTCATGGTGGTCGGAGACGTGGTGTGGCGATGGCGGTGGAAGCAAGAAGGTGGTGGCTATGTTCGTATATAATAGGGAAGAAGGATCGTATTAATAATGGTGATTAGTTGATAGTATTGTAATTAGTTATAACATTTTATTACTTAAATTGAAATCTTCTTTAATAACTAATTCTTGCGTACTATGTCGGATTTGAATGCGGATTTTTGCGTTAGGATCGTATTGGCATGAACTGCGTTTTGGAACTGGTTTGAATGAATTTGGAGACGGTTGAAATTTGGGCTATAAACGAACGTCGTTCGATTTTAGTACCAAATCGGAACGCCTCGGCAGCGATAGAAAATTTCGGTGGGCTAAACTCACCATTTTGGTTAACTGGTATGAATTATAAACAGTAAAAATTGTTGAATGATTGTTTGGATGAATTACTGTATTTATCTGTTGGTTTGGATATATTTCCACCTATTGGAGCAGATGAGACCCTACAACTTTTTCGTGTAAGAGATGATGATCCTTTGTAAATGAATCCCACCTCGAAGCGGTTGATTTTATTTTATGATTATATAACTTTTGATGCAAGGGGAAAACGGGTTGGAGGTATCCAACGGGATTTCTCACTATTGTTGAATTGTTTCAATAATATTTCTTTTATAAGGATTTTCGAAAAATGAACCTCATTGTGGATATTATGGTTATAATATTGTTATATGTTTGAAAACTAAAACCCACTAGTGATAGAAAATCAATATCGTTATTCGTTAAGTGTTTGGTGGCTATTGGCCTCGAATTAGTATTATAAAAATACTATAAATTGCCATTTAAGTCGGAAATGGGTTTTGAGACAATAAATGTTTTTCAAGTCCGAAACTGGATTTCAAAAATATTTTGTTTTAAAAATTATCTTTTTATAATAATATTATTTCAAATTTGATTAATTTTATTTATATTGTTTTAGAGCTATTCAATTAAAGTAATATTATTTTAAGGTTATTTAATTATATTAATATTGTTTTAAAAGTTAATTAACTACAGTTATATTATTTTAAAGTATGTAAATTATGTTAGAATTATTTTAAAGTTATTTGTTTATAGTTAATATTATTTTAAAGAAGTTATCAAAATATTAATAAATTGAAAGGTTAATTATTTAAAGATCGATTATGGTTTGAAATTAATAATAGGGATTTTTAATAAAGTTTTGAAAATAAATTATTATTATTATTTATAAAAATGGCAAACATTGATTATTATTGTTTATTTAACAATATTTTGGAATTATTAATTATTATTAAGATGTTTAAAGTGAATAACTTTCATTTATTTATAATGTTTATTGTTAATAATTATTATTATATAATGGTGTTTTGAAGTAAAAGATTTTTAGTTGTTTATAAATGTTTTAGAGACCAATGAATAGAGTTGAAGGACTTGGATTTTATAAAGGAGCTTGTAAATGGTTTAGAGACTATATAGGATTATAAACAAGTTTTAGAAGTGTACAAAGAGGATTTATAATTGATTTAAATGTGTAAAAGAAGTTTTATAAATGGTTCCAAAAATTTAATAAAATGGTTTATAAATTGTTTTAGAGAATTACAAGGAGTGTTTGAATGATTTTTGAATCAAATAAAAATGGAATCTTTCTCGGTGTTTAAATATACTTATACTATTGAGATAAGTATACGGATATTTTCTAAGTATTGAAAATATAAGAATTGGTGGGTATATCTTTGTAAAAGTATTCTTATGCAATAAATTTACAAATGGTTTTATTTATAAAAATTTATAAAGGAGGCTAGTGATTGCTTATATGCTTAACCAATGTTGTTTTTCCTTATGGAATTAAATCCGTGATTGAATGTTTATTATTCGATAGTCAAATAACTGACTATCGATATTGGACCTAAAT
This sequence comes from Allium cepa, assembly GCA_030765085.1. Taxonomy (NCBI): domain Eukaryota; kingdom Viridiplantae; phylum Streptophyta; class Magnoliopsida; order Asparagales; family Amaryllidaceae; genus Allium; species Allium cepa. The sequence goes on from CM060931.1 coordinate 62,334,585, forward strand.
GTAACTTTGGAAATATCTAGAAGAAACACGTGAGCTATATGGCACTGTCATCTCCGATGATGTTGTAATGTGCGTATGAGTCTTGTTTCATTCTGCTAGGACAATGATAAAGGAATCCATCCACCAATGGTTAGGAGGTGATCTCCGATATTATCTTTGACTTTTTATTTCCTAAAAAACCACGGTTGAGTTTACCGAAATTATCGAAGAATTGTTCGAAGAGACCGAGATCAGATATGTTATCCAAAAACCACTTCGATCCAACGATTGCATTTCGAAGTGAAGACATTTTGAAGATGATGGAATTGGCGACTGTAACGCCCCGCCTTTTCACACGCTTTAAATCGACGATAAACCACACACGTCAGACTTAAAACATACAAAAGAGCGGATTGTTATGGGATAAATAAGAAAAGCAGAGAAGAAAAAAACAAAACAGAATTTTGCAGCGGAACGATAAAATATAATAATCAATATACAGTTCATAAAACTTTTTTACAAAACATTTGAGTTTTCTTTATACAATAAACATCAGAGTTCACATACAAAGGATAATAACAATGTAGCGAAATAAAATGGTGTAGTGGAATAATATAGTAGATAATAGTAATACAAATCTTCTTCTTCGTCCTCCAGAATAAAATCTTCAAATCCTGAAATGCTCGGACTGACCCGAGCGAATTGAAAAGACAAAACACTCGAGTCAGAACTAAAAGATCTTATGTAAGTTAAATTAACTGAAATAAATATGAGTGTAACGGCGTCGGAGATGTTTACGGGGTTTGACATCTCCTATCCAATGTCTAACGTGAGTGTAGTAACTTAAGAGATGATGGGGATTCACATCTCCTAAGGATCCGTTAAACTATTAACTATGTAGTAATATTTCGCTATTATAATAGTGTCTATTAGTAAAATAAACTTACTTTTAAATAGCGTTAAGGAGTGACCCAATATTCCCCTTAATACGTAATAGTCCCAGTAGTCCATCCAATATCATAGTCCCTCCTGATCGGGAAGCCACCAGAGGATACCACACGGGCTACAGGACAAAACCAAACTCGTACAAGGCGCGATAGGGTAGGTGACACGGCACAACTAGGCAATGCCAGGGTAGATATACCAATTACGCATCCGGGATGGTGGTAACGTGTAGCAGCTACTACCGCCCACCTCGAACAACACCCCCAAAATCAAAAATCAAAAGTGGCCAACGAATCAAACCAAAAGTCAGAGTATAATATCGAAGGAGTGCGTCCAATCAGAGGAATGACCTCATTGGCCCGAGAATCACTCCTGTTTTAGCCACCTTATGCCAACTCACGGGAGTCAGGTCCACGTATTTACCTCAAATGAAACGCCGCTGCCATCCTACTTCATTCTGGAATCTCCACCGCGTACACGGTTGTTAAAGTGGTTTTCGGGGTTGGCAGAGAGTATGACAACTTCCGATCTCGGTCTCTTCAACAACCAAACGTTATTATAACACCACGGTCAATTTAAAATAATTATACTTCAAAACCAGAATAAATATTTCATTTCAAAACCATTAAAATACGATATCATTTTCATTTTAAAACCCAAATCAATATGATATCATTTTTATTTCAAATATATCCTTTTTCAAGAAATCATAGCACTTTCAAATCTATATACCTTGAAATCTATAGCTTTGAAACATAACTTAATATACTTCAATGGTTTACATATTAAATTACTTTATATAATAAAATAGCTTCTTTAATCTTTCAAATAAATCCCAAATACCGATTTGAACCTCTCAATAAACCATTTCAATTCATATATTTCAAAGCTTTAAATATTCCACTATTTCAAAACAATTTCTTTGATAATTCCATATATATCAAATTCAATTACTATTATTTAGATTTGAAATGTTTACTTAATAAATCCAATAAAATTTAAGTAAAACCTTTAACTTCAAACTACTCGATATTCTTTAAATTTTATTTAACTTGATATATTCATTTATCTCAACTTTATATTCATTTAAAACACTTTAAACCAAATCAAGTTATAAGAATCATACCCTTTAAAATCTCAACTTATGTTTAAATTCCAAATCAAATTTATTCACGTACAATTCTTAAATAATTCAATTTAAACCAATTTCATATTTATCTTCCAACTTAAATTTCATTTAAGTCATTTGAACTCTATATATATAATACTTTAAATAGGTACTTACCCATATAATATAAACCATCAAACTCCATTAATAAACTCATTTTTATTGAACAATTTTATGCATAGCTTAAATTCAAGAATTAAACTATATACATAAAATAATATTTATATAACATCAAAATTAATTTTTAATAAACCGTATATTCCTTTCCAAAGCCATAGAAATCATTTAAAAATATTTTTATATATAGACCACGGTGTCTGTATAAAATTTTCTATCCTATGGTCAAGTGATACGGATATTTATCATTTCAATCCGTAATTTAAAAATAAAATTACGGTTATATATCATTTCAAACCGCAATCCCGAATGAAATGAAATGCATAACAACTTGCAATTTATGATGATATAAATAAACATCTATTCATCCATCATAAAATCATACATCCATTTATCACAATCATCATTCAATTCAAACAATACATCAATATATAGCAGGTAATAAATAACAGGCATTTACTGGCAGTTTATTATGCAAAATAAATTAACTAATAATTTAACTGCAGTTTATATGCACAATAAATTAACTAATAATTTAACTATCAGTTTATATGCAATAATAAATTTAACTAAAAATTTAATTGGCAGTTTATATGCAATAATGGATTAGATAACAAGTTAATTAAATAAATGCAAATTAACTGAGATAATGATGAAATATATGCCGAACAGCTATAAATAAATTTCAAATCACATCATAAATGATTTTACAAACATAAGAAATTTTAGAAGTTGTGAGTGGGTTAAAACACTCAGCTTTTGAATTTAAATTGAATTTAAATCCAATTTAAACCCAAAAATTGGACAGTCTCCAAATTCGTCCAAACCTGTGCCAAAATGTCCGAAATTCAGATATGATCCTAATAAAAGAAACCGCGCATAAAACGGATATCGTATGTAAAAATTATCGCATTAAACGGGTTGAAATCGTATTAAAATAAAAATAAAACAAACAATACCTACTCTGCCACGTCACCTCGTGTTCACGCGAGACCCTACAGGCCGCCCTAAAACTCGCATATAGGAACTCAATGCCGAAAACCTAAGTCAAAGTCGTCGTCGCCAGGAACGCTCGGTCTAAGCTCCGATGCCATAGGCGAGCGCGCCTCCTCCTACCGATGTCCTCCGGTCATCCACGATTGAAGAGTAGGTCATAGAGCCTCCATAAAAACGCAGTCGCTGGCGTTTAAAGAAACCCTAGTCGAATTCTTTAGCTCGATCCAGCCGTCGATTTTTCTGATGAACCATACTGATGGACAGCGCTCGTTCCCCTCTTCATGACCCTGCCCTTGATTCCACGATCAGATGAACTTGATTTCGTCACAACGAACGGCCGGCAGTTAATCATTAAATTCTGGACATATGGCAACTCGAATCGAAAAACGAACACCACCGATGAATTACGCTAGTCGAGAGCTTCAACATATATTTTTTTCAAATTTTTCTGAGGAGTTGAAATTTTAGCTTTGGAATTGGATTTAGAATTTGTTTGTCTACCATTGAGGAGGAGAGAGTTGAGATATACATACAGACAAATGAGGATATAGGTAGGATAGGGTTTATAACCGAGTTTATATAGGTAGGTCAGGAATTAAAATGGATGGATTTGGATATACGTGCTAATGACAAAGTGGCCCAAAAAGCCCGTTTCGACTCCGGAACGGAATCGGGTCAACCCATATATCAAAATAGATGTTTTTAAATATTTTAAACGCGATTGAACAAGTTTCAAGTCCAAATTCCATCGTATGGAGAAGTTATGACAAAATCAAATTATTTCAAATTAATTTCAATTAATCGATTTCAAGGCGTTTCGAGTCCGTTCGATCAAACGACAAGTCCGATCGATACGAAACTTGAAATCTTACAATAATTCACCATTACAGATCCGATGAAACTTGTTTCGTCGAAATCCGAGTCAGTGGCCAAAATGGCTATTTCTATATTAATTAAATAAATTAAAAATTCATTAATTAAATCATTTTTCCAATTTCACTTCCAAAATTCACAAATCTTATCAGCTTTGTTTTCTTAAACAATCTCAGTGATTTAAACCAATTTAGATGTCAATTAAATGTTGATTCAATCATAAATTTCAGCGTAAATTCAAATTTCATTATATTCATCAATTATAAGTTAACTTTTTAATAATTCCATTGAATTTACTATTCATTCTTATCATTCAATCCATTATAGTCAAATGGATGGAATTAACATTGGGTTCAAATCTATTACATAAATATTTTCCAATTTCAGCTTAATTTTCAATTAACGTAATAAAAAATGTTTAATTCTACTTAATTGCAGTAAACTCGATTACCTTAATTCTTTACATTCAAATAGATTAACAAATCTTGATTTACAATCCTTATATTAACCAAATTTACTATCGAAATTTACGGGTCGTTAAACTCTCCCCCACTCAAAACTTTTCGTCCCCGAAAAGGAAAAAGAAGAGAAAAGGAGAATTAAGAAATCAATATATCTTATTCAAATCATTAAATTTATAAACAATTAGATTTAAAAATTAGTTACTTTAAATAAAATATACAAATTTACAACCATTATATCTTTTATACTTAAATCAATAAAGTTTGAAAAATATTTTCAAAAATTTTGCTAAGTCCAAAATTTACGGAAAATTTCGGCAGAGTCTCCTTTGTACGGGAGGCTCGGGAGAAAATATAATATCAAATATAACAATATATAACATATATTTCCAAAATAATGTATATCCCAATACGGAAAAAATAATATAATAACGATCTAAACCGTAATCCGAGAAACGTACCTATTTGTCGGGCAATTAACGCTTAATTATGAAACAAAAAGTAGTAGCAATTTCTTCCATAATGTGACAACCCGACTTTCTCACCAAAGAAAATCGCATCATCTTGAAGGAAGAAAGGGATAGAAAAGAGAAAAGAAAGAAGAGGAAGAAGAAACAACACATAATCTTAACAGCGGAACGAATAAATTATATTAATAACATAAATATTACATAGTTTACAACCATTATTAGAGTTACACAGATTATACATCACATACTAGACAGTTATAAACACCTGTCTAGTTATACAACTTAATACAATACAAGGAAACTACTCATAGAATCCAACACAGCGGAACATTATATATCTACATGTTGAAGCCTCGTTCTCCATTCCTCCTCCACAATTCATCAAAGCTAACCTGAATCCCTTGGTTACTCGTAAAAGTTTTGAGTACCCAAGAGTTTAAGAAAACAGAAGATAAACTCCGGATCAGACATGGGTCTGGTGTGAGTAATAGGTTAAGGTTGCTTAACTTTCAAAAATCTTTTGAAAAGAAAGGTATCACGTAAGACTTCCTACACATAAACATGGAAAAGTTTTTACCTTACGCAAACCAAAACATTTGCTAGGAAATCCAGTGATATTATAATAGGTCTAGGGTTTTCAAGTAAATATGAAATAGCCGAAATTGTTACATTTATTAAATTCTAGCTACTAGCCACAAAAGTGGGCAATACAATCAAATCTGAGGGCACTTATCGGATTTTGGATTCCATACAATGGCAGGGCTACTGGGGTACCTCCCGTCACAGTACGTGGCTACTACAAAATAGGACTATACAAAAAGCTATGACAAAAAGAAGCTAGCGGAGTAGTCCATGCGGAAGAAAAATAGGCTAAGTCCAAAAGTACCTAACCTGAAACATCTCGGTCTGACCCGAGTATAAAATACACGGGTCAGTCTAGTTAAACAAATCAGTTAGATAAACTGAACAACAATAAACCTGCAAGGTTACAAAGCATAACAAATATCTCTAAAAGAGATAACACATTCATCTAACAAAAGATGAATCATATGATAACAAGCCTCGTATCATCGGCAACATATAGAAACAAAGGATACAAATATCCCAAATCAAGCCAAAAAGGCAAATAACAAATACCAATAAGGTATACAAGTTCCGTAAGGTAAACGCTACGCATCATGCGGCTCATAATGACCAACATCGAAGGGAGATACCTAGGGAATATACATATGAATGAAACATCAGAAAATTGCTCGAGCTCAGTACTGTATAAACAAGGATCCATGAGCCCGAAGACTCCAAACCCAATATCACCCATGCGGCTCATAACGACCAACATCGGAAGCGATACTAAAGGGCAACCCAATATCACTCATGCGGCTCATAACGACCAACATCGGAAGCGATACTAAAGGGCAACAAACCCGAAGGCACAAACCCGAAGGTACAAACCCGAAGGCAACATACCCGAATGCAACATACCCGAAGGCAACAAACCGTAGTGGTGAAGGTCAGAGACCCAGTACTGGACACCACTAACTGGCGGAATGTGTCATAACTCTCAAAAAGGAATCCTAAAAGTGTTAACGTATGTCCCATAACCACTCGTTCGCACTAAACGGTTTACTATCCGTCAGCCACTTTCACACTCAAAGCAGTACAAAGTTTACCTCATATCATCGATAAACCAAACCCGAAGGTCAAAACGATCAATCGAATAGGTCGGGGACTAACCGGAAAGATAAACACATAGATTCATGGTCCGTGTTTTTCCTAACCATTTAATCACCCTTCCACTTCGCTCGAAGTGCGAAATTGTGCGTGTATTTTAAACAGAATTTATAAATTGGAGAAACGAGCTTTTAAATGTAATCCGAGAGATTATTTTATAAAAACCCGTGGATGAAGTCAAGAATAAGTTATCAAAGTCAAAGATGCAATAACAACTACTAAAAAGCAACTTGAATCGAAAAAATTTGGATAACCAATAAAAATATGCAAAAATAGGCAAAACAGGCAAAACATGAGCAGGTCGGTCGACCGGTTGGAGGGCTCGGTCGGCTGGCCAGATGCAGGAAATAAAAAAAACTCGACATGAGCAGGTCGGTCGACCGGCTACAGGGCTCGGTCGGCCGAACTGCATAAATTTGCAGTTTCTACCCTTTTTACAATGAGTTGTAAGTTCTTCCAAAATGCGACCTTTCGAGCAATGGAGTTAAGGAGCCTTAGCCAATAGATACCCCAGCTCCATTGGCTCTCCGATTCGCAACCAAAAACATATTCAAACATCAAAGTTAGGATCTTTAAAGAATTGAACCCAAACACTAAAAATTTGGATATTCTCCAATTCAATCCAAACCAAAAGCAAGAGCATATGAACAAGTGCTAGGAATTCATACCCAACATCAATGAAATCAAGAGAAGTAGATGTGAGTTCAAAACTCACCTTTTATCTCAAACAAAGAAGAAGGAGTTCAATTTGCAAGGAGAAGACCAACAAACACTACTTCAACTCAACAAGCTTCAATCTAAGAATAAAACACATATTTCCCAATTTAGATTTAGGAAATTTTTCTGAAATTGAAGAGGAGAAGAGTTGGAGAAGATGAAGAAGAACTTACCAATGGATTCTCTTTGATTTTGGAGCAAGAATTTGGATTTTGCAAATGGATTTAGGGCTAGGAGTTTCTAATTTCCTTTCTCTTCCCCCCATTTCAGTTTTTGCTTGAGAAATGAGATGAAATGGAGATGAATGAAGAGAAGGGGCTAAGCTAGAGGGTTAAGTGGAGATTGGGCTGAACCCAAACTTAAGCCCAAGTAGAAAAAGGGTCAAAATTTCACAAACTCCAAACATATCAAAGATTATACTCAAAAAAGATCGCAAACGCCATTTTGGAACCAATGGAGGTAGTTTCGAGTCCCAATTCGGCCGTTTGCAAAAAGTAACATTTCGGACCCAAATCCGACTAACGACGCTATATTTAAATTAAACATTTAAATATAAAATCGTTAAATGTGCGGGTTGTTACAGATCTCCCCTCCTTACAAAATTGTGTCCCCGCAATTCCTAGAGAAGATATTTGTAACAACTACATACATAAAACATTCCAAAGAAAAGGAAATAAGCTTGAGATGAAAAGACATACTCACCGTTTACAAGCTAAGAAAGAAAACCCGGATAAGATCGCTCGATAAACTCTCTGGTTTCCCAAGTACAGTCATTGGGATTAGCGGACCATTGAACCTTAACGAGCGGCACGTCCTTGCTCCGAAGGTGTCGCACCTCCGTGTCAAGCACGGGAATAGGTTGCTGTACAATAGATAAGTCCGGTGAGATCTCAAGCTCTTGCAAATCAGGAGAAGTAATAACAGAATCCGACTCCCGAAGACACTTCCGAAGTTGCGAGACGTGGAACACGTCATGAATGCTGGATAAATGAACTGGAAGTGAAACTCTATAAGCCACAGGGCCAATACGTTCAGTAATAGAAAAGGGCCCTACATAACGAGGAGCCAATTTCCCAGTCGCACTGAAATGCATAACCCCCTTCAAAGGAGAAACACGAATAAAAACAAGATCGTCGATCGAGAACTCGAGAGGCTTCCTACGGTTGTCCGCGTAGGATTTCTGACGACTCTGTGCCTCTTTCATTCTCAATCGAATAAGATCAATCTTCTCGGAAGAATGACGAACAAAATCTGGACCAAGAATAAGCTTCTCTCTAGATTCTAACCAACATGAAGGTGATTGACATGGTCTTCCGTATAAGGCTTCGAAAGGAGCCATACCGATACTAGACTGAAAACTATTGTTGTAGGAGAATTCTACAAGAGGTAGGTGATCTTCCCAATTACCACCAAAATCAAAAATACAAATACGGAGAAGATCTTCCAAGATATGATTCACCCGTTCAGTCTGTCCGTCAGACTGCGGATGATAAGCTGTAGAAAAATTAAGCTTTGTTCCCAAAGCTTGCTGAAGACTCTTCCAAAAATGACTCGTGAATAAAGGATCACGATCACTCACAATAGAACTAGGAACACGGTGAAATCTCACGATTTCCTTAACATACAACTTAGCCAAATGCGAAGCGGTCCTATTAGACTTAATAGGGACAAAATGAGCAGACTTGGTAAGGCGATCAACAATAACCCAAATGCTAGAATGGCCTGATCTCGAACGGGGTAGGCCGTCAATGAAATCCATAGATATCTGATCCCATTTCCACACTGGAATCTCAAGAGGCTGAAGAAGACCAGAAGGACGCTGATGCTCGGCCTTAAAACGCTGATAAGTTATGCAATTGCTCACATAACTCGCCACATCGCGCTTCATGCCTTCCCAATAATAAAGACGACGCATATCGGCATACATCTTGCTACTACCGGGATGAATAGTATACTTAGAACGGTGACAGTCATCAAGAATGTCATGCCTAAGTGCAAGATCAAAAGGCACAAACAGACGGTTCTTCTTACGAAGACACCCATGAGAATCAATGCTAAAATCCCGCAACGCCTCATCACAGGATCCAGACTCACAAAGTTGAATAAGATGCAACAAATCAGGATCACGCCGCTAAGCATCGACAATACGATCCAACAAAATAGGTCGAGCTCCCAAACTAAATATTAGGATAGGAGAACCAGAAGATGAACCTCGATCCCGAATTTCACAAAAAGATAGAGTCTCAAGAATATTCCATTCGGCAAGCATCATGGAAACAACAGCCGAATGTTTGCGACTAAGCGCATCTGCAACACGATTACCCTTACCAGGGGTATACTGGATATCAAAGTCATAGGAGGCAAGAAACTCGAGCCAACGTTGTTGTCTCATATTGAGTTCCTTCTGAGTGAACAAGTACTTCAAGGATTTATGATCGGTATAGAGAATGAAGCGCTCGCCTAACAAATAGTGTCACCAAATCTTCAAGGCGAAGACAATGGCGGCTAACTCAAGATCATGAGTGGCATAGCGGACTTCATTCGGACGCAGTTGCCTAGAAGCATAAGCAACTACCCGATCCTTCTGCATAAGAACAGCACCGAGACCACTACCACAAGCATCGGTGTAGACATCAAGATCATGATTCCCCTCTGGAACCATAAGAATAGGAGCATTAGTGAGAAGTTCCTTCAATGTCAGAAAGGAAGCTTCACACTTGTCGGACCAATCAAAACGAATGCCTTTCCGAGTAAGGCAAGTGAGAGGAAGCACAACACGGGAAAAGTCCTTAATGAACCGACGGTAATAACCCGCCAATCCAAGGAAACTACGAACCTCATGAACATTCTCAGGCCTCTTCCAATACTGGATGGCTTCGATCTTTGAGGGACCGACAGAAATTCCATCGGAAGATACAACATGGCCTAAGAACTTAACCTTATTCTCCCAAAAGTGGCACTTGGAGAATTTGGCTCTAAGCTGATGACGACGAAGAGTACTCAAGACAATTCTCAAGTGATTAGCATGCTCGGCTTCAGACTTGGAATAAATAAGGATATCATCAATGAACACAAGAACGAACTTATCGAGATATTCCCGAAATACCCGATTCATGAGATCAATAAAGAAAGCAGGAGAGTTCGTCAAACCGAACGGCATAACGAGCCACTCGAAAGAACCATATCGAGTGCGGAAAGCTATAAGAGGTATGCTATCCTCCGCAACTCGTAACTGATGAAAACCTGTGGCAAGGTCTAGCTGAGAAAAGACCTTAGCACCACTCAATAGATCGAACATATCATCGATCCTAGGCAATGGATACCTATTCCTGATGGTTAACTCGTTAAGCTTGCGATAGTCAATGCAAAGCCTAAGAGTTCCATCAGACTTCTTCACGAAGACAACCGCGGACCCCCACGGAGAAAAACTGGACTGAATCAACTGCTTGGACTCAAGCTTTAAAAGCTGCTTCTTGAGTTCCTCATTTTCCTTTGTAGACATCCTCGTAGGAGGACGACTAACTGGCTGCGCGCCTGGAATGAGATCAATGCGGAACTCAATTGCCCGCTTAGGTGGCAAACCCGATACAGGCTCAAAAATATCAGAAAAGTCACAAGCAATAGGAATACGAGATATATCATCATCATCTCGCGAGTCAAGAGAATATAAAGCCATCTCGGAATTATCTACATTCCGAAGAACAAGAGATAGCTGAGTAGGCGAATCCGGATGTCGAAGATATATAGTCCTCTCCGAACAAATAATCCTGGCATCATATCTCACTAGCTAGTCCATTCCCAAAATCATATCAAATCCCAGACAAGAAATAACGTGCAGATTCACACGGAAAGAAAAGCCACATAAAACAATCTCAACATCATTACAAAGCAAACTAAGGGTCGCGGATCCCCCAATTGGATTTGCAATCCTTAAAGAAGTAACAAGAAACATCCAAAGATAAATCATCAACGAGCTTTTTCGATACGAAAGAATGTGATGCACCCGTATCGAAAAGAACTCGAATATTATGGTCGTGAAATAAAATAGAACCTTCCAATTTAGATGAAGATATACCTTTGGGCTGAGAAGGACCTTCAGAAGCCTTAGCAGCATAAAGCCTGCTAGACTTGGCACCGGCCGGAACAGTAGGGCAAGCTGAAACATGATGACCTTCCTTCTTGGAATAACGGCAGAAGAGAGGCTTAGGACAAGCTCGAATAATATGATCCGGAGAATCACAATTAAAACACTTTCGAACGAAAGATGTTCCGGAAGACTGAGGCTGAGAACTAGGACCACCAGTCTTCTTCTTCTTAGAAGGAAAAGGCTTCTTCTGAATTGAAAACGGCCTCTTGTTGGGGTTCTTGGAAACCTTAACATCAACATCACTATCACACTCCTTCTCGACGGTCTCGAGATGAAGTGCCGAATCAACCAACTCCTCAAAAGAAAGTTTAAGCTGGAGCAACAAAGACTTCTTAAGATATTTCTTAAGACCAGAAACAAATTTCAAATTCTTCTTATAAGAAGTGCTGATGAATTCAAGACCATACTGAGATAAAGCCTCGAATGATGCAACATACTCAGAAACAGAAGACTTCCCTTGCTTCAACTCAAGGAAGCGACGGGTCAATAAAACTTTTTCAGATTCGGGAACGAACTTGAGTTCAAATCGCTCCCGAAACTGAGTCTAAGAAAGAGTAGACTCATCAATCTCGGCTACAAGAAGCTCATACCAATCAAGAGCACGCTCTTGTAATAAGCTAGAAGTTACAAGAACTCTATCATGGTCAGAAAGATCCATGCGAGAAAAGATATGCTCGCACGTGCGAAACCAAGCTTGGACTTCAAGAACAGACTCGGAGCCTTTAAACGGCTTTCCTCCAAGATGAGAAAAATCACTGCACTGGCGTGCAAATGCAGATTTGCGAGGTGGAGAAACTCGAGGAAGAACTGGAGGCTGAGTGCTCCTAAACAATTCCATAAACTGATCAGCAGACATATAAACGCCATCCGGATGTGAGCCGCTGGATTGCCCAGCATCCGAACGTCGTCCTCTGCATCTTCCAGCCATACTCTAAAAGTTAAGATAAGAATAAGATTATTCACAAGGTAGATAATTCAATATGGAATACTACGGAATAAAATGCATTCCTAGACGTATTCCCCAAATTCTATCTAACCTTGATGGAATAAAGAAACACGATGATTCAAAGATTTGTATCACTTTTACACTTTGATGTATCGTAACATGTGCATCTATTCTGTGTTTATCATATTTTGTCCTGAACTCAGCTCTGATACCACGCTGTGACCCCCCACCTCTATACCCACGCTAGCAAGGACACTACAGGGTAATGCCGGCAACTAACACGGAGAATAAGGCTGGTTAGGAGTGACCATCTATAGCCTTGCTCTAATTATCTATTGAATACATCGACGATACACATACCAAGCAGGTCGACATACCCAATGAATACTTAAAACAAAACCATAGGTGGTTGGATCTATCAGAAAAGAATATAACAACTCAAATGTAATATACATCACAGAACAGTAGATCATCATATACACATCCACTGATACATAACAGAGTATACAAAATAATACATATCGAGTGGTATAGCAAACCATAATATACAGATGAGTTCCAGATGAATACATATATCAGAGCTACTACAAAATGGGACTACACAAAAAGCTATGACAAAAAGAAGCTAGCGGAGTAGTCCATGCGGAAGCAAAATAGGCTAAGTCCAAAAGTACCTAACCTGAAACATCTCGGTCTGACCCGAGTTAAAATACACGGGTCAGTCTAGCTAAACAAATCAGTTAGATAAACTGAACAACAATAAACCTACAAGGTTACAAAGCATAACAAATATCTCTAAAAGAGATAACACATTCATCTAACAAAAGATGAATCATATGATAACAAGCCTCGTATCATCGGCAACATATAGAAACAAAGGATACAAATATCCCAAATCAAGCCAAAAAGGCAAATAACAAATACCAATAAGGTATACAAGTTCCGCAAGGTAAACGCTACGCATCATGCGGCTCATAATGACCGACATCGAAGGGCGATACCTAGGGAATATACATATGAATGAAACATCAGAAAATTGCTCGAGCTCAGTACTGTATAAACAAGGATCCATGAGCCCGAAGACTCCAAACCCAATATCACCCATGCGGCTCATAACGACCAACATCGGAAGCGATACTAAAGGGCAACCCAATATCACCCATGCGGCTCATAACGACCAACATCGGAAGCGATACTAAAAGGCAACAAACCCGAAGGCACAAACCCGAAGGTACAAATCCGAAGGCAACATACCCGAAGGCAACAAACCGTAGTGGTGAAGGTCAAAGACCCAGTACTGGACACCACTAACTGGCGGAATGTGTCATAACTCTCAAAAAGGAATCCGAAAAGTGTTAACGTATGTCCCATAACCACTCGTTCGCACTAAACGGTTTACTATCCGTCGGCCACTTTCACACTCAAAGCAGTACAAAGTTTACCTCATATCATCGATAAACCAAACCCGAAGGTCAAAACGATCAATCGAATAGGTCGGGGACTAATCGGAAAGATAAACACATAGATTCATGGTCCGTTTTTGCCTAACCATTTAATCACCCTTCCACTTCGCTCGAAGTGCGAAATTGTGCGTGTATTTTAAATAGAATTTATAAATTGGAGAAACGAGCTTTTAAATGTAATCCGAGAGATTATTTTATAAAAACCTGTGGATGAAGTCAAGAATAAGTTATCAAAGTCAAAGATGCAATAACAACTACTAAAAAGCAACTTGAATCGATAAAATTTGGATAACCAATCGAAATATGCAAAAATAGGCAAAACAGGCAAAACATGAGCAGGTCGGTCGACCGGCTGCAGGGCTTGGTCGGCTGGCCAGATGCAGGAAATAAAAAAAAACTCGACATGAGCAGGTCGGTCGACCGGCTACAGGGCTCGGTCGGCCGAACTGCATAAATTTGCAGTTTCTGCCCTTTTCCAATGAGTTGCAAGTTCTTCCAAAATGCGACCTTTCGAGCAATGGAGTTAAGGTGCCTTAGCCAATAGATACCCCAGCTCCATTAGCTCTCCGATTCGCAACCAAAAACATATTCAAACATCAAAGTTAGGATCTTTAAAGAATTGAACCCAAACACTAAAAATTTGGATATTCTCCAATTCAATCCAAACCAAAAGCAAGAGCATATGAACAAGTGCTAGGAATTCATACCCAACATCAGTGAAATCAAGAGAAGTAGATGTGAGTTCAAAACTCACCTTTTATCTCAAACAAAGAAGAAGGAGTTCAATTTGCAAGGAGAAGACCAACAAACACTACTTCAAATCAACAAGCTTCAATCTAAGAATAAAACACATATTTCCCAATTTAGGTTTAGGAAATTTTTCTGAAATTGAAGAGGAGAAGAGTTGGAGAAGATGAAGAAGAACTTACCAATGGATTCCCTTTGATTTTGGAGCAAGAATTTGAATTTTGCAAATGGATTTAGGGCTAGGAGTTTCTAATTTCCTTTCTCTTCCCCCATTTCAGTTTTTGCTTGAGAAATGAGATGAAATGGAGATGAATGAAGAGAAGGGGCTAAGCTAGAGGGTTAAGTGGAGATTGGGCTGAACCCAAACTCAAGCCCAAGTAGAAAAAGGGTCAAAATTTCACAAACTCCAAACATATCAAAGATTATACTCAAAAAGATCGCAAACGCCATTTTGGAACCAATGGAGGTAGTTTCGAGTCCCAATTCGGCCGTTCGCAAAAAGTAACATTTCGGACCCAAATCCGACTAACGACGCTATATTTAAATTAAACATTTAAATATAAAATCGTTAAATATGCGGGTTGTTACAGAACACATCTATCTTAGAATGCTCATCGTCCACCTGACGATGTTCTGAAAGCATTCAATCCATACAAGTTCGTTCCGGGTTCGAACGAAACCTAAGGCATTATCTCGTTTTGGAATCACCCTCAGAGTTAACGACGATAACCCTTGCACTCTGAATCTTCATCTTCACTTAAGATTCACGACCTACCGTTAATTTGGATCGATGTGGTTTTCGGATATCCAAATATGGAAACCCGATCCCGATCTTATCGAAATCCAAAACGTGTCTTTTAAGGCCAAGTTGTTTTAAGGGTTAAAACAATTCAATTATCTATATACACACAGATAGATAATTCACAAACCACAATAGATAATCAACATTATCATTATAAACAGATGAGCCACATTATCATCGAAATAGATAATCCATATTATTATCACAATGCAACTAAAGCATTCATACCATATAGCATTACTTATCTCATTTTTGAGATCACAACCATTCAAGACAATCAATATCATTCATCCATACATAAGTAAGGATTTACTTAATCACAATATAATTAATTTAAAATGAATTAAATTAATTACTTCCATCTCTAATTAATTTAAAGTGAATTAAATTAATTACTTCATCTTTAATTAATTTAAATTAAATTAAATTAATTACTTCATCATTATAAATCTTGCTTATCTAACCATTAATTAATTACAAATCAATTAATTAATCATTCAAATTAATCATCCTAGATTAATTGTCCTTAATTACATTCAAGTTATTGTTCTTTAATAAATTTCACAAATTAATTATCCTTAACTATTTAAAGTAATTAATCTTTAATTATGCTCATAAATTAATTAATTATAATTAATTACATTAATCCTTAATTAATTACCCTTAATCACTTATCATTGATTAATTAATCTTAATTAATCAACTTTAATTACATCATTAATTATATTAATTAATGATCCTTAATTACATTTTAATTAATTACTTTATTTAAATTAATTACAATAAGTAATAAATCTAAATTAAACCATAATTATTAATCCCTCATTAATTAATCACATTCAGTAATTAACTAACCTTAATTACTTCATTAATTATATCCAATTAATTATCCTTAATTAATCGCTCGATTAATTACTAAGTAACTATACTCAAATTACTTCCATTCTTAAAACATCTCCTATTAATTACATTCTGTAATTACCAATCAATTACTTCACTAAGTAATTACAATTCATTAATTACATTAAGTAATTGTCGTCAAATCATTCAGTGTTTAAAATTAATTAAACTTAATTAATTAATTCAAACTAATCCCATTAAACTCAACTAATTACGTTAAGTAATTATTTCCTTAATTACCTCCATTTAAGTGATTTCACTTAATCATCCAATTGTGCCCAACACCCAGAAATCAAAATCGAGCACCAATTCTAAAACCTGGAATAACTGAAACATCACCAACCCCAAAACCTGGAAATCCTTCACCGTTCATTCTCCGATCACCAGAAGTACTTCATTTCCGGCCCTGACCTTGAATATGTCCAAGCTTCCATCTCCCTAAACCCTGAAGCACTCGATCCACTGAACAACCCGTAGAGATCAATTCATCATTTCAAGTCAAAACTAGGGTTCTAGAAGAAAATTCACTACCGCAACTTCCACCATGAAATTCAACACCAACTAGCATTTTTTATATCAACTCCTAATTCTCCTCCATCATCATGAAGAAACCCAAGCCCTCAAAATACATAGATCGCCGGAAAAACCAAATATTCCCATTTTAGTCAAAACTCAAACTGCACCCTCATCCCCAACCTAAAAACTATAATTCTTGGTTTAAAAATCATATTTTTGTTTATGTATTAAGTTTATAGTACTGGATTTACAATTTTAAAAGGTTTGAGTTTGATTTCATCTAACATGCACTGATGTTCTTATGTTTCCAGAGTCAACAAGCTTATATTTTAACTTACTTAAAAATTTTAAAGATTAACCTAAGATAAATCAAACAAATTTGATTTATAAATTGCATTCTATCAGAAACTAACTAAAAGATAAGGATTTAAATAAAAATTTATGCCTGGAAAACGAAACAGAACAAGGCAATTAAAACAGCATGCACACGAATACATTTCCACATCAAACATTTACTTATAAACACAAGCAATATTTATTCATTTTAGTATACTAGCATGCAACCAATTTTTAAATTTTAAATTTTAAAAAGTTACTCACAAATTTTAGAAGAAGGCAGAGCTTCCGTTTGAAATACTTTTGAAACTTTTAAAACTGCAGTTGCCCCTTTTGATACTTTGAACTCCTTTAAACTGACATTCTTCTATAAAAGCTTGTGTGCTTGAAAATGAAGTTTGCTTTGAAACTGCAGGTGCATTGATTTGAAGATGTAGACTTGGTTTGAAGATGTGCAGATTTGCATGCAACATTAAATTTCCAGATTTAAAAAAAAATGATGCAGGCTTCCTTTTTCTTTTTGAAAATGCTTTCAGGTAAATGTTTGAAGATGTTTACTAGAATTTGTATTGTTTTGAAAATGTAGGTTTGATTTGAAGATGTGCAGATTTTTGATATGAGGATTTTGTAACTGATTTTGGTTTTGAAGATTTGTTTTGAAAATACTTTGCAGGGAATTGATTTCTAGCTTGATCTTGAATCTGAAAATAATTTGTAGGTTTTCAGATTTGTTTTGAGTTCATGCCTTAGATTTTCTTAACTTTGATTAGAAAATGAGAAAAAACAATAAGAGTGAAAAATGTATTCTTATATAGGCTAATTTTCTGATTTTATAAAATAAAAGAAAAACAAAATTAAAAGAGACCACTTGTACAAAATTTTAACGTTTGTCATATAGGAATGGTTATCTTTTAATATTTGTTATATGATGCTTAGGAAATCAAGACATGTCTTAATAAAGTAGTTAGTATTTAATTTACATGTTAATATATAATTTATACCAAATAAATTAGTTGATTAGTATTCTATATGTATACAAATTTTTAAAAGAAATAAAAACAAATTATGCTTATAAATAAAAGCTTATGCATATAAAAATCAAAACAATTAAAAATCCATACCTTGGATTTTAAAACTTTATATTCAAATTCAAATTAAATCCTAAAATCTATATTTTAAAATCAAGTTATGTATACAAATTAAATTTGAAATAACAATGCTATTTTTATTAAGAATCCAATTGTAAAACAATTCATTATCAATATTGTTTTTAGAAATCACTCATTATCAAATTAAAATAATTATAAAAGAAATTATGTCCTTACTAATAAATTACTAATTCTATTAAGCTATATTTTAAAAAAAAACTTTTTTGTTAATTCATTTAAATTTAAAACTTAAGCCAAAATCATTTTAAACATCTATCTTAACAATTTAAAAATCATATACTTATTTATTTAATAACTTTAAAATCTTTATATTAAATAAAAACAAATTCTCAAATTACTAAAAATATTAGAATTAGAAATTATGCTTTATTTATTGAACTTAAAACAAAGCTAATCTATTTACAATATAAACCATATATTTATATTATAAATAGAAACCAATTTATTAGCTTTAAAAGATAAAATCTTCTAATTAAATATTTATTAAAGGAAAATTATTAAATCAAATTGAATTATTATTAAGAAAAATTATCAATATCAATTTAATTTTTAATACAGATTATTAAATTGATATTGTCAAAAATTCCGGGATATTACACATAACTTGTATTTCACTTGTATAATCCAAAAGAGTCAATAATTATATAAAATGAAATGTTTAGCTTGTTTCAACCACAACAACAAATCAATACAACCAACAATCATTAGCAACCAGGCATGCAACCATCACATAGAATCAATATAAATCAATCATTCATTCATATCAAACAAAGCAAATAGTTTCCGGGTTCAAACTTTAAATTGCATAGAATGAAAAATAAACTATCAAGTGCATCATTTACTCAACGGTCTTAGATGAAACAAAATAGATTATTTATTCATCCAAACAATTTCAAATTTCCTTATCCAAACAACCATAAGCCAAAACAACAACAACGATTAGTTTATTCTTATTAATTCTATTCATTTTCATTTATTTCTTACAGTTATTCATTTTTATTTATTCAGGTCATGTAAGTTTCTTTTTATTGCATTCCATTTATGCATTTCTCAATTCATTCATTTATTTAATGCTTACATTTCTTTTATATTTAATTATAGTAACCTTTTAATTTCAACTTAAATTTATAACTTTATAACATCAATTCTTATAAATAAAGAATTTCATTAATTACTTTCATTACTTCAAATTTATTACTTGTATAATTTCTATTACATTTTCTTATTAACATTTCGACTTTTAATATTTGGTAAGTTATATATATGTTTTTGAAGAATGTAATTGAAAATCACACAAGTTTTCTCGTTTCCTTTAACTAAATTAATATTCAATAATCCTATCCTTTGTTTTATAGATTACAATTTCAAATTTCCTTTAATTTCATTTATAACCAGGCATTTAATCTCTTATTTTATTTAAAGATTCCAATTATTAATTAACTACCATTTCACTACCCTAATTAAACTATTAATTATCGGAAATTCAAGAATTAAATACCGAGTTTAATTTCAAATCATTTTAAAATAATAAATAAATATATACTTACAATTTATATCCAATTATAATTAAAAGGAAGTGAACCCCCTTTATTACCGTACGTGTGACTCTCACAATCTAAAATTTTATATTTATTTATCGAAATAAATCTGCAATAAAACTACTACAATGACCTTCCCACTCCGAAACTCGAAAATGAATATCGATGGTGCGTGCACTCATCGCCGAAATTATTTTCCAGCGACAGAGAGGGGAGTGCATAACTTATTTCTTTTCCAAAATTTCTTTCAAATAATTCTTTCAAATTATATTAAAATATTTATATTAGAAAATACTTCTAAATAATAATATTATTATATTTCAAAATCATTCAAAAGAAATTTTCAAAAACCCCGGAACTTAAGTTCTAAATTTCCAATTTTCATTTATTCCATCTTATTTTAACTATTCTTTATGAATTTCATTACCTAACAACCAATATAATACAGCCAAATATAACCTTTATAAAATTTACTTTATATATACAGAAAATATAATAGGAAAAATTATTTCATTCACCTATATTCAAAAACAAATACTGGGTCGGTCTGTCATATTAAGTGTTTAGAAATCTCTATTGATGTCATAGCGTCCTATGCACCAACTAGAATTTATAAATACAAAACGGAACAAATTAACACAATATTAAAACCTTTTATAACACTAACAAATACGCTCTCTCATATATATACACTCAGCGACTCATCATAGGGTAGTACTACCCTATTAATAAGGAGTCAAACCCCACAAAGCTAAGGTTTATCGCTAAACCAAAGCTCTGATACCAAATGTAAAGCCCCGCCTTTTCACATGCTTTAAATCGACGATAAACCACACACGTCAGACTTAAGACATACAAAAGGGCGGATTGTTATGGGGTAAATAGGAAAAGTAGAGAAGAAAAAAACAAAACAGAATTTTGCAGCGGAACGATAAAATATAATAATCAATATACAGTTCATAAAACTGTTTTACAAATCATTTGAGTTTTCTTTATACAATAAATGTCATAGTTCACATACTAAAGGATAATAACAATGCAGCGAAATAAAATGGTGTAGTGGAATAATATAGTAGATAATAGTAATACAAATCTTCGTCTTCGTCCTCCAGAATAAAATCTTCAAATCCTAAAACGCTCGGACTGACCCGAGCGAATTGAAAAGACAAAACACTCGAGTCAGAACTAAAAGATCTTATGTAAGTTAAATTAACTGAAATAAATATGAGTGTAACGGCGTCGGAGATGTTTACGGGTTTGACATCTCTCATCCAGTGTCTAACGTGAGTGCAGTAACTTAAGAGATGCTCGGGATTCACATCTCCTAAGGATCCGTTAAACTATTTACTATGTAGTAATATTTCGCTATTATAATAGTGTCTATTAGTAAAATAAACTTACTTTTAAATAGCGTTAAAGAGTGACCCAATATTCCCCTTAACACGTAATAGTCCCAGTAGTCCATCCAATATCATAGTCCCTCCTGATCGGGAAGCCACCAGAGGATACCACACGGGCTACGGGAGAAAACCAAACTCGTACAAGGCGCGATAGGGTAGGTGACACGGCACAACTAGGCAATGCCAGGGTAGATATACCAATTACGCATCCGGGCTGGTGGTAACGCATAGCAGCTACTACCGCCCACCTAGAACAATACCCCTAAAATCAAAAATCAAAAGTGTCCACCGAATCAAACCAAAAGTCAGAGTATAATATCGAAGAAGTGCGTCCGATCAGAGGAATGACCTCATTGGCCCGAGAATCGCTCCTGTTTTAGCCACCTTATGCCAACTTACGGGAGTCGGGTCCACGTATTTACCTCAAAGGAAACACCGCCGCTATCCTACTTCATTCTGGAATCTCCATCGCGTACATGGTTGTTAAAGTGGTTTTCGGGGTTGGCAGAGAGTATGACAACTTCCGATCCCGGTCTCTTCAACAACCAAACGTTATTATAACACCGCGATCAATTTAAAATAATTATACTTCAAAACCAGAATAAATATTTCATTTCAAAACCATTAAAATACGATGTCATTTTCATTTTAAAACCCAAATCATTATGATATCATTTTTATTTCAAATATATCCTTTTTCAAGAAATCATAGCACTTTCAAATCTATATACCTTGAAATCTATAGCTTTGAAACATAACTTAATATACTTCAATGGTTTACATATTAAATTACTTTATATAGTAAAATAGCTTCTTTAATCTTTCAAATAAATCCCAAATACCGATTTGAACCTCTCAATAAACCATTTCAATTCATATATTTCAAAGCTTTAAATATTCCACTATTTCAAAACAATTTATTTGATAATTCCATATATATCAAATTCAATTACAATTATTTAGATTTGAAATGTTTACTTAATAAATCCAATAAAATTTAAGCAAAACCTTTAACTTCAAACTACTCGATATTCTTTAAATTTTATTTAACTTGGTATATTCATTTATCTCAACTTTATATTCATTTAAAACACTTTAAACCAAATCAAGTTAAAAGAATCATACCCTTTAAAATCTCAACTTATATTTAAATTCCAAATCAAATTTATTCAAGTACAATTCTTAAGTAATTCAATTCAAACTAATTTCATATTTATCTTCCAACTTAAATTTCATTTAAGTCATTTAAACTCTATATATATATATATATAATACTTTAAATAGGTACTTACCCATATATTATAAACCATCAAACTCCATTATTAAACTCATTTTTATTAAACAATTTTATACATAGCTTAAATTCAAGAATTTAACTATATATATATATATAAATTATATAACATCAAAATTAATATTTAATAAACCATATATTCCTTTCCAAAACCATAGAAATCATTTAAAAATATTTTTATATATAGACCACGGTGTCTGTATAAAATTTTCTATCCTATGGTCAAGTGATACGGATATTTATCATTTCAATCCGTAATTTAAAAATAAAATTATGGTTATATATCATTTCAAACCGCAATCCCGAATGAAATGAAATGCATAACAACTTGCAATTTATGATGATATAAATAAACATCCATTCATCCATCATAAAATCATACATCCATTTATCACAATCATCATCCAATTCAAACAATACATCAATATATAGCAGGTAATAAATAACAGGCATTTACTGGCAGTTTATTATGCAAAATAAATTAACTAATAATTTAACTGGCAGTTTATATGCACAATAAATTAACTAATAATTTAACTATCAGTTTACATGCAATAATAAATTTAACTAAAAATGTAATTGGCAGTTTATATGCAATAATGGATTAGATAACAAGTTAATTAAATAAACGCAAATTAACTGAGATAATGATGAAATATATGCCAAACAGCTATAAATAAATTTCAAATCACATCATAAATAATTTAACAAACATAAGAAATTTTAGAAGTTGTGAGTGGGTTAAAACACTCGCCTTTTGAATTTAAATTGAATTTAAATCCAATTGAAACCCAAAAATTGCACATTCTCCAAATTCATCCAAACTAGTGGTAAAATGTCCGAAATTCAGATACGATCCTAATAAAAGAAACCGTGTGTAAAACGGATATCGTATGTAAAAGTTATCGCATTAAACGGGTTGAAATCGGATTAAAATAAAAACAAAACAAACAAAACCTACTCTGCCACGTCACCTCGTGTTCTCGCGAGACCCTACAGGCCGCCCCAAAACTAGCGTACAGGAACTCAATTTCGAAACCCTAAGTCAAAGTCGCCATTGCCAGGAACGCTCGGTCCAAGCTCCGATGCCATAGACGAGCGCGCCTCCTCCTGCCGATGTCCTCCGATCATCCACGATCGAAGAGTAGGTCGCATGAGCCTCCATAAAAATGCAGCCGCCGGCGTATAAAGAAACGCTAGTCGAATTCATTAGCTCGATCCAGCCGTCGATTTTTCTGATGAACCATACCGATAGACAGCGCTCGTTCCCCTCTTCACGACCCTGCCCTTGATTCCACGATCAGATGAGCTTGATTTCGTCACAACGAACGGCCGGCAGTTAATCATTAAATTCTGGACACATGGCAACTCGAATCGAAAAACGAACACCACCAGTGAATTACGCTAGTCGAGAGCTTCAACATATATTTTTTAAAATTTTTCTAAGGAGTTGAAATTTTAGCTTTGGATTTGATTTGGAATTGGATCTAGAATTTGTTTGTCTGCCATTGAGGAGGAGAGAGTTGAGATATACGTACAGACAAATGAGGATAGAGGTAGACTAGGGTTTATAACCAGGTTTATATAGGTAGGTCAGGAACTAAAATGGATGGATAAGGTTGGATATACGTGCTAACGACAAAGTGGCCCAAAAAGCCCGTGTCGACTCCGGAATGAAATTGGGTCAATCCATATATCAAAATAGATGTTTTTAAATAAAATAAACGCGATTGAACAAGTTTGAAGTCCAAATTCCATCGTATGGAGAAGTTGTGACAAAATCAAATTATTTCAAATTGATTTCAATTAATCGATTTCAAGGAGTTTCGAGTCCGTCCGATCAAACGACAAGTCCGATCGATACGAAAATTGAAATCCTACAATAATTCACCGTTACGGATCCGATGAAACTTGTTTCGTCGAAATCCGAGTCTGTGGCCAAAATGGCTATTTCTATATTAATTAAATTAAAAATTCATTAATTAAATCACTTTTCCAATTTCACTTCCAAAATTCACAAATCTTATCAATTTTGTTTTCTTAAACAATCTCTGTGATTTAAACCAATTTAGATGTCAATTAAATGTTGATACAATCATAAATTTCAGTGCAAATTCAAATTTCATTATATTCATCAATTATAAATTAACTTTTTAATAATTCCATTGAATTTACTATTCATTCTTATCATTCAATCCATTATAGTCAAATGGATGAAATTAACATTGGGTTCAAATCTATTACATAAATATTTTCCAATTTCAACTTAATTTTCAATTAACGTAATAGTAAATGTTTAATTCTACTTAATTGCAATAAACTCGATTACCTTAATTCTTTACATTCAAATAGATTAACAAATCTTAATTACAATCCTTATATTAACCAAATTTACTATCGAAATTTACGGGTCGTTACAGCGACGGAGCTCTCAAGTGTTTTGTTCAATCCCAGGACGAACTTGTATGGATGAATGTTGGTATCGCATTGTTGCCTGGAAGGCAGTATTAGTATTCTAAGTGGGAAGTGCTATATAATGGTAAAACGCAGCCTCAAGCCTTATCAATCGTGAATGACTAAAACGGGGGAGATGCAGCAAGGCTAGGTGGGTTGCTCTCATAAGGGTAAGGTCATCCCTATCTAGAGTCCCTACTATTAACTTATGACGCTTCGGTAACATTGCCAATTTGAACCAAGGGGTGATCTATATGTTATACCCATATTTCAAACACAATGTTTATTGCTTTGTACTAATACTATGTACATAAATGTGAGTTATATACTTGATGTTTTAATACATACCAGTGTTAGTCCAAGGGAATATTCATGCGTGTACACCCTATAGCCTCATTCTCCGTATTATCTGGCGGTATTACTCTATAATACTCTCGGATGGTACGGGTATAGAGATGGGGTGTCACAGAAATGGTATCAAAGCAGGTTCAGAATGATACATTGCATATGCAAGACACGAGTCATTGGGCTAGTTGAGACATAGGGTCCGTGTCCCTTGGGTGTTAGGGTAATTTTCTATAATAAGAAATAGTATATGTATATATATAAGATGATTACAGGGATAATCATCTGGGGATGTATTTGTAGTTTTACGAACATATAACTATTTTCTTTTCTTTCTTTAGAATATGTAGTGTAAAATGGTTGGAGTAATAAGGACGAAGGGAGTAAGTCCAACCAGTAGCATTTGTATTTATAATTTTGGATGGTTTGATGTTGTATTGTGGTATTATTATTTTTTGTTATTGTGTATTTGATTTTTGATTTGTTTTATCAGAGTGCGTAGCAGAATTATTAATTTCCATTGCGTTCCTAATTTAGTCTTTTGTGTTTATTTGATAATTTGAAATTGTGGAATTGAATTTGATTTTGGAATTTCTATATAATTATCTAAGCTATGAAATGAATTTATTTATTGGTATATTCTTATTGTAAATAAATATATGTAATGTTGTTTATTATTTTGAGTTTCATTTTGAAATAGTTTGTTAAGTAATATACATATAGATACGTGAGTTTTAAAGACTGTTTGAAAATGTTTTTGAAATTAATGAGTAATTGGTGAAAGCAATGGTTTATTGTATATAAATATTGGATATTTGGAAATTATTTTGAAACTAGTATATTTGATAATTGATGAAACTAATATTTTTGGATATTTGTAGAAATAAATATGATGTTAATTTAGAGTGTGTTAAATAATTTTTGGTCGATGTGGGTGCACACATATTCGATAAAAATTCTTAAACGCTTAAACGATACATTTGGACGAGATAATTTTTAAAGATATAAGTAATTCGTGGAAGATTAAAGTACTTTGAAATAGAGTTGAATGTTTTAAATGGGGAATTAGCAAAGTAAATTATTTTGTTAAAGTGATATATCTGAGATTTACAATTGCAAAGGATTTGAAAACTAGAATTTCTGTGTACTATTTTGACAAATGGTTTGTAAAATATATTTTATGTTAGTATTTTCGGTGGTAGTTGAAGTCATTGGATATTAGCGCACGGCTGTGGTTATTAGCCAAGCGGTATTGATTATACGGTTAATATTGTAGCCAATTGATATTAATAATCACTATAATACATGGCGAGGCAATATCACTCTATTTGGTGTAATTAAGAATTTGTGAATATAAGTATATATATTAGAAACTATTTTTTATATATTGTGTGCAAACATTATAAACTTTTGGAACTTTAAAATGTTGATATGTATATACTCATGAAATTAAAGATTTATTTTGGATAAGTTATATTAAAATTGAGAACTATTTTGATAAGCAATATAGAATAATTTATAAAATATTAAATTTCAAAAATTATGTAACGACCCAGTATTTTCAACCATTCGCATCCATTATAAGTGTATAGGTAGACACTCATGCCGGAATTGGATAGCTCAAAATACCGCGTTGTAAATAAAAAATTTGGAAAATCTCAGAATATACAGTAATAAAATCACAGATCACAGACACAGAGTATATAAAAATGCAGCGGAAGAATAAGAGATAGTAGTTCATGAAGCTACTATATAAATATGAGATACATCAGAGTTAAATAAGATACAACAGAAGAGTAACAGGATACATTAGGTACAAATCAGATAATCACTGAACCACTGGATACTGAAACAAAATAGATGGCTGGATCTTCAA
This sequence comes from Allium cepa, assembly GCA_030765085.1. Lineage (NCBI taxonomy): Eukaryota > Viridiplantae > Streptophyta > Magnoliopsida > Asparagales > Amaryllidaceae > Allium > Allium cepa. Next base: position 62,361,975 of record CM060931.1, read on the forward strand.
GGAAAGCTCCAACGCCGAAGGTGAATCTGGAATGCTAACTCACTCAATCTGACCCGAGCGTAAAGCAAAACACAAAACGCTCGAGTCAGGACATAAATACTTATAAATTGTAAATCAACTCAAGTGAACAGTAACAAAATGCATCAGTAACTTAAAGGATGCTTGGGACCGCCCATCCTCTAAGGATCCGTTAAACTATTTACTATGTAGTAATATACGCTATATACGGTAGTGTCTAATCAGTAAAGTATAATCATACAGAAAATAGTGTTAAGGGGATGGTGAACCTTAACGCGGTCGGATCTTTAAAACCAAAATCGTAGTGGGCTCGATATAAGGATATGACACGGCACGCGAGGCAATGCCAGGGTGGATACACCGTTTGCACTCCCGGACCGGTGGTGACGGCAAGCAAGCAGCTTCCGCCCACCTCGAACAATACCCCCGAATCAAAGTGGCGCCACCGAATCGAATCACAACAGTAATAGAATAGTTTCAGATGGAGCATGCCCGATGAAAGGGTGCGACCCTTTGTGTAGCCCGGTATAGCTCCTGTTTTAGTCATATATGCCAACTCACGGGAGTTGGGTCCACGTAACATACCTCGAGAACGTCGCCACCATCCTATTTCATTCTGGAATCTCCACCGCGTACACAGTTGTTAAAGTGGTTTTCGGTATTGTCCGGCTATAAGACAATATACGATCCCGGTCTCTTTAACAACCAATCGTTATTATAACCCATGGATATTTATTTCAAATAATTTATACTTTCAAGACCAAAATATCATACTCATTTCAAAACAATATCACAATTGTATCATTTCCATTTCAAAATTAATTCAATATTATATCATTCAAATAAAACCCAAATTTTCAAATCATTGAATATTTCTTTAAATTTATTAAACTTGAAATATTCCTTTAAATTATCATAGCATTTTGGAAATGTTACCTTAAGGAATCATAGCATTTTTGGAATGTACTACTTTCCACTTTACATTGTATATAATCAAAGTATTGATAAGCTTAAAATTTTAACATGTCAATTTATCATAGCCTTATAGTTAAATAAACTTTATTACTGTAATATACAATTTAAACTGAAATTCTTATGTTAAGTTAAAAGCACCTTATTAACTTACATTATTATTACAATAAAGATACTTTATTATTTTAATCATTTAAAGTATGCCATTCACATAAATTAAAACTTGCTTATCAAATGTACGTTATCAACTTACATTTTATTATTACAGTAAGTAACATTTATCATTTTAATCAATTTAAAATACACCATTACATTGATTAAAATCTACGTGTCAAATGTACGTTTTAAATTTTATATTCCTATTACAATAATGAACATTTATTAATTAAATCAATACCACACTACTTAAAACTTTACATGTTTCTTTCTTGATTAAAACTTTACATGTTCTTGCATTAATTAAAACTTTCATGTTCTCTCATTAATTAGGACTTTACACGGTTCTTTCATTAATTAAAAACTTATACGTTTCTTTCATTAATTAAAACTTATACCTTTCTTTCATTAATTAGGAATTTACATGTTCCTATCATTAATTAGAACACCATACGTTCTTTCATTAGTTAAAACCTATACGTTTCTTTCATAAATTAAAATCTATACGTTTCTTTCATAAATTAAAACCTATACGTTTCTTTCATAAATTAAAACATATACGTTCCTTTCATAAATTAAAACCTATACGTTTCTTTCATAAATTAAAACCTAACATTTCAGATTTATATTACCATTTCACAAATTTAACTAAACTTCCAGTTTATTTAATTAATTTAACATCTTTAGTTAAAACTCAAATTTCACATTTTCAAGTCAAGTTATATTTTAAAATTTCATTTTCAACAGTCATTTATTCAACCACTTAAATTTATAGAAAATCAATAATTCTTTAATAAATCGCTTAAATTCAAATATAAATCAATTTATCATATTTAACATTTTCAAAATAAAATTAAAGTCCATTTTATTCATGTAACTTAAATATCATTTTTAGTCAAAATTCCAAATTTCAAACATAAGTTATATTTCAAAAATCCAGTTAATCCATTCATAAATTACATTTTTAACACATATAAAAATCATAATTTATTTATTTTAAAACCTTTCAAAATCTATTTAAATCAAATTTCATAATTTTATATTTTTAAAATACTTAAAATATTCAAATCACTTTATAGAATAACCACGGGTCTGTATATAGTTTTCTAACCTAGGTCAAGTGATACGGATATGTATCATTTCAATCCGCAGTTTAAAAGGTAAAAATCCGGGTTCTATCATTTCAAACCCGCAATCCCAAGTTTAAATAAATAAATAAAATAACTCAGGCCTATCATTTCAGCCCATAATGATTTTTATCCTAACAGGGAACTTGCAGTGTGATCATGTAATGACCCTGAAATTCAGATCCAGTTTAAAATTTTTAAATCGCTTATTTGATGTAGAAATTCAAATTTTCACAAACAATTTCCGTTGCCAACCTAACTTCACATTTGGAATGCGTCTAGATAGACATAAGCGTGCGCCAAATTTCGTTGAAAAATATTGAAGTAAATTACGCTCGTCGCATTTACATTTTAGTTTAAATCTTATGTGAAAATTTTCTATCGTCCGAACTCATATATTTTTCTCGATGTTGCATAAGAAAAATATTCTGAACTTGACGACGCATTTCGTTTCGTCAAATTTCGCTGTTAATTGCTAGCTAAAATGTTCGCTCGTGCAAATGGTTCAATAAGATTTACCACTTTGCAAACGGTGTCGAACCATCAATATCTTTATACCGTTGTGTCCGTCTCGACGCGCTGACCAAAACGGTATATTTGTTTGTGTAAATTGGAGTTCGGCGCTGAGAACTATAATTGCTTAACGGATTTCAAACCGGTCCGTTACGCAGCATAAAACGGTACCCACTCTCCAACGTTCAGAAATTTTTATAGCCTTTAACTGTTCATTTACATTGGAAAGCCAATAGTCAGCGGTTACCAAGAAATAAATTCGAGCCCCTTGATTCCTGCACTTTTCAGTATATACTGGGTTCATTCCATCTTCATTCGTCACTTCGAAAGCACCCTCTGGTTCGTGTCTCTCCACTCTCTCATCTTATTCTATCTTATATTTTCTTTTCAATTCTCTCTACAGTAGTAACATTTTCCAAGTCTATTTTTTTCAAACACTCTTCCCACGTCACTCACCTCACCCACCTGGCCTTCACACGCACGCACGTCCCTCTCCCATGCGCGCAGCCACACGCCCAGCCACCGCGCCCACTGCCTCCGCCACCGTTCCTCTCCGCCCACCACGCCAGTCCACCAACCCGCGTCCCCTGCCTTGCCCAGTCGCCACAGCCACATCTCCTCCTCCGTGCCTAGACACCCACGTCACCCAGCCCGCCCTACCTCGCCACGCATCGAACCAGATCCGCCACCCACCCACGCGCCTACAGCCCACGCCACCAACAACCACACCCATGCATGCCACGCCCCTGCCGTGCCTACCTCCGCAACCACGGCCGGCCTTTGCCCTGCTGTCCCCAAGCATGTAACCACCGTTCGCCTCCACCAGTTCACATATAGCCCAGAACCCGCATCCGTTAACCACCGCAAACCGAACCCGAAACCGCCTCCCCTGCCCACATGTCCAGACCCGCGTCCCAAACCCTTCTTAGTTGTTTTATAGCCCTCTTATCAATAAGTTATATAAATGCATTATATATTAGTTTCCCATGTAGTTGATATGTTACATTTATGAATTTTATACAAAGCGATTGAAGTTATATACAAAGCTACAGGCTTTGAAATTTTAATTAAAGCAGTTTTCTTATAATCATGTTCCATATTTTAGTTTGGTTTATAGTTTGGTATATAATATGTAAATCTATGGAGCAGTGAGGAGTATAATCTAGGGGCTCACAATATTTGATTTGGTTATTACAGCAGCTGCTAATCCGGGATCTCAGTCCTAGGCTTCATCCGACTTGTCTGAATCTACCTAGTTTCGTTGTTTGGTATGGTTTATATATATATTCAATTAATATATATTGCAATAAACAAATAGTTGATTTATTTAATTGTTTGAATTGTAGTTTGTGTCGTTTTGCATCGTGCTTGTTCGTGTCTCTTATCTATTCGTCTTCGTGCTTCGTCGTCTTCTCTAAGCACGCAAGGTGAATATTTCATTCACGACTCAAATCTATTATGCTATGGTAATCAAGTGATAAATTGTTGTTATTATAAATTTGGATACTAAATTTTGATTGTTAAAAATTGTTGAATTAGACTGTAAATTGTTACATAAGTTAAAATGAAATATTGCTAGAATTTAAGATTCCTAAATTGATGCCATGTATTAAATATGGAGTTGTGATTTAATTTGTGATTTAATGTTGATTTATAGCTAATAGTTGTGACATTAAATTTGATATGAAATTTGGTCATTAATTTAAACGATAATTAATAAGGACTTAAATTTGATAGGAGTTACATGATTTAAATTGGATTACCTATACTAAAATTTTGACCCTTAGATGTTAAATAAATTGACGCATAGAATAGCGTAATTCTTATTTGAACTAGTGAATGTGGGTAAACACCAAGTGAAACCAGAATGAAATAATCTTTAATTCGCATGAAATAATAGTGCGAATTCCAGAAAATAAATTGTATTAATTTGCATAAATAACACACGTAAATTAATACGATATTTCGGGATTATTTAAATAAATGGTTGAATTGTTATGTATGATTGCTATTGCTTGTTTATTTATTTTGACACCATCCCTGTTATAACGCTGCAAGTTCCCTTTGCTATGCTTTGTTTATTTTGAATAATATTAGGTAGAAATGAAAAGAAGACAATTAAACAACTTGGCCCAGGATAGATAATTAAAAGTAAGAAACCCGAATGATCGAAGAAAAAAAAAAGAATCAATTTGAAAGTGAATTTTTTTTTACTTAAGTAACAGACTAAATAGGTTTGATTGAAATAGGTTAACGAATTAAAATAATGGATTTAATTGAAACAAATTAATAAATCTATTTAGTTGAATAAAAAGGAATTTGAAAGATTGATCGAAATGAAATGTTGAAACAAATAAGTTTTAGGAGTTAATAATTTAAAGATTATTAAATGTGTAAAGTCTAGACTTAAGCTGGGTTTTAATTAAATAAATTGGAAACATGTATAAAGTTTAAATTGAGATTGGAAATTTGACTTAAGTAAAATATAATTAGCTAAAATTATTTTAATGATAATTTAATGATTTAAATTTTAATGAATTAATTAAATCACGATACTGTAAGGGGAATATGTACTGAATTGACTTGTAACCCGAAATAGCCTATCTGGATGTATAGATCATAAAAATATAAAGTTGAATTTGGAAAATAAATCAACGAAGTTTTGATAAAAGGGAGATTTAGTTAATGAAATTAAGTTAATCAAATTTATGATTTATTTAAAGAAACGATGAATGTAAATACGAATTTAGGAGAATATAATTTAATTTAACGATTTGGACCAAAATTGACCATTAAAGTGGATTAATTATGAATAAAACTTAATAAGCGAAATTTAGATCTTATTAAATTTAATTTGAATACTGAATTATAGTGTTAACTCGAACGATAAACTGAAATTTAATTGGAAATATGTTTTCTTTCAAAATCTGGAATCAATCAAATTGTAAATGTCAAATTTTAGAGGTCAAATTTGCAACTTGACTTTTAGACTGTGATTTTGTTTAAACTCTAATTTAACCGATCATCGGGTAATAAACACGTAGTTATTAAAGAGACCGGGATCGGATATGGACATACTCTCTGTCGATACCGAAAACCACTTTAATAACTATTATGCGCGAAGTGTTGATCCAGAATGAAGTGGATGGTTTGGTGAACGCATTGACTGAAGAAAGAGAACGATATTGGATGACCCCTGACATGACTAAAACAGGAGCCGCGCCGGGCCATTGAGGATCGCCACCTCTAGCGGACACGCTTCTTCGATACCATATCTATTACTTTTGTGATTCGATTTGGGTGCACCCTTGATTTGGGAGTGTTGTTTCGCGGTGTTGAGATAGTAGCTACTATGCTCAACATCAGTCCGGATCACGCAACTACTAGTATCCTAGTTGGTATTGCCTCATGTACCTTGTCATACTGATTATCCTATTCGCGACCACTACGTTTTGATTTGTACCTTGAGTATATGGATTGCCCTCTGGTGACTTCCGGTTTTGGGGAAACTACGGTCTTGTATATGCTTTTGGGAATATAAAATGTGTTAAGGGGAATTATGGTAACGCCTTAACGCTATTTTAATATTCTATCTTACTGATTAGACATTACCTACATACTGTATTATATATATATAGATAGTTTATCGGATCCTTAGAGATGTTATTTTATTCATCTTTGAGTTATGGACTTTATTTCCTGCATTTGATTATCCTGCATAAGATTTTGAGTCCTGACTCGAGTGTTTCTTTTGTATATGCTCGGGTCAGTCTGAAACTATCCAGTTTGCTGATCAAGGTTGGTTGAAGATGTTGAAGACTTAGCATTTATCTTTATCAGTCTATTTCTATTCCAGTATTGTTGTTCTTATCTGTTGGACATTTATGTATTTCCTTTCAGTCACTTTATGTTTAGACATTGTTGTATTTCATATAGTAGCTTCATGAACTGCTATTATGACGATGTATTTTCCGCTGCATTATTCTGTGACTGTTCTGTGTCTGTGATGTTGTATTGATTCTCATTTACATTTATGTATATATAATCCCATAATGATTCGTGTTTTGTATTATTTAAGTTGACATGTATGGATTATTGTCAATTTAAATGGTCCAAATATACGGGTTGTTACAGTTGGTATCAGAGCTTTGGTTTCCACTAAAAAACCTTAGTTTGGGGTTATATAAACTCATTAGACATAGGGTAGCAATACCCGGGGATGAGGAGAATCAATTCAATATACATATCCTTCCAACTTCAAACTTCTTAATTAATTCGTTGATTAGACTTTCCTTAAAGTTCTATGATTTTCTATCCTTGGTTCTAAAAAAAAATCTTTTGGTATTTCAGGATGAGTGCCAGAAGAAACAACAGGGGAGGAAGGGGAAATGGTCCTGCCCAGGCTGCACCTGCCGCCCCAGCTCCAGTCAAATTCACCACTCTTAGTAAGGAGTATACACAACTTGGTGGTGTTAAGTTCTCTGGATCTGAGAATATTATTGAAGCTCAACAATGGCTCAAAAGCTTAGAGATGATATTTTCTGGATTGGAGATCACTGATGCTCAGAAGCGTCAGCTTGCTGCTTGGCAACTTCGGGATGCCGCACGAGACTGGTGGGAATCTGTTACTTCTCGTATCGAGGAGAACACCATCACTTGGGCGCAGTTTAGGTATAAATTTATTTGGATTTCATAGTCTAAATTCTTCTTTCAATCCTTGGAATGTTATTTATCTAGTCTATCTTTTGATTAGGGATACTTTCTCGGAACAATGGATGCCAGCTGCCGGGAAAACCCAACTTTATAGAACTTTTATGGACCTTAAGCAAGGCAGTATGACTTTTTCTGAGTACGAGAGAAAATTCAACGAGCTCTCCAAGTTTGGCCCGGGATTGATTGATACACCACTTCTGAAGAACGAGAAATTCATTTTGGGAGCTAGACCAGAGTATTATGACTTGCTTACTGGCCACATTCACTGCACTTTCACAGAGCTTGTTGACTATGCTCTTCGATATGAGGCGAAGCCTAAGGGACCCACTGCCAAGGCCACTCCTACTCAGTCCTCTTCCATCCAGCTCGGAAAGAGGAAGATGAACTTTGATCAACAAAAGAAAGCTTGGCAAAAGACTACAGGATTGGGATATGCCCAGAAAAGCCCAATCGACCTTGCTAATATCACTTGCTTCAAATGCGATAAGAAGGGTCATTATGCAAATAGCTGTCCATCCACCGGAGCTGCTATTCCACCACCTCCTCAGATGAGGAATGATTTATGCCATGTCTGCCTCCAGCCAGGTCACTTCAAGAGAGATTGCCCATTGAGGAAGAAAGGCGCACCATCAGGAGTATATGCTGTCACCACTCCTGCACCACCTCCACCACCTGCTCAGGATGACCAAGGTACCTTACGAAGTACTTTTTCATTTCATAATTTACCTGTTCGGGTATTATTCGATACTGGTGCTTCTCATAGCTTCATATCTATTGATCTTTGTAATAAGCTCAAATTAGAACCTACTCTTGCTACTACTTCCTTATGTGTCTCCAACCCTATTGGAGGACTTGCCAACCTCAGTAGAATGTGTAAAGGGGTTGTGCTCTTGTATGGAAGATATCGATTCACTTGGGATTTCTATGGGCTTGGCTTCGTAGCATTTGACATTTTGTTGGGTGCTGATTGGTTAAGAAATTTCGATGCTGTTATTTCTTGCAAAGCTCGATCTGTTTCTCTAGTCAATGACAAGGGTCTACCGCTTGTCATCGAATGCAAATCACCTCAGAAATATGCGGGAAGCTTCATATTCTCTCTTGATGCTCACCCGGATGACCTTAGTACTACTCCTATTGTTCAGAAATTTCCCGACGTATTTGGAGAGGTCGACTCTCTACCGCCAAAGCGAGAGATTGATTTCCGTATTGACTTTATTCCCGGAGCTACTCCCGTAGTTCTCCCTCACAGAAGGATGGCTCCTAAAGAAAAAGCTGAACTTAAAACCCAAATTGATGATCTATTTGCTAAGGGTTTGATCAGGAGAAGTTGTTCTGAATGGGGCGCCGCAGTCGTATTTGTCACCAAGTCTGATGGATCTCTTCGCATGTGTGTTGATTACCGGGAATTAAACAAACGCACTCTCAAGAACCGCTATCCGATACCTCGCATCAATGATTTATTCGATCAGCTCCATGGAGCTAAAGTTTTCTCACAGCTTGATCTAGCCACTGGGTTCCACCAACTCAGAGTAGCAGAAGATAGTATTCATAAGACAGCTTTCCGTACCGAAAATGGATTCTATGAATGGTTGGTTATGCCATTTGGTTTAACTAACGCACCTGCTTATTTCGTTGACTTAATGAATAGAGTCTTCCGTGATGTCCTTAACAAGTTTGTTCTTGTCTTCATTGATGATATTCTCGTCTTCTCCAAGGATGAGAAAGAGCATGAAACACATCTTGCTTATGTTCTGGGAACTCTCCGAAACCATCAGCTAAAAGCCAAGTTTTCGAAATGCCACTTCTGGCGAGACGAAGTACGATTCCTTGGCCATATTGTTTCTGAAAATGGGATTTCGGTAGATCCAGCTAAGAGCCGTAATCAATGTAAGTTCTATCTTATTCGTTATTTCTATTCGATCCATCTTATTCCTTTCTAATTTGAAAATTTTATCTACAGGATTGGGAGACTCCCAAAACTCCTACTGATATTCGTAGCTTCTTGGGCCTAGCCGGTTATTATCGCAGATTCATTGAGCGCTTTGCCCGGATTTCTGCCCCACTTACTGCTTTAACTCGGAAGGATGTCAAGTTTATTTGGAGTGAGAAGTGTGAATCAGCTTTTAATGAGTTAAAACGTAAGTTAACTTCAGCCCCAGTTCTCGCGGTAATTGACGGGAGTGAAGGATTAACTGTCTATACTGATGCTTGTCGAGAAGGTTTAGGCGCTGTCCTTATGCAAAATGGAAAGGTTATTGCTTATGCGGGCCGTCAGTTGAAAACTCATGAAGTAAACTATGCGACCCATGATTTAGAGCTTCTAGCAGTTGTATTCGCTTTGAAACTATGGAGGCACCATCTTTTGGAGACAAAATTTGAATTATTCACAGATCATAAGTCCTTGCGGTATATTTTCTCTCAGAAGGACTTGAACCAGAGACAAGTCCGATGGCTTGAATTCTTAGCTGCATATGATCTCGACATCAATTATACTCCTGGAAAGGCAAATGTTGTAGCTGATGCTTTGAGCCGTAGCAAAGCATTGTCATGTTGTAACCTTGTAGAAAGCATGCTCTTTCAGCTTACTATCTCCCCATCTCTGATGGATCGCATCAAAGCTAAGCAATTCGAAGACACCTTGCTCTATCGCATGAAGGAGTTAGTTCTTGGTAGAGTTGGAAATGCTGACAGTAAAGTGGGAGCACAGATAGATAGTAATGGAGTTCTAAAGATTGACAACCGTATTTGTGTTCCTAATGTTGATGGATTGAGACAAGAAGTGCTTAGAGAGAACCATCAATCATCACTTTCATTTCATCCTGGTGTCACCAAGATGTATCGAAACATGAAGCGTTTATATTGGTGGAGTGGGATGAAGAGAGATATTTCCACATATGTCAGTAGATGCACCACTTGCCAGCAAGTCAAGGCCGATCACCGGAAGACGGCAGGATTACTTCAACCTCTGGAGATTCCGTGTTGGAAATGGGATCAAATTTCCATGGACTTCATTGACGGATTACCGAGAACCAGAAAAAGCAACGAGAGCATATGGGTGATTGTCGATAGGTTGACAAAATCTGCTCACTTTATTCCTGTTAAGACCACTCGTACTGCTTCGAGTTTGGCCGAGATTTATATGAGAGAGATAGTTAGACTTCATGGAGTTCCATCTAGGATTGTATGCGATAGAGATCCTTTATTCACTAGTAAATTCTGGAAGGCATTTCAGGATGTCTTGGGCACTAAACTGAATCTGAGCACGGCTTATCATCCTCAAACAGATGGCCAAACTGAGAGGGTAAATCAGATTTTGGAAGATCTACTCCGAGCTTGCATTATTGATTTCGGTGGATCTTGGGAAGACCACCTACATTTGGTTGAATTCACTTATAATAACAGCTATCAGGTAATCCAAAATTTTCAATTTGAATAAGAAAAAAAAATTTGAATTGAAATATAACTATCTTTATAATCAGGCGAGTATCGATATGGCACCGTTCGAAGCTTTATATGGACGGCCATGCAAATCGCCAGCTTGTTGGATTGAGCCTGGTGACCGATTAGTTCTTGGCCCAGATATGATTATGGAAGCATCCGAGAAGGTCAATGAGATCAGAAGGAAGATGAAGACTGCACAGGATAGGCAGAAGAGCTATGCCGATAGGCGTAGAAGAGAGTTAAAATTCCAAGTTGGAGATGAGGTCTTTCTTAAAGTATCACCTTTGAAGAATGTTATTCGATTTGGTCGTAGAGGGAAGCTCGCTCCTAGATTTGTTGGACCATTCACTATCACTGAGAGGATTGGTACATTAGCCTACAGAGTTGCACTGCCGGAGAAATTTGAGGGCGTGCACAACGTATTCCATGTTTCACATCTTCGGAAGGTTGTACACGATCCATCCATGACCATTCCTATTGCTCAGTTAGATGAGGTAGATATTGAGCCGGATTTGACTATAGAGAGGAGACCGCTTCGTATTGTTGATAGAGACACGAAGCAGCTTAGAAGGAAGACTGTTAGCCTAGTCAAAGTCCAATGGAGTCCCGATGATCGTGATTGTACTTGGGAAACCGAGGAGAGTATCCGAGATTCTAATCCAGAATTGTTTGTTGAAGGTAAATTCCTTTCTATATTCTTTACTTTATTCGATAATCTATTCTATATCTATCGTACCTCTTTTATTGTTCTTCCACTCTTTCCTTTGTTCCTTTTCGGGGACGAAAAGTTTTGAGTAGGGGAGAATGTAACGACCCTGAAATTCAGATCCAGTTTAAAATTTTTAAATCGCTTATTTGATGTAGAAATTCAAATTTTCACAAACAATTTCCGTTGCCAACCTAACTTCACATTTGGAATGCGTCTAGATAGACATAAGCGTGCGCCAAATTTCGTTGAAAAATATTGAAGTAAATTACGCTCGTCGCATTTACATTTTAGTTTAAATCTTATGTGAAAATTTTCTATCGTCCGAACTCATATATTTTTCTCGATGTTGCATAAGAAAAATATTCTGAACTTGACGACGCATTTCGTTTCGTCAAATTTCGCTGTTAATTGCTAGCTAAAATGTTCGCTCGTGCAAATGGTTCAATAAGATTTACCACTTTGCAAACGGTGTCGAACCATCAATATCTTTATACCGTTGTGTCCGTCTCGACGCGCTGACCAAAACGGTATATTTGTTTGTGTAAATTGGAGTTCGGCGCTGAGAACTATAATTGCTTAACGGATTTCAAACCGGTCCGTTACGCAGCATAAAACGGTACCCACTCTCCAACGTTCAGAAATTTTTATAGCCTTTAACTGTTCATTTACATTGGAAAGCCAATAGTCAGCGGTTACCAAGAAATAAATTCGAGCCCCTTGATTCCTGCACTTTTCAGTATATACTGGGTTCATTCCATCTTCATTCGTCACTTCGAAAGCACCCTCTGGTTCGTGTCTCTCCACTCTCTCATCTTATTCTATCTTATATTTTCTTTTCAATTCTCTCTACAGTAGTAACATTTTCCAAGTCTATTTTTTTCAAACACTCTTCCCACGTCACTCACCTCACCCACCTGGCCTTCACACGCACGCACGTCCCTCTCCCATGCGCGCAGCCACACGCCCAGCCACCGCGCCCACTGCCTCCGCCACCGTTCCTCTCCGCCCACCACGCCAGTCCACCAACCCGCGTCCCCTGCCTTGCCCAGTCGCCACAGCCACATCTCCTCCTCCGTGCCTAGACACCCACGTCACCCAGCCCGCCCTACCTCGCCACGCATCGAACCAGATCCGCCACCCACCCACGCGCCTACAGCCCGCGCCACCAACAACCACACCCATGCATGCCACGCCCCTGCCGTGCCTACCTCCGCAACCACGGCCGGCCTTTGCCCTGCTGTCCCCAAGCATGTAACCACCGTTCGCCTCCACCAGTTCACATATAGCCCAGAACCCGCATCCGTTAACCACCGCAAACCGAACCCGGAATCGCCTCCCCTGCCCACATGTCCAGACCCGCGTCCCAAACCCTTCTTAGTTGTTTTATAGCCCTCTTATCAATAAGTTATATAAATGCATTATATATTAGTTTCCCATGTAGTTGATATGTTACATTTATGAATTTTATACAAAGCGATTGAAGTTATATACAAAGCTACAGGCTTTGAAATTTTAATTAAAGCAGTTTTCTTATAATCATGTTCCATATTTTAGTTTGGTTTATAGTTTGGTATATAATATGTAAATCTATGGAGCAGTGAGGAGTATAATCTAGGGGCTCACAATATTTGATTTGGTTATTACAGCAGCTGCTAATCCGGGATCTCAGTCCTAGGCTTCATCCGACTTGTCTGAATCTACCTAGTTTCGTTGTTTGGTATGGTTTATATATATATTCAATTAATATATATTGCAATAAACAAATAGTTGATTTATTTAATTGTTTGAATTGTAGTTTGTGTCGTTTTGCATCGTGCTTGTTCGTGTCTCTTATCTATTCGTCTTCGTGCTTCGTCGTCTTCTCTAACCACGCAAGGTGAATATTTCATTCACGACTCAAATCTATTATGCTATGGTAATCAAGTGATAAATTGTTGTTATTATAAATTTGGATACTAAATTTTGATTGTTAAAAATTGTTGAATTAGACTGTAAATTGTTACATAAGTTAAAATGAAATATTGCTAGAATTTAAGATTCCTAAATTGATGCCATGTATTAAATATGGAGTTGTGATTTAATTTGTGATTTAATGTTGATTTATAGCTAATAGTTGTGACATTAAATTTGATATGAAATTTGGTCATTAATTTAAACGATAATTAATAAGGACTTAAATTTGATAGGAGTTACACGATTTAAATTGGATTACCTATACTAAAATTTTGACCCTTAGATGTTAAATAAATTGACGCATAGAATAGCGTAATTCTTATTTGAACTAGTGAATGTGGGTAAACACCAAGTGAAACCAGAATGAAATAATCTTTAATTCGCATGAAATAATAGTGCGAATTCCAGAAAATAAATTGTATTAATTTGCATAAATAACACATGTAAATTAATACGATATTTCGGGATTATTTAAATAAATGGTTGAATTGTTATGTATGATTGCTATTGCTTGTTTATTTATTTTGACACCATCCATGTTATAACGCTGCAAGTTCCCTTTGCTATGCTTTGTTTATTTTGAATAATATTAGGTAGAAATGAAAAGAAGACAATTAAACAACTTGGCCCAGGATAGATAATTAAAAGTAAGAAACCCGAATGATCGAAGAAAAAAAAAAAGAATCAATTTGAAAGTGAATTTTTTTTACTTAAGTAACAGACTAAATAGGTTTGATTGAAATAGGTTAACGAATTAAAATAATGGATTTAATTGAAACAAATTAATAAATCTATTTAGTTGAATAAAAAGGAATTTGAAAGATTGATCGTAATGAAATGTTGAAACAAATAAGTTTTAGGAGTTAATAATTTAAAGATTATTAAATGTGTAAAGTCTACACTTAAGCTGGGTTTTAATTAAATAAATTGGAAACATGTATAAAGTTTAAATTGAGATTGGAAATTTGACTTAAGTAAAATATAATTAGCTAAAATTATTTTAATGATAATTTAATGATTTAAATTTTAATGAATTAATTAAATCACGATACTGTAAGGGGAATATGTACTGAATTGACTTGTAACCCGAAATAGCCTATCTGGATGTATAGATCATAAAAATATAAAGTTGAATTTAGAAAATAAATCAACGAAGTTTTGATAAAAGGGAGATTTAGTTAATGAAATTAAGTTAATCAAATTTATGATTTATTTAAAGAAACGATGAATGTAAATACGAATTTAGGAGAATATAATTTAATTTAACGATTTGGACCAAAATTGACCATTAAAGTGAATTAATTATGAATAAAACTTAATAAGCGAAATTTAGATCTTATTAAATTTAATTTGAATACTGAATTATAGTGTTAACTCGAACGATAAACTAAAATTTAATTGGAAATATGTTTTCTTTCCAAATCTGGAATCAATCAAATTGTAAATGTCAAATTTTAGAGGTCAAATTTGCAACTTGACTTTTAGACTGTGATTTTGTTTAAACTCTAATTTAACCGATCATCGGGTAATAAACACGTAGTTATTAAAGAGACCGGGATCGGATATGGACATACTCTCTGTCGATACCGAAAACCACTTTAATAACTATTATGCGCGAAGTGTTGATCCAGAATGAAGTGGATGGTTTGGTGAACGCATTGACTGAAGAAAGAGAACGATATTGGATGACCCCTGACATGACTAAAACAGGAGCCGCGCCGGGCCATTGAGGATCGCCACCTCTAGCGGACACGCTTCTTCGATACCATATCTATTACTTTTGTGATTCGATTTGGGTGCACCCTTGATTTGGGAGTGTTGTTTCGCGGTGTTGAGATAGTAGCTACTATGCTCAACATCAGTCCGGATCACGCAACTACTAGTATCCTAGTTGGTATTGCCTCATGTACCTTGTCATACTGATTATCCTATTCGCGACCACTACGTTTTGATTTGTACCTTGAGTATATGGATTGCCCTCTGGTGACTTCCGGTTTTGGGGAAACTACGGTCTTGTATATGCTTTTAGGAATATAAAATGTGTTAAGGGGAATTATGGTAACGCCTTAACGCTATTTTAATATTCTATCTTACTGATTAGACATTACCTACATACCGTATTATATATATATAGATAGTTTATCGGATCCTTAGAGATGTTATTTTATTCATCTTTGAGTTGTGGACTTTATTTCCTGCATTTGATTATCCTGCATAAGATTTTGAGTCCTGACTCGAGTGTTTCTTTTGTATATGCTCGGGTCAGTCTGAAACTATCCAGTTTGCTGATCAAGGTTGGTTGAAGATGTTGAAGACTTAGCATTTATCTTTATCAGTCTATTTCTATTCCAGTATTGTTGTTCTTGTCTGTTGGACATTTATGTATTTCCTTTCAGTCACTTTATGTTTAGACATTGTTGTATTTCATATAGTAGCTTCATGAACTGCTATTATGACGATGTATTTTCCGCTGCATTATTCTGTGACTGTTCTATGTCTGTGATGTTGTATTGATTCTCATTTACATTTATGTATATATAATCCCATAATGATTCGTGTTTTGTATTATTTAAGTTGACATGTATGGATTATTGTCAATTTAAATGGTCCAAATATACGGGTTGTTACAGATCATATACAGAAATAATATAAACAATGTCAATATCACAATATACAGTCATGTATCAGATGTCAGGTGAAAATTTACAGTTTTAACATGGTAATAACACGGCATAGCATATCATATGATCATCATTAACTTGCATAAACATTTTACATTACTAAACACTTGTCATCAATCCACTTTTCATAAGTATATATGTCAGAGTGAGAAAGACTCACCTTTTTCAAAGCTAGAGACCAAAACAACAAACACAAGAGCGATTCCAAAAGCAAGACAAATACGATTTGAATTGAATGAATGGAAAGCCTTGATAATGATCTTGTATACAACAAATAAACAAGACCATATAAACATATGCATACAATATAAAGATTTGTTGAACAATAGAAAAGTAGAAGCAACAAATGACATTACCAAGCTTTTCAACCACTTTTGCTTGACCACAACTCCATGTATGCTCGGCCATACATGCTTAAGGCTAGGCCACACATGTTTTCAGGTGGAAAAGGATCTGGTTTGGCATCACAAAGGCATGGCAAGCACAAAAATATGAAGTGGTAGGAGATGATATGAGGAGGTGTTAGGGTTAATTGGTGAAAGGTTAGGTTAAAAGTAAAAGGGTGGACTATAAAGGCCCATAGAAAGATAGAAAGTTTAAGGCGTTTCAAATTTCCTTTTCTATTTAATTTTATAAAAACAAAATAAACTATGACTTCAAAAATACAAGACCACTTTTAAAATAGACTATAACTTCAAAACAAAGGTGACAAAACAAATTTTGTTCATTTCTCTTTTTTTTTCAAACAAAAGGGCAGAGGGAATATAGACTAGAATGCCAAATTACAGAGGTGACAAAACAATTTTTTTTTTTTTTGCTCATTTCTTTTTTTCCAGAACAAGGGCCAGTGGAAAAATAGATTATAACTTCAAAAATACAAAGTGACAAAAGCAACTTTTTTTTTTCATTTCCCCTTTTTTTTCAAAACAAGGCTCGGTGGCAATATTACTTCAAAAACAAAATACAAAGGTGACAAAAATGGAATTTTTTTCATTCCTTTTTTTCTCAAACAAGGCTCGGTGGTCTGGCATGGGTAGGGTCGGAAAAATATGGTGAATGGCCAAGCACGGTGGCAGGCAATAGGATAAAGCAAAACAATGAAAGGAGAACAAATGAAATAAAACAAGAGTGAAAAGAAGAAAGAAAGAAAAAAGAGAAAAAAAATGAAAGGAAAAACATGCGCCGGTTCATACCTTCAGGAAATGCTCACGCAAATTTTGATGGAAGAAAAATGAATAATTTGTGGTATGGAACTTTTGAACTTGAAATATATATTAACATTTGCTCACTAATTTATGTAGAGTGCAGGCAATAGTAAAATGCTTGAACGGTAGAGGCAATTTAATTCTATCCAATAGGTGAAAACGTATGGGAGGCAAGAGGGAAAGAAATAATTCACACACGGAAATGATTTAAGGCAAGATTTGAGCAAGCTTTTGGATTCTCAAAAGAGAATATACGGCTGAAAACTTTGCATTGTTAACGTAAGAAAAAAATCAAATAGATAACGAAAAGGCAAGAGCAACAATTAAATATATGCCCAAAGTAACGTACAAATTATTTTGTTTCTCTTATTAAATAACGTATAAATTATTTTGTTTCTCTTATTAAATAAATTTAAAATACTAATGTTTCTATTAGGAAAATAAACCATCACTTTAAACCAAAATTTAATAGCTATTATACCATAATTAATAACATTTGATTTAGCTTCATCCAATTGATTGTTAAATATAAAGTTAAGAAACAGATGTAAACATATGTAAAAGAAATGTAAAGTTTATTTCCCGTTTCACACTAATTATTACTAACTTTTTTTAAATAAAAAAAAGTATACAATGAATCTGACCAAAACAAAAGTGAAACAAATGTTACACAATTGTATACGGTTCAAGATGAAAATTTTGCCTTTAGAATTATAAAATTTAGAATTTCTATTAAACTTACACTTTTTATCCAAATCAAAGTTTCAGACATTGTTTATTTTTATTTGGACAAATGATCAGAAATCATTTCAAGAAAATTTCCAAAATTAGATTTTTAAGAAAACAAAAGCCAAAGTCTTTAAATAAATGAAAAAAAATTAAATTTTTAACTTTTAAAATTTTAAGTTGAAAGTCACAGTTTGACTATTTTGACCAAAATTAGCATTTCAGGCAAATATTCAACTTACACAAGTTTGAAGTTATAACTCATAAAAATCAAGATTATATTTAAATAATAAATTTAATCATTTCAAATAAGTAAAATAAGTTTTTCAATCAAAATCTTACGTAAAAAAAAAATTAAAATATACAATAAAATAATTACAAAATACATGGTTGTTACAAATTAATTTAGAATTTTCCTTCTAAATTTACTTTAAAGAGTTAAATAATTGTTTAAATTATGAAAGAAGTTTGGAAAATAATAGTTAAACCTAATTTTTGGGATATGGAATATTTAGAAATTTTGAAATATATTAGGAAATGATTCATTATATTGAAAAAATTAATTTTTGTAAGAACATGCATATAAGATTTTGAAAATTTTTTAAAATAATTTGAAGTTATTTATATTAAAATTTTGAATTCAAATTACGTTTAAATTAGAAAAAAATAAATTTTTGAAAAACATATGCGATGAATATGGTATTTGAAAAGAAATTTATTTGAATAAGGAATCTTAAGATTTTATAAAGTCATTTTCCCTTGAAAGAATTTTTTGATATTTAAAATGAAATTAAAATAATATGATTAAGTGGTATAATTAATTTGTTATAGGCTTTCCCTTAGAGAAATTACGAGGATGCAATTTTGTTAAGGGGGAGAGTTTATAACAACACGGTTTTAAGATAATAATTAATTTAAGTTAATAATAGTATATTAATTAATTAAATTAGAATTTCTTGTTTCAATTGAAAATGAGTTTTTGGAAATCGTGTAATGAAAAAAAATTGTAAAAATGTAATGTTTAAATTGAAATAAATTAAAAATGTGGAAAATAATTTTTAAAGGCGATGTCATTGAAACACAACTTTAGTTTGAAAAAGAAGTGATTTTGGAATAAAAATTTATTTATTCAAATCAAATGGAATTTAGAAGGGCTAATCAAAAGAAAATAAATTTTTAAATTTTTCTATTGAGTTTCAAAGCCCAAGCCCAAGAACAAGCTTTCATAATCCAAATTCAATCTCCATAATCTTACACTCCAGATTTTTGTTTTCTCTTTACTTTAAAATTCACGTATACACCCATTTCAGCATAAAGTAATCTATCTTCCTCCACAAGCTTACAAAAAAGTTTTCATTACTTATAAAACTAAAAATAAATTAAATAAATTACAAAAAAATCACCGAATTCAATATACTCTTCTCTACATCTATGAGCGTCTATGCTAGAAGCATATCCTGTTTCGCTGGGTTGTTGGTGAGGTATACATGTGCGTTCGAGAGCCTGGACGGAGTGAACAACGTTCCAGTGAGTAAAACACTCACCAACCTATGTCTAACATGTTAATCTTTGAGTCTATTCTCTTATTCTTGAATGCATTGTCCAAGATTGATTATGCTTCTTAATCGACCAAGGAAAATAACAAACTGGAGGAGCTCAGCCTGGAGCAGCTTTGCTCTAGGAAAAGCTCCAAACAGTAGTCTGGTTTTGGTTGACTGATGGACCGGTCAGTCCATCATGCACCTTCAGGTGCACGTAGCAGTTGGGCGTTCGAGGGAAGGTGAGTGTGCAAGCGATATGTGTGACTGAGTGCATTTGTATACGTGAATGCCTACATAAACTGCTGTTGTTTACTTAAGAACATAGCCTGCCTTTGCTATGAGATGTTCCATCTTTTGTCCTTCTTTGTTTAGTAATCTTTCTATTATAAACTATAAGCATATTGGATTACACACACACACACACACACACACACACACACACACACACACACACACACATACAGTATAAGATTGAAGTAAATTAATTATAAAGCTTACCTAGTCCTTAACCATAATTTATGAAAATGTATCTTCTATGAGAGTTGCCATACTCGTTTCAGAGAGTATAATCGCATATATACTTGCTAGTTGCTACTTCACTTTCTAATGCATCTTATTAATGAAGATTTCATCCCTGACTTCTTTTCTTAGCATGTATAATTTGTCTATACTCTTTCATATGATGATCTCTTGTCTATCAAACAATTTATGACACCACTAATAATTTTGTGAACTATCTTCTCAGGCGGTCTTATTATTAAATATCCTCAAGCTTTAGTGTTTATATATTAGCTAAATAAATATACGTACACACACACAAATATAAGTATATTAAATATATTTGAGCTAAATATCCGTAATGCGCATATGCTTCAAGTCTAGGGAAGTGTAAAAGGAATCCAAGCCTTGAAAGAAAAGTTACAATTGTATACTACTATGTTGGGAAAAGATTGATTTTGCTTTCTAAGTTTATGAAGTATAATTCATTCAAGGTATGAGAGACAGCATACTATAGTTGTATGGCTAAATTACAATCTATGCTTATACAAGTAAGAAATTATACAAGAACATTTAAAGTTTTATTATACTTTATGAATAAATATGAAATATAAATTATAGTCGGTAAACAACCAAAAAAAAGTTATTACAACACATAAACAAAAGGTTAAATAGATTAATAACTTTTATTTATACATTACTGCCATATAACTTAATAAGGTTTTATATTAAATTTGATTATAAAAATGAGTTGGTATATCCATTTATCACTTTGGCTTGCTTGTACTTTTTTTTATTGATCCAAAATTAGTAGTTTTTCCATTTACATCGCATGCACCTGTCATTATGTGGGCATAAAATGCCAACAGCCACATGTGGATTAAATTTATAATTTTTCTTTTTTTTTGAAAATATGCATATGTGAAAGGCCTACATTACTTTAATTTGTGCTTTGTTGTTATATATAGTCCAAGTGAATACTTTACATTGCTCTATTCTCAATGACTTGTTCTTATTAGCTAATTATTATGTTGTGAAAAGCTGCTAGCCCAACTGTTATATCAATAAAGAAGCATATTTACAAGTTAAACTATTTGATTATGAGTTGGGTTCCATATTCGTGCGTACTTTCTTCCATCTATGTGCATTCGTGACCAAGGTAGTGTGTAGGAACGATGGAGTGCGTGCATGTACATGCCTATTGCTCCTCCCTGTGCATGAATAGGTAATGGCGTGTGTTTGAGAGTAAGTAAACATAGGATATTATGATAATAATATATGTAAGGGAGAGCTTATATACATGTGTATCAGGTCAGAAAGATTGGAATCAAGTAATGAACAGAACTAACCTATTGTTATATATCAAAACTAAAATCCACTTATAAACATACAACAATTGTAATCAAATGAAATAAATGAGCATAACAAATATACTTAAGTGTAGACATATTAGTGTGTGTGTGTATTCCATATATGAATACAAATATAAATTATAGTTTAATAAATACTAAAAGGGAATTTATTAATAATATTTAAATGAGAGACTAAACAGAGTAATAGATCCTTGTTTGCATTATAAATGTTATTACCAATGTATTAACAATATTGGCGAGGGTTATATGCTTATAATACAAAAAACTTTTAAAGTAAATTATAAAGCAAATGAGTATCTGATTAGGTATTGCCTTGTATTGAATAATTTTTATATTATATATATATAAAAATTTATTTTATATAATATTACATAATTATTTATTAATTTATTTTGATATTGTTTGTATGTTTTATTTCTATGTGATGGGGAATTTGAATAAATGGTTTAGTGATACCGTTTGGTATGGAAGTTTCGATAACACTTTTCTGGTTATTCTTTGGACTCGTCATGTAACAACCCGCATATTTTACGACTGAGTATTTAAATATTTTATTTAAATATTTCATCGTCAGTCGGATTTTAGTTCGAAAAGCTATTTTTTGCAAACGGTCGAATTAGGACTCGAGAGCACTCCCATTGAGTTCAAAATGACATTTGCGATCTTTTTGAATATAAACTTTGATATATTTGGAGTTAGTGGAATTTTGCTACTTTTTCACTTAGAGCTTTGGTTTTTTGTTTCAGCCCATTAGACCCAAGCTTCACCCCTCTTCTCTTCATTACTTCATTTCTATTTCCTCATACTCAAGCTTTGGCAACAATGAAGAGAGAAATGGAAAATTAAAACTCCAAGCCCTAGTTTTCATTTGCAAATCAAGTTCTAGCTCCAAATCTATAGAAGAAGCTTTGTAAGCCTCCTCTTCTTCTTCTCCAACTCATTCTCTTACCAATTTCAGAAATTCCTAAACCTAATTTAGGAAATGTTTCTCTTTTAAGCTTAGGTTCAAGCTCTTTGGGTTGGAATTGAAGAGTGATTGTCCTTGTCATTGCTCTATAGCTTCTTCTTCATTTGTTTTGAGTTTAAAGGTGAGATTTTTATCTCACATCTATGTCTATAACTATCTTTGATTGTTAGGTATGAATTTCTAACTCTTATTCATGTGCATTTAATTTTGGTTTGGATTGATTTGGTATATATTCCAACTTTTGGTGTTTTGAAAGCAAAATCTATGAAAATCCTTTTATGGATGTTTGAACGTGTTTTTGGTGATGCATCGAAGAGCCTATAGGGTCGGGTTGCCGATTGGCATAAATCCCTAGCGCCATTGCTCGTTCGATCGCGAATTGGATGTGATTGCACATCAATTATATAGGCTAGAAAACTGCCTAAGCACCAGTCAGTCGACTGACCTTTGCAGTCAGTCGACTGGCTGTAGCTAATAAGCATTTCGAAGGCTGTCTGCAGAGGCTTGGGGGCTCTATTTCCTGCAGTCAGTCGACTGACTCTCTGAGTTCAGTCGACTGACCTGCTCCTATTTGCCTATTATTCCTATTTTTGCCTACTTTCGCTTGGTTTCCAAATTTAATCGATTCATGTTGATTCCCCGATTTGTTGTTATCATTTATTTCCACTTTGATGACATATTCTTGGGGATTTTAGTGAACATACATTTTGATGGATTTTGTATCGATTTCTTTGGATTCTATTCACGTCTTCGAATGTGAAAGTTTGGTGATTGATTGTTTCTACAATCATTTTTGTGCTTTGTCACTTTAAAAATAGAAAGGTTTCAATACTAGTAGTAAATATCAAAACTCTTTTATCAAAATGATTTCAACTCAATTTTTCAATATCAAGCTTGTTTATAAAACCGTTTTCCAATCTACTAGCATATACAAACCTTTACCTCACTCGTATGAGAAATTTAATTAAACGGCTTAGTAAAACAAGTGGTATGAAACGCTTGCGTTTATTTGGTTAATCTTGGACTTGTTAGATTGAATCTCTTGTGATAATTTTCTAGTGGAGATCTACAATTTGTTCGTAAATATTTAGGTTAAGCTAGTGGTTATGGGACATGAAGCTAAGCTCATATATTTACTAGCTTAATGTAATTGACACTTCTTGATGATTGATGATGATCATTTTTGTGATTTAGACTAGTGATATGCTATGTTTCTTTGTCCACGTAGGGGACGGTACCTCGTTTTATTGAGTTTTGTCTCATTTCTTTTATAGGCTAACGACCTATGTATTATTTGGAGTTTCGACTCAATTTTACGGGCTAGCGACGCATGCTCTTTTATGGAGTTCGGTCCATCAGACGTACCTTTGTACTACGTTGTTGCACCAGCTTATCAGGATCATCGGGCGTACCGTTGTACTACGTCGTTGTTCCGAATTATTTGAGTTTCTGGTTCCTCGGGTGTACCGATATTGTACTACGTCGTTGCACCGGCTCTATGGTTAGCGACCATGGGAGAGCGTCCCGTTTGTGATACACGTGTTGGTGAGTTTTCATGCTCCCGTTTTGTGATAGGCCTCCCCCTTTTTGTGATTTCTGGATTTCTATTGATGGTTTCTAGAATTCGTGATCCACCAGCTTTTATGATTGGCATCGATATGATGTCGATATTTGTGACTTGGTGAATAAAACTAAAGAGTATGACATTGTTTTGATCTTTGAGAAGATTCTTGTGATATTGATTAATCTCTGGTTGATTTTCAATTACATACTTATCATAGTATGGCTTTATGGTTATCTTACGTTTTTGTCATATCTCTTATTATATATCATTTTATCTGATATTTATAGTTAGACTGATCCGTTTATTATTTTCTTATTAAATAATACTCGGGTCAGACTGAGATGTTACAGGTGTTTCTGCTTGACTTCTCATCTGGGATTATTATCCTGACTTTTGGCTAACTACTTAGATTAGTAGTTTTTGGTTGTATACATTTGAGATATAGACTCATTGACGTATACTTATTCTTTTATGTAGCACTTGTAACTATTCTTTTCTGATATTGTGGGTCTTGTTTGACCACTACTCTGATGTACACTTTTAAGTGTTATATATTCATATTTGTTTCCGCCTTTGAGATATGAACTTCTGTGACTGATTTGTGTTATGATATTTCTATATATTTTTCGAAGATTACATATAGCCACTGTGTAGTAGCTTTGTGTTTGTGTCGGTATGTCGGATTTCCTCTTGAGATGAAAAGTTATATTTTTATCTGGCATATCGGTACTCGCACAAAGCAATTATACAGATGGTCGCTCCTCAACAGCCTTATTCTCCGTGCTAGTTGACGACATTACTCCGTAGTGTTCTTGGCTACCATGGGTATAGAGGTGGGGCGTCACAGCTTGGTATTAGAGCCAAACTTCGGAACAATGTAGAATAATTTAACAAAGATCATCGTCCTAAGTCCATCTTAGGAGTCGTGCCTTAGGATTTTATTCGGGTCTTCGAACCATTCTATCCTATTTTCTTTGTGGCGCCTTGTTTTATCAATCATTATTGTTTGATATTCATTTTGTGAATTACCTTTTTTCTTCTTCTTTATTTTTTTTCTTAAAAGAAGAGAAATGGTTAGACCAGGCCGTCCCAGCGCCGGTCAATCTAGTGCTACTCCCCAGGATGGAGTATTTATGTCTGCATAACAACTTCTCGATCTAGTAAAGAATGCTCAAGCTGCCGGACCCAATCCAGAGCCTACTCACCCTAAGTCTGGATTTGCACGTTTGTGCAGTGACTATACCAACTTGGGTGGAAAGCCATTTAGGGGTTCCGAAAGCATCATTCAGGTCCAAGCTTGGCTCAAAACATGCGATCGCATCTTTACTCGCATGAATATAATTGATCTTCACCGTGTCCAAGTGGCTTCAAGTATGCTCCAAGAAAGAGCATTAGATTGGTATGAGCTTCTTATTTCTGAAATTATTGAAGCGGATCTTACTTGGGAGAAATTCCAGGAACGATTCGAGTTAAAATTTGTGCCAGAAGCTGAGAAGGTGACATTGGCTCGTCGTTTCATAGACCTTGTTCAAGGTGAATCCACCGTGGCAGACTATATCGTATCATTCGAGTCACTTTCTAAATACGGGGTCGAATATATAAACACCCCATTGAAGAAGAACCAAAGATTTGTCTATGGCTTGAACAAAAATCTCAAGAAGCCATTACTTCTAAAGTTAGAAGTTTCTTTTGATCAACTTGTTGATATCGCTCTTCGACTTGAAGAGGCAGAAAAAGAAAGGGATGTTAAAGTTGTGGGTGCCAAACCAAACTTCAACAACAACAAGAAAAGGCCTATTAAATTAAAAGGCCCTAATCTTAACAAGAAAGGAAAACAAGCAGCTTCTGTAGCAAAGACTCCTACCCCAAATAGTGGGCAATGCTACAATTGTGGTTCTAAAGACCATTATGCCAATAGATGTCTGAAACCTCTCTTTTGTCACTATTGCAAAAGTTCGGGTCATCTATTATCTTCATGTCCCAAACTTCAAGGCAAGAAGGAGGGAAAGTTAAATGTTGCACAAGCCCCTAGCAACACTTCTCGTGGTCAAGGTATTTCTCATCCTATCCTTGATGGTATTATTTTATTTCGTGATCAACCTATTCGAGTTCTTTTTGATACGGGTGCGTCCCATTCTTTTATATCAAAAGAACTTGTTAATACTTTTTCTTTAAGTGTTGTTGCTTTAATGACTTCTTTGAGAATTGCGAATCCAATTGGTGGATCCTCAACAATTAGTTTGCTTTGTAAAGATGTCGAGATTATTTTGTGTGATTTTTCTTTCCAAGCCGATTTGCATGTTATGCACTACTTAGTCTTTGGAATGATTTTGGGAATGGATTGGCTTAACCGCTATGAAGCTCATATCCTATGTCCTGAGCGGACTATTCATCTTCGACATCCTCAATCTATCAAGAAGATTTCTATTGTTCTTAAAGATTCGAATTCCAACTCCATGACATCTTTATATTCTTTAAATCCTCATGATGATGAGGAAGATGTCATTTCTCTTATTCACGTTGTTCGTGAATTTTCCGACATATTTGAGCTCGTTTTAGGATTACCTCCTAAGCGAGAAATTGAATTCAGAATTAATCTAATTCCTGAAGCACAACCTTTCACTCGTCCACCTTATCGTATGACCAATAAAGAAAATGAGGAGATGCGCAAACAATTATCTGAATTGGAGACGAAGCAATTTATTCGCTCTAGTTCCTCTCCTTAGGGAGCTTCGACTATTTTCGTGAAGAAATCCGATGGTACACTTAGGCTTTGCGTTGACTACCGCAAGCTTAATGATCTTACTATCAAAAATAAATATCTTTTACCTCGGATTGATGATTTATTTGACCAACTTAGTGGTGCTAGAGTCTTTTCACAATTGGACTTGGCTACCGGTTTTCATCAGCTTCGTATTACAGAGGATAGCATTCCTTTGACGTCGTTCCGTACGCGTAATCGATGGCTGTAGGAGTCTTATTATATGGACCATGTGTGGCTCCTAGAGCAAGCAGACGTGCTGTCAGTCTCCCGTCTAGTTTCGGCATAAGTGGATATATATGGATATATAAGGGTAATAGATAGACATATATTATGTATGGATAAGATTATACCTGAGACTGTGTTCAGAGTATAATCAACCCTGTATTCTTCTCAGGCAGATGACCTACTTATTATTGGTTTGTTATTATATCTCTTAAGGCCGTTTTGTCGAGAGTTTCATCTCCCAACATCGAGATACGATTTTATTTTAAGTTGGCTCAAACCTCACTTATTTATTATATTCGTTTGATAAAGATATTTATAGTATGAGATTGAGGGAGACTATGGGCATTGCTTCATTATTGCCCGATATTATTTAAGGATATTGTGACGACCCGACTTTCCACTCCCAAAAAATCGCATCATCAATTAAGAAAGAAAGGGATAGAAGAAGAAAAGAAAGAAAAGAAAGAAGAAACAACACAAGAATCTCAACAGCGGAACGAATAAATTACATTAATAACATAAGTATTTACATAATATACAATACCAATCAGAGATACACAGCATACACATCACATATACTAGACAGTTATAAACACCTGTCTAGTATTTACAACTCAATACAATCACAACACAGAGAAAACACAGCTAAAACTATATCTAACGCGGAAGCCTCCTGCTCCATTGCTCCTCCATTATTCGTCAAAGCTAACCTGAATCCCTTGGCTACTTGTAAAAATTTGAGTACCCAAGAGTTTAAGAAAATAAAGATAAACTCCGGGTCAGACATGGGTCTGGTGTGAGTAACAGGTTAAGGTTGCTTAACTTTAAAAACCTTTGAAAAGAAAAGGTATCACGTAAGACTTCCCACACATAAACATGGAAAAGTTTTTACCTTACGCTAACCAAAATATTTGATAGGAAATCCGATGATATTATAATAGTGTTTAGGGTTTTCAAGTAAATAAGAAATGGCCGAAATTGTTACATGATTAAATTCCAGCTACTAGCCACAAAAGTGGGTAATACAATCAAAACCGTTGGCACTTATTGGATTGTGGATTCCATACAATGGCAGGGCTACTGGGGTACCGCCCGTCACAGTACGTGGCCTAGATCACTGTACCGAGGAGCCACCCTAACTCCCCTGCAACACAAGGCCGGAACCATTCCTTACTGAACAGTTCCGAACAAGACAACCCCGACAGTTGTTGCAATCAACCGCCCACACAACCGAATATATAAAGAGACTTCTAGACAGGGATCAATCTTGCTCTCCAGTGGGGGCTACCCACGAAGCCTTGCTGCACCTCCCCTGTTTTAGCCATTCCCGGTTGATGATGCTTGAGGCTAAGATTACTTTTATAGGACATATCTCTTAGAATGCTCATCGTCCACCTGACGATGTTCTGAAAGCATTCAATCCATACAAGTTCGTTCCGCATTCGAACGAAACCGAAGGCATTATCTCGTTACACTCATTACGGAATCACCCACAGAGTTAACGACGATAACCCTTGCACTCTGAATCTTCATCTCGAATCTATATGTACTATTCCGTCAAACTCATTACGGAATCACCCACAGAGTTATACTGACGTATAGCCCTTACACCTCGAGTCTTCACAAAGCTCCATTTGGATTCACGACCTAACGTTATTTGGAATCGATGTGGTTTTCGGATATCCAAATATGGAAACCCGATCCCGGTCTCATCGAAATCCAAAGCGTGTCTTTTAGGTCCAAGTTGTTTTAAAGTTTAAAACAATTCGATTTAATATTATCTATATACACACAGATAGATAATTCTCAACATCATAATAGATATTATCGTCACATCAGATAATCTATATTATCAACTCAAACAGATAATTCATATTATCAACTCAATGCAACCATAGCATCCAAATCACACAACAACATTTATCTCATAACTGAGATCTCAACCATTCAGGGTAATAAATATCAATCATCATTCATAAGCAAAGACTTATTAAATCACCATCTATAATTAATTTAAAATGAATTAAATTAATTACTTCTTCCTTAATTAATTTAAATTAAATTAAATTAATTACTTATCCATATAAATCTTGCTTACACCAATTGATTACTCTTAACAAGTTACCCTAATTTATCATCTTGATTAATTACCCTTTAATTACATTCAAGTAATTAACCTCTAATTAATTTCACAAATTAATTATTCCAAACCAAACCAGTAATTAACTTGTAATTACTTCATTAATTAATTAATTATAATTAATTGCATTAATTCTTAATTAATTACATTAATTAATACCTTCATTGATTAATTGTTCTTAATTAATCAATCCTTAATTACATCATTAATTATTAAATTAATGATCCCAAATTATTTTATAACTACTCTATTAAATTAATTATCAATTATCCATATATGCTAATCATTCCTGATCAATCACATTTAGTAATTACATTAAATTAATTACCTTTCTTAATCATTTCAAAGAACTCAATGAACACAACCTAAATTAATTACACTAAGTAATTAATTATTAATTACTTACCTAAGTAATTATACAACATATAAATTACATATTAATTACACAAAGTAATTAATTTCCAAAACTCCTCCATTAAATTACATCTAGTAATTTATTTTCTTATTTACTTCACTAAGTAATTTTCCATTTTTAATTACATTGGTAATTACTTTTCAAATCAACCAGTGATTAAATTAAATTAATTAAACTTAATTAATTAACTTAATTAATTAATAACTTAATTAATTACAATCAGTAATTAATTTTCTTAATTACTTTCATTAAGTAATTATATTTAAATAATTCTCAAATGATTATCTTAAATTAATTAATCCAATTAATTATTAAAATTAATTACATTAATTAATTATAAAATAATATTAAGTTAATGACCTTCATTAACCAATAACAAATCTTTAATTACTTTTCCAAAGTAATTAATTGAATTAATCAATATTAATTCTTTATTTATAAAACTCATTAATTAATTTCTAATTATTAAATTAATCAAGTGATAATTAAAAACTTAATTGGTTATTAATTACTTGATTAATAAATTCAATTCATTAATCAAATCTTATTTAATTAATTCCTAAATCATACTTTAATCAAGTTTAATTAACTTACTTAAACTTTTAATTAATTAAATAAACCCTTAATTATTTAATTAATATCCTAATTATTAATTAATTAAATTAATTAATTAAAATCTTAATTACTTTGATCAGATAATTAAGTTTCAAAACAATAAAAATCATTAATCTCATTAATGATTAAATTATCATTATTAAGGTAATTTAAAAACAAATTTTCTTTTAAATTTTTATAACTTCCATTTTAAATTAAAATGAAATTAAATTTAAACTTGAACAAGATTTAAGTATTTAAAACTCTCTAGTTTTCAATTTAAAGAATCACTTATCTTTTTAAAGTAGTTTTAAAAGAATAGTTTAACTTTAGGATATATTCAAATAAATTTAAAATATCTTAAATATTTCAAATGACATTGAAACATTTAAATTCAAATCTTATTTAAATTATAACCCAAAATTCAAATCATGTTTCAGACTTAAATTCAAAGATTTAAATTTAAAACTCTGTTTTAAATTTCATTACACATGTGTATAAAATTCTAAAAATATTCAACTTGATTTTAACCCTTGAATTTAAAACTTGTTTTATTTGAACTTTTAGGTTCAAACTCTAATTTGAATTCAGGTTCAGATTTAACTTAGAATTTAAATCTTGTTTAAATCCTTATTTTCAGATTTACATTATATAAAACTGTGCAGGTTTTAATTTAAATATTTCATTTCCTGCAAATCTTGTTTATTCAAAAACTGGAATTCAAAACATATTTGCATTCATCATTGAATCTTACTTTAAGTTCAGATTTAAACTTGCCTTGTTTATTTTTAAATTTAGTTTTAAAAATTTAAAACCTGAAACAGATCTGGTTACAGAAACAAAATACTGTCACCAAAGAAAACTACCTGAGCCAAATACTAATTTACTTCGAGTCATTTTCCATTTAACTTCGAGCAAGAGCTGAATTTACCCGAGAACCATTTCTTCACTATTTTCCAGAAACCAAAACACCTCCCAGTGACCACTTTGCACATGCACAAAATCCTTGGCAAATTCCGATCATCAATGATGATCGTCTACATCCACCATCCCCCCCTCGAATCCACATGACCACCAAAAACATCAGAAGTCTCCAATCATCCAAATCAAACAGACAGCCCCCTTTTTCCAAAACCTGGAACACAGCATTTCCCACAACTCCAAAACTGTCAACAATGATTTCACCCTCCTCCGACCATCGATGAAGCTACAATTCCGGCTACTTACTCCCCTAGGGTCCAGCAACCATCCTTCAAAAACCCTAAACACTCGATCAACCGAGGAGATCGAATTCAAGAAAAATTTAGAACCCAGTAAAAACTAGGGTTCAAAACCTTAAATTCAAATTTCAACATCAAAAATGAATGGCAACCCAAATCAGTAATTTTCCCATCTTCTCTGATATCTCCTTCTACTCCAGAAACACTTTCAACCCATTCAAACACAAAAATCAACTGAACTAACCTAAAATACAAAATACAGAGAAGTTTGAACTGCTCAGATTTTTACTTTATAAATTGTGATTTTAGATTTAATATTTATGAATTTGCATGATGTTTTGATATCCAAACCTGAAACATTGATTTATAATGTTTATATTTTCCACTTATACAATTTTATTTCTCTGTTATTAATGTTTCCAGGCAATACAAGTAATATCCAACTTGTATAAATTTTTAAACTCTATTTTATCCTAACAAACAGGTTTGAATTTAAATGCCTAAGTCAGATACATCAGCAATTACTGATCAAACCAAAGCATACACACCTATATCAGTATAAAGTAACTTCCAAAAATTCATATACAAACAAATTTTCTGCAAATTTTTATCGTGCATATCAATTCATTCCAGAGATAAAAACAAGCAACCAGATTTTGTTAAAGAAAAATTCCAAAGTTACTCACCTTAAACTCAGAAGAACAGAGCATCTTTGATTTAGTAAAACTTTTAAATTCTGACTTTTAAATGCAGCAGTGTTATGCAAGTGGAAATGAAGGGCTGCTGCTTCTTACCCCAATCTACATGCATGCAGGTCATTCTAGAGATGAAATGCAGATATTTGAAGGATTACAGACTTGAGATTGCAGAAATTTCCAGGTTTGTAAGAATGCAGTTTTGAATTTGTGCAGGAAACCATTTCAGATTGTTTGCATGTGCTTTTAGATTGAATACAATACAAATTTGCATGCTAATGATACAGGGGTTTTGCCATGCATTTTTGAGGAAGAGTTACAGGGGTTACATTTCAATTTGGAAATGATTTCAGAGATTTTCAGGTTTGCTATTTTTGTTTTTGAAATGGATATGCAGATGTGTTTTTGAGGGGTTTTGATAGTTTTAGATTTTTAATTTCTTTTGATTCATTTATCTTTTGTTTTTGAAAAGGAGAATGAGGGGAAAATGAAAATATTTTAAAAGAGGGTTGAAATAAATTTAACAGAATAAATAAAAGAAAACAAAGATTAAATGACACTTGTCACATTTCTTGATTTACAACTAACACATGTAGCTTATATTGTTAATAGTTTAACACTTGTCTTGCTTAATTAAGTTATATTTTTAAATATTTATAAAGAGTTTTCTTTAATTTGTTTTATGTTTTAATGAATATGTATGATTCTCTTATTTAAGAAAATGTAAATAAAACTATTTATAAATTAAAACTCACAAAATATTTTAAAAAATCAATTAATTTGAATTTCAAAATAAGATTTCCAAATTCAAATTAATTCTTTGAAATCAAACCAAAATCAATTTAAAAATGAAGATTCTATTTTCCTTTTTTAATTCCTCTTTATATTTATAAAAACAGTATATTTATTAATATGGCTTAAAATAAAAATTAACAAATTTTATATGATTTATAAAGAAATTATAAATCACTTTTATATTTAAATGAATTTAAATCATAGGCTATCTTATATTTTAAACTTATATAAAATATACTCAAATCATATTTATCAAATAATATTTAAAAAAGAAATAAAGTCAATTTTTACTTAAATTTAAAAATTAAACTAAGACAAATTTTAAACAATATAACATTTATTATAAATATTATCAAACCATAAAGTTATTAATTCAAATAGATTTTTTAAAAAAAGTTTAATATTAATTAAAACATAATTTACTAATTACTCAATATTTTATTACAATTTAAAAACAAACTTTATTTATTTATTTTCATGTAAGTTAAATTCCAAACAAAGATAAACTATAATATATATACAAATATATATATATATACATTATAATTTAAACATTTATTTTAGCTTTTAAAAGATAAAATCACAAATTAAATATTTATTAAATTGATTATTAAACCAAAACATATTTTATAAATCAATTTTGTCAATATCAATTTAATTTTATATAAAGATTATTAAATTGATATTGTCAAAAATTCCGGGATATCACATTCCTTCCCCCTTAAAAGAATTTCGTCCCCAAAATTTAAAACAAAGGTAATTTAATAACCTATTTAAGATTTTAAATTTTAAAACCAAGCATATATCAAACATATGCTAACAACCCTAGCAATCAATTCAACCAATCAAACAAAATTAACTATCCAGACAAAATTCTGGATAGAGTTTCCTCGAGTTTCCCAAGTAAACACTGGGATATTCGCCCTATAAAGCCCAAACAATCAACACTACTATGCTACAGAATTCCTACTCATCTAGATCCTATAACTGAACAAGACATCAGACTATAGACAAGTCTGACTCAACAACCAAATCTCCCCGACAGCTGATTCCAAAACCCGAAATAGATATACACGTACTCCCTCAGAGATACGTGAAACACATCGAATTCCAGTTGTCCAAACTGGCAATTCAATCCAGATAATCAAACACTTATCCAAAACAGAACACAGAAGAAATCCAAAACATCTCGGAGCTAGCTTACCCAACCTTACCAAAATTTATAGCTCCTAAAACTGAGAAAACTTATCCAAAACTAGACTTCAGATCCACAAAACCCTTCGGGCGATCCTGAGCTGCCTACCTCCTACCTGATCAGCTCAATCCTTGCTGATGTCTCAAGAAACAAACTAGACCAATCCCAATCCACCAGAATGTTCCTCCTTGATCAATCAAGATCAAGAACAACTCTACTCACAACCATCAGAAGAAAACAACTTCTCCTATCCGGAAAAGAAAAGCAGATTCACTCCCAAACTGCTTCCGCTGCACAACTCTGATCTGGAGCAGAAAAGAATGCTGATGAAGAGCACAAGCACAACTGGACAGCAAAACCAAAAAGATCTCTAATAACCAAGAGAAAACTCAGAAGTTCCTCAAATCCTGAGTTGCTTCAACAAACTCCATCTCAAGGAACCAACCTTCAACTAGTTGAACCACCGGTACCACTGAATTTCTAGATGAAGACAAACTCTGACTTTTCTGAAAATATCCAGAAAAATCTCCAACAATCCCAAGAGAATACCCAATCATCGCAAGTCACTTTTGCGATCAACCCAAACTAAAATCCAAAGAAAACTGTTCTCTCTTTACCAATCAGAACAGCTTATGCTGGTCTTGCCAATCCATCCAAGAAATGGATTCTACTCTACTACTTCTGAACTCCATCTTCAGAAAACTGCTAAGCCAGAAAATCCTGCCGACATACAGAACACTCCGAGCTGCACTGCTGATACCAATGCCAAAGAATTCCTAATCCAAAGCTTCTCGAGAAACTCAGACTTCAAATCACACAGAAACATCCTGCTGAACTCAGCCACAACTCTAAAGCAGACTCACTTCCTTAAACTTGTTCCAAAGAAATCACCTTCGGAAACATCCATAATCACTGCATCTCATCACGCAGCTACTATTTCCTGAGGTATCAAGATATCATCACTCGCTTCTGTTCAGCCAACAGATTCAAACTCTATTCATCCAACTTCAAAGATGAACTCCAAACCTTAACAGGTTTCCTTCAGAGATCAATGAAGTCCTTACACCACTTCAAAACTCACTCGAGACGGTATTAGGTCTACAGTCTCGACGGATATACTACCAACCTAACATTCAAACTCCAACCAATCGGTAGTTGTGTTATGCACACCACTACTCCAATCTACCTTTATAACCCGTCCTGGAAAACCCGAACAGGTAACCCAACAGATAGGTAGAAATAAAAAAATATATATAAATATATTAAAAATTACAAATACGCTCTCTCAAGATAGACACAACTCCAGAGCCTAGGTATTCACTCAACCTAATGCTCTGATACCAACTGTGACGACCCGACTTTCCACTCCCAGAAAATCGCATCATCAATTAAGAAAGAAAGGGGTAGAAGAAGAAAAGAAAGAAGAGAAAGAAGAAACAACACAAGAATCTCAACAGCGGAACGAATAAATTATATTAATAACATAAGTATTTACATAATATACAATACCAATCAGAGATACACAGCATACGCATCACATATACTAGACAGTTATAAACACCTGTCTAGTATTTACAACTCAATACAATCACAACACAGAGAAAACACAGCGGAAAACTATATCTAACGCGGAAGTCTCCTGCTCCATTGCTCCTCCATTATTCTTCAAAGCTAGCCTGAATCCCTTGGGTACTCGTAAAAATTTGAGTACCCAAGAGTTTAAGAAAGCAAAGATAAACTCCGGGTCAGACATGGGTCTGGTGTGAGTAACAGGTTAAGGTTGCTTAACTTTAAAAACCTTTGAAAAGAAAAGGTATCACGTAAGACTTCCCACACATAAACATGGAAAAGATTTTACCTTACGCTAACCAAAACATTTGATAGGAAATCCGATGATATTATAATAGTGTCTAGGGTTTTCAAGTAAATAAGAAATAGCCGAAATTGTTACATGATTAAATTCCATCTACTAGCCACAAAAGTGGGTAATACAATCAAAACCGTTGGCACTTATTGGATTGTGGATTCCATACAATGGCAGGGCTACATGGGTACCGCCCGTCACAGTACGTGGCCTAGATCACCATACCGAGGAGCCACCCTAACTCCCCTGCAACACAAGGCCGGAACCATTCCTTACTGAACAGTTTCGAACAAGACAACCCCGGCAGTTGTTGCAATCAACCGCCCACACAACCGAATATATAAAGGGACTTCTAGACTGGGATCAATCTTGCTCTCCAGTGGGGGCTACCCACGAAGCCTTGCTGCACCTCCCCTGTTTTAGCCATTCTCGGTTGATGAGGCTTGAGGCTATGATTACCTTTATAGGACATATCTCTTAGAATGCTCATCGTCCACCTGACGATGTTCTGAAAGCATTCAATCCATACAAGTTCGTTCCGGGTTCGAACGAAACCGAAGGCATTATCTCGTTACTCATTATGGAATCACCCACAGAGTTAACGACGATAACCCTTGCACTCTGAATCTTCATCTCGAATCTATAAGTACTATTCCGTCAAACTCATTACGGAATCACCCACAGAGTTATACTGACGTATAGCCCTTACACCTCGAGTCTTCACAAAGCTCCATTTGGATTCACGACCTAACGTTATTTGGAATCGATGTGGTTTTCGAATATCCAAATATGGAAACCCGATCCCGGTCTCATCGAAATCCAAAGCGTGTCTTTTAGGTCCAAGTTGTTTTAAAGTTTAAAACAATTCAATTTAATATTATTTATATACACACAGATAGATAATTCTCAACATCATAATAGATCATCAATATTATCATCACATCAGATAATCTATATTGTCAACTCAAACAGATAATTCATATTATCAACTCAATGCAACCATAGCATCCAAATCACACAACAACATTTATCTCATAACTGAGATCTCAACCATTCAGGGTAATAAATATCAATCATCATTCATAAGCAAAGACTTATTAAATCACCATCTATAATTAATTTAACATGAATTAAATTAATTACTTCTTCCTTTATTAATTTAAATTAAATTAAATTAATTACTTATCCATACAAATCTTGCTTACACCAATTAATTACTCTTAACAAGTTACCCTAATTTATCATCTTGATTAATTACCGTTTAATTAAATTCAAGTAATTAACCTCTAATTAATTTCACAAATTAATTATTCCAAACCAAACCAGTAATTAACTTGTAATTACTTCATTAATTAATTAATTATAATTAATTGCATTAATTCTTAATTAATTACATTAATTAATACCTTCATTGATTAATTGTTCTTAATTAATCAACCTTTAATTACATCATTAATTATTAAATTAATGATCCCAGATTATTTTATAACTACTCTATTAAATTAATTATTAATTATCCGTATTTGATTAATCATTCCTGATCAATCACATTTAGTAATTACATTAAATTAATTACATTTCTTAATCATTTCAAAGAACTCAATGAACACAACCTAAATTAATTACACTAAGTAATTAATTATTAATTACTTACCTAAGTAATTATACAACATATAAATTACATATTAATTACACAAAGTAATTAATTTCCAAAACTCCTCCATTAAATTACATCTAGTAATTTATTTTCTTAATTACTTCACTAAGTAATTTTCCATTTTTAATTACATTGGTAATTACTTTTCAAATCAACCAGTGATTAAATTAAATTAATTAAACTTAATTAATTAACTTAATTAATCAATAACTTAATTAATTACAATCAGTAATTAATTTTCTTAATTACTTTCATTAAGTAATTATATTTAAATAATTCTCAAATGATTATCTTAAATTAATTAATCCAATTAATTATTAAAATTAATTACATTAATTAATTATAAAATAATATTAAGTTAATGACCTTCATTAACCAATAACAAATCTTTAATTACTTTTCTAAAGTAATTAATTGAATTAATCAATATTAATTCTTTATTTATAAAACTCATTAATTAATTTCTAATTATTAAATTAATCAAGTGATAATTAAAAACTTAATTGGTTATTAATTACTTGATTAATAAATTCAATTCATTAATCAAATCTTATTTAATTAATTCCTAAATCATACTTTAATCAAGTTTAATTAACTTACTTAAACTTTTAATTAATTAAATAAACCCTTAATTATTTAATTAATATCCTAATTATTAATTAATTAAATTAATTAATTAAAATCTTAATTACTTTGATCAGATAATTAAGTTTCAAAACAATAAAAATCATTAATCTCATTAATGATTAAATTATCATTATTAAGGTAATTTAAAAACATATTTTCTTTTAAATTTTTATAACTTCCATTTTAAATTAAAATGAAATTAAATTTAAACTTGAACAAGATTTAAGTATTTAAAACTCTCTAGTTTTCAATTTAAAGAATCACTTATCTTTTTAAAGTAGTTTTAAAAGAATAGTTTAACTTTAGGCTATATTCAAATAAATTTAAAATATCTTAAATATTTCAAATGACATTGAAACATTTAAATTCAAATCTTATTTAAATTATAACCCAAAATTCAAATCATGTTTCAGACTTAAATTCAAAGATTTAAATTTAAAACTCTGTTTTAAATTTCATTACACATGTGTATAAAATTCTAAAAATATTCAACTTGATTTTAACCCTTGAATTTAAAACTTGTTTTATTTGAACTTTTAGGTTCAAACTCTAATTTGAATTCAGGTTCAGATTTAACTTAGAATTTAAATCTTGTTTAAATCCTTATTTTCAGATTTACATTATATAAAACTGTGCAGGTTTTAATTTAAATATTTCATTTCCTGCAAATCTTGTTTATTCAAAAACTGGAATTCAAAACATATTTGCATTCATCATTGAATCTTACTTTAAGTTCAGATTTAAACTTGCCTTGTTTATTTTTAAATTTAGTTTTAAAAATTTAAAACCTGAAACAGATCTGGTTACAGAAACAAAATACTGTCACCAAAGAAAACTACCTGAGCCAAATACTAATTTACTTCGAGTCATTTTCCATTTAACTTCGAGCAAGAGCTGAATTTACCCGAGAACCATTTCTTCACTATTTTCCAGAAACCAAAACACCTCCCAGTGACCACTTTGCACATGCACAAAATCCTTGGCAAATTCCGATCATCAATGATGATCGTCTACATCCACCATCCCCCCCTCGAATCCACATGACCACCAAAAACATCAGAAGTCTCCAATCATCCAAATCAAACAGACAGCCCCCTTTTTCCAAAACCTGGAACACAGCATTTCCCACAACTCCAAAACTGTCAACAATGATTTCACCCTCCTCCGACCATCGATGAAGCTACAATTCCGGCTACTTACTCCCCTAGGGTCCAGCAACCATCCTTCAAAAACCCTAAACACTCGATCAACCGAGGAGATCGAATTCAAGAAAAAATTAGAACCCAGTAAAAACTAGGGTTCAAAACCTTAAATTCAAATTTCAACATCAAAAATGAATGGCAACCCAAATCAGTAATTTTCCCATCTTCTCTGATATCTCCTTCTACTCCAGAAACACTTTTAACCCATTCAAACACAAAAATCAACTGAACTAACCTAAAATACAAAATACAGAGAAGTTTGAACTGCTCAGATTTTTACTTTATAAATTGTGATTTTAGATTTAATATTTATGAATTTGCATGATGTTTTGATATCCAAACCTGAAACATTGATTTATAATGTTTATATTTTCCACTTATACAATTTTATTTCTCTGTTATTAATGTTTCCAGGCAATACAAGTAATATCCAACTTGTATAAATTTTTAAACTCTATTTTATCCTAACAAACAGGTTTGAATTTAAATGCCTAAGTCAGATACATCAGCAATTACTGATCAAACCAAAGCATACACACCTATATCAGTATAAAGTAACTTCCAAAAATTCATATACAAACAAATTTTCTGCAAATTTTTATCGTGCATATCAATTCATTCCAGAGATAAAAACAAGCAACCAGATTTTGTTAAAGAAAAATTCAGAAGTTACTCACCTTAAACTCAGAAGAACAGAGCACCTTTGATTTAGTAAAACTTTTAAATTCTGACTTTTAAATGCAGCAGTGTTATGCAAGTGGAAATGAAGGGCTGCTGCTTATCCCAATCTACATGCATGCAGGTCATTCTAGAGATGAAATGCAGATATTTGAAGGATTACAGACTTGAGATTGTAGAAATTTCCAGGTTTGTAAGAATGCAGTTTTGAATTTGTGCAGGAAACCATTTCAGATTGTTTGCATGTGCTTTTAGATTGAATACAATATAAATTTGCATGCTAATGATACAGGGGTTTTGCCATGCATTTTTGAGGAAGAGTTACAGGGGTTACATTTCAATTTGGAAATGATTTCAGAGATTTTCAGGTTTGCTATTTTTGTTTTTGAAATGAATATGCAGATGTGTTTTTGAGGGGTTTTGAGAGTTTTAGATTTTTAATTTCTTTTGATTCATTTATCTTTTGTTTTTGAAAAGGAGAATGAGGGGAAAATGAAAATATTTTAAAAGAGGGCTGAAATAAATTTAACAGAATAAATAAAAGAAAACAAAGATTAAATTACACTTGTCATATTTCTTGATTTACAACTAACACATGTAGCTTATATTGTTAATAGTTTAACACTTGTCTTGCTTAATTAAGTTATATTTTTAAATATTTATAAAGAGTTTTCTTTAATTTGTTTTATGTTTTAATGAATATGTATGATTCTCTTATTTAAGAAAATGTAAATAAAACTATTTATAAATTAAAACTCACAAAATATTTTAAAGAATCAATTAATTTGAATTTCAAAATAAGATTTCCAAATTCAAATTAATTCTTTGGAATCGAACCAAAATCAATTTAAAAATGAAGATTCTATTTCCTTTTTTAATTCCTCTTTATATTTATAAAAACAGTATATTTATTAATATGGCTTAAAATAAAAATTAACAAATTTTATATGATTTATAAAGAAATTATAAATCACTTTTATATTTAAATGAATTTAAATCATAGGCTATCTTGTATTTTAAACTTATATAAAATATACTCAAATCATATTTATCAAATAATATTTAAAAAAGAAATAAAGTCAATTTTTACTTAAATTTAAAAATTAAACTAAGACAAATTTTAGACAATATAACATTTATTATAAATATTATCAAACCATAAAGTTATTAATTTAAATAGATTTTTTTAAAAAAAGTTTAATATTAATTAAAACATAATTTAGCAATTACTCAATATTTTATTAGAATTTAAAAACAAACTTTATTTATTTATTTTCATGTAAGTTAAATTCCAAACAAAGATAAACTATAATATATATACAAATATATATATATACATTATAATTTAAACATTTATTTTAGCTTTTAAAAGATAAAATCACAAATTAAATATTTATTAAATTTGATTATTGAACCAAAACATATTTTATAAATCAATATTGTCAATATCAATTTAATTTTATATAAAGATTATTAAATTGATATTGTCAAAAATACCGGGATATCACATATATCTCATTATTGATTGGTTTCCAGAATTGATAATGAATTCTAGATATGTATGATTCACCCATTCGATATTGATTTAGTGATTTTGTTTTGATATGTTTTATTATATGGGTGATGACATCTTTATGTATGGTTTTGTGATATTTGATATTATATGCTCTATTCGAAAACGGTCTGTGATATTTTAACAGGATAGATTTATGTCATGCCCATATATTACATATTTGATGATATTATTAACATCACATACTATTTTTCCTAGGTTAGACATAACCTGACTTTGTGTTATTTCATAATAATCGGGTCAGTCCGAGACATTTAAGGTACAAGGATGACTTGACCAACATGTATTTCATTAGGCTTAGAGGATTTCTATATTAAGATTATTATATGATATTTGTTTGACATTGCTTCATTATATGTATATATATAATCGACATATGATTATATTGTATAACATTAATGTATTTATATTATGTGCTATCGCTGCAACAGAATCTATGTTTTCTGTGTTGTACTGCATGTTATGTGTTGTTCTGT
This sequence comes from Allium cepa, assembly GCA_030765085.1. NCBI lineage: Eukaryota > Viridiplantae > Streptophyta > Magnoliopsida > Asparagales > Amaryllidaceae > Allium > Allium cepa. The sequence goes on from CM060931.1 coordinate 62,404,252, forward strand.
CCTGCAGGCACACATGTCTATTGCTTTATACCGATACCGTGTATTTAAATGTGAGTTATATCCTTGATGTTTTATTACGTACCAATGGAAGTCCAAGGAAATATTAACATGTGTACCCCATATAGTCTCATTTTCCATATTATCTGATAGTATTAATCTGTAATACTCTCGGATAGTATGAGTATGGAGGTGGGGTGTCATACAGAATCTCCTAAAATAAAATGGAATGCCTAAACCACTACCTAAGATGGTAGTAAGAGACAAAATCCTTTGTCACCCGCCAAGATGGCTTGAACAAAGCACCTCCTAGAGGAAGGTCAGAGTAAGCCTTTAGTTTCGTCCGAAAGGGCCTAACCAAAGCATCTACCAACCTTTAGTGTCGTCTTCAAGGCCTCATTGGAGCATCTTCTAGAGGTAGATCGAGTAAGTCTCTAGTTCTGCTTAAGATAGCTACCTAATGCGCTGGACTAGCCTTCAGTACTATCATTAAGACCTTGCTAAGGCTCCTCCTAGAGGGAGGTCGGGTCAGTCTTTGGCTCTGCTTAAAGGTAGTTGACCAAACGCACTGGACCACAAACCTAAATCATTACTTAAGATGGTGATAAAGGGTACGATCCAAGTTAAGATCACCACCCAAAGAGTGGCTCAAAGAAAGGGACTCGGATATCGAAAGCCCAAAGAGTGGCGATAAGTGGCGCAAAGAAAGGGACTCAGACATCCAAAGCCCAAAGAGTGGCGCAAATAAAAGGAACTCATACGTCCAAAGCCCAAAGAAAGGCAAAATGAACCCTGTCGAAAATGAACTATTTGTATTCCAAAAAAGAATCAAGCAATCTTCTAAATGAAGAACCATATAATATGAGCTATTCATGATCCTCAACAAACACAATCTTCTATTATTTTTGCGAATGAGGATTTTTGGTCTTCTGTTGTTACTTCAAGATGAGAATTTCTGGTCTTCTATTGTTACTGCTAGATGAGGATTTCTGGTCTTCTATTCTTACCATCAGATGAGGATTTCTGGTCTTCTATTCTTACTGCAGATGAGGATTTCTGGTCTTCTATTATTATTACCAGATGAAGATTTCTGTTTTTCTATTATTGTTGCCAAGTATGGATTTCCGGTCTTCTATTATTGCTAGAGAGTTTCTTGGTCTTCTATCATTATTACCAAATGGGTTCCTAGCCTTCTATTCAGAATGTTGTTATTACCAAATGGTTTTTTGGCCTTCTACTATTATTGCCAAAAGAATTTCTGGTCCTCCCCCATGATATTTCCACTTAGGGAATTATAATTCATAAACGATTATCTAGTTTTCTATTCATGTAATCATTATTTCTAGATAGTTTTCTAATCCTAATAGACTCCAAAAATAACATTAGGTTATGGACAAAAGATCCTTTAGGATTTTTTTCAAAGTTCCGAAAGGTTTTCCTAAAATCAAATTAGAAAAGCTGGCAATAAAAGCTATGGCTTACTTTACGTTTTACAAGAAAAAAGGGTTAGAAAGAAAACCTTGCGGAAGAATGAAAAAAGATGGCGAAATTCTCAATTCTAACCTAAAGAGCAAAAGGCTTCTTTTATACAAGAAGGGGGCAAATATTATCCATATAATTTTCAAATGATAGAAGCAAAGGAATCAATGCCGAAGCTAAGGATTCATGTCGAAGATTAAGGTTTCGGACGCTAATGCAAAAGAAATAATTGATATCAAAGGCCTATAACCGATAATGGAGCTAAACTACTTCAATGTCATTCTTCATCGGTATAAAAATGAAAGAAGGTTGCCACATTTCATCATGGAAGCCTACAATGATGCTGCATTGATCCCATGCCTCATTCAATTTATGCCACATTGATTGCATGCCGTAATCAATCAACGCCACATTAATTCCTTGTCGCATTTCTTTCCATCAACGACGCTTCTCATCTTATCAAAGCCGCCTCTTGTCAGCGTCACCTCTAATTAATGCTATGTGTATTTAATACCACACCTAATCAATGTCATACTCTATCGATGCCACCCTTTATTAATGCCACATCCCATTGATGCCGCATTTTATCCATAATGAACTTAGTCGATGTCGTCCTTTAGCCATATCACGCTTTATCAATGTGATGACAAGAGTAATATTAATGTCACATGACGCAAGCTATTAATCGATGTCGTATTTCATGAATTTGCATGATTGTCGATGTTACACGACATGCATGCCATATGATGTCGAAGGTCGTGCAAAGAAAGAAGAGTAAGACCATTTACAAGAGCAAGTTCAAGAGGATTTAGTGTATTTTCCTTCATAAAGCTTCAAAATTCTTCATATTCAATTACATGCTCTATGACACCACAAAGTCCCACATCGCCAATGGAAGCAAGTCTACCTTCTTCCAACCACTATAAATAGAGATGCGTCCCTTCATGGAAAGGAGCCCTTAATCTCTTTCTCAGTCTTTTTTACTTTTTCCCATTAGGATCTTCTCAAAGTTCTTTTTATTATGATAAAGAGAGCTCGAGGATAGACAAACATAATTAAGGAAAACGAGAAAGATGATGACATATTTGTAAACCAGAGCTTGACAGTTAGAAATTTGCATATTAGCACCAATTTGTAACATGTTCATAATTGAATAAAGAGCATAACTTGAGCATGTTGCATATTGACTATGGACTTGCTTATTTGCCTATTTTCTCTTTTGAACCGATGAACTGTATTTTAAACAAATTTGTAAATAATCATAAAACCGAGGAATATTATTGAAATTTCTGTGAACATGCCTTCTTGTACACACACCTTAAACATTAAACCAAATTTTAGTTTAACAGTACTTAAGAAAGCTACCGTTTATTTTTATTATTCACTCTCTAAGTTATATCACTGGTATTTACATAAACATGCATGTATGTAAATAAAATCAATTAGCAATCACTAACTAATCCATCACTTATCCAATATTAATTATTCCACATATTAATTAACTGGCATATGAATAATACTAATATAATATCATAATGGAAATTCATTCTGCTAAACAGATGTCCAACAAAATCTGTTCAATTCAACTATAGAAGAACGGTGTTTTTTATTTTGCTACCGGAATGTCAATGCTAAACATAATTACGGAACTACGTAATTTTTTTAGCACAATTAATTTATCAATATTTTTATTTCAACAAATCAATCAAATCATTGTACTAAGTCGTTCTATTGATTAATACAAACCAGCTGTCGAAATCCGCGGGCCAAACAGACTCATTATGAATGCGTTAAAAATTTTCAAAGTCTAAACTTATTTAAGTTAACAACTTAATTAATTAAAACCCTACAAAACCAACTACACTCCCACACTCCAACCTGGACCATTAACCCAAACCCAAACCCAATCCTTCTTCTCAAATCCTATATTTCCAAATTCATATTCCCTCCAATACAAATCCCAATTCTAAGAAATTGGAGCCAATAAAACCAATGCATGAACCGTGCGGATATGCATCTTGCACGATTCCTCCGATCGCTACACGGACCACCTCCATAAATCATGAGTGCCTCGATCGGCTCAGCTGCACCACTAATGTCCATTCCAACTATCTCTGTCGCCAATTCGCCGTTCAACCTCAAATTTGAAAAAACGAGCTTAAGGAACCACACGTACAATCATCGATCACCCACGCCTCATCCACTTTTAGCCACCACCACCACCGATCAAACCCTTATACGCGGTCCCACCTTCAGCCACATGATTATCCATCTCAATGTTCCACAACCATGCCTGCAACCCAAAATTCAAATACCCAAAAAACGAAGCTTCTAACCCTAACTCAAGTTCATCCATGCTCCACTCGCGACTTTCACCACTGATTTCGCCACGTCCTTACCCTGCTCATATCTACACGATTCCTCCCCTCGAACCCACAATCGTCGGAATTTCACCAATGAACGGGAAATGTTCACCTAATCATCATGACACCCCTTAAAATCATGATACTTTGCTTAAAAATCATGATTTCTAGATATGAACATGCTCGTATACTCCGCTCATCGATTCGTAATGGTTGAAAAACTATCATCACTCGACTATTCACTGTAATCGAACGGACTTTGCCCCCTCCTCGATAAAATGACAAAGCACTATATTTAAAAATTACTAGGGACTATATTGAACAATTTTTTAGTTGACCACGTTTTCTAATTTCTAACAGTTTATAATAATTTTTGAACCTATGAGTGGGAGTTGGGTTTTGTTTACATTAAGCAAGAAAGAAGAAGAAGTACAAATGCCAAAAGTCTATACTTATGTTTGTGTGTTTGTTTTCCATTTACAGTAAGCCACTTCCATTTCAAAAAAAAGTACAACCATAAGGTGATTTAAAACAATAAATTTAAACATGGGTACTATATCAAATCACAATCAAGCTACTAACAAATTTACACCATGTGCCTTATCTACAAAAGTATGAAACAAGATTTAGTGTTCTCACCTTCCACAAATCCAAGCTTAACCCTTTTACATCCTCTTGAGTAACGTAAGGACTTTTGAGTTAAAAGATGAGATTTTTCTGATAAAAAGGTAGAGATGACCAAAAAAAGACGAAGTTGAGAATGTGAAAAATGAAATATGGAAAGGAGAAGTGAATATACAAGATGAGATAAAAATAAATAGATAAAATAAAATAAAGAAGGTTAAAGACCAATGTAACGACCCACCTTTTTGGACGGATTAAATCGACAAAAACCACATATGTCAACTCAAACTATTCAAAAGGGAGGATTGTTATGGGGTAAATAAGAAAATAAGGGAAAAAAGAGAAAACAAAACACAGAATCTCATAGTTGAATGACAAATATAATAATCAAATAATCGGTCCATAAAGATGTTTCACAATAAAATTTGATTACACTTTACAATACAATCAGATTTATACATATAGAGGAATAAATAAATAAAGCAATGGAACAACATGATGCAGTGGGATATATATAAAATAGATAATATACAATCTCTATCTTCGTCCTTTAGAATAAAGTCTTCAATGTGCTGAAATACTCAAGCTGACCCGGGCGTAATGAAAAGACAAAATATTGGATGATTTAGTATTTATGAGTGGGTTAAAACACCCACCTTTGATTTACAGTCGATTAAAAATCCGAATAAGGCCCAAAAATTGAACGGTCTCAGAATGCAGCCAAACCAGTTCCATAATATCCAAAATTTTGATATGATCGCAATGGAGAAAACTACATGTGAATCCGAGCTCGTATGAAAAAGTAATCGATATTAGATTAAATTTTCAATTAAAATTAAAATTAAATTAAATTGCAATTTCATAATTATCCATACCTCAGCAAACATAACCCACGATTGTGATGCTCTACCTCATCCAACACGTATATCCGCCTCTCTCGCCTACCAATCGCCAATGATCCATGCTGCTATACATCGATCAGGCCTCGCCAATAGCTCGACCAATGACAGCAGCGCCACTAGGCCATACGCGGTCCACCACGTCGCCTCCAAACTCCTCGCGCCGCCGCCACTGTCGTTGCCATTTTCTGGCGAAATAGAGCACCTTTGAGACGAACGAACACCATTCCTGAGACTTGCTCTCCATCCTCTTACAAACGTCGCTTCCCGATCATCAAACGGTTGACGATCCACCGTTGGATCGCAAACCCCAGAAATGGACGGTCGAGGTTCTTCATCGTTTTCTGATTAAATGATGCATCAAATTGAAAAACGAATTGCTACAGTAGATTGCGCTCGTCGAGAGCTTTCCAACAATATTTAATTTGCCATTTGAATTTTCGATTTGATTTTGATTTGAAATTGAATTTGGGAATTAGTGTTTCTGCTATTGGGAAAGAAGGAAGGAGCAAATGGAAATATACATACAGAAAAAAGAAAAAGGCTGCTAGAGTTTCAGAAAAGAAATCTGCAACGACCCGTCCTTCTCGACCCTCGAAAATCGTCACAAATACACTACTGTATAATATGCCAACGATCGAGTGTCGAAAAAGACAGATTGCTTAGGAAGAAAAGAAAGAGGTAGAAGAAGAGAAAACAAACAACATCAGAATCTCACAATCGCATCGGAATAAAATATAATAGATAATAACTGATCTTTACACAAAAAGAAACTATATCTGTTTTATACATTCAATCATCAGAATACATCACAATCAAAACAATTACTGGATAGTTATCTTAACTTGTCCTAACAAAGCCGACTATTCAGCTTATACAACACAACGGAATATACTAAAAATACGTGTGATACGGCTCGCCATCCAGCTCATCTCCTAAGCATCCTACCCTGTCTTTATAATACTCAGTCTGAATCGGGCATTATAATAAAATAACACCCGAGTCAGTCTGGAAAACCAATGTGAGAAAAATATACTCAATTTAATTATTAAAGTTTTCAAAATCCTTTGAAAATCAAAGGTAACTCGTAAGACCATGCCACAAATAAACATGTCGAGTTTTACCTTATGATAACCAAAACATATCTTATAAAATCCTCTGATATTATAATAGTATCTAAGTACAAATACTTACTCAAATAGCCGAAATTATTACATTATTAAATTCCAGCAATACTAGCCACAAAGTGGGTTCTACAAACAAAACCATAAAGGCACATAGGGAAAATGGATTTCCAACTAATGACCAGGCACTGGGGTACCACCTATCACGGTACCTGGTCTAGATCAGCATACCGAGGACACCTCCGTTCCTCTGCAACACAAGATCGGACTACCCCTTACTGGATAGCCCGAGTAAGATCACCCGGTGGTTGGGATCAGTAACCATCCACACAGCCGAATAAAAAGAGACCTCTAGACAGGGATGACCTTACCCTAACTGGGTGCTACCCACTCAGCCTTGCTACATAACCCCTGATTTTCAGTCATTTCTCGGTTGATGAGGCTCGAGGCTAAGCATTACCTTTTTAGGACACATCTCACTTAGAATGCTCATCGTCCTCCTGACGATTATCTGATAGCACTCATCCATACAAGTTCGTTCCGGATTCGAACGGAACCGAAGGCACTACTCCTACTACATCCATTTTGGAATCGTCCTCGGAATTAGTAGCGATTAGCCCTTGCACTTCATTGCTCCATCTTCGACTCCAAGCTCTTGTCTTCATCACGAAAACGTACTTGCTGGATTGAAGTGGTTTTCGGATCTCAAATCCGATCCCGGTCTCTTCGAAACAACGTTCGCTATTTTTCGGTGAACTCAACCCCGGTTCTTTAGGAATACTCAAACAAGAATAAGATCGGAGTTCACCTCCTAACCGTTTGTGACGGATTTCCCTATAAACGTCCTAAAAGAATGAATGAGTTTATACGTACATTATAGCACCTCGAACGGTAACTATAACATATAATTCTCATACCTCTTCTAGGTATTCCAAAGTTAAATTTGGGCCCAGATTTGATAGTCGGTTATTTAACTATCAAATAAACAATCAATTCAACCAATTATTTATTTACACTAGTAAACTCCAAGTTTATAAAAATTAGATTTAATAAATTTAAATTACTTTACCCAAAATTTTATACACTTAAAATTTTTTAAATAAAACTACTTAAAACACTTTATTCAAAATGATAGTTATGAAAATGTTTAAAATTTCAAGATACAACTTAAGCCAAAACTACCTTTTTAAAATAAAGCTACTCTAAAAAATTTAACAATTTAATAATTTCTTTTTAATCATAATACCAATTTTATCCTTTTGAAATCATTACTACTATAACTAGCTAAATAAATATTTTACTTAAAAAAAATAAAAATAAAAATTCTCTAAAACATTATTTTTAAAACCAACTTTAAAACTTTAATTCATACTTAAAAGCTACTTTGAAACATACTTGGCTTTTCAAGGAGTACACTTCCATTTCAATATAGCCCATCTAATCCTTTATAAATCCTGCTCGATTTATCCCAATTTAATTTACGTCCCAATCACGTAAATTCTTTCAATGCTTTAAAAATAAAATCACTTTTATATTTAAAACGCATTCCATCTCCTTAAAATCGCTTTAAAAAGTATATACTAAAATTATTTAAAATAAAGCTATTAAATTCTCTATTTTAAAATAATACTTATGAAAATCTATAAGAGTATCTTGAGTAAAAATTATACCAAAATTACCTTTTTATAAATAAAGTTATTATATTAATATTTACGTTAAAATTCTCTTTTAAAAAATCATAATACTAATCTACCTTTTAATATAATTAACTACCACAATTAACTTAAATAAATATTTACTTTTCACTTAAAAATAATTAAAATTTCTTGAAACATTCTTAAAAAACATTTTAAAACTTCTAGTTTATACTTTGAAATCATTTCCTTAAAAATATACTTAGTTTTCTAGGAAAATATATTTTCCAACTTTAAAAATAAAATCACCTTTTATTTTTTTTAAATGAATTACAATTTTTCTTATAAATTCCCACCAGAATCTATACTTCCAAATTTATCCACTGATAAATATTCCACTTCATTTATAACCCAGTTTGCAAATTTCCATTCCTTATTTCCTTTTAAATCACCATTTCCAAAACACCTAATCAATTCAAACTGATTTCCTAATTTAAATTCCCTTTAAATTTATTATTCTATTTATCCAAATTCCCAATAATTATTTACTTCAAAATTTCCTTTCACTTCCTTTAAAAACCAATTTATTCTATTCTATATTTTAAAATACCAAATTATCTATTCATCCAAACCATAGCATCGAATAATTTAATTCCAATATAATCTATCACATAACATATCACAGATATGAAAATAATTACAATATTTTGAAGAATCCAGTTCGATCCCTCCAACCTGTCTTCCTGCATCCATAGATTTTAGCACAATATTAAAATACCAATTCCACTTCGAGGTGGAATATCGCGGTATATGGGGTCAACTGCTATTATGCGGGGCGCATAGGGTCTCATCCGCTATATAATGTAGGAAACAATCACTCCAATATATATACTACTATATATAATATCATATCCAAACTGATAATAATATTCACATTCAACCAATCAAACAATAATTTAAATTCTAACTATTTAAATTTAACTGATTATCCAGATGTGAGTGAGATTAACTCATCTTGAATTCGTCGAGCGTTTCAATTTTAAATTAAATCGATCGCCTTAGATTTAATCTAAAATTTTCATGAGCTCCAATCGTTCCCAGACCTACTCCACTGCGTAGCGCTCCACGTTGTGATTCCATCGCTACTTATTTCACCCAATTTCGACCTCGCATGCATTAGATATGAAATTTATAAGTTTCAATTACAAATTATGAACAAAATTCTTTTTTTTTTGTTATTATTTACCCAGAACAAATCGTAGCCATAGATTACACAGGAAAATCAAGGCCGAACTCATCATCTTCTTCCTGCTCGATACAGGGTTGATAACCCATAACCACCGATCAATGGCTAACGATTCTTCCTCCATGTCCCACTTGAACAAGATCGAAAACCGCCACTTCGAGGCCCATCGCGCCTCTACCCACGACCAGAAAACTTCACAACTCGGTCACCCCATGACGTTGAAATTCATGCACGAACGGCCAGGGTTTAAGCCGTGATTTCTCCCTCCTCGCCGCGCCGATCTCGATCACCACCACTCACAACATAGATCTTGCTTCCGTTTCTATTTTTGCAGTTGAAGATTTGAGACGAAAGTCGATAGTTTTCGAGATAAATAAGGATGAAAGTTATTGTTTTTCGGCCATTGAAAAAGACAACAGCTGTAGAAACTAGTTATATATATGTATATATATTTATTAATATTAATTTAATATTATCTCAAATTTTAACAAGCTTTCAAACGAACTCCAAATCACACGTGCCGCCTGGCATTTAAAAGGTTTTACCCACCTTCAAACACAATGGAACATGTTTCGGAGGCTAATTCAATCATATGTGGAAGATAGGTTTTTGAATCGATTTAAAATATTAAATTATCGATTTTTATTTCAACGCATTTCTCTCCCATACGAACAAACGGTAACTCCAAACTCTACGAAAATTGAAATTTGATAATAATACACTATTATGGATCCAGTGGAACTGCTTTCACCGAATTTCGAAACTGTGCCCCGGAAGGCTACTTAACCCGTCGATTTATTCGAGTGATTTTCAAAATTATCGAAATCATTTAAAATTTCAATTTTAAAGTTTTACTAACTTAATTATAAATCATATAGAATTTATATTCATATTTGAAATCATTCTAATTAAATTTAAATCAAAATATGTTTATTTGCATTATCACTATGTATTAAGTTCCATTAGTAACTAAAATAAATATTCCAACGACTTTAGATTCCATCCAAAGGTCCAATATTAAAACTCAAATCCAAGCGGACATTAAATAAATTTTAGAAACCATTTCCATATCTATATACTCCCAGAATCACAAATTATCCAATTTCAAATATTAAATTATTATTATCCAAATCCAATTGAATTGTCATATTTGAAATTATAACTCCTTTTATTGATTCAACTAAGATCTCCATATTTTGAAATCAATTAACAATTTAATTTCAACATTTTAAATAAATTAAATGTTCAAAATTAATGACCAAATTTCTGGGTCGTTACATTCCTCCCCCTTATAAAAAATTTGTCCCCGAAATTAGCTAAGGTAGGAAAAATGCTCCTAAACCATTAACTTTCCCAAAACCTACTTAATTAAAACTTACATTCACTTCTCAAAAACCTTTTAGTTTAATCCCAAAACCATTAGCTTATATTCTAACTCAAGACTTGGATTCTACACATCGTTCCAAAAATCAACTTTTCTAGTTAATCCAAAAATTCGAAAAAAATTCTAATTCTCAAAACTTTCGAAATTTTTTGACGTCTCCTTTGTACGAAGAGCCTTTTACAATATCACAAATATGATAAATATATATACATCGACCCACACGGTCGAAAAACAAAATATATCACGATATATTATCATTTCTTAACTCTACTGCGTAGGTGTACCTCACATTAGCGTTTTACAAGCAAGCGGCTAATTTATTATGCATTTACGCGCTCCAAACTCTATCTGATTGCCTCCCATGCCTGTATTTTCTCAAACAAGCACGTAAGTTCCAACAATATGAAATTTTTAACAACATTCCATTTACCTACTAGCCAAACACATCAATTACATAGCCCAAACAAATAAACTTCAAAATCCAACTTGTTAACCATATATTGTAAGCAATCACAGGATTTCAACACTATTTTAATTTCCTCTATACATCCACATTTCATTTTACTCCACTGGACATGATTTATAACTAAGTCACTATATTCAATTCACGCTTACACCAACTAATATGATATCCATATCAAATTGGTTTATAGGCCTTTCTTATACAATTTCACCAAATTTCAAATTTATTTATTTGCGTCACATTTATGATTCACTTCCATTTATATGCAAATCTGCTTAATTAAATTTCAATCTATTCTAATTGATTCAAAACCAATTTTATTTACTTCTTTTAATTCATTTACTTTGTTTACGACAAAACCACTAATTTTCTATGCAAGTTTGTTGTTATTCAAGCAAATAACAATTTCTTAAGCTCATAACCATTTTAAATTAATTCCAACTCAATTTATATTAATTTTATTCCATTCTGAATTATTTACACCCATACAATCTGATTTCCATTCAAAACCATTCCAAAAACTTGATAACGATCATTTCACAACTTACTTAAGTTATTTCAGCTCCTCAATAACTCTGTTTCTTCTTGCTTCAATTCTATTCCATTATAATTTAATTCTTATCTAATCAAATTCCATTTTGTTTTCTAATTTTAATTCACTTCCAATCTTAAATCAGCATTTGATTTTTATTTCATTTACGAAGATATCAAACAATTTTTTTACTTTGGGTTTTATTTTCTTTTCAATTTTATTTAACCAACTTAAATCCACTCCATTAAATAAGAATTTAATTCCATTCAATATTATTGTTAACCCACTTTTTGGTCAAAGCTGGAATACCAACAAATTGGCAAGGAATGATGGATATCAGGATTGGAGATCGATTGGAAACAAGGTTGCAATCGATGTCATTAAAATTTGGCCGAGCTCCGATCAGGACGGAATTGATTAGAGATGATGATGAGGATTAGGAAAGGCTATGTTTCAAGTTTCAGATCGATCGGAGGTCGTATGCATAAGATATGGATGGATTAAGGTGCGCAAGGCACGGTTCGTATCGATGCATTTCGCATCGATCAGCATATGGTGGTTCGAATCGATACATTTCGTATCGATCATCAAGTAAGTATTTTGAATCGGTACCATTCGTACCGATCGTCACAGGTTTGACTCGATCACATTCGCATCGATCAGCAGATGGGTTTTCGAATCGATAGTGTTCGTACCGATTAAAGGCAGAGCATAGTGGTGGACCTCGAATCGATACTGTTCATATCAATCAACATGGGCATGACTCAATGATTTCATATCGATCGGATAGGAAGGCTAGATGGATTTCGACTCGATGGCAACACACCCAATTTGGTAGGTAAGCATGCGGAGGTTTGTTCGAATCGATACATTTCGTATCGATCGGGATGGGGACAGGTGGTACATTTTGAGTCCATGATCTCGTATAGATCACCGAGCTCAGTTCGACTCCATCAGGTAAAATCTCGCTCGTATCCATCAGGTAAGGCTTCGTTCGTATCCATCATTGAGTTTAGTTTCGTACCCATCTATTTGCCTTTCATTCGTATCGATCAAATTCACCATTTCGTATCGATCGGTTCATAGATCAATACGAACCACACTCCTGCAATCGATACGAGAGAACATGCGATGCAAACTGTTGAGTACAAATGTTTTGGAGAAGTGATGGACACGTGCAAGCGTGAAGCGTGGATACGTGCACGTCTCCAGGAAAGAAGCGTTCAACTCGACGCACAAAGTGGATCAACCCAGTCAACATGCCATAGAAGTCGGATCGATCCAGAAGATTAGCGCCACGTCATTGCGCACGCGTGCTTCTGATCGAGTCGAATTGGATGGATTCGAACCAGTGGATACGAATGCAACATCACCCACGCAAATGCAATTCATATCGATCATACCTCCCAAACCACTGATCCAAATGCAACAAAATTTTCACAGTAACTTGCATACAAGGTAAGGAATGTTCCTGCCAAGTTTCATCTCGATTGGACAATTTTTTTTATGGATACGAAATGGATTCGTATCGATCGCAGATCGAGTCGAAACTTGGTGGGGTCGGTCGCGTGGGCCCACTCACGTGCCAGAAGAAGTCTCCCAAAATTTTAGCTCGGTCTCAGCCTCCAACGCATATAAATAGCCTCCTGAAGCCTACAGAAAAGGGGATCTTTTGCCTACTCAACGCTCAGACCCTACCGGATTCATTTCTAAACTTCAATACTACTATTGTACTCGAAATTCTTCATACATACTGCCGTAATCATCTGTAACCAGAAAGGATAATTAATAAAAGGATAAAAATTTGGAGTGGACATAGGCCGGAGATAGTCGAACCACTATAAAACTTGTGTCTCTATTCATTATTTCTGGATTATTGCTTGCTGTTTGTTGTGATTTGTGTTTGGAATATTGCTGATTTATATTCATACTTTGGTGCTTTCATGACATTTGGGGTTTGTGACCAATTTTGGTGCAAACACTTTGGTGCTTTCACTGAGAAGGACTAGCACCCGCTACATCGGATTAAAGTTTGGATTGGAAAAGAGTGAAGAGTTTAGATTTGAAAGACAATGACTCGTCAGACAAGCAGGAGACAAAGAGTTGAGAGAAGCCAACAAGAAGGAAGTCAAGAAACATCCTCCGGAACTGGGGAAGGACAAGTTTCGATCTACATAACCAGGGATGAAATGGAGGCTATGGCCAATTCATTGCAGGAGAGATTGTTAAAAGTCAAGAGGAAATGATGCAGACTTTCTTTGAACAGATGAGAGCTGCAGGAACGCAGAACCTTGGACCAAATACGGCGGCTACAAGTGCATGACAAGGAACTAGGGTCGCGGAACCCGATGGAGGACAGAATGCAGAACTAGATGGCAATCAATGAAGGCTTGGGGGCAGACCCGCAGGATCTGATACTGGAAGGCCTATGGATAGAGCTCAACGGGCTAGAGCGAGTGCTACATCGGCGAACCACATGAGGAGTATGTACCGGAATTCCCTCGGGGACATGGGGGGCAACCCTTGACAGACAATGCTGGATTAGTGGAAGTCATTAGAAAAACCATGCGTGGAGGTTTGACTAATAGAGATTTGGAAGGAATGAAAAGGAGTCCGTTTACTCAGGAAATCAGGATAGCTCAGAATCCACCCAAGTTCAAGCTACCTAGCGTGGAAGTATACGATGGCAAAACTGACCCGACCGATCACTTGATGAGATACACTAGACATATGGAAGTGCTGGGGGCATCGGAGGAAGTGATGGCCCGATGTTTTCCTTTATACTTGACGGACTTGGCTGCCATGTGGTTTAGGCAGCTGGAAGAAGGGTCTATCAGGACTTGGAGAGAATTGGTGGATAGGTTTTTGGGACAGTTTCGGGTTCATATTAAAAGGCCAAAGAACGTAATGACATTGACGTCGGTAAAGCAAAGGACGGATGAATCGCTTAGAGCTTTTCTAACTCGATTCAATGCAGTGGTTACTTCGGTGGATCGGCCGGATCCATCGATGGTTTTGATGGCTGCGGTATCGGGATTCAAAGATGACTCGGATTTCAAGGTATCTTTAATACGAGACCCACCACTGGATCTTGGGGAATTCTTCCACGAAGCCGAAAGATTCCTTCCGCAAGAAGACACTCGTATAGATTTAAAGTTAAAGAGTGAACGAGACTGAGTGTGGAGGACCATCCAACGGAGGCTCGGATAAGGATAAAGGAAAGAGAAAGCTGGATGACGATCCAAGAAAAGGCAAAAAGCGATGGAAGGATCCAAAGTTTTCCACATACACAGGATTAAATGAGACACCGGAGCGGATATACATGGAAACTCGGAATCGCCTTCCTTACCGAAAGCCGGCTAGGAGAGAGCCTTCTGAGAGGGAAAGGGCATCAGGGAGGCATTGCCTCTTTCATGATTTAGATGGGCACGACACCAACAGCTGCAGGCATTTAAAGGATATAATTGAGGATCATGTAAGGAATGGAAAGTTGCGACAATATGTCGGAACTCGGAATGCAGCGGCGGAGCAGGATCAACCACCGCCTACCTCAAACCATGATGGTGGGAGGCCCAGGAATGATGGTCGATTGGTTATCAATTGACCGAGATAGTATGAAATAAGTAGCAAACTATTGGCAAGCAACCAAGTCATTTACACATGTATGGGGACGGAGATAGCCCCTAGGCATGCTCTGAATGATGATAAACTGTGATGCTATGGTTTGTGAAATTTGTCTTTTGCTTTCGGATTGGACACTGCTTTTCTTTTTGGGTTTGGTTATGGAGTTTGGATTGAACTCCTGGTTTTGCTTGCTTTCTGATTTGGATTTTCGCTTGGATGATTGTTTTCTGTTTTGGATGTTGATTTGGATTTCTGATTTTCTGGTTTGATTTGGATTTTGGATTGGATTTTGATTGGATTTTTATCTGGTTTTTGGTAAACGGTCATCGGGTATGGATTATACCTGGCAAGGGGTAAGCCTCTTCGCCCGCATGTGGAAAATTGGCTTATTCAGGTCACTGAGTATGGACTATGCTCAGCAAGGGTCCGAAGAGACCAAGATTCGGCCTAGGACTTAGGCCCCGTATTATCGATTATTGTTTCAGGTCGCTGAGTATGGACTATACTCAGCAAGGGTCCGGAGAGACCAGGATTCGGCTTAGGACTTAAGCCATGGCATTGTACAACGTCCAGGGACACTGTACCACGGTCGTCAAGTGTGGACTACGCTTGGCAAGAACTCGGTGAGGTTAGCTCAACATCCAGGGACACTGGACCATGATCGTCGGGTGTGAATTACGCTTGGCAAGAGCCCGGAGAGGTTATGGATTCGGATATCGACCCGGAGAGGTCCTGGATTCGGTTATTGGCTATTGGATAAGGATGGATTAGGACTCAGTTGTCGAGTTCAGATGGATATGGAATTGGCTAAGGTTTTGGTTATTGGATTTGGAATTGGGCATCGACTCGGAGCAGTCGAGGATGATGTACTATGATGATATGGCTATGGACTTCGAATATCAGATGTGACGACCCGGAATTTTCAAGCAATTAAAATCGGAGTATTTAATTGATTTTAAGTATTCAATAGAGAAATTTTAACTTGAATTATGAATATCACAATTGATAATTTAATTATTAAATTAAATAATTTGAAGTTGGGAAAAAATTATTGAATCTAGAATTTTAAGCCGATTAAGAATAATTTGAAGGCTTGTAAAATTTATATTAATAACAATGAAGATAATAGAAGTTGTAAAATTGAAATTAGCAGTGGATTGTTTAGTTTTAAAAATTTTATTGTTTAAATTGAATTTAAAAATAGCCTTCCGAGGCGCAGTCTCGGAATTCGATGAAACCAGTTCCATTGGGGCCGTAATATTGTATTATTATCGGGTTTCAAATTTCGTTTTGATTGGAGTTGTGGTATGAGCGTACGACATATAAATGCGTTGAAGTCTATATTGAATTCAAGATATTTTGGTTTATATTCTATACATATATGTAAAATCAAAATCTAATCAACCTAAAACATCAGCCCACATTCTTTCAAATCGTGGCTACCCTTTCATTCAAACACGCCGTTGTCCATTTCAAATCGTGTCTCCTTTCAAATCGTTTTCATTCAAGTCCTCCAGTTCGTTGTCGACTTCGCAATAATGGGGGAAGCTCGAGCTCGGGATCTAGAACACGGCAAGGAGCAGGGTGAGTGATTTAGGATTTCGTCTAATTGTCGTTCATGAACAGGGTGGTGGGTGTGATTGGAAAGGGGGAGGTGGATTACGAGATGTTGGGGCGCGTGGCTTCACAAGCGACCGAGGTTTAGAATCGAGGGATGTAGGCGCGTGGGGGATGTCAGCATCGCCGACGAACGTGAGGCAAGAGCTCGGGGGTGAGAATGGGGCTCCAGTGATTCGCGAGGTTCGAATTGAGGAAGGTAACCGCGAGATCGATCTGAGAGTTTTGGTGGAAAGAGCGTCGAGTTCGGTCTCGTTCAGAGCTGTGATGATATTTTATCTTGTTCGATTTTGAGGTAAAATTAGTTTAAACATTTGTATTTATTTATTTACTTAATTAAGCTATTGATTTCCTTTTCGTTCATCAGAGGATTTAAATTGTAATATGATAACAATTCGGGTTAATAAAAATATGTGTATACTGGTAAACAATAAGTATAGATTTTATATAAGATTTTGGGAAAAAAATTATAAGGATTTGTATTGGATATTTGACTGATATAAATTGTTTTTATATGCAGTTTTAAAATGAAAATAAGATAATTTTATATGCCTTTTAAATCTACTAGTTTATTTTAAAATTATGTATTTAGGATGATTAGTTTAGTTAAATAACTTGTCAAATTTATTTTAGTTATTAAGAAAGTATTTAAAGTAAATTTAGTTCAAATTTAACTCATTAGCCAATTGAATTATAAAATAATAATAATATAAATATCTATATTTTAAAACGTTACTAATTTATTTTAAATAATGGATTTAGTGATTAATTTGTTTTATTAATCTAATTGAGTTACTAAAAGATTTTGGAAGGAGAATCATTAGTTTAAATTACAAAGTTAGTTAAGTAATCTATTAAATGATAATTAATTGTTTGATCGATTTAAATATTAATAAATCCTATAATGTTTATTCAAGGTCCAAAATTCGGGAAGAACAAGCCGATTTGGATCGGATTGGCAAATTAGAAGTCAAAGGTGAGTTGATCTCACTCAGTTAAATTTAAATTTAAATGACTAAATTTAAATAATTGTTTGAATGGTTGAATTGATTGATGTGCTATAGTATGGTATATTTTGGAATTGGCATATTATATTGTACTAACATCTGTGGATGTAGAGAAAACAGGTTGGAGGGATCCAACTGGACCCCTCAATATTTATTATTTAATATTCTCTGATGTGGTTACCTGATATTCTATGATGAATATATTGGAATATTGAATGTTATGATTTGATTGGATATATTTGGGTATAATGAATTACCAGAAATATATAAATTGGGTTTTGGAAAGAAAATAAAGGAAGTAAAGTTGTAAACGAAATAATCTTAGAAAATTTAATAAAATTAGAATGAATTGAAAAGAAATAGAAGTATGTTAAATACTAATAAATAACTTCGAGTATGGAAAGAAAAGGGTTTGAATAAACAGTAATTAATGAATTGTAAAATTATGTAATATTAATTTAAATGAATAAAGGATTATTTTAAAACTTAAAGTTTTAAATTTATTTAAAGGAATAAGAAGTAAATTGAGAAATCTAAATTGGTATTTCAACTAAAAGATTTTTGAATAAATGAAGTAAATTGGAAATCAATTTGGGAATTGATTTAAGTGTTTGAAATTGAATATTTGGAAGAATAAATTCTAGGTGGGAATTTATTAAAGAAACGAGAAAATTGTCTAAAAATAAATAGTGATTTATTTTAAAGGTTGTGAAGAGAAGTATATTTCTTTGGATAGCCAAGTACGTTTTCAAAGTAAGTTTTTAAATGAAATAAAGGTTTTAATGTTGTTTTACAAAGTATGTTCTTGGAAATTTATTATTTCTAAATGTTTAAATTCTAAAGTAAATATTTATTCAAATCTATTACCATAGTAATAATTTATAAAGAGTGACTTAGTAATTCTGTTTTAAAGGTGAAAACCTAGTTTATATTTATAAAGCAACCTTATTTTTAAATATTCATACAGTATATCTTTAATCAATTATTGAAGTAGTTTTAATTTAAATATTGTAAAGTAAATTCTAAAGTAAGTAATTGTTAATCTATTATCGTAATAATTATTTAAAGAGTGATTTGGTATTTTGTTTAAAGAAGAAATCTAATGTACGGTTATAAGATAACCTTATTTCTAGAGTATTATTTTAAATTAAGTACTAAAGTAAATTTTCTATATTAAACGTTAAATATATTTTACAATATAGTGTTTTAAATTATTTTTTAAATCTAAAAGTTTTGTGCTTGGTAATTCCAGTGGAAATAGAAATGCTTGGAATTTATTCTGAGAAAGGTAGATAGTTTTGAAAACTGTTTTCAAGGAGTATGAAAAGTGAAAATATATCTTGTGAAGATATTTTTGAGATAAATTATTAATTTGGGAAATTATTTAGTGTTGGATGGTTGTTTGTGAATATAATTGATAGTTAAATAACCGACTATCAATATTGGCCAAATGCGTTGATCGTTTCGAAGAGACCGAGATCGAGATTTATTTCTCGAAAACCACTTCGATCCGGTTTGTACGTTTCGTGGAAAACGAGTTTGGATTCGAAGATGGAGCAGTGAAGTGCAAGGGCTAGTCGCTACTAATCCTGAGGATATTTTCAAAATGGATGTAGTAGGAATAGTGCCTTCCGTTCCGTTCGAACCCGGGACGGACTTGTATGGATGAATGCTTGCGAAACATCGTCAGGTGGACGATGGGCATTCTAAGGGATATGTTCCATAAAGGTAACGCTTAGCCTCAAGCCTCATCAAATGGGAATGACTGAAAATCAGGGGTTATGCAGCAAGGCTAGGTGGGTAGCACCCAAGCAGGGTGAGGTCATTCCTATCTAGATGTCCCTTTTTATTTCGGCTTAGTGGACGGTTGCTGATCCCAACCGCGGGGTGATCTCACTCGGGATTATCCAGTAAGGGGTAGTCCCGGTCTTGTGTTGCAGGGGAGCGGGCGTACTCCTCGGTACGGTGATCTAGGCCCTGTACCGTGATAGGTGGTACCCCAGTGCCTAGTCATTAGTTGGAAATCCATTTTCCCTACGAGCCTTGTACGAGTTTTGTTTGTGTTATCAACTTTGTGGCTAGTAGCTGGAATTTAATAATGTAACAATTTCGGCTATTTTATAAGTATTTGTATATAGACCCTATTATAATATCAGAAGATTTCTATAAAAATTGTTTTAGCTATCGTAAGGTAAAAACCCGACATGTTTATTTATGGCGTGGTCTTACGAGATGCTTTTGTTTTCAAAGGATTTTGAAACTTTAATAATCAATTGGGTGTGATTTTCTCACGCTGGTATTCCAGACTGATTCGGGTATTATTTAACTGTAATGCTCGGGTCAGACCGAGTATTATAAGGTACAGGATATGATACTGTGGAGCTCAGGAGACGAGCAAGATGACGATACGTACTCTCATACTTGTTATGTATATATATATATATATATATATATATATATATATATATTCCGTTGTGTTGAGTTGTTGTGTATCCATTTGTATGATAATGATGTTGAGCTGTGACTGATGTACTCTGATGATGTAAAATATATAGACAGATATATTTGATTTTTGGAGTAAAGATTATTTATTATCTATTATATTTTATTCCGCTGCGATGGTTAGATTATGTTGTTGTTTTCTATTTTCTTCTTCTACCTCTTCTTCTTTAACCCAAATGGTTCGTATTTCTGTGCAATTTGAGTTGATTGTTGTAGAATAGTGTTGATTCAAGGGGTACGGATTTGCGGGTCGTTACACTTGGTATCAGAGCTTAGGTTGGTGATAACCTTGGCTCTGGTGGGAATTTCTCATTGAAATAGAGTCTGTGGTACTCTAGACTGAGTTTGAGCGTATTAATAGATATGAGCGCGTATTTGTTAGTGAATATAAAATGATTTTATATTGTGTTGATTGGTTTATTAAGTAGTTTATGGATTTTGGTCAATACGAGTAATTAACGTTATTGATAGGGATCTCTAAACACTTGAATAGAACAATTCGACACAGTATTGTTTTAAAGTAGGGTAAATGAAATAATTTTACCCAAATTATTTTTGTATATAAAATATATAATTCTGTAAAGTATGATAGTATTTGGATGCTTGATTGTTAAGGAGTAATAATATTAAATTATTAACACTATTGTGTAGAAATTGAATAAGAATTTGAAAACTTATAACCAAAGTTGAAGAATAAATTTATATAACAAAAAGCAATTTGAAATATAGATTATAAACGTAATTTATAAATTGAAATAAACCTCTAGAGAAATTTGTAAATATAAACTACGAATGTGATTTAACATTGGAAATAAAATCCCAGAGTAATGTCGGAGTATAAATCGAATGGATTTCAAATTTGGAATTTTAGAAAAGGGTTTAAATTTCTTGGATTTGAAAGTGGTTTTCAAAGGTTTGGAGAAATAATAGTGGTATTATTTCGGAAATATTTCTGAATTGGAATTGAATATGGGGATATTTGGAATTAAAAGTATCTGAAAGGGATTTTAAAGAGATAAAAGCATTTAATTCTCTTTCGATCGCTGGAAAATAATTTCGGTGATGACTGCAGCATCATCGAAGTTCATTTTCGAGTTCTAGAAGAGAAATAGCTACCAAGTTGTTTTAAATTGGAATTATTTGTGAACTGGGTTTGGTTTTGAAATTCTAAGGAATAATTGAATTTGCCAAAGGATCTTGGATGTAGTTGGTTTCAAAAGTGATTTGAAATTTTAGAAAATTGTTTAAACTCTGGAATCTTATTTAAAATGTTTATGGAATAATAAAAATATATTGGCTAAACAAAAGGTATAATTCCGAGTTAAAAAGTAAAATGTGAATGAGGCTGATCGTAAATAGATGAAATATGAAAATAAATAAGTTGTGACTTATAAAATTTGGAAGTAAAATAAATAGGCCAAATAAAATTGTTTGTAATGATAATGAATATAATTCAAAATTTAAAAATAATAAAATAGATTGAACTCAAGTAAAACGGTTAGAGTGATTTTTGGAATAAAAATCAAATATTGGGTAAAATTTTAAATAGACCACTTGATTGATTAATGAATATGGAAATGGAACTCGAATTTGGTTAATAAAAATTTGGGTTGTGAATAAATGATAAAATTTGAAAGTGAAGCTTGAGTTATTAATAGAAATTCAACTTAAGATTGTAAGTGAATTAAATTTGAGTTGAAGTTGAATGGAATTAAATTAACATAAAAATGAGTTATATTTCAAATAAAAATCTAAGTAGAGATAAATTGGAAATGGCCTCGTTATAAAATGAGAGGAATTCAGAAATAAATCATTGAATGTGAATTGGAATTCATATTGATTCGATGAAATATATTAATTTAATTTAAACGAATGGAGCTGGCAATGAACTCAAGTTAAACAAAATAGAGTTGAAATAGTGATGGTTTGAGTGGCAAATAAAATTCAAGTGAATAAAAATAAAATTGAAATGATTGCAAATGAATATAGAATACAAAATAAATTGAACGGAATCAGTTAAAATGAAATCAAATTAAGTATAGATTGAATTGGTATTTATTTAAAATAATTATAAACTGGAATGAATATTCTTTTAAGTAAATATCACTGAATTTGCATAAAAATAATTGTCGTTTGACGTAAACGAGATTATGTAAATTCTATGGGTTAACAGAAGCCAATAAAATTGGTTTTTGAATCAATTGAAATAAATATGAGCTTGTTTGGATGGAAAATAAATTGAATGTAAGCGATGAAGTGTGAATGAATTCAGCCTGGATTGTCGGTGAATTGTATATAATCGGAAATGAACTCGAGAATAAATGAATTCATCTTGGATTATAACAATGATGGATTGAACTGGTGGATAAAAATCCAAGTAGATATAAATTTAAAATTTTCCTTGTTATTGTTAGAAATAAATTCAGAATGAATTAAGTATAGAAGTTTGAAGTTTAAAGAAATGATTGAATAAACTAATTTAATTAAATTAGTAAATGAGATTGGTTTGGAAATTTAAAAATCAAATTAAAGTTTTAAATTGAGAAGTGCTTGTAAAAGAAAAGTATAACTTGAGTTTTAAGGTTGAAATAACTTGACGAAAAAAATAAAATAACTTAAGTAATACTTAAATAAAAGCTTGACTTAAGTAATTTGAGATGTGGTGGTGTCAAGTTTTATGAAATGATTTTAAATAAAACTTGTTTGGTAAATGAAATTAGTAATTTAGTTAATTAACTTAAGTTATATTAATGAGAACTTGACTTCGAATAAAAATGGGAGCTAGATTGCTTTTGGAAATCAATTCAATTTAAATGAGTTTGTTTGGACTTAAAATGACTTTAAGTTAAGTAAGAGAGTTGTGAAATCATTTAAATTGAACGGGATGGTTTGAATATTGTTTGGAAGCATTCAAAATAAGTGTCGAAATATTTTATATGTGCTTATGGAAATATATAATATGCACTGTTTATAGAATCCATGTTTTAGTTATTGATAATAAAGTGAAATGTTAATAAATTTTGTATATTTGTCACTTACATGTTTAAATTGAGTAAGTGCAGGTTTTTGGAAGCCGTTTGACTGGTTTTGACCGCGCTAATTGCTTAAATAAATAGTTGTTTGCTTAAAAATGCTAAATAAGGTACGCCTACGCAATACAAATAGGAAATATGAACTGTTTTTCTGTTTTCCGACCATGTGGGTCGATGTATATATATTTATATCTCTTGCCAAATTGCAAAAGCTCCTCCGTACAAAGGAGACTCTGCCAAAAAATTTCGAAAATTTTGGGAGTTAGAAAATTTTTGAAAATTTTGAAAATTTTCATTAACGACAAATGATTTAAATTTGCTAAGCAAATAGAATTTGACATAGAATATTGAAATCTATTTTAACTATGAATGTAAAGTAAGTGGAATCGAAGGGACTAAAGAAAGTAAAGTTTGCAAATAAACATTTAGTGTGAGATTTAAATTAATCAGTAAGTAAGACTAATTCGATATTCAAAGTGGAAGTCAAATTGAATTTAAATGGAATTGTAAGGGCAAAGTGAATAGTAATGAATATAAACTTCAATGGTAAAGTGAAAATAAATGTAAGAAGGTAAAATATTTATATTGAACTTAAAGAAGAGAATAATGAATTCTTAAGTAGATTTGGTATTGAAAGTATGCTAAGTGAATAATTGAATTAAGGCTGAAACTGATATTTGTGACTGTGGGAATTGTGAATAAGGGAATAACAATCAAAATGGAAGTGAATAAAAGGGGAAATTGATATAATTGGTAATCAATTGGAATTTATACGTAGGATGTACGTATATTATTTTATTCGCATAGCTATTTGATCCAGATTCGAGCATAGAATTTCGAGGGAATTTTACCGATCCGAGTTAGGATTTTTCACTCGATTTTCGACGGCAAACCTGGATATGGAGTTTTGATTGATTCTGTAAATTCTTTATCATAGTTTACAGCTATGCAAGGAGAATGACGGTTTCTGATCAAGAAACCAGATCCAAGTCCGCACTAGGAAGTCGGGCGGACGATACTAGTTCGGAGGTGAAATTGTGTGATCGAGTGAGCGATCGGATTCGGTATTGCGTACAAATGATATAGGTACATCGTACGGGCTTAAGTAAAACAAATATTAGAAATGTGTAAAAGAAATCAATAAAATGTTTTTTTTTGAATGTTGTGATTATATATTATTGCTAAACAGGATATACAGGTATGAAAAAGGGAAAAGAAAATTGGTTTTCATTTCAGATAATAAATTAGAATTGCTCGACAAAAAGGTATGTGTTTAAAATTCTATATGGAATTTGATTGGGTTTTTGGATCTAGCCACTTGGCATTTTGTTTTCTTTTTGGATTTGGGAGGCCGTAGAGCCATTTTGTAGTTGTACCGAGCTAGCCGCGCAAAGGAGACGCTGGCGAAATTTTTCGAAAATTTAGAGAGTTAGAAAATTTTTGAGAAAATTCTGATAATTTTTAATTTGATTTAGAATTGAAATTTGAATGATCGAGCGAATAATATGGTTTGAAAACTATGGGGGAATTTGGGAAGTTAGTAGGATTGATAACGGATCTTTTATAAAAGATAATTGGTAGGACGTGGGATTGATTGGTTTTAAGGATAAGAAAACGGGTATTGGACCATTTTTTCCTAACTAGTAATTTCGGGGACGAAATTCTTTTAACGGGGGAGGAATGTGATGACCCGAAATTTTCAAGCAATTAAAGTCGGAGTATTTAATTGATTTTAAGTATTCAATAGAGCAATTTTAACTTGAATTATGAATATCACAATTTATTTGATAATTTAATTATTAAATTAAATAATTTGAAGTTGGGGAAAAATTATTGAATCTAGAATTTTAAGCCGATTAAGAATAATTTGAAGGCTTGTAAAATTTATATTGATAACACTGAAGATAATAGAAGTTGTAAAATTGAAATTAGCAGTGGTTTGTTTAGTTTTAAAATTTTATTGTTTAAATTGAATTTAAAAATAGCCTTCCGAGGCGCAGTCTCGGAATTCGACGAAACCAGTTCCATTGGGTCCGTAATATTGTATTATTATCGGATTTCAAATTTCGTACTGATCGAAGTTGTGGTGTGAGCGTACGACATACAAATGCGTTGAAGTCTATATTGAATTCAAGATATTTTGGTTTATATTCTATACATATATGTAAAATCAAAATCTAATCAGGCCAAAACATCAGCCCACATTCTTTCAAATCGTGGCTACCCTTTCATTCAAACACGCCGTTGTCCATTTCAAATCCTGTCTCCTTTCTCCCTATCAATGTCAGATCTTCTGAACTCTCGAGACCCCTCCTCACTCATAAAAATCATTTGCCTGAGGAATTATTATCAGCCGAAGTCTCATTTTCATTCAAGTCCTCCAGTTCGTCGTCGACTTCGCAATAATGGGGGAAGCTCGAGCTCGGGATCTAGAACACGGCAAGGAACGGGGTGAGTGATTTAGGGTTTCGTCTAATTGTCGTTCGCGAATAGGGTGGTGGGTGTGATTGGAAAGGGGGAGGTGGATTACGAGATGTTGGGGCGCGTGGCTTCACAAGCGACAGAGTTTTAGAATCGAGGGATGTAGGCGCGTGGGGGATGTCGGCATCGCCAACGAACGTGAGGCAAGAGCTCGGGGGTGAGAATGGGGCTCCAATGATTCGCGAGGCTCGAATTAAGGAAGGTAACCGCGAGATCGATCTGGGAGTTTTGGTGGAAAGAGCGTCGAGTTCAGTCTCGTTCAGAGCTGTGATGATATTTTATCTTGTTCGATTTTGAGGTAAAATTAGTTTAAACATTTGTATTTATTTATTTACTTAATCAAGCTGTTGATTTCCTTTTCGTTCATCAGAGGATTTAAATTGTAATATTATAACAATTCAGGTTAATAAAAATATGTATATACTGGTAAACAATAAGTATAGATTTTATATAAATTTTGGGAAAAAAGTTATAAGGATTTGTATTGGAGATTTGACTGATATAAATTGTTTTTATATGCAGTTTTAAAATGAAAATAAGATAATTTTATATGCCTTTTAAATCTACTAGTTTATTTTAAAATTATGTATTTAGGATGATTAGTTTAGTTAAATAACCTGTCAAATTTATTTTAGTTATTAAGAAAGTATTTAAAGTAAATTTAGTTCAAATTTAACTCATTAGCCAATTGAATTATAAAATAATAATAATATAAATATCTACATTTTAAAACGTTACTAATTTCTTTTAAATAATGGCTTTAGTGATTAATTTGTTTTATTAATCTAATTGAGTTACTAAAAGATTTTGGAAGGAGAATCATTAGTTTAAATTACAAAGTTAGTTAAGTAAATTTATTAAATGATAATTAATTGTTTGATCGATTTAAATATTAATAAATCCTATAATGTTTATTCAAGGTCCAAAATTCGGGAAGAACAAGCCGATTTGGATCGGATTGGCAAATTAGAAGTCAAAGGTAAGTTAATCTCACTCAGTTAAATTTAAATTTAAATGACTAAATTTAAATAATTGTTTGAATGGTTGAATTGATTGATGTGTTATAGTATGGTATATTTTGGAATTGGCATATTATATTGTGCTAACATCTGTGGATGCAGGAAAACAGGTTGGAGGGATCCAACTGGACCCCTTAATATTTATTATTAATATTCTCTGATGTGGTTACTTGATATTCTATGATGAATATATTGGAATATTGAATGTTATGATCTGATTGGATATATTTGGGTATAATGAATTACCAAAAATATATAAATTGGGTTTTGGAAAGAAAATAAAGGAAGTAAAGTTGTAAACGAAATAATCTTAGAAAATTTAATAAAATTAGAATGAATTGAAAAGAAATAGAAGTATGTTAAATACTAATAAATAACTTCAAGTATGAAAAGAAAAGGGTTTGAATAAACAGTAATTAATGAATTGTAAAATTATGTAATATTAATTTAAATTAATAAAGGATTATTTTAAAACTTAAAGTTTTAAATTTATTTAAAGGAATAAGAAGTAAATTGAGAAATCTAAATTGGTATTTCAATTAAAAGATTTTTGAATAAATGAAGTAAATTGGAAATCAATTTGGGAATTGATTTAAGTGTTTGAAATTGAATATTTGGATGAATAAATTCTAGGTGGGAATTTATTAAAGAAACGAGAAAATTGTCTAAAAATAAACAGTGATTTATTTTTAAAGGTTGTGAAGAGAAGTATATTTCTTTGGATAGCCAAGTACGTTTTCAAAGTAAGTTTTTAAATGAAATAAAGGTTTTAATGTTGTTTTACAAAGTATGTTCTTGGAAATTTATTATTTCTAAATGTTTAAATTCTAAAGTAAATATTTATTCAAATCTATTACCATAGTAATAATTTATAAAGAGTGACTTAGTAATTCTATTTTAAAGGTGAAAACCTAGTTTATATTTATAAAGCAACCTTATTTTTAAATATTCGTATAGTATATCTTTAATCAATTATTGAAGTAGTTTTAATTTAAATGTTGTAAAGTAAATTCTAAAGTAAGTAATTGTTAATCTATTATCGTAATAATTATTTAAAGAGTGATTTGGTATTTTTTTTAAAGAAGAAATCTAATGTATGGTTATAAGGTAACCTTATTTCTAGAGTATTATTTTAAATTAAGTACTAAAGTAATTTTTTTATATTAAATGTTAAATATATTTTACAATAAAGTGTTTTAAATTATTTTTTAAATCTAAAAGTTTTGTCCTTGGTAATTCCAGTGGAAATAGAAATACTTGGAATTTATTCTGAGAAAGGCAGATAGTTTTGAAAACTGTTTTCAAGGAGTATGAAAAGTGAAAATATATCTTGTGAAGATATTTTTGAGATAAATTATTAATTTGGGAAATTATTTAGTGTTGGATGGTTGTTTGTGAATATAATGGGTGAATGCTTGTGAAACATCGTCAGGTGGACGATAGGCATTCTAAGGGATATGTTCTATAAAGGTAGCGCTTAGCCTCAAGCCTCATCAAATGGGAATGACTGAAAATCAGGGGTTATGCAGCAAGGCTAGGTGGGTAGCACCCAAGTAGGATGAGGTCATTCCAGTCTAGATATCCCTTTTTATTTCGGCTTAGTGGGCGGTTGCTGATCCCAACCGTGGGGTGATCTCACTCGGGATTATCCAGTGAGGGCTAGTCCCGGTCTTGTGTTGCAAGGGAGTGGACGTACTCCTCGGTACGGTCATCTAGGCCCCGTACTATGACAGGTGGTACCCCAGTGCCTAGTCATTAGTTGGAAATTCATTTTCCCTACGAGCCTTGTACGAGTTTTGTTTGTATTACCCACTTTGTGGCTAGTAGATGGAATTTAATAATGTAACAATTTCGGCTATTTTATAAGTATTTGTAGAATAGTGTTGACTCAAGGGGTACGGATTTGCGGGTCGTTACATCAGATTCGGAATTATTCAAAACACGCTTTCTTATCACAAGGCATGTTTTGGGGGGCAAAATGTTATCCCACTTTTTGGTCAAAGCTGGAATACCAACAAATTGGTAAGGAATGATGGATATCAGGATTGGAGATCGATTGGAAATAGGGTTGCAATCGATGTCATTAAAATTTGGCCGAGCTCCGAATAGGACGGAATCGATTGGAGATGATGGTGAGGATTAGGAAAAGCTATTTTTTAAGTTTCAGATCGATCGGAGATCGTATGCATAAGATATGGATGGATTAAGGTGCGCAAGGCACGGTTCATATCGATGCATTTCGCATTGATCAGCATATGGTGGTTTGAATCGATACATTTCGTATCGATCATCAAGTAAGTATTTCAAATCGGTACCGTTCGTATCGATTGGCGCAGGTTCGACTCGATCACGTTCGCATCGATCAGCAGATGGGGTTTCGAATCGATAGTGTTCGTATTGATCAAAGGTAGAGCATAGTGGTGGACCTCGAATCGATACTGTTCGTATCGATCAACATGGACACGACTCAATGATTTCGTATCGATCGGATAGGAAGGCTAGATGGATTTCGACTCGATGGCAACACACCCAGATTGGTAGGCAAGCATGCGGAACTCAGTTCGAGTCCATGATCTCATATAGATCACCGGAGCTCAGTTCGACTCCATCAGGTAAAATCGAGCTCGTATCGATCAGGATGGGGACAGGTGGTACATTTCGAGTCCATGATCTCATATAGATCACCGGAGCTTAGTTCGACTCCATCAGGTAAAATCTCACCCGTATCCATCAGGTAAGGCTTCGTTCGTATCCATCATTGAGCTTAGTTTCGTACCCATCTGTTGGCCTTTCATTCGTATCGATCAAATTCACCATTTCGTATCGATCGGTTCATAGATCGATACGAACTACACTCCTGCAATCGATACGAGAGAACATGCGATGCAAATAGTTGAGTACAAACGTTCTGGAGAAGTGATGGACACGTGCAAGCGTGAAGCGTGGATACGTGCACGTCTCCAGGAAAGAAGCGTTCAACTCGGCGCACAAAGTGGATCAACCCAGTCAACACGCCACTGAAGTCGGATCGATCCAGGAGATTAGCGCCACGTCATTGCGCGCGCATGCTTCTGATCGAGTCGAATTGGATGGGTTCGAACCAGTGGATACGAACGCAACATCACTCACGCAAATGCAATTCGTATCGATCATATCTCCCAAACCGCTGATCCAAATGCAATGAAATTTTCACAGTAACTTGCATACAAGGTAAGGAATGTTCCTGCCAAGTTTCATCTCGATTGGACCATTTTTTTTGATGGATACGAAATGGATTCGTATCGATTGCAGATCGAGTCGAAACTTGGTGGGGTCGGTCGCGTGGGCCCACTCACGTGCCAGAAGAAGTCTCCCAAAATTTTAGCTCGTTCTCAACCTCCAACGCCTATAAATAACCTCCTGAAGCCTACAGAAAAGGGGATCTTTTGCGTGCTCAGCGCTCAGACCCTGCCGGATTCATTTCTAAACTTCAATACTACTATTATACTCGAAATTCTTCATACATACTACTGTAATCATCTGTAACCAACAAGGATAATAAATAAAAGGATAAAAATTTTGAGTGGACATAGGCCGGAGATAGCCGAACCACTATAAAACTTGTGTCCCTATTCATTATTTCTGGATTATTGCTTGCTGTTTGTTGTGATCTATGATTTGTGTTTGGAATATTGCTGATTTATATTCATACTTTGGTGCTTTCACGACATTTGGGGTTTGTGACCAATTTTGGTGCAAACAATTATTTATAGCTCATTTGAATTAGGATTTCAATTCAATCCAAATTCAACTCAAATTCATTTAATTTAAGTTAAATTCAATTCAGTCCAATTTAAATTTTTATCTCCCAAATCATAAATTCAAAACTTATTTACTTATTTAATTCCATTCACATTTTATATTTTACTTTATCTTATTCCAATTCACATTTCATTTAGAATTAAATTTTTTCAAACTTTCCATTCTTTTTACCATAACACTCAACCATTTATTTAAGTTTTACAATTCCATTTCTCCATTCACAAATTCACAATTTATTTACTTAAAATCTTTATATTCATCATTTGGTTCATTTATTTTACTTAAAGACTTAAGTATATTCATCCCATTCACTAATAGTAACTGTGCTAATTCAATTATTCTACCTTTCCACTTAAAAATCCAATTCAATCCAAATCCAAATTAAATTTTATTTAACTTATCTTAAGTTAAATTCCAATATATCTTATCCATTTTGATTTACTCAGATTATTATTTTAGTTTCCAAAATTTTAAATTTTAAATTTCCTTCTTATTTAGATCAACTTCACTTTATAAATTAAATACCGATTCCTTTTAGCTTTTTACATCACTTAAATAGAATTCCCAGAATTCAATTACCCGATTTTATTTCAGAACCATTCTGAAATCATAAATAACACATACCCACTTGGTATATCAAATTATACCTTCAGATTTTTCAAAACAACTTGGTTTTACCAAAACAATTCCCTTTTGAAATTTCTAAAACATACTTGCTTATCAAACAAGTCCAAACAAATAATTATACCAAACCATCCGGTAGTAGTCCGTCACTTAGAAACTCGAAAATGAATACTGATGATGTGGCCATTATCACCAGGATTATTTTCCAGCGACTGAGGCGAGTTCAGTGCTTCTTTACTCCCAAAAATTCTTTTTAAAACAATTTCTATTCAAAAAAATTTCCCAAAATAATACTCCGTTATTTTCTTTAAACACTTTGGAAAACATTTCAAAAATTCTCACTATTAAAACTTCTCAACTTTTTGTTCAAATTCATTTAAAAACATTTTTCAAAATTCCCGGGATTTAAATTCTAGTTTAATTCAAATTTTAATTATGTTTCATTGTATTATTTCATACTTACATAATTCTATTTGGTTATAAATACAAACCATTTCAAATTTTAGATTCTTATTTGATTATAATATTAACAACCAAACATCCAAATAATTATAATAATTTTTAGAAAATTATTTCTTCTATATCAAAATATAATTTTGGGTAAAACTATTTCATTTACCCATTTCAAAACAATACTATGTCGGTTTATCTTGTGTAAGAGTTTAGAAACCCCTATCGATATGGCTGTGCTTCCCGTGCCGATCAAAATTCATAAACTCTCAACCGATAAGTCAACACGGTATAAAAACAAATTTTATATTCACTAACAATTACACTCTCATATCAATTATTATACTCAAACTCATTCTAGAGTACTATTGACTCTATTCCAAAGAGTAATCCCCACCAGAGCCAAGGTTATCGCCAACCTAAGCTCCGATACCACTGTAACGACCCGTCCTTCTCGACCCTCGAAAATCGTCACAAATACACTACTGTAAATATGTCGACAATTGAGTGCTGAAAAAGACAGATTGCCGAGGAAAGAAAGAAGGAGGTAGAAGAAGAGAAAACAAACAACATCAGAATCTCACAATCGCAGCGGAATAAAATATAATGATAATAACCGATCTTTACACAAAAAGTAACTATATCTTTTTTATACATTACATCATCAGAATACATCACAATCAAAACAATTACCGGACAATTATCTTAACTTATCCTCACAAAGCTGACTATTCAGCTTATACAGCACAGTGGAATATACTACAAATATGTGTGATACGTCTCGCCATCCAGCTCGTCTCCTGAGCTCCACAGTATCCTACCCTATATTTATAATACTCGGTTTGACCCGAGCATTATAATAAAATAACACCCGAGTCAGTCTGAAAAACCAGCATGATTAAAATACACTCAATTTAATTATTAAAGTTTTCAAAACCTTTGAAAATCAAAGGTATCTCGTAAGACAACGCCATAAATAAACATGTCGGGTTTTTACCTTACGATAACCAAAACATTTCTTATAAAATCCTCTGATATTATAATAGCGTCTAAGTACAAATACTAATTCAAATAGCCAAAATTGTTACATTATTAAATTCATGCAATACTAGCCACAAAGTGGATTCTACAAACAAAACCATAAAGGCACGTAGGAAAAATGGATTTCCAACTAATGATAGGCACTGGGGTACCACCTATCACGGTACCTGGTCTAGATCAGCATACCGAGGATACCTCCGTTCCTCTGCAACGCAAGATCGGACTACCCCTTACTAGATAGCCCGAGTAAGATCACCCGGTGGTTGGGATCAGTAACCGCCCACACAGCCGAATAAAAAGGGACCTTTAGACAGGGATGACCTTACCCTAACTGGGTGCTACCCACTTAGCCTTGCTGCATAACCCCTGATTTTCAGTCATTTTCGGTTGATGAGGCTCGAGGCTAAGCGTTACCTTTTTAGAACACATCTCACTTAGAATGCGCATCGTCCTCCTGACGATGTTCTGATAGCACTCATCCGTACAAGTTC
Organism: Allium cepa; assembly: GCA_030765085.1. Taxonomy (NCBI): domain Eukaryota; kingdom Viridiplantae; phylum Streptophyta; class Magnoliopsida; order Asparagales; family Amaryllidaceae; genus Allium; species Allium cepa. The sequence continues at coordinate 62,437,686 of CM060931.1, forward strand.
GTTCCACGTTTGAACGAAACCGAAAGCATTACCTACTACATCCATTTTGAAATCACCCTCATGATTAGTAACGATTAGCCCTTGCACTTCACTGCTCCATCTTCGACTCCAAGCTCTTGTCTTCATCATGAAAATGTACTTGTTGGATCGAAGTGGTTTTTGGATCTCAAATCCGATCCTGGTATCTTTGAAACAACGTTCGCTATTTTTCGGTGAACTCAACCCTGGTTTTTTAGGAATACTCAGACGAGAATAAGATCGGAGTTCACCTCCTAACCGTTTGTGGATGGATTTCCCTATAAACGTCCTAGAAGAACGAACGACTTTATACGTACAGTATATCACCTCGAACGGTAACTGTACCATATAATTCTCATACCTCTTCTAGGTATTCCAAAGTTATATTTGGGTCCAGATTTGATAGTCGGTTATTTAACTATCAAATAAACAATCAATTCAACCAATTATTTATTTCCACTAGTAAACTCCAAGTCTTATAAAAAATAGATTTAATAAATTTGAATTACTTTACCCAAAATTTTATACACTTAAAATATTTTAAGTAAAACTGCTTAAAACACTTTATTCAAAATGATAGTTATGAAAATCTTTAAAATTTCCAGATAAACTTAAGCCAAAACAACCTTTTTAAATAAAGCTACTCTATAAAATAAAACAGTTTGATAATTTCTTTTTAATCATAATAATAATTTAATCCTTTTAAAATCATTACTACTACAACTAACTAAATAAATATTTTACTTAAAAAAATTTTAAAACAATTTAAGAAAATAATTTTTTTAAAACATTCTTTTAAAACCAACTTTAAAACTTTAATTCATACTTAAAAGCTACTTTGAAACATACTTGGCTTTTCAGGGAATACACTTCCATTTCAATATAGCCCATCTAATCCTTTATAAATCCTGCTCGATTTATCCCAATTCAATTTACATCCCAATCCCGTAAATTCTTTCAATACTTTAAAAATAAAATCATTTTTATTTTTAAAACACGTTCCATCTCCTTAAAATCGCTTTAAAAATATATACTTAAATTATTTAAAATAAAGCTACTAAATTCTTTATTTTAAAATAATACTTATGAAAATCTATAAGAGTATCTTGAGTAAAACTTATACCAAAATTACCTTTTTATAAATAAAGTTATTATATTAATATTTATGTTAAAATTCACTTTTAAAAATCATAATACTAATCTACCTTTAAATATAATTAACTACCATAATCAACTTAAATAAATATTTGTTTTTCACTTAAAAATAATTAAAATAATAAATTTCTTGAAACATTCGTAATTTTTTTTAAAGCTTTTAGTTATACTTTGAAATCATTTGCTTAAAAATATACTTAGTTTTCTAGGAAAATTTATTTTCCAACTTTTAAAAATAAAATCACCTTTAACAACGAAAGAAAAAATGGCGACCTATCAAGAATCTCGTTCTCAATTCTCTTCGTTTTCTGGGAATTCTTCTAATCTCTTTAGAAGCTCTAATGTCCTTAATTGTAATCCTCTACCAGTTTCGTATGCTCAAGTTGTAAAGAAGCAGTATCCATCTCAAAGTTCGACTGTTAGTAAAGCAAAATCAAATTGGATTGATACTAGGAGGGGAAAAAAATTTGTTTTAGATGCAGAGATCTAAACCACTTCGCGAAACATTGCCATGACCCGATTAGATGCTTTTATTGTGGTTTTTTTGGGAGCAAGTTTTGTGGGATGAAGTTGGTTTCTGAATCTAACTCTTTGTCGATCAACCATGGGTTCCAATTTGCTTTGAAATTCTTATTGCTGAAAGGAATTTTGATCGACTATCTCTGGTTCAAGAAAAATGAAGGTATTAAATTTCTTGATGAGTTATTATATCATTTTAACATCATCAATGAACCGAACATAGGTAGAGGATACATCAAAAGATTTGGCAATCCTGAAGACTACTTTGGCAAATCAGAAGTCAGAGTAAATAAAGGGCAGAACCAAGGTAAATCAAATGCAGCAGTGGTTAATCATGGGTTTGAATTCGCCTTGAAATATCTAAAGTTGAGGGGCTTATTGATCGATCATCTCTGGCTCAAACAGGATTTAGGAATTAATTATCTTGACGACTTATTCTACCATTTCGATATTATTAATGAACCAAATATCGAAAACAATTTAGTCGTTGATACAGAAGAGTTCTTCGGTAAATCAGTTTTACCGGTTAAAAAACCTGATTCTTCTGAGTTTGTGGAGTTCATTTTTCCTAGTTATCTTGCTGCTAAAGAAGTTAATCAAGTTTTTGATCCTATTCTCTTGGATCCATCTGTTTCTCTATGTTATGAAGTGTGTTGTTCAGAATCATCTTTGTCTGGATTCGAAAAAAGGGAAGAAGTCTTCACTTCTATTAGTATCAAAAACCACAAATCCAAATGCTGTGTTCAGGATAATTTTGAGATTAATATTTCTATTTCTTTTGATTGTCTTGCTAACTTTAATGATAATCTTGATGGCGATGGTGGACAGATTGATACCTCAGAACTTATAGCTAAATTCTCGAATGAGTTGAATGATGGTATATCAAGTTCTCATAGCAGAGAAGGGGTAAGCTCTGTAGTTAGCTGTTTTTCGAATTTTGTTAGGTCGGATTGGTCTGATTCTCTTCAAGTGATGAATTTTGATTTAATAGAACAGGAGCCAGTGGGGTTTGAAATTGAAATTTCTGATTTAAAGTTGGATGGGAAGAATTTTTTAGACAATATGTTAGATCTCTCAAATTCTTGCTTGCTTCGTCCTATAGAATTAGATAGTATGCCAGATCTTTTCAGTGATAACTTATTAGTTGATAATGCTGTAGTATTGAGCATTGGTGATATCAGTATATGTTTGAGCGAATCTAAACCTTCCTTTGAAACTAATTCGAATTATATTGATATTTTGGATTGGATTATGGGTTCCGAAGTTATTGAGATTTTGGATGTTGATGAGGCTCTGGTAGATTTTGATAACTTGCTGGAGGTTAATAATGTTTCTAGGATAGTAACTTCAGAGTCTTCAGTAGACGTGCATACATGCACTAGTGATACGCTATGTCACTGTAGTGAATCAATAGAGGACTTTGGTAATGATAATTTTAGAAAGGCAGTTGTTGCTTCTGGAATCACTTCAGGTGATGGTGGTTTTTTGTTGAATTCTGGTGTGGAGACATGGTCTATTTCAGTTAACTATAATTGGCTTCAGAGTGGTAGTAGATCTGTTCCTAGCTCTATTCTGTCGAAGAAAAGAAGGGGCAGAAAACCAGTAGTTTCTAGTGGACCGATTCGTAGAAGTGCTAGGATACGCAACTACCAACCGCAGACTATGGGTGAGTTACCTGGATCGAGTGCCATGTGTGGCTTTATGATTCCAGGCTTAGGTATGAGTTCTTTTATGGGTAGTACATACTCCACTTACGCATAAGTCAACTTATCATCTTCCGAGTTTAGTCAGCTTGCCTATGTTACATCTTTTATCTTTTCTGATATTGAGATTGATAGAGAGTATATTAGGTGTATGGAATTAGAGAGGGCTAGTACTGTTGGTTTATGAGGATCACTAGTTGGAACATTAGAGGTCTGAACGACTTGAATAAGTGTGACAAGGTTAGAGCATTTTTAAAAAATTATTCGATTGACATTGCATTGCTTCAAGAGACTAAAATTTGCTATCCTGATGTTAGGTTTTTTAGAAGATTGGGTGGGTATCATTTTAGAAAATGGGTTTTTTTAACCTTCTGTGGGTACTTCAGGGGGATTAATGATAGGGTGGCGGGATAATTATTTTTAATTACTTCAATGTATTGTTAAACAGCATTCTCTTCATGTTATGCTTATTAATCTTTCTGATAACTCTTTTTTAAATATTTCTAATGTTTACGGACCAAATTATAAAATTAATCGGAAAATTTTATGGAATGAATGCCTAGATTTTAGATACTTTGCCTCGGATTCTTGAATTTTGGGGGGTGATTTTAATGTTAGGCGTTTCGTTGGTGAGCGTTATCCTAAGGAAGTGGATTACGCTGCAATGGAGGAATTCGATCAATTTATTATTAATTCTAATTTGATTCAAATTCCCCTTTCTAATAGAGAGTTTACTTGGAATAACGCTAGAGAGTCTCCATCCATGGCTCTTCTCGATAGATTTTTTGTCAGTGATGAAATCGAAGACAAATTCCCAATCTGTAGAGTCAATGGCTTACCTTATACATACTCCGATCATTGTCCAATTATACTTACTTGTAAACACCATAGTGTTATTTTTAACAATTTTAAATTTGAAAAGATGTGGCTTTTGTAATCTAACATTGCGAATCTAGTTAAAGGTAAAGGAGTTTCCATAATATCAGAAATAAGGAAAATTCTACAAAAGCTTTTGTTTCTAAACTTAGAGATCTCAGGATTTTTCTTAATAACTGGAACAAAAATGTTTTTGGCAATCTAAAAATTAAAAAACATAATATTCTTAATGAAATGCTTAAAATTAATAAGATAGAAGAATCTAGATCTCTAAATATAGGTGAACGTAATGTTCTTGTTAATTTAAAAGATGAATTAAATTCTATTTTAGAAAAGGAGGAGGTAATGGGGAAACAACGATCCAGAATTCAGTGGATCAACGAAGGTGATAATAATACCAAATTTTTCCATAATATAGCTAATGGTAGAAAATGTAGTAATACAATTAACTCTATATTTGTTAATAATATAGAGTTAGTTGATCAAAGAGATCTTAACAAGGCTTTTACAGAATATTATAAGGATATTTTTGGTTCTAAAATCAAACATAGAATCAATGTTAGATGGATAGATCTGTATCCATCTGATCCTATTATTGATTTATCAGATTTAGATAATCCTTTTACTGAAGAAGAAATTAGAAAAGCAATTAATGACATGCCAAGTGATAAATGGGACCTAACGGTTTTCTTATTTTATTTTATAATACTTTTTGGGACATTTTAAAACTTGACTTAGTTAATATGTTTAATGATTTTTACAATGGTAATTTGCAATTATGGAGATTTAACTTCGCAAATGTTATTTTGCTACACAAAAAGTAGGAGCTAAAAACTTAAAATATTTTAGACCTATTTCTTTGATTAACTGTTCAGTTAAAATCATTTCTAAAGTTCTAGCCAATAGACTTAGTAAAAGAATGAATGAATTAATCGATTGTTCACAATCGGCTTTCATTAAAGGGAGGAATATCACTGATAGAGTGGTAGTTGTTCAAGAATATATTAATTACTGTTGTAAGAATAACATAACTTGTGCGATTTTAAAACTTGATTTTGCTAAAGCTTTTGATTCTGTGTATTGGGATTTTCTTATAGATATTTTTCAAGCTAGAGGTTTTGGTCATAGATGGATCAATTGGATTTTGACTTTGCTTAGAACTGGAAACTCTAGTATTATGGTTAACGGTATATTAGGCAATAGAATTCAATCTAAGAGAGGTTTAAGGCAAGAGGATCCATTATTGCCTTTATTATTTAACTTAGCTGCTGATTTTTTTGCTAAAATTATTAAAAGAACCGTGGATAATGGATCTCTTGGACGAGTAGACAGTGAAATTTCACGCAATGGTTTATCGGTTCTTCAATTTGCTGATGATATCTTACTTTTTTCTTCCCATCTTCCCATACACATCATTACCCTTAAGTTTATCCTTTAAAGTTTTGAACTTTTATCCGGTTTAAAAATAAATTTTGACAAAAGTTCCGGGTTAGTTTTAAATGATTCTGATAAAGTTAAAAACTTAGTTGCCAATACTCTTAATTGCAAAACTATGAACTTTCCTCTTGACCGCCTCAGTTTTGTGATTAGACCCACCAAACTCAAACATGACGACTGGATTATTATCATTGATAAAATTAAAAATAAGATTTCTAACTGGAATGGGAGATTTCTATTTAGAGCAGGTAGGCTAGTTTTAATAAACTCGGCTTTATCAGCTCTTTCAAATTATTGGATGTCCTTACATTTGTTCCCGAATTAGGTTATAGATAAAATCGATAAGATTAGAAGAGATTTCTTATGGAGTGGAGAAAACTCTAATAATAATATTAAATGTCTTGTAAATTGAGAAACCGTCTGCAAGACCAAAAAGGAAGGTGGTTTAGGTGTTATTAATTTACGTAATATGAATTTGTCTCTGTTAGGTAAATGGCTTTGGAAGTTTAAAGATATAAATGATAATGCTATTTGGAAAGAGATCATTTCTAAATATATTATTATAATGGAAATAGAAATTTATATCAAATTGCTTCTCCAGCCTCTCAAAAATATCTAACTTTTGGAAAAACATTTTAAAATGCAATGAGATATTTAATTTAGGAATAAATACAATTGTTCGTTCTGGTAATCGTACTTCGTTTTGGCATGATCGTTGGATTTCGATCTTGCCTCTCAAGATAGAATTTAAGGATCTGTATGAAATTTGTAGCTTTAAGTATGCTTTAATCAATGAAGTTTATTCTCCTGAAAATGATCCTCCTTGGAATTTCATTTTTAACAGAATTTTAGTTGATTCAACTTTTAGACAACTTTCTTTGCTTTATGCCAGATTAAATCTTTATAATATTGATAATGATAATGATGTTATTAGTTGGAAATGGGATAAAAGTAAGAAATATACTTCTAATTCTTTCTACAGATTCATTAATTTTTCGGGTACAATAAATAACTCATTTAAATATATGTGGAAATCTAATGCTCCTCCCAAATCCAAAATTCACATATGGTTATTCATGGTAAACTTAATGCAATCGAATTTTTAAAGAGAAAAAATATTCAAAACGATAATAAATGTTACTTTTGTGATCTGTATCTTGAGGACATTAATCATATATAACTTAATTGTATGGATTCTAATTACATTCTAATTAATACTCTTAGAATTTTTAACTTTAACATAACAACTAAAATTTCGGATTGTGAATTCTACTGGAATAATTATAGATTCAAGTTCAAAAAGAATAATAGATTTAGACTAGACACTTTATTCATTATTATTGGCTGGTTTATTTGGTTTGAAAGAAATCAAAGAATTTTCAATAATAATAATATTCATTTAAACAAATTGATTTTTACAATTTCTTCTTTTTGTTTTAATTGGATTTCTAACCCCAAGTATAAAATAGCTAAAAATATCCTCTTCAAATGGTATCTTAATAAGATTAATCATAATATTAATTTTTTTAAACACAACAATAAATTTTTTTACATTAATAATAGTATTATTAATATTTTCTCTAATTTAGATGATGATTTCACTGCTAATCATAACTTACTTATGATTAAAGGTTCATAAGATAGTTCTGTCCCAATATTTGTACTAGTCTCTGTTTGGTATTGGTTTATTGGTATTTCATTTATACTCTTATTGTCCAGTTAGTCTTATTTAGTTTTTATTTCCTTCCTTATAAATACATAAATATGTATATTTATTATATAAATACACACACACACACACACACACACATATATATATGTATGTATGTATCATTCTAATTTTTTCTTTAGTCATTTTCCGGTTATAGGTATGGGAGGTAGGATATCAGGTTCATTTTGTAGGTTTTCATATCTTCAGATTGCTGGACATCAGATGGTAGAGAGATTACCATAGCAGAGTATCTTCATCCGGGGCTTCTAGCGGGTTCTCCTTAGATTTAGGATTCTGTTATCTTCACTATGGAGTACTTTTCTTAGGAGGATGTATTCTTCAGTATGGTACCCCTTTCTCTTGTTCAGAGGCATCAAAGCGGTTTCTTTTTTAGCAGATCCATTTCAGAGCAGATGGTTATTCATCTCTCATGATTCAGTTGGTGGGAGCTTCCTCATTAGTCTGGGACATCATCTAGTAATTTTTGTTTTTCCTCTAGTTTTTAGGTACTTCTAACACCTTAATATCGGACGGTGGCCATACCAGAGCTCGATATCGGGATGTGATGGGTTGTGGCTTTGCCGGAACTCATCTTAGGAGTACCTGAGATATTGATTTATATGGTTTTGGTTTTTGTTACCCGCCAGGCATGTTGACAGCACCTTATATTCGTGATATATATATATATATATATATATATATATATATATATATATATTCGCATGTGTGCTCTTCTCCGTTCGTAGAGGATCACACATTTTTCTCAAAAAAATAAAAATAAAATCACCTTTTGTTTTTTTAAATGAATTACGATTTTTCTTATAAATTCCCACCAGAATCTATACTTCCAAATTTATCCACTGATAAATATTCCACTTCATTTCTAACCCAGTTTGCAAATTTCCATTCCTCATTTCCTTTTATATCACCGTTTCCAAAACACCTAATCAATTCAAACTGATTTCCTAATTTAAATTCCCTTTAAATTTATTATTTGATTTATCCAAATTCCCAAAAATTATTTACTTCAAAATTTCCTTTCATTTCCTTTAAAACCCAATTTATTCTATTCTATATTTTAAAATACCAAATTAACTATTCATCCAAACCATAGCATCGAATAATTTAATTCCAATATAATCTATCACATAACATATCACATATATGAAAATAATTATAATATTTTGAGGAATCCAGTTGGATCCCTCGAACCTGTCTTTTTGCATCCACAGATGTTAGCACAATATTAAAATACCAATTCCACTTCGAGGTGGAATATCGCGGTATATGGGGTCATCCGTTGTTATGCGGGGCGCATAGGGTCTCATCCGCTATATAATGCGGGAATCAATCACTCCAATATATATATATATATATATATATACTACTATATATAATATCATATCCAAACTGATAATAATATTCACATTCAACCAATCAATTAATAATTTAAATTCTAACTACTTAAATTTAACTGATTATCCAGATGTGAGTGAGATTAACTCACCTTGAATTCATCGAGCGTTTCAATTTTAAAATAAATCGATCGCCTTCAATTTAATCTAAAAAATTTATGAGCTCCAATCATTCCCAGACCTACTCCACTGCGTAGCGCTCATCGTTGCGATTCCAGCGCTACTTGTTTCGCCCAATTTTGACCTCGCATGCATTAGATATGAAATTTATAAGTTTCAATTACAAATTACAAACAAATTTCTTTTTTTTTTATTATTTACCCAGAACAAATCGTAGCCGTAGATTACACAGGAAAATCAAGGCCGAACTCATCATCTTCTTCCTGCTCGACACAGGGTTGATAACCCATAACCACCGATCAATGACCAACGATTCTTCTTCCATCGACCCACTTGAACAAGATCGAAAATCGCCACTTCGAGGCCCATCGCCGCCTCTACCCACGGCCGGAAAACGTCGCAGCTCGGTGGCCCCATGATGTTGAAATTCACACACGAATGACCAGGGTTTAAGCCGTGATTTTTCCCTCCTCGCCGTGCCGATCTCAACCACCACCGCTCACAACATAGATCTTGCTTCCGTCTCTGTTTTTGCAGTTGAAGATTTGAGACGAAAGTCGATGTTTTCGAGATAAATGAGGATGAAAGTTATTGTTTTCGGCCATTGAAAAAGAGAACGGCGGCCATGAATATCTATTAGGGTTTTGCTGTAGAAACTAGTTATATATATGTATATATATTTATTAATATTAATTTAATATTATCTCAAATTTTAACAAGCTTTCAAACGAACTCCAAATCACACGTGCCGCCTTCCTCTTCCGTACGAACAAACAGTAACTCAAAACTCTACGAAAATTGAAATCCAAAAATAATGCACTATTACGGATCCAATGGAATTGGTTTCGTCGAATTCTGAGACCGTGCCCCGAAAGGCCATTTAACCCGTTAACTTATTCGAGCGATTTTCAAAATCGTCGAAATCATTTAAAATTTCAATTTTAAAGTTTTACTAACTTAATTATAAATCATATAGAATTTATATTCATATTTGAAATCATTCTAATTCAATTTAAATCAAAATCTGATTATTTGCATTATCACTATATATTAAATTCCATTATTAAATTAATATAAATATTTCAATTTAACTTATCGACTTTGGATTTCATCCAATGGTCTAATATTAAAATTCAAATCCAAGCAGACTTTAAATAAATTTTAGAAACCATTTCCATATCTATATACTCCCATATCCAAAAATTATCCAATTTCAAATATTAAATTATTATTATCCAAAAATATATATTGAATTGCCATATTTGAGATTATAACTCCTTTTATTGATTCAACCAAGATCTCCATATTTCAAAATCAATTAACAACTCAATTTCAACATTTACAATAAATTAAATGTTCAAAATTAACGACCAAATTTCCATGTCGGTATAAAATCTATTTATGGACAAGGCTAGATAAGAATAAATGGACAAATCAAATTGGGTCGAAATGATAATAATGACCCGAAAAGCTCGTTACGTTTTCGAAACGAAAGCATGTCATCCAATATATCGAAATAGATGTTTTCAATGTTTTTAAACTCAATGGAACTAGTTTCAAACTTTAATTCTATTGTATACAGAAGTTAGCTTTTAAATCAGATTATTTTAATTGAATTTATTAAATTGATTTCTATGCGTTTCGAGGCCGCACGATCAAATGATAAGTTAGATCATTACGAAATTTGAAATCCTACAATAATTCACTATTACGGATTTGACGAAACAAGTTTCGTCGAAATCCGAGACAGTGGCCGAAATAACAAATTTTCACGTTAATTAAATAAATTATTATTGAATTGGTTTAATCACTTTTAAATTCAAATTCAATAATTAACAATTTTATCAGTTTTGATTACATAGAAATTAATAACCTATTAAAATAAAATTTCCATGTTAAGTCCATTATTTAAATATCACATAAATTTCAGAGTTCAATTGCAATTGTAATAAAATTCCAGTTAATTATAATTTAAATTCAATCAAATTCCTTAGGAATATAATTAACATTAGTTCACATTTTTTATTACATTCATATTCTACTATTTTATCTTAACTCGTATTAACTGCAATAGTTAATTATAGTAATTCCCATTGATTTACAAATTCATTTCAACGGATTAAATAATGAAATGATAATTAAACAATTATTACACATTAATAATTCATAACACATTTCTATGTTTATTGTTTAGAAACAAAGCTAATAAATTCACTTACTAATCAATTGATTTCATATTCCTTAATAAACCTATTCCAATTTATAACATATAATTTCAATATTGAATCCAACGTTTAATTTATTCCTTATTTATAATTATAACTAAATTAACTTTACAATTATAAATTTTGATTTTTCACAATATTAAATTATAAAATCTTGTTAATTTAGTAGTTTTTACTTATCAAAATTTACGGGTCGTTATAACCAAAATACCCTTAAACCAAATTGTTATCATTTCATAAGCCACCAAAATGTCACCCCTTTGAAAATATGTTGGATATTAAAGTGGCTCATGTACCTTTGTTCATTTGATTACTCAAGCAATCTTTAAGTCATTTCACATTGTCAAATTTAAATATTTTTACATCTTATTATTATCGTTTTATTAATAATTCTTACATTTTAAAATAAATATTTTCTCCAAAACATAAAAATGTTGTTTAAACTGTATACAAAGGTTCAACAACTTTCTTCAATTTATCGCTCGATAAAAAGTCAAAAATCTAAAAAAACCGGTTTTAGGCACATTTCTTGTTTTTTTAGCTAACTATTTTTTTGTAAACAAAATTCAAAAATGAATTTTCTACCTTTAATTATTAATTCAAAGAGGGTTATTTGATTATTAAAACATTAATAAAACATTTAAATAAATTAAGTATTCTCAAATCAATCGATAAAATTCTGGATCGTTACATGTGTCTTCTTCAAACAACTCGGTACCGACATGATTTTCCTTGTGCAAATCTTATCCAAACCTCTTGTGCTTCATCTCTTCATCATTCCAGACACATTCTAAGTTTCTCAATCCATTTCTTCATTATCGTGAAGTCCAGATCCGTTGAGATGTTGCTTGGTTTAAGCGTTGCATGACAACTATGATCTAATTCCATACAGTCGACCAATTTTTTCCTATTCATATATTCAATGGGTGGCATAGGAGCAAATTTAATTATTAAAAGAAACATTTATATAATATTTTTTTATAAAATTAATATGTTTACTCAATTCGATCTCGATAACAAATCTTACATGATTAAGACGACTATGACTTTTTGACTCTAGATACAACAAGTTTCTTCTTCGAAGGCATCGTGAAGACAATGACTTCAATTTTCGAGCGACAATGTCAAACTTGTCTCATTCGATTCTGATAGTTTCCGTTTTTTTTTCCTTTTACGTTTTAGAAAACGAGAATGGTATATTGAAGGGAGCGTGGTAATGTTAAAATAATAGATGGTGAATTGCTGCGAGCGTTAGAGATGAGTTGAGTAAAACAAGGATTAAGTAAATAAATGATAGCTTTGGTACATTTAGTTTGACGTTATGTATATAGTATATCTTTACTGATAGTTGAAATAGGAACATGAATTTTGGTCCGACCATGAAGTTTTAAAAATAACCTTATATACAAACAAAAGATCAGAAGTTCGAATACTGCGTAGAACAAAAATTAACATTTGAATTATAAATAATATTACAAGTTCGAAATCATGTTCTAAAAAAAAATCTACAATTTGTTTTATAATTTTCAATTTTTTTGTAACTTTCGAATTACTTTCAAAATGGGTAGAAATTTTAAATTTAATAATTTTGCATCTCGTATAAAATTCACAGTTTTATGCGATTGGCATAATATTTTTGTAATTTTAGCCCACATTTCGCGCGCGTATAAATAAAAATGGCGCCGGCACCACCATCGTCCTCATCAATATCATCGGATCCTGACTCCATTAAAATCGCACTCGCAGTCGCACTTATCCGATTCAAAAAACTACAAAATCTTCCTCATTCTCCTTCTCCCTACGATTCACATCGTTGGAGAACGAAAGCGAGCATTTTCCTCGACCACAAATTATTATAATTCAGTTCCGTCAAAACCCTAGCTCTAAAGTTTTGAAATTAAACGCAGGCAAAGGAGCAGAAGAGAGAGATTCTGCGACTGAGAGAAGAAATCAAACAACTCGAGGAAGATTTGAAGCAGCGGAACGATGACGGTTTGCAGCAGATTGCTGCTTGTAAATGTCATTTTTACGATGATTGTGGAAAAATCGGAGGAAATACTATTTGGATTGATGATGTTTTGAGAAGGAGATTCTTCAGGCTAGGTATCTTTTTTTCTGTCACTACTATTATTTCAATATTTATGATCTCTACCCAAGTGATTTGATTTAAGATGAGAATTGATTTAAGAAGAGAATTGATTTAAGAGGAGAACAGAAAGTGAAGAAGTATGTAAAAAGATTTCTTTAACCTTTTATTAATACTAAATCCAATGAAAATTTGATTACAATATAAAACTTCAATTCCTAAACTCCCCTTTTAGTGGTCAGCTACCTTTACATACATATTTAGCTTCCGCAAATTAGAAATAACCTAGAGATATTTTTGCTCATGTATATCTAGTAAATCAATCATGTGTGTGCGCTAGTGCGTCTATATGTGCGTGTGTTATTAATTTCTTTGATATACTTCTCAAAAACTAAATATTGCAAATTAGTATAATAATACCACAAAGTTGGGATTTACAACCAACTCATATGTTATATTGTTATTGCATAAATTTGAGTTATGTCACAAGTTCATTTGAATAATTTCCTTAACTGACTAATTAATTTGATTATTTAATCAAGTAATTAGATTCCTTCCAATTCATTGTTTGGAACATAACTTCCATAAACCCCGTTTTACAAGTTATCTTTTTCATCATATCCCAAACCATATCCTCTTCAAAACGAGTCTAATATTGTATTGCTAAAATTTTAACACCAACTCGACACAATATATGCCACCATCTCCACTTAGGTTTAGAATACTCCACCAGCATCTAAACCACTTGGATATGCATATTCGTCAATCCAACAAGCATCCAACGTCCATTCAGATAAATTGCTTGTAATACCGTAAAGACCTTTATTTAGGCTTTGCGACTCTACTTTGCTTTCTCCACCTTGATTCAACCGGGTTTCTTCTTTTACTACAGTTTGGGAGCTTCCTACTTCCTCCACTAATTTTCCTATCAGTTAGTACAAATTATTACTTTAAAGTTTTACATGTAAAACTTTAATCTTTTCCCTCCATGCTCTAGTAACTCCAGCTCAAGTAGAGAAATTACAACCTTTTTTTAAGTGTCTAGCTAAAATAAGATTTTCATTAATTTGCGGAACATGCTAACTCCTATTAGTGTGACCATCTTTCCATTAAACACCTTTAACTTGATCGAACCAATACCGTTTACATCCTTCTCGTAGCTATCAGCTATTCACCTTATCACTGTGCTCCTTGTAATGTGTGAAGACTTTCTTATGTTTGCACATATTAAAACAAACACTCTAATCAACCACCCATTCTTTGCCTTGGTTATTGTCAACACAAAACACAGAGGCATGTCAGATTCTTTGTCTCTAATGCCAACGTTTGTCTCTTCGTTATTGTCTTTCCTACACTTATTATTTATGTTTTTTAATGTCTTTAACATCTCTCATTCTTTTTTTGAGCTTGCTGTAGAATCGTTGCACTTGGCTTTGTTTTTGACGATAATAGCATATGAAGTCCTTTCGATCCATCATTCTATTAGTTATTCCTTTGATCAGTAGTTCCTCTTTTCTTACCATATTAAGCACATCAATGAAATTGTGATATTCCTTTCATTTGCGAGATTCATCATTCTCACCTCATTGAGTGGACCACTATCATTGGATTCATCAAAACAACTTCATTCGGGTTTAAGTTGTTCAATGAAACCACAAATGTTTTCCAGGTTTCTGGTAAAGAACTCATCACCATTAAAGCTTATGTCTCATGTTCATCACCCACCTTATAGTTGACGGTTGCTAGTTGATTCACAGTACTTAAAAATCGTCAAGGTGCTCCCTAACTGTCAACTGACTCATCTTTCTTGAATTTCAGATTCACCAATTTTTCCATGAGAAACACCTTATTTGTTATTGAGTTCTTTGCATAGATACCTTTCAACGTCTTTCATATTGCACATGCCAATGTTTCATTACTAATAATATGAAATGGCAATTTTCCAGAAAATAACAAATAGCACCGGAAAAATCTTCCCCATCATGCCCAAAACACCTAATTATATCGTAGAATTCTAACACATGTATGTTGCTGCTATGTTTGTGGAATTGATTAATATTTGGATTTTCTCAGTTAGGTGGAAGGAGAGGAGGAAAAGAGTGGAACGACCTTTGCATAGAGGACATTTTTTTGGTAATACGAATTTCATTGTCAATTTAGTTATTTTATTCCCTCATTTGGTCAAAGTGATTAAGATTAATGTGAACATTTGTCCTAAATCATTGGCCAATTCAGTCACAATTTTTAATCGTCTAGGTTGATGAGTGTTGTGAGTGAACCTTCAAAATATTGTGGCGAAAAAGTTCATATGCTCACTTAAATTATAGAATGATATATGGTTGGTAGTATTTATCATAGGATGCAAGAGCCAATGTGTCATTTAGTGGCTTTTGTTTATCTGTTAAGTTTGACTTGCTGTTGCAATTCTAATTTGTTTTCAGATCTTCTAACTCACTTAGTACACAGTGTGAACTTTTCATTATAATAGGTTTATAACCAAGGAATTTGTATTCAATGGATTTGTAATAGCAAAATGTCAAACACCACAACACTCATTTATCAAATATTTATCTCCCTACAACATTGTGTAGCAGCCACTATAACAAATATTTGGATTAAATGGCAAAATAAATGATAAATCCATTTCTTTCTCTCTTGGTTGATTGAAATTCACCATTTACAGTATCAACTAATTTATTCTTTTCTAGTCTATAATATAAGTGCACCAGCTGTTAAGCATGTCATTTCGACCGAATTCAACATGAGCTTCCATAGTTATTTCTTTTTATGAATAAAATTGTCATGCAAAGGTAGCTTTTCTATTGGCAATTTGTAGTTTATGGTAAGTTAATAAAGTGTGTTGAGTTGCACATTTGGTACATTAATTCAGTATTAGTTCGCCCCCCTCCCCCTCCCCCTCCCCCCTCCCCCTCAAACCCTTCTTATTTTTATGTTTTTATTTTTTTATTTACTGTTTAAGCTCTCACCTAAATTAGAAAGGCTCAGAAGACATCTTTCACCATTGTATTTCTTTTCTACAAACATGTTATTTGAGTGAAATATCAAGTTTGAGCTTGTGAGTAATTACAGAGTTCAATAATGAGAGCGATTTTGAGAAGCTTTGTACATCGATCGATTTCTTGGTAGAGCTTTCAAGTACTATGAAGTTGGAAGTTAGTTCTCTTTACTCACTAATCTAACAAAAAATTAGGCCGAGAATGTAATTTTTTCTAATAATTCATGTCTTCCGCTTCTTGTTTAGGGGGAACAAAATGCTTCGTTTTCCACATTGTCACATCAAGCTACTGATTTTATTTTAGGTACGACTGTTTCTCTCCATGTATTTCCCTCAGTTTTCTTAGCTGGTTAGAATTGCAAATTTTTTGATCATTGCCTTTTCCATTTTGGTGTACGTTTCTGCAAATATTAGTAAAGGTCCACGACCACTCAAATGGGTCAAAATTTCTTACATGGTATTGTATAACTTTAATCCAATGATAACCAGTGCAGGAATAATCATTGAACAGAACTTTACCGTTTCAGCATTTTCAACCCTTCCTATTCTATATATTTAGATAATGTTTCGTTGAAAATATTACTCTACTTTGTTGGTAATCCCAAGTTAATGTGTTTGCTAAATTCATGCAACATGCAATAGTCTTTTATTTGACTCTAACCTGATATGATTATTTTAAGATATATTTGCCTCATGTATCATAATACATGTTGTTCTTCTGCAATGAAAATATTCAATTAACATGATTATTGCACATAACAATCTAACATTCATTCTTTTTTTAGGTTGAAGGTTGATGTTTATTCAATGTTTCACGTTCTTTTATTCTATGCTGTATATGTTATATAGTTGCCTTGTATAACTTGACTACATGCTGCAGTTTGATATTATTGATACTTGCCTCTGAAAGCTTTAATTTTCTAATCTTATTTCATCAGTTATTAACTCATACACATATTGGCGACTTAGGTCTGTAAACGGATACTTTTGGATATGGATAGTGCCATATTCATATCCGCATCCGAAATCATTTTCAGATATCGGATATCCGCATCCGCTGATACGGACGGATATCGGATAATTAATCTATCCGCTAAAGATTGATAAATCGAGAAATATAAATAGAAAATTTTAGTTTATCATAATTTTTTTTCAATTCCATTGACTATAAAAGTGCGAAAAATAAACAAATAGGATGATAATAAATAGTTTTGAGCAATTAATATACATTAAATTCATATAATACAAACTATTAACTTAAATAAAAAAATAAACACATGGCTATCGTTGTATCAAATACACAAAATACTAACTATAATCTTGATAGAAACCGGACAGATAATTTTTGGAGGTTGATACCCCGTATCCGTTTTTTCGAATGTCGGATATTTATCCATTTTACGAATACGGACGTGAACGGATTTTGGATATTTCGGAAACCCATTGACAGGTCTAGGTGAACTATAATCTTGCTGGACACTGAAATATATGTTAATTTTTCTTGACTATTTACTGGGAGTTCTTTGTAACGTCTCTTGAAGCCTCATTGAAGAACTTGCTTTCATCACAAAAGGATAGTGAGCTTATTGAAGAAACTATTAGTGGATTAATCATGCGTTTGACAAGAATTATGTGTGGCATCCAAGAGAACAATGGTATCATATTTTCTTAATCTCTATTAAGTTTTTCCCAGTCATTTTAGTATGACAGTTTGAACAAGTGTATACCCTAGTTCGTAATTCATACAGTAATATGTTGGATGTAATATACCAAATCCTCGCTCTTGCTATATTATGGAAACAGTTTCTTATGTTTACGTCTGTGGCACATGTACTAACATATGCATGAAAGTTTGCTAAATATTATGCGTCTATTATATTGCCTTAAGCAAGCTCCACTTTCATGCCTATTGAATATGCAGTTCTATCACTTTGAAAATTCCATTTATTGATATTATTTCAGTACCATGAAAGTTGATATAGGTGATGGAATTGTGGACTAGATCAGCATTTAATATACTTTTCCGTGTAATAGTAATTTTATTGTGTAGAAGAAAAATTACCTAGAATATTCGTCTTCCCAACTTAATAAAATTGTTCTCTTTCGTAAAATTACCAAGAATATTCTTCTTTCCCAACCTAATAAACTTGATCTATTTTTTCGTACATTACATGAAACCCATCTTAGTACCTGTGACTCTTTTGGACCAGTTGGAAGTACCCAGCTTGAAGTTAAACTCTGCGTTTTGTCATCTTAGATAAATAGCTTGCGCACTTCTCATGACTGCAACCTGTCTTCACAGCTTCACTGCTACCTCAGTCCTCTACTACTTGAGAGCTAACTTTTTTATTGCTACACTATACACTCATACTTGACAAGATATTAAGAAGAGTGCTGTTTGTAATTTCTTTCTGCTGGATAAAGTACCGGATGACCCAAATGTAACCTTTTTAAGAAAAGGAGATAGAAAGAGCCTACTTAATAATACCAACTTTAAGTATCTACTATCTAGTTCATCCTCGCTGATGCCAGTTCTCTTCGCCAAATATATAATCGGATTATTGTTTCATAAGCACGGTCAAAATTGTTCTGCTACCAAGGTAAACAGTGGGCGATTCATTGATATTTCACTTTCCATTTTTAATAGATAAAACGCCGGTTGATTGTGAGGTTATTGTTGACCTGCTAAACAAAGCTTCTGTGGCAGGATAATTTGGTTACTTACTCAATTAAAATGCCCAGTTGAATGCTATTGTACATTGTAGAACAACCAATGTACTGTATGCACAGATCTATAATAGTTTAGAGTTCCATTATAGGTAGATGGATATAAACTTTAATGCCATACAAACTTTAATAACTGTAGTTCAGATTATTTGATGAACGATGCCATACACACTTTAATGCAAACTCCCGCTTGCTAAAAATATGGGATGAATATTCTTGAATGGTAACTAGATACAGAACTCATATGCGAAACTCGTTCTTCTGACTAGACCATTTCCTGCACAAATTTTGACCAAGTTGGTGTTTTCTTTTTTACATTTGATAAATACTTTTGCATATGTGCATATACGTCTACTTTTGACTATTATATGAACATTTTGTTTTTTCAACCTAGGATCAGGATATTCTGATTCGGATGCCCAGTTCTTTGTCCAACACTTGATACGGAAGCTAGGGAATGAGCCTTTCATCGGTCAACATGTAACAATTTACGTTTCACAGAAGATTTCCATTACAGCAGACAGTTTACTTGTGATGGATCCCTTTGATGATGGTTTCCCCGCACTGCATGGCAGCATGTACATGATGTAAGCATAGGTCCATCTTGGTTATTATTTTATGTTATTTAATATGGTAGTGTTCACAGCCCTTCTTGTGTCAAGTCGAGTTTGCATCGCGTCCGACGCTTTTAATGCGTCAATGACGGGCCCATGGCAATGTTCCGTTGGGAAGAACCGTTGGCGTCAGACACGTTAGACGCCAACAGTTAATTAAAACCGTTAGCATATAAACCACATTTCTAAACTCCATTTCCTCTTCATCTCCACTCCATCTTCTTCATCTGCACTCCATCTTCACTTTCGAATGAAAAAACTTTGTTTTCTGATATTGTGTGAACGGTTAAAGGACCATGGTTTGAAGCCTGTTGGAATTGTTACCTTGATTCCATATTAGCCGGAGGATAAGCTCGACATCGTCGTCGATGAAGCGGAGGAGGAATTCGTAAAGCCATAAATTGGAGCTAGGGCTTGCCGAACCAAAAGTTTGGTTCGACGGTGGAGTAGCAGCTGCCGCTCCAAATCTGGAGCGGTGGAGTGGAGCACTAGACGAGATTTCTTGTTCGGTGGTGGTGAGCTTGGTCGGCGGAGACATGATGGAGCTAGGACTTCGGAGCGATGATGTTGAAGAGCATGCCGAATCATATCTTTGGTTCGGTGAGAAGCAAGGAGCACCGCTTCAGTATTTCGTTCGAGGAATAGGGTTTCAGTGAAGATGAATTTGTGGAGCGGTGTTGAAGTGAATGACCAAACCAAATATTTCGTTCGGTATGCCAATACCGCTCCAAAACGTAGTCGAAACAGATCTGTGCATACCAAACCAAATTAAGTGTCGGTTCAGATTTCTCATTCGGTTATTGAATGTCGAAGCAGATGGACACCAAACCAAGTTGACCAGATGTGCCGAACCAAACCTCAGGGCTGCTATATAGCAGCTACCCTTCTCGTATCTTTACTCTATAAATAGTGGAGCTTTTGGACAACAATAACAGTCATCCTAGAAAGTTGAAACTCTATAAATTGAGAGCTTTTGGACAATGACAGTGGAGAAGTCTGTATCTAACAATGTGTTGTCTGTAGCAGTATCGGATGTCTCAGACCATTGGATGCTGAACTCGAGGGCGTCTTTCCATATGACGCACAATAAGGATTACTTCATTTCTTTCGTTGGACGAGAGGAAAGCTTTATTCTTATGGGTAATGATCCTATCTGTAGAGCAACGGGTGAAGGTACAATGAGGATCATGATATTTGACGGAGTTATACGCACTTTGACAGGTGTTCAGTATGTTATAGGTCTTCGGAAATTCTTAATTTCTTTAGGATAATTGGCATCTTTGGGATGCAAGGTAACTATCAAGAAAGATAGTCTGAAGGTTTCGAGAGGTACTAGTTCTTATGAAAGGAGATGTGTTTCGAAATCTGTATTTGCTGAAAAGAACCACAGTTCTTGAAGGGTCGTGTGTTGGAGTAGATAGTTCTCGTGCATTGGATGCCACAAGGCTTTAGCATCCCAATTGGGTCATATTTCAGAGAAGAGCTTAGAGTTACTTCAGGGACGGAAGATGATCAAAGGAGAAAGCTTCGACAAGATGGACTTTTGTCAGGAATGTGTTAGGCAAGCATACTAAAGTATCTTTTGAAGTTGACTCCATTGATCGAGACGAGTACTTGAGTATGTGCATACAGATATTTAGAGACCGGTTGCTACTCCTCTTGGAGGAGCAAAGTATTTAACCTCTTTCATTGATGACTTTTCTCGAAAAGTATGAGAGTATGTGATAAAGGCCAAATCAGAGAGTTTTGAGAAGTTTAAAGACTGGAAAGCGCTTGTTGAGAACCAATTTGGTTCTAGGTTGAAGGTGCTGAGATCTGATAATGGCGGTGAGTTTGTCTCTAGGGAGTTCCTCGATTTTTGCAGACAGTATGACATTCAGATATATTTCACTACACTCGGCGATCCGCAATCCAATGAGGTTGCAGAAAGGATGAACATGACTCTACTGGAGAAGGCTCGTTGCTTGAGATTGACGACGGGCTTGTCTAGAGGCTTTTGGGCTGAAGCATTATCAACTGCGGCGCATATTATAAATCGAATTCCGTGCTCAGCCATATATGAAAAGGTTCCAAAGAAGTGGAGAGGTAAAGCAGTGTATCTTGATTACTTTCGAATTTGTGGTTGTCCTGTATACGTTCACCATACATTTGATGACAAGTTGGAGGGTAGAGCATACAAGGGCATACTAATGGGATACACCGATGGTACCAAAGGGTATCGAATTTGGAACCTTATTGATCGGAAGATTGTTCATTTCAGACATGTTACTTTTGATGAGTCCGCTATGTTCAATCCGAAGGAAAAGCTATCTACCACATCAGAAAATTCTGATAGGCCTAAGGAGATGGAAGAAGTTCCCGTGTTCCAGCCAAATAGTAGAGTTGTTGATGCTGTTGAGGAAAACGCAGTTGATGATACATCACAGGATAGTCCACATGTACCTTCTAGTAGTGCTGGTGATGTGCATGAATGTAGAGGAAGTTCAGTTCAAGGTGGAGTTACCTATCCGGGTCAGTCGTAGGACTATTAGACTGCCCGAAAGGTATGGTGATTGACAATTTGCAAACCTTAGTCTTGGTGATCAGTTTGACTATGCCCTACATATGGTTCATGAGGAGCCGTTTGAGCTTGATGAAGTTTTGAAGTCATGTGACAGTTCGAAGTGGATGTGCGAAATGAAAGAGGAGTTAGAGTCTGAAGAAGAACAAGACTTGGGATTTGGTATCACCTCCTCAAGAAAGCCGAGTCATGGTTGCAAATGAGTGTTCAAGGTGAAGGATAATTAGAGATACAATGCTAGACTAGTTGCTAAAGGGTTTTCACAAAGAAAGGGATTATATTATGATGAAATATTCTCTCCAGTAGTGAACCATACGTCCATCTGTATCTTGCTCGCTATCGTCGTAGCTCATGATTTGGAGCTGGAGCAACTGGACGTAAAAACCGCTTTCTTATAAGAAGACTTATATGAGACCATCTACATAAAGCAGCCAAAAGGATTTGTTGTAGATGGGAAAGAAAATTGGGCTTGCAAATTGAAGAAGTCATTGTATGGACTTAAGCAGTCGTCTAGACAATGGTACAAGAGGTTTGACTTTTTTATGCTTTCACTTGGTTTTGATCGTAGCATCAAAGACGCTTTTGTGTACTTCAAGCATTAAAAGAATGGTAGATGAGTATACATACTCTTGTACGTGGATGATATATTGATTGTTTCCAAGGATAAAGCTGAAATCGATAGTTTTAAAGCGAAAGCAAAAAAAGGAATTCGAAATGAAAGACCTTGAAAAAACAAAGAAAATTTTGGGTATGGAAATCCATAGAGATAGAAAGATAGAACCTTTGAGCTTCATTGAAAAGGAGTACATTCGAAAGGTGTTTGCTCGGTTTAGCATGGAAGGGGAAAAGACAATCAGCACACCCATGCGGCCATGCCTTTGCACATACGCTTTCTAGGAAAAGCTCTCCGATCTCAGAAAAGGACAAGACCTACATGGAGAAGGTCCTTTATGCAAGTGCAGTTGACAGCTTGATGTATGCCAAGGTCTGCACTAGGCCTGACATTGCACTGGCTGTTGGATTGATGAGTAGATTCATGCGAATCCATGAAAGACGCGTTGGAAAGCATGAAGTATATCTTCAGATACCTTAGAGGAACTCCAAATCATGGACTTGTCTTTGGCGCCAAAGATAGAGATTTAGCTTGGTTGGATTTTACAATTCCGACTATACCAGCGATAGAAATCGAAGGAAGTCAACCTTCGGATATGTGTTCACCTTTGGTGGGACAACGATCAGTTGGAGAGCGAGGTTGCAGACGATTGTGGCTTTGTCTACTACAGATGCATGACTCACTGTTGCGGTTGAAGCATTTAAGGTGGCTTTTTATTTAAGGCGATTGTTGAGTGGGCTTCGTATACGAAGGAGTGAATGTGTATTGTGACGGTTAAAGTGCAATTCACTTAGCTGAAAATCTAGCATTCATGGACGAAGCATATTGAGGTGAGAGAGTCGTTTCTTGTCTCGATGAGTAAAGAGAAATTAGTTCGTTTTCAGAAAGTTCACACAAAGGATAATGCAGCAAACATGTTTACCAATTCGTTGTCTGCTGCTAAGTTCAAGCATTGCTCGGATTTGATTCGTTTAATGAAGCTGTGACACCCCACCTTGAGACCCACATTAACAAAAAGTATTATTGGGTAATACTGTTTGCTAATGTAGAGAATAGGGCTGGATAGGAGCGATCATCTATCGCCTTGTCTTAAATATCTATTGAATACGTCGACAAATGCCATATTTTTTTCTATCTCAAGTGTATCGACATATCCAATAAATACTTAATATAAAGGCATAAGTGACTATATGTAGCATCCCGTCTTTTTGTACGGTTTAAATCGACGATAAACCACACACGTCAGACTCAAACCATACAGAAGGGCGGATTGTTATTGGGGTGAATAAGAAAAAACAGAGAAAGAAAAAAACAGAATCTTGCAATGGAACGACAAAATATAATAATCAAATAAACAGTTCATGAAGCTGTTTTACAAAACATTTGATTTTACTTATGAAACACATATCAGAGTTATACATACCAAAAAATAATAAATAACAATGCAGCGGAATAGTATGAATGTAGTCAAATAATATAATAAATGATAATAATACAATCTTCGTCTTCGTCCTACGGAAAGAATGTCTTCAAATCCTGAAATGCTCAGGCCGACCCGCGCGAATTGAAAAGACAAAACACTCGACTCAGAACTAAAAGATCTTATGTAAGTTAAATCAACGATAAAATATGAGTGGAACGGCATAAGAGATGTTCACGGGATTTGACATCTTCTATGCAGTGTCAAACGTGAGTGCAGTAACTTAAGAGATGCTCTGGATTCACATCTTCTAAGGATCCGTTAAACTATTTACTATGTAGCAATATTTCGCTATTATAATAATGTCTATTAGTAAAATAAATTTACTTTTAAATAACGTTAAGGCTTTACATTTTCCACATTAACACATAATTGTGCCAGTAGTCTATGCAGTACCGTAATACCTCCTGATCGGGAGGCTACCAGAGGATACTCCATATGTACGACACAAATCAAACTCATACAAGGCGCACTAGGGTAGGTGACACGGCACAACTAGGCAATGCCAGGGTAGATATACCAATTACGCTTCCCGACCGGTGGTTACGCGTAGCAGCTACTACCACCCACCTCGAGGCATACCCTCAAAATCAAAAGGGCCCCAATCAATCACAAAGTAATAGAATGGTATCGAAAGAGCGTGTCCGATAAAATGTGTTACCTTCTTAGCCCGTCGACCGCTCCTGTTTTAGTCACCTTATGCCAACTCACGGGAGTCGGGTCCACGTATATACCTCAAAGGAAACGCCGTCGCCATCCTACTTCGTTCTGGAATCTCTACCGCGTACACGGTTGTTGAAGTGGTTTTCGGAGTTAGCAGAGAGTATGACAACTTCCGATCCCGGTCTCTTTAACAACCAAACGTTATTATTACACCGTGATCATCTCAAAATAATTATACTTCAAAACCATATAGATACGATATCATTTCCATTTTAAAACCCAAATCAATATGATATTATTTGTATAAAAGGCCAAATCAATATAATATCATTTTTATTTCAAATAGATCATTTCCAAAAATCATAACACTTTCAACGTTATAACACTTCGAAATCAACACTTGAAATATAACACTTTCAAATCATAACACTTTGAAACTCATAACTTTGAAACATAACTTCCACCCTTAAATGGTTTAAATATTTAAAATACTTTATATAATGAAATAGCTTCTTAAATTTCACAACTCAAATCCAACACAACTCGAATTTCTACATTTTATATTTAACGAAATCCCAAGTCATAAATTTCAATTCAATTCAGTTTCCAAGTAAATTTTCCCAAATTCATCGATTTCAAGCCAGATTTGATCCATAGAATAAACCATTTCAAATTCGATATATTTCAAACTTTAAGTATTCAACAATTTTAAAACTAAGTTTGGTAATTACGATTCAACAATTCAATTTTCTATTATTTAGTTTCGAAATACTTTACATAATAAATCCATTATCATTTAAATAAAACTTAAATTACAAATAACTAAATATTTCCTTCAATTTATTTATACTTCAAAATATTCATTTAATTCATCTTAAACAAAAATCAAGTTATAAAAATTCTACCTTCTAAAATTTCAAATTTAATAAATTTCACATCAAGCTTATTTGAGTGTAATTCTTAAATAACTTCAGTTTCAAATAAATCTCAAATTTATCTTCCAACCTTAATTTTATTTAAATCATTATAAACTCTATAATAAAATATAATTTAAATACTTAACCATATTATCTTCAATACAAATCAAACTTATTATTAAGCTTATTCTATATTAAAACAAATTATACATAGCTTAAAAATCAAGGATAAAATAACATTTATATAATATCTAAAATCAATAGTTATCTAAAACCATATATTTCTTTATAAACCATGGAAATCATTTCAAAATATTTTATATATAGACCACGGTGTCTGTATATAATTTTCTATCCTGTGGTCAAGTGATACGGATATTTATTATTTCAATCCGTAATTTAAAATATAAATACGGTTATATGTCATTTCAAACCGCAATCCCGAATGAAATAAAAATCTATAACAACTTGCAGTTTATAACAATAGTAAATACAACATCCATTCATCCAATATCAATCATCAAACATTTATCACCATCATCATCCAATTCAGTCAATAACATCAATATAGAACAGATAATAAATAACAGGTATTTACTGGCAGTTTATATTCAATAATAAATTAAATAACTATTTATCCAAATAAATTCAAATAAACTGTGATGAGGATTCAAAATATGTCAAACCGTCATAAATAAATTTGTAAGTACATCATAAATAATTTAACAAACATAAATTTTTTTAGAAGTTGTGAGTGGGTTAAAACACTCACCTTTCGCATTTAAATTGAATTTAAATCCCATTTAAACGCAAAATTCAAACGGTCTCAGAATCTGTCCAAACCAGCGTCAAAATGTGCGGAATTCCGATACGATCCTAGCGGAGAAAACCACACGTGAAACGGACCTCGTATGCAAAAGTTATGCAATTTGCAAAATATTTAGAATTCAAATTATTAAAATAGAATAAAATAAAGATAAAGATATACTTGCCACGTCAAACATCGCTACAGACCGACCTTAGCCCTCGATACTGCAACATGCACGCTTGCATCTTCCCAAAGCCGCCCTTGACCTGCTGTTGACCACGAAGATCCGCCACCTCCGGCCGTCATTCGCCACGCCGACCACCTTGGCCGAACTCACCTCGTCGCCCCCTTCGAAACCGCCTATGCTCGAGCATCCCAAACGCAAGCCGCCGTCGGTTAGGTTAAACCCTAATCGAATTTTGCACATAAATCTAGCCGCTGAAATAAAGAACGAGCCATGTCGATGGACAGAGCGTGACCCTCTCCACACGATGGTATCATCAATTTGACGATCCATCGACGTTGATCGTCGCACGATGAACCGCCGAGAAGAAACCATCGATTTTTGAACAAACGAAGATTCGAATAGGAAAAAAATCACGGATTTGAGATGCGCTCGTCGAGAGCTTCAAATCGATATAAAATTTGATATTATTTGAGGAGTTTGATTTTTCGTTGTTAGATTTTGAATTGGAATTGAATTGAAAAATTTAGGGTTTACAGCCATTGAGGAAGAGGGGCAACTGAAATGTCTGTACGTACAAAAATGAGAAATAGAAAGGCTGCTAGGGTTTATAACGACATATATATTGACAGAACACAATAGAAACAAATGTGCTTGATTGGTTTGGAAAAATTAAACGATAACGACCCGAAAAGCCCTTTCGACTCCGGAACGAAAATGTGTCAATCCATATATCAAAATAGATGTTTTAAAATATTTTAAACGCAATTTGAACAGGTCTCAAGTCCAAATTTCCTCGTATGAAGAAGTTATGCTAAAATCAAGTTATTTCAAATTGATTTCAATTTCATTGATTTCTAGGTTTTTCGAGACCGTACGATCAAACGACAAGTCCGATCGTTACGAAATTTGAAATCGTACAATAATTCACCGTTACGGATCCGATGAAACTTGTTTCGTCGAAATCCGAGTCAGTGGCTAAAATGGCTATTTTTACCTTTAAATGATTTAAATATTTAAAATACTTTATGTAATGAAATAGCTTCTTTAATTTCACAACTCAAATCCAACACACCTCGAACTTCTATATTTTATATTTAACGAAATCCCAAGTCATAAATTTCAATTCAATTCAGTTTCCAAATAAATTTTCCCAAATTTATCGATTTCAAACCAGATTTGATCCATAGAATAAACCATTTCAAATTCGATATATTTCAAACTTTAAGTATTCAACAATTTCAAAACTAAGTTTGGTAATTACGATTCAACAAATCAATTTTCTATTATTTAGTTTCGAAATACTTTACATAATAAATCCATATCATTTAAATAAAACTTAAATTACAAATAACTAAATATTTCCTTCAATTTATTTTACTTGAAATATTCATTTAATCCACCTTAAACAAAAATCAAGTTATAAAAACCATTTCTTCTAAAATTTCAAATTTAATAAATTTCACATCAAGCTTATTTGAGTTTAATTCTTAAATAATTTCAGTTTCAAATGAATCTCAAATTTATCTTCCAACCCTAATTTTATTTAAATCATTATAGACTCTATAATAAAATATAATTTAAATACTTAACCATATTATCTTCAATAAAAATCAAACTTATTATTAAGCTTATTATATATTAAAACAAATTATACATAGCTTAAAATCAAGGATAAAATAACATTTATATAATATCTAAAATCAATAGTTATCTAAAACCATATATTTCTTTACAAACCATGAAAATCATTTCAAAATATTTTATATATAGACCACGGTGTGTGTATGATTTTCTATTCTATGGTCAAGTGATACAGATATTTATCATTTCAATCCGTAACTTAAAATATAAATACGGTTATATATCATTTCAAACCGTAATCCCGAATGAAATAAAAATCCATAACAACTTGCAGTTTATAACAATAATAAATACAACATCCGTTCATCCAATATCAATCATCAAACATTTATCACCATCATCATTCAATTCAGTCAATAACATCAATATAAAACATATAATAAATAATAGGTATTTACTGGCAGTTTATATTCAATAATAAATTAAATAACCATTTATCCAAATAAATTCAAATAAACTGAGACGAGGATTCAAAATATGCCAAACAGTCATAAATAAATTTCTAATCACATCATAAATCAATTTAACAAACATAAGAAATTTTAGAAGTTGTGAGTGGGTTAAAACCCTCACCTTTCGAATTTAAATCCAATTTAAATCCAAAATTCAAACGGTCTCAAAATCTGTCCAAACCAGCGTCAATATGTCCGGAATTTCAATACGATCCCAGCGGAGAAAACCGCACGTGAAACAGATCTCGTATGCAAAAGTTATGCAATTTGCAAAATATTTAGAATTCAAATTATTAAAATAGAATAAAATAAAGATAAAGATATACTTGCCACGTCAAACATCGCTACAGACCGACCTTAGCCCTCGATACTGGAACACGCACGCTCGCATCTTCCCAAAGCCGCCCTTGACCTGCCGTTGACCATGAAGATCCGCCACCTCCGACCGTCATTCGCTACGCCGACCACCTTGGTCGAACTCACCTCGCCGCCCCCTTCGAAACCGCCTATGCCCGAGCATCCCAAACGCAAGTCGCCGCCGGTTAGGTTAAACCCTAACCGAATTTTGCACAAAAATCTAGCCGCTGAAATGAAGAACGAGTCATGCCATGGACAACGCGCGACCCTCTCTACACAATGGTATCATCAATTTGACGATCCATCGACGTTGATCGTCGCGCGATGAACGGCCGAGAAGAAACCATCGATTTCTGAACAAACGAAGATTCGAATAGGAAAACAAATTACGGATCTGAGATGCGCTCGTCGAGAGCTTCAGATGGATATAAAATTTGATATTTTTTAAGGAGTTTGAATTTTTATTGTTGGATTTTGAATTGGAACTGAATTGGAAAATTTAGGTTTACAGCCATTGAGGAAGAGGGGCAATAGGAATTTCTGTACATACAGAAATGAGAAATAGAAAGACTGATAGGATTTATAACGATATATATATATAAATGCAGAACACAATAGAAACAAATGGGCTTGATTGGTTTGAAAAAATTGAACGATAACGACCCGAAAAGGCCGTTTCGACTCCGAAACGAAAATGGGTCAACCCATTTATCAAAATAGATGTTTTAAAATATTTTAAACGCAATGGAACATGTCTCAAGTCCAAATTCTCTCGTTTGAAGAAGTTATGCTAAAATCAAGTTATTTCAAATTGATTTCAATTTCATTGATTTCTAGGCGTTTCGAGCTCGTACGATCAAACAACATGTCCGATCGCTAAGAAACTTGAAATCCTACAATAATTCACCGTTACGGATCCGATGGAACTTGTTTCGTCGAAATCCGAGTCAGTGGCTAAAATGGCTATTTTTACATTAATTAAATTAATAATTAATTAAATAAATCAAATTTTCAATTTCAATTCTATAATTGACAATTTTTATCGTTTTTAATTTTTTAATCATTTATACTAATTTAATCAAATTTAGATGTCCATTTAGAGTTAATTAATTTATCAACTTCAGTGTGAACCTCAATTTATTAAATTCAGAAATTATAAATTTAATTTCCAATAATTTCATTTAATTTACTTTTCATTCTATTATTCAATTCATTATTGTCAAATGGATGAAATTAACATTGGATTCATGATCTATTACATTAATATTCTCAAATTCCATCTAAATTTCAATTAACGTAATATTTAGATATTTAATTTAATTTAATTGCAATTAATCCAATTATTGTAATTCAAATCCCAATAAATTGATAAATCTTTATTTCCATTCTTTTAATTCAACAAATTGTCCTATTATGAAATAATATTAACATTACCTTAATTTACATTAAGTTACTATTAACAATGTGTTATTTCATTAGTCATTTATATGATTACATTTGTCTTCCTATATTCACTTTGTAACCAAAGATAGCCTTTCAATCATCTTACTAAATCTGAATTCCATTTAATTTATTAATAATTCACTTAAGTTAACTTTGTTACATTTCGTTTTAGTTATCATTTCATTCTCAAATTACAATTTTTTTATTTCTTACAGATTTAATAACCAAAATCATATTAAATTAACAAATTTAAAACATCGAAATTTACAGGTCGTTACACTCTCCCTCACTCAAAACTTTTCGTCCCCGAAAAGGAAAAAGAAGAGAAAAGATGAATTAAGTAATCAATATATTTTACTTAAAGTATTAAATTTATAAACAAATAAATTTCCAAAATTAAATAATTTAAATAAAATATACCAATTTATGACCATTAAATCTTTTTATACTCAACTAATAAAGTTGGGAAAACACTTTTCAAAAAAATTTCTAAGTTCAAAAATTTACGGAAAATTTCGGCAGAGTCTCCTTTGTACGGAGAGGCTCGGAAGAAAATATAATATCAAATATAACAATATATAACATAAAATTTTCAAATAATATATCCTAACACGGGAAAAATAATATAATAGCGCTATAAAACCGTAATCCGAAAACGTACATATTTGTCGAGCAAACAAACGCTTAATTATGAAACCAAAAGCAGTAACAATTGTTTCCGTAACCTGCATTTCACTTATATAATCTAAAAAGAGTTAATAATTATATAAAATAAAATATTAAAGTTGTTTCAACCACCAACAAACAGATCAATATAAACAACAATCACTAGCAACAGAGCATACAACCATCATAAAAAATCAACACAAATCAATTATCCATTCATATCAAATAAAACAAATAGTTGTTCGGGTTCAAAAACTTTAAATTGTACAGAATGAAAGATAAACTACTAAGTACACCATTTACTCAACAGTCTTAGATGAAACTAAATAGATTATTCACACATCCAAACAAATTTAAAGTATCTTTGTCCAAACAACCATAAACCAAAACAAACAACAAATTCTAACCTTACTTAAGTTTATTCTTATAAATTTCTTTCACAACATTTACTTCTTACTAAATTTTATTCCAATTCATTCTTATCATGCAAATAAATTCTTAGAGTACTATATAAGTTCCATTGTAAACATGCTCACATTCATTCAATATTTATTTTTATCTATTTCTATTCATTACTTACAAATTTATTTCATTTATCTATATAATGCCAAATTCTATTTATTGCATTACATTCACTTATTTATATTATTCATATTCAATCAAATTTCTTAGCATGTAAATTCATTTACTTAAGTTTATAGTCATTTATTTACAGTATTCATCCTTTCTACTTATTTTATTTAGAAATAACTTCAACCTATTTACTTAAGTTTATAATTACTTACTTACAATACCTACTTTCTATTATATTTAATTAGTAACATTTCAATTATATTTAAGTTTACAACACCACAACATCAAATTCTTATTTATTAAGGTGATTCATTGAACACTTTCATTATATAAGTTTTTCTTGTACAATTTTCCATTACATTTTCTTATTAAACATTACAACTTTTAAATCTTTTGGTAAGTTATATATATGCTTTTTAAGAATGCAATTGAAAATTATAGTTCATCTTATAAATTAACGTTCAATAATCATATCTTTTGTTTTATAGATTACAATTTCAACTTTCTTGAAATTTCATTTATAACCTAGCATATAATCTCTTATTTTAATTAAAGGTTCCGATTATTAATTAGTTACAACCTATTTCACTACAATAATTGAAACTATTGATTAACGGAAACTTAAAAACTAAATACCGGGTTAAATTCCAAACCATTTTAAAATAATAGATAAATGTACATACTTAAACTTATATATATCTAATTATATTTAAAACAATTTAAAGTTTATATTAGTTTATCAAAATAAATCTGTAGTAAAACTACTACAGTGGCCTTCCCACGTTGAAACCCGAAAATGAATGTCGATGATGTGTGCACTCATCACCGAAATTATTTTCCAGCGGCAGAGAGGGGAGTACAGAACTTATTTCTTTTCAAAATTTCTTTAAACCAATTTTTCTTCAAATCATATTGAAATATTTATATCGGAAAAATACTTCTAAATAATATTATTATATTCCAAAATCATTTGAAATGAATTTTCAAAACCCGGAACTTAAGTTCTAAAATTTCCAATTTACTTTTATTTATTTTACTTTTCAAATCCCACCTTAAACTAATATTTATAAATTACACTACCTAACAACCAATATATTACAACCAAATATATATCACTTATAAAAAAATTATTTTATATATAGAAAATATAATAGCCAAAATTATTTCATCCACCTATATTCAAAACAAATATTGTGTCAGTCTGT
This sequence comes from Allium cepa, assembly GCA_030765085.1. NCBI lineage: Eukaryota > Viridiplantae > Streptophyta > Magnoliopsida > Asparagales > Amaryllidaceae > Allium > Allium cepa. The sequence continues at coordinate 62,470,873 of CM060931.1, forward strand.
CTTATTAAGTGTTTAGAAATCCCTATTGATGTCATAGCGTTCTATGCACCAAACAGAATTTATAAATACAAAACGGAACAAATTAACACAATACAAAAACCCTTTTATAACACTAACAAATATGCTCTCTCATATATATACGCTCAGCGAATCATCATATGGTATTACTACCCTATTAATAAAGAGTTAGACTACACAAAGCTAAGGTTTATCGCAAAACCAATGCTCTGATATCAAATGTAACATCCCGCCTTTTTGTACGGTTTAAATCGACGATAAACCACACACGTCAGACTCAAACCATACAGAAGGGCGGATTGTTATTGGTGTGAATAAGAAAAAGCAGAGAAAGAAAAAACAAAACAGAATCTTGCAACGGAACGACAAAATATAATAATCAAATAAACAGTTCATAAAACTGTTTTACAAAACATTTGATTTTACTTATACAACACAGATCAGAGTTACACATACCAAAGAATAATAAATAACAATGCAGCGGAATAGTATGAATGTAGTAGAATAATATAATAAATGATAGTAATACAATCTTCGTCTTCGTCCTTCAGAAATAAAGTCTTCAAATCTTGAAATGCTCAGGCTGACCCGAGCGAATTGAAAAGACAAAGTACTCGAGTCAGAACTAAAAGATCTTATGTAAGTTAAATCAACGATAAAATGTGAGTGGAACAACGTCAGAGATGTTTCGAGATTTGACATCTCCTATCCAGTGTCAAACGTGAGAGCAGTAACTTAAGAGATGCTCGGGATTCACATCTCCTAAGGATCCGTTAAATTATTTACTACGTAGTAATATTTCGCTATTATAATAATATTTATTAGTAAAATAAACCTACTTTTAAATAGCGTTAAGGCTTTACATTTTCCACATTAACACATAGTAGTGCCAGTAGTCTATACAGTATCGTAATACCTCCTGATCGGGAGGCTACCAGATGATACTCCATAGGTACGACACAAATCAAACTCGTACAAGGCGCGCTAGGATAGGTGACGGCACAACTAGGCAATGCCAGGGTAGATATACCAATTACGCTTCCCGACCGGTGGTAACGTGTAGCAGCTACTACCGCCCACCTCGAGCAACACCCCAAAATCAAAAGGGCCCCAATCAATCACAAAGTAATAGAATGGTATCGAAAGAGTGTGTCCGATAAAAGGTGCTACCTTCTTAGCCCGTCGATCGCTCCTGTTTTAGTCACCTTATGCCAACTCACGGGAGTCAGGTCCGCGTATATACCTCAAAAGAAACATCGTCACCATCCTACTTCATTCTGTAATCTCCACTGCGTATACGGTTGTTGGAGTGGTTTTCGGAGTTGGCAGAGAGTATGACAACTTCCGATCCCGGTTTCTTTAACAACCAAACGTTATTATTACACCGCGGTCATCTCAAAATAATTATACTTCAAAACCAGAATATAATATCCATTTCAAAACCATATAGATACGATATCATTTCCATTTCAAAACCCAAATCAATATGATATTATTTGTATAAAAACCCAAATCAATATAATATCATTTTTATTTCAAATATATCCTTTCCAAAAATCATAGCACTTTCAACGTTATAACACTTCGAAATCAACACTTGAAATATAACACTTTCAAATTATAATACTTTGAAGCTCATAACTTTGAAACATAACTTCCATCCTTAAATGATTTAAATATTTAAAATACTTTATGTAATGAAATAGCTTCTTAAATTTCACAACTCAAATCCAACACAACTCGAATTTCTATATTTTATATTTAACGAAATCCCAAGTCATAAATTTCAATTCAATTCAGTTTCCAAATAAATTTTTCCAAATTTATCGATTTCAAACCAGATTTGATCCATAGAATAAACCATTTCAAATTCGATATATTTCAAACTTTAAGTATTCAACAATTTCAAAACTAAGTTTGGTAATTACGATTCAACAAATCAATTTTCTATTATTTAGTTTCGAAATACTTTACATAATAAATCCATTATCATTTAAATAAAACTTAAATTACAAACAACTAAATATTTCCTTCAATTTATTTTACTTGAAATATTCATTTAATTCACCTTAAACAAAAATCAAGTTATAAAAATCATTTCTTCTAAAATTTCAAATTTAATAAATTTCACATCAAGCTTATTTGAGTTTAATTCTTAAATAATTTCAGTTTCAAATGAATCTCAAATTTATCTTCCAACCCTAATTTTATTTAAATCATTATAGACTCTATAATAAAATATAATTTAAATATTTAACCATATTATCTTCAATAAAAATCAAACTTATTATTAAGCTTATTCTATATTAAAACAAATTATACATAGCTTAAAATCAAGGATAAAATAACATTTATATAATATCTAAAATCAATAGTTATCTAAAACCATATATTTCTTTACAAACCATGAAAATCATTTCAAAATATTTTATATATAGACCCCGGTGTGTGTGTATAATTTTCTATTCTATGGTCAAGTGATACAGATATTTATCATTTCAATCCGTAACTTAAAATATAAATACGGTTATATATCATTTCAAACCGTAATCCCGAATGAAATAAAAATCCATAACAACTTGCAGTTTATAACAATAATAAATACAACATCCGTTCATCCAATATCAATCATCAAACATTTATCACCATCATCATTCAATTCAGTCAATAACATCAATATAAAACAGATAATAAATAATAGGTATTTACTGGCAGTTTATATTCAATAATAAATTAAATAACCATTTATCCAAATAAATTCAAATAAACTGAGACGAGGATTCAAAATATGTCAAACAGTCATAAATAAATTTCTAATCACATCATAAATCAATTTAACAAACATAAGAAATTTTAGAAGTTGTGAGTGGGTTAAAACACTCACCTTTCGAATTTAAATTGAATTTAAATCCAATTTAAATCCAAAATTCAAACGGTCCCAAAATCTGTCCAAACCAGCATCAAGATGTCCGGAATTTCAATACGATCCTAGCGGAGAAAACCGCACGTGAAACGGACCTCGTATGCAAAAGTTATGCAATTTGCAAGATATTTAGAATTCAAATTATTAAAATAGAATAAAATAAAGATATACTTGCCACGTCAAACATCGCTACAGACCGACCTTAGCCCTCGATACTGGAACACGCACGCTCGCATCTTCCCAAAGCCGCCCTTGACCTGCCGTTGACCACGAAGATCCGCCATCTCCGACCGTCATTCGCCACGCCGACCACCTTGGTCGAACTCACCTCGTCGCCCCCTTCGAAACCGCCTATGCCCGAGCATCCCAAACGCAAGTCGCCGCCGGTTAGGTTAAACCCTAACCAAATTTTGCACAAAAATCTAGCCGCTGAAATGAAGAATGAGCCATGCCATGGATAGAGCGCGACCCTCTCCACACGATGGTATGATCAATTTGACGATCCATCGACGTTGATCGTCGCGCGATGAACGGCCGAGAAGAAACCATCGATTTCTGAACAACGAAGATTCGAATAGGAAAACAAATTACGGATCTGAGATGCGCTCGTCGAGAGCTTCAGATGGATATAAAAGTTGATATTTTTTAAGGAGTTTGAATTTTTGTTGGATTTTGAATTGGAATTGAATTGGAAAATTTAGGTTTACAACCATTGAGGAAGAGGGGCAATAGGAATTTCTGTACATACAGAAATGAGAAATAGAAAGGCTGCTAGGATTTATAACAACACACACACACACACACACACACATATATATATATGCAGAACACAATAGAAACAAATGGGCTTGATTGGTTTGGAAAAATTGAACGATAACGACCCGAAAAGCCCGTTTCGACTCCGGAACGAAAATGAGTCAACCCATTTATCAAAATAGATGTTTTAAAATATTTTAAATGCAATGGAACATGTCTCAAGTCCAAATTCTCTCGTATGAAGAAGTTATGCTAAAATCAAGTTATTTCAAATTGATTTCAATTGATTTCAATATCATTGATTTCTAGGCGTTTTGAGCTCGTACGATCAAACAACAAGTCCGATCGCTACAAACTTGAAATCCTACAACAATTCACCGTTACGGATCCGATGAAACTTGTTTCGTCGAAATCCGAGTCAGTGGCTAAAATGGCTATTTTTACATTAATTAAATTAATAATTAATTAAATAAATCAAATTTTCAATTTCAATTCTATAATTGACAATTTTTATCGTTTTTAATTTCTTAATCATACTAATTTAATCAAATTTAGATGTCCATTTAGAGTTAATTAATTTATCAATTTCAGTGTGAACCTCAATTTATTAAATTCAGAAATTATAAATTTAATTTCCAATAATTTCATTTAATTTACTTTTCATTCTATTATTCAATTCATTATTGTCAAATGGATGAAATTTACATTGAATTCATGATCTATTACATTAATGTTCTCAAATTTCATTTAAATTTCAATTAACGTAATATTTAGATATTTAATTTCATTTGATTGCAATTAATCCAATTATTATAGTTCAAATCCCAATAAATTGATAAATCTTTATTTCCATTCTTTTAATTCAACAAATTGTCCTATTATGAATAATATTAACATTATTACCTTAATTTACATTCAATTACTATTAACAATGTGTTATTTCATTAGTCATTTATATAATTACATTTGTTTTCCTATATTCACTTTGTAACCAAAGATAGCCTTTCAATCATCTTACTAAATCTGAATTCCATTTAATTTATTAATAATTCACTTAAGTTAACTTTGTTACATTTCGTTTTAGTTATCATTTCATTCTCAAATTACAAATTTTTTATTAATTCTTCCAGATTTAATTACCAAAATCATATTAAATTAACAAATTTAAAACTTCGAAATTTATGGGTCGTTACACTATAGGATCTATCAGAACAAAATACAATAACTCGAATGCAAAACACATCACAGAACAGTAGATCATCACATTTATATACATATACAGATACATCACAGAGTATACAAAATGATACATTTCAAGTGGTATAGCAACCACAATATACAAGCGAGTCAAAAGAATATACATATCAGAGCAGCAACTAAAGGACTATCCAAAAAGCTATAACAAAAAGAGATAGCAGAATAGTTCATGCGAAAGCAGAATAGACTAAGTCCAAATGTACCTAACTTGAAACACCTCGGTCTGACCCGAATATAAAATACACGGGTCAATTTAGCTAAACAAATCAATTTATAAGGATAAACGACAATATGAGCATAAGGATAATGTGATAATATGATATCGCTACAAAAACGTATAATCTCAAAAGAAATAAAATAACCCATAAAACGCTAAAAGTAGCGAGCCTCGTATCATCAGCATTCATAAAACATTAAATATGGTTTATGGGAAAAACCTAAATCCACCATCTTGGCAAACTCAAAACATGTATAAAGAGATCCCATCTCAAAACACGCTATAAGGAAAATATACTCCAAAGAGGAGAATAAAATCTCAAGTAAACGCTAAAAGGTAAATCTTATATAACGCCGGTGTAGACAATTCAAATCTCAAAAATAGAACTCTCAAGAGTTCAAATTCTCGAAAGGTGATCGCCACAAATATATATCGAATGACTCAAAGGACCAATTTTGAAAAAGGGCGATACACTAGGGAAATCACAAACATCAATGAAATCATCTAAAGGATATAAGCATGTGCTTATGGCTGAAGCCTGTCAAGTACCGTTCTCCCAAAATTAGACGCCACGTCTCTTAGACAAACATCTCCAAGGACAAATAAATACGTCTCTTAGACAAATATCCCAAAGGACATCCCCGAGGACAAATACATCGCAATGACAAACGTCTCTTAGACAACATCCCGAATGACAAATGACCCGAAGGTTTAGTACTGGCAAATACGTCTCTTAGACAAATGTGTCACAGACTCTCGGATAGGAACCCGAACAGTATTAACGTGTGTCTCATACCACACGTTCGCACTAAACGGTTTACTAACCGCTAGTAAATTTCACACTAAAAGTAGTAAAAAGTTTAGCTCATATCATCGGTAAACTAGACCCGAAGGTCAAAACGATCAAACAGACAAGTCAGGATTAACCGATAAGATAAATGTATGTGTCCCATACCACGTGTTTTACCAAACCATTTAATTCTCTTTCTCATTCGCTCGATAGTGCAAAAGCGTGTACTTTATATATAAAATAATTTATTTGAGAAAACAAGCTTTTAATACCAATTTTGAAAGCCATATTTGAAAATTCTCTTATTATCGAGAATAAATAGATTCTATATTTGAAAATATTTTTAAAATATGATATAATAATAATTTAAAATGTCCATTAATTTTAAAAATTATTTCAAAAAGGTTTAGAATAAAAACCAAAGGAATTACTCAATCGATATTCGAATTCAATTCAAATTAAATTCAAATTTAATCCAAAATTTGAATTTTAAAATCTTCAAAATTTGGCTAGTCTACTAACAGATATCATGGCCTCAAAACATGGGAATATCACAAAACATGAAGTAAAAGTCAAAAGTCGGACTTTGTATCATGAAGTAAAATAGTTTCGACCACCTAAATATCATAATTTTACAAAACTTAAAACATGAAAGTTGTAGGCAAAAGTCTCAGCTTTCAAACAAGAAAAAGATCATTTAATTTGAATTTATGGTTTAAAAGTTATGACTGAAGTAATTTTTACATTTAAATTCATTGGCGCTGTCGTTTATTCTTATTCTCAGTGCAGCGACAAAAATTATGATTTTGAATATATAAAACTTAAAATTTAGCAAAACATAAAACTTGAAAGTTGTAGCTAAAAGTATAAGCTTTGCTCAACATTAAAAATTATCAAATTCCGATAGAAGACGAAAATGATATGACCAAAGCAATTTTGTGTTTCAAAGTTGAAATTAAAAACACAGGACGGGGAGGTTACTTGCTCTTCAAACACATATTACGGTTAGCAAAATGTAGATTTACAGAAAATGATAAACATAAAAATTGTTCCTTATAAATATATCTTCCAACTGACAAAACCTCACTCAATTTCGATTTACCATTCAAAAGTTATGGTGATTTTAGTTTTAGGTTTCAACTCAGAAAATCGACAGAGCAGAGCATGTGTATCAGTTTCAAACCCAATTTCGACCCTATAAATCATAGAATTTGCAGAAACTTACAACATAAAGGTTGTTTCTTAATGTCTTAGCTTTCTAACAAAAAAAGTATACTTAATTCGGATTTATGGTTAAAAAGTTATGACCATTTCACTGTCAGATATCAACTTAGGAAATTTGAAATTGCTGTGCTATAACATCAGTTTCAAACTTAATTTAGACTCTTTAAATCGTAGAATTTCGAAAAATGATCAAAATAGAACTTATAGCTTATTTAAATATCCTTCTACCACAATAAGAATGAACGAATTCAGATCATTCTACACTGAGATATTGCTGTTTTACTACAACAATGTTCACAAATAAATTTCAGCAACCACTTTGCAAATTTCAACAGTTCAATCAAATTACTCAAACCATTCAACTATTTATTGATATCGTCACTCAATTCAAAGAATTGTGACTTTATAGAGATAGATACGTGAGTTTGCAACTCACCTTAGAAATTTTGAAGAGCAAACCCTTGGAAATTCGAAGAAAGATGGAAGTTTGTATAGACATTGCCTTTGATTTTAGCTTCTAGAATCTGAAAAAGAAGTTTGTATAGACATGCAAGCACAAAAACTCAATAACAAAAAACAACTCACAAAAATCAGAAATAGATGAAAGGAATTTTGGTTTTGGGATGAATTACCTGAATAATCGGCTTAATTTGATAAATTTTCAGCAAAGGAAAGAAGAAAATTGAAGATTTAAAGCTTTAGGGGTTAGAAAGAGGAATAGTTTTTGAGTTTTGTTTTACTGTGAAAGTGAATGCACGTACTGATGTTTGACGAAGAGAAAGATGTTTCTCATTTCTTTACAGATTAGAATGAAAATGGACATAGCCCAATATTTAATTAAACTAAAAATCAAATTAACTCTATAACCACTTAAACACATATATAGACCTATGTCATTAATAAAACAACATATATATACACAAGATTTTAACATAATAAAATCTTTCAACATATTTTCAAGTTTAACAAACATTTTAACAACAATTAAAAAGATAATTTAGTTATAAAAATATTTTTCATTATAAAAAACTTTTATTTTAATTAAATGTACAATTTACACTATAATTTACACAAAACTTTATTTTTAACATCAAAAATTACACAAAAATTATTTCCTTGTATAGTTAAATATAACAAACCATTTTAACATCATTCTTACTTCCAAAAATTATTTTTTATCCAATATTTCACCTTTTTATTTACAATAAACAACATATTAAATTAAATACTTCATTTAAAAATCAATAAATACCACATTTGGCAATAATTGCTAGAATTATTGCATTTTCTCAAATTACAATCATATACTGCTCAGTTCGAATCCGGACAATCAAAGTAAAGTTTTTAAAACTTTATTTTAATATTTTATATTTATTTCAACAAATTATTATTGAATTGACACTTTTTTTCTTTTATTTAATCCAATAAATTAAAAAATTGATATATTCATTTTCCACCATTTATTACCAACATTATCATATTAACTCCATTTTATTCTTTCCAAATTCATTGTTTATTCAAAATAACAATTTTAAATCACCAATTTATTTTTATTTCTCCATTATTAAATTGTAACCACTGTTATAATTAAATTTCCATGTAATCACCAAAACTATGGTTGTTACAGAAGTGCTAGGTGTCATAGGTGGCACCGGGGGAGAGTTGAGATGGTTCATGGAGACGTTTGTTTTCATGGTGGAGATTGATAGGTTCTACACGGACTGGTACTTCGAACACTTTGTAGACGGGGGGTGACCTTGCCGGAGTTCGTTGACAAAGTGTAATAGGTGATGGCATTGCCGAAGCTCATTGGGTAAGTATCCATTGCTTGGAGCATAAAAGTGTAGATGAATTTGGATGACTTGTATGGAATAAAGCAACAAGGTGGAGATTGTTGGAATTGCTACCTTGATTCCATAGTAGCCGGAGGATAAGCTCGACATCATCGTCGATGAAGCGGAGGAGGAATTCGTGAAGCCCTAAATCAGAGCTAGGGCTTGCCGAACCAAAAGTTTGGTTCGACGGTAGAGGAGCAGCTGCCGCTCTAAATCTGGAGCGGTGGAGTGGAGGATCGGACGAGATTTCTTGTTCGATGGTGATGAGCTCAGTCGGTGGAGACATGACGGAGGTAGGGCTTCGGTGAGAAGCAAGGAGCACAGCTCCAGTATTTCATTCGGGGAATAGGGTTTCAGTGAAAATGAATTTGTGAGCGGTGTTGAAGTGAATGACCGAACCAAATATTTCGTTCGGTATGCTGATGCCGCTCCAAAACGTAGCCGAACCATATGTGTGCATACCGAACCAAATTAAGTGCCGGTTTAGATTTCTCGTTCGGTCATTGAATGCCTGAACCAGATGGACACTGAACCAAGTTGACCAAACCAAAGTGATGCCGAACCAAACCTCGGGGCTTCTATATAGCAGCCACCCCTCCTCATATCTTTACTTTATAAATAATGGAGTTTCTGAACAACAATGACAGTCATCCTAGAGAGCTGAAACTTTGCAGAATTTTGTCTGTATTGTTAATTCTTCTTATGTATAGCCTCCAAAAGTGAATCAATCTTGTAACTCTAATCTTTCAGTGATTAATAAAATATTTTCTCCCAAAGTAGACGTACACTGCCTTGTGGTGGTGGAACCACTATAAATACTTGTGTTATTTGTTTTTCTACATTTCATTGATCTATGACTGTCTGTTCTGGTGTTTATCTCTGTTTGTTTCGTCTCACTACAATCACGATCCAATTGTTTTCCGCCGCGTTGGGGTTTTATTTTCTTAGACTGATTATCTGAAGGGATTTTCTCCAACAAAGCCAACATTTGAAATGTGCGTTGGATAAATGATAGCTGTCTTTCTATATACAATTGCTTGACGGAAAGTTGTTAAAAAATTTCAACGATCAAATAGCATAGTTTTCATTTATTTTCATAAAGTTTTGAAAATTGTTGAGTTAATATCTAAATATATTATAAGGTCGACAAATCCTCGATTTAATAGAGTTTCAGAATAAATTAGGAAATCGCACCGATCGTTCGAGAATTTCTAGAATAGTATTGTAATATTTGAACGTCCAAGAATAACAATCTTGAACGAATTGAAAGAAATGCAATAAATTCCATGACAATCGTTTGAGATGACATACAAAATGTACTAGTAATAACAAAATTAATAATATCATTTTATGTCATTTTCAAGTATTCCTTTTAAATACCCCTTAAGCAACACAACACGTTCTTCTTTCGTATCTTATTTCATGCCCCTTTCAGAGGTCCATTTCAAATGATCCTTTCATTTAACATAAGAACGCCCTACATCTATTAACAATCTCTACAATTAATAAAGAGAATTCAATAAATATGATTTTCATATTGTCTCTTTGAAATTTCAAAAATGCCCTACATCCATCAACCACCATCGATATGCAACCTTCATCATAATTCTCTTATCAATCACTCATCAACGAAATTTCACTGTCAATTTGCTTGGAATAAGTGTTGTGGCTACCAAAGCTTTTGCATTTACAAAACACATTCGTCCATAAAAAAGATTATTAAATAAAAAACAAATATTTTTAGCTATTAAATGCACATACGTGCGATTTACAATTGTTTCAATAAAGGACACATTTCTTTTCATCAAATGGACTCTCCAATTTGATAAAAGAAACTGATATTCCCATTACAATTTTCTTCTCGTACAGTTGAATGGTGGAGCATTATTTTAAAAATAAGTAGAGTATTGTTTCCACTGTACATCCCATAAATTTTAGGTCATTTTTTCAAGATTGGTTAAATGGGGAATGAAATAAGAAGACTGACTGGTGACGTGTAGCCTTTGATTCTGATTCCTGCAAACCATTTCTAGAAACCCTCGTTCACTGGAATAGTATACCAGAATGCCACAAACAAGTGGGTTATGCAGTTGTACACTTGTACTAGAGTCCCTTTCATCATGGTCATGTTACTAAATATATGTTGAAACATAGGAACCTTGGAGTAGACATTAAAAGATTATATGTTAATAGATATGATCATCGTTTAGAATTTTGATTTCCGTTAGTTGTATAGGATTGGCATTAGTCAGCAACGCATTAATAGACTAGCTGTTTGTCTCTGTGTGTGAGAGAGATCAAGAACCATTTGCCCTTTTAGTTAATAAGCAATAGCTTGCATATCTGAAGGATGCGTACATTATATGGTGAAATACCTCTCCAGTTGCTTGAAGAGTTGTGGGTCATAATAGATAGTCACTACAATTCAAGTTGATCTCCAATGCTTATATGACATGTGTACCAATTTTCGCCCACTCCCTGAAAATTTTGCCTTGTCCTTTAATGGTTACAAAATTACAATTCATAGAAAACAGAACATTATTGTTGTAAATTTAAGTGAAAGTAAGTAAAAATATCACAAAACATATATTATGATCTGTGTATTAGATCATGAACAGTAATAGATGTTTTCTGAGTGCTTGATTGTGGAGTTCTAACCTGCAACTTCGAAAAGCTGCAGTAGAATGCCACTTTGTATTATGATTTTTACATTTCATATCTTTGATTATGATATACCATAGGTACTCAACTAATTTTTTCATGTTAAAGAAACAATTGTGTCAGCTACAATGTATTCACATGCTTTCTTTTAATTATACAAGGATGCAACTGATGGAATTCCTGATTCTGGACTGTGTACAAAGCTGGACGGTGGATGAATCTTTTGATGCAAGTCGGTACTTTAGCTTTTATTTTTTAAAATGACAGGAAAAAAAAAGGTTTCATAAACAATGCGTATAAGCAGGACTCACAATGGACAGAGTAACCTATGCAAACAATGCATTTAAGCATATGCTCATTTTTCTGATGAAAATGAAAACTGCTTGTAACAAGCTGGCAGATACTTATACTTGTAAATCCTTATTCGGTTTCATGTATGCGTTCAGTTTTGAAAGTTTGCTGAAGTGAATAAACAAGCTCTCTTCTTTTTACAGTTAGAAGACCTATCGTTTGTCACAAAAACGTTCAAACAATGAACGGCTCACTATTTGTAATTATCAAATAAATGTGTCCCTCCCATTAAGACCGTTACCTTAAGAAACTATAACTTGTAGTGTAACAAGTGGCATTAAGTTCTTCACATTATATATATATATATATATATATATATATATATATATATATATATATATATATATATATATATATATATATATATGCACATGACGAATGTCAACTTCAACGGTCTTACTAAACAAAAGATAATTATGCGAACAAGACATGAAGCAAACAATGAGTAGTCAAACTTCCGTTCCTTGTTCTTTTTTTTCCTTCTTATATTAAACGAATTTGCTGTTTAGGAATTTTTGAAGAATGGGTAAGATTAATGCTACAAGCACGTACGGCATTGGAACTACTAGAGTGCAGGAACGGCATATATATGCTCTACATGGAGCGGGTTTTTGGAGTACTGATAAAGCAAGTGGGTCCACTAGCCAATCAAGGAAAGGTTGACCCAGACATTCTCACCAGTCTTCTTGGTTAGCCAATGGTCTAGACTAACGGTTTATCTTTTTTATTCTATATGTCATGTATATCCGTAGTATATTCTTACATGAGTCAGTATGTACAAGTATATTATTATATTGTTTATCGTCTTGTAATATATCAGCAATAAGGATACATGAAGTAAGACTTGGCATCTGTGTGTTTCAAAAAATGGTATTGCACGTTTAAAAGAACTTGCTTTGGTTTTGGTACTGTTCTTGGATGGCTGGTCTCAATTAAAGTATTGAGTTGGTATATTTCGTTATACATGCTTCTATACCAACTAGTACATATATGATATTGGTATTATTGAATGTAGTAAGATATGCTACAGTCAAAGAAGTATTCAATAGTTTCTTTTTACGGGTAAATAGGCACAAGGAAGAAGTTGTAAAAAAATTTAGTCTAAGGGAGAACAAGTTTGCTTTTTAGCCTCAAGGACACTTTTTAGTGTAAACTGAAAATGATAGTTACAACTATCATTCTGTGATTTACACTAAAAAGTGTCATTCAGCCTAAAAAACAAACTTCTTGTCCTTGAAATTAAATTTTTTTCTAACTTTTTCCTTTAGCCTAAAAACCCCTTCTTTTTATTCGGTGATTATAGGATTCTATGATTACACGTGATATAATTCTATGCATGAAGAGAAGCAATAAACAATAATTGTTTAAGTATATATATTCGGAGTAAAACCCATGTGATAATCATATTTCCAATTTGAGGTGGAGATCATAGATGCTCATAGAAACACAGCCATAAAGTGGTCTTATTGTCTGCCACAATGGTGTTAGGAGAATTAAGACCATGATTATGTATATTCTTATCCACACCATAATAATGTTAGTTTTACAGGCTTTTTATTTAGCAATTGGATGCCTTTGTGAATACACTAGTACATGTTTGATTGTGTTTTAATAATAACACGGTATTCCTACTTTATATTTAATTTCAAACTGGATTGGGTACGGTTTTATTATCATAATGCTATAAAAACAATGCACTAATTAAAGAGCCTTTGTAGGTGGAATCCTGCAATCACGTTCCCATCAAATAATGGTGTATACTGTGTAGTCTATAGTTTCCCACTTCCTTTTTCTTTCTAAACCTCTTCAATATTTCATCTCAAAACCAACAAGGCATATTGTCCTAATAATTTTTCCATGTGAGAAAATCTTTGTAATAATATCCGCTTCTTTTATAAGATTACATCTATCTAGAAGTGCCTTTATCGCTGTTCAATATTGCTATGAAGATAATTACAGTTTCTGTGTTTATACTTCTTGTTCTGCTTCTGGACTACTTTCAATTCGATGCTACGGCAATTGAACTTCAACATACAGGTGAACTTCAAATTAATTCCCATATTATAAAGTACTAATCATGTGTATATAATCTTTTATTCGTTGTGATTCTGCTACTGATCAAGTGGTCATTCAATTTATAGGTACTGTTATGAAAGAGAATGAGAGCAATAGCATAAAAAACCAAGATTTTAGCGTGATGGAAAAGTTAAATGGAAAAATGGCAGGAGCAGGAAGGAGAGGAAGAAATGCTGGTGGAAGTAATGACATAATTGATCGACGGAAAAAGAGTGCCTCGAATCAAATGCCATCATTGAATTCCTTCCCATCTTCCATTACCATTTGTTTTCTTAGTTTTTTAATCATGTTTTGGTGATATGTGTATTTTTTGCTTTGGTCAAATCATGATTTTGTTATGTTTCCACAATTATTGTGACTCTTTGTGTGTGGGCTAAGTGAAGAACTGTATTTTGTTTGTTAGAACAGCAAATATTCTTGTAATTGATTGTTAGATCTGAATGGAATTTGTTAAGATTGTTAAAAGTGGTTCTCATTGTTGGTTAAGAGTAGATAAAACTTTTTTAGTCGGCATTAAATGCACTTCCTTTTGGAATGAGTTTTAAGCAGGTTTGAGAAACATGTAACATAACATAGCCATTTCTATTCATAAACAATAAATTACTTTATATGCACCTTTAACTTTTTTATAATATTTAAAACTAAAACACCTTGTATTTTAATTGCTTTAAATTAAAATAAAATTTTAAACTCCATTCAAACTGTTTCAATTACAGAGTTTTAACAATTTTAATTTCTAAAATTTATACTCAAAATTTTACTTTAATTCATATTTTAATTTGGAGTCTAAAATTCAACATTAACAATTTATTTCTGCATTAACATCATATTTTTGATTCATAGTATATAACCGCACCTTTAAATTAAAAGTTAAAATGTGAATCGTATACATGTTTTAACTTCACAATCAAATTTATCTCTCCTACCATTAATATTAGGACGAGATAACCCTAAACTTTAAATCGTAATCATGTCTACATTTGAAAACCATTATCCAAAAAAAGTAAAAATAAAAACCTGCTGGTTGAGATAATGATTAGGAACAAGTTTTAATATGTTAGTTGTTTAACAATTGAAATTTGAAATTTACCAAATTTGTTTTAGAAAAGTTGAAAATTAGGTTCATGAGTTTGATCAATTAAAGAGAGAGAGAGAGGAGGCAATGAGGTCAGTGTATTACTGTAATTTAAAAATAAGTAGTTTTGTAATTTATACGGTGAATATTTAATAACATATGATGTATATGGTTTTAACTAGCATTTTGATATATACAAGATAACAATTGTGCGAATAAAACTTGCCTTTTTGTTTATTGTCAACTTAAGTTCCGATTTGATTATACATTTGAGGCATTAATGATTTTTAATTAGTACATGAACATCGATTTTTAAAATGAAATGCAACAAATGAAAATAAATGAATTTTAATGGAAAAGAAATTCTTCGAGACATTAAATGAAAATATAACGATCCCTTGAACTTCAATGCATTTCAGCAAAACCGATGCATTTTAGCATTCAGAATGCAAGGGTATTCAATGATCTGGATCATGCAGTTTACTGCTGCTCACTTCAACTGCATATGTATCATCAAACCAAAAACCTAATGCAGTTTACAGAAGACATAAAGGGAAGCGCAAACATCAGAGATTCAAAGTTACGATATCACTCATTCATTGTTACATATATACATGCTTTTAACTATCTACTCAGTACTCACATTCATTTTAGTGACATAAATTCTCCTTAAAGAGAGAAAAAAAAAAGGTATGGCAAATAAAAAAAAGAAAAAGAAAAGAAGGAACAAGCCTACACTAGTAGAAAATTTACATGTCTTCATGTGTGACTGTGCACGTATGGTTAAATTCATCAATAGTTGGTTAGTCATTCTCCAACACTTCATTACTATATATCATGCTCCCACGCTGCAGTCTTGCTTTTGTTGCATTAGATGTGCGCTAAGGCTGCATTCCTGCACCTGTTTCAGGCCAAAACAACCATGTCGAGTAATGAATGTTAGCAATTAAATATCAATGCCTATATGCATATATAATTTTGGTTTCTTCACTTATTTATAGTCTATATGGTTGCACACACTTAGGTTTAACTAATGTAACTAATGCAAATGCAAATGAAGCTACATATTATTCATGTGGATTCTATCAAGTACTATTTGAAAGGCATTTGATATTCAGAACACTACAGGTCATTTGTCATGGTTAGCAAGCAGGCCACTTGTGACTTGTCTTTTCTTTTCTTTTTTTCAGTTATTAAGACATATGACTTTGGTATACCTACCAAAATGGTTTATCATAAACTCACTTCAAATTGCTATTCGTTTCTTATTTTTATTGGCAAAAGTACAAAATGCATGTTAAGATCGTGTTTTACCTTCATTGCTGCAGTTGAAGCAAGCAATTCTCTACATTCATTAAGCAACAAGCTCTCATATGCTGCAACCTCAGAAAGCTCAGATATATGTGAATTTATACTCTCCACCTGTCCATTATATACTTAACTAGAGTCAATACCCCAAATATTACATCTGTAATTTGTTGCAGGAAACCAAAAACTTATATCTATGGAATGTCATATCAATCTTTTAAACTTCGTTGTCTAAATTAGAATAAATACTCTTGATGATAATGGACTGTTAAACAGAGAAGCAAAATGCAAATTTGTACTAAAAAATAGGAACATGAAAAGGCATATGGGTGTACTAGGAAATTACCCTAGACAGCAAATAACAAATTGATGAGCCCATAGCTTGCATCACATCAAATGCACCACCAATGGCATCCTTTATAGAACGGATTTCAGCCTGCAAAACATTGAATGTTCTCTGCTGCTATAATTTTGGTATTAAACCTTAATCGAACATGCCCTTTTGGAAACTATAAAGTTAAATCATGTTTGTACAACTATTTGATTTTATCTAAATCTATGATAAGTATCAAATTTCCTAACTCAAAAATGTAGATGTTTTTAAATGGATTAAAAATATTTATATAAAAAAAACTGCTGTGCAAAAGCACAATTATTTTAATCTCGCTGTGCTCGAGTTGAAATAAGAACTATATAGCTCTTTAGCTTGTGAGTTGTAAAGGGCTATATGATTGAATAGTTCTACATAATCAATTTATACTGTTGCATACCCTTGCACCTCCTGTTATTGGTAAACGTAATGTACTAGCTCTAAGAGCTTCAGCTGTCCCTGCTAGAGAAACAGAATGTTCTGCTTCTAATTCACACCAATCTTCTAGATATGCTATCTGAACCACAAGCGAGTTAAATATGTTAGCCTCATGTGTGCAATTGGCACATACGTGTCCAAGGCAAATCAAACAAATATGGTGAAATCTAAAAATAAATAAATGAATACATATACCTACTGCAAGAAAGGTTGCAGAGATCAATTAAAAAATATGTGCAAAAAACAACTGCAATAAAGGTTTTCTAGCACCTTTCAGGTTTACTCAAATTTGAATGGTATCTTAAATGTTGCAATTGATTAAGAATAACCTACTAATAATGGTTACAACCGAGGGACCTTATCTAGCTTAAACTAAAAATCATCTCTCAAACAAATTATTAAATATATAGTATTCCACTAGCCACTATCATCATGGCTTATAATTTTTAAGACATAACAGATTCAGATTTGTGTGATTTTAACAACTTTCTCTTCCTTTAGAGACACATTGGCGGACATCAGCATGAATCCAGGTCTGGAAGACAGCACTGGCATCGCACCTAATTTGGTCTGCTTTGGGAGTATGGAGAGTGAGGTTGGAAAGGATTAAGCTATGTTATATATTGCTATACCTAGTTAGTTATTAAAGAACCTTAGACAGTGAAAGATACCAAGGGCCCATTTGGATCGACTTAAATAAGTCACTTTTTTCTTTTTAAAAACCAAAATGAATTGGTTTTGGCTTTAAAAAACAAAAAAGTGACCTATTTAAGTCGATCCAAACGGGCCCTAAGAGAGCAATCTATGCATAATTAAGCAACAAAATTAGGTCATCAAATGTTTTTTTATTAAGAAAAAATGTAGTCTAAAAATGAGAGATTTTAAGTGGTGGGATGCTACTTTTCCATCATAAAACCAATTGGCTAAGTTGAATATCTTTGTTTTGACTTAAGTGATTTACTTGTTAATTTCCTAACATGACTGTATTCTTTCGCTCAATGAGTGAATGTACAAGAACATTCATATTATATGAAGTAGACTGTACTTGTCGGTTAAGCTTAGCGTGATTAATGGATCTAGCTCTAATAGATATTAGAGAACACTATCTATCAACAAACCTATTGGCTAAACGAAACTGATCCTTTGCGCGTGTGCATGCACACACACTTTGCATCGTCTAAATTAATCGACACCGGATAGAGATAAATATTGCGCAAGAAATTTGCGCAGACTGGTTAGAAAGTTCAAAATAGATGGGTGAAAACTAGAATTTTGGCTTTGAGGTATGAAACAATTTACTCTAGTACAAAGTGAACGCATTTATAGGCTAAATCTATAGACAGCTATGTGAAAATAAGATCTTGTTTGATTTTCTGATGATGAAAAGCAATACGCTACAAGCTGAGCTGAACGAAAAGATCTCAACTTCATTTCTGATATAGAGAACAGAAGTACCTGTTCAGTTAGCATAGATCTCAACTTCATTTCATGCCTTAAGTTTTGGGTACGAATTCTTTTCAAAGTGACTGATTCGCGCAATTCTGAGATAGCAATCCACACATTATATAGCATATCCTGTTTCATACCCAAAATGAGGTTAACAATAAAATAAGGGACTTGTAATAATGTTTAAAATGCAGTCTATATATAATATTTAGACCTCTGATATTATTATCTGCGTCAAAGATGCAATATCAGCTCTAGCATTAATAAAGCGCCATTGTAAGTCCCTATTGTAAAGCATTCTCAATTGATGTGATTCTTCAATATGACTAAGGCTCTTCTTTCCTTTCCGAACATCTGAAATATAATTGAAAACAGAAGATGACACATCAGCTCGTGTTGATGCGTTGGTGCATGAAAAACCTGGAGTTGATGGTCTTGTCCTTGAAGGACTTAACCTGGCTCTAGAAACTGAAGATGCTCTTTCAGATGAATTTGGAATTATATTTCTACATTTTTCAAGTCCACTAGAAGAACTAGGACGTTTTGCCTCATTCCTTGAATTTGTAAAACCTTTTGTAGGCGAAACCCCTCGGGTTGATAAAGCATCACAAGCTATTAGATCACTTGAGTTAGCTCTTTCTAAGCGACTTGAATTAGCAATTCTAGCCTTTTCCTGATTGAAAGAAATTGAACGTGCAGACTCACTTCTAAAAGTTGTAGTACCTCTTGAAGGTGAGATTCCTCTACCCGTGTTGCTAGTTACCACATCCCTTGATTGAGCTCTTTCTGATGAAATTGGAATTTCAATTTTACTCTTTCCAAATCCAAATGAAGAAACCGGGCGTGCTACCCCGACTCTTGAATTAGTAGGACCCCTTGTTGGTGAAAACCCACGAATTGAGATTGGGTCACAGTTTGTTACATCCTTCGACTGAATTTTGTCAGAAGAAAGTGAATTTACCTTTCTATTTTTTTCCTGTCCCTTAGATGAGACTGGTCGAGTAGACTCATTTGTGGAATTCGCAAAGCCTTTTGTAGGTGATATCCGCCTATTTGAATTTGGTAATGTAGCGGTTCGCTTGATTTTATCAGTTAAGTCTACACTTTTGGACAAGGCATTATTAGAAAGCATCTTCCCACCAATCATACTAGGCCACCTACGTTGATTGCTTGTTTTTGCAAGTGAGTTCTCAACAGGCTTAGAATTTTCTAACTGGTTAGATTCCTTCCTCCCCCTTAGAGGTGTTCTCTTTCTTTCTAAAACCGATACCTCACTCCTACTGCACGAAGAAACGGAGGATGATTCAGACTGAAATGAGGTTGACAAGCTACGAATTGAAGGCCACAATCCATCAGGAGCTCGATTAACAATTTGCTTTCTAGATGAGGTCAGTTTTTCAACCACCGAGTTTCTAACTGGAGTGGTAGATCTTGAAGAATTTGAAGACAATGGAGATGAAGGCCTGGAAGAAGATTTTGACAATGAAGGTGTAGATGGCCTACTTACTCTTTCAGCTGACACCGAGCGTTTGGGATCAGATGATTTCAGCATCGGCGACTTCGGATTAATGATTGGTGATGGTGACCGTGGAGTCGATTTAGTACCATTTTTGTACCTTGAGGTGATCTCTCTAGTACGAGGTTGGGTATTGTTTGCTATTGCATTCTTTTTCTCCGAATTAACCAACACTGGCCTAGCCATTTTCTCTGACGTGAATTTATATGGAGACTCATCCTTGCCCATATTCATTCAAAGTAGATTATAAAACTCAAACCACATTTGAGTGCTCTCCAAACAGGAGCGGATAAAGATTATAACTTGACCTGTTCAATCGAAGAAATTGTTACAAAAACATGCAACACAATTAACTAATAGCTGCAAACTATCATTTGAAAAAAATATATATACCATGGTTGCTATAAAGCCATGTGAAGAAGGATATGGACAGATTTGGAGAGTGCAAGACAACAATTTGAAAGAACTATAGCTACTATAGAGTAAAATGGTGTTATGGATTGGAATAATAGAATAAATGTTCAGGATACAATGCACTAAACTAAGAGTAATAAAATAAGTTCAATCCTTCAATAAAAAGGACAGGCAGAAAGTAATAATTGTTTGAGAACAGATAGATCTGTGGAGTAAGAATTTAGCAATGCATTACACCAAGAGAAATGACCTTCATGAATATACAAATTAGTGTTAACGTGTACTTACAAGTATAACTGAGCATGTGAGATAAATATTTACAAGTCAACAGTGTCAACCGAATCATATATAGTAATACAAACATCAATTTGGAGTAGCAGGAGCAGTATATCTGAAGAATGCTTAAAACTAGGCAAAATTAAGTGTATTCTACTCTTGACAGAATTAAAATATAAACGAAACCAAGTAACTTATTTGTTTTTTGCCTGTCTACTGTCTGTCATGTCTGGTATCAATAAGAAATAAATGGACACAGTTAGCTACACTACGGTTGCCACTCAAATTCTTCAGCAAGAAAATTATTAGCACATAGCTATCCCTAATACCAAGTTATATTTTTTGTTATAAACATTTTATCAAAATGATCAGATGAAAAAAGCAAACATAAAAATCCTTGTAAAATAAAATGTTTACACAATACATAATATTTACATATTCCAACAGCAACATTTATATTCAGTCAGGTAAGCTATAACTATGGCATTAATCACAATCACGAATTTAACAGCATACTTGATTTAACACTAGTTACCAATAAGTTAAACAGTAAAATGGTAACTAAATCATGGTAAAAAAAAAAAAAAGGACAGCAAAATAACAAACTCTATCACGGGGATCCAATGTTCACATTGAATACTGAGAATTTAATGGCAGTTCTAGGGTTTGGCAGCAACTTTAGAGATCCAAATCAATTGCAGATCCCTAAATTCTCCAAACCAAAAAAAAAAAAAAAAAGAAAAAAAAAACAGCTACAGAATCATTATTCATGTACAACCTGAAACAGAAAAATCGTAAAATTTCAGACGATTCATTTCCTACTTCTTGTTCGACCATACAGCTCATCATAAAATTGCAAAAAATAAATCCCAAAAAATGCAAAACATCGATAAAAACTTTAACTTGAATCAGTTTTATTACCTCAAATATGCGGAAATACTTGCCGTATACTGATTGAAGATGATGATATGCAATAGGGCACTTCGCTCAAATTGAGGAACCAGCTTTGGTTGTAGATCCCGAAAATCCTCGAACTAACCCCGATTAGACAAAATAGACGATGAATCCGAAGAGAAATCGAAGCAATGCAGCAAGCTAAAGATACTAATATTAAAAATAATCTTGATTTTAATTTTATTATAATAAAAAATCAGGGCTTTGAAGTGTCAGAAGAAAAACGGAATCGGTTAGGAAAAAGCGTGGGAGATAAAGAGCACGCATTTACTTTCCCCACTATACTTTTATATATACATTTATTTATTCATATGAAATTTGATAACTGGAAATTATTAATTACTTATATACTGTTTTAGAATCTAAAACAAAGTGAAAAAGTCTAATTTGCTTTCCTTTTCGAAGTTTCGCTTTTGACTGGTTCAAGTTAACTAAAAGACCAATAAGGATTCATTTTTTTTTTAATAATTAAACTAGACGTGTTTTTGGCACAAGGCAAACTCAAAACAATAAAACTACTAGTTCAAAAAAATATTAATAAATAAACCTACTATAATCTAAATATTTTCTAACTCTAAATAATTAGACTAGACATTGTTACTTACAACCATGGAAAAAATAGAACGAATCACGGTTGAAAAATAGCGAAGAATGCATGGATGACTTCGTCTTTTAATCTCTATTATTGTCCAAACGTTCAAGCAAGGCTGTATTAGATCAAAATACAGTGTTATTTTCGCTCTCAATGTTATCGTCGCATTTACAAGCTATCACACATATGTGCTACTGGGTCCATACAATAAATGTTGTCATTTATATACCTTAGGTTACTATTTTTTTTAGAAAAATGTGTAATCCTCTATAGAATAGAGGGGAGCACACATGCAAATATATATATAACACAAAAGCAAGGTGCTGCCAACATGCCTGACAGGAAACAAAAACTAAAAACAAAGAAAAAAAAGAGAAAGATGCACTACACATCTCAATAGCTCCAAGTAACAAAAGGAGAAGAAAAACCCTGAGCATCTGGACCGGAATGATGCTCCAAAAATCTCGGAAGCTCAAAGTAACACAAAAGACAGAAAAACTCCATGCATCTGGATCAAAAGGAAAGAAGAAGCCTCAACTCTGAAGTGAAGATAAACGAGATGCTGGATAGGATAATCTACACTGGAATCTCTGAACAAGGGAAGAAACAAGCTGTAGCAAGGAACCTCTTTGAAAGTTTCTCAACAAACCAAAACATGCGCTTTGAAGATAAGGGGACCTGTAAGAAGAACTTGGAAATCTTTCACTCATATCTGCATCTGAGGGGTGACTAAGAAAAAAGTAAGAATTATGCATATATGTATGTATATTATTATTAATAATATACATATATGTGTATAAATAAAGAGAGAAGAAAAACAAAAGGAGACAAAACTAGTAACAACATGATTAAAATATTTCAAAACAATTACACCAAAAAAGAACAAAAATAAAAATCAAAAATAAAAGAAAACTAAGAATCTGTAATCATAGGTAGGTTATGATCAACCGATAGATCATGGTATGAGTTTGAAAAAATATTCATATTAGTACTGATGTTATTAAAAAGACAATTGTTTTTAAAATAATTAATATTGTAGCTAACCATATTAAGATATCCTTTAAACGAATTATTGTTAGCTAATTTATATTTGGGATTAGAAATCCAATGAAAACAGAAATAAGAAATTGTATAAATCAATTTATTAATATGACTATTATTATTATTAAAAATTCTTTGATTTCTTTCAAACCATACATACCAACTAATAATAGTGAATAAAGAGTCAAGTAGAGATCTAATATTCTTTTTAAACCTAAATCTAAATTTTTTCCTGTAAAAGTCACACTCCGAAATTTTAGTTATGATATTAAAATTGAAAATTTTGAGAACATTATTAAGAATGTAATAAGAATCCATGCAATCATAGTATAAATGCTTAATGACATTACAAAAATAACATTTATTATCATTATGAATGTTCTTTCTTTATAAGTTTTCAATTGTATTAATTTTACCATGCAATATTAACCACATGTGTATTTTAGATTTAGGAGGAGCGTTTGATTTCCAAATAAAATTGAACGAGTTGTTTATAGTACCCGAAAAATTAATAAATCTATAAAAAGAGTTAGAAGTATAATTCTTACTTCTATTGCATTCCCAACAAAGAATATCATTATCATTATCAATATTGTAAAGATTTAATCTTGCATAAATCTTGCATAAAGATTTAATCTTCCCAAAAAGAGTTAGATTTAGGTTACTATTGCATCTATATTTATCGTTTTTTTAATTAAATGCTATTAGATACGCGCTATTGCATTTATGGTATCGGGTTTATGATGGCAAATTTGTAATTAGATAGATAACTAATCTATTTTTTAATCAAGTAACTATTTTTTGACATAGTCTTCACATGTGTCATTTCTTCATTTGTTTCTTTTGGAATTATACGAGATATCCCAGCAACTATTCATGGTTTACTCCTTTAATTACTCCTTAATTAACCTCTTTCTTTAATTATTTCATTAGTTGATGATATTTCATTTCTTTCCATTTACTTCATATTAATTCGAAAACTCATTAAAAAAATTCTAAAAATTCATAGAAAACCAAAACACTTTTCGTACCTTCTATAAAATTCTAAATCAAAATATTAAAATCTAATATTTTAAACATTAATTTACAAACAAAACCGACTATTTTCATCTTAGAAAATTTGTAGTAAACTAATTTTTCATTCAAAAACTTTGAAATTTAAAGCCCATGTTTGCGCCAAAATTGGTCACAAACACCCAATATCACGAAAGCACCTGTTTACGTACTCAACTCGATAATAATCAACACAGAACTCAGCAACAATCAATATAGAATTCAGCTCTATGTAACAAATCACAGTAATTCACAAACAACAATCACAAACACAGGATTTATAGTGGTTCGGCGTTCGTGCCTACGTCCACTTTGAAGGATTTCTCTTTATTGCTTTGCTCGATTCAATCGATTACAATGGATTACAGTAGATGATAGCTTTGAAATCTGAATATAACAGTGATTCTGATCAATAGACGTTAATCCGGCAGAGTCTCAGCGTTCAATGGCAGAAGTTCTTCGAAGATCCAGATCCCTCTTTCTGAAGGCTTCAGGGTGCTATTTATAGGCGTTGGAGGCCCAGATCTGGCTGAAACTTCGGGAGACCTCTTCTGGCACGTGAGTGGGCCCACGCGACCGACCCCACCAAGTTTCGTCTCGATCTGACATCGGTTCGAAGTGATTTCGAACCCATCAAGAAATGGTCCAATCGAGCTGAAACTTGGCAGGGACAATCTTTACCTCATATGAAAGCTACTGTGAAAATTTGGTTGCATTTGGATTTGTGGTTAAGGAGATATGCTCGGTTCGAAATGGGGCTTTCTCGGTTGGCTGTGTGTTTCGAACCCATGACTTCGAACCCATGAGTTCGAACCCATGAGTGCACATGGGTTTGCAGTGACGTGGCACGTATCTTTCGAATCGATCCTAACTTATCTCCGAATGGACCGCTTCTACTCCGTGAACTACGGCGAACACGTCATCCAAACCAACTGACTCGGTGGATTCGAACTAAGGAGTATTCCTGGCTTCGAACGTGACCGATTCGAATCAAGGAATCCCTATGGGTTCGAACTGGGTCGCTCGATGGGTTCGAACTAAGGGCTTGCATGGGTTCGAAGTGAGGGTGTGAAGCTGAGTGAAGTCATGGATTCGAAGGTAGGCCATTGTGGTGGGTTCGAAGGCGATGGAGTCGAAGGCGATGGAGTCGAAGCAGGTACTAGCTGATGGGTTCGAACGTGGCTTGGGTTCGAACTTCATGGTTTCGAAGGCAAGGGCGTGGATGGGTTCGAACTAGATGGGTTCGAAGGAGAGACAGTGGATGGGTTCGAAGTACTCCAGTGCGATGGGTTCGAAACAGACAGTGACCACCTTTCTCACTTTGAATCCATCCTATCTTGAGCATACGAACTCGGATTGACTTGAAATTTGAAATGACGACTCCTACGACCTTTCTTGTCATGTCCTATCAATTGTGGCTTGATCCGGACTCGGACAAAATTCATCGATATCCATAGCAAAGTGAAGTATAACCAATCTCTGAGACGAACTGTCTTTCGTTTTCAACCAATCTTTTGGTATCACGGCTTTGCCAAAAAGCGGGATAACAGCCCACATCTGATTTAATGTTATAAACATCATGTGTAAATTTCAATTAGTTTAAAGTTGATTAGCTAAAGTTATATTCATAAATATGACATTAACCATGTCATTCAGCAACCAAACTTATATAAGATCAATCCATCATCTTTAAAACATGGTTATCATCATCTTATATAGCAAAACATATAAGGTTCGAATCTAAATAGATTTGGATATAAAATAAGATTACCATTACTCATCTAAATGAAAATCTTGATAAAAGTTCCTTCTCACTTTAAAAAAATGATTTTATGCTACCTTGTATTCATTTTTTTTCCCTCTCTTCCCCTTGTCAATGATGACCTCTTTGGTGTTTTTTTGAATGATACTTTATATACAACGTGCCACTGGGACAGCATATCACATGTCAATAAACATTCGAATCATGCTACGCAAGTTTCGAATTTGTGATCTCTCGCACCAAAGCTGAATCAATTAACCATTAGAACAAAAGTGCTTGTCCCTCCTTGGTGTTTTGTTTTGTTTTGTTCTAGTAAAATGAGAGAATGAGTATGTATGAGTTTAGGGATATAAGAGTCAATAATTTCAACTTGGGTTAATATCTCTCCTTGCCTAATCTTAATAATTTCTTAATCCCTTTGTTATAACATTTCCTTTATTCTTTCAAATCATTTATGACCAAATTTAATCATAACAATTACCCTTCGCTCCACTTAATGAATCTTTTAAGTGTCACACGCTTGACTAATTAAATTCACCACCGAGTAATTCTTTTATTAACTCCTTTAATTATTATTCAACCAATCAACATCATTAATTAATCTCATATAATGGCACCTCAATTTGAGGTGTTACACAGATCGCCTACAAAGGAGAGATTATGTCAGCGGTCTAGTATAACTGATTTTGAATGTCACTTGTGCAATTCAAAAGATGAATCTTCTCACATTTGTTTTTAGGTTGTGGTTATTCGAGCTACGAGCTACATATGGAGAAATTTTTATTAAATTGTCTAATCATGCAGCAAAAATACAATAAAGATTTAAATGAAATTTTAAACCATATTACAAGAAGGTATCAACAGAATAATCTAATCAGGGTCAGCTTGAGGAATTTGGATTGCCCTAGGAAAATACAATTGTATTGCTTTATACAACATACATAGGTATGCAGAAGCAAAATAAGCAAAAAATAAATAAAAAAGATTTCACCATGCACATGGATTGAATACCTTAATGAATGGTTGAAGCACTACCAACCAAACTACATAACTCATTAACAAAAACTGGTGATGTGCTTTTTATTTAAAATATGTTATTAGATAACTAGCACTTGCTCCTCCTTCTCCCCTGCCGTTTCCTCTCTAGAGAGGGTTGCTCTATTCGGCCGTCTAGCTGGCCTAGCCTTAAAGTCGACCTCGAATATAATGAAGGATATTATATACATCACGCTAAAGACAACGGTGTGGCATAATGACAAGAAAGAAATCATAGAGTTTTTCAATCAAAGTCCATGCCAAGGATCTATGGTTGAAACTCATCTTAACTGACTGGAAAAATCTATTTAACAATGAAGGTTCTTTAATAAACAAGTAAATGTAAGTGAGCATCTCTTTGACGCATTTAATCAAGTCTTGGTAAAATTTGTGGGAACTTCTTCTTCTAGACAGAGACAAGCTCCTCCTTGATGTTAAAATCAATGTAGCTCCTTGGATCTAATGATTGAGGGATTAAAGTTTTGCAATCACCATTGTTTAGACTTGGTTCAATTTGTTTAGTCAGTGGAATAAAAACAAAGCAAAATTTGAATTTTTTTATATTAAATTCGATGTTAGGAATGCTAGTAACTCACCACTACATGTAATCAATTTTATTGTATTAGTTGTATTTTGCTATAGGTGTGCTTATTTGGATAGCTACTATATTTGCATTCACTTTCTTTTGTAATAAAGTATAAATTTTCTAGTTTAAAACAAGATTTTGTGTTTACTTCCTCTTTGGGAAATTAAGTTTCATATTGATCTAAAGGGATATGAAAAACCAGTTTTTTTACCTATTAAACTCATGTCTCTTAGAGAAAGAAGAGAATTAGAAACTCAAAATTTTCGAGCTTTTGGAGAAGCTTCTTATTCGGGGAAGTACATTAGAGTAGGATGCACTCATCATATTCGTCACCAAAGCAGATGTATCCTTGAAATTATGTGTCAACTATAGAGAATTATATAAGTTGATAAGAAAGAAGGTATATTCTCTTTCATGTATTGATGCTTTCTTCGACCAACTCGGAGGAGCAAAATTTTCTCTCAACTCGATCTTGCTTTGGGCTTTCATCAACTAATGGTGGCTAGAGATAGTATTCTGAATTCCTCCTTTAGGACATCTGATGCATCTTATGAATGGTTGGTAATGTCATTCGGTCTTATGAATGCATTAACATATTTTTATGATTGGACCAACTAATAAATTTATGATGGTATTCGTAGTTGATATATCAATCTTTTCTAAAAGTGAAGAAAAACCCAAATTAAAACTTGAAAGAGGTGTTAGTGATGTAGAGATAAAATCGCTAAAAGGCAAAGTTTTTTAAAATGTCACTTTTGGAGAAGGGAAGTGCGATTTCTAGACCATATTATATCCAAGCATGGAATTTCCCTTGATTCGAGTAAGAATGTTATTGTGCAATATTGGAAGGTACCCAGTAATGTGATCGAAGTTCGTTGTTTTCTTAGGTAGCGGGATATTATTTAAATCCATCAAGGACTTCTCAAAGGTCTCTACACCTCAGGCATGGCTAACTAGGAACAACCAAGTCGTCTTTTGGAATGCACATAGTGAAGATACTTTTATTAGAATGAAGTAATTATTGACTAGTGTTTTGGTTCTTGTTATACTGGAAGGAGCTCAAACGTATATCATATACTTCGATGCTTGTAGTACAAGAGTCTTTATGCAAAAAGAAAAGGTGGTTGCGTATGCTAGTAGGCAACTCGGGATACACGTAAGAAATTATCCAACTCATGATTTGAAGTTGGCGGCCATTGTCTTTGCTTTGAAGACATGATGGCCATTGTTATACTAACCAACAGAAAACAATCAGTTCAGTCATTCCATATTTATACAATAACTACCATCGCGTAACCCTTTTGTGCCCCCCATCAGCCATAAGTAACACATTACCCAACATTTGAGGAGCGTTATGTGCTCTAGTCTCAATGGAAGTATCAATATCTCGTCTCAATATATCTTGACTAAGAATATTTAAAATAATATGTTTATTTTTAATAAATTTCTCATGATTACAACACATTGTAACTACTATCACAAAATATGTCATTTATAGATTTTCTATTAAAAATACATAAATTAGTTAAATAATTAATATAACATGGAATAACAAGCATATAATAGAAAGAAAAACACATTTTATGTCGAACGTGATTTTGTTACAGAGTTAACAATTTACAATAATTATAGAATTGCCCATATAGTACACTCCTAACTCTATCACGAATTTCATTCCAGTGAGCTCATTTTGATTGTTGCTATTTTTCCTTCCAATGAAATTGTTACCACCTCCTTTAGCCATAAGCACTGACACAAGATGATTCTCCAACTTGTATTAGTCCACTAGGTTGTCTTTTCGAATTGACATCCTCCAGTCTTGTATACTTGGCTGCCTCAAAATAGAATTACTGGAGAGTAGTTAGTTTCTCCTTTTTCAATATCCATACTTTGTATTTAGGTGCACCCCACCATATAATGCTATTAGTTCCTCATCCAGGTTTTGCATGCTAGCAACTGCAACATTGAAACGGGTCAGGTATTGGTGTAGAGACTCGTCTCTCTTTTGTTTAACATCTTAAAGTGAGTAAGGATGACATCTTAAAGTGAGTATGCATCCTTTGGCTGTTTCATGTGTATGTAGAACTGGCAAATGAACTTCTCACGCAACATTGACCATGAGCTTATCGATCCCAGTAGTAAATGGAAAAACCACATAGTCACTAAATATGACCACAATAGTAGAAATCACTTGCACAAAATTTCATCTATGAATCCACACTTGAACACGTGCCGCGTGTAACATTGTAGATGCACTATGAGGTCAATCTGTCAGAATTAGGCCAACTCGTAGCGGAAGCAATGGATGAATTTCAATTATTTTTTTACCATTTTGGATCTTTATTGGGCCTGTGAAGTCTAAGTTATATAAAACATTTCTAAATTTATTTTAAATAAAATCATTATCTTATTTAAATTAATAATATAGTCTTATATTATGTAATTAATATTATATTATATGTATGTATCATATACACATATATATGTATGTGCATGTGTAACATAGCAATCAATGTAAGCTATAATATACCCATGTATAAGTGTCGGGATTTACTCTACAACGGACATGTAAGCCTATCCAATATAGAAACATATTATCCAGATGATTATTATATACTTTTATTCATGTATACAAAATATTGCAAAACACACACACACGCACACACACATATATATTAAAATTATTCTATGAAAAAATATATATACATATACGAAATTTATAATATATATATATATATATATATATATATCTGTGTGTATATGTATATTAAGAATCATTTGAATTGTATTGAAATTTATTTATTTATTTTACTGAAAATTTGAAATCAAAATAAAAAATAATCATTTGTTTTTATTAAACATATAAGATATATATATATATATTAATATCTAATAATCAATAATAATTATATATATACACACTCTTAACAAAATATATGTATGAAACAATACATATATGCCTATTAAATAACTCATGGAAATGATGTTTTTAAGTTTTAAATGCACACACACACGCTATAATTTAAAATCAGTATATTAATTTCGGAAATTGTATAAATTATTTAAATTATATATAATTTTAATTGTTTTCCTTTTCAGTTGAAAGTGGTATTAAGTGTAAATTTAGTATTATAAAATTTAAATCATATTTTTATAGCAAATATATGTATTAATATAATTTATTTATATAATTAAATTATTTAATAATATTTAAGTAATAAATATAAATGTAAAAAATATTTTAACTCCATCGAAAATACTTTATGTATAATATTATTATTTAAAATTTTAAAACTCTATTTAAGCGATGCAAGATTTAATATTTGAATTCTAAAGTTTATATAAATTGAATAATGAATATTAAATTAATTTAAAATTAATTTTTTTATTTTCTCCTCTGCCATAGGCATTATATTATAAACATGACAATGACACAAATTATATTTAAAAAATATAAACATACATCCAATCTGATTATGATAATATATTAATATAATAAATCTTCACCTAACTATTAAAACAATATACATGAAATAAATATTGTATACATATTAATGTCCATCAATAAATCAAAAAATTTATCTTATCACCAATGAATGTAAGTACACAATGAAATGATGAGATATACTCCTTGAACAAGTTTTCAGTCCAGTAGAGTGCTAGTCCCTGAATAGATGACCGCCTACCATTGAATAGTATTTATTTTTACTTTGATTTGTGTTTGAAAATGGAGGGACGAGGGGAGATAATTTTTGACTAGATACAGAGGACTTGAGGCTTCAAAAAAAATCTCTAATATGTGTGGGGGGTTTGGATGCTTATATAGAGGAGAGATTAGAGACAAGTTAAAATCTAGATCCCTTTTTTATCTCTTACAAATTCTCCACCCCTTATCCATCCAAATCAAGTCCAACTTACCACTACATGGCTACACTCCTTCGTGCCCTCATCATGGCCGAACCAAACAACTCCCATATGGGATTCAAACCCATTTAAAGGCCGAACAAAATATTTTGCATTTAAATCAAATTTAAACACGTATCAATATAGTGTATCGATTAATATATTTACAAATATTATAAATACATTTAATAATAATATTTGTTCATCAAATAAAAATAAAATTTTATAATTAATATTTCATTAATATTAACTAATTTAATTTATTTATAGCAATTACAAATCAATTAAATCATTTTGGTCAAATAGTATTCAAAGTTTCAGTTGCGTGACCTGTTAGGTGTAAATTTGGCTAGCGATTAATATCAGACTATTCGAATATTAACGTCCACACGTCCCTTAGCAGGTGGTGTGATGGCTAAATTTATCGCTTACTTGGTTACGGTAAAATCCAATTTTACTTTGTTAAGCGTTATCCGGTAGTGACTGTTATTTTACACAAAATCTCTTTCTCAAAACTATATCTCTTTGGACTTATAGAATTTGATTATGGTCAAAATTTCAATATCATCCATATTCAACTCTATAGCTCAAACACAAATTCCTTGGTTCAATAATAATGATTATCATTAACCAAACTTCTCTAACCAGAGATTTTGACTTTGAGTCCCCTTGAGTTGACCGTGATGCCAACCTCATATAACCGAAGAGATGAACCTTCTCTTGAATACTATTTCGCTTCCATTACTTCCACTCAACCCAACTATAGTCACTTGATGAACCATGTGCCATGATTTGACTATAATCAATCAAAGCGGAGCTTTCATACTGAAGATCGATAGTATTCTCTAGTTGAGAATATGGGTAGGCGGGCTTGGTTAACTGCTTCAATCGGTTAAATTTTTTGGTTAACCGTTAAAGAAGGAGTGGTTCGGTTAACCGGTTTTGGTTAATTTTAGTTTTTTTTCTACCGACCGAAGGATTAAAATTAACCGTAGTTAACTGGTTTGTTTAACCGATTAACCAATTAACTTAAACAGTTAACCGTTTAAGTTAATCAGTTAACCCGTTCACAAACCTGTTGACAACCCAAACAACATCAGATGTTCATTAAACTAGTAATAATAACAAGCATTATCGTTTGATTGCCACTACTTGCCAATACAGTTACACACGTACATTGCTCAATATACATTACACACATAAATACATGTATTAATTGCATACTTCCCTTCAAACTTTACTTAAATTGTAGAGTTGCCTACCTCTACATACTTTAGAAGTTAAATTCTCACCAGCAGTTCATACATTACATCACATTACAAGCATCAATTATAGTTATTAGTTATTACATTACATTACTAATTCAGTCCAAACTCCAAAGATATAATATAAATACATTAATACAACAACTACAAACACAACTCTATGTCTACGGTCTCCACTCTCCATTTTCCAACTTCACTACTTCGGTCTCCACTTTCCAATCTTTAAGTCTGCCCAAACAAAAGTAAACATATATCAGTAATAGATTAATTAATATATATGATAATCAAAATTAAACATAGTTATCCATTCTCCAATTCTTTTCATTAGGACCATTATCATATATCAGTATAGCAGTTCATATATCAGTTAATATATATGGTATATAATAGTTTATATATATAATATTCGCATAAAATATGATATAGACTGATAATATTTATACCTTACACATGAATTGATATGAAAAATTATTTAATAGTTCATATATACGATATATAACATATATGTGAACTAATATATCAGTTCATATGTATGATATACATCAGTTCATATATCATATAATATTTATACCATACACATGAGCTTATTTTTAACACTTCATACATATGATATATAACATATGTACTATTATATCAGTTCACATATATGATATATATCAGTTCATATATCAGTTGTTATATATGATATATACATATATATAACAGTTCATATATATGAACTAATATAAATCAGACTTCAACCAATACGTTTTCAAAATAACAGTTTAAGTATCATCTAATGATATTTTCTTAATATGTAGTTGGTACTTGTCGATATATCAGTGATACAAGACTATTTTTTATGCAAATATCACCATTTAAAGAAAAATACATAAATATCTCATATATCAACGAGGCATGCATGCAGATTACATAAACACGCACACACAAATTCTTTATATATTAACAAACACATACACACAATGTCTTACCGTTCTATGCCCATGCAACTGCAAATCCTTTACAACTGAGGTTATCGATGGTAACCTGACCAAATTGTAGATAAGATTTAGTTTCCAGTAAGGTATAGAATCTATAAATAAGATACGTTTTAAAATGGTGAAGTATGAAAGAATAAGGTATGGAATTTGTATATACTCATGTTTGTTTAGTGTCTACATCAGTTAATAAATTTAAAGATAAATATGTTATTACTATTGATTGATAACCTGGATTTTTGGATATCTGATAAGTGAACAATTAACCGGCTTATTCAGTTGAACAGATAAAATTTTGATATCTGGAAATATAAATAAATTTGGAATCTTTATAAATATTGAAATGTAATTATCTAGAAATAATAAATTTTACAATAAATTGACATATATGTAAATAAATATATGCAAAATTCTATAAAGTTGGGATTTATAATTTTTCAAGTATGTGAGTGTATATATATATTGGGATTTGGAGCATGGGTTTGAATCCAACATAATAAATTTTCAAAGGTTATTTAAAATTATCTATGTATTTTAAAACTCTAAAGATAGATATTGATTTACTTAAAAGTAGGATAGTTAAAATAAGATTTAACAAAGGATTTATTTTTCTTTCTTTTAAAATTTACTTAAATTAAAATAGTTTGTAAATATATAAAGAAAAGTTTAAAACATAATTCATTATCTAAAATATAAGAAATACATAAATAAAGGCTTTAAACATTTGTAAGCCTTACAATACTTGAAACTAACATTTGTAACTAGGGTAAGCATGCAAATTTACATGTGGCACTTTTGTTTTCTTTTTAAAATTTGTATGTAAATAATTATCAAAAGATTAAGCAAGGCTATAAGTTATCTCTACCCTACTCTTTTCTTTCTTTTACCTGTTCATTCTAAAACCAAAGCCATGTGAAAATTGGAAGCAAACCAGAAAATAAAATGAAAAAAAAGAAAGAAGATCAGTTTCAAAAATAAAAATAAACTGAAGCCTGTAAGAAAGCAGATCATCAGGCAAAGCTGTTATAGATTCAAATTCAAATTGGATCAAGGTAAATTACCAGAACATTGCCTGTCTCAAAGTTGTAATCAAACACCAGTTTCAATAAACAAAAGTAAATTCCAGTTTCCGGCCTCAAGCTACTCCTCTGTCTTCAAAATGCAGGTGAGTAAACTGAAGGTTTTTTTTTACAATTTTAAATCCTGGTGCATTTTGTTAATTCTTGAAGAAATTTGTGATAGATATTTGTATAAATGTTTGCATGTTTAAGGTGAATGCATGTGAATATGTATAAAGAAATTGTGTGTATGTCTGGAAATGAGTATGTATATATGTACTCTGTTTGAACTACAGGCTTTAATTCACTAAGTAAAACCAAACTTGCTCTTCATAAAACTAAAATTAGGATTTGATTGGGTTTGTAGAAAAAAAAAATCAAGTTCCAGAACTTTTTAAACTAAGACCCTGTCCCTCTGTTAGACAAAAAAATAGTGAGTAAATCTTCATTCAAACCCAAAATCTGTTTATATCTGAATTGTCTGTGATTGGTATCTGAAGTTTGTTGTGGAAGATATTTGTGTAGATGTGAAAAATATGCCTGTTTGTTCATATATAAATATATATAAGCATGTGTATGTCTATATGCATATATCTCTGTTATATACAGGAACTAAACCAAAATTTTAAATCCAATTGCTCCTTCTATGATTGATTATATGTTACGATTCCCAAATGAAAGAGGATTAGAAGGATATAACCTCATTTTTAAAAGTGGTTTCAAAATTTTATATCAAGTAATCATTTCAAAAATTTAAATTTTACAGTGATAATCCAAATATGTTCAAAATCATATATCCTGATTTCAAGTTCTGATTCCATGATCTTGACCGTCTTCATGAAACATGAATTTTAAAGATAGAATCATAATTTTTAAGTTTGGGAATCACGTGGAATTGTGAGTTGATCAAAAACTGTATTTCCATCGATTTCTGGCGATCGCGAAAACTTTGGATGCCGTGATCAAGGTGGAAGGAGGTTGGAGGTTAGATGAGCATCAGAAAAATGCTCACTTGAATTCTGGATGACCATGGTGGCAGAACGATGATGATCTAGGGTTTGTGTACAGTTTTGGGTTGTCGTGGTTCTAGAGGCAATTACGTCAACGTGGAAGCATCGGGTTGGATATGAGGTATGGGGATGGAAGCAAGGAACTCTGGCAAGGACGTGGGTTCGATGATGTGGTGTCAAATGATCGGAATTAGGCGTCAACATGGAAGTTTTGGTGACTGGTTCGTCCAGGTTGGGTGTGCTCGAGTACGATTTTGATTTCGAGTTCAATTCAGGCTTTGGGTGATCGAGGTTTGAGAAGAAAGTCAACGTCGATTTGTTGACAATGGTGATGATGGTCGGAGCCACCGCATTTGGCTATGCATGTGCACGGAGAGGTTTGGGTGGATTCTGTTTTGTTTGGAAACGAAGAATGGATGGACTCGGGTTTGTACTCGAGGGAAGGCGGTGATGGCTCGAGTAATGCTCGGGTGTGTTTGCATGATAAAATGATTAACAGGTTTTATAGTTTGTTAAACAAACAAAGTAAAGGAAATTTTTTTCAGGTTAGACTCGGGAAAAATAGTAGTTTGGCACGGGTAATTTAGATTTGGTCTCAGGTTTTGTTATAATTGACATCAGCTTTTCTGAAGTTTTTTTTTATAACCAGTTTTAAATAAAGCATGAACAGGATAAGGGTTTTATAAAAACAAGTTGTAAATTAAAATGAAGCTAGTTTAAATTATTACATGATAATGTTTTTAACCATTTGATTTAAGGAAGTTACAACTTGTTTAACCAAAATTTTGATAAGTTAATGTTATGTTAAATTGAAATTGCATGATTATTTTAAGTAAATTTAGTTAATGTGAGGTGGAAGCCAAAATGAGGAATTAATAAATTTATTAAGATAATTAATCAATTGGTTAATTAAATTGTGTAGTCAATTTTAAGGATTTATTTATTAAATGTGGTAGATTATTTAGGTAATTAAAAGATGATTAATTTATTTAAAAGTTGAATTACTTAATGTAATTAATTAATGATACTTACTTAAAATTTAAGTAAAATTGCTTAATGTCATTAATTAAGATGGGTAATTAATGAGGTGTAATTACTTAGTGAAGTAATTAGTGAATAATCACTGGATGTAATTAATTAAAAGGAAATTACTTGATAGGAAGTAATTAAAAGATAATTACTTGGTGGAAGAAATTTAATGATAGTTACTTAGTGTAATTAAAGGATTGATTGATATAATTAATCAAGGAGTTGGTATAATTGATAGAGTAATCAAGGAAAATTAATTTCTGATTGTGACTAATCAAGGTTGACTAATGAATGCAATTAAGTTAAAGGTTAATTAATAAATGAAATTTAAGCACAATTAACCAATGAAAGTAATTAGAGGATCATTAAGTAATGCAATATATGGAAGTGATCAATCTTGCTTATGAATGATTGAATGATGATAAGTGTTTTGGATTGGTTGATATCTCTGATATGGATTGCTTTGTGATACGATATATTGGATGGATAGTGATAATCACTATATCAATTATGAATTGCCGTGTAAAACTGTTTTCCGTAATTAAAGTTGAATTGTATTTAATTGAATAACTTGGGTTTAGAATGACATTGGATTCGAAGACACCGGAGTCGGATATTAGTAAATACCCGAAACCACTTTGATTCTTTATAGATTGATATGTGAAATTAATAAGCTGGAATGGAATGATTTAAGTGAATTGGACTATTTAATCTAAGTTTTGGTACTTAGAAATTTGTGAGTGAAATAAGTAATGTCTATAACAATTTGTGAAATTGTAATTGATACAAGTTACCCGGGTTATATATACAGGTTGTATGCTTTTGTCATTCATGTTAGATGGATTTACTCACGCTGGTTTCCAGCCTGACCCGGGTGTTACTTTGATGTAATGCTCGGGTCAGACCGAGTATTACAGCTTTTCAGGTAAGGATGTTATGGATCTCAGGAGGCGAGCTGGATGGCAGGAACGTATGGAGCATATACCGCTGTATATATTATAGTTGTCTTGGACATGTTGTTTTAAACTGTCCAGTGTTGTGAAATGGTTGTACTTTGATGTATAAAAATATAATTGTAATGATAAAGTTCTTCTTTGTAAAACCGTTATTTATGTTATATTATATTTTGATCCGCTGCAAATGTGAGGTTTCTGTGACTTGTTTTTGTTTCTTCTTCTTTCTCTTTTCTTCTTTTCCTAACTATCTGGAATTTTCAGGATCGAAATTTTCGGGTCGTTACATTTGGTATCAGAGCTGAAGGTTAAGCGAGAACCTTGGCTCTGGTGGGATTACTCATTAAGGATAGGGTCAACGGTACCCTAGAATGAGTTGAGTGAATATATATATGAGAGCGTACTTGTTATTTTCTTATATAAAGATTTTAAATGATTTTATATAAGAATATATTTTGATATATAAAGCAATATTTCTTTCTAAAAATTAAGGTAATTGGTTGTTAAATTCTTAAAATTAAATTAAGTGGTAATAGAAATACAACCAAATTGAAAAAAATAAAGATAAGTTTGAAACGGATTCAAACTGAAATTAAAATCTTGAATTTGAAAAAGAATTTCAGAAAAAGATAATAATGGATTGGTTTCCTTGGTTATTATCATTGTTGTGTTTAATAATAAAATGTGTATTAATGAGTAAGCAAAAATGAAATGTTTTAAGGGGTAACCTTTAAATAAGCATGACATGTAAATTGAAGTGGGTTTCAATCTGTGAAGTTCTGAATTCTAAATTTAAACATTTGAAAAATAATTTCAAGATTTTAAAGGAAATAATATTATTAAAACTATTTTGAATGTAATCTTATTTTAGAATAAGAAGTTGTTTGTAAATTTTAAAAGAATTGGTTTAAATTAAAACCAAGGGTGGTTTAAATTTTAAAATTTGGCTTGGTGGGCCAAGAAGTAAATACGTATATATGTGTGGATATACATAATGTCAAAGATGGTTTGAAACAAAACTCCAAATGTTGAGTTTTAAATTTGGAATGTGATGTAAAACCCAAAGTGATATAAGTTTTTGAACTTATAAATAGGAGGATTATTAATGTGAAGTTTAAAATTTGAAGTTGGAATTCAAAATTGAATAAGGATGATGGGATTTAAATTGAATTTAACTTAGAAGAAGTTAAATTAGTTTGAATGAACAACCTGATTTACAAATTTCAAGATGAAATTGGGATTTAACTTTTGAAGTTAGATGGTTAATTTGAATTGAGAGTTTGTGTGATCTCAAAATGGGTTTGAGATCTGGAAATTGGAAATGGATGAATGTTTTAAAATAATTTTGATAAAAAAAACTAACACGGTTAGCTATTACTTAGGATCGTGCAATATGGAATATAATTAAATCTAAATGCGAAAATAGATGATAATAGCAAAGTAAATAAAAATAAAACAAGCACAGCAGGAATTTTTATACTGGTTTGAACTTCCAGTTCTACGTCCAGTTCCAGACTCCTTCTGGAATTTCAACTAACACAACAACCCTCACTTAACCCGGAGGAACAGGTCTATACAACCCTTGAATAGCCGGACAAGGGACCTGAGCAGTAGAACAGGATTTTGCCTCAACAGCCGAAGAGGACTTCACACGCCTGAGCAGCAGAACATCATGACTGATACAAATAAAGTTTTCTTGACACTATGTGTTCTTTAATAACACGAATTTGTCAATTATAGTACACTCTTCCTATAATCTTCTCCTTTATGATATATATATATATATATATATATATGAATATGTGAAGAACGAGGAAGCAATAGAATGAAATTGTATAAAATTGAGTGCACAAGAGTGTTAGAATCAAGAATATGAGAGTAGAGTAAGAATAGATTGAATTAAGTTGTTAAAAACCATGATTCTAATGTGTTTATATAGATTATAAATATGTGCATTTGTTCGTGAAGAGTTATCATGAAGAGATATGGACTTATCTATTGAAATGAAGAATGCATCTCTTCACAAATGGTAGTGTCTATTTGAAAAATATAGCCGTTATAGATATTCAGACTTCTGAATTTGCACGGGATCAAACCAGAAAAAATATATGCTAAAAATGGCCTTATTCAGACGTCCGAAAATTTTCATTCAGGCGTCTGAATATTGTGAAACAATATTCAGGTTTCAGCATTCAGACATCTGAATGAAGTATTTCAGACGTCTGAATTTAGCCTGTAACATAAAATTATCATAGCTCAAATTGTTAGAGCACTTGTCTTTTGAACCAGTGACCCGAGTTCGAGTCCTGCTCCATGCAATTTTTGAAAACTTGATTTTTCATTTAAAATATGAATGTATATGTGTGTATACCAAAAAGAGAAGATTTTAACATTTTTGAACTCTAGACACGACACTATATGACTAATAATACTTTGTTTGTCACCTTCGCCTTGTCTCTATCGTGTATATCTCTTCTTGTATCTCCATATACATTCTTTCATCCTTATGTACTGTATATCTTCATTTTGAACGTATTTGATTATCTCTTTTTGATGCTTATGTACCTGCAAATTATCTTAGAGATTCTTTGATATAATTGTATAGTTGTTGTCATTAAAATCCAACAATTGAGGTTCTAACAAATTTGAATGATACCATTATGTTGTTATTAATAATCTTTAAGCTGAAATTGGATTTGTTCAAATGAATGAAGAAATGGGTTGTGGTAATATATCCATTATTAAGATAAAATGGAATCATCTTGGACTTTAATTTTGAATGTTTAAGATAAAACGTCAAAGTTTTGGTTTCAAAATTGAAATTTGATGATAAATTGAATTTCAAAGATTTAGTTGTTTAAAAAGGATTTGAATTATTATTTGAACTTTGAAATAGGATAAAAATGGAATTTGGATTCAGAATTAAATGGTTTCAAGATATAAGTTGATTTGATTTAAAGGATTAAATCAACATTTAAAAATTTAACTCGAATTTATATAATTCGGGATGGTTTAAATTTGGAATTTGAATTGAATTAGTTCAAATTAAATTTGATTTGAATTAATTAGAATTGTGATTGAAGATGGATAAGTTTAAAAATTCAAATGGAAAATTTGAATTGGATTGATTTGAAATGAAATTGAAGTTGAATAAGTGCAAATTCAAATGGGAATTGGGATTAATTCAAACAGAAATTGATATGAATTGAAATTGGTTCAATTTGAAATTCATTTGAATTAATTGAAAATTGTGGTTAAAGTTTAATAAGTAAATTCAAATGGAATTTGATTTGAATTTAGGAAAGAAATTGAGGATTAATTCAACTTAAATTGGGGTTAAATCAATTTCAGTGGAAATTGAAGTTATTTAAATTAGAATTGAGTCAATTTAAATGGAAGTGGAAATTTAAATTGAATTGATGGGAATGGAGATTGGGAATTGAACAGTTTGGCTCTGGACTATTTTCAAAATAAATTGTTTTAATATATATTTTCTGAACTATTTACTATACAACCTTTCTTTTTAAAAAGCCAAATTATCTTATACTTATTTTATAAGTATTTTTGGCATTATTTGACAATCTTTTTAACTGATTTATAAACTAATTACTATTTTTCAAATACTTTATAACTAATTACTATTTTACGTCTATTTTGCAATTATCTAACTTTTAATAACTATTTAACTACTTTCCAACTATTTTATCAATACTTAACTATTTTACAGCCATTTTACAAACTAATAATTATTTTTCCACTACTTATCTATTTTTCAAGCTATTTTCTAAACTCAAGCTAGTCAGAGTACAAACTATTTATAATTAAAGTAATAATCCATTTGGGATTGAAGGCAATTGTGTATAACTGAATGAAATTAAAGTGAATGTGAATAGAAAGGGAATTCATTTGATTAATAAATCAATAAAGATAAATACGTAGGATGTACGTATATTATTCTATTCGCATAGTGATTGATCCGGATTCGAACACAAAATTTTGAGATAGTTTATCGATCCGAGTTGGAATTTTTCACTCGATTTTCGACGGCGAATCTGGATATGGATTGTTGATTGGTTTTGGATATTCTCTATTATAGTTATGGCTATGCAAGGAGAATGACGGTTTCTGATCAAGAAACCAGATCTAAGTCCGCACTAGGCAGTCGGGTGGACGATGCTATTTCGAAAGTGAAATTGTGTGATCGAGTGAGCGATCAGATCGGTATAGCGTATGGATGATATGCGTACATCGTACGGGTTTGAATGAAATTGATATTGGGGATTTGTGGATAAGAAATGTGAAATGATTTTTGAAACGAAAGTATATTTTGTGAAATATACAATGAATAAAAGTGGAAATTGGATATTTCTACGATAAAAATTTACTTTATGGAAATAAGTAATTTGGTAAGTGACTTTATAGAGTAATCAAATTTGAATATTTGATTTGAATAAACAAAGACATATATATCTTTGTTATGTAAGATAAATCTCCCCTTGTTGAATCTTTTGCCGAAAGGAAAGGATTTTTTTGAAAAGTATTTGAAGTATAAAAAGGGAATTTATACAAGTTTGAGGTAATCCAAAGATTTTCAAAATTATATATATCTATGTATATATATATATATATATATAAAGGATTTCATGAGGATGATTTTGAGAAAAGGTTTTTGGAACCTATGGATTTGGAAAGGCTTTTGATTTTTGGAGAAAAATCAATTTTGGAATTTGGAAAGCCTTATTTAGAATTATCGATTTTAGGATAATCGATTTTGAGAAAAGAGATTTATATGGATTCATACTGGGTGTATGATTTGGAAGATACTATATGTGTATAGTATAAAGTGTTTTGAAAATGGCTCTGGAGAAAAAGGCACTCCTTTGAAATGAACTTCTCAGGAGTACCATAGGTTGGTACTGCCTTGAACCCCAAAGGGGGTTCTAAAGTTGATCCTGTGAGGAGTCCGGACAAAACAAGTTCTTGAGGATTATTGGGTAGCGAAAGTCGAGGGCGCTGATGCCTACATAGGCATTTGGGTTATGCTGTGACGACATTGTAACTCGATGTCGCTGCGATCTACTGTGTGGACCATAGCGGAAATCGTGTGGAGGCGAGTGTCAACGGTCTACGCTTGATTTTGCCGGAAAGGCAACGTGACATCGGTAGACTGCGATCTATGGTCAAGTGGAGTGGAGAAGTTTCATTCTTTTGGCAGCGGAATTCGAGGGCGCTGAGGCCTACAGTTATATGAGTTTTTGCTGTGACAGCAACATGACCCCGGTTGTAGCTGCGATCTGTAGCGGGTTCCATGGCGTAATCGAGGGGCGCGGAGGCCTACAGTTATCTATGGATTTTTCCGGGACGACAACGTAACCATCGGGTTAACTGCGACCATGGATGAGAGTGATGATTTCCAGAGCATTCTCACCAAAGATATTTCCTCTATTTTCAAAATGTTTTCTATATTTTCAATAAAATTATTTTCCAATTATTTTCACTGGGTGTTGAAATGGGTCTGCTAAGTACTTATAGATTTTCAATCTTACGCTTGATTAACGTATGACCGAATTTCTGTAAGAATGAGGATGGACTTGTTGAAACATCGAGTTATAAAAGTATTTTTATAAAACTATTTTAGCAATATTATATAGATTTTAAAGTATTTTAAAAATGATTAAAAGTGATTTAACTGATATTAAGTATTTTAATAAATTCTAGTTTCGTTCCTTTTCGAGGACGAAAAGATTCAAAGGGGTAAAGAGTGTGATAACCTGAATTTTTGGACAGCTGATAAGTGAATAATTAACCGGCTTATTCAGTTGAACAGATAAAATTTTGATATTCGAAAATATAAATAAATTTGGAATCTTTATAAATATTTAAATATAATTATCTAGAAATAATAAATTTTATAGTAAATTGACATATATGTAAATAAATATAAACAAAATTCTATAAAGTTGGGATTTATAAATTTTCAAGTATGTGATTGTATGTATATATTGGGATTTGGAGCATGGGTTTGAATCCAAAATAATAAATTTTCAAAGGTTATTTAAAATTATCTATGTATTTTAAAACTATAAAGATAGATATTGATTTACTTAAAAGTAGGATAGTTAAAATAAGATTTAACACAGGATTTATTTTGCTTTCTTTAAAATTTACTTAAATTAAAATAGTTTGTTAATATATAAATAAAAGTTTAAAAACATAATTCATAATCTAAAATATAATAAATAAATAAATAAATAAAGGCTTTAAACATTTGTAAGCCTTACAATACTTGAAACTAACATTTGTAACTAGGGTAAGCATGCAAATTTACATGTGGCACTTTTGTTTTCTTTTAAAATTTGTATGTAAATAATTATCAAAAGATTAAGCAAGGCTATAAGTTATCTCTACCCTACTCTTTTATTTCTTTTACCTTTTCATTCTAAAACCAAAGCCATGTGAAAATTGGAAGCAAACCAGAAAATAAAATGAGAAAAAAAGAAAGAAGATTAGTTTCAAAAATAAAAATAAACTGAAGCCTGTAAGAAAGCAGATCATCAGGCAAAGCTGTTATAGATTCAAATTCAAATTGGATCAAGGCAAATTACCAGAACATTGCCTGTCTCAAAGTTGCAATCAAACACCAGTTTCAATAACCAAAAGTAAATTCCAGTTTCGGGCCTCAAGTTAT
Organism: Allium cepa; assembly: GCA_030765085.1. Classification (NCBI taxonomy): domain Eukaryota; kingdom Viridiplantae; phylum Streptophyta; class Magnoliopsida; order Asparagales; family Amaryllidaceae; genus Allium; species Allium cepa. Next base: position 62,515,730 of record CM060931.1, read on the forward strand.
TCCTCTGTCATCAAAATGCAGGTGAGTAAACTGAAGTTTTTTTTTACAATTTTAAAGCCTGGTGCATGTTGCTAATTCTTGAAGAAATTTGTGATAGATGTTTGTATAAATATTTGCATGTTTAAGGTGAATGCATGTGAATATGTATAAAAAAATTTGTGTGTATGTTTGGAAATGAGTATGTATATATGTACTCTGTTTGAACTACATGCTTTAATTCACTAAGTAAAACCAAACTTGCTCTTTATAAAAATAAAATTAGGATTTGATTGGGTTTGCATAAAAAAAGAAGAATAAAAAATCAAGTTCTAGAACCTTTTAAACTAAGACCCTGTCCCTCTGTTAGACAAAAATAGTGAGTAAATCTTCATTCAAACCTAAAATCTGTTTATATCTGAATTGTTTGTGATTGGTATCTGAAGTTTGTTGTGGAAGATATTTGTGTAAATGTTAAAAAAATGCCTGTTTGTTCATATATAAATATATATAAGTCTATGTATGTCTATATGCATATATCTCTGTTATGTACAGGAACAGAACCAAAATTTTAAATCCAATTGCTCCTTCTGTGATTGATTATAGGTTATGATTCCCAAATGAAAGATGATTAGAAGGACATAACCTCATTTTTAAAAGTGGTTTCAAAATTTTATATCAAGTAATCATTTCAAAATTTTAAATTTTACAGTGATAATCCAAATATGTTCAAAATCATATATCCTGATTTCAAGTTTGATTCCATGATCTTGATCGTCTTCATGAAACATGAATTTTAAAGATAGACTCATAATTTTTAAGTTTGGGAATCACGTGGAATTGTGAGTTGATCAAAAACTGTATTTCCATCGATTTCTGGCGATCGAAAAACTTTGGATGCCGTGATCAAGGTGGAAGGAGGCTGGAGGTTAGACGAGCATCAGAAAAATACTCACTTGAATTCTGGATGACCATGGTGGCAGAACGACGATGATGTAGGGTTTGTGTACAGTTTTGGGTTGTCGTGGTTCTAGAGGCATTTACATCAACGTGGAAGCATCGGGTTGGATATGAGGTATGGGGATGGAAGTAAGGAACTCTGGCAAGGACGTGGGTTCGATGATGTGGTGTCAAATGATCGGAGTTAGGCGTCAACATGGAAGTTTTGGTGACTGGTTCGTCCAGGTTGGGTGTGCTCGAGTACGATTTTGATTTCGAGTTCAATTCAGGCTTTGAGTGATCGAGGTTAGAGAAGAAAGTCAACGTTGATTTGTTGACAATGGTGATGATGGTCAGAGCCGCCGCATTTGGCTGTGCATGTGCACGGAGAGGTTTGGGTGGATTCTGTTTTGTTTGGAAACGAAGAATGGATGGACTCGGGTTTGTACTCGAGGGAAGGCGGTGATGGCTCGAGTAATGCTCGGGTGTGTTCGCATGATAAAATGATTAACAGGTTTCATAGTTTGTTAAACAAACAAAGTAAAGGAAATTTTGTTCAGGTTAGACTCGGGAAAAATAGTAGTTTGGCACGGGTAATTTAGATTTGGTCTCAGGTTTTGTTATAATTGACATCAGGTTTTATGAAGTTTTTTTATAACCAGTTTTAAATAAAGCATGAACAAGATAAGGGTTTTATAAAAACAAGTTGTAAATTAAAATGAAGCTAGTTTAAATTATTACATGATAATGTTTTTAACCATTTGATTTAAGGAAGTTACAACTTGTTTAACCAAAATTTTGATAAGTTAATGTTATGTTAAATTGAAATTGCATGATTATTTTAAGTAAATTTAGTTAATGTGAGGTGGAAGCCAAAATGAGGAATTAATAAATTTATTAAGATAATTAATCAATTGGTTAATTAAATTGTGTAGTCAATTTTAAGGATTTATTTATTAAATGTGGTAGATTATTTAGGTAATTAAAAGATGATTAATTTATTTAAAAGTTGAATTACTTAATGTAATTAATTAACGATAATTACTTAAAATTTAAGTATAATTGCTTAATGTCATTAATTAAGGTGGGTAATTAATGAGGTGTAATTACTTAGTGAAGTAATTAGTGAATAATCACTGGATGTAATTAATTAAAAGGAAATTACTTGATGTGAAGTAATTAAAAGATAATTACTTGGTGGAAGAAATTTAATGATAATTACTCAGTGTAATTAAAGGATTGATTGATATAATTAATCAAGGAGTTGGTTTAATTGATAAAGTAATCAAGGAAAGCTAATTTCTGATTATGACTAATCAAGGTTGATTAATGAATGTAATTAAGTTAAAGGTTAATTATTAAATGAAATTTAAGAATAATTAACTAATGAAAGTAATTAGAGGATCATTAAGTAATGTAATATATGGAAGTGATCAATCTTGCTTATGAATGATTGAATGATGATATGTGCTTTGGATTGGTTGATATCTCTGATATGGATTGCTTTGTAATACGATATATTAGATGGATAGTGATAATCACTATATCAATTATGAACTGCTGTGTAAAAGTGTTATCCGGTAATTAAAGTTGAATTGTATTTAATTGAATAACTTGGGTTTAGAATGACATTGGATTCAAAAAGACCGGAGTCGGGTATTAGTAAATACCCGAAACCACTTTGATTCTTTATAGATTGATATGTGAAATCAATAAGCTGGAATGGAATGATTTAAGTGCATTGGACTATTTAATCTAAGTTTTGGTACTTAGAAATTTGTGAGTGAAATAAGTAATGTCTATAACAATTTGTGAAATTGTAATTGATACAAGTTACCCGGGTTATATATATAGGTTGTATGCTTTTGTCATTCATGTTAGATGGATTTACTCACGCTGGTTTCCAGCCTGACCCGGGTGTTACTTTGATGTAATGCTCGGTCCAGATCGAGTATTACAACTTTTCAGGTAAGGATGTTATGGATTTCAGGAGGCGAGCTAGATGGCAAGAACGTATGGAGTATATACCGCTGTATATATTATAGTTGTCTTGGATGTGTTGTTGTAAACTGTCCAGTGTTGTGAAATGGTTGTAACTCTGATGTATAAAAATATAATTGTATTGATACAGTTCTTCTTTGTAAAACCGTTATTTATGTTATATTATATTTTGATCCGCTGCGAATGTGAGGTTTCTGTGACTTGTTTCTGTTTCTTCTTCTTTCTCTTTTCTTCTTTTCCTAACTATCTGGAATTTTCGAGATCGAAATTTCCGGGTCGTTACAATTGAGATGTTTATGCTATCACTATTGTGATGCATTATTTCTCACATCTAAATCTCAAACAATGTAAAAAAAATACCCACCATTTGAAAATATTATTGTACCTCCATAGAATTCTTGCTTGATAAAATTTGGCATTCAAATCTCTGTATAAATTTTTTGGCAGGCAATGGAAGACATATTGGTGCCAGAAATGAGGTCTACACTTGTAATTCTTTTGCACCATTTAAGAATATCCCTAATAATGCAAATAATGAATGTTACCGACACTGCAAGATATAGATAGTGTGGTAGAAAGGAAAATGAAATGTCTGTGCCTTACAGAGATTCTATTATAATTACCAGATGATAACATTGACTCTCATGGTTGGAGTCATATGGGGTAGTAGTTGTAAACTAAAATATTTTAAATGTTTATGGATAAAAAAAGTGGGTTTGGAAGTAAAAAAATGTTAGCCATAAATAAATTGTATAAAGAAAGAAGTCGACATAGCATACCTATGAAGTCTTGTTGAAATGGATGCAAGACTTATATATCATATATTCATCATTTTTTGCATATCATCAGTGTTTGAAGTTCCAGACATCACTTTCCACCCCAAAGGACTAAAGAAGTGTCTACCTAGTGATTGAAAAAAATGACCAGGTTTTATCATAACTTAAACAATGAAAATTGTGATGCTAGAAATCAGGTAGCAAAATAAGTTGTATCTATGTATATCCAAAATATAAAATCACTGTAGCGCCAGTTCAGTTCAGTAGTTAAGTATAAACTACGAAATGTATTACAAACTAATCACAAACTATGCATGTAACTACAAATTCACATTTAATTACACAATACATATATAGATTATACATACAAAACTGCTGCGTTTAGTTCAGTAGTTAAGTAAATAGATTACCGATTATATATACAAAAATGACTACTTTCTGCAGTTCAATATAATACAGTTTAGTAGTTCACCGTAATTCGTTATATTTGAGATATAATTAATTAGGTTGATTCATTAATCATAACAATATACATATTCAATCAAACTACTAAAATAAAATCTCACTTTCTTCTGCTTCCGAATTGCTTCACCACAGCCTAACAAATCGACGGCCACCTACCCATTAGACATCATGTATACAAGCATGATAGGCCCAACTTTGGATCAATTTGAATTTTGAAGGTAGATGAGACCTATATTTTTGCTGAATGGGGAAATGTAGATCTAGGGTTTTTTCCTGAAGGAATGAGATGAAAATGAGGCAAAATGAAAGTGGCATGAGTAATTAATTAGGTTTGGGTTATTGGTTGAGTGAGCCGGGTTTTAATAGTAGGGGTAAAAATTAATTTGGGTTAAATAGTTAATCGATTTGGTAAAATCTTTAACCGTCGACCGACCCAATTTTTGTTGATTAACATCAATCGGTTAACCAAATGTTCAGTTGTTACGAACCACATTTCGGAAGGTTTAAATCGACAATAAACCACATATGTCCAACTTAAACAGTCCGGAATGTAGATAATTAATGGGGTTAAATAAGAAAAATAAGAAGAGAGGAAGGAGACAAAACACAGAATCTCACAGCGGAAACGATAAAATATAATAATCAATTAAAATTCAAAAGCTGTTTACTATACATCTGATCATAATCTATACACATTTATCAGAGTTATATCTATAAATCAGGGATAAATAATCAATACAGCAGAATAGCGTGACGAAGGAGATAATAATAATAGTAATATACCAAAACTCCGTCTTCGTCCTCCAAAGAATAGTCTTCAATACGTTGAAAAAAACTCAGGACTGACCCGAGCATAATGGAAAGACAAAACACTCGAGTCAGGACTAAAATACTCTTATGTAAGTTAAGTCAATATCACAGAATAAGAGTGCTATAACCGAAGAGATGTTACGGGATTTTCCATCTCTTAAAGATCCGTTAAACTATTTATACATAATAGTTTACGCTATAATAGATAATGTCTATCAGTAAAATAAATATCAAAATAGCATTGAGGCTTTACATTGATCCACCTTAACACGTTTTACAGTTTTAAACCAAAGTCGTAATGTGCTCGTATAGGGATAAATATGACAAGGCACGTGAGGCAATGCCTAAGGTAGGATTCTACCAGTTTACACTTTCTGGCTGGTCGTAACCCATCCGTGGCCGATAGCGACAATCAATCCAAATGACAAATAAGGTGCACCCATCAAATCCGAAACCACAATAGTAATACGAGGGATCAACGTCGTTAGAGGTAGCTAACCTCAATGGCCAGACTTAGGCTCAAGTTTTAGTCATTTTAACTATGACACGAATGTCAAGGCTATCCATCATCGTTCTCTTACTTCATTCCAGTAAACTTCGCCAATTCAACCACTACATTCTGGATATCATCCACCACGTACACGGTTGTCAAAGTGGTTCCAATATTGAAAGAGAGTATTTCAATAAGAGGCCCCAATCTCTTTAACAACCAAACGTAAATTTACACATCGGTTGGTATTTTTACATTTCGAAAACAATTCCTACTTGATATCAAAATATCATTTTTGTTTCAAAATCAAATCCATTTCGAAATCATCATATTTACTCAAAAAAATCATACCCATTTCGAAATCATCATATTTACTCAAAAAAATCATTTTCATTTCGAAATTATCATAGTTACTTAGAATATCAACTCAACTCGATATATCGATTTCACTTCAAAACTTGGTTCGAACTACAATTTTGGTTATAATCCACTTTAACCCAATTCACATTTAAATCCATGATTTAAATATATACATTCCACCCTTTTACTAGTTTGGATTATAGAAAATAGTTTTAAAATAGTTAAATAGCTTAATAGAAAATAGCTTGAGAAATGAAATGGTTTATGTAGTAAAATAAGTGGGAAAAGTAAAATAGTTTGAATAATTAAAGAGAATGTATTTGAAATAGTTTATACTAAAATAATAATAAAAAGAGTTTCCAAGCCAAACTGAGTCAATTCCAAAATTTCCAATTCAAATCAATTTCCGTTTTGATTTACTCGATTCAATTCCGATTTCAAGTCGAATTTAAATTTCAAATCCAAATAAATTTCAGTTCCAATTTCAAATTCATTTAAATTCTAATTGCAAATAAATTTCAACTCCCATTCTAAATTTAAAACCATTTCGATTTATATCAATTCCGAGTCCATTCCAACTATCAATTCAAAACACTTATATCAACTTTTCTTCAATATCGAATTTAAAAATCCCAATTTTTAAATATGATTCAAATCCGAGCTAAATTTCAAAATATCGTTTTATCACTTTTACTTAGCAATATTCAAAGTTCAAATAGAAATCTAATCCTTAAAACAATCGATTTCTGAAACTCAATCATATTTTAGTTATAACTTTGAAATCTCAAATTCGATTATTTAAACAATTTTGTTTATCAAATTTAAATTTCAACATTTCGAGGTCAAATTCGAAAATAAATTTTTGATTTCCGTAAATTCGATTTTTCAATTCTTAAAATCAAATCATTTAAATAATTTCAAAAAAAAATTAAAATCATTTAATTTAACCAATCTGGTGTCTGTATATAATTTTCTATCCTATGGCCAAATGAATCAACTATTTCAGTTTAATTCCAAGGATGGATATATATCATTTCAATCCAAAAATAAATGTCATAGATATATGTCATTTCAACCTATTTCTTAATCTATTCGAAATAATTCAATTTATAGTTTTATATACTGTAAATAATATACAGGAAGATAATATGATAATATGATATATCAAAATTAAATAACATTCAAACATCAACCAATAACATCCATCACCAACAAACATCCAACCAGTCAATAAAATTCAGAACAATTTCCTAATTATCAATGTCGGGTGTTTTACGGGCAGTTAGATTCTAATTCATTTTTAACTGTCAATTAAATTTTATCAATCACTTCATATTTCAATTTACATGTCGATTAAACTTATCAAACAACAACCAATAAGTTTCAATCACTTTACGATATAAATTTAACTACACAAAAATTATTTTAGTCAACTATGAGCATAGAACACTCACCTTTTATTTGAAACTGAAAACATTTCAGCTTCAAATAAAATACCAATCTGATCCCAAGATGTAGACGACATCGCTACGGTCGCAATTCGTTACACTCAAAATAGTCCTCGTATGCAAAAGTAACAATTTTAATTTTACAATATACGATAAAATTAATATAATGATTAAAATAAACAACAACAAAAATATCATGTCATACCCTCTGCTTCAAGGTCGATCAACCGCACTCCCGTAACCCATCACGCAGACATCTTCATCCATCGCACACGCCACCAATGCGACAACTAAGGTGATTTGAAGTTCACCGACAAGCGTGTGCACCATCGTAGTCGACTGCCAACGCCGCTTCCATACCTCAACCCCTATCGCCGCCACCACGCAACCCTAAATCACTGCTAACCTCATCGCCGACTATCCTAGTCTGCCACCTCTGGCTAGCTCGCGACCCACGCCCTGCCGCCTCCACCTAGCTCACGACAATGTCGACGTCGAACCCTAACCATGCTTCCTCTTTCCCAGATCGCTCGAGCACGCAACATGCAATTCCCAAATCAAAATTGCGATCTTATTATGCATATAATTTTTTTCGATTTGGCAGTTGTTTTTTACCGGCGGTGTCGATTTCGTTTTTTTGGGTTATCTTGTTTGAATGTGGTAATTGAACCTAAAGAGGGGGAGACTAGAGGGTTATATGGCAAGGATAGGGGACGTGGGCTTGAACGAGTATGAGATGCAGATATTTATTGTTATTAAATTTGAAGATATATGGCGTAATACGTTGGAAATTTCTCGAACTCCAAATGAAGCATGCCACCTAGTGTTTATAATGTTTTACCCTAATTCCGAACGCAATGGAACTAGTCCCAAGGTCTAATTCGATCGTATGCAAAAGATAGCTTTTCAAAGTCAATTATTTTAATTAAATTTCGAAATTAATTTCTGCGCGTTTCAAGCTCGCACGGCCAAACGACAAGTCTGATCGTTACGAAACTTGAAATCTTACAATAAGTCACTATACGGATCCGAAGAAACTAGTTTCGTCGAAATCCGAGACCATTGTCAAAATGGCTATTTTTACTCGTTAATTACAGTATAAAATTTTCAATTTTAATTTTTCACATTTAAATCCAATTTTAAAAATTAACAATCTTAATCGTTGTTTGTATAAAATTTTATATCAACTTACGACATCATTTTCTATCATATTAAGTTTAGAATTTAATTATTCAAATAATTTCAGATATTAAATTATTCAACAAATCACATTAATAAACATTTTCATTCAATAATCACGTTAAACTTAATAATTAAAAATAGCTAAAAAAGGGTCGTTACATACTCCTCCACTCAAAACTTTTCGTCCCCAAAAAGGCGTTAAGTACAAATTTTTACATACAATATATTTTCTCAAAATAATTGATTTATAAACATTAAAATCTTACTTACAAAACCTTTACCATACTCTCGCTACACCCCTCCAATATCGGTTTTATTAAAAATATAACTTATATATGAAAACAAGCTATAAAACTTTTTAAACTTCAAAAAATTTCTAACTCCCGGATTTACGGAAAATTTCGGCAGAGTCTCCTTTGCTCGGCTCGATTAGAAATTTTTTACAATTCAATATATAACACAAATATAACCAATATATATCAAATATAAATTTCGTCTCAATGATGAGGCATCCCGAAGGGCAAAATATAAAATCGCGGTATGTAATTCGAGATACGTACCTTATTATTAATAATACGAGCGAGTTCGCTCGTATTAAGCAAGCAAAAGCATGTAAAATCCTACATATACTCCCAATGGTCTTCTTATGTACCTATCTCGACTCAATTTAAGATATTAGTTGCACATAACGTTATATAAGCATGTATAAGTCTAATATATGTTAGTCCTTGAGATGATGTTTTTGATGACAACAACTTTAGAATAAAATTATAAATTATAAATACTAACATTATTGTTTAGATATATATGTATATGGATGATTTAACCATGCAAGTACCAAGAATGAAGACTGTACAGTATAGAGATTCAAGATATCAAGATTGAAGACTCATGAGTATCAAGATTATCAAGAGCTCAATATTTCAATAATAAGTAATCTAATTAGGAATTTTGTTAAAACTCCTACAAAAGCACTGGCATCTTAAAATCCAATTTATTCGTGGAATGGAATCCACTTCGAGCCTGTTAAAGGGATGGAACCCTAAGTATGATGGAACCTACGAAAAATCTAGTGTAACATTGTTGTGTATCCGCTACTTTTATTCAAATGTTTTTTACAAAATAATACCTTGTTTTCAAAATGATTTCAAAACCTTCTTTTTAAAAGAATCAAAAACATCTATCCTGGTTTTAAATACTTTTAGCCTCAAAATAATCTTTATTTTCAAAATCAAATTATCCTTAGTTTTAAACTATCTTTTAATAATAATATATTTAACTTTTAATATTTATACTTAGATTTAAATATAAAATTATAGTAATTTTTTATATATATACCAAAATATTATTCTCTATATTTACTTATGTATTTTAACTATAGTTAAGTATATTTATAAAGTTTAAAATAGTTTTAATACAAGATAGAAGATATTTTCAAAGAAAAGCAAATTACCAAAAATACCTTAGGCATGTCGACATCCTCAAGTACCCCTTGTCGACATGGTAGCAGTTTATTTCAAAATTTTGAATTTCAAAGGAAGTGTCTATTCGTCATATCCTTTCACGAATGGACATGGCTGTTGTTCTACTATAAAGAGGGGTTGTTTTGAACGAATTTGTATTCATATTTTCTCTGATTTCACTCTTCTTCTTCTTCCACATTTCTTTATATATATTTTTACCATTACTCTGCCGAAATCAACATTGAATCTAACTAGACCATCTCTGGTTTGATTCTCTATCACTATCTCAACAAGATCTCAGTGCTATTCAAAATTATAGGCTTCTTTGTAATAAACTAAGCGAGAAAAGGTGTGATTGTAGCATGTTAAATCAATCAAGTGAGAAAAGGTGTGATTGTAGCCTTGGAAATCAATTAGGTGAACTTGTTGCCAGTGAAATCAAGTATCTCTACCCAGAGAATTGTGAATCTAGAGTGGTGTACCTCGTGGCCTTGATATCGAGGGTGTAATTGTACAATTGCTTTTAAAAGGAAATCCGTACTTGTGTGCGGGACTGGCAGTAGGGTAACTCCAAGCAAGTATAAAATCCGGTGTGTTCTTTTGTTTATCGTTTTTACTTTATTTCTGCATATGTGTTTGTTTCTATGATCATATTGTGTCTGAACATTGCATACATTTGTGTTCAAATTAACAGAAACTCAAAAAGATTTAGTAATTCCTTAAAACACTATTCACCCTCCCTCTAGTGTTAATCCTAGCCTTAAGATCCGTATTCTGCTTTTCTGACACTTGATATCAGAATAAGGTTTTCAAAGTTTCATAATATGATTTTTGAAAAAGTTTTAAAATGGCTATGTTTAAAAAACTTGTTAATACTAGTTTAGAAATATTCAAATCATCATTGTCTCTTGAGTCTGCATATAATCAATATTCAAATATAAGTTGTCTACCAAAATTGTATGATATGCAGGAAACATGCTTTATGGGTGTTGAGGAATCAATCCACAATGGACAAATTGTGCAGATCAAAAAGAAAAATGAGTACTCGATAGTGGATGCTCTAGTCACATGACTGGCAATCCAGATATGCTGAATGATATAATATACAAAGAAGGAGGACTGGTCAACTTTGGAGACAATTCAAAAGGATATGTGATTGGCATCGGCAAAGTCGGTAACTGTGAAACTCCTATTATTATTAATGTTATGCTATTTAAGAATCTGAAACATAATCTGCTAAGTATTAGTCAACTTTGCGATAAAGGATATAAAATTAAATTTGAAAAAGATAAGTGTCACATTGAAGATAATAATTCAACCATAATACTTGAGGAAATTAGGAAATGAATATTTATATTCTTAGTATGAAAGTTTCAAATGATAACCTGTGTCTTTTGGCAAATACAAATGACCCTTGGATTTGGTATAAGAGATTTGGACATTTGAATTTCAAACTCTTATCTGGACTGTCAAAATATGATCTAGTAAGAGGTCTCACTAAAATGAATCTTAAAGTAGATAGTTTATGTGATGCATGTCAATTAGGAAAACTTAGAAAAAGTTCCTTTAAATTAAAAGACATTATTTCAACCTCAAAACCTCTTGAATTACTTCATCTTGATTTATTTGATCCATCTCAAATTCTGTCAATAAATCATAGTAAATATGTTTTTGTAATTGTGGATGATTATTCTAGATTTACATGGACAATATTTTTGAGACATAAAAGTGATACTTTTGAACGTTTTAAGAACTTTACATGTAACGTTCACGATTTTTCGTTGCCGAAAAACCGAAAGGTTAGGGTTTAAGAAGAAGAAAAAGGTAGAAGAAGAGAGAAAAAGATAGAACAGAACAGAAATAACAGAACAATATCAGAATCTCACAATTCGCAGCGGAACAACATATAATAGATAAATGAATAATCTTTAAACAAAGAACTATATCAGTTATTACATTACATCATATTACATTACATTACATCATCAGAGTGTACAACAACATGCAGCGGAAAAGAAATATAATATACTAGTAATACGCCATGCCATCCAGCTTGCTTCCAGCAACTCCTAAATTCCAGAATATCCTGTTAAACCTAACTCTTGACTGCCCGTGTGGAAATTGGTGGGCACCCAGAGTTTAGCAAGGAAAACAATAAACTCCGAGTCAGTCATGAGACTGGTGTGAGAACTAAAACAATTTATTTTTCTTTAAAATCAAAATAGAGGAATATTTTTAAAGTCAATTCGCAATGCTTTTAAAAATGAGACTACCATAAGGCCTCCCGCACACACACACAATGCAAACGCAGAATCAGAGGAGATTTCTCCTTATGATAGTCAAAGATGCTTGATACGCATTAAAAAGAAACATTTGATATTATTACTAGTGCATAGCGTAGGAAAAATTCATTTCGAAAGTAAAGATATAAATCTTAGTCGGCATAGACATTTCGCACTTATGCCTACTATAGCTACTATGTGCAATAGCAGGTTACCGCCACATTCCATAGCAGGTTATACAACTAAATCCGTACAAGATCGTATTGTTTCTTTGGATTTCCAACAAATGGTCAGGCCAAGGAACTTCCCATTGCCACATGGAAACGCCTCTGGAAAGACGTCCCGAGAACCAAACCGGATCTCTGCCAACACAAGGCCAGGTTACCCCTAACTAGGTAACTACTGACACAAATATGTCATCCCCCGATCGTAACCGATCTATCCGAGGATCCTCGATTTCCAACAACCACAAAATTTGCAGCAACAACATAGGTTAAATATCTGGGCTCCATACCATGATACCACCTCTATCCAGAAGGAATGACATAAACTAAAGGGGCGCTACCCCCTAATAACCTTGCCGCATCCTTCCTGTTTTGACCATTTCCGGGGTGTGAGGTCCGACGAAGTCTCGTCCACAAAGCCACGCTTTATACAAAAGCCGTGCTTTGGGTCAAAAAAATGATCATAGAAATGATCATCAAGATAAATGATCAAATAAATGATCCTATCACAAATGATCAAACAATGATCATTTCACAGCAACACTCAGCATGCCACACTACCAAATTGGGAGTATATCACTAATAACCTTCAACTATATAACCTCTGAGCTCGTATGTCTCAAAGAAGGGTGTTAAGCTAAGAGAATAAATTCTCCGCCACCAACAGAAATATATTTGAAAGAAATCAGCTTTATATCTCAATTTGTAATGTCAGACATACAATCCATACAAGTCTGTTCCGGGCTCGAACAGAACCGAAGGCACTTCCAAAGAAGTCCTTGCAATCCGGATATTCACTAATCACGACCGGACTTCCCGTCACTAAGGGTGATAAAACCTCTATATCAGAGATCAGCCGATGCAGGGTAACTCAACGGTAATCCTTCCGTTTTCAAAAATATCCGGTCTTCACACCAGTCGTCGAATGCAATCCATTACGACGTATCACATATTCAGAATGGGTTATACGACCCCAAGGTCCTTTCCCGGTTAACCCGAATAGTGAGCGCTTATTCAAAAATAAGTGTGGCATTCAAATTCAAACAATCACAACAAATACCTATTTAAAGGTAAATATTGATAATCGGATTATTTAACTATCAATAGGCATGCTCAACATCACCAAATTCCAAATAATTTTTCAAATTATTTATTTTCCAAAATATCTTTACAAGATATATATATTTCCCACACTTCAACATTTGAAAACTAATTTTCAAATCACTTTTCACCTTTACCACTTTTGAAAACAAATTTCAATCAATTTCCTTATGCGAAATACTTTCAATCCAACATGGTTCATTTAAACCAATTAAATAAATCCTTAACGATTTACTTTATACTTACGTTCCAAATCCGTAAATTAATTCCCGCACTTCAAAAATAAATCAATGTTTTATTTTTAAACGAATTTCCCTTTCTTTTATAAATTCCCCAGTGAATTTACAATTCCAAAATATCCATGAATATAGGATTCCCAAATCGATTTCTAATATTCATTTTCAATTTGTCTTTAAAAGATAAAGTCTCAAAATATTCAGTTCATATTGGAAAACATTGCCATACTTATTAAATAATAAGTAATTCACAAATCCATTTATTTTCAATACTTAGAAAATATTCAATATACTTAATATCGAAATTAAGTATATATTTCATTCTTTAAGGAAAACATTCACTTAAACACATTTGTTTGGGCCCAAAACGAATGTTGCATAAAACATCGTTACGACGACCCAAAATCACTAGTATAGGGATTCGAAATTTAGATAGATATATAAATCCCAATACTATATAAAACATTTCCTTTCGAAAATCATTTACTATAACAACAGTGTTATAGTCCACCATTTCCTTCTTTCTCGAAAACGTCTATTTCAACAATAAATGTTGAAATCTATGTATTCGATTCATAATACATTTTAAAACATCGTTAAAACGATTAACTTCATTTTACAATATTCGTTTTCCCAAGCATATCCATTTTATTTGATAATATATCCACTGTCCAAAATCGTGAATATACTTCCTTAACCAATTTCAACATTAACTTTATCAAATTCCATTGATTTCGAATTTATAGACAATGTCTATAAATTTCATTTCTATTTATAAACTTCGATTATAAATCTCCTTTATTAATCCAATTCAATCTATATATCTCAAACATATACCAACAATCCATATTATAAGCTAAATACTTATAATTCATTTATTTACAAAATCGTTCTTTTAAACTTCACAAATTATAAATCTTATAAATTCTCATTCACTTATGAATCCATTATACTTCATTTTAACACTTATAAAAACTTCGTTTTATAATTCCAATATTTTTAATTTATAAATATCCATTTTATAAATCTTTTATAAAAATTGTTTGTAATAGTCCAAAAATTCCAATTTTAACCATTTCATAAATTTATTAACTATTTATTTCAAAAATCACTTTTCACTTTCATTTCATAAAAATCATACTTTTATAACATTAAAATTTTAACGTTTATTTATTTTTAACAATTCAAGATTTAATAAAATGAATACTTTCGAAAATCACTTTAAAATTCCTTTTAAAACCAAAAATCATTATTTTAAAACTTCAGAAATGGATCCGATGATGCAGCAGCACCAAATAGTCAATCACGACATCCAAATATCATATATCAATATGATAATCAACAAATATCAAAATATCTGTAAATAATCAATACAGTTGAGGAATCCAGTTGGATCCCTCCTACCTGTTTCCCTGCATCCACAAACATTAGCACAATACCAATTCCTCTCCAGTACAGAATTATCGCGGTATATGGGATTTATAAAATATTATCCGCTTAATAGACGGCGCAATAGGGTCTCATCCGCTATATAATGCGGGAAATCAACAACTGCAATATATACATATGCCAATATATATATTGCTATTATATATAATACCAATTTCACTGTTTATGAAATATTCGCGGTATATGTTTTTAATAAATAACATCCGCTTACTAACGGCGCATAATGTCTATTTTAACAATCAATAGATAACAATCATCATTCATGCATACATTCAAGAATTTTAAATCTAACTATTTAAAATAAAAATCGAAACCGATTCAATTGAGTGAGAAGTTCTCACCTTGATTTCAATTTCGTTTTTAGCGATTTATTTCGAATAAAATTAAACGGACGTTTAACTTTACCCGAAATTCTCACTAACTCCAAACGACTCCAATCCAATTCCATAGCGTAGTGCTCGTCGTTACGATTCCAACACAACTGGTTTCGCGCGTTTTCGACCTCGTATGAAAAAGTTATGGCCTTATAAAGTTTGAACAATTTATATTATAATTTATTTTACAATTTCTTTTATTATTTTACCAAGATCTCATCTCATCCCTCCATCCCATTATCAAAAATTCTGGGCCGCATGATATGCTTCCTTCCTCCCTCCCAATACACGTTCTTCTCCAGTAAACATCACGCAACCCATTCAAAGCTACAAACCCTAATACACGCAACCTTTATCTCAACGTTCGAAGACGATCGGCGACCGGGGCTTCGAAGCCCAACACCCATGCTACCTTCGGCCTAAGACCGGCCCCACCTACTGCCGCCATTGTCGAGAAAATTGCCTTCAAAGTCACGACGTTCATGGCCCATTATCCCACGATCTACTCGCCCATATTCGATCACAGCCGTTCATCTTCAAGATCTCGCCACCCTCTTTCATTTTGTAGTTGGAAGATTTCAGAAATGATGCGTGGATTGAAAGAAAAACGAGGAGGAAGGAGAGAGGGTACCGGCCATTGATAACATAAACGGCGGCTGGTTGAGAGAAACCCTAGCCTTCCTTTTTTTTATTTTTGTGACAAAAATGGTCTATTTATAGAAAATAAACGAACACTATTCATTCCGGTTTTCCGGAGTCCAATTTACGCGCGATAACCGACGTTTCTAGGGTTTATCCCGCGTTGCAGACACAATGGAATAGGTTTCGGAAGCTAATTCGATCATCTGTGCGAGTTATGGCAATACATGTTCAATTTAAAATTAAACCGATTAAACGATTTTCTAGGCGTTTTGGCTTTCACCGGACAAACGGTAAATCCGATTGACACGAAATTTGAAACCATACAATAATATCACATTACGGATCCGATGAAACTGGTTTCGTCGAAATTCGAGACTGTTTGAAAAATGACTATTTTAACTCGCCAAATTAATATTAAAAACAATTTCGATGCGTTTCGAGCTGCCACGGTCAAACGAAAACTCCAATTGCTACGAAAATTGAAATCCGATAATAACAAACTATTACGGATCCAATGAAACTGGTTTCGTCCAATTCTGAGACTGTTCAAAAATTGGCTATTTTACATTCGATAATTAAATATTAAAATATTCAATTTTCACAAATTAACTTTTAGTTCGATTTTAAAAGTTCCATAACATCATTATAACTTCAATATGATATAATAAAATTTTACAAATCATTTTCAATCATATTAAACCCAATTTACAATTATTTCTATATTTTCACATATTAAATTATCGATTTAATTATTCAATTAAATCCAATTATTCGAAATAAAATTTATTCGACTTATAAATCTTACTTATTAATATTTAAAATTAATTAAATATACAATTTTAAATTAATAAAAAAATTCTGGGTCGTTACATTACAAAAAGGATTCAAAATCAACTTTCTCTAAAAATTATAACCATCCGTAGTGATCATGGTGTTGAATTTGAAAATGAAAAGTTTGAGGAATTCTGCAATAAAATGGGAATAAATCACAATTTTTCATTTCCAGGAACTCCACAAAAAAACGGAGTAGTAGAATGTAAAAATAGGACGATTCAAGAGTGTGCGAGAACTATGCTTTCAGATAGTAAATTACCAAAGTATTTTTAGGCAGAAGCAGTTTCTACTGCCTGTTATATTTTAAATAGAATTTTAATTAGACCTTTAACTGATAAGACATCTTATGAACTTCTTCACAGAAAGAAACCTAAGGTATCTTATTTTAGAATTTTTGGAAGTAAATGTTTTATTGTAAATACAAAGATAACCTAGATAAATTTGATCCTAAATCCGACAAAGGTATTTTTATCAGATATTCTAGTAGAATTAAAACGTACAGAGTGTTTAATTAAGAACTAACACCATCGAAGAAACAATGCATGTTTCATTCGATGAAAATCTCAAAAAATTTGAAGATACAAATGATGAAGAGGATTTAATCACTCAAAATCAAGAGTCAACTAAAACTAATAATGAAATTAATCATCCTAATAAAAGAATTAAAATTTTAAAAGATCATCCTATAGAAAATATACTAGGAGATATGCAATCTGCTGTTACAACTAGAAATCAATTAAGTAAAATGAGCAATGTAGCCTTTATATCAACTATTGAACCCAAAAATCCAAAAGAAGCATCAACTGATGATTCATGGATTTTGGCTATGCAAGAAGAACTAAATCAATTTACTAGAAATGATGTTTGGGAACTTGTTCCTAGACCTAAAAATAAAACTATAATTGGAACTAAATGGGTTTTTAAAAATAAAATGAATGAACAAGGAGAGATTGTTAGAAATAATGCCCGGTTAGTCGCTCAAGGTTATTGTCAAGAAGAAGGAATAGATTTTGATGAAATCTTTTCTCCCGTAGCAAGATTAGAAGCCATTAGGATTCTACTTGCTTTCGCAAATCATAATAATTTCAAATTATATCAAATGGATGTTAAAAGTGCCTTTTTAAATGGATTTGTAAAAGACGTAGTATATGTTAAACAACCACCACTTTTTGAAAATGAAAAATTACCAAATCATGTTTACAAACTTAAGAAAGCTTTGTATGGTCTAAAACAAGCTCCTAGAGCCTAGTACGATAAACTAAGATCTTACTTATTACAATCAAACTTTGAAATTGGTAAAGTAGATAATACTCTTTTTATTAAAAGAAATAAAAATGATATTCAACTAGTACAAGTCTACGTAAATGATATCATTTTCGGATCAACTAATTTTGAAATGAATAAAGAATTTTCTGAAATAATGACAAAAGAATTTGAGATGAGTCATATGGGTGAATTAAACTTCTTTCTAGGATTACAAATAAAACAATTAGATAATGGTATCTTTATTAGTCAAGAAAAATATGCTAAAGTCCTAGTTAGTAAATTTGGTTTGACTACTGCAAGTGGAAAACCCACTCCCATGGCAACCAATGAGTACCTAAGTAAAGAAGATCTCTCGAAAGATGTAGATCAAAAATTATATAGAGGAACGATTGGATCACTACTCTATATTACTGCTAGTTGACCTGATATCAACCCCAACCTAAAGAGACCCATTTAAAAGCCGTAAAACATATAATAAGATATGTTAAACACACCTTTGGTTATGCCTTATTTTATTCTAAAAATGATTTTTTTTTTACTTAATATCTTACTGTGATGCTGATTATGCTGGTTGTAAATCAGACCGAAAAAGTACAAGTGGAACTTGTCACTTTTTGGGGCATTCTCCGATTTCCTGATTTAGTAAAAAGCAAACCACGGTTTCTTTATCAACAACTGAAGCAGAGTATATTTCTGCTGCTTTAACTTGTTCTCAAGTAATATATATGCAACAAATTTTAAAAGATTTTGGTTTAAATATCTCAAAATCACCAATTTATTGTGACAATTCTAGTGCAATAAATTTATCCAAAAACACTACTCATCATGCTCGAACTAAACATATTGATATCAGACATCATTTTCTCAGAGATAATATAAGTAAGGAAGTAATTACTCTCGGATATATCAATTTTGAGAATCAAATTGCTGATATCTTAACAAAACCCTTAAATGAATCTATATTTACTAAATTAAGAAGAGAATTAGGTATTTATTCAATAATTGAAATATAAAATATAAATAACAAAGTATAGTTAAAACTTAAATCAAAATAAATCAAACAGCAAAAATATCAAGCACTATGTCGACAACCCCCTCCTACCCATGTCGACATATAACATTTTTTTATTTTTGAAATTTTTCCACCAAAATTCAAACAAGTGGTTATATATTCTTCTTATTTCGAAATTTTAATCATTCTTTCTGTTTTCTCTTTGTTCTAACTCTTGAAATCCACAAAACAATGGCCTCCTCTTCCAAACCAAACAAAAATTCAACCTTTTCGTTCCCTTCTCCTTCTACTAGACCATTTCAAGGAACTACGCTCGCACAAGTGATGAAAATGGAGGATTCTTTGAAGGATGCACAACTTATGACTGGAATTCAAGTGGTACAACTAAGAATGGCCAAAGAACAAGAACGGCAAGGCAAAATCCTTACAAATTTGCAAAAGTTTCTAATGGACAATCACGCTAATCCGATCTTGATTGATGAAGAGTCTTCAGGAGATAAAGTGCAAGAGGACAGCGAGGAAGAAGAAGAAGAAGCCTTCATGGAAGAAGAGCATGCTGAAGATGAGGACAAAGTCATTTGCACTGGCGAAATGTGCTTTGACAAGGAAGGAAATCTAGTCGAGCAATGTGGGAATTTCTGTTTTCACTACCCAAATTGTTCGGCTCATAGATCTTCCATTTTCAAAGACACACATTAGTTTCTTTTCTTTCTTTCCTATTGTTGTATGTTTTTACTTACGTTCTAATACACACATGTAAATAAAAAAATATATAATTAATAAATAATTTATGTTCTTATATTTGATTTCTCACTATTATAAGTATTATCGTATATGGAATCTTAGTTAGGATAGTTAGTAATTTAGGATTAAGTTTTAGTTTTAGTATCAAGTGTTGATTATTTATGATAACACTATCATTATAATCATATGTCATAGAGTATTAGGTTAAGGGGGAGTTATATAGTTTGGAGTTAGTTTTTTGTTAATGACAAAGAGGGAGAAATATGAAATATGATAGTTAGGCATAGATTGAGGGGAAATTATTAGTTTTAGGGGGAGTTATTAGGATAGAAGTAATATTTTATAAACAAAGGTTGTCATCATAAAAAAGGGGGAGATTTTTAGTCCTTGAGATGATGGTTTTGATGACAACGATCTTAGAATAAGATTATAAAATATAAATACTAACATTATAGTTTAGATATATATGTATATGCAGGATTTAACCATGCAGGTACCAAGAATGAAGACTGTACAATATAGAGATTCAAGATATCAAGATTGAAGACTCATGAGTATCAAGATTATCATGAGCTCAAGATTTCAATAATAAGTAATCTAATTAGGAATTTAGTTAAAACTCCTGGAAAAGCACTGACATCTTAAAATCCAAGTTATTCGTGGAATGGAATCAACTTCGAGCCTGTTAAAGGGATGGAACTCTAAGTACGATGGAACCTACGAAAAATCTAGTGGAACATTGTTTTGTATCCGCTAACCTTTTATTCAAATGTTTTTTTTACAAAATTATATCTTGTTTTCAAAATGATTTCAAAACCTTCCTTTTAAAAGAATCAAAAACATCTATCCTGGTTTTAAATAATTTTAGCCTCAAAATAATCTTTATTTTCAAAATTAAATTATCCTTAGTTTTAAACTATCTTTTAATAATAATATATTTAACTTCTAATATTTATACTTATATTTAAATATAAAATTATTGTAAAATTTTATATATGTACCAAAATATTATTCTCTATATTTACTTATGTATTTTAACTATAGTTAAGTATATTTATAAAGTTTAAAATAGTTTTAATACAAGATAGAAGTTATTTTTAAAGAAAAGCAAATTATCAAAAATATCTTAGGCATGTCGACATCCTCAAGTACCCCTTGTCGACATGGTAGCAGTTTATTTCAAAATTTTGAATTTCAAAGGAAGTGTCTTATTCGTCTTATCCTTTCACGAATGGACATGGCTGTTGTTCTACTATAAATAGGGGTAGTTTTGAATGAGTTTGTATTCATATTTTCTCTGATTTCACTCCTCTTCTTCTTCCACATTTCTTTATATATATTTTTACCATTACTCTGCCGAAATCAACATCGAATCTAACTAGATCATCTCTGCTTTGATTCTCTATCACTATCTCAACAAGATCTCAGTGCTATTCAGAGTTATAGGCTTCTTTGTAATAAACTAAGCGAGAAAAGGTGTGATTGTAGCCTGTGAAATCAATCAAGTGAGAAAAGGTGTGATTGTAGCTTTGGAAATAATTGGGTGAACTTGTTTCCCTTGAAATCAAGTATCTCTACCCAGAGGATTGTGAATCTGGAGTGGTGTACCTCGTGGCCTTGAAATCGGGGGTGTAATTGTACAATTGCTTTTGAAAGGAAATCCGTACTTGTGTGCGGGACTGGATGTAGGGTAACTCCGAACCAGTATAAAATCTGGTGTGTTCTTTCCTTTGTTGCTTTTACTTTATTTCTGCATCTGTGTTTGTTTCTGTGATCATATTTGTGTCTGAATATTGCATACATTTGTGTTAAAATTAACTAAAACTCAAAAAGATTTAGTAATTCCTTAAAACACTATTCACCCCACCTCTAGTGTTAATCCTAGCCTAAATATCTGTATTCCGCATTTCTCACAATATAATCTTATAACATGGATTTTTGAATCCAAATAACAAATAAAAGCATAAACACATAACATACAACAATCATATGCAATCAAAACAGTAAAAACAATGGTTTGCAACAAAAGAAACCATCCAACCATCAATATCCGTCCAAATAATCCAATTAATTCATAACCATGTGAATTTCATTATCCAATGTCAATTTTTCTAATTATACCCTTCATTCTTATTAACATTCATTTCATTAACATTTTAATTGATTCATTTCAATTTATTTGCATTCAATCAATTTTTCTTCAATTGAATTCAAATTCAATTGATTTTTCATTCAATTCAATTTACTTCTAATTGATTTGCATGCATTTATCAACATTAACTAATTCACGTTCTATTAAATAACACTCGTTGATAGTTACATTCATTTTTCTTCCTTCACTTTCATTATTTGTTTTCAATAATTCAAATAATTAATTACACTTAAGTAATTTAATCCCTATCACATTCCTATATTTTAGATTGATTCACATTCACCAATTAATATTCTTTTCGTTAATCATTCAATTAATTCTCTTGATTTTTAATTGATTTACGTTCAATTAATTTGGTTTCAATTCATTTTTCTTTAAATCTATATTTAATGCATTCATATTTGATTTATTACAATTCAATATATATATTTACATTCCATCGATTTGTTCCAATTATTTATATTTGTTTCATCCATATTTAATTGGTTTACATTCCATTGATTACTTCCAATTTATTAACACTTGTTACAAATTCAATATATTCATCTTTTCAATTTGTGAAATTTCAATTTGTTTCACTTTTTGTTTAACCAATTTCATATAAATTCATTGGTGAATAATTTATACAATTATTTCACTTAACGTTGCTTAACTTGAATTTGTTTCCACTTAGTATATCCCTTTTCAATTTATATACACTAACATCATTATAAAATAGCAAAGTTTATTATAAATATTTTATACAACTTAACTCATTTTTATTATTATTACTTCATATCTTATGTTATTATTAATTCATCAATTCGCTTCATTTATTCAAATTCACATCATTAATTTACCAAAGTAAATTTCATTTTATAACTCAATTTGTATTAATAACCTTTTTTCTTTTCACAATTGATTCATTCGCTTCTCTTAAGTCCACTTTAACTTATAAATATATTTTATTCAATAACTTATTCCATTTTATATTAATTAACACAAAATTTTCAGTTACTTCCATCATTTAATTTATTTCATGAACTTATTCCTATGCAATTAGTTAACATGCAATTTAGTAAAACTCATTTCATTTGTATTTAACTCATTTTCATCCAATTTTAAATTAAATCCAATTACTCACATTAATTTATTTCTTCTTGCACTCAGTTATTTTTATTCAATTTCTCGCATTAAAAATTTTCTTCACACTTAAATTACATTTCATTTAGAAATTTAAGTTTATATTCATTTGATTAATCCATCTTATAGCTTAAATGAAATTGATTCACTTTACTAATTTATTGCACTTAATATCTAATTCAATTTTTATTTAATATTAAGTAAACTTCATTTCAATTTTAATCCATTCCTCATTTTATTTAATCTTATTCAAGTTAAATTTTCTTACCATTCCCATTCAACAAATTCAAATTTGTTTTTAGCGTATTAATTGTCAGATCTATAAGTTATACAGTTTATTCATTCAAAATTCCATTTTGCTAATTTATCAACTTCATTTCACTAACTTAACTTTCCTAAATCCATTTAATTTAACAATGCTAAGCCAATTTATTTTATTTCATATCTCAAGTTCAAATTTATTGTATCTGCTTAATTAAAATGTTTAACCATTTTAAAATTTACCTTAACTTCCCAGTTCAAATCTACAAGTTATAACTTCTTCTTTTTATTCCTATTCAAATTTATAAGTTACAACTCATTTCTTATACACTATTTTTAAATTATAAGTTTAAACAATTTTCATATATTTACTAAATCATACTTAGAATATTTTTCACAATCAAAACTTGTATTAATCGAAAAATAAATTTATTTTGGTAGCAATTTTCACTCAAAAACTCGAAAATAACACTGGTGATGCTGCAGTCATCCCCAGAATTATTTTCCAGCAACTAAGCGAATTTAGTGCTTTATTTCTTTCAAAAAAAATTTCCAAAATATTTTCTAGTCAAAACTCTTTCAAATAATATTAATATTAATTTCAAAGACTTCGAAAAGAATTTTGAAAAAAAACAAAAGGAATTTAAATTCTAAAATTCTCATTTTTTAAAATCATTTCTACATATAAGCTCTATTATAAATATACTTATACAAATTTCCTTAACTTATTTACCAAAATATTTCATTCATTTAAAAATTTATTATTCTAAACAATTTTTTTTAAATTTGATTTCAAATCAAATTATCAAATGCTTCATAAAATAAAATTCATTAAGTATTTGTTGTAATTTTAATTCAATAAATAATCGATGATAATTAAATATTATCATCTCCTAACAATAATTTCGTTAATAATAAACATTTTATAGATATAATATAATTTAGGTAAAATTATTTCATTTACTCCATTTTAAAATAATATTCTGTCGACTTGCCTTGTAACGACCCGAAATTTTCTAACCCGAAAATTCCAGATAGTTATGAAAAAGAAGAAAGAGATAGAAGAAGAAGAACAGAAACACCAAACATCTCACAATCGCAGCGGATAAAATATAATAATAATAATAGCTTACAAAAGAATACTATATCTGTCGGTTATATTTCAATACATCAGAGTTTCTCATATATTCAAATGCTGGTTATATACAATCAATTTATCACAGAATTACAATAATATCATTACAGCGGAAATATTCTAAGCGATATTGCCATCCTGCTCACCTCCTGAGCTCCAAAACGTCCTACCTGAAAATCTGTAATACTCAGTCTGACCCGAGCATTACACCAAAGTAACACCCGGGTCAGGCTGGAAACCAGCGTGAGTAAACCCAACTAACATGGAATACCAAGCAAACAACTTATATAAACCCGGGGTAACTATATCAAGTTAACAAATTCACAATTTGCTACAAACAACACTTATCCCACACATCAATTTCTAAGTACCAAACTTAGATAAAATAATCAAACTTACTTAGATCATTTCATTCTATTCCCCCCAATTTATTACACAAATCAATTTATAAAATTCGAAGTGGTTTCGTGTATTTCCCAAATACCCGACCCTGGTTTCTTCGAAGCTCATGTTATCCTAACCCAAATTATCCAAATGAAATACACAACATTTCATATCAGAGATATCAACTCATTCAAAGCATTCAATACCATTCAATCATCCCTTCATTAACCACCTTAATTAATCACCCTGGATTAATTATCCTTCAATTACACTCAAGTGATTATCTTAAATTAACTTCACAATATTAATTATTCTTAACCAAAATCAATAAGTAGTCTTAATTACATTAATCATTGATCCCTTATTAATTAATTTCTCATCAATCACTTATTAGTGTTTAATTTATCTTAATCAATCAACCATTATTTACATCATTGATCATTGATTATATCAATTAATAATTTCTCATTTACATTTCAATTTGTCCTAACCTAAGTAATTAATCATTAATTAAACCACCAATATTAATCACACTTGGTTAATCTCATCCTGTCATTATCCAACTTTGTGTTTATTTTATTTAATAAATAAATTATTCCTTAATCAATTATCTTAATTAATCTCTTGATTAATTACAAAAATAATTATATTTTATTAATTACATTAAGTAATTATCTATCAAACCACCCAATGATTTTTCTAATTTAATTAACTTCATTAACTAACTTATTCCTTAATTAATTAACTCAAACCCTTAATTATTAAATTTATCAACCCAAATCATTAATTAATTGAATTAATTAATTATCCATTTTAATTACCCTACTATTTTAAATGAATTACAATCATCAAACCCTTATTATCTTTAAAACGAAACCATTATCTTATTTATGATTTAAGTTTAACAATTCAAAACTCAAATACTTCGAGTCAAGCAAATAATTAACTTGAGAACCAACCAATACCAAAGTCACATCATCATCAGTGCACATCAAATCAATTCATTCCTTCAATTCATTTATTTAAATTCAACCATTTTAATTTAAATAAAAATCCAACAGTGTGAGATTTACTCACCTTTATTTTATTTTTTTGCAGCCCATTTCCTTTAAGACCTGTCCTTCACGTTTCAAACCTTGTAAAAAGGTTACACGTTTTGTTATTAAAATTTGAATTAACCGAACAACCTATTACCATTTAATTAATTTAATTAACATTCCAAGACATGTTATATATATATATATATATATATATCCTCATTTCTCAATAAACATACAAATAAACCCATAAGCTAACTGTTTCATATATATGTATATCGTTATCATTATATTTTTCCCTACAATACATAGCTAAAGTAAAGTGTTACTTTACTGAAATAAATTTTCCTTCCTGTTATTACGAGTTTAACCAAATTACTATTATTATTTTAAATAATTTATCAGAGTGCTTCTACAAATTTCAAAACAAAACATAAAAGGAAAACAAGGAGTTTCTCACCAAAATCGAGCTGCGACCTTGCCCTCGAAAATCCAAGCCCTACACTCGATTCGCTGCAGCTCGTCTGCCCCTATCGCGATCGCGGCTCCATAACCCTCTCGAAATTGATGATAGCCACCGTACCACCCACTGCAACCCACGATGATCTTGAGCTTCCCAAATCGTCGACTCTCTTACGCGTGAAACCAAGATCGAAGAATCGCAAGCCCTAAACTCAACCGTACTCGAGTCGAAATCGATCTTGCCAACTCGAACACGGCATCAAAAACAAATCCACAGTATCTTCTTATTTCTTATCTGAGTTGATGCCGTGATGCTCTTCTATGAGGGATCGATTTGAGTTTCCTTCTATTTAAATGTTGAAGACGAAAGGGACGAGAGAGAGAGGGGCGCGACGCCATTTCTAATTCGTTTTTTTAAAGCCTGAGTGATTTGGTTTCGGAAATGAAGAAGGGTACGGGTCCTTAAATAGTTGAACCAGGAGAAAACAAATATCTACCTGACCTTATTTTATCAATGAAGAGGCGTATGGGGAAAGCTAAGGAAACGTAATAAAAATTGGAAGTGGCTTCCTAAGTACGCCTGGCTAATATAATTAAATATCGAAAATATCCCGCGTTGTAAAACGCGAAAGACCCAAACCCCGAATTCGATATACCGACCGACGTTCATAAGGTTTTCCCCGTATTCCGAACACAATGGAACATGTTTCGGAAGCTAATTTAATCATATGTGTGAGTTACAGAAGAAAAACGATCAATTTTAAATTAAATTGATTAAATATTTCTAAGTGTTTGAGCTGCCAGGGTCAAACGACAACCCCGATTGCTACGAAAATTGAAATTCGATAATAACTAACTATTACGGATCCAATGGAACTAGTTTCGTCGAATTCCAAGACTGTGTCTCGAAAGGCTATTTTTAAATTCAATTTGATCGATATATTTTTAAAATTGCACAAATTACTTTTAAATTAAATTTCAACCCTTCTATTATCTTCAGTATCATCATTATAAATTTTATAAGCCTTCAAATTATTTTAAATAGGCTTAGAAATTCCAAATTCAGCATTTTACCCAATTTCAAATTATATGATTCAATATTTAATTATCAAGTAAATATTTATATTTGAAATTTAAGTTAAAATTACCCTTTAAATATTCAGAACCAATTAATTATTTCAATTAAAATTGTTAAAAATTCTGGGTCATCATATTCCTCCCCCATTAAAAGAATTTCGTCCCCAAAATGGCTAGTTAGGAAGAACGGATCAATACCCGTTTACCCTTTTTCCAAATCCAACAGTTTTATCAATTTCCTACCAACTATCCTTTATTAAAGACCCACTATCACCTTAACCAATTTTCCAAAACCTTCTATAGTTCCAATCAATACTCTTCTGCTCAATCATTTAAATTTCAATTTAAAACCAAATTTTGAATTATCAAAATTTTCTTAAAATTTTTCTAACTCTCTAAATTTCCGAATTTTTTTGCCAGCGTCTCCTTTACGCGGCTAGCTCGGTACAACTACAAAAGGTCTCTAGGGCTCCCAAATTCCAAAAGAAAACAAAAGCCAAGTGGCTACATTAAAAACCCAATCCAATTCCATCTAGAAATTTAAATACATACCTTTTGTTGGGTAATTCAAATTTATCCTTTGGAATCAAATCCAATTCCTTTCTCCATTAATACCTGCATATCTTGTTTAGCAACAATATTCAATCGAAACTTTACAAATCATTTTATACATTTCCTTACATATGTTTCATACCTATTTCAAATCAATCTTTCCCATTTCTATATGAATTCAATTCATCTAAAATTTGAGCATTGAATTTTAGCTTTCATTTATAACTGATTCATAGTAGTTTCATCTACAAATTTATTTTAATTTTCAATTTGGAATTGTTTGTCGTTAACAAAATTTTCCCAAAATTTTCAAAAAAATCTTCTAACTCCCAAAATTTTCGGAAAATTTTGGCAGAGTCCCCTTTGTACGGAGGAGTTTTTGCAATTTGACAAGAGATATAAATATACATATATCGACCCACACGGTCGGAAAAAGCAAAAACAGTTCATATTTCCTATTTTATTGCGTAGGCGTACCTTATTTAGCATTTTAAGCAAGCAGCTTATTAATTTAAGCAATTAGTGCAATCCAAATCCCGCCAAACGGCTTCACGATACCTGTACTTACTCAATTTAAACTTATAAGTACCATATATATGAAGTTTATAACATTTATCTTACTTAAACAACTATAACACTTCAATTCTAAAAGAAATGCATTCAAAATAATTTTCACGAGCACTTTATATGTTTTCAACACTAATTCAATTTCTTTCAACCAATCTATATACCATTTCATTCAATTTTAATGGTTTACAACTTAATTGCTTACATTCAATTAAGTTTTAATCCAAACAAGTTCATATTCACTTCAAATGGTACAAAAATCAATTTTATTTAATCTCTATCAACTCAAAGAATTTTATTTCTTTTTTATCATGTCAAATGACAACTATTTTTATGCAATTTTGACGATATTCACTTGATAGAGTATTTAATTTGAGTTTATAATTAATTTTAAATTAATTTCAACTCACTCTGTATGTAATTCCATTTCAAAATTTTACATTATCATACATATGCCTTTCATTTCATTTTTAATTTTTTCACCATCATTTATTTAGCTCGACAAATTCATTCTTGTATTCTACTAGCCATTCCCAAATTAATTCAATCCAAGCTTTTATCTTAATGGCCTTTCACTCTTATTCGAAGCCAAGCTTCCATAAAATTTTAAACTTAAGTTAATTTACTTTAATTTATTCCAACATCAAAATTAAGTTTACTTTTATTTGATTCTCATTTAATCAACTTCCATTAAATTTAGTTAGCCTATCCGTTTTAAATTTTAATTTCAAATTCACCTTCTCAATTTATCAAAATAATATCCAAGCACATACTTAACTCACTTATACTTTCAAATTAATATACCACCAAATTCAGGTTCAGTCTGATAATCCAATTCCAATCACCACTTTGTTTAGTTTTTATTAAATTAGACTTCATCCATTTATTATCTAACTCAATTATCCCATTTTAAATTTTTAATTCGCTTACTTAATTCGTTATCGAATGTATTTTATTAATACAAAGCTACTCTCGATTTATTTCTATTTACTTGGGTTTTGTTTTGCAACTCAAAACATTGCTATTATAATCACTTTTCTTATATCCAATTTTCTTGCAAATTTCATTAAACATTATTCAAATCACCCTTAAATTTTATTTGTAATTCAAACCACCACATTTTCAATCCAACTCTATTTTATTTTTATTTTACAACATCTCTTCTTATTTAATTCATTATCAAATACAAGTCGAATTCTATTTACAATTCGAATTCATTACCAAATTCCATTATTAATTTACAACCATTTGTTTACCCAAGTTAAATTTTATTAACATACACTATTAAATAATTTATTTAGCCGATTGGTTTACTTTCACTTTTAATTTAATATTCGATTTCCTTTAATTATAAAGAATCACTTCATTAAATTTTCCTGAGTTTCAATTTTATAATTTCAGTTTGGATTTCCTTCGATTTTCCAAAATCCCAACACCTTTATTTCAAAATTTTAGAAAAGCTTTTAAAGTCACATAATACTATTAAAATAACTCTTTATAAAAATACTTTTTATAACTTAATGTCTCAACCAGTCCATCCTTGTTCTCACGGAAATTCAGTCATACGTTGATCAGGCGTAGGACTGAAAATCTATAAGTACTTGGTAAACTCGTTTTCAACACACAGTGAAAATACTTAGAAAATAATTTTATTGAAAATATCGAAAGTGGTTTTTGAAAATAGAGGAAATATCTTTAGTGAGAATGCTCTGGAAATCATCACCCCCATCCATGGTCGCAGTTAACCTAATGGTTACGTTGCCGTCTCGACAAAATCCACAGACAACTGTTGGTCTCTGCGCCCCTCGATTACACCATGGAACCCACGACAGATCGCAGCTACAACTGGGGTTACGTAGCTATCACAGCAAAAACCCAAATAACTGTAGGCATCAGCGCCATCGAATTTCGCTGCCAAAAATGAAACTTCTCCACTCCACTTGACCATAGATCGCAGTCTACCGATGTTGCGTTGCCTTCCCGGCAAAATCAAGTGTAGACCGTTGACACTCACCCTCCACACGATTTTCGCTATGGTCCCCACAGTAGATCGCAGCGACATCGAGTTACACTGTCGTCACAGCATAACCCAAATGGCTCTGTAGGCATCAGCGCCATCGACTTTCGCTACCCAATAATCCTCAGGAACTAGTTTTGTCCGGACTCCTCACAGGATCAACTTTAGAACCCCCCATGGGGCTCAAGGCAGCACCACCCAATGGCACTCCTGAGAAGTTCATTTCAAGGGAGCGCCTTTTTCCCCAGAGCCATCATCAAAACATTTTATACTATACACATATAGTATTTCAAATCATACACCTAGTATGATATCATACAAAGCTCCTTTACACAAAATCGATTAACCCAAAATCGGTAATTCTTAAAATAGGCTTTCCAAATTCCAATATTGATTTTACTCAAAAATCAAAAGCCTTTCCAAATCCAAAGGTTCTCAAAACCCTTTTTCAAAATCCTCATAAGATCCTTTATATATATTCAGATATATATAAAAATTAAAAGCTTTGGATCTTTTCAACTTGTATACAACTCCTTTTTTTATACTTCAAACACCTTCAAAAATCCTTTTCTATTCATATTTCCTTAATTCCATTGAATTATCACTTCAATTCTTATCTCAGTTGGGTATTAAATCCATAACAGTTCGAACTCCGACCGGTTTATATTTAGAAAATAGCTTGAAAATTTGAAAAATAGACAAGTAGTTGAAAAATAATTATTAGTTTACAAAATAGCTATAAAATAGGTAACTAACTATAAAATAGTCGGAAAATAGTTCAATAGTTTCAGGAGTTTCAAATAATTACAAAATAATTGTAAAATAGAAATTAGTTTGTGAAATAGTTGAAAAATAGTAATTAGTTTAGAAACAGTTGAAAAATGGTTAAATAGCTCCAAAAATAATGGTAAACAATTATAAAATGAGTTAGCTTTAAAAAGAAGGGTTGTATATATTTAATAGCTTAGAAGAATGAGTTTATATTAAAACAATTTATATTAAAAATAGTCAAGAGTCAACTGTTCACTTCCCCAACAATCCAATGTAAATTTACACTTTCATTTAAATTGATCCAATTCCAATTTGAATAACTCCAATTTCTATTGAAATTTATTCACCCAATTCAAGTTGAATCAACCTTGATTCCCTTTCCAATTTAAATCAAATCCTATATGATTTTAATCCTGTCCAACTTTATTTATAATTTCATATTATTCCAAATCAATTTGAATTATTATCAGTTGAACCCATTTCAAATTCAATTCATTTTAATATAATCCAATTTAATTTCCCATTTAATTTCTTAAACTTATACATCTTCAATCAATTCAAACCAAATTCAATTTTGAACTAATTTAATTTCAATCTTGAATTTAAACTATCTCGAACTATATAATTTCGAGTTAAATCCTCAAAGGTTGGTTTAACCATTTAAACCAAATTAACCTTTATTAAAAGTTTTTAATTCATTTAATTTTTGAGTTCAATTCTCAAAATTCGTTTTAAT
Organism: Allium cepa; assembly: GCA_030765085.1. Classification (NCBI taxonomy): domain Eukaryota; kingdom Viridiplantae; phylum Streptophyta; class Magnoliopsida; order Asparagales; family Amaryllidaceae; genus Allium; species Allium cepa. Next base: position 62,548,077 of record CM060931.1, read on the forward strand.
TTTTATTTATTTATGTATTTCAAGGTTCAATACATTTTTATTTTAAAATTTTAATTTATTATTCAATTTAATTTTCCAGTTTGAAGCCAGTTCTTAAACAAGTTTATTTTACAATTCAATTATTCAAACTTATTTTATTTTATTTATATAATTCCTTTCTCAATTTAAAGATTTTTATTTACAATAGGAGGATATCATCCAATTTATTTTAAAACGTCCATCCATTTTAAATTTTTAGATCTCAAACCCTTTCGAGATCACACAAATTCCTAATTCAAGTCAACCATTTAACCTTCCAAGTTAAATTCCAAGTTACTTAATCCAATCAACCTTACCAAATTTGAATTCTCGCTTCAAATTTCAAATTTCTTTCCCTCTTATAAGTTCAAAACTTATATCACTTTGGATTTTTACATCACTTCAGAAAAAAAATCAAAACTCAACCTCTTAGAGTTTATCTCAAATTGTCTTTGATATCATGTATGTCCATATATATATACATATTTATTCCTTGGCCCTCCCAGCCATGTTTTTAAAAATTTTAAACCACCCTTGGTTTTAAAATCAAATAAATTTTCAAACAACTCATTGTTTGCATCAAATCCTAGTTATCCAAATAATACTTATTTATTATTTTCATTACTTTGAAACAAAATTTCCAAATTTTGGGACCAGATTTAGAATTTCATTTTTAAATCAATTAAATTTTATTTGGTTGTATTTCCATTTCTACTTAATTTAATTCCAATTTAAGACTTCAATTTGGTTGTATTATATTACTTCTTTGTTTTCATTTTAATAAATTTAGCAACCAATCGCTTTAATATTTATTAGAAGGGAATATTGCTTTATATATCAAAATATACTTTTATATAAAATCATTTTAAAAATCTATATAAGAAAATAACAAGTACGCTCTCATACACACACACACACACATACTCTCAACTCATTCATTCTAGAGTACTACAGACTCTATTAAATGAGTAATTCCCACCAGAGCCAAGGTTCTCGCTTAACCTCTCGGCTCTGATACCAACTGTAACGACCCGAAATTTTCTAACCCGAAAATTCCAGATAGTTATGAAAAAGAAGAAAGAGATAGAAGAAGAAGAACAGAAACACCAAACATCTCACAATCGCAGCGGATAAAATATAATAACAATAATAGCTTACAAAAGAATACTATATCTGTCGGTTATATTTCAATACATCAGAGTTTCTCATATATTCAAATGCTGGTTATATACAGTCATTTTATCACAGAATTACAATAATATCACTACAGCGGAAATATTCTAAGCGATATTGCCATCCTGCTCGCCTCCTGAGCTCCAAAACGTCCTACCTGAAAATATGTAATACTCGGTCTGACGCGAGCATTACACCAAAGTAACACCCGGGTCAGGCTGGAAACCAGCGTGAGTAAACCCAACTAACATGGAATACCAAGCAAACAAATTATATAAACCCGGGGTAACTATATCAAGTTAACAAATTCACAATTTGTTATAAACAACACTTATCCCACACATCAATTTCTAAGTACCAAACCTAGATAAAATAATCAAATTTACTTAGATCATTTCATTCCATTCCCGCCTATTTATTACACAAATCAATTTATAAAATTCGAAGTGGTTTCGGATATTTCCCAAATACCCGACCCCGGTCTCTTCGAAGCTCATGTTATCCTAACCCAAATTATCCAAATGAAACACACAACATTTCATATCAGAGATATCAATTCATTCAAAGCATTCAATAGCATTCAATCATCCCTTCATTAATCACCTTAATTAATCACCCTAGATTAATTATCCTTCAATTAAACTCAAGTGATTATCTTAAATTAACTTCACAATATTAATTATTCTTAACCAAAATCAATAAGTAGTCTTAATTACATGAATCACTGATCCCTTATTAATTAATTTCTCATCAATCACTTATTATTGTTTAATTTATCTTAATTAATCAACCATTATTTACATCATTGATCATTGATTATATCAATTAATAATTTCTCATTTACATTTCAATTTGTCCTAACCTAATTTAATTACATTAAATAATTAATCATTAATTAAACCACCAATATTAATCGCACTTGGTTAATCTCATCCCGTCATTATCCAACTTTGTGTTTATTTTATTTAATAAATAAATTATTCCTTAATCAATTATCTTAATTAATCTCTTGATTAATTATATAAATAATTATATTTTATTAATTACATTAAGTAATTATCTATCAAACCACCCAATGATTTTTCTAATTTAATTAACTTCATTAACTAACTTAATCCTTAATTAATTAACTCAAACCCTTAATTATTAAATTTATCAACCCAAATCATTAATTAATTGAACTAATTAATTATCCATTTTAATTACCCTACTATTTTAAATGAATTACAATCATCGAACCCTTATTATCTTTAAAACGAAACCATTATCTTATTTATGATTTAAATTTAACAATTCAAAACTCAAATACTTTGAGTCATGCAAATAATTAACTTGAGAACCAACCAATACCAAAGTCACATCATCATCAGTGCACATCAAATCAATTCATTCCTTCAATTCATTTATTTAAATTCAACCATTTTAATTTAAATAAAAATCCAACAGTGTGAGATTTACTCACCTTTATTTTATTTTATTTTTTTGCAGCCTATTTCCTTTAAGACCCGTCCTTCACGTTTCAAACTTTGTAAAAACGTTACACGTTTTGTTATTAAAATTTGAATTAACCGAACAACCTATTACCATTTAATTAATTTAATTAACATTCCAAGACATGTTATATATATATATATCCTCATTTCTCAATAAACATACAAATCAACCCATAAGCTAACTGTTTCATATATATGTATATCGTTATTATTATATTTTTCCCTACAATACATAGCTAAAGTAAAGTGTTACTTTACTGAAATAAATTTTTCTTCCTGTTATTACCAGTTTAACCAAATTACTATTATTATTTTAAATAATTTATCAGAGTGCTTCTACAAATTTCAAAACAAAACATAAAAGGAAAACAAGGAGTTTCTCACCAAAATTGAGCTGCGACCTTGCCCTCGAAAATCCAAGCCCTACACTCGATTCGCTGCAGCTCGTCTGCCCCTATCGCGATTGCGGCTCCATAACCCTCTCGACAATTGATGATAGCCACCGTACCACCCACTGCAACCCATGATGAGCTCGAGCTTCCCAAATCGTCGACCCTCTTACGCGTGAAACCAAGATCGAAGAATCGCGAGCCCTAAACTCAACCGTACTCGAGTCGAACTCGATCTCGCCAACTCGAATGCGGCATCAAAAAAAATCCACAGTATCTTCTTCTTTCTTATCTGAGTTGACGCTGTGATGCTCTTCTATGAGGGATCGATTTGAGTTTCCTTCTATTTAAACGTTGAAGACGAAAGGGACGAGAGAGGGGGGGCGCGACGCCATTTCTAATTTGATTTTTTTTAAAGCCTGAGTGATTTGGTTTCGGCAATGAAGAAGGGTACGGGTCCTTAAAGAGTTGAACCAGGAGAAAAAAAATATCTACCTGACCTTATTTTATCAACGAAGAGGCGTATGGGGAAAGCTAAGGAAACGTAACAAAAATTGGAAGTGGCTTCCTGAGTACGCCTAGCTAATATAATTAAATATCGAAAATATCCCGCGTTGTAAAACGCGAAATCCCGAACCCCGAATTCGATATACCGACCGACGTTCATAAGGTTTTCCCCGTATTCCGAACACAATGGAACATGTTTCGGAAGCTAATTTAATCATATGTGTGTGTTACGGAAGAAAAACGATCAATTTTAAATTAAATTGATTAAATATTTCTAAGCGTTTTGAGCTGCCAAGGACAAACGACAACCCCGATTGCTACGAAAATTGAAATCCGATAATAACTAACTATTACGGATTCAATGGAACTGGTTTCGTCGAATTCCAAGACTGTGTCTCGGAAGGCTATTTTTAAATTCAATTTGATCGATATATTTTTAAAATTGAACAAATTACTTTTAAATTAAATTCAACCCTTCTATTATCTTCAGTATCATCATTATAAATTTTATAAGCCTTCAAATTATTGTAAATAGGTTTAGAAATTCCAAATTCAGCATTTTACCCAATTTTAAATTATATGATTCAATATTTAATTATCAAGTAAATATTTATATTTGAAATTTAAGTTAAAATTACCCTTTAAATATTCAAAACCAATTAATTATTTCATTTAAAATTGTTAAAAATTTTGGGTCGTCACATGCCTCGTTTAAGTTTTTATAAACCCCTATCGATAATATGACGTCCTGCGTATCGACCAGAATTCACAAACAACTCAACGGATAAGTAAACACAAGATAAAACAATTTATAACACTAACAAGTACACTCTCTCTTGTATATATACTCTCAAACAGACTCATTCTAGGGTATTACTACCCTATCTCTAAAGAGTCAAACCCCACAAAGCCAAGGTTATCGCTAAACTTTCGCTTTGATACAAATTGTGACGACCCACATTTTGAAAGTTTTGAATCGACAATAAACCACACATGTCCGACTTAAATAATACAGAATGTAGATAATCAATAGGGTTAAGTAAGAAAAATAAGAAGAGAGGAAGGAGACAAACACAGAATCTCACAGCGAAAATGATAAAATATAAGAATCAAATAAAAATTCAAAAGCTACTTACTATACATCTGATCATAATCTATACACATTTATCAGAGTTATATCTATAAATCAGGAATAAATAATCAATACAGCAGAATAGCGTGATGCAGGAGATAATAACAATAGTAATATACCAAAACTCCGTCTTCATCCTCCAAAGAACAGTCTTCAATACGCTGAAAAAACTCAGGACTGACCCGAGCGTAACGGAAAGACAAAACACTCGAGCTAGGACTAAAATACTCTCATGTAAGTTAAATCAATATCATAGAATAAGAGTGCAATAAATTAAGAGATGTTACGAGATTTTCCATCTCCTAAGGATCCGTTAAACTATTTATATATAATAGTTTACGCTATAATAGATAATGTCTATCAGTAAAATAAATATCAAAATATTGTTAAGGCTTTACATTGATCCACCTTAACAAATTTTACAGTTTTAAACCAAAGTCGTAATGGGCTCGTATAGGGATAAATATGACAAGGCACGTGAGGCAATGCTCAAGGTAGGATTCTACCAGTTTACCCTTTCTTGCTAGTCGTAACCCATCCGTGGCCGACCGCGACAATCAATCCAAACGACAAATAAGGTGCACCGATAGAATCCGAAACCACAATAGCAATACGAGGGATCAACGTCACTAGAAGTAGCTAACCTCAATGGCCAGACATAGGCTCCTGTTTTAGTCATTTTTATTATGACACGAATGTCAAGGCTATCCATCATCGTTCTCTTACTTCATTGCAGTAAACGTCGCCAATTCAACCACCACATTCTGGATATCATCCACCACGTACACGGTTATCAAAGTGGTTCCAATATTGAAAGAGAGTATTTCAATAAGAGGTCCCGGCCTCTTTAATAAGCAAACGTAAATTTACACACCGGTTGGTATTTTTACATTTCGAAAACAATTCGTACTTGATATCGAAATATCATATTCATCAAAATAAAATTCATTTCAAAATCATCATATTTACTCAAAAAAATCATATCCATTTCGAAATCATCATATTTACTCAAAAAAAATCATATCCATTTCGAAATCATCGTAGTTACTCAAAATATCAACTCAATTCAATATATCGATTTCACATCAAAACTTGGTTCGAATTACGGTTTTGGTTATAATCCAGTTTAATCCAATTCACATTTAAATCCAAAATTTAAATATAAACATTCCACCCTTTTACCCGTTTGGATTATAGAAAATAGTTTTAAAATAGCTAAATAGTTTAATAGAAACTAGCTTGAGAAATAAAATGGTTTATATAGTAAAATAGTTGGAAAAATTAAAATAGTTTGAATAATTAAAGAGAATTTTTTGAAATAGTTTATACTAAAATAATAATAAAAAATAGTTTCCAAGCCAAACCGAGTCAATTCCAAAATTTCCATTTCAGATCAATTTCCTTTTTGATTTACTCGATTCAATTCCGATTTCAAGTCGAATTTAAATTCCAATTCCAAATAAATTTCACTTCCAATTTCAAATTCATTTAAATTCCAATTACAAATAAATTTCAACTTCGATTCCAAATTTAAAACCATTTCGATTTATATCAATTCCGAGTCCATTCCAATTATCAATTCAAAACACTTATATCAACTTTTCTTCAATATCCAATTTAAAAATCCTAATTTTTAAATATGATTCAAATCCGAGCTAAATTTCAAAATATCGTTTTATCACTTTTACTTAGCAATATTCAAAGTTCAAATAGAAATCCAATCTTATAACAATCAATTTTTGAAGTTCAATCATATTTTAATTACAACTTTGAAATCTCAAATTCGATTATTTAAACAATTTCATTTATCAAATTTAAATTTCAACATTTAGAGGTCAAATTCAAAAATAAATTTTTGATTTCCATAAATTTGATTTTTCATTTCTTAAAATCAAATCATTTAAATAATTTCAAAACAAATTTCAAAATCATTTAATTTAACTAATTCGGTGTGCGTATATAATTTTCTATCCTATGGCGAAATGAATTAATTATTTTAGTTTAATTCCAAGGATGGGTATATATCATTTCAATCCAAAAATAAATGTCATAGATATATGTCATTTCAACCTATTTCTTAATCTATTCGAAATAATTCAATTTATAGTTTTATATACTGTAAATAACATACAGGAAGATAATATGATATATCAAAATTAAATAACATTCAAACATCAACCAATAGCATCCATCACCAACAAACATCCAAACTGTTAGTAAAATTCACAACGATTTCCTAATTATCAGTGTCGGGTGTTTTACGGCCAGTTAAATTCTAATTCATGTTTAACTCTCAATTAAATTTTATCAATCAATTCATATTTTAATTTAAATGTCGATTAAACTTATCAAACAACAACCAATAAATTTCCATCACTTTACAATATAAATTTAACTACACAAAAATTACTTTAGTCAATTGTGAGCGTCGAACACTCACCTTTTATTTGATATTGAAAACATTTCAGCTTCAAATAAAATGCCAGTCGGATCCTAAGCTGCAGACGACATCGCTACGGTTGCAATTTGTTTCACTCAAAATAGTCCTCGTATGCAAAAGTAACAAATTTATTTTTATTATATACGATAAAATCAATATAATGATTAAAATAAATAATAAAAAATATCGTATCATACTCTCTGCTTCAAGGTCGATCAACCGCACGCCTGTAACCCATCACACAGATATCTTCATCCATCGTGCACGCCACCAATGTGACAACTGAGGTGATTCCAAGTTCACTGACGGGCGTGTGCACCATCGTAGTCGACTGCCAAACCCGCCTCCATACCTCACCCCGCCATCGTCGCCACCACGCAACCCTAAATCGCTGCTAACCTCATCGCCGACCATTCTAGTCTGCCGCCTCTGCCTAGCTCGCGACCCTCGCCCTGCCTCCTCCACTTAGCTCGCGACAATGTCGACATCGAACCCTGTCCACGCTTCCTCTTTCCTAGATCGCTCGAGTACGCATCATGCGGTTCCCAAATCAAAATTGCGATCTTATTATGTATATAATTTTTTTCTTTCTTTACTGTCGATGTCGATATCATTTTTTTTCGGGTTATCTTAATTGAATCTGGTAATTGAACCTAAAGAGGGGGAGACTAGAGGGTTATACGTCAAGGATAGGGGATGTGGGCTTGAACGAGTATGAGATACAAATATTTACTATTATTAAATTTGAAAATATATGGTGTTAAATGTTCGAAATTTCTCGAACTCCAAATGAAGCATGCTGCCTAGCGTTTATAATATTTTACCCTCATTCCAAACGCAATGGAACTAGTCCCAAGGTCTAATTCGATCGTACGCGAAAGATAGCTTTTCAAAGTCAATTATTTTATATAAATTTCGAAATTAAATTCTACGCGTTTCAAGCTCGCATGGCCAAACAACAAGTCTGATCGCTACGAAACTTGAAATCTTACAACAATTCACTATTACGGATCCGAAGAAACTAGTTTTGTCGAAATCCGAGACCGTTGCCAAAATGGCTATTTTTACTCGTTAATTACATATAAAATTTTCAATTTTAATTTTTAACATTTAAATCCAATTTTAAATATTAACAATCTTAATTGTTGTTTGTACAAAATTTTAAATCAACTTACGACATCGTTTTCTATCATATTAAGTTTAGAATTTAATTATTCAAATAATTTCAGATATTAAATTATTCAACAAATCACATTAATAAACATTTTCATTCAATAATCACGTTAAATTTAATAATTAAAAATAGCTAAAAATACGGGTCATTACATTGGTTAACTGATTTTTTCGGTTAAAACGGTTCGATTAAGATCGGTTAAATCGATTAGTTGGTTAAGTCGGTTAAATGCCCCTAGTCAAGAGATCTATATGAATTAGTCACATCAATATTTTCCATTTGACCTTAGTTATATTAACCAACAGAAAATTATCGAGTGAGTCATTCCATAGTTATCCAATAATTATTAGTGCCCCCAACAGTCATAAGTAATACAGTGTCCAACATTTGAAGAGCATTATGAGCTATAATCTCAAAGATACATCGACTAATTTCGGTCTCAATGCATCTCGAGTAAGAATGTTTAAAATAATGAGTTTATTACATTATGATATAATACTCATGGTTACAACTATTTGTAATTACTATCATAAACCCATCACTTATGAATTTTCTGTTAAATATATTTTAGTTAACTATTTAATTATTTATAATACATCATAAAAAACATATAATAGAAGGAAAAATACCTTTATTATGAATGAGAATTGATTATGGAGTTAATTAATTTACAATAAATTACAGATTTTCTTCTAGAGCATACCCCAAACTCTATCAATCTCCTACTTGAACTGGGTGCCAATTTTTGAATCTCTCGAGAGCCGACTGAGCTAGACCCTTAGTGAATGGATCTTCTATGTTGTTCTTGGTTCTATCCTTTTTATCATGACCTCTTTCTTCTCAAGGAATTTTTTTAATGAGGTGGAACTGCCAAAGAATATGTCGACTTCGTATGCACTTTGGGTTTCTTTGCAATCTGAATTGGTGCGTTGTTATCATAGAACAATGCCATAGGATTCTCTGTATCGGGAATCACTCCAAGCTTAGTCAAAAACATGCATATCTAAATTGCCTCCTTACTGCTTCATTTAGGGTTATGTACCCGACCTCCATCGTCGAATCATCTCCTGTTTCTTGTTTGGAACTTTTCTAACCGATGGCTCTGCCATTAAGTGTAAAGGCACAACCGGACACTAACTTACTTTCATCTATATCACTTTGAAAGCTAGAGTCTGTATACTCCTTCATAAGAAGGTCTCCATTTCCATATACGAGGAACAAGTTCTTAGTGTTTCTTAAATACCTAGTTTATAGACTGCTTCCTCCAAATCCTTCATGGAAAAATTCTCGAAAAGATATTTTTTCACTGATTGCAATAATGAAATATAATTGTCAATCAATAATAGTCATTGATATATAGCACTGAGAATACAATAGTGTTGGCCTATTCCTTTCTGTATATGCATGCTTCCTCTATGATATGATAAAATAAATGATTTGATTATCTTATCAAAACACTTATTCTAACTTCTTAAAGCTTGTTTAAGTCTATAAATAGACTTTAACTACTTGTAGGCCTTGCCATCACCCACAATGACCACAATGCCCTTGGACTGTGACATATAGACCGTTTCTTATAAACCACCATTTAGAAATGTCATCTTTACAGCTATTTGTCATATTTCGTAGTCGTAGAATGCAGCTATGGCTTGCATAATCCGAATGGACTCAAGCATGACCACAAACGAAAAGGTCTCATCATAATTAATACCTTGAATTTGACGAAATCCTTTCACAACTAGCCTTACCTTATAAGTCTCTACTTTCCCATATGCATTTAGCTTTTTCTTAAAAATCCATTTATAGCCAATGAGTTTTATCCCTTCAGGTACATCTAAAAAAGTTCATACTTTGTTTTCATATGTGGAATCCATCTTGGATTTTATTTCTTCAAGCCAGAGTGCAAAGTCTTTACTCTGTAGTACTTGTTGGAAAGATAGAGGAGTATCGTCATCTAAGACACAATTCTCCTTCTCGCCATCCACGAGAAAACCATAATCTCTCTCTAGTGCATGACATTCCCTACTAGACCTTCTAATAGGTTGCGTATTTTCATATATAAGTGAACTTGGTTCTCCCATTGGTTTGGTATCAGTGTTAACTTCTTGGATACCATCCAAGTCCACAACTTCGCTGTTAACTTCCTTTGATAGAAATTCCTCTCTAAAAGTGTCGAGAAACAATAACTTTTGTTCCTCTATATTTTAGAAAGTATATCCCATCAATTTTTTAGGATGTCCTATAAATTTACATAGTATCGTTCTTGTCACTAGTTTTTTTGACCAACATTCTTAATGTACGCAGGACAACCCCACACCTTTAGGTACTTGAGTTGGGGTTTCTTACCACACCGCATCTCATATAATGTTTTAGGCACATACTCAATAAGAAACAAGTTCAACATGTATACCGCGGTTTATTGCACATATCCCAATAGGACAGAGGTAACTCGACCTTACTCATCATGGAACGAACCATATCTAATAGGATTTGGTTCCTTCATTCTGACGCACCATTGTGTTGTAGACTATAGGGTGAAGTAATCTGAGAGATAATTACACTATCTTTTAAGTACTATTGGAATTCTTGCCCAAAACTCACCTCCTCGATCCGACCGAAGAATCTTAAATGGTATGTTTGATTTTCTACTACATTTTTATATTCAACAATTCTCATAGACATTGGATTTGTTCTTTATTAAATACACATATCCTAGTCCCGAGAAACCATCAGTGAAGATAATAAAGTAAGAATTGATTTTGGCGATTACAAACATCTGGCCACACATATCACTATGTAGTAACCCTAAGTGTTCATTAACTCTTTCATTGCTCCTACTAAAGGGGTGTTTGGTCACTTTACCTTTGAGACATGACTCACATGTATCAAATGATTCAAAATCAAGTGGTGGGAGAAAACCTTTAGTTTTCAGTTTATATAGTCATTTCTTACTAATATAAAATTAATTATATATATATACACACTTAAATAAAGTATTTCTATGAAATATATATACGGGCCTACTAAATAGCCCACGACGATGATGTTTTAATTTTATTTTAAATATATATATATTTCCGTATGGAAATATGTTGTAAATTGATTAAAAAAACTTTTTACAAGATAATTAAATTAAATGTTTTGGTAGAAATCTTGAAGATATTATGACATTTAGATATCTTTCATATATATATATATATCACGATTTAAAATCAATATATTAATTTTGGAATTTTTTAAATTTATATATGATTAATTTTTTATTGTCGTTGAAAGTAATATTAAGTGTAAATTTATTATAATGAAATTTAAAACATATTTTTATAACAAATATATGTATTAATATAATTATTTATGGAACTCAATGATTTAAATAATAAATATAAATATAGAAATTATTTAAATTCTGCCTAAAATATTTTATATATAATATTACATATATAAAATTTTAAAACAATATTTTATGCAATGTAAGATTTAATATTTGAATTATAAAGTTTATATAAATTAAACAATGAATATTAAATTAATTTAAAATTAATTTGTTTATTTTCTCTCTACCGTAAGCATTGTAGACATGACAGTGACATAATTTTTTTTTATTTATTTGATTTAAAATACATAAACATACAACCAATCCAATTGTGATAATATATTAATATAATTGAATCGTGACCTAATTAATAAAACAATATACATGACATAAATATTATATACATGTTAACATTCATTAATAGATTAGAAAATTTACCTTATTACCAATGCCTATATGTACACCTTGAAACAATGAGATCTACTCCTTGAACAAACTTCCAATTCAGTAAAGTGCAAGTCCTTGAATCGATGACCATCAACTATCGAATAGTACTTGTTTTAGTTTGATTTATGTTTGAAAATGGAGGAACGAGAGGTGTCATTTTTTGGCCAGAGGTAGACGACTTGAAGGCTTCAAAAATTTCTGTAATAAGTGTGTGTTGAGATGCTTGTATAGAGGGGAGATTAGAGACATGTTAGGATCTAGATACCTTTTTATCTCTTACTGATTCTCTATCCCTTATTGATCCAAACCAAGTACAACTTGCCATTATATGGTTGCACCCCTTCATGTCCTCATCACGACCGAACCAACCAGCCCCCTTATGGGCATCAAACCCAATTAAAACCCGAACAACATATTTTGCATTTAAATCTAGTCAAAATCAAAATTTTATAATTAATATTTCATAAATATTAATTAATTTATAATAAATAAAAATCAATTAAATTGTTTGGTCAAAGGAGTGTTCATATTCAACATTTCGATTGTGTGACCCATTAAGTGTAAATTTTATCAACAACTAATATCGAACTGTTCGAATATTAACGTTTACACATCGCTTAGCAGATGGTGTGATATCCAAACTTATCGCTTACTTGGTTTCAGTAAAAATCTAATTTTACCTTTTAAGCGTTACCCGACAGTGACTATTATTTTACACCAATTCTTTTTGACAAAACTATAACACTTTGGACTTATGGAATTTGGTAGTGGCCGTCAAAATTCCAACATCGTTCATATTCAACTCTATCGTCCAAACACAAAGTCTTTGGTTCAATAATAATAATAATAAATCGAACTAATCTGGCGAGAGATTTTGACTTTGATTTGACTTGAGTTGACTGTGATGCTAACCTTATATAACCAGGAGACGAAAAGTTTTCACTTTCAATACTTCCACTCGATCCAATTATAGTCCCTCGATGGATTTTGTGACATGATTTGACTATAATCAAAGTGGAGCTTTCATATTGAAGATTGACAAAAATTTTAGTTGAGAGAACTGTGTAAATTAGTCATATCGATACCTTAGGTGTAAATTTAGTCAGCGATTAATATTGAATCATTCGAATATTAGCGTTTACATATCACTTCGCAGATGGTGTGAAATTTTAACTAAACTTATCACTTACTTGGTTTCGGTAAAATCTAATTTTACTTTATAAAGCATTACCCAGTACTGACTATTATTTTATACCAATTCGCTTCATCAAAACTATATTACTTTGGACTTATGGAATTTGGTAGTGGTCAAAATTCCAACATTGTCCTTCATAGTCCAAAAACAAAGTTCGTAGTCCAGTAATAAAAATAATTATAAATCGAACTACTCTGATCAGTGATTTTGACTTTAAGTTGACTTGAGTTGACCTTGATGCTAACCTTGTATAACTGAGGAGATAAATCCTCTTTTGAATAGTGTTTCACTCAATACTCCTACTCGATCCAACTATAGTCACTCGATGGACGCTGTACCATGATTTGACTATAATCAAAACAGAGCTTTCAATTGAAGATTCGACGGTATTCTCAAGTCGAGAGAACCGTGTAAATTAGTCATATCGATATTTTCTGTTTGACCTTGGTATATTAACTAGCATAAAACCATTGGATGAGTCATTCTATAGTTATCCAATAACTATCACTGTCTTTAACAGTCATGAGTCATTGCTCAACATTTGGAGAGCGTTAAGTACTATAATGTAACGAATCAGAGTTTGATCACATTAAGTGTGGATATTTAAATATAATTCTAAGAATTAATTAATGGATTTTATAACTAAAATAAACTCCTTTTATAATAATAAACGACAATGAAATTATTTTCAAATTTTGTTTGCAAAAATAATTAGTTCGAAGAAAGACTGAAAATGTGACCGGAAGTCGTTTTCTGAATTTTCGATTCTTCGTCGATTAAAAGTTATCGGAAATGTTGTTACACGTTTGTGTACACATGCACACATTTATAAATCATGTTTGAATGTATTGTACATGTATGTACACTTAAGAATGCATGTATTTGTAAATAAGTTAAGATTTTTATTTAAAAAGTATATATATTATATAATACGAGTATATATGCACGTCCAGGTGGACTTGCATTTATAACGTTAACGCCTTTAATATCCCTTAGTGCTTATCAAGGGATTTAAATAATATTAGAAAAGTAACGAAAAACTAAAGGCTAATACTCTGCATCCTTCAAATGTTCAAGAATCGAATAAAATCAATTTTAACGCTTGTCCCATCGAATTCAATTTCCATGGTTGAATTCAATTTCCATGGTTTTAAACCTTCATGGAGGTTAGGCCTAGTCGAAAACATAGCTACTAAAATTAAAATAGTTTTTACAACATATGTCGTAGTTACAAAATTTCTTTCCAGCTTAAGCAATATATCTCCTCTTCGAAACTAATGATCACAACTCCATCAATTTATTTATGGCTAATTCAACTAGTAAAACATCCCAAACCATTTAAATATAGAAACCATTGAATTTTAACATAGAATACAAAGACAATATTATGCTTCATCCTACTAATACCAAAATGTTACAACATGCGTTTTGCGCGTGAATTGTTTTCCATATTAGTTGTATATGTTTAAATTAGTAAAAAAATGATTCTTTATTTTCCAGTGATATTAGAATTTGAATATTTGTAAAAAAAGTATTTTAAATTTGTAAAGAAAGTTTAATTTTAGGTCCCATTTTTAGAAGCATTTTGAATTTGTAAAGCATATTTAACTATTAGATCATACTTTTAGAGGTATTTGAATTTGTAAAAAAAGTTTAGTATTAAATCAAATTTTTAAGTGATTAAAATTTGATAATGTATAGACCGATATTTTTGGTAGTTCACATTGATATCAAAAAAGTGTGGCTCTAAAGCTATTAAAAGATTAATAAAGACATATAGATTGGTTGATATATTTAGAAATTTTTTGCATTACATATTTTAATACAGCCATATATATTTGATTTGCTGTCTAAAGTTTAATTATAATTACATTTGAAAAGTTCTATTCTATGAATAATTGAAATCAACATCTGGTTTGAATATGTCTAAAGTAGTTGTAGGAAGATTTTATCTCTTAATTTACTCGGTAGATCATATAAAATAATAATTAAATATTTAAAAAGCTATATACATGGTTATTTTGGAAAGTTTACGATCGGACCAAAAGATGTGCTTCCAAGCCAACTATTAATAAAGCTATGTCAGCTTTTATTTGGATCGTTATAATATATATGGCTTTCTACATTGGAATGGAAACCTGTTGGAGTTAATTTTAACTGTATTTGTTTTCCATTTAGATTAGATTATAATTTTCAGTGTTAAATTGAATTTGATTCGGACGTTTCATTTTTGAAATATTATTTCATTCTCATATTTCTTTAAATATAACTGTAAAAACCCATATATATTATTAATCAGCCACCAAATCCAATATTGATCAAATATTTGATTTGAATTATTATATGCATACACAACAAAAACTTTAGAAGAAAACTAACTGGTAAAAAGATTATTTCAAGCCTGAATAAACAGTAAATTAGTTCAGACGTACATATGTTAAAAATTTACCATAGCAAGTTACCATAGACATCTTACCATAGCAAGTACAATGCAATATAAATTCTAAAAATTGTTCTAATATCAACAAATCAATTACCACCTTGAAGTTTTTCATGTGTGATGAATGTATCATAAAAGAGAATACGCAACTGTTGCCTTTGACAAAGTGACCAACAATTTTTGTTGACCAATTGAATATAATTTTTACTCCTAAAAATTGTTAAGAAAAGAAACATGCAAACATGTGCTCAATGCATCATATCGAACAATAAATCATTCACGATTCTTAAAAAAATATAATACTTCAAAGGTTAAGAATACTGGCATCCACCAAGAAAACGAAACCCAAATTCGACATAGGTCTAAGAAATTATTCCCCTTAAACTATAGCAGATACTATTATTGTAACGACCCGCCTTTTTGGACAGTTTAAACCGACGATCAAATACACATGTCGATTCCAAACCATTAAAAGGGCAGATAGTTATTGGGGTAAATAAGAAAAGAAAAGGAAGGGAAATAAAGGAAATGAACAACACAGAATCTCACAGCGGAAGGCTAAAGTATAATAATAAAATAACAGTTCATGAAGCTGTTAATTAAATGAATACATTTGAAATGAATACATTTGATTATTCTTATACAACATTTATCAGAGTTACATACACAACAAATATCATACAACAATGCAGCGGAATGGAATGAATATAATAATAGTAGATAATATACCAAATCTTCGTCTCCGTCCTCCAAGGAAATGATCTTCAACCTAAACTGAAAACTCAGGACTGACCCGAGCGTAATGAAAAGACAAAACACTCGAGTCAGGACTAAAATATCCTTATGAAAGTTAAATCAATCGTAAATAAATATGAGTGTAACGGCGTCAGAGATGTTTACGGGGTTTGACATCTCATATCCAGTGTCAACGTGCGTGCAATAACTCAAGAGATGTTACGGGATTTTCCATCTCTCAAGGATCCGTGAAACTATCTACTATGTAGTAATATACGCTAAGTAGATAATGTCTATCAGTAATATAAAGTATCAAAATAGCGTTAAGGCGTTACCATAATCCCCCTTAACACATTTTATATTCCCAAAAGCATATACAAGACCGTAGTTTCCCCAAAACCGGAAGTCACCAGAGGGCAATCCATATACTCAAGGTACAAATCAAAAACGTAGTGGTCGCGAATAGGATAATCAGTATGACAAGGTACATAAGGCGATACCAACTAGGATACTAGTAGTTGCGTGATCCGGACTGATGTTGGGCATAGCCAGCAGCTACCCCAACACCGCGAAACAACACTCCCAAATCAAGGGGTGCACCCAAATCGCATCACAAATGTAATAGAAATGGTATCGAAGAAGTGTGTCCGCTAGAGGTGGCGAACCTCAATGGCCCGGCGCGGCTCCTGTTTTAGTCATGTCAGGGGTCATCCAATAATCGTTCTCTTTCTTCAGTCAACGCGTTCACCAAACCATCCACTTCATTCTGGATCAACACTCCGCGTATAATAGTTATTAAAGTGGTTTTCGGTATCGACAGAGAGTATGTCCATATCCGATCCCGGTCTCTTTAATAACTACGTATTATTACACCGTTGGCTATTTATATTTCAAATCGATTCATAATTGATATCAAAATATCATATTCGCTTCAAAAATCAAATCCATTTCAAATATCATCGTATCTTTCAAAAAATCAGATTCCATTTCAAAATCAATTTTCGCATCAATATCTCATTTCGATTTCAAAATCATTTCGAATTTCAATTTAGGTTGCAACTTCATTTAACTCAATTCGTATTTAAATTCAAGATTTAAATATAAACATTTCACCTTATTGACCAGCTTAGGATTTTAGAAAAATAGTTTTAAGTAGTTTAAAAGTAGTTTAAATAATTAAAATAGTTAAAAATACTTAAATCTTTAAAATGGATTTAAAATAGATAAATTTGTTTAAAATAATTTAAATTGGGTTAAGTAGATTAAAAATGGATTAAAATAGTTTAAGTATTCAAAATGGTTTATATAACAGAGTAATTTGGAAAACAAATTAAAGCAGCTTCAAAACCAATCCATTTCAATTATAACTTCCCAATTCAAATAAGTTCCAATTTCCATTCTACCGATTCAATTTCGATTTCAATTCAATCAACGTCAACTTTTACTTCGAATTTATTCAATTTTATATTCACTTTCAGTTAATTCAATTTCAATTTATATCGATTTAGAGCTTGATTTTTTCAAATCAATTTATAATACTTAACAAAATTTTCCAATAATATTCAAGTTTAAATCCAAATTCCAAATATGATTCAATTCCAAACTCGATTTCAAAATATCATTTTTATAGTACTTTTACTTAGTAATATTCAAAGCTCAAATTTAATGTTCAATCTTTAAAACAAATAAATTTCCGAAATTCAATCATATCCAAAATTTAAATCTCAAAGTCTCCACTTAAATTTATTCAACAATTTCTTTTAACCAAAATTTTATTTCAACATTCCAAACTCAATTTTTCGATAAATTTGATTTCTATAAATTGATTTCTATTTATCACTTTAAATCGAAACATTTAAATAAATTTCAAATCGACGATTTCAAAAATTATTAATTTAGCCAATTCGGTGTCCGTATATAATTTTCTATCCTATGGCCAAGTAATTATTTATTTCAATTAAATGTCAGGGATGAGTATATATTACTTAAATTAAATCACAGTATCATTTGTATGCATAACAGGATCTATATAAGCAAATAAACATCCAAACATTCAATTATCAACCAATAGCATCCATCAAAATACATCATCCAATAAACAATACAATTCATGGCAGTTTCATAGTTATCAATGTCAGGTAATTTAATCGCAATTCAATTTTAATTTCAATTTAACTGTCAATTTAATTTTTCAACGGTTAATGCAAATGACAAGCTATATGACAATTAAATTTTTATCAAACAACGACAAATAAAATCATAACACTTCATAATATCAAATTTAACTAGCATAAAGATATTTAGTACGGTGTGAGCGTTATAAAACACTCACCTTGATTTTTACGATTTTAAATCAAATCGAACGACGTTCGATTTAACTCAAAATTTTCTCTAGCACCAAATGATTCCAATCCAGCTCCATTGCGTAGTGCTCGTCCATACGATTCCAACGCAATTTGTTTCGCGCATTTTCGACCTCGTATGAAAAAGTTATGGATTTTAGAAGTTACACGATTTTATATTCATAATTTTACAACATAATTTAATTTTTCTCAACCTAAATCAAACCAAGCCGTGAGATCCATCACCCTGCAATCCAGCCCGTCCCTTTGCTTCCCCCTCAACTCACGTTACTTCTACAGGTTAGAGACGCAACATAGAACCCATCAAACGCGGCCTAGGGTTCCAAATCGCGGCCACCACGAACGTCGGGAAGTTGATCAGAGACCATCGTTGCGAAGCCCCGCTCGAGAGCCACCATCGGCTGCCACCATGCTGAACTCGGCCGCTCCTATCACCTCGATTTGCGTGAAAAACGCAGCCCCTTCTTGCTCGATTTCCCGTTGATTCGAAGCTCCGTTTTCGATCATCTCCGTATGGATTTGAAGCTTTCATCGTCCTCTACAACTTTGTAGTTGAGAGTTTTTGCTAATTGTTGATGGATTGAGAGGAAAATGAGGAAGAAGTTTCGAATTTCGTGGCCATTGATTCAGGAAATGGCGGCTAGGGCTGAAGTCAATTAGGGTTTCTGGATTAAAATAATAACAAAACTGCCTCGGTTTGCGTGCGTATTTATATAGGTAGGTCCAAAATCATCCGAACTCCAATCGAGACGTGCCGCCAGGCGTTTATAAGGTTTTACCCCCATTCCGGACGCAATGGAACTAGTTTCAAGGCCTAATTCGATCATATGTGAGAGTTACGGAAATAAACGATCAATTTTACATTAAACCGATTCAACTAATTTCTATGCGTTTTGGCTTGCCCCGGACAAACGGTAAATCCGATTGACACGAAATTTGAAACCTTACAATAATATCACATTACGGATCCGATGAAACTAGTTTCGTCGAAATCCGAGACCGTTTGAAAAATGACTTTTTTAACTCGCCAAATTAATATTAAAACAATTTCAACGCGTTTCGAGCTGCCACGGTCAAACGACAACTCCGATTGCTACGAAAATTGAAATCCGATAATAACTAACTATTACGGATCCAATGGAACTAGTTTCGTCCAATTCTGAGACTGTTCAAAATTTGGCGATTTTTCAGTCGATAGTTAAATATTAAAATATTCAATTTTCACAAATTTACTTTTAATTCGATTTTAAAAGTTCTACAACATCATTCTAACTTTAATATGATAAAATAAAATTTTACAAATCCCTTTTATATCATATTAAACCCGTTATCCAATAAGTTCCAAATATTAAATTTTAACAATTTAATTGTTTAATATTTGACGGATTTCAATATTTAAATAAAATTTCATTATCAGTCGGTTTACTATATTACTTCGAATCAATTACCTTTGACTACATATTATTTCAATTGATTTGGGATTTCATTCAATTCATAAATAATTAACTAGATAAATTTGTTGCATTTCATTCTAGTTATTATTATTCCAAACGACTTACAAATTTTTTTCTAACACCAAATCACGAAATCTTATTAAATTAGCTATTTTAATTATCGAAAATTTACGGGTCGTTACAATTATTGCATTATTACTTCAAAAATATAATACGTTAAAAGTAAGGAATATTGTTATTTCATTGTAGGAACAACTAGTAAGAACCATTAGGAATAGCACGTGCCTTCTGTTTTATGAATAAAATGTTACAACCATAACAATTTAGTTTAAGTCATAGCACCTACTAAGATCAGGTATCAATCTCTAGGAGCTTTCTTTGCAGCTTCAGCAACGGCTTTTTCGGCCTCAATTTCTACAACAATTGCATATATCTCCATTTCTTCAAGCTCCTTCAGTCCTTCCTCTTTTTTTCATCATGTAATTGCAATGTTCTTTCCTCGGCTCTCAACAACCTAATAAAAGAATAATCTAAACAAAAGAAAATTCTATGTATCTACCTTTATGTCCCATTAAAAAAAGACCAAATTTATGAAGTAATTGATCCAACTTCAGCGTAATTCTTTAGTCCTTGCTAAACACTGAAAGAGGTGTTGCTTTTCTATTTAATGTAATATTGGATTACTTAGACACAAAATAATAGTAACACATATTAGCTTAGTTACAAAAGAAGCAAATGACTCAGTAATTGCTTCTTTCAGGACCCAGTCATTGCTCATGCGCTTATGAATCACAACCATAGTGGTAATCATGCTCACTTCACCCAAGTCTGCATTTTTTTTGCAGCCACATTTATTCATACGTAAATGCGTACAACAGTTATTAACAATAACATTCAATGCTAGTTATTATATAAGTTGGTTGATTGAAAATATTAGTACCATGAACTATCATTGCAGCTGCATCTAGAGCATCAATTTGCAGGAAGTTTTGCAAGCTGCACATGAAGACATTTTTTTGCTACTAAGTTTATTATTGAAGGAAAAAAACAAACACCATATTTTTAAGATGTGTGATGAGTGAAGTGCAATATTTCTGACAAGACGGTTAACATACTTGTATTACTTCATGCAAGTTAAGAGAATGGAAAAACAGTTTATAATATACAAACGTTGCAAATAATAGTTCATTGTTTTGAATAAAAAATTCTACTAATAGCTACATAATGTATTTATTGCTACTTTGATAAATCAATGAACAAAATTTTTATTTGCAAGCTAAGCAAAACATTCATGCTTTATATGTGGTTCAATTAGGAATAATAATTTCCATGTACACCCCTTTTAAACATTAGGATTGTAAATACCAAGTTTGTGTTATATGAATTGTAAAGAAAGCTAGCACGATTCAAATTACATTTTTATATGCATGTATCAATTAACATTATAGAAGGAAGACTGAGGTTAACGTCTATCAAACTGAAAAAGGAGGCATGTATGATGTACAAAAACATAAAATAACCCTATAATAAAAAATAAATTTAAATATTCATTGAATTCAATATATCAATTGGAGTAACAAACTTGATTCTCACGTTTCTAGAATATAATGAAGAATACATAAGTGTCCAAATATATTTCCGAAAACAAATATTTAGTATTGTGGATCTTACCGTTTGGCACTAAAGAAACACAATAAAAACTATTATTTTCTCGCAAGCAGTCACAACATAATGAAGATATGCAAACATACATAAAGTGAAAAGAGAAATTAAAACGGAATGGTACTTTTGTCTTTTAGATGGTCTGATTTTATAAATATGGACTGAAAACTTAACTAAAAAACGGAGAGATGTTTTGTGTACTTGCAAACTATATGAGGGATGTATGTCAAACGCTCTCTATTATTATACCGTCGAATGGTTGTATACATAGGTAAAAAATGTTTTTCATATTGCGGTACAGAGGTGAATGTTACACATCTGTAACAAATATTATGCTGCCATATGATCTGTATTCAAAATAAATTTTTGCCATATGATCTGTATTCAAAATAAATTTCATTGATAGCACAACACTATAACCAAACCAATTACAAAAATTACATGCTTCCGAATGACTTAAAACATATATACAATAAATCATTTGGCAGTATGAAAAATGTGCAAATAATATTATGCATACTGCCACGTCGCCTTCGAGCTAAAAAGGAAAAAGGATTGTCGTACTTTCAACTTCAAATCATAAATGCCAGAATGTTGGAAAAAGGGTAAAATCATACATGCCTATTGCTATGATGACGTAGTCACGTAGGTTGCGACAACCATAGGCCACGATATTATAGTCCACATCAACCCAATAAAGAAAATCTAACCTGTTAAGAAAATCAAACCCTGGACCACAGCCCACATCAACACCATTTTGAAGATCGCACCTTCTATAACATGGAAGATTATCCACCATACTTATTCATTCCAACCCTAATTTTCAGTGGCCGCCACAATTCTCTCTGTTTCCCACCTCTTGTCCACTCACCTTCAACTGTATAATTAGTTGTCTTATTTTCCATTTCATTTTTATCTGTTTTTTCGCGAAGACGTATTATGATGAACCGCCGATGATGGTTTTAAATATACTTTGATCTATGTCTGTCTGTTTTCATAAACGCTCGCATGGTATGAAATCGTTGAAATCTGAGGCTTTTTTTATCCCGGTGTCCATGAAATAATTGTTACTGCCATGGGGATTAAGGTTTATTTATGAATTTGAAAATTGAGGCTGATGATGAAGAAATAGACAGGGACATCAGCAACTCATTAGGAATAAATTAGTTTCTATTGAGGACGATGACTAAGTCTTGATGGGAATCTCTCTGATGCCTTTTTCTCTCCGTTTATTAGTTTTTATTTGATAATTTTATTGCTTTTGATATGGTTTTAGAGTTCCAGTGATGATTTCTTGTTGATCTGAATCCTATTTCACTGACGTTGAAAACAAAGTAGTAGTTGTTTTAATTAGTCCCACATCATAAAAATGTATTAATTGTTAGTGTATATAATCTAAGAGATGATGAACTTGGTTGTTCATTTGAGAACATCTCAAAATGTTGGGCTGATGAAAAAGATTTTAAAATTGCTCAAATGCACTTTCAAAAAATATTTTACCATGGCTTGCCTCCGCTTTAACCACTTAATGCCACTCATACCTTGTATATAGACATGAGATAACATGAATTGATCTAGATATGGAAATGGTAGTTTATGAATTTCAAGAAGACATGGTTGAATTCTATTCGTAAAATTCTCATTATTAATAGTAAAGATAAAGATGCTACTTTGAACATAAGTACAAAACAAGTACTAAGGCATGTTGGCTTTGAAAAATGGAACGTGGACAAGGGTAAAACGTGAGAAAATGAGGGAGACAAGGGGGTGAGGCGGCAACATGTGAGAGAGGGGCAAAATACAAGGTTATTTTGATAATTTCATATATGCACTTATATAAAACTAATTTTTTCCAATTTCCTTTTCACTTTCTCATTCTCCTTTTCCATTTTAAAATTCCTAAAGCTCTTAAGCATAATTTCCATGGATTCCTACCTCATTTCAAAGTTTCAAAAACCATATATTTCCAATTAAATTCCTTAAGCAACTTGTTTAAAAAGACTTCTACATCCTCTTCTTCACTTCCTTTTTCAAGGTCAAGCCATCTCCACCCAAATTAGCCAAGGCCGTATCCTTCAGTGCATATGGCCAAACCTTGTTGTGCTTAGGCTATGCACGTTTCCAAAGTTTCAAGCAAGATTGAGTCTTTTTCAAGAAAATCCAAAAACCCTAAGTCGTTTTGCAAAAAGTTTGAAAAAATTCCATTGAATTTGATGAGTAAAACTCCCAACTTTTAGAAAGATCTTACCGTTGTTCATATGATGGTTATATGTTTATTTATGCGTGATATTGATGTTTGGATATGATATGATTTGGATGTGTGTGTTGTGTGTGATAGCATGTGTTTTAGCTTTGGACTTGAATCGATGGATTAAAGTGATATGTTAAGTATAAAGTTGTAATCTTTGATGTGTTATGGTAATGATATGATTTGGTGTACATATATAATCTTGGTTTGTTGTTAAATGGTTTGGAAGATTGAACTTGAGACGTTGAGAAGGACTTGTGATCTATTTTGAGAATAAATCGTTTACTTGTCTTGATTTAGAAAATGTTTTGTCTTATTTTTTTAGTTTCTGACTTTAGTTAAAGTTTTAAAACTTTCTTAAATATGTTGTAAAAAGTAAGCATAAGTAAAAAGCTAAAGTTTTGGATGGTAACTTAGAAAGGTAATTTTGAGTTACGGCATCCACAGCGATGGTCGCTATGGATGCAGTTCGGAAGTTTACGGATTTTAAGTTTTCTTTTTAAAATGTATTGAAAACCATTTCAAACTTAATTAGTAAGTATCAAACTTAATTAACTTTTAATTAATGAATTTAAAATAATTAATTAATTAAATTATTTATGAAAAATAGCTATTAATTAATTAGGTTAAGTAATTAAGGTTTAAGAATTAATTAATTAATTTAATCATTTGCAGTTAATTAAGAAGTTTTTGATTAATTAACTTAAGAGATAATTGTTTTAATTAATTGTGTTTACTCAAGTTAATTGTTTTTAAATTAATTATTTAATTAGTATTTAATTAAGAGTTATTTATTTATTTGATTATTAATTAATTAGGGTTTAATTTAAAATAAATTCTTATTAAATAAATTTTAATTATGTACTTATTTTTAACTAATTAGGGTTTATTATTATTAAACTAGAGTTTAATTATTTAATTAATTTTTAATTAATTAAAGGTAATTATTATTAATTAATTAAGACTTAACAAAGATTGATTTAGGTTTAAATTTTGATTTAAGTATGATTAATTAATCCTTAATTTATGATTTAATGATGATTTATTTATCATTTAAGTTATTCTAAACTCCAACTGTTCTTTATTTTAAATCAACTTTCTTCTCTCGGTGAATTGTTTTTGAACCGAAGGATCTCTTGTCCATGCCATTAAGTCGCCAAACAAATTAAAGTGGTTATGGTAAAACGTTGACATGTTTATTGAAAGTAAGTCGACTTGTACTTATCAAAAAGACCGCATTTCGAAAACGTGATAAATGCAAGGAGTTAATTTCGATAAGCGAATCATGACAATTTAAGCA
The DNA here is from genome assembly GCA_030765085.1 of Allium cepa. Classification (NCBI taxonomy): domain Eukaryota; kingdom Viridiplantae; phylum Streptophyta; class Magnoliopsida; order Asparagales; family Amaryllidaceae; genus Allium; species Allium cepa. The sequence continues at coordinate 62,573,560 of CM060931.1, forward strand.
TATGAAAGGTAATTCTATATTTAAATCTTTACACCCAAATAGTGGAGTTGTTCACTATCTATAACTTGACCCTTTAACATTATCGAATGTTGGTTCTAGGAGAGCAGGATGGATAACAGTGTTATGCAAAAACCACTTCGAATTAACATAATCGTTCGAATTGGAAATAGTGAAGGCAATGTCCAAGATGAAGACTTTGAAGTGCAAGGACTATTTGCTACTAACCCTGATGGTGATTCCAAAATGGGTGTAGTGGAAGTAGAGCCTTTGGTTCATTCATCTCCTGAATGACTTGTATGGATGAGTGCAGACATTGTGTCAACATATGAAAGACAATATTAGCATTCTAAGTGGCAGTGCTATATTAAAGGCAAATGTAGCCTCATGCCTTATCAACCGAAAATGACCAAAACAGGGTATGCAATAGGGCTACGTGGATCGATCCCATCAAGGTATGTCATCACTGTATCTAGAATCGATATTTGACCCATTTTGTATGCTCTGGTACGGTTGATAATTCCAGCCGTGATGATGATGTATTCAGTACTACTAATAAAGGGGTAAGCCGGTTCTGTGTAGCAGGGGTACAAGATGTTCTTGTCAGACCTCAGGTGTATTTTATCTAGAGGTGCACCTTTCGAAAGGTAGTTCCGTACCTGGTCATGTATGGAATCTATTTTCTAGTAAGTGCCATCGATTTTAGTTGTATACCCATTATGCTGGAATTTAGTAACGTAACAATTTCGGCTATGTTATATATTTACTTGAAAACTCTAGATATTATGATAATATCACTGGATTTTCTACAAAAGTGATTTGGTTATCGTAAGGTAAAAATCCGTCCGTGTTTATGTGCGACGTGGTCTTATGAGATACCCTTGATTTTAAAAGTGTTTTAAAAGTAATGAGTTTACTCACACCAAACCTATGTCCGACCCGGAGTTTTATTTATTTCCCTAAAACTCTTGGACAGTCAAATTTTTGTGAGTAGCCAAGTAACCCAAGTTTCTCACGATTGCATCTGGGAGGAGCTGGAGCAGGTGGCTTCAACATTAGTTAGCTGTTATCATAATCGGTTGTGTATAGATGTATATATTTTGTATTAGTGATGTAAGGATAGGTAGTTATAACTGTCACAGTTTGGAACTTGTACTATTATGACTCTGATGTGCTAGTATGACAGTATCTATGTAAAATCTTATGTTGATTAATACATGCTTCATTTCGTTGTGAGATTCTGTGATTGTGAAGTTTCTTCTTATCTTTCTTTTTCTTCTACTCTTAATGATTCATCTTTCATAGGAAGAAAGATGGTTTATTACATATTGTCTCAATGGATACATCGATATTCAATCTTGATGCATCTTGACAAGAAATGTTTAGAATAATGTGTTTATTATATTGTGATGTAATACTCTATGATTACAGCTATTTGTAATTACTATCACAAACACATCACTTATGGATTTTTTTTGTTAAATATATTTTAATTAAATATTTAAGTATTTATAACATGTTATAACAAATATATAACACAAAAAAACACTTTAGTTATGAACGAGAATTGATTACAGAGTTAATTAATTTATAGTAAATTACAAAATTGCCCTGAAGATATACCCCTAACTCTATCACAACCAACCGCTTATATGGTTCCTTAGTTGGCATTTAGAAGTTCTTGGGATTCCTAGCCGTCTCTATCTTCTACATAAACGGACTGCTTAATCGAGCTCTGATGTATGCTCCACATGTTCCCACGAAATATACTCCCTAATCATTTGAGCCGTCCTATCTTACGGTTTAGGAGGCATCCTTTCCACAGGATGATTAGACTGTTGGTGGGTATGATCTTCGATTCTTTCCCGCAAAATGTTGCATGAGTATGGTTGATCATGATGCTCCGCTTTCCAAGCAAGTTTGTCTTGTCATTATAACTTATTTGTTTTACAAAGATAATTTCATGGGAATGTGCAACTTTTAGTTCTAGTTGTTCCCCTCTTACCTTCTCACTTGATGGTGAATACCCAATAATCCAGATACGTTAGGAAATGAGGTGAGTAGTTAGGGTTTTTGTTGTCTTAACTCTTAATGGGTACCGGTTTACTGATAACTCAGTCACACAATGCTTATTTGTTGATTGTTAATTAATTTGCAAATAAATATTCTTTTGCAACTCCATCATCCGATTGATCTTACTATATCAGCAACGATAATGAAAAGAGGATTGCTATCAATGCTATTTTTTTTAATGAACAAAAAGATCCCACCAAGGAGAACTGGTTTAATACTGCAGCAGCACAGTCGCTATGTAAGCGGCTAGGCTAGTAAAACTATGAAAGCATTTCGTTTGGAAATGTTCGTATTTTTTGAGCCTCACTATGATATACAATATATACCTACAATGTAACTTTTATTTTCTTCCCACCTAACGATTCTGATTGTCATGTTCTTATATAAAAGTACGCTTGTCACAATTCATACATCGGATACAAGATATATAGCAAATGAAAGTAAAGTGTTTGCAAATCTATTTATAAACACTACAACAACATTTCGATGTTGACACAAATCTCATTAAAACATACATACGTATATAAAACAAAACCATTTTGTTTGCATGGTCCTTGTAAGGAAATAGACTGATGTATCATTCCACATCACAACTTTACTCTATATGATATGAGACCATTGATGCTTCCAAAACCGGTTAGGACAAATCTTTCCAAATTCATATAACGTTCCTTTGGAAATTGGCATGCTGACATATATAGGTATTATCTCTGTCAATGTAAACCAAATAATAGGACAGATGCATACACAGTAACGATTAAATTTCTCTTATACCATTAGATTAGAATATAGAACCGTCATTGAAACGAATGTACAATGAAAATTTAATGAGGTTTTCTGTCACAAATTCGATCCAAATCAAAATAGTTGAGCATTAAAATTATTATGGTTGTAATTGACATAATTGGGACATAATTGGACCACCATGTGTGTTGATACAAGAATCTTAAAAATTAGACGGGTCCTCCACAATATAAGAGCCATCAAAAAAAAGGGCAAATCAGTTGGTTGTAAATTTTACAAACAAATGCTAATATTAGACTGAAAAAGGGTATAAAATATGAGCAAATGAAATCATAATATTGTATGCATCATTACAATTTAGGCCACAAAATATTATTAAGTATTCATACTTAAAAACCACTCAAGCAATTAGAGCAAATACATCTCAACTACTATTACTAGGAAACCAAGCATTATTTCAGTACCTGTTGCTATTTAATTTGTTCAATCTAACAAACATATTTGTACATTGTTTTGGCCAATTCATTCATAAAAGTACTCTTATTAAAAATTCATCTTACTCCATATGAACTGCCTTGAAAATGAATGCAGGGGGGATCGTCTTCATCTTTAGGTGCAATCTTCCAATCGAGTGATGGTTACTTCTTCGAATTCATTGTCATCTAATAAATTAGAAATGGAAACTTTAGAAGTAATGGTATTACTTGAAGAATAATAGTTCTACTTTCTCTAAGAGTATTTATTAAATTGCAAGTAAAGGTTTATGAATTGTAGGTAAAGAATGTTTTGGGACAGTGTACAAAAATGGCAAGTAAATGTGCAATGACACAATTCTCATTTCTATATGAATATAAAGAATTAAGCGACAAAAGAAATCAGCAACCTTTGCAAATATCATGCAGTTTTTTTAGAGTAAAAAATAATTAGCATTATCAACATGATCTCACTAAGCTTTGCTTGATACGTGCGATAAGATGATTTCTATTGAATTTCTGATCAATGTCTCACAGAGGAATGAAGTAGGAAACTTTTGACACAGATCTGTGGCCAAAGTTTACAATATCAAACACCTAAAAACGAAGTATTTAATTAATTTTGTTCCTAGATACTGTGGGCACCAATATGCTAAAACTGCAAAACAATTCCTGGTCTAGGATGGTTAAATGGTTCCACGCGAGGATTAATTAATATGGAACCAAACATATAGGAATTTCACTCATTTGATTAACTTTATTTTCTCCAGTAAATATGATTCATGATGGAGCCCATGATATATTGAAGGGCCCTAAGTATCTTAATTAGAGGGTACAGCCTCAGATGCATAACCTCATAGGTATAGACAGGGCCACATTAAATATAGATCTGACAATAGAAATTCCTGAATCTGATAAAAAAAATTAATGATATATTGCCGGGCCTAGCTAAATAGGATTGCGCTATTAATCCAACCACCTTGAAAACTGGTGAATATAATTTTCATTAATATGCTATTTTAATAATAAAGAAATCACTAAAATTAATCAGTAATTGCCAAATCGAATTATTAATGACAAAATAAGCCTTATGTTTAAGCATATGAATTGATCAAAGATTACAATTTTGTTGACATTATGTCAAGACAAGGAAACAATAGTTTTTATTGAACAATATGTGATGAAATATTGTCTGGCCCCACTCATACAACCAATTAAAACAAATGTTCCATTGACATCAGTAAAATTCCACTCATGATTATATCTTAATGAGTTTTACAAAGAAAGAAAAATCCGTATAGATATGAAATGTATATCTTTAATAATAGTTGTAATATATTTAGTATCACACTTTTTTGGTGTCAACGTGAATTACCAAAAACGCCCTTCTGTGGATATTATTAAATTCCTTAAAATTAGGATCTAAAAATAAACCCACTTTACAAATTCAAAATATCCCTCTACAATTGACAAACCTTAATATCACATAAAAATAGGATCTAGTAAATTATTATTTTTACAAATTCAAAATGCATTCTACAAATATTATAAAATTTTAATCATTATAAAATATATCTAACAAATAAACATCCTTTATAAATTTGTTCTTTATTAATTAATAACAGAAATAAAAATTCAAACTAACACAAAATAGATATTGAAACTTAAATAAAAATTAAAAAAACTACACATGATTTCAACATAAAAATATGATTAAATATTTGTGCTTTTTTTTAATGTGTTGAAACATATATAATTTATAGAAAACAATTTACGCGCAAAGCACGTGCCGTAACGCTCGTATGTGATGATCACTCAAGGTCTCAGAGAAGAAAGCATCTTGATTAATAGCTGCCATGTATACGCAATAAAATATATCCCAGTTCTATAGAACATTGAAATAAGCTTTTTGTTTAAAATCGTCTGTAAAAAATTGTTTGAAAACCATTTTTTGATTGCGTGCAAGTGTCAGGAGATCGTAACTAGTTCAAAAAGTGCAGGGTACTTGGAAATAACGCTGGCCTTTATTCAATACTGTTAAGTAGTTATTTACAATGTTTATACAGAATCCAGATAGAGATGAAATTATCTGTGTTGTATTTTCCTCGCAACAATTTTACCCGCTTTTATTAGGGATGCATTAAGTAGTCCAAGCTAGATCAAATAATTTTACCAACTCTTAACTGAGCAATAAATTGTCTGGGCTACACGTAAATGAAACAATATTACCCGTTCTTATTTCAATGCCTTTTCCCACTTTCCAGATGCACTATAACCAACTCCAACACAAAACAGGCCAATAATTTTAAGATGAGCTATAATTTACGTTTTTTCACAAAGAACAAGAAAATATGAAAGTAAATTAGAGGTTTTCCTTTTTCTATGATTCTGTCAGATGGAAAGAATGAAACTACTACACAAAATGCCTCGTTGTTTGTTCTGCATTAAAATTCCAGTCTCTAAACATTGCTTTGTCGTTAATAATTGTTAAACATGGCTTCAAATGCTAAGTGAAATTCATACATTATTTAGCTGAAAGAAATGGAGGAGTAAAGAAGAATCAGGTTAAAATTTAGGTACCATTCTTATGTTGAACTGGGCAGATTAAGTTTGCGTCTGCGTCCAACGCGTCGGAGGTGGACCCCGCAAATTTGCCAGTTCAACTTAACCGTTGAAGGGAAACCGTTTGCGTCCAAGGCGTCGGACGCGAACGTCCCCCTTCAACGACCATATTTCCCAGCATCTCTTATATAATCCCTCCCTTCTATCACTCTTCTCACTCACTTTCATTCTTCAATTCGTAAATCCGAGCGTTCATCGTAGCAGCATCGTATTTTGGTAATTTTATTTATGTTTTTTGTTCGTTTCGTTTCTTTTCTTGTTTTTCTGATTTTTTTGACACTTTTTGTCTCAGAAATGGCCGAACAAAATTTACAGAGAAATTTCCTCCATAGCTCCAGAATTTGGTCCGCTCAGGCAAATTTTGTATTTTTACGAATAACTGCCAGTCAATTCAAAAAAGGAATCCATAAGAACATAATGGCATAACTGAACCGAGGGTTTAGTGGGTGTTTCGAACGAAGCACCGTCCACTATTGAACAAGTTACGGCCAAATACGACCCGCTAAAGAAGAAATGGATGGTTTGGCGCAATTTGTGAAATAAAACGGACGCAGGATGGGATAATGTTCGAGGAACGATTAGTGGAAGTGAAAATTGGTGGATCGAGCGTGCGGGGGTAATACTTTTTATCTTTTTTGACTCGGTTTATGTTTCTTTTTATCGCGACTAATTTATGTTTCTTTTTAATTTTAGAAGTTTGACAACTCGGCTTTGAAGTACAAGAGACAGCCGATAGAGAATTTGAACAAACTGAAACAAATTTTTGGTAACAATATTACAACTGATGCCGATGTTTTTATTCCTGGAACTACGGAAGTTTTCAACGCGCAACATGCAACCCGTTCTCCTACTCTAGAAGACATCACACGGACGTTTTTCGACCGAACATGGGAACAAAAGGTTTTCAAGTCTCACTTGAAGACATCAACACGCAACAGTCGTTTCAACAACCTACACAAATGCGTGGCGTAGGTTCTTCTTCCAAGTTTCGACCAAGCAGAAGAAGACGGATGGAGAACGAGGGAAAAACGGATGCACTTGTTGATATGAGTATGAAAAACATAAAAACAAGAAATATCGTTCTAACACAGATAGTACATCCTCTAATCCATCCACTAATGCTAGTAGCTCCCCCTTATGCTAATGCAAGCCCACACTTCATTACCCCAGGTTCGGATTTGAAGGCTACAAAACGTGTGAAGAAATTTGAAAATTTTGAAGATATTCAACTTTCCAAAGCAATTTCAGCACTCCAAATCAAGGACAACAGAGATACGCTCACACTTTTGGAAGACGACGAAGCCCGAGAATGGGTGCGGTATGAGATCGACAAATGCAATCATACAATCAGATACCAATAGTATATGATGTTTATGCTACCACCCGCCATTCCAGCTGCATTTACCCCTACATTTCCACCAAACTTTTCACCTACCTTTCCACCACAATAGTTTGTATTTGTAAATTCTGATTTGTATTTCGTATTTTGTATTCTGCATTTTGAATTCTGAACTATGTATTCGGTATTATGTATTATGTATTCTGTATTCGGTATACATCTATTTTATTTAAAAATAACTAACACAAATAAAATAAAAATAAAAATAATAATATTGCCCTATTCGCGTTGTCCCTTTCGTAAAAAGAAAGTTCATTCACTCTTGGAAGACGACGAAGCCCGAGAATGAGTGCGGTATGAGATCGACAAATGCAGTCATACAATCAGATACCAATAGTATATGATGTTTATGCTACCACCTGCCTTTCCAGCTGCATTTACCCCTACATTTCCACCAAACTTTTCACCTACCTTTCCACCACAATAGTTTGTATTTGTAAATTCTGATTTGTATTTCGTATTTTGTATTCTGCATTTTGAATTCTGAACTACGTATTCGGTATTATGTATTATGTATTTTGTATTCGGTATACATCTATTTTATTTAAAAATAACTAACACAAATAAAATAAAAATAAAAATAATAATTTTGCCCTATTCGCGTTGCCCCTTTCGTAAAAAGAAAGTTCATTCCCCTTTCGTGAACTTGCCCCTTTTCCAGCCCTTTTCGTTTGCCCCTTTCGTTTAAAAAAAGAACGGACCCTTGCATTAGCTATATATTGCACATGTTAGACAAAAAGCAAAATTAGGCCCTTGCATGAGAGTAAAGTCGAGTAACTTCAGTGTGGCTGAAGTTACCAATTAGCTATAAGCATTATCTTAGCTTTTCCCTGATTTCATGATTACGCCATGAAAATAGAAAGATTGGGAGACTAGGGTATTCAGTTCAGTTAGCTCTTTGAAGTAGCAAATTTAATCTGGGTGAACACCATACAAATTTATTCTGGGAGAACAACATATAAATTGGGGAACAGGCCAACCGACGATGAATTTGTCGCAACTGTTAAATTCCACATAAAGTAGCTGATGAAGAAGGGATAACAAATATGTATGCTACAAATCAATCTCAGAAAAGACAATACCTGAGAAGTAGGTGTAGATGGCATGGACTCCGTAAAACATAACTACTAAAGATATAAAAATCATAAAATGGAGCAGAAGCCAAACCTTTTCTTAAGCTCAATGCCACAACAGCATCATTCTCAACCTATCAACATGAAGAGTCAGGTTAAGTCAAAGAAGAAATCAAACATGGCACTAAATAAACAAGATACAATTGCCTATAAACGAAATTATAACTGTTTCATCTTATGTTTGTACCTTTTGATCAGCCAACGTTTTTGAATCATCCAAAATCTCCTTGGTTTTTAACAACGTCAATCGTTGATCATTACTTGGTTGATCAATTAATCCTTGCAGCTTCTGCTTAATTTCTAGAGTTGTTTCGGTTGGATCACACTGAACAAAGTAAGTTGTTTTCTCACGCTTTACACGAATATACATAGCCTGAAAAGATTTTAGAAAACGATAATAGAAAATGTTACCACGTATTAAGTTAATGAAAAAAAATCATGAACGCTTGCTTTCCTTGGTATGTTAAAGGTACTTTTGGATGGATACATGTTTTGTTATCTAAGAAAATAAAGACAATTAAGCATACCCAATAATAATATAACCCATGATATTATAATACACCCAAGAAGAAAGACAATGTGAAACAGTAAAAAGTTAATAGATGCAATCATGTGGAATCTCCGTCAATAAAGATGGATGTGAAATCCAATTCTGGAAGACGAACTATACAAGAAAGGAAAATAGTAAACTGGACATGGAGAATTTGAGTTACCTAGCTATTTGATCAGAATTTGAACACATGATTAAAATCAATGAACACGGTATTAAAAATAAACAGTCAGAGGGAGATAATAAGTACTATATTATTTGATCAAAATAAGTCTTCGTCGGACAGCACTGTAAGTGCCATCAAAGAGGTACCAGAAGTATAGTAAATAAAGCTAACCCCGACGGCTTTATGGAATCATGTGGTTAAGGCATGATGTAACGACAATAAACTATTAGAACTACATCCTGTCAATACATATCGATTATGGAACAAGTACAAAATTACTAACAAGGTTTATACGGAGCTAGACCATGTTTTACAGAGCCACAGACAGAAATGCATAGGCTTATCACCCGTAACTCAGAGGCAGTGGATTTTCTATATGATAGGTGAAACAACAAAAAGAGGTCAACGCAATTATCCTCAAGACCTGTATCAGAGATTAGGAGTTTGTTTTTTGAACAAACAATAACACATTTCTTCCCATAAGTATTTACTTCGATTAATATACTTTAAACGTGTGTATGTGTGCGTTTGTGTAACTCATGTACTCATATACTTGGACAGATCTGCTGACACTGGGCTACATCCCTCAAATTTCTGAAGTTTTACAATAAAATAATGGCACAGTCCATTGAAGAAAAAGACAAGCAAGTTTCATTTAACCCTTTCATTTGACAAAAAAACCAAATCAGCTTTAATTCTAATTCTATTTCCAACCTTAAAAAAAAAAAAAAAATTGAAGTGATGAAAACTGGAGAAAATGATTCAAGCAAAGCATATACATTAATTTCTGATTCCTGTTTTACGATTCTGGAAATCGCTTTCTACTTCAATTTAAAACTGTATCCTTTTCAGTTCTCCATTAATTATTTTATTTTCTATCCATTTCTATTCTGGATCTTATAGCTTTTATTCAATATTTGTTATAAAATTGAATATTTTCAAATTTGGCACTTTTTTCCTAATGCCCCCACATGCTGAAGTAAAAACATTACAACAGCTCAAGGTGACCTGAAATCAAGGCTCCGCTTATCAAGGAGAATTTTATCAATGCACAGAATATGATCGCATACGATCACTTATTCATGTGGAGGAAGCTATATCAAAGGAAAAGATCAATTATACCATCCTTTCAATCAAAAAGAAGATTAAAAAAAGCACTTGAAAGAATGCAAATACCATTTTTGAAATGTGAGTTCACAAAGACGTTGCTCGAACAGTTTTGACCACTTGTGTTGAAAAGCTGGAGCACCAGAACCTGAAGAATTATTGCTAATTTAAGATTTTGTTCAGCAAATAAGAAGAATGCACACAAAAACTCACAACAGATACTTTAAATATGGCACAAATATCAACTTGAAACTATATGGTTTATTAAGCTAAAACAAGTTAAAATCTGAACCAAACAGTTCAAAAACTGTATGGTTTATTAAGCTAAAACAATTTAAAATCTGAACCGACCAGTTCAAAAACTGTAAAATAAAGGAATGGATTATATGCTTTGTTCACCATGAATCACTAAACCAACATTAAGCTTAACTAAAAAAATGCATATACTGCAAGCTACGTGCATTCACAAGTTTAATGGACATGATGCAACATGCAGCCTGCACGCAGCCCAGGTAGAGGTAATAGCATAAATAGAAAAAAGTGGGGATGGAACCACAACCCAATGTTGTAGATCACCTCCTCCTCTATTTTTGTATCTATATGTATGATCTTTTTACATTCAAACCAAAATCTCAATCAAAACTGAAACACCTTGAAACTCTTAAGCCTTCCAAAAACATAATTTATAATGGTTGAAATCAATGATTTCAACTGATCAAATTAACTTACTGTTCTAAGTAGTTGAATGATTCATGTTTGAAAAAAATACCTCAGTGCCATAGCACAAAAATAAGTTGTACTACTTAGTACAGATAGCTAGGCTATATTATATATTATTAGAAAGTTTAATGTCAAACAATAAAACATTACAATTTGTTTTAAATAGCATATAGAGGATATGTATAACTGTAACAGATTTCTTTTCCTTTTCATGTTTTATGAAGATAAGCTCGATAGTAAAATATATACATATGTACACGTTTTTTTAAATATTCGGCGAACCATGCTTAGCTTTCTAAACTCTAGGGGAGTATGCAATGAACCCAAAACAAATACTGTGGGTTAATCTTAAGGTTTTACATTTCACCATCATTACTATAATTCGAACTTGTGACCCTTTGTCACTCAACACACATCGCATAGTGACTGGGCAACCATGTGGGGCTACACACAGTTATTAATGGCGCACGGCGCAAAAAGACGCAAAGCCTTGATGCATGGTGCGATAAATGGCGCGGGGCTTTTTAAGTTACTGCGCATGTTTAGAATTTTATATAAATTTAATCCGTATAATAATTAATATAAAAGTTCAATATAATTCTTTTTTTTTACTAAGATATGTGTAATAGAGGTTGTTTTACATTTTATAAACAAAAAAATCATCAAACATAACACCGTACACATAGAATTTCAAACATAATAGTCTTCAAAGGCCAAAATCCAAGATAATAGTACATATTACTGATAAACTAGAAATTTGAATCTTATCCAGTAATCATATTTCCTAAATCAACATTTGCATCATCATATTTATAAGCTTCAACATCTTTCTCATCTATCTCATATCGATTGACAATTTATTCGGTGAGATCGTAATAGGAACATACGGTTCAAATTTCTTTACAGATTAATTTGAAAAAAACATCCATTCGAGATTATTTGTTCGATACAACAGCAATTATAACATATGGTTTGAAGTTCGTACGAGATTAACTTGAAGACTGTGAACATTTGAGATTATTTGCTCGATGCAGTGGTAACTAGATCCATAAGGTCGGATCTGGACCTGCCTTGGCGGGTCTTGATTCTAGTTGGGTTGGCTTTTATCAAGTCTATCATGTATATTTTAAAACCTTGACCCGACCTGAGATTCGACTCGAATCGGTTTTATATGGATCCGATTGGGCAATAATATGCAAAATGCATATTTTAAAGCTTTTTTGAATAATATACATAATGCATATTTTAAAGCTTTTTTGTCTAATCTTCCAAACTGGATCGACTCTTCGTGTTATTTTTCATCATCTAGACCCGACCTACGACCCATCAGATTCTAGTCAGGATCGGATCAATTTGGTTTGGATTTGCGGATCTTAGTTCTAACTGCCATCGTAGTTCGACGCGGTAATAATATGAACATACAGCTCAAAGTTTATTGGAAACTAGTTTGAAGTATAATCATATCATTGTATACAAATATATAATATATTCAATCATTATTGGGATATAAAAATGAATATAAAAGAAGTAAAAATAATGATAAAATAACAAAAAACATGCCATTTTTACGCCACACGTCATTTGTCTCATTCGTCACGCCTTTTCATGTGCGCCGTGCCATATAGAAGAAAGAGGCAAACATCGCATGACGCTATATGCAAGAAAGACGCAAACATCACGCCGCGTTGTGTCGCGCCATGACGCGCATTGTGGCGCTCCTTTAATAACCATGCACATACACACACTTCTCCATTTTTTTTCCTGTTTAAATATTTCCAACTAAGACTATTTAGAATATTATCTTCTACCCATCAAGATCAACTTTACATAGATTTGCATTATATCATAACATTTAACCACTTCCAAAGACCATCTTAGACCAACAATATATGCACATGTGATAATGAATGATGATTTACGTTGGCATGCATATTTGAAGGGATTAAAACTAAACAATGGGTCGACGATATTTATCTTTGTAGGGTCTTCACCTTTGAAAAATGAGAAAAACGATCTATCAGACAATTGGTTCTTTAAAAACATTAAAATAAAATAGAGGATGTTGTAAACGGATGCACTTCATCTAAGCCGTGTACTTCGTCACCGTCTCGAAGATGTTTCGGCGTTCTGCTTAGGGGTGCAAGCAGTCAAACAAAAGTCGCCGCCTCTAGGATAAAACAGTATCTCTTTGTTTAGTTTTTAGTATCGATTCGTCTTCACAAACGTATTCGATTCAGTTGCACTCAAAAAAACCACTCGGCTTTTCGAATTTTTGAAGAAAAACGATTTTGTGAAGAAGAGGAATAGCTTTTAGAAAGAAAAATGTCGTTCTGCTTTCGATTTCGTCTATTAATTAATTAAAATAAACGAAATACCAAGTCGAACGTATTACTTAATCGTGGGGTGACGTTGACTCAAAAATAGGATCTGAAGTTTTACCGTTTCAAATAAAATAACGTGGTCTCCCTCCTCACAAAGCATCATCGGATGCGCAAAGGGCCCAATTTAGCTTCTAAAAACCAAGTATATATACTTGATTCTTTTCTATAGTCTTACACTGTGGGACCATTCACATAGGTGCATTTACACTTATTCATTTTTTTAATAATACATTAAAAACATTTCCAACAATCCCCCATTTGAACTTTTTTTTAAATATTTTTCGAGCAACGTCTGAAAACATAGGATTGTGTATAAACAAATGCGCCTTTCAAATTGAACCATTGCATATTGGATAAGGTTCGATTTTTACTTGAGTAACACGTAATCTTAAACTCTATTCCTGACATCAAATCACACACAATCTTTCTAGAGTGCAATCAAATAAGCCTGTGCATTTATGACCATGTACGTCTATCCCAATTTAGTGAATGATATAAAAAATTTGCCCCAAATTCCATAGAATTGGCCACATTTCCACATCCACATAGATGAATCTATCAAGAGTACTCTTGAAGGTAGGTACTACACTCTATATGGAGTATAGATATCATTAAGAGTTTCTATTAACTCATCATCTAATCAATTCAAGAATACATGCTTCAAAATATATAAAAGTAGCATGTTCAACTCACATCACTTCACTACTTGTTCTTACCCATTGAACCTAGTTCTTGCGATCTTCAATCATTAGGTCGGGTTATCATTGTGCGTGATTCAACAATCTAAGGGTGATAGTCTCATTCTTTTAGAGGTTTTAAGGAATTTCTCTTTGGCTAGTCCTTTCAACAAAGGTGGAACTCGGTGCACGAAACTCTCACACGATAGCGGGCTTTGAATAGGTCGATAATGTACGCAGCATTTCCCTCGCACTGCGAAGAAACTGTTTTCGGATTCGAACCAGGAAGCCCAGATCACCATGCGGTTGACCTAACCGTTGCGCCAAGGCTCCACCTAACAGTTAAATTCTCATCACTGCGTATGTGATCCACGCTAACAACTCCTAAAGAAAGTAGCTCTATAATAATATTGTGCTTACAACGTATCTGTCATCCCTTACCATTGTAATAACGGCTTTGTCCACGGTATTATCGCAATGGATCAACACAGCTGGTATCGATTTTTCCCGTAAAGGGATCTCAACTAGCAGATTCCTTATGTAATCTGCTTTTTCACTAGCTCCGGCTAGTGCTGTCATCTCAAACTCCATAGTGGACTGAGTCAAAATAGTTTGTTTCTTAAATTTCCAAGAAACAGCTCCACCAGCAATGCTAAACATCTAGCCACTGGTTACTTTCGAATCATCAGATAAAGTGTTCCAGTCCACATCGGTGTATCCTTCAAGAACAGCTGAAAGCTTTTCATAATGTAACCCAATGTTCATAATTCGTTTTAGGTATCTCATGACCCTTCCGATAGCATGCCAGTGTTCTATACTAGGTCTACTGGTAAACCTGCATAATGTTCTTATGACATAGGCGATGTCGGATCTAGTACAATCGATGGCATACCGAAAGCTGACAATGATGCTCGCATAATCATATTGTCTTACACCTTCACCATTGTTCTTAAATAGTTTTACACTAGGATCATATGGTGCACATGCATGTTTACAGTCAAAATAATTGTATTTCTTTAGTATCTTCTCAATGTAATGAGATTGATCCAAAGAAATTCCCTTTTCTGACCTAGTAATCTCAATTCCAAGAATTACACTCGCTTCACCTAGACCTTTTATATCAAAGTTGGCACTTAACAAAGATTTGAATTGTTTATAGCATGAATGTTTGACCCAAAGATAAGTAGATCATGTACATACATGCATATAATATTGCAAATGTCATTCTCAAATTTATAGTAAATACATTTGTCACTTTTATTAACTTTAAAACCATGCGAGATTATTAAGTTATCAAATTTCACATGCCATTGCTTAGATGCTTGTTTTAAACCATATAATGATTTATCTAACTTGCAAACTTTATGTTTTTGACCATGAATTATAAAGTCTTCAGGTTGGTCCATATAAATTTCATTTTCTAATTCACCATTTAAAAAAGCAGTTTTAACATCCATTTGGTGTATTATTAAATTATGAATAGATGCTAGTGAACTTAGTACTCGAATGGATGTAATTCTAGTTACAGATGAAAAATATTAAAAAAGTCTATATTTTCTCTTTGCTTAAAGTTCTTTAGCTACTAAACAGACTTTATAATTATCAACTGTTCCATTAGGTTTTAATTTCTTTTAAGCATCCGTTTACAGCCTATGGACTAACAGCCATGTGGTAAATCTACTAAGTGTCAAGTCTTATTAGATTGCAAAGAATCCATCTCATCATTTATAGCATCTTGCAAAAAATCAGCATTCAAATAAAATAAGGCTTCTTGAAGGTTTAAAGGATCATCCTTTATGGTAAAAAATCTAAACCATAATCTTTTGTAATTCTTGTTCTTTTACTTCTTGTATGTTCGTTTCAGAAAATTTATTATGTTCTAATAGGTATAGCGTTACTTGATGTGCCCTCATTATTCCTCAATTTAAAAGGAAATCTCAATTCATAAAAATCATCTTTAGATTCTATTATATTGCGTGTATTCAGATCATAAAATCTATATGCTTTGCTATTAACGGCATAGCCAATAAATACACATTCACATGCACTACTTGCTAATTTTATTCTCTTAGGGTCAGGTATACGAACATATGCTAAACATACTCCAGTTCTAAAATAAGACACGTTTGATTTATAATTTCTTAAGATTTCAAAAGGTGAAATTTTGCTTTTTGACTTAGGGATCCTATTCAAAACTTAATATACGGTCAATAAGATTTTCCCCCACCAATGTGATGATGCACCAGAATTAAGTAAAATAGCAAGTACTAATACAGTTAATGTCATATTTTTCCTTTCAGCTTTACCATTCATTTCGGGTCAATATGGTGCAGTTAATACATGTATTATTCTATGTGAGTTGTAAAAGTCAATAAACAAACTTGATTGATATTCAGTTCATTTATCACTATGCGGCCTTTAAACTTTTTTAGTAGACTGGTTTTCAAATTCAGTTATAAAAATTTAAACATCTCAAATGCATCACTTTTTTTATAAGGTATACATAAGTAAAATCAGAGCAATCATCAATGAAAGCGATAAAGTAGCGGTGTCCATTTCTATTCAGAGTGTCATCAAGCTCACATATATCAGAATGAATCCAGTCTAAGGGCTCTGATTCTCTAATTATAGATTCATGTGGGGTTTTTGTTATTTTTGATTGACTACAAAATCACATTTTTCAAAATCATTTAGTGAAATATTAGAGATTATACCTAAACTATTTATGTTCTTTATTATAAGTTTGTTTACATGACATAGTCTAGAGTGTCAGACAATGATTTCAAAAATCGTAAAATCATATGATCCAACTCGCGATTCAAATCGAATCGCAGCCCTGTCAATCTGACTTTCAATTTGAATCGCAGTTCTCAGAAATCGTACGATCTATTTGTAGATTGAAAATATTTATGCTCTAAATCACATCGCGATTTCAGTTAAAAAAATTTGAATTGAATATTTTCTTAGAAATCGAAACGTCGGTTCTTCGAAATTGGGAAAAAATCATTATGCTTTTGAAGTTGAAGCATCACACGAATTGAAAATTGAAGAAGAATCTCTAGAAAATTCATTTCGAGCATTATAAAAATGAAGATTAGAAACTAGCATTCAACAAAAAAAATTCAAGGCAAAAAAAAAGATATAGCATCATAATCAAACTTGGTGGAAGCATCAGAACTTGGTGGAAGCAGCAGAGAGAGGTAATTAAATTTTTGGTATTCTTTTTTTTTACTCTCTTCTAACTTCTGCATCACTTTCGAATTTTTTTGTCTTTTTGCAATTTCTGGGAATATGATGGTAATGTATGAACCGCTGCTACAATAACTTAGTACTACAGCACTGCTATCTACCTATATTCAACTTTATAGCTTTTGACTTCTATTTTCAACTTTGTTTTTTATTTTATTATGGCTGTATTCTAGACACAGCCATATTTGAGCAAAAACTGCAGCAGTACTAGTTACTACAGTGTGTGTAATTTCAGAATTTAAGCAACTTTACCATATTGTTTAATGTATATACATATGTGTCATGCAAGTGGAAGCGTGGGAATGTCATGGAGATGTGGGGTAATATATTGCAGCAACTTGTCGTATTGTTTAATGTGTTGTTGCCAGCAAGTAATATATATTAGTTTGAATTGTTCAATATGTAGCTGACAGCAACAGCAAGTAACATATATTACTATTAGTTTGAATTGTTTAATGTGTTGTTGCCAGCAATTTATATTAGTTTGAACTGGTGATGTACTAATGTTGAACATGCACAGTATGTTTCAATACCTATTATTTTGTACTTTATTTGAAAATGAAAAGTTACTAATATATTTATATGCTTGCTTTTTTTTTCTCTTATTGTTTGTAGATGCCTAGAGAAGTAGATATTACATAGGATCATCGTATACCAGTTAATGAAGGAAACAAAAGAGTTAATAGATGCAATTATTGTTCAAAGGAGATAAGCGGAGGTGTTTTTGGAGTTAAACATCACTTAACTCAAATATCCGATAATGTGAAAGCATGTACTAATGTGCTGGAGGAAGTAGCCACAATTTTTAAAAATTTGTTGAAAAAGAGTAGATTAAATGATGAAGATGAGGCGGGTGAACTTGATGGAGATGAAAGTAAAGCTTGTGATCATAATGAATTGAAGAAAAAAGGAAGAGTATTGCCTAACATTAGTTTAAGAAAACAAAAAACGCTAAACGCTATGTGGAAGAAGCAAGATAGAGAGGATGCTTGTTTGAAAATTTGTCGCTTGATTTATGCAAATGCGTTGCCTTTATCCATAGTGAAGAGTCTATACTTTAGTAGCATGGCGGATAGCATTGCATCTTATGGAAGAGGTTTAAAACTTCCCAACTATTATGAGATTCGGGATACATACTTGATGAAAGAAGTGGAAAATATGAAAGAGAAGTTGGAGAAATACAAACTAGAATGGAAAACGACGGGTAATGTTTGTTTTAAAAATATGTCAAAAAATATCCTTCTTTTTCATTCTACAATCTATAATCTTATATTACTATATTTTTTGTTGTAGGATGTACAATTGTGTCGGATGGATGGATCGATAGAAAGCATAGAAGTATCACTAATTTTTTAGTGAATAGTCCTAAAGGAACCGTATTTATGAAGTCTATTGACACTTCATCAATTGTTAAAAATGCCGAAAACATTTTTGGCATGCTCAAAACTGTGGTTGAAGAAATTGGAGAAGAAAATGTGGTTCAAGTGGTCACATATAGTGCAGACGTCTATGTAAAAGCAGGAGAAATGTTGATGAAGGAAAAAAGACAGTTATTTTGGTCTCCATGTACCGCTCATTGCCTTATTTTGTTATTAGTTGATATCAGTGAGTTGCTCACTCATCTTGAAATTGTGAATTATGCAAAAAAAAGTGACACAACTTATTTATAAACATATCTGGCTTTTAAATCTTATGAGAAAGTACACAAAAGGAAGAGACTTATCAAGGCCAGCGATCACTAGATTTGCAACAAAATATTTAACTTTGAAAAGTGTGTTGGAAAACAGCGGTGGATTGCGGAAAATGTTTACTTCTAGCGAATGGAAGGGTTGTCAATTTGCTAGAAAGATGGAGGAAATTGAGGTTTAAGATATTATTTTAGCTAAAAAGGAATTTTGGGATGGCATAAAATATTGTTTGAAAAGTATTATTCCATCAGTTAAGGTACTTCGGTTAGTGGATGGAGATGCAAAACCCACAATGGATTATATTTATGAAACTATGGACCAAGTCAAAGAAAAAATTGTACAAAATTTTGATAATGTTAAGTCTAGATATAAGGATATATGTAATATCATCGACAAAAGATGGAATGCGCAACTTCATAGGCCTTTACATGCGGCTGGAGCGTTTTTGAATCCGAAGTATCGATATGATGATAGATATTCCATGGATATGGAGGTGAAAAAAAGGATTATATGACACAATTGAAAGAATGGTTCAAAGCAAAAAAGAAAGAGCTATCATTGACCGACAACTTGATATTTATTCCTTAGGAGAAGGCGAGTTTGGAAGGGCAATAGCCGTTGCTAGTCGCACAACCAAACAACCTGGTAAGATTTATGCTTACTTTTTTTTTCAAATGTATTCATTGTACATATCATATGAACTTTTTTGTATGACTTGTAATATGTGTCTAACGTTTATAAATGATTCAAATGAATATCTCTATGATGGGAGAGCTATGGTGGTGAGTGCCTTGAGTTGCAAAAAGTTGCTATAAGAGTTTTGAGTTTGACATGTAGTTCTACCGGTTGTGAGCGTAATTGGAGTACATTTGATCAGGTATAAATATAAATGATTTGATCAGGTATAAATATAAATGATTTGATATAATTTAGTTTTTGGCCATCTTAACATTTTAATATTGAAGTACAACTATAAGTTCATACTGAAAGACGCAACCGTTTGGAGCAAAAAAGACCCAATGCTTTGGTTTTTGTAAAGTACAATCTTCAACTTGAGTTTAAACATGAAAAAAGAAAGGCAAAGGATGGACTTGATCCTATATGCTTTTCGGATTTAGATAATGACGACGAATGGGTATGCGAATAAGAAGATCCGACCCTACCTATTGATACTAGTTGGATGAATGTGCATGAATGTTTTAAAACTCAAGAAGGAGAGGCAAGTCAGAATTCCAAAGAAAAAGAAACGCGGCAATTTTAAATTAAAAATACATAACTATATAACTTCTTAATTAAGTTTACAATTTTGTTTTAAGAAATATTTTGTTGTATCTATTATTGATTAGGTCCAAGAAACACTCAATATAAAGGGAGTAATGTGAAAGGAAAAGGAAAGACGATATTGATCGAAGAAGATAATGAAGAAGAATCTGACTATGCTTACTCAACCGATGATGAACTTGATGAAATGGATGTTGGAAATGAAGATGGAAATAATAGTGAAGGAAGAGCTAGAAATGAGGATGATTAGGAGTTTGTGGTTTATTTTGTTGTTTTGACTTGCTTTATATCCATCCTTTGTAGTATGCATTTCATTTTGGGCTAAGTATTCACTACGAATCTACTTTCGCTACTCATGCAACTAATTAACATGATATATGATTATTAATCTTAGCAAAAGAAAACAAAACTACTAGTTACATGGCACAACATACAAAAGAATAGATAATAATTACTAGCAATTATTTGTTACATCATTAAGTACACAATACAAAAAATGTACTCATGCATGCGCACAATCTTGTGATATCATTAGTGACGTACAAGTAGAAAAAGAACATAAAGGTAGTATATTTTTATTGAAAAAAATCAACATGTATTATATGCATGCAATATATAAATGTGTATACATATAGTAAAAATCTACGATATATATATATATGCGTGTGTGTGTATGGTAAAAATCTACGATTTATAATTTGAATCTCGTTTCGATTCAAAATTTGTAATTTACAATTTACGATTTAAATCTCATTTGGATCTACGATCCAAGCTTTGAACTTTGCGATTTACGATTTGAGTCCCATATTGAAATCATTAGTGCCAGATATTAGGATCACATGACATTTAAGCTGAAATAGACATTTTATCACATTCAACATTTGATTTAAACATGTCATCAGTTGCATAACCCCTACCACAAACATACCATTCATAGTGACGATGTACATATCAGACCTGGTAGTCTGTAAAACCGGCCTTATTAAAAAAATAACCTGAAACAAGATTCTTTTTCATCTCTGAAGTGTGCATGATGTCTTTCAAAATGACGGTCTTTCCAGAGGTAAATTTCAGCTCCACACTTCAAATCCCAGCAAAAATAGTGATGTGAGTCTCCCAACAGCACTTTCTTGGCCTCAGTCACCGTGTATGTTTTAAAACATAGCACGGTCATAGCAGACATGACGTGTAGCGCCGGTGTCTATCCACCAACCCTCTAATCTACCAACAAGGTGAATCTCGTCAGAAATCATAGCCGTAAGAGGCTTCTCAGTCAGGTTAGCCTGTGGTGCAGAGCTTGGCCTGTTCCGACACTTGCGTGCCATATGACCTGACTTTCCACAGTTGTAACAAAGAAACAACTGTTCAAAGTCATTCTTTTGGGTGGTTTCTGTTGACGTTGACCTCTATTGTTTCTTTGCGAATTCCAATTCTGTTTGTTGCGGTTCTGATTAAATTTACGATTCTGATTCTTAAAGCTTTTGGAATTTGATTTCAGAACTGCAGCTTTTTAAGCGATGTCCAAACAATAAGTACTTCTTCCTACACTTGTTTACGAGATTCCTCCTCAATACGGAGACAGGTTATTAGAATTTCTAATGAAAATTCCATAGTTTTCTGTCTAAGATTATTTTTAAAATCGTTCCAACTGGGAGGTAATTTATCAATCAAAACTGCCACTTGAAACTGTTCCTCTAAACTCATACCTTCAGAAATGATCTCATGAGCTATTTTTTGAAACTCATGAGACTGCATCTCTATTGACCTGTCAGCTGTCATCTGGTACTTGAGGTAGCGACTGACGACAAACTTCTATGCTCCTGCTTCATCTGTATCGTACTTTTTCTATAGCACTTCTCAGATCTTACTTGTTGTTTTGTTAGAGTTGTAGTAGTCATATAGATTATCGTTGAGTCTGTTGAGGATGAAGTTCTTGCACAAGTAATCCCGCTCTGTCCAGATATGCAACTGGTTTGATTACTCTGTCTAAGCTTTCAGCTGATCTACGTCTGCTTCGTCGGGTCTATCTAGTAGTTGTGGTTTATCCGTTGTTAGGACAACGGTCACCTTTCTCATTGTTAGAAAAAACTCTATCTTCTGTCTCTAGCACTTGAAATGGAGGCCCTCGAACTTGAAGGGCGCAGCAGACACCATGGGAACCTGGAACAGCGATGCGAAGGCAGCGGCATCCAAATCTACAGCAGAAGTCATCGTTGCTGGCGACCTCTTCAATTTGTTGTAAATAGATGAACTTCGGCTGAGTCGTGTACTTCATCGCCGTCTTGAAAACGTTCCGGCATTCTGCTCAAGGGTGCAAGCAGTCAAACAAACGTCGCCGCCTCTAGGATAAAACAGCCTCACTTTGTTTAGCTTGTAGTATCGATCCGTCTGCACAAACGGATTCGACTCAGTTGCACTCAAAAACACCACTCCGCCTTTTGAATTTTTGGAGAAAAAAAGGTTTCGTGAAGAAGAGGAATAGCTTTCAGAAAGAAAAATGTCGTCTGTTTTTGATTTCGTCTATCAACTAATTAAAATGGACGGAATACCAAGTTGAACGTATTACTGAATCGTGAGGTGACGTTGGCTCAAAAATAAGATATGAAGTTTTACCATTTCAAATAAAATACGTTTAATAATTTCGTCCAAAAAATATAAGTGCTACACCACAACAAGCCCGGTCTGGTCGGGTCGAGTTGGTCGGAGCGTGTGGTGGTCAAGCATGTTCTCCCTCCTCACAAAAGAGCATCATTAGATGTCCAAAATCCCAGATTTAGCTTCTAAAAACCAAGTATATATACTTGATTCTTTTCTATAGTCCTACAACGTGGGACTGTTCACATAGGAGCATTTATAGCTACTCATTATTTTAATAATTCACTTAAAAATTTAAAAACATTTCCAACAGAGGATTAGGAATATCACAAGGATGAGGAATATGGGACCTCACATGTGTATAATGTAACAAACAAGCGTGCGCGCACGACCGTGTGCATGCTGTTTGTGTGTGTATTGTACATACAAACTCTAATGACGCAGTAATACATATAAGTGTGTTGAATGTATGAATTAAGCAGTTCACGAAAAGTTTGCAGATAAGTTTAACTATAGGTTCATGTAAAACTACAATCCAATCATGGCTAGTTGCTTTTTTTTGACTTTTTCAATCCAAAGATAATTCATATTTTACTATGAAGATGAAGATGTCAAGTGGCAGTTATTTTAGCATCTAACGAAGAAACTGAATTTTGTATGTGTGGCACTTTCCTTAGCCATTGACTGCAAAAATAGCGAGATCGTACGTTCCAAAACGCGACTTGGAAGGAATCGCAGCCTTCCCGATCCAAGAGTTAAATTGGATCGCAACCCGTGCAAAATGTACGATCCTATTTCAGAAGGAAAATTCTGAGGTGCAATACTGAAGCGCGATTTCAAGAATTGAAATAAAATCAAAAGCGATTTAGTTCAGCATCGCAATCTCGATTCAGAAAATGGGAAATTAAAAATGAGAAATAGCAGCAAACCTGAATTGAAAAATCTAGGATTCAGAAGTAGATCGATTTATTTTTCTCTTCTATCTTCAGAATACTTTTTCCTTTCTGATTTCTGGGTTTTCTATTATAAACCTTTAAGCCTTAGGCTTAGGGACTAGACTATGCGCATACCTAATTAAGCCTCTCCCCCGTTTATTGTTCCATGCATTCAAACCCTACAAGCCGCCACATATACCCATCAAATTTATTTTTGTTTCCTTTTCCCGAGTCCTACGCACGCATTAGAAAAATCTCTTTTCTCGTTACAAAAACATAAACGGCATTCAAGTATCACTTCCTTGATTCCACTTTGTTGATTCATAGTCATTTGATACCAAGTTTAAATGCAGAAGTGTTGCTAGCAAATATACCGTAGTCTTGAGATCGACTCAAACAGAAATACTAGACCACAAAATGATAAAAGAATGAGTCAAGAAGCTTAAATGATGTCAAGATTGAAGAAATAGATGATTTGATCAAGTTTTTGAAATGCAAGTTGGCACTGACATGTTTTGTACCGACATGATTACTACCGACTGTTTGGTACCGAAATGATTAGAAAACCACAAAAAAAATAATAAAGGAAGCATACCAAATTTGACTAAATTTTGGACAAAAAAAACATCTCGGTACCAGCATGACTCAATTGGTACCAACATGATCGTGTATATTGATATGACTACTTTGAAGGCTTTGGGGCTCAAGTATGAAGAAAAAAATAAAGTTTGGACACAAAAACATGTCGGTACCAACATGATCATGTCAGTACCGACATGTTTGATTGTCTTGAAAAACTTGCGTGACGACCTATTCTTCATGCTAGAACTTCAAATTCGGAGGAAATGACTTCTTGAGACTAGGAAGAGCGGAATTGTTGGATCTCGTTTGTAAATAGTAGCCTAGCTTCAACTAGAAAAAAGATTTAGGTTCTTCATCTTCTATTTCATAAGACTTTGAGAAAATCGAGATTTATTAGATTATAACTCAGATTTAATTGTAAATTGTATATTTTAGAGACAATCCATAAATAAAATCAGTTGAGTGGACGTGGTCTAAAATTTTGCCGAACCGCTATAAAAATATTATGTCTTTTCTTTGTCCCATTTTGGTTTCTTCATTTTAATATTTGTTTGATCCATCTTTGAGTGACATTGGGATATTGTATCAATTTTTTGGGCAATAGTTTTTTGCTTCCACCGAGAATAACTTAGATCTAATATCGAAGAAGATGAAGAGGACTGCTAGGAGAGTCATTGTTAGACCAAGTCAACGGATCATGGAGGCAACCAGCATCAGAACCAAGGTTGTAAAAATTGCTAAGCAGATGTTAGGCGGTACGCATGAACTATGGATTAATCGCTTGGGCGGGGATTAATCGATGATTAAATCAGTGTATAACGACCAACATTTTCGATCCTCAAAAAGTCAACACTAATATCTCTACAGTATTCACGCACCGAGCATCCAAGTGCTGGAAAGATAGATTTTGAAGGAAAAAGAAAGAAAAGACAGAACGGAATCTCACATCGTGGCGAGTAATATATAATGTACAACAGATCTTTACAAAAGGATACCATAATATAATACACAAATCAGTGTACACTAATTCATCGTCAGCCTGCACAGTTATAACAACCACCTCACAAATGTTGATAAATAAAAACAGCTAATGCAATAGGAAAATAAATATACGTGAATTCATCTTGGAGGCATCCAAATCGTCTCTTAAAGCTCCAAAGCATGCATAAGTGAATCTAAAAATACGTTCGGCCTGACCCAAGCATTATAAGAAAATAACAACCAAATTAGTTGTGACGGCCCGGAATTTTGGACAATTCAAATTCGAATATTTAATTGATTTTAAACATTTAAAAGTTAATTTTTAACTTGAATTCAAATATTATTATTATTATTTAGCAATTAAGTTATTGGATTTAATAAACTAAAATTGGGTAAATTATTGACTCTTCAGTTTTAAGCCTGTTAAAAATAATTTGAAGGCTTTTAAATTTTATATCGATAGTATGGAAGATAGTAGAAGTGTTAAAATTGAATTTAAAGGTGGTTTGTTCAGTTTTGGAAATACATCGTTTAAATCGATATTTAAAAATAGCCTTCCGAGACGCAGTCTCGAAATCCG
This sequence comes from Allium cepa, assembly GCA_030765085.1. NCBI lineage: Eukaryota > Viridiplantae > Streptophyta > Magnoliopsida > Asparagales > Amaryllidaceae > Allium > Allium cepa. The sequence goes on from CM060931.1 coordinate 62,599,493, forward strand.
ACGAAACCAGTTCCATTGGATTCGTAATATTGTATTATCGGATTTCAATTTTCTTAGTGTTTGGAATGACTGTTTGGCCTACGATAAGAAAACGCGCTGAAATTTATATCGAAAATTCAATATAATAACTGGGTCCAAAAAGCTATCTTCTCCATACGATCGAATTAGGGCTCGAAACCTTTTCCATTGCGTTCGGAATAGGGGTATAACTTTATAAACGTCCGGCGGCACGCCTCGATAGGAGGTCAAGATTTTTAGTTGCGTTGGCAAGACAATTTGAATTTAAATTTAAAAATATATATTTTATATTCTCGTCAACTCTCAGCTGTAATTCCATTCACATCAAACCTTTTCCTTTCTTTTCTACCACTGTAGGTACAAAACAACATGTTTCTCTCCTTTCCTTCAAATCTCGTCTCTTTGCTCCTTTTTCCTTTTGTTGGAAGTCACGAAAAAAATCTATATACCAAATCTAGTTTCAGAAATTAACCCAAGTTCACGAAATCAAGTACAAAAATGGTCGGAGCTTAAATCGAAAACAAAGAAAAAAAATGGCCGAAGCCCTTCGTTCAAAATTAAAAAAAAAGGGAGGCGAACGATTTTCATTCGAAAATCAAACTAAGGGCAGAGCCGAGATTCCCCTTTTCTTACAATTTCGAATCGGCTATAAAGAAAAAGAAAAGAAGGAATTAAATCGCGAGCCATGTTCCTGTTCGTCCTCGTTGTTAGGAACTGAGTTGATGATGTTTTGATGACAATAACCTTATATAGTTATTATATTTTACTTTATAAAATATGTACTAACATTTCCATATAGATATATATATGTATATGTATATATAGGAAGTATATGCAGGTATCATCGAAGACTGATCGGTATAAAGACTCAAGCATCAAGATGAAGATTAGAGATTCAAGATTCAAGACTCTAGAGAATCAAGATTTCAAGTTAAGTGTCTAGTATTTTGTTAAAACTTCATAATAGCACTCTCATCTTTCTTCCAATTTTCTTTTGGGATGGAACCCAATTTCTATCGAAACCAGTGGCTTACAAACCCATGACAAGTAGCTTACAAACCTACGACAAGTGGCTTACAAACCCACGAAAATCAAAATCATTTAAACTACTTTGTACAAGTTCTCGAGTCCTATGGAGGAGCTCTGTAGGAAGGTTCTTGCAATTTCAGTTTGAACAGATTTTTCAAAATGTTTTTAAATCTGTTTTCAAAATGTTTTAGCTTTCAAAATCATGTTTTCAAAAATATTTTCAAACTTTGTTTTAGCCTTGAAATATTCCTCTATTCTGATTTTAAAAACTTCTATTTTTAAAACATCAAAACTTCTTCTGATTTTAAATATTACTTATATAATTGACGGTCTATATCAATTATATATATATATTTAAAATAATGTTTTATATTCATTCTCTATCTCAAAATATTGTTTAAACACTTTACTTTGCTTCAGAGAAGTTTCAACTTGTTTTAAATTCAACTGTCTTTACAAAACAACATCTCTATAATTTTGAACTAAGGGATGTCGACATAACGGGATACCCCATGTCGACATGGTGACAGTTGAATTCAAAATTCAATTTTCAAAAGAAGTGTCCATTCGTTCGAAAACCTTTCGCCAATGGTTATGACTGTTGTGCATCTATATAATGGCTTCCAAAACGAATTTTTTTAACAACTACTTTCTTATTTTCTTCACTCTTTCTTCTCCACCATTCCATATCCATAAAACTTCATGTTTTCAAGATCGTGCCATCATTCTGCCAAATTCTCAATAGGAATTCATTTAGATACTCTCTCTATTTGATTCTCCATCATTCTACTAAAGATCAAAGTGCTATTCAGAGTTATAGGATTAATTTGTATTCAAAAAGTCCATAGAGTCTATCCATTCAAAAGGATTGTTATTAAGAAGTATTAGGGTGATCTTGTGTCCCGTAAATCAAGAGAGTTTACCCCAGACTCGGAGATAGGAGGGTTCCTCAAGGCCTTAGAAATTGAGGGTTGTAATTTGGATATTGGATTATAAAAATCTATACAAGAATATTGCCTTGGTGCAGGACTGGATGTAGGAGGATTCTGAACCAGTATAAAATCCGGTGTGTTCTTTCCTTTTACTTGCTTTACTTTACTATTTGCATTTGTTATATGTTCTGCGATCATTCTGTGTTAGAATTCTGTTTAGATTTGTGTTGAAAGTTTTAATTTAGTCATATAGTTCATATATTCTTTAAAACACTATTCACCCTCCCTCTAGTGTTATTTCTGCCTTAAGATCCTTAATCCACATCCCTAACAATTGATATCAGAGCATTGGTTTTCATTGTTTTCATAATCTGAAACTTGAAAAATATAAAAATGGTATTTTTGGAAAATTGTGTTAAAACTGTTTTGAATCTATGCATTTCATCAAAGTATCATAAGTCTGCATATAGTTATTTTGAAAAATCAAGTTATCTACCGAATTGGTGTGTTATGTAGGGACAGACATGTTATATGGCTTTTGACGAATCAACACCCAATGGACAAACTGTGCAAATTGAGAAAGATAAATGGATACTTGATAGTGGCTGTTCAAGGCACATGACTGGAAATCCCGAGATACTCAAGGACATTACTTACCAAGATGGTGGATTAGTCAATTTTGGTGACAACTCTAAAGGATATGTGGTTGGCGTCGGCAATGTCGTTAATAGTTTTTTGTTGATGACAAAGGGGGAGAAAGTTATAAAAATATATGTGCTTGGTGTAAGAGGGAGTTATGGAGTAAGGGGGAGTTGTAGTTTTAAGAAGAAATCACAGAGTAAGGGGGAGTTATGGTATGGTAAGAATATTTTATAAACAAAGGTTGTCATCATCAAAAAGGTGTGATGATGTTTTGATGACAACAACCTTATATAGTTATTATACTTTACTTTATAAAATATGTACTAACATTTCCATATATATATATATATATCTGTATATAGGAAGTATATGCAGGTATCATCGAAGACTGATCAGTATAAAGACTCAAGCATCAAGATGAAGATTAGAGATTCAAGATTCAAGACTCTAGAGAATCAAGATTTCAAGATCTCAAGATAAGTGTCTAGTATTTTGTTAAAACTTCATAATAGCACTCTCATCTTTCTTCCAATTTTCTTTTGGGATGGAACCCAATTTCTATCGAAACAAGTGGCTTACAAACGCACGACAAGTAGCTTACAAACCTACGACAAGTGGCTTACAAACCCACAAAAATCAAAATCATTTAAACTACTTTGTACAAGTTCTCGAGTCCTATGGAGGAGCTCTGTAGGAAGGTTCTTACAATTTCAGTTTGAATAGATTTTTCAAAATGTTTTTAAATCTGTTTTCAAAATGTTTTAGCTTTCAAAATCGTGTTTTCAAAAATACTTTCAAACTTTGTTTTAGCCTTGAAATATTCCTCTATTCTGATTTTAAAAACTTCTATTTTTAAAGCATCAAAACTTATTCTGATTTTAAATATTACTTATATAATTGATGGTCTATATCAATTATATATATATATATATATTTAAAATAATGTTTTATATTCATTCTCTATCTCAAAATATTGTTTAAACACTTTACTTTGCTTCAGAGAAGTTTCAACCTGTTTTAAATTCAACTGTCTTTACAAAACAACATCTCTATAATTTTTAACTAAGGGATGTCGACATAAGGGGATACCCCCATGTCGACATGGTGACAGTTGGATTCAAAATTCAATTTTCAAAAGAAGTGTCCATTCGTTCGAAAACCTTTCGCCAATGGTTATGACTGTTGTGCATCTATATAAAGGCTTCCAAAACGAATTTTTTTAACAACTACTTTCTTATTTTCTTCGCTCTTTCTTCTCCACCATTCCATATCCATAAAACTTCATATTTTCAAGATCGTGCCATCATTCTGCCAAATTCTCAATAGGAAATCATTTAGATACTCTCTCTATTTGGTTCTCCATCATTCTACTAAAGATCAAAGTGCTATTCAGAGTTATAGGATTAATTTGTATTCAAAAAGTCCATAGAGTCTATCCATTCAATTGGATTGTTATTAAGAAGTATTAGGGTGATCTTGTATCCCGTAAATAAAGAGAGTTTACCCCAGACTCGGAGATAAGAGGGTTCCTCAAGGCCTTATAAATTGAGGGTTGTAATTTGGATATTAGCTTATAAAAATATGTACAAGGATATTGCCTTGGTGCAGGACTGGATGTAGGAGGATTCCGAACCAGTATAAAATCCGGTGTGTTCTTTCCTTTTACTTGCTTTACTTTACTATTTGCATTTGTTATATGTTCTGTGATCATTCTGTGTTAGAATTCTGTTTAGATTTGTGTTGAAAGTTTTAATTTAGTCATATAGTTCATATATTCTTTAAAACACTATTCACCCCCCCTCTAGTGTTATTTCTGCCTTAAGATCCTTAATCCTCATCCCTAACACTCGTTCTACAGCAATGGCGCGCGTGGGAATTGGCGAAGATTTGGCGAGGTGAGGACGGCGATAGAAGGTACGGTTCGATTGGCTTTCGTTGCTGGAAGAACTCGAGTGTAAGGTCGATGTCGCGATGTGGTAAAGTTAGTGTAGAGGTTGCTGGAGTTGGGTTATGGCAGTGTTCTCTGGTAAGGGGAGAGGGTTTGAGGTGAATTTCGAGCTTCTTGTCAGAAGCGCTGCATGCCCGAGTTCGCAAGAGGGAGGGTGGCGACTCGAAGTCGCAACTGTTTCCTGTGTTCGATTCATTATCGAGTGGAGCTTAGACGAGGATTTGGGTGGTATCGCGTGTCGCTGCCTTAGTCGACCAGTTTTGGGGATCGTTGTCGCCTGGAGTCGAGGTAGTTTAAGTATAGATTTCTAATTTTAATTTAAATATTATGAATATGTTTTAAATCAGGAAATGTATATGCATGTTGGTTAGAAGAAAAATTAGTAAACAGTAAGTTTTATAAATTTATCTATTTTCTTCAAGTATGAATTTATGTATATGTAAAGTGAATTACTATTGTGTTTTTACAGGAAGAAATAAAAGTAATATTTTTTCACGGTAAGTTATTCGAAACAATTCTGTTTAAAATTTATATGTACCTTCATTTGGGGATAAAAGGAATTTTATTTATTTGAATTTAATGTGTAGTTAAAAACTAGAAAATTTATTTTTATTTACTGGAAACTATATAAGGTTAAAACAGGAATTTTAAAACATTTTGATTTGAACAGTTATATTAAAATTGGACTTCCGGTTTATATAGATTATCTTATAAAAAAATAAAAAAATAATGTATTTGGATGATTAACCTGATTAATTAGTTATTAAATTTATTTTAGTTAAAAAAAGGGGGGTTTCAAAAGGGAATTATGAGTAAGATTTAATTTGTTAAGTTAAAAACCAATTTTTTAGTTAAATTAAATTGTTAGTTAACCAAGTGGTAATTAATTATTTGATCGATTCAAATATTAATAAACTGTATAAAAATGTTATACAAGGTCAAAATTTGAAAGAAGCAAGACAGATTGGAAGTGGGTTGTGCAACAAAAACCAAAGGTGAGTTAATCTCACTCTTCTGAATTTTATTTAAATTTAAATGGTTAAATTTAAATAATTGGTTGAACGATTGAATTGATTTGATGTGGTATATTATATAGTAATATATAGTATATATTGGAGTGATTTATTTCCCACATTATATAGCGGATGAGACCCTATGCGTCGCATAATAGCGTATGATATTTTATTTAAACCCATATACCGCGATATTCCACCTCGAAGTGGAATTGGTATTGTGCTAATGTCTGTGGATGCAGGGAAAACAGGTTGGAGGGATCCAACTGGATTCCTCAAAATTATTTAGAATGTTTAATATTCTGTGTTATGAATATTGATATTCTATGATGAATTATATTGATAATTGGATATGGAATACTATGGTTTGCTTGAATATATTTCGGTACACTGGGTCATCAAAATATTTAGAATTGGATTTTGGAAGAAATATAAGGGTAAATTTTGGAAATGAAATAATTATAGAATAAAAATAAGAATGAATTGGAAAGAAACAAAAGTGATATTTAAAAACTGAAGTCAAATTGTAAAGCAGAGATTTAAAACAAGTTTTAAATCAAAGTTAAATCTGGAATTCAAGTTAGCGAATCTCAGTTTTTAAACAAATAAAGTTTTTAAATTTAAATTGTTTTAACAACTCGAATGTTAAAGTGCATTTTTAAATTTATTTGAATTTAAAAATGAATTTGCTTTTAGATTCCTTTAAACTTCTTATAAAATGAGTAATTAATTTATTTAACAAAGTAAATAAAAGGTAGTTAATTACTGGTTGAGATTTATCAAGAGTGATTAATATTTGTGGTTTAATTAATGATTAATTTCATAATGTAATTAATTTAAATTAGGATACATTAAAATTTAATTAGAAATAATTAATTTATATAATTAATGGTGTAATTAAAGGTTGGTTAATTAAGATTAATTAATCAATAATAAGTGATTTATGAGAAATTAATTAATATAAGTAATTAAGGATTAATGTGATTAATTATAGTTAATTAACTTGTGAAGTAATTAAAGGTTAATTATTGTTTTTGGTTAAGAATAATTAATTTGTGTAATTAATTAAAGATAAGTACTTGAATGTAATTGAAGGACAGTTAATCCAGGGTGATTAATTAAGATGGATAATTAAGAGATGATTAATTAATTGATTTGAAATTAATTAATCTTAAATGAAGGAATCTAAGTGATTGAGGTTAGTAATTCAATTAGAATTAATTAAATTAATTTGGAAGTGATCAAGCTTTGCTTATGGATGATTGAATGGTATCAGATGCCTTGAGTGAGTTGATATCTCTGATATGAAATATTTTGTGGTAACATATGTTTGGGCGGACATGATATTGTGGTTATCTATTAATGATGAATTGTTGGGTAAAGTGACATCCTGTATTTAAAGATTGAAGTGTACTTCATTTGGATAACTTGGGTTAGGATGACATAACACTCAAAGAGACTGGGGTCGGGTATTAGAAAATACCCGAAACCACTTCGAATTTTTATAGATTGATATGTGAAATCAATAGGCCGGAATGAAATGATTTAAGTGAATTGGATTATTTAATCTAAATTTTGGTACTTAGAAAATTGATGTGTGAAATGAGTGATGTCTATAACAAATTGTGAATTTGTAAATTGATACGAGTTACCCCGGGTTTTATATAAGTTGTATGCTTTGAATTCTATGTTAGATGGGTTACTCATGCTGGTTTCCAGCCTAACCGGGTGTTGCTTTGATGTAATGCTCGGGCCAGACCGAGTATTACATATTTTCAGGTAAGGACGTTTTGGAGCTCAGAAGGCGAGCAGGATGGCAAGAACGTATGGAGTGTTTCCGCTGTATTATATTATTGTATATTTGAGACACGATGATTGTGTATATCCACTGTCTGTAAATATGTGCAACTCTGATATATTATAAATTTATTTGAAAGATATAGAATTCTTTTGTAAACTGTTGTTATTTGATATTATATTTTCATCCGCTGCGAATGTGAGAATCTTTGTGGTGTTTCTTCTTCTTCTATCCCTTTCTTATTTTTCCTAACTATTCGAATTTTCGAAATCGAAAATTCCGGGTTGTTACATCAGTCTGGTAAACCAGTGTGAGAAACACACATCAAATGGATTTTGATGTTATAAAACATTTCAAAATAAAGGTATCTCGTAAGACCATATCACATATGGACGGGTTTTTACCTTATGATAACCAAACCAGTTCATGGAAAATCTTGTGATATTATAATAATGTATAAGGTTTAAAATAAATATTGAATTATGGTCGAAATTGTTACATTAATTAAATTCCAGCATAATAGATATACAACTATGTCCGAAGGGCACTTATTGAAGAATGGATTGCATACAATAACAAGGCAACGGTGTATCGCCTATCACGGTACACCTCTAGAAAAATATACCGAGGTCAACAAGTACACCTTATACTCCTACTACATAGAAGCAACCTACCCTTATTGGATGGTACTGCATATGTCATTGCCTCGGTTTCTTTGCAATCTTTTACTGTGAGCTCTCATGCACAATCAAATCCATAAATATGTACATATATCTAGAAGAGTGATGACATACCCTAATGGGTGTGATCTACATAGCCTTGCTGCATATCCTCTGTTTTAGTCATTCCTGATTGATGGGGCTTGAGGCTACATTTTACTTTTCTAGTAAATACAAATTAAAACGCTAACACTGCCCTCCAAGCAGCAATGCAATACCAGCATTCATCCGCACAAGTTGTTCGGGATAATAACAAACTTAAGGTACAACTTCTACTACATTCATTTTGGAATTACCCTCATAATTAGCAACGGATAGCCCTTGCACTTCAAAGAACTCCATCTTTGATGATCTTCAAGATGTCCCAATTTGAAAAGTTTATGCCGGTTCGAAGTGGTTTTCAGATAATATATCTGACTCCGATCTCTCGAAACTAACAGTTATATTTTAAAAAATGAGCCAATATTTGATGGTCCGTTATTTAACTATCAAACAAATAAACAATTCAACCAGAGATCTAACCAAGCATGGTTAAGCTCATAAGCAACCACTAAGCCTCTTAAATTTATCATCTCGTTAATTAAACCACTTTGCAAATACTTATAACAAAATACTTTTACAAAGATATATTCACAAGTCTTCTATACACTTTTCAATGCTTGAAAATAATTGATATGCTTATCTCAAATGTATGAGTGTACTCACAAGACATTTTACTTTAAAAAAAACTTGGAAAACTTTTCATATACTTATATCAATGGTATAAGTAAATTCACAAAACACCGTATTTCAATACTTGGAAAATATAGTGATATATTTATCTCAACGGTATAAGTATATCCACAGAACCTAAGAGAGATTTCATTTCCATAACCATACAAAATGGGGTTAAAACGAATATCATTTAAAACATTGATAACAAAAACCCTAAATATTTTCCTTTTGGTGTAAGTAAATAGATTATATAGAAACTAGACTAAATATACTTAACACCACTTTCCAATTTTAAAAAATAGTATCACTTGATTAACAATGAAATCGGATAAGTTAGAAAACTATCCTTACTTGATACACATTCTTAATTCTTAAGATAGAGACGTTTCATACCTTAGAATTCAGTGTTAAATACAGAAAGAATACTTTCCATGCCACCGTAATTTAAAATGTTCAATTATGGAAATTGGGTCTCCGTCCTTTTTATAAAGCCCTCTTGTAAGATTCCTTTATAAAACTCTTTATATTTATCCTTTTATAAAATATTATTTTATGCATTATAAAATTCCCCTTTTAAACACCTAAACATAATTATGAACCTTCTTTTATAAATCTCCAAATTTATTTAATAAAGTCCTTTATTAACTTTCTTTATATTATTTATAAAACTCTTTTACAAAACATCTTTTATGTGAAATATTATTTATGAAACTTAGTTTATAAATCACCAAATTTATTTGCAACTCTTTTTATGAAAATTCAATTCCACTCATAAAATCTCCCTTTATATATTTCTAAATATAATTACAACACCTCCTTTTATAACAAATTCTAAATATAAAACAAACTCCAAATATAAAACAAAACTCCATTAATAATTATAAACTCATATACTCTCGATAACATGATCATTTCATATATTACAACAAATTTACAACTGTGATTTACTCCTCTAGTTTACAAAAGATAATATTTTTCCTTTTTATAAAACACCATTTATAAACCTATTCTTTGATTATAAATACCGCTTATAAATCTCACTTCAATTTATAAAATACTATTTGCAAATCTATTCTTTTATTTTAACATTTTGTATAAAATGTTTCATAAAAATTTATTCCAAAATATTTCTATCTTCTTCTAAATGCGAAATCTCTTTTAAAATGAATGATAACCTTTTTATTCACCTTTAATAACTTTCCTATGAAAATAAATACTTTCCAAATAATCTTAAAACATTTGTGTGTGTGTGTGTGTGTGTGTGTGTGTGTGTATATTAGAAAAGAAAAATAAAATAAATTACAAGTAAAATAGAGAGGCCCGAAAAACTAATTTTAAATAAAATATCATAGAAAATCCAAAAATGCAAATTAAAAGTCACATTTCAAATCAAAAGCCATTTCCAAATCAAACAACATTTAATAATATTTCTAAAATAGTATACCGAGGCTAATAGTTACTATAGCACCTAATTGGTGCTATTATTACTTTCTACTTTTAATATATGTCGGTGTCACATCCAACGTGGCCAAACTATCAAAATTTGACATTTATCAATCTACATAATAGGTATATAGCTGGATTAAAATCAAGCGGGTATTTTACTAAATCAACCAAAAATTCATCCAAGCACAAACATTAAATTTTATCTATTATATATCATACCGATTATTCTAAAAAGGCGAGAAAAACTCCGAAATTCCAACAGAAGCTTAGGCGTTCCAGTTTGAACTAAAATCGATCATCATTTGATTTTTGCCCAAATTTTTACTTGCTCCAAACTCAACCAAACCACATCTATCACGTAGTTATCGTCATTACAAGTGCAATGCAAAAGGTCTTGCCTCGATTGGAACTCGTATGAGCAAAATATTCAAATTATAAGATTTGAGAATTTATTCACTAATTGCATCTTTAATTACTTAATTACCCTATTAAATTTAAATCCATCTTTTCCCTTAAATGTCTTTTCTTCCCTCCACATTTCGAAATGCCTTACATGCGCATACTTTGCACGCTTCACTTCGACATGGAGCATTATACGACGAAATGAAAATTCGACAATAGCGTCACACTTCTCATCGAAAACTCCATCCATCCATCGCTGTCCCATACCACTCGACCTCCCTTAATCAATCGTGACCCAAACCCTAGCCCATGCTCCCCTAAGCACTGCCGTCTACCAAAGCTTGGTCCGTAGGTGCTCCTATATCCCACAAACACGAATCCACACTTTGATTCATCCATCGTCGACTAAAGCGCCATAAAAATCAAACCCTATTTTTAGTCAAGCACCGACAACACTATTAAACTCCTTAAACTTTAACCATACCCCCATAAACACATCCACATGTAGATCTGAACCATATGGGCTCAAAGTTCCAAGCTTTGTATTTTTTGTTAATTATTTGATTTGTTTGAAATTTTTAAAGAAGGTGGATCTATATTTCTTTTTAAATGAATTGAACAGTAAAATATAAGAGAGAGTGCTGATTTTTCCAAGTGCTTTGAGTTAGTTATAATTTCAGTTTTCCAGCATCTCGCCCCATAGGTTTTCGTTCCTATAGGAAACACGGGAGATAAAACAAAAATACGATCACGCACAAAAATGCACCATGATTTCAAGAAAATAATAATATACACTAGTTATCGTGTTCTGCAAAAGCACAAAAATACCATCTTTTTCTGAAAAATCATCAAATGAAAATTTAAATATTCTTCAAATTAAAAACTATGGAAAATAAAATAAAATTACGTCAATAAAAATCGAGTCATAATATTAAAAACAAAATTTCTTATATATGAATCAAATCAAAATATTTAAATAAAAAATTAAATATTCCCATTTGAAACGTTAAATTTCTGGGTCGTTATACGGAGCTAGAAGTTATTAATAAACCCATACATTTTGGATAAAATTGTAGTGTTTTGTTAGTATTAACTAATCTGCAATGAGATATCATGGATTTGGATGGGTTTGTAAGCAACCATAGAGACAAAAATCGCTTAAATCAAACATTTGATGCTTATAAGAGGCATCAAGCCTAAATTGGTACATAGATGATGCCTATAAACCTATTTATATGCTTTGGTAATGCAGTAAATCTCTAGACGGGCTACGCAAAAACCTAGTCGTTAAGGCTAACCTAATACCTAGGCATTAAGGCTAGCCTAGAAGGACTTTCACAATAGAGGTTAGAATTGGGTTAGCACGCAGCGGGAAGTGAATTTCATTTTTTATAACCATTTTTGGGTCTTATTGGATGCATATAGTCTGAATTAATTTAGATCTAAAATCTAAATAATTTTTAAATAAAATCATTATTTTATTCAATTTATAGAAAAGGTTTTCGGACATTGTCTATAAAATATATAGTGTGTACATGCGTATCATATAGACATACACACATGTACGTGCACATGCAAATATATATTGTGCACGGTTGAACATGTCCGTATTTAAGTGCTAAAGCTTACGCTACAACGGACATGTTAGCCCCTCCACATACATATATGTTGTATAATATATATGTGTATTGGCACACATACATACATATATATTTAATATGATATAAAATTATATTCATATTTGACTAAATCTGTATACATACATACATAGATATAATAATGTAAATTATTACACACATGCATACACATATATATACATAAAAATTATTGTTTATAAGTAAAATGTAAAAAAATTAAATTCAAATTAAGTTTCAAATTTTAAATCTAATATTTTATAAATATATACATATTTGTTAGGGAATATATGTGTGTGTGTGTATACATATATAATGAAAAAATATATATTGAAATAAATATTTTAAAATCATTAATAACATAAAATGGTATTACATAATAAAAAATATGTTATATTATATATAAATACATATAGTATATCTTTATTAATAGTTGGAATAGAAACTCAATTTTTTGGTCCAACAATGAAGTTTCAAAAATACCCTTACATGCAAACAAAGGGTCAGAAGTTCAAATCTTTAAAAAACAAAAATTAACGTCTATTTTTTTGTTAATAGTTGGAATAAAAACACAATATTTTAGTTCGACCATGAAGTTTCAAAAATATCCTATACATACAAGAGGTAAAGTGAACGAATCCCTTAAAAACAAAAATTAACTCCTATTCAAGTAAAATTTTTGGAATGTAAACAAGGTTATAAGTTCAAAACTTTGTTCAAATTGAATAATTACAATTTCTCTTTATCCTTTGCGTTTTATTTTTATCAAAACTACATTGAAATTTTAAATTTTATAATTTTACAAAAAAAATTATATGCACATTTGTTGCACATGCTATAAAACCTCGTATGTGTGCATGCGCTTATGTGATTTCATTTCAGCCATATAAAGATTTTGACAAATTTTAAAAAAATTAATTTCTAAATTCGTACGAATTTATTTTAACCTTTTTATTTATAAATCCATGTGGGAAAAATCTTTTTATTGTGTATATTTTTAGTAAAACATTTTGTAATGTCTAAAATTATCTATATATTAAAATATATATGTATATATTTGTAAATTATCAATATATATTCAATACATTATATTATAAAACAAAAATATGTAGCTACATTTCAGAATTATTTTTCTGGCAAATCCAGTTAGTTTTTGTAGTGGTTCGTCCACTTTTTATTAGAATGATAATTTTAAAGTACAAGAATAGAGTCAAACTCTCAACTACTAGAAACAATAACTTTAAGGATCAGGAGTAGAGCTGAAATGCTCTAACTACTACAATAAAAAAAACATGACCATCCTTCCTCATTAAAGGAGGTGGAACTGCCTAAGGTAGAAAGATTGGGTCCATCCACGTAACCAAGGAAGAGACGAACATGGTTTGGAACGTAGGTACATGTAGGAATTATTATATATATATACACGTTAAATAATTATCATTTTTAAAAACAGCACATATAAATTTAAATAAATAATCTACAAATGTTTTATGTATATTTATATAATTTAAAAATTAATTCTTTTATGAAACACTTTTAACATTGTATTTAATTCAATTTTTTTAGGCCGCGAATGAAAGCATGTGTGGAAATTAATTTATTACTATACACATATAAATTTATAGCAATAATATGTTTATACATATATATATATATTAAATGTTTACACCACACAGACATAAGGATTAATGATGTAAACTAATCTAGCCATATATAATAATATGATAAATGACACACATGTAACAACCCGATATTTCGTACTGATTAATTATCGTCTTTGGATGATTACTTTTCCTAGCTAATTGCCAATTGAAGTTTTTTAAATTTAAATTTAAATTCTTTTATAAATTGTTAAAAAGATTGATGGGCTTTGAAATTAAATAGTGGCCCATACTTTTAATTGTGTACCGATGGTTATCAAAGCATAATAACCGGCCCCCTTTCCTTTTTATTCATTCTCGTTCGTGACCTAAAACAAACCGAAAGAAAATTAATGGCGGCCTCTCTCTCTCTCTCTCTCGTTTGTCCAAAATTAGGGCATCGTTGGGATCAAGGATAATGGCTGCTAACTTCGTTCGTTTCCTCGATTGCTTCGGCTTCGTTTCGAATGCTTCAATTCGTCGACAAGGTGAGTAATTATATTTACTCACATCTAATTCATTCCTTATAAAGTGTTTCTGCAATTCGACGTTGATTCGATATTGTTTTATCTTGGCCATTTGTATTCGTTCGATGTTGGTAATCGATGTTGTTATGTGAATTTCTTTTGTGCTTATGTCGTTCGACTTTGATGTTGTTGATGATTTACGACTTGTTTATAATCGTATATAATTTCGCTGCTTGATGGTCATGGCTTTGAATTCTTTTGGATTTGAGATGAAAAAAATTTGATTTGTTCTTCCACGACTTCGACTTGATTTATGTATTATAGTAACCTGGACTTGAGCATCTAATACCATTGGGTATTTTCATTTGATTTTGTTTCTGCCTCTGGTTCCAGTTGGTTTATTTGAATGGGAGATCATTTGCCTTGAGCATAGTTCATGCCTTTACTTCAGTAGCATGCCTTTACTTTGGTCATTTGACTTCGTTTGGACTATGATAACTTTGTAGTCGTTTGCATTTACATGTTTGTGTCGATCGTTGCTTCATGTTACTGCAGCTTCATTGTAGCTGTTGGGAACATTTGTAGCAATATGGATTTTTGTAGCCTGCTGCTTCGGTTTTTCTCTGTAGCATACTGTGTCATTGTTTTTTTTATATATATATGCATTAGCGTATGTATATATGTGACTGTTTGTCACCCTGTTTCATGGTTCTCTGATCATTGAAGTGTTGTATTGTTTTGGTTGTATAAGTTGGCTTTGGCATCACTCTTTTTCACTGTCATGTTTGCATTTGAGCTTCTTTTGATTTTGCACAGCTTCATCATGTCACTTGATCTGTTTCATTTGAGTTGTATTTAGCTCGGTGGTTGTCACTGCATTCATATTGGTTTAGATGTGCACTTGCTTGGGTTTTACTGAGCTTTGGCATTTGTTTGTTCATTTGGTTTTGTACTGATATGCTTCATTGGCACATGTGCATTGCTCACTTCTCCGATCTTGTTTGTTGGTGCACTTGGTTTCCTTTATGATCTTGTGGTGGCTGTAGTTTTGTTGCAGTCTCACCCTTGTTTCCTAGTGGTGATTGCAGTGTCATACTACCAGGCTTGAGTTCATTACATGCAGTCTTCATTTGTTAATGCACTGTATAAATACACATGCCAATTTATTTCTGCTTTGATCTGGGTCACTGGATAGCATGGGTGCAGACATTGTTGTTTCACTGGTTGTTGTCCTGTTGCGTTATAACCTTGCCTTAACTTGAATTGGTCTGATTGCTTCCATATCATGGCCGGTTTGAGTTTTGATGTCACTACATGTATGCATACCTGCGTATATACATGTTTACTACATTTGAGTTGCTGTTTCGATTTGCAGTTTGATTGTGTGATGTTGCATCACTTGATGTTGCCTCTGGTTGCTGTCTTGATTCATTCCATTGTATCAGTGATGCTTATGTCTTTTGAACACTTGAGTTTCACTGTGCATAGTGCATATCACTTTTACCACTTAAGTCATTCAGTTTGAATTTATATCTCATGAATGCTTGCTGCCTTGACCTGCTGCCCTATAACTATTGAGGCAATGGCTTTGATTTTTGAATCTTCATTGATTTTGGTTCGTTGAGTTTTTGGGTACATCATCACGGTAGTGGCAAGGCAGTGCACGCAAGCGTGAACTGCAGCCACACGGTATTGATTTTATGATATTCTATTTTGTTTTGATTTATTGATCTTTTGCTTATTCCATATGCTGTAGTGGCGAGGCAGTGCACGCGTGCGTGTACTGCAGCCCTACTCGAATTAATATTTTAATTGATATTTCAATGGTTTGAACTGTTTTGTTGATTCAATTCAATATTCTGAATTGTATTCTGATTTGGTTTAATTTGCTGATTTGTTGTTTAACACTGTTACGTGTTATATTTATCGTTATCCGATTTCTTTGTTTAAGGATTGGATAGACGAGATTTATTGTGACTGTCGTCTATTCATTATTTAATTATCATTGCTTCTATGCATTAATAACTGAGTTTGAATTAGACTGACCGGTGTATTATTTTCTTTTGAATTTAATACTCGGGTCAGACCGAGTATTTAAAGGTTGTAGATTTTTAGCTTTGGGTTGCTGCTTGTAACAACCCGTATATTTGGACCATTTAAATTGACAATAATCCACACATGTCAACTTAAATAGTACAAAACACGAATCATAAATGGAGCATATATATAAATGAGAATCATCACAGAGTCACAGAAATATTACATAACAGAATAGTGCAGCAGAAATACAACATAGTCGTAAGAGTAGTTCATGAAGCTACCTAGAAATACAACAATGTCTCAGATAAAATAAAACAGAACAACATAGATGTCCAATAGTCCAAATAGAAAGAACAATACTGATAAATAAAGATAAAGATAGTCTTCGGTCTTCAGCTTCCAAATAGAACAGCAACAGCAATCTTCAGACTGATCCGAGCATAAGCATAAACAAACACTCGAATCAGGACATATATTCTTATACAGATAATATGATTCAGAATTTGAAATAACAATAACTCAAAGATGAATGGAGTAAACATCTTTCAGGATCCGGTAAACTATATATATATATTAATGTACGATAAATAGATAATGTCTAACAGTAAAGTAAAGTATCAAAATAGCATTAAGGCGTTACCATTATCCCCCTTAACACATTTTATAAATATCATAGTCTATACAGCACTGTAAACTCCACCGTAAACTAGTGGGATATCAGGGAGTACTCCATAGGTATAATACAAAACAAATTCGTAGTGGTCGCGTATACGGGAATACAAGTATGACAAGGCACATGAGGCGATACCCAAGGTAGTGAAACTACCGTTCGCCTGATCCGGACTGGTGAGAACGCATCGCCGCAACGATCGCAACACCGCGAAACAACACTCCAAATTCAAGGGTGCGCACCAATCAATCACAAAAGTAAATGAGTAGTTTACGAAGAAGTGTGTTCGCTCGAGGTAGCTAACCCCATTTGGCCCGGCACGGCTCCTGATTTTAGTCATTTCCAATTTGACACAAGTGTCAAGGCTATACATTATCGTTCTCTTTCTTCAATCAGCGCGTTCGTATATCCAACCACTTCATTCTGGATCACACTCCGCGTATAGTTATTAAAGTGGTTTTCGGTTTAGACAGTGAGTATGTCCCTAACCGATTCCGGTTTCTTTAATAACCTTCGTAATTAATTTGTCGATTGGTCGTTTAATATATTTCAAAAACCAATTCAATTTCAATTTCGAAAATAATTCGTAAATCAACATTTCGTTAATCCTTCTAAATCAATTTCTAACATTACGTTTTATAACTTCATAACTCTTTCTATAATTCAATTTCAAAGTTTCAACTTAAAACAATTTCAAATATTCATTTAATTTCATGTATAGGTTCATTCCAAAATCAATTAACGTCCAAATCGATTTAAATCCAATTATCGATTTCACTCGATATTCAATAAATTAATTTATCATTAAACATCTTCAATTAAATTTTCAATTCATTACATTACTTCTTAAGTTCATTTTCATTATCAAAGCTTACGCATTTATTCAATTTAAATTTATCGAATCCAATTCTCTAAATTACAAGCATTTCATTTGTTTTCAATAAGCGCATTCTATTTCTTATTAAAGAAATTCAATTTCATATATTTATTTCTTTCGTTACAAATTTCAAATCTCAATTAAGAACTTAGTTTCACTTATTCAAAAATTCGATTTCTCTTAATAAATAATATTCAATCCAATTCAATTATTACATAATTCATTCTATTCAATTTAGTTTAATCATTAAACAATTCAATCTCACTCAATTATCAAATAATTTCAAATCTTAATTATTATCATTTCAAACTTATTCATTAATAATTCCAAACTTAATTATTAATTTTAAAACCAAATTATTAATAATTTCAAAACTTAATTTATTAATAATTTCAACTTAATTATCCAATTTCAAAACTTCGTTATTAATAACTTCAAACTTCATTATAGATAAATTTCAAGACTGGATTATTAATAATTCCAAATTGGTTATTACACAATTTCAACTTAATTATTCATAATTTCAAAATCAATTATCAATTAATTCTAAATTTAATCATTAAATAATTAAATTTTAAAAACAATGTCCTTTTGTCAATTACACGTTAATATTTGTTTCAAATTCAATATTCACATTTTCGTTCATTTAAATTTAAATTCCAATTTTATTCAAAACCTTGTTATTAGTCAAATAAATTTTATTTCATTTAAATCAAACATTGACCAATCGGTTTTTTAATTTAATTTTCTATCCTAAGTCAAGTTCATTTGGGTATCTATCATTTCAACCCGATTCCATTTCAATTCACAATCAAAACATACAAAGGGAACTTGCAGTGTGATAGCTGGGATGGTGTCAAGGTAAATAAACAAGCAATAGCATCCATTCACAACAATTTAACAATTATTTAAATAATCCCGAAATAATTGTATTAATTTACATTTGTTATCTATGTAAATTAATCAAATTATTCCTAGAATCTACACTATCATTTCATGTAGATTAAAGATTTTCGTATTACGGTTTTTACTTGTCGTTCAATTCAATTTCAAATTTACACTAAACAATAAATCCGATATACGTTAAATGGTACAAAGTGAAATTAACTAATTTCTACGTCAATTTAATTAACAATTAAAGTATCACGTTTAACTAAACAGTATTCAACATATGAATGTGTCAAGTTTAATAAATCAAAGTTCGACATATAAAATCCGATTTAATTTGTTTAACTATCCTATTCAAATTTCACTTGCAACTATTTATCACTTAACAATGCAATTAACAATCAATTCACATCAAATAGCAATCATTCATCAATACAAACTAGCATAAAAATATAGTCGTGAAAATTAATTCACCTTTCGTGGATAAAGAAATGGACCCAAAGCAAGAATAAGCACGAATAGAAGTCGGTACACACGAACAACGAACACGACGACGGAGAAAAGAGCGAAAGCTGAAGATCGGTGCTGCTGCAACAAGAAATCAGTCGGTTGCTTCTGCACACAACGTAAAGAAAAGTTGGTTACTATTCGGCAACCAAAATATAGATCTTGACGAAAATATTTTACTGCAATATCCAACGCTAATCTCAGTTTTATTTTCTTTTTTTTTTGTTTTTTTTTTGTTTTAATTGCATGGTCGAGACTCCAAAATGCATTTACATGATTGTATCATGTACACTATTCCTTACTCACGCATGAACCTATGCTACTATCCCCACATGCAAGCACTACATCCACCCTTCCATGAAATATTATTCACGCATGCATCTTTTTTTTTTCCCACTTCCATTCTTTTTACATTGTCACCATCTTTTCTTAACAACATAAACCCCACTTCTTTTTCAATGCACACAAACACCAACATGACAACTGCACATAGCCCGCACCCCCCAGCAACGCACGCACACATCATTCATGCATGCAACACATCATTCATGCACACGCTGAGACTAAACAAAATGTTGCAGTTCTTTTCCTTTCAACAACATACGCATTTTTTTTTTCACATAACGCATGCAACATACACCATACATGCACACGCAACATCTCAATCACCCTCTTCCATCCTCCATACTAACGCATCATCTCCTTTTCTTCATACAATATTTTTTTTTTTTTTTTAATGCTACAAGCCGGGAGCAGTTTTTTTTCTATACACGTTTACTGCCTATCAACGCACACTCGCATGGGAAGGGAAAGGAGATGACTGCCAGTGGGCCGGAGGTGGTGTGAGGCGGAGGCTTCGGGTGGTGGTTGTGGCGTGGAGGCGAACCGAGGAAGTGGAGTTGTTTTAGGTGCGTACGGTGGAGGGATGGTGAGGTCAGTGGGGCAAAGCGATGGGAAAGTGGAGTGGTGCAAGTGCGGCTGGGGTTCACGGTCTATGCTGGGTGGATGTGGCGGCAGATGAGGGTAGGCTATGGCAAATGAAAGTGGCAACGTGCATGGTGCTTCATATTTATATTTAAATGAAGGAAGGAATATGAAGAGAAAGAAAATATGAGGAAGAAAACAAGGTTACCTGAAACTATGAATGAGCAGTGGAAAGTGAGGAGCGAAATAGTTTCTATTCTCTTTGTAAATATAGTTACAGTAAATAACCTTTTTCCCTTTTCCCCAGCTGTCCCGTGTATTCCCCAAATTCTCTCACCGAAATTCAAACGTTTCTATCAATTCCCAGGCCAACCACCCACTCATCTACTACATTAAATACATAGCTGACTTTATTTTCAAACTTCTTTTGTAAACGGGTTGAAACTTGGGCTGAAATTAGTTCAATCGGTCCGTCCGAAACCGTTAAATCAACGCGACGAATTATGCCGGACTCCGATTCGCGCAAATAAATATACCGTTATGATCAGTGCGACGATGCGCTTCCAACGGTATACAGATTATTGCGATACGATGGTTTTATAAAATCCGTATTTACGCCGCTAAAATTGCGCGTTTTGCAGAACAATTTAAACGGAGCAGGCGATAACAGTTTTTGACGAAACGAATTTCATAATCATGATCAGAATAATTTTTACAACATAACTGTGTAAAATATTTTGATTTGAAAGATAAATTTTACGCAGCTTTATATGGACTGATATACAGTAAAACGCGAACGAAGTTTACTGTAATAATTTGCGACGAAACTTTTTCTATGTCCATAACTAACTAGATGCATGTCATAAATAAAGTTTGGACGCAAATTGAGATCGTTTACAAATTTTCACAATTTTACATTAAATGATGGATTTTAAAGTTTTAAATCGGGTCGGAAATTCAGGGTCGTTACAATCTCCCCCACTCAAAACTTTTCGTCCTCGAAAAGGAACGAGATGAGTAAAGTAAGAGTGAAATAAGCAGAAAATCAACACAGATTATAAGAAATTTGAATTATACCTGAACTTAGTAATTCGGGGTTTGAATTCCGAATACTATCCTCAGTCTCCCATGTGCAATCTCGCTCATCTGCACTCCATTGGACTTTGACGAGATTTACCGACTTCCTTCTGAGTTGTTTTGTCTCACGATCGACTATCCGAAGCGGCTTACGCTCAATAGTCAAATCAGGCTCAATAACTATTTCTTCCAACTGAATGGTAGGAATAGTCATAGATGGATCGTGTACAACTTTGCGAAGATGAGAGACATGGAACACGTTGTGTACACCAGCGAACTTCTCTGGTAATGCAACTCTATATGCCAATGTTCCGACTCTTTCCGTAATCTCAAACGGACCAACAAATCTCGGAGCTAGCTTCCCTTTTCTTCCAAATCGAACAATATTCTTCAAAGGCGACACTTTCAGAAATACTTTGTCTCCTACGCTGAATTCAAGATCTCTTCTCCTTTTGTCAGCGTAGCTCTTCTGTCTATCCTGTGCCGTCTTTATTTTCTTTCTGATTTCTTCGACCTTTTCAGAAGCTTCCATAATCATTTCTGGGCCAAGCACAAGTCTATCTCCAGACTCGATCCAACAAGCTGGCGATTTGCACGGCCGTCCATATAAGGCTTCGAACGGTGCCATACCAATGCTTGCCTGTTTTATTACAGATGATTAATTCAAATTCAAATATACTTATTCAAATTTGAAATTCAATAATTTACCTGGTAACTATTATTATAAGTGAATTCTACCAAGTGAAGATGGTCTTCCCAGGATCCACCAAAGTCAATAATACAAGCTCGGAGAAGGTCTTCCAAAATCTGATTCACCCTCTCAGTTTGGCCATCTGTCTGAGGATGATAAGCTGTGCTCAGATTCAGTTTGGTGCCCAAAGTATCCTGAAATGCTTTCCAGAATTTACTGGTGAAAAGAGGATCTCGATCGCATACGATACTAGATGGTACACCATGGAGTTTAACGACTTCTCTCATGTATATCTCGGCCAAACTCGAAGCTTTACGAGTGGACTTGACTGGAATAAAGTGAGCGGATTTCGTCAGTCTATCGACAATCACCCATATGCTTTCGTTACCCTTTCTGGTCCTTGGCAGTCCATCAATAAAGTCCATAGAAATTTGCTCCCACTTCCAACCTGGAATCTCTAGTGGCTGAAGCAAACCAGCTGTCTTTCTATGATCAGCTTTAACTTGCTGACAAGTTGTGCATCTGCTGACATAGGTAGAGATATCACGCTTCATCCCACTCCACCAATATAACTTCTTCATATTCTGGTACATTTTAGTAACACCGGGATGAAATGAAAGTGAAGAGTTAAGGTTTTCTCTCAGCACTTCTTGCCTTAGGCCATCAACATTAGGAACACAAACGCGATTATCAATTCTCAAGACTCCGTTACTATCAACATGTGCACCCAATTTATTGTCAGCATTTCCAACTCTTCCAAGGACTATTTCCTTGATGCGATAAAGCAAAGTGTCCTCGTATTGCTTGGCTATAATACGATCCATAAGAGCTGGGGAGACGGAAAGCTGGAATAACATTCCTTCAACAAGATTACAACATGCCATTGCTTGATTTCTGCTCAAAGCATCGGCTACGGCATTTGCTTTCCCTGGAGTATAATTAATATCAAGATCATATGCAGCCAGAAATTCGAGCCATCGGACTTGTCTCTGGTTCAAATCCTTTTGAGAGAAAATATATCTCAGTGACTTGTGGTCAGTGAATAACTCGAATTTTGTTCCCAATAGATAGTGCCTCCATAACTTAAGAGCAAATACAACCGCAAGAAGCTCTAGGTCATGAGTTGCGTAATTTGCTTCATGGGTCTTTAACTGACGACCCGCATATGCAATAACCTTTCCTTTTTGCATTAAGACTGCTCCAAGACCATCACGACAGGCATCTGTATAGACGGTCAATCCTTCGCTACCATCAATAACTGTAAGAACTGGGGCAGATGTCAATCTTTGCTTCATCTCATTGAAAGCTGCTTCGCACTTTTCACTCCAAATAAATTTCACATTCTTTCTGGTCAGTGCGGTAAGTGGGGCAGCGATACGAGCAAAGTTTTCTATAAATCTGCGATAATAGCCAGCCAAACCCAAGAAACTGCGGATATCTGTAGGAGTTTTGGGAGTCTCCCAATCCTGCAAATTCCAAGGATTTGAATTAAGATATTGATAAGTTGTTTTAGATAGAATTTATAAGTAAGAATAGAACTTACATTGATTACGGCGATCTTAGCCGGATCGACCGAAATCCCATTCTCCGAAACAATATGGCCAAGAAAACGAACTTCATCTCTCCAAAAGTGGCATTTCGAAAACTTGGCTTTAAGATGATGTCTGCGAAGAGTTTCGAGAACAAAAGCCAAATGTGAACTATGTTCTTTCTCGTCTTTGGAGAAGACGAGAATATCATCGATGAAAACAAGCACGAACTTGTTAAGAACATCACGGAAAACTCTATTCATCAAGTCGACGAAATAGGCTGGAGCATTAGTGAGACCGAACGGCATAACTAGCCATTCATAGAAACCATTTTCTGTGCGGAATGCTGTTTTAGGAATGCTATCCTCAGCGATTCTGAGTTGGTGAAAACCGGTAGCCAAATCAAGTTGAGAAAAGACTTTAGCTCCATGAAGCTGGTCGAAAAGATCGTTGATGCGAGGCATCGGATACCTGTTCTTGTGTGTGAGCTTGTTTAGCTCTCTATAGTCCACACACATTCTGAGTGAGCCATCGGATTTTGTGACAAATACAACTGCAGCGCCCCATTCAGAATGACTGCGCCGAATCAAGCCTTTGGAAAATAAATCTTCAATTTGAACATTCAACTCTGCCTTTTCTTTAGGAGCCATTCTCCTTGGAGGAAGCACTACTGGTCGTGCACCAGGAATAAGGTCGATGCGGAATTCGATTTCCCGCGGAGGTGGTAAGGAATTAACTTCTCCAAATACATCAGAAAAGAGTTGGACAACTGGAGTAGAGCTTAGTTCATTTGGATGGGAGTCAAGAGAGAATATAAAACTCCCAGCATATTCTTGAGGTAATTTGCCTTTAATAACTAAAGGCATACTCTTGTCGTCAATAAGAGAGACAGTTCGAGTTTTGCATGAGATAACGGCTTCGAACTTTCGTAGCCAATCAATGCCTAATAGAATATCGAATGCCTCGAATCCAAGAACATAGAAATCCCAAGTGAAGCGGTGAATGCCATGCGTAAGAGTGACATATTTGCAAACCCTTTTGAGGTTAGCGGGTCCTCCGATAGGATTAGATACACATAAGGAAATAGATGCAAGAGTGGGTTCCAAACCAAGTTTATTACACAAGTCAATAGATATGAAGCTGTGTGTTGCTCCGGTGTCAAATAAAACTCTAACAGGCAAGGTATGCAACATAAAAGTACTTTGTAAAGTACCTTGGTTATCCGGAACTTCCGGGGCAGGTGTGGAAAGAGCAAAAACTCCAGACGGTGTACCACGCTTCTGTGTTGGGCAGTCTTTCTTGAAGTGTCCAGGTTGTAAGCAGATATGACACAAATCCCTCCTAGTCATCTGTGCTGGTGGCGGAATAGCTGCGCTCTTTGGAGATGGGCAGCTACTAGCATAATGACCCTTTTGGTTGCAGTTGAAGCAAGTAATGGATGATATGTCAATGGGTTTCTTCTGAGAGTATCCAAGCCCTGTTTTCTGCTGCCAATTTTTCTTCTGTTGTGCAAAGTTTGGCTTTCTCTTCCCCGACTTACTAGCTGATGTCTGAGCAACTGGGGCTTTGGAGGATGATGTTTCCTTTGGCTTTCCCTCATATCGAAGAGCAAAGTCCATCAACTCGGTGAAAGTTCCATGAACATGAGCGGTGAGAAGCTCGTAATACTCAGGGCGTGCGCCATGTATGAACTTCTCATTCTTAAGCAGTGGTGTATCAATCAAGCCAGGTCCGAACTTGGATAGTTCGTTGAACTTCCGTTCATACTCAGTGAAGGTCATATTGCCTTGCTTGAGATCCATAAAAGAACGATAGAGTTGGGCTTTCCCAGCAGCTGGCATCCACTGAGCCATAAAGGAGTCCCTATTTACAAATGATATGAAAACTAGTCAAATTTTTGAACAAGATAGAAGGAATTTATTCGATGTAATTTAGATAGATTTCTACCTAAACTGGGCCCAAGTGATGTTTTCCTCATCGGTACGAGAAGTGACGGATTCCCACCAGTCTTGTGCAGCATCCTGAAGTTGCCAAGCGGCCAACTGACGCTTCTGAGCGTCCGTGATTTCCAAGCCAGTAAAGATCCTCTCCAAACTCTTTAGCCATTGCTGTGCTTCAATGATACTCTCGGAGCCAGTGAATTTGACTCCTCCAAGCTGAGTGTACTCCTTACTAAGAATGGAGAATCGGATTGCGGGGGCTTATGGAGCAGGAGCATTTCCACCCCTTCCACCTCTAACATTTCTTCTGGCAGCCATCCTGGAATACCAAAAGTGATTTAGAATCCAACATAGGAAGTTATAGAACTTAAGGAAATTCTACTCAACGAATTCAATAAGAAAGATGAATCAAAGGATGTGGATTCTGAAATGATTCTCCTCATTCTAGGGTATATTTACCCTATCTCTAATGAGCTTTAAAACTCCACAGGCTAAGGTTGTCGGGAACCAAAGCTCTGATACCAACTGTAACAACCCGTATATTTGGACCATTTAAATTGACAATAATCCACACATGTCAACTTAAATAGTACAAAACACGAATCATAAATGGAGCATATATATAAATGAGAATCATCACAGAGTCATAGAAATATAACATAACAGAATAGTGCAGCGGAAATACAACATAGTCGTAAGAGTAGTTCATGAAGCTACCTAGAAATACAACAATGTCTCAGATAAAATAAAACAGAACAACATAGATGTCCAATAGTCCAAATAGAAAGAACAATACTGATAAATAAAGATAAAGATAGTCTTCGGTCTTCAGCTTCCAAATAGAACAGCAACAGCAATCTTCAGACTGATCCGAGCATAAGCATAAACAAACACTCGAATCAGGACATATATTCTTATACAGATAATATGATTCAGAATTTGAAATAACAATAACTCAAAGATGAATGGAGTAAACATCTTTCAGGATCCGGTAAACTATATATATATATTAATGTACGATAAATAGATAATGTCTAACAGTAAAGTAAAGTATCAAAATAGCATTAAGGCGTTACCATTATCCCCCTTAACACATTTTATAAATATCATAGTCTATACAGCACTGTAAACTCCACCGTAAACTAGTGGGATATCAGGGAGTACTCCATAGGTATAATACAAAACAAATTCGTAGTGGTCGCGTATACGGGAATACAAGTATGACAAGGCACATGAGGCGATACCCAAGGTAGTGAAACTACCGTTCGCCTGATCCGGACTGGTGAGAACGCATCGCCGCAACGATCGCAACACCGCGAAACAACACTCCAAATTCAAGGGTGCGCACCAATCAATCACAAAAGTAAATGAGTAGTTTACGAAGAAGTGTGTTCGCTCGAGGTAGCTAACCCCATTTGGCCCGGCACGGCTCCTGATTTTAGTCATTTCCAATTTGACACAAGTGTCAAGGCTATACATTATCGTTCTCTTTCTTCAATCAGCGCGTTCGTATATCCAACCACTTCATTCTGGATCACACTCCGCGTATAGTTATTAAAGTGGTTTTCGGTTTAGACAGTGAGTATGTCCCTAACCGATTCCGGTTTCTTTAATAACCTTCGTAATTAATTTGTCGATTGGTCGTTTAATATATTTCAAAAACCAATTCAATTTCAATTTCGAAAATAATTCGTAAATCAACATTTCGTTAATCCTTCTAAATCAATTTCTAACATTACGTTTTATAACTTCATAACTCTTTCTATAATTCAATTTCAAAGTTTCAACTTAAAACAATTTCAAATATTCATTTAATTTCATGTATAGGTTCATTCCAAAATCAATTAACGTCCAAATCGATTTAAATCCAATTATCGATTTCACTCGATATTCAATAAATTAATTTATCATTAAACATCTTCAATTAAATTTTCAATTCATTACATTACTTCTTAAGTTCATTTTCATTATCAAAGCTTACGCATTTATTCAATTTAAATTTATCGAATCCAATTCTCTAAATTACAAGCATTTCATTTGTTTTCAATAAGCGCATTCTATTTCTTATTAAAGAAATTCAATTTCATATATTTATTTCTTTCGTTACAAATTTCAAATCTCAATTAAGAACTTAGTTTCACTTATTCAAAAATTCGATTTCTCTTAATAAATAATATTCAATCCAATTCAATTATTACATAATTCATTCTATTCAATTTAGTTTAATCATTAAACAATTCAATCTCACTCAATTATCAAATAATTTCAAATCTTAATTATTATCATTTCAAACTTATTCATTAATAATTCCAAACTTAATTATTAATTTTAAAACCAAATTATTAATAATTTCAAAACTTAATTTATTAATAATTTCAACTTAATTATCCAATTTCAAAACTTCGTTATTAATAACTTCAAACTTCATTATAGATAAATTTCAAGACTGGATTATTAATAATTCCAAATTGGTTATTACACAATTTCAACTTAATTATTCATAATTTCAAAATCAATTATCAATTAATTCTAAATTTAATCATTAAATAATTAAATTTTAAAAACAATGTCCTTTTGTCAATTACACGTTAATATTTGTTTCAAATTCAATATTCACATTTTCGTTCATTTAAATTTAAATTCCAATTTTATTCAAAACCTTGTTATTAGTCAAATAAATTTTATTTCATTTAAATCAAACATTGACCAATCGGTTTTTTAATTTAATTTTCTATCCTAAGTCAAGTTCATTTGGGTATCTATCATTTCAACCCGATTCCATTTCAATTCACAATCAAAACATACAAAGGGAACTTGCAGTGTGATAGCTGGGATGGTGTCAAGGTAAATAAACAAGCAATAGCATCCATTCACAACAATTTAACAATTATTTAAATAATCCCGAAATAATTGTATTAATTTACATTTGTTATTTATGTAAATTAATCAAATTATTCCTAGAATCTACACTATCATTTCATGTAGATTAAAGATTTTCGTATTACGGTTTTTACTTGTCGTTCAATTCAATTTCAAATTTACACTAAACAATAAATCCGATATACGTTAAATGGTACAAAGTGAAATTAACTAATTTCTACGTCAATTTAATTAACAATTAAAGTATCACGTTTAACTAAACAGTATTCAACATATGAATGTGTCAAGTTTAATAAATCAAAGTTCGACATATAAAATCCGATTTAATTTGTTTAACTATCCTATTCAAATTTCACTTGCAACTATTTATCACTTAACAATGCAATTAACAATCAATTCACATCAAATAGCAATCATTCATCAATACAAACTAGCATAAAAATATAGTCGTGAAAATTAATTCACCTTTCGTGGATAAAGAAATGGACCCAAAGCAAGAATAAGCACGAATAGAAGTCGGTACACACGAACAACGAACACGACGACGGAGAAAAGAGCGAAAGCTGAAGATCGGTGCTGCTGCAACAAGAAATCAGTCGGTTGCTTCTGCACACAACGTAAAGAAAAGTTGGTTACTATTCGGCAACCAAAATATAGATCTTGACGAAAATATTTTACTGCAATATCCAACGCTAATCTCAGTTTTATTTTCTTTTTTTTTTTGTTTTTTTTTGTTTTAATTGCATGGTCGAGACTCCAAAATGCATTTACATGATTGTATCATGTACACTATTCCTTACTCACGCATGAACCTATGCTACTATCCCCACATGCAAGCACTACATCCACCCTTCCATGAAATATTATTCACGCATGCATCTTTTTTTTTTCCCACTTCCATTCTTTTTACATTGTCACCATCTTTTCTTAACAACATAAACCCCACTTCTTTTTCAATGCACACAAACACCAACATGACAACTGCACATAGCCCGCACCCCCCAGCAACGCACGCACACATCATTCATGCATGCAACACATCATTCATGCACACGCTGAGACTAAACAAAATGTTGCAGTTCTTTTCCTTTCAACAACATACGCATTTTTTTTTCACATAACGCATGCAACATACACCATACATGCACACGCAACATCTCAATCACCCTCTTCCATCCTCCATACTAACGCATCATCTCCTTTTCTTCATACAATATTTTTTTTTTTTTAATGCTACAAGCCGGGAGCAGTTTTTTTTCTATACACGTTTACTGCCTATCAACGCACACTCGCATGGGAAGGGAAAGGAGATGACTGCCAGTGGGCCGGAGGTGGTGTGAGGCGGAGGCTTCGGGTGGTGGTTGTGGCGTGGAGGCGAACCGAGGAAGTGGAGTTGTTTTAGGTGCGTACGGTGGAGGGATGGTGAGGTCAGTGGGGCAAAGCGATGGGAAAGTGGAGTGGTGCAAGTGCGGCTGGGGTTCACGGTCTATGCTGGGTGGATGTGGCGGCAGATGAGGGTAGGCTATGGCAAATGAAAGTGGCAACGTGCATGGTGCTTCATATTTATATTTAAATGAAGGAAGGAATATGAAGAGAAAGAAAATATGAGGAAGAAAACAAGGTTACCTGAAACTATGAATGAGCAGTGGAAAGTGAGGAGCGAAATAGTTTCTATTCTCTTTGTAAATATAGTTACAGTAAATAACCTTTTTCCCTTTTCCCCAGCTGTCCCGTGTATTCCCCAAATTCTCTCACCGAAATTCCAAACGTTTCTATCAATTCCCAGGCCAACCACCCACTCATCTACTACATTAAATACATAGCTGACTTTATTTTCAAACTTCTTTTGTAAACGGGTTGAAACTTGGGCTGAAATTAGTTCAATCGGTCCGTCCGAAACCGTTAAATCAACGCGACGAATTATGCCGGACTCCGATTCGCGCAAATAAATATACCGTTATGATCAGTGCGACGATGCGCTTCCAACGGTATACAGATTATTGCGATACGATGGTTTTATAAAATCCGTATTTACGCCGCTAAAATTGCGCGTTTTGCAGAACAATTTAAACGGAGCAGGCGATAACAGTTTTTGACGAAACGAATTTCATAATCATGATCAGAATAATTTTTACAACATAACTGTGTAAAATATTTTGATTTGGAAGATAAATTTTACGCAGCTTTATATGGACTGATATACAGTAAAACGCGAACGAAGTTTACTGTAATAATTTGCGACGAAACTTTTTCTATGTCCATAACTAACTAGACGCATGTCATAAATAAAGTTTGGACGTAAATTGAGATCGTTTACAAATTTTCACAATTTTACATTAAACGATGGATTTTAAAGTTTTAAATCGGGTCGGAAATTCAGGGTCGTTACACTGCTTGAGCTATGAAGTCACTTCATATCTTTCGGAGTAGTCGTGTCATATTTATGTATTCATGTATATTATTGTCAATAATGTACTTGTATATATGACTTCCTGTGTCGACCGTTGTAGTTGTATCATAAGTATTGCATCACATGTATTGTAACTGACATCAGTTATTGTATGTAAGAGTCTTTCCGTTTTATCTGTGTTCCGCATTTACATTATCTGTGTTATTATTATATTTACTGTCCTAAACTATTATGTACCATCGTAGTTCATTTTATACTGGAATTGGGGTATGTCGATGGGAGTAAATAAATTAGAAATGAAAAATGGAAGAATATATATATATATATATATATATATATATATATATATATCACTCCTATCGAGATAACCAATACTAGTGTAAGGCCTAACTACTGATGGCCGCTCCTCAACAGCCTTATTCTCCGCGCTAGTTGACAGCACTACACCGTAGTGTTCTTGGCTAGCGTGGGTATAGAGGTGGGGCGTCACAATACACATATACATGAATTAAAGCTTACCACAACTATTGCTCCACAATGACATCTTGAACGCCAAATCAAACTCCTAAGATTTGAATCTAATCGCTTCATGAAAACACTACTAGTAGGAGATCTATGCACCTTTCTTTATTTGATTCAAATTTATTTTTTAATATGAAAATAATGGAGGAGAAGGACTATGTTATTTTCGACCAAAGGCACAGGTGGAGGAGAGTTAAAAAAAAGTGAGTGTCAAATGAGTTTAAATAAGAGAATAGAAAGAGATGGATCTAGATCCACTCTTAGGACTATATGGGCTTCTGTTTCACTTCAAACCAGATTAGTATTTTACATTCAAATCAAATTCAAATGCACATATATATCTATACTGATACGTGTGTATATAACTTTTATATACGCACAATTTTCAATATTGATCAACATAAATCAAATAAAAATTTGCAATTAATATTTCACAAATATTAATTAATTCAATTGCTTTATAATAATTATAATTCTATTAAATCAGGTGGTAGTAGGAGTATTCAACATTGCGAGTTGTGTGAGTCTTGGTGCAAATTCGGTGAATGATTTAATATCAAACAATTTGAATCTTAACGTGCATACGTCATCTTAGCTAATGGTGTGATAGTTCAACTAAATTTATTGCTTGCACAACTTTAATAAAATTTAATTTTACTTATTTTAAGTGGCCCCAATAGTGATAATTATTTACACCAATTCTCTTCGTCAAAACTATAACACATTAGGTCTTATAGAGTTTGGTATTGGTTAAAATTCTAATATCATCCACATTCAACTTGTGTAATCCAAATACAAAGTCGTTGGTTCAACAATA
The DNA here is from genome assembly GCA_030765085.1 of Allium cepa. Taxonomy (NCBI): domain Eukaryota; kingdom Viridiplantae; phylum Streptophyta; class Magnoliopsida; order Asparagales; family Amaryllidaceae; genus Allium; species Allium cepa. Next base: position 62,631,667 of record CM060931.1, read on the forward strand.
ATAATAATTAACAGAACCGCCCTAGCGGAGACTTTTTGACTTAGTTAACTTCAGTTGGCCATGATACTAATCTCATATAATTGAGGAGACGAATCGCCTATTGAATAGTGTTTCACTTTCAATTCTTTAACTTAACTTGATTATAATCATTTGATGGACGTCATTCCATAGCTTAATGATAATCAAAGTGGAGTTTCCATATTGAGCTTGATAGTATTCTCAAGTTGAGGGAATTGAGTAATATTATTGCATCAATATTTCTTATTTGACCTTAGTTATATCAAACAACAAAAAACCATCGAATAAGTCATTCCATAGTTATCCAATTACTATTGGTACGTAACCCCTTGTGCCCTTAGCAACCATAAGTGATGCATTGCCTAGCATTTGAAGAGAGTTACATACTCTAGTCTCTACGGATGTATCAATACCCAGTTTCGATGCATCTTGATTAGGAATATGTAAAACGATGTATTTATTATATTTTGATGAATTGCTAATGATTACAGTACACTTGTAATTATTATCACAAAACATGCCATTTATGGATTTTATATTAGATATATTTAAATAATATAATTAATTAATGCAACATATTATGACAAGTGTATAATAAAAATAAAAACAACTTTTTATTTTGAATGAGATTGTATTATAAAGTTGATAATTTACAGTAAAAACTACGTAATTGCCCCTATGGCATATCCCTAACTCTATCAATCTCCCAGTTGCATTTGGTGCCAATTATGAAGTCTCTATCTTATCCCTTGAATCAGTTTGATGAGAACTAATCAAGCCAGTCCTTTGTGAATGGATCTGCGAAGGTGCTTTAATGATCTACTCTTTCGATCAACTCTCTTTGATGTTGATATACTACCTTTATCATATGAAACTATTCAGAGTATGTTTCGCGACTTCTATTAAGCTCTTATCAATACATTGTTATCATATAACAATGATGTTGTATGTCAATACTTGAAATCATCCATAGCTATTATTTCAAATATTGCATTTTGGAGAAAATCTCGAAGTGATATCTCAGCTGAAATAAAGAAAATTTAAAACTTTGATATCTAACTAAACTATCAAATCTCATATTTCTGAGAAAACCTCATGCTAATATCTCGCGTGAGATGAAGGAGATTTAAAACCTTTCCCCTATCTTAGTTATATATCTGTGCATTCATATTTATATATTACTTTTTTGTGGAACTATTCAATACAACGTACTTACCATTTTCATTGAATCAGCCACAACCTTTTGTTTGGAACATTTCCAATTTAAGGCTTCTTAATTAAGGTTTAAACACGAATTTAATATTGATATTGTTAGTGCAAAAATGTAGCACCAGCACCCAATGGATTATGTAGAGAATGAAACTGAAGAAAAAGTAAATAAAAATGAGTAGAAACAATATACAAGTTTTATAGTGCTTTGGCTAATCTTGGCCTACATCCACTTGAGCATTTTATTGATGATAGTGCTATTTTACAAGTGTTATTCTTATGGTTACTGCTCGATAGCCAATTACAAGAAACATGTAAAAGAGTGCTTGAAAACTCAAAAGATCCTCGAGACAATGCTCCTCCATGCCTATTTATAACTGTAGGTCAGCGGGAAATGCCACTACGTTCTTCTCCACGATCTTCATGATGTAGTAGCGGTTGCATTCGCAAAAAAGTGGATAAGTCAGCAAATAACTATAGATCGGCGATCCATAAGATTGACTTATGGATTATTTTAGTCACTTTGACTGGAAGTGATATATTGTCAACTTTGTGTTTCCAAAATTATATACATTGCTATGGGCTTGTTTCTGATTCAATTAGATGGACCGATGGAGGAACAAACTTGCTGATTTCTGATTCTTGAAGTTTCGATAGCAACTAGCATACAAGCCATCCATGGAGCTTAGAATAGGCTTTTGGCATCAAGACTAAGTAGCATGATGAAAATGAAGTGATTTTGGGGAGATTCTATGGATTAGTACCGACCATAGCCATGGATAGATACCGATCAATATGATTGATGGATTGATCTTGGAATTTTTCGAAATGGTTTGGTCTTTGTCTCGTAATATTGATTTTACTTACTTGTTGGACTCTATTGCTATCTCTTCGGGCCTTCTACCTTGATATCTTTCACGTTCTATTCAAGTCAGTCTAAATACTACCTGGCCAAAAGGCTAGGTAACACTTGCTCCCCAAAGTGCATCTTGTTACAAACATGATGTGCTTTGTATCGAGACAAGTCGGGGATATCGTATCAGGTTCCAATCCATGCTTCGAATAGTTGTTATTCTTTCTTCGAATCTTTTCAGTAAAGTGTAACATTTACATCCATTTTGCTATGGAACTTCGCTAGCATTTTGAGACTATAAAAACTTAGGTGCGCCTTTATGATTTGTCATTTCAAGTTTGGCAATCATGAACTGATCCCTTTTTAAGATCATTCAGGTTTGAATCTACCTTTTATTGATTTCAGTTGTTGAATGTCAAGCACGTACATGCACAAATTCTTTGACTTTCTATCACATCTTGGTTCCTGTGAAACACTAGATACATACATATATATGCACACATGTACATATATTTCATTTTTTATTTTTTATTTTCAAATGTCAACCCATCGGTACCGATCTATAGGCATGGATCAGTGCCTATGGGTCGGTACTGAACCATGGCCTTAGAACAAGGCGATTAGTCTCCCTGGGTCATGGCCTATGTACTTAAGCTGTTCCCTTTCTTCCTTCACTTATCTTCTTGACATTGATTTTGAGCTCATGTCTACCATTAAAGCAATTTGCCTCCAAATCTAAACATTGCCATTAGCATTACCTTGTCACCGTCCATCACCACACATTGAACTATTGCCTCCACCACCTAAATTTCGGTCATCGCTTGTCCTTCTTGGATGGTACCCGATCCATTCGACATAGAATCCCAATTCATGATTTAAAGCATGAATCGAATGCTCTCTTTGCCCTTGGACAATATTTGGTAGGCGATGGTAGTGAAGATGAACACCGGCGAACTTCTGCATTAATGGCAATGCTTTTGATTAAGGGAATGAAGTGTAAAAAGGAACGAAACCCACTAAACATATAGATGATACCGGTTCCACCCTTAGGGGTTTTCGACCTTCAATTTTTTTCTGAAAGTTATAATATTGGACGTTGTTCAAGTTTGGACAAAAGTTATTCCATGGATTCTTAAGCATTTTCAAGTCATGGTCAATGATGCGAAGATTCGTCGAGACGATCGGTGGTGGCTGTCACTTTGGGTAAACTTCATACTTTAAATGAATTGTTGCACAATATCAAAAATCATCTGTAACGGCCCTGACTCGACCTTCGAAAATTGGCACCGAATACGACACTCGTATTCAAATGCCGCAGATCCAAATGTCGAACCTGGTTCGCCGGAGCTTATAACACATTAAGTACAACACAGCGGAAGAAAAAGAATATATCAATATACAACATTGATACAATATCTGATACAATATGATACAACAGATGATACAATAGATATCAATATACATCAGAGATATGATACAAGGCAATAGCAGCGGAAAGAAAAGATAACACTAGCAGCGGAACAATATCTCCAATTATGGTCTTCAAGGAGAACTCCAGTATCGGTAATCTCCATCTCCAAAGCACCAATCCAGAAATAGCTCGTACTCCTAATAACGATACACAAAGATAAGCAAGTGCAGTCATGATCCAAAGACTGAACTAGCTCCAAATAATCTACTAATCCTGACTATCTGAAAAAAACCCCAACTCTAGACTGCCCGTGTGGGAAAATTATGGGCATCCAGAGTTTAGGAAAGGAACAATAAACTCCAGGTCAGTCATCGGACATGTGTGAGCAAACAAAAATAGTTTTTATCTTTAAAACGAACAACAAAAGAATTTAAGATAAATCCGCGATGCTTTTTGGAAAATGAAACTACCATAAGGCCTCCCGCCACACACACAATGCAAACGCAGAATTGGAGGAGATTTCTCCTTATGATAGTCAAAAATGCTTGATACACGAAAGCCATTTGATATTATTATTAGTGCATAGTGGGAAAACATTTCGAAGGTATAATATTAATCCAAGCCAGCATAGACATTCCGAACTATGCCTACTATAGCTACCTCCAAACAGTGGGGCGCCACCATAAGTAGATGGCAGGTAATACAACTAAAACCTACAAGGTGTGTATTGGATGAATGGATTTCCAACAAATGGTTAGGCTAAGGAACTTCCTATTGCCACATGGGAACGCCTCTACAGAGATGCCCCGAGAACCTACCCGGCTCTCTGCTAACACAAGGTCGGCTACCACCTTCCCGGGGAATAAAACCTAAGATATGCCACCCTCGGTCCTTTAGGACCATTATCCGAGAATCCTCTACGCCAACAACATCACACAGTAATAAATATACTACAGTGCCTACATGAGTAAGTATCTGGGCTCCATACCAAGATACCACCCTTTTCCAGAAGGAACGGTCATACCCTAGGGGAGCTACCCCTGAAACCTTGCTGCATCTTTCCTGTTTCGTCCATTACCGGTTTGTGAGGCTTGATGAGGTCTCATCCACAAAGCTACGCTTTTTCACAAAGCCACGCTTTGATCAACAAATGATCAGCAGCACTTCGTATGCCACATTACCAAATTGGGAATGTATCACTAGTAACCATCAACTACATAACCTCTGAGCTCATACGTCTCAGAGAAGGGTGTTAAGCTAAGAGAATAAATTATCCGCCACCAAGCAGAAATGTATTCGATAGAAACCGGTTTTACATCTCAAAGTGTAATGTCGGACACACATCCATACAAGTCTGTTCCGGGTTCGAATAGAACTGAAGGCACTTACGAAGAAGCCCTTGCAAATCCGGATAATCCCTAATCACGTCTGGACTTCCCATCACATATGGAGTCTATATACCGGGGATCAGTCGATGCAGAGACATTCGACGAGTTGTCCTTTCGTTTTCGAAAATATCCGGTCTTCACCACCGGTCTTCAAATGCTATCCATAGCGTCGTATCATTATTCGGAAGGGTTGTATGACCCAAGGTCCTCTCCCGGCTAAACCGAATAAAGAGCGCAATATTTAAAAACATATGGATAAAGGGATTTCGATTAAGTCACAACTTAAAACCCAAAACTTTCTCTTCAAATGGATTAAACAAATTACCATTTTAAATCTTTTAAACAAAAAGATTTATTTAACAAAGTTAACCTAGTTTCACAAAGATCTATTCATAGATTCCCAAACAATTTCCATTTCATTAAAGATTTAACTTATAACTTTCAAACCCGTTTCCAAAGATTTATTCATAACTTGGAAAACCATTTTCATTTTACACTTGAAATCCTTTTAACACCAAATTAGAAGTTCATTTCGTATGTAAAAGCTTATATTATTTGAAAACAAATAGTTTTCGTTTCGAAAAAACCCAATTATACTTATACAGGTTAAAATCTTGGGTTAAATTTAAAGTCCCAAAACAACACTTTAAAAAAAATGGTTTAAAACCCATATAAACTTGTATAACCTCTTTAAATCATAAATAGAATTCAATTTCAAATTTTAAATTCAAATTTAAATCAAATTTCAAAACTAAATCAAGTTACTCAAAAATAACTTTAATCTTTGAAATCCCCCTTTCAAAAATTTTATATTTTAATCCCAACCCATTTCTAAAACCATTTGGATTCAAAAATTCAGTTTTAAAACAATTTCAAAAATCTGTGACTTAACCAATTTCCATGTGCAATTCATATTTGTGTGTGTATACGTGTAGTCCAGAGGGTTTTACATGATAAAAGTGCAACATTATCAGTCAGCATAGATTCAAATACAGCAATATATTTGATAAGCAGTATAAACTACAACACTTATATTTGATAAGAGGTATAAACTATAACGCTTATCTTTTATTCACAGATCACAGATATATATCATAGATAATAAATTACATTAAACATAGCTCAAATCAAACAGTGCATCACAATCAGGGATAAATCATCCAATCCAAACATCCATAAGTAATATCAATTAATTATCTGATTAATTTATACCAGAGTAGTCACTAATCTTGGTTAATTAATGTTAATTCATTATAAACCACTTAATTAATTACAATAATTTATTTACCCTTAATTGATAATCATCCCTTAAACACCTTCATTAATTAATTAACCTTTAATTACTTTATCACATTAATTAATTACCCTTAATTAATTAAAATAAGTGATTATTCTTAATCACTTAATCATCGTTAACCATAAATTAACTAGCAATTAGTTTACCTTAATTAATTACCTTAATAAATTAGAAATTAATCTACCTTTAATTATTAATTTATAAATTAACCTTTAATTGACTTCTTTAATAAATTAGCCTTTAATTAATTAATTATTTTCAAATTAATTACCTTAATTAATTAATCACATTAATTAATTATTCTTTAAATTAATTAACTTTTAAACACTTGATTAATCAATCTTTAATCATAAATTATCCATTCTTAATTAAATTAATTAATCAAACTTAAATTATTAACTAATCTTAATTACGTTCATTTAGTAATTATTTTCAAGGAATTAATTACCCCTTAATTATAAATTAAGAGTTTGATTAAATAATTACCCTTTTGAAAGAATTTTTCATATGAATTAACTAAAGGCTTTGTAAGTTAATTAACAGCTTAAACATTATTTATGATAAACCATTTATCTTAATTACGTTAATAAATTTTATTACTCAATGGATCACATTTATTAAGTTTTTTTTAAAATAAACTTTTAAAACAAAGGTTAGACACATATATTAAAACACTTTAACTAAATTAGTCTAAAACGATTTATTTTAAACCTTTGACTGATTCCCAAAACTTAAATAAACAATTGTTTAAAAGAATTAATTGAGGAATTTATTTTCAAAACTTGTTTTGTTTTTTTCTAAATTTCAAATCTTTGTTAAATATCTTCCCTTTTTTAAAACACTAGGGCCTACGCTCCAAATTCCCATCTTCTTCTTCTTGTCTTTACTAAATTGGTTTTGTTTTAAATTAAAAGGAAAAAAAGAAAACTGTTACGTCTAGTTTAATATCCGCATCCCACACAACTTCGAGCCATAGTTCGAAAAACTCGAGTACGAAGCCGAGCACACAAGCCAAAATCACTGAGTCGCTCACATTTTCCCTCTACTTCGAGACGTTCGCGAATCAACTCGAGTTCGTACCCGAGCACAACATCGTCTTCACTAAAGTTTTGCAGTAACCCACACCGCCGTACACCATGTGCACGATTGCCGCAATCACCTCCGGTCGATTGCGTTGCTCTCGACACGTCACTAATGACTCCCACGAGTTTCTTCACCACCCAGATCATCCAATTTGACGACAAATCGAATTTTGGCATCTCGAATCGAACTGGCACCCAAGCTTCATCAATGAAATCGCCTCGCGCCAATGATTCCCGCTACCGGAATTCATGCGAACTCGACCAAAGCTTTGACACTCACTCACGAGCCTCCTCCCCTTGGTCCGATCCCCTGAAGCATCTCGACGACGTCGCGCCAATTGCATCTTTGCCATCATTCTAAACGAACCCTTAAACCCTACGAATACATCGTGCCGCCACCACGCCCCATTATAAATGCTTCGAATATTTTTCTGATGATCATCAACATGTAAGCCACCTTCACCATTGATCACGGTGCTCAATTCAATTCTAATCGTCGGAATTTGGCCAATATGTGTTTTCCGTTCAAACCCATATCCCCACTTCAATTTGAAACTAAAAATCCAAATTTTACTTTTAAAATTCAACATTCCCGAGCACAAATCAGATTGTATAATCAAAACCAGGAATTAAATCATTTGATTTTCTTACCATTAAAAGGTCATTACTGTGAAATTTTAATTTCCAATAACTATCTGTTAATTTTGCCTATTTACATCTTTATAAACAATGCTATACCCATATAAACATTATTCATTCAGCGATCAAATCCTAATATGTTTTGTGTTGGGATAATTTTAAATTTTCAAGTAAGGTTTAAAACCTGGAACAAAGGCATGTTTTTGGCCTGTACACCAATATGCACACAGTCCTTTATATCTATATAAAAGCATACAAACACATTCACACAGTCATTCAGACATAATCCATATCATACTTCAAAGACAAATCCAAGCATAGCAGGGCTAAGGGTTTTGCTCACCTGGTTGATGAAGCAGAAACAAGAACTTGATATTTTGAAAACCGAAAGTTGGACAGAGAAGCATTTTGTTTGTGTTTAGCTGCCTGAAACTTTGAATCTGGGACTTATATAAAAAAATCTTTGCTTAATCACTACTATATTTGTTTATTCAGTTCATCAATGACGTACAAACTTAAATTTACTTACAGTTTTGAATTTGTTTAAAGCTTCAAATTTGCTTTTTTCCTAGCTGCAGACTTTACACTTGAACTTGATTTTTCCTGCTACTGATTAACATAATTGTTTTAGATCCTTGCTTGATCACTGATTAACAATCTTCAGATTTAAAAAGAAATAAATCCACTTGCGTTTCAATATTTTCAGAAACTACTGCATTACTTCCTTTGGCTAAAACTGCAGCAGTTGTTTTATGAATCTGCAGTTTTGAATTGGTGTTAAATTTGATTTTAAAATCATAACTTCATTAACTATAAAGTATAATATTTACTTGAAAGATGGAACATACATTACAGCTTGATGCTTTAAGAAGATTTCCAGATTTTTTTTTTGCTTTTTTACTTTGAATTGAAGAAAAACCGACCGTTTTTTCTTTCTTTTTGTTTTTTTTTCTTTTCTATCTTTTCTTGGTATTGGAGTTGAAAGGCTCAATCTCTTGTTATTGTTGTTTCAAATTTGTTGAAAAGTTAAATAATTGAGCATGGGGAGATGAAAGGTTTTTTCAAATTTTAAATCTTATTATTTTATTCAAGCAATTATATTGGGAGCCATTTGTAAAAAGAAATGATTATGAGATCTAATGCATGTTGATTGCTTTACTCCATCTCTTTTGTATATGTTTATCATTTGTAATTTTTCAAAGACAAGATTTTTTTTATTAATCTCAAAGCTTTTAATTCCTATTTTATTTTATACATTTTATTTGAAATTCAATATTTGTTTATAAACTATTTATTCTTACATTTTAAATCAAATTTCTATTTATAATCAAAAATTATTTATTTATTCTATAAATCTCTAACTAATACACAATTTATTTTTCAAATTAATTTAATTGCCAAATTAAACTTGGTAAATTTTCAGGAATGTTACATCATCACCACATGACACCGCTCAACACTGCTTTGGACCTTCACTTTGGCACATGCAATCATTTTAATCTATTTGACATCAACTATGTGTCGAGTTTTGATAGTTATGGCTCATAGAATTTCTAAGCGTCTCTCTGCTCAGGTTGCATGTCCATCAACTGTCTAACATGTCGAGTCAGATACCGAGTCAAGATCAACTACAGCTCATTCTGCATAGGAAACTCCGGTGTAGCCTGCACCTCAACCAAAAAATCCACAAGTTGAACATCAGGTTCCGAAAGCTGCAATAGAGCCTATGGAAGGGCCGAAAGTTAAACCTGCTCCTGACACTCTTGAGGACGCGATTAAATTAGATGATCCAATTTACTCCGTCGATTCTAAGATTATGGAATGGTCTCTTAGGAGGATTTGTGATAAACATGGCATTCTATTTGAGGACATATTAACCCCAAAGCGTTATTAAAGAGCACACCATCCATCAGATGAGTATACAACATGTATGATATGCATGTAAAAGTTATATTTTTACTTCTATGTTTAATATATTTTTATTTAAATAAATGAGCATATTAGGATATTTTACATGTTCAAACTAAAATTTAAATTTTTTTCGAATCATCATTTATTCATATTCATTTGGGGCATAAAATGGTAGCGTATGATTTAAATTGAGAAAATTTATTTGCACATTTTTATTTTTACTTGTAGGAAATGAAGTGTAAATATGAAGAGGGTTCATAGACGAATGCATGCACATATGTTGAAGGCAAATGAAGAATGGAAATAAATGAATTCATGCAATATGGAAGAGCCTACAAAACGACTACCATATGATACATAAATAAAAGCACGTACGTATGTTAATAAAATAAAGGCATGTTAATGAGGGTTAATTAATTCCTAATGATTACTTAGAGGTTACACTTTCTTAAGGGCATTTTAGGTAGTCCCCTAAAGTATGAATAGGGTTTTAAGCATGTATAAATATGCCTTATGTTTCATATAACTATCTTCTTACCTTTCATGCAGTTGTAGCCATAAAACCAAAGATAAATAAATGTTTCTTTCATAGCTTCTTAAGCCTTGTTTTTTTTCTTTTATGCAATTTCTATTTATGCTTTATTTTATGCTTTCTTTTATTCTCTTATGCTCTCATTTAATTCATGCAATTAGTTTAGATTTATTTTATGCAAGTAGTAAGTTCTTTTTTCTTTTAGTTAGCACTTCTCTTCATTTATATTTATGTTGAAATCAATTTATGTTATCATTTTTTCAAAATGAGTAGCTAAACTTCTTCAATTTAGAGGTAATTAAGCTCTCATTAAACATGTTAAATTAACATAATGATTTCATTTCTTATCTCTCTTATGTGCTTGATAGAAAATATGAATGATGGTGGTTTATGTATCTTTTTATTGAATTTTGATAGCCTATGTTGACATCTCAAATAGGCTATGCTTAACTCTATTTAAAACATAACTATTTTATCATTTGCCCAAGTGATTTGATCATGAAAGTCAAACTCGAATCAAAATTTGGTGGTTTATGTTACCAATGATCAGGCGGTTGGTTGAACAGATTAATCATTTCCCACACAACTTGACCCGAACAGTTATGCCTTCCTTCATAGTCTATTCATCATACTTGTTCGCTACTTTGATCGTGTCCTTAGTAATTAAGAGATTCGACATTTTTTCAGTTGCAAGCGCCGTGAGGGAAATCTTTCCTTCATCTTCTTAGATCCATCAAGGGATTATCGAATTATAGTTAGCACTTGGAATAAATTAAGCTATTTCAAAGAAGAATTCATTTTAGTTCACTGGCCTCTTGGGTTTCCGTGGTGATGGTTGTCTCTTCTTAAGTTCAGTTCTTGCTTTTGCCATGTGACTCCATGGTCGTAGATTGGCTATTTTTGAACGCTTTTTTCGTTCTTTGTAGATGTACCATGTAGGCCCAGTAATGCAGCCTTGGCGGAGACCATCTGACAACTTCTTTTAATCTTGGAGGAAGAGAGGGTAGCCAAAGTCATTGCTTAGGGATGAAAATCTACATGCCTATAATTTGTTGGAACTTGATCGTAGTGTCGGTGGAGCTTCAAAAGCCACCAATGGTGATGGGAACGATTCTTCATCTGTGGAAGATGGAGATCATGCACTAGTGCTCCAGTCCAAAAAGTCTGGAAACATTCAACGGCGCTCCAAAGAGAGTAAGATTAGAGGTAGAAGTGAAGGAGCGAGAGAATATGGTGAAGAAGGTGAAGACGATGATGATCAACAACCTCTTAAGTGGAAAATCCTTAAGATTAAACTTCCTAAAAAGAAGACTCTGATTCCACCTCCGCCAGCTACGTCTACATTTGAGACTCCTGTATAGACTTACGACGATCCTTATTCTAGTCTTGGGTCAATTCCATATGTAATCGAGTCCTATGGCCTCGCCAATATGAGACTCGAGGAAGTTGGATCCCCAGTCGTTTCTTTGAAGATGTTCCTTTGACTGAAATAGGAAAGATCACCCCTGTCAGCAAGATTAAGACCCATGGTCCGTCGAGGGAACACTAGGACACTTGCATACAGACAAGCATGCACTGCACTTTAATCAGCCCACGTTGTGTTCTAATTCAATCAAGGCTAATCCATCTTTGTTTTATTTACAAATTCGATGGATCGAGGACTATATGAGGATTTCCAAGATTAGAAACAGATGTGCAAACCAATTATGTGACCCCATAAACCTACTTATGAATTTGATTCCAGTCGGTGTTCAAGCCGTAATCGAGAAAGTAGAGAAAAAGACTATAGGCCACATGATTCCTCATCTAAGCATCGATCTAGATCCAGGTCCTCTCAACCAGAAGTTCGAAAAAGCAATCTAGTCAAAGTGATGACGTCCTTCATAATGACCCCTCTCGTGCTTCCCTTTCAACCAAGCAGACAACAGTACCGCCTCATACTTCTCAACAGTCTCATCATCCATCGAAATCCACTACTTTCAATTCCTCTCGACACAAATTTGATAAAACGCTTATCGAGAAGCTGGTTGAATAGCCTATCATTGAAAAAGAATAGCTGATTGCTTCAAATCCTTAAATTGTCGAGTTAAGCATTGTTTTTCAAAGATCAATTCCAAAGGCATCAAGTTTGTGCCAAATTTGAAAGACATTCCTTTGAATATTAGGAAGTAGATGGTATCCTATGTTGAAGATGTGTATGATTAGTACTTTATCTGGAAAAGTCCAATTGAGTAGATCCCGAAATATGCTGGGAGTTTAGAGATTGAGATCGCAGGAATGAATCCAACGGAAGACCAGAATAATGAGATCATTGCCCATCTCGACCAATAAGTTACCAAGTTAAAAAAGGCCAAAGAGGACGTCGATCAAAAGTTAGGGATTTAAAGTCTATGATCGAGCAAGAAAGAAAGAATTGTCTAATCAAAGTGGAGTCTGTTTACCATAGAAATCATGATTTGGCCAAAGAAGTAAAGCATTAAAGGCACATCCTCAAACAAGAAAAGAAAGAGAAAGACAAGGCTCTTCAGACCGCCTATAATTACTATGAACAATTGCTTAATGTGTGCAAGGAGAGAGATGATGCGTGCGAAGAAAGAGATGATGCACCAGATAAGGCAAAAAGAGTGAATGAATTGGTGACATCCGCAGAGAGACAGATTAAGGATAGCTTCGATCCACTCATCACTAGCTACAACGCTAATGTTCTTAGGTTCTAAGATTTAGCATGGGTCGGTAAAGCTTATCCTCGCACCTTGGCGATGGCATGGGAGAAGGTAGTGCGGGATGAGCACGAACATTCTAAAGGGGCTGAAATAGACTTGGTGGAGCCGAAGAAGGAGATTTTAAGTGCAGAGGATATCGAGGCACTTAGCGCAAGTGAGCTTATCTTTCATTCGGATTTGGCTGATACGTTTCGAAGAGATCAAGCCAAAGATTCAAACTCCACTCCTGAGAAAATCACGACAGGTCTTACCTCCATGCCTCCAGCTGTCTTTGTCATTTCATCGGACCCTGGGTATAATCATGTGTTGCAACTTCATAAGCCGAGCTGTTATCTCCCTCCATGAGGGAAGCTCAGATGGTATGCCTGCTTGCACTTAGCCTTAGTCCGATGAAGGTATATTGTTGACCTCACCCATATTTGAGAGGGCACACATGACGCCGGTCGACGTCGCTATTCTCAAATTTTAGTTCAGCCTACAACTCCATGTCTTCCTAATAAAAGCTCTCAACCAAGGCCAACAATAATGACAGACGATCCAATGGTTATGACTATCTTTGAAATAATTTCAAGCATTCTAGTTAGTGATACTTTCAGTTTCGGTGCATAGTCGAGCCAAGTTCTGCGTGAAAAATGGACCGGTGAGTTTCAAGAGATTTAGATCAATGAGGATGTTTTAATGATAGTGACCTCAGGGTCTGTCATAAAGCCCACCATATAGGAGATCCATAATGAAAAAGTCCTGGACACCAACAAATTAAGCAAGAACCGATCGACTTCTTCCCTTCTCCATTATTCATCGCTTTACCCGATGATCCTATTTTCATTTCGATCGTGATTCCTATGGCCAGAGTTACTCAAAATGTACATGTTGCTCCTTTTGATATCACACCTCCGAAGGGTAAACAGAGCAGAGGAAGGACTAGGAACATACCTATGGGATCCGATGCTCCATCTTTTATGAAAAAGGAGGAGGAGGAGGGAAAAGTTGAGAAGTTGAAGACTTAAAATGATCGCTTGTGTTTGGTTATATTATTGTCGGACTTGTTTTTGTTTTTGGTGCCAAAAACACTTATATTTCATTCGAACTTTGCTTAGTGTCAATAATATAGCCTTTGTTTCATTCAAAGTTGTGTGAATTTGTCTAAGTGCTCTTTACACTCAATGTGTTTATGATCCATTTTCTCATTGTCATTATCGAACTAAGTTTAAGTCAATTTTGTTGCTTTTAAGAAAAGAATGATCTCCGAAAAGTCTATCTTCATACGACCATGTTCAACTCCAGAACTAGGTAGAATTCTAATTACTTTAAATGTTAAATTAACATCCCTTTCAAGGATATTTCGAGTACGATCGCGCCTTTATCAATCGTAGTAATTTCAGATGTCTCTCTAGACATCCTTTCTTAAAGTGAATGCACTGACCATGCCAAACTCTGGGATTTAGTTGGTATTAACCACTTAGCATAGTAGAGTAAACATTCTCATCCATAATGTTTGTCTTCGATCGAGACTAACTTTGAATGTTTATTAAAATTAAACAAGATCTGGCCTATCTCCGAGCGTAGAGCTTTCATCTTGCATACTCTGGACAAGGTGTGGATGCTTTGCTAAACTTTGGTCATGAGCAGTAAAGGAAAACTGTCTCATTTAGCCTTTGAAAATTTATACTCCTACCCCCAAGTCCTAAGTTAAATAGTTGTTTGGTAGTCTGACTACGGACACCAAATGCGGTTGAACTTCTTGCGTCCAACCATGGACTGCGAAAGTTTAGTCTACACCTATCTCTAGGCACCTGTACACCTGCATTTTGCATATGCAAGTTTATTTAAACATGACACCATTCATAGTACAAAATCGAGTATAGATATATCTATAAGCTTTAGAAGTCATTCCCTTTATAAAATGTTAGAATGAAGATTCTGTCTGGTAACATGGAAAGTATGTACGAATTTACATTCAAGTGATATACCATCACACATGTTCTCTATTCCACATCCATGGGAGTGAGATCCCATCCACCGTTGCCAACTAGAACGTGTCTTCTCCAAGTTTTTGCTCAATTGCATATGTACCTTCCAAAGTCTGACCCAAGTTCCAAGGGCCAGGGAAGATTCTTTGCAAAACGAGGTTGCCAATTTTAAAGGTCCGATCCTAATCTTGGTATTGTAATACTGTGCGACTCGGTTTCGGTGTGCAACGGCTCTCAACTCAGATTCATCATGCTTCTCATTTATTATATCGAGAGACTCCAGCAGGAGTTCCTTATTTGTCCATGGATTTTAGCGAGTCACTTGATTTGAAGGTACTTTAAGTTCAATTGGGATCATAGCCTTTAATCCATAAGCTAGGGCAAATGGAGAGTGGCCAGTCGTTGACTTGTGGGCCGTTTGATAAGCCCAAAGTGCTAACGGTAATTCATCTACCTACTTGCCTTTAGCCTTCCCCAATCGTTTTTTAGAATGGACTTGATAATCTTATTTACCTCCTCAACCTATCCATTCGTCTGAGAATGCAACAAACCTCCTTTTGATACGGTGCCTACGACAGAAGTCTTTGAACTTGGCACTGTCAAATTGGGTCCTATTGTTGGAAATGATCGTTTTTGGAACCCTAAAATGACAGATGATGTTTCTGACTATGAAGTTGATTACTTTCTTTGTGGTGATTGTGGCCAACGGCTCCACCTCCGCCCATTTGATGAACCAATTAACCACGATGATAGCATACTTCGTACCATCCTTAGCATCAGCAATACGCTAATGATCTGCAGCGCTTTCCTGTTTCAACATTCTAACTGTCGACAGCACGTCTAAAAGCAAAACTAGTAGCATTACCTAGGAGTAGACCATTAGGAACCACGTTTGATGGGTCAGTACGATCCCTCTTGATTGATTAGTACCAACCCATAAGCCTCTGTCGTGGCTCGGTCCTGCCTTCTGTTTCAACTTCTCGGCTTCCTTCTTTAGCATCTTTTGCTTTCGATCCCTCTGCCTTGTCTCTGATGATAAAAAACTACCTGATTCTGAATCAGAAGGTGCTATATCCCTCCTACTTCTCATGCGACTGTTGGTTAGTTGATTCAAATAAGTCTAAGCTCTACTTCACCTGCACGTTCATCTCATAGCGGTTTTCCTAGAGCTTGTCTTCCATCTACTTAATCATATGGTCCATTTCAACTCTAGTGACCACATCGGCAGTGTTCTGAAAATCTAAAGCGATTGGCTGTACAACCTCATTAAAATTTTGAGGTTCAATCTCCTCAACGTCTTCAGCAGCACATGAAGTGGTGGAATGGTCTCTTCTAGGAGCCATGGGAGAAAGCACCTGTGAAGATTTTCTGAAACTATATGTAGTTAATATTCCAACAATGAAGAAAACTAGATCTGTCTCTTGGATTTAGGAAATCCAATAGTAGATGATGAATCCAAACAAACCGAAGATCGGCTCTCAATGAAAGCACTAAATTGTTAGTACCAAAATGTGGCACCAACACCTAATAGATTATGTAAAGATTGAAATTGAAGAAAAAGTAAATGAAAATGCAAGAAATAATACACGCAAGGTTTATAGTATTTCGACTAGTCTTAGCCTACATCCACTTGATTATTTTATTGATGATATTGCTATTTTACAAGTGTTGTTCTTATGGTTCGGTACTACTCGATAACCAATTACAATAATTATGTAAAAGATTGCTAGAAACTCAAAAGTTCCTTGAGATGATGGTCCTCCATACTTATTTATAGTTTTAGGTCGGTAGAAAATGCTCTACCATGTTCTTCTTTATGATCTCAATGATATAACAATAGTTGCATTCGAGAAAACGTGGCCAAGTCAGCTATCCATAGGTATGGTTCGGTACCGATCCATAGGCATGGTTCGATACAGATCCATAAGATTGACTTATGGATGGCTCTAGCCACTTTGGATCGAAGTGATATACTATTAGCTTTGTGTTTCCAGACTTGCTTTAATTTATATGGACTTGTTTCTGATCCAATTGTATGGATTGATGGAGGAAAAAACTTGTTGATTTTTGATGCTTGAAGCATTCAATAACAACTAACATGCGAGCGATCCATGGAGCTCGGAATAGGCATTTGGCATTAAGACTATGTCACATGATGAAATGGAGTGGTTTTAGGAAGATTCTATGGATCAGTACTGACCATAGCCATGGATTGGTATTGATTCATCAGATTGATGGATTGATCCTAGAATTTTTGGAATGGTTTGGTCTCTATCTTGTGATGTTGATTGTACTTAGTTTCTAGACTCTATGGCTATCTCTTCAGGCCTTCTGCCTCGATAGCTTTCAAGTTCTATTCTTTAAGTCAATCTAAATACTTCCTGGTTAAAAGGCTGGATAATAAACATAATATACTGAATATCACTTGTGAAGTTTGATTCTAAGCGCTCCTTCATAAGGAGTTCGCTATTTCTAGAAATAGCTTCATTCGAGAACACTCTAAATAACCATTTAGTGATCTTAATTTGGATTTGATATTTGCTTACTATATCAAATACATTAGATAAACGTGATATCATACACGATACATCATGTATGATAATTTCTATTGCCAATGCATAGGAAATACGTTTTACATGACCCATATTAAACATTTTAATATGGTGTCTGTGTATGTCAATTGGGACATTCCCAACATCCTTAATACTTAGTATGGAAGATATAGTTTACATTATCGAGTATTAATACATCAAATTAGAATTGATTTTAGCATAAGTTATCGTTAACAAATTAGCAGTATGTTGTTTACTTATAGTTTAGAAATATCTATAATATTTAGTTTTCTTTCTTGTAGACACACGCTTTCTAGCATTTTGACTGAAAATCAAACTCTTTGATATTTTTATCAAAGCATTTATTCAACTCTAATGTTTGTTGAACAGTACTTTTGTATCCATGCTTGGATAATATTCAAAAACCACAAACTCAATATCGGTCCCACTGACTTTAAGATACTTTGGTAGTTAAGTGCAAACAATCTATTTTAAATCATTATTTATGATTTTTTTACCACACATATGCACCAAAACAAAAAGTCATGCCAAACGATAATTTTGTGAATAAAAACTAAATTACTAAAGTACGTTGAATGACAAATACGTTACATTAATTTCAATAATTGAATATTCCTATCGATGTTGCTCACTATATTTCAACCTCGTTACCTTTTCTCTTAAAGACATATTTGCACCCGATGGACCATATCCTTTCAAGTACGACTATCAAAATCATATTTTGATAACATACGTGGAATCCATTTTGGATTTGCACATCATACCATATGATGGAGTTGATACTCTTTAATGGTTTAATCGACAGTGTAGGATTACCTATTCTCGATATTATAAAAAACTCGTATTTTTTCTTCAATGTGCAAGAATATTTATTAGATACTCCAATGCGTCGTGTTCATTTAGGTTGATTAATTTCATTTAATTCTCATAATCAGTTTCATATTCGGATCGTATTCAAATCCATTTAAGTACCAATAATGTCTAAAAGAAATTTCTTCGCGATGAATACATGTTTATCAAAACAACTATTGTTTCTTAGTGCAATGTTACTCAAAAAATCCACCTTCCACCTAAGTCAGAAGGCCTTTAAGCAAAAGAAAAAAAGGAAGAAGCTCATATCAGACCTTCCGAAGAAGTCGTAGGGATTCAATCGATAATATGAAGCAATTCAAGACCCTTTGGAGGGAACGAATGGTTTCATTCTACAGTATTCAAGAAGCTCTTATCTTCCGAAGAGGACAAAGAAGTCAGTAAAGAATGAAAGACAACCTTCCGATAGCACTTAAGACAAACACGACACTTGGCAGCAATTGAGTGAAGAGCAACCTTCCGACATGGTTGAAGGGTTCACAATAGTCTAACAAAAGTGAAACCTTTCGATGAGGTCGAAGGGTTCACAATATTAAATAAAGACAAGCCCTTCGGCAAAGACGAAAGATCCATAAAAGCATAAAGGGGAGTAGACCCTCTGACAATGATCAAAGATCCAGGATGGCACGCGAAAGGAAAACCTATCGACGGAGTCGAAGGGTTTGCGACTGCATATAAAGTGGAGACCCTTTGACCCGGTCGAAGGCATGAAGTCGATAGCATAGCCGTCGGCATCTATAAATAAGACCGATGGGGTCCTATTGGGGGGGGGGGATCCTCCTCATTCTAATCTTGTAACTTCTTAATCAAAGGTTATAACCCTAAATTGATTGTGATTTAGAAAATTTAATAAAAAGGAAGACTTTTCCTGGATACGTAGGGGAGTCCTGGATTCTGTTAATTCCTTTATTATTTGCTTAATCCTTTGCTAGATTAACTTGTGTTTTCAGACTTAATCAATTTGAAAGGTTCTTGTCGGCAAAGACGATAACATTCCTTCTATAGATAATTCACATATCCCTACGAAGTTCTCTACCCTCTAACCCAATCCCCTCGACCATAAGGAGCAACTAATTTGAATCAACAATCATAATAACCCTTCGGAATCATTAGTGCAGTGGCTAAACCCTTTGACAAGGTTCGTTGCCCCTCATATTCCAGCTGCCTTAATGGCCTTTTGAACTCAAGCAAATAGTTGCCAAACCTTTCGTTAAGGTTGATATTTACTTCATGTCCATAAAGTCAATTATACCTTATCTAAGTCAAAGAAGGATACTCACTTCTACCTTTCGATAAGGATCAAGGTTGCCCTTTTTACAGAACAAATTAAGGAAATTCCATCTCAATAGAGAAGATAATTTCTATGGGATATCTTACATAGGATCAATTAATACAGAGATCATTGCATACCAATCCGACAAAGTCGAAAGGTTTCCCTAATTCCATATCTAAGCCTTTTGACCACGTCGAAAGGTTTGATTCGGAAGTGATCAATGAAGAGAAATATAAAGATAAGCCCACAAATTCTCAATCCTCTGGCACCGATCAACTCAACCCCATCATTCAGAGTAAGTTTAGGGCATTGGTCAAACATAACCGAGTCCTTTGAAGATCCTGCATATAACTATTTTTTTATTAAGTCCATCCACTTGGTTTCTTTGGGTGTTGGCCATAATTTTGGTTAACATTTTGGCGCTAGAAGAAGGGCTCGAATCTCCAATCTTGTGGTTAATTTCATAACATTATAATTCTCTGATCCTCATTGGACCAATTCTACATCATATTCACTCATTTTGATTTGACCATGGCCAAAAGATTTAAGAGGTCTGAAGAAGGTTCTTCCGAACCATACTTGACAAGGTATTCCTATGTAAATATCAAAGATTCCAATAGGATGAGGAGCAAAGACTAAGGCTTGAAGCACTGAGGATTATAAACAAAAAGAAGGAAAAATCTTATGATCCCAATAAATGGAACTTAAACCCCTTTTATGGAGGACCAACTCCAATTTCTTCACTTGGAAGAAGAATGAGCGAAAGTGATAACATTTTTGACCAAATGAGGAGAAATATTCGTTCATATTCCTACAGGACTATCTTTGAAAAAGAGATAATATAGGATTGTGATAGTTTCACATATAAATGAAGTAAGATTATAAATGAGGCCCATCATTCAAGGAAGACTACAGAAACATGGAAAATCCACGATTAAAGAAATACTGATAATAAAGGAACTGCCCAGTGGAAGTATAAAGTTACCATGAAATTTCCAACTAAAACCTTAAGACTGAAAGAAGAATCCTTGAAATAAGATCAACGAGCAATAAAAAGGAAACCAACTCCTCAAAAAGAATTATTTGAACCAACCTGCTAAAGAATTAGATGCCAATCAAAGACGGCTCAAAAGTCAAGACTTCTTGGAGAATATAATCTTATGACATCAATCGAAGAAATTTATATTAGAACCAAAGAGAAACTGAATTATTGGCCTTCTTAGAAAAAGAAGCCAGGGTTTGAAAGAAGATCTAAGGGATCATATTCCAACTTTCATCTCATAAACGGACATGATACAAATCAATGTAAGGTACGAGGGAAATGATCCTACACTTTCTAAGATAGGGAAAACTGAAGCAGTTTGTAAGGGATTGGACAAATTATGGAATAAATACTCTATTCACAAAATAAGAAGTCTACATGGTCGGGAGTAAAACACTCCTTAAACTTGGACTACCTAAAACAGTAGGATACCAATGATGGTAGAAAGCCCTTGGTTGTGCCAAGATGGCCAGGTCAAGGCGCCTCCTAGAGGGAGGGTGTAAGCCTTTATGCACGACAAAGTTAGAAATGGCTAGGTTAAAGCAGCACAAGCCCTTATCCGCGTCATGCCATGGCCAAGATAAGGCACCTCCTGGAGGGAGGATGGGTAATCCCTTGGTCCCGCCACGCTATGGCCTAGCCAAGGTACTGAACAAGCCTTTAGCCGCGTCACGCTATGGCCAAGTTAAGGCGCCTCCTAGAGGGAGGTCGGGAAAGTCTTCGGGCCCTGCTTGAGAATAAGCTAGTCAAGTGCACCGAAAACCCAGACGAAATATCCGACGGGCTAAGAAAAGTCCATGCCTGAAATGGGCATCGCTTAAAATGGCAACCACCAGAAAGTGGTAATGTCCAAAATGACAAACAGCCTGAAGTGGGCATTGCTTAAATAAGCAAAAAAATCGGACTAAAGAATCCCTTCTTGCAATAGGCCAAAGCAAATGGATAAAGAAAACTCGGACCCAAGAAAGAAAAAGCATGCATGATATCGTCAAAGCCTAAAGGGAGCGCATTCGACAAAAAGAATTAGAAAGAATTCTCCGACTTCTCTTCATGAACATCTATCAGATTGGTATTCTGGTCTTCTATCATTAATTACCAAAAATGATATTCCAGTCTTGTATTACTTATTGCCAAAAACGGTATTTTGGTTTTCTATCATTAATTACCAGAAATGATATTCTACTCTTTGGTTACTTATTACCAGAAATGGTATTCTGGTCTTCTATCAGTAACACCAGAAATGATATGCCGATCTTCTATTACTTATTACCAGAAATGATGTTCTGGTCTTTTATTACTTATTATCAGAAATGATATTTAACTTCTACTACTTATTGCTAGATTGGTTCTCTAGTATTCTATTATTAAAAACGGGATTCTAATCTTCAATTACTTAATTCCAAAATTGATTTTCTGGACTTTAGATACTTACTACTAATTATGAATTCCTGACCTTATATTATCTATCGTCAAAGATGAAACTCTGGGCTTCTATGACTTATTACCAAGGAAGGGCATTCTGATATTCTGATATTCCTTTTTTCTAAAGCTAGCATTCCAGCCCTCCATCATTTATCAAAAGATACTAAAGGTGACTTTCAAATTATCTTATACTTTATAATACCTGAATCTGGGTCCGACGATACCTTATAAAACTCTGCTATTAACACTTGAAGTTGGATGCCAAGGCTATTGTTTATTTAAACCCTAATTTGGGTATAACATCTTTGGATTTCTATCCATCTTAAGTGATTAAACCCGAGACAAAGAATATTACAAGAAGAAGATCACCACTAGAAGTCTTTGGATGGAAACTTTGGATTTTTAACATTTTGAAGATTCCATTAATAATGAAGAATAGGTCAAAGAACCGCCACATAATTCAACATTGGAATCCCATCAGCCAGGGGAAGGAGTGAGATCCATGATCATCTCTCATCATGATTAAAGATGAGATCTCGACATTTTAAATGAATTACTTTTCATACAATTGGAAAATTGTCTTATTGATCTAGGAAAATGATTTATTTAGACTAATATGTTAATTCTGGGCTAACAATTAAGAATATTGTTTGCTACATGTATCGCAGAGAAGTCAGAATGACAGGAAATTTGGATTTAATCAAGAAAAGGGTCATAAACTAAGACAGAAGATGAGAAGTGCATCAATCAACGGGAGGTACATCCAAATAAAAATACCAATAAGGTGCAGACAAAGGCAACAAAATAGGTAGTATTTAAAATATTATAAATAATGCATTATGTTATGCAACATGGCATTACTAAGGTATGGAAAATGTGTCGTATATATACATTGAGATTATTGTGACTCGATCAACTACTCATGAGAAAACTATAGATACTACAAGAGTAGTACCTAAAACTAAATTCCTAAGTATGGATTCCAAAGACTTATATAATGCCTGGCTACCTTTTGATTTTACTTCCATGTTACCAATTATCTCATAAAACCTAGTCATCCCGAAGTAGAGATCAATACAAGTATCACCACCAGCGGGATGCTCTAAAGCTTTAATATCTCAGCCCCTTTCCCTAAAGTTTTAACTTTGAATTCTCAATTTCTTTGAAGAACTCTTGAATGACGAGGCATTGAAAAGGATACAATTATTATGCTCCTTCATAACATAATTATTGGAAAAACTTAGGAATAGAAGAATTCTTGTGAGATTAATTCCTTTCGAAATCTACTGTTAATTTATCCCTGGTTCTTACAAATCTCGAAGCAGGAACTTTGAAAGTAAAACCAATCTTGCTTGGACCTCCTATATACAAAAATGTTTATCAAATTACTCTGTAATACATATTAAAATGTGTATCTCATCGTGACTTGCTACTGTTAATAAGATACAATCCCCCACAAGCTTTGAGTTAAAAGTCTATTCTATTGTAGTTTCTCTAATCCTGCCAAGAGTTTTGGTGGGAAGAGTCGCATCAAGCTTAACTACCTCTCAATTTTGAATCCAAATCATTTGTTCAACAAATAAATTCAAGCATCTTCGCACCAAAGCCTATTGTGAGAATTGACCTCAATTATTGTTTTAGTACGATGATCGTCTCGTCTTTTCTCTGAACCTCGATCTCCGAAAGGTCAGTGTAATTCTTACGGTTGCAAGCTACGGTCTTTTGGATAAGTGACCTTTTATACCACTTCGGTTCAATAATCTATCTCTAATAATGTCAACGTGAGAAAGTAAAAGTTTGGGGCAGTGTATCATAGCAAACTCTAACTCCTATTTTAGGTCAAAATAAGAAATATATATATATATATATATATATATATATATATATATATATATATTTATATCTTTGTTACCCTGAAAATGGACAAGAATTCCGATAACCACTTTGTCTACGTCTAGGGTTGAGAGATACTATACCTAACTTTGCCAAAGGCATTAGTGGAATGCACTACTGTTGATTTAGATGATACAATAACTATATCCAGAGTGATAGCTAGTGTACATTCACTATAATCACACTTCTTGGCTAATATGCTATCATAGCATAGTCATCAATCGATGTTGGATAAAATATGATTTCTTTTAAAAGAAAGTTCCTTGCTACTCTCCAAGGAAGCTGAATAGGAAGCAAGGGTATTCTATGTATAAAAATTGTTAACCTCAAGACCTTCAACATTGAGTCATTTTTGAAGATTTCCTCTATATAGCATATTGGCTTAGTTGGTCTCCTAGGACGACACGACCCAAGGAATAGATAGTCTGAAATAACATAGTAAAGACAAGCTAAACGAAAAATATATAACAAAAACATATGTTCATAATACAATTTCTTGTTACTTATTTATAATCACTCCTCCAGTTCATACAAAATCAACTTATAAATAAATTTGCGCCTATAATGCATGACCCATTTAAGGGAAATTTATTTAAATCAATCTGATTCAAAGCAAATTATAGCATGCCTCAGTATTTGGGTCAAGTCCTAATTTATATAAATATAGAAACACCTAAATAAAATCCCATTTAATTCACCTAAATATAAAAATTCCATGACTAAGTGTCAATAATACACTTTATACAGAATTACTCAAAATGTCTTTTTCTACCTCTATCATCCTGAATAAGATTAGAAACTCACCATTCTTTCTTGAGAATTTTCGTACCAAAGACGCGCTTTCTCTAAAAAAAGGGGGCTTCCCACTGATATTCAAAAGATATTAATGCAGAACTTGCCAACAAAGCATGGGTTTCATAATAATCCACTAATTCTTAAGAAAAAAAAGAGAAGAGCAGTCTTATGCAAAACCCCACCAGATAATCTCTAGACATCATCTACTTTCAAATCAAAGCGAGGGCTATAATTATGAAAAAGCAAAAAATCATTTAATGACATTCTCTAGAAATACGAGAGAGAATATCTCATTTTTCCTACCAAAATCCCGATTAGAATCCATTCGTCTTCTCCCCTCTCTCTTTTAATTATTATTATACAAACATTTATCTCTACAAAGAAAAACAACAAACATCAATGGCGGCTTGTAACATCCACCAAATTCACCCGGATTTTGTCGCGTCGAAGCACCACATTGTTGCTGCTGCTATGCATTAGTACCACTGAATCAACCGCAAGAAGCAGAGGAAGTAAACAGTACCCAATCTAGCAGCACGATTCACCAACAACCTAATGTCTTTAATCACCACATAAAACTACATACTACATGCTTTATGATTTAGCTATAATACGTTGTGGATGGATTTGGCCGTTTGGGACGCTTCCGGTGAAGACCTAGCACTGATGATGTATTCGCCTTATTAGCCAGTCTAGTTTGAATCGGTGATCGTCAACCCTGTCCATTTGTCCCCAGACTTGCCACCCTTTCCAAACGAACTATGATTAGTGAAGCCAACATTCCCTTTTTGTCAATTGTCTTTGATGATCGGTCCCGAGATATGAGCACCATTTCGAATATGTATATATTGTTTAATTGTTCTAAAAAATGTAATGTATAATAATATATATGGGTAAATATTTTGATATGTTAGTTTAGTTAGATTCTTGGAATGATGTTGTGAAACCGAGAATGTGCTTAACTGATTAATGTTTTGTTACATGATGCTTTGTTATAAAAAAATTGAAAGGTTTGGAACCCTCCAATCTTGTCGATAGTTTGTGAAGCATAAGGTTTGAAACTCTCCAACCTCATTAAAAGCTTGTTGACGAAGGGTTAAACCATTAAATTATTAGCTATTCCAATGATAAGGAAAAGTGAGATTCAGAATACCTTCCGACCTCGTCGAAAGGTTAAAAGAGGGTAAATCCATAATTGTCACCTTAATCTCCTTTGAAGGAGTGGAAAGGTCATTTTAAGTTATAAAAATTATACCAAAATAAGCTCCAGGCTACCCTATTTAGTCTAACTAAATCTTAACCCTATACTAAATACAGTTTCTTGAGTGAGAGGGAAGGCTAGTCTGAAGTTCTAAATCGAATTTAAAAAGTGGCCTCATTGTTTTAAAAGAGGTTAAGCTGTTTGAAAGAATTCTTTTAGTTGTACTTGTTAGTTATGTTTGTAGGGTAAAGAAGCTAGAAACTTTATGGATTTTGGAGAAGATGACTTGGAAAGTCAAGAGCATCCTTTTGCATGAGGGGAGGGGGGCAAATGTTACTAAAAGAATCCACCTTTTGCCTAAGTCAGAAGGCCTTTAAGCAGAAGACAAAAAGAAAGAAGCTCAGATCAGACCTTTCGAAGAAGTCGATGGGATGCAATCGATAATATGAAGCAATTCAAGAATCTTTGGAGGGAATGGAGGGTTTCATTCTACAATATTCAAGAAGCTCTTACCTTCCGAAGAGGACAAAGAAGTCATGGCAAGGGCATCCAACTCTATAACGACCTTTTCAAAAGCATAGTAAGCCTTTCGGACCGGTTCGAACATAAATTAAATACCTTTCGATAGTGTCGAAAGGTTAATGATAAAGGTAGCCTTCATAAGTCAGCAAAGGATGAAAGACAACCTTCCGACAACACTCAAGAAAAACACGACACTCGGCAGCAATCGAGTGAAAAGCAACCTTCCGACAAGGTCGAAGCGTTCGAACAGTCAAGCAAAAGAGAAACCTTTTGACGAGGTCGAAGGGTTCATAATATTAAATAAAAGACAATCCCTTCAACAAAGACGACATGTCCATAAAAGCATAAAGGGGAGTAGATCCTTTGATAATGATATCAAATACCTAGGATGACACATGAAAGGAAAACCTATCGATGAAGTCGAAGGGTTTGCAACTGCATATAAAGAGGAGGCCCTACGACCCAGTCGAAGGCATGAAGCCGAAAGCATAACCGTCGGCATCTATAAATAAGACCCAAGGGGTCCTATTTGGGGTGAGGGGAATCCTCCTCATTCTGATCTTGTAACTTCTTAATTAAAGGGCCATAGCCCTTAATTGTGATTTTGGAAATTTAATAAAAGGAAGACTTTTTTTGGATACGAAAGGGAGTTCTTGATTCTGTTAATTCCTTTATTGTTTGCTTAATCATTTGCTAGATTAACTTGTGTTTTCAGGCTTAATCAATTCAGAAGGTTCTTGTCGACAAAGACAATAGCCTTACTTCTATAGATAATTCACGTATCCCTTCGAAGTTCTCAACCCTCTTACCTAAACCCTTCGACCATAAGAAGCAACTGATTTGAATCAACAATCATAACAACCCTCCAAAATCATTACTTCTATGGTTAAACCCTTTGACAAGGTTCATTATCCCTCATATTCCAACTACCTTAATGGCCTTCCGAACTCAAGCAAATAGTTGCCAAACCTTTCGGCAAGGTTGTCATTTACTTCATGTCCATAAGGTCTATTATACCTTATCTAAGTCAAAAAAGGATACTCACTTCAACCTTTCGATAGGGATCAAGGTTACCCCTTTTGGGAGAAAAAACTAAGGAAATTCCATCTCAATAGAGAAGATAATTATTGTGGAAGATCTTACACAGGATCAATTAATATAGAGATCATCATATACCAAACTGACAAAGCCAAAAGGTTTCCCTAATCCCATATCTAAGCGTTTTGACCAAGTCGAAAGGTCTGATTCGGAAGTTATCAGTAAAGAAAATATAAAGACAAGCCTACAAATTCTCAATCCTCCAGTACCGATCAACTAAACCCATCATTTAGAGTAAGTTTAAGGAGTTGATAAACCGTAACCGAGTCCTTCGAAGATTCTATGTATCACCATTTTTTTATTAAGTTCATCTACTTGGATTCTTTGGGGTGTTAACCATAATTTTGGTTAACAAATTTAACTGTAACACCCTATAAAAATTAATAAGAAATTAATTAGTTGATTATAAGGCTAAAAATGAAGATTTTACAAACGACATAATTTGCCCATGAAAGTTACACCATTGTGTTTGCTGTGATTTTCTGTCATATATAAATTTTTGCAATCGAAGCTCAAACAAAGAAGCTAATGATGTTTGAAGCTTTCTACTTTAAAATAATCCAAACAATTTTTTTTTGATGAAGAATGGTTCTCAATTTGAGGAGAGCACTCGTAATTCAAACGAATTTTAATTTAAAATTTAACAACTTTAACATCTGAAATTAAAAAGGCAACAAAATATTTTAACGTTAATGGCAAGTTTAACATTTAAGCAAACATTAATGTTAGTATTAAAATGAGAAAGAAATAAGAAACTAACCGCAACAAGCAATTCTTAGCCAGGAGCAGGAGGCCGGTTAACCCTTTAATTGGGCTGGTTAACCACCAGCGATTGATCGCCAAGGAAAAGTGATCGACCAGTTCTCATGTAAGTCTTTGATTGTGTTTGGCTGAATGGCCTAGATATTATTATTTTTAACCGACTTTGATTATATGGTCTAGATACGTTCTAACCACTATAAATAAGAGGCTAATCCCTCACTTTTATTCACAAGAAAAACAAAAACACTAGCAAAACTCTATCAGTTCTCTCCCTCCTTTATAAACTTTGTAAATTCTAGATTCAAAGCTTAAGGTAAAATTCAATTAGATTAAAGAAAAAAATATAATAGAGGAGAAAATTGGCAAAGGCATGGAATCAAATCCTAAGGGATTTGGGAAAGCTATCTATGAGTGGAAATCTTAGTTTTTCTCTTAGTAAATTGTGTAGTAAAAGTTTGAATTTGCTTTACGCTTTAAGAAATTTTTATACGAAAATCTTAATCTAGAACCCCAAAATTCCCACTTGAGAACCTTAGATTGTTTTATGTTAATATAATATTATTTAATTTATTGTTTGCAATATGAATAATTTATGTCTATTCAACTTCCATTTTCCAATTTCTATTTGTTATGATGGAGCGTTCTAAAAGAAAAGAATTAGAAAATGATGTGCAAAGTATATATATGGTGCATGTGTGTGTATCTATTTTGTTTTGCTAATTTAATTTGTGATATTAGCTATTTTTGGAACTATTTTTTTGGATGAGACTTATATAGATACGAAAGTTTGGCATTGAGGTTATCTTAGCAACTTACATAGGAAGTAAAAACCTTAGTATAGTGACAACTT
This sequence comes from Allium cepa, assembly GCA_030765085.1. NCBI lineage: Eukaryota > Viridiplantae > Streptophyta > Magnoliopsida > Asparagales > Amaryllidaceae > Allium > Allium cepa. Next base: position 62,661,001 of record CM060931.1, read on the forward strand.
TACACATGTTCAAGAATATTAAAAAAATTGGTTAGTTTAATATTTACAATAACTGTAAATATATTAGGAACATACAAGTCATAACGTATAAAGAAAATAGGTAATAAAACGCCATTAATTCCTATAGATAGAAAGTTAAGGATAATTATGGTAATTAATGTAACGACCAACCTATGCCTTAGATGTAAAACAGTTTTCAAAAGAAATGAAGAGAAGTAAAGAAGAGAAATAAAAGAGAAGAAGAGAGAAAGGAACATCAATCAATCATATAACCTATCGTATATCTCACATTGCATCGAATAAAATATAATAGTCATCACAGATATAAGACATTCAAGATAGTAATAACTACATGGACCACAGAACAAGAGTACGCATGCTCATTGTAACAACCCGGAATTTTTGACAGCATATTTAATAAATATTTAATCTAATTTAAATTTAATATAAGCTTGTCAATGTTTTAATTGATAAGATCGTGGATATTTAACAGTTATATGTTTTATAAAAGAAAGTTTTGATTTGAAAATTTAAATAGAATGCCTTGGAAACCATTTAAAAACAAAATCTGTCTTTTACCCTAAAATCAAAGATTTTATATGGTTGATATTTAATCTAGTACTTATAAAATGAAATGGAAATGATAATGTTTAAAACAAAAAAACATAGAAAATATTGAACATAAACATGGAAATCTAACACATAAGTTTAAAACAATATAATTGATTATAAACATAAACATCCAAAACAAGTATGAATCATAACTATAAACATAATTATAAACCATAATTATAAAATATAAAATATAACTAACAATATAAATATACGAATATAAGTTATAACTAGGAATATAAAATTTACATATGAAATATTATGAATCTAATACCTGGAAATCTGAAGTACAAATAGAATAAAATTAATATAGTCAAGATAATAACTTATAAAACTCATTTGTATAACATAAACCTTTTAACCAAAGCCTTTTACATTGTAGAATATCATGTAGACATGTTAAATGCATAAGCTATAGAGATAACCTGTAACATATTTCTGTACTAATTATATGTGCTGTGTACAGTTTTATGAATCAGGAAACAAAGTCCACTTCAATATAAAACAAGTTTTCACTTCAGAGATAATAAAATTAAAATCTGTAACTTGCAAAAACATGTTGGCCGAAATGATAAATATCTTGTACAAAACAAAGTAACTATCAGTCACCATTAATTATATGCTATCATAATTAAAAACATAAACATTAAATAGCATAACTTCATGCTTAATAAGTACATGCAGCCGAGATCACAAAATCATTTCATATTTGCAGTAAATTTAATACTAAGATTTTCGTTGGTCAAATATGGTGGCTGGCCAGTTATCACCTGTATTGTTCAAAGTAGCTTCTATATATATCTACCATATCTTTATATTCGTATATAAAACTCAATAAAAACTTAAAACAAACCTGAGAATCAAATAAGGAGAGAAGATAATCATCTGTTGCTATGCAAACTGGAAATTTATTTAAAACAGAAAGCTAAAGAGAGGGCTTCAGGAAATTCTCCTGCAGTATTCTTCATCAATACTTTATCTTCTGTTTTAAAAGTTACTTGGTGAGTAAACCTATTACTTTGATTAATCTATGAAATTCTGAGTTGTTTTATAGTTTGAATAAGAACTTATATTATTTCAGTGCACTGCAAGTAACTTGGTAACAGTTTTTGTTTCTATATCTTTTGATTACAGAACCATAAGAATAGGGGATTTGTAATATTCTTTTTGCAAATATTTTGTACATAGGAATTTAGGTTGGATATACGTATAGGAAACTGAAAATCATGTTCTGAAGTTAAGTTTTGAAGGTGACAGTAAAGTTCAAACTTTGATTGTTCAAAGTTTACTGTGGAAACAGTTAATATGTGTAAACTCAAAGATTTTATTTTGTTAATTCAAACTCATATATTAAATAAACACACAAAATTAGGATTTTTAAAATAAAGATGATGATTTTTAGTTCAATATTTATGGTAAGGTTTGAATATGAACAAAAATTACTTTCTTTTCGATTACAGTAGACTCAATTAATTTTAATCGTTGAAATTTCATATGAAGCAAGTTTGAAGATATAGTAACATAGGAAAAATGTTAAATATTTTTTTTAATGTAAGAATTTGGAGAAAGGAGCAAGTATAGGGTTTAAGACTGTGTTTTACTGTGCACTGTTAAATTCATGATTTCGGCAATTTGAATGGATCGAGTGTCTCGAGATTATGCGTGAGGGCAGATGAGTGTGTGGTTGAGCTAGGGCCGGAGACCCAATGCCTCCGGTGATCGCCGATGATAGGTCGAACGATTTTTTTCGGTGCATTCGTATGGTTGTTCGAGCTATAGGTCATATTTTGATTTAAGCTTGTAATTGAAAATATGGGCGTCGTTTTTGTTTTAGTGGGTGATTTGGGGTTTGTGGGGATGTCGCGAGTCACTGCAGGTGGGTGCGAGCCACCGAGCACATGCACGGTGGCGATGGAGGTGGAGCTTGTTTTCCTGTCAGTATGTTGTGCTCCGTGTCGTACTCGAGTCGACTTACTTTTTTTTCGGGTTTGTATTCGAGATGGCCGTAAGTATTCATTGTTTTTAAAAATAAAGTTAAACTTAACTTATTGAAAGAGGAAAAAAAAATATATGAAGAAGAAGGAGTTGTTCAGAGGAGACTCAGGACTTTGCGTGAGAAACTCGAATCAACGCTCGAGTGTGAACATGGTAAGTCTCGGGTTTTAGGGTGAGATCTCGGGTCTGTTGATTTTGGGCCTGTTGATTCAGTTGTAATGTTTAACAAAATTCAAATACAATTTAATACTAGTTTTATTATGGAAGTAATGTTTCACAATGGTTCAAATTCTTAGCTGCTATTTAATTATGGAATTAATTTAAATTAAGTAATAGGTTAACCAATAATTAATGTTGAGATTAACACTATATTTGATGATACAATTTAAAAGAGGACTTTTACATATTTAATTAAGTTGAACACATAAGATCAATAAATCATTAACAATTACTTTTAAATTAGAATTAACGAAAGATTAAATCTTGGTGGAAGTTGGTTGAGAATAATTGCTTCACAAGCAAAGATCGAGTAAATAATTAAGAGAAGCGGTAAATTTGGAAATTATTTACTTAAAGACAATTTTATGAATGATTAATAATTGATTAGTCGAGTAAATTAATTAAGAGTAAATAAAAGGTTAAGTAAGTAATTAGCAGTAATTAAATGGAATATTTAAGTTTAATTAATAATTAAGACTATTAATTAAATGATTAATTGAAGTAAATAACTGGATTAAGAAGTAATTAAGTAATTGATAATGTGAAATAAAACAATTATGTAATTAAGACTTAAGGATTAATAAAGAAATCATTAATTAAACAATCTGAAATGAAATAAGTAATTGATTGTTAATTAATGATTAATTAAATAGAGTTAAGTGTGTAACTCTTAGGTAATTAATTCTAAACAGAATTCATTACAAATAAGACTTAAAGGTGATTGCTTATGGACTACTGTGTTGAATATCTGATTGTGATATTTATGTGATGATACTCTGTGATGCTCTGTGATATGTTATGTTATATGTATGATGTTTGTGTATGTTTTATCTGTAATAAATGCTATGTTAATTCAATTGTTAAATTTAAATTATTTAAACAGTTAAGTTAATTAGACAACTTGGCCCTTAAAATGGCGGTTGGATTTGATGAGACCGGGATCGGAAGAATCAAATTTGATTCTCCGAAAACCACATCAATCCAATTTAAACGTTAGGTCGTGAATTCTGAAATGAAGATCGAGATGGTGTTTTCAGAATGCAAGGGTTATCGTCGTTGACTCTGAGGGTGATTCCAAAATGAGCGTGACGAGATAATGCCTTCGGTTTCGTTCGAACCCGGAACGAACTTGTATGGATTGAATGCTTTCAACACATCGTCAGGCGGACGATGAGCATTCTAAGTGATATGTTCTATAAAGGTAATCGTAGCCTCAAGCCTCATCAACCGGGAATGGCTAAAACAGGAGAGATGCAGCAAGGTTAGGTGGGTCATGCCTAAGCAGGACAAGATATTTCCCCCGTCTAGATGTCCCCTTTTTATTTCGACTTAGTGGGCGGTTGCAAGCTACAACCGTGGGGTTTATCTTGTTCGGGACTGTTCAGTAAGGAATGGTTCCGGCCTTGTGTTGCAGGGGATGAAGAGAGTAGTACTCGGTACGGTGATTTAGGCCCCGTACTGTGACGGGCGGTACCCCAGTAGCCCTGCCATTGTTGGAAATCCATTTTCCCTACGAGACCCTACGGTTTTGATTTGTATTACCCACTTTTGTGGCTAGTAACTGGAATTTAATAGATGTAACAGTTTCGGCTATTTTCTATTTACTTGAAAACCCTAGACAATATTATAATATCACTGGATTTCCTATGAAATGTTTTGGTTAGCGTAAGGTAAAAACTTACCCGTATTTATTTGTGGGGAGTCTTACGTGATACCTTTATTTTCAAATGTTTTTTTTCAAAGTTAAGCAACTTTAAACCGTTTACTCATACCAGACCCATGTCTGACCCGGAGTTTATATTTTGTGTTTTCATAAACTCTCGGGTACCTAAATTTTTACGGGTAGCCAAGAGATTCAGGTTAGAGTGACGAATGCTGGAGGAGCAATGGGGCAGGAGGCTTCTACGTTGTAGATATATATATATATATATATATATATATATATATATATATATATATATATGGTGTTCCGCTGTGTTGATATCTCTGAGCTGTTTATCTGTGTTGTATATTGACTTGTGTTAACTAGACAGGTGTTTATAACTGTCTAGTAAGTGTTATATGATCTGTACAACTCTGATTGATGTATTAAACTATGTCATATTTATGTGTTATATTATATTTTGTTCCATTCCGCTGTGAGATTCTGATGTTGTTGTTCTTTCTTCTCTATCTTATCTATTTTCTCATCCCTTTCTTTCTTAATGATGATACGTCTTTCTGGTAGCAGAAAGTCGGGTCGTCACAGTTGGTATCAGAGCATAGGTTGGTGATAACCTTTGCTCTGGTAAGAATTACTCATAGGATAGAGTTTGTAGAACTCTAAAATGAGTTTGAGTGTATAAATAGATATGAGCGCGTATTTGTTAGTGAATATAAAATTGTTTTTATATTGTGTTGATTTATCTGTTGAGTGTTTATGGATTCTAGTCGATGTGTGGGACGCCATTGCATCGATAGGGATTTCTAAACTCTTAAACAAGGTAGATCGACACAGTATTGTTTTTAAAATAGGGTAAATGAAATAATTTTACCCAAAATTATATTTTGATATAAAAGAAATATTTTTCTGAAATAAATATATATACTTGGATGTTTGATTGTTAATAGTACAATCAAATAAAAATTTAAATATGAGTGGTTTATAACCAAATAAAATTATTTAGGAATGATTTTAAATAAAAAGGAATATAACTAAAATTAGATTAAAACCAGAATTTAATTCCCGGGAATTTGAAAAGTGTTTAAATGAATTTAAACAAAAGAATTTAGGAATTAAAAAATCTTGGGAATGTTTGAAATGTTTTCCAAAGATTTGAAGGAAATAATGGACTCTTGTTTTGGAAAAATATGGTTGAATGGAAATTGTTTTGAGAGGCAATTGTGGAAGTAAGGAAGCACTGAACTCACTTCAGTCGCTGGAAAATAATCCTGATGATGATGGCCACATCATCAGTATTCATTTTCGAGTTTCTAAAGTGATGGATGGCTATCAGGATATTTGTCATGATATTGTTTGGGCTTGTGGAGTATACAAGTTGTTTTAGAAATTTTCAAAGAGAAAATTTGTTTTGGTGAAAACAAGTGCTCGGAATTTGAAAATTTGACTGGATATACCTGATGGGTAAGTATAGTCATCATTTCAAAGGTTTTGGAAATGAAAACCGGGAAATTGAATTCTAAGAAATTCTATTTAAATAATGTGAAAGGTTTGAATGAATTAACCGTTGAACTTATAAAGTAAAGTTGATATTAATAAAAAAAAATCGGGAATTTTGATCCCGGTATTAAAATTTAACTTAAGTAAATGAAATAAGAAATATACCTGAGTTTAACCTGAGATAAGCTAATGGAATTGGAATTCAAAATGAACTTAGTTGGCTATAAAATTTGAAGGTAAAATGATTGTGATTGTAAGGTGAAAATTTATACCTTAAGACAGTAAGTGCTATATATATATATATAATCTAAAGTTGTGGTTATAAGGTGAAATGGCTCAAATGAGCAAAATCAGCTGTTAAGTAGATAAATAAGTTTTGAGCTCATATATTGAGAAATAAATTTAGAGATTGGTAATTGGCTAGATTTAACTGAAGTTGAAACAGAATAAAACTGAATTTAAATGAATTCAACCGAGTTACTGATAAAATTGAATAAAATAAAATTCTTATGTAAATAAGTAAATGTAAATCAAAGTAAGTATTGAATTGGATAGAAGTGATGTGAGTTGTTAACAAATTTAATTCAAGTATAAATTGAATAATTGATTATGAATAAATTCAATAATGAATTGTTAATGTAAATTAAAATTTAAGGATGGATAAAAGAATAAACTAATCAGTAAGTAGTTGGGATTTGAATAAAAGAAAATCAAATCAAAGATTTGAATGGGAATTGGTGGAATGGAATGAACTTAAGTTATTAAGTGAAACAGTTAATGACTTAAATAAATCGTGAGATGATTAATTTAAAACATGGGTTGTCAAATTTAATAAAATGGTTTGGAATCAAACTTTTGAAATAAAAGAAAATGCAACGAAAGGATTGTGGATAAATTAATTGAGATGGACTCAAGTGTAAATTGAGTTGAAATCAATTTAAGATTTGTTATTAAGCTTAAGTGATTATTTATTCACAATGATATTGTTAAATTGCCTTAGGAAATGGGTTGTTTGAAGTAAATAAGATTGAATAAAATTTTATGAATTATTGGAAGCAAAATAGGATGATTTTGAATATGAGTTCGTATTGCTTAAATGGATTATATAAGCAAGTAAGTTGTAAATTCCTTTTAATTAAAAGGGAATGGTCTGAGAATTGATTGAGATTAATTGGGTTGAGGATTGAAACCTTACATATGTGCTTATGAAAATATGTAATGGAGAATATGTCAAAGCTTTTCAGAATTTGAAAACTAATGAATGAAACTAATTTAAAAATAATAATAGGAATCAGTTATAAATGGAGATAGTCAATAAAGGTTCAATTTTCAGAATTAAGAAAATTGAATTCATATGGAATTGGTAATTCAGATTTAAATAAGAAGATATAAAGGCTAAAAGTGGCAGAGTAATAATATAAAAGTATATATAATGCTTATATTAAGCTTAAGAAATGAATGGTGAAATTCTTAAGTAAAATTTGATATAGAGAAAATTATTCCAAGTGGATAGAATCAAAATAATGTGAATAAAAGAAATTGATATGGTTGATAATCAATGAATATAAATACGTAGGATGTACGTATATGATTTTATTCACGTAGCAATTAGATCTAGATTCGAGCACAGAATTTCGAGATAGTTATATCGATCCGAATTAGGATTTTTCACTCGATTTTCGACGACGAACCATGACTATGGATTTTGATTGATTTTGAAAATTCTCTATCATAATTGTGACTATGCAAGGAGAATGACAGTTTCTGATCAAGAAACCAGACCTGAGTCCGTACTAGGAAGTCGGGTGGACGATACTAGTTTGGAAGTGAAATTGTGTGATCGAGCGATCAGATTTGATATTGCATACGAATGGTATATGTACGTCGTACGGGCTTGATTGAATAGATTTTGAAATTCTGTAAAGAGTAAATAAAATTTGGAAAGAGTTAATATTGTAGATTTCTGAATTGAATTGCCAAGAACAGGTGTCTGGAATTTATTTTATATTCCATATATCCCATTAAGAAATTTGTTCATGATTCATCATTAGTTGTTAAACTTGTAATTCGGGAATTTGGAAGTGAACCAAATTTAACTGTGGTCAGGAATCCAGTTTGGATTGTTGATCATCGAGAAACAAACTCTCGATAATTTTAGGGAAATTTATCCGGATTTATGTTCGAATAACTAGTGATGTTTGTTAGAGTAGACTGTTGTTTGTTTGCTATTGTATGAATGATATGTGTTTTTGTATTGTTAATATATAAGCTTTTGGAATTAACTGTTGTTTAAATTTCGGGGACGAAATTCTTTTAAGGGGGGAGGAATGTAACAACCCGGAATTTTTGACAGCATATTTAATAAATATTTAGTCTAATTTAAATTTAATATAAGCTTGTCAATGTTTTAATTGATAAGATCGTGGATATTTAACAGTTATATGTTTTATAAAAGAAAGTTTTGATTTGAAAATTTAAATAGAATGCCTTGGAAACCATTTAAAAACAAAATCTGTCTTTTACCCTAAAATCAAAGATTTTATATGGTTGATATTTAATCTAGTACTTATAAAATGAAATGGAAATGATAATGTTTAAAACAAACAAACATAGAAAATATTGAACATAAACATGGAAATCTAACACGTAAGTTTAAAACAATATAATTGATTATAAACATAAACATCCAAAACAAGTATGAATCATAACTATAAACATAAGTATAAACCATAATTATAAAATATAAAATATAACTAACAATATAAATATACGAATATAAGTTATAACTAGGAATATAAAATTTACATATGAAATATTATGAATCTAATACCTGGAAATCTGAAGTACAAATAGAATAAAATTAATATAGTCAAGATAATAACTTATAAAACTCATTTGTATAACATAAACCTTTTAACCAAAGCCTTTTACATTGTTGAATATCATGTAGACATGTTAAATGCATAAGCTATAGAGATAACCTGTAACATATTTCTGTACTAATTATATGTGCTGTGTATAGTTTTATGAATCAGGAAACAAAGTCCACTTTAATATAAAACAAGTTTTCACTTCAGAGATAATAAAATTAAAATCTGTAACTTGCAAAAACATGTTGGCCGAAATGATAAATATCTTGTACAAAACAAAGTAACTATCAGTCACCATTAATTATATGCTATCATAATTAAAAACATAAACATTAAATAGCATAACTTCATGCTTAATAAGTACATGCAGCCGAGATCACAAAATCATTTCATATTTGCAGTAAATTTAATACTAAGATTTTTGTTGGTCAAATATGGTGGCTGGCCAGTTATCACCTGTATTGTTCAAAGTAGCTTCTATATATATCTACCATATCTTTATATTCGTATATAAAACTCAATAAAAACTTAAAACAAACCTGAGAATCAAATAAGGAGAGAAGATAATCATCTGTTGCTATGCAAACTGGAAATTTATTTAAAACAGAAAGCTAAAGAGAGGGCTTCAGGAAATTCTCCTGCAGTATTCTTCATCAATACTTTATCTTCTGTTTTAAAAGTTACTTGGTGAGTAAACCTATTATTTTGATTAATCTATGAAATTCTGAGTTGTTTTATAGTTTGAATAAGAACTTGTATTATTTCAGTGCACTGCAAGTAACTTGGTAACAGTTTTTGTTTCTATATCTTTTGATTGTAGAACCATAACAATAGGGGATTTGTAATATTCTTTTTGCAAATATTTTGTACATAGGAATTTAGGTTGGATATACATATAGGAAACTGAAAATCATGTTCTGAAGTTAAGTTTTGAAGGTGACAGTAAAGTTCAAACTTTGATTGTTCAAAGTTTACTGTGGAAACAGTTAATATGTGTAAACTCAAAGATTTTAGTTTGTTAATTCAAACTCATATATTAAATAAACACACAAAATTAGGATTTTTAAAATAAAGATGATGATTTTTAGTTCAATATTTATGGTAAGGTTTGAATATGAACAAAAATTACTTTCTTTTCGATTACAGTAGACTCAATTAATTTTAATCGTTGAAATTTCATATGAAGCAAGTTTGAAGATATAGTAACATAGGAAAAATGTTAAATATTTTTTTTAATGTAAGAATTTGGAGAAAGGAGCAAGTATAGGGTTTAAGACTGTGTTTTACTGTGCACTGTTAAATTCATGATTTCGGCAATTTGAATGGATCGAGTGTCTCGAGATTATGCGTGAGGGCAGATGAGTGTGTGGTTGAGCTAGGGCCGGAGACCCAATGCCTCCGGTGATCGCCGATGATAGGTCGAACGATTTTTTTTTCCGGTGCATTCGTATGGTTGTTCGAGTTATAGGTCATATTTTGATTTAAGCTTGTAATTGAAAATCTGGGCGTCGTTTTCGTTTTAGTGGGTGATTTGGGGTTTGTGGGGTTGTCGCGAGTCATCGCAGGGGGGTGCGAGCCACCGTGCACGGTGGCGATGGAGGTGGAGCTTGTTTTCCTGTCAGTATGTTGTGCTCCGTGTCGTACTCGAGTCGACTTACTTTTTTTTCGGGTTTGTATTCGAGATGGCCGTAAGTATTCATTGTTTTTAAAAATAAAGTTAAACTTAACTTATTGAAAGAGGAAAAAAAAATATATGAAGAAGAAGGAGTTGTTCAGAGGAGACTCAGGACTTTGCGTGAGAAACTCGAATCAACGCTCGAGTGTGAACATGGTAAGTCTCGGGTTTTAGGGTGAGATCTCGGGTCTGTTGATTTTGGGCCTGTTGATTCAGTTGTAATGTTTAACAAAATTCAAATACAATTTAATACTAGTTTTATTATGGAAGTAATGTTTCACAATGGTTCAAATTCTTAGCTGCTATTTAATTATGGAATTAATTTAAATTAAGTAATAGGTTAACCAATAATTAATGTTGAGATTAAAACTATATTTGATGATACAATTTAAAAGAGGACTTTTACATATTTAATTAAGTTGAACACATAAGATCAATAAATCATTAACAATTACTTTTAAATTAGAATTAACGGAAGATTAAATCTTGGTGGAAGTTGGTGAGAATAATTGCTTCACAAGCAAAGATCGAGTAAATAATTAAGAGAAGCGGTAAATTTGGAAATTATTTACTTAAAGACAATTTTATGAATGATTAATAATTGATTAGTCGAGTAAATTAGTTAAGAGTAAATAAAAGGTTAAGTAAGTAATTAGCAGTAATTAAATGGAATATTTAAGTTTAATTAATAATTAAGAGTATTAATTAAATGATTAATTGAAGTAAATAACTGGATTAAGAAGTAATTAAGTAATTGATAATGTGAAATAAAACAATTATGTAATTAAGACTTAAGGATTAATAAAGAAATCATTAATTAAACAATTTGAAACGAAATAAGTAATTGATTGTTAATTAATGATTAATTAAATAGAGTTAAGTGTGTAACTCTTAGGTAATTAATTCTAAACAGAATTCATTACAAATAAGACTTAAAGGTGATTGCTTATGGACTATTGTGTTGAATATCTGATTGTGATATTTATGTGATGATACTCTATGATGCTCTATGATATGTTATGTTATATGTATGATGTTTGTGTATGTTTTATCTGTAATAAATGCTATGTTAATTCAATTGTTAAACTTAAATTATTTAAACAGTTAAGTTAATTAGACAACTTGGCCCTTAAAATGGCGGTTGGATTTGATGAGACCGGGATCGGAAGAATCAAATTTGATTCTCCGAAAACCACATCAATCCAATTTAAACGTTAGGTCATGAATTCTGAAACGAAGATCGAGATGGTGTTTTCAGAATGCAAGGGTTATCGTCGTTTACTCTGAGGGTGATTCCAAAATGAGTGTGACGAGATAATACCTTCGGTTTCGTTCGAACCCGGAACGAACTTGTATGGATTGAATGCTTTCAACGCATCGTCAGGCGGACGATGAGCATTTTAAGTGATATGTTCTATAAAGGTAATCGTAGCCTCAAGCCTCATCAACCAGGAATGGCTAAAACAGGGGAGATGCAGCAAGGTTAGGTGGGTCATGCCCAAGCAGGACAAGATATTTCCCCCGTCTAGATGTCCCCTTTTTTATTTCGGCTTAGTGGTTGGTTGCAAGCTACAACCGCGGGGTTTATCTTGTTCGGGACTGTTCAGTAAGGAATGGTTCCTGCCTTGTGTTGCAGGGGATGAAGGGAGTAATCCTCGGTACGGTGATCTAGGCCCCGTACTGTGAACGGGCGGTACCCCAGTAGCCCTGCCATTGTTGGAAATCCATTTTCCCTACGAGACCCTACGGTTTTGATTTGTATTACCCACTTTTGTGGCTAGTAGCTGGAATTTAATAGATGTAACAATTTCGGCTATTTTCTATTTACTTGAAAACCCTAGACACTATTATAATATCACTGGATTTCCTATGAAATGTTTTGGTTAGCATAAGGTAAAAACTTACCCGTATTTATTTGTGGGGAGTCTTACGTGATACCTTTATTTTCAAATGTTTTTTTTCAAAGTTAAGCAACTTTAAACCGTTTACTCATACCAGACCCATGTCTGACCTGGAGTTTATATTTTGTGTTTTCATAAACTCTCGGGTACCCAAATTTTTACGGGTAGCCAAGAGATTCAGGTTAGAGTGACGAATGCTGGAGGAGCAATGGGGCAGGAGGCTTCTACGTTGTGTGTATATATATATATATATATATATATATATATATATATATATATATATATATATATATGGTGTTCCGCTGTGTTGATATCTCTGAGCTGTTTATCTGTATTTTATATTGACTTGTGTTAACTAGACAGGTGTTTATAACTGTCTAGCAAGTGTTGTATGATCTGTACAACTCTGATTGATGTATTAAACTATGTCATATTTATGTGTTATATTATATTTTGTTCCATTCCGCTGTGACATTCTGATGTTGTTGTTCTTTCTTCCCTATCTTGTCTATTTTCTCATCCCTTTCTTTCTTAATGATGATACGTCTTTCTGGTAGCTGAAAGTCGGGTCGTCACACTCATATAGTCATACAAAACAATAATTTTACACAATTAATAAATAAACTTAGTTGATAAAATGTCCCTAATAGTAGTTAGTCAAACACCGTTAAGGCTCCATGGTGTCATATAGCGGAATATGCAATAAAAAACTCACATATAAGTATAAGTAAATGTCACCTTCTCCTAGTTCATCTGTAAATTCCATAAGATATCCGTACCTACTCTCTAGTCTACTCATTAAGCGTACCCTTGACAATAAGAAGCAAAGCATAAAATCTTGGGTCAGACAACAGTTAGGTGTGAGCGATAAACAATCTCAAAATACTATAAAAGCTAATATAGTATATGAAACATAAAGTACATGAATCATACCCGACCTGTCCTTTTAACTAAAGAGTCAGCACATAATGTTAATAATATGCTACTCCACAACATCATAAAGGCATACTACATACTAAGTAAACTGTCAGGATGCCTAGGTATCCCTGTCCAAAATACCTAATCTATACTAAGTAAACTGTTGGGGTGCCTAGGTATCTCTATCCACAATACCTACCTCAAGTGACATCCCTAGAGTGACAGGTGGTTAGTGAAGCAACCATAAAAAATATAGCATCCATCAGATAATATTAATTATTACTCACTGTGCTCTAGATATACGATAACACGTATGTCATCCATCCTACGAGGGAATAATGGAAAATCACGGTTTTTAGTTGTACTATCGTATTACGTAGCTCAAAGCTTGATACAGGTCTTGTGGCCCAAAAATAGGTACTAGACCCAAAGCCATAGGTCAAAGGTATATAGATTCCAACACTATCCATGAGCGTTCTCACTTACAACACCCCTGCTTCGAGTACAGTAGGAAACACTCCAAGTTATCAACGATCCCTTAGCACATGCATATCCATCCGAGCCCTACTTCCTCAATCTAATTTCCCCTATCCAAAAACCCACCACTTTCCTCCACTCCACGGCTCCCTACACGAGCCTCTTTCATACCTACTCCCTACATGAGTCACAAACCAAAGATACAAAGTCTTTAATCTTCGGTATCTACACTCACCACGAGTCAAAATCGACGATACAAAGCTTTTATCACGCCGTCACATTGCCATCCACACCTGATGCAAATGTACCAACACCTCCAGCATGATTTATAGACTATTGAGACTATCAACCTCACAACCAATCTCCATACATCATCGAGTCACTATTCAAAGTAAAAACTAACATTTCAAGGTGTCACATCATTGCCTCACCATCGAAACCACTCACCATAGAGTAATAACATCAAGACTCTAAGTCGGTCGCATAAACAAACCATCATGTCATGCACCACGAAGTCTCTTTACCATCTATGCCAAAGATCAACCAAATCATCGATCATCAATAGTGATAGACATTGACCACTCTATGGTTGTCAACACCAACCACTTTAGTTGTGTACTTAACCAAAAATGGATAGGTACAAACCAAATGGAAATGTCCCGCATCCACCAAAACGTCCAAAGTCTTGTTTTCTACCGTCAGAACAGTTATCACGTACCCTAACCTTTTTCTACGACATATCTCATTCGTTGGGTTTTTGGTAACGTATATGAAATCCCAACACATGATATATTTCCTAACCCCTGATCGCTGCTAAATAAACGTTTTCAACCAAAAACAAACAAATAAGCCAACATGCAACCAACAACCATACATCTATCTAAAGTAGTATACATACAACATGTATAATGCATCCATATCAACCAATGGGAAAATTCGTATAAGAAATGGTCCAAAATATTGTAATTCCCCAAAAATAGTATGATGATGAGAAAAATGTGATATCTGACAAAAAACTATTTTAAAACATTTTTATTTTATTTTTTTTAAAATATAGTAAGTGTTTAAGTGTAGTATTTTAAAATTAAAAACCATTCCAGAACGTCGTTTTAATACTATACTAACAATCATAGTATGGTGAGAGATAATATCACTTACCTTATTAAAAGCTATCCAAACCAGTGCCAAGATATAAAGCTCCCCATCATAAACACAACGCAAGAAACCACATCCAAAATGGACATCATATGCAGAAGATATAGATTAATACGATTTCGGATTAATTAAACCGTTAACTAACCTATTAAAATGCTAATTACCTTAATTAACACTAATCCTTTCCCTCCAATCCAACCCCTGTACACGTATAAGTGCACGTACCAAATCTACATCATTCTCTATTTGATTTTTTACTTGACTACTTGACGAATCGCCGCATTGTTTTCGCCTATGTGCTCCACTTCTCGTTCTCCCTATAATGTACCTAACTAGATCTCGATCACCACTCCCTATCAAAACGCGAGCTCAGTACTGACATCGACTTTGAAATTGTCGCACTCGGTTATGGATGATCGAACGTGGCTAAATCTTATGAAAAGGTGCTTCTTCATATGAGAATCGCAATGCTGATCTCTGATCTTCCTAACTCTGCCTCTGTCATCCACAAAGTGAAACAGTTGATCAGGCCAAGAAGAGGTCGGTGTCGCCAATGGTGATTCACATCAAATTCTGCCACAGTTGATGTAAAGCTCTCATCCATGTGATCTCAATGGATCTAGTTTCACAATTTATCATTGAGCGGATTGTTCGGTTTTATTTTTTGATTGAAAAGGGGGAACAACCATTAATTTTGAATGGAACGGTAAATGTACAAGTGAATTTGAGAGTGGGAAGGATCGTGTTGCTTTATTTATTAATATAGTATTCCATTTGTTTATGTTTTCAAATAAAAGGTCATACGTTATAGGCTCGCATGATCACAAAACGCGTCCGATCACAACGAAACTCGTCCGTGTACATCATCCTATTTTTCTAATTTCAATGTATAAATCTCGTTGCCATCTGAGACTGCATCCCAGGGTGCTAATTTTGTGCATTTTGAGATATTGTCGGCCAATGGATCGCTCGATCTTCAAATATAGCGATGCTTATACTCATTTAAATTTGCAACATTAATTCGAACTCAAGGAAGTGGTCTCGAGTCCTGATTTGATCGTATATGAAAAATCATATTTTTGGATCTTTAATTAATTAACGATTCAATATTTAAGTCAATTATACAAATATCCTATCATTAAAATATGAGTCATTATATTCTTCCATCCTTAGAAGATTTTCGTCCTTGAAATCACAAAGTAAGGAGAATGTCTCTTAACCCATAAACCATCAAAGCCTCTTCGTTTATAGAAAAATTCAATAGTGCCTCCTTTGCACGGCTAGATTAGGGAAAATCTCTCTACAAAAAAGATACACACACATCTCATATTGAGGGATCTTATATCTAAGGCATTTCTTTTTCGAGGAAAGGCAACCATATATCACCAAATCTAAACTACAGATGTTACCTACCTCTTTTAAAACAAGAGCGCATACATAAGCGGGTAAGCAACCAAATAGCCAATGCTTGCTTCCATATAACTGAATATGTACTCAATAAAGAGGATTAAACACAAATGTAATATCATTATATATTTAAATAATCATATATAGTAATCATCTCAAATAAGTATGCTATATCAAACCAAACCATGCGGTATGCCTAACGACCATATAAGCATATGCTATCATATTAAATGTTAACAATCAAGCATCAAACATGCATATGTATGATCAAACATCAAAAAGTAACAACCATGCCTATCCTGGTATGCATGATACTAAACTATCCAGTGTAAAACATCAAATATAAAAGTCGACGACAAAAATGAAATATCACCAAGTGAAGAGCTCTGGACAAGCAGTCCTTGTAACGACCCGCAAAATAATGACTTTAAATATGAATATTTAACACATTTTTAAATAATTAATAAGTGGATTTTATAACTCAAATAATATCTTTTACATAATAACTAGCGAGGTGAAAGTTTTTTCATAATATGTTTACAAAAATAATTATTTCAAAGAAAAATAAAAAAATATGACAGAAAATCATATTTTGGATTTCAACTTTTCATCGTCTAAAAGTTGTCGGAAAACACGTTGCACCTTAGAGCATATATACATACATTTATATATATAACATATGATGTGGTAAAAGGTTAAAGTAGGTTTGAAATAGTTTTACTTAAAGTAAAATGGTAAGATTGACTATTCTTCTGAAAAATAAAAATAAAATAAAATAAAAAGAAAAGGAAATGTCACATTTAAGGTAACGTCATAGGAGTGAAGTGAGATGATGTGATGGAGGTGGTGGTAGTGGTGTGTAGAGTAGGTTAAGGGGAAGATGATGATATGGCATAAAATGGTGGATGGTAAAGTGTATTTAGGTAATTTACTTATTCTTTTTTGTATTAAACAATTTCCTTTTTTTCCTTCTTATTTTTCATTTCATTTCTCATTTTCAAACTTGATCATCTTCTTTTCCAAGCTCTCTTAAACTCCCATGGGCTCCTTATACATTTTAAAAAATAAAAATCCTTCCTTTTCTACTTTAAATCCTTTGAAAAAACTATTAAAAAAACTCTTTTCTACCTTATACCTCATCCTCTTCCAAAACTAATCCAAAATCCTTTCACAACCCAAGGTTGAAACCTCCTGAACATAAGGCCGAACCAAAATGCCTACTTCCCAAAACCAAAAGCAAGTTTTTACAAAGAAAAGCTATGTTTGGGTGTTGGTGAAGAGTTTGTAGTAGTTTTGGTTGATTCGATTGACTTTTGGTGAGTAAAGCTTACCTTTTAAACCAAGTTTGCTAAACTCGTTGTTACTTGTTTGTTGGTTGGTTAAAAATAATGTTATTTGTGTTTATGTATATGTGTTTATATGTAATGTTGGTAATGGACTTGGAATTGAAGTTGAAATTTAAGTATGGTTTGCAAGTTATGATTTTTACTTGTTGTATGAGGTCATGGCATGTGTATATGTGTTTGTGCTTATATATATGATGTTATATGCTAAGAAAGTTAGCAGTTTAATTTGTTCATGTTGAGACATTGAGATCCTTTGTATTTAAACTTGTTTTAATGACTTTATTTTCTAGAAATTTTTTATAATGTTTTCAAAAGCATTACCTTTAGTTTCCAAACTTCATACTAAGTTTATGAAGTAATTTAAAAGAAAAAAGGAAAGGATTTTAAGAGCCATTTGATATAAATAATAAGTTTTAGGTTTATGGTATCTATTGCGATAGTTGCTATGGGTGTAGTTCGCAAAAGGACAATTTTTATGTAAAATAAAATGGGATTTTCACTTAAATATTTTTGAAAGGTATTTCAAACTATATTATAAGTATAAAACAAAGCTTAATTATTATTTATTTGATTAATAAACTAAGAAGTTAATGATTATTTAAGTAGTTAATTAAGTAAATGTAATAGTACATTAAGTGAGATAATTTATAATTTGTTAATTAAGAAAAGGCTAATTATTTATTAATTAAGTAAAGGCTAATTACTGGATTAACTATTATTTAAGTAAAATTTAAGAATTAATTATTAATTGAGTAAGGTTTAATTACTCAATTGTTAACCAGGCAGGGTTTATTATTAATTAATTATACATTAATTAAGATTTAATTATTATTAAATAAAGGTTTAAACTTATGCTTAATTTTAAACAAAGGTTTTAATTTTTAATTTCTTTGTTTCCAAGGATCGATTTATTAAAAAAGCAACTTTCTATACGAAGAATGGTTTAAATACGAGGGTTTCTTTCATCTGTTTCATTAAGTAGCCAAACAAATATGAATAAGTTATACTAAAACATTAACACATTTTATTGAAAGTAAATCGTCTTGTATTTAACACCAAAAGCCGATGAGTAGAATTTCCTTTATTTATGATATCTAGAACCTGGATTTTCTAGGCGAGGGATAGAGAAGTCAAAATGTTGGAAACGTGATAAATACAAAGGAGTTAATTTCCATAAATGGTCATGATAAATTAAGTATATGGATGATATTTCATTGTATACTTAACACCAGATTCCAAGATATGGAAACCTATCTTTACCCCGAGAAGTGAGAATGTACATCAAGTCAAGGTTAGTTTTCTAACTTGTCCAACTTCATCGAGAAGTAAGAATGTACATCAAGTCAAGGTTAGTTTTCTAAGTTGTTCGATTTCATTGTTAATCAAGGTATGGTATTATTTGAAATTGGAAAGTAGGGATGAGTATAGGATGTCTTTGTTTTCATATGCAAACCTATACACACCTAGATAGTGGATTCATCCGCTATCGACACTTTACCCATCTAAAATTATCGATTGTTGGTTCGAAAAGACTTTAGATAACACGAGTTATTTGAAAACTACTTCGAACCAACGTAAGCGTTCAAATTGGAAACATAAGAAAGACGATGGATTGAAGACGAAAATCAAGAAGGGAAAGGGGTACTTGCTACTAATCCTGAGGGTAATTCCAAAATGGATGTAGTAGAAGTAGTGTCTTCGGTCTTTTCATATCCTAAACTACTTGTATGGACGAATGCTAGCATTGCATTGTCACCGAAAGTGCAGTACTAGCATTCCAAGTGGGATTATTAGAGAAAAAGGTAATACATAGCCTCAAGCCTCACAATCGAGAATGATTAAAACAGAAGATATGCAGTAGGGCTATCTGGGTCGCACCCATTAGGGTATGGTCACCACTTAATCAAGATAGATATTTCAGATTATGTATGCTAGTGACCTGGGTATGGTTGTTGATCACAAGCGGGGTGGTCATACATTCGGCACTATCCAATAAGGGGTAGGCTGGTCCTTTGTCGGCGGGGGTCCATGTGAGGCTCTCGGTACATTTTATCTAGAGGTATATTGTAGCAGGTGACACCCTAATAGCCTAGTCATTGATGGAACACAGTTTCCAATAAGTGCCTTATGGACTTAGTTATGCCCAAATATGTTGGAATGTGAAATGCAAGCATTTCATCTATATTCATTATTCATCTTGTATTTCTGAGATTCGAAATATGTGAAACAGGTACTTATTATGTCATTATATTTTTCCTTTCGCTGTGATATTTTGAAAGCATAGATAAATATCTACGTATATTGTTTGGATTATTTTACTAACCAACAACCATCTTTGGAATGGAACTAAGGATAGATTGGGCTTTTAATGGGTCAAAAATTAGGACCTTCCGGAGAAGGTTGTTACAACAATAAGTATTCATAAACATTTTATGAATTTCCTTATATTATATAAAACCGATTTGGTTTTAGTTTGCAGAACTTATCTCCAAGACATAAATTAGTCAATTATTATCGATCGATCCTAAACTCCTTTGGGATGGTCCACATAAGATCTCCCACAGATAATTATTATGTTCAGTCTTTTGACTTGCATAACCTATCAATTTCTTGACCTAGGATATGTTAGGTTTTCTTATAAACTGTTATCTTGTATGATTTTGTAAAATTCGCATTAAGTGGAATTAATTTTAACCTTATGCACTACTCTTAGGTACATGACCTTACGGAAGGATGTGAACTCAACTTTACTCGTTATCAACCATACTTTCTTCAACAAAGTTTGATTACTCCTTATTAATACATCATTATATACCATTACGAAGAGTGACTTTAGAGATCGAATTTTTATTTATTTAGGAGCTTTTAGAACGCTTTTAAATATAATTATTTGATCAAATCAAAACATTTATTTTCTTTTGCATGTAACATTATTTCATTTTATATACTATGATCTTACCATAGACATACCATGAATGTATCTAATACACTTGTTTATGTCTTTGATACTTCATTGGTGAATTTAATAAAGTATATGAATTTTTTTTGGTATCATTAGACATATGATTGCATGCATATATATGTATTAATCCGAAGAGTTTATCAACTCTTGTGCTACTTCCATTGAACGTGTTGCCCTTTATCACTTGAGATATAAAACACTAATATTATATGATTCATAATCGTATAAATAAAGAATTATTTCTCAAAACTTTGGCTAGTCAATATACCAAATAATTGCAAAAGTTTCAAATACTTCTGTATTTTTGAATGCATCATTCTTGTTATGAAAACATATACCACAATTATATTTTTATTCTATAATGAATATCCAAAGTATTCATATTAAATGGAACAATATATATATATATATATATATATATATATATATATATAGAGTCAATACTAAAAAAAGGTATTATTTCATAAAAAATATTTGGTATATTTACAAAAATAATTTCACAACTTGATGTTATTGCCAAAAGTGTTATGTGGCATACGAAATACGAAGCTCCATTCATCCACTTAATATAGGCTATTTATTCCATCTGCTATAACCTATTAGTCGAGAGTTTCTAATCAAATATTTTAAGCTCAAAGTAATATATCTTACATAAAACAATTATTTGTATGAAAATACATTTTGGAATAGAAATCATATTTCTCATTCTCTGTTAAGTATCCACTATTATTTTACAATTTTTGTTTTCTATGTCTGTTCATGAAACAAAAGATAGTTCACTCTCTTCATGCTAACCATGCCTTAAATTATATACATACTTGAACATTTTCTTTCCTTTCCAAATAGTCGAACCATTCAAAAGGAAACCCTTATTACAAGAGCATAACGAATTCTTTACAAAAATGCAATTGATCGTCCTTAATGTTTAAGGGTATTAAATAAATTACACTTTATATAAACTGATCAAACTGACATTTCAATGATCAAATTCTTGGATCCATCATGTAACTCCTGGTCCAGTGTTACATCTAGCACAACAAGATCCTTATTATAATCAAAGATCCTTATTATAATCAATCATATTTCACTCACGATCTCGTATTATGGTTTATTTGCTCATTTCAAATGAATAATTTGATTAAAGTTTAATACATTATGAATAATGACAGCTAACTATATATATTTGTGTGTAAGATTGATTATGGATCAAAAATTCATATCCTTGTATTGCTTTTAGAGTTCGAAACTCATAAAGAGCAATACGTCTTAGACGAATAAATAAGAAAGAAACCAAGTTAAAAATGTTTTAAGTAGTTGTATAATTGGGCACTTGCATGGGTCTTAAAACAACAACATGCAAAAACATTTTATTCGTAGGTATGCTTTATATTTCTATTTGTCGATCATAATTCAATTTGTGAGTATAGTTTAATTAATAAACTTTTTATCAATTATACTAACTGCATAAATTTATTGTTGTTGATTGTTTAATTTATACATAATAGATGTTCTTACAATATTAGAAAGGATAAATGTTACCATTTCATTTTTCTAAAAAGGCTCCCACTAGGCTTTACGTTTTTCAAAACCGAAAAAAGACATATAGAAATCTTATCATTTCTCTACCGAGTTTTAAGATCGTTTGCCTTGGGATTCCGACCTTGAGATATATCCACAAGTCATAGGATCGCAAGCGATGGATAACACTTTTTCGGTTGTGTCATATACAACTCTTAATCTATGGTCTTTTTCATAATCTCATTTTGACCTTGAGGAATTTCAACAGATCGAAAGAGATTATTCATTCGTACCTACCATTCGCGAAGGCCTAAGTATAATTGTACGTACCTTAAGAAATATCAACGAATACAAACATATATCCTACCTCATACATTTAATATATTCACAGTATTACACATAACATTTTTGCTTGAGGAATATCAACAACCGAAGAGTGTGCAAGTAATCTATTAATATACCAATGGTAGAGGACAACTTTTAAATTAAAGATTCTTAATCTTTAATATATTTAATTGAGTGTTATTGACTTTTGGAATGATCTTTCTTATGAAATACCCCCGTGATTCAAGTGTTGAATGCATGTGGAACCATAGTATATATATATATATATATATATTATACATATGTATTTATTCCTTAAATCTATTTTGGTTTCTTACCGTTTCTCCTTCTGCTATACATTCATATGATATAAGTTTAATTCTTGTATAAGATTTAAAATATAATTAATTATATAATAATCTCATGTATAATATTATACTAACTTTATTAACTAAATCTTATCTAATCAATTAATAATTTAATTACTTTATTCATTTTAAACATTTTAAAATTGAATACATACGCTAAAAACATTTACAACAACATACATAAATCATAATATATGTATATTATTTTATTTATTAATTAAAATCTAATTTATTATTTAATTAAAATAGTTCTAATTAATTTTTATTTTAAAATTATTTATTTATTACCTTAAACATTTTAAGCTAACTTTATATATCTCAATATATATATATATATATATATATATATATATGTTTCAATTTGATCAATTAATTATTTAATTAGTCTAATTAATTATTTAATAAATTTTTCGAAAATAATTATTTAAATGTCAAAATGATTTTGAAAATATTTTATAATGATTTTAAATTTTTTATTTAAAAATTAACCTTTAAAATTTAAAATGTTACTTATAATTTCAAAATAGATTTTGAAAATTAGCCTATGGCCTAACTCAATTTGGGCCTTTATATTAGGGATATCCTCTAAGCTTACGTCATCGTTTTCGAGTTAGGTTAATAGCTAGGTAGGGCAAAATACTTGATTACTTAGTCCCATTCTTAGACACTACTTTTCTAGATACTGTACTGAATGGTCAAACTATAATAAGCTGGCCATAATACTACTAATTATACAACATAGGCTATTGTGCTCTGAATTTGATACCATTGTTCGAACTAAACTAGCACATAATGGACTAAATGAGTGAATTTCAATTTAATTTTCTGTTTTGGATCTTACTAGACTTATAAAGTCTAAATTAATTTAGACCTAATCTAAATAAAATGTAAATAAAATCATTATTTTATTCAATTTATTAATATAACATTTTGCTTTTATCATATATAATATATATAGTATGTACATGTGTATCATCTGCACATGTACGTGTACATGAACATGCATCATATAAATGTACATGGTTTAACATACCCATATCCAAGTGTTGGGATTTACACTGCAAAGGGCATGTTAGCCCCTCCATATAATATATGATGTATTACATACACAAACATATTTTGAGAATCACACACACACACATCTCTACTAGTAATAATAAAAATTCCAACAATAGAAATAACCGTGTCTTTTTGAATTTCCTAGTATATATATATATATGTGTGTGTGTGTATATATTATTTATTAATATATATGTAAACAATTTTGAAATTAAAATTAAAATTTTAAATTTTAAATCGTAAATCCAGATATAAATATGAAACTACTATTTAAATTTAAATTTAAATTTTAAATTTTATAAATGAATTAAAATTTATTAAATATATACATATATGTACGGATATATATATATATATATATATATATATATATATAATATGTAATTCATTTTGGCCAAATTTGGATTTTTAAATTTAAAAAAAATTAGTTTTTAAATCCGTACGAGTTTATTTTATCTTTTTAATATGAAAATCCATATGAGATAATTAAAATTTTTAGTATTATTTTAATAGAACATTCTGAAATGGTTAAAATTATTTATATATTAAAATTTATATGTAAATATTAATAAACGATCAAAATCTACTTAATGTATTATAATATAAAACTAAATATGTATAGGTACATTTTGAAATTATTAAATATATATTTACGTAATTTTTTTATTTTCAAAAAAATATGTATAAAATTTAATAAATACAAATGTTTTATGTATATTTAAATAATTTAAATTTAAATTTTTATTTAAAACACTTTTAAAATTGTTTTTAATTTGACTTTTTTTATTTTAAGTCATGGATGAAAGCACTTATATGCATATAAATTTTTTAACGATAATATGTTTACACACACACATAACAAGCAATGGCACCCCAAATGGTGCAGCACCCCCGTAGCCTCCTGATTCCCATCATACAATTTGAATTAAATAATGGTTTTCTCTCTCTTCCCACTAGCCATATTGTTTAATTCGAATTTTGTGATGAAAAACATGGGCTATATGGTGCTACAAATGGGGGTGTCATTGAGTGCTCCTTATATATAATATATATGTATAGAAGTGTGTGTATGTATATATACACACAACATGAAGATATAAGGATTCATGATGTAAAGATAATTTAACCGTATATAACAACAAGATAAATGAATTATATATATATGTATAATTCAGATCGTGCGACGGAAAACAAGGGCTATAAGGTGCTACAAAACAAAGGTGCCATTAAGTGGTCCATATATATATAAGTGTGTGTATGTGTGTGTATACATACACACATAGCATAAAGATATAAGGATCATGATGTAAAGCTAATCTAACCGTATATAATAACACAATAAATGGATTATATATATGTGTATGTGTGTGTGCGTGTGTGTGTGTGTGTATATATATATATATGGATTAATGGTTACCACAACGATTGCCTCAAAACGACACCTCGAATGTCTATAAAACTCCTAAAACTCGAACCTTATCGCTTCTAGACAGTGCTTCTAGTCGGAATATCTACTTACTTTCTTCATTTAGTTAAAATTTCTATTTTTACTTGAAAATAATGAAAGAGGAGGGCTATATTTTTAGGCCAAAGGTATAGTGGAGGAAAGCTAAAAAAGGTGAGTGGAAAATGAATTTAAATAAGATAAAAAAGAGAGAGGAAAATGTGGATATAAATCCACTCTTTTCTATAACAATTTAAACCCATAAATATCCACACGTACCCCCTCCTTCACTTATGCTACGCTCGATCATCTCTTAGGCCCATATGGGCTTCCATTTAACTTCAAACTGGATTGGATATTTTAAATTTAAATCAAATTCAAATGTACACCGATATTGTATACCGATACCTATGTATATAACTTTTATATACACACCATTTTCAATATTAATCGATAGAAATAAAATAAAATTTTATAATTAATATTTCATAAATATTAAATAATTTGATAAATTTATAACAACTATAATTTAATTAAACCAGGTAGTCATAATATTCAATATTGCGGTTGTATGACTCTTAGGTGTATTTGGTTAGCGATTAATATTGAACAATTTGAATATTAATGCTCACATGTCACCTTTGTTGGTGGTGTAATAGTTTGGCCAAATCTATCGCTTACACGGTTTTGGTAAAATCCAATTTTACTTATTTTAAGCGGTTCCCTATGGTGACAATTATTTACACCAATTTCCTTCCTCAAAACTATAACACATTAGGGCTTACAGAATTTGGTATTGAATAAAATTCCAGCATCATCCACATTCAACTTGTATTATCCAAATAAAAAGTCCTTGGCTCAGTAATAACAATTATTGTTAATCGAACTGCTCTGGCCAGAGACTTGACTTTTGGTTGATTTCAATTGACTGTGATAGCAATCTTATATAACCGCAAAGAAGAATCCTCTGTTGAATAGTATTTCACCTCCAATGCTTTAGCTTGACCTTACTATAGTCATTCAATGGACACAGTACCATGGTTTAACTATATATAAGTGGATTTTCCACATTGAAGCTTGGCGGTATTCTCAAGATGTAGGAATTCTGTAATATTATCATTTCAATATTTTTGTTTGATCTTAGTTATATTAACCAACATAAAACTATTAAACGAGTCATTCCATATTTATCCAATAACTATCAGTGCGTAACCCTTTGGTGCCTCCAGCAGCCAGGAGTTATACATTGCCCAACATTTGAAGAGCGTTATGTGCTCTATTCTCAATGGATGTATCGATTTCCAGTCTTGCTACATCTTGACTATGGATATTTAAAATAATGTGTTTATTATATTGATCAATTGCTCATAATTACAATACATTGTAATACTATCACAAAACATGTCATTTATGGGTTTCTATGAGATATAATTAAATTAGATAATTAAATTTACAACACATTATAACAAGTATATAATAGTAAGAAAAAGCCTTTTATTTCAAAGAGATTTTATTTAGAGTTAATAATTTACCGTAAATTACATAATTGTCCCTAGGGAATACCCGTAATTCTATCGACTAGGAGGTGTCATCTAGTTTAAATCAACCTTTAATTTATGTGGCTAAAAAGGAGATGGAAGGGATGATGATAAGTTTGCAAGAGAGAATGATAGCATGACAAGAAGAGAAGTTGAGTGGATTTTTCCAAAAGGTAAAATAGAAAAGAGCAACTATGGTTGTTGGAAATAAGAACTGAAGGGTAAAAGGTGGAGTAGATGTGCTATCACCATTATTAGCCTCAAAGATATGTGATATGAGACACGAATATGACATCGCCTTTTAAGATGGAAGTAGTGCCATGCTTTATCAATATCGTTCAATGCCATATGATCAATAACGCATGTTGCGAGTACCGCTTCTCCTTGATGCCATCTCCCATCTGTATTACATCTCATTGATGCTGCATCTTATCAATACCGCCTTTCACTTGTGAATTAGGACGAACGTCGCTCATCACTTATACTACCTGCAACCAAAGCAGTAATGTAATGATGTTGTGTCTCTTTGATGCCGCTTCTATTCCAATACCGCCGTCTTTAATGTTGTCTTTAAGTTGATACTTAGTGTTATCAATACTGCATGGAGCCAATGCTGCCTCCCTCCAAGGAAATAATGATATTTACTACAATAAATATAGTAAGCCATCAATGAATGTCCATACAACATACATTGCATCTCATTGATGCCGTATGTTACCAGTATTACCCTCCAAAGTGATGCTGCTTTCTATCAATATCACTCATTATTACCACTATTTGTTGTTGAGGCTGATCATTGCCCATATTGCCACTCAAGAATGTCAATGCTTATCAATGCCTTCATTCACAAATGCCACACCACACTTCAACAACACTTAGGAGATACCATCCATCTGTACATGAAATGTTGATGCCAAACGTCATCAACATCCACAGGATTTACCAATGCCGGATGATGGCGCCGCTCCATATCGATGCCGTCTCATATATTATCAGCTTCTATCAAAATCCATGTCTACTAACTAAGAGGGTTGATTACTATAAAGTAGGCTACCAACATCAAAAATCATTGATGTCGAATACCTTCGCTATTGAAACAATGTCGAAGCTTTATTATGCATCGAGGAACAACAAAAATCATCATTAAAGAAGGCCAGATAGTATGCGGTATTAATGATGCCGAAGTCAAGCTGCTAAACATGCCTGATACCAACCTTATAAATAACCTAGGGGTTTTGTACAATGGGAGAATCATTATATTTTTCTTCTTACATTTTAAACTTTGTAACCTAAATTGATTTAGGGATTTATAGCCAATTATATCACTCGAACTATTGGATTATTAGGCATTGTACCATCAATATTATATTAAATAAAAACAAGATATTTCAAATTGTGACTTACTTTCGAGTTCCAAAATATATATGATTTGTTAATCAAGGATTTCTTTGAAGTCCAAAAGTACTCATATTTTTAGTTTCTACCTTTGCTTACAATTGACTATATGAATTTATCCCATGAGCATATGATCTTACATGATTTCACATATGACTTCACAATGGACTTGAGCTTTCTCATTCACTCCTCTTAAGCCTTAACTCAACTAAGCCTCGCCTCTTGCCAACACTCTTTGAGGTTAAAAATTTAGGCTCTAATTTCCATCATTTCCAAGGTTAACGCCCTTGCACTTTTGGGGTTGATGAACAAATTCGTAACATTGTGGCACTAGAAGACGGGCACAAACCATTGGAAACCCTAAGTGGAACTACCCTAGCTTCCATATTTAAAGCTTAAATGCCTTGCTTCTACCAAACATATCCTATTCCAAGCTGACCCCTTTGTTTCTTAACATCAATTAACCGCATTAACTTATTTTTGTTGGTCATGCCCATAATTGTGTTAAAATCTCTAAATAAGGATCCTCCGAGCCTCAAATGACTAGGCCAACTTACCAAATCACGGATGAACCTTGGCTTCATAAAGAAGATATGCTAAGGCTTGTAGTAGTACAAGTTTTGGAAAAGAAGAAAAGACAAGTGGCTCCATACAATCTAGAAAAATAAAGTTTGAATCCCTTTCATGTGGAGCCAACACCAATGTTTTCCTTGGATAAACATACAAAAAGGATACCATCTTCTTGAAAATGAGGAAAGAGATTCAACACAATGCTAGGGAGATCATTTTCAACAGAGAAATAACAATGGACTTTGATTGATTTAGTAGAAGGTGGCAAAATGCTCTTAACCACCTTAAAAAACCAAATGAAACTCGAAACTCTTTAAAAAGAAAGCTTATAATGAATGTTAAAGAGCCCACCATCCACAAGAGAGGTAACCATAATTTAGAAGGATCAATTTCCAAAAGATCACGACTTTCTAAAAAATGCTTCCTTGCCGCATCTTTTGAAAATATTTACTTCCTGACTAAAGACAAGCTCAACTATTGGCCTTCATAAAAAAGTGACCAAAGAAAGAAAAGAGTCTCAGAGGGTTATATTGTCATTACCATCGCTCTAATGGTCACTTATTTTGCAGCAAATTTTTAAAGAATTTCTGAAACCAATGATAATTTGATTTTTTAAGATATTAATTTGGTAAAAAATTATTACTATTAAATGGAAAATCTTTTCAGATATTTATGAAAATGCTATTTTAAACCTGCGCCAGCTTGAAACTTCATAGCCATTGATCTTTCTAACATGTGATAGCATTATGTTTCATACTCTCTATAGATATACAACTCTGAGATGTGATATCATCAAATTTTAGACATTCATTAGCTTTGCATGCAATAGATTGACACTTGATAGCTTGTAATTCAGATATGGAGCGACATTGTTTTTTAAACATTTGATAGCTATGATTTCTTTATATTTGATAACTATGATTTTTTGACATTCAATAGTTACATTTTGTTGACATGCGACAGTATATTGTTGATATGTAATAGAAATATTTTTGACATATGATAGCTACAATTTCTTGACATGCGGTAACTACCTTTTTGACCATCGATAACATATGTTTTTTAAGGAGATAACATAAGTTTTTGGATTGCGATAGCTTATGTTTCTACAGTTTAATAGCACTAGCTTTTATATCTGTTTTTATTCAATTTTAAAGAGTTTAGTGAAGGGAATTATTATTTAATTATAATTTATATGAACATATGTTAGTGATGGGTGATGTTATTTTATGTGACGATCCACCTTGCTGACTCTTAGGAACGACACTTAACACATCTTCAATGCTCGTATACCATTGCCTAAGCATCAAAAAGATTAGTTTTCGTGGGATAAAATAAAGAATAGAACAGAAAACCTCACAACAAAGCTGCGAAATAAAACATAATAGTAGATAGTACATCAAGTTACTCCTTAACAGAGAGTTATCAGAGTTACATAAACGTACTACAAATCAGCTTAGGAAGTCATCCTGCCTTTACATATACTGAAGCAAAATACATTTACACAAACTAGAAAATACAGCAGAATAGATAACTAAGTGGATAAAGGACCTCCTACTCGGATGCCGCCATCAAAATTGCCCTTAAAAACCTGCTACTCTCAGACTACTCAAATAAAATGAGTACTTGAGAGTTGAGGGAAAACAAACAACTCGAGTCAGACGATATATCTGGTATGAGTAAAACGTTAAGCAATAGGGGTGTAATTAAGTACAAACATATGGGACTACACCACCGAACACGGAAAGGGTTTACTCATACATAAATCGACATACAAACGTAAAGAACATATAAATAAAAACCACAAAGAGTGGTTAACTCTTCGCGATGCAATTAAGGAAACAAATTCGATGGTTTGAATCAAATAAGAAAAGGAAAATATCTAACAAATGACTAGGAGGGTGCGCCCCTTTGAAGTATACCTCTAGTAATATACTTCCGAGAACTCATTTACTCCATGACATTTCTCGGAAACCTCCGACCCAAACCCTGTCAAACCTTACCAAGTATCCGAATATTTCACATCTAATAGTGCTATTGAATCCAATCTAGATGAGATATAAAAGTATCCTAATGGGAGCAACCCAACATAGCTTGGCCTCCTCTCATGCTTTGGTTTTAGTCATTTGTGACAAAGGATATCAAAGCTCAATGGAGAAACACATCGTCTTAGAATGATGATAGTAAAGAAGTTGAAATAATCAATAGTTGAGAAACCAACCATCGAGGATATAAAATGATCGTATATGGAAATTAAATCTCGTATACTTATCACCACTCATCAAATTCAAAGTTGTACTATATCTTATTTAATAATAATACTGGACAAGTCAAGGTAGTGTTATCTCAAAGTCATGCCTCACCTATTCTTAACTTTTGAAATAGAAGCAAGTCTACTTCTTCAATGTTTAGTGCTAAGTATACAGATAAATCGTTCTCATATAAGTAAATTGCTTTACGAAAATTATGTTATTTCCATAAAGCGAATCAAACCTTTTCTTTTACAAAAACCTATCGCGCTTAGTTTCGCATTACAAGTATTAGCTTTAAAACACTTCGTTAAAAGAATCCACCAACTTTAAAACATCATTAAAATGGATTTAATAACTTAAAATATTCTTATTACATTGAATAATCAATTTTAAAAATATATATTAATTAAGTTGATTAATTAACTTTAATAACCTTTAATTAAAATGGGTAAATCACCATAAAAACATCATTACTTCAATTAATTAATAATATATGAATATATTTAATTTGAATTAATTAAATAATAATTAAATAAAATCATTTAAAAATGATAAAGATTAATTAAGGTTAAACAGACCGATTTACCTTTAAAAGTCATTAGTTAAAAAATTAATTAATTTTAAAACACCATTAGTTAAATGATTTATTAACTTTAATACATCTTTGTCAAAGGATTAATTAGCCTTAAACATAATTAAATAAAATAAATAACTAATATTAAAACATCATTAACCAAGCAAATAGTTAAAATTAAAACACATCAGTAGGTAAGTAATTAGTTAAACTTAATCCTTATTGATTAAATAATTTATTGAATTAAATAACCATTACTAAAATAACTAAAATAATTAATACTAAACTAATCCAATCACAATAAGAAAACCAAATGATTTCGATAAAATGTGATTTTCTGTAAGTGTCGATATAACAACTATCGCTATACGGGCAGTTCAGAAAACAAGCATATGAATTTATCAATACAACCAACCATTACAAAGAAAAGGTATGAATACATATACAAGGTAATTCACTATGATACAACATGTATTAAGTATTAACTAACAATATAATTACTTTAGCCACAAACTTTTCATATTTGCTTCCTACATGTATATTAGCTACCAAGGCGACATTTTTCAAAGCAATAAACCAATCCAACAACCTACTATTATACATATACAGCAAGCATACATAGGAAAGAAATATAGATATTAATATGGGTTTAAACTTTGGTTTTACGGGTGAAGTTTTACTCACCAAAAATCAGAATTGTATTATCTTTGAGAATATGACTAGAATTGTTTGTACTAAAAATGGGGACAACACTCATTGGATGTAATTGAAGAGATTAGAATGAAGAAATTAAATGGAAAATGAGGCTAATCAAACAATCACACCAAGAAACGTAAGCAGTAATAGAAAGAGAAGAGAATATAAAATGGTTCAGCATTGTAGCCTACGTCCACTTTGAAAAGTTTGCTGTTTATTGATGATTCTCAACTAATTTACAACAGTATAATTGCTAGCACTCAAGTTACAATGAATTTTCAGCAGAATAACAACACAGATGTTCCAAAAGTCCATTTTTAGTTGGCTTAAGGGTGCTATTTATAGGATTAGATCCAAAAATATCTGCCCCAAATCTTGGAGTACCCCTTCTCATATGTAGGTGGGCCCACCAGATCGATCTGGGGTTGTTTGGGATCAATCCCTGATCGATCCATGTTGTCTTCATATCAATCAAGATTGACTCCAATTGAGCTGCGATCGATCAGTTGGGCTCTTGAGTTGATATTCAAGCTCTTGTGAAAATTTCACGGCATTTGGACTCGTAGTTTGAGAGATATGATCGATCCAAGATTGAATTTTCCTTGGAAGGCTGAAGGCTTCGTATCGGTACAATGCATATCGATCAATTGCGTGTCGATGACATGGCATTGGAGATCCACATTTTGTGCTTAGAGACCCTTTCTTTCGAATTGACTTATTCCTTCATATCCATTCAAGGCCACGCTCTTTGTATCGATGCTTGCTTGTGGTTTCGTATCGAGGCTTAGCCCCTTGCTTCAAATGGATCGATTAGCTGATCGATATGAAATATGCGAAAGTTTGATTGATACAAAATGGGTAATTGTTGAACAAATGAACTATGATCTATCCGGGAGGCGTTATTGCTTGATGGATACGAAATGGATGGATGTTGAGTGATGGATTTATGCTTGTTTCGTATCGATCCTGATGGATACGAAATGATGGGTCTTGATGGATGGATACGAAATTGATGTGTTCCATATGGATCTTGATCGATCCATAATTTGAGCGTATGAACTTCGATTGACCTGAAATTTAGAAAGTCGCCTTTCATATCTTTGCTTGTCATACCTTGCTAACTATAGCTCGATCCAGACTCGGAACAAGTATGCCTATATCCATTGTGGACACGTAGATAACTGATCTCCGGGGCAGATTGTCTTTAGTTTCTAGTCAATTTCTTAGTGTCATAGCCTTGCCAAACATTGGGATAACAAGAACCAAGCTTTACTTTGATAAAGATTTGGATTTTTGGGTCTTGGTGTGGTTTGGCCTAGAAAGGTTTGGGCTTAGAGATGGAGCTAGTTTTGGAGAGGATAGCTTAAGTAAGTGAAAAAGGTGTTTAAACTTAGACTTTTTGAATATGTAAACTAGTTTTGAATTATGTAAACAATTTTAGAAACCATAAATGGATATGAAAAAATTGAAGAGTTAAGCAATGGGAAAGAAGAATGTACAATAAAGAAATGTGTTAGGGTGGGGGTATTTATAGCTATGGATAGAAGGTAAATTACTTAAATACCATTTAGATTTATGATAAATTTATCTTGAAATCAAGGTAGCTCCATACCTCCTCCATCCCTCTTACACATGTTGACCCCCTAGGCCATTCCCTTAACATGTTTTTGTTTACTTACTTAGGTGCTTAAGGTGATGGTGTGTAATTCCTTAGGTTTATTTAGTTTTTTATATGCATATTTAGTCAAGTCTTGTTTTATTTTAAATAAGCATGGTTATTAACTTTAACACTATTATTAACTTATCACATGACATATGTACACGTATGTGCATCTGTATATGGTTATAAAAAATATGTATACATTGTTTTCGATGACTTACTGAGCGAAAAGTCAAAATTTCGAAAAACGTTTTTTGGCCACATTTTCTATTTTTATTTGAACTAATTATTTTGGTATAAAATTTAAAAATTATTTTAATACCACTAACTAATATAAAATATGTTTATCCGGTTATTAAAATCCATTATTAAAATATTTCAAAATGATCTAAATATTCAAATACAAAGCGATTAATTTATGGGTCATTACACCCTTCCCCTAGGATAATTTTGTCCTTGAAATTAATAAACAAAAAGACAATCCAAAAGTTATATATTATATCAAGAAATTCATATAAAATACAATGCAACTATGCCATAGTAAAACATTCATAATGCATTCAAACAACTAACAACTAACTTGATATTACATTAGGGTAAGTTTCTCTAATATGATCCTCAGTCTCCCTAGTACAATGCATGGATCATCACTTCACTAAACCTACTATAAAAACCGGTCAATCCAAATAAACCTACCTTACTCGCATTTTTGGGTTTCTTCCAATCTTGAACCGCAACTACTTTAGTCGGGCCCACTGATATGCCTTCTCCCGAAACAACATACCATAGAAATCAAACTTCGAATTTCCAGAAATTGCATTTGAAATTTTTTTCCTTTAAAACATCACTTCTTAAAGTACATAGAACAACTTGAAGATGGTAATTATCCTCTTCCTCCATTTTAGAACAAACAAGGATGTCATCAATGAAGATGGGAATAAACTTGTTAAGAAAATCCTGAAACACTCTATTAATCAAATCCGTGAAATAAGCGGGTGCGTTAGCCAATCTGAACGACATGACAACCACTT
This sequence comes from Allium cepa, assembly GCA_030765085.1. Lineage (NCBI taxonomy): Eukaryota > Viridiplantae > Streptophyta > Magnoliopsida > Asparagales > Amaryllidaceae > Allium > Allium cepa. Next base: position 62,696,127 of record CM060931.1, read on the forward strand.
ATAATAACTACCAAGGGTTCGAAAAGCTGTTAAGGGTACACTCTACTTTGCTACCCTTAATTGGTGAAAACTAATGGCAAGATCCAACGGAGAAAATATCCAGCTCCATGTGGTCAAACACGTCTCAATCCTAGGTAAATGATACTTATTCTTGATAATCCTCTTATTTAATTCTCGGTAATCAATACATAACCTAAGAGAACCATTGGCCTCAGTAAGGAACATTACTGGCGATCCTCAACTCAATGTGCTACGTTTGATCAAACCCTTCCATAATAAATCAAACATCCCCTTCTCTAATTATCTTCTTTATTTTGGCACCAACCTTCGAGGAGGTTGTACAATAGGTCTAGTTCTTGGAATCAAATCATTGTGGAATTACACTTTCCAGCGAGGAGGTAAACCTTGTACTTCTTCAAAGTATCCTTAAAGTCTGGGACATTTGGTATATTTCTTACATCCTCTTTAGGTACTTCAAAGGAATAAAGGAAATTTCTTATTAGTTCGTTTGGCCTTCCATAATTTATTTCTAACCCAATATTTCTAGCAAAACTAACTCTACTAATTCTTCTATCACAATCTATGATTGCTCTAAACTTAGATAACTAATCCATCCCCAATAATACCCGAAACCTATGAACCTGAGAAAAACCAATCAGAAAAAAAGAACAATCTCAATAAGAAATAAGCACATTCAAACATATGGTAACAAGATTGGTTGGACCCTTAATTGGGTTCAACACATAAAGCGAATTATGAAGAATAACATATTTAAGATTCAACTGGTTCATTAGGTCATATGAGATAAAACTATGTGATGCACCAATGCCAAATAATACTCTAACAGGAATATCAAAAATGGATAACGTACCTTGCAACACCCATTTCCCCCTTGGGTTCATAGAAGTAGATGGCATTTGCTCCATATTGAAATCTTGTCCCTGGCATCCCTTCTTTGGAAAAGGGCACCGATTCTTTATATGGCCATGATAATTGCAAATGTAGTAGGGTGGTCCACTAGCCGGGTTTGGGCACTGATTTGCAAAAAGGCCCATTTGGTTGCACTTATAACAAAGAATCTTGGTCAAGTCTAACTGGTTGTTCTCTGCTGGAGCTTCACCTCCAAGCTTCTTTCTCGACAACTTCTTCTTCCCATTACGCTTGAAAATGGTTTACTAGCAATTGGTATCACTATAAAGGTTGGGCATTAACTACTACACTACTACCTTTTGAATTCCTTGTCAATACCAAGAGCCTTAAATCTAAAAGCCATACTGATCAAATTGGTAAAGGTACCGTTGAGATGATTAGTCATCACCCGATGGAACTCTAGTTACATTCTTTTCACAAACATTTCATTCCTTTTGAGTTGAATGTCGATCAATCCTGGTCCAAAGTAGGACAATGCATTGAACCTATCCTCATACTATGACAAGTCATCTCACCTTGTTTCAAAACCATGAAATTCCTAAACAATTGAGTCCTCCCTGCCTCTCGGATAAACTGAGCTTCAAAAAGCTCCTTGAACCGCACCTAAGAGAAATCTTCTTCTGGTGTATTCATGATGTCAACAATCTCTTTCTAGCATCACCCAAACGAAGATCCCCCATTATCCTTTCACAAGTACGGAGCCATATCTGAATCCCAGAATGTCTTCAGTTCCATAAAAAGGCTTACCACATAAAGCAGTGTAATTCTTACACAAGGTCGCAAAGTTCTGAGGCGATCAAACTTGCATCATTGCTTCTTCTATGGATCTACAATAGGCTCATTTCTAGGAGCTCTTCCATTTGAAGCCATGCTGGTTTTGGATCCTCTCCCTCTTCTTCCTCTTGTACTCATTTTCAGTAACCTAGATAAGTGACAGGTATTATTAGAATACAAAGATAGGGTCAAAGATGATAAAGAAAAAACTGCAATAAAAGATCTAAAACCAAACTTTTAGGGGAGAAAAGAAAATGCACTCCTAAGATTAACTCATTCTAGGGCTCTGCTCATTCTATCTCTAATGAGTTGTACCCTAATCAAGCTAAGGTGTTTACTCAACCTAAGCTTTGATACCAACTGTGACGATCCATCTTTTTAACCCCTAGGAACAGCACTTAACACATCCTCGATGTTCATGTGCCGTTGCCCAAGCATTGAAAAGATTAATTGTTATGGTGTAAAATAAAGAACATATTATAAAACCTCACAACGAAACTGCTAAATAAAAAATAACAATCAATAATACATCATCTTACTCCTTAATAAGGAGTTATCAGATTACACAAAAGTACTACAAATCAGCTTAGGAAGTAATGACATCCCGCCTTTACACATGCTGAAACAAAATACACTTACATAAACTAGAAACAGTGGAATAGATAACTAAGTGGATAAAGGACCTCCTATACGGACGCCATCTTCAAAAGAGTCCACAAAGACCTGCTACTCTTGAACTACTCAAATAAAATGAGCATTGGGCGTTTAGGAAACCTTACCGAGTATCCGAATATTTCACATCTAGTAATGCTATCGTATTCAATCTAGAAGAGATATGAAAGTATCGTAATAGGAGCAACCCCACATAGCTTGGCCCTGTCCCGCACTTTGGATTTAGTCATTTTTGAAAAAGGATATTAAAGCTCAATAGAGAAACACATCATCCTAGAATGGCGATAATAAAGAAGCTAAAATAATTAATCGTTGAGAAACCAACTATCAAGGATATAACACGATCGTATATGGAAATTAAGTCACGTATACTTATCACCACTCATCGGATTCAAACTTGTACTATTTCTTGGTTAACAATAATGCCAAACAAGTCAAGGTAGTGTTACCTCAATGTCATCTGTCAACTATTATTAACTTTTGAAAAGAAGCAATTCCACTTCCTCGATGTTTAGTGCTAAATATACAAATAAATTGTTCTCATATAAGTGAATCTCTTTATAGAAATTAATTTATTTGTATAAAGCGGACCAAACTTTTTATTTAAAAAAAAAATTGAATTCGTGCTTGGCTTCACATTACAAGTATTAGCTCTAAATCACTTTGTTAAAAGAGTCCACTAACTTCAAAACATTATTAAAATGGATTTAACAACTTCAAATATTGTTATTACATTGATTAATCGACTTTAAAAAACTTTATTAACTAACTTGATTAATTAACTTTAATAACCTTTAGTTAAACGGGTAAATCACAAAAAATATCGTTAATTCAATTAATTAATAATATTTGAATATAATTAACTTAAATTAATTAAATAATACATTGATAAAATTATTTAAAAGTGACTACTAAAAACTTTATTTAAGGAAAAATTAATTAAGGTTAAACAGATTGATTTACTTTTAAAAGTCATTAATTGAAAAGATTAATTGAAACATCATCATCTAAATGATTTATTAACTTTAATTCATCATTATAAAAGGATTAATTAGCCTTGAACATAATTAAGTAAAATAACTAATCAATTTTAAAACATTATTAACCAAGTAATTAGTTAAATTTAAAACACATCATTAACTAAGTAATTAGTTAACCTTAATCCTTATTAATTAAATAATCATTACTAAAATGGTTAATTAAGTTTCGAATCATGATTATTTAAAAACTTTCTTAACTTGTATAAATAATCCAAGCATGATAAGGAAACCAAATGGTTTCAATAAAATATGATTTTCCACAAGTGCCGATATAGTGACTATCACCACACCGGCAGTTTGGAAAACAAGTATATGACATTATCAATACAACCAACCATCATAAAGCAAGGGTACGAACACATATACAAGGTAGTTCGCTATGATACAACATGTAATAAGTATTTACTAACAATATACTTACCTAAGCCATAAACTTTTCTTATTTGCTTGCTGCATGTATATTAGCTTCCAAGGCGACAATTATCTAAAGCAATAAGCCAATCCATTAACCCACCTATTATTACACATATATAAAAAGCATACGTAGGCAAAAAATATAGATATTAATATGAGTTGAAACTTTTGTTTTATGGGTGAAGTTTTACTCACCTAAATGCTTGCTAACTTAACCAGAATTGCACTATCTTTGTGAATACGAAAGAACCTAGCTTTACTTCGTCAACGACTTGGATTTTTGGGTCTTGGTAGTATATTTTGGTTTGGTCTAGACAAGTGTGGGCTTGACTAGTGCAATGGAGTGGAGATGGAGCTAATTTTGAAGAAGATGGCTTAAGGAAGGGAAGAAAGGTGTTTAAACTTGGATTTTTTTGAATATATAAACTAGTTTTGAGTTATATAAATAATTTGGAAGTCATGAATGGATATGAAAACATGAAAGAGTTTAGAAATGAGAAATAAGAATGTAAAATGAAGTAATATGTTCGGATAGGGGTATTTATAGCCATGGAGAGAAGGTAAATTATTTAAATACACTTTACATTAAAATATGATAAAGTTATAATGAAATCAAGGTAGGCACATACCTTCTCCATCCCTCTTGCCCACGTTGACCTCCTAGGCCACTCCCTTAACATGTTTTTGTGTACTTACCTAGGTGCGTAAGGTGATGGTTGTGTACCTCCTTAGGTTTATTTAGGTTTTAATATGCATATTTAGCCAAATCATGTTTTTTTTTTGGGGCATAGCCAGCCTCTTTTTAAAGTGGACAGTCCACTTATATTAAAATTAAAGCAATTACAATACACAAAGCAACAAAGCAAATACAGTAACAACTAAACAACTAAGATATTAACACAACGACAACTCAGTTAACAATTTTGAAAAAAAGGGCGGTAATCGAATTAGAAGACATAAGGAATCGACGCGAATTCCTTTCATCCCAAATCACCGCAATAGTCCTCTTGAGAAATCGAAGCAAACGAGAGGTCGAATCAGATTTCCACCTGGTATGTTGAAAGATTCGAACCCATTTGAGAGAGTTATCTCTGGTTGGAGGTCGCTCATCAATATGTTGAAGAATTCTTTTCCACAGTTGATAGGAAAATAAGCAATTGAAAAACAAATGCCCCACATTTTCTGGAGCACGATTTCATAAGATGCACACCAATTGATTGATAATTTGTCCCTTAACCAGATTGTCTTGAGTATGTATAGCATTCATTAAGCATTTCCAAAGAAGGAGGTTATGCTTGGGAGACGACCCGCTTTTCCAGATTCGAGCATGCCAAGGAAATGGATACGAATGTTGCTGTTGAATTATAGATTTGTAGACCACCGACGTGCTATGAAGTTTGCCATTCCAACTCAGTTGTTCCACAAGCTTGTATGAGGCCACTACAGAAGACCAGAGGTTTTTCAACTCTGGGGAACTTACATGAGGCAATATTAGCTCCTCACCAACAAAGAAAGTATTAGCATTAGCTTTTTGAGGTATACCAGAGTTAATTAAAAGATTGTAATCAATCAAATTGGCCAAGATCATACCTGGAGCACACCATTGAGTGTACCGGAAGGAGTTGTTAGTGCTACATTGCACTATAGGAAGGTAGTGATTCCTAAATTTCATAATTCTTTTCCAATAGTAACTAGCATTATTATTAATCTCCATAGTCCAGAAGTTCCCAGTTTTAAGGTTGTACAATTTATTCCACTTTTCCCATAATCCATTAGTATTTCCCAGTAATCTGTTAACTTGTTGAGATGCAGTGGCTATATTCCAATTTTTAAGATTAATGATGCCTAAACCCCCCTATCAAAGGGGTATATAACCTTCTTATAGGCTATGGGAATGAGTTTGTTTGAATATATATTTCCATGCCATAAAAAGTGATTGAAAGCTCTATTTAACATGTCAATAAGTTTAACAGGGATGATAAAAAGTCTAAAGTAGTAAGCACACATAGATGTGGCAATGCTATTAAGGATAACAATTCTACCAGCTTGGGAGATCTTAGTTGCATTATAATTTTTAAGTCTAGTGGTTATTTTTTCAAATAAAGGCAGGCATTGAGCTTTAATTATTCTGGACTTGCACATAGGGGCACCCAGGTACATGGCATTCTCATCCATGACCTGCAACCCAGAAACCAAAAGAATGTTCTGGCAAATGGTATCAGTAGCCCCAGCAATCCGAATATGAGATTTGGATTTATTTATGTAAAGGCCAGTCATCTTCTTGAATTTTTGCAAAGTGGAGAAAACTGTGGTAATAGATTTATTGTTTGGTTTTGTAAATAGCAGAAGGTCATCAACAAACATTAAAGTAGAAATTTGAAGTTTTTGACATTTAGGATGGAAATCTATATTTTTATTATTGCATTCAATATTAATGAGCTTAGTAAGCACTTCCATAACTATTATGAAAAGTGAAGAAGAGATAGGATCCCCTTGTCTAATTCCCTTATAAGGTTTGAAATATCCAAAGCATTCACCATTAAGAGATAAAGACACATGAACAGTTGAAATACAAGTGTATATCCAAGCTAAAAATGGAAGAGGAAAATTCATCTTGGACATAATTGAAATGATAGCCTCCCATCTCACTGAATCATAAGCTTTATGTATATCCAGTTTCAAAAAGCATCTGGGAGAGTTATTTTTTCTATTGTAACCCTTTATGAGTTCTTGAGAAAGTAAAATATTATCAGTGATAGATCTTCTAGGAATGAAACCATTTTGATTAAGAGATATAACATCATTGAGGCATATTCCCATACGAGTTGAAATAATTTTAGCAATACATTTATATATGACATTGCAACAAGCAATGGGTCTGAATTCAGAGACAGTTTGAGGAAGATTAACTTTAGGGATAAGGGCAAGTTTAGTGTGATTAATACCATTCAGTAATGTGTTAGTTTTGAAAAAATGTTGAATAGCTTTACAAAAATCTTGATTAACTAAATGCCAACATTTTTGGAAGAACATAGCTGAAAACCCATCTGGTCCAGGAGAACTAGAAGTTTTCATATTTAAAACAGTAGCATGAATTTCTTCAGGAGTAATGAGTTTAATTAAATTATTAGCTTGCTCATTGGAGATAGAATTTAATGCCAAATCATTAAGGAGGTTAAGATTATCATCAGATTCAGGATGATCAAAAAGATGCTTCTAGTAATTAAGAAAGGAGTTTTGTATTCCAGCATGAGTGTTGATTTCATAACCCTGCATATCCTTAATAGAAAGAATTAAGGCAGAAGTCCTTTTAATTTTTAAAGAATTATGAAAAGTTTTAGTATTTCTATCACCTTCAATATCCCATTTTTGTTTATTTTTATCACGAAGCATAAGAAGTTCAGATTTGATAGCTAATTTCAATTTTTTGGTAAGATCATGCACATTTTCTGAAAGAGTTAAATTATTGGGGTCTGACTGCAACAAAATATGCATATTATTTAGTTCAGAGCTAATAGAGGCAGACCTTTTGTTACCAGAACCAAACTTATTTTTAGACCATTCCTTAATAGCTATTTTACAATCTTTAAGTTTGGATTGCAAGTCATACATAGGATTGCCAAATTTGGGAGAGGCCCAAATAGGAGCAATCAATGGATAAAATTCTGGATCAGAAATCCAACTATTGAAAAAACTAAATGAGGAAGGACCTTTGACATTTGTAACCCCCCAATCCAATATAATTGGGCTATGATCAGAAAGAGAAGGGGTAGGGAAAAAGGATATAAGAGAAGGCCAAGCATTGAAAGCAGAGGAATTAAAGTAAGATCTGTCTAATTTACAAAAAGTTCTAGTACCTGATCTACTGCAATTATTCCATGTATAAAAAACACCTGATTTAGGTACTTCATGCAGCTGAGAATGAATGATGGCATTATTAAGAGGAGCAACATCACTCAGGGACAAAGGCAATCCTCCTATCTTATCAGCAGAGCTTTGCATGCAATTAAAATCACCTAAACAAATCCATGGACATGTTGAGTTCATAGAAGGAAGTTTGTCAAGGAAATGATGCCTATTATCTTTCCTGTTATCTGCATATACAAAGGTAATGTTAAATTTGATATTAGTAGCTAAATGATCAGTATAGCAGTGTATGTATTGTCTGTGAATATCTAATGCATTAATATTGAAGGCTCTTGAGTTCCACAAAACTAAAAGACGACCAAACGGGGCTGCAGCAGGATTGTGAATAAATTCCCAATCTGGTGCAATGCGTTTAGCAAAAGTCTTAGTTTCCTCTTCAGAATATTTAGTTTCACTGATGCACATAATTCCCAGTTTATTGCCTTTAATGAGCTGTCTAATTTCATATATTTTGGCTTCATCATGCCCACCTCGAATATTCAAAAATCCTATATTATCTATCATCACTGATTTTTTTTGATTTTTTGGCAGATTGCCTTGTCACTCTTTGACGTCCCTGTTTCTTAGCAGAGCCCTTTTTTTTTTTTTTTTCCTTTTTAGAATTCTTAGAATTAATCTTGACCAATATTTGCTCCTGCTCATACTCATATCCTCCATTTAAATCATCATCAGAACAAAAGTCAGTTTCTGAGGATTCAGAATCTAATATAGTGTTTGTAACATTTTTCGGAGTAAACAGAGGAATTTGTTGAGGAGGCTTCAAGTTTGCATAAGGACTAATAGAAGTAGTCTCATGCACTGGTACCTCCTTCTTATGGTATGTATTTTGATTAATTTCCTGTTGATGATTGTAATCACATTTCCCAAATGGATGCTGTTGCTTCTGAGTACTGATTAAATTAGTTGATTTGCCAATACACTGCTGTTGAACAGTATTACTAGTATCATCAAGCAAGTTTCCAATTGTCACCATATTCTCTTATACATATTCTCCTTCTTCAACGTCAGATAGAATAGCAAAAGCATTATTTGTTTCAACTGGAATATGTGTAACCCCCTGTAACTGTATTTCATTTGGTCCTTCAGTTGAAATAGAATTTTTCTCCTTATTTAATTCTCTCTCTGTATTCATTTCATCTTTATTTGTTTCATCTACTTTGTGTTCCACTTGAGTAACATTGGGCTTCCATTTCTATTGTTTATTTTTCATATTATCCACAATAGTTTTCCTGTAAACAGTAGGCTTGCTTTTAACTGTGGGAATAGATTGTTTAGCTAACTTATCTTTTTCGTTGCTAACTTTCTCTTCAACACTGTTTTTTTCCAGGTCACAGTTTTTCGTAGAATGACCAAAAGCTTTACAAGACGTACAAATCAGTGGCTTCCAAGAATATTCAATATACACTTTTTGACATGTATCCTCACCATCTCCAATCAGCAAAAATTCAGGTAGCTCTTTATCAGGTGATATTTCAATTAAGCATTTAGCATATTCTAATCTCTCACGTTTTTCTGTAGCTTCATTGAAACACACCAATTTCCCTAAATGACATGCTATCCAATTAATGCCAACAAGAGTCCAAGCTATATGGGGAATGTTATAAAGTTGAATCCATATTGGTACAGTTCTCACCAGAGATTGAACCGAACCAAACGCTGGCTTCCATGTTGTGATGATGAACATTTGACCACAAATGAATGTAGGGTCTGAGCGAAGGACAATATGTTTGTCTTCATCACAACTAAACTTGAAAAAATAATTAGCTCCATCAGATTTGATGTCGTATGATCCTTTCAGCTTCCACGTTTTTTTAATATGGGATACCACTGCCATATAGTTGACTGGAACACCAAGGAAAAAACCCACAACATACCCTTCCCAGTATGACTTGCCTTCTGACACCAGATTTCAGGGGGAGTGAGAGGAGAACCTTGATAATCTATATTGAACTCGGTCGGAGTATAAGACCCAGCATTTTTAGGCTTAGCAGCGAACAAAGATGACCACGAAGTCACAACTGAAGAAATAGGAGGAGGAGAACAATGGGGAGGCAATTTAGAGGAGAGAGACGCCTGAAGAGACGGATCCGGAGGGACAGAAGGGGGAGGAGGGGGAGGAATGATATCAGGAGGAGATCCAGACAGTGATGGAGGAGCAGGACGGGAAGAAGAAGAAGGAGAGGAGAAAACCGATATAGCCATTAGAGACGCCATTAAAAAATATAGATTTTTATTATTATGCCAAATCATGTTTTATATTATACTAAGCATGTTTATTAACTTTAACACCACAATTAACATATCAAATGACATATGTACATGTGGATGCATGTGTATATGAGTTATAAAAGAAGTATGCACAATATTTTCAATGCCAAAAATTCGATATTTCTGAAAACGTTTTCTGATCACATTTTACATTTTTATTTGAACTAATTATTTTGATAAAAAAATTTGAATTTTTTTAATTATCATTAATTAATATTTAAAATATGTTTATTTGGTTATTAAAATTCATTATTTAAGTATTTAAAAATGATTTAAATATTTAAATACAATGCGATTAATTTATAGATCCTTACATTATATGTTCAATTTTGCATCATGATCAGTTGATATTGCATATGTTAACTACTGGAAAGCTCACTTATATATTGATAGAATTAGAGGTATGTTCTAAGGCAATTATATAATTTGTTACATATATCTAATTCAATAACCAATCTTGTTCAAAATAAAAGGTGTTTTCTTTCTCTATTATAGATATAATGTGCTATATTAATTAATTAATTAAGTATGTATTCAATAGAAACTCCATAAAAGGTATATTCTATGATAGTACTTATAAAGTGTTGTAACCATAAGTAATTTATCACAATGAAAAAATATACCATTTTAAATATTTCTATTCAAGGTGTATTGAGACTGTTATCGAGATATCCATTCAGAATAGATTATATAATGCTTTCCAAATGTTGGGAAGTGCGTTACTTATGACTACCGGGGGACCAAGAGGTTATGTACAAATAGTTATTGGATAAATATGAAGTGACTCACTTGATATATTTTTTTGTTTTTTGTTGGTTAATATAACTGAAATCAAATAGAAAATATCAATATGACTAATTTATACACTTATATCGACTTGAGAATACGGTTGATCTTAATGTGGAAGCTCTGCTTTGATACAGCAAAATCATGGCACGGTGTCCATCAAAAGACTACAGTTGGGTCGAGCGGAAGCATTGAAAGTGGAACACAATTCAAGAGAGAATAATCTCCTTAGTTATAAGAGGTTAATATCATAGTCAACTAAATTTAACTCAAAGTCAAAGTCTTTGGACAAAGAATTTCGATAATAATAATTGTTATTATTGAACCAAAGACTTTGTATTTGTTAACCCAAAAAACAAGTCAACACCTTGAATCAAGTGTGAAAGCACCAGTGTAGATAATCAGCAGCATAAATCTCAGATAAACAACAAATAAGTAGCAGAAGTAAGAAAAGAGACACATAATTTTTATAGTGGTTCGGTTGACTCTGGCCTACGTCCACTTTTATTAATCTTTATTATGTTTTATACCAGTTCTCTTTGGATACCAACTAGTTAGTCCTTAGATCTAAGTTACAATGAGTTAGAATAAGTCACAAGTACATGAGTTAATTTGAGAATCACAGTAACCACCTTGATGACTGTTGTGAAGGAGAAGAAAGTTGAAGAAGTGAAGGAATTCCAGTAGAGTAATGGATGATTTTTCCTCGGAAAAGATCCATCTCTAGTTGCTAGTAAGTGAATATTTATAGAGAAGTTCAGTAAGTATTGGGCCAGAAGTCCAGGTGCAGAAGAGTCTAGTTTTATGCCAAGTAATCACCAAAAATCTCAAATCAATCTGAGTCATTTCTATGGATCGCTAGTTATCCATAGGGGATGGAGTGCTAGCTATCCATAGGGGATGAATCTCTAACTATCCACCAACTTAGCATATTTTTATACCAAAAGCCTTTACTTATGCCATGAAGAAGCTCGAAAAGTTTGAGGGCGATCCGACCTACCTTGATGGATCGCTAGCTATCCATAGTGGATGGATCGTTAGCTATCTATCCACTTAGCATATTTTTTAGTGATCTTTATTTAGTGGTCCTCATATTTTCTAGTTAAGTGCCTAATCCAAATATCATGCCATTTGGAGTTAGTTTGATCATCCATCTTTATGGGTCACCTGTCTAAAAAAATCATCTGTAACTCTCTCAAATATTAACAAAATCGAACAAACTCTACAGGAACACTCTAGGGAGTGTTAGGGACCCACCATAAAATTTGAGGTGGTGGGGCTCACTCTAAATGGGTCGCTCGCTTGTGATCTATTAAATCAACTCCAAATGACTTCAATTTTTATGAGCCTTCTCCTATGTTTTCTAAATATGCTTCCAAAATTTCAAGTCAATCCGATTTCATATGAGTTCTGCAGGTCCATTTTAAGTTAGCTAATTCTGGCTAAACAGATCGAATCAAAGTCTTCACTTCTTGAGCTAAATTGTTTGGCATGCTATGAAACTTGGCAAGTGTTCTTAGAAATGATAATGAATCATGATGCAAAAGATCCATAAGCAAGCCTTGTGGATCACCAGTGATCCATCACCTTAGCTTATTTTGGCATCTTCTCTCTTGGGTCCTTCTCTATTTCTTTTTCTAGTCCTTTTGGTTGATTCTTGAGTTATTTTGGCATAGTCTAAATGTTCTAACTCTTATTGAATTTTGATGGGTTAAAAACCCAGTTAACACTTGCCCCCCAAAGTACGCTTTTGAATGAAAAGTGTGCTTTGTTTAAGAACATATTTCTATCTCTAGTCTCTAATAATTGAGTTTTTTAGCTGCCTTAGCCTTGGTGAATGTCCAGTTCCTTCAGATTCTTTTGCTAATCACAAGTTTCTCTAAACTAATTACATCCTAAGACTCTAGACTCTACCGAAGTGCAATCTATACATCACAATCATTTCGATTTCATTCAGAGTTATTACATCACATATCTATAATTAAATCGCATGCCTTTAATTACACCGCATATTTCCAATTACATTACATATCTCAATATACATCACATATCCCTAATTGTCCGATGTTCATCTGGGATTTACATCAATATTGCTCAAATTTAGTTCAGAGCTATGATATCATATATCAAAATCACATCATATATCAAAGTCATCTTGTGTTAAACCCGGATTCATCCGTTTTATTCCATTTATAAGGCCTTTAAATCCTTTTTGCAAAATCAAATTTGTTTTAAGCTTTTGTCTCTCTAGATTGTTTAATATTTAGTTTAATGCATGATCACTCTAGATTATTTAATGTTTAGTTTAATGCATGATCTCTTTGGATCGTTTAATGTTTAGTTTAATGTGCAATCTCTTTGGATCATTTAATGTTTTAAGGGGACGATCTTTCCGGATCATCTGCTTGTTAAGTTAAAGGGGATTAAGTAAGCCCATCCATTCACTCTCCAATTTAGGGACTTACTTCTAGCACTCCGATCCCGTCTCTTTGATCAGGACTCTATGGCGTTTGATATTGTATAAGTCCATCCACTCGCTCTCCGAAATGGGGACTTGCACCTTGCAACCATCTCTCCAATCGGGACTTAATGGCGTTCAAAATCAATCAACACATATGGATTTTACAAAATTCAAATTTCAAATCAAATAAAACAAGTAAAAATTAAATAAATAGAATTCATGAAGGTTTTATCCCAAACATCCGACTCACAACGTGGCAAGGGACCAATCTAGGTCTTATGCATGACCAAGCGGTTTGAAATTATTATCCTAACCATTCATCCTAGATATCTGTCTCAGAGCATGTCTTGGAACCAATCTAGGGTCATTACTGTATTTATCGCTAATGTACAGAAAGGAAAATGCAAAAAAAAAGAATCCAAAGAAAAGAGTAGAAGCCAGATCTATCTTCCATCATCTCGGTTACGGGAGTATCTGTCCGAGTCTCGATCCTTGGGCATTCCTTGAAGAATCTATAATGGGCGGTGGCTGCTCCGGCTGTGCTATTGCAGCTCTGCCCCTTACATACCGTGATAGCTGGTTAATTCGAACCAATTCTTCTATTAGATCACGATATCGACACTCTTTCGTTTAATGTCCGCACAGCTCACGGAATATGCCAAACTTTCTAGATCCTTTCTCTCGATCAGCGGGATCTCTTCTTGGATGCTTTCGGTAGGGAATTTGCATCTAGTGTCTTGGTATATCCTTTTTAGGGTCTCAGTCAGTGCAGAGTAGGAGGAGAATTTGGGCTCCCTCCTTTGTCGTTTTGGTCCCCTAGAATCATCATTGGCTTCTCTTTTCTCTTTGTCTTTTCCAAATCCTGCTCTAGAGGATCCCTTGCCATCCACAACATATATTTTGACGTCTTCTGCTTTATCTTCAGCATCAGCATCCTCTTGACGTAAATATCTTTCAGCTTCATAGTAAAACTCAGCAAGATCCATTGGTGGATCTCTCTTAAGTGCAGCCCTAAAGTCGGTCTTGATTGCGACTCCAGACATTGTCGCCGTCAAAATCCCTGATGGGTCTGACCTATCAACTACAACTACCGTTGCAATGAATCTTATTAAATAACTTCTGAAGGCCTCCTCGAGCCTTTTTTTACATTTGCCAATGTTATTACATTCTTCGGTCGTGTGAAGTGAACTCGAAATTGTCTTAAAAATCTGCCCACTAACTTGATCCACATGCTAATGGATCTATTTTCCAGCCGTCTAACAACATTACCACCAAGCCTATTAAGTATAATAGATAGCATCACCCAATTGCTTCCTCAGAAGCACCCAACACTTTTATATGTCGGATATATCTCATTAGACGAATCATTGGTTCCGTATTTCCATCGTATATTAACAATGTGGAAAGCTTGTAATCAGGAGGATTTCTCGCATTTCGGATATTAGTAGTATACGGGTTTCTGTTCACATCTTCCAAACCCCAATCTCTGGGTCCTTCTCTAACCAACCTTCTTACTAGTTCAGCAATTCGATTCTCACCATCCAATGAAGGTCTTCGTCCAAGAGCAATGTTCTACTCCCTGTCTTGGCAAGGGAAATCTAATGCATACTCCATTAGTTGCACACTAGTTTTCTACCTTACTCTTCTAGTCTCATTCTCTCCTTCGCTCTTCCAAGATAGCGCTAGCACATATTACTCTGCCGGTTGCATATTCTAAAATTTGGATTTGCTCCCATACCACTAGTTCATGGAGTTTTAATAGTCACTCCATTATTGGCCCTTTCGGTGCCAGCTCTAATATTGATCCTATCATCGGTGTTGCTTTCCACGTTGACTTTGGTGTTTCCCCCAAGTATCTGTTGCTCTTAGCATGGAGGCAATGTCCCAACTCATTCTAGTCCAACTCTAGTAGCGCCTTTATTGTTTCCTAGGATCTGAATTCCTATAGCTCCTACGGTTCCTTGTCTCATCCTTTGGAAGAATCCCTCCACCATCTCTTGTTGCCTAGCCAAGATACCATATTGCATCTCCTTCATCATCCTTTCAATTTCTTCTCCAACTACATAGTTGGATTGGTGAGGACTTGAGGATAATTCCTGACTGCCCCTAGACTGTGGTTGACTTGTTCCAGTTTTAGATCTAGTGTTAGGCCTCTTTAGTTTTCCCCCAATCACAAATTCAAACTTCAAGTTTTCAGATCTGGCAAATTAGTCACATTCTTGAAGAAGAAATTAAAGATTTACTTCCTGATTTCCTTACATTTATTACCTCGAATATTTAGTAAAAAAGCAGCCATATCTCCACCATAAATACCAATTCACTATTTAATAAAATCAAGCCATATCTCCACCATAAACACCAATTCATTACCCATCAAAGCCCAATTTAATGCCTAATTAATGCCATGATAACCTTCCTAGTTATTAGTAGTTAATGCCAACCATTTCCATATCAAATATTACCTTAATTCCCTTCATCGTTACCTTAAATAGAAAGACTATGGTGCAACTAATATCAGCCTAGTCAGCGTCACTACAATTCCACGCCATCACGAGGTCAAGGCTTACAACTATAAATACACCTAGTGTTGCTAAAGAAAAAGGGGGAAAAAGGAAACAGAAAAGACGACTTCTCCTCTTCTCTTCAAAATCTCTTGTAATATGAAACTACAAGTGATAAATAAATTATAAAGTTGACGTAGCCCATAGATTTTGCCGAACCACTATAAAAATTTCATGTCCCTTTTTATCCTTTCGTCTTTTTATCTGCTTATTTTTATGATCTGAATTGCTGTTTTCTGGATTGCCTTCAAGGCTGGTGCTTTCACACTTGATACAGGGTATCGATCCATTGTTTGAGTTTACAGTATTTGAACTATAAAGTTGAATATGGATGATATTGAAAATTTGACCATTACCAAATTCCATAGTCTAAAGTGATTTAGTTTTGACAGAGAAAATTAGTGTAAATAATTATCGCATATCAGGTAAAGAATATAATAAGTAAAATTTGATTTTACCAAACGATGCGTAAGTGATAAATTTAACCAAAATGTCATAGCACTAGCTAAGGTGATGTGTGAACACTAATATTCGAATTGTTCGATATTAATTGATGATTGAATTTACACCTTTGAGTTACATAACCATAATGATAAATTCTTAAGAAAACCACATGGTTTAATTATTTTATTAAATGTTGTAAACTAATTAATATTTAAGAAATATTAATTAATATTTATTTTATATGATGTTTCGAAGTTGTTTGTAACCATTTGAATGCATTTATAAAAGTTAATTTGGCCACATTGATATACGATATCAATGTAATTTAATTAAAGATAATCACACGAAATGATTTACGAATTTTTTTTGTCATTTGATGGCATGTAATTTTAGCATACCATGTGAAGAGAAAGGAGTGGAGAGAGAGATAATCAAGGGAATTAAGTAGGGAAGTTTAAATTAAAATACGAAATATTCCATTCCTTCAAATAGAACATATTATGTAATTCATTCTCTATAGACAACTCATTCTTATTCATTCATTTTTTATTTCTCTGCTCTTAACTTTTCATGGAAGAAAAAATTAAATTTCTAAAATGCGACGACCCGAATTTTTTTTAACATTTGAAATGAAATATTTAATTGATTTTAAATATTTGGAGGTTAGTTTGACTTGAATTTTGAATATAAATATGAAAGTGGCAATTAAATTATTGAATTTGATTTATTAATGGTGGGTAAAAATTTGAATTTTCAATTTTTAGCTTATTAAAAATAATTTAAAGGCTTCAGAAATTTATATTCATAATGTTGAGGTTAATGGAAGCTTCAGAATTTGATTTGGAAATGTTTTGTTCAGTTTTGAAAATATATCGTATAAATCGATATTTAAAAATAGCCTTCCGAGGCATAGTCTTGGAATTCGACGAAACCAGTTCCATTAGATCCGTAATATTGTATTATTATCGGATTTCAATTTTCGCAGCAATCGGAGTTGTCGTTTAACCCTGGCAGCTCAAAACGCATAGAAACTATTTTAATCGTTTCAATTTAAATTTGATCGTTTACTTTCGTAACTTGCGCATATGATCGAATTAGCCTCTGAAACACGTTCCATTGTGTTCGAAATGCGGATAAAACTTTATAAACACTAGGCGGCATGCCTCGATAGGAGTTCGAGATTCCGAGTTAGGTTATAGGAGAAATTTTGAATAAAAAATTATAAAAGAAATTAATTAGGAAGTCAAACCCTACCTTCTTCCATACGCTACCAACTCTCCTGAAATTGCGCTGCTCTCTCTCGTTCACAATAAAATGACAGAGCCGACCCTTTCCTTCGTTTATCCCAAATTTTGGTCGAGGAAAAAAAAGAAACGAGCTCGGCTCAAAATTAAAATCCAAATTCGATTAACCCTAATTGCCTCCAAATACTCGCGATCTCGATCTAAGGCTAGGGCTTGGGGCCGTAGCGATTTTGGTCATCGAAGGGAGGGTTGATGCATGCTTGCGCGCGATGGTGGATGTAGCGTTTTGGCACGACAAGTCCAGGCAGCAAGTTATTGCACGCGCGAAGCAGGGAGATGGCGATGGTCTCGAACGAAACGGGGATGCTGGAGTCTCGAATTCGTCTTCGCGTTCGTGTGGCGGAGGCTTTGGGCAGTGAGTTCGAGGTGATGGCAGCGCGCGTTCACGTGGGTGGAGGCACAAGCAGGTGATTGGACTGCGTTCAAGAGCATACGCGACGACAGATTATGGATGATCGTGGTGTCGAGTTGGATGGGAGGGAGGCAGTAAGGTTTGATATTGATCTAGGGCCGTGATTGTTGTTCGACTTTCAAAAGATCGCTGACAAATTCGTAGGAAAGGTATTAACTTTAATTTTATTTTAAATTTACATATGCTGTATAAATTAACAAAAGAAAGAAAATATGTATTTGTTCAAATATTAATTATTTTACATAATGTAATATGTGATTAATCTGTTAATAAACTTATTAGATTATTTTAACCGATAAGAATATTTTATAAAATAAATGTTGGATTTAATTTAGGTTTAAATTTAATTTTAGTTAAATACATTTATTAAAAGGAAATTAGTTAAATTATAATTATCAGTTTAGAATTAATCATTGGTTAATTGATTTTTAATTAATTGAAAGTAAATTGGTTATTCGATTTATTTCGAATATTAATAAAAACCATATAATTGTGTGTTCAAGGTCTAAAACTGTGAAGAAAACAAGTCGGAAATGGAAGTGGGCTGCATGCGTAGTAAAGGTGACATCTTCTCACTCAAAATAATAATTGAAAATTTCAGTTATTGACTGATGGTTGAATTGCGATAGATAAATTTAATTGTTGATTGTGTGCTTGGATGATTAATTTATTATCAGCTATATTAGTTTAGACCTTATGCGCCGCATAATAGCGGAGGTTATTATATTATACCCATATATCGCGATATTCCACCTCAAAGTGGAATTGATATTATATATGTACTTGGAGTGGTTGATTTCCCGCATTATGTAGCGGATGAGAACCTATGCGCCGCATAATAGCGGATGATATTTTATAAATCCCATATTCTACGATATTCCACCTCGAAGTGGAATGGGTATTTAATTGTTGTGCCAACATCTATGGATGCAGGGAAACAGGTTGGAGGGATCCAACTGGATTCCTCAAATAATTGAATTTATTTCAAATTATGTGTTGATCATTTATAATCTGTGTGTGACTATTTGTGGTTGAAATTGTTGAAGGCTATAATTTAGCCAAATATATTTAAGGTACCGTAGGATACCAGAAATAAATAAAAATTTGATTTTTCTAAAATTTAGTAGAAAATTTATAGTAAATTAATTTTAGAAAATTGAATAAATTTAAAAGAAGGAATTTGTTTCAGAAGATAATAGATTTGGTGTTTTGAAAATAAATTAGAAAATCAATTTGATATTGATTTGGTGAAAATAAAAATTATTTGGGAATCGATTTGAAAATCGTATACCAGTGGATATTTGAAAATTTAAAATTCACAATGGGAATTTTATAAAAGAAAGGGAAATTTGTTTTAAAATTAAATATTGTTTTATTCCTAAAATTATGGGAAGAAATTTACGGAGTTGGAACGTAAATTTAAAATAAATCCAGAAGGATTTATAAATTGATTTGAGTGAAACATTTTAGAATGGAAGGTGTATTTTCTCTGGAGAGCCGAGTATGTTTTCAATATAGTTTATAAATATGAAATTGAAGTTGTGAAGATGGTTTTAAGGAAATTTATTTTGGAGGAATTATTTACTTGGGTTATTTTGAAAACCTTTAAAGTAAAGATTTATTTGAATATAGAAGTGGCTACTTAAAGTTTTAAAATTGATATTTATTTTAGAAATTGGATATTTAAATAGTTATATCCTATCTACTAATTTTATTTTAAATTTTTTTTTGGACTTGAAGTTTTATTTGCGATATCAGTATAATATTGTTTCCATAACTAATATTTAAGCAAGTATTTTAAAATAGTTTTTATTCTAAATATTTTCAAGTATATTTTGGATAAATGATTTAAAGTATTTTAAAGTATTTGAACTCGGCAGACTTTTAGTGGAAATAAATAATATCGGGAACCGTATTCCGAGAGTGAAAAGTGATTTGAAATTTGTTTTCAAATGATTGAAGTGTTAAGAATATATATCTTACAAAGTTATTTTGAAAATAATAACTGGAAAATTATTTAGATCTTAGTGATTGTTGTGGATATTTATTGATAGTTAAATAACCAACTATCAATATTTGCCTTTAAACGATATTTGAATTTCGATGCGATCGGGGGTCAGATTCCAAGTGGATATCCGAAAACCACATCGAACCTTTGTGATTGTGATAGATCTTTTATTTAAAAGATCAGAGTGAAAATTGTTGTGATTGTTGAAATCTGAATGTAACACTTATTTTTAAAAATAAGCGCTCATTATTCGGATTAGCCGGGAGAGGACCTTGTGTCATAAAACCCATTCCAAATAACGGTACGATGAAATGGGATTGTATTTGAGGACGGTGTTGAAGAGCAGTTATTTTCGAAAGCGAAAGGATTACCTGTCGAATGTCTCTGCACTGGATTGCTCCGGTATAGAGATTTTATCATCCTTTGTGATGGGGATTCCGGACGTGATTAGTGAATATACGGATTTGCAAGGGCTTCTTTGAAGTGCCTTCGGTTCCATTCGATTCCGGAACGGACTTGTATGGATGTGTGTCTGACATTACACTTTGAGATATAAAGCGGATTTCTATCAAATACATTTCTGTTTGTGGCGGAGAATTTATTCTCTCAGCTTAACACCCTTCTCTGAGACGTATGAGCTCAGAGGTTATGTTGTTGATGGTTATTAGTGATATATTCCCAAAACTGGTAATGTGGCGTACGAAGTGCTGCTGATCATTTGTTGATCAAAGCATGACTTTGTGAAAGGTGTAGCTTTGTGGACGAGAATTCATTGGACCTCACACCCTGGAAATGGTTGAAACAAGAAAATGCGGCAAGGTTATGAGGGTCGCGCCCTTTAGGGTATGTCATTTCCTTCTGGAAAAGGGTGGTGTCAGGTATGGAGCCCTGATATTTAACCTTTGTGGTTACTGCAAATACTTTTCTTTGGATTGTTGGTGTAGAGGATCCTCGGATAAAGGTCCCAAAGGACCGGTACTTGTGTAGTACTTACCTAGTTACAGAGGTAACCCGGCCTTGTGTTGGCAGAGAGCTGGTTAAGTTCTCGGGATGTCGCTCAAGCGGCGTACCCATATGGCAGTAGAAAGTTCCTTAGCCTGACCATTTATTGGAAATCAATAGAAACAATAGGCGCCCTATACGGTTTTAGTTGTATAACCTTCCATGGAATGTGGCGGTAACCTACTATTGAACATGGTAGCTATAGTAGGCATACAATGGTTGTATGCTGGCTAAGATTAATATTATACTTTCAAAATGTTTTCTGCACTATGCACTGATAATAATAATATGGAAAGGATTTTGCATATTAAGCATGTTTAACTATCACAAGGAGAAATCTCCTCCAATTCTGCGTTTGCATTGTGTATGTGGCGGGAGGCCTTATGGTAGTTTCATTTTCCAAAGCATGGCGAATTTCTTTTTATTTTCTTTGTGAAAATAACTGTTTTGAGATCTCACACCAGTCCCACGGCTGACCTGGAGTTTATTGTTCCCTGTCTAAACTTTGGGTGCCCACAATTTTCCACACGGTCAGCCTAGAGTCAGGTTAGCAGTTATTCGGGAGCAAAGTCAAGAAGTTGCTGTGGAGATCAAGAGTTGGAGCTGGATTGCAAGGCGTATCTTATATATTTAATATTTCTTTCCGCTGTTTGTTGTTGTACACTCTGATAATGTAATGTAATAACCGATATAGTGATTCTGTTTAAAGATATTTATTTATCTATTATATTTGTTCCACTGCGAAATGTGAGATTCTGTTGTTGTTTTCTTTTCTTCTTCTATCTTCTTTTTCTTAAACCCTAATGGTTCAGTTTTCCAGCATTCGATTGTTCGGCATTCGATACAGTGGTCGTATTGACGTCAACTTTCGGGCGTCGAAAGCCTGGACCATTACAAAGTGGTTTCAGAGCATTTGGTTAAGCGACAACCTTGGCTCTGTTGGGTGTTACTTATTAGAGATAGAGTCAGCAGTACTCTAGAATGGGTTTGAGTGTAATAATAGACATGAGCGCGTATTTGTTAGTGAATATAAAGTTGTTTTATATTGTGATGATTGGTTTGTTGAGTGGTATATGGATTCTGGTCGATATAGTCTATACAACTCTATCGATAGGGATCTCTAAACGCTCGTACTAAACAATTCGGCACGATATTGTTTTAAAATAAGGGTGAATGAAATAATTTTACCCAAACTATTTTCGTATATAAAAGAAATAATTTTTTTGTGAATTATTATAATATATGGTTGCTTCGTTGTTAGGAAGTAGTAATATTAAATTATTATCATTGGTTATTGAATAGAAATTGAAAACATAACCAAAAGCTAAGAAAGTATAATCCATATACAAATGGAATTTGAGAATATACATTGTAAATGTGATTTATAATTTGAAACGGAATTCTAGAGAAGTATTTGGAAACGTTTTGAAAAGAATTTGAAAATTTTGGAGATTTGGAAAGTTTAAATCCCTTTTGGTTTGAAAATAATTTTCAAGGGTTTGGAAAAAATATTTTTGGAGGGATAAAAGCTCTAAACTCTTTTGGTCACTGGAAAATAATTCTGATGATGATCGCGACATCATCAATGTTCATTTTCGAGTTTCCAAGAGAGGAATTGCTATCGAATTGTTTTAAATGGGAGTTGTTTGGAAAATTTGGGTTTGGTTTAGAAATTCAAAGGATAATTTGAATTGTTTTCAATAATGGTTTTAGTAAAGGTGGAAAGACTCTGGAATTTTATTAAAAATAGTTATGGAATAATGAGCTTGAAAAGTTGGAAAATTTAGATTTAAACTGAATTTGACTTGAGTTAATTTGAATAAAGGTGAATTTTAGAAGTCTAATAGAATAAATGATTGGAATAAAAATTTATTAAGAAAAATAAAATAAATTGTGAATGAATAAATTAATTTGCAATTGCAAGTACATGGAAATGAACTGAATGTTGAAATTCATTTCGTATTTTTAAGTAAATAGAACTGGAATTGGAGTTGAATTTGGTTTGTATTAAACAAAGTGGAATATTGAAATAAAATTAGTAAATAAAACTAATTAAAGGAATGATGAAATTGAATATGATTTGAAATGAATCGAAATTCAATAACAGTAAACGGAAGTAAATATATTAACAGAGGTGAATAAAATTGAATTTTTAATCAATTGGAATAATATGGGTTTGTTTAAAATTAAAAATGAATTGAACGTAAGCAAGTGGGTTGTAAATCCTTCGAATTGAATGAAAATGTATATGAATTAATTGAAAACAGTTGAATTAGTATTAAAACTATATAAATTGCTTACGGAAAGTGTTTAGTGTGCATTGCTTTTAGAATTCATGTGTTTAACTATTGCAAATAAGTGAAATGTTGTTAAACTTCATATATATGACACTGACATGTTTTAGTTGAGTAAGTACATGTTCATGGAAGTTGTTGGACCGGATTTGATTGCGCAAAATGCTAATTAAATAAGCCGCTTGCTTAAAAATTCTAAATATGGTACGCCTACGCAATAAAAATAGGAAATATGAACTGTTTTTGTTTTTTCCGACTGGGTGGGTCGATGTATGTATATTTATATCTTTTGTCAAATTGCAAAAGCTCCTCCGTACAAAGGGGACTCTGCCAAAATTATTTCGAAAATTCTGAGAGATAGAAAAAAAAGAAATTTAGGGAAATTTTTTTGTTAGTGACAAACGATTTCAGATTGAAAATTGAAGTAAATCAGTGAATGAAACTAATTTAAAATAATAATATGAATCAGTTGTAATTGAAAGATAAAGTTCAATATTTAGAGTTGAAGATAAATTGAATTCATATGGTAATGGGAAAACTAATTGAATAGAAGTAGATGTGAAAACTTCTGTAAGAAAATGTATAAAATGATTTTAAAGGCTATGAATGGATATTATAGCTAGCAGGATATAAAGGTGTGTTACAGGGAAATGGAATTGGGATTTTGAAGACAAAATTGATTTGCTCGACAAAAAAGGTATGTATTTAAATTTCTATATGAAATTCGGTGATTTTCTTATCTAGCCACTTGGCGTTTTGTTTTCTTTTTGAATCTGAGGGCCTGTGGTGCCATTTTGTAGTCGTACCGAGCTAGCCGCGCAAAGGAGAAGCTGGCGAAATTTTTCGAAAATTTAAGGAGTTAGAAAAATTTTAAGAAATTTTGGAAACTTGAAATTTGAAATTTGAATTTATATTTAAATTTGAATTATTAGGAAAACAATGTTGTTTGGAACTTATAATTGAAGTTGGAAAGTTAATTGAATTAATGATGGGTCTTAAATAAAAAGGTTTGTTTTGAAAGGTTGATAAAACTATTTGGTTTTGGATAAATAGTAAATGGGTTAAGGTCCATTCTTCTTAACTAGTATTTTCGAGACGAAATTCTTTTAGGGGGGAAGGATGTGACGACCCGAAATTTTTTAACATTTGAAATGGAATATTTAATTGATTTTAAATATTTGGAGGTTAGTTTGACTTGAGTTTTGAATATAAATATGAAATTGGCAATTAAATTATTGAATTTGATTTATTAATGATGGGTAAAAATTTGAATTTTCAATTTTTAGCTTGTTAAAAATAATTTAAAGGCTTCAGAAATTTATATTGATAATGTTGGGGTTAATGGAAGCTTTAGAATTTGATTTGGAAATGTTTTATTCAGTTTTGAAATGTTTTGTTCAATTTTATCTTCAGAGGTTAATGGAAGCTTCAGAATTTCCTTAGAGTCTTTTCGTCAATGGCGACCTCGTCCTTTTTTCGTCATTTTCGCTTCTCGCGTCTGTTTTGAATTCTGGTTTGCGCATCTTCCCCCCACCCTCCTCTCCATCTCTTTCCTTTCTTATGCCACTTTCTCCTCCCCTTTCTCCTCTGCTCTCCGCTCCATCCCCCTCTCATTCTTCGATTAGATCTGGGCGTTTCTACGGCGCCATGCCTTCTCCACGGCCTCCTTTGCCACCGCTTCTCTCTGACTCACACTTTCCTCCCTTGCCTGCCTCAAACCCTACCCCCCTCGCTCCTGCAGATTGCACTAGCTTGGTCCCTACGGCTGATAAGATGATCCCCGGTGCTGTTCCTCGATCTAAGGAGGATGATTCACCTTCGTATGCTATTGGTCAGGCACCTCTAGCTATTGCGTGCCATGAAGACATAATTTTGGTATTTTGAAAAGTAATTTGGGTAATTCGTGTACATTACTGAATGTGAATGGATCGAGTAAGGTTCCAATTGCTACTGATGGTATTGAAATGGCGTTTGGTCTGGAAGGTAGTGCTTTGCGTTATGAATCTGCTGGCTCGTTTTGTGATATATGTCGCTCTGAAGGTGCTCGAGAAAATGCCAGTGTGAACTCTGATCCCCTTCCCAGTAAATCATGTTCCAGTGGTTCGCCTTGTTTGGTTTCTGTTGGATTGTCTCCTGCCCCGGTGAATCTTGGATTATCTCTTCCTTCTGCCGCTGCCCTTGTTGACAACAAATCCTGGTCCCTCTTTTCACCTGTCTTCACCGTAATGCGGGTGTCTACAAGCCGATTGAATTTGAAGTTGTTGAAGAAAATGGAGTGGTGATCCCTCCTCCTATTGTGTTGCAAGCCGTATGGACTTTTAGTCAGATTATCTAGTTGGTTTCTTTTTGGACCCTAACCACCGCCTCCATGATGCGGCTTCTGTTTGTTGTCGGACCTGGAAGCTTCATGGTAATTTACGTGTTAAGATGGTTGACTCCTTCTATTTCCTTAAGTTTTCCTCCCCCGAGGAACGTAGTCTTATGCTTGAGGCCGAGCCTTCTTTTTTTGACGGGCAACCCTTTATTATTACTCCTTGGCCCCCAACTGTGGCTAGTGCGCGTGAACAAGTTCTATCTATTCCCATTTGGGCCTACTTTTCGCAAATTCCCTCTGCTCTTCAACCACTACTTGGTTTGAATTGGTTAGCTTGTAATGTAGGGAAATTGAGATGTAAGGCCCTGATTGAGACTTCCCCTGATAAGCCGCTTCCTTCTTCTATTCCTGTTCAGCTTGCTGTTGGGCATGTTGTGAAGGTCCGTGTTCGCTACGGTTGGGTTCCTGATATCTGTTCCACCTGTCTCTCTTTCGGCCACCTGGCAATTTCCTGCACGCATTCTGTTGCTACTGCCATTGCTCCTAAGATCCCATGCCTCGCCCCCCGATTAGGAAATGAGTTCCTAAGGTTTCTTCCCCTGCTGACCCTCCTCATGCTGTTCTTTTGTCTGGCTTGCGTCCGCCTCCTGCATCTGCTCATAGCCCTGCCTCTCTATCTGTTTTGTTGGACGCTGGTGATATTTTTGCGATTCCTGTTGATGCCTCTGTTCCTGGTCCATCTTGTCCCTCTATTGTTTGGGATGATGCTGAGAGGTGTTGGGTTGATTTCATTTCTGATATGAGATTTAAGCCCTTGGCTGATTCTTTCTTTAGATTTGTTTCTGACAATCAGCTAGACCTTAGATGTCTTTATTATAGACTATCTGGTGACTCATTGGTTCTTGACTTGGACGGTCATTTTGCGAGTAAGAATTCTACCATGCTTGCTGATTCTCCCTGGGATCGTTCCTTTATGTATTCGTTTGATTCTGTGGCTTATGATCCTTCTCTTGCTTCCAATTTCCGCCCCTATGCTAGTCTGTTGGGAAACATCCCTGTGGTGTCTTCCCAGGTTGTTGTGGATGATGGTGATTCTTCCTCTTCGGAGGAGTAGTTTGTTATCGATATTCATATAGTTGTTGTGAAATGTCTTTCACACACCTTCGCTGTATTTCTTCTTATACTTAGTAGTTAAGGTGTTTTACCTTACTCCTGTACTTCAACTTTTATTACGTTCGTAATAATAAGTGGACGGTCCACTATAAAACTGGCTCGCCTTGCCCAAAAAAATAGCCTTCCGAGGCACAGTCTCGGAATTCGACGAAACCAGTTCCATTGGATTCGTAATATTGTATTATTAACGGATTTCAATTTTCGCAGCAATCAGAGTTGTCGTTTAACCCTGGTTGCTTAAAAGCATAGAAACTATTTTAATCGATTCAATTTAAATTTGATCGTTTACTTCCGTAACTTACGCATATGATCGAATTAGCCTCCGAAACACGTTCCATTGTGTTCGGAATACAAATAAAACTTTATAAACGCTAGGCGGCACGCCTCGATAGGAGTTTGGGATTTCGAGTTAGGTTATAGGAGATATTTTGAATATAAAATTATAAAAGAAATTAATTAGGAAGTCGAACCCTACCTTCTTCCATACGCTACCAACTCTCCTGAAATTGCGCTGCTCTCTCTCATTCACAATAAAATGACATAGCCGACCCTTTCCTTCGTTTATCCCAAATTTTGTCGAGAAAAAAAAGAAACGAGCTCGGCTCAAAATTAAAATCCAGATTCGATTAACCCTAATTGCCTCCAAATACTCGAGATGTCGATCTAAGGCTAGGGCTTGGGGCTATAGCGATTTTGGTCATCGAAGGGAGGGTTGATGCACGCTTGCGCGCGCGATGGTGGATGTAGCATTTTGGCACGGTAAGTCCAGGCAGCAAGTTATCGCACGCGCGAGGCAGGGAGATGGCGATGGTCTCGAACGGCACGACGATGCTGGAGTCTCGAATTCGTCTTCGCGTTCGTGTGGCGGAGGCTTTGGGTAATGAGTTCGAGGTGATGGCAGCGCGCGTTCACGTGGGTGGAGGCACAAGTAGGTGATTGGACTGCGTTCAAGAGCATACGCGATGGCAAATTGTGGATGATCGCGGTGTCGAGTTGGATGGGAGGTGGGCAGTGAGGTTTGACGTTGATCTAGGGCCGTGATTGTTGTTTGAATTTCAAAAGATCGCTGACAAATTCGTGGGAAAGGTAATAACTTTAATTTTATTTTAAATTTACATATGCTGTATAAATTAACAGAAGAAAGAAGTATGTATTTGTTCAAATATTAATTAATTATTTTACATAATGTAATATGTGATTAATCTGTTAATAAACTTATTAGATTATTTTAATCAATAAGAATATTTTATAAAATAAATGTTGGATTTAATTTAGGTTTAAATTTATTAAAAGGAAATTAGTAAATTATAATTATCAGTTAGAATTAATCACTAGTTAATTGATTTTTAATTAATTGAAAGTAAATTGGTTATTCGATTTATTTCGAATATTAATAAAAATCATATAATTGTGTGTTCAAGGTCTAAAACTGTGAAGAAAACAAGTCGGAAATGGAAATGGGCTGCATGCGTAGTAAAGGTGAGATCTTCTCACTCAAAATAATAATTGAAAATTTCAGTTAATGACTGATGGTTGAATTGTGATAGTTAAATTTAATTGTTGATTGTGTGCTTGGATGATTAATTTATTATCAGCTATATTAGTTTAGACCCTATGCGCCGCATAATAGCGGAAGTTATTATATTAAACCCTTATACCGCGATATTCCACCTCAAAGTGGAATTGGTATTGTATATGTATTTGGAGTTGTTGATTTCCCACATTAAATAGCGGATAAGACCATATGCGCCGCATAATAGCGGATGAAATTTTATAAATCCCATATACCACGATATTCCACCTCGAAGTGGAATGGATATTTAATTGTTGTGCTAACATCCGCGGATGCAGGGAAACAGGTTGGAGGGATCCAACTGGATTCCTCAAATAATTGAATTTATTTCAATATTGTGTGTTGATCATTTATAATCTGTGTGTGACTATTTGTGGTTGAAATTATTGAAGGCTATAATTTAGCCAAATATATTTTTGGTATCGTAGGATACCAGAAATAAATAAAAATTTAATTTTTTTGAAATTTAGTAGAAAATTTATAGTAAATTAATTTTAGAAAATTGAATAAATTTAAAAGAAGGAATTTGTTTCATAAGATAATAGATTTGGTGTTTTGAAAATAAATTAGAAAATAAATTTGATATTGATTTGGGAAAAATAATAATTATTTGGGAATCGATTTGAAAATCGTATATCAGTGGATATTTGAAAATTTAAAATTCACAATCGGAATTTTATAAAAGAAAGGGAAATTTGTTTTAAAAATATATATTGTTTTATTCCTAAAATTATGGGAAGAAATTTACGGATTTGGAACGTAAATTTAAAATAAATCCAGAAAGATTTATAAATTGATTTGAGTGAACCATTGTGACGCCCCA
The DNA here is from genome assembly GCA_030765085.1 of Allium cepa. Classification (NCBI taxonomy): domain Eukaryota; kingdom Viridiplantae; phylum Streptophyta; class Magnoliopsida; order Asparagales; family Amaryllidaceae; genus Allium; species Allium cepa. Next base: position 62,725,307 of record CM060931.1, read on the forward strand.
CCTCTATACCCAGGCTAGCCAAGGACATTACGGGGTAATGCCGTCAACTAGCACGGAGAATAAGGCTATTGAGGGGTGACCATCCATGTAATTGCTTTGTGCAAGCACCGGTATGTCAGATAGTATAACATTAAATCCGACATGCCGATACAAACTCAAAGCTACTACACAGTGGCTATGATGTCTTCGGAAACAAATATAGAAATAAGCATAACACAAATCAGACACAGACATCCATATCACAAAGGCGGAAATAGATATGAATATATAACACATGAAAGTGTACATCAGAGTAGTGGTCAAACAAGATCCACAATATCACAAAAGAATAGCTACAAGTGCTAGACAAAAGAATATGGATACATCAATGAGTCTACATCTCAAATGTAGACAACAAAAACTACAAATCTAAGTAGTTAGCTAGGAGTCAGGGCGATAATCCCAGATGTGAAGTCAAGCAGAAGAACCTGTAACACATCGGTCTGACCCAAGTATTATTTAATAAGAAAATAATAAACGAATCAGTCTAGCTATACATATCAGATGAAATGATATAGAATAAGAGATATGGAAAAAACATATAATAACCACAAAGCCATACTGTGATAAGTATGCAATTGAAAATCAACTAGGGATTAATCGATATCACAAGAATCTTCTCAAAGATCAGAAGGAATGTCATACTCTTTATTTTTATTCACCAAACCATAAGTATTGACAATAATATCAATGCCAATCACAAAAGTTAATGACACACAAATTCACCAATGCACAAATATTGATAAAACTTATCAATGTAAATCACGAAAATTGGTGAAATCACGAATTCCAAAAATAATCAGTAGAAATCCAAAAATCACAAAAAGGGGGAGGCCTATCACAAAACGAGAGCATGAAAACTCACCAGCATGTGTATCACAAAATGGAACGCTATTCCATGGTTGCTGACCATTAATTTTGAGCCGAAGCTCCACAAAATGTCCCGAAGACCATAGGTCGCTACCCCACCAAATTGAGCCGAAGCTCCACAGAAACGGGGTTTAGTCTCCCTCGTAGACAAAGAGACATCGCACATTTTCTAGTTTAAATCACAAAAATGATCATCAACGATCATCAAGAAGTGTCAATTACAGTAAGCTAGTAAATATATAAGCTTAGCTTCATGTCCTATAACCACTAGCTTAACTTAAATATTTACGAACAAATTATAGATCTCCACCCGAAAATTGTCACAAGAGATTCAATCGAACAAGTCCAAGAATTAACCGGCAAAGTAAATGCAAGCGTTTCATACCATTTGTTTTACTAAGCCATTTAATTAGATTTCTCGTATGAGTGAGATGAAGGGACAAATCACAAAAATGATTGTACAAACAATAAATCACAAAAATTCACATTCGAACGCGTGAATAAAATTCCAAAGAATTCGATTCCAAACCTATCAAAGTGGAAATACCCTTGCCACTTAACATCCACGACTAACGACTTAACACAAGTCAACACAAGAAATCAACGGCTCAAGAAATAGCATACGACCCAACAGAGCAACCTAACATGGCATGACCTATAGCAAGGCACGACCTACGAGAGCAAGCGACCTAACATGGTTGCGAGATAGCAGGTGCGACCTAACACGGTTGAGCTATAGGGTGGAACGACCTAGTGGCCGAGCGCGCGACCAAACGGAGCAAGCAACATAACATGGTCGAGCGACCTAAGGGGGGGTGGACGACCTAATGAGCTAGCGGCATAACATGGTCGAGCGACTCAAGGGGTTGCGATCTAAGTGGTTGCAAGATAAGGCTGGCCGGCCTAAGGGGTGCGACCTATAGGGGTGGAACGACCCAATTGCCGAGCGACTTAAGGAACTCGCGGCTTAAGGAGGTGAGCGGCCTAAGATGGTGCGACCTATATGCATGCGCGACTTAATGGACCGAGCGACCTAACACGAAACGACCTAAGGGGTAGAAGAAAGCCGTGCGACCTACTGTCCGAGCGACCTAACAACCTAAGGCGTATGAGAAGGCCAAGCGACCAAACGAGTTGCGTGATATAACATGGCCGAGTAATGACCTAAGCATGGCGCGACCTATAGGGGTGCGACCTAAATGCAGGCCGACCAAATTTGCAAGCCGAGAATCCTATGTGCAGGCCGAATGTAACGACCCAGAATTTCTGTCAATTAAAATTTGTATATTTAATTAATTTTAAATATTAATAAGTGAAATTTATAAGTCGAATAAATTTTATTTTGAATAATTGGATTTAATTGGATAATTAAATCGATAATTTAATAGTTGAAAATACAGAAATAATTGAAATTTGGGTTAAATACGATTGAAAATGAGTTGTAAAATTTTATTTTATCATATTGGAGTTATAGCGATGTTATAGAACTTTTAAAATCGAATTAAGAGTTAATTTGTGAAATTGAATATTTTAATATTTAATCCATTAGTGAAATTAGTCAATTTTCGAACAGTCTCAGAATTGGACAAAACTAGTTCCATTGGATCCGTAATAGTTTGTTATTATCGGATTTCAATTTTCGTAGCAATTAGAGTTTTTATTTGACCGTGGCAGCTCGAAACGCATCGAAATTGTTTTTAATATTTATTTGGCGAATTAAAATAGCCATTTTTCAAACAGTCTCGGATTTCGGCGAAACCAGTTTCATCGGATCCGTAATGTGATATTAATGTATGGTTTCAAATTTCATGTCAATCGGATTTACCGTTTGTCCGGGGCAAGCTAAAACGCCTAGAAATTTGATTTACCGATTTAATTTAAAATCGAACGTTTATTGCCATAACTCGCACAGATGATCGAATTAGCTTCTGAAACACGTTCCATTGTGTTCGGAACGCGGGGTAAACCTTAGGAACGCCAACCGGCAAGTTTCTTTGGAGTTCGGAAAATTTTCGGTGAATAGTAAATTGGAATTTTTCTATAAAAGGACCTCCCTCTTCATAAATTGCAAAGCCCTAACCCTAATTCAAAGCCCGCCGCCACCATTTATCTCGAACGGCCGAAAATCAATCTTCTTCTTCCCCTAAAATCTTCAAATCCATCAACATTTACAACAAACTTCCAACATGAAAGTTGTAGAGCACTTTGAGTTCTAGATATCCAACGGTTGTGATCGAAATTCTTTGAGTGGATCAATGGCAATTTCAGTTGGAAGGCATGGCATTCTCTCACGTTTTTCTCGATACACGTGCAGCCGAGCTCTATGGGGTTCATGCCGAAGGTAGCTCTTGGCGAGAGCTTCGAAGTGGTGGTGGAGTGATGGAGTTTCGAGCGACGTAGGTGGTGCGAAAATTGATGGATTTTGGGCGGCTATGGGTTGTGTGGTGCGTGTTTTACCTGTTGGGGAAGATGAAGATAGGGACGGCCATGATGTTGCAGAGGATGGAATCAACGAATTGATGCAAATTTAGGTTTAAGAAAATAGAATTATGTTGTAAATTTATATATATAAATTCGTGTAACTTTAAAAATTCGTATCCTTTTTATACGAGGTCGAAAACGCATGAAACCAGTTGCGTTGGGTTCGTATGGACGAGCACTACGCTATGGAATTGGATTGGAGTCGTTTGGAGCTAGAGAAAATTTCGAGTAAAATTAAACGTCCGTTTAATTTTATTCGAAATAAAAGCTGAAAACGAAATTGAAATCAAGGTGAGAACTTCTCACTCGATCGAATCGGTTTCGATTTTAATTTTAAATAGTTAGATTTAAAATTCTTGAATGTATGTTTGAATGATGATTGTTATCTATTGATTGTTAAAATAGACATTATACGCCGTTAGTGAGTGGAGGTTGTTTATTAAAAACATATACCGTGAATATTTCACAGTACAGTGAAATTGGTATTAATTATGTACTTGGAGTTGATTTCCCGCATTATATAGCGGATGAGACCCTATTGCGCCGTCTATTAAGCGGATAATATTTTTAAATCCCATATACCACGATAATTCCGTACTGGAACGGAATTGGTATTGTGCTAACATCTTTGGATGCAGGAAAACAGGTTGGAGGGATCCAACTGGATTCCTCAACAGTATTTATTTGATTATGGATATTTTGATATTCGTTGATTATCATATACAGATATATGATGTCGTTGTTGTCGTGATTGACTATTTGGTGTGTAGCATCATCGGGGCAATTTTGGAATTTTAAAAGAATTTTAAAAAAATGATTTTTGAAAGTATACGTTTGTAAAATATTTTTGGAATTGATTCATTTTAAATAAATAAACGTTATAATGTTAATGTTATAAAAATTATGATTTTTTGAGAAGGATAGTTAAAAGATGATTTTTGTAAATATGAGGTTGATGATTTTATACAATAGTTTAAATTGGGATTTTTGAATTTATTGTAAAAAGTTTAAATATAGGATTTATAAGATTTGATTATTTTATAAATAAAAATGATGAAATTGTAAAGGAGTTTAAAGACGTTTTAAAATAATAGCTTAAATTGATTTATATAAAGGATTTATAAATTGATATTTATAAATTAAAATATTTGAAGTATAACGAGTTTTTATAAGTGTTAGGATGAAGTGTAAATGAACTTCAAAAATGAATGAAATTTATAGAATTATAAACGGTGAAGTTATAAATGGAATTTTATAAGTAGTAGGTTTATAAAATTTGTAAAGTTATTAAAAGAATAGATTTGGGTAAATAAATGAATCTTATAAGTTATAAGATTTATAATTTGGGAAGTTTTAAAAGAACGATTTTGTAAACAAATAAATTATAAGCATTTAACTTATAATATGAACTTTTGGTATATAATTGAGTTATAAGTTGAAAATAGGTTAATAAAGGAGATTTATAAAAGGAAGTTGTTATAAAATAAATAGAAATGGAATTTATAAACGTTGTTTTATAAATCCGCAAACGACTTATTTTTATAAGTAAATTGTTGTAACCTATTAATGGAGTTATATTCACGTTTTAGACAGTGAATAATCCTTTATGAATGTATAGAAATGATGAAATTGGTTGACAAAGTATATTCACGTTTTTGAATAGTGAATAATATGTTAAAGAAAATGTTTTGGATGTGATGTTTTAAGTAGAATTAAAATGATCTAACGATGTTTTTTTAAAATGTGTTAAGATTCGAAACCATAGATTTCAACATTCATTGTTGAAATAGACGTTTTCGAGAAATAGAAGGAAATGGTGGACTATAACACTATTGTTATAGTAAATGATTTCCGAAAGGAAATGTTTTGTATAGTATTGGGATTTATATATCTATCTTAATTTTGAATCCCTATACTAGTGATTTTGGGTTGCCGTAACGATGTTTTACGCAACATTCGTTTTGGCCCAAATAAATATGTTTAAGAGAATGATTTCCTTAAAGAATGATATATACTTAATTTCGATTTAAGTATATTGAACATTTTCCAAGTGTAGAAAATAAATAGATTTGTGAATTACTTATAAGTAAATAAGCATGGAAATGTTTTTCCAATGTGAAATGAAACGTTTTTGAGAATTAATCTTTTTGAAGATAAATTGAAAATGAATAATTGAAATCGTATATTCATAAATATTTTGGAATGTAAATTCACTATGGAATTTATAAATGAAAAGGGGAATTTGTTTAAAAATAAACGTTGATTTATTTTTGAAGTGTGGGAATTAATTTACGGATTTGGAACGTAAATATAAAGTAAATCGTTAAGGATTTATTTAATTGGTTTAAATGAACCATGTTGAAATGAAAGTGTTTCCGCATAAGGAAAATGTTTGAAATTTGTTTTCAAATGTGGTAAAGATGAAAAGTGATTTGAAATTTGTTTTTAAATGGTTGAAGTGTGAAAATTATATATCTTGTAAAGATATTTTTGGAAAATAAATAATTTGGAAAATTATTTGGAGTCTGGTGATGTTGTGCATATCCATTGATAGTTCAATAACCGACTATCAATATTTACCTTTGAATGGGTATTTGTTGAGATTTGCTTGAATTTGAATGCCACATTTATTTTTGAATAAGCGCTCACTATTCGGGTTAACCGAGAAAGGACCTTGGGGTCGTATAACCCATTCCGAATATGTGATACCTCGTTATGAATTGCATTTGAAGACCGGTGTTGAAGACCAGATATTTTTGAAAACGGAAGGATTACCATCGAATGTTTCTGCACCGAATGGCCACGTTATAGAAATTCCATATGTGATGGGAAGTCCGGACGTGATTAGTGAATATCCGGTTTGCAAGGACTTCTTTGTAAGTGCCTTCGGTTCTGTTCGATCCCGGAACAGACTTGTATGGATAGTATGTCTGACATTACAAATTGAGATATAAAGCTGATTTCTTTCAAATATATTTCTGTTGGTGGCAGAGAATTTATTCTCTTAGCTTAACACCCTTCTCTGAGACGTACGAGCTCAGAGGTTATGTAGTTGATGGTTATCAGCGTTATATTCCCAATTTGGTAATGTGACATGCTGAGTGTTGTTGTGAAATGACCATTGTTTGATCATTTGTGATATGATCATTTGTTTGATCATTTATCTTTGTGATCATTACTTTGATCATTTGTTGACCCAAAGCATGGCTTTGTACCAAAGCGTGGCTTTATGGACGAGACTTCGTCAGACCTCACTCCTCGAAAATGGTCAAAACAGGAATAATGCGGCAAGGTTATGAGGGTTGTGCCCTTTAGGGTATGTCATTTCCTTCTGGAAAGGGTGGTATCATGGTATGGAGCCCAGATACTTACTCATGATGACACACTTTATTTATTACTGTGTGATGTTGGTTATCGAGCGCTCGGATAAAGGTCCTAAAGGACCGGGGGATGGCATACTCGTGTCAGTAGTTACCCAGTTAGGGGTAACCTGGCCTTGTGTTGGCAGAGATCCGGTTAGGTTCTCGGGGCGTCCTTCCAGATGCGTTTCCTTGTGGCAATGGGAAGTTCCTTGGCCTGACCATTTGTTGGAAATCCAAAGAAACAATACGATCTTGTACGGTTTTAGTTGTAGAACCTATCATTCACTTATGGTGGTCACCACTATTTGGATGGTAGCTATAGTAGGCATACGATAATGGTCGTATGTTAGCTAAGATTTATATCTTTACTTTCGAAATGTTTTCTACACTATGCACTAGCAATAATATCAAATGTTTCTTTTAATGCGTATCAAGCATCTTTGACTATCATAAGGAGAAATCTCCTCCGATTCTGCGTTTGCATTTTGTGTGTGTGCGGGAGGCCTTATGGTAGTCTCATTTTCCAAAAAGCATTGCGAATTAACTTTAAAATATTTATTTGTTTGTTTTTAAAAGATAAACTGTTTTTGTTTCTCACACCAGTCTCACGACTGATCCGGAGTTTATTGTTCTTCCCTAAACTCTGGGTGCTCATTATTTTCTACACGAGCAGTCTAGAGTTAGGTTTTTCAGATAGTCAGGTTTAGTAGATTATCTAGAGTTAGTCCAGTCTTTGGATCACACCAGTCTTGCTTAGCTTGGTGCAAGGTTATTGGGAGTTCGCACTATTTCGGAATTGGAGCTTTGGAGATGGAGATTATCCGCTGCTGGTGTTATCGTTTTCTTTTCCGTTGCTATTTCTTGTATCATATCTCTGATGTATATTGATATTCATTGTATCACTCTGTTGTATCAGATATTGTATCTGTGTTGTATATCAATGTATTATTTCTTTTATTTCCGCTGTGTTATTTACTTGATGTTGTTATAAGCTTCGGCGAATCGGAGTTGAACGATCGAATCTACGACATTCGAGTACGATGTAAAGTATGGATGTCGATTATCGAGCATGAAAAATTCGCGTCGTCACACCGAACGACGTAAACAACAAAAATGCCAAAAACTCACTCAATTTGCAACCGATCGAGCACGAACGCTAGGGGATTACGCCTATCGGCTACCCGGTCCAATTGGCTCCTTGATGCATCACCAAAAACGTGTTCCAACATCAAAGATTGGATTTTTAAATATTTGAACCCAAAACACTAAAAATTGGGATTTTCACCAATTCAATCCAAACCAAAAGCAAATGCACATGAATAAGTGTTAGGAATTCATACCCAACAATCAAGGATAGTTATAGACAAAGATGTGAGATAAAAATCTCACCTTTACACAAGATCAATGAAGAAGAAGCTTGAAAGCAAAGATCCTATGTGCAGGCTGAACAACCTAAGCAACGAAAATGCCAAAAACTCACTCAATTTGCAACCGATCGAGCATGAACGCTAGGGGATTACGCCTATTGGCTACCCGATCCTATTGGCTCCTCGATGCATCACCAAAAGCGTGTTCCAACATCAAAGATTGGATTTTTAAAGATTTGAACCCAAAACACTAAAAATTGGGATTTTCACCAATTCAATCCAAACCAAAAGCAAATGCACATGAATAAGTGTTAGTTATTTATACCCAACAATCAAGGATAGTTATAGACAAAGATGTGAGATAAAAATCTCACCTTTACACAAGATCAATGAAGAAGAAGCTTGAAAGCAAAGGAAGAATCAATGGCTTCTCTTTGAATTTGGAGTTAGATGTTGGATTTGCAAATGAACTAGAGCTTGGAGTTTTAATTTCACATTCCTTCCTCCATTTTTGATGAAGCTTGAGTGTTAGGAAATGAAAGTGAAATTATAAAGGGAAGGGGGTTGAGCTAGAATTAATAGTTTAGGCTAATGGGCTAAACCAAACCCAAAGCCCAAAGTGAAAAGTGGCAAAAATCCACTAACCCCAATCATATCAAAGTTTATACTCAAAAAGATCGCAAACGGCATTTTGGACCCAATGGAAGTGGTCCGGAGTCCTAATTCGACCGTATGCAAAAAGTAACTTTTCGGACTAAAATCCGACTAACGATAAAATATTTAACTAAAATATTTAAATATTAAAATCGTAAAATATGCGGGTTGTTACAGACTCCCCTCCTTAAAGAAATTGCGTCCTCGCAATATTTAAGAAGAAAACATATAGTAACAACCATGAAAGTATTCAACACAAAAGAAATTTGAAATAAGAAGTTCATCTCAAAGAGCACGGGAAAGTAAGTCCAGATGTGTTAACTCGATAAACTCTCTAGATTCCCAAGAGCAATCCTTAGGATTTGAGGACCACTGGGCTTTAACAAGCGGAACATCTTTATTTCGAAGGGCTTGACCTCCGAAGCAATAATACGAATAGGATGTTGCTCATAAGTCAAATTAGGCGAAACTTCAATTTCTTCCACAACACCGGGCTCAAGAATAGAATCGAAATCTCGAAGGCATTTCTTTAATTGAGAAACGTGAAACACGTCATGAATAGCAGAAATCTAAGCCAGTAACAAAAGACGATAAGCCATGGAACCAATACGTTCGGTGATGGGAAATGGACCAATATATCGAGGTGCTAACTTTCCCGATCGACTGAAACGCACAACACCCTCCATAGGTGAAACACGAACAAACACAAAATCTCCCACAGAAAATTCTAATTTCCTTCTCCGGTTATCGGCATAGGATTTTTGTCTGCTCTGAGCTCCTTTAATCCTATGACGAATAAGGTCGATTTTCTCTGTGGAATCACGAATAAAATCTGGACCTAAAACCAGCTTCTCACCGGCCTCAAGCCAACAAGAAGGAGATCGGCATGGTCCTCCATAGAGTGCCTCAAAAGGTGCCATACCAATACTAGATTGGAAGCTATTATTATGGGAAAACTCAATAAGAGAAATATGATCTTCCCAACTTCCATCAAAATCAAGAACACATGCATGAAGAAGATCTTCAAGAATTTGATTCACACGCTCGGTTTGTCCATCGGACTGGGGATGATAAGCGGTGCTAAAATTAAGCTCCATTCCCAAAGCTTTTTGAAGACTCTTCCAAAATCCACTAGTAAACAATGGATCACGATCACTAACAATAGGAGAAGGAACTCGCAATTTTACAATTTCTTTAATAAAGAGTTTAGCCAAAAGAGGAACGGTTCGATTGGACCGAACAGGAATAATATGGGAGGATTTAGTAGGTCTATCAACTATCACCCATAAGCTGTCATGACCTGACGAGAACGGGGAAGGCCATCTATAAAATCCATGGAAATTTGGTCCCACTTCCAAATTGTAATTTCTAAAGGTTGCAGTAACCCACCGAGCCTTTGATGTTCGGCTTTGACAAGTTGGCAAGTCATGCAACACTTAACAAAGTTAGCAATATCAGATTTCATTCCCTTCCAATAATAAAGTCGCTTCATATCCGTGTACATTTTACTACTACCGGGATGAATGGTAAATTTAGAACGATGTGAATCTTCTAAAATATCTTTACGAAGATCACTAATATTAGGCACGATAAGTCTACCAAATCTTCGAATGTCGCCACGAGAATCAATATCAAAGTCTTTCAAACCTTCAATATCAATTTTATCCCTAAAATTTTGGCCAAGAAGAGGCAATTCGGGATCTAGCCTTTGAGCTTCAATAATGCGGTCTAAAAGAGAAGGATGAGCCTCAAGGCTACATAAAACAAGAGATGAACATAAATCGGAAACACGATCTCGAATCTAACAAGTGGATAAATTACGAGATCATTCCATTCGGATATCATCATAGAAACAACCGCTTGTTTCCTACGACCAAGTGCATCGGCAACACGATTTCCCTTTTCGGGGGTATAAAGGATATCAAGATCATAAACTGCAAGAAATTCGAGCCAACGTTGTTGACACAAATTAAGTTCCTTTTGGGAAAATAGATACTTCAAAGATTTATGATCGGTATAGAGAACAAATTTCTCTCCCAAAAGATAATGACGCCAAATACGAAGGGCAAAAACAATAGCCGCGAGCTCTAAATCATGAGTGGCATATCTAGTCTCGGCAGGCTTCAATTGCCTAGAAGCATAAGCAATAACGCGTTCTCTTTGCATAAGAATGGCACCCAAACCAACGCGACTAGAATCGGTATAAACAATGAAATCTTGGTTTCCTTCAGGAATCACAAGAATAGGAGCATCAGAAAGGAGTTCTTTTAATTTCTGAAAAGAAGCTTCACATTTGTCCGACCAAATGTATTTAACACCTTTCTTCGTCAAATTAGTAAGAGGCATGGAAATTTTGGAAAAGTCTTTTATAAAACGACGGTAATAGCCCGCCAATCCAAGGAAGCTACGGATTTCCGTCACACTCTCCGGTCTCTTCCAATTTTGAATCGCTTCAACCTTTGAAGGATCTATGGAAATTCCGGATTCGGAAATAATATGACCGAGAAACTTCACACGAGATTGCAAAAAGTGGCACTTAGAAAATTTTGCTTTTAATTGATTACTCCTAAGAGTTTCCAACACAATCCGAAGATGCTTTTCATGCTCCTCCTCGGTTTTTGAATACACAAGAATATCATCAATAAAGATGAGAACAAATCGATCGAGGAAGTCTGTGAAAACTCTATTCATAAGGTCAACGAAATAAGCCGGAGCATTCGTTATACCAAATGGCATAACAAGCCGTTCATAAGATCCATAATGAGTACGGAACGATGTCAAAGGAATACTATCCTCTGCAATACTAAGCTGATGAAAACCGGTAGCTAGGTCTAATTGTGAAAACACCCTAGCACCACTAGGTTGATCGAATAGATCATTAATCCGAGGTAAAGGATATTTATTCTTGATAGTAAGATCATTAAGCTTGCGGTAGTCAACGCAAAACCTAAGTGTACCATCGGATTTCTTCATAAAAATAGCCGAAGCTCCCAAGGCGAGGAACTAGAGCGAATAAATTGCTTCGTCTCTAATTCGAATAATTGCTTGCGCATCTCCTCATTTTCCTTATTGGACATACGGTAAGGAGGACGAGTGATAGGTTGAGCTCCAGGGATGAGATTAATTCTGAACTCAATTGCTCGCTTTGGTGGTAATCCTAAACGGGCTCAAATACGTCGAAAAATTAATGAACAACGTGAATAAGAGAAATAATATCTTCCTCATCATCATTATCGTCATCATGAGGATTTAAAGAATATAAAGATGCAACCAAGCTAGAATCCGACTCTTTAAGGTTAATAGAAATCTGCCTAACAGATTGAGGATGTCGAAGATGAATAGTCCGCTTAGGACATAGGATTTGAGCTTCATAGCAGTTAAGCCAATCCATTCCCAAATCATTCCAAAGCCTAAGTAGCGCATAACATGCAAATCGGCTCGGAAAGAAAAATCACACAAAATAATCTCGACATCTTTACACAATAAACTAAGTGTTGCGGATCCACCAACCGGATTCGCAATTCTCAAAGAAGTCATTGAACACAAAACATCCAAAGAAAAAGTATCAACAAGTTCTTTTGAAATAAAAGAGTGGGACGCACCCGTATCAAAAAGAACTCGAATAAGATGACCACGAAATAAAATAATGCCATCAAGGATAGAATGAGAAATACCTTTACCCCGAGATGTGTTGCCAGGGGCTTGAGCCACATTAGGCTTTCCCTCCTTCTTGCCTTGAAGTTTGGGACAAGAAGATAAATAATGATCCGGGCTTTTGCAATAGCGACAAGCACAAGGCTTTGAACACTTGTTCACATAATGGTCCTTAGAACCACAATTGTAGCACTGCCTACGACTAGGGGTAGAAGTCTTTACCACCGAAGTTGTTTTCTTCCCTTTCTTATTGGGATAAGGACTGTTGAACTTATTAGGCCTTTTCTTGTTGTTGAGATTTGGTTTGGCACCCGTAACTTCAACATCACTCTCCCTATCTGCCTCTTCAAGACGAAGAGCGATATCAATGAGTTGATCAAAAGAAACTTCTAATTTTAGAAGTAATGGCTTCTTGAGATTTTTATTCAAGCCATAGAAAAATCTTTGGTTCTTCTTCAATGGGGTGTTTATATATTCGACCCTGTATTTAGAAAGTGACTCGAATGATGCGACGTAGTCTACCATGGAAGATTCACCTTGAACAAGGTCTATGAAACGACGAGCCAAAGTCACCTTCTCAGCTTCTAGCACAAACTTTAACTCGAAGCGTTCCTGGAATTTCTCCCAAGTAAGATCCGCCTCAACTATTTCAGAAATAAGAAGCTCATACCAATCTAATGCTCTTTCTTGGAGCATACTAGAGGCCACCTGAACACGGTAAAGATTAATAAGATTCATGCGAGAAAAGATTCGATTGCACGTTCTCAGCCAAGCCTGGACTTCAATAATAGTTTCAGAACCTTTGAATGGCTTCCCACCCAAATTGGTATAATCGCTGCACAAATGTGCAAATCCAGACCTAGGGTGAGTAGACTCCGGATTAGATCCGGCTGCTTGAGCATTCCTTACTAGATCAAGAAGCTGTTGGGCGGACATAAATACTCCATATTGGGGAGTAGCATGAGATTAACCAGCGTTGGGACGGCTATGTCTAACCATTTCTCTTCCTTTTGAATGAAAGAAAGAAGAAGGATAAGGTTATTCACCAAATGAATATCAAGCAATCTTCATAGATAAACAAGGAATCATAAAGAAAATAGGATGAATCAGTATGAAGACTCGAATTAAATCCTAAAGCACGACTCCTAAGATGGACTTAGGACGATGATCCTTGTTAAATTATTCTACATTGTTCCGAAGTTTCGCTCTGATACCAAGCTGTGACGCCCCACCTCTATACCTACGCTAGCCAAGGACACTACGGGGTAATGCCATCAACTAGCATGGAGAATAAGGCTGTTGAGGGGCGACCATCCATGTAATTGCTTTGTGCGAGCACCGATATGTCAGATAGTATAACATTAAATCCAACATGCCGATGCAAACTCAAAGCTACTACACAGTGGCTATGATGTCTTCGGAAACAAATATAGAAATAAGCATAACACAAATCAGTCACAGACATCCATATCACAAAGGCAGAAATAGATATGAATATATAACACATGAAAGTGTACATCAGAGTAGTGGTCAAACAAGATCCACAATATCACAAAAGAATAGCTGCAAGTGCTAGGCAAAAGAATATGGATACATCAATGAGTCTATATCTTAAATGTATACAACAAAACTACAAATCTAAGTAGTTAGACAAGAGTCAGGGCGATAATCCCAGATGTGAAGTCAAGCAGAAGCACCTATAACATCTCGGTCTGACCCGAGTATTATTTAATAAGAAAATAATAAATGGATCAGTCTAGCTATAAATATCAGATGAAATGATATAGAATAAGAGATATGACAAAAACATATGATAACCACAAAGCCATACTGTGATAAGTATGCAATTGAAAATCAACTAGGGATTAATCACAAGAATCTTCTCTAAGATCAAAAGGAACGTCATACTCTTTATTTTTATTCACCAAACCATAAATATTGACAATAATATCAACGCCAATCACAAAAGTTAACGACACACAAATTCACCAATGCATAAATATTGATAAAACTTATCAATGTAAATCATGAAAATTGGTGAAATCACAAATTCCAGAAATCATCAGTAGAAATCCAGAAATCACAAAAAAGGGGAGGCTTATCACAAAATGGGAGCATGAAAACTCACCAACACGTGTATCACAAAATGGAACGCTATTCCATGGTTGCTAACCATTAATTTTGAGATGAAGCTCCACAAAACGGCCCGAAGACCATGGTCACTACCCTACCAAATTGAGCCGAAGCTCCAAAGAAACGGGGTTTAGTCTCCCTCGTAGAGAAAGAGACATCGCACATTTGCTAGTCTAAATCACAAAAATGATCATCAACGATCATCAAGAAGTGTCAATTACAGTAAGCTAGTAAATATATAAGCTTAACTTTATGTCCCATAACCACTAGCTTAACTTAAATATTTACGAACATTTTGTAGATCTCCACTCAAAAATTGTCACAAGAGATTCAATCGAACAAGTCCAAGAATTAACCAGTGAAGTAAATGCAAGCGTTTCATACCGTTTGTTTTACTAAGCCGTTTAGTTAGATTTCTCGTACGAGTGAGATGAAGGGACAAATAACAAAAATGATTGTAGAAACAATAAATCAAAAAAATTCACATTCGAAGGCGTGAATAAAAACCCAAAGAATTTGATTCCAAACCCATCAAAGTGGAAATACCCTTGCGACTTAACAGCCACGACTTACGACTTAACACAAGTCAACACAATAAATCAGCGACTCAAGAAATAGCATACGGTCCGACAGAGCAACCTAACATGGCGCGACCTATAGCAAGGCGCGACCTAAGAGAGCAAGCGACCTAACATGGTTGCGAGATAGTAGGTGCGACCTAACACGGTTGAGCTATAGGGTGGAGCGACCTAGTGGCCGAGAACGCGACCAAACGGAGCAAGCAACATAACATGGACGAGCGACCTAGGGGGGACGACCTAATAGGCTAGCGACATAACATGGCCGAGCGACCCAAGGGGTTGCGACCTAAGTGGTTGCAAGATAAGGCAGGCCGGCCTAAAGGGTGCGACCTATAGGGGTGGAACGACCCAATTGCCGAGCGACTTAAGGAACTCGTGGCTTAAGGAGGTGAGCGGCCTAAGGATGGTGCAACCTATATGCACGCGCGAGTTAATGGGCCGAGCGACCTAACACGAAACGACCTATGGGGTAGAAGAAAGCCGTGCAACCTACTGTCCGAGCGACCTAACGACCTAAGGCGTATGAGAAGGCCAAGTGACCTAACGAGTTGCATGATATAACATAGCCGAGAAACGACCTAAGCATGGCGCGACCTATACGGGTGCGACCTAATTGCAGGTCGACCAAATCTGCAGGCCGAGAATCCTATGTGCAGGCCGAACAACCTAAGCAACAAAAAGCGCCAAAAACTCACTCAATTTGCAACCGATCGAGCACGAACGCTAAGGGATTACGCCTATCGGCTACCCGATCCTATTGGCTCCTCGATGCATCACCAAAAACGTGTTCCAACATCAAAGATTGGATTTTTAAAGATTTGAACCCAAAACACTAAAAATTGGGATTTTCACGAATTCAATCCAAACCAAAAGTAAATGCACATGAATAAGTGTTAGGAATTTATACCCAACAATCAAGGATAGTTATAGACAAAGATGTGAGATAAAAATCTCACCTTTACACAAGATCAATGAAGAAGAAGCTTGAAAGCAAAGGAAGAATCAATGGCTTCTCTTTGAATTTGGAGTTAGATGTTGGATTTGCAAATGAACTAGAGCTTGGAGTTTTAATTTCCCATTCCTTCCTCCATTTTTGATGAAGTTTGAGTGTTAGGAAATGAAAGTGAAGTTATGAAGGGAAGGGGGTCGAGCTAGAATTAATAGTTTAGGCTAATGGGCTAAACCAAACCCAAAGCCCAAAGTGAAAAAGTGAAAAAAATCCACTAACCCCAATCATATCAAAGTTTATACTAAAAAAGATCGCAAACGGCGTTTTGGACCTAATGGAAGTGGTCTGGAGTCCTAATTCGACCGTATGCAAAAAGTAACTTTCCGGACTAAAATCCGACTAACGATAAATATTTAAATATTAAAATCGTAAAATATGCGGGTTGTTACAACCATTTTAGAATGGAAGGCGTATTTTCCCTGGAGAGCCGAGTATGTTTTCAATATAGTCTATAAATATGAAATTGAAGTTGTGAAGATGGTTTTAAGGAAAGATTATTTTGGAGGAATTATTTACTTGGGTTATTTTGAAAGTATTTAAAGTAAAGATTTATTTGAATATAGAAGTGGCTATTTAAAGTTTTAAAATTGATATTTATTTTAGAAATTGGATATTTAAATAGTTATATCCTATCTACTAATTTTATTTTAAAATTTGTTTTGGACTTGAAGTTTTATTTGCGATATCAGTATAATATTGTTTCCATAACTAATAGTTAAGAAAGTATTTTAAAATAGTTTTTATTCTAAATATTTCCAAATATATTTTGGATAAGTGATTTAAAGCATTTTAAAGTATTTGAACTCGGCAGACTTTCAGTGGAAATAAATAATATCGGGAATCGTATTCCGAGAGTGAAAAGTGCTTTGATATTTGTTTTCAAATGATTGAAGTGTTAAAAATATATATCTTGCGAAGTTATTTTGAAAATAATAACTGGAAAATTATTTAGACCTTAGTGATTGTTGTGGATATTTGTTGATAGATAAATAACCGACTATCAATATTTGCCTGTAAACGACATTTGAATTTCGATGCGACCGGGGGTCGGATTCCAGGTGGATATCCGAAAACCACATCGAACCTTTGTGATTATGATAGATCTTTTATTTAAAAGATCAGAGTGAAAATTGTTGTGATTGTTGAAATCTGAATGTAACACTTATTTTTAAAAATAAACGCTCATTATTCGAATTAGCCGGGAGAGGACCTTGTGTCATAAAACCCATTCCGAATAACGATACGATGAAATGGGATTGTATTTGAAGACGGTGTTGAAGACAGGGTATTTTCGAAAGCGAAACGATTACCTGTCGAATGTCTCTACACCGGGTTGCTCCGATATAGAGATTTTATCATCCTTTGTGATCGGGATTCCGGACGTGATTAGTGAATATCCGGATTTGCAAGGGCTTCTTTGAAGTGCCTTCGGTTCCATTCGATTCCGGAACGGACTCGTATGGATGTGTGTCTGACATTACACTTTGAGATATAAAGATGTTTTCTATCAAATACATTTCTATTGGTGGCGGAGAATTTATTCTCTTATCTTAACACCCTTCTCCGAGACGTATGAGCTCATAGGTTATGTTGTTGATGGTTATTAGTGATATATTCCCAAAACTGGTAATGTGGCGTACGAAGTGCTGCTGATCATTTGTTGATCAAAGCATGGCTTTGTGAAAGGTTTAGCTTTGTGGACGAGACCTCATCGGACCTCACACCCCGAAAATGGTCGAAACAGGAAAGATGCGGCAAGCTTATGAGGGTCGCGCCCTTTAGGGTATGTCATTTCCTTCTGGAAAAGGGTAGTGTCAAGTATGGAGCCCTGATATTTAACCTTTGTGGTTACTGCAAATACTTTTCTTTGTGGTTGTTGGTGTAGAGGATCCTCGGATAAAGGTCCCAAAGGACCGGGGGATGACATACTTCTGTAGTAGTTACCTAGTTACAGAGGTAACCCGGCCTTGTGTTGGCAGAGAGCTGGTTAAGTTCTTGGGACGTCGCTCCAGAGGTGTGATGTCCCGGAATTTTGGGCAATACTTATTTAATAATTTCCATTTATAATTCATTTTAAAATATGTAATATTGATCTAAAATCTAAATTAACCAAATATTATATATTCAAAACTAATAATTAATCTAATATAACAAATGTTATCTTTTCAAAAATTCAATGATAATTTAATTTGAATGTTTATTCTTTTCAAATTTATAATAATAATATATGTGTGTAATTAATAATAATTGATCTTTTAAAGATAATAAAAATATTCCATTTGTAATATATATATGTATACCTTGTAAATAGGGAATTGGTTCAATTTAAATTTAACAAAAATATTTTCAAATTATAATATATATGTTTATATATTGTGATTTGAAGTTCTGTTTTAAAATTCCAATAATTTATGAAGTAAATACTTAAGATGTTCTATTTATAATGAATATTTATGTTTGTATAAATTTATTGTAAATAGGAAATAATGGATTAAACTTAAACAGAAAATATGTTTTTAAATTTATAATATACATAAATTTTTATAGTGATTTGGAAGTTTTGATTTGGTTTAATAAAAATGTTTTTAAAAGTAAAATTTAATTTAATTTTATTTATAAAACACTTAGAGGAAAAATCTATTTTTATTCAATGAATAATGGCTTGAAATGTAGTACATTATTATAAAGATTTAATTTGTTTTCCTTTAAATTGATTTTTGAAAACAAATTTAGATTCTTGATATAATATTAATGTTAGCTATAGAAATTTATGATTAAACCTTTAAAATAAAATTTAACTAAATGTTCACTTTCTTTCTTTTAAACTTGTCCTTAGAGAATGTATTTGTAAACAATTATAAATTAAACATGAAGATATAAATACAATTCCATAGTTTATATATTAAACATAAGTATTAGATTAATACAGTAATTAAGGTTTAATTTATAAACAAGTAATTAATGCAATCTTTAAACACATGGCATTATAAGAAATTATGAAATACACTTGTATACAAATTAACAAGGGGTTTGACATTTGTTAATATGTGGGTGTATTCATTAAACAAGTGGCAATCTATCTTTTAAAAGATCAGTTTTTGTTTCCTCAGTAAGATCATTCTGTAAATTTTCTTCAACCAAAATAAAAAAAAAGAATCCAATGCAAAATCATTCAAGCTGAAACCAGAAAGCAGAAAACAGAATTCAAATCTGTAACTAATGAAAGGAAAAGAAAATCTGAAGCTTACTAACCCATATCCAAGTATTCAACCTGGAAAATGGCTTCAAGCTCCACTGGAAATCATGCAAAAGAAAAATTCAATTTGGAGATTAAATCAACAGCAAGTTAAAATGCAGTAATTCAAATTCCAGGAAAATACAAATGCAGTAATACAAAAAGCTTCTCTGCTTCAAAATTCTGGTGAGTAAATTACTTTTTTAAAAATAGTTTTAAAACCTTTATTTGTTGTTCTGTGGAATTATTGATATACTATATATGAAATCAATGCTTGCATGTTGGATTTGAAGATGAATACAAATGTATACATATGGCAGTGACTGTGAATGCCTGTAGAAATGCAGAAATTTAAACTCTGTTTGGTTCATATTCTAGTTTTTATAAAAAAATTCCTATCTTCTAAGTGGATCACTAATAAACATTGATCATTGAAGAGAATTTGATTTTAACACTATAATCTTGTTATTAAAAATAAATATAAAAATTTATATTGAACAAATATATTGCAAAGTTTGATTTACAGTGGAAAGTAAAAAAACTTAATAAAAATCAATCTCAACAATTTAAATTTCGAATTATATAACCTGAATTGAAGTTCAAAATCATGAATTTTAAGATGAAGTTTGTAATTTTTAAATTAGTATTGGAAGAGAAATTGGGAAATTACTTGATTTGGGTTTTTGGTCATTTACTGTTGATCTGCGTCGAAGGGGGTGGTGAGCTTTGGCATGGAGGAGGTCATGGTGACGGGTGATTTGGGAAAAATAGTGATGGAGGTCAATGATGACCATGGTGGCCGTGAAGGTGGTTTGTAGGGTTTAGTTGTTGTTTCTGTTAGGGTCGGAATCGTGGGGAATTCGTCGTTGTCGTTGACTTAGGGCGAATCGCGTGAGGGGGAAAGTTTTACATGGAGTGAGGCACGTGTGTGGATGGATTTGCAGGCACTCCGGCATTGGAGTCGTCGTTGGCAACAAATTTTAGGTTCGAGTTTTCTTCCAGGTAGCGTTGCTGTTGCCTTTTTTTTTCGAATCCGTGGAGTTTTCATCAATTCCAGGGACGAGATGGTCAGAGGGGATTAAGAGTGACTTGTGGAGTTCGCCTGAGTTGATCGTCGCCGACTGTGACCAGCGTGCACGGGGTCGAAGCGTGCATCTGGGTTTTGATTTGTGGTAGAAGATTTAGCCATGGGTTCTCTTTCTGTTGTTTTCTCGAGTGTAGTCTCGTGATGGTATAGTGTGTGACTCGAAGTGGTGGAGAGTTGTTGCGTGTGTTCTGGTAATAAGCTTGGTTACAGGATTTATATCCTGTTCCAATTTTCAACTGCATATTGAAATTTCTGAAAGTTAAAAGCAAACTAAGTTTTAAATAAAAAATTTAAATAGTTTAATATGTCAGAGATGTTTTAATTTTAAACTTTGTGTTAACAAGTTTAAGTTAGTCTTGTTTTTCAAAAAAAAAAAAAATAGTTGTTAAATGTTTAATATTAATAGGGTTTGTGTTTTATAAAAATGAAGTTTCAAAGTTAAAATCCAATTGATGTTAAACAAGTGTTTTAAAAAAATTAGTTGTATTGAGAATGAATGTTTGTTTTTAAAAGAACTTTAGTTTTAAGTTTGGATTTTTAAAATACAAACTTTTGTTTTAAAAATAGTTTGTTTCCAATTTTGCTTTGTTAAATTATATAATAATGTTTCAAATAAAAATGTATTTGAAGTAATTTAAATGTGATTAAGGTAAGGTATTTAATAATGATAAAGTAAAAAAAAATGATGTTTTAGTGTAAAACAATTAAAAGCTTTTGAATTTAAATATTTAGCTTTAAATTGATTGATTAAGGTTAATGAAAGTATGGTTTATATTAATCAAGTTTTAGATTATAAAGATAATTAAAGTAAAAATTACTTAATTAACTTAAATTGATTTAATGTGAGAAATCAAATTAAGGTAAGTTAGTTGTGTAATTAATTAAGTATAATTAATTTCTTAATTAGAAATTATTTTAATCAAGTTTAATTAATTAAGAATAATTGGTTAATAAGTAATTAAGAAGTTAATTAATTAATGATTTAGAAGAATTATTTAAACATAATTTCTTAAGGATGTAATTAAAGTAATTAATTACTCAGTGTAATTAATTAAGTTATTAGGGTTAATTTTTAGTTAATTAATTAAGTTTAATTAATCAAAAAGAATTACTTAATGATGGGATTAAGTATAATTACTTAATGTAATTAAAGATGTGTAGTTACTTCGTGAAGTAATTAATGAATAATTACTAAGTGTAATTAATTAAGGAAATTACTTAATGAATAGTAATTAAAGGAAAATTACTTAAGGGAAGTAATTAAGTGATAATTACTCAGTGTAATTAAAGAATTGATTAATGGAATTAGTCAAGGTATTGGTTTAATTGGTGAAGTAATTAGGGAAGTTAATTACTGACTTTGATTTAATCAGGTTTTAATTAATAATTAATTTCATAATTAATTAATAAATGTAATAATTGATTAATAAAGTAATTAAAGGGTCATTAATTAATGTAATTAATGAATAATCAATTGTTTAATTAATTAATAAATGTGATTAATTATAAGATAATTAATCAATGAAGTGAGAAAGAAGTAATTATTAATTAATGTAATTAATTAAGGATTTTTGTAATTAATTATTGTTAATTAATTAATTAGAATTAATTAAGATTAATGATTAAAGATAAATTAATCTGTTTAATTAATTTAAGGGTTAATTACATAGTGTAATTAAAGAATAATTAATCTAGGTGATTAATTAAGAATATGATTAAAGGATAATTAATCTGTAATTGAAGATTAATTAATTGGATTATGAAGGTAATTAAAGAGTGATTAATTAATTAATTATAATTAATTAATGATGGGTTAAGCAGGATTAGTTGTTTAATTCTCAAGTAAATAATTTGATTTAAGATGATTAAATTAATTATAAAGGAATTAATAATGGCTATTTTTATATGATTGTTGTGGAATATCTGAATTAGTTGATATCTATTGGATGATTGAT
This sequence comes from Allium cepa, assembly GCA_030765085.1. Lineage (NCBI taxonomy): Eukaryota > Viridiplantae > Streptophyta > Magnoliopsida > Asparagales > Amaryllidaceae > Allium > Allium cepa. The sequence goes on from CM060931.1 coordinate 62,747,734, forward strand.
ATTGGATGATTGGTTGATACTAGATGATTTGGATGTCTATGAGATATGTGATATGCTGCTTTGTGAGATGAATGTTTGATATGAATTATCTGTTGTGATAATGTGATTCATCTATCTGTTTATATCATCCTGAATATAAGTTGAATGTTTAAACCCTTAAGTGCAACTTGGACATTAAAATGGCGTTTGGTTTCGGTGAGACCGGGATCGGGTTTCCATATTTGGAATTCCGAAAACCACATCGATTCCAATTAAATGATAGGTCGTTAATCCAAGTGGAGCAAGTGAAGACTCGAGGTGCAAGAGCTATACGTCAGTATAACTCTGTGGGTGATTCCGTAATGAGTTTGACGGAATAGTGCTTATAGGTTCGAGATGGTGATTCAGAGTGCAAGGGCTATAGTCGTTGACTCTGAGGGTGATTCCAAAATGAGTGCAACGAGATAGTGCCTTCGGTTTCGTTCGAACCCGGAACGAACTTGTATGGATTGAATGCTTTCAGAACATCGTCAGGCGGACGATGAGCATTCTAAATGATATGTCCTATAAAGGTAATCGCAGCCTCAAGCCTCATCAACCGGGAATGGCTAAAACAGGGGAGGTGCAGCAAGGCTTCGTGGGTAGCCCCCACTAGAGAGCAAGATTTACTCCTGTCTAGAAGTCCCTTTTTATTTCGGCTGTGTGGGGCGGTTGATCATGACAACCGCCGGGGTTGTCTTGTTCGGGACTTTTCAGTAAGGAATGGTCCCGGCCTTGTGTTGCAGGGGATCGGGAGTGGTCCTCGGTACGGTGATCTAGGCCACGTACTGTGACGGACGGTACCCCAGTAGCCCTGCCATTGATGGAAACCCATTTTCCCTACGAGACCCTACGGTTTTGTTTGTATTACCCACTTTTGTGGCTAGAAGCTGGAATTTAATGAATGTAACAATTTCGGCTATTTCATATTTACTTGAAAACCCTAGACACTATTATAATATCACTGGATTTCCTATCAAATGTTTTGGTTAGCGTAAGGTAAAAACTTTTCCATGTTTATGTGTGGGAAGTCTTACGTGATACCTTTTTCTTTTCAAAGGATTTTCTAAAGTTAAGCAACTTTTAAACCGTTTACTCACACCAGACCCCTGTCTGACCCGAGTGTTTATTTTTTTGTTTTATTAAACTCTTGGGTACTCATATTATGTATGAGTAGTCAAGTGATTCAGGTTATTCTTGACGAGTTCTGGAGGAGATATGGAGCAGGTGACTTCAGCGTGTAGACATATATATATATATATATATATATATATATATATATATATATATATATATATATATAGTGGTTCCGCTGTGTTTGAGTTTTATCTGTATCTGTGATGTGCTTGAGTTGTAATATCTAGACAGGTATTATAACTGTCTAGTTTGTGTAGTTTGAGCTATATAACTCTGATGTATATGATACTATGAAATATTTAATTTGATTAATATAATTTATCCGTTCCGCTGTGAGATTCTGATGTTTTTTAGGTTCTTTCTTTTCCATCTTTTCTCTTTTCTATCCCTTTCTTTCTTCTTACGATGCGACTTTCTGGAGATAGGAAGTCGGGTCGTTACAAGGTGGTATCAGAGCGCTAGGTTGAGCGAGTACTTAGGCTCTGGAGTGGTGTCTTCCTTGAGAGAGCGTATTTGTATTTTTAATATGTATATATATATTTATTTCTACCTATCTGTTGGGTTACCTGTTCAGGTTTTCCAATATAAGTTATAAAGGTAGATAAGGTAGTGGTGTGTGAGCATGACTACTACCAATGGTTGGAGTTTGAATGTTTGTGGTTGGAAGTGTATTTATCGAGACTGTAGACCTAATACCGTCTCAAGTGAGCTTTGCAGCTTGATGTATGGATTTCACCGATCTATGAAGGAAATCTTTTGAAGGTTCGGAGTTTATCGTTGAAGTATAAGTTTGGATTGCGCTCGTGCGAGCGGATTCTCTAGAGTTTGGATCAGTTGGAAGAGCTGAAGCAAGTAATGGTATTTGGCAACCATAGGAAGGAGTCTTTGGATAGGAATGTCTTTGGCACCAGTAGCAGCTTGGAGGTGTTGAGTGTGCTGTCAGGAAGATCTCTTGGCTCAGTAGTATCCTAGAGGTGAAGTTTGGAGCAGTTGTGTGGTCCGTTTCTGCGATTGTTTAGAAGTCTTTGAGATTCTTCTGTCAGTAGATCGGGCAAATGGTGAAGGCTTGTTCCTTTGTTATCTGGAAGCTCAGCTGGGTGAGGTGTTTGTGGTTGAGGTGGACCATTAGTTTCTTCTTTTGAAGGGCTTAAGCTGTTCTGTTATGTAAGAGAGCATAGTTTCTTTGGAATCCGAGCTGGGTAATGTTATCGCAAAAGTGACTTGCGATGGTTCGGAAGTTCTTTTAGTAATCTTTGCTTTAGTTTGAGACATCTCTAAAGATGTTGGGGCTATCGAAGTGGTGTGAGACTTTCTGAATATCTTCGAGGAAGTCAAAGGAATTTTTCCGCATCGGGAGATGGAGTTCTGTTTCGATTTGGTTCTTGGATTTTCCGGTGTTTTGGCCTAGTAGAGAAAAGACTCTAGGAGAAAGGATTTTGTGAGCAATCGGGATTGATTGGATCAAATTTTCTGAATGGATTTCTGTTGTAGTATTTGTGACCAAATCAGATAGGTCATTAAGCTTTTATGGGATTTGATGGACAATGTTTCTGGATGAGTTGATCAAGTTTGTGCTTGTGTTCATCAAAAGCTTTCTCATCTTCTTGGGATCAGAGTTGTACAGCGGAAGCATGGTGGCAGCTATAACAAGATAGAAGCAACTCGGATTCATCGAAGGATTTGTGTTTTCTTGGATTTAAGGTTTTCTTTAAGAAGTTCTTTCGGGATCTGAAGGCTTAGATGTCAGGAGCATCAGTTCTATTTTTCGGATAAGAGAAACAAGTTTGAAGTTCTTGTTGCTTGTATAGTAGATTGGTGTTTGAATTTCGATGGAATTTGAGAAAATCATCTTGTTGAATGGAATCAGGAGGTCATCTCATTCTTGATCCAGCTTTGATTTGGGAAGCATCTTTGAAGTTTGGTTGATCAGGATGGTTGAGGGCAGTCCAGGATCAGCAGAGGTTGTGGTCAAGAGACGAAAAGATTCGGAATTCGCAGACGGAGATTTTATTTTTGGATAAGTTTTCTCCGATCATAAGAGCTTTGAGATTGGTAAGATGGGAAGCTAGCTCGAGAATGTAGGGAAATCTTTCTGAATTCTCTTAAGGATAAGTGTTTGAGCTATCACTGGTTTAGAACCAGCAGATCATGGAGATTTGGAAGTTAATCGGATTGTCTGTGATCCGGTATCCTGTTTAGATTATAGATCTAGATATAGGAGTTCTAGATCTGAGTAGAGCTGCTAGTTTGAATTCTGTAGGGTGAGTAACCCGGTGTTTGTACCTGGGAAACTCTAGGAAATTCTGTCCAGAATTTGTTTAGATAATTAGAATTGATTGTTTGAATTGGATGTTATGGTTTCTAGTGTATGGTTAATAGCATATGTTGCTGTTTTAAAATTAAAATCTGTATGGAATTATTAAATTATCTTTGCTTTTAATTTCGGGGACGAAATTCTTTTAAGGGGGAGGAATGTGATGTCCCGGAATTTTGGGCAATACTTATTTAATAATTTCCATTTATAATTCATTTTAAAATATGTAATATTGATCTAAAATCAAAATTAGCCAAATATTATATATTCAAAACTAATAATTAATCTAATATAACAAATGTTATCTTTTCAAAAATTCAATGATAATTTAATTTGAATGTTTATTCTTTTCAAATTTATAATAATAATATATGTGTGTAATTAATAATAATTGATCTTTTAAAGATAATAAAAATATTCCATTTGTAATATATATATGTATACCTTGTAAATAGGGAATTGGTTCAATTTAAATTTAACAAAAATATTTTCAAATTATAATATATATGTTTATATATTGTGATTTGAAGTTCTGTTTTAAAATTCCAATAATTTATGAAGTAAATACTTAAGATGTTCTCTTTATAATGAATATTTATGTTTGTATAAATTTATTGTAAATAGGAAATAATGGATTAAACTTAAACAGAAAATATGTTTTTAAATTTATAATACACATAAGTTTTTATAGTGATTTGGAAGTTTTGATTTGGTTTGATAAAAATGTTTTTAAAAGTAAAATAAAATTTAATTTTATTTATAAAACACTTAGAGGAAAAATCTATTTTTATTCAATGAATAATGTCTTGAAATGTAGTACATTATTATAAAGATTTAATTTGTTTTCCTTTAAATTGATTTTTGAAAACAAATTTAGATTCTTGATATAATATTAATGTTAGCTATAGAAATTTATGATTAAACCTTTAAAATAAAATTTAACTAAATGTTCACTTTCTTTCTTTTAAACTTGTCCTTAGAGAATGTATTTGTAAATAATTATAAATTAAACATGAAGATATAAATACAATTCCATAGTTTATATATTAAACATAAGTATTAGATTAATATAGTAATTAAGGTTTAATTTATAAACAAGTAATTAATGCAATCTTTAAACACATGGCATTATAAGAAATTATGAAATACACTTGTATACAAATTAACAAGGGGTTTGACATTTGTTAATATGTGGGTGTATTCATTAAACAAGTGGCAATCTATCTTCTAAAAGATCAGTTTTTGTTTCCTCAGTAAGATCATTCTGTAAATTTTCTTCAACCAAAATAAAAAAAAAGAATCCAATGCAAAATCATTCAAGCTGAAACCAGAAAGCAGAAAACAGAATTCAAATCTGTAACTAATGAAAGGAAAAGAAAATCTGAAGCTTACTAACCCAGATCCAAGTATTCAACCTGGAAAATGGCTTCAAGCTCCACTGGAAATCATGCAAAAGAAAAATTCAATTTGGAGATTAAATCAACATCAGGTTAAAATGCAGTAATTCAAATTCCAGGAAAATACAAATGCAGTAATACAAAAAGCTTCTCTGCTTCAAAATTCTGGTGAGTAAATTACTTTTTTTAAAAACAGTTTTAAAACCTTTATTTGTTGTTCTGTGGAATGATTGATATACTATATATGAAATCAATGCTTGCATGTTGGATTTGAAGATGAATACAAATGTATACATATGGCAGTGACTGTGAATGCCTGTAGAAATGCAGAAATTTAAACTTTGTTTGGTTCATATTCTAGTTTTTATAAAAAAATTCCTATCTTCTAAGTGGATCACTAATAAACATTGATCATTGAAGAGAATTTGATTTTAACACTATAATCTTGTTATTAAAAATAAATATAAAAATTTATATTGAACAAATATATTGCAAAGTTTGATTTACAGTGGAAAGTAAAAAAACTTAATAAAAATCAATCTCAACAATTTAAATTTCGAATTATATAACCTGAATTGAAGTTCAAAATCATGAATTTTAAGATGAAGTTTGTAATTTTTAAATTAGTATTCGAAGAGAAATTGGGAAATTACTTGATTTGGGTTTTTGGTCATTTACTGTTGATCTGCGTCGAAGGGGGTGGTGAGCTTTGGCATGGAGGAGGTCACGGTGACGGGTGATTTGGGAAAAATAGTGATGGAGGTCAATGATGACCGTGGTGGCCGTGAAGGTGGTTTGTAGGGTTTAGTTGTTGTTTCTGTTAGGGGTCGGAATCGTGGGGAATCCGTCGTTGTCGTTGACTTAGGGCGAATCACGTGAGGGGGAAAGGTTTACATGGAGTGAGGCACGTGTGTGGATGGATTTGCAGGCACTCCGGCATTGGAGATCGTCGTTGGCAACAAATTTTAGGTTCGAGTTTTCTTCCAGGTAGCGTTGCTGTTGCCTTTTTTTTTCGAATCCGTGGTGTTTTCATCAATTCCGGGGATGAGATGGTCAGAGGGGGTTAAGAGTGACTTGTGGAGTTCGCCTGAGTTGATCGTCGCCGACTGTGACCAGCGTGCACGTGCACGGGGTCGAAGCGTGCATCTGGGTTTTGATTTGTGGTAGAAGATTTAGCCATGGGTTCTCTTTCTATTGTTTTCTCGAGTGTAGTCTCGTGATGGTATAGTATGTGACTCGAAGTGGTGGAGAGTTGTTGCGTGTGTTCTGGTAGTAAGCTTGGTTATAGGATTTATATCCTGTTCCAATTTTCAACTGCATATTGAAATTTCTGAAAGTTAAAAGCAAACTAAGTTTTAAATAAAAAATTTAAATAGTTTAAAATGTCAGAGATGTTTTAATTTTAAACTTTTTGTTAACAAGTTTAAGTTAGTCTTGTTTTTCAAATAAAAAAAAATAGTTGTTAAATGTTTAATATTAACAGGGTTTGTGTTTTATAAAAATGAAGTTTCAAAGTTAAAATCCAATTGATGTTAAACAAGTGTTTTGAAAAAATTAGTTGTATTGAGAATGAATGTTTGGTTTTAAAAGAACTTTAGTTTTAAGTTTGGATTTTTAAAATACAAACTTTTGTTTTAAAAATAGTTTGTTTCCAATTTTGCTTTGTTAAATTATATAATAATGTTTCAAATAAAAATGTATTTGAAGTAATTTAAATGTGATTAAGGTAAGGTATTTAATAATGATAAAGTAAAAAATAAATGACGTTTTAGTGTAAAACAATTAAAAGCTTTTGAATTTAAATATTTAGCTTTAAAATGATTGATTAAGGTTAATGAAAGTATGGTTTATATTAATCAAGTTTTAGATTATAAAGATAATTAAAGTAAAAATTACTTAATTAACTTAAATTGATTTAATGTGAGAAATCAATTTAAGGTAAGTTAGTTGTGTAATTAATTAAGTATAATTAATTTCTTAATTAGAAATTATTTTAATCAAGTTTAATTAATTAAGAATAATTGGTTAATAAGTAATTAAGAAGTTAATTACTTAATGATTTAGAAGAATTATTTAAACATAATTTCTTAAGGATGTAATTAAAGTAATTAATTACCCAGTGTAATTAAGTAAGTTATTAGGGTTAATTTTTAGTTAATTAATTAAGTTTAATTAATCAAAAAGAATTACTTAATGATGGGATTAAGTATAATTACTTAATGTAATTAAAGATGTGTAGTTACTTAGTGAAGTAATTAATGAATAATTACTAAGTGTAATTAATTAAGGAAATTACTTAATGAATAGTAATTAAAGGAAAATTACTTAAGGGAAGTAATTAAGTGATAATTACTCAGTGTAATTAAAGAATTGATTAATGGAATTAGTCAAGGTATTGGTTTAATTGGTGAAGTAATTAGGAAGTTAATTACTGACTTTGATTTAATCAGGTTTTAATTAATAATTAATTTCATAATTAATTAATAAATGTAATAATTGATTAATAAAGTAATTAAAGGGTCGTTAATTAATGTAATTAATGAATAATCAATTGTTTAATTAATTAATAAATGTGATTAATTATAAGATAATTAATCAATGAAGTGAGAAAGAAGTAATTATTAATTAATGTAATTAATTAAGGATTTTTGTAATTAATTATTGTTAATTAATTAATTAGAATTAATTAAGATTAATGATTAAAGATAAATTAATCCGTTTAATTAATTTAAGGGTTAATTACATAGTGTAATTAAAGAATAATTAATCTAGGTGATTAATTAAGAATATGATTAAAGGATAATTAATCTGTAATTGAAGATTAATTAATTGGATTATGAAGGTAATTAAAGAGTGATTAATTAATTAATTATAATTAATTAATGATGGGTTAAGCAGGATTAGTTGTTTAATTCTCAAGTAAATAATTTGATTTAAGATGATTAAATTAATTATAAAGGAATTAATAATGGCTATTTGTATATGATTGTTGTGGAATATCTGAATTAGTTGATATCTATTGGATGATTGATATTGGGTGATTGGTTGATACTGGATGATTTGGATGTCTATGAGATATGTGATATGCTGCTTTGTGAGATGAATGTTTGATATGAATTATCTGTTGTGATAATGTGATTCATCTATCTGTTTATATCATCCTGAATATAAGTTAAATGTTTAAACCCTTAAGTACAACTTGGACATTAAAATGGCGTTTGGTTTCGGTGAGACCGGGATCGGGTTTCCATATTTGGAATTCCGAAAACCACATCGATTCCAATTAAATGATAGGTCGTTAATCCAAGTGGAGCAAGTGAAGACTCGAGGTGCAAGAGCTATACGTCAGTATAACTCTGTGGGTGATTCCGTAATGAGTTTGACGGAATAGTGCTTATAGGTTCGAGATGGTGATTCAGAGTGCAAGGGCTATAGTCGTTGACTCTGAGGGTGATTCCAAAATGAGTGCAACGAGATAGTGCCTTCGGTTTCGTTCGAACCCGGAACGAACTTGTATGGATTGAATGCTTTCAGAACATCGTCAGGCGGACGATGAGCATTCTAAATGATATGTCCTATAAAGGTAATCGCAGCCTCAAGCCTCATCAACCGGGAATGGCTAAAACAGGGGAGGTGCAGCAAGGCTTCGTGGGTAGCCCCCACTAGAGAGCAAGATTTACTCCTGTCTAGAAGTCCCTTTTTATTTCGGCTGTGTGGGGCGGTTGATCATGACAACCGCCGGGGTTGTCTTGTTCGGGACTTTTCAGTAAGGAATGGTCCCGGCCTTGTGTTGCAGGGGATCGGGAGTGGTCCTCGGTACGGTGATCTAGGCCACGTACTGTGACGGACGGTACCCCAGTAGCCCTGCCATTGATGGAAACCCATTTTCCCTACGAGACCCTACGGTTTTGTTTGTATTACCCACTTTTGTGGCTAGTAGCTGGAATTTAATGAATGTAACAATTTCGGCTATTTCATATTTACTTGAAAACCCTAGACACCATTATAATATCACTGGATTTCCTATCAAATGTTTTGGTTAGCGTAAGGTAAAAACTTTTCCATGTTTATGTGTGGGAAGTCTTACGTGATACCTTTTTCTTTTCAAAGGATTTTCTAAAGTTAAGCAACTTTTAAACCGTTTACTCACACCAGACCCCTGTCTGACCCGAGTGTTTATTTTTTGTTTTATTAAACTCCTTGGTACTCATATTATGTATGAGTAGTCAAGTGATTCAGGTTATTCTTGACGAGTTCTGGAGGAGATATGGAGCAGGTGACTTCAGCGTGTAGACATATATATATATATATATATATATATATATATATATATATAGTGGTTCCGCTGTGTTTGAGTTTTATCTGTATCTGTGATGTGCTTGAGTTGTAATATCTAGACAGGTATTATAACTGTCTAGTTTGTGTAGTTTGAGCTGTATAACTCTGATGTATATGATACTATGAAATATTTAATTTGATTAATATAATTTATCCGTTCCGCTGTGAGATTCTGATGTTTTTTAGGTTCTTTCTTTTCCATCTTTTCTCTTTTCTATCCCTTTCTTTCTTCTTACGATGCGACTTTCTGGAGATAGGAAGTCGGGTCGTTACAAGGTGGTATCAGAGCGCTAGGTTGAGCGAGTACCTAGGCTCTGGAGTGGTGTCTTCCTTGAGAGAGCGTATTTGTATTTTTAATATGTATATATATATATTTATTTCTACCTATCTGTTGGGTTACCTGTTCAGGTTTTCCAATATAAGTTATAAAGGTAGATAAGGTAGTGGTGTGTGAGCATGACTACTACCAATGGTTGGAGTTTGAATGTTTGTGGTTGGAAGTGTATTTATCGAGACTGTAGACCTAATACCGTCTCAAGTGAGCTTTGCAGCTTGATGTATGGATTTCACCGATCTATGAAGGAAATCTTTTGAAGGTTCGGAGTTTATCGTTGAAGTATAAGTTTGGATTGCGCTCGTGCGAGCGGATTCTCTAGAGTTTGGTTCAGTTGGAAGAGCTGAAGCAAGTAATGGTATTTGGCAACCATAGGAAGGAGTCTTTGGATAGGAATGTCTTTGGCACCAGTAGCAGCTTGGAGGTGTTGAGTGTGCTGTCAGGAAGATCTCTTGGCTCAGTAGTATCCTAGAGGTGAAGTTTGAAGCAGTTGTGTGGTCCGTTTCTGCGATTGTTTAGAAGTCTTTGAGATTCTTCTGTCAGTAGATCGGGCAAATGGTGAAGGCTTGTTCCTTTGTTATCTGGAAGCTCAGCTGGGTGAGGTGTTTGTGGTTGAGGTGGACCATTAGTTTCTTCTTTTGAAGGGCTTAAGCTGTTCTGTTATGTAAGAGAGCATAGTTTCTTTGGAATCCGAGCTGGGTAATGTTATCGCAAAAGTGACTTGCGATGGTTCGGAAGTTCTTTTAGTAATCTTTGCTTTAGTTTGAGACATCTCTAAAGATGTTGGGGCTATCGAAGTGGTGTGAGACTTTCTGAATATCTTCGAGGAAGTCAAAGGAATTTTTCCGCATCGGGAGATGGAGTTCTGTTTCGATTTGGTTCTTGGATTTTCCGGTGTTTTGGCCTAGTAGAGAAAAGACTCTAGGAGAAAGGATTTTGTGAGCAATCGGGATTGATTGGATCAAATTTTCTGAATGGATTTCTGTTGTAGTATTTGTGAACAAATCAGATAGGTCATTAAGCTTTTATGGGATTTGATGGACAATGTTTCTGGATGAGTTGATCAAGTTTGTGCTTGTGTTCATCAAAAGCTTTCTCATCTTCTTGGGATCAGAGTTGTACAGCGGAAGCATGGTGGCAGCTATAACAAGATAGAAGCAACTCGGATTCATCGAAGGATTTGTGTTTTCTTGGATTTAAGGTTTTCTTTAAGAAGTTCTTTCGGGATCTGAAGGCTTAGATGTCAGGAGCATCAGTTCTATTTTTCGGATAAGAGAAACAAGTTTGAAGTTCTTGTTGCTTGTATAGTAGATTGGTGTTTGAATTTCGATGGAATTTGAGAAAATCATCTTGTTGAATGGAATCAGGAGGTCATCTCATTCTTGATCCAGCTTTGATTTGGGAAGCATCTTTGAAGTTTGGTTGATCAGGATGGTTGAGGGCAGTCCAGGATCAGCAGAGGTTGTGGTCAAGAGACGAAAAGATTCGGAATTCGCAGACGGAGATTTTATTTTTGGATAAGTTTTCTCCGATCATAAGAGCTTTGAGATTGGTAAGATGGGAAGCTAGCTCGAGAATGTAGGGAAATCTTTCTGAATTCTCTTAAGGATAAGTGTTTGAGCTATCACTGGTTTAGAACCAGCAGATCATGGAGATTTGGAAGTTAATCGGATTGTCTGTGATCCGGTATCCTGTTTAGATTATAGATCTAGATATAGGAGTTCTAGATCTGAGTAGAGCTGCTAGTTTGAATTCTGTAGGGTGAGTAACCCGGTGTTTGTACCTGGGAAACTCTAGGAAATTCTGTCCAGAATTTGTTTAGATAATTAGAATTGATTGTTTGAATTGGATGTTATGGTTTCTAGTGTATGGTTAATAACATATGTTGCTGTTTTAAAATTAAAATCTGTATGGAATTATTAAATTATCTTTGCTTTTAATTTCGGGGACGAAATTCTTTTAAGGGGGAGGAATGTGATGTCCCGGAATTTTGGGCAATACTTATTTAATAATTTCCATTTATAATTCATTTTAAAATATGTAATATTGATCTAAAATCAAAATTAGCCAAATATTATATATTCAAAACTAATAATTAATCTAATATAACAAATGTTATCTTTTCAAAAATTCAATGATAATTTAATTTGAATGTTTATTCTTTTCAAATTTATAATAATAATATATGTGTGTAATTAATAATAATTGATCTTTTAAAGATAATAAAAATATTCCATTTGTAATATATATATGTATACCTTGTAAATAGGGAATTGGTTCAATTTAAATTTAACAAAAATATTTTCAAATTATAATATATATGTTTATATATTGTGATTTGAAGTTCTGTTTTAAAATTCCAATAATTTATGAAGTAAATACTTAAGATGTTCTCTTTATAATGAATATTTATGTTTGTATAAATTTATTGTAAATAGGAAATAATGGATTAAACTTAAACAGAAAATATGTTTTTAAATTTATAATACACATAAGTTTTTATAGTGATTTGGAAGTTTTGATTTGGTTTGATAAAAATGTTTTTAAAAGTAAAATAAAATTTAATTTTATTTATAAAACACTTAGAGGAAAAATCTATTTTTATTCAATGAATAATGGCTTGAAATGTAGTACATTATTATAAAGATTTAATTTGTTTTCCTTTAAATTGATTTTTGAAAACAAATTTAGATTCTTGATATAATATTAATGTTAGCTATAGAAATTTATGATTAAACCTTTAAAATAAAATTTAACTAAATGTTCACTTTCTTTCTTTTAAACTTGTCCTTAGAGAATGTATTTGTAAATAATTATAAATTAAACATGAAGATATAAATACAATTCCATAGTTTATATATTAAACATAAGTATTAGATTAATATAGTAATTAAGGTTTAATTTATAAACAAGTAATTAATGCAATCTTTAAACACATGGCATTATAAGAAATTATGAAATACACTTGTATACAAATTAACAAGGGGTTTGACATTTGTTAATATGTGGGTGTATTCATTAAACAAGTGGCAATCTATCTTCTAAAAGATCAGTTTTTGTTTCCTCAGTAAGATCATTCTGTAAATTTTCTTCAACCAAAATAAAAAAAAAGAATCCAATGCAAAATCATTCAAGCTGAAACCAGAAAGCAGAAAACAGAATTCAAATCTGTAACTAATGAAAGGAAAAGAAAATCTGAAGCTTACTAACCCAGATCCAAGTATTCAACCTGGAAAATGGCTTCAAGCTCCACTGGAAATCATGCAAAAGAAAAATTCAATTTGGAGATTAAATCAACATCAGGTTAAAATGCAGTAATTCAAATTCCAGGAAAATACAAATGCAGTAATACAAAAAGCTTCTCTGCTTCAAAATTCTGGTGAGTAAATTACTTTTTTTAAAAACAGTTTTAAAACCTTTATTTGTTGTTCTGTGGAATGATTGATATACTATATATGAAATCAATGCTTGCATGTTGGATTTGAAGATGAATACAAATGTATACATATGGCAGTGACTGTGAATGCCTGTAGAAATGCAGAAATTTAAACTTTGTTTGGTTCATATTCTAGTTTTTATAAAAAAATTCCTATCTTCTAAGTGGATCACTAATAAACATTGATCATTGAAGAGAATTTGATTTTAACACTATAATCTTGTTATTAAAAATAAATATAAAAATTTATATTGAACAAATATATTGCAAAGTTTGATTTACAGTGGAAAGTAAAAGAACTTAATAAAAATCAATCTCAACAATTTAAATTTCGAATTATATAACCTGAATTGAAGTTCAAAATCATGAATTTTAAGATGAAGTTTGTAATTTTTAAATTAGTATTCGAAGAGAAATTGGGAAATTACTTGATTTGGGTTTTTGGTCATTTACTGTTGATCTGCGTCGAAGGGGGTGGTGAGCTTTGGCATGGAGGAGGTCACGGTGACGGGTGATTTGGGAAAAATAGTGATGGAGGTCAATGATGACCGTGGTGGCCGTGAAGGTGGTTTGTAGGGTTTAGTTGTTGTTTCTGTTAGGGGTCGGAATCGTGGGGAATCCGTCGTTGTCGTTGACTTAGGGCGAATCACGTGAGGGGGAAAGGTTTACATGGAGTGAGGCACGTGTGTGGATGGATTTGCAGGCACTCCGGCATTGGAGATCGTCGTTGGCAACAAATTTTAGGTTCGAGTTTTCTTCCAGGTAGCGTTGCTGTTGCCTTTTTTTTTCGAATCCGTGGTGTTTTCATCAATTCCGGGGACGAGATGGTCAGAGGGGGTTAAGAGTGACTTGTGGAGTTCGCCTGAGTTGATCGTCGCCGACTGTGACCAGCGTGCACGTGCACGGGGTCGAAGCGTGCATCTGGGTTTTGATTTGTGGTAGAAGATTTAGCCATGGGTTCTCTTTCTATTGTTTTCTCGAGTGTAGTCTCGTGATGGTATAGTATGTGACTCGAAGTGGTGGAGAGTTGTTGCGTGTGTTCTGGTAGTAAGCTTGGTTATAGGATTTATATCCTGTTCCAATTTTCAACTGCATATTGAAATTTCTGAAAGTTAAAAGCAAACTAAGTTTTAAATAAAAAATTTAAATAGTTTAAAATGTCAGAGATGTTTTAATTTTAAACTTTTTGTTAACAAGTTTAAGTTAGTCTTGTTTTTCAAATAAAAAAAAATAGTTGTTAAATGTTTAATATTAACAGGGTTTGTGTTTTATAAAAATGAAGTTTCAAAGTTAAAATCCAATTGATGTTAAACAAGTGTTTTGAAAAAATTAGTTGTATTGAGAATGAATGTTTGGTTTTAAAAGAACTTTAGTTTTAAGTTTGGATTTTTAAAATACAAACTTTTGTTTTAAAAATAGTTTGTTTCCAATTTTGCTTTGTTAAATTATATAATAATGTTTCAAATAAAAATGTATTTGAAGTAATTTAAATGTGATTAAGGTAAGGTATTTAATAATGATAAAGTAAAAAATAAATGACGTTTTAGTGTAAAACAATTAAAAGCTTTTGAATTTAAATATTTAGCTTTAAAATGATTGATTAAGGTTAATGAAAGTATGGTTTATATTAATCAAGTTTTAGATTATAAAGATAATTAAAGTAAAAATTACTTAATTAACTTAAATTGATTTAATGTGAGAAATCAATTTAAGGTAAGTTAGTTGTGTAATTAATTAAGTATAATTAATTTCTTAATTAGAAATTATTTTAATCAAGTTTAATTAATTAAGAATAATTGGTTAATAAGTAATTAAGAAGTTAATTACTTAATGATTTAGAAGAATTATTTAAACATAATTTCTTAAGGATGTAATTAAAGTAATTAATTACTCAGTGTAATTAATTAAGTTATTAGGGTTAATTTTTAGTTAATTAATTAAGTTTAATTAATCAAAAAGAATTACTTAATGATGGGATTAAGTATAATTACTTAATGTAATTAAAGATGTGTAGTTACTTAGTGAAGTAATTAATGAATAATTACTAAGTGTAATTAATTAAGGAAATTACTTAATGAATAGTAATTAAAGGAAAATTACTTAAGGGAAGTAATTAAGTGATAATTACTCAGTGTAATTAAAGAATTGATTAATGGAATTAGTCAAGGTATTGGTTTAATTGGTGAAGTAATTAGGAAGTTAATTACTGACTTTGATTTAATCAGGTTTTAATTAATAATTAATTTCATAATTAATTAATAAATGTAATAATTGATTAATAAAGTAATTAAAGGGTCGTTAATTAATGTAATTAATGAATAATCAATTGTTTAATTAATTAATAAATGTGATTAATTATAAGATAATTAATCAATGAAGTGAGAAAGAAGTAATTATTAATTAATGTAATTAATTAAGGATTTTTGTAATTAATTATTGTTAATTAATTAATTAGAATTAATTAAGATTAATGATTAAAGATAAATTAATCCGTTTAATTAATTTAAGGGTTAATTACATAGTGTAATTAAAGAATAATTAATCTAGGTGATTAATTAAGAATATGATTAAAGGATAATTAATCTGTAATTGAAGATTAATTAATTGGATTATGAAGGTAATTAAAGAGTGATTAATTAATTAATTATAATTAATTAATGATGGGTTAAGCAGGATTAGTTGTTTAATTCTCAAGTAAATAATTTGATTTAAGATGATTAAATTAATTATAAAGGAATTAATAATGGCTATTTGTATATGATTGTTGTGGAATATCTGAATTAGTTGATATCTATTGGATGATTGATATTGGGTGATTGGTTGATACTGGATGATTTGGATGTCTATGAGATATGTGATATGCTGCTTTGTGAGATGAATGTTTGATATGAATTATCTGTTGTGATAATGTGATTCATCTATCTGTTTATATCATCCTGAATATAAGTTAAATGTTTAAACCCTTAAGTACAACTTGGACATTAAAATGGCGTTTGGTTTCGGTGAGACCGGGATCGGGTTTCCATATTTGGAATTCCGAAAACCACATCGATTCCAATTAAATGATAGGTCGTGTAACAACCCGCATATTTATCGAGTTTACATTTAAATATTTTTATTTAAATATTAAATCGTTAATCGGATTTTGGTCCGAAAAACTACTTTTTGCAAACGGTCAAATTAGGACTCGAGACCACTTCCATTGAGTTCGAAATGTCGTTTACAACTTTTTAAATATAAACATCGATAGGTTTGGAGTTAGTGAAATTTCACTAACTTTTCCCGCTTTGGACTTTGGGTTAGTTTAGCCTATTAAGCCCAAGTTCCAACCCTCTTCTCCTCACTCTTCATAAATTTCCTAACTAACTCAAGCTTTAGCATTAATGGTGAAGAGAATGGGAAATTAAAACTCCAAGCTCAAATTCAATTGCAACTCCATCATTCAACTCCAAATTCAAGTAGAAGATATTGGATTCAAGCTTGGGATTGCTTCTCCTTGCTTTCAAGCTTCATCTTCATAAATTTTAGTGCAAAGGTGAGATTTTTACCTCACAATTCTAGCCTATAACTATATTGGACTGTTGGGAATGATTCCCTATCATTTTTGCATGCATGTTAGCATTTGGTTTGGATTGGATTGGCGAAAAACTCCAATTTTTAGCGTTTTGGGTGAATTTTCTGCACTTGAGTCGTTCTGGCCATTTTTAGGTCGTTCGGAGTTAAGTCGTTCGTCCTTGAGTCGCTGAGTCGTTCACCCTTGAGTCGCTGAGTCGTTCACCCTTGAGTCGCTGTGTCGTTGGACCCTTGAGTCGCTGAGTCGTTCACCCTTGAGTCGCTGAGTCGTTCACCCTTGAGTCGCTGAGTCGTTGGACCCTTGAGTCGCTGAGTCGTTCACCCTTGAGTCGCTGAGTCGTTCACCCTTGAGTCGCTGAGTCGTTGGACCCTTGAGTCGCTGAGTCGTTCACCCTTGAGTCGCTGAGTCGTTGGACCCTTGAGTCGCTGAGTCGTTGGACCCTTGAGTCGCTGAGTCGTTCACCCTTGAGTCGCTGAGTCGTTGGACCCTTGAGTCGCTGAGTCGTTGGACCCTTGAGTCGCTGAGTCGTTGGACCCTTGAGTCGCTGAGTCGTAGACCCTTGAGTCGTTAGGTCGTATGACCCTTGAGTCGTTAGGTCGTTAGACCCTTGAGTCGTTAGGTCGTATGACCCTTGAGTCGTTAGGTCGTTAGACCCTTGAGTCGTTAGGTCGTATGACCGGGCAGGTCGAACCCCGTAAGCGGTGGCGTTGCCCCCGCACCCCCACCTTGGGGGGTTGCCACCCCCCCTGGACCCCCCCTCCGTAGGGGATCTTATCTGAAAAACATTGAGCTGATTTCTTTGGATTTTATTCACATCTCCGTATGCGATTTTTGTGACTGATTGTTTCTACAATTGCTTCTGTGTTTTGTCACTTTATAATATAAAGGTTTCAATACTAGTAGTAAATATCAAAACTCTTTTAACAAACAATTTCAACTCTATTTTTAATAACAAAGCTCTTTTCTTAAACCGTTTTCCAATCTATTAGTATATACAAGCCTTTACCTCACTCGGATGAGAAATCTAATTAAACGACTTAGTAAAACAAGTGGTATGAAACGCTTGCGTTCACTTCGTCAGTTAATTCTTGGACTTGTTCGATTGAACCTCTTGTGACAATTTTATTAGTGAAGATTTACAGTTTGTTCGTAAATATTTAAGTTAAGCAAGTGGTTATGGGACATGAAGCTAAACTTCTATATTTACTAGCTTAGTGTAATTGACACTTCTCGTTGATCTTGATGATCGCTTTATGAATTAGACTAGCAATTGCGCGATGTCTCTTTCATTGCAAGGTTAGACTAGACACCACTTGTGTGATTCCATTCACACATACCTTTCTGCTTTTTGGTTAGTCTTGACCTCATTCTGTGTGATTCCACTCATACATGTGGGGTAGCTCCCCATGGTCTTCGGACCGTCATGTGATAGGCCTCTTTCCCTTTTTATGATTTCTGGATTTCTCGTGTTGATTTCTGGAATTTATGTCATTGACTTGTTATGAGTACAAGTTTAGGGTATGATGCCCCCTTCGAATCTTTGAGAAGATTCTTGTGATATTGATTATCTCTTATTGATTGATCTTCTGTTGATCATTATTTACATACTTATAGTGGTATGTCGTTATGGATGTTTATGTTTATGCCATATCTTTTATGTTATATCATGTCATCTGATATTTATAGCTAGACTGATCCGTTTATTATTTTCTTAAATAATACTCGGGTCAGACCGAGATGTTACAGGTGCTTCTGCTTGACTTCTTCCCAGGGATTCATCACTCTGACTTTTGGCTAACTGTTTAGATTAGCAGTTTTTGTTGTATACACTTGAGATATAGACTCATAGTTGTATTCTTTTGTATAGCACGTGTTGCTATTCTTTTGTATTATCGTGGATCTTATTGACCACTACTCTGATGTACACTTTCATGTGTTAGTTATATATTCATATCTTCTTCCGCCTTTGTGATATGGATATCTGTGACTGATTTGTGATATGATTATTTCTATGTTTGTTTCCGAAGATTATTTATAGCCACCATGTGATAAGCAATTACATGGATGGTCGCTCCTCAACAGCCTCATTCTCCGTGCTAGTTGACAGCACTACTCCGTAGTGTTCTTGGCTAGCGTGGGTATAGAGGTGGGGCGTCACAGGTCGTTAATCCAAGTGGAGCAAGTGAAGACTCGAGGTGCAAGAGCTATACGTCAGTATAACTCTGTGGGTGATTCCGTAATGAGTTTGACGGAATAGTGCTTATAGGTTCGAGATGGTGATTCAGAGTGCAAGGGCTATAGTCGTTGACTCTGAGGGTGATTCCAAAATGAGTGCAACGAGATAGTGCCTTCGGTTTCGTTCGAACCCGGAACGAACTTGTATGGATTGAATGCTTTTAGAACATCGTCAGGCGGACGATGAGCATTCTAAATGATATGTCCTATAAAGGTAATCGCAGCCTCAAGCCTCATCAACCGGGAATGGCTAAAACAGGAGAGGTGCAACAAGGCTTCGTGGGTAGCCCCCACTAGAGAGCAAGATTTACTCCTGTCTAGAAGTCCCTTTTTATTTCGGCTGTGTGGGGCTGTTGATCATGACAACCGCCGGGGTTGTCTTGTTCGGGACGTTTCAGTAAGGAATGGTCCCGGCCTTGTGTTGCAGGGGATCGGGAGTAGTCCTCGGTAAGGTGATCTAGGCCACGTACTGTGACGGGCGGTACCCCAGTAGCCCTGCCATTGATGGAAACCCATTTTCCCTACGAGACCCTACGGTTTTGTTTGTATTACCCACTTTTGTGGCTAGTAGCTGGAATTTAATGAATGTAACAATTTCGGCTATTTCATATTTGAAAACCCTAGACACTATTATAATATCACTGGATTTCCTATCAAATGTTTTGGTTAGCGTAAGGTAAAAACTTTTCCATGTTTATGTGTGGGAAGTCTTACGTGATATCTTTTTCTTTTCAAAGGATTTTCTAAAGTTAAGCAACTTTTAAACCGTTTACTCACACCAGACCCCTGTCTGACCCGAGTGTTTATTTTTTTGTTTTATTAAACTCTTGGGTACTCATATTATGTATGAGTAGTCAAGTGATTCAGGTTATTCTTGACGAGTTCTGGAGGAGATATGGAGCAGGTGACTTTAGCGTGTAGACATATATATATATATATAGTGGTTCCGCTGTGTTTGAGTTTTATCTGCATCTGTGATGTACTTGAGTTGTAATATCTAGACCGGTATTATAACTGTCTAGTTTGTGTAGTTTGAGCTGTATAACTCTGATGTATATGATACTATGAAATATTTTATTTGATTAATATAATTTATCCGTTCCGCTGTGAGATTCTGATGTTTTTTTGGTTCTTTCTTTTCTATCTTTTCTCTTTTCTATCCCTTTCTTTCTTCTTAATGATGCGACTTTCTGGAGATAGGAAGTCGGGTCGTTACAAGAGGCATACCCATGTGGCAGTAGAAAGTTCCTTAGCCTGACCATTTGTTGGAAATCTAAATAAACAATACGCGCCCTTTACGGTTTTAGTTGTATAACCTGCCATGGAATATGGCGGTAACCTGCTATTGAACATGGTAGCTATAGTAGGCATACAATAATGGTTGTATGCTGGCTAAGATTAATATTATACTTTCGAAATGTTTCCTGCACTATGCACTAATAATAATAATATCGAAAGGATTTTGCGTATTAAGCATATTTAACTATCATAAGGAGAAATCATCTCCAATTCCGCGTTTGCATTGTATGTGTGGCGGGAGGCCTTATGGTAGTTTCATTTTCCAAAAGCATAGAGAATTTCTTTTTATTTTCTTTGTGAAAATAACTGTTTTGAGATCTCACACCAGTCCCACGACTGACCTGGAGTTTATTTCTCCCTTTCTAAACTTTAGGGGCCCAAAATTTTCCACACGGGCAGCCTAGAGTGAGGTTAGCAGTTATTCGGGAGCAAAGTCAAGAAGTTGCTGTGGAGATCAGGAGTTGGAGCTGGATTGCGAGGCGTATCACCTATATATTTAATATTTCTTGCCGCTGTTTGTTGTTGTACACTCTAATAATGTAATGTAATAACTGATATAGTGATTATGTTTAAAGATATTTATTTATCTGTAACAACCCGCATATTTATCGATTTTATATTTAAATATTTTATTTAAATATTTTATCGTTAGTCGGATTTTAGTCCGAAAAGCTACTTTTTTCATACGGTCGAATTAGGACTCGGGACCACTCCCATTGAGTTTAAAATGCCGTTTGCGACCTTTTTGAGTATAAGCTTCGATATGTTTGGAGAAAGTTGATTTTTGCTACTTTTCACTTTGGGTTTGGTTTGGGCTCAGCCCTATGTTAACTTATGCTCAAATCTGAGCCACTCTTCCCCACTCACCCTCATTCTCTTCTCATTTCAGTCTTCTTAGCATTAATGGTGGGAGAGATTGGAAATTAAAACTCCAAAACCCTAGTTTCTCTTGCAAATCATATTCCTAGCTCCAAACTCAAGAAGAACCCATTGGTAAGCTTCTCTTCTTCTTCTCCAACTTATTCTCTTACCAATTTCAGAAATTCCTAAACCTAATTTCGGGAATGTTCTTGTTTTTGAGCTTAGATTCAAGCTCAATTTGGTTGTGTTGAAGAGAGGTTGATTCTCCATTTTCTTTCAAGCTTCTTCTTGTTCGATTTTGTGAAAAGGTGAGATTTTTATCTCACATCTATGACTATAATTATCTTTGGTTGTTGGGTATGAATTCCTAACACTTCTTCATGTGCATTTGCTCTTGATTTGGATTGGTTTTGTGAATATTCCAATTTTTGGGTTTTTAAGTCAAATTTGTGTGAAAATCCTTTTATGGATGTTTGATCATGCTTATAGTGATGCACCGAGGAGCATATAGGGCCGGGTTGCCGATTGGCATAAACCCTTAGAGCCAATGTTCGTCCGGTTGCATTTTGGAAGAATTTGCTCTTCATTTGAATAGGCTGAAAAACAGCCCAGGCATGATTCATTCGACTGAAAACTCTGTTCAGTCGACTGAACCTGGAAACAGAAAGTTTCCTGGCATGATTCAGTCGACTAAAAAACTCTGTACAGTCGACTGAAACTGGAAACAGAAAGTTTCCTGAACCTGGAAAATTTCTAGGCACAGGGTCAGTCGACTGAAAACTCTGTTCAGTCGACTGAACCTGCTGTTTGAGTCCAATTTGCCTTTTTGGATTGAATTTCCAATTTAAATCGGTTCGTGACGATCCTATTTATTGTCATCATTTATTATCATCTTTGATGACTTATTTTCTTTGGGAATTTTAGATATATCCACTTCGATGGATCCTTTATCGATTTCGTTGGATTTTTATTCACATCTTCGAATGTGATCTTGGTGATTGATTGTTTCTACAATCCCCCTTGTGCTTTGTCACTTTAAAAATATAAAGGTTTTCTATACTAGTAGTAAATATCAAAACTCTTTCCTCAAACGATTTCAATACTATTTTAATACCAAATTCGTTTATAAAACCGTTTTTCAATCTATTAGTATATATAAACCTTTACCTCACTTGTATGAGAAATCTAATTAAACGACTTAGTAAAACAAGTGGTATGAAACGCTTGCGTTCACTTTGTTGGTTAATTCTTAGACTTGTTCGATTGAAACTCTTGTGACAATTTCCTAGTGGAAATTTACTGTTTGTTCGTAAATATTTTAGTTAAGCAAGTGGTTATGGGACATGAAGCTAAACTCATATATTTACTAGCTTAGTGTAATTGACACTTCTCGTTGATCATGACGATCATCTTTGTGATTTAGACTAGCAATGTGCGATGTCTCTTTGTCTGCGAGGGAGACTAAACCCCGTTTTGTGGAATTTCGACTCAATTTGTGATGGGGTAGCAACCCATGGTCTTCGGGCCGTTTGTGGAGCTTCGGCTCAATTTGTGATGGTTAGCGACCATGGAATTAGCGTTCCGTTTGTGATACACGTGTTGGTGAGCTTTATGCTCCCGTTTGTGATAGGCCTCCCCCCTTGTGATTTCTGGATTTCTTGTGTAGATTTCTAGAATTTGCGTTTCACCAATTTTTCGTGATTTCCATTGATAAGTCTTATCGATATTTGTGCATTGGTGAATTTGTGTGTCATTGACTTTAGTGATTTCTGGATTTCTTGTGTAGTCTTCTGGAATTTGTGCGTCATTGACTTTTGCGATTGACATTGATATTATCGTCAATATTTGTGGTTTGATGAACGAAATAAAGAGTATGACACTTCTTGGATTCTCGTGTAGATTTTGTGATATTGATTAATCTCTTGTTGATTATCAACTACTTATATAGCACAGCTTGGCCTTGTGATCATTATGTGTTTAGTCATAACTCTGATTCTATATCATTTCATCTGATATCTATAGTTAGACTGATCCGTTTATTATTTTCTTATTAAATAATACTCGGGTCAGACCGAGATGTTACAGGTGCTTCTGCTTGACTTCTCTCTTGGGATTGATTTCTCTGACTTTTGGTTAACTACTTAGATTAGTAGTTTTTGTTGTATACATTTGAGATATAGACTCCATAATGTATACTTATTCTTTTGTGTAGTTCATGTAACTATTCTTTTGTGATATTGTGGATCGTTTTAGACCACTACTATGATATACACTTTCATGTGTAATATTCATATCTATTTCCGCCTTTGTGATATGAATTGTCTGTGACTGAATTGAGTTATGTTTATTTCTATATTTGTTTCCGGAGCCTTTATAGCCACTGTGTAGTAGCTTTGAGTTTGTGTCGGTATGTTGGATTTCCTCTTGAGATGAAAAGTTATATTTTTATCCGGTATATCGGTACTCGCACAAAGCAATTACATAGATGGTCGCTCCTCAACAGCCTTATTCTCCGTGCTAGTTGACAGCATTCACAGTAATGTTCTTGGCTAGCGTGGGTATAGAGGTGGGGCGTCACAGCTTGGTATCAGAGCGAAACTTCGAAACAATATGGAATATTATAACAAGGATTATTGTCCTAAGTCCGTCTTAGGAGTCGTGCTTTAGGATTTAATTCGAGTCTTCGTACCGATTCATCCTATTTTCCTTATGATTCCTTGTTTATCTATCAAGATTGCTTGATATTCAATTTGGTGAATAACCTTTTCTTCTTCTTCTTTCTTTCTAAAGGAAGAGAAATGTCTAGACCAGGCCTCCCCAGAGCCGTGCCATCTAGCACTCCACCCCAAGATGGAGTTTTTATGACTGCTCAACAGCTTCTTGATTTGGTAACTAATGCTCAAGCAGCTGGAGCTTACCCGGAACCTACTCACCCAAAGTCGGGATTTGCACGCTTGTGCAGCGATTACACCAATTTGGGTGGGGAGCCATTCAAAGGTTCCAAAACTGTTATTGAAGTAGAAGCTTGGCTTAGAACATGCGATCGCATCTTTTCGCGCATGAATCTTATTGACCTTCACCGAGTTCAGGTGGCCTCTAGTATGCTCCGAGAAAGAGCATTGGACTGGTGCGAGCTTCTTATTTCTGAGATTAATGAAGCGAATCTCACTTGGGAGAAATTCCGAGAACGCTTCGAGTTGAAATTCGTACCGGAAGCTGAGAAAGTGACATTGGCTCGATGATTTATAGACCTTGTTCAAGGTGAGTCATCCGTGACTGATTACGTCGCCTCCTTCGAGTCGCCTTCCAAATATGGGGTTGAATACATCAACACCCCTCTGAAGAAGAATTAGAGATTCGTCTATGGCTTAAACAAAAGTCTCAAGAAGCCATTACTTCTAAAATTAGAAGTTTCTTTCGACCAACTCGTTGATATTGCTCTTCGTCTTGAAGAGGCGGATAGGGAGAATGATGTTGAAGTGGTGGGTTCCAGACCAAACTTCAACAATAACAAGAAGAGGCCAAACAAATTTAAAGGTCCTTATCCCAATAAAAAGGGGAAGCAAGCAACCTCCGTGGAAAAGACTTCTTCCTTTGGCCGTGGGGAATGCTATAATTGTGGTTCGAAGGACCATTATGCGAACAAGTGCCCAAAGTCTCTCTCTTGTCGCTACTGCAAAGTTCCCGGACATGTTATATCTTCATGCCCCAAGCTTCAGGGCAGGAAGGAGGGAAAGCTTAATGTTGCTCAAGCCCCTGGCAACACATCTCGTGGCCAAGGTATTTCTCATTCTATTCTGGACGGAATTATTTTATTTCGTGATCATCCTATTCGAGTTCTTTTTGATACGGGTGCGTCCCATTCTTTTATATCAAAAGAACTTGTTGATACTTTTTCCTTGGATGTTTTGTGTTTAATGACTTCTTTGAGAATCGCGAATCCGGTTGGTGGATCCGCGACAATCAGTTTATTGTGTAAAGATGTCGAGATTATTTTGTGTGATTTTCCTTTCCTAGCCGACTTACATGTCATGCGTTACTTAGGCTTTGGAATGATTTTGGGAATGGATTGGCTTAATCGTTATGAAGCTCATATCTTATGTCCTGAGCGGACTATTCATCTTCGACATCCTCAATCTGTTGAGCAGATTTCTATTAATCTTAAAGATTCAGATTCCAGCTTGGTTGCATCTTTATATTCTTTAAATCCTCGTGATGACGATGATGACGATGAGGGTGATATTATTTCTCTTATTCACGTCGTTCGTGAATTTTTCGACATATTCGAGCCCGTTTTAGGATTACCACCTAAGCGAGCATTTGAGTTCAGAATTAATCTTATTCCTGGAGCTCAATCTATCACTCGTCCGCCGTATCGTATGCCCAATAAAGAAAACGAGGAGATGCGTAACAATTATCCGAATTGGAGACGAAGCAATTTATTCGCTCTAGTTCTTCGCCTTGGGGAGCTTCAGCTATTTTTGTGAAGAAATCCGATGGAACACTTAGGCTTTGCGTTGACTACCGCAAGCTTAATGATCTTACTATCAAAAATAAATATCCTTTACCTCGGATTGATGATCTATTCGATCAACTTAGTGGTGCTAGAGTCTTTTCACAATTAGACTTAGCTACTGGATTTCATCGCTTCGTATTGCAGAGGATAGTATTCCATTGACCTCGTTCCGTACTCGTTATGGATCTTATGAATGGCTTGTGATGCCATTCGGGTTAACGAATGCCCCAGCTTATTTCGTTGACTTAATGAATCGAGTTTTTAAAGACTTTCTCGATCGATTTGTTCTCATCTTTATTGATGATATTCTTGTGTATTCTAAAACCGAGGAGGAGCATGAAAAAAAATCTTCGGATTGTGTTGGAAACTCTTAGGAGTAATCAATTAAAGGCAAAATTTTCTAAGTACCACTTTTGGCAATCTTGTGTGAAGTTTCTCGGTCACATTATTTCCGAATCCGGAATTTCCGTGGATCCTTCAAAGGTTGAAGCGATTCAAGATTGGAAGAGACCGGAGAGTGTGACAAAGATTCGTAGTTTTTTTGGATTGGCGGGCTATTACCGTCGTTTTATTAAAGACTTTTCTAAGATTGCCGTGCCTCTCACTAGCTTGACGAAGAAAGGTGTTAAATACATTTGTTCGGACAAATGTGAAGCTTCTTTTCAGAAATTAAAGGAACTCCTATCTAATGCTCCTATTCTTGTTATTCCCGAGGGGAATCAAGATTTCGTTGTTTATACCGATGCTAGTCGCGTTGGTTTGGGTGCCGTTCTTATGCAAAGAGAACGTGTTATTGCTTATGCTTCTAGGCAATTGAAGCCTGCCGAGACTAGATATGCCACTCATGATTTAGAACTCGCGGCTATTGTTTTTGCTCTTCGGATTTGGCGTCATTATCTCTTGGGAGAGAAATTTGTTCTTTACACGGATCATAAGTCTTTGAAATATTTATTCTCCCAAAAGGAACTTAATTTGCGTCAACAGCGTTGGCTCGAGTTCCTTGCTCCTTATGATCTTGATATTCTTTATACCCCCGGTAAGGGTAATTGTGTCGCCGATGCTCTTAGCCGAAAACAACAAGCTGTTGTTTCTATGATGATATCCGAATGGAACGATCTCGAGATCTTATCCACTTGTGAGATTCGAGAGCGTGTTCCCGATTTATGTTCATCTCTTGTTTTATGTAACCTTGAGGCTCATCCTTCTCTTTTGGACCGCATTCTTGAAGCTCAAAGGCTAGATCCCGGATTGGCTCTTCTTGGCCAAAATATTAAGGATAATATTGATATTGAAGGTTTGAAAGACTTTGATATCGATTCTCGTGGCGGCATTCAGAAATTTGGTAGACTTGTCATGCCAAATATTGGTGATCTTCGTAAAGATATTTTAGAAGATTCTCATCATTCTAAATTTACCATTCATCCCGGTAGTAGTAAAATGTACGCGGATATGAAGCGACTTTATTATTGGGAGGAAATGAAACTTGACATCGCTAACTTCGTTAAGCGTTGCATGACTTGCCAACTCGTTAAAGCCGAACATCAAAGGCTCGGTGGGTTATTGCAACCTTTAGAAATTCCTATTTGGAAGTGGGATCAGATTTCCATGGATTTTATAGATGGCCTTCCCCGTTCTCGTTCGGGTCATGATAGCTTATGGGTGATCGTTGATAGACTTACTGAATCCGCCCATTTTATTCCCATTCGATCTAATCGAACCGTTCCTCTTTTGGCCAAAACCTTTATCAAAGAAATTGTTAAATTGCATGGAGTTCCTACTTCTATTGTTAGCGATCGTGATCCATTGTTTACTAGTGGATTTTGGAAGAGTCTTCAAAAAGCGTTAGGAACGAAGCTTAATTTTAGCACCGCTTATCACCCCCAGTCCGATGGACAAACCGAGCGTGTGAATCAAACTCTTGAAGATCTTCTTCGTGCTTGTGTTCTTGATTTTGGTGGAAGTTGGGAAGATCATATTTCGCTTGTTGAATTTTCCTATAATAATAGCTTTCAATCTAGTATTGGTATGACACCTTTTGAGGCACTCTATGGAAGGCCATGCCGATCGCCTTCTTGTTGGCTTGAGGCCGGTGAGAAGCTGATTTTAGGTCCAGATTTTATTCGTGATACCACAGAAAAGATTGATCTTATTCGTCATAGGATGAAAGATGCCCAGAGTAGACAAAAATCCTATGCCGACAACCGGAGAAGGAAGTTAGAATTTTCTGAGGGAGATCTTGTGTTCATTCGTGTTTCACCTATGAAAGGTGTTGTACGTTTCATTCGATCGGGAAAATTGGCGCCTCGGTATATTGGGCCATTTCCTATCATTGAACGTATTGGTTCCATGGCTTATCGCCTTTTATTGCCGGCTCAATTTTCTGCTATTCATGACGTGTTTCACGTTTCTCAACTTTGGAAATGTCTTCGAGATTCCGATTCTGTTCTTGAGCCCGGTGTTGTGGAAGAGATTGAAGTTTCGCCTAATTTAACTTATGAGCAACATCCTATTCGTGTCATTACTTCGGAAGTCAAACGACTTCGAAATAAAGATGTTCCGCTTGTTAAAGTTCAATGGTCTTCAAATCCTAAGGGTTGTTCTTGGGAATCTAGAGAGTACATCGAGCGAACACATCCGGACTTACTTCCTCGTGCTCTTTGAGGTGAACTTCTTATTTCAAGTTTCTTTTGTGATTGAATATGCTTTTATGGTTGTTACTTTTTGTTCTCTTCTTAAATATTGCGAGGGCGCAATTTCTTTAAGGAGGGGGGTCTGTAACAACCCGCATATTTATCGATTTTATATTTAAATATTTTATTTAAATATTTTATCGTTAGTCGGATTTTAGTCCGAAAATCTACTTTTTTCATACGGTCGAATTAGGACTCGGGACCACTCCCATTGAGTTTAAAATGCCGTTTGCGACCTTTTTGAGTATAAGCTTCGATATGTTTGGAGAAAGTTGATTTTTTCTACTTTTCACTTTGGGTTTGGTTTGGGCTCAGCCCTATGTTAACTTATGCTCAAATCTGAGCCACTCATCCCCACTCACCCTCATTCTCTTCTCATTTCAGTCTTCTTAGCATTAATGGTGGGAGAGATTGGAAATTAAAACTCCAAAACCCTAGTTTCTCTTGCAAATCATATTCCTAGCTCCAAACTCAAGAAGAACCCATTGGTAAGCTTCTCTTCTTCTTCTCCAACTTATTCTCTTACCAATTTCAGAAATTCCTAAACCTAATTTCGGGAATGTTCTTGTTTTTGAGCTTAGATTCAAGCTCAATTGGGTTGTGTTGAAGAGAGGTTGATTCTCCATTTGCTTTCAAGCTTCTTCTTGTTCGATTTTGTGAAAAGGTGAGATTTTTATCTCACATCTATGACTATAATTATCTTTGGTTGTTGGGTATGAATTCCTAACACTTCTTCATGTGCATTTGCTCTTGATTTGGATTGGTTTTGTGAATATTCCAATTTTTGGGTTTTTAAGTCAAATTTGTGTGAAAATCCTTTTATGGATGTTTGATCATGCTTTTAGTGATGCACCAAGGAGCATATAGGGCCGGGTTGCCGATTGGCATAAACCCTTAGAGCCAATGTTCGTCCGGTTGCATTTTGGAAGAATTTGCTCTTCATTTGAATAGGCTGAAAAACAGCCCAGGCATGATTCAGTCGACTGAACCTGGAAACAGAAAGTTTCCAGGTATGATTCAGTCGACTGAAAAACTCTGTACAGTCGACTGAAACTGGAAACAGAAAGTTTCCTGAACCTGGAAAATTTCCAGGCATAGGGTCAGTCAACTGAAAACTCTGTTCAGTCGACTGAACCTGCTGTTTGAGTCCAATTTGCCTTTTTGGATTGAATTTCCAATTTAAATCGGTTCGTGATGATCCTATTTATTGTCATCATTTATTATCATCTTTGACGACTTATTTTCTTTGGGAATTTTAGATATATCCACTTCGATGGATCCTTTATCGATTTCGTTGGATTTTTATTCACATCTTCGAATGTGATCTTGGTGATTGATTGTTTCTACAATCCCCCTTGTGCTTTGTCACTTTAAAAATATAAAGGTTTTCTATACTAGTAGTAAATATCAAAACTCTTTCCTCAAACGATTTCAATACTATTTTAATACCAAATTCGTTTATAAAACCGTTTTCCAATCTATTAGTATATATAAACCTTTACCTCACTTGTATGAGAAGTCTAATTAAACGACTTAGTAAAACAAGTGGTATGAAACGCTTGCGTTCACTTTGTTGGTTAATTCTTAGACTTGTTCGATTGAAACTCTTGTGACAATTTCCTAGTGGAAATTTACAGTTCGTTCGTAAATATTTAAGTTAAGCAAGTGGTTATGGGACATGAAGCTAAACTCATATATTTACTAGCTTAGTGTAATTGACACTTCTCGTTGATCATGACGATCATCTTTGTGATTTAGACTAGCAATGTGCGATGTCTCTTTGTCTGCGAGGGAGACTAAACCCCGTTTTGTGGAGTTTCGACTCAATTTGTGATGGGGTAGCAACCCATGGTCTTCGGGCCGTTTGTGGAGCTTCGGCTCAATTTGTGATGGTTAGCGACCATGGAATTAGCGTTCCGTTTGTGATACACGTGTTGGTGAGCTTTATGCTCCCGTTTGTGATAGGCCTCCCCCTTTGTGATTTTTGGATTTCTTGTGTAGATTTCTAGAATTTGTGTTTCACCAATTTTTCGTGATTTCCATTGATAAGTCTTATCGATATTTGGGCATTGGTGAATTTGTGTGTCATTGACTTTAGTGATTTCTGGATTTCTTGTGTAGTCTTCTGGAATTTGTGCGTCATTGACTTTTGCGATTGACATTGATATTATCGTCAATATTTGTGGTTTGATGAACGAAATAAAGAGTATGACACTTCTTGGATTCACGTGTAGATTTTGTGATATTGATTAATCTCTTGTTGATTATCAACTACTTATATATCACAGCTTGGCCTTGTGATCATTATGTGTTTAGTCATAACTCTGATTCTATATCATTTCATCTGATATCTATAGTTAGATTGATCCGTTTATTATTTTCTTATTAAATAATACTCGGGTCAGACCGAGATGTTGCAGGTGCTTCTGCTTGACTTCTCTCTTGGGATTGATTTCTCTGACTTTTGGTTAACTACTTAGATTAGTAGTTTTTGTTGTATACATTTGAGATATAGACTCCATAATGTATACTTATTCTTTTGTGTAGTTCATGTAACTATTCTTTTGTGATATTGTGGAACTTTTTAGACCACTACTCTGATATACACTTTCATGTGTAATATTCATATCTATTTCCGCCTTTGTGATATGAATTGTCTGTGACTGAATTGAGTTATGTTTATTTCTATATTTGTTTCCGAAGACCTTTATAGCCACTGTGTAGTAGCTTTGAGTTTGTGTCGGTATGTCGGATTTCCTCTTGAGATGAAAAGTTATATTTTTATCCGGTATATCGGTACTCGCACAAAGCAATTACATAGATGGTCGCTCCTCAACAGCCTTATTCTCCGTGCTAGTTGATAGCATTCACCGTAATGTTCTTGGCTAGCGTGGGTATAGAGGTGGGGCGTCACATTATCTATTATATTTGTTCCACTGCGAAATGTGAGATTCTGTTGTTGTTTTCTTTTCTTCTTCTATCTTCTTTTTCTTAAACCCTAATGGTTCAGTTTTCCAGCATTCGATATAGTGGTTGTATTGGTGTCGACTTTCGGGCGTCGAAAGCCTGGACCGTTACAAAGTGGTATCAGAGCATTTGGTTAAGCGACAACCTTGGCTCTGTTGGATGTTACTCACTAGAGATAGAGTCAGCAGTACTTTAGAACGAGTTTGAGCGTAATAATATATATGAGCGCGTATTTGTTAGTGAATATAAAGTTGTTTTATATTGTGATGATTGGTTTGTTGAGTGGTATATGGATTCTGGTCGATATAGTCTGTACAACTCTATCGATAGGGATCTCTAAACACTCGTACTAAACAATTCGGCATGATATTGTTTTAAAATAAGGGTGAATGAAATAAATTTACCCAAACTACTTTTGTATATAAAAGAAATAAATTTTCTGTGAATTATTATAATATATGGTTGCTTGGTTGTTAGGAAGTAGTAATATTAAATTATTATCATTGGTTATTGAATAGAAATTGAAAACATAACCAAAAGCTAAGAAAACATAATCCATATACAAATGGAATTTGAGAAGATAAATTGTAAATGTGATTTATAATTTGAAACAGAATTCTAAAGAAGTATTTATAAACGTTTTGAAAAGAGTTTGAAAATTTTGGAAAGTTTAAATCCCTTTTGGTTTGAAAATAATTTTCGAGGGTTTGGAAAAAATGTTTTTTGTGACGATCCTGACTCGACCTTCGAAAATCGGCACCGAATACGACACTCGTATTCAAATGCCGCAGATCCAAACGTCGACTCTGGTTCGCCGGAGCTTATAACACCATTAAGTAAAACAACACAGCGGAAGAAAAAGAGTAGCATATATCAATATACAACATTTGATACAATATGATACAACTTAATGATACAATGAATATACATTAGAGAGATGATATAAGATAATAGTAGCAGAAAAGAAAAGGTAACACTAGCAGTGGAACAAAATCTCCAATATGGTCTTCAAGGAAGAACTCCATCTTCAAAACAACGATCCAGAAATAGCACGAACCCCCAATAATGAGGCATAAAAATAAGCAAGTCTCGTCCGCAAGCGATTGCCAAATCCTGGCTGAAAGCTATCGAATCTACACCTACTATTCGAATATCTAAAAAACCCAACTCTAGACTGCCCGTGTGGGAAATAGTGGGCATCCAGAGTTTAGGAAAGGAACAATAAACTCCAGGTCAGTCATGGGACTGGTGTGAGCAAACAAAACAATTTTATCTTTCAAAACGAACAACAAAGCTTTTAAATAAATCCGCAATGCTTTTGGGAAAATGAAACTACCATAAGGCCTCCCACCACACACACAATGCAAACGCAGAATTGGAGGAGATTTCTCCTTATGATAGTCAAATATGCTTGATACGAGAAAAATTCTTTGATATTATTACTATAAGTGCACAGTGTGGAAAAACCCATTTCGAAAGTATAATATTAATCCTAGCCAGCATAGACATTCCGAACTATGCCTACTATAGCTACCATCTAAACAGTGGGGCGCCACCATAAGTAGATGGCAGGTAATACAACTAAAACCGTACAAGGCACGTATTGGATGAATGGATTTCCAACAAATGGTCAGGCTAAGGAACTTCCTACTGTCAATGAGATCGCCTGTGGTGGGACGTCCCGAGAACCTAACCGGATCTCTGCCAACACAAGGCCGGGTTACCTCTATAACTAGGTAACTACTACTCGAGCATGCCATCCCCCGGTCCTTTGGGACCTTTATCCGAGGCGCCTCAAAACCACAAAGCAATCACAAAGTAATAGATCTGCAGTATCCACATGAGTAAGCATCTGGGCTCCATACCATGATACCACCCTTTACTATAAGGGAATGACACACCCTAAAGGGCGCGACCCTCATAACCTTGCCGCATCTTTCCTGTTTCGACCATTTCCGGGGTGTGAGGTTCTGATGCAGTCTCGTCCACAAAGCTACGCTTTATACAAAAGCCATGCTTTGATCACAAATGATCAACAAATGATCATCAACACACAACAGCACTTAGCATGCCACACTACCAAATTGGGAATATATCACTGATAAATATCAACTACATAACCTCTGAGCTCGTACGTCTCAAAGAAGGGTGTTAAGCTAAGAGAATAAATTCTTCGCCACCAAGCAGAAATGTATTTGATAGATGTCAATTTAATATCTCAAAGTGTAATGTCGGACATACAACCATACAAGTCTGTTCCGGGTTCGAACAGAACCGAAGGCACTTCCGAAGAAGCCCTTGCAAATCCGGATATCCACAATCCCGATCGGACTTCCCATCACTTAGGGAATCTCTATACCGCAGCTACTCAGTGCAGAGACAATCGATAGGTTATCCTAGCGTTCTCGAAGACACCCGGTCTTCAACACCGGTCTTCAAATGCAATCCATAACGTTGTATCACTATTCGGAATGGGCTATATGACACAAGGTCCTCTCCCGGCTAAACCGAATAATGAGCGCAATAGTTTAAAACATATGGATATGGGATTTCAGTTAAGTCACAACTTGAAAATCCAAAGGTTTTCTTTCAAATGGTTAAACAAATTACCATTTTAAATCTTTTCTTTTAAAAAGATTCGTTTCACAAAGTTCACCTAGTTTCACAAAGATCATTCATAGATTTCAAACAATTCCATTTCAATTGGATTTATTCCTTAAATCTTTAACTAAACGTTTAATTTATAGCTTTCAAAACATGTTTCCAAAGATTTATTTGTAACTTGGAAGACCGTCTTTATTTTAGACTTGAAATCCTTCTTACACAAATTAGAAATTCATTTCTTATGTGAAAGCTTCTATTATTTGAAAACGAATAGTTTCCGTTTCAGAAAGATTCAATTATATTTATGCAAGTTAAAATCTTAGGGTTTAGAATTCAAATTCCCAATCAACGCTTTTAAAATGGTTTAAAAACCCACATAAACCCATTTATAAGTTGAATAACCTTTTAAACCCTAGTTCCAAAATCATAGAATTCAATTCAAATATTGAATTCAAATTTAAATCAAATTATTCAAATTTCAAAACTCAATCAAGTTATTTAAAATAACTTTTATTTTTGAAATTCATTTTCAAAAGCTTCAATTCTAATTCCAAAACTATTTTGGATTAAATCTTTAAAACAATTTCAAAAATCTGTGACTCAACCCATTTCCACGTGCAATCCATATTTGTGTGTGTACAAGTGTGGTCCAGGGGTTCGACATAATAGTGCACAACATCATCACAGATTCAATCATATCGATAAGCGGTATATCCCATAACGCTTATCTATATTCACAAATTCATAGATAAAATAAATTTTCAATCACAAAGATTCACTAGTTTGATTCGATGTGGGTTTCGGATAACCAACTGGAATCCGACTCCCTGTCGCATCGAAATTTAAATGTCATTCTATGGGTCAAGGGGTTACATATTCATATAACAATATATACATCATAGATAAAACATCTTAGCACAAAACATTACATCACATAACCAATACATCAATCCATCGCGTAACATCTAATAACAATCAAACATCTATAAGTAAGATCGGTTAATTGTTTGATTAATTCAAATCAGGTTAACTACTCATGAATTACCAATCCTGGTTATTAATACTAATAAATTACAAATCATTTTGATTTACTATCCTTTAATCATTAATTAACCACTTATAGTAAATTAGTTAACCTTTTGTTGTAATTTATCAACCTTTAATTATTAAGAAATTAACCTTTAATTATTTAATTCACCATTAAATAAATTATCTTTAATAATTTATCAACCCTAAATTTATTAATTATCGTTAAATTAGTTATCCTTATATAATTACAACAATTGATTAACCTTAAGTTAATCACAAGATAAATTAATTTTTTTATTAATAACATCCCTTAATTACTTTCACAAATTATTAACCTTTAATTAATAATTTTTCTCTTCTTAATCACTTTAATAAATTATCCTTTAATTAATTAATCTCTAATCTTAATTAAATAAATTTAAGCCTTTAATTACTTATTTAATTAATCCAAATCAATAATTAATTAGATAAATAAATTATCCATTTCAATTAACTTAATAATTTAATGAATTTCAAATTATTAAATCCTCATTAAATTTTAAGAAAAACATTATCCTCATTAATGATTTAATTTATCATTAACAAAGTATCTTAAACCATTTTCTTTCAAATTTACTTTCAAATTTCCATTTTTTTACACTTAAGATTTAGAATGGGTAAAATTTAACGTTAAAAACAATTTGAAACACATTTTAAAATCTTAAGTTAAGGAAATACTCATTTTCTAAAAGAAGTTCAAAGAAAATTTAAAAACAAATTCTTTTTTTTCAAACCATTTTAAATCATACTTTAATATTTAAAATTGTCAAACAATTTAAATTTTGAAAACTCATAAACTCCAAACCCAAATACGAATTATTTTTAATTTCTGGATTTAAAATATTTGATTTAAATTTGAACAGACAGGTTTTAAAAGAAAACCTGAACCAACATTTTACCCGAGTTTTTTCCTGGATTACCCCGAAGCCAACTTCGGTTGAACCCACACCCTTCTTCCTTCGAGTCACTCGCGTTACCTGCTCGAGACCGACATTGAGTTTCCCCCTCTCTTCCCCAACCACCATATTTCCAGATGCACAGAGATTCGCGCGTGCATGTGCACATCATCCCTAACGAACGCTGATCGACGCAGTGGCCCTCGACAAGTCACTGATGATCCCCTCGTCAACATCGACCCACCAAAATCCCCAAACTGGCCGTGGCTCGAAATATGGATGAATCGATCGAACTGTAACAAAATCCTTCAGACGAAAAATCGCCTCGCCCCTCCTTTCCCGACCACCAGAACGTCACCGCCTCCTGCCACGTCTTCGTGGATCTCCCACATAGCCATTCCCCAAACTTCAAGCGACTCGATCCCTCCACGGCAACGAACGAACTCGAGACCCATCACTGACAAAAACGAGCTTTCAAACCCTAAATCCCTCTCGTTTGCTCCCCATGATAAATTTTAAAACAATCGAGCATTTTTCTAACGATCATCGACCTCCAAACATACTTCCCCTTTAATCCCATGATTTATAATTACTTTGATTTCTGGAAATTGACAAATTAATGCTTCTCGTTCATCTTATGGTTACATGCTCACAAACGAATTTAAAATCTGGATCATTCCTTTGAAATTCATGATTTAGGAAGTAGAATATGATTTTGTCGTCAAAGTTCATATTTAAATCAACTAAATTTTCTTACAGAATTTCGATTCTACTGTGTTTTCATCCTGTCTAGAATTGTTTTTTTCTACATTTTCCAGATAATTCATAACCAACATACTTTAACTATTCTTAAATTTTTGTTTAAATTTCAATAACATGATTCATTCAAATACTGAAGGTTATTGGAGATTGATTTAAAGAAAACTGAGTTTTCTTGGATTAATTCAAAAGCCTGTAAAACTGTAAAAGAAGTTTCATCTCCTATTTTCCAGACATGTACAGAACTATGTACACATACTTGCTGATATATATATATATATATATGTATGTATGTGTATATACACATGCATTTATCATTTCCAAGGCATTTTCATCACAGACATTAGAACCAAGAGAATAGTTTTATAAGAAAAAAACAAAATCAAAAATTTGCTCACAGTTTATATTTTTTTTTCTGAAACTGTATACCATAAAGAGGTGAGTATACATATACATATACACAAGCATGCATCCATCATAGTATATATATATTCACATACACACAGGCAAGCAGGCTTTTTAACAACAGAACAACATTTATCATTGCATATAACATAGGTTTGGGTAGATTTTGCTCACCTGGAATATATAGACAGAGAGGCCAGAGAAAATGTTTTGCCTGGAACCAGCTTTTTTTTCCTTTTGCCACTTTAGATTCTTTTAAGTTTGGATCTGTCAATTATAAACATAGATCTTTGTTCTTTCTATATTGTATTTACTTATTCACTTTATAAAAAAAATAATATTAATTTTCTTACCTTCAGTATGAATTTCTTGTTATATAACAGAGATGTTTCCTTTTTCTTCCTGCAGTTCTTAAAACCAGAAGATTGTTTTTCCTTGATCTTGATTTGTTTTCCTGCAACTTAGATTTGATGCAATTGCTTAAAAACCTTTGATTCATTATTGATTAATCACTCAAATTCAAATCTTTTTAAAGAATTTTACTTACAATTTGACTTTCTTGCTATATAACAGAGGAACTTCCTCAATTTGAAAAAAAGAAAACAAATTTGCCTTGCACTTGAATTTTTTCTTCTCTTTTTTTCCTGCAATTGATTGACAAAGTTGCTTAAATCTTGTTTTATTTACTGATTAGCAACTTCAAGTTCAAAATTCTTTAAAGAAGTTTACTTGCCTTTAGATTGTTTTTCTGAAATCTTGCACTGTCAAACTGCAGCTCTACACTTTCATAAATCTGCAGTTTGAATTTTTTTGTTTGTGTTAAAACTTGATTTAAAAATCAAAATTTTATTAACTATAAACTTTTAAATAAAAATCACCTGAGAGATCAATGCTTCAAGATGATTCAGATATTTTCCTTTTGCTTTTGAATTGAATTGAAGAAGGCTTGACAGTATTTTTTCTCTTTTTTTTTCCTGAATTTTGTTCTTGCTTGAGTGTGGGAGTTTAAAGATTTGCAAAATCTCTATGATTACTGAACTTCAGATGTTGGGGGATTTAAAATTCGAATTGGAAGGTGAAAGGTTTCTGAAAAAATTTATTTGATTATTTTATTTTGGAAATGATGTCTTGTGCCATTTGTTAAAAAAAATCATAAGCTTAGATTTTGTTAAGTACCCTACTCCAAACCATGTGCATGTATATTTCATTGTCTACATTTAAATTTTTAAAGACAAAAGAATGTTTATTTTTATTTTTTTATATCACATTTATTTTATAAATAAATTTACCTTTTATTCATTAGCATATACATATATACAATGTTGAAAGAAAATTGTGTTTTAACCAATATTCATATATATACACATTTTTTTTTATTAATTTTAAAGAAAGAAATGATTTTAACTAATTATGTTTTTAATAAATAAACACATATATAATAGTATTTAGTTCTAAACAATTGTTCTAAAATCATTTGTATCCAATTCAAAATACAACTTTTAAATCCAACTAATTTGATAAAAATATTAATTATTGAATTTTCAATTAAAAGTTCCATTTTAAAACACATACTTTTCTTTTTTTTATTAATATCTAAGCCTTTAAATTCTATTTACAATATATTTTAATCTTAGAATCCCCAAATTTCAAGTCAATTCAATTTTTATTTACTTGTAATCAAATTTCTATTTAAAATCTAAAATTTTAAGTTTATTCTGAAAATCTCTAATTAATTCACAAAAAATCCCACAATTTAATTTTAAAATTAAATAAATTATTGAATCATTTCGGCTAATATTCCAGGAATGTTACAGATTTCCCCCACTTAAGAAATTTCGTCCCCGAAATTTGCAAGGGAGACAACAAGGAAAAGATGAAAGATAGAGAAATATCTTTCCAAATCAAACTGAATAACAATTCTGTATTTGGCTTACCAAATAAGAATATCGAAAATATGAGAACAAACTCATATAATGTTATACAAGATATTCGGGTCTTCCGGTCTACGAATATGCAAGGGCATTGATTAGTTCGAAGGG
The DNA here is from genome assembly GCA_030765085.1 of Allium cepa. Lineage (NCBI taxonomy): Eukaryota > Viridiplantae > Streptophyta > Magnoliopsida > Asparagales > Amaryllidaceae > Allium > Allium cepa. Next base: position 62,786,621 of record CM060931.1, read on the forward strand.
ATAACTAATCGTTCATAGAATATATCGGATTCTAAAGAATAGATAGATGGATTTAATCTTTTACGATCTCTCAAACGCTAGGTATGGATTCCAATTCAAGTCGGAATACCCCAAAATATATATCAATTTGTCCCTCTTCGGACTTTGATATTCACAAGAAATTACAATAAAATTTCAAATTTGGTTTTAACTGACATCGTTTTATTGACCCAATTCAAATTTATCCTTATTTTTGTTAACTAATTTACTTAATTTAAAATTTCCAATTTATTTAAAATTTTCAATTTCAATTTCAAATTCATATCCATTAAAGTTTAGATCGAAAAGCTGACAAGAAAACGATGAAGATACGAAGTAAGAATTTTCTACAACGATTCGTAGGGCCACCATCTCACCGAGACTTCTTTCTGGAGCTGTCACGAAGATATCGAAAGAATTTAGAATCGAATCAAAGGAGATTGAGAAGAAAGTTGTTTCCACTGTTGTAGGGTATTGACCATTTGCACTGATATTTCCCTGTCTCCTATCTCGTTCACTTCTCGCACTCATACTCACTATCAGTGGATAGTAAGAGAATTTACTAAGGCATTCAAAAGAATATCTTAGGGATTACTCATTCTAGGGTATACTTCACCCTATCTCTAATGAGCTACTTAATGTGTTATACTCCGGAGCTAAAGTTTCAACCCTCAGCTCTGATACCAAAATGTGGCGATCCTGACTCGACCTTCGAAAATCGGCACCGAATACGACACTCGTGTTCAAATGCCGCAGATCCAAACGTCGACTCTGGTTCGCCGGAGCTTATAACACCATTAAGTAAAACAACACAGCGGAAGAAAAAGAGTAGCATATATCAATATACAACATTAGATATAATATGATACAACTTAATTATACAATGAATATACATTAGAGAGATGATATAAGATAATAGCAGCAGAAAAGAAAAGGTAACACTAGCAGTGGAACAAAATCTCCAATATGGTCTTCAAGGAAGAACTCCATCTTCAAAACAACGATCCAGAAATAGCTCGAACCCCCAATAATGAGGCATAAAGATAAGAAAGTCTCGTCCGCAAGCGATTGCCAAATCCTGGCTGAAAGCTATCGAATCTACACATACTATTCGAATATCTGAAAAACCCAACTCTAGACTGCCCGTGTGGGAAATAGTGGGCACCCAGAGTTTAGGAAAGGAACAATAAACTCCAGGTCAGTCATGGGACTGGTGTGAGAAAACAAAACAATTTTATATTTCAAAACGAACAACAAAGCTTTTAAATAAATCCGCAATGCTTTTGGGAAAATGGAACTACCATAAGGCCTCCCGCCACACACACAATGCAAACGCAGAATTGGAGGAGATTTCTCCTTATGATAGTCAAATATGCTTGATACGAGAAAAATTCTTTGATATTATTACTATAAGTGCACAGTGTGGAAAAACCCATTTCGAAAGTATAATATTAATCTAGCCAGCATAGACATTCCGAACTATGCCTACTATAGCTACCATCCAAGCAGTGGGGCGCCACCATAAGTAGATGGCAGGTAATATAACTAAAACCATACAAGGCACGTATTGGATGAATGGATTTCCAACAAATGGTCAGGCTAAGGAACTTCCTACTATCAATGGGATCGCCTCTGGTGGGACGTCCCAAGAACCTAACCGGATCTCTGTCAACACAAGGCCGGGTTACCTCTGTAACTAGGTAACTACTACTCGAGCATGCCATCCCCCGGTCCTTTGGGACCTTTATCCGAGGCGCCTCAAAACCACAAAGCAATCACAAAGTAATAGATCTGCAGTATCCACATGAGTAAGCATCTGGGCTCTATACCATGATACCACCCTTTACCAGAAGGGAATGACATACCCTAAAGGGCGCGACCCTCATAACCTTGCCGCATCTTTCCTGTTTCGACCATTTCCAAGGTGTGAGGTCCTGATGCAGTCTCGTCCACAAAGCTACGCTTTATACAAAAGCCATGCTTTGATCACAAATGATCGACAAATGATCATCAACACACAGCAGCACTTAGCATGCCACACTACCAAATTGGGAATATATCACTGATAAATATCAACTACATAACCTCTGCTCGTACATCTCAGAGAAGGGTGTTAAGCTAAGAGAATAAATTCTCCGCCACCAAGCAGAAATGTATTTGATAGATATCAATTTAATATCTCAAAGTGTAATGTCGGACATACAACCAAACAAGTCTGTTCCGGGTTCGAACAGAACCGAAGGCACTTCCGAAGAAGCCCTTGCTAATCCGGGTATCCACAATCCCGATCGGACTTCCCCTCACTTAGGGAATCTCTATACCGTAGCTACTCGGTGAAGAGACAATCGATAGGTTATCCTAGCGTTCTCGAAGACACCCGGTCTTCAACACCGGTCTTCAAATGCAATCCATAACGTCGTATCACTACTCGGAATGGGCTATATGACACAAGGTCCTCTCCCGGCTAAACCGAATAATGAGCGCAATAGTTTAAAACATATGGATATGGGATTTCAGTTAAGTCACAACTTGAAAATCCAAATTTTTTCTTTCAATTGGTTAAACAAATTACCATTTTAAATCTTTTCTTTTAAAAAGATTCGTTTCACAAAGTTCACCTAGTTTCATAAAGATCATTCATAGATTTCAAACAATTCCATTTCAATTGGATTTATTCCTTAAATCTTTAACTAAAGGTTTAATTTATAGCTTTCAAAACATGTTTCCAAAGATTTATTTGTAACTCGGAAGACCGTCTTTATTTTAGACTTGAAATCCTTCTTACACAAATTAGAAATTCATTTCTTATGTGAAAGCTTCTATTATTTGAAAACGAATAGTTTCCGTTTCAGAAAGATTCAATTATATTTATACAAGTTAAAAACTTAGGGTTTAGAATTCAAATTCCCAATCAACGCTTTTAAAATGGTTTAAAAACCCACATAAACCCATTTATAAGTTGAATAACCTTTTAAACCCTAGTTCCCAAATCATAGAATTCAATTCAAATATTGAATTCAAATTATTCAAATTTCAAAAGTCAATCAAGTTATTTAAAATAACTTTTATTTTTGAAATTCATTTTCAAAAACTTCAATCCTAATTCCAAAACTATTTTGGATTAAATCTTTAAAACAATTTCAAAAATCTGTGACTTAACCCATTTCCACGTGCAATCCATATTTGTGTGTGTACAAGTGTGGTCTAGGGGTTCGACATAATAGTGCACAACATCATCACAGATTCAATCATATCGATAAGCGGTATATCCCATAACGCTTATCTATATTCACAAATTCATAGATAAAATAAATTTTCAATCACAAAGATTCACTAGTATGATTCGATGTGGGTTTCGGATAACCAACTGGAATCCGACTCCCTGTCGCATCGAAATTTAAATGTCGTTCTATGGGTCAAGGGGTTGCATATTCATATAACATATATACATCATAGATATAACAGCTTAGCACAAAACATTACATAGCATTACATCACATAACCAATACATCAATCCATCGCGTAGCATCAAATAACAATCAAACATCTATAAGTAAGATCAGTTAATTGTTTGATTAATTCAAATCAGGTTAACTACTCATGAATTACCAATCCTGGTTATTAATACTAATAAATTACAAATCATTTTGATTTACTATCCTTTAATCATTAATTAACCACTTATAGTAAATTAGTTAACCTTTTATTGTAATTTATCAACCTTTAATTATTAAGAAATTAACCTTTAATTATTTAATTCACCATTAAATAAATTATCTTTAATTATTTAATCAACCCTAAATTTATTAATTATCGTTAAATTAGTTATCCTTATATAATTACAACAATTGATTAACCTTAAGTTAATCACAAGATAAATTAATTTTTTATTAATAACATCCCTTAATTACTTTCACAAATCATTAACCTTTAATTAATAAATTTTCTCTTCTTAATCACTTTAATAAATTATCCTTTAATTAATTAATCTCAAATCTTAATTAAATAAATTTAAGCCTTTAATTACTTATTTAATTAATCCAAATCAATAATTAATTAGACAAATAAATTATCCATTTCAATTAACTTAATAATTTAATGAATTTCAAATTATTAAATCCTCATTAAATTTTAAGAAAAACATTATCCTCATTAATGATTTAATTTATCATTAACAAAGTATCTTAAACCATTTTCTTTCAAATTTACTTTCAAATTTCCATTTTTTTACACTTAAGATTTAGAATGGGTACAATTTAAAGTTAAAAACAATTTGAAACACATTTTAAAATCTTAAGTTAAGGAAATACTCATTTTCTAAAAGAAGTTTAAAGAAAATTTAAAAACAAATTCTTTTTTTTCAAACCATTTTAAATCATACTTTAATATTTAAAATTGTCAAACAATTTAAATTTTGAAAACTCATAAATCTCCAAACCCAAATACGAATTATTTTTAATTTCTGGATTTAAAATATTTGATTTAAATTTGAACAGACAGGTTTTAAAAGAAAACCTGAACCAACATTTTACCCGAGTTTTTTCCTGGATTACCCCGAAGCCAACTTCGGTTGAACCCACACCCTTCTTCCTTCGAGTCACTCGCGTTACCTGCTCGAGACCGACATTGAGTTTCCCCCTCTCTTCCCCAACCACCATATTTCCAGATGCACAGAGATTCGCACGTGCATGTGCACATCATCCCTAACGAACGCTGATCGACGCAGTGGCCCTCGACAAGTCACTGATGACCCCCTCGTCAACATCGACCCACCAAAATCCCCAAACTGGCCATGGCTCGAAATATGGATGAATCGATCGAACTGTAACAAAATCCTTCAGACGAAAAATCGCCTCGCCCCTCCTTTCCCGACCACCAGAACGTCACCGCCTCCTGCCACGTCTTCGTGGATCTCCCACATAGCCATTCCCCAAACTTCAAGCGACTCGATCCCTCCACGGCAACGAACGAACTCGAGACCCATCACTGACAAAAACGAGCTTTCAAACCCTAAATCCCTCTTGTTTGCTCCCCATGATAAATTTTAAAACAATCGAGCATTTTTCTAACGATCATCGACCTCCAAACATACTTCCCCTTTAATCCCATGATTTATAATTACTTTGATTTCTGGAAATTGACAAATTAATGCTTCTCGTTCATCTTATGGTTACATGCTCACAAACAAATTTAAAATCTGGATCATTCCTGTGAAATTCATGATTTAGGAAGTAGAATATGATTTTGTCATCAAAGTTCATATTTAAATCAACTAAATTTTCTTACAGAATTTCGATTCTACTGTGTTTTCATCCTGTCTAGAATTGTTTTTTTCTACATTTTCCAGATAATTCATAACCAACATACTTTAACTATCCTTAAATTTTTGTTTAAATTTCAACAACATGATTCATTCAAATACTGAAGGTTATTGGAGATTGATTTAAAGAAAACTGAGTTTTCTTGGATTAATTCAAAAGCCTGTAAAACTGTAAAAGAAGCTTCATCTCCTATTTTCCAGACATGTACAGAACTATGTACACATACTTGCTGATATATATATATATATATATATATATGTGTGTGTGTGTGTGTGTGTGTGTGTGTGTATGTGTATATACACATGCATTTATCATTTCCAAGGCATTTTCATCACAGACATTAGAACCAAGAGAATAGTTTTATAACAAAAAAATAAAATCAAAAATTTGCTCACAGTTTGTATTTTTTTTTCTGAAACTGTATACCATAAAGAGGTGAGTATACATATACATATACACAAGCATGCATCCATCATAGTATATATATATTCACATACACACAGGCAAGCATGCTTTTTAACAACAGAACAACATTTATCATTGCATACAACATAGGTTCGGGTAGATTTTTCTCACCTGGAATATATAGACAGAGAGGCCAGAGAAAATGTTTTGCCTGGAACCAGCTTTTTTTTTCCTTTTGCCACTTTAAATTCTTTTAAGTTTGGATCTGTCAATTATAAACATAGATCTTTGTTCTTTCCTTATTGTATTTACTTATTCACTTTATAAAAAAAAATATTAATTTTCTTACCTTCAGTATGAATTTCTTGTTATATAACAGAGATGTTTCCTTTTTCTTCCTGCAGTTCTGAAAACCAGAAGATTGTTTTGCCTTGATCTTGATTTGTTTTCCTGCAACTTAGATTTGATGTAATTGCTTAAAAACCTTTGATTCATTACTGATTAATCACTCAAATTCAAATCTTTTTAAAGAATTTTACTTACAATTTGAGTTTCTTGCTATATAACGGAGGAACTTCCTGCATTTGACAAAAAGAAAACAAATTTGCCTTGCACTTGAATTTTTTCTTCTCTTTTTTTCCTGCAATTGATTGACAAAGTTGCTTAAATCTTGTTTTATTTACTGATTAGCAACTTCAAGTTCAAAATTCCTTAAAGAAGTTTACTTGCCTTTAGATTGTTTTCTAGAAATCTTGCACTGTCAAACTGCAGCTCTACACTTTCATAAATCTGCAGTTTGAATTTTTTTGTTTGTGTTAAAACTTGATTTAAAAATCAAATATTTATTAACTATAAAACTTTTAAATAAAAATCACCTGAGAGATCAATGCTTCAAGTTGATTCAGATATTTTCCTTTTGCTTTTGAATTGAATTGAAGAAAGCTTGACAGTCTTTTTTCTCTTTTTTTTTCCGGAATTTTGTTCTTGCTTGAGTGTGGGAGTTTAAAGATTTGCAAAATCTCTATGATTACTGAACTTCAGATGTTGGGGGATTTAAAATTCGAATTGGAAGGTGAAAGGTTTCTGAAAAAATTTATTTGATTATTTTATTTTGGAAATGATGTCTTGTGCCATTTGTTAAAAAAAATCATAAGCTTAGATTTTGTTAAGTACCCTACTCCAAACCATGTGCATGTATATTTCATTGTCTACATTTAAATTTTAAAGACAAAAGAATGTTTATTTTTATTTCTTTATATCACATTTATTTTATAAATAAATTTACCTTTTATTCATTAGCATATACATATATACAATGTTGAAAGAAAATTGTGTTTTAACCAATATTCATATATATACACATTTTGTTTTATTAATTTTAAAGAAAGAAATGATTTTAACTAATTATGTTTTTAATAAATAGACACATATATAATAGTATTTAGTTCTAAACAATTGTTCTAAAATCATTTGTATCCAATTCAAAATACAACTTTTAAATCCAACTAATTTGATAGAGATATTAATTATTGAATTTTCAATTAAAAGTTCCATTTTAAAACACATACTTTTCTTTTTTTATTAATCTCTAAGCCTTTAAATTCTATTTACAATATATTTTAATCTTAGAATCCCCAAATTTCAAGTCAATTCAATTTTTATTTACTTGTAATCAAATTTCTATTTAAAATCTAAAATTTTAAGTTTATTCTGAAAATCTCTAATTAATTCATAAAAAATCCCACAATTTAATTTTAAAATTAAATTAATTATTGAATCATTTCGGCTAATATTCCAGGAATGTTACATTTTTGGTGGGGTAAAAGCTCTAAACTCTTTTGGTCACTGAAAAATAATTCCGATGATGATCGCGACATCATCGGTGTTCATTTTCGAGTTTCTAAGAGAGGAATTTCTACCGAATTGTTTTAAATGGGAGTTGTTTGGAAAATTTGGGCTTGGTTTTGAAATTCAAAGGATAATTTGAATTATTTTCAATAATGGTTTTAGTAAAGGTGGAAAGACTCTGGAATTTTATTAAAAATAGTTATGGAATAATAAGTTTGAAAACTTGGAAAAATCAGATTTAAACTGAATTTGACTTGAGTTAATTTGAATAAAGGTGAATTTTAGAAGTCTAATAGACTAAATGATTGGAATGAAAATTTATTAAGAAAAATAAAGTAAATTGTGAATGAATAAATAAATTTGCAATTGCAAGTACATGGAAATGAATTGAATGTTGAAATTCATTTCGAATTTGTAAGTAAATAGAACTGGAATTGGAATTGAATTTGGTTTGTATTAAACAAAGTGAAATATTGAAATAAAATTAGTAAATAAAAATAATTAAAGGAATGACGAAATTGAATATGATTTGAAATGAATCGAAATTCAATAATAGTAAACGAAAGTAAATATATTAACAGAGGTGAATAAAATTGAATTTTTAATCAATTGGAATAATATGGGTTTGTTTAAAATTAAAAATGAATTGAGTGTAAGCAAGTGGGTTGTAAATCCTTCAAATTGAATGAAAATGTATATGAATTAATTGAAAACAGCTGAATTAGTATTAAAACTATATAAATTGCTTACGGAAAGTGTTTAGTGTGCATTGCTTTTAGAATTCATTCGTTTACCATTGCAAATAAGTGAAATGTTGTTAAACTTCATATATATGACAATGACATGTTTTAGTTGAGTAAGTACAAGTTCAGGGAAGTTGTTGGACTGGATTTGATTGCGCAACATGCAAATTAAATAAGCCTCTTTCTTAAAAATGCTAAATAAGGTACGCCTACGCAATAAAAATAGGAAATATGAACTGTTTTCGTTTTTTTCGACCGGGTGGGTCGATGTATATATATTTATATCTTTTGTCAAATTGCAAAAGCTCATCCGTACAAAGGGGATTCTGCCAAAAAATGTTCGAAAATTCTAGGAGATAGAAAAAAGTTTTGGGAATTTTTTTTGTTACCGACAAACGATTTCAAATTGGAAATTGAAGTAAATTAGTGAATGAAACTAATTTAAAATAATAATATGAACCAGTTATAATTGAAAGATAAAATTCAATATTCAGAGTTGAAGATAAACTGAATTCTAATGGGAAAACTAATTGAATAGAAGTAGATATGAAAACTTCTATAGGAAAATGTATAAAATGATTTTAAAGGCTATGAATGGATATTATGGCTAGCAGGATATACAGGTGTGCTACAGGGAAATGGAATTGGGATTTTGAAGATAAAATTGAATTGCTCGACAAAAAGGTATGTATTTAAATTTCTATATGAAATTCGGCGATTTTCTTGTCTAGCCACTTGGCATTTTGTTTTCTTTTTGAATCTGAGGGCCTATGGTCCCATTTTGTAGTCGTACCGAGCTAGCCACGCAAAGGAGACGTTGGCGAAATTTTTCGAAAATTTAGGGAGTTAGAAAATTTTTGAGAAATTTTGGAAATTTGAAATTTGAATTTAAATTTAAATTTGAATTATTTGGAAAACAATGTTTGTTTGGAACTTATAATTGAAGTTGGAAAGTTAGTTGAATTAACGATGGGTCTTAAATAAAAAGGTTTGTTTTGGAAGGTTGATAAAACTGTTTGGTTTTGGATAAATAATAAACCGGTTAAGGTCCATTCTTCTTATCTAGTAATTTCGGGACGAGATTCTTTTAAGGGGGGAAGGATGTGACGACCCGGAAATTTTTAACATTTGAAATGGAATATTTAATTGATTTTAAATATTTGGAGGTTAGTTTGACTTGAATTTTGAATATAAATATGAAATTGGCAATTAAATTATTGAATTTGATTTATTAATGATGGATAAAAATTTGAATTTTCAATTTTTAGCTTGTTAAAAATAATTTAAAGGCTTCGGAAATTTATATTGATAATGTTGAGGTTAATGGAAGCTTCAGAATTTGATTTGGAAATGTTTTGCTCAGTTTTGAAAATATATCGTTTAAATCGATATTTAAAAATTGCCTTTCGAGGCACAGTCTCGGAATTCGACGAAATCAGTTCCATTAGATCCGTAATATTGTATTATTAACGGATTTCAATTTTCGCAGCAATCAGAGTTGTCGTTTAACCCTGGAGGCTTAAAACGCATAGAAACTATTTTAATCGATTCAATTTAAATTTGATCGTTTACTTCCGTAACTTACGCATATGATCGAATTAGCCTCCGAAACACGTTCCATTTGTTCGGAATGTAGATAAAACTTTATAAACGCTAGGCGGCACGCCTCGATAGGAGTTCGGGATTTCGAGTTAGGTTATACGAGATATTTTGAATATAAAATTATAAAAGAAACTAATTAGGAAGTCAAACCCTACCTTCTTCCATATGCTACCAACTCTCCTGAAATTGTGCTGCTCTCTCTCGTTCACAACAAAATAACATAGCCGACCCTTTCCTTCGTTTATCCAAAATTTTGGTCGAGAAAAAAAAGAAACGAGCTCGGCTCGAAATTAAAATCTAGATTCGATTAGCCCTAATTGCCTCCAAATACTCGCGATCTCGATCTAAGGCTAGGGCTTGGAGCCATAGCGATTTTGGTCATCGAAGGGAGGGTTGATGCACGCTTGCGCACGCGATGGTGGATGTTGCGTTTTGGCACGGCAAGTCCAGGCAGCAAGTTATCGCACGCGCGAGGCAGGGGGATGGCGATGGTCTCGAATGGCACGAGGATGATGGAGTCTCGAATTCGTGTTCGCGTTCGTGTGGCGGAGGCTTTGGGCAGTGAGTTCGAGATGATGGCAGCGCGCATTCACGTGGGTGGAGGCACAAGCAGGTGATTGGACCGCGTTCAAGAGCATACCGATGGCAGATTGTGGATGATCGCAGTGTCGAGTTGGATGTGTGGGGGGCAGTGAGGTTTGACGTTGATCTAGGGCCGTGATTGTTGTTCGACTTTCAAAAGATCGCTGACAAATTCGCCGGAAAGGTAATAACTTTAATTTTGTTTTAAATTTACATATGCTGTATAAATCAACAGAAAAAAGAAAATATGTATTTGTTCAAATATTAATTAATTATTTTACATAATGTAATATGTGATTAATCTGTTGATAAACTTATTAGATTATTTTAATCGATAAGAATATTTTATAAAATAAATGTTGGATTTAATTTAGGTTTAAATTTAGTTTTAGTTAAATACATTTATTAAAAGAAAATTAGTTAAATTATAATTATCAGTTTAGAATTAATCATTAGTTAATTGATTTTTAATTAATTGAAAGTAAATTGGTTATTCGATTTATTTCGAATATTAATAAAAATCATATAATTGTGTGTTAGAGGTCTAAAACTGTGAAGAAAACAAGTCGGAAATGGAAATGGGCTGCATGCGTAGTAAAGGTGAGATATTGTCACTCAAAATAATAATTGAAAGTTTCAGTTATTGACTGATGGTTGAATTGCGATAGTTAAATTTAATTGTTGATTGTGTGCTTGGATGATTAATTTATTATCAGCTATATTAGTTTAGACCCTATGCGCCGCCTAATAGCGGAGGTTATTATATTAAACCCATATACCGCGATATTCCACCTCAAAGTGGAACTGGTATTATATATGTATTTGGAGTTGTTGATTTCCCGCATTATATAGCGGATGAAACCCTATGCACCGCATAAAGCGGATGATATTTTATAAATCTCATATACCACGATATTCCACCTTGAAGTGGAATGGATATTTAATCGTTGTGCTAACATCCGTGGATGCAAGGAAACAGGTTGGAGGGATCCAACTGGATTCCTCAAATAATTGAATTTATTTCAATATTGTGTGTTGATCATTTATAATCTGTGTGTGACTATTTGTGGTTGAAATTGTTGAAGGCTATAATTTAGCCAAATATATTTTTGGTATCGTAGGATACTAGAAACAAATAAAAATTTGATTTTTTTGAAATTTAGTAGAAAATTTATAGTAAATTAATTTTAGAAAATTGAATAAATTTGAAAGAAGGAATTTGTTTCAGAAGATAATAGATTTATTGTTTCGAAAATAAATTAGAAAATCAATTTGATATTGATTTGGTAAAAATAATAATTATTTAGGAATCGATTTGAAAATCGTATATCAGTGGATATTTGAAAATTTAAAATTGACAATGGTAATTTTATAAAAGAAAGAGAAATTTGTTTTAAAAATAAATATTGTTTAAAATAAATCCAGAAGGATTTGGAACGTAAATTTAAAATAAATCCAGAAGGATTTATAAATTGATTTGAGTGGACCATTTTAGAATGGAAGGTGTATTTTCCCTGGAGAGCCGAGTATGTTTTCAATATAGTCTATAAATATGAAATTGAATTTGTGAAGATGGTTTTAAGGAAACATTATTTTGGAGGAATTATTTACTTGGGTTGTTTTGAAAGTCTTTAAAGTAAAGATTTATTCTAATATAGAAGTGGTTATTTAAAGTTTTAAAGTTGATATTTATTTTAGAAATTAGATATTTAAATAGTTATATCCTATCTACTAATTTTATTTTAAAATTTGTTTTGGACTTGAAGTTTTATTTGCGATATCAGTATAATATTGTTTCCATATCTAATATTTAAGCAAGTATTTTAAAATAGTTTTTATTCTAAATATTTCCAAGTATATTTTGGATAAGTGATTTAAAGTATTTTAAAGTATTTGAACTCGGCAGACTTTCAGTGGAAATAAATAATATTGGGAATCGTATTATGAGAGTGAAAAGTGATTTGAAATTTGTTTTCAAATGATTGAAGTGTTAAAAATATATATCTTGCGAAGTTATTTTGAAAATAATAACTGGAAAATTATTTAGATCTTTTGTGTATATTTATTGATAGTTAAATAATCGACTATCAATATTTTCCTTTAAACGACATTTGAATTTCGATGCGACTAGGGGTCGGATTCCAAATGGATATCCGAAAATCACATCGAACCTTTATGATTGTGATAGATCTTTTATTTAAAAGATCAGAGTGAAAATTGTTGTGATTGTTGAAATCTGAATGTAACACTTATTTTTAAAAATAAGCGCTCGTTATTCGGATTAGCAGGGAGAGGACCTTGTGTCATAAAACCCATTCCAAATAACGATACGATGAAATGGGATTGTATTTGAAGACGGTGTTGAAGAGAGGGTATTTTCGAAAGCGAAAGGATTACCCATCGAATGTCTCTGCACTGGGTTGCTCCGGTATAGAGATTTTATCATCCTTTGTGATGGGGATTCTGGACGTGATTAGTGAATATCCGGATTTGCAAGGACTTCTTTGATGTGCCTTCGGTTCCGTTCGATTCTGGAATGGACTTGTATGGATGTGTGTCTGAGATTACACTTTGAGATATAATGCCGATTTCTATCAAATACATTTCTGTTAGTGGGGGAGAATTTATTCTCTTAGCTTAACACCCTTCTCTGATACGTATGAGCTCAGAGGTTATGTAGTTGATGGTTATTAGTGATATATTCCCAAAACTGGTAATGTGGCATGCGAAGTGCTGCTGATCATTTGTTGATAAAGCATGAATTTGTGAAAGGTGTAGTTTTGTGGACGAGACCTCATTGTACCTCACACCCCGAAAATGGACGAAACAGGAAAGATGCGGCAAGGTTATGAGGGTCGCGCCCTTTAGGGTATGTCATTTCCTTCTGGAAAAGGGTGGTGTCAGGTATGGAGCCCTGATATTTAACCTTTGTGGTTACTGTAAATACTTTTCTTTGTGGTTGTTGGTGTAGAGGATCCTCGGATAAAGGTCCCAAAGGACGGGGGGATGACATACTCGTGTAGTAGTTACCTAGTTACAGAGGTAACACGGCCTTGTGTTGGCAGAGAGCTGGTTAAGTTCGCGGGATGTCCCTCCAGAGGCGTACCCATGTGGCAGTAGGAAGTTCCTTAGCTTGACCATTTGTTGGAAATCCAAAGAAACAATACGCGTCCTGTGTGGTTTTAGTTGTATAACCTGCCCTGGAATGTGGCAGTAACCTGCTATTGAACATGGTAGCTATAGTAGGCATACAATAATGGTTGTATGCTGGCTAAGATTAATATTATAGTTTTGAAATGTTTTCTGCACTATGCACTAATAATAATAATATCGAAAGGATTTTGCGTATTAAGCATGTTTAACTATCATAAGGAGAAATCTCCTCCAATTTTGCGTCTACATTGTGTGTGTGGCGGGAGGCCTTATGGTAGTTTCATTTTCCAAAAGCATAGCGAATTTCTTTTTATTTTCTTTGTGAAAATAACTTTTATGAGATCTCACACCAGTCCCACGACTGACCTGGAGTTTATGTTCCCTTTCTAAATTCTGGGTGCCCATAATTTTCCACACGGGCAGCCTAGAGTCAGGTTAGCCGTTATTCGGGAGCAAAGTCAAGAAGTTGCTATGGAAATCGGGAGTTGGAGCTGGATTGCGAGGCGTATCACTTATATATTTAATATTTCTTTCCGCTATTTGTTGTTGTACACTCTGATAATGTAGTGTAATAACTGATATAGTGATTCTGTTTAAAGATATTTATTTATCTATTATATTTGTTCCACTGCGAAATGTGATATTCTGTTGTTGTTTTCTTTTCTTCTTCTATCTTCTTTTTCTTAAACCCTAATGGTTCAGTTTTTTGGCATTCGATTGTTCGTATTGATGTCGACTTTCGGGCGTGAAAGCCTAGACCGTTACATAAAATCTTTCAACTCTAAGTAAAAAAATCAAATAAAACAAGAAAAAAGTGGTTCACCATCGATTACAAGGATAGGATGTGGATCTTGAAGATCCGAGGAGATATCAACATTGAAGATGTGATTTCTACGCAGCATCTTATGGTGGTTCTCTAGCTTATTTATTTATATGTCTTATCCTTCATGTGTTTGGATATGAAAGGTTCATTATGTGCTTAATTGATTAATTTTAAAAATGTGAATCAAAACCCTTTTATCTTAAATAAAAACATGTCTATTGATTTTTCCACTTAGATCTGCATATGTATTTCATTCCTTATTTATTTTTATTAACTATTGTTACTATTGTTAGATCCTTTCTCTTTGTTTATATGGCATGTTTAGTTCAAATGCGATATTTATTATCAGGAATTTACATATGCCTTAGTTGTCATTTCTTTTCTATTTTAGAAATTATTGTTTGAATAATATTTTGTTTGAAAATTGTTTTGATTAATTTGTTTTATATTATTTTACAATTTTCAGAATTGAACATTTTATTACAAGTTATTATGGAACAACTTTAGTCATTATCTACATTAGAATAATGGTTAATTCATTCTAAGATTTATATATTTTCTATTTAATCATAAAACTTTTATTTTAAGTTGTTATTTTGACTATATTATGTATTTTAAATTACAAATTAATTGAACAAATGTGATACATCTTGTGTAGAATTTAAAACTTCTACTGAATTATTGTATACATATATGAGCATATATGTGTGTGTGTGTGCATGTGTGTGTGTGCGCGCGTGTTTATGAATACACATATATGCGTATGTTCTTAATTCAAGTTTTACAAAATGGATTATTACAAAAATTACAACTTTGGTTTTAAACTATCGTTAATTAAGACTAATTTTAAATTGTTTTCTTTACTTTAAAACATTTCAAAAAACCAGAATCCACGTTAGTGTAAATAAGAACATGTGTGTGTTCATATGTATATAAAATAAACGCTGTTTTGTTTGAAAAAATTTGGACAACAAAAGCATACATATAAAGGTAATCATCGACTATGCACACCTCCTATATGTTGCATTTGCACAATACTCACATTGAATATATTTGGATATACTTTAATTTTATACCGTATTTAAATTGATCATTAATGTCATTAATTAATCAACAATTTAATTATATAGAAACAAATGAATAATTTTCTCACTCCAATTAAAATTGTATGCCCCCTAATTAATTGAATAAGTTAAGAGAAGGAAATGAAAAGCGTCTTATCTAAATTAAGTTTAATAAGTAATAGTCAACCATGAATATATATATATATATGTATATGTGTATATATATATATATAAAAGAGTGCATTTGACATACTCTAATTTGTTTACACATTAAACTAAAGTAAAGCTTTATTTATGAAATTAAATAAAATATTGATTTTATTTAATAGACACGTAGAAAAGTTCTAAATAAATTTAGACTTCATATGTTCATTAATGATCCAAAATGTAATTTTTTTTGTAATTTATCCTTTAACTCTGTTACAGGCTGGCCTGGTCCAACAATTGTGTCATAGCCTAATAACATATATGGCCAAAATTGGTCATTTTAGGGCTAACTGATTAGGCTTGTCCACATAGTACGGTGTCTAGAAAGCTATTGTCTGGTATTGGAATTAGGTAATTAAGTACCATGTCATACTTGGTTGCCTGTATGGCCTGAGAGGTGAAGTAAGCCCAAAGGTTGCCCCTAATAGAAATGCCCAACTTGGATTCAGTTTTGGGCTAATTTCAAAATTGTTTTGAAATTAAAGCAAATATTTCTAATTTAGAAGTTAAATTTAAAAAGAAACATCTTTATTATAAAAAGTTATAGCAGAATATAAGTTTTCAAAATGTTTGAAAAAATAATGATATTTTCAAAATAATCGAAAATATTTAAATATTAATTTTGGAAACTACAATTTATTAATAAGATGAATAAAGTAAATTAACTAAATAGGTTAATTAATTAATACTCATATACAAGTATTAAGATATTAATATATGTTATGTTATTTTAAAATATTTAAAATAGCATAAGTATACATGCATGTATATAAAATAAAAATTTGAAACTAATAAATATAATTAAAAACTTTTAGTTTAATAAATTAATTAAATAGATGTGCACACACACAAATATACACACACACACACACATACACACACACACACACACACACACACACATATATGCATGTGTGTGTAATATTATAAAGGTTATAGTATGTAATAAATATTTAATACAAATGTTGTGTTAAATAATATAGAATTAATTAAAATGTTAATTAACCATAAAATAATCAAATAAGATTTAATTAATATAATACTATGCATAAGACTATTATACAAGTAATATGAAATATAAAAATTATATAATAATAAAGTTATATAATGTGAATGTATACACAAAAAATGGAACATCAAAGAAACCCAAATAGAATAAAAGAATTAATGCATACGTAAATGTACATATACCATGATTTCATATGTGTCTGTGTAACGAACCGGGTTTTCGACCCTCGAAAATCGACATTAATACGTCCATTGTATTTCATGTTGAGAAATCGAATGCCGGAAAACTCGGTTGTTAGGGGAAAAAGAAAGAAGGAAGAAGATAAGAAGAAAACTAAAAAACACAGTATCTCACAGTTGAAAGAATATTCTATAACATATCACAAATCTTTACACAAAAGCAAAACTGTAATATGTGTATACACAAACATCAATCAGAGTATACTAACCTATTTCAGCTTGGACAGTTATAACAGTCTGTCGTCACAATTGATGAAAAACACGACAGTGAATACAACGGAAATAACTATCTACGTTAATACGTCCCTGGGCCTTCAACTTGTCTCCTAAAGCTCCACGTATCCAATCTAATCTGTAACATGCTCAGTCTGACCCAAGCATTATAATAAACCCAAATCAGTCTCGGAAACCAACGTGAGAAAAGACACCCAACTAGAATTAAAGTTATAAGAAAATTTTAAAATCAAAAGTATCTCATAAGATCACACCACACATAAACACGGCGAGTTTTTGACCTTACAGTAAATCAAAACACTTTTATAGAAATTCAGTGATATTATAATAATGTCCAAGGGTTCAAAGTAAAATATTAAAATAGTTGGAATGCTTGTGTGACGCCCCACCTCTATACCCACGCTAGCCAAGAACACTCCGGAGAAGTGCTGTCAACTAGCACGGAGAATAAGGCTGTTGAGGAGCGACCATCCATGTAATTGCTTATCACACGGTGGCTATAAATAATCTTCGGAAACAAACATAGAAATAATCATATCACAAATCAGTCACAGATATCCATATCACAAAGGCGGAAGAAGATATGAATATATAACTAACACATGAAAGTGTACATCAGAGTAGTGGTCAATAAGATCCACGATAATACAAAAGAATAGCAACACGTGCTATACAAAAGAATACAACTATGAGTCTATATCTCAAGTGTATACAACAAAAACTGCTAATCTAAACAGTTAGCCAAAAGTCAGAGTGATGAATCCCTGGGAAGAAGTCAAGCAGAAGCACCTGTAACATCTCGGTCTGATCCGAGTATTATTTAAGAAAATAATAAACGGATCAGTCTAGCTATAAATATCAGATGACATGATATAACATAAAAGATATGGCATAAACATAAACATCCATAACGACATACCACTATAAGTATGTAAATAATGATCAACAGAAGATCAATCAATAAGAGATAATCAATATCACAAGAATCTTCTCAAAGATTCGAAGGGGGCATCATACCCTAAACTTGTACTCATAACAAGTCAATGACATAAATTACAGAAATCAACACGAGAAATCCAGAAATCATAAAAAAAGGGAAAGAGGCCTATCACATGACGGTCCGAAGACCATGGGGAGCTACCCCACATGTGTGAGTGGAATCACACAGAATGAGGTCAAGACTAACCAAAAAGCAGAAAGGTATGTGTGAATGGAATCACACAAGTGGTGTCTAGTCTAACCTTGCAATGAAAGAGACATCGCGCAATTGCTAGTCTAATTCATAGAGCGATCATCAAGATCAACGAGAAGTGTCAATTACACTAAGCTAGTAAATATAGAAGTTTAGCTTCATGTCCCATAACCACTTGCTTAACTTCAATATTTACGAACAAACTGTAAATCTTCACTAATAAAATTGTCATAAGAGGTTCAATCGAACAAGTCCAAGAATTAACCGACGAAGTGAACGCAAGCGTTTCATACCACTTGTTTTACTAAGTCGTTTAATTAGATTTCTCATCCGAGTGAGGTAAAGGCTTGTATATACTAATAGATTGGAAAACGGTTTAAGAAAAGAGCTTTGTTATTAAAAATAGAGTTGAAATTGTTTGTTAAAAGAGTTTTGATATTTACTACTAGTATTGAAACCTTTATATTATAAAGTGACAAAACACATAAGTAAGTGTAGAAACAATCAGTCACAAAGATCGCATACGGAGATGCGAATAAAATCCAAGGAAATCAGCTCAGGAAGTTCGGTTGAATGTTCTTCAGATAAGATCGCCTACGCAGAGTTATACGGGGTTCGACCTGCCCGGTCAGGTCGCGGGGGTCCAGGGGGCAGCGCCCCCGGCGGGGTGCGGGGCAGCGCCCCGTCACGGTACGACCTAATGAAGACAAGCAACCTAGTGAAGCCAAGTGACCTAAGGGGCCATGCGACCTAATGGGTCATGCGACCTAAGTTTAAAAAGGTGGGCGACTTAACAAAGTGGCCGAGCGACCAAACTGGAGCAAGTGGCCATAGGTCATGCGACCTAAAGGTAAGCGACCTATCACGGTCACGCGACTTAAGGGATAGGACCGACCGACCTAACGACCTAGGCAAGGTCGACCGACTTAATGGTTGGGAACTAAAAATACAACAGGGTCGAGCGACCTAATGGGATGCGCGACCTAAGAAGGTACGCGAGCTAAGGGTGAGCGACCTAACAAGGTCGTGCGACCTAAGTGGTCACAATGCCAAGCGACCTAAGGACTTAAATACTCGCGACCTAGCGCGTGCATCGGCCGAGCGACCTAAGGGTTTAACACGCGAGCGACTTAAGGTTTTAACACACGAGCGACTTAAGGTTTTAACACGCGAGCGACCTAAAGTGATGCGCGACCTACGACCTAGCAGGATCGAGCGACCTAGAGCCGCCTTGTGATATAAGGTCGAAAACGACCTAATTCCAAGGCTAACGACCTAACGCTGCAGGGGGGATTTAAGGCCAGAAACGACCTAACTCCGAAGTGAAGATTCAAGGCAGTGCGACCTAGCGCGATAACACGCGAGCGACCTAAGGGTTAGGTCGCGAGCGACCTATACGCGAACGACCTAAAGTCCAACGACCTACGACCTAAATCCGAGGCGAACAAAATATGCAGGCCGTGACTTTTCCACGCACGCGAGCTAATGATTCCGAGCGACCTAACCTAGGCAGAGCGACCTAAGCTCAGGAAATTCACCAAACAACTAAAAAATGGAGTTTTTCGCCAATCCAATCCAAATCAAATGCAAATGTACATGCTAAAGTGATGGGGAATCATTCCTAACAGTCCAATATAGTTATAGACTAGAATTGTGAGATAAAAATCTCACCTTTGCACTAAAATTTATGAAGATGAAGCTTGAAAGCAAGGAGAAGCAATCCAAAGCTTGAATCCAATATCTTCTACTTGAATTTGGAGTTGAATGATGGAGTTGCAATTGAATTTGAGCTTGGAGTTTTAATTTCCCATTCTCTTCACCATTAATGCTAAAGCTTGAGTTAGTTAGGAAATTTATGAAGAGTGAGGAGAAGAGGGTTGGAACTTGGGCTTAATAGGCTAAACTAACCCAAAGTCCAAAGCGGGAAAAGTTAGTGAAATTTCACTAACTCCAAACCTATCGATGTTTATACTTAAAAAGTTGTAAACGACATTTCGAACTCAATGGAAGTGGTCTCGAGTCCTAATTTGACCGTTTGCAAAAAGTAGTTTTTCGGACCAAAATCCGATTAACGATTTAATATTTAAATAAAAATATTTAAATGTAAACTCGATAAATATGCGGGTTGTTACAGCTTGCATCTCACTTTCCAACATATTTGGTATACAACAAAAACCATAAAGCTCGTATTGTAGAATGGATTCCAACTAATGACTGGGCTACTGGAGTACTGCTCATCATAGTACGCCTCTCGAATAATGTACCCGAGTTCGTACCTAATGACCCCTGCCAACACAGGACTGGCGTGCATTCGGAATAGGTGTATAACATATGGAACGCCAGACAACACTTTTCGATTGGGGTCCTAAATTTTATAACTAGATTATTTGAATTTAGAATAATATATTTTCTAAGATTTTACTTAACACTGCCTTAACCTATCAATATCATCCCACGTGCACAAACTCATCCCTCCCCATGCGCTTCTTTCAGTTTAAATTAACGTTACAGCGACTTTTTTCTCATAAAAAAATTCAAATATAAATTCAAATTCTTCATGAAAAATTGTCAAACAAATTTTAAAAATCTTCATTCCATAGGATTCACATGAATGGTTTTTAAGGGTTGGGATCGAAGTTAGGGGGCACGGCTGTGACAGTGGAAACGTGAAACTAGGGTTGTTTTTTGATATGTGGTTGGAATTGGTTGAATTGGTATCAAAATCGTGCTCGTGAGGTGAAGAGGAAGCAGTGGCATAGTTTGAGGTGGTATGGTGGGTTGTAGCAAGGTGCATTCGAGCACTATAGCGTACGAATGGGATTTAGTCGCGATTTGGCATGGTGGCTTGGAGGGTGAAGCAAGGTGTTCGGCGGGTGGAGATGGCGATGAGAAGTTCGATGGAATCCACAGAATGTGGTTTAGCAGAGCGTAGCTCTGTATCTTTGATTGGCCATGCGTGGCTATGGCAGCATGTACAGGGAGTTTATCTTTGGGGTAGGAGAAGATGTTTTGGGTTAATCTTGTAAATTATGTTAAGTTATAATATTATATAAATGTTATCGATAACTTATAAAATTTATAACTCCTTCATACGAGGTCCGATCGAGACAAAACTTTTTGTGTTGTGCTTGTATCAACGAATGCTTTGAAATGGAACTTATTTGGATGAATTTGGAGACAATTGAAATTTAGGCTAAATTTGGAAGTCGTTCGGTTTTAGTTCCAAACGAAATGCCTTGGTGACGACAGAAAATTTTGGTGAGTTAGTCTTACCTTTTTGGATAACTAGTATGATTTATAGTTGATAAAAATTATTGAACGATTGTTTGGATAAATTATTATATTTATTAGTTAGTGTGGATATATTCTTGCCTATTGGAGCGGATGGGACCCTATTACGTCTCCGTGTAAGAGCGGATGACCCTTTGTATACGAATCCTACCCTGAAGCAGTTGATTTAAGTTTATGATTATATAAAATTTGTGGTGTAGGGAAAATAAGTTGGAGGGATCAAATGGGATTCCTCGCTATTGTTGAATTATATTGTTTCAATAATATTTCCTTTATATGGATTATTGAATAACAAATATGATTGTGGATATTGTGGTTATAACATCTTTATATGTTTGAAAATAAAACCTAGTAGTGATAAGAAATTCAATATTGATATTGGTTAAGTGTTGGGTGGCTATTGACCTCAACTTAGTTTTTTAAAAATACTGTAAATTGCCGTTTAAGTTACAAACGGGTTTTGAGACAAGAAACGATTTAAAAATCCAAATTGGTTTCGAAAATATTTTATTTAAGTTAATTAATTGTATTTGTATTGTTTTAAGTTATTTGATTATAAATATTATTTTAGGTTATTTTATAATAATATTGATTTAAAGTTATTTAGTTATAATAATATTGATTTGAGACTATTTAGTAATAATATTATTATTTTAATGTTATTTAATAACATTGAAATTGTTTTAAAGTTACATAATCATGTTAATGTTATTTTAAAGTTATTTAATTACTTTAATATTGTTTAAAAGTTATTTGTTTATAGTTAATATGTTTTAAGACTTTATAAAAAAAGTTAATAAATTGAAAGATTTATTATTTAAGAATAATTATGGTCTGAAATTAATAATAAGAATTATTAATGAGGTTTTAAAATAAAGTATTATTATTTATAAAATGGTAAGATTAATTATTATTATTATTTTCTAAGCAATAGTTTGGAATGATTAATTATTTTTTAGGATATTTAAAGTTAATGATTTCCATTTATTTATATTGTTCATTGTTAATCATTTTATCATATAGTGATGTTTGTGAGGTAAATGATTAAAATTATTTATAAATGTTTCTATGACCTGAAAATGGAATCGAAAGACTTAGATTTTATAAAGGAATTATAAAGTGGTTTGAAGAATTAAGGTAGGGTTATTTGCAAGGTAAAAGAGTTTATAAATGGTTAGATATTTGTAAACGAATTTTAGTAGCGGGTTTATAGGTTTATAAAAGAAGTTCATAAATTCTATTTGTATTCATAAAGAGTTATGAATGATTTTGAAATGTACAAGGAATTTATAAGTGAATGAATTCTTAGTAAAGGAATTATTAATGTTTTTGGGGATTTACAAAATGGTTTATAAACGATCTTGGAGAATTATAGGGGGAATTATAAACGATTTGAGAATCGAAGAAAAATAAAACCTTTCTAAATTTTATGGATATACATATACCACTGGGAAGAGTATATGGCTATTTCTAAATATGAGAATATAGGGATTGCGAGTATATCTTTTAATGATATTTATATACAAGTATTTTATAAAGTAACTGTATGCATAAAGACTTGTTAAAGGGGGCTAGTGATTACTTATACACTTAAACAATGTTGATTTTCCAAATGAAGTAAAATCCCGATTGAATGTTTTTTATTTGGTAGTTAAATGACCGACTATCGAAAATGGACCTAAATGTAATTCTAGAAATATCTAGGAGAAAAACGTGAGTTATTTGGCACAGTCATCTCCATTTCGTTCTTCTAGGACAATGATAAGGAAATTCGTCCACTAGTGGTTAGGAGGTGATCTCCGATCTTATCTTTGAGTGTTTATTTCCTAGAGAACTGGGGTTGAGTTTGCCGGAAATTATCGAACCTTATTTCAAAGAGACCGGGATCGGATATGTTATCTGAAAACCACTTCGGTCCAACGAATGCATTTCGAAGTGAAGACATTCTGAAGATCATGGAATCGAAGATGGAGATGTGAAGTGCAAGAGATAATCGCTGCTAATCCTGAGGGTGATTCCAAAATAGATGTTTTACGAATAGTGCCTTTGGTTTCGTTCAGACCCTAAATGGACTTGTATGGATGAACGCTATCATCACATTGTGATTGGAAGACAATGAGCATTCTAAGTGTAAATGTTCTTGAAAGATAATTATAGCCTCAAGCCTCATCAATTGAGAATGACTAAAACAGGGTAGATGCAGCAGGGCTATGTGGGCCGCACCCATTAGGGTATGTCATCCCCTTCTAGATGACCCTTCATATTTCCAGAGTCATTTGTGCAAATGAGCTCAGTAAAATGGTTGGGAACAACTGGATGATGACATATTCGGTGAGGCCAAATTCGGTCGTATACAGAAGACAGCTTTTTGAACACAAGTATTACATTAAATTTTTGATATTAATTTCAACGTGTTTCTATCCCGTACAACCAAATGATACTTCCGATCACTATGAAATTTAACGGCAGATAATAATTCATTATTACGGACCAATGACACTGGTTACGTCAAAATCCAAGACAATTCCCCGGGAGGCTATTTTTATATGTTAATTAAAACGAATTATTTTCAAAAATCAATTAAATCACTTTTAAATCCAATTTAATTTTTTATTTTCATTCTTATCCACAGAAATTAAACAAGCCTTTAAATCATTTTTATCCAGCTATAAATTCAAAGTTCAATGTTTCAAACAATTTTGAATTATTAATTCAACAATTTAATCATCCAGTAAATCAATTTTGTTAAATTCGAGTTATTTATTTTATAAAATTAATTTTTAAATATTTATATATATTAAATATTCCAAATTGAAATGACTAAAATTCTAGGTCGTTACATTCTTCCACCTTAAAGAATTTCATTCCCGAAATTCCCATGGTAAGAAAAATGCTAAAACCTATTACCTTTTAAAACAGATTCATTGAAATAACTTACCAAATCATTTAGATCTTTATACTTCCCAAAAAAATTTCTAATGAAATTCTGTTATTGCTTTTACTAAGTTTCTTAATTCATTCATAGATTTCAACTATTATCATCCTATTCAATCATTTAAGGTTATAACTCAAAGTCAAATTTTAGTTATAAAAAATTTCTTCACATCCAACTCTTTAAATTTTCAAAAACTTTCGCCAGCGTCTCCTTTGGGTGGCCCGATCAGAACAACAACAAGTTGCCACTACAGGCCCAAACCAGCAAAAGAAAATAAAAGCCAAGTGGCTCAACCATAAAATCATCAAACTTGAAAAACAACTTAAGCATGTACCTTTTTGTGGGGTGACCTTATTTTACTTATGAAACCAAAGGCATCGAGCTTGCTCTTACTTTGATATACCGGCATCCTATTTACCAATGATACCCAATCATATAGTTCATAATTATTTTATTTTGAGTTTTCCAATTTCAACATTTGTTTTACTTAAGCCCGTATGATGTACATATATCATTCTATGCAATATCAAACCCGATCGCTCGCTCGATTGCACAATTTCACTTTCGAACTAGTATTGTCCACATGACCACTCTAGTGCGGACTCAGGTCTGGTTCCTTGATTAGAAATCGTCATTCTTCTTGCATAACCATATACTATGATAGAGAATTCCCAAATCAACTAAAAATCCATATCAGTGTTCGCCATCAAGAATCGAGTGAAAAATCCAAACTTGGATTGATGAAATTCATCTCAAAATCATGTAATCGAATCTGGATCAAATTGTTAAGCAAATAAAATAATATACGTACAACTTACGTATTTTTTCCATTGATTTCTTAGCTATCCCAAATTCTCTTATTCACATTTAATTATTCTACATTCAATTTAAATCAAATTCCCTCATTCATATTAATTTCACACTGCTTTATCCACGTGCATTTACTTCTTAGTACATTTCTTTTCAATACTAATGTCACTTAAGAACAATTACATCAACTTTTCTTAAGTTTATTATAAACATTTCATTCAATACTTTTTATATTTATTTCCACTCTATAACTTAAGTTTATGTCTATTTCTAATCAAATTCAATTTCTAACTCAATTCATTGTTTAATTTCACTATTCAATTCTATCAAACACATTCTAACCATATCCAGTTCACTAACTTATTAAATTAGTTCACCCACTAATTCATTTCAAATCGAAATCAATCCCATATCCCAAAAATTATTCCACTTAACTTTGCTTAGGAAAAACTCCCTTTCAAAAATTCATTTTGTTTAACCTAACTTAAGTTAAATTCTGCTTCAGTTTTTTCTTTTCTTATATTCACATCTAACAATTTTAAACATTGCTTTAACTTAATAATTTTCAAACTTCATAAGTCATTAAACTTATTTTCTCATATTCTCAATAAAACATTTAAATGAAAATTTCGGAGTTTAAAGACCATATTCTTATGTATCTCAAATCATTTTTGAAGTCACACATATATAATTCTCTTTGATGTATCAAATTATTCTTTTGGATTTTAAATTCAAAAATTGGTTTAGCAAAAACAAAATTCCAGTGGTAGCAATTCTTCTCTTGGAAACTCGAAAATGAATGTTGACGATGCTGAAGCCATTACCGAAATTATTTTCCATCGACCGAAGTGAGTTCATTGCTTTCTTTCTATTTAAAATCCTTTAGAAAATATTTTCATTCAAAAGTATTTTCCCAAACAATATTATTTTTACTTTCCAAAATTTGAAAAACCATTTCCAAAACCAACGGAATTTAAATTCTCAAATGCCCGATTTTTAAAATCTTTTTTATCATATTTGTAATATACTTCTGATATTCCATTTTCTTTCAGTTTAAAAATCACATTTATGAATCATATATATATATATATATATATAATTCCTCTTAGTTATTTAAAATCATTTCTTAATTGTTAATCTTGCTTACCTTATACATAACCTTTTATTCAATAGCAAGCTACAACAACAAATGACAATAATATAACATTATCATTTCCAAACATCCAAGCACACCATATATACTATAATAATTTTTTGAAAATTATCCCTTTATATAGAAAAATAATTAGGGTAAAGCTATTTCATTTACCTAATTCTAAAGAATTACTATGTCAAATTTCTCTATTCAAGTGTTCAAAGATCCCTATCAATAACGTTAATTACTTATGTTGACTAAAATCCATAAGCTACTCAACAGATCAACAAACAGGATATAAAACATTTTTATATCACAAACAAATACGCACTCATATACGCATACACTCAAACTCATTCTAGGGTGCTACCGACCTTATCTCTAATGAATTAGATAAGGTTTTCTCTTAACTTCAGCTCCGATACCAAATGTAACAACTGTAGGCTTTTCAACCATCCGACAGTGGTGACCCGTAGGCTTTTCAACCATCCCAGATACACCGTAGCATACATAGGTACCTCGAAGTTGCTTTTACGGCTAGCCTCGTGATTGTAAGCACCGAGCAAACCAACCCATCAAGGCCTTGCACTACCTCTCCAGGACGTGTAAGGGTAAGAATCTCTTGCTCGCCACGAAACAGAAAGCGAGAACCCTCTAGCACGTTAATCCAACCAATGGAAACAGATTCGATCTCGGTCTCTTTAAAATAACATTCGATAACTTTTGGTAAGCTCGACCCCGATTCTCTAGGAAATAAACAGCCAATGTAACATCCCGTCTTTTTGTACGCTTTAAATCGACGATAAACCACACACGTTAGACACAAACTATACAGAAGGGAGGATTGTTATTCGGGTGAATAAGAAATAGCAGAGAAAGAGAAAAAACAAAACAGAATCTTGCAGCGGAACGATAAAATGTAACAATCAAATAATAGTCCATGAAGCTGTTTTACAAAAATTTGATTATACTTGTAGAACACATATCGGTGTTACAGATACCAGAGAATAATAAATAATGCAGCGGAACAGTATGAATGTAGTGGAATGATATCATAAATAATAGTAATACAATCTTCGTCTTCGTCCTCCAGAAATAAGATCTTCCAACCCTAAAATGCTCAAACTGACCCGAGCGAATTGAGAAGACAAAATAGTCGAGTCAGAACTAAAAGATATTATGTAAGTTAAATAAATGGTAAAAAATACGAGTGGAACGACGTCAGAGATGTTTACGGGATTTGACATCTCCTTTCCAGTGTCAAACGTGTATGAAGTAACTTAAAAGATGCTCAAGATTTACATGTCATAAGGATCCGTTAAATTATCTACTATGTAGTAATATACGCTATTATAATAGTATCTACAGTAAAGCATAATATAAATTAAAAATAGCGTTAAGGCTTTACACTTTCCACCTTAACACACCTTTATATTCCGATAGTCTATACAGTACCATAATCTCCCTCGTATTGGACGTCGTCAGAGGGCACTCCATAGGTATGGTACAAAACCAAAATCGTATAAGGCGCGCTACAGTAGATGACACGGCACACAAGGCAATGCCAGGGTAGATATACCAATTACGCATCCGGGCTGGTGGTAACGCGTAGCAGCTACTACCGCCCACCTCGAGCCAAACCCCAAAAATCAAAAATCAAAAGTGGCCAGCAAATCAATCTAAAGTCAGATATAGTATCGAAGGAGTGCGTCCGATAAGAGGGGCAACCTCCTTGTCCCGAGAATCGCTCCTGTTTTAGCCACCTTATGCCAACTTACGGGAGTTGGGTCCATGTATATACCTTAATAGAACGTCGCCACCATCCTACTTCATTCTTGAATCTCCACCGCATGCACAGTTGTTAAAGTGGTTTTCAGAGTTGGCAGAGAGTATGACAACTTTCGATCCCGGTCTCTTTAACAACCAAACGTTACTATAACACCGCGGTTATTTCAAAAAAATTTATACTTCAAAACCAGAATATAATATTCATTCCAAAACCATAAAAATACGATATCATTTCCATTTTTAAAACCAAATCAGTACAATATCGTTTTAATAAACCCAAATCAATATAATATCATTTTTATTTCAAATATATCCCTTTTCGAAATCATTGCACTTTCAAAGTTATAACATTTGGAAATTAAACACTTGAATATAACACTGTTAAATTTTAATACCTTGAAACTCATAACTTTGAAACATAACTTCCACCACTTAAAAGGTTTATATATTTAAATACTTTATATAATAAAACAGCTTCTTAAATTTCACAAATCAAATCTAACACAACTCGAATTTCTACATTTTATATTTAACCAAATCCCTAATCACAAATTTCAGTTCAATTCAGTTTCCCAAATAAACTATCCTAAATTTATCGATTTCAAAACATATTTGATCCATAGAATATACCATTTCAAATTCCAAATATTTCAAACTTGAAGTATTCAACAATTTTAAAACTAAGTTTCATAATTACGATTCAACAATTAAATTTTCTATTATTTAGGTTTGAAATATTTTACATGATGAATCCATATCATTTAAATAAAGCTCAAATTATAAATAATTAAATGTTTCCTTCAATCTATTTACTTGAAATATTCATTTAATTCACCTTAAACAAAAATCAAGTTATAAGAATCATACCTTCTAAAATTTCAAATTTTATGAATTTCACATTTACTTATTTGAGTTTAATTCTTAAATAAATTCAATTTCAAATAAATCTCCAATTTATCTCCCAACCTTAATTTATTTAAATCGTTATACACTCTATATTAAAATATAATTTAAATACTTACCCATGTTATATTTTATTAAAATCAAATTCTATTATTGAACTTATTTTTCAATTTAACAATATATACATAGCTTAAATTCAAAATTTAACTATATATAAAAATAAATTTATATAATACCAAAAATCCATATTTATTTAACCATACATTTCTTTCTAAAACAATAGAAATCACTTCAAAATATTTTATATATAGACCACGGTGTCTGTATATAGTTTTCTATCTTATGGTCAAGTGATACGGATATTTGTCATTTCAATCCGTAATTTAAAATATAAATACGGTTATATATTATTTCAAACTGTAATCCCGAATGAAATAAAATCTATAACAACGTGCAGTTTATAATAATATAAAATACAACATCCATTCATCCAATATCAATCTTAAAAAATTTATCACATTCATCATCCAATTTAATCAATAACATCAATATAGAACAGATAATAAATAATAGGTATTTACTGGCAGTTTATATTCAATAATAAATTAAATAACAATTTAACTGGCAGTTCATATACAATAATAAATTAAATAACAATTTAATTCAATAA
Organism: Allium cepa; assembly: GCA_030765085.1. Taxonomy (NCBI): domain Eukaryota; kingdom Viridiplantae; phylum Streptophyta; class Magnoliopsida; order Asparagales; family Amaryllidaceae; genus Allium; species Allium cepa. The sequence continues at coordinate 62,816,593 of CM060931.1, forward strand.
ATTCAATTTAACTGAGATGATGATTAAAAATATGCCAAACAGTCATAAATAAATTTCTAATCAAACCAAAAATTAATTTAACATACATAAGAAATTTTAGAAGTTGTGAGTGAGTTAAAACACTCACCTTTGAATTTAAATTGAATTAAAATTCAAAATAAGCCCAAAATTTGAACGGTCTCCATATTTGCCAAACTAGCGTCAAAATATCCATAATTCTAATACGATCCTAACAAAACAAACCGCGCATGAATCCGAGCTCATATGAAAAAGTTATGAAAATTAGAAGATTGAAAATTCTGGTCCTGGGTCAAATTCGGTCTACCGCCTCAATTCCTCGGTGTTTGCTTGGAGTTTTTGCCAAAACGACCCGGAGCGACCCAAGTCATTTTCCTCCTGACCCAAAGTTGATGCAGAGTTTTTTGCCTCTGAAACTCAAAGCGCGACCCGAAGTTGCTGCATATCCGCAAAAGAATCTTTTTTTTTGGAATTGAAATTGAATTGGGAATATTAGGGTTTTTAGCCATTAAGGAAGAGTGTAACGTCCACTCTTTGCGCACACTTTAAACCGACACTTGTCCCAATTCAAAGCATACGCAAGGGCGGATTGTTATGGGGTAAATAAAATCTGGAGAAGAAATAAAACGAAAATAGAATCTCACAGCGGAAGGATAAAATATAATAACAAATATACAGTTTCATAAACAGTTTACAAAAGCTTGATTCTTCTTTTACAATAAATATCAGAGTTACACATACCAATACAAGCAATGCAGCGGAATAGAAAGAGTGTGGTGCAATACTATTTGTAAAATAATACTGATTCTTCGTCTTCGTCTTCCAATGCTAAAATCTGCTATCCTGAAACGCTCGGACTGACCCGAGCGAATTTGAAAAGACAAAAACACTCGAGTCAGACTAGAAAATCTTATGTGAGTTAAATAAACAGAAATAAATATGAGTACAGTAACTCAAGAGATGCTCGGGATTTACATCTCCTAAGGATCCGTTAAACTATTTACTATGTAGTATATTGTGCTATTATAATAGTGTCTATTTATAAAATAAACTTACTTTTAAATAGCGTTAAGGCTTTACATTTTCCACCTTAACACGTAAAATGCCAATAGTCTATACAGTACCGTAGTACCTCTTGATCGGGAGGCTACCAGAGGATACTCCATAGGTACGACACAAATAGAAACTCGTAGTAAAGGCTCGATATGGTAGGTGACACGGCACAACTAGGCAATGCCAGGGTAGATATACCAATTGCTATCCAGGCTGGTGGAAACGCGTAGCCCCAGTTACCGCCCACCTCGGACTAACTCCCCAAAATCAAAATATAGAAGTGGCCACTGAATCAAATCCAAGTCAAAGTATAATATCGAAGAGGAGCGTCCGATCATAGGAATGACCTCATTGGCCTGAGAATCGCTCCTGTTTTAGCCACCTTATGCCAACTCACGGGAGTTGGGTCCACGTATTTACCTTACAGGAAACGTCGCCACCACCTACTTCATTCTGGAATCTCCACCGCGTACACGGTTAGTCAAAGTGGTTTTCGGTATCGACAGAGAGTATGTCCATATCCGATCCCGGTCTCTTTGCCAACCAATCGTTATTATAACACCGCGGTCATTTAAAAATAGTTTATACTTTTAAAACCAAAAAAAAAAATCCATTTCAAAACCATAATATTACGATATCATTTCTTCTTTAAAACCCAAAAAGATTCATTTTGACATTATTTTTATAAAACCCAAATCAATGATATCATTTCCCAAATATAAATCTTTTCCAAAAATTATGCCACTTTTAAAATTTATAATTCCTTGTAACCAAATATTTGAATATTAACGTTCAACATAATACTTCGAAATCCATAGTTTTTAAAACCATTACTTTCAAAACTAAATGGTTTGGATATTCAACAATATATAAAATAAGTGATTTAACTTTATGGTTACTTTGTACGGAAAATAATTTACATGGCTTTGTGAATATTTCTTTACTCAATGTTAAAACCATAATCCAAAATATTATTTCAAGTCCCAACCATTCCAATTTTATATATTTTTATATCCATCTTGAGGGTTAATATTTCAACTAAAGTTGGATTTTTATTCTTTCAACAAATCAAATGTTCTATTAATTAGTTTTGAACATTCACATAAAATCCATAAATAATAAGACTTCAATTTCTAGTAATAAAATATATATTTTCCAATTCAAATTATACTAGAATATTCATTTCAATTTATTTTGGGAAAAATCCAATTGTAAATATACTATCTTAAAATTTCCAACTTAACATTTAAACATAGGATATAAATTATCAAACTCCATTTTCTAAATTTTCTTCCATTTTAATAAAGAGATTTATACACCTTTTTATTTCAAAATTTTCAACTTCATATGTATATAAATATGGAAGAAAACATTTATTCAGTATAAAATTTAAGATTTTTATAAACCGTATTCCATCCAAACCATAGAAATCTCATTAAAAATAGTTATATATAGACCGCGGTGCCTGTATATAGTTTTCTATCCTATGGTCAAGTGATACGGATATTTATCATTTCAATCCGCAATTTAAAAAGATAAAACTGCGGTTGTATATCATTTCAAACCGCAATCCCGAATGAAATGTAAATGCATACTAACTTGCAGTTTAATGATATCCAAATAAAACATTCATTCAACAACACATCCATCATCCAATCACACATAGATCAATATCAATCAATAACAATTATATATGTGATCATATATAACAGGTGATAACTGGCAGTTTATTCAAATTAAATTTATCAACTATTAATCTAACAGTTTATTCAGTAATAATTTATACAACTGTTAACTAGCAATTCATATGCAACAATAATTTCCAACAGTCAATTAATACGCAATAAATCAATTAAATTAACAGTTAAATTTAATAAAATGCAATTCAACAGATATGAATGAAATAAACATGCCAGATACCCATAAATAAATTTCTATTCATTTCTAAAACTTATTTAACAAACATAAAAGCTTCTAGTAATTGTGAGTGGGTTAAAACACTCACCTTTTGAATTTAAATCGAATTTAAAATTCGATTTAAACCCAAAAATTCGCCCATCTCGGAATTCATCCAAACCAGCGTCATCAAGTCCGGAATTAAATTACGATCCTAACAAAAGAAATTTCGTGTGAATCCGACTTCGTATGAGAAAGTTATGGCGAAAAATGATGATTGAATTCAAATTGAAAAATAAATAGAAACGACACACAATTAACAACTTACTACGCCACGTCACCTTCTCTCCCAGGCTTCACACGCAGGCACCAATTTGCATGCAACAGTGAGAAACGAACCCAACACGTCCCTTTTTGACCAAAATCCGACCGTCGATTCGACCAACGAACCATATAGATCTAACCCCCTCAGTCCCCTCTCCAATACCCAGAAACCGTTTCTCGATCCGATGAAGTTTTGTGCGATGATGATGAACGGTTTTGGGGCTGTTTGAATTTATTCTGGATGAACGACAGCTCCAATTGAAAAACGAATTTCACCATGAGATTACGCGTATCGAAAACATCAACATAAATTTTTTTGAAAATTTTCTGAGGTGTTTGAATTTTCACTGAATTTTGCAATTTGAAATTGGATCTGAGATGTATACATTGAGGAGAAAGAAGGTTGAAGAAAATGAACGTACAACAGATGAAAAAAGAAGGGAGCTAGGGTTTATAACTGTATATTTATAGATAGGCTAGAGGTAGGGTAGCTAGACTGGATACGCGAACGTACGGAATAAACTATGGCCCAAAAATGGCTATTTTTAATATTTATTAAATAAATTAAAATAAATTATAAATCCAGTTTTTATGTTTCAACTTCTAACAATCCCAAATGGTTTTCCAAGCTTGGATGTGAATTAAAATTTATAAGTATATCAATTTTGCAGTGTTAATTTCTGCGTTTTCTTATTATTTGGGAATTATAAATTTTATTCGCAAAAACCCAATTATTAAATCATATACTCTTATACTCTCACTTAAATCCAATTAGATAAATAGATTTGACTTCCATTCCAACTCATTTGATTGCAAATAAACTTTTTACCATAAATAAAATTCCAAATTATTAATAACTTTATTCCCATTTCCTTTACACACAAACATCGTATTATAAAGGTATCTACATTATTCTCCATTGGTTTGCCTTAACTTATTTAAGGTAACCTTACATTAATATCTATTGCTATGTTTTCAAATTATTCTTCCCTCATTCTTCTTTACTATTATTAATTCCAATCTTAACGAATTCAACATTATAAGTTTGATAAATTTATTAAATTCACTCAATTGTTTACAAATTCCATTTTAAATTCAATAACGTAATATTTTATGTTTAATTCTATTTTATTTATAGTAAATACCCTTTGTTGGATTTAATATTCAAATTATAAATAAAATCTTGCTTTCTAAAGTTATATCAACAATGGTCCAACTAAATTTGAATTAGCTTTAACTTTATTTTATGGAATTAACTATTGCAATAAATCCAAATTGATAAATAAGGCTTGATTCTTATATTAACTACTTTGGTTCCAATTAACCTTTTATGGTGAATATGAATTTCAAGGTATAATTGAAATCTTTATATCCATTTGATTTCACTGTTTCATTTTTATTATTAAATCCATTATAGCCAAATGCATGGAATTAATATACACAAATATTTTAAATCCCAACTTAAGTTTTACTTAACGTATAAATAAACGTTTAAATTTTCTTAATTGCAATAACTCAATTACCTTCATTCTTTTTATTCACGTAGCCAAATCTTGATTTAAAATCTTTACTATAACCCATAGTCTTATTAAAATAGGAATTTACACTACCTGTAACGTTAATTTCCATCAGTAAAGATCTTACACCCTTTGTTCCATAGATTTAGATTTCACAAATTTAGCTACTGCATTAATTCTTATTTATATAACATAAATGTTCATATACTTTGAATTCATTCCCAATTCACCAACTCAATTAATTATGCTTTACAAATGTGTTTCCAATATATAGGTATTTTATACTAATTGTTATCATACCCATAATTACACGCTTATAACTAATTCCCACATTTGCATAAATTTATTAAGTTAGAATGTTTATTAAGGTTTATGCATTTCCAACTTGTACTGATTTTACACAATTATTATGATTTCTCACAGAACGTTAAATTTATTAAATGACCATTTATTATAATTTAATTCCCTTAATTGAATCAATTGCTTATTATTATATATATTCTTTTCATTCTACCATTCGTTCCCATTATAAATTCATTAACGTATTTACACATCTCTATCTTTCAAATATCAATAACCAAACTTGATTACAAACACTGTCCTTATCAATCTTCATAAATTTGTTCAGATCTATACTCCTTTATATAATTAGAGTTTATGTCTCTATTAGATTTCTTTTCACTACAGGCATAAATTATTACTATCTTACTAATTACATCTTTGTATTAATGAACACCATTCAAGTTAATATTTGTACTACATTCACAGATTCAACATTTGTTTGTTTCTTAAAATTAACTTTAAATCAAATTGTGACAATTTGCATTATCCACATTTATCGTCATAAAATCTAATTTACAAGCCTATACTTAATTATTACCCTACAATACGTTTACGTTACTATAATATCCACTCTTCTGTTACTACGTTTCTATAAATTTATTCGTTTATAAATTTATTGTCTGAAAGTTCTCCTTTTATTGACTAGACACAACAATAACCAAAATAATTAATTAGATTCATTTATATACATTAGATAAATGGGTACACTTCTGCAATAATCCTATAAATGAAAATATTTTGGTGCATAAATTTCTACATACTTAGTGCATTCATTTATTAAATTACAAATTTCCTCAATCCACATAAATCACCCATTCACATAGTTTAATTTAGCGTTTATTTAAATCTTCGTTTATACATTTAGAGTTTCTACTAAATTGAATTACACAACTTATGAACTTTAACAAATTTAGTTCACTTAATAAATTTTCTAATGTTTATTAAATTGCAATCCAATCCAGTTATCATTTCATTAATACCATTTAATCAGCTAATTATAACTAATAGCCACCCACCAATTTACGTTAATTCAATCCATGCCATATAAGTATTTAATTGTCAACATTAAATTACAATCACCATATCAATTTCTACATTTATTCTTAAACAAATTAAAATTTATATCAAATTAATTTATTAAATATTATTAATTCACAAGTCGTTACACTCTCCCCCACTCAAAACTTTTCATCCCCGAAAAGGAAAAGAAGGGAGAAGGAAGAATAAAATAGTGCATCTTATTTCAAATATTAACTTATAAACAATATTTTACTGGATTAATTCCCTTTAATGAAATACACTTGTTTTATAATCATTATATCCTTTAATACTTGAATTATTAAAGTTGGAAAAATATTTTCACAAAATTCTAAGTCCAAAATTTTCTGAAAATTTTGGCAGAGTCTCCTTTGTACGGAGGGACTCTGGAGAAAATATAATATCCAAGTATACAAATATATTACACATATTATCCAAATAAAATATCCCACATGGGAAAATATATAAAACATCACTTTAAACGTAATCCGAAAACGTACCTATTTGTCGGGCAATACGCTTATATTTTTATGGAACCAAAGCAATAGCAGTGGCTTCCATCACCTGTATTCACTTATATAATCTAAAAGTTAAATATTTATTTTACAGTGAAATGTTTGGGTAGATTCAATCCTTCATATCCAATCAATTGCAACAACCATACATTTTAACAAACAGCACACACCACAACAAACAGTCGTTCAATCCAACAAACAATCAGTTGTTCGGGTTCAAATTTTTGAAATCATACATCAACCAAACAATTCAAACCAACATCAAGATAGCTTATTATACATTTGTTTCATAATTCAGTGGTTAAATTTTCTTTCCTTCATTTATGGAGGAATTTCTTTGTTTCTTACAAGTTTTATTTTCCAACTATCACAAAATTCATTATATTTGTATTTCCTTTTTATTACTTAAGTTTATAAAATAAATTCTCATTAATAACAACAATTATTTGAATATCTTCATTTCCTTACTCTTCACTTGTAAGATTTCCCTTAAATTCTAAATCTGCTAACATTCATTCTTATAAGTGGAAGTTTTTATTTATCCATTGACTATGAATTGCAGTCATTTAATTTTTCCTATTTTCCATTATATTAGAATAGGGAAAATTAAAACATACTTAAGTCAATAATCATACAATCAATTCTTATTTTGAATTTCATTTTATATACTTAGGTTCATATCATCTATTAATAATTCTTAACCCTTTTCAGTAAAATTTCAATTATAACCTAAGTTTATACCATTAAATTCTTATTATAACAGTAATTTATTGAATACTTCATTTTTCCTAAATTCCTACTTGTAAAATATTCAATTCCTGTTTCTCATTTAACACTTCAACTTTTATATTTAGGTAAGTTATTTATGTTAAGGAAATTGCAATTGAACTTATACAAGTTTAATCTCCATTCTTTTAATTAAATTTAATGTTTATCCATATTACTCTTTGTCTCATATGTATGCAAATTCATCTTTATAGCTTTGCAATTATTCTCTTATTTCAATTAGAGGTTTCAATTCATTTATTACTTAACTTTTATTTCACTAACAAATTTTAAACAATTAATTAACGGAAAAATTTAGAATTAAGTACCGGGTTAAATTTCAATTTATTTTCAAATAATAGATAAATAAGTTCTTACAACTCAATATCTCTAATTATAGTTAGAGCAATAAAAGAAATTTTTTTTAGAAAATTTCAAATAAATCTGTAGTAGAATTCACTACAGTAGCCTTTCCCCTTCGAAACCCGAAAATGAAAGTCGATGATGCGGCCGCCATCACCGAAATTATTTTCCAGCGACAGAGAGGAAAGTACAAAATTTATTCTCTCCAAAATCTTCTTTAAAACAATTCTTCCAAATTATACTAAATACTTATATAAGAAAATACTTATAAACCAAATCATTATATTTCATAAATCCTTTGAAAGCAGATTTTCAAAATCCCGGACTTAAGTTCTAAAATCTCCCATTTGATTTATAATAATTTCAACTTAGCTTCAATTTATTATAAAATATTTTTTTTTCCTAACACCCAATCTATAGCAACCAAATATATATATATATATATATATCTTTATAAAAATATTTTTATATATAGAAAATATAACAGGCAAAATTCTTTCATTCACCTATATTAAAACAAATATTATGTCGGTCTGTCCTATTAAGTGTTTAGAAATCCCTATTGTTGACATAGCGTCCCATGCATCAACCAGAATTTATAAATACAAAGCGGAACAGATTAACACAATATAAAAATCTTTTTATTAATACTAACAAATACGCTCTCTCATATATATACACTCAGCGACTCCCATAGGATATTTCTACCCTATTAACAAAGAGTCAAACCCCACAAAGCCAAGGTTTATCGCTAAACCAAAGCTCTGATACCAGATGTAACGTCCACTCTTTGCGCACACTTTAAACCGACACTTGTCCCAATTCAAAGCATACGCAAGGGCGGATTGTTATGGGGTAAATAAAATCTGGAGAAGAAATAAAACGAAAATAGAATCTCACAGCGGAAGGATAAAATATAATAACAAATATACAGTTTCATAAACAGTTTACAAAAGCTTGATTCTTCTTTTACAATAAATATCAGAGTTACACATACCAATACAAGCAATGCAGCGGAATAGAAAGAGTGTGGTGCAATACTATATGTAAAATAATACTGATTCTTCGTCTTCGTCTTCCAATGCTAAAATCTGCTATCCTGAAACGCTCGGACTGACCCGAGCGAATTTGAAAAGACAAAAACACTCGAGTCAGACTAGAAAATCTTATGTGAGTTAAATAAACAGAAATAAATATGAGTACAGTAACTCAAGAGATGCTCGGGATTTACATCTCCTAAGGATCCGTTAAACTATTTACTATGTAGTATATTGCGCTAGTATAATAGTGTCTATTTATAAAATAAACTTACTTTTAAATAGCGTTAAGGCTTTACATTTTCCACCTTAACACGTAAAATGCCAATAGTCTATACAGTACCGTAATACCTCCCGATCGGGAGGCTACCAGAGGATACTCCATAGGTACGACACAAATAGAAATTCGTAGTAAAGGCTCGATATGGTAGGTGACACGGCACAACTAGGCAATGCCAGGGTAGATATACCAATTGCTATCCAGGCTGGTGGAAACGCGTAGCCGCAGTTACCGCCCACCTCGGACTAACTCCCCAAAATCAAAATATAGAAGTGGCCACTGAATCAAATCCAAGTCAAAGTATAATATCGAAGAGGAGCGTCCGATCATAGGAATGACCTCATTGGCCTGAGAATCGCTCCTGTTTTAGCCACCTTATGCCAACTCGAGTTGGGTCCACGTATTTACCTTACAGGAAATGTCGCCACCACCTACTTCATTCTGGAATCTCCACCGCGTACACGGTTAGTCAAAGTGGTTTTCGGTATCGACATAGAGTATGTCCATATCCGATCCCGGTCTCTTTGCCAACCAATCGTTATTATAACACCGCGGTCATTTAAAAATAGTTTATACTTTTAAAACCAAAAAAAAATCCATTTCAAAACCATAATATTACGACATCATTTCTTCTTTAAAACCCAAAAAGATTCATTTTGACATTATTTTTATAAAACCCAAATCAATGATATCATTTCCCAAATATAAATCTTTTCCAAAAATTATGCCACTTTTAAAATTTATAATTCCTTGTAACCAAATATTTGAATATTAACGTTCAACATAATACTTCGAAATCCATAGTTTTTAAAACCATTACTTTCAAAACTAAATGGTTTGGATATTCAACAATATATAAAATAAGTGATTTAACTTTATGGCTACTTTGTACGGAAAATAATTTACATGGCTTTGTGAATATTTCTTTACTCAATGTTAAAACCATAATCCAAAATATTATTTCAAGTCCCAACCATTCCAATTTTATATATTTTTATATCCATCTTGAGGGTTAATATTTCAACTAAAGTTGGATTTTTATTCTTTCAACAAATCAAATGTTCTATTAATTAGTTTTGAACATTCACATAAAATCCATAAATAATAAGACTTCAATTTCTAGTAATAAAATATATATTTTCCAATTCAAATTATACTAGAATATTCATTTCAATTTATTTTGGGAAAAATCCAATTGTAAATATACTATCTTAAAATTTCCAACTTAACATTTAAACATAGGATATAAATTATCAAACTCCATTTTCTAAATTTTCTTCCATTTTAATAAAGAGATTTATACACCTTTTTATTTCAAATTTTTCAACTTCATATGTATATAAATATGGAAGAAAACATTTATTCAGTATAAAATTTAAGATTTTTATAAACCGTATTCCATCCAAACCATAGAAATCTCATTAAAAATAGTTATATATAGACCGCGGTGCCTGTATATAGTTTTCTATCCTATGGTCAAGTGATACGGATATTTATCATTTCAATCCGCAATTTAAAAAAATAAAACTGCGGTTGTATATCATTTCAAACCGCAATCCCGAATGAAATGTAAATGCATACTAACTTGCAGTTTAATGATATCCAAATAAAACATTCATTCAACAACACTTCCATCATCCAATCACACATCGATCAATATCAATCAATAACAATTATATATGTGATCATATATAACAGGTGATAACTGGCAGTTTATTCAAATTAAATTTATCAACTATTAATCTAACAGTTTATTCAGTAATAATTTATACAACTGTTAACTAGCAATTCATATGCAACAATAATTTCCAACAGTCAATTAATACGCAATAAATCAATTAAATTAGCAGTTAAATTTAATAAAATGCAATTCAACAGATATGAATGAAATAAACATGCCATATACCCATAAATAAATTTCTATTCATTTCTAAAACTTATTTAACAAACATAAAAGCTTCTAGTAATTGTGAGTGGGTTAAAACACTCACCTTTTGAATTTAAATCGAATTTAAAATTCGATTTAAACCCAAAAATTCGCCCGTCTTGGAATTCGTCCAAACCAGCGTCATCAAGTCCGGAATTAAATTACGATCCTAACAAAAGAAATTTCGTGTGAATCCGACTTCGTATGAGAAAGTTATGGCGAAAAACGATGATTGAATTCAAATTGAAAAATAAATAGAAACGACACACAATTAACAACTTACTACGCCACGTCACCTTCTCTCCCAGGATTCACGCGCAGGCACCAATTTGCACGCAACAGTGAGAAACGAACCCAACACGTCCCTTTTTGACCAAAATCTGACCGTCGATTCGACCAACGAACCATATAGATCTAACCCCCTCAGTCCCCTCTCCAATACCCAGAAACCGTTTCTCGATCCGATGAAGTTTTGTGCGATGATGATGAACGGTTTTGGGGCTGTTTGAATTTATTCTGGATGAACGACAGCTCCAATTGAAAAACGAATTTCACCATGAGATTACGCGTATCGAAAACATCAACATAAATTTTTTTGAAAATTTTCTGAGGTGTTTGAATTTTCACTGAATTTTGCAATTTGAAATTGGATCTGAGATGTATACATTGAGGAGAAAGAAGGTTGAAGAAAATGAACGTACAACAGATGAAAAAAGAAGGGAGCTAGGGTTTATAACTGTATATTTATAGATAGGCTAGAGGTAGGGTAGCTAGACTGGATACGCGAACGTACGGAATAAACTATGACCCAAAAATGGCTATTTTTAATATTTATTAAATAAATTAAAATAAATTATAAATCCAGTTTTTATGTTTCAACTTCTAACAATCCCAAATGGTTTTCCAAGCTTGGATGTGAATTAAAATTTATAAGTATATCAATTTTGCAGTGTTAATTTCTGCGTTTTCTTATTATTTGGGAATTATAAATTTTATTCGCAAAAACCCAATTATTAAATCATATACTCTTATACTCTCACTTAAATCCAATTAGATAAATAGATTTGACTTCCATTCCAACTCATTTGATTGCAAATAAACTTTTTACCATAAATAAAATTCCAAATTATTAATAACTTTATTCCCATTTCCTTTACACACAAACATCGTATTATAAAGGTATCTACATTATTCTCCATTGGTTTGCCTTAACTTATTTAAGGTAACCTTACATTAATATCTATTGCTATGTTTTCAAATTATTCTTCCCTCATTCTTCTTTACTATTATTAATTCCAATCTTAACGAATTCAACATTATAAGTTTGATAAATTTATTAAATTCACTCAATTGTTTACAAATTCCATTTTAAATTCAATAACGTAATATTTTACGTTTAATTCTATTTTATTTGTAGTAAATACCCTTTGTTGGATTTAATATTCAAATTATAAATAAAATCTTGCTTTCTAAAGTTATATCAACAATGGTCCAACTAAATTTGAATTAGCTTTAACTTTATTTTATGGAATTAACTATTGCAATAAATCCAAATTGATAAATAAGGCTTGATTCCTATATTAACTACTTTGGTTCCAATTAACCTTTTATGGTGAATATGAATTTCAAGGTATAATTGAAATCTTTATATCCATTTGATTTCACTGTTTCATTTTTATTATTAAATCCATTATAGCCAAATGCATGGAATTAATATACACAAATATTTTAAATCCCAACTTAAGTTTTACTTAACGTATAAATAAACGTTTAAATTTTCTTAATTGCAATAACTCAATTACCTTCATTCTTTTTATTCACGTAGCCAAATCTTGATTTAAAATCTTTACTATAACCCATAGTCTTATTAAAATAGGAATTTACACTACCTGTAACGTTAATTTCCATCAGTAAAGATCTTACACCCTTTGTTCCATAGATTTAGATTTCACAAATTTAGCTACTGCATTAATTCTTATTTATATAACATAAATGTTCATATACTTTGAATTCATTCCCAATTCACCAACTCAATTAATTATGCTTTACAAATGTGTTTCCAATATATAGGTATTTTATACTAATTGTTATCATACCCATAATTACACGCTTATAACTAATTCCCACATTTGCATAAATTTACTAAGTTAGAATTTTTATTAAGGTTTATGCATTTCCAACTTGTACTGATTTTACACAATTATTATGATTTCTCACAGAACGTTAAATTTATTAAATGACCATTTATTATAATTTAATTCCCTTAATTGAATCAATTGCTTATTATTATATATATTCTTTTCATTCTACCATTCCTTCCCATTATAAATTCATTAACGTATTTACACATCTCTATCTTTCAAATATCAATAACCAAACTTGATTACAAACACTGTCCTTATCAATCTTCATAAATTTGTTCAGATCTATACTCCTTTATATAATTAGAGTTTATGTCTCTATTAGATTTCTTTTCACTACAGGCATAAATTATTACTATCTTACTAATTACATCTTTGTATTAATGAACACCATTCAAGTTAATATTTGTACTACATTCACAGATTCAACATTTGTTTGTTTCTTAAAATTAACTTTAAATCAAATTGTGACAATTTGCATTATCCACATTTATCGTCATAAAATCTAATTTACAAGCCTATACTTAATTATTACCCTACAATACGTTTACGTTACTATAATATCCACTCTTCTGTTACTACGTTTCTATAAATTTATTCGTTTATAAATTTATTGTCTGAAAGTTCTCCTTTTATTGACTAGACACAACAATAACCAAAATAATTAATTAGATTCATTTATATACATTAGATAAATGGGTACACTTCTGCAATAATCCTATAAATGAAAATATTTTGGTGCATAAATTTCTACATACTTAGTGCATTCATTTATTAAATTACAAATTTCCTCAATCCACATAAATCACCCATTCACATAGTTTAATTTAGCGTTTATTTAAATCTTCGTTTATACATTTAGAGTTTCTACTAAATTGAATTACACAACTTATGAACTTAAACAAATTTAGTTCACTTAATAAATTTTCTAATGTTTATTAAATTGCAATCCAATCCAGTTATCATTTCATTAATACCATTTAATCAGCTAATTATAACTAATAGCCACCCACCAATTTACGTTAATTCAATCCATGCCATATAAGTATTTAATTGTCAACATTAAATTACAATCACCATATCAATTTCTACATTTATTCTTAAACAAATTAAAATTTATATCAAATTAATTTATTAAATATTATTAATTCACGGGTCGTTACAAAGAGGAGCGCCAGAAATTTCTATACGTACAGAAATGTGAAATAGAAGGGCTGCTAGGGTTATAACAATATATATAGGCAGATCAAAATAGAAAGAAATGGGTCCGATTGGTTTGAGTTTTTAACGATAATTGACCCAAAAAGCCCGTTTCGATTCCGGAACGGAAATGGTCAACCCATATATCAAAATATATGTTTTTAAATATTTTAAATGCAATGAAATAGGTTTTAAGTCCAAATTCCATCATATGAAGAAGTTATGCTTAAATCAACTTATTTCAAATTGATTTTTTTCAAGGCGTTTCGAGCCCATACGATCAAACGACAAGTCCGATCGCTACGAAATTTGAAATCCTACAATAATTCACTGTTACGAATCCGATAAAACTGGTTTTGTCAAAATCCGAGTCTATGGCCAAAATGGCTATTTTTACATTAGTTAAATAAATTAATAATTAATTAATTAAATCAAAATTTTAATTTCGATCCTATAATTGACAAATTTTATCGTTTTTAAATTTCTTAATCATTTACACAAATTTAAATAAATTTAGATGTCAATTTAGAGTTGATAAATTTATCAATATCAGTGTTAATCTCAATTTCATTAAATTTAGAAATTATAACTTTAGTTTCCAATAATTCCATTTAATTCACTTTTCATTCTATTATTCAATTCATTGCTGTCATCCGGATGAAATTAACATTGGATTCATGATCTATTACATTAATATTATCAAATTCCATCTAAATTTCAATTAACATAATATTTAGATATTCAATTTCATTTAATTGCAGTTTATCCAATTATTATAGTTCAAATCCCAATAAATTGATATATCTTTATTTCCATTCCTTTAATTCAACAAATTGTCCTATTATGAATAACATAAACATTATTTTCAAATATTACCTTAATTAACATTAACGTAATATTTAATTTAGATTTTTTGCAATTGATTCAATTCAATTTAATGGATTAAAAATATATCGGTAACTTATAATAATTATTGCCACTAACTCTTAATCATACTTTATTATCAACAACAAATATTATAATTACTTATCTAACATTGATTTTATCAAAATACAGTTTATTGCGTATTATTTCAACAACTAATATAACTTTGAATTATTTCTAAATTTACTATTTACAATCAATTATAACCCTATAATTATTTCAATTAATTGGGGTCTACATTAATTTAGTTATTTATTAACTTGCACTAACATTATTACCTTAATTTACATTCAGTTACTATTAATCAATATATTATTTTATTGGTTAATTTCAATACTTATTTTTATTTACTTATTTTCAATTTTATAACAAAGTTAACAAATTTGCACTATTTCATTATTGCGATTTCACTCTAATTGTCAATAGTTAATTTTAATCACCATTGCTACATTTCATTTTAGCGTTCATTTCAATATTAAATTATAAAGTTTTTTTTCAAATTAAATTAAAAAATCTCGTTAAAATAACAAATCTTATTATCGGAAATTTACGGGTCGTTACACTCTCCCCCCTTAAAATTTTTCGTCCCCGAAAAGGAAAAATGAGGGAAAAGAAGGAATTGAGTAAACAATACATCTTATTCAAAAATATTAACTTTATAAACAAATAAACTTACAAAATTAATTAATTTAAATAAAATATACCAATTTATAACAATTAAATCTTTTTATACTTAAATTAATTAGGTTTGGAGAACAAGTTTCAAAAAATTTCTAAGTCCAAAATTTACGGAAAATTTGACAGAGCTCCTTTATACGGAGAGGCTCGGGAGAAAATATAATATAAAATATAAAAATATATATCACAATATCTCAAAATAATATATCCCAACAACGGAAAAAATAATATAATAACGCTATAAAACCGTAGTTCAAGAACGTACCTATTTGTCGGGTAAACAAACGCTTAATTATGAAACCAAAAGCAGTAGCGATTGCTTCCATAACCTGCATTTCACTTATATAATCTAAAAAGAGTTAATAGTTATATAAAATGAAATATTTAAAGTTGTTTCAACCACTAGCAAACAAATCAATATCAAACAACAACAATCACTTGCAACCAATATACAATCAAAATCAACACAATCAATTATCCATTTATATCAAACTAAATAATAGTTGTTCGGGTTCAAAATCATCCAATTGTGCAAAATGAAAATAAACTACTAAGTGCATAATGTACTCAACAGTCTTAGATGAAACTAAATAGATTATTTATACATTCAAAAAATTTCAAACAGTAGATCAAGTTCATTCTTATTTATTTCATTCCATAACATTCGTTGTTTGATTTCCTTTTCATTCATATAATGATTTACCTTTTCAATTTACATTTATTTCTTGCAAATTTTCATTTCATCCATTGATTCAGTGTTTATTTCACTTATTTGCACTTATACTTACATAAATTCATTTTTATTTATTCATATCATATAAATTTTCTTTTATTGTATTACATTCATTTATTCACTACTTAATTTCATTTATTTACAGTATTCATCTTCTACTTATTTTTATTATAAATAACCTCAACATTTACTTAAGTTTATTATCATTTCTTTATAACTTTTCTATTATATTTAATTAGTGGCCTTTCAGTCATACTTAAGTTTACAACAATCATAACATTAAATTCTTATTTATAAAACAAATCCATTGAACACTTTCATTACATAAGTTTACTTGTACAATTTCCATTACATCTTCTTATTAGACATTTCAACTTTTAAATCCTTTGGTAAGTTATATATATGCTTTTTAAAAATGCAATTGACATTTATACAAGTTTTTCTCATTTCTTTTTAAATTAATTTAATGTTCAAAAATCATTTCTTTTGTTTTTATAGGTTACAAATTTCAACTTTATTGTTATTTCATTTATAACCTAGCATTTGATCTCTTATTTCATTTAGAGGTTCCAATAATTAATTAGTTACATTCCATTTCACTACAATAATTGAAACTATTAATTAACGGAAATTAAGAACTAAATACCTGGTTTAATTTCAAATCATTTTAAAATGATAATAAATATATACTTGCAACTTATATATCCAACTATATTTAAAACAATTTGAGATTTATATTTGTTTATCAAAATGAATCAGTAGTAAAACTACTACAGTGGACTTCCCACTTAGAAACTCGAAAATGAATGTCGATGATGCGTGCACTCATCACCGAAATTATTTTCCAGCGACAAAGAGGGGAGTAACAAAACTTATTTCTTTCCCAAAATTTCTTTTAAAACATTACTTTCAAATTATATTGAAATATTTATATCAGAAAATACTTCTAATAATATTATTATTATATTCCAAAATCATTCGAAAGAAATTTTCAAAACCCCAGAACTTATGTTCTAAAATTTTCAATTTTCAAAACAGAACCGTGTAGCGGAACGATAAAATATAATAATCGAATAACAGTTCATGAAGCTGTTTTATAAAAATTTGATTATACTTGTACAACACATATCAAAGTTACAAATACCAGGGAATAATAAATAATGCAGCGGAACAATATGAATGTACTAGAATGATATAATAAACAATAGTAATACAATCATCGTCTTCGTCCTCCAGAAATAAGTTCTTCCAACCCTGAAATGCTCAGACTGACTTGAGTGAATTGAAAAGACAAAACACTCGAATCAGAACTAAAAGATCTTATGTAAGTTAAACAAATGGTAAAAATATGAGTGGAATGGCATCAGGGATGTTTACGGGATTTGACATCTTCTATCTAGTGTCAAACGTGTGTGCAATAACTTAAGAGTTGCTTGAGATTTACATCTCCTAAGGATCCGTTAAACTATCTACTACATAGTAATATACGCTATTATAATAGTGTCTACAGTAAAGTATAATATAAATTAAAAATAGCATTAAGGCTTTACATTTTCCACCTTAACACACTTTTCTATTCCCATAGTCTATACAGTACCGTAATCTCCTCAGTACCGGACGTCGTCAGAGGGCACTCCATAGATATGGTACAAAACCAAAATCGTATAAGGCGCACTAGGGTAGGTGACACGACATACAAGGCAATGCCAGGGTAGATATACCAATTACGCATCTGGTCTGGTGGTAACGCGTAGCAGCTACTACCGCTCACCTCGAGCCACACCCCCAAAATCAAAATTCAAAAGTGGCCATCAAATCAATCCAAAGTCAGAATATAATATCAAAGGAGTGTGTCCGGTAAGAGGGGCTACCTCCTTGGCCCGAGAATTGCTCCTGTTTTAGCCACCTTATGCCAACTCATGGGAGTTAGGTCCACGTATATACCTTAATAGAACGTCGCCACCATCCTACTTCATTTTGGAATCTCCATCGCGTACACAGTTGTTAAAGTGGTTTTCGGAGTTGGCAGAGAGTGACAATTCCCGATCCCGGTCTCTTTAACAACCAAACGTTATTATAACACCGCGGTCATTTCAAAATAATTTATACTTCAAAACCAGAATATAATATTCATTCCAAAACCATATAAATATGATATCATTTCCATTTTTAAAACCAAATCAATATGATATCATTTTAAAAAACCCAAATCAATATAATATCATTTTTATTTCAAATATATCCCTTTCCGAAATCATAGCACTTTCAAAGTTATAACATATTGAAATTAAAACACTTGAATATAACACTTTCAAATTTTAATACCTTGAAACTCATAACTTTGATTCCACCACTTAAATGGTTTAAATATTTAAATACTTTATATAATAAAATAGCTTTTAAATTTCACAAATCAAATCCAACACAACTCGAATTTCTACATTTTATATTTAACCAAATTCCAAATCACAAATTTAAATTCAATTCAGTTTTCCAAATAAACTATCCCAAATTTATCGATTTCAAAACAGATTTGATCCACAGAATAAACCATTTCAAATTCTAAATATTTCAAACTTAAAGTATTCAACAATTTCAAAACTAAGTTTGGTAATTACAATTCAACAATTAAATTTTCTATTATTTAGTGTTGAAATATTTTACATGATAAATCCATTATCATTTAAATAAAGCTCAAATTACAAATAACTAAATATTTCCTTCAATCTATTTACTTGAAATATTCATTTAATTCACCTTAAACAAAAATCAAGTTATAAGAATCATACGTTCTAAAATTTCAAATTTTATGAATTTCACATTTACTTATTTGAGTTTAATTCTTAAATAAACTCAATTTCAAATAAATCTCCAATTTATCTCCCAACCTTAATTTATTTAAATCATTATACACTCTATATTAAAATATAATTTAAATACTTACCCACGTTATACTTTATTAAAATCAAACTCTATTATTAAACTTATTTTTTTAATTTAACAATTTATACATAGCTTAAATTCAAGAGTTTAACTATATATAAAAATAATATTTATATAATATCAAAAATCCATATTTATTTAACCATATATTTCTTTCTAAAACCATAGAAATCACTTCAAAATATTTTATATATAGACCACGGTGTCTGTATATAGTTTTGTACCCTATGGTCAAGTGATACAGATATTTATCATTTCAATCAGTAATTTAAAACATAAATACGGTTATATATTATTTCAAATCGCAATCTCGAATGAAATAAAATCCATAACAACATGCAGTTTATAATAATATAAAACACATTATCCATTCATCCAATATCAATCATCAAACATTTATCACAATCATCATCCAATTTAATCAACAACATCAATATAGAACAGATAATAAATAACAGGTATCTACTGATAGTTTATATTCAATAATAAATTAAATAACAATTTAACTGGCAGTTCATATACAATATTACATTAAATAACAATTTAATTCAACAAACTCAATTTAACTGAGATGATTATTAAAATTATGCCAAAAGTCAGAAATAAATTTCTAATCAAATCAAAAATTAATTTAACATATATAAGAAATTTTAGAAGTTGTGAGTGGGTTAAAACACTCACCATTGAATTTAAATTGAATTTAAATTCAAAATAAGCCCAAAATTTGAACGGTCTCCAAATTTGTCCAAATTAGCGTCAAAATGTTTGGAATTCTAATACGATCCCAGTAAAACAAACTATGCATGAATCCGAGATCGTATGAAAAAGTTATGAAAATTAGAAGATTGAAAAATTCTGGTCCTGGGTCAACTTCGGGTTCAAGTTCAGCCCACCGCCTCAATTCCCGATGCTTGCTTGGATTTTTTGTCAAAACGACCAGGAGCAACCCGAGTCATTTTCTTCCTGACCCAAAGTTGATGCAGGGTTTTTTCCTCTGAAACTCGAAGCGCGACCCGAAGTTGCTGCATATTCGCAAAAGATTCTTGTTTTTTTGGAATTGAAATTGAATTGGGAAGATTAGGGTTTTCATCCATTAAGGAAGAGGAGCAGCAGAAATTTCTATACCTATAGAAATGAGAAATAGAAGGGCTACTGGGGTTTATAACGATATATGTATATATATGCATAACAAAATAGAAAGAAATAGGCCCGATTGGTTTGAGTTTTTAACGATAATTGACCCGCAATGCCCGTTTCAATTCCGAAACGGAAATGGGTCAACCCATATATCAAAATATATGTTTTTAGATATTTCAAACACAATGGAATATGTTTCATGTCCAAATTCCATCGCATGAAGAATTATGCTAAAATCAAGTTATTACAAATTGATTTCAATTGATTTCAATTAATATTTTAAGGCGTTTCATGCCCGTACGATTAAATGAAAAGTCCGATCGCTACGGAACTTGAAATCCTATAATAATTCACTGTTACGAATCCGATAAAACTGGTTTCGTCGTAATCCGAGTCTATGGCCAAAATGGCTATTTTTACATTAAATAAGTAAATAAATAAATTAAATCAAAATTTTAATTTCGATCCTACAAATGACAAATTTTATCATTTTTAAATTTCTTAATCATTTACAAAAATTTAAATAAATTTAGATGTCAATTTGGAGTTGATAAATTTATCACTTTCAGTGTTTATGTCAATTTCATTAAATTCAGAAATTATAAATTTAATTTCCAATATTTCCATTTAATTCACTTTTCATTCTATTATTCGATTCATTGCTGTCAGCCGGATGAAATTAACATTGGATTCATGATCTATAACATTAATATTCTCAAATTCCATCTAAATTTCAATTAACGTAATATTTAGAATTAAATTTCATTTAATTGTAGTTAATCCAATTATTATAGTTCAAATCCCAATAAATTGATAAATATTTATTTCCATTCCTTTATTTCAACAAATTTTCCTATTATGAATAACATTAACATTATTTCCAAATATTACCTTAATTAACATTAACGTAACATTTAATTTAGATTTATTGCAATTGATTCAATTCAATTTAATGGATTAAAAATATATCGGTAACTTACAGAAATTATTGCCACTAACTCTTAGTCATACTTCATTATCAACAACAAATATTATAATTACTTATCTCACAATGATTTTATCAAAATATTGTTTATTGCGTATTATTTCATCAACTAATATAACTTTGAATTATTTCCAAATTTACTATTTACAATCAATTATAACCCTACAATTGTTTCAATTAATTGGGGACCACATTAATTTAGTTATTTATTAACTTGCATTAATATTATTACCTTAATTTACATTCAGTTACTATTAATCAATATATTATTTTATTGCTTAATTCAATACTTTCTTTTATTTACTTATTTTCAATTTTATAACCAAGTGCAACAAATTTGCACTATTTCATTATTGATATTTCAATCTAATTGTCAATAGTTAATTTTAATCACCATTGCTAGATTTCATTTTAAGGTTCATTTCAATATTAAATTATAAAGTTTTTTTTCAAATTAAATTACAAAATCTCGTTAAAATAACAAATCTTATTAACGGAAATTTACGAGTCGTTACTGTAACGACCCTGGATTTTGGCCCCGTCTATTTTAATAAATATTTAATCTAATTAAATAAAATGTGAACTGATCATATTAAAATGAGTATACTTTTGGAAAGATTGCCATTTGTTTATAATATATATTGGTATTTCGAAAGAAAATGAAATTTGAAAATTTGAAATAAATATCTCAATAACATTTACAATAAAAATCTATCTTATATAATTTAATTAAAATACTTTACTTTGTTTACATTAGTAAATATACATATAGATAATAATGTTTGAAGTTCTAAAATAAAGTTTCTTAACCATATTTTTAATAAAATTTACCTTATATAATTAAATTAAAATGTTTTACATTGCTAACATTTGATAAATACATGTATATGGATGATAATGTTTAAAGATTAAAATCTAATTCTAGCAATATAAAATATAAATAGATGATAAGTTCAATATTGAATACTAATATTAATGTAAGTCACGATATAAATATAAATAAATAAGTAAACTCATGAATCTAAGTTTAATATTGATAGTCAAAATACAAATCAAAATAAAAATATAAATCAAAACAAGAATTAAGTAGTTAATACTTGCAACATCAGTTTAAATTTGCAAGACCAAAGTATGAAAACACAAGTGTATTAAAACTAAACCTGACACAAATACATATGTATAAATTATTTAAGCAAGAAGACAAATATTTAATATATTTTCCTAACAAAACAATAACACAACAAATCTTCATTTACAAGTCAAATTTCTAACTTGCAAAATGAACATCTGCCTACAGAATATCTTCACATATAAAACAAAGTATAAAAAGAGAACACAAGTGTATATACAACATAACTTTAACATTTGTAAAAAAAGCATAAATTAAAGCAAGCGAATAAGGTCTAACAAACACATGTATATGGAGTACGAGCTAAAGTATAATATAAACCTGACATAAACATATAAATATGAATTGTGAAGCTAGTAGTTGATAAAACAACATCTTCATTAACAAGATATGTCTACCTGCAAGAGTACTTTTACATACAAAATATCTACACACGGAGAACAATCTAATTATAGTATGTATACACAATAGGAAACCTAAACATTTAATTGCTATCTTCTCAGCCAACAATTTTGTTATTTCAAAATATTTTAAAAACCTGTTCATAAAGGATGAAGCTGACCAGTTACCACCTTCACATGTACATCTTGATATCTTATATATTTAGGTATACATCTTCTTTCCAGTTCGTTCAGCTACCATAGGAAGCCTGAGAAATAAAAAAAAAGAAGGAAAAGCAAGCAAAACCTAGAAAACCTGAGAGAAACAAGAAAGAAAAAGAAGAAGCAAAACTCAAATTTTTATTCAAAATAAAAATAGAACAGAAGACAAAGGTAGTTTCAAATCTTCAGGTTTCATAACATCAAGTATGCTCTGTTCAGCAAAATCTTGCTGATGAGTAAACATCAAATTTAAAGCTTTAAGTTTAATCAAAGACAGTTCAGGATTTATTGATATTATGGTTTGCATATGTGATAGTTTGAATATAACCCTGTGTTGCTTTGATCCTCTCTGTTATTTGTTACAGGGTTGAATTTTTTTTTTCAAACTCAAATTATACTCATCAAATTATTGTAAAGCTCAAGTTTTTTTCAACTAAAACAAGATGGTAACCTAAAACAAGATTTTAAAAATTGATCAAATCATATTTTTTAAGAAAATATACACTGTAATTTTGTTTACAGACAACCAAGTGATAATTTGAAAAAAGTTTGATTGTTGTAAAACATTAATTCAAGATTATATCTTGAAGTATTATTGCAATTTATGATTTTTAAAACAAAAACAAGGATTTTTAATTAAGTATTTCAAGAGAAGTTTGAAATTGAAGAAGGTTTGCAATTTTTTTCAATTACCGACAATCAATTCATTAATAAATTTTGAAATTTGTTCTGAAGCATGTTTGGACATCTGAGATGTTAGGAAAATTGTTGAATTTTTTTTCAAATACAAGAATTGCTCGAACGAGATGGATGTAGGGTTTGGGTTCAAGTGTTTAGTCATGTCTGTAGAGGTGTCGCGTTCGTCTTCATCAAGCGATCGAGTGGCACGGGTTTATGGGGGTTGGTGGTTTATCGTGTTGACGTCATGTGGGCGAAGGTTTGGGTGGTGCAGGTAGCTGGAGCGGGGGTAGCGAGGTGTTTTGCCGAAGGTTTTGACATTGTTTTTTTCAAGCGAATAACGGAATTTTCGAATTCGACTGTTACCAGGTGATTTGAATTTTGATTTCGAGCTTGGGAACAAATTACGACTTGCTGGTGATCTTGGAAGTTCGCCAGAGTCTCACGCACCGCCGTGCACGTGCACGGCAGCGGTGATGTGCATCTGGGGCGATGATGATTTGGGTCGTGTATCGTTCGCTTCGTTCTCGAGATTTGAAGATGGGTTTGAGTTGCTTCTGGGTATCGAGTAGAATGTGTTATCAAGTTTTCTGTTGTGTTTTTTTTTACCTAAATCTTAAACTTTAACTCACTGAAAAAAAGAGACGAAGAACACTAGAGAACGAGGGAGAAGACTCGGGTGTTTGG
Organism: Allium cepa; assembly: GCA_030765085.1. NCBI lineage: Eukaryota > Viridiplantae > Streptophyta > Magnoliopsida > Asparagales > Amaryllidaceae > Allium > Allium cepa. Next base: position 62,841,505 of record CM060931.1, read on the forward strand.
ATGGCTTATTTGAAGTACTACTCGAGATTAATAAGGGAAGTCTCGGTTTCCTTCAAAATAGCAGTAGTATATTTTTAAAGTAAAGCCTAGTGAAAGGATTTTTATCAAGCTATAAATACTGTAAACTTAAAAAGTGTTAAATAATTTTAAGTTAAAAACTTAATACATGTTTTAATTATTTAATACTTAACGATGGTTTAAACTCTTAATTATTATTTTAATTAAATAATTAAGTTAAGTTAAGTATGAAATTAATTAACATTAAAGTGTAGTTGATATTAAATTGATTTTCAAATTTAAAAGAATAAATTTAAATGATTAATTAAGTTGAATAATTAATACCAGTAAATTATTTCTATAAAGTAATTAAGAATAATTACTTTATAATTGTAATTAGAGATTAATTAATGATAAGTAAATTGTAATTAACTACTTCAGTTAACTAATGAATGGTTAGTAGTTAATCAATAAATTAAGTAATTTAATTAAGAATTAAATAAATGATTAATCAAGTAATTAGCAGTTAATAAATGGGTAATTAAGTTTTATTTATTAATAATTAAGGTTTTTAATTAATGAATGAGGAATAGTTAATTCAGTAATTAAGGTTAAATAACTTGATTAAGAAATAATTAACTAAATAGTGTTAAATAGAATAAGTAATTAATTAATAATTAATGATTATTTAGACAGGGTTAAGAGATTAACTCTCAAGTAATTAAGTAACTGATGGATAATTAAGTTCTATAAGTTAATAATTAAAGTTATTAATTAATAATTAGGAGTAATTAACTAAGTAATTAAGATATAATTGTTAATTAAGAGTTGATTATTAATTAAATAATTTGAAATGGAATAAGTAATGAATTATTAACTAATGATTAATCTAACAGGATTAAGAGGTTAATCCTCAAGTAATTGAATGTGACGAGACGGATTTTGCCCGCTCGAAAATCGACATCCATACTTCAAATCGTATTCGAATGCCATAGATTCGACCGTTCAAATCCGATTCGTCGGAGCTTATAACAACATTAAGTAAACAACACAGCGGAATAAAAGAATAATACATTGATATAGAGCTTTGATACAATATCTGATACAACAGATGATCCAATAGATATCAATATACATCAGAGATATTGTGACGACCACCCATGACTCCCGCACCAAAACAAGGGAATAGTGCGCTGAAAGGTGTGCAAGGCAACCATGGATGATAGTCAGGGTAAAATAAAATCGCAGAATCTCTATCGTAACTCACAGCGCATGGATAAAATACAATAGAGAAATATATAGTGAAGTCTCATAACAGAAAAATCATCATATAAGCATCACAGAAGTTTTATACAATCATCTCAACAAATCCATACATCAAGACCTCACTACAAACACTCATCAAATACAGCAGCGGATACCCAGTACATATAAGAAAATAATATGCATAGCCTCCTGCTCGTCTTCGTCATCATCAGCGGAAAACTCTAAGCACAACACCTGCCACCTGCTACCTAGTCTGCCCATCCCAAACATGGATGAACAGCCCAAGGTAATAAGAGGAGACATAAAACCTTGAGTCAGACAAAGTCTTAGTGAGCAGTAAATTAACAATCAAACATACCAAAGAGCATAAGGGATAAAAGGAATAGGAACCAAACCATCCCACTCCACCTCTTTCTACAGTGATAGCCCCCAGACACACACTAAGGAGAAGTAAGCATAACATAGCAGATAAGTAAGGTAAAGCAATAATCACTCGAGTCAAGGACGATGTTTTCCAAATACAAACCCCCAAGGCCTAAACCAAGATCAGATAAGCACCCAGAAAACACCGCTCTTGAAGCCGAATGATGATACAACCAAACATCCAAACATCCATGACTCTGGCTATCACTGTTATCATTGCCTTGATTTCACCGTTAGTTGAATGACCGCCTGTCAAGGGCTAATGGTAACCCCGGTTTAGCCATAACTCCGCACGTCATCGTGACCCGTGCCTAAGCCGAACGCATCAGCCCAGAGTACTAGCACGTCATCATGACCCGTGCCTGGAACGTCATCGTGACCCGTTCCAACGTACCCTTGCTTTGAGTATGCTAGAACCTTCAACAACGATGAGATCTTAGCCTCCTAGTCATCCTCCTCGACGACTACTTCCATACTAGCTCAAGCGCCTCTCAAGCTAACCATTATCCACCCCAACCCGGACCGCATCACCGAGTTATAACTTTGCACGTCGTCATGACCCGTGCTTGGAACGTCTTCGTGACCCGTCCCATCACAACATATGTCTTGCCTCATCACATCATAGCAAAGTCTCTCAACTTGGAACGTCATCATGACCCGTCCCATCTCAACACAAGCCTTGCCTCATCATATCATCGCAAAGTCCCAACTCAACCATGCTTTGCCTTCTCGCATCATGGCAAGATCCCACATCCTCGAATCCATCCATATGAGCTTCCACATCCGCTTCATATGCCATTGGCAGCTTTCACCATTCAAGAGCCTTTCCACTTAGCTTTTGAATCATCTTCAACCATCTTGTTCCAAATCAACTACAAGCTAACTTGGAGCAATCAAATCTAACATACATTCAAACATTCAACCATTCAAACAAGATCTATTAAGCAATATCAATTATAATGGCAATTTCGTAATTAAGTGAGCAAAAGTCCAACATACGTGAAATCATGGTTTTTAGCATAGATCTATCAAATCTAAAACATGGGTTTTGTCTCTAATACTTGATAAATAACTTTCATAGATAAACATCTTCAAATATGATGGATCTACATGCAGACTTAAGGAAAATGCGAGAAAACGCTAACTTTAACACATAAACATATCACCAATCCACTACACTCCTTTGGGTCCGTGTGAGAGATAACTACCACTCACCAAATCACCAAAACAACCTAAAATGAATCAACTACAGATCTGGACAGCAAGGACTTGGACTTGATCCGGAGAAATTTCACTTGAAACGGTGAAATCTAGCCTCTTCGGATGAAAATCTTCAACTTTGGCTCTTGATCTTTGATCTTGATCTTCGATCTTGGATGGATGTTAGAATTAGATTGGAATGGAGAAAAGAAGATGAAGAAATGTTGTAGTCGAGTCTTCAAAATGGCAGCACTTCGTCGCTTCAAAAACCGGTGCCAAAAAGTGAGCCAAACCCCTCTATTTATAGGCTGGAAACCCCTTAGGTCGTCGCCCCTTAGGTCGTCCCCGACCTAACTATGAGTCGTTGCCGACTCATCAGCCCCTACGACCTACGACCTAACCAACACAACATACAACCAAGGCCGACTTACGACTTAACCCAGACGCGACCTAAAACACAGGCCGACCTAACGACTCAACGTACTGCCGACCCAACTGTCACACGACTCAACACACTGCCGCATTTCCTAAGTCCTAGGTCGCCTGACGACTTAACTAGCATGCCGACCTACGACCTAAGACCTTGCCGACTCAACTCCTTGCTGACCTAACACAACGACTTACGACTCAACAATGCTGACCTAACTCCTGCCCAAGCTATCTATAAGTCGCTAACGACTCAAGTCCTGCCGACTTAATACACAGCATCCCTAACACTAAGTCGCTCACGCGACTCAACTTGCCCAGCGGCCTAACACTCCCTTAAGTCGTTCAACGACCTAACTTTTCTTAGGTCGTTGACATACTTAACTCGCCAACAACTGACTCACTAACACGTAGGTCGCTGACTCGTTAACTCTTAGGTCGCTTACTAGACTCCCCAACGACCTAACATCCAAACGACCTATCCCCTTAAGTCGGCTACCTCCATGACTCGTTCGCATGACCTAGGCTCCTACCGACTCAATCATCACATGACCTAAGACGTTAAGTCGGTCACGACTCAATCCCTAACGACCTAGGCTACCAAACGACTTAAGCACTAAGTCGTTGACTAACTTAACTCGTAAATTCGACCTAAGCACCATACGAGTTAACTTCCACACAACTTATCAACACTAACGACCTATAAATTCTACAATCTATCGACACGTAAAATACGGGTCGTTACATTCTCTCCCCCTTAGGAATTTCGCCCTCGAAATTCCAAGCAATCAACAGAAATCAAAGATATTCCGCATGCCTACCATCCATAGCAATCAACAGATCATGCATCCAATTCTAACCTAGCATGCAGAATTCTAAGACTTAGAACAAGCTACAAATTCATGAGATGTCACGACACTTTAGGGCCATACCTCGAAGAGTCCGGGATGAGCTGCCTTCATCCTCTCTTCCTCCTCCCATGTACAGTCGTTAACATCATCACTCCATTGTACCTTGAGCAACGTAATCGTCTTCCTCCTAAGCTGTTTCGTATCGGTTTCAACAATACGAAGCGGCTTACGAGGTCTCGAAACAACAGGATCAACCTCCAAGTCTTCACAGCTATCAGCAAAAACCACCGTAGTTGGGTCGTGCACATACTTCCGTAGATAGGATACATGAAAAACATTGTGCACACCCACCATCTTCTCCGGTAACTCCAATCTATAAGCGAGTTTTCCAATTCGCTTGATAATCGGGAATGGTCCAACAAATCTCGGAGTTAACTTTCCTTTGTTCCCGAATCTAATAACATTCTTCAATGGAGAAATCTTCACAAAAACCCTATCACCCACGTCGAATTCCAAATCCTTTCGACGATTATCTGCATAACTTTTCTGACGATCTTGGGCTGCCTTCATTCGTTGCCGAATGATCTCTATACAATCTGAAGTCTGTCGAATCATCTCTGGCCCAAGTATCAGCTTTTCTCCGGTTTCCAACCAACATGTCGGAGAGTTACACGGTCTTCCATATAATGCCTCATATGGTGCCATACCGATACTCGACTGATAACTGTTATTATAAGCAAACTCCACCAAATGAAGGTGATCTTCCCATGATCCTCCGAAGTCCAAAACACATGCTCTAAGAAGATCTTCCAAAACTCGGTTGACTCTCTCAGTCTGACCATCTGTTTGAGGGTGATAAGCTGTACTCAAACACAACTCGGTTCCCAAAACTTCCTGGAAGCTCTTCCAAAATCTACTAGTGAACAATGGGTCTCGATCGCTCACTATACTCTTCGGAACACCATGGAAACGAACTATCCACTTAACATACAACTCAGCCAACTTCGATGCAGTCCTAGTCGATCGAACAGGAATGAATCTTGCACTCTTGGTCAAACGATCTACGATGACCCAAATCCCTTCATTTCCCGCTCTTGTCCTAGGTAGACCATCGATAAAATCCATCGACACCTGCTCCCACTTCCATGTAGGAACCTCTAATGGCTGAAGCAATCCACTGGGCTTCTTCTGCTCAGCTTTCACCAACTGGCAATTCATACACTTGGAAATAAAATTTCCAACATCCTTCTTCATACCTTCCCAGTAGTAGGTTCTCTTCATATCCCGATACATCTTATTTCCACCTGGATGAATTGTCAACTTCGAGTGATGACTCTCCCTCAGAACTTCATCTCTCAATCCATCTACATCGGGAACAACTAGTCGCCCTTGCTTTCGAAGCCAACCCTCTCGATCGACTTCAAATCCTTTATTCTTCTCTGGGTCCAATCCAGATTCCAAATCTCGGATAACCTTGACAAGCTTATCGTCTTGCTTTTGACCCTCGCCAATTCTTTCCACAAGAGTAGGCCTTATTGATAAGTTTGCCAACATCTCAGGTTCCAATTCGCATCTAGGCCTGAAATCAAATCCAGCCAAATACTCAAGACTCTTCCATTCCGAAAACATGGCTCCCAATCCTGCATGTCTTCGACTTAACGCATCAGCCACTGCGTTACCTTTCCCTGGAGTATAGGCTATACCAAAATCATACGATGCTAAGAACTCTAGCCACCTTTGCTGTCGAAGATTCAAATCCTTTTGGGAAAACAGATACTTCAACGACTTATGATCTGTAAACAGCTCGAATCTAACTCCCAATAGATAGTGTCTCCACATCTTCAAAGCAAACACAATCGCCGCTAACTCCAAATCATGAGTCGGATAATTCCTTTCATGCGGCTTTAGTTGTCGACTAGCATACGCAACAACTTTATGCTTCTGCATTAGCACCGCTCCTAGTCCAGTGCCACATGCATCGGTGTAAACCACCATCTCATCATTCCCACTTGGAATAGTCAAAACAGGAGCACTCGTCAATCGCTCTTTCAGGATTACAAAAGCTTGCTCACACTTATCATCCCATCTGAACACCTGGTTCTTCTTTGTCAATCCTGTTAACGGTGCAGCTATCTTGGAAAAGTCTTTGATAAACCGACGATAATATCCTGCTAATCCAAGAAAACTTCTCACATCAGATGCATTCTTAGGTCTAACCCAATCCTGGATCACTGCCACCTTAGCGGGATCAACCGCTATTCCATTTCCAGAGATAACATGGCCTAAGAACCTCACTTCACTCTTCCAGAAGTGACACTTCGAAAACTTAGCCTTCAGCTGATGTTTCCGTAAGATCCCCAAAACAATCCTCAAGTGTGTCTTGTGCTCTCCCTCAGTTCTGGAATAAATCAGAATATCATCCACGAACACAAGCACGAACCTATTCAACTGATCTCTGAACACTCTATTCATAAGATCCACAAAATATGCTGGTGCGTTAGTCAATCCAAACGGCATTACCAGCCACTCATAAAACCCGGATGGTGTCCTGAAAGCAGTCTTCGGCACACTATCCTTCGCCACTCTCAACTGGTGAAATCCCGTTGCCAAATCCATCTGAGAAAACACCTTAGCCTCGTGAAGCTGATCAAACAAGTCATCTATTCTCGGCAATGGATACTTGTTCTTCTTAGTCACCTTATTCAGCTCACGATAATCCACACACAACCTCAACGATCCATCCGCTTTGGTTGCGAACACAACTGGCGCACCCCATTCGGACACACTTCTCCGAATGAATCCTTTCTGCAAAAGGTCATCAACTTGCACCTTCAGCTCTTGCTGCTCCCTCGGTGCCATCCGCCTAAGAGGCATCACAACAGGTCTGGCTCCCTCAACTAGATCGATACGAAACTCGATCTCCCTATGCGGCGGCAACCCTTTGACTTCCTCAAAGACATTCTCAAACTCATTCACAATAGGCACCGATGACAGTCCATCCCGTGGAACAACTAGCGAATACATGAAGCTCATGAAGACGCCTTCTTCATGCTTACATCGTATCACAACCTTTCGCCCTTCCACATTCCCGACTGTCACCTCAAGCCTCTCACAATCAATCCTAGCCGCATACTTCCTAAGCCAGTCCATACCCAAAATAATTCCGAACCCCGCAAAGTTCAGAACAAAGCAATCACAAACAAACGAGCAATCATGACTCGACACAACTAGACCACGGCATATCATACACAAACATGACGAACCCCCCACTGGATTAGTCACAACCAATGGCCTATCAACAATATCCGGTTTCATACCTAACCGGCTTACCAAATCATCACAAACAAAAGAATGCGACGCTCCAGTATCAAACAACACTCTAACTGGAACACCACAAATAGAAAGAGTACCTTGAACCACCACACTCTTCCCCTTTTCTTCAGCAGTCGGAGCTTTTGAAGACGATGGAACAGCCCCCAAAGCATAGGCTTGCACAACCTGCCTATCTTTCCTCGGTTCTGGACAGTCCTTCTTAATGTGTCCCAGCTTATCACAGTTGTAACACTTCAACTGCACCTTCGGATTCTTGCAATCCCGAGAAAGATGACCCTTCTGACGGCAGTTATAACAAGTCACCTCGCCCTTTGGCTTCTTCTGACCATCCTTTCCCTTCTGTTGCTGCTGCTTCCTCTTCTTATTCCCACTCTGCTGTGGTTTAGATCCTTCCCTGGTTACAGCAACAACAGAACTTTCCCTAGGAAACAAACTCTCATGCCTCAGAGCTTTCTCCACCAGCTTCTCAAATGGATCGTCCAGATGATCCACTAACTGCCTTCCTAGATAAGCATCCAGACCAGTCACAAACTTTTCATTCTTCTGGTAGGGAGAATCAATATATGATCTGGCATACTTAGACAAAGCTTCGAACTCAGAAATATACTCCAGAACAGGCCTTCCGCCTTGTTTGAGCTCCACAAATCTCTTGAACAAAACAGACCTCTGAGCAGTAGAGATGAACTTGGCTTCAAATCTAACTTGGAACTGCTCCCAAGTAATATCCTCTTCTGGTGTATCTATGGTGATAGAATTCCACCAATCAGCAGCTCTTCCCTGAAGCTGTCTCGATGCAAGCTTTCTCTTAGTTGCATCCTCAATCCCTAAGTCACCAAAGATCCTTTTGCAAGCATCAATCCATCTCTGCACCTCAATAGTCGACTCCGTCCCCAAGAAAGCTTTTCCTCCAAGAGAAGTATAATCCTTGCAAAGCTTAGCAAAATCCACCGGTCTTGGAGCTTGAACTTGAACTCCCACATCCACTGATGATCCTGAAGCTGGTATCCTTCTCATGATCGAAGTCATCATCGCTTCGAACATAGTTCCATAATCAACAGCTCCTTCATCAGCACGGCTTTCCCTTGCAGCTGGTCTCCCTCTTCGACTCATCCTTAATATCTGTAATAAGAATGATTAGAACACCTTAAGAAACAACTGCATAAGGAGTTCAAATCCTTCTAGGCTACTATATTATATATAGTAATCATCCATCAAAATACAATTACGTCTCTCATACGTAGTTACGTCAGCGAGCGTTGGCTGAAATCGATTCACCAAAGCTCTGATACCAAATGTGACGACCACCCATGACTCCCGCACCAAAACAAGGGAATAGTGCGCTGAAAGGTGTGCAAGGCAACCATGGATGATAGTCAGGGTAAAATAAAATCGCAGAATCTCTATCGTAACTCACAGCGCATGGATAAAATACAATAGAGAAATATATAGTGAAGTCTCATAACAGAAAAATCATCATATAAGCATCACAGAAGTTTTATACAATCATCTCAACAAATCCATACATCAAGACCTCACTACAAACACTCATCAAATACAGCAGCGGATACCCAGTACATATAAGAAAATAATATGCATAGCCTCCTGCTCGTCTTCGTCATCATCAGCGGAAAACTCTAAGCACAACACCTGCCACCTGCTACCTAGTCTGCCCATCCCAAACATGGATGAACAGCCCAAGGTAATAAGAGGAGACATAAAACCTTGAGTCAGACAAAGTCTTAGTGAGCAGTAAATTAACAATCAAACATACCAAAGAGCATAAGGGATAAAAGGAATAGGAACCAAACCATCCCACTCCACCTCTTTCTACAGTGATAGCCCCCAGACACACACTAAGGAGAAGTAAGCATAACATAGCAGATAAGTAAGGTAAAGCAATAATCACTCGAGTCAAGGACGATGTTTTCCAAATACAAACCCCCAAGGCCTAAACCAAGATCAGATAAGCACCCAGAAAACACCGCTCTTGAAGCCGAATGATGATACAACCAAACATCCAAACATCCATGACTCTGGCTATCACTGTTATCATTGCCTTGATTTCACCGTTAGTTGAATGACCGCCTGTCAAGGGCTAATGGTAACCCCGGTTTAGCCATAACTCCGCACGTCATCGTGACCCGTGCCTAAGCCGAACGCATCAGCCCAGAGTACTAGCACGTCATCATGACCCGTGCCTGGAACGTCATCGTGACCCGTTCCAACGTACCCTTGCTTTGAGTATGCTAGAACCTTCAACAACGATGAGATCTTAGCCTCCTAGTCATCCTCCTCGACGACTACTTCCATACTAGCTCAAGCGCCTCTCAAGCTAACCATTATCCACCCCAACCCGGACCGCATCACCGAGTTATAACTTTGCACGTCGTCATGACCCGTGCTTGGAACGTCTTCGTGACCCGTCCCATCACAACATATGTCTTGCCTCATCACATCATAGCAAAGTCTCTCAACTTGGAACGTCATCATGACCCGTCCCATCTCAACACAAGCCTTGCCTCATCATATCATCGCAAAGTCCCAACTCAACCATGCTTTGCCTTCTCGCATCATGGCAAGATCCCACATCCTCGAATCCATCCATATGAGCTTCCACATCCGCTTCATATGCCATTGGCAGCTTTCACCATTCAAGAGCCTTTCCACTTAGCTTTTGAATCATCTTCAACCATCTTGTTCCAAATCAACTACAAGCTAACTTGGAGCAATCAAATCTAACATACATTCAAACATTCAACCATTCAAACAAGATCTATTAAGCAATATCAATTATAATGGCAATTTCGTAATTAAGTGAGCAAAAGTCCAACATACGTGAAATCATGGTTTTTAGCATAGATCTATCAAATCTAAAACATGGGTTTTGTCTCTAATACTTGATAAATAACTTTCATAGATAAACATCTTCAAATATGATGGATCTACATGCAGACTTAAGGAAAATGCGAGAAAACGCTAACTTTAACACATAAACATATCACCAATCCACTACACTCCTTTGGGTCCGTGTGAGAGATAACTACCACTCACCAAATCACCAAAACAACCTAAAATGAATCAACTACAGATCTGGACAGCAAGGACTTGGACTTGATCCGGAGAAATTTCACTTGAAACGGTGAAATCTAGCCTCTTCGGATGAAAATCTTCAACTTTGGCTCTTGATCTTTGATCTTGATCTTCGATCTTGGATGGATGTTAGAATTAGATTGGAATGGAGAAAAGAAGATGAAGAAATGTTGTAGTCGAGTCTTCAAAATGGCAGCACTTCGTCGCTTCAAAAACCGGTGCCAAAAAGTGAGCCAAACCCCTCTATTTATAGGCTGGAAACCCCTTAGGTCGTCGCCCCTTAGGTCGTCCCCGACCTAACTATGAGTCGTTGCCGACTCATCAGCCCCTACGACCTACGACCTAACCAACACAACATACAACCAAGGCCGACTTACGACTTAACCCAGACGCGACCTAAAACACAGGCCGACCTAACGACTCAACGTACTGCCGACCCAACTGTCACACGACTCAACACACTGCCGCATTTCCTAAGTCCTAGGTCGCCTGACGACTTAACTAGCATGCCGACCTACGACCTAAGACCTTGCCGACTCAACTCCTTGCTGACCTAACACAACGACTTACGACTCAACAATGCTGACCTAACTCCTGCCCAAGCTATCTATAAGTCGCTAACGACTCAAGTCCTGCCGACTTAATACACAGCATCCCTAACACTAAGTCGCTCACGCGACTCAACTTGCCCAGCGGCCTAACACTCCCTTAAGTCGTTCAACGACCTAACTTTTCTTAGGTCGTTGACATACTTAACTCGCCAACAACTGACTCACTAACACGTAGGTCGCTGACTCGTTAACTCTTAGGTCGCTTACTAGACTCCCCAACGACCTAACATCCAAACGACCTATCCCCTTAAGTCGGCTACCTCCATGACTCGTTCGCATGACCTAGGCTCCTACCGACTCAATCATCACATGACCTAAGACGTTAAGTCGGTCACGACTCAATCCCTAACGACCTAGGCTACCAAACGACTTAAGCACTAAGTCGTTGACTAACTTAACTCGTAAATTCGACCTAAGCACCATACGAGTTAACTTCCACACAACTTATCAACACTAACGACCTATAAATTCTACAATCTATCGACACGTAAAATACGGGTCGTTACAGATATGATACAATAAATAGCAGCGGAAAAAAAACATAGATGACATCTAGCAGCGGAACAATATAACTCTAAGATAGTCTTCAAAAGAGAACTCCGAGAACTGCAACTCCATTTCCAAGAATCAATCCAGCAATATCTCGAACTCCCAATAATGATGCACAAAGATAAGCAAGTATAGTCCATATCCAAAGATTTGAACTAGCTCCAGATAACCTACTATTCTGACTATCTGAAAAACCCAACTCTAGACTGCTCCTGTAGAAAATAATGAGCACCCAGAGTTTAGGAAAGAAACAATAAATTCCGGATCAGTCATGAGACAGGTGTGAGCAACAAAAAAACAGTTTATCTTTTATTCAAAATCAAAATAGAGGAATATTTTTTTAAAGTCAATTCGCAATGCTTTTAAAAATGAGACTACCATAAGACCTCCCGCCACACACACAATGCAAACGCAGACTTGGAGGAGATTTCTTCTTATGTTAGTCAAAGATGCTTGATACGCATTAAAAAGGAACATTTGATATTATTACTAGTGCATAGTGTAGGAAAAATTTATTTCGAAAGTAGAATATAAATCTTAGCCAGCATAGGTACCATTATATTATGCTTACTATAGCTACCATATTAGATGGCAGGTTCTACAACTAATACCGTACAAGATCGTATTATTTCTTTGGATTTCCAACGAATGGTCAGGCCAAGGAACTTCCCATTGCCACATGAGAACGCCTCTGGAAGGACGTCCCCGAGAACCAAACCGGATCTCTACCAACACAAGGCCGGGTTACCCCTAACTGGGTAACAACTGACACGAGTATGCCATCCCCCGATCCTTTAGGACCTTTAACCGAGCGCTCGTCACCATCATCACACAATCATAAATAAAGCGTTTCAACATGAGTAAGTATTTGGACTCCATACCATGATACCACCCTTTTCCAGAAGGAAATGCACATACCCTAAAGGGAGCTACCCCTCATAACCTTGCTGCATCTTTCCTGTTTTGACCATTCCGAGGTGTGAGGCTCGACGAAGTCACGTCCACAAAGACACACTTTATACAGAAGCCGTGCTTTGGGTCAACAAATGATCATAGAAATGATCACAAAGATAAACGATCAAACAAATGATCCTATCACAAATGATCAACACAATGATCATTTCACAGCAACACTCAGCATGTCACATTACCAAATTGGGAATATATCGCTGATAACCTTCAACTACATAACCTCTGAGCTCGTACGTCTCAGAGAAGGGTGTTAAGCTAAGAGAATAAATTCTCCGCCACCAACAGAAATGTATTTGAAAGAAATCAGCTTTATATCTCAATTTGTAATGTCAGACATACTATCCATACAAGTCTATTCCGGGCTCGAACAGAACCGAAGGCACTTACAAAGAAGTCCTTGCAATCCGGATATTCACTAATCACGTTCGGACTTCCCACCACATATGGAGTCTCTATACCGGGGACCAGTCGATGCAAAGACATTCGACGAGTTGTCCTTTCGCTTTCAAAAATATCCGGTCTTCAACACCGGTCTTCAAATGCTATCCATAATGACATATCACATATTCGGAATGGGATATATGACACAAAGGTTCTCTCCCGGCTAAACCGAACAGTGAGCGCAGTATTTAAAAAACATATGGATATTGGGATTTCAATTAAGTCACAACTTAAAACCCAAAACTTTTCTTCAAATGGTTTAAACCAATTACCATTTCAAATCTTTATATTACAAAAAGATTTATTTCACAAAGATCAATTCATAGATTTCAAAACAATTTCCATTTCAATTGGATTAACTCGTTAAATCTTTAAATCAAAGATTTAACTTATAGCTTTCAAATCGTTTTCATAACTTGGAAATTATCTTCATTTTCAAACTTGAAATTCTTTTTAACACAAATTGAACATTCATTTCTTATGTGAAAGCTTTTATTATTTGAAAACAAACAGTTTTCGTTTCAGAATAATTCAATTATATTTACACGAGTTAAAGCCCTTGAATTAAATTCAAATTTCCAAATCAACACATTTAAAATGGTTTAAAAACCCATATAACTCATTTATAAGTTGAATAACTTTCCTTTATAGCCTTGTTTCCAAATCATAGAATTCAATTTCAAATATTGAATTTAAGTTCAAATCAAATTATTCAACTTCATATTATATCGAGTTATTCAAAATAAATTTCATCTACGAAATTTCATTTCAAAAGCTTTTCACTTTGAAACCCAATCTTATTGTCAAACCAATTGAATTTAAAATTCAAAATCAAAACTATTTCAAAAATCTGTGACTTAATCGATTTCCTCGTGAAATCCATATTGGTGTGTGTATAAGTGTGGTCCAGGGTTTAACACAATAGTGCAACAACAATCAATCATCACAGATCAAAACACAGAAATATTGTTGATAAGCGATATAAACTATAACGCTCATCGTCCATTCACAGATCACAGATATATAAAGGTCACCGATAATAAATTACAGGTCACAACACAAATCAGGATATATCACAAAGCATCACATATCAGGGATATTAACAATTCAACATCCAATAAAATCCAAACATCCATAAGTAGGATCAATTTAGTTATCTGATAAATTTAAATCAGATTAAATTTCTATGAATAATTCTTTTTACATTTATTATCGAATAAATTCCAAGTAAATGGTCCTCATTAACTATTCATAATCATTTAATTACTATTCTTAAGTAATTAAACTCAATTTAATTATTGTTAATTATTATTTAATTAACCTTTTAAAATCATACATTTAATCACTGATTACTTAATTAATTAAGTACTAAACTGTAACTTAATAAATCTTAATTACTTGATTAAATAACCTTAATCATTTGTTTTAAAAGACAACTCTTTATTAAATTCATGAATCTTATTTACAAATTAATTTACCTTAATTAATTTAACTCAAATCTTAATTTCTTGATTAAATAAATTAATCAATTATTCACTTGAACTAATTTAATGAGTGCATATCATTTTATCTTCACTAATTCAAATTTAAAACATTTTCTAACTAATGTTTTAATTATCATCACAAAGCAAATTTAAACAATTTAAATATTAAAACTTCTTTGATTTCAGAACTAGGATTCAAATTATCTTTGATTCAGATTTAAATTTAACTTAAAAACTTATCTACAATTAAAAACTTTATTTTCAAATTCAAACTATTTAAACATTTAAGGTTGTTAAAAACAATTCAAATTCTAAAACTTTATTTTCTTTTTAAACTCAGATTCAAACTATCCTTAATCATTTAAATAAATTTACTTTAATAAATCTTTAATTAATATTAATAAATCTCATTTATTAATTAATCCTTAATTAACCTCTATTTTCTTTATTATCCTTAATTAATCATAATAAGTAATTATTTCTGATTGCTTTCATTATGTAATTTACAATTTACAATCTATAATTGATTATCTAAATTAATTTATCTAATTAATTATCAAAATTAATCATATTAAGTAATACTTAATTATCCTTAGTTAATCATCTTCATTAACTAATAACATTTCTTAATTACTTGTAACGACCCAGAATTTTTAACAAGTTAATTTGAAAATATTTAATTAATTTTAAATATTTGAATGATGGTTTGGATTGAATTTTCAATATAACTTTGAATATAACGATTGAATTATAGAATTTAATCTGTTGTGAGTTGAATAAAAAATTTGAATCTTCAATTTTAAGCCAATTAAAAAAATATTTCAAAGGCTTGTAAAATTTATATTGATAATACTGAAGATTTTAGAAGCTTCAGAATCGAATTTGAAACTGCTTTGCTCAGTTTTGAAATTTAATCGTTTGAATCGATATTTAAAATAGCCGTCCGAGGAACAGTCTCGGAATTCGACGAAACCAGTTCCATTGGGTCCGTAATATTGAATTATTCTCGGATTTCAAATTTCGTATTTTTCGGAGTTTATATGTGAGCACACGACACGTGAACGCGTTGAAATTTTCAACGAATTCAATTTAAATTTAAATATTTTATAACAGACAACATCCCTTTGTTTCAGCCAAAAATCATGGAAGAAGATCGTGCAAAGCATATTGACCACGTTCTTCACCATTTTAAATATCTCCTTCTTCTGTTCGTCAAAAAAATCAAAAGCAAGCGGAAGTAAATTTTAATGGCCGAAGCCAATTCAAACAAAGAAAAAAATTCGCATCTCTCTCCCTCTCCATCTCCAGTTCATTCTTCAAATAAATAAACCCAAATCGAATCAATGCCGAAGAAGCCCCTTTCAGTAAAAAAAAAAAAAAAAAAAAAAAAAATGGCGAGGTCGCGATCGATGCTCGCGGTGATTTGGTGGCACGCGACTCGTGGAGGCGCGACACGATTTGGGTGCGCGGCACGGCGGCGAGGGGACAAGCTCGATTTCGAGCATCTTGAAGTGAAGGCAAGTCGGCGACGTGGAAGGGGGGGTTCGTGGTTTCAGAAGACGCGCGCGCTCGCGCGTGCTTGCGCGTAGAAGAGGCGACGGCGGCGGCGACTTTGAGGAAGGAGAGGGAAATCACGATCAAGGCAGCGGCAGTGGAGGCGGCAGTCCAAGGGAACTCGAGCTCGCGCGTGCTTGCGTTGGACGATGGCGGCTGCAGTGAAGTGGCGACAGTCGCGATGTGGAGTTAGGCATGGCGAACGGCAGTGGGAATTTCGTTCGACGCAGTAAAGGTATAGATTTAATAATTTAATTTACATTTTTAGTTAAATTTTATAATATATGCATTTTGTGTGTATGGATGTATATGACCAGTAAAGTAAATGCGAAATTTTTAATTTAATTTAAATTTGAAAAAAATATATATATATGTATGCAGTAAACGGCAAATTATATTTGGAACATATGAAATAAAATTTGTAAAAGAAATTTGGTTAAAAATTTAATTTATTGGATAAAACGATTTATTTAAGGAAAATTGATTTTTAAGTTAAATAAAGAAATAAATTAAGCTATTAAAGGGTAATTGATTTTTCTCTTAGTTCGAATATTTTAAAATAAAAGGAAAAATTTATTTATAACAAAATTTATAGTTAAAAACCAAAATCTATTAGTTAATTTAATTTATAAAAGAAAATGATTTAAAAATTTAAAAGCATTAGTTTAAAAATAAATAAATCATTTGTTTAGAACTAAATCGATAGTTATTTAAATTATTTAAAGGAAGATTGAAAATAAAAATAAATATTCAAGTGGATTTGATAAATTGTTGAAGTTAAAATTTTAAAAGACAGGAATATTATTTTTTAGAATGTGAAGAGTATGTATAAAAAGGGAAATTAGTATAAAATTTAAATGTTAGGTTGATTTACTAAAAGGAATTGATTTAAAATAAAAAGGGATACATAGTTAGAAATGATTAAAGAGAAAATTTGATTTTTGAAACTTATAAATTAGTTTAAAATAACTTTTTGAGTTAATTAAATTTAATTTATAAAATAGAAATTAACTTGTTCAATTATTTCTTTTACTAAAAATAATTTATTAAGATAACTTATGGGGTTAATAAGTTTATTTTAATTGTTAGTGGCCAAATTTATTTTTTTGGGAGAATTAGTTAAAAATATAATTTTGGTAAGTAAAAGGAAATTTAAATTTATTAAGTGAAACGATTTATTAAAGGAAATTTTGTTCAATTGGAAATTTCTAGTTAAAATTATTTTAAAAGTAAAATAATTAGTTAAAATAAATTATTAAATAAGAAACTGGTTTAAATAAAACTATCAGTTAAATTAAACTATTAAAGGAGAGTTGGTTAATTAAATTTAATTTTTAGTTGAAATAAATTTATTTAAAGAAGAAAATTAATTTAAATAAATTTGTTAAACGAGGAATTGGTTTAAATAAAACCATTAGTTAATTTAACTATTAAAAATGAAATCACCAATGAATCGAAATTATCAATTGAAAATTTATTATTCGATCTGTTCGAATATTAATTGAATTGTATAAAATATTTATACTAGGTATAAATCAAGAAAATCGAGTCAAGAAGGAAATTGGATTGCTAATAAAAGCAAAGGTGAGAACTTCTCACTCAAAAGGAAATTTCTATTGTTTATTTAAATTTTAAATAGTTAAATTTAAAATTTGCTTGACTGTGTAGATTGAAAGATTGAATGATGATTGTTATATATATATATATATTGGATGTGAATAGACCCTATACGCCGTTAGTAAGCGGAGGTTATTTATTACACACATATACTGCGATATTCCACCTCGAAGTGGAATTGGTATTATATTATATATATAGCAATATATATATATTGGCATATGTATATATTGCAGTTGATTGATTTCCCGCATTTTCTTTTAGCGGATGAGACCCTATGCGCCGTTAGTAAGCGGATATATATTTATAAAATCCCATATACCGCGATATTCCGTCTTGAAACGGAATGGTATTGTGCTAATGTCTGTGGATGCAGGGAAACAGGTTGGAGGGATCCAACTGGATTCCTCACAAATATTTATTGATTTTAAATATTGTGATGTTTGATTGTTTATCATATCGATATATGGTATTGGAAAATGGTGATTGACTATTTGATGTGTTACATCATCGGATCCAAATTTTGAAATTTAAAAACAACGATTTTAATTTCTAAAGGGATTTTTAGAAATATACGTTTATTAAATATTTTTGAAATTGATCCATTATAATAAATAAACGTTATAATTTTTAATGTTATAAAAATTATATTTTTGAGAAATATAGTTAAAGGTTGATTTTTGAAAATAAGGGATTTCTGAAATTATTATAAGAAGTTCAAAAAAATAGGATTTATAAAATTTCTATTTTTTTAAATCAGGATGATGAAACTATAAAAGAGTTTAAGGATGTTTAAAGTAATGATATAAATTGTTTTATATTAAAAGATTTATAAGTTAATATTTATAAATTTAGAATATCTTGAATTATAAAACGAGCTTTTATAGGTATTAGAAAGAATTGTAAATGAATTTCATAAATTGGAATTATAGAATTATAACAGTGAAGTTATAAATAAAATTTTATAAGCAGTAGGTTTATAAAATTTATAAAGTTATTAAAGGAATGAGTTGGATAAATGAATGAATCTTATAAGTTATAAGATTTATAAAATTTATGAAGTATAAAGGAATAATTTGGTAAATAGATAAATTATAAGTATTTGACTTATAATATGAATTTTTAGTATATCATTGTGATATGAATTGAGATAGGTTAACAAAGGAAATTTATAAAAGGAAGTTGATATAAAATAAATAGAATAGAATTTATAAACGTTGTTTTATAAATTCAAAATGACTTATTTAATAAGTAAATTGATCTAATTTATTTATGGAGATATATTCATGTTTTAAACAGTGAATAATTCCTTAAAATAAAAGCAATAGAAGAAATGAAATTCATTAATAATATATATTCACGTTTTTGTATAGTGAATATTATGTTAAAGAATTATTTGGAATGTGATATTTTAAACAGAATTAAAACGATCTAACGATGTTTTAAAATGTATTGAGATTCGAAATTATAGATTTCAACATTTAGGGTTGAAATAGATGTTTTCGAGAAATAGAAGGAAATAATAGATTATAACACTGTTGTTATAATAGATAATTTCCGAAAGGAAATGTTTTGTATAGTATTGGGATTTATATATCTATTTTATTTCGAATCCCTATACTAGTGATTTTGGGTTGTCGTAACGATGTTTTACGCAACATTCGTTTTGGCCCAAATAAATATGTTTAAGAGAATGATTTCCTTAAAGAATGAAATATATACTTAATTTCGATTAAGGTATATAGAATATTTTCTAAGTGTTGAAAATAAAAGATTGTGAATTACTTATTTAATAAGTATGGAAATGTTTTCCAATATTAAGTGAATATTTTGAATTTATCTTTTTGAAGATAAATTGAAAATGAATATTTGAAAACGAAGGGAAAACGTATATTCATAAATATTTTAGAATATAAATTCAATAAGGAATTTATAAATGAAATTGGAAAATGGGTTCAAAAATAAATATTAATTTATTTTTAAAATATGGAAAGTTATATCTTCTAAAGATATTTTTGGAAATAAATAATTTGGAAAATTATTTGGATTTGGTGATGTTGGCATATCTATTGATAGTTCAATAACCGACTATCGATATTTACCTTGAACGGTATTTGTTGTGAATTTGTTTGAAATTGAATGCCACACTTATTTTTAAAATAAGCGCTCACTATTCGGGTTAACCGGGAAAGGACCATGGGGTCGTATAACCCATTCCGAATATGTGATATGTCGTTATGAATTGCATTCGAAGACCGGTGTTGAAGACCGGATATTTTCGAAAACGCAAGGGTTTCTTGTTGATTGTCTCTGCACTGGCTGATCCCCGGTATAGAGATCTCCATAAGTGATGGGAAATCCGAACGTGATTAGAGATTATTCGGATTGCAAGGACTTCTTTGTAAGTGCCTTCGGTTTTGTTCGAGCCCGGAACAGACTTGTATGGATTGTATGTCTGACATTACAACTTGAGATATAAAGCCGATTTCTTTCAAATATATTTCTGTGGTGGCGGAGAATTTATTCTCTTAGCTTAACACCCTTCTCTGAGACGTACGAGCTCAGAGGTTATATAGTTGAAGTTATCAGCAATATATCCCATTTTGGTAATGTGACATGCTGAGTGTTGCTGTAAATGATCATTGTGTTGATTATTTGTGATAGGATCATTTGTTTGATCGTCTATCTTAGTGATCATTGTGTTGATCATTTGTTGACCCAAAGCACGGCTTTTTGTACAAAGTGTGTTTTTGTGGACGTGAATTCGTCGAGCCTCACAACCCGGAAATGGTCGAAACAGGAATTGTGCGGCAAAGTTTTCAGGGATCGCTTCCCTAGGGTATGACCATTCCTTCTGGAAAAGGGTAGTATCATGGTATGGAGTCCAGATACTTACTCATGTTGAAACACTTATTATTATGGTGTGATGTTGGTTAGAGAGCTCTCGTTTAAAGGTTCCAAAGGACCGGGGGTGGCATATCTGAGGGTTTGTAATATTCCTTGGGAAAAGGAATTCCCGGCTTTGTTAAGCAGAGGACAGTTTGGTTCTCGGGGCGTCCAGCCAGAGGCGTTTCCATGTGGCAATGGGAAGTTCCTTGGCCTGACCATTTGTTGGAAAATCCATTCTCCAAATACGATCGTGTACGGTTTTAGTTGTATTACCTGCCATGGAATGTGGCGGTAACCTGCTATTGAACATGGTAGCTATAGTAGGCATAAGTGCGAAATGTCTATGCTGGCTAAGATTTATATCTTTATTTTCGAAATAAATTTCTACACTATGCACTAGTAATAATATCAAATGTTTCTTTTTAATGCGTATCAAGCATCTTTGACTATCATAAGGAGAAATCTCCTTCGATTCTGCGTTTGCATGTGTGTGTGTGCGGGAGGCCTTATGGTAGTCTCATTTCTTTTTAAAAAGCATTGCGAATTGAATTTAAAAATATTCCTCTATTTTGATTTTAAAGTTAAATAAACTGTTTTTGAGTTGTCACACCAGTCACATGACTGACTCGGAGTTTATTGTTTTCCTTCCTAAACTCTGGGTGCCCACCAATTTCCACACGGGCAGTCAAGAGTTAAGGTTTATCAGGATATTCTGGATATTCAGGAATTGCAGGAGGCAAGCTGGATGGCGTAGCATATTACGAGTATATAGTATTTCTTTTTCCGCTGCATTGTTGTATGTTGTTGTACACTCTGATGATATGATGTAATGTAATAAAATGAGATGTAATAACTGATATAGTTCTTTATTTAAAGATTATTCATTTATTATCATATGTTGTTCCGCCGCGAATTGTGAGATTCTGATATTATGTTTTGTTGTTTCTTCCTGTTCTATTTTTCTTTCTTCTTCTACCTCTTTCTTCTTTCTTAAAAACCCATAACTACTCGGTTTTTCGGCGACGAAAATCCGAAATGTTACATTACTTTTAATTAATCTCTAATTAAAAATAAATCTAAATCATAAATTTATAAATTAAATAAATGAGTCTTTAATTAATTATCATATAAATTACATCACTTAATGCCTTAATTGTTTCTAATAAAATCAATTCCTTTATTAATGATTTCATTAATCATTCGAGTGTATTTTAAACTTACACTTTAAATTTAAAATTTAAATTTCCTTTTTAAAAACTTTAAGATTCAAAGTTCTATTTGAATCTAACTTAAATCTGATTTAACTTTATTCATATCTAGTTTACAAATTCATTTAAATTTGGTTTATATTTCAATTTGCAAACAGTTTTAAACAAAACTGTAACTCTGTTAAACCAACCCGAGGCAACTGGAGTTTGCTTCGAGTCCAACAGCTAAGGGCTTCGAGTAAATTCTCGAGATAACTCGCGTTCAACCCTGAATACATTTACTTCCCAAACCCAAAAACTTTTCTTTTCAAATCCCTGATACTAGTGCACGGTGCACGTGCACCATGACGCTGGCGAACTCCGGCTATCCACGAAGGCTTCAACACATCGGCGACCATCTCCAGATCCAATCGCAACCACCAAAAATCCAACATCAACTCGAAATTGAATTCGAGTTTAAAATTCGAAACCTGGAAACGCAACCCCTCCTCAAACCCAAACCTGTCAACGTCTCGCATACACCCCTCCGACCACCGGAACGTAGGAAACTTCGGCCATCACTTCGTCATCAACCCTACCACCATCTCCCATAGTTGCTTCGCACTCGATGCATCATGGAGGAAGAACGAATCAAATCAAAAACTGCGACCAAAACTAGGTTTACAGAACGAATCGAACAACCACGCTCACCACGGTGATCTTCCGCCACCTCCACCATTTTTCCTGTAGTCACTGACCACTCCACCATCACCCGAAAGAAACTCGGCCTCCCAATCCATTGAGATCATCAGATAAACCTCAAAAACCATTTTCTATTTATCCATGAACCGCTCTTTCAATACAATACTAAAAGTTCTCATTTCTGCTCTAGAAATCTTGTTTTGTATTAAAGATTTAAGTTATCAAAACAATTTATTTTTTATCAACTCTATTCTTGTTGCCTGTAAAACCTGATTTCCAGAACCTATTCAAGTTTTTATTGACTTAACTGAGTTTTTTTAAAACTTACTTTACACAAAACTAACAATTTCATTTAAAGCTTTAAGTTATATCAATAATTAGATCAAGAGCTGGGGACTTGTTTGCAAATCTGAGCTGGGAGAAACAACAAAAAAAACAGAAGTAACCCAATTTATACAGGCATACCTATTTTTAAACATTGACATACATACATAGGAAATTTGTCCTATATTAACACCTACCCATTTTCAGAAATATGTAAGAAACCAATTCCAAGTATTTGAGTTTTCAGAGAGGTGATGTTACTCACCTTTTTTTTTCTAGAAAAAGAACAGAGCTTCATTGTTGAACCTGGTTTTTGAATTTTTCTTGCTGAAGTTCTCACTTTAATTCCCTGGCTTGACTTGATTTATTTGTTGATGTTTATTCTTGATGTTTGAATATTTCACTTAAGTTTTAAATGAAGCTCCCTCACCACAGACCTGAACTTACATGCTTGATCTAGATGATTTGGATTTTAAATCATTGCACATTTTTTTTCTTTAGGCTTGCTGAGTAAATAAACGATCTGGTATAGAGGATGTATAAATATAAAAGAGAAACAGTATTGAATAGGGAATGTTATCTTTGCATTAATTGCTTACAACTTTATGCAGGCTGATAGTCTTGTTTTGATGTTACCAGAGCATGTGGCATTTAATGAAAGCATGCTATGTATTGTTCATGCTCCCCTTTGTATGTTATAGCATCTTATTTGATTTTGTGCAAGTACTTTTTATTTTATTTTTCCTCTTGTTTTGCCTTGCCTGCATATTTATTTTACAGGCAACATGCTATACTCGGCTGTGATGATATATTTGGTTTTGTTTTGTACTTTATTTATTCCTTTACTAGCTTCTGTTTGTTTATATACTTGAGTATACCTCTTTCTTTTGCTTTAACATGCTATTGTACATTGCTTTATTACTTAAATACATTTTTACGTTGATATTTTGCAGATTTTTGTCTTGTTCATATTCCTACATACTTATACTTATATTCTTTCTTTTCCTTTCTCATTTGAGTGTATTACTTTGTCTTGCAAATAATTTTCCATTTTAATCATGTTTGTATGCATACATTTGTTTTGTCATTGCTTTTGTTCCATTGTCTTATTTTTATTCCTCTTTTATTTTAACTTAAATTGTTTATTTTACTTTAATATTTATTGTTTTATATTAAATTTATAAATTCAAATTATTATTAACCATCAATTGTAATACTTATTATTATTAATTATTATTAAACCATTCATTTACAATTCATATCTAATGTATATACATATATATTTCTATATTTATTTTTAAAACCATTTATTTAAGATTTTATTTCAAATCCAATTTAAATATATATTCACATATATACTAATTGTCAAATCCATATGACTTTATATATTTTCTAGTCGAATCGGGGAAACTCGCTTCCATTTAAATCAATTTATCTTACAATTTTATTCAAAAAATTCATTTAATTATCAATTTAAATTAAATTAAAATCTAGGGTCGTTACAAACTTCCCCCTTAAAAGAATTTCGTCCTCGAAATTCGCAGGCACGAAAACAACACAGAGATAGACTCAATCTCTACAATTTCTCAAATACAAGATATGGATTCCAAATTCAAGTCGGAATATCTCAAAATATATACCAATTTGTCCCTCTTCGGACTTCAACCAACCCAAGAAATTACAACAGAATTTCAAAATTCGGTTTTGAACGAAATCATTTTATCGATACAATTCGATTTAGCTTCATCTTTTATTAATCAATTTTTAACTCAATTTAAAATTTCCAATTTATTCAAAATTCCTAATTTCAAATTTTCGAATTCATATTCATTAAAGTTTAAATCAAAAAAAAGAAACTGATGAAATACGAAGAAAGAATTTCTACAACGATTCGTAGGGCATCCTCGCACCGAAACTTCTTTCTGGAGCTGTCACAAAGAAATCAAAAGAATTTAGAAACGAATCAAAGAAAATTTGATAGAGAAAGATTGTTTCCACTGTTGTTACGGAGTATCGACCAATTATAGTCGTATTCCCCTGTCTCCTATCTCGTCCTCTTCTTGCACTCATACTCACTATCAGTGAATAGTAAGAGAATTTACTGAGGCATTCAGACGGATATCTTAAAGATTACTCATTCTAGGGTATACTTCACCCTATCTCTAATGAGCTACTTAATGTGTTACACTCCTGAGCTAAAGTTCAACCTTAGCTCTGATACCAAATGTGACGAGGCGGATTTTGCCCGCTCGAAAATCGACATCCATACTTCAAATCGTATTCGAATGCCATAGATTCGACCGTTCAAATCCGATTCGCCGGAGCTTATAACAACATCAGCGGAATAAAAGAATAATACATTGATATAGAGCTTTGATACAATATCTGATACAACAGATGATCCAATAAATATCAATATACATCAGAGATATGATACAATAAATAGCAGCGGAAAAAAAACATAGATGACATCTAGCAGCGGAACAATATAACTCTAAGATAGTCTTCAAAAGAGAACTCCGAGAACTGCAACTCCATTTCCAAGAATCAATCAATCCAGCAATATCTCGAACTCCCAATAATGATGCACAAAGATAAGCAAGTATAGTCCATATCCAAAGATTTGAACTAGCTCCAGATAACCTACTATTCTGACTATCTGAAAAACCCAACTCTTGAATGCTCGTGTAGAAAATAATGAGCACCCAGAGTTTAGGAAAGAAACAATAAATTCCGGATCAGTCATGAGACTGGTGTGAGCAACAAAAAAACAGTTTATCTTTTATTCAAAATCAAAATAGAGGAATATTTTTTTAAAGTCAATTCGCAATGCTTTTAAAAATGAGACTACCATAAGACCTCCCGCCACACACACAATG
This sequence comes from Allium cepa, assembly GCA_030765085.1. NCBI lineage: Eukaryota > Viridiplantae > Streptophyta > Magnoliopsida > Asparagales > Amaryllidaceae > Allium > Allium cepa. The sequence goes on from CM060931.1 coordinate 62,867,300, forward strand.
CAAACGCAGACTTGGAGGAGATTTCTTCTTATGTTAGTCAAAGATGCTTGATACGCATTAAAAAGGAACATTTGATATTATTACTAGTGCATAGTGTAGGAAAAATTTATTTCGAAAGTAGAATATAAATCTTAGCCAGCATAGGTACCATTATATTATGCTTACTATAGCTACCATATTAGATGGCAGGTTCTACAACTAATACCGTACAAGATCGTATTGTTTCTTTGGATTTCCAACGAATGGTCAGGCCAAGGAACTTCCCATTGCCACATGAGAACGCCTCTGGAAGGACGTCCCCGAGAACCAAACCGGATCTCTACCAACACAAGGCCGGGTTACCCCTAACTGGGTAACAACTGACACGAGTATGCCATCCCCCGATCCTTTAGGACCTTTAACCGAGCGCTCGTCACCATCATCACACAATCATGAATATAGCGTTTCAACATGAGTAAGTATCTGGACTCCATACCATGATACCACCTTTTTCCAGAAGGAAATGCACATACCCTAAAGGGAGCTACTCCTCATAACCTTGCTGCATCTTTCCTGTTTTGACCATTCCGAGGTGTGAGGCTTGACGAAGTCACGTCCACAAAGACACACTTTATACAAAATCCGTGCTTTGGGTCAACAAATGATCATAGAAATGATCACAAAGATAAACGATCAAACAAATGATCCTATCACAAATGATCAACACAATGATCATTTCACAGCAACACTCAGCATGTCACATTACCAAATTGGGAATATATCGCTGATAACCTTCAACTACATAACCTCTGAGCTCGTACGTCTCAGAGAAGGGTGTTAAGCTAAGAGAATAAATTCTCCGCCACCAACAGAAAAGTATTTGAAAGAAATCAGCTTTATATCTCAATTTGTAATGTCAGACATACTATCCATACAAGTCTGTTCCGGGCTCGAACAGAACCGAAGGCACTTACAAAGAAGTCCTTGCAATCCGGATATTCACTAATCACGTTCGGACTTCCCATCACATATGGAGTCTCTATACCGGGGACCAGTCGATGCAAAGACATTCGAAGAGTTGTCCTTTCGCTTTCAAAAATATCCGGTCTTCAACACCGGTCTTCAAATGCTTTCCATAACGATATATCACATATTCAGAATGGGATATATGACACAAAGGTCCTCTCCCGGCTAAACCGAACAGTGAGCGAGTATTTCAAAAACATATGGATATTGGGATTTCAATTAAGTCACAACTTAAAACCCAAAACTTTTCTTCAAATGGTTTAAACCAATTACCATTTCAAATCTTTATATTACAAAAAGATTTATTTCACAAAGATCAATTCATAGATTTCAAAACAATTTCCATTTCAATTGGATTAACTCGTTAAATCTTTAAATCAAAGATTTAACTTATAGCTTTCAAATTGTTTTCATAACTTGGAAATTATCTTCATTTTCAAACTTGAAATTCTTTTTAACACAAATTGAACATTCATTTCTTATGTGAAAGCTTTTATTATTTGAAAACAAACAGTTTTCGTTTCAGAATAATTCAATTATATTTACACGAGTTAAAGCCCTTGAATTAAATTCAAATTTCCAAATCAATACATTTAAAATGGTTTAAAAACCCATATAACTCATTTATAAGTTGAATAACTTTCCTTTATAGCCTAGTTTCCAAATCATAGAATTCAATTTCAAATATTGAATTTAAGTTCAAATCAAATTATTCAACTTCATATTATATCGAGTTATTCAAAATAAATTTCATCTACGAAATTTCATTTCAAAAGCTTTTCTCTTAAAACCCAATCTTATTGTCAAACCAATTGAATTTAAAATTCGAAATCAAAACTATTTCAAAAAACTGTGACTTAATCGATTTCCTCATGAAATCCATATTGGTGTGTGTATAAGTGTGGTCCAGGGTTTAACACAATAGTGCAACAACAATCAATCATCACAGATCAAAACACAGAAATATTGTTGATAAGCGATATAAACTATAACGCTCATCGTCCATTCACAGATCACAGATATATAAAGGTCACCGATAATAAATTACAGGTCACAACACAAATCAGGATATATCACAAAGCATCACATATCAGGGATATTAACAATTCAACATCCAATAAAATCCAAACATCCATAAGTAGGATCAATTTAGTTATCTGATAAATTTAAATCAGATTAAATTTCTATGAATAATTCTTTTTACATTTATTATCGAATAAATTCCAAGTAAATGATCCTTATTAACTATTCATAATCATTTAATTACTATTCTTAAGTAATTAAACTCAATTTAATTATTGTTAATTATTATTTAATTAACCTTTTAAAATCATATATTTATTCACTGATTACTTAATTAATTAAGTTCTAAACTGTAACTTAATAAATCTTAATTACTTGATTAAATAACCTTAATCATTTGTTTTAAAAGACAACTCTTTATTAAATTCATAAATCTTATTTACAAATTAATTTACCTTAATTAATTTAACTCAAATCTTAATTTCTTGATTAAATAAATTAATCAATTATTCACTTGAACTAATTTAATGAGTGCATATCATTTTATCTTCACTAATTCAAATTTAAAACATTTTCTAACTAATGTTTTAATTATCATCACAAAGCAAATTTAAACAATTTAAATATTGAAACTTCTTTGATTTCAGAACTAGGATTCAAATTATCTTTGATTCAGATTTAAATTTAACTTAAAAACTTATCTACAATTAAAAACTTTATTTTCAAATTCAAACTATTTAAACATTTAAGGTTGTTAAAAACAATTCAAATTCTAAAACTTTATTTTCTTTTTAAACTCAGATTCAAACTATCCTTAATCATTTAAATAAATTTACTTTAATAAATCTTTAATTAATATTAATAAATCTCATTTATTAATTAATCCTTAATTAACCTCTATTTGATTTATTATCCTTAATTAATCATAATAAGTAATTATTTCTGATTGCTTTCATTATGTAATTTACAATTTACAATCTATAATTGATTATCTAAATTAATTTATCTAATTAATTATCAAAATTTATCATATTAAGTAATACTTAATTATCCTTAGTTAATCATCTTCATTAACTAATAACATTTCTTAATTACTTTTAATTAATCTCTAATTATAAATAAATCTAAATCATAAATTTATAAATTAAATAAATGAGTCTTTAATTAATTATCATATAAATTACATCACTTAATGCCTTAATGGTTTCTAATAAAATCATTTCCTTTATTAATGATTTCATTAATCATTCGAGTGTATTTTAAACTTACACTTTAAATTTAAAATTTAAATTTCCTTTTTAAAACTTTAAGATTCAAAGTTCTATTTGAATCTAACTTAAATCTGATTTAACTTTATTCATATCTAGTTTAGAAATTCATTTAAATTTGGTTTAAATTTCAATTTGCAAACAGTTTTAAACAAAACTGTAACTCTGTTAAACCAACCCGAGGCAACTGGAGTTTGCTTCGAGTCCAACAGCTAAGGACTTCGAGTAAATACTCGAGATAACTCGCGTTCAACCCTGAATACATTTACTTCCCAAACCCAAAAACTTTTCTTTTCAAATCCCTGATACTAGTGCACGGTGCACGTGCACCATGACGCTGGCGAACTCCGGCTATCCACGAAGGCTTCAACACATCGGCGACCATCTCCAGATCCAATCGCAACCACCAAAAATCCAACAGCAACTCGAAATTGAATTCGATTTTAAAATTCGAAACCTGGAAACGCAACCCCTCCTCAAACCCAAACCTGTCAACGTCTCGCATCCACCCCTCCGACCACCGGAACGTACGAAACTTCGGCCATCACTTCGTCATCAACCCTACCACCATCTCCCACAGTTGCTTCGCACTCGATGCATCATGGAGGAAGAACGAATCAAATCAAAAACTGCGACCAAAACTAGGTTTACAGAACGAATCGAACAAGCACGCTCACCACGGTGATCTTCCGCCACCTCCACCATTTTTCCTGTAGTCACTGACCACTCCACCATCACCCGAAAGAAACTCGGCCTCCCAATCCATTGAGATCATCAGATAAACCTCAAAAACCATTTTCTATTTATCCATGAACCGCTCTTTCAATACAATACTAAAAATTCTCATTTCTGCTCTAGAAATCTTGTTTTGTATTAAAGATTTAAGTTATCAAAACAATTTATTTTTTATCAACTCTATTCTTGTTGCCTGTAAAACCTGATTTCCAGAACCTATTCAAGTTTTTATTGACTTAACTGAGTTTTTTTAAAACTTACTTTACCCAAAACAAACAATTTCATTTAAAGCTTTAATTTATATCAATAATTAGATCAAGAGCTGGGGACTTGTTTGCAAATCTGAGCTGGGAGAAACAACAAAAAAAAACAGAAGTAACCCAATTTATACAGGCATACCTATTTTTAAACATTGACATACATACATATGAAATTTGTCCTATATTAACACCTACCCATTTTCAGAAATATGTAAGAAACCAATTCAAGTATTTGAGTTTTCAGAGAGGTGATGTTACTCACCTTTTTTTTTCCAGAAAAAGAACAGAGCTTCATTGTTGAACCTGGTTTTTGAATTTTGCTTGCTGAAGTTCTCACTTTAATTCCCTGGCTTGACTTGATTTATTTGTTGATGTTTATTCTTGATGTTTGAATATTTCACTTAAGTTTTAAATGAAGCTCCCTCACCACAGACCTGAACTTACATGCTTGATCTAGATGATTTGGATTTTAAATCATTGCACATTTTTTTTCTTTAGGCTTGCTGAGTAAATAAACGATCTGGTATAGAGGATGTATATATATAAAAGAGAAACAGTATTGAATAGGGAATGTTATCTTTGCATTAATTGCTTACAACTTTATGCAGGCTGATAGTCTTGTTTTGATGTTACCAGAGCATGTGGCATTTAATGAAAGCATGCTATGTATTGTTCATGCTCCCCTTTGTATGTTATAGCATTTTATTTGATTTTGTGCAAGTACTTTTTATTTTATTTTTCCTCTTGTTTTGCCTTGCCTGCATATTTATTTTACAAGCAACATGCTATACTCGGCTGTGATGATATATTTGGTTTTTTTTGTACTTTATTTATTCCTTTACTAGCTTCTGTTTGTTTATATACTTGAGTATACCTCTTTCTTTTGCTTTAACATGCTATTGTACATTGCTTTATTACTTAAATACATTTTTATGTTGATATTTTGCAGATTTTTGTCTTGTTCATATTCCTACATACTTATACTTATATTCTTTCTTTTCCTTTCTCATTTGAGTGTATTACTTTGTCTTGCAAATAATTTTCCATTTTAATTATGTTTGTATGCGTACATTTGTTTTGTCATTGCTTTTGTTCCATTGTCTTATTTTTATTCCTCTTTTATTTTAACTTAAATTGTTTATTTTACTTTAATATTTATTGTTTTATATTAAATTTATAAATTCAAATTATTATTAACCATCAATTGTAATACTTATTATTATTAATTATTATTAAACCATTCATTTACAATTCATATCTAATGTATATACATATATATTTCTATATTTATTTTTAAAACCATTTATTTAAGATTTTATTTCAAATCCAATTTAAATATATATTCACATATATACTAATTGTCAAATCCATATGACTTTATATATTTTCTAGTCGAATCGGGGAAACTCGCTTCCATTTAAATCAATTTATCTTACAATTTTATTCAAAAAATTCATTTAATTATCAATTTAAATTAAATTAAAATCTAGGGTCGTTACAAACTTCCCCCTTAAAAGAATTTCGTCCTCGAAATTCGCAGGCACGAAAACAACACAGAGATAGACTCAATCTCTACAATTTCTCAAATACAAGATATGGATTCCAAATTCAAGTCGGAATATCTCAAAATATATACCAATTTGTCCCTCTTCGGACTTCAACCAACCCAAGAAATTACAACAGAATTTCAAAATTCGGTTTTGAACGAAATCATTTTATCGATACAATTCGATTTAGCTTCATCTTTTATTAATCAATTTTTAACTCAATTTAAAATTTCCAATTTATTCAAAATTCCTAATTTCAAATTTTCGAATTCATATTCATTAAAGTTTAAATCAAAAAAAAGAAACTGATGAAATACGAAGAAAGAATTTCTACAACGATTCGTAGGGCATCCTCGCACCGAAACTTCTTTCTGGAGCTGTCACAAAGAAATCAAAAGAATTTAGAAACGAATCAAAGAAAATTTGATAGAGAAAGATTGTTTCCACTGTTGTTACGGAGTATCGACCAATTATAGTCGTATTCCCCTGTCTCCTATCTCGTCCTCTTCTTGCACTCATACTCACTATCAGTGAATAGTAAGAGAATTTACTGAGGCATTCAGACGGATATCTTAAAGATTACTCATTCTAGGGTATACTTCACCCTATCTCTAATGAGCTACTTAATGTGTTACACTCCTGAGCTAAAGTTCAACCTTAGCTCTGATACCAAATGTGACGAGGCGGATTTTGCCCGCTCGAAAATCGACATCCATACTTCAAATCGTATTCGAATGCCATAGATTCGACCGTTCAAATCCGATTCGCCGGAGCTTATAACAACATCAGCGGAATAAAAGAATAATACATTGATATAGAGCTTTGATACAATATCTGATACAACAGATGATCCAATAGATATCAATATACATCAGAGATATGATACAATAAATAGCAGCGGAAAAAAAACATAGATGACATCTAGCAGCGGAACAATATAACTCTAAGATAGTCTTCAAAAGAGAACTCCGAGAACTGCAACTCCATTTCCAAGAATCAATCAATCCAGCAATATCTCGAACTCCCAATAATGATGCACAAAGATAAGCAAGTATAGTCCATATCCAAAGATTTGAACTAGCTCCAGATAACCTACTATTCTGACTATCTGAAAAACCCAACTCTTGAATGCTCGTGTAGAAAATAATGAGCACCCAGAGTTTAGGAAAGAAACAATAAATTCCGGATCAGTCATGAGACTGGTGTGAGCAACAAAAAAACAGTTTATCTTTTATTCAAAATCAAAATAGAGGAATATTTTTTTAAAGTCAATTCGCAATGCTTTTAAAAATGAGACTACCATAAGACCTCCCGCCACACACACAATGCAAACGCAGACTTGGAGGAGATTTCTTCTTATGTTAGTCAAAGATGCTTGATACGCATTAAAAAGGAACATTTGATATTATTACTAGTGCATAGTGTAGGAAAAATTTATTTCGAAAGTAGAATATAAATCTTAGCCAGCATAGGTACCATTATATTATGCTTACTATAGCTACCATATTAGATGGCAGGTTCTACAACTAATACCGTACAAGATCGTATTATTTCTTTGGATTTCCAACGAATGGTCAGGCCAAGGAACTTCCCATTGCCACATGAGAACGCCTCTGGAAGGACGTCCCCGAGAACCAAACCGGATCTCTACCAACACAAGGACGGGTTACCCCTAACTGGGTAACAACTGACACGAGTATGCCATCCCCCGATCCTTTAGGACCTTTAACCGAGCGCTCGTCACCATCATCACACAATCATAAATAAAGCGTTTCAACATGAGTAAGTATTTGGACTCCATACCATGATACCACCCTTTTCCAGAAGGAAATGCACATACCCTAAAGGGAGCTACCCCTCATAACCTTGCTGCATCTTTCCTGTTTTGACCATTCCGAGGTGTGAGGCTCGACGAAGTCACGTCCACAAAGACACACTTTATACAGAAGCCGTGCTTTGGGTCAACAAATGATCATAGAAATGATCACAAAGATAAACGATCAAACAAATGATCCTATCACAAATGATCAACACAATGATCATTTCACAGCAACACTCAGCATGTCACATTACCAAATTGGGAATACATCGCTGATAACCTTCAACTACATAACCTCTGAGCTCGTACGTCTCAGAGAAGGGTGTTAAGCTAAGAGAATAAATTCTCCGCCACCAACAGAAAAGTATTTGAAAGAAATCAGCTTTATATCTCAATTTGTAATGTCAGACATACTATCCATACAAGTCTGTTCCGGGCTCGAACAGAACCGAAGGCACTTACAAAGAAGTCCTTGCAATCCGGATATTCACTAATCACGTTCGGACTTCCCATCACATATGGAGTCTCTATACCGGGGACCAGTCGATGCAAAGACATTCGAAGAGTTGTCCTTTCGCTTTCAAAAATATCCGGTCTTCAACACCGGTCTTCAAATGCTTTCCATAACGATATATCACATATTCAGAATGGGATATATGACACAAAGGTCCTCTCCCGGCTAAACCGAACAGTGAGCGAGTATTTCAAAAACATATGGATATTGGGATTTCAATTAAGTCACAACTTAAAACCCAAAACTTTTCTTCAAATGGTTTAAACCAATTACCATTTCAAATCTTTATATTACAAAAAGATTTATTTCACAAAGATCAATTCATAGATTTCAAAACAATTTCCATTTCAATTGGATTAACTCGTTAAATCTTTAAATCAAAGATTTAACTTATAGCTTTCAAATTGTTTTCATAACTTGGAAATTATCTTCATTTTCAAACTTGAAATTCTTTTTAACACAAATTGAACATTCATTTCTTATGTGAAAGCTTTTATTATTTGAAAACAAACAGTTTTCGTTTCAGAATAATTCAATTATATTTACACGAGTTAAAGCCCTTGAATTAAATTCAAATTTCCAAATCAATACATTTAAAATGGTTTAAAAACCCATATAACTCATTTATAAGTTGAATAACTTTCCTTTATAGCCTAGTTTCCAAATCATAGAATTCAATTTCAAATATTGAATTTAAGTTCAAATCAAATTATTCAACTTCATATTATATCGAGTTATTCAAAATAAATTTCATCTACGAAATTTCATTTCAAAAGCTTTTCTCTTAAAACCCAATCTTATTGTCAAACCAATTGAATTTAAAATTCGAAATCAAAACTATTTCAAAAAACTGTGACTTAATCGATTTCCTCGTGAAATCCATATTGGTGTGTGTATAAGTGTGGTCCAGGGTTTAACACAATAGTGCAACAACAATCAATCATCACAGATCAAAACACAGAAATATTGTTGATAAGCGATATAAACTATAACGCTCATCGTCCATTCACAGATCACAGATATATAAAGGTCACCGATAATAAATTACAGGTCACAACACAAATCAGGATATATCACAAAGCATCACATATCAGGGATATTAACAATTCAACATCCAATAAAATCCAAACATCCATAAGTAGGATCAATTTAGTTATCTGATAAATTTAAATCAGATTAAATTTCTATGAATAATTCTTTTTACATTTATTATCGAATAAATTCCAAGTAAATGATCCTTATTAACTATTCATAATCATTTAATTACTATTCTTAAGTAATTAAACTCAATTTAATTATTGTTAATTATTATTTAATTAACCTTTTAAAATCATATATTTATTCACTGATTACTTAATTAATTAAGTTCTAAACTGTAACTTAATAAATCTTAATTACTTGATTAAATAACCTTAATCATTTGTTTTAAAAGACAACTCTTTATTAAATTCATAAATCTTATTTACAAATTAATTTACCTTAATTAATTTAACTCAAATCTTAATTTCTTGATTAAATAAATTAATCAATTATTCACTTGAACTAATTTAATGAGTGCATATCATTTTATCTTCACTAATTCAAATTTAAAACATTTTCTAACTAATGTTTTAATTATCATCACAAAGCAAATTTAAACAATTTAAATATTGAAACTTCTTTGATTTCAGAACTAGGATTCAAATTATCTTTGATTCAGATTTAAATTTAACTTAAAAACTTATCTACAATTAAAAACTTTATTTTCAAATTCAAACTATTTAAACATTTAAGGTTGTTAAAAACAATTCAAATTCTAAAACTTTATTTTCTTTTTAAACTCAGATTCAAACTATCCTTAATCATTTAAATAAATTTACTTTAATAAATCTTTAATTAATATTAATAAATCTCATTTATTAATTAATCCTTAATTAACCTCTATTTGATTTATTATCCTTAATTAATCATAATAAGTAATTATTTCTGATTGCTTTCATTATGTAATTTACAATTTACAATCTATAATTGATTATCTAAATTAATTTATCTAATTAATTATCAAAATTTATCATATTAAGTAATACTTAATTATCCTTAGTTAATCATCTTCATTAACTAATAACATTTCTTAATTACTTTTAATTAATCTCTAATTATAAATAAATCTAAATCATAAATTTATAAATTAAATAAATGAGTCTTTAATTAATTATCATATAAATTACATCACTTAATGCCTTAATGGTTTCTAATAAAATCATTTCCTTTATTAATGATTTCATTAATCATTCGAGTGTATTTTAAACTTACACTTTAAATTTAAAATTTAAATTTCCTTTTTAAAACTTTAAGATTCAAAGTTCTATTTGAATCTAACTTAAATCTGATTTAACTTTATTCATATCTAGTTTAGAAATTCATTTAAATTTGGTTTAAATTTCAATTTGCAAACAGTTTTAAACAAAACTGTAACTCTGTTAAACCAACCCGAGGCAACTGGAGTTTGCTTCGAGTCCAACAGCTAAGGACTTCGAGTAAATACTCGAGATAACTCGCGTTCAACCCTGAATACATTTACTTCCCAAACCCAAAAACTTTTCTTTTCAAATCCCTGATACTAGTGCACGGTGCACGTGCACCATGACGCTGGCGAACTCCGGCTATCCACGAAGGCTTCAACACATCGGCGACCATCTCCAGATCCAATCGCAACCACCAAAAATCCAACAGCAACTCGAAATTGAATTCGATTTTAAAATTCGAAACCTGGAAACGCAACCCCTCCTCAAACCCAAACCTGTCAACGTCTCGCATCCACCCCTCCGACCACCGGAACGTACGAAACTTCGGCCATCACTTCGTCATCAACCCTACCACCATCTCCCACAGTTGCTTCGCACTCGATGCATCATGGAGGAAGAACGAATCAAATCAAAAACTGCGACCAAAACTAGGTTTACAGAACGAATCGAACAAGCACGCTCACCACGGTGATCTTCCGCCACCTCCACCATTTTTCCTGTAGTCACTGACCACTCCACCATCACCCGAAAGAAACTCGGCCTCCCAATCCATTGAGATCATCAGATAAACCTCAAAAACCATTTTCTATTTATCCATGAACCGCTCTTTCAATACAATACTAAAAATTCTCATTTCTGCTCTAGAAATCTTGTTTTGTATTAAAGATTTAAGTTATCAAAACAATTTATTTTTTATCAACTCTATTCTTGTTGCCTGTAAAACCTGATTTCCAGAACCTATTCAAGTTTTTATTGACTTAACTGAGTTTTTTTAAAACTTACTTTACCCAAAACAAACAATTTCATTTAAAGCTTTAATTTATATCAATAATTAGATCAAGAGCTGGGGACTTGTTTGCAAATCTGAGCTGGGAGAAACAACAAAAAAAAAACAGAAGTAACCCAATTTATACAGGCATACCTATTTTTAAACATTGACATACATACATATGAAATTTGTCCTATATTAACACCTACCCATTTTCAGAAATATGTAAGAAACCAATTCAAGTATTTGAGTTTTCAGAGAGGTGATGTTACTCACCTTTTTTTTTCCAGAAAAAGAACAGAGCTTCATTGTTGAACCTGGTTTTTGAATTTTGCTTGCTGAAGTTCTCACTTTAATTCCCTGGCTTGACTTGATTTATTTGTTGATGTTTATTCTTGATGTTTGAATATTTCACTTAAGTTTTAAATGAAGCTCCCTCACCACAGACCTGAACTTACATGCTTGATCTAGATGATTTGGATTTTAAATCATTGCACATTTTTTTTCTTTAGGCTTGCTGAGTAAATAAACGATCTGGTATAGAGGATGTATATATATAAAAGAGAAACAATATTGAATAGGGAATGTTATCTTTGCATTAATTGCTTACAACTTTATGCAGGCTGATAGTCTTGTTTTGATGTTACCAGAGCATGTGGCATTTAATGAAAGCATGCTATGTATTGTTCATGCTCCCCTTTGTATGTTATAGCATTTTATTTGATTTTGTGCAAGTACTTTTTATTTTATTTTTCCTCTTGTTTTGCCTTGCCTGCATATTTATTTTACAAGCAACATGCTATACTCGGCTGTGATGATATATTTGGTTTTTTTTGTACTTTATTTATTCCTTTACTAGCTTCTGTTTGTTTATATACTTGAGTATACCTCTTTCTTTTGCTTTAACATGCTATTGTACATTGCTTTATTACTTAAATACATTTTTATGTTGATATTTTGCATATTTTTGTCTTGTTCATATTCCTACATACTTATACTTATATTCTTTCTTTTCCTTTCTCATTTGAGTGTATTACTTTGTCTTGCAAATAATTTTCCATTTTAATTATGTTTGTATGCGTACATTTGTTTTGTCATTGCTTTTGTTCCATTGTCTTATTTTTATTCCTCTTTTATTTTAACTTAAATTGTTTATTTTACTTTAATATTTATTGTTTTATATTAAATTTATAAATTCAAATTATTATTAACCATCAATTGTAATACTTATTATTATTAATTATTATTAAACCATTCATTTACAATTCATATCTAATGTATATACATATATATTTCTATATTTATTTTTAAAACCATTTATTTAAGATTTTATTTCAAATCCAATTTAAATATATATTCACATATATACTAATTGTCAAATCCATATGACTTTATATATTTTCTAGTCGAATCGGGGAAACTCGCTTCCATTTAAATCAATTTATCTTACAATTTTGTTCAAAAAATTCATTTAATTATCAATTTAAATTAAATTAAAATCTAGGGTCGTTACATAATTGGTCTAACTGAATTGATTTAATTGAGAATTCGAGATGATTGCTTATGGATGTTGTATGTGTTGTATATTTGTTTGTGTTGTTTATTGATGATATTATGTGATGCTCTCTGATATGCTGTAATATATCCATGGCAATTGTGTATGATTTATCTGTGGTAAATGTTATATGAATTCAATCATTGAATTAAACTGTTAAGTTAATTAGACAACATAGCCTTTAAAATGGCGTTTGGATTTCGATGAGACCGGGATCGGGTATCCAATTGATATTCCGAAAACCACATCGATCCAAATTAAACATTAGGTCGTGAATTCTCAAGTGAAGATCAAGATGGTGCTTTCAGAATGCAAGGGTTACCGTCGTTGACTCTGAGGGTGATTCCAAAATGAGTGTGACGAGATAATGCCTTCGGTTTTGTTCGAACCCGGAACGAACTTGTATGGATTGAATGCTTTCAACACATCGTCAGGCGGACAATGAGCATTCTAAGAAATATGTCCTATAAAGTTAATCGCAGCCTCAAGCCTCGTCAACCGGGAATGGCTAAAACAGGGGAGGTGCAGCAAGATTAGGTGGGTCATGCCCAAGAAGGACGAGATATACCCCTGTCTAGATGTCCTTTTATTTCGGCTGTGTGGGCGGTTGGATATGCGCACCAACTGCGGGGTTATCTTGTTCGGGACTGTTCAGTAAGGAATGGTTTCGGCCTTGTGTTGCAGGGGAGTTAGGGTGGCTCCTCGGTACAGTGATCTTGACCACGTACTGTGACGGGCGGTACCCCAGTAGCCCTGCCATTGTGTGGGATCCAATTTCCAATAAGCGCCGTATGTTTTGATTGTGCCCAACTACGTTGGAATGTGAGATGTAAGCATTTCAGCTATTTCTGTATTTTACTTGAAAACCCTAGACACTATTATAATATCACTGGATTTCCTATAAAATGTTTTGGTTAGCGTAAGGTAAAAACTTACCCGTATTTATTTGTGGGGAGTCTTGCGTGATACCTTTGTTTTAAAATGATTTTCAAAATTAAACAATTTAAACCGTTTACTCATACCAGACCCATGTCTGACTCGTAGTTTATATTTTGTTTTTCATAAACTCTCGGGTACCCAAATTTTTACGGGTAACCAAGGGATTTAGGTCGGCTTTGACAAATTATGGAGGAGCAATGGAGCAGGAGGCTTCAGCGTTGTAAATATCTATCTAGTTCCGCTGTGTTAGTTGATGTATACTGTATCTCTGATGTATATAGTGACAGATGTATGCCTGATTGTCATGTGTATTGATATTGTACAACCCTGATATATGAAATCTATGTAATAGATATGTGATATATTATATTTTGTTCCGTTCCGCTGTGAGATTCTGATGTTTTTGTTCGTTCTTTTCTATTCTTTTCTATTCCCATCCCTTTCTTTTTTAATGATGATGCGTCTTTCTGGTAGTGAGAAGGGCGGGTCGTCACAGTTACAGCCAAAGATAAGATCGAAGATCACCTCCTAACCGTTAGTGGATGGACTGACTTATTACTATCCTAAAAGAATGAAACAAGATTAACACACAGTACAACATCATCGGAGATGACTATGCCATATAACTCATGTGTTTCTCCTAGATATTTCCAAAGTTACGTATGGGTCCATTTTGGATAGTTGGTTATTTAACTATCGAATAACAAACATTCAATCAGGATTTTACTTCATTCAGAAAATCAACATCGGTTCAGTGTATAAGCAATCACTAGCCCCCTTTAATAAGGTTTTACACATACAATTACTTTGTAAATTACTTGTATATAAATACCTTTAAAAGATATACTCGCAAATCCCTATATTCCCATATTTAGAAATAGCCATATACTATTCCCAAATGGTATAAGTATATCCACAAAATTTATAAAGGTTTTCTTCTTATTCGATTCTCAAATCGTTTATAATTCCCCTTACAATTCTCTAAGATCGTTTATAAACCATTTTATAAATCTCCGAAAACATTAATAATTCCTTTACAAACAATTCAGTCACTTATAAATTCCTTGTACATTTCGAAATCATTTATAACTCTTTGTGAACCCATATACAATTGATTAACTTCTTTAATAAACCTATAAACCCACTTCTAAAATTTGTTTATAAATATTTAACAATTTATAAACTCTTTTACCTTGCAAATAACCCTTCCTTAATTCTTCAAACCACTCCATAATTCCTTTATAAAATCTAAGTCTTTCGACTCCATTTTTAGGGCTCAGAAACATTTATAAATAATTTTAATCATTTACATCAACTATATGATAATAATTATTAACAATGAACATATAAATAAATGGAAATCATTAACATTAAATGTTTGTACCAAAATTGGGCACAACACTCTTCGAAAGTGTTTGAAGAGATAAAATAAAGAAAATAAATGTCAAAAAAGAGGATTATCTAACAAACAATCTAGTCAATAATCAGATAAACAACAGAGAAACACAAAGATTTTAAGTGGTTCGACATATGGCCTATGTCCACTATGAAATTGTTGACTTTTATTAAATTTTGCTTGCTAGTTATAATGAATTACAATGGTAAAACTTGAGTACAACAGTGATTTCAGCAGAGTATGGGCATAGAAGAGCCAAAAGTCCCTTTTCTGGATGCATTTGGCTGCTATTTATAGGCGTAGGCTGCAAATATCTTGCTCAGATCTCGGGAGACCTCTTCTCTCACGTGGGTGGGCCCACATGATCGATCCATGCCATAGCACACGATCCGTGATCAATTCGAACGAACTTTGTATCGATCAATACTTTGTCCAATCGAGTTGAGATCGATCTTGAGCATTCTTGAGGATGTACACAATCTCTTTTGAAAAATTGGTGGCATTTGGACTTGTAGATTTTGAGTTATGATCGATGCAAGTTTGGATTTTATGAAGGCTGCTTGATTCATATAGATGTTGTTTGTATCGATAGCCTCATATCGATAGTTCTACAAGTGATGTATGATGGCGTGCCGCTTGCTTTTAGGATCAATAAACATTTTATGCCGAACAATCTAGTCTTTCCTATGAATGTACCTCGTTCGTATCGACCCAGCTTGGCCTTGTTCGTATCGATCCACTACAGCCATTTCATATCGATTGCTTAATGGTCACTTCGTATCGATGGATGGACGATTTCTTCATATCGGTCATAAAGTAGTCATTTTAGTATCGATGGGAGATATTGATTCTGTATCGACCTATGGCCGATCGATACGAATTATGTTGAGAACAGATCGATACAAAATAGACTCCCGTGTTACTTACCAATGGATACGAAGTAGATAGTCACGGATGGATACGAAGTGGATGTTGGTTTATCGATACGAACAAGCTGGAGATGATCGATGCGAAGCAGTATGAGGAAGGATGGATGCGAAGCTTGCTGCTCTCCTAATCGATACGAACCAAGCGCATCTGATGGATTTGAACCAGATCGATACGAAGGAAGGTTTTCCCTGGTTGCTTGATAGATACGAACAAGGTGATCACTTGAATTGCATCGGTCATATCTTGAGCATATGAACTCGCATTGACTTGAAATTTGGAACACTTGCTTCTATAGCTTTACTTTTCATGCCTTGTTAATTGTAGCTCGATCAGGACTTTGACAAAATTCATCGAAATCCATAGTGAACCTATGTATACCGATCTTCGAGATGGACTATCGTCGGTTTTCAGTTAAGTTCTTGGTGTCACGGCCTTGCCAAAAGGCGGGATAACATTTCCCCCCCAAAGTACGTCTTGTGAGAACATGACCTGCTTTGAAAAGTTGCAATCTTCATCTTGAATAGTTTTATCTAACTCATCTGTACGGTTGTTGTCTTTTCGTGGAAAACTATGACTTTTGATTGATCTTTTGAAATATAAGCTGTGAACTATTGACTACCAATTGTTGTACCGTGTACTATTGTAGCTGAGTGTTTTGTGATAGTAATCTATCGTTCGTTGTTGTAATTATCACCTGGTGAGCATTCAATTCCTGTAAATTTTAAGAATTAAATGTTGATTTATGGCATATAGAATATATATAAACTTGGCTCTCGTCAATGCTTGTTCATTCACGAGTGGTTGCCGAGTTCTTCAGTTCTTGTTTAGATCGAGTTTCGTATCGATCCTCTTGTGAATCTATGTGAAATTCGAGTTGTAGCAATGATCGATAGTCGTTTTAAGTAACTTCTTTTGTATTGAACCTCTCTTGGATCGATCCGGGATGTTGGAATCCATGCTTTATATCAGTGACTATCAACACCAAATGGATAGCTCTTAGAGGTATAATGTATCGATGGATATGAAGTTTAGGTCTTCGAGCAAATGGATACAAAATAAATGTTTCTCATCTATGAAATTCAGTGATTCAAACAAAACTTTGTTGTGGATTTCATATCGATGAAATCTTCACTGATGGATACGAAATGGACGCTTCATATCAATGGAGTCACATGGCTCTAGTGCAACTTGGCTGCTCCTTTCATATCGATGGATTGATGGATACGAAAAACTTCTCCCAAGATCGACCGTAGATGGATATGAAAAGCTCTTTCGTATCATTCTGGCTTTGACCATTTCAACCGGTTCATTTAACTGGGAGACAAGTCGTCTCTTTCCCTTGGGTACAAGTCCATATAAATACATTTTCGACTAACAAATTTCCAATTGTTTTCATTTCTACAGACTATGTTTGTATCAATCGAAAGAGTGAGGAGAAAAACTACCCTTTGTCTTCAAACCAAATGAAACTTTAATCCTTCGAATCGATTGCTTAAATTAGGTAATTAACTGAAATAGTCCTTCTAGAATGATGAGACTTGAGATTGAAGCCAATTCGTCCATAATTATGACCGATTCAAAGGATGATGAGGCTAGAATTAGGTCGGAATACAGTTGAAGGAGAAAGGAATGGGGTCCAGGCCGATTGGAGAAGAAGAGTGTCGAGGACTAGGAAGGCAGCCTTCGTTTTGATCGAAGAAAAGCGATTCGTATCGGTCTGAGTGTATGGAGTTCGTATCGATCAAATGTAGCAGAATTTCATGTCAAATTAAGTGTTTGGCTTCATGTCGATAGGAGATGGTGTGAGTTCGTAACGATCTGGGGCGATCGATGCGAAAGACTAACTGCTTGATCGATTTAAAGCATTAGGTATGTGGACCGATACGAAGACGTTGCCCATGATCGATTCAAACTCCTTTCTTGAGGATCAATGTGAATTTCCTTCTTGGTGATTGATACAAAGTAGTTTCCCCTGCAATCGATGTGAACAGAGCTTCTGGCGGTCGATCCAAGTCTTGACCTTGACAAATATGAGATTTTTTTTTTGCATATTCAAACATTTGACTCCGATGAGCTTTTGCCTTGCATAATAGGATTTAATCGTTTTACCACATAGTTGACTGCCCTTCGAAACTCATCGATGGAACTGTAAGTAGGATCGATCTTCGAAGTCTGGATGGTACAACTGTGACGGTCAGCAATGACGGCCACTCTGGTTGAATCTTGAAGTCTTGTCGTTTGAATATTTCTTAAATTTCTTAAGTATCATGTAACACTGCACTACACAACACATTCATGCACTTCACACTAGGGAACACACGGGCTTATTATCATCTAATGATGGTTTTTGATGAGTTGATTAGTTATTGAATCTACAAGTTCACAACAGCAGGAGCTTTAAAGTTGACCTCCCTTAGTAATAGAGATACCGGTCATCGCGGCCGAAGTTATAGATCCAGCTCCGGACAAGCTACCAGGAGCCATCTTTATCGAGAATATGCAAGATTCTGTGCCATCCAACATCTCAGAAGACATGTTGCGGGTGAATATGCCTACACAATTTTCCATTGGACGACGTCTTATTACCGGGACCGAATGATAAACCACATCCTCCCCCGGAAGGGTTTACAGCCTTTAATAGAAATTCGTGCATAGTGGGGACTCTCCCTCCATTCAACCAATACATTGGGAGGTGCTTGCTTTCTTTGGAATCGCCCCGTCATGATTACATCCGAATGGATACGCACTGCTGAATAGTTTGTTCATCGTTTTCATGGAACATCTCTTTCGACCCCTACCCCAGAAGAAGTCAGATATTTATTTAATGTCAAGAGTCGGGGGTACAATCCTTCATTCATATTCCTAGAAGCAGTTAGGAACTATCAGGTGCTGATGGGGTCTTGGACTAGGCTCGGCTATTTCAAGACGGAGTGGTTCTGTATCCGATGCGCTCTAGGGTTTGCCAGCCGGTGGTTAGTTAGACGTAAGTGACATAAGTCTTCCAGTGGTTTATGAGTTTGATGCAACCGATGCTGAATATAATACTTTCTTTCCTTTACAGTCGCAATTCCCCGACCTGAAGGCGCTCATTTTAAAGACATAATAAGAATTCCTCAGGAAGTGCCAAGTGAAATGAGAAAAATTGATTCGGTGCTCGCAGACTAAAACTTGAGGAATGTTGGTCTTATCACTTAAAATCAGAGCATTAGACTCGAAGGGTCGGTCAGGGAAGTTTCGACAAAACAGGCCAAGCGCAGGCCGCTCGGGATTGTAATAATTGAGGAAGGCGATAGGGAGGATACTCCCAGTGACGAAGAACCCGTAGCTAGGCCTTCAGACAGTTTTTAGGGTTTAGAGGGAAGGAGAAAAGGCAAGGTAGTAGCATGCAAGCATCATAAATCTTCGAGATAAATCCGTAACCGCGTCCCTACTAGTCTCCGGTGTTAGAATTTCGAAGGCTCCTCCCTTGCAAGTAGAGAATACATTTGAAGGACTTGCCGATATTCCAATTCTGGACTATGTGTCACTTCAACATGACACCGGATTGGAGGGGCTTCAAAGTGCTCTAGATTTAAGAGAGTCTCTTCCCACAAGTTTGGCTGACATTTCCGGTTGGTCGGGGGGTTGCATGCACATACACACTTCATGGAAGTACATGATTTCCAGTCTTAAGTTGCTCACTTCTAGAGATCACTAACTCTGTTTTTCTTTTATTCTATAGATACAATGACTCAGGCGAGATTCTATGCTTGGAAGTCTTCGTTCGGCGTGCCAGTCATTGAGTTCGTACTATAATTTCCGTCGAAGGGAGGTTGATAGAGATCGCGATCGTGGTTATTCTAGCCAAGAGCGTTATGGGAGGGATAGGGACAGAGAATACAGACATCTCTCCCAATCGCACTCCCCACCCCCTCGAGCTCCAACACAACCCTCCGGTCATGGAAAACAACCACTAGAGCCTCCGCATCAAAATCCATCTTCTCAGGACCCCAGGCTTGATGCACAATGCCACAGAACTGAGGTCGAAACTCTTATTGTCATTGAACAAGCTATTACCATGCCCACTAGGGAAGGAGTAATCAAAATTTCCCAGTTGAGAAAAGATTTCCCAAACATTTGCTTCGATGATTTTATCTTTCCTCCTAACATAAAGAAAATACCATCTGAGGCAAAACAAACGATGCATGACTACATTCATGACATTTATACTCAATACAAGGAGTGGATGAAAGCCATGGATAAAGCGTCGGTGGTGGCTTTTGAGTGAGCTAAAACAATCGAGAAGTTAGAGACCGACCTTGCTTAGAAGGACCGTATTATTCAAGTGCTTAATAATGAAGCTGAATCTTCTCAGCAATCTGAAATAGAGGCCACCACAAAAGCTGACGAGGCAACTCAATCTATGGAAAGAATGTGACAAACGCATTTTGCTTTGGTGGAGGAGATGGGCCGCAGGAACACCACAGTTACGACCGAAAGGGATGCTCCATTGAAGGTACTCAACGAGCTTAAACCTAAATTTTCTGAAATCATTAAAGAAAAAGATGATGTGAATAAGGCAGCCCAAGAGGCATGCGAACAAGCTGTGATGTTCCCAGGTGAAAGGGATGCAGCATCACTTAGAATTCAGGAAGTTGAGGCCAAGGTTGAGGATGAAGTTAAAATGGTGGAAGCCAGGTTGGAGGCCAACATTGAAGATCTTCTGATCACATACAATGCTAACGTCTTGAGACATAAAAAACCTGACCTGGCTTGAAAATTATCCAACACATTTTATGACCCTTGGGTCCGATTAGTAGAAGATGAAATGGTTGCTCACCAAGCTAAATCGATTGATGAGTTTGAGCTCAAGAACCGGGCGTTGAGTGAAGATGAACGGAAAATTCTCCATGATACGATGATCTCATATGAAAAGGAGAAACTTGGCGCTCAGCATCAGGAGATCGGAGATGGTTCTGGCGTCGAGCACCATGATATAACTTCTCAAACTTTTATGCCGACCTAGCCTGAAACTACATTTGCGGTTGATCCTCGGTCCGTTCCTGCTTAAAATCCTGATCAACCGCGGTTGTCTCCAGCCAAAGAGAAAGTATCTGATGATGCTCCGCCAGCCGCAAGTTAAACCGAGGAAGGTATTCTGAACACTTCTTATGTTTACTTTGAACCGGAAGCGTAACTCGATAATTATTAACGATTCTCCTTTTGTTTCCATTCAGTGATTAGACCTACACCTGATTTGCCTCTTGCAACCCAAGATTTACATCACGAGCAGGAGGCTATCGTAATGGAAGTGACCACGACTACTGAACCTATGGATGGGTACAAGGGAGCACCCTTACTTTCGACGAACAGATGATGGGGGAGCTTCTTGGTCATCATAGTGACCCCTTTTCTAATCTACCGTTGTCATGAGTGGAGGCGCATTTGTGACTAGCTCCGTAGGCCCAACTTCTAACGTTCCCGATGAGGCTTAAACGATTCGTGTAGAAGAAATAATAACCGAGATTAACGCCAAAATGGAAGCAGCTGCTCGAGTCGATAGTTTTGGAGGTGAATGGCTGGCCCTGTTCCAACCCCTTTGCGGATGATATATTTAGAAGGAATGGTCCTTGAGACAAGTGTGCCTATACTGCCTCCTACTGTTGATCCTATCCCACCAACTCTGCCTTCAGGAAGCGTTCCAATATATTTGAGTTCAGAGGAGGAAATTGATACAATGCCCTCGATTAGAGACCAGCTGCCAAAAAGCAAGGGCTCAAAAAGGAAACTGAGTCGCAGCTCCAGTTGGCAGCGCAAAGAAGAAGCCGAGAAAGAAAAAAGAGTAGATACGCCTCTTTGGCTCATTTTTGATAGATAGATAGGAATCTTCTTTTGCTTTCTTTTTGTAGGTCGTGTGTAGACGCGAGTTCGGCCCCTGCTAGTACGACTTCTGCTATAGCTTTGTACTTAACCTTGTTCTTCCAAATAATGATTGAAATAAAATTTCATTTGTCTTCTGTACAACTTGGGTTAATTTTCTTAAGCTTTTCAGCACTCGAACATTCCTTCGATATACTTGTGAAACTTTAGTTCTTTAATTCGGACCCGGATTTATTTGCCATGTCTTAGGGCTACGTTTTCGGGTCGCGATCGAGTGCTTAGTCGAATTCCGATATCACACTATTTCAATCAACGGTCGGTACTTAAATTCTGCCCCCAGATTCAGGGAAACATTGGAAAGATAAGTCAGCAGTCGCTGTTTGCCCTAAACACATCAGTCTTAATCTTTATGAAACGACGTTGAAACATGATGTGACAAACCACAAATCCGTTCCCTTTGAATCGACAATAAACCACACATATCCGACCCAAAAAGCACAGACCGACGGAAAGTCAGGAGAAAGAAAAGAAGAGAAAAGAAGAGAAGAGAAGAAAGAGAGAAGATAGAACCAAACAGAATAATACAATATCTCACATTGCAATGGAAAACATATAATATCATATCAATGATCTTTACAACACAAAAACTGTACATACATACATCAATCAGAGTTCAACAATCAATCAATAGTCATCAGCCTAGATAGTTATAATAATCTGTCCGTACAATTGCCGATAATATAAAGCAACTAAGCATCGGATAATTAATAAACAAAACAAATACGTGTATACGAAAATGAAGATCTCCAGCTCTTCTGGTGAAGCTCCAAAAGCACCATAACTGAACCTGTGAATATACTCGGCTTGACCCAAACATTGAATGGGAAGAACTCCCGGATCAGTCTGGTAAACCAGCGTGCGAAACACATTCAACTGAATTTATCAAATTACCAAACTTTTCCTTTATCAAAACAAAAGTATCTCATAAGACAAGACCATACATAAACACAAACATGTTTTTACCTTACGATAAATAAAACATTTCATATCAAATCATCTGATATTATATTAGTGCCTATTAAACAAATAATATTAATCATAGCCAAAATTGTTACATTGACTAAATTCAAGCATATAGCCCAAAATGGGTAATACAATCAAAATGGCAGGCACGTAGTGGAGTTTGAATTTCGATACAAATGACCAGATGAAGGGACTACCTTCCGGCAATAAATCTCTGGAAGAATGTATCGAGGATCATCACAATGGATCCTATACCAACACAAGACCGACCCACCTCTATAACTAGATAGTACCAAATATATCATCCTCCGGTCGTTACCGACCTTTAACGAGGGCCCTCATAGCATACAAACCACAATAATCAGATACACTACGTCATAGCATGTAAAGATATATCTAGAAGAGGATGATCATACCCTACTTGGGAGCGACCTACTTAGCCTTGCCGCATCTAAACCTGTTTTGGTTATTTTCGGTTGATGAGGCCTGAGGTAACGATTACCTTTCACATATCACATATAACATCACTTTGAATGCCACATGGCCATTTCCGTTGACTACTAATTGCCTTCCACAATGATACAACCCTTTAGCTCATACGTCTCAAGGAGGGTGTTAAGCTAAGAGAATTTTCTTTTCCGCGGCCACCGCTGACGTACGTTTGCAAAAACCATTGCTCGTAATCTTAAGAAATGCAATGTCAGACAAACATCCATACAAGTTGTCCAGGAACAGGACAAACCGAAGGTACTTTCCTAAGAAATAAGCAACCTGCATAATCGTCCTATTGGATATTTCATAATGAAGAGACCACTGCTACTATATGTATATTGGGATTTTAACCCCAAACGATCAACAAGCAGTCTCCCACTATGAAAATCTGAAATATCAATTTCATCATAAGCAACCTGCACAATCATCGCACATACGTTGGTTTGAAGTGATTTTTGGATAAACCGATCCCGTTCTCTTTGTACCAACAACGAAAAGGGTTTCTCAACTTCACACAGAAGTTAAGTCTCATAGACTTATCACGTCTTCAACTTTCAACTTGCTATCCTTCGGGCCAAGAAGGATGCTCAATAGATTAAAGTAATACTCCGTACTATACGTATCAACATCCTCAACACAAACGACAATCAAGCCAACACAGAAGGCTATGTACTAAGTGTACAACTAAATAGTTCCCACATGAAGTCGAGGAACTAAAATGGTCAAATTTGATAGTCGGTTATTTAACTATCAAAACAAACAACAAATATTTAGCACCATATACCATCACTAGGCCCTTTAATTAGTCTTTTATTAATTAAATCACTTGCTAAATATTCACTTCAAATTATCTTTAAAAAAGACATAATTTGAAAATTATTTCAACTTTTATATTGGAAAACCTTTCCATATACTTATTTCGACTATATAAGCATATTCGCAAATCTCTTTATTTTCATGACTTAGAAAATATTACATATACTTAAATCAGAATTAAGTATATATTTTATTCTTTAAAGAAACATTCTCTTTGAACACATTTATTTGGGTCAAAACGAATGTTGCGTAAAGCATCATAACGATAACCCAAAATCACCAGTATAGGGATTGGATAAGTAGATAGATATATAAATGCCATATACTATATAAAACATTTCCTTTCGAAAATCATTTACTATAACAATAGTGTTATAGTCCATCATTTCCTTATTTCTCGAAAACGTCTATTTCAAAAATGAATGTTGAAATCTATGGTTACAATACTTAACACATTTTAAAACATCTTCAAACCATATTTGCCCCATTTAAAAGATCACTTCCCAAACATTTATTTAACTCAAAATATTATTCACTGTCCAAAATTGTGAATATATCTCCTTTTACCAAATCCATTGCTATTGCACATCAAATTAAAAGATTATCCACTATCCAAAATCGTGGATGAAATTCCTTTGATAAACTTCCATTTTAACTTATCAAATTCAATTGATTTCAAATTTATAAAACAATGTTTATAGATCACATTATATTTTATAAAAACATCAATTTATAAATCTCCTTTATTGACAAATTCCATTTATCTCATTTATATGCCAAAAGTCCAATATATAAGTTAATTACTTATAAATCATTTATTTTACAAAATCCATTCATATTATAACTTCAAAATTCTTAAATCTTATTCACATATAAAATCCATTTATAACTCTTATGAAACTCCTTTATAATTCTATCATTTTGATTTATAAAATATCAATTATATAAATCTTATGTATAAAACCATTTATAATAAGTACAAAATCCTAATTTAAACTATTCTACAAATAAATTAACTTCATATTTCAAAAATCGCATTTCAATTATATTTCCCAAAAATAATAATTTTTATAACATAAAAATTATAACTTGCATTTATTTCAAATAAATCGATTTTCTTAACAATTTAAAATTCAATAAAACATCTATTTTCAAAATCACTTGAAAATCCTTTTAAATTTGGAAATCATCACTTTAATAATTTTTAAATTACCAAATATATGACCAATGCTACAACAACACTAAATACATCAATCACGATATTCAAAACATCAAATATCACAATATCTAAAATAAATCCAGTACTGGTGAGGAATCCAGTTGGATCCCTCCAACCTATCACCTGCAACAAATATACATATTAGTATATGTGTACAATATCCACTTCAAGGCAGACGTGCGTACAAAGGGTCATCCACTCATACACGGGAACGTATAGGGCCTCGTCTGCTCCAATAGACAGGAATATATCCAAATACCAATCAATATATATAAAATATATCATATATCCAAACAATCACCAATCAGCATAAATTAAATTTATTCTCACTTACATAAAAATATTAGTGAGTCAGAAAGAGTGAGTTGTACTCACATTGATTCCAATAGCAGTTGCAGTGTTTTATTCCAAATAAAATTAAACAGCCGTTTAATTTTACCTAAAATTTACAATAACTCCAATTAACTCCAAACTAGCTCTAAAATTTAATGCTCGTCAATACAGACCCAACATAATTTGTTTCGTCAAAAACGGACCTCGTATGACAAAGTTATGGCATTTTAAAGTTTAAACGAATTTATATGTATGTGTGTGTGTCTATATATATATTACTTACAACTTTTATTTATAATTTTAAACCTTTTTCAATCTGGGCCATTAGATTTTGAAACCTAGATCATTGCCGCAAATCCTTTCTTCTCCATCCCGTCCATTACCGGGCAACACATGAACCCATAGCACACACACAAATTTAAACGACACAGCCACCACTTCTCGTTTTGACGAAGATCAAGGATCACCATTTGAATCGTCGCAGCACCGTGCACCACCGCTCTCAGTCCGATCGAGCTCGGTCATGTCGTCCTCTCAAAACCATGCATGAATGATTGGCCTTTGAATGAGAATTTCCATCGATCCATCATGTTATTTTCGATCATACCCGTTGGATTCGAAGATGTCGTTGTGCTCTTCGACGTTGTAGTTGAAAGTTTTTCGTATAGGTGGATGGATTGGAAGAGATCGAGGGGGAAAGATGATGATTTTCTGGCCATTGAATATATAACGGTGGCTGTGAAATCCTAGCTAGGTCTTGAGTGAAAAAACAAAGTTATGAAGTCCTTTTATAGAAAATTTCGCGACACTATTCACCCGAAAATTTTTCGAACCCCAAACGAAATGTGCCACCTGGCGTTTATAATGTTTTACCCCTATTCCGAACACAATGAATATATATGGGAAGCCAATTTGATCGTATTTGGAAGATAGGTTTTTGAATCGAATTATTTCAATCTAAAATTTAATTAAACAGATTTCTATGCATTTTAGCTTACCTCGACTAAACCGTAAATCCAATTGACACGAAATTTGAAATCTCACAGTAATATAACATTACAGATCCAATGAAACTAGTTTCATCGAAAATATTTATGCGTTAATTAAATATTAAATATTCAATTTCTACAAATTAACTTTTAATTCGATTTTAAAGTTCTCCATCTTCATTCTAATTCAAATAGGATTTAATTCAACTTTACAAATAATTTTTATTCACATTTAATCCAAATTCCAATTATTTATATAATTTCAAATATTAAGTTAACCATTTAATTATCCAATTAAATCCTTATATTCGAAATATAAGCTATTCATCTTATTAAATTTACTTGTGAATATTTAAAATCAATTAAATATCTGAATTTCGAATGACTAAAATTCTAGGTCGTTACACATGACTAGTTTTGGGTAGTTGAACCACACTCGCTCATTCGTTGGTGATTGTGTCCACACTCTGAGGATTGCACTTGTTCATCGACTGCCGGTTATGCCCGATCAAGTTTTAGTGATATGTCCATGCTCTGGGGACTTAAGTTATTTTTACAGGCGGTCAGCCATGCCTGTTTAATATTTATAACTGCGTCCACACTCTAGGGACTTTAGATTGATTCGTAGGTGGTCAGTTACACCCGAGTTATATTTATACTCTGACCGCACTTTGGGGACTCAGAGTTGGGTTATGGATGATTGATTCATATCTGGTTTTAAACTCCAATCCGCACTTTGGGGATTTTAGAGTTAGTCGGTTTTTATACTCCAATCCATGCTACGGGGACTTAGAGTCAATTGCCATCGATACTTCGGTTCGCACTCTGGGAATCCAGAGTTAGTTGATGTTCGTACTCCAGTTCGCATTCCGAGAATCTGGAGTTCGTTGATGTTGATACTCTAG
Source organism: Allium cepa (assembly GCA_030765085.1). Classification (NCBI taxonomy): domain Eukaryota; kingdom Viridiplantae; phylum Streptophyta; class Magnoliopsida; order Asparagales; family Amaryllidaceae; genus Allium; species Allium cepa. The sequence goes on from CM060931.1 coordinate 62,895,200, forward strand.
TTCGCACTCCAGGAATCCATAATTAGTTGACGTTTATACTCCAGTTTGCACTCTGGGAAGTTTGCCGATAGATGGTCAGTCACATCTGTTTAGGCTTTAGGATTTCGTTCGCACTCCGAGAACGACGAATCTATCAGGATCGCGGATGGTTGGTTCACATTCACCTTAAGTTAACAAGCAAGGTCTTTAGATGGACGGATCCATCCTCCTCAAGTTAGGTCAAGATATGGGCGAAGTCGTTAGATGGACGAATCCACCCTCTTCGCGACTGTATTTATAAGCTTATACTCTAGCTCGCACTCTGGGATTCTAGAGTTAGTTAAAGGATTGTCATGTATCAATTCTTTTCTGACCTCGGTGCGATGACTTGCCCCTAAGCTCGGGTTTCATTTAGCGAGTGACCGGTTGTATCACAGTTACTCCTTATTTGAATAAACCCCATCGTCGGGTGGAATTTAGCTCTCCATGCATAGTGATAGTTGTATGACACATTTCAAAAAATCATAGCTCTGGCTCGAAGCGATGGCCTTTTTTTGATGAAATAAGAAAATACAGCATAGTCAGTGGCCTTATTACAAATTCAAATTTTGAAATGCATAAACAAATTGCGAATGAAAAGTAAACTGAGTAATCAAAGCCTGTCATGTGTACTAGCGACGAAGGCTTTTTCTGTTCTAGGCTCTCGGAAGAGTAAGACCATCAACGGTTAATAATTTGAATGTGCCATCTCCAAGCTTTTGTTTGATGACATATGGCCCTTCCCATGTTGGTTTCATGTGGGAAGGAACTAAGTAGATTCTTTTGAGGATGAGATCTTCGAGTTCGAAGGTTCGGGGTCAAACCTTGGCGTTGTATAATCGTGCGACTCGACTTCGGTATGCGGCTACCCTCAAATCAGCCTCTTCATACTTCTCATCCAACAAATCCAAAGACTTGGCATGTAACATGGTGTTTGTTTTCGCATCATAGTAAGTCACATGATGAAAAGGTACTTCCATCTCGACTGGAATAACGGCTTCTGAACAGTAGGAAAGAGAGAATGGAGTGTGTCCGGTCGCGGACTTGTGGGTTGTTCGGTAAACCCATAGAACATAGGAATTTCATCGACCCACTTGCCCCCGCCTTTTCCAGTCGTTTCTTCAGAATATACTTTATAACTTTATTAACAGCTTCAACCTGTCCATTCGCTTGAGGGTGTGCAGCCACAGAGAATTTCTTCTAGATGTGAAATCACTGATATAAAATTTTAAATTCAACACTGTCAAATTGGTTCCGTTATTGGTAATAATGTTATGTGGGAGATGAAATCGACAGATAATTTGAGGACTACAAAGTTGATCACTTTATTCGTGGTCATTGTAGCAAGGGGTTCAACTTTCACCCACTTGGTAAAGTAATCAACTATGACAATGGCGTACTTCGCACCACCTTTAGCCAGAGGCAGAGAACCAATAATGTCAATGCCCCATACTGCGAATGGCCATGGACTGACCATCTGAGTTATCTTGGTAGGTGGGGCACTAGGAATTAGAGCATGCTTTTGACATCCGTCACATTTTTTGGCGTAGTCTAATGCATCGCGATTTACAGTCGGCCAATAGTATCCATATCGGAGCACTTTCTTGGCAAGGGCATGCCCTCCGGTGTGATCACCACATTCTCCTTCATGCACATCATGCAATACTCATTTGATTTCATCGTGAGCGATACACTGGAGTAAAGGAACAGAGTATCCTGTTCTATACATGACTCCATTCTGAATAGTAAACTGCTAAGCTTTTCGAAGAATTTATCTCTTTTCACTACAGCGCTCTGGTAGGGTCCCGTGCTTGAGATAATTTCTAAATGGGGTCATCCATGACTCCTTATCGGGAATAACCTCAAATACCTAGTTTGCCTCCGTTTGATCGATGCTCAGGGAAGATAACGTTTCCACTGGGACGAGTCCCATTTGTTGTGCTTCACCTGTACTGGCTAATTTTGCTAACGAATCAGCTTTCTAATTGCGCTCTTGGGGGATGCAGTAGATGGCATAATAATCAAACTGATTTAGTATTTCCTGAACCCGAGCAAGCAGCCAGTCTTCGGTCTTTGGCCCGATATTCCCCCCAAATTTGACACATGACCAATTGCGAATCACAATAAATCTCCACAGCAATGATTTTTAAATCTCGGGCAAGTCTCAACCCGGCAAGCAGGGCCTCATATTCAGCTTCGTTGTTGGTTGCATGAAAATCAAACTTTAAAGTGTAGCATATAGATCGTCCTTCGGGAGTTTCAAGTACAACTCCAGTACTTGAGCAGCGGTCATTTGATGCACCATTAGTATGTAGCTTCTAGATATACTTGGGAGATTCGTTGGTTTTGGGCAAGTCCTCTGGGATAGTAATTCAGCTATGATATCTGCTAGGACTTGTCCTCAAATGGCTCGCCTTGGAGTGTAAGTAATGTCAAACTGACTTGACTCGATATTCCACTTGAGTAGCCTACTAGACGTCTCAGGCCGTGTAAGGACCTGTTGTAACAACTGATCGGTGTAAATGGTGATAGGATGAGCCTAGAAATACGGATGGAGTTTACTTGAGGCAATAACAAGACAATAAGCTAACTTCTCTATCTTCGGATAATTTCTCTCAGCTCTGGTCAGTCGTTTGCTAATGTAGTAGACCAGCCTTTGTATTCGGTCTTCCTCCCGAATTATGGCAGCATTGATTGCATTGTCCGAAACCGCCAAATAAATATACAATCTCTCATAATCAATAGGGTTTAATAGAATATGTGGTGTGGAGAGATGTTGGACCAGTGCTCGAAATGCGCCCTCATATTCCATAGTCCATTCAAAGTTCTGTTTTCCTTTTCTGATCAAATCGAAGAAGGGAATGCATTTGTGAGTGGATTTTGAAATGAACCTGCTCATTGCTGCTACTTTCTCGTTGAGGCTCTGGACCTGCTTTATAGTTCTTGGAGTTTTGACATTTCTGATTGCCCAGATCTTTTGGGGATTGGCTTTGATTCCTCGAGCGTTGACGATAAACCAAAGGAATTTTCCTAATGTGACCCCAAAGTGATATTTCAACGGATTGAGCTTCCTTCTATATTCTCGGAGGATGCTAAACATTGATTCCAGGTCCCTGATATGATCAGTGGAGAACCGTGGCTTTACAAGAATGTCGTCCACATATACCTCCGTGGTTTTTCCAATCTAGTTGGCGAACATCCGATTAACCAATCGTTGGTACATTGTGCCGGCGTTCTTGAGTCGGAAAGGCATAACTTTGTAGAGGTAAATCCTAGATCAGTCACAAAGCTGGTATGCTCCTGTCGGGTAAGTGCATGGGTATCTGGTTGTAACTAGAATATGCATCCATGAAGGATAAGAGTTCATGTCCAACCGTTGAATCTACGAGCCGATCGATTCGAGGAAGCAGAAACTACCCTTGGGGCAAGCTTTATTCAAGTCTGAGTAGTCAACACATGTTCCCCATTTCCCGTTTGGTTTTCGGACAGGTATAGGATTGGATACACATTCCAGGTATAATGCATCTCGAATAAATCCTTTCGATTTAAGCTTGTCCACCCCTTCCTTAAGGGCGATAGATCTCTCTAGATCCATACCACGCCTTTTTTGCTTGACCGAGACATGCCGTGGGTCAATATTCAATGTGTGGCTCGCAATGTCTGGGGAGATTCCATACATGTCATAATGTGTCTGGGTACACACATTGATGTTTTCCTGGAGAAACTCAACCAATCCCTCTTGAATTTGCTTGCTTAACTGAGATCCAATCTTTATCATTTTAGAATCGTCGTTATCATCGATCGGGATATCGGTCGTCAGCTCTGCCGGAAAACTTGTCTGTCTTTACTTTCATCTTCACTTTCGTTATCTCTTGGTTCAAGATCCCTTGGGAATTGGTTGTGGTGCCTGGGCCTAGGCCCAGGCGTCAATTTTCAATTCTCAACAAAACGGACGCAGAGAGATTCCTCTACGCCCTTTCCTTTCTCCTTTTCCTGCGCCTCTCGCAGCTCAGCAACATAACAGGCTCGTCCAGCAGCCCGATCTCCTCGAACGACTTCAACTCCGTGATCGGTGGCGAACTTTAGAGTCCAACAACAGGGGGCAACGACAGCCCTAAATTCAGCTAGGGCCGGTCGACCCAAAAAAGTGTTATATGGCGAGTCTATATCCAGCACAACAAATTGTAATATCCGAACTCTCCGGCTTCTCTAATTCCTAATTCCATTGGCGGTTTCACCACTCCAGTGGGTATGGTTTCACTCCCGTTGAAGCTATGAATACGGGACTAACAAGGCTTCAAATCTTTAGTTTCCATTTTCATTTGGTTATAGGCTCGCTTAAATAATATATTCACAGAACTCCCACTGTCAACCGAGATCCTCTTCATCCAAGCAGGACCTACTTGAGCTGATATGACAAGTGGATCGATGGTTGGGGCTTTGACACGGTCGGCGTCTCTGTCTCGAAAGATGATGCCGTCAGTCATCATCTTCTGTTTCTTGGTCGGAGCCCTATCTTCCAAACTACTACAATATTCGAAGCTCGCATGCCTCACAGAACTGGCATACGACTCCATTTCCTTCCAGCTTCGGTCTACTGGACGAGGACCACCACTAACAGTATTTATCACCGACCTCCCGCCAGTATGAACGGGTTCCTCCGGTCTCACCTGATTCTGCACAATGTTCTAATTTGATAGGCACGCACTGCAGACTGCAGCGCCTGCACAAACTGCTCTAATTTTCTCTCATGTATCGACTTTTCAATGATATCCTACAAATGACGGCACTCATTCACGTTATGGCTATAGCTTTTATGGAATCTACAACACTTCCCTGTCTGAATCTGCCCCACCGATGACTGTTTCGAAGCAGGTTTCTTGTATTGAATAGTATTGTAGGTCTGTAAATACATATATTCCAGTGATAGGAGCCCTATGTCATGGACCACGATTTTGATCCTGCTTCCTATTTTGATTACAATTGCCTTTTTGTTGATTTTGTTTATTCAGTATGTTCAATTGCACTTTTTCGAAACTCTCTCCAGTTTGTTTAACAGTAACATTGCTCTGAATTCCTTCCACACTAGGCCCTGCATCATCCTTTTTACTAGACTGTTTTGCATCCTTCCTCCCCAAGAATTGGGTTGCATCGGAGAAACAGTCAAATGACATAGGAAGTTTACCATCCAACCAGTTGTCGAACTCAAAATCAGGATCAATTCCCTTAGTCAATGCTATCAGAATAGAGTTATCATTGGGATTGCTAATCTTAGTGCATGGAACATGAATCCTCTCTAAATAACGTCTAAGTGTCTCTTCAGAAGCTTGAGTGACACTAGACGAAGTATTAACATCTTTCGGCCTTGTTGATTCATGCGGAACTACTCAACAAACTTTGTCACCAACTGATCAAAACATGAGATAGATCAAGGTTGTAAACGGGTGAACCAATAGTCGCTATGCCCCCAACGAGATCCGAAAACTTCGGCACTTAACTGCATCATCAGCTCATGCAACATTCATTAACCATTCAACTTCAAGATATGTTGATTAGGATCAGAGCTCCCTTCATAAACGGGTAAAGTAGGCATCCTTAATCGCCAAGGTGGTTTAGCATAGCGTATCTCATCGGTAAAAGAAGTTTGACTCTGGGAGATACCCCAGCCGTCATTGGTGAGGCCTTGACTCTCTCAGATCATTTGGCAGATCATTGTCAAGATGTCCAGCATTTGGACGTTCTAAGTCTGCTGGGCTAAGGTGTTGTCGGGTTCCACAATGCGAGGATGGGCCAAACGTGGTTGACGGTCCATGTCTTGCAATGGTTCAGATCTATCTAATTTTGGGCATCAACTCCTTATTCAATAGCAGCAGTGGCAGTGCGGTTGTCTGTAACATGATGATGAACAGTATTTCCCTGGGAAGAGGGTCTAGTTTGATAGCTGGTTGACGGGACAACTCTCGGTTGCCTAATATTCAGTGTATGTTAATGTCCAGTAGCTTGAGTATAACTCCCATCTAGCCGTAGATGTATGGATCTATGATGGTAATCTGAAGATGCTGAACTCTTAGTAGATGAATAAGAAGCCTGATCCCTTCTGGATCTCCTTTGTCTTTGACGTTCAGCTGGTTGGTCACTTCCGCATTAGCGCGGAGTTATTGAATGAGCTGTTGGCGTCTCTGAGTTAGCTCTTGCATAAATAGCCGATAGTATTCCCTGGTGACAGGGCCCTACGGGTCTGATGGTTCGACAGCATTCTGATCGGTGGGAGGTAGGTGTATGGGATTCTGTCTATCTCGTCCATCTAGATCAGCAGTAGTTGAAGTTGTCTCAGTGTTAACCATTGTGGGTGGGGAAGCTCTTTCCTAGACTTAATGCAAATCTGAATAGGATGCTAGAACTTTGAACTTGGGATCTGGATCTTCCTCTTAGATTTATGAAATCTGATATCAATAGTAGATCCAACGAGCAAGAGAAAACTGGGTTTTCTCAACAAAATCACCAAAGTGTTTCTACCATAATTGCCACAACATTCTTCCAAAGTGTTTGAAGAGATAAAATGAAGAAAACAAATGTAAAAAGAGGACAATCTAACAAACATTCCAGACAATAATCAGAAAAACAACAGAGAAACATAAAGATTTAGAGTGGTTAGGTGTACGGCCTACGTCCACTATGAAATGGTTGACTTTTAGTAAATTTTGCTTGCTCGTTACAAAGAATTACAACAGTAAAACTCGAATACAATAGTGATTTCAGCAGAGTCTGGATGTAGAAGAGCCAAAAGTCCTTTTCTGGATTCATATGGCTGCTATTTAAAGGCGTATGCTGTAAATAGCTTGCTCAGATCTCGGGAGACCTCTTCTCTTACATGGGTGGGCCCGCACGATCGATCTCATGCCACTTGCACTCGAACCGCGATCGATATGACTGAGCTTTGTATCGATCAATACTTTGTGCAATCGAGTCGAGATCGATCATGAACATTCTTGAGGATCTACGCAAGCTCCTGTGAAAATTTGGTGGCATTTGGACTTGTAGATTTTGAATTATGATCGATGCAAGTTTGGGTTTTATGAAGGCCGCTTAATTCGTATCGATGCTGCTCGTATCGATAGCCTCGTGTCGATAGTTTTGCACGTGATGTACGATGATGTGCTATATGCTTTTAGGATCGATCCACATTTTATGCCAAATGATCGAGTCTTTTCTATGAATGCGCCCATTCGTATCGACCCGGCTTGGCCCTGTTCTTATCGACCCACTACAGCCATTTCATATCGATCGCTTAATGGTCACTTCGTATCAATGGATGTATGATTTCTTCATATCGATCATAGAGTAGTTGCTTTCGTATCGATGGGAGATTTGATTTCGTATCGACCTGTGGCCGATCGATACGAATTATGTTGAAAGCAGATCAATAAGAAATAGACTCTCTTGTTACTTACCGAGGGATATGAAGTAGACAGTCACGTATGGATATGAAGTGGACGTTGGTTGATCGATACGAACAAGCTGGAGACGATCGATGCGAAGCAGTATGAGAAAGGATGGATACGAAGCTCGCTGTTCTCCTGATCGATACGAAACCAAGCGCATCCGATGGATTCGAACCAGATCGATACGAAGGAAGGTTTCCCCTGGTTGCTTGATGGATACGAACAAGGTGATCACTTGAATTGCATTGGTCATATCTTGAGAATACGAACTTGGATTGATTTGAAATTTAGAACACTGGCTTCTATAGCTTTGCTTGTCGTTCCTTGTCAATTGTAGCTCGATCCGGACTCTGACAAAATTCGTCGGCGTCCATAGTGAACCTGTGTATAACCGATCTTGGGGATGGACTGTTCTTGATTTCCAATTAAGTTCTTTGTGCCATGACATTGCCAAAAGGCGGGATAACATTAAATATCCTAAAATAATAATTAATCATTCCAAAATATTGTCTAAGAAATAATAATAATAATTAATCTTACCATTTTATAAATAATAATAATTTATTTTAAAACCTCAATAATAATCCTTATTATTAATTTCAAACCATAATTATTCTTAAATAATAAACCTTTCAATTTATTAACTTTTTTATAAAGTCTTAAGACACATTAGCAATAAGCAAATAACTTTGAAACAATATTAAAATAATTAATTAACTTTAAAGTAATATTAATACGATTATATAACTTTAGAACAATTTCAGTATTATTAAATAACCTTAATATTATTATAATTAAATAACCTTAAATCAATATTTATAATTAAGTGACTCAAAAGCAATATTAATATAATTAGTTAACTTAAAAAATATTTCTGAAACCTATTGGATTTTTAAACCGTTTCTTGTCTCAAAACCCAGTTCCCACTTAAACGACAATTTATAGTATTTTAAAATACTATTTTGAGGCTAATAGCCACCCAACACTTAACCAATATCAAAATTGATTTTCTTATAACTAGTGGATTGTATTTTCAAACATATAACGATGTTATAACAACGGTATCCATACTTATATTTATTATTCAATAATCCATATAAAGAAAATATTATTGAAACAATATAATTCAATGATAGCGAGGAATCCCGTTGAATTCCTCCAACCTGTTTTCCTCCGCACCACAAATGTTATATAATAATAAACATAAATCAACCGCTTCGAAGTGGGATTCGTATATAAAGGGTCATCCGCTTTTAAACTGGAACGTAATAGGATCTCATCTGCTCCAATAGGCGTGAATATATCCAAACCAACTAATAAATATAATAATTGGTCCAAATAACAATCATTCAACAATTTTGTCCACCATTAACCATATTAGTTATCCAAAAAGATGAGATTAACTTACCAAAATTTTCTGTCATCGTTGAGGCGTTCTAGTCTGGAACAAAAACTGGACGACGTCCGATTTTAGCCTAAATTTGGACATCTCCAAATTCGTCCAAACTAGTTCCATTCTGTAGTTTCGTTGATACGAGCGTAATGCAAAAAGTTTCATCTCAATCGGACCTCATATGAAGGAGTTACAAATTTTATAAGTTATCGATAACATTTAAAATTATAATAGTATTATAACTTAACATAATTTAAAAGATTACACCAAAACATCTTCTCCTTACCCAAAAATAACTCCCAATACACACTTCCATAGCCATTCATGGCCAAGGATGTGTTAAGTCATCATCTTCTGTTCCTTGGCCGGAGCCCTATCTTCCAAACTACTACAATATTCGAAGCTCACATGCCTCACAGAACTGGCATACGACTCCATTTCCTTCCAGCTTCGGTCTACTGGACGAGGACCACCACTAACAGTATTTATCACCGACCTCCCGCCAGTATCAGCGAGTTCCTCCGGTCTCACCTGATTCTGCACAATGTTCTAATTTGATAGGCACGCACTTCAGACTGCGGCGCCTGCACAAACTGCTCCAATTTTCTCTCATGTATCGACTTTTCAATGATATCCTACAAATGACGGCACTCATTCACGTTATGGCCGTAGCTTTTATGGAATCTACAACACTTCCCTGTCTGAATCTGCCCCACCGATGACTGTTTCGAAGCAGGTTTCTTGTATTGAATAGTATTGTAGGTCTGTAAATACATATATTCCAGTGATAGGAGCCCTATGTCATGGACCACGATTTTGATCCTGCTTCCTATTTTGATTACAATTGCCTTTTTGTTGATTTTGTTTATTCAGTATGTTCAATTGCACTTTTTCGAAACTCTCTCCGGTTTGTTTAACAGTAACATTGCTCTGAATTCCTTCCACACTAGGCCCTGCGTCATCCTTTTTACTAGACTGTTTTGCATCCTTCCTCCCCAAGAATTGGGTTGCATCGGAGAAACAGTCAAATGACATAGGAAGTTTACCATCCAACCAGTTGTCGAACTCAAAATCAGGATCAATTCCCTTAGTCAATGCTATCAGAATAGAGTTACCATTGGGATTGCTAATCTTAGTGCATGGAACATGAATCCTCTCTAAATAACGTCTAAGTGTCTCTTCAGAAGCTTGAGTGACACTAGACGAAGTATTAACATCTTTCGGCCTTGTTGATTCATGCGGAACTACTCAACAAACTTTGTCACCAACTGATCAAAACATGAGATAGATCAAGGTTGTAAACGGGTGAACCAATAGTCGCTATGCCCCCAACGAGATCCGAAAACTTCGGCACTTAACTGCATCATCAGCTCATGCAACATTCATTAACCATTCATACTTCAAGATATGTTGATTAGGATCAGAGCTCCCTTCATAAACGGGTAAAGTAGGCATCCTTAATCGCCAAGGTGGTTTAGCATAGCGTATCTCATCGGTAAAAGAAGTTTGACTCTGGGAGATACCCCAGCCGTCATTGGTGAGGCCTTGACTCTCTCAGATCATATGGCAGATCATTGTCAAGATGTCCAGCATTTGGACGTTCTAAGTCTGCTGGGCTAAGGTGTGGTCGGGTTCCACAATGCGAGGATGGGCCAAACGCGGTTGACGGTCCATGTGTTGCAATGGTTCAGATCTATCTAATTTTGGGAATCAACTCCTTATTCAATAGCAGCAGTTGCAGCGCGGTTGTCTGTAACATGATGATGAACAGTATTTCCCTGGGAAGAGGGTCCAGTTTGATAGCTCGTTGACGGGACAACTCTCGGTTGCCTAATATTCAGTGTATGTTGATGTCCAGTAGCTTGAGTATAACTCCCATCTAGTCGTAGATGTGTGGATCTATGATGGTAATCTGAAGAGGCTGAACTCTTAGTAGATGAATAGGAAGCCTGATCCCTTCTGGATCTCCTTTGTCTTTGACGTTCAGCTGGTTGGTCACTTCCGCATTAGCGTGGAGTTATTGAATGAGCTGTTGGCGTCTCTGAGTCAGCTCTTGCATAAATAGCTGATAGTCTTCCCTGGTGACAGGGCCCTACGGGTCTGATGGTTCGACAGCATTCTGATCGGTGGGAGGTAGGTGTATGGGATTCTTTCTGTCTCGTCCATCTGGATCAGCGGTAGTTGAAGTAACCATTGTGGGTGGGGAAGCGCTTTCCTAGACTTAATGCAAATCTGAATAGGATGCTAGAACTTTGAACTTGGAATCTGGATCTTCCTCTTAGATTTATGAAATCTGATATCAATAGTAGATCCAACGAGCAAGAGAAAACTGGGTTTTCTCAACAAATGCACCAAAGTGTTTCTACCAAAATTGCCACAACATTCTTCCAAAGTGTTTGAAGAGATAAAATGAAGAAAACAAATGTAAAAAGAGGACAATCTAACAAACATTCCAGACAATAATAAGAAAAACAGCAGAGAAACACAAAGATTTAGAGTGGTTAGGTGTATGGCCTACGTCCACTATGAAATGGTTGGCTTTTATTAAATTTTGCTTGCTCGTTACAAAGAATTACAACAGTAAAACTCGAGTACAATAGTGATTTCAGCAGAGTCTGGATGTAGAAGAGCCAAAAGTCCTTTTCTGGATTTATATGGCTGCTATTTATAGGCGTATGCTGTAAATAGCTCGCTCAGATCTCGGGAGACCTCTTCTCTTACATGGGTGGGCCCGCACGATCGATCTCATGCCACTTGCACTCGATCCGCGATCGATATGAATGAACTTTGTATCGATCAATACTTTGTGCAATCGAGTCGAGATCGATCATGCATTTTCTTGAGGATCTACGCAAGCTCCTGTGAAAATTTGGTGGCATTTGGACTTGTAGATTTTGAGTTATGATCGATGCAAGTTTGGGTTTTATGAAGGCCGCTTAATTCGTACCGATGCTGCTCGTATCGATAGCCTCGTGTTGATAGTTCTGCACGTGATGTATGATGACGTGCTATATGCTTTTAGGATCGATCCACATTTTATGCCAAATGATCGAGTCTTTTCTATAAATGCGCCCATTCGTATCGACCCGGCTTGGCCCTGTTCTTATCGACCCACTACAGCCATTTCATATCGATCGCTTAATGGTCACTTCGTATCAATGGATGTATGATTTCTTCATATCGATCATAGAGTAGTTGCTTTCGTATCGATGGGAGATATTGATTTCGTATCAACCTGTGGACGATCGATACGAATTATGTTGAAAGCAGATCAATAAGAAATAGACTCTCGTGTTACTTACCGAGGGATATGAAGTAGACAGTCACGTATGGATACGAAGTGGACGTTGGTTGATCGATACGAACAAGCTGGAGATGATCGATGCGAAGCAGTATGAGAAAGGATGGATACGAAGCTCGCTGTTCTCCTGAGTGATACGAAACCAAGCGCATCTGATGGATTCGAACCAGATCGATACGAAGGAAGGTTTTCCCTAGTTGCTTGATGGATAGGAACAAGGTGATCACTTGAATTGGATTGGTCATATCTTGAGAATACGAACTCGGATTGACTTGAAATTTGGAACACTGACTTCTATAGCTTAGCTTGTCGTGCCTTGTCAATTGTAGCTCGATCCGGACTCTGACAAAATTCGTCGGCATCCATAGTGAACCTGTGTATAACCGATCTTGGGGACGGACTGTTCTCGATTTCCAATTAAGTTCTTTGTGCCATGACATTGCCAAAAGGCGGGATAACATTAAATATCCTAAAATAATAATTAATCATTCCAAAATATTGTCTAAGAAATAATAATAATAATTAATCTTACCATTTTATAAGTAATAATAATTTATTTTAAAACCTCAATAATAATCCTTATTATTAATTTCAAACCATAATTATTCTTAAATAATAAACCTTTCAATTTATTAACTTTTTTATAAAGTCTTAAAACATATTAACTATAAACAAATAACTTTGAAACAATATTAAAATAATTAATTAACTTTAAAGTAATATTAATATGATTATATAACTTTAGAACAATTTCAGTATTATTAAATAACCTTAATATTATTATAATTAAATAACCTTAAATCAATATTATTATAATTAAATAACCTAAAATAATGTTTATAATTAAGTGACTCAAAAGCAATATTAATATAATTAGTTAACTTAAAAAATATTTCTAAAACCTATTGGATTTTTAAATCGTTTCTTGTCTCAAAACCCAGTTCCCACTTAAACGACAATTTATAGTATTTTAAAATACTATTTTGAGGCTAATAGCCACCCAACACTTAACCAATATCAAAATTGATTTTCTTATCACTAGTGGGTTGTATTTTCAAACATATAACGATGTTATAACAACGGTATCCATAATTATATTTATTATTCAATAATCCATATAAAGAAAATATTATTGAAACAATATAATTCAATGATAGCGAGGAATCCCGTTGAATTCCTCCAACCTGTTTTCCTCCGCACCACAAATGTTATATAATAATAAACATAAATCAACCGCTTCGGAGTGGGATTCGTATATAAAGGGTCATCCGCTTTTTAACGGGAACGTAATAGGATCTCATCTGCTCCAATAGGCACGAATATATCCAAACCAACTAATAAATACAATAATTGGTCCAAATAACAATCATTCAACAATTTTGTCCACCATTAACCATATTAGTTATCCAAAAAGATGAGATTAACTTACCGAAATTTTCTGTCATCGTTGAGGCGTTCTAGTCTGGAACAAAAACTGGACGACGTCCGATTTTAGCCCAAATTTGGACATCTCCAAATTCGTACAAACTAGTTCCATTCTGTAGTTTCGTTGATACGAGCGTAATGCAAAAAGTTTCATCTCAATCAGACCTCATATGAAGGAGTTACAAATTTTATAAGTTATCGATAACATTTAAAATTATAATAGTATTATAACTTAACATAATTTAAAAGATTACACCAAAACACCTTCTCCTTACCCAAAAATAACTCTCAATACGCACTTCCATAGCCATGCATGGCCAAGGATGTGTTAAGTCAAATCCTAGAAAATATATTATTTTAAATTCAAAATATCTAGCTATAAAATTTCGGACCCCAATCAAGACATGTCGTCTGGTGTTCCCTATGTTATACCCATATTCCGAACGCAATGGAACTAGTTCCGAGGCCTAATTCGATCATATGCAAAACATAGCATTTTGAACCCAATTATTATATTAAGTTTTCGATATTAATTCCAACGCGCATCTATCCCATATGACCAACGATATGTCTGATCATTACAAAATTTGGCGGCAAGTTATAATTCATTATTATGGACCTAATTGTTAGGAATTCTTATCTACAATTTTTGATGACGACAAACCATTAATAATAATTGTACATATATATCTTGTATCTTATTTTTGCAGATATTCAAGGATACAAATCGAAGCATGGAGCATGGATCACAGCAGTAGAGGGATAAATATTGTATACAAATCTTAGAAATATTATGTAAAATCTCTCTGGATTTTGTATATGATAAAATACACATACATTTACACTGGAATTTTTTTCCACATTTCTAGACGTCTGGTATTATGCTCCAGACATTTGATCGCAACCTTTGGAATTTCTCCAGTTAACACATGACCAGACGTCTAGTCATCACAATCCAAACGTCTAGATTTGGCTCCAGGAATTTTTAAAACTACACAACTGTCAACTTTGAAAGGTTGCCTTTGCATCTCTTCTTCAATTCAGTTCTACTCCAAACAGAAGCATCTCTAGAAATAAAGAGAAATGGTAGCAATACTTCAAATCAACCTTTTCACAACTATAAATACATCATAGATTTTACAATTGAAATAACAAATATCTGATTTCTATTCTCTATATCTACTCTGCACTCAAATTCAAGATACTTATATTTGCTATCAATATTTCAACCAAAGATCGTTAACTTTGGTTCAGTTTTCTTCCATATTTCCAAAGCACATATATTCACATCTATACATATCCAGTGGAGATTATAGGAAGACTTGTACGTATTGTCAATTTCAATTGGTATCAGAGCTTGGTTAGTTCAAATCATGGTAACATGTATTTGAAACCTGTTAATATTGCAAGTATCTTTCAAGAAGGTCAGTCAAATGCACATCCTCCTCTATTCACCGGATCTAATTATGCATATTGGTCAACACATATGAAATGTTTTATGGAAGCAAATGGTTTAGAAATATGGTCTGCAACTCAAATTAAGTATGTAGCACCTAAAACAAATATTAGCATATGGACAGATGCACAATAAACCGCTGCTTCTAATAATGCTAAAGCTATGAATGTACTTTTCTCTCTCCTGATAAAAATGAATTTTCACGTGTTATTTATGTACCAATACTTATGATATATGGCACACTTTACAAGTTACACATGAAGGTACAACTAAAGTCAAACAATGAAAAACATCAATTTTACAAAATCAATTCTCATCTTTCAAAATAAAACAAAATGAGTCAACTGTTGACATGTACTCCAGATTTCAAACTATACAACATGACCTTATGGCATTAGGAGTCAAGTTTACTAATATTGATTTAGAATCTCGAATTCTCAACTCTTTAACAATTGAATGGGAAAGAAAAGTATTAGCTATCGAAGAAGCTAATGATCTTTCTGAACTCAAAGTTGAAGAGTTGATTGGAAATCTAGTATCGTATAAAGCTAATTTGCAGGTCAGAAAGGAACAAAACCATGGAAAGAAGAACATAGCATTTCAAACAAGTAATGAAGATGAAATTATTTCATTGCTAAGGACTACAACAAATTTGAGAAATTCAAAAAAATGACGAGATTCCAAAATGGCGTAAAATCAAATTCATCAAATCAAACTTCGATCAAGTGCTTTGAATGTGATTAGTTTGGACATATAAAGAAGGATTGCCCAAAACTTAACAACGAGAAAAAGAAAAATAAGTTTAAAAAATTTAAGAAAAAGAGAAAGGAATTCCAAGTCACATGGGATGACTCTAACTTTTTCTCTTCATCCGATAGTGAAAGTGATACAGAGCAAGCAAATCTCTGTTTCATGGCACACACTAATGATGTATGTCTCGATCTTACTTATGATGAAATTTTAGAAGTAAGCTTGGAACTTGATGAAAACTATAGAGAAACTAAGAAATTAAATAAGGAATATGTTGCTAAGATAAATCGATTTGAACTTGAAATAAGGTTACTGAAAGATGAAAAATCTATTTTAGAAGAAGAATCAGAATATGCTCAAGAAAAGTGCAAGATTCTTTCTATTAAAAATGATGAGTTTTCTTGTGAATTAAGAAAAGTTAAACTATGAAATAATAAAATTTACAGCGAACACATTATCTTGGAAGATAATCTAGAAACTTCAAAATCCAAAATTAATGATCTTAAAAACACGTTGGATAAAATTACTAATAATGTTACAAAATTTAACAAAGGAAAACAAGACTTGGAGAATTTAATTAAAATTTTCAAGCCATTCAAAAATCGAAATGGACTAGGATTTGACAATAAGACAAAAATTACAAAGTATAGTAAGATTTATACTAAGATAAAAAAACCTTCTTCCAAAAATGATAATTTAATCTCAAATTCAAAAATGATTAAAATATGGGTTCCTAAAGCAAGCAACAACCTAATTAAACAGAAATATATAGGTAATTATAAGAAAGAAATGATTCACAATAATAACTATATTTTAAAAGGAACCAGACCATCACGGGTATGGTTACCGTCATCTACTAACACTTAGGAGCAAAAAAGTTAAAAAACGTACCAATTTAATTTTTTGTAGGTATCCAAATACAAAAATAAAGAGAAATGATATTAGATAGTGGATGCTTCAAGCATACGATGGGAAATTCTCACATGCTGTCAAATATAAAGTACGTTGATGTGGCACTATAACTTTTGGCGACAATTCAAAAGGTTTCGTCATTGTCATTGAAGAAGTCATCAATATAGGCATATCTAACTCTCCTATTATTTCTAATGTTTTATTAGTAGAAAACCTAAAACGTAATCTTCTTAGTATAAGCCAGTTGTGTGATAAAGGGTTTGAAATAAAATTTTAAAAAGATAAATGTAAAATACTCGATCAAGGCAAAAATTTATCTCTTGGACTTAGAAACCGTAATATATATATATATATATATATATATGTCCTTAATATGAACATTGAAAATAATTTAGATCTATGTCTTGTCGCAAATCATGATGATCCTTGGATTTGGCACAAACGTTTTTGTCTTATAAATTTTAAATATATAACAAACAAGCAAAACATGATCTAGTTAGAGGTTTTCCTAAAATTAACTATAAAATTACGCTTGTCAGATGGGCAAGTTAAAGAAAAGTTCTTTCAAATGTAAAAATAACATATCTACTAAAGAACCATTATAATTACTTCATTTAGATTTATTTAGACCAATCCAAGTACGATCAATAAATCATAACAAATATGTTTTCGTAATTGTAGATGATTTTTCAAGATATAAGTGGACATTATTTTTAAAATATAAAAGTGACACTTTTGGAATGTTTAAAATCTTTGCAAAATGAATTACTAACTTAATGGATTTAAAAATTAAAAATATACACAGTGATCGTAGAGAAGAATTTGAAAATGAACTTTTCACTGATTTTTGTAACAAAAAAGGAATCAGTCATAATTTTTCGGTTCCACGAACACCACAACAAAATGGTGTAATTGAAAGAAAAAACCAAACTTTACAGGAACGTGCATGAACACTACTAAATAGAAGCAACCTACCCAAACATTTTTAGGCTGAAGCTATTGTCACTGCCTATTATGAATTAAATCGTGTCACGCTTCGACTTATGACTAAAAATATAGGTCATGAAATATTATATGGGAAGAAACCAAAATTTTCATATTTTAGAACTTTTGGGTCAAATGTTTTATTTTAAATACAAAAAATAATCTTGGAAAATTTGACCCTAAAACCAACGAAGGAATTTTCATTGATTATTTAGAACGTATTAAAGCTTATAGAATTTATAATAAATGAACAAATATTATAGAAGAAAGCTTACATGTGTCTTTTGTTGAAAATTTCCAACAAACTATTAAAGAAGATGAAGATGAAATTTTAACTCAAAATCAAATTGAAAATACAGATAATGTGAATAATTCATCCTCTAATAATAATGAAAATGTTTTAAGATCACCCACATGAATAAAAAATCATCCTTTGGATAATATAATTGGAGATTTAAATTCTTAAGTCACTAGAATTGTATTAAATCAAATGAGTCACGTTGCTTTTATCTCAAATACACAACCTAAAAATTATAAAGAAGAATCTAAAGATGGTTCTTGGATCTTAGCCATGCAAGAAGAATTAAATCAAATTGAACGTATTAGTGTATGGGAACTCGTTCCTAGACCATCAGATCAATTTGTAATAGGAACAAAATGGGTTTTCAAAAAAAAAGCAGACGAAAATGGAAATATTATTCGTAACAAAACAAGAATAGTGGCTCAAGGTTACAACCAAGAAAAGGGAATTGATAAAGAAGAGACGTTTGCTCCCGTAGCTCGTCTTGAAGAAATTCATACTCTACTTGCTTTTGCGTGTCATCAAAACTTTAAATTATTTCAAATGGATGTTAAGAGTGTCATCTTAAATGGTTTTATCAAAGAAAAAGTTTTTCTAGAACAACCGCTATTATTTATTTATGAAAAATATCCAGATCATGTTTTAAAACTCAAAAAAGCTTTATATGGCTTATAATAAGCACCACATGCTTGGTACGATTGACTAAAAACTCATGTACAAAATTCTAGATTTCAAATAGGCAAAATAGATACAACACTATTTATAAAGCATAAAAATAATGATATATTAGTGGTACAAATATACGTTGACGACATCATATTTGGATCAACTAATGAAAGTTTATGTAATGAATTTTCTGAAATAATGAAAAATGAGTTTGAAGTGTCACACATAGGCGAATTAATTTTTCCTTGGATTACGAATAAAACAATTGGACAATGGTATTTTTATAAGTCAAGAAAAATATTGAAAAGATTTACTTAAACGTTTTGGAATGGAGAACACCACTAGTAAACCAACTTCTATGAGCACAACTTTACATTTAGACAAAGAAGAAAAGGGAAAAGACTATGATCAAAAATCTTATCGTAGTACGATCGTCTCTTTATTATACTTTACAGCTAGTCGACTCGATATAATAATGAGTGTCTGTCTATGCGCTCGCTTTCAAGCTCAACCTAAGGAATCACATCATCGAGCAGTCAAATGAATTTTACGTTACTTAACTAACACAAAAGATTACGGCTCATTTTATCCTAAAGGTACGGCTTTCCAACTCGTATCATATAGTGGAGGATGTAAAACAGACAGAAAAAGCACAAGTGGCACCTGCCATTTTATCGGTCAATCTTTAGTTTCATGGTTTAACAAAAAGCAAAATTGTGTTTCACTCTTGACGTGCATATCTCTGCTGTCTTAGCTTGTGCTCAAGTAATCTATATGCAACAATACTTGGAGATTTTGGTAAAATAATTGAAAAATCTCCAGTATACTACGAAAAACCTAGGGCTATCAATTTATCTAGAAACCCAGTTTACCATTCTCGAACTATACATATAGACATACGACACCATTTTGTTAGAGATAATGTCGAAAAAGGAATTATCTCCCTTGAATTTGTTAACACCGCCAATCAAATTGCTGATATATTCCCCAAACTATTAAATTAACAATCATTTGTAAAACTTAGATGAAATTCAGGAATTTGTTCATATAATGAATTTATAAATTAAACTATATATTCTTTATTATCCTAAATGGTTACTCAGAAATCTGAATACCACAAATTATTTTTTATAAAAACAATCTTAACCATGAATTTCGTAAACTAACAAACAACTTTTTTCCTTAATTAGAAATTGGAAAACACACACACACACATATCTTAAAGATAATTTTTTTTCTAACCATATAATCTTTCACTCTCTAAAACATTCAAATTTTATATGTAATGTCATCTAATCACGATTCGACTTACTTAGCCATTATTTCTCCTCACATTCTTCTGATAGTATGTATACTTCTTCTACCACAACAACACCAAAATAATCACCTTGCACACACATTGTTCCTATCACTACTTCTTTGTACCATACCGGCTATTCTTCGAAAGAAATAAAAGCCTAATATGGTATAAATCTAGAAAATGCTTCTCTTCACGAAAAAATTGACAATGTTCATCATTATCAAAAAGAAGTGATGAACGTTCAAAAAGAAATGTGCTATACACAACGAAACCAAGAAGCTCATCTAAACATTTTAGAAAAGTGCATCCTTGCAATATGTGGACGCTCTCTTATAAAGCATTGTGTTTATATATGTGACGCCCCACCTCTATACCCACGCTAGCCAAGAACATTACTGTGAATGCTGTCAACTAGCACGGAGAATAAGGCTGTTAAGGAGCGACCATCTGTATAATTGCTTTGTGCGAGTACCGATATACCGGATAAAATATAACTTTTCATCTCAAGAGGAAATCCGACATACCGACACGAACTCAAAGCTACTACACAGTGGCTATAATATCTTCGGAAACAAATATAGAAATAAACATAACATAAATCAGTCACAGGCAATTCATATCACAAAGGCGGAAATAGATATGAATATTACACATAAAAGTGTATATCAGAGTAGTGGTCAAAAAGATCCACAATAATACAAAAGAATAGCAACACGTGCTATACAAAAGAATACATCTATGAGTCTAAATCTCAAGTGTATACAACAAAATAAACTACTAATCTAAGTAGTTTGCCAAAAGCCGGGATGATAGTCCGATAAGGAGTCAAGCAGAAGCACCTGTAAAATCTCAGTCTGACACGAGTATTATTTAAGAAGAAAATAATAAACGGATCAGTCTAGCTATAAATATCAGATGAAGTGATATATAATAAGAGATATGACATAAACATATAATAATCACAATGCCAAGCCGTGATAAATAAGTAATTGAAAAACAACAAGAGATTAATCAATATCACAATAATCTACTCAAGATAAAAAGGAATGTCATACTCCTAATTTCATTCACCAAGCCACAACAAATGACATATATATATATCCATGCCCGTCGTAAAAGTTGGTGAAACATAAATTCCATAAATCAACACACGAAATCCAGAAATCACAATAAAAGGATGGCCAAGACATTGATGTAGTACAAACGGTACATCCAATGAATCAAAGGAGATGGAACATCGATGTAGTACAAACGGTACATCCAATGAATCGAATCACAATAGAAAGTACATGGGTCGCTAGCCCACGAAGAAATGAGACGAAGCTCAATTTAATGAGGTACGATCCTCCACATAGACAAAGAGACATCGCACATTGCTAGTCTAAACCATAAAATGATCATCATTGATCATCAAGAAGTGTCAATTACAATAAGCTAGTAAATATATGAGCTTAGCATCATGTCCCATAACCACTAGCTTAAATAAAATATTTACGAACAAATTGTATATCTCCATTAGAAAAGTGTCACAAGAGTTTCAATCGAACAAGTCCAAGAATTAACCAACAAAGTGAACGCAAGCGTTTCATACCACTTATTTTACTAAGTCGTTTAATTAGATTTCTCATACGAGTGAGGTAAAGGTTTATATATACTAATATATTGGAAAACAGTTTTATAAACGAATTGGGTATTAAAATAGTATTGAAATCGTTTGAGGAAAGAGTTTTGATATTTACTACTAGTATAGAAAACCTTTATATTTTTAAAGTGACAAAGCACAAGGGGGATTGTAGAAACAATCAATCACAAAGATCACATTCGAAGATGAAATCGATAAAGGATCCATCGAAGTGGATATATATCTAAAATTTCCAAAGAAAATAAGTCATCTAAGATGATAATAAATGATGACAATAAATGGGATCATCACGAATCGATTTAAAATGGAAATTCAATCCAAAAAGGCAAATTGGACTAAAACAGCAGGTTCAGTCGACTGAACAGAAGTTTCAGTCGACTGACCCTGTACCTAGGAATTTTCCAGGTTCAGGAAACTTTCTGTTTCCAGGTTCAGTCGACTGAACAGAGGATTCAGTCGACTGAATCATGCCTGGAAACTTTCGGGTTCCAGGTTCAGTCGACTGAACAGAGTTTTCAGTCAACTGAATCATGCCTGGGCTGTTTTTCATCCTATTCAAATGAAGAGCAAATTCTTCCAAAATGCAACCGGACGAACATTGGCTCTAAGGGTTTATGCCAATCGGCAACCCGGCCCTATATGCTCCTCGGTGCATCACTAAAAGCATGATCAAACATCCATAAAAGGATTTTCACACAAATTTGACTTAAAAACCCAAAAATTGGAATATTCACAAAACCAATCCAAATCAAGAGCAAATTCTCATGAAGAAGTGTTAGGAATTCAAACCTAACAACCAAAGATAATTATAGTCATAGATGTGAGACAAAAATCTCACCTTTGAACCCAAACAAATGAAGAGGAAGCTATGAAGCAATGGCAAGAACAAGCACTCTTCAATTCCAACTCAACAAGCTTGAATCTAAGCTTAAAAGATAATTATTTTCCAAATTAGGTTTAGGAATTTTCTGAAATCAAAGAGAGAATGAGTTGGAGAAGAAGAAGAAAAAGCTTACCAATGGGTTCTCTTGAGTTTGGAGCAAGAACTTGGATTTGCAAAGGAAGCTAGGGCTTGGAGTTTTAATTTCCTCTTCCACCCTCCATTAACATAAAAGCATGAGTATTAGGAAAATAGAAGAGAAGTGAATGAAGAGGAGAGGGTTGGAACTGAGTTAGTAAGTGGTTAATTGGCTCAGCCCAAACCAAAACCCTAAGCAAAAAGTAGCAAAATTCAACTTTCTCTAAACATATCGCAGCTTATACTCAAAAAGGTCGCAAACGTCATTTTGAACTCAATGGAGGTGGTCTCGAGTCCTAATTCGACCGTATGCAAAAAGTAGGTTTTCGGACCAAAATCCGACGAACGATAAAATATTTAAATAAAATATTTAAATATAAAATCGATAAATATGCGGGTTGTTACAGACTCCCCTCCTTAAAGAAATTGCGTCCTCGCAATAAGGAAGAAGGAAATATAAGAAGTAACAACCACAGAAGCATATTAACACAAAAGAAAATTTGAAATAGGAAGTTCACCATAAAGTGCACAAAAGAGTTAGCAAGAAATCTGGTGAAACTTCAATTTCCACAATAACACCGGGCTCAAGATTGAAAACCGGAATCCCTAAGCCATTCCCGTAGATAAAAGACGTGGGGAACGTCAAGAATAGCAGAAAATTGAGCCGGTGCAACGGCGTAGTACAAAAACGGTATGCCCGAAAAACTAGAAACTCAAACAATTTAGGACATCAGCGTAGTACAAAAACGGTACGCCCAATGAACCCAAGCAAAGACATCGATGTAGTACAAACGGTACATCCGATGAATCAAATAGCAAAGACATCGACGTAGTACAACGGTACATCCGATGAATCAAAAGCAAAGACATCGATGTAGTACAAACGGTACATCCGATGAATCAAAAGCAAAGACATCGATGTAGTACAACGGTACATCCGATGAATCAAAAGCAAAGACATCGATGTAGTACAAACGGTACATCCGATGAATCAAAAGCAAAGACATCGATGTAGTACAACGGTACATCCGATGAATCAAAAGCAAAGACATCGATGTAGTACAAACGGTACATCCGATGAATCAAAAGCAAAGACATCGATGTAGTACAAACGGTACATCCGATGAATCAAAAGCAAAGACATCGATGTAGTACAAACGGTACATCCGATGAATCAAAAGCAAAGACATCGATGTAGTACAACGGTACATCCGATGAATCAAAAGCAAAGACATCGATGTAGTACAACGGTACATCCGATGAATCAAAAGCAAAGACATCGATGTAGTACAACGGTACATCCGATGAATCAAATAGCAAAGACATCGATGTAGTACAACGGTACATCCGATGAATCAAATAGCAAAGACATCGATGTAGTAAAAACGGTACATCCGATGAATCAAATAGCAAAGACATCGATGTAGTACAACGGTACATCCGATGAATCAAAAGCAAAGACATCGATGTAGTACAAACGGTACATCCGATGAATCAAAAGCAAAGACATCGATGTAGTACAAACGGTACATCCGATGAATCAAAAGCAAAGACATCGATGTAGTACAAACGGTACATCCGATGAATCAAAACCCAAAGACATCGATGTAGTACAACGGTACATCCGATGAATCAAAAGCAAAGACATCGATGTAGTACAAACGGTACATCCGATGAATCAAAAGCAAAGACATCGATGTAGTACAACGGTACATCCAATGAATCAAAAGCAAAGACATCGATGTATTACAAACGGTACATCCGTTGAATCAAAACCCAAAGACATCGATGTAGTACAAACGGTACATCCGATGAATCAAAAGCAAAGACATCGATGTAGTACAAACGGTACATCCGATGAATCAAAAGCAAAGACATCGATGTAGTACAACGGTACATCCGATGAATCAAAAGCAAAGACATCGATGTAGTACAACGATACATCCGATGAATCAAAAGCAAAGACATCGATGTAGTACAAACGGTACATCCGATGAATCAAAAGCCAAATAATTTGGAACACTGACGCAGTACAAAAAGGTACGTCCAATGAACCGAAGCCCGAATGATTTTCGGAACACCGACGTAGTACAAAAACGGTACGTCCAATGAACCGAACACAATAAAAGGACATCGGACGCTAGTCCTTAAAAGGAATGAGATAAAGCTCAATAAAACGAAGTATACCAAAACGTCTGATGAACTTGATAGAAAAATAATTCCATTCAGACAACATCAAAGAATCAACCACTTGTTGCTTACGACAAAGCGCATTGGCAACACGATTTCCCTTCTCGGGAATAAAAGAATATCAAGATCATAATATGCTAGGAACTCGAGTCAACATGAAGTTCCTTATGAGAAAATAATTATTCCAAAGATTTATGATCGAGGTAGAGAACAAATTTCTCATCCAAAAATGATGATGCCAAATTCCAAAAGTAAAAACAATAGCCGCGAACACTAGATCATGAGTGGCATATCTAGTCTCGATAAGCTATAATGATTTAGAAGCACAAGTGATAGCACGTTCTCCTTTGCAAGAGAATGGCATTCCAAACCAATACGACTAGTATCGGTACAAATAGCAAAGTCTTGGTTCCCTTTCAGGAATCACAAGAATAAGAGTATTGAAAGGAAGGGTTCTTTTAAATAATTCTCTTCCCCGAAAAGTTAAAACTTTCAAAATTACATTTTTACTTTTATGTAATAATCTTTCTACAAAAATTTACATTTTTACAAGTCAATATATCGTGTCTGATTGTCACATCAAAGCGTTTAGGAAATTCCTATCGATAACGTTGATCAAGCGCATCGACCAAAATTCTTAAAGCACTCAACGGGCAATACAATCACAAAGTCATCTTTTCTAGGATAAATAAATCTCTTAAAAAGTTTTAAGAATATTCTTTGCTCGTTTTAAGAGCAAAATCAAATTGCACTTATAATTAAATCTTATGAAAAAGATTTGCAAAATTTTAAATTTCTATTTCCATCCAAAATCCATAAATAAGAATGGTCTCATCGAAATTTTCATAGAATATTGGATTTATAAAACGGATGAAACAAGCTGGACAAATTGAATGACATAATAATTCATTCATAGGAATCATAACAAGTGCGGAATGCGATAAGTGAAATGCTAACTTCCGCAACTTGTAGCAAATGAAAACGGTGGTAAAGTCGAACTAAAAAGACCTTAGCACCACACAAAAGATTACTTAGGTGATAATCCTAAGACAAGTCAAATATACCGGAAAATTCTCAAACTATTTAGATGAGAGAAATAACACTTTCCTCACCATAAGGACTTTAAAGAATAAAATGATGCCATCAAGATGGAATCAAAATCACAAAGAAAAATAGAAATCTGCTTAACAAATTGAAAATGTCGAAGATGAATAATCCACTCGGAAAAATAGGATATAGGCTTCACAATGATTAAGCCAATCCTTACAGAAAGGTCAATTCCGAAGCCAAAGCAAAAATATTGGCTCGGAAAGAAAAGTCACATAAAACAATCTCGACATCTAAACAAAAGCAAATTGAGTGTTGCGGATCTACCATCCGGATTCGCAATTCTCAATGAAGTCAACAAGCCCAAAATATTCAAAGAAAAGAATCGACAAGTTCTTTTGATATAAAAATAATGAGATGAAACTCATATCAAAAAGAACTCAAATAGAAAGTTCACGCATTAAAACAATGCCATCGAGGATTGAATGAAAATACCTTGACCAAAATTTGCAGCTTTCCTTCTCACTTGCTTGGAAGCTTAGGACACGAAGAAAAAAGATGACCCGAACCTTTGCAATAACAGCAAAAGAGGGGTTTCGGGCACTCCTTTACTTGGTGGTCTGTGGAACCACAATTGTAGCATCGTCCACGACTAGAGGTAGGAACTTTTGCTACCTGAGTTTGTTGCTTCCCTTTCTTATTAGAATCGGGGCCTTTGACTTTGATAGGCCTCTTCAAGCTATTGTCGAAGTTCCGTTGGGCACGCACAACTTCAACATCACCTTCATTATCGGCCTCTTCAAGACGAAGAGCGATATCAATAAGCTGATCAAATGAAACCTCAAGTTTCAGGAGTAATGGCTTCTTAAGATTCTTATTCAAGCCATAGACAAATCAATGATTTTTCTTCAATGGGGTATTAATGTACTCAACCCCGTATTTGGACAGAGATTCGAAGGATGCGACATAGTCTATCACAGAAGATTCACCTTGAACAAGGTCTATGAAACGCCGGGCTAAGGTTACCTTTTCAGCCTCCGGCACAAATTTCAATTCGAATCTTCCCCGGAATTGCTCCCAAGTAAGATCCGCCTCAACGATTTCAGAAATTAAAAGCTCATACCAATCCAATGCTCTTTCTTGGAGCATGCTAGAAGCTACTTGGACTCGATGAAGGTCAATAAGGTTCATGCGAGAAAAGATGCGATCGCATGATTTGAGCCAAGCTTGAATTTCTATAACACTCTCGGATCCCGTGAATGGCCTTCCACCCAAATCAGTGTAGTCTCTGCACAAGCGTGCAAAACCGGATCTAGGATGAGTAGGCTCCTGATTGGGACCCGCTGTTTGAGCGTTCTTGACAAGATCTAAAAGCTGCTGGGCAGACATAAAAACTCCATCCTGGGGAGTAGCACTAGATTGACCGGCGCTGGGGCGGCAAGGTCTAACCATTTCTCTTCTTTAAGAAAGAAAGAAAGAAGAGAAAAAAGTTATTCTCAAAATAAATATCAAGCAATCTTGATAGATAAAACAAGGAATCATAAAAGAAAATAGGATAGGACGGTACGAAGACACGAGTAAAATCCTAAAGCACGACTCGTAAGATGGACTTAGGACGATGATCCTTGTTATAATATTCCATATTGTTTCGAAGTTTGGCTCTGATACCAAGCTGTGACACCCCACCTCTATAGCCACGCTAGCCAAGAACATTACTGTGAATGCTGTCAACTAGCACGGAGAATAAGGCTGTTGAGGAGCGACCATCTGTATAATTGCTTTGTGCGAGTACCGATAAACCGGATAAAATATAACTTTTCATCTCAAGAGGAAATCCGACATACTGACACGAACTCAAAGCTACTACACAGTGGCTATAATATCTTCGGAAACAAATATAGAAATAAACATAACATAAATCAGTCACATGCAATTCATATCACAAAGGAGGAAATAGATATGAATATTACACATAAAAGTGTATATCAGAGTAGTGGTCAAAAAGATCCACAATAATACAAAAGAATAGGAACACGTGCTATACAAAAGAATACATCTATGAGTCTAAATCTCAAGTGTATACAACAAAATAAACTACTAATCTAAGTAGTTTGCCAAAAGCCAGGATGATAGTCCGATAAGGAGTCAAGCAGAAGCACCTGTAAAATCTCAGTCTGACCCGAGTATTATTTAAGAAGAAAATAATAAACGGATCAGTCTAGCTATAAATATCAGATGAAGTGATATATAATAAGAGATATGACATAAACATATAATAATCACAATGCCAAGCTGTGATAAATAAGTAATTGAAAAACAACAAGAGATTAATCAATATCACAATAATCTACTCAAGATAAAAAGGAATGTCATACTCCTAATTTCATTCACCAAGCCACAACAAATGACATATATATATATATATATATCCATGCCCGTCGTAAAAGTTGGTGAAACATAAATTCCAGAAATCAACACACGAAATCCAAAAATCACAATAAAAGGATGGCCAAGACATTGATGTAGTACAAACGGTACATCCAATGAATCAAAGGAGACGGAACATCGATGTAGTACAAACGGTACATCCAATGAATCGAATCACAATAGAAAGTACATGGGTCGCTAGCCCACGAAGAAATGAGAGAAGCTCAATTTAATGAGGTACGGTCCTCCACATAGACAAAGAGACATCGCACATTCTAGTCTAAACCATAAAATGATCATCATTGATCATCAAGAAGTGTCAATTACAATAAGCTAGTAAATATATGAGCTTAGCATCATGTCCCATAACCACTAGCTTAACTTAAATATTTACGAACAAATTGTATATCTCCACTAGAAAAGTGTCACAAGAGTTTCAATCGAACAAGTCCAAGAATTAACCAACAAAGTGAACGCAAGCGTTTCATACCACTTGTTTTACTAAGTCGTTTAATTAGATTTCTCATACGAGGGAGGTAAAGGTTTATATATACTAATAGATTGGAAAACGGTTTTGTAAACGAATCGCGTATTAAAATAGTATTGAAATCGTTTGAGGAAAGAGTTTTGATATTTACTACTAGTATAGAAAACCTTTATATTTTTAAAGTGACAAAGCACACGGGGGATTGTAGAAACAATCAATCACAAAGATCACATTCGAAGATGAAATCGATAAAGGATCCATCGAAGTGGATATATATCTAAAATTTCCAAAGAAAATAAGTCATCTAAGATGATAATAAATGATGACAATAAATAGGATCATCACGAATCTATTTAAATTGGAAATTCAATCCAAAAAGGCAAATTGGACTAAAACAGCAGATTAAGTCGACTGAACAGAAGTTTCAGTCGACTGACCCTGTACCTGGGAATTTTCCAGGTTCAGGAAACTTTCTGTTTCCAGGTTCAGTCGACTGAACAGAGGATTCAGTCGACTGAATCATGCCTGGAAACTTTCGGGTTCCAGGTTCAGTCGACTGAACAGAGTTTTCAGTCGACTGAATCATGCCTGGGCTGTTTTTCAGCCTATTGAAATGAAGAGCAAATTCTTCCAAAATGCAACCGGACGAACATTGGCTCTAATGGTTTATGCCAATCGGCAACCCGGCCCTATATGCTCCTCGGTGCATCACTAAAAGCATGATCAAACATCCATAAAAGGATTTTCACACAAATTTGACTTAAAAACCCAAAAATTGGAATATTCACAAAACCAATCCCAATCAAGAGCAAATTCTCATGAAGAAGTGTTAGGAATTCAAACCTAACAACCAAAGATAATTATAGTCATAGATGTGAGATAAAAATCTCACCTTTGAACCCAAACAAATGAAGAGTTAGCTATGAAGCAATGGCAAGAACAAGCACTCTTCAATTCCAACTCAACAAGCTTGAATCTAAGCTTAAAAGATAATTATTTTCCAAATTAGGTTTAGGAATTTTCTGAAATCAAAGAGAGAATGAGTTGGAGAAGAAGAAGAAAAAGCTTACCAATGGGTTCTCTTGAGTTTGGAGCAAGAACTTGGATTTGCAAAGGAAGCTAGTGCTTGGAGTTTTAATTTCCTCTTCCACCCTCCATTAACATAAAAGCTTGAGTATTAGGAAAATAGAAGAGAAGTGAATGAAGAGGAGAGGGTTGGAACTGAGTTAGTAAGTGGTTAATTGGCTCAGCCCAAACCAAAACCCTAAGCAAAAAGTAGCAAAATTCAACTTTCTCCAAACATATCGAAGCTTATACTCAAAAAGGTTGCAAACGTCATTTTGAACTCAATGGAGGTGGTCTCGAGTCCTAATTCGACCGTATGCAAAAAGTAGGTTTTCGGACCAAAATCCGACGAACAATAAAATATTTAAATATAAAATCGATAAATATGCGGGTTGTTACAATATACGATCTCCTCATGTGATCGAAACTCCTCCACATGCTCATCGAATAACTCCACGTAAACTATGGGTAGAAGGAACATTTGAAGCCCAATTCAGTCCAGTACCTCCTTCTTGGTCTCTATTATGACCATTAAAAGAAGATACAAAGTAGGAACCAAATTTATGGGATAAAAAGTAAGACTGTTCTTCTAAAAACTATATTTCATATATATATATATATATATATATATATATGAAAATGGGTAAAAGATTTTATTAATAAAACCAAACAAGGTCGGCCTGACCCAATTACAACTTCTATTAGTGCTTATATTCAGCACAACATATAAAACAAGAAAATAAAATCCATCGCTTCATCTTCCTTCAAATTGTCATGGAGGTTTCCATGTCTTCTCCAACTGAATCTCGGTATGTTCTACTTTTAGTCCCATCTTCTGCTATACCTCTCGTTCAACAACTGATAAATCTGTAAGTATTCTTCCTACTCTTTTCATTATTATTTGAGTATCTCGTTTGATCATTTCACTGATTGCATGATCGTTTTTCTGATTATTTTGAAAAATTCATCTATTTCTCTCTTTCCACACATGCCAAACAGAAGTGGTCAGCAAAATGGAGGCAGCCATCAAGCATTTGGGTTTCCAGCATCTTGTCAGGTAGATTGCTATTTCACTTAAATATTTATCCTGTAAGTTGCAATTTATAATTATCTTTTGATTGTCCTAAATAGATCTGGTAAAAGTACAGCGAAAGAAAAGATGTTTATGATTTTCTTCCTCCACATTACAAAGAACACAGGTCGAATCCTGTATAATCCCCCAATTTTTTAATCTATCCATAGTAGGGAGTCAGTGGATTAGAGCCTTGTAAGTGGTATGTGACATTTTAGGAGTACTTTCTCTATTCCAGACTATTTGAGCCCATTTAATTTCGATTTCTCTTTCTCGGAGTTGTTCCCAAGCAGTTTTAGCGTGAAATCTTTCTTGTTTGGTTTCCATATCCAAGAATTTGTCAAATTTTGAGCTTAGAGGAATGCTCATTATTTCCTGTTTTATCTGATTTGCTAGGGAATTAGGGGGAAATACCCATGATTTATCATGGAATGTGTGTGTGTATATATATTCTAGTTATAATAATGTTAAAACCATTCAATATTATAATTTATATCTTGTTCTTAATAAAAAATATATAATAATAATAACAGCAATCTAAAATCTCTAACTAAAATCAAATTGTCACTATTCTGTCAAAACAAAAGTTTGGGATATAGAGCCAGATGTCTGATTGTTCTTACGGGTTATCACAGACTCAACTGATTCCTCTATCCAGATGTCTGCTTACAAACTTGGAAGACTCTCTCTCTCCAAAACTCTACTAGATCCAAACGTCTGCCTATACATTACCAAACGTCTGGAATCACTCTCTGCCTGATAAGCTATAGAATCATTTCAAGGACCCAGATGCAACTGTTGTCTTTTCACTATATTAAAACATCTTTTTATTTTTTTACCTCACCTTTTCATTCTCTATAAAACCCTATTACAACCCAGACCTTAAAATTTACCTTCAGTTTTCAAATACAATGCCTCCCATGTCAAAAACTTCAAAGAAGCAAAAGAAAGATCAGGGTTATCCATCTCAACAAACTATTGTCATTGATTCTCACATCAAATCATGGTTTGACGAAAGCCCTAGTTCCATCAAAAGATTTGATGATTTGAAGACTATGAATTTCATCTCGGTACCTTCTACAACTACTATGATTTCCTCTCTATGAAATGCATCGGTTATGTGAGGATGTCGATGTTAACTATCTGATCGAACAAGGTCCAAATGAGGTAACTATAGATTAGCTGTCTATTTTTCTCTTTTATTCAAATCTATGTAGTTCTTTCATTTTGAATCCCGAAGGTGAGGAAAATTGTCTTGGCACTAGTGTCCGTGGTAAGTAATTAAGCTTACTCTGGGTATGTTAGGACGAATCTTTCATTGCTCTTACACGGGTAATGAATTAAAAGACATACTGGACAAAAGATTTTTACCCCGAGACGAGGTCACTCGTCTTTTTTGGGAAGATCATATGGAACAATGTAATATGAAGAACTCCCGACCTAGGGCAGGATTACTAATTCACATGATTATTAACAACATAATACCAAGAAAAGGTAGTCACAAGAAAATATATGAAACATATCACAAAGCATGTATGCTATATTTGGTGGTATTAAACTTAACTGTGCTTAATTTCTTTTCAACGAAATTAAAAAAATTTGGATTCACAAGCGCCAGACAATTATGCATGCACCGTATGTAATGCAGATTCTTTAATCCCAAGGTACCCTTCTTACTTATCATATTTTGAAGAACTACAAATTAAAGAACATTGGTCCAAGTACTTCAAGCTTATACATCTGCTGGACGAACCACCACCGATAATATCATTTCCTCAGTGGACTTTACAGCAACAAGAACAACATCAGCAGCAGCCTCCACAAGAGCAGCAACAACCCCTTCCACAACAACCATGTCCTTATGTTTTCCAGCAACATCGTTCCGAATATCACTCTGACTCAGAGATTAGCCTGAGTAGAACCTTCTTCAATAGAATTATATCATGCCTTATCAATTCGAAACCAACAACTTTTATCTCGCAATCAACCAATCTTGGCAAAAAAGTTGTTCGTATTGACAGATCTGTCATAAGCATATTGTGACGACCCAGAATTTTTAATAATTTAAATTGGAATAATTAGTTGATTTTAAATATTTAAAAGTTAATTTTCAACTTGAATTCAAATATTATTATTATTCAGCAATTGAGTATTGGATTTAATGAACTGAAATTGGGTGAATTATTGAATCTTCAGGTTTAAGCCTGTTAAAAATAATTTAAAGGCTTGTAAAATTTATAATCATGACACTGAAGATAATAGAATGGTTGAAATTGAATTTAAAGGTGATTTGTTCAATTTTAATAATATATCGTTTAAATCGATATTTAAAAATAGCCTTCCGAGGCACAGTCTTGAAATTTGAAGAAACCAGTTCCATTGGATCCGTAATAGTTTGTTATTATCGAATTTCAATTTTCGTAGCAATCGGAGTTGTCGTTTGACCCTGGCAGCTCAAAACGCATAGAAACAATTTTAATCGATTTAATTTAAAATTGATCGTTTTCTTCTGTAACTTGTGCATATGATTGAATTAGCTTTTGAAACACGTTCCATTGTGTTCGGAATGCAGGTAAAACCTTATAAACGCCTAGCGGCACTCCTTAAGAGGAGTTCAAAATTTTAAATGGCAATTAACGAGACGTTTTGAAAGTTTTATAATATAATAAAATTTTAGGTCAAATAGTCAAAGATATTTTTATTAACAAAAACGCGTACTCAAGAAGCTTCCCCAAATTGATATTTATCTCCGTCCCCTCTCTAATCTGAAAAGAAGGAATCGAACTCATAAAAAAAATGGTGAACAAATATTCTGTTCAAATCTATCTTGCACTCTTAGTTTAAATCGAATAAAATCAAATAATAACACTTCGTATTTCTATTCGATTCAAAAGCAAATCATCATGGCCGTAACCCAGTTCAGCATAGTAATCGATTTGAACTCACTCGATTTGAAATAGGAAGCATCGCGTGGCCGAAGACGAAGCAAGCTGCTCGAGGTTTTGAGCCACGATCTGATGGGCGAGCTATGCAGCAAGTGATGAAGTGGGGGCTGATTTAGGTTTGGGGTCGTTCGGCGACCGCGAGAGGGAAGCTCGCGTGTGATGATGCGAATTTAGGGTTGAGATCTCAGGTTCGAGCTCGAAATGGCGTTGGCTTCGGTCGCGAGGCCAAAGGAAGGGAGCGCACAACCACATGTAGATGATGTTATTGCTGGGTTTGCAATTTTCTCTTTCTACGACGATTCTGTTGGAAGCCGAGGCATGCGATGGCAAAAGTGCGAGTTGAGACCGACTGCGAGGCAGAAGGCATAGTTTTGATAATTTTATTCATCTCTGTGTTTAGTCAGAATTTTTTTTATAAATTCATTTACAGTAAAGTATATGTAAAGGCAATTATATATATATATATATATATATATATATATATATATATATATGAATACGATTTTCGAATATAAGAGAATTTATAAAAGTTAGATTTTGAAATCTGTAAATTATTTTTATAAATGTATAACTAGTTTCAAGAGGAAAATTTCTAGTTTAAAATTAGATCATTAATTTAATTAATAAATGGAAATTTTCCATTCGCTTGTTTCAAATATTAATAAACTACCTAATTATTTATACAAGGTCAAAAAAATCGAGGAAACCGACGCAATTTTGAAGTGGATTGCAAATAAAAATAAAGGTGAGTAAATCTCACTCCTTTGGATTTTTAACTAAATTCAAATGGTTAAATTTAAGTATTTGGTTGCATGATTAAATTGATTGATGTGCACCGTGAATCGATGATCGAGTGATTTTGGTTTTGGTTGGTCATCGAGTTAATTATTGCTTGACTCGAAGTATTCGGGATTTTAACTTGTTTTAAACTTAAATCATAAATAAGAAAATGTTTCCATTTTAAAGTTAATAAGGGCTTAACGATTTGTGATTCATTAAAATAGTAGGGTAATTAAAATGGATAATTAATCAATTCAATTAATTAATGATTTGGGTTAATTAATTTAGTAATTTAGGGTTTGAATTAATTAATTAAGGTTTAAGTTAATTAATTAAGTTTAATTAATTTAGAATAATCATTGGATGGTTTGATAGGTAATTACTTAATGTAATTAATAAAATATGATTACTTTGTGTAAGAAATCAAGAGATTAAATAAGATAATTAATTAAGGAGTAATTAATTTTTTTAATGAAGTAAATAAAAGATAGTTAAATACAGGTCGAGATTAATCGAGAATGATTAATATCGTGGTTTAATTAATGTAATTAATTTAGATTAGGATAAATTAAAATATAATTGGAAATCATTAGTTTATATAACTAATGATGTAATTAAAGGTTGATTAATTAAGATTAATTAATAAATAATAATTGACTTGTGAGAAATTAATTAATATAAGTAATTAAGGGTTAATGTAATAAAAATAGTTAATTAATCCATGAAATAATTAAGTTTACTTATTAATTTTGGTTAAGAATAATTAATATTGTGAAATTAATTAAAGATAATTACTTGAATGTAATTGAAAGATAATTAATCCAGGGTGATTAATTAAGATGAATAATGAAGGGTTGATTAATTAATTGATTTGAATTAATTAATGCTAAATGAAGGAATCTAAGCGATTGAGGTTAGAAATTCAATTAGAATCAATTGAATTAATTTGGAAGTGATCAAGTTTGCTTATAGATGATTGAATGGTATTGGATGCCTCGAATGTGACTCGAAGAGACCAGGGTCGGGTATTAGAAAATACCCGAAACCACTTCGAATTTTATAGATTGATATGTGAAATCTGTAGGCTAGATTGAAGTGATTTAAAGAAATTGGACTATTTAAATCTAAATCTTTGGTACTTAGGAAACTTTGTGTGAAATAAGTGATGTCTATAACATATTGTGAGCTTGTAAATTGATTCGAGTTACCCCGTGTTCTATATAAGTTGTATGCTTTGTATTCCATGTTAGACGGGTTTACTCACGCTGGTTTCCAGCCTAACGTGGGTGTTACTTTGATGTAATGCTCGGGTCAGACCGAGTATTACAGATTTTCAGGTAAGGACGTTCTGGAGCTCATGCGGCGAGCGGGATGGCAAGAACGCATAGAGTATTTCCGCTGTATTATATTATTGTATATCTGAGACACGTTGATTTGTATATGTCCAGTGTTTGAGTATATGTGTAACTCTGATGTATTAAAATGTAATCGACAAAATATTATTCTTTTGTAAACTGTTATTATTTATTATCATATTTTATCTGCCGCGAATGTGAGGTGTTGATGTTTTTCTTCTACTTCTATCTCCTTCTTCTTTTTCATAACTATCTGGAATTTTCGGGATCAGAAATATCGGGTCGTTACAGTTGGTACCAAAGCTGTATGGTTACGCGAGCACCTTGACTCTGGTGGGGATTACTCCTTAAATCGAGTCCGTAGTACTCTAGGGTAAGTTGAATATATATATATATATATATATATATATATATATATATGAGAGCGTACTTGTTATTTTCTTATATAATTTTTTTAATGGTTTTATGTAAAAATATATTTTGATATATAAAGCATTATTTCCTTCTAATAAATATTAAGGTGATTGGTTGTTAAATCATTAGAATTAAATTAAGCACTAAGATAATACAACCAAATTGAAATCTTGAACTGGAATTAAATTAAGTGGTAACAGAAATACAACCAAATTAAAATTAAATTAATTGAAATGAAATTCTAGAATTAGAACTCAGAAATTAAATTGTTTAAAAACTTTAAATAAAGGTTAATTTGGTTTAAAAAATTAAACCAACCTTTGAGAATTTAACTCGAATTTATATAATTCGAGATGGTTTAAAATTGAGATTAAAATTTAATTAGTCCAAAATTGAATTTGATTTAAATTAATTGAAATGATTTGAATTTGAAGTGGGTTCAATTGATAATAGTCCGAAATTGATTGGAATAATTTGAAATTATAATTGAAGTTGACAGGTTTAAAATCAAATGGAATTTGATTTAAATTGGGAAAGAAATCAGGATTGATTCAACTTGGATTGGGGTTAAATCAATTTCAATAGAAATTGAAGTTATTCAAATTAGAATAGAGTCAATTTAAATGGAAGTGGAAATTTAAATTGAATTGTTGGAGAAGTGAACAGTTTTGACTCTGGACTATTTTCAATATAAATTGTATTAACATAAACTTATTTTTCCAAGCTATTTAATATATATAGCCTTTCTTTTTCAAAGCCAAATTATTTTATATTTATTCTACAATTGTTTTGGAACTATTTAACAATTTTTCAACTATTTTATAAACTAATTACAGTTTTTCAACTATTTTACAAATTAATTACTATTTACAACTATTTTGTAATTATCTAAAATTTCTGAGACCATTTAACTATTTTCCAACTATTTTACAATTAGTTAACTTTTTTTTGGCATTTTGCAAACTAATAATTATTTTTCAATTATTTGTCTATTTTTAAAATTTTCAAGATATTTTCTAAAAATAAACTGGTCGGAGTTCAAACTGTTGTTGATTAAATACCCAACTGAGATAAGAATTGAAGATATAATCCAAATGAGAATTAAGGCAAATGTGAATAAGTGAATAAAATCGAAGTGAGGATGAATAAAAAGGAAATTGATTTGGCTATTAATCAATGAAGAAAATTACGTAGGATGTACGTATATTATTCTATTCGCATAGTGATTTGATCCAGATTCGAGCACAGAATTTCGAGATAGATATATCGATCCGAGTTGGGATTTTTCACTCGATTTTTGACGACGAGCCTGGATATGGATTGTTGATTGGTTCTGGATGTTCTCCTTCATTGTTATGGCTATACAAGGAGAATAATAGTTTCTGATCAAGAAACCAGATCTGAGTCCGCACTAGAAAGTCGGGTGGACAATACTAGTTCGGAAGTGAAATTGTGTGGTCGAGTGAGCGATCAGATTTGTATAGTGTACAGATGATAAGTGTACATCATACAGTTTTGAATGAAATTGATATTGGAAAGAGTAATCAAATTTGAACATTTGATTTTGAATAAACAAAGTTATATATCTTTGTTATATAAGATAAAACTCCCTTTGTTGAATTTATAGCCAGAAGGAAATGGTTTTGAAAGTGTTTGAAGTATAAAAGGAGTTTTATATAAGATTGAAATGATCCAAAGTTTTTAAAAAAAATTATATACTTATATATATAAAGGATCTTATGAGGATTTTGGAGAAAGGTTTTGGGAACCTTTGGATTTGGAAAAGCTTTTGATTTTTGGGTAAAATCAATATTGAAATTTGGAAAGCCTTGTTTGAGAATTATCGATTTTGGGATAATCGATTTTGTGTAAAGGAGCTTTGTATAAGATCATACTAGGTGTATGATTTGAAAGATACTATATGTGTATAGTATAAAGTGTTTTGGTAATGGCTCTGGGGAAAAAGGCGCTCCCTTGAAATGAACTTCTCAGGAGTGCCACCGGGTGGCGCTGCCTTAAGCCCCAAGGGGGGTTCTTAAGTTGATCCTGTGAGGAGTCCAGACAAAACTAGTTCCTGAGGATTATGAGTAGTGTATACCATAGAGAAAGTCTGTGTGCCGCTAAGAGCTAGCTTTAACGATCGGGATTTTCGACTTTCGAAAGTCGACATTAATACGTCCATTGTATCAACTGCCGAGCAATCGAAGGCCAGAAAACCGTACCGTTAGGGTTAAAGAAGAGGTAGAAGATAGAAGAAGAAAGAAAAAGCAACAGAAACAATATCAGAATCTCACAATCGCAACGGAACAACATATAATAGATAGATGAATAATCTTTAAATCAAAAGAACTGTACATTTTACATTCCATCACATTACATTACATTATCAGAGTTTACAACAACAAACAGCGGAAAAGAAATACTATATACTAGTTGTTACGCCAAGCCATCCAGCCTCCATCCAGACCTCTACAACAACTCCTGAATTCCAGAATGACCTGATAACCTAACTCTAGACTACCCGTGTGGAAAATGATGGGACCCAAAGTTTAGGAAGGAAACAATAAACTCCAAGTCAGTCATGGGACTGGTGTGAGAACTAAAATCAGTTATATCTTAAAAAACAAACAAAGAAATATTTTAAAATAGATCCGCGATGTTTTTAGAAAATGTAACTACGATAAGGCCTTCCGCACACATACACAATGCAAATGCAGAATTGGAGGAGATTTCTCCTTATGATAGTCAAACATGCTTGATACGCAAATTTCTTTGATATTATTACTATAAGTGTAAAGTGCAGGAAAACATTTCGAAAGTATAATATAAATCTTAGCCAGCATAGGCATTCCGCAGTTATGCCTACTATAGCTACAATGTTCAATAGCAGGTTAGCGCCACATTCCATGGCAGGTTATACAACTAAAACCGTACAAAGTTCGTATTGTTTCTTTGGATTTTCCAACAAATGGTCAAGCCAAGGAACTTCCTATTGCCACATGGGTACGCCTCTGGAAAGACGCCCCGAGAACCTAACCGGATCTCTACCAACACAAGGCCGGGTTACCCCTAGCTGGGTAACAACTGACACGAGTATGCCATCCCCCGGTCGTAACCGACCTAAATCCCGGGATTCACCAACAACCACAAAATAATAAGTTTGCAGCAACAACATAGGTTAAGTATCAGGGCTCTATACCATAATACCACCTCTATCCAGAAGGAAATGAACATACCCTATGGGGGCGCGATCCCCAAATAACCTTGCTGCATTCTTCCTGTTTTGACCATTTTCGGGGTGTGAGGTCCGACGAAGTCTCGTCCACAAAGCTACGCTTTTCATAAAAGCCACGCTTTGATCAACAAATGATCAGCAACACTCAGCATGCCAGTTACCAAATTGGGAATATATCACTAGTAACCATCAACTACATAACCTCTAAGCTCGTACATCTCAGAGAAGGGTGTTAAGCTAAGAGAATAAATTCTCCGCCACCAACAGAAATG
The DNA here is from genome assembly GCA_030765085.1 of Allium cepa. Lineage (NCBI taxonomy): Eukaryota > Viridiplantae > Streptophyta > Magnoliopsida > Asparagales > Amaryllidaceae > Allium > Allium cepa. The sequence continues at coordinate 62,935,097 of CM060931.1, forward strand.
TACTTGATAGAAACCAGCTTTACATCTCAAACTGTAACGTCAGACACACATCCATACAAGTCTGTTCCGGGATCGAACATAACCGAAGGCACTTCCAAAGAAGCCCTTGAAATCTGGATATTCACTAATCACGACCGGACTTCCCATCACAAAAGGGTGATAAAATCTCTATATTGGAGATCAACCGATGCAGAGTCATTTGACGGTAATCCTTCCGTTTTCGAAAATATCCGGTCTTCAACACCAGTCTTCAAATGCTATCCATTACGACATATCACTATTCAAAATGGGATTTATGACTCAAAGGTCATCTCCCGGCTAAACCGAATAACGAGCGCTTATTTCAAAATAAGTGTAGCATTCAAATTCAAGCAATTCACAACAAATACCCATTTAAAGGTAAATACTGATAGTCGGTTATTTAACTATTAATAGATATGCACAATAATCACCAAATTCCAAATAATTTCCCAAATTATTTATTTTCCAAAAATATCTTTACAAGATATATAATTTTCCACACTTCAAAAATAAATCAATGTTTATTTTTGAAACAATTTTCCCTTTCCTTTATAAATTCCATGGTGAATTCACATTTCCAAAATATCTATTAATATACGATTCTCAAATCGATTTCAAATATTCACTTTCAATTTATCTTTAAAAGATAAAATCTCTAAACATTTCACTTCATTTTGGAAAACATTTCCATACTTATTTAATAATAAGTAATTCAAAATCTATTTATTTTAAATACTTAGAAAATATTCAATATACTTAAATCACAATTAAGTATATATTTTATTCTTTAAGGAAAACATTCTCTTAAACGCATTCATTTGAGTCAAAATGAATGTTGCGCAAAACATCATTACGACAAGCCAAAATCACTAGTATAGGGATTCAAAATTAAGATAGATATATAAATCCCAATACTATATAAAACATTTCCTTTCGAAAATCATTTACTATAACAACAGTGTTATCGTCCACCATTTCCTTTTATTTCTTGAAAACGTCTATTTCAACAATGAATGATGAAATCTATGGTTTCGATAGTTAGTGAATTTTAAAACACCTTTAAATCGTTTTAATTCTATTTAAAATATCACTTCCCCAAAACATTTCTTTAGTATATTATTCACTGTCCAAAATCGTGAATATAAATCGTTTAGCAAATTCAACACTTCTACATATTTAATTTAAAGGATTATACATTGTCCAAAATCGTGGATATGCTTCCTTTAATAGGCTATAATAATTAACTTATCATAATAAGTCGATTTCGAATTTATAAAACAATGTTTATAAATTCCCTTTATATTTTATAACAACTTCAACTTATAAAATCACTTTATTAACAAATTCTATCCATATCCCATTTACACGCCAAAATCCAAATTATAAGCAAATTACTTATAATTCTCTATTTACAAATTCATTTTTTTATAACTTTACAAATCGTAGATTCTATTCTTCTATAAAACCCTTTTTAACATCAGTTTAAAACATTTTCAAAACTCCTTTATAATTTCATCACTTTGATTTATAAAAATCCAATTTTATAAATCTTATATATAAAGCTTTTATAATAAATTCAAAAATCTCAATTTAACCTATTTTATAAAATAATTTAACTTCATATTTCAAAAATCACATTTCAACTATATTTCTCAAAATCATAATTTTTATAACATTAAAATTATAACGTTTATTTATAAAAAATGAATCAATTCCAAGATTTAATAAAATGTATACTTTCAATAATAACTTGAAAATTCTTTTAAATTCGAAATCGCTACTTTAACACTTTTTTTCCAAAATAGGCCCAGTGCTGAAACAACACTAAATATAACAATCACGGCATCCAAAACATCATATATCATATGATACAGAATATATCACAATATCTGTAAATAAATCAATACTGTTGAGGAATCCAGTTGGATCCTTCCATCCTCTTTCCCTGCATCCATAGATGTTAACACAATACCAATCCCATTTCAAGACGGAATATCGCGGTAGATGGTTTCACATAAAATATTATCCGCTATTATGCGGCGCAATAGGGTCTCATCTGCTATATAATGCGGAAAATCAACTCCAAGTACATATATAATACCAATTTCACTTCGAGGTGAAATATCATGGTATATGTGTTTAATAATAACATCCGCTTAATATACGGCGTATAGGGTCTATTTCAATACAACATATAGCAATTTATCATTCAATCATACAATCAAGCAATTTTAAATATAAATATTTAAAATTTAAATCGAAACAGATTCAATTGAGTGAGAAGTTCCCAACTTGCTTCAAATACAGTTGCAGTGTTTTATTTCAAATTAAATTAAACGCGCGTTTAATTTTACCCAAAATTTTCACTAGCTCCAATCAACTCCAATCCAGCTCCATCGCGTAATATTCGCGAATACGAACCCAACGCAATTCGTTTCGTCATTTTTCGACCTCGTATGAACAAATTATAGCCTTTTAAACATTATACGAATCAATATAAATCATTTTACATTTTTATTTTAAATTTTGAAACCCTACAAATCCGAGTCGTTCATTTTTCTTTGACTGCATTAGGGCCGTGGCCCCTTTCTTCCATCTCCAGGTAAAACACGCAACTATAAACCCATAGGTCGCCTCTTCCATGAATTTAACGCGACCACCACATCGATTTCAACGACGATCAACTACCTCCACTTCGACGCCAAAGTCGAGCTCTACCCCCGTCGTGAGTGTAGGCGAACTCGGCCTCACCTTCTCCTTGAAAAATGTGAACGAACGTGGTGCATTCTAGCTCGATTTGCCGTTGATCCGTAGCTCCATTTACGATCATAACCGTTGAATAGAGAGATCTTGATGCTCTCTACAACTTTGTAGTTGATAATTTTTGATGAATGTTGATACATTAGAAGTAAATAGAGAAGAAAGAATCTGTAAAAACCCGCATATTTAACGATTTTATATTTAAATATTTTATTTAAATATAGCGCCGTTAGTCAGATTTTTGGTCCGAAATGTTACTTTTTGCAAATGGCCGAATTGAAACTCGAAACTATTTCCATTGATTCCAAAATGGCGTTTGCGATCTTTTTGAGTATAAGCTTTGATATGTTTGGAGTAAGTTGAATTTTTGCAACTTTTTCTAGTTGAGTTTGGGTTAGGTTCAGCCAATTTGTTAGTTTAATAACCCCTAACTCAGCCCTCTCCTCTCCATTCTCTCATTCTACACTTCTAAACTTAAGTTAAAACTGAAAATGGTGGAGAGGAAGAGGAAATAGAAATTGTAAACCCTAGTTTCTTCTTGTAAACTTGATTCTTGCTCCAAAATCAAAGTAGAGCTATTGGTAAGTCTCCTCTTTACCCTCTCCAACTCTTTCTCCTTCAATTTCAGAAAATTTTCCTAAACCTAACTTAGGAAAATATGTGTTTTAGTCTTAAATTGAAGCTTGTTGAGTTGAAGTGAAGTGTAGTTCGTCTACTTCTTGCGTTTGAGCATCTTCTTCTTTGTTTTGTGATATAAGGTGAGATTTTTATCTCACATCTATGCTTATATGTATATATCTTTGTTTGGGTGTAAGAAGGTGAGTTTTGAACTCACATCTACTTCTTTTGATATCATTGATGTTGGGTATGAATTCCTAACACTTGTTCATATGTTCGATTGCTTTCGATTTGGTTTGCTTTGGTGAAATTGCCAAATATTGATTTTTGAAGCCAAATCTATGTAAAACCTTATATGGTGGATGTTTATGTGGTTCGGAGTGTTTGGGTGTGTCGTTAAGGTTGGATAGTCGTTTAACGTAAGCCCATAATCAACACGCATCCGATTGCTTTCGATTTGTTGGCCATAGATGGCCTAGGTTCAGGAAATGCCTGACCATCAGGTTTCAGACGTTTGAAACTCCTATTTCAGATGTTTGAATATTGTTCTGGGGAACATTTTCACCCCCAGATTCAGACGTCTGAAATTATATTCCAGACGTCTGAATTGGCTAAATTTCGACCAGAATGGAAATATCCCAAAATATGTCTATTCCAGACGTCTGGAAGGTTGGATTCAGACGTCTGAATTCTGTTTTGAAAAACAAATTAATTTTCCGATTCAGACGTCTCAATCCCTTCTTTCAGACGTCTGAATATGCTGTTTTTCTGCCAAATTGCCTTATTCTCCGTGTTAGTTGACGACATTACCCTGTAGTGTCCTTGGCTAGCGTGGGTATAGAGGTGGGGCGTCACAGCGTGGTATCAGAGCCGAGTTGAGGACAAAATATGATAAACACAGAATAGATGCACATATTATGGTACATCAAAGTGTATAAGTGATACAAATCTTTGAATTATCGTGCCTTTCTATTCCTTTTACCATCAAAGGTTAGGTAGAATGTGGGAATACGTCTAGGAATGCATTTAAATTCCGTAGTATTCCACATTGGGACATCTACCTTGTGATTAATCTTATTCTTATCTTACCTTCAGCATATGGCTGGAAGAGGCAGGGGACGACGTTCGGATGCTGGACGATCCAGTGGCTCACATCCGGATGGCGTTTATATGTCCGCCGATGTGACGCCCCACCTCTATACCCATGCTAGCAAAGAACATTACTGTGAATGCTGTCCTCTAGCACGGAGAATAAGGTTGTTGAGGAGAGACCATCTGCATAATTGCTTTGTGCGAGTACCGATATACCAGATTAAAATATAACTTTTCATCTCAAGAGGAAATCCGACATACCGACACGAACTCAAGGCTACTACACAGTGGCTATAATATCTTCGGAAACAAATATAGAAATAAACATAACATAAATCAGTCACAGACAATTCATATCACAAAGGCGGAAATAGATATGAATATTACACATAAAAGTGTATATCAGAGTAGTGGTCAAAAAGATCCACAATAATACAAAAGAATAGCAACACGTGCTATGCAAAAGAATACATCTATGAGTCTAAATCTCAAGTGTATACAACAAAATAAACTACTAATCTAAGTAGTTAACCAAAAGTCAGGATGATAACCCCAAAAGAGAAGTCAAGGAGAGGTACCTGTAACATCTCGGTCTGACCCGAGTATTATTTATAAGAAAGTAATAAACGGATCAGCCTAGCTATAAATATCAGATGAAGTGATATATAATAAGAGATATGACATAAACATATAATAATCACAATGCCAAGCTGTGATAAATAAGTAATTGAAAAACCAATAAGAGATTAATCAATATCACAATAATCTACTCAAGATAAAAAGGAATGTCATACTCCTAATTTCATTCACCAAGCCACAATAAATGGCATATATATTAATGCCCATCGTAAAAGTTGGTGAAACATAAATTCCAGAAATCAACACACGAAATCCAGAAATCACAATAAAAAGGAACAACGATGTCGTACAACGGGACATCCTATGAACCAAATCACAACAAAAAGGATGGCCAATCCCCAAAAAAACTGGACATCGACACACCTAAAAAGACATGCCCCATGAACAGTCGAACATCGACGCACCTAGAAAGATACGCCCCATGCTCTAGCGTCGACGCACCTAGAAAGATACGCCCCATGCACAAATAAATAAACATCGATGCACCTAGAAAGATACACCCCATGCTCTAGCATCGACGCACCTAGAAAGATACGCCCCATGCACAAATAAATAAACATCGATGCACCTAGAAAGATACACCCCATGCTCTAGCATCGACGCACCTAGAAAGATACGCCCCATGCACAAATAAATAAACATCGACGCACCTAGAAAGATACGCCCCATGCATAGACGAACATCGACGCACCTAAAAAGATACGCCCCATGTCCCGACTTATTGAGCCGATTGCTCCACGAAGTAAACAAACATCGATGCACCTAGAAAGGTACACCCCATGCATAATAAAACATTGACGCACCTAGAAAGGTACGACCCATGTATAAAATGAGACGAAACTCAATAAAATGAGGAACAGTCCTCCACATAGACAAAGAGACATCGCACATTGCTAGTCTAAACCACTAAGATGATCGTCATGATCAAAGAGAAGTGTCAATTACAATAAGCTAGTAAATATATGAGCTTAGCTTCATGTCCCATAACCACTAACTTAACTTAAATATTTACGAACAAATTGTAAATCTCCACTAGAAAATTGTCACAAGAGTTTCAATCGAACAAGTCCAAGAATTAACCGACGAAGTAAACGCAAGCGTTTCATACCACTTGTTTTACTAAGTCGTTTAATTAGATTTCTCATACGAGTGAGGTAAAGGTTTATATATACTAATAGATTGGAAAACGGTTTTATAAATGAATTGGGTATTAAAATAGTATTGAAATCGTTTGAGGAAAGAGTTTTGATATTTACTGCTAGTATAGAAAACCTTTATATTTTTAAAGTGACAAAGCACAAGGGGGATTGTAGAAACAATCAATCACAAAGATCACATTCGAAGATGTGAATAAAAATCCAACGAAATCGATAAAGGATCCATCGAAGTGGATATATCTAAAATTCCCAAAGAAAATAAGTCATCAAAGATGATAATAAATGATGACAATAAATAGGATCATCACGAATCGATTTAAATTGTAAATTCAATCCAAAAAGGCAAATTGGACTAAAACAGCAGGTTCAGTCGACTGAACAGAGTTTTCAGTCGACTGACCCTGTACCTGGAAATTTTCCAGGTTCAGAAAACTTTCTGTTTCTAGGTTCAGTCGACTGTACAGAGTTTTTCAGTCGACTGAATCATGCCTGGAAACTTTCGGGTTACAGGTTCAGTCGACTGAATAGAGTTTTCAGTCGACTGAATCATGCCTGGCCTGTTTTTCAGCCTATTCAAATGAAGAGCAAACTCTTCCAAAATGCAACCGGACGAACATTGGCTCTAAGGGTTTATGCCAATCGGTGACCCGGCCCTATATGCTCCTCGATGCATCACTAAAAGCATGATCAAACATCCATAAAAGGATTTTCACACAAATTTGACTTAAAAACCCAAAAATAGGAATATTCACAAAAACCAATCCAAATCAAGAGCAAATGCACATGAAGAAGTGTTAGGAATTCATACCCAACAACCAAAGATAATTATAGTCATAGATGTGAGATAAAAATCTCACCTTTGAACCCAAACAAATGAAGAGGAAGCTATGAAGCAATGGCAAGAACAAGCACTCTTCAATTCCAACTCAACAAGCTTGAATCTAAGCTTAAAAGATAATTATTTCCCAAATTAGGTTTAGGAATTTTCTGAAATCAAAGAGAGAATGAGTTGGAGAAGAAGAAGAAGAAGCTTACCAATGGGTTCTCTTGAGTTTGGAGCAAGAACTTGGATTTGCAAAGGAAGCTAGGGCTTGGAGTTTTAATTTCCTCTTCCACCCTCCATTAACATAAAAGCATGAGTATTAGGAAAATAGAAGAGAAGTGAATGAAGAGGAGAGGGTTGGAACTGAGTTAGTAAGTGGTTAATTGGCTCAGCCCAAACCAAAACCCTAAGCAAAAAGTAGCAAAATTCAACTTTCTCCAAACATATCGAAGCTTATACTCAAAAAGGTCGCAAACGTCATCTTGAACTCAATGGAGGTGGTCTCGAGTCCTAATTCGACCGTATGCAAAAAGTAGGTTTTCGGACTAAAATCCGACGAACGATAAAATATTTAAATAAAATATTTAAATATAAAATCGATAAATATGCGGGTTGTTACAGACTCCCCTTGTTAAAGAAATTGCGTCCTCGCAATAAGCAAGAAGGAAATATAAGAAGTAACAACCATAGAAGCATATTAACACAAAAGAAAATTTGAAATAGGAAGTTCACCATAAAGTGCACAAAAGAGTTAGCAAGAAATCGGGTGAAACTTCAATTTCCACAATAACACCGGGCTCAAGAATGAAAACCGGAATCCCTATGGAATTCCCGTAGATAAAAGACGTGGGGAACGTCAAGAATAGCAGAAAATTGAGCCGGTGCAACGGCGTAGTACAAAAACGGTACGCCCGAAAAACTAGAAACTCAAACAATTTGGGACATCAGCGTAGTACAAAAATGGTATGCCCAATGAACCCAAGCAAAGACATCGATGTAGTACAAACGGTACATCCGATGAATCAAATAGCAAAGACATCGATGTAGTACAACGGTACTTCCGATGAGTCAAAAGCAAAGACATCGATGTAGTACAACGGTACATCCGATGAGTCAAAAGCAAAGACATCGATGTAGTACAACGGTACATCCGATGAATCAAAAGCAACGACATCGATGTAGTACAAACGGTACATCCGATGAATCAAAAGCAAAGACATCGATGTAGTACAAACGGTACATCCGATGAATCAAAAGCAAAGACATCGATGTAGTACAAACGGTACATCCGATGAATCAAAAGCAAAGACATCAATGTAGTACAACGGTACATCCGATGAATCAAAAGGAAAGACATCGATGTAGTACAAACGGTACATCCGATGAATCAAAAGCAAAGACATCGATGTAGTACAAATGGTACATCCGATGAATCAAAAGCAAATACATCGATGTAGTACAAACGGTACATCCGATGAATCAAAAGCAAAGACATCGATGTAGTACAAACGGTACATCCGATGAATCAAAAGGAAAGACATCGATGTAGTACAAACGGTACATTCGATGAATCAAAAGCAAAGACATCGATGTAGTACAAACGGTACATCCGATGAATCAAAAGAAAAGACATCGATGTAGTACAAACGGTACATCCGATGAATCAAAAGAAAATAATTCGGAACACTGACGCAGTACAAAAACGGTACGTCCAATGAACCGAAGCCCGAATGATTTCCGGAACACCGACGTAGTACAAAAACAGTACGTCTAATGAACCGAACACAATAAAAGGACATTGGACGCTAGTCCTTAAAAGGAATGAGATAATTCTCAATAAAACGAAGTTTACCAAAACGTCCGATGAACTTGATAGAAAAATAATTCCATTCAGACAACATCAAAGAATCAACCACTTGTTGCTTGCGACAAAGCGCATTCGCAACACGATTTCCCTTCTCGGGAATAAAAGAATATCAAGATCATAAGATGCTAGGAACTCGAGTCAACATGAAGTTCCTTATGAGAAAATAATTATTCCAAAGATTTATGATCGGGGTAGAGAACAAATTTCTCATCCAAAAATGATGATGCCAAATTCCAAAAGCAAAAACAATAGCCACGAACACTAGATCATGAGTGGCATATCTAGTCTCGATAAGCTATAATGATTTAGAAGCACAAGAGATAGCACATTCTCTATGGCAAGAGAATGGCATCCAAACCAATACGACTAGTATCGGTACAAATAGCAAATTCTTGGTTCCCCTTCAGGAATCACAAGAAAGAATAAGAGTATCGAAAAGAAAGAACTTCTTTTAAATAATTCTCTTTCCCGAAAAGTTAAAACTTCCATATTACATTTATTTCAATGTAAAAATTATTTCTAGAAGAATTTACATTTTACAAGTTAATATATCGTGTCTGACTGTCTCATCAAAGCGTTTAGGAAATTCCTATCGATAACGTTGATCAAGCGCATCGACCAAAATTCTTAAAGCACTCAACGGGCAATACAATCACAAAATCATCTTTTATAGGATAAATAAATCTCTTAAAAAGTTTTAAGAATATTCTTTGTTCGTTTCAAGAACAAAATCCAGTTTTACTTATAAATAAATCTTATGAAAAAGATTTGCAAAATTTTAAATTACTATTTTCATCCAAAATCAATAAATACAAGAATGGTCTCATCGAAATATTCATAGAATATTCGATTTATAAAATGGATGAAATAAGCTGGACAAATTGAATGACATACTAATTCATTCATAGGAATCATAACAAGGGCAGAATGCGATAAGTGAAATGCTAACTTCCGTAACTTGTAGCAAATGAAAACGGTGGTAAAGTCGAACTAAAAAGACCTTAGCACCACACAAAAGATTATTTACGTGATAATCCTAAGACAAGTCAAATATACCGAAAAATTCTCAAACTATTTAGATGAGAGAAATAACACTTTCCTCACCATAAGGACTTTAAAGAATAAAATGATGCCATCAAGATGGAAATCAAAATCACAAAGAAAAATAGAAATCTGCTTAACAGATTGAAAATGTCGAAGATGAATAATCCACTCGGAAAAATAGGATATGGGCTTCACAATGATTAAGCCAATCCTTACAGAAAGGTCAATTCCGAAGCCAAAGTAAAAATATCGGCTCGGAAAGAAAAGTCACCTAAAACAATCTCGACATCTAAACAAAAGCAAATTGAGTGTTGCGGATCTACCATCCGGATTCGCAATTCTCAATGAAGTCAACAAGCCCAAAATATTCAAAGAAAAGAATCGACAAGTTCTTTTGATATAAAAATAGTGAGATGGAAACTATATCAAAAAGAACATGAACAAGATAATCACAAAGCAAATGTCATCAAGGATTGAATGAAAAATACCTTGTCCAAGAGAAGAGTTGCTAGGGGCTTGCACAATATCTAGCTTTCTCATGTCCTTATTCAAAAGTTTGGGACATGCAGATAAAAGATGACCTGGTTTCTTGCAATAGTGACAAGAATGGGGTTTTGGACACATATTCGCATAGTGTTCCTTAGAATTACAATTGTAGCATCCTCCACGATCAGGGATTGGAGTCTTTGCTACAAAAGTAGTTTGCGTCACTCTCTTATTGGGATTAAGGCTCTTGAACTTAATATGCCTCTTCTTGGAAGTCCCAATATCACAAACACTTCCTTTACCAACCTCTCCAGGAAGAAGAGTAACATCCACAAGCCGTTTGAAAGAAACTTCAAGTTTCAAAGGTAGAACCATTTCGGGGTTCTTACTCAAAGGATAGATAAACTCTTGATTCTTTACAAGATCCAAAAGTTGTTGAGCAGACATGAATACTCCATCCAGGGGAGTAGCACTAGATTGACCGGCGCTGGGGCGGCCTGGTCTAACCATTTCTCTTCTTTAAGAAAGAAAGAAAGAAGAGGAAAAAGTTATTCTCAAAATGAATATCAAGCAATCTTGATAGATAAAACAAGGAATCATAAAGAAAATAGGATGAATCGGTACGAAGACTCGAATTAAATCCTAAAGCACGACTCCTAAGGTGGACTTAGGACGATGATCCTTGTTATAATATTCCATATTGTTCCGAAGTTTGGCTCTGATACCAAGCTGTGACGCCCCACCTCTATACCCACGCTAGCAAAGAACATTACTGTGAATGCTGTCAACTAGCATGGAGAATAAGGCTGTTGAGGAGCGACCATCTGTATAATTGCTTTGTGCGAGTACCGATATACCGGATTAAAATATAACTTTTCATCTCAAGAGGAAATCCGACATACCGACACGAACTCAAGGCTACTACACAGTGGCTATAATATCTTCGGAAACAAATATAGAAATAAACATAACATAAATCAGTCACAGACAATTCATATCACAAAGGCGGAAATAGATATGAATATTACACATAAAAGTGTATATCAGAGTAGTGGTCAAAAAGATCCACAATAATACAAAAGAATAGCAACACGTGCTATGCAAAAGAATACATCTATGAGTCTAAATCTCAAGTGTATACAACAAAATAAACTACTAATCTAAGTAGTTAACCAAAAGTCAGGATGATAACCCCAAAAGAGAAGTCAAGGAGAGGTACCTGTAACATCTCGGTCTGACTCGAGTATTATTTATAAGAAAATAATAAACGGATCAGTCTAGCTATAAATATCAGATGAAGTGATATATAATAAGAGATATGACATAAACATATAATAATCACAATGCCAAGCTGTGATAAATAAGTAATTGAAAAACCAATAAGAGATTAATCAATATCACAATAATCTACTCAAGATAAAAAGGAATGTCATACTCCTAATTTCATTCACCAAGCCACAATAAATGGCATATATATCAATGCCCATCGTAAAAGTTAGTGAAACATAAATTCCAGAAATCAACACACGAAATCCAGAAATCACAATAAAAAGGAACAACGACGTCGTACAACGGGACATCCGATGAACCAAATCACAATAAAAAGGATGGCCAATCCCCAAAAAAACTGGACATCGACACACCTAAAAAGACATGCCCCATGAACAGTCGAACATCGACGCACCTAGAAAGATACGCCCCATGCTCTAGCATCGACGCACCTAGAAAGATACGCCCCATGCACAAATAAATAAACATCGATGCACCTAGAAAGATACACCCCATGCTCTAGCATCGACGCATCTAGAAAGATACGCCCCATGCACAAATAAATAAACATCGATGCACCTAGAAAGATACACCCCATGCTCTAGCATCGACGCACCTAGAAAGATACGCCCCATGCACAAATAAATAAACATCGATGCACCTAGAAATATACACCCCATGCTCTAGCATCGACGCACCTAGAAAGATACGCCCCATGCACAAATAAATAAACATCGACGCACCTAGAAAGATACGCCCCATGCATAGACGAACATCGACGCACCTAAAAAGATACGCCCCATGTCCCGATTTATTGAGCCGATTGCTCCACGAAGTAAACAAACATCGATGCACCTAGAAAGGTACACCCCATGCATAATAAAACATTGACGCACCTAGAAAGGTATGACCCATGTATAAAATGAGACGAAACTCAATAAAATGAGGAACAGTCCTCCACATAGACAAAGAGACATCGCACATTGCTAGTCTAAACCACAAAGTTGATCGTCATGATCAAAGAGAAGTGTCAATTACAATAAGCTAGTAAATATATGAGCTTAGCTTCATGTCCCATAACCACTAACTTAACTTAAATATTTACGAACAAATTGTAGATCTCCACTAGAAAATTGTCACAAGAGATTCAATTGAACAAGTCCAAGAATTAACCGACGAAGTAAACGCAAGCGTTTCATACCACTTGTTTTACTAAGTCGTTTAATTAGATTTCTCATACGAGTGAGGTAAAGGTTTATATATACTAATAGATTGGAAAACGGTTTTATAAACGAATTGGGTATTAAAATAGTATTGAAATCGTTTGAGGAAAGAGTTTTGATATTTACTGCTAGTATAGAAAACCTTTATATTTTTAAAGTGACAAAGCACAAGGGGGATTGTAGAAACAATCAATCACAAAGATCACATTCGAAGATGTGAATAAAAATCCAACGAAATCGATAAAGGATCCATCGAAGTGGATATATCTAAAATTCCCAAAGAAAATAAGTCATCAAAGATGATAATAAATGATGACAATAAATAGGATCATCACGAATCGATTTAAATTGGAAATTCAATCCAAAAAGGCAAATTGGACTAAAACAGCAGGTTCAGTCGACTGAACAGAGTTTTCAGTCGACTGACCCTGTACCTGGAAATTTTCCAGGTTCAGGAAACTTTCTGTTTCCAGGTTCAGTCGACTGTGCAGAGTTTTTCAGTCGACTGAATCATGCCTGGAAACTTTCGGGTTTCAGGTTCAATCGACTAAACAGAGTTTTCAGTCGACTGAATCATGCCTGGGCTGTTTTTCAGCCTATTCAAATGAAAAGCAAACTCTTCCAAAATGCAACCGGACGAACATTGGCTCTAAGGGTTTATGCCAATTGGCGACCCGGCCCTATATGCTCCTCGATGCATCACTAAAAGCATGATCAAACATCCATTAAAGGATTTTCACACAAATTTGACTTAAAAACCCAAAAATTGGAATATTCACAAAAACCAGTCCAAATCAAGAGCAAATGCACATGAAGAAGTGTTAGGAATTCATACCCAACAACCAAAGATAATTATAGTCATAGATGTGAGATAAAAATCTCACCTTTGAACCCAAACAAATGAAGAGGAAGCTATGAAGCAATGGCAAGAACAAGCACTCTTCAATTCCAACTCAACAAGCTTGAATCTAAGCTTAAAAGATAATTATTTCCCAAATTAGGTTTAGGAATTTTCTGAAATCAAAGAGAGAATGAGTTGGAGAAGAAGAAGAAGAAGCTTACCAATGGGTTCTCTTGAGTTTGGAGCAAGAACTTGGATTTGCAAAGGAAGCTAGGGCTTGGAGTTTTAATTTCCTCTTCCACCCTCCATTAACATAAAAGCTTGAGTATTAGGAAAATAGAAGAGAAGTGAATGAAGAGGAGAGGGTTGGAACTGAGTTAGTAAGTGGTTAATTGGCTCAGCCCAAACCAAAACCCTAAGCAAAAAGTAGCAAAATTCAACTTTCTCCAAACATATCGAAGCTTATACTCAAAAAGGTCGCAAACGTCATTTTGAACTCAATGGAGGTGGTCTCGAGTCCTAATTCGACCGTATGCAAAAAGTAGGTTTTCGGACTAGAATCCGACGAACGATAAAATATTTAAATAAAATATTTAAATATAAAATCGATAAATATGCGGGTTGTTACAGCCGATCAGTTTTTGGAATTGTTCAGGAGCACTCAGCCTCCAGTTCCTCCTCGAGTGTCTCCACCTCGCAAGTCTGCCTTTGCACGCCAGTGCAGTGATTTTGCTCATCTTGGAGGAAAGCCGTTTAAGGGCTCCGAATCCATTCTTGAAGTCCAAACTTGGTTTCGCACGTGCGAGCGTATCTTCTCTCGTATGGATCTTTCAGACCATGATAGAGTTCTTGTAACTTCTAGCTTATTACAAGAGCGTGCTTTTGATTGGTATGAGCTTCTTATAGCCGAAATTGATGAGTCTACTCTCTCTTGGACTCAGTTTCGGGAGCGATTTGAACTCAAGTTCGTTCCTGAATCTGAATCTGAAAAAGTTTTATTGACCCGTCGCTTCCTTGAGGGGAAGCAAGGGAAATCTTCTGTTTCTGAGTATATTGCATCATTCGAGGCTTTATCTAAGTATGGTCTTGAATTTATTAGCACTTCTTATAAGAAGAATTTGAAGTTTGTTTCTGGTCTTAAGAAATAACTTAAGAAGTTCTTGTTGTTCCAGCTTAAGCTTTCTTTTGAGGAGTTGGTTGATTCAGCACTTCATCTCGAGACCGTCGAGAAGGAGTGTGATAGTGATGTTGGTGTTGAGGTTTCCAAGAAGCCCAACAAGAGGCCGTTTCCATTTCAGAAGTCCAAGCCTTTTCCTTCTAAGAAGAAGAAGACTTGTGGTTCTAGCTCTCAGCCTCAGTCTGTTGGAACACCTTTCGTTCGGAAGTGTTTCAATTGTGGTTCTCCGGATCATATTATTCGAGCTTGTCCTAAGCCTCTCTTCTGCCGCTATTGCAAGAAGGAAGGTCATCATGTTTCAGCCTGCCCTACTGTTCCGGCTGGTGCCTAGTCTAGCAAGCTTTATGCTGCTAAGGCTTTTGAAGGTCCTTCTCAGCCCAAAAGTATATCTCCATCTATTTTGGAAGGTTCTATTTTATTTCATGATCATAGTATTCGAGTTCTGTTCGATACGGGTGCTTCACATTCTTTTGTATCGAAGAAGCTCGTTGATGATTTATCTTTGGATGTTTCTTGTTTGATTACTTCTTTAAGGATTGCGAATTCTATTAGCGGATCCGCAACCCTTAGCCTGCTTTGTGATGATGTTGAGATTGTTTTATGTGGCTTTTCTTTTCGTGCGAATCTGCGCGTTATTTGTTGTCTGGGATTTGATATGATTTTGGGTATGGACTGGCTAGTGAGATATGATGCCAGGATTATTTGTTCAAAGAGAATTTTTTATCTTCGACATCCGGATTCACCTACTCAGCTATCTCTTGTTCTTCGGAATGTGGATAATTTCAAAATGGCTTTATGTTCTCTTGACTCGCGAGATGATGATGATATATCTCGTATTCCTATTGCTTGTGACTTTTCTGACGTTTTTGAGCTGTCTCGGGTTTGCCACCTAAGCGGGAAATTGAGTTCCGCATTGATCTCATTCAAGGCGCGCAGCCAGTTAGTCGTCCTCCTACGAGGATGTCTACAAGGGAAAATGAGGAACTCAAAAAGCAGCTTTTAGAGCTTGAGCCCAAGTAGTTGATTCAGTCCAGTTTTTCTCCGTGGGGATCCGCGGTCGTCTTCGTGAAGAAGTCTGATGGAACTCTTAGGCTTTGCATTGACTATCGCAAGCTTAACGAGTTAACCATCGGGAATAGGTATCCATTGCCTAGGATCGATGATATGTTCGATCTATTGAGTGGTGCTAAGGTCTTTTCTCAGCTAGACCTTGCTACAGGTTTTCATCAGTTACGAGTCACGGAGGATAGCATTCCTTTTACCGCTTTCTGCACTCGTTATGGTTCTTTTGAGTGGCTCGTTATGCCGTTCGGGTTGACGAACGTTCCTGCTTTCTTTGTCGATCTCATGAATCGAGTATTCCGGGAATATCTCGATAAGTTCGTTCTTGTTTTCATTGATGATATCCTTATTTATTCTAAGTCTGAAGCCGAGCATGCTAATCACTTGAGAATTGTCTTGAGTACTCTCCGGCATCATCAGTTTAGAGCCAAATTCTCCAAATGCCATTTTTGGGAGAATAAGGTTAAGTTCTTAGGCCATGTTATATCTTCCGATGGCATTTCTGTCGATCCCTCGAAGATCGAAGCCATCCAGAATTGGAAGAGGCCTGAGAATGTTCATGAGATTCGGAGTTTCCTTGGATTGGCGGGTTATTACCGTCGGTTCATTAAGGATTTTTCCCGTGTTGTGCTTCCTCTCACCTGCCTTACTCGGAAAGGCATTCGTTTTAATTGGTCCGAAAAGTGTGAGGCTTCCTTTCTGTCATTGAAGGAACTTCTCACTAATGCTCCTATTCTTGTGGTTCCGAGAGGAATCATGATCTTGTTGTCTACACCGATGCTTGTGGTAGTGGTCTCAGTGGTGTTCTTATGCAGAAGGATCGGGTAGTTTCTTATGCTTCCAATACAACTGCGTCCGAATGAAGTTCGCTATGCCACTTATGATCTTGAGTTAGCCGCCATTATCTTTGCCTTGAAGATTTGGCGATACTATTTGTTGGGCGAGCGCTTCATTCTTTATACCGATCATAAATCCTTGAAGTACTTGTTCACTCAGAAGGAACTCAATATGAGACAACAGCGTTGGCTCGATTTTCTTGCCTCCTACGACTTTGATATCCAGTATACCCCTGGAAAGGGTAATCGTGTTGCTGATGCGCTTAGTCGCAAACATTCGTTGTAGTTTCTATGATGGCCGCCAAATGGAATATTCTTGAGACTCTATCTTTTTGTGAAATTCGTGATCGAGCTTCATCTTCTAATTCTCCTATTCTATTATTTAGTTTGGGAGCTCGACCTATTTTGTTGGATCGTATTGCCAATGCTCAGCGGCGTGATCCTGATTTGTTGCATCTTATTCAGCTTTGTGAGTCTGGATCCTGTGATGAGGCGTTGCGGGATTTCAGCATTGATTCTCATGGGTGTCTTCGCGAGAAGAACCGTCTTTTTGTGCCTTCTGATTTTGCACTTAGGCATGAAATTCTCGATGACTGTCATCGTTCTAAGTATACCATTCATCCTGGTAGTAGTAAGATGTATGTCGATATGCGTCGTCTTTATTATTGGGAAGGCATGAAGCGCGATGTGGCGAGTTATGTGAGTAATTTCATAACTTGTGAGCGTTTTATGGCCGAACATCAACGTCCTTCGGGTCTTCTTCAGCCTCTAGAGATTCCACTGTGGAAATGGGATCAGATTTCTATGGATTTCATTGACGGCCTACCTCGTTCGAGATCGGGCCATTCTAGCATTTGGGTTATTGTTGATCGCCTCACTAAGTCTGCTCGTTTTATCCCTGTTAAGTCTAGTAGGACTGCTTCTCATTTGGCTAAGTTGTATGTCAAGGAAATCGTGAGACTTTACGATGTTCCTAGTTCTATTGTGAGTGATCGTGATCCTTTATTCACGAGTCATTTTTGGAAGAGTCTTCAGCAAGCTTTGGGAACAAAGCTTAATTTTAGCACAGCTTATCATCCGCAGTCTGACGGACAGACTGAACGGGTGAATCGTATCTTGGAAGATCTTCTCCGTATTTGTATTTTTGATTTCGGTGGTAGTTGGGAGGATCACCTACCTCTTGTAGAGTTCTCCTACAACAATACTTTTCAGTCTAGTATCGGTATGGCTCCTTTCGAAGCCTTATACGGAAGGCCATGTCGATCACCTTCTTGTTGGTTGGAAGCTGGAGAGAAGCTTATTCTTGGTCTAGATTTTGTTCGTGATTCTTCCGAGAAGATTGATCTTATCCGGTTGAGAATGAAAGAGGCACAGAGTCGCCAGAAATCCTACGCGGATAGCCGTAGGAAGCCTCTCGAGTTCTCGATTGGTGATCCTGTTTTTATTCGTGTTTCTCCTTTGAAAGGGGTTATGCATTTCAGTACGACTGGGATATTGGCTCCTCGCTATATAGGACCATTTTCTATTACTGAACGTATTGGCCCTGCGGCTTATAGGGTTTCACTTCCTGCTCATTTATCTGCCATTCATGACGTGTTTCATGTCTCGCAACTTCGGAAGTGTCTTCGAAAATCGGATTCTGTTATTGATTCTCCTGATTTGCTTGAGCTTGAGATCTCACCGGACTTATCTATTGTACAACAGCCTGTTCGCGTACTTGACACGGAGATGCGACACCTTCGGAACAAGGACGCGCCGCTCGTTAAAGTTCAGTGGTCCGCTAGTCCCAATGACTGTACTTGGGAAACCAGAGAGTTTATTGAGCGATCTTATCCGGGTTTTCTATCTTTGCCTAGTAACGGTGAGTATATCTTTTCGTCTCAAGCTTATTTCCTTTTCTTTTGAATGTTGTATGTATGTTGTTGTTACAAGTATCGTCTCTAGGAATTACGGGGAAGCAATTTTGTTAGGAGGGGAGATCTGTAACAACCCGCATATTTAACAATTTTATATTTAAATATTTTATTTAAATATAGCGTCTTTAGTCGGATTTTTGGTCCGAAATGTTACTTTTTGCAAATGGCCGAATTGGAACTCGGAACTATTTCCATTGATTCCAAAATGGCGTTTGCGATCTTTTTGAGTATAAGCTTTGATATGTTTGGAGTAAGTTGAATTTTTGCAACTTTTTCTAGTTGGGTTTTGGTTGGGTTCAGCCAATTTGTTAGTTTAATAACCCCTAACTCAGCCCTCTCCTCTCCATTCTCACATTCCACTCTTCTAAACTTAAGTTAAAACTGAAAATGGTGGAGGGGAAGAGGAAATATAAATTGTAAACCCTAGTTTCTTCTTGTAAACTTGATTCTTGCTCCAAAATCAAAGTAAAGCTATTGGTAAGTCTCCTCTTTACCCTCTCCAACTCTTTCTCCTTCAATTTTAGAAAATTTCCCTAAACCTAACTTAGGAAAATATGTGTTTTATTCTTAGATTGAAGCTTGTTGAGTTGAAGTGAAGTGTAGTTCGTCTCCTTTTTGTGTTTGAGCATCTTCTCCTTTGTTTTGTGATATAAGGTGAGATTTTTATCTCACATCTATGCTTATATGTATATATCTTTGTTTGGGTGTAAGAAGGTGAGTTTTGAACTCACATCTACTTCTTTTGATATTATTGATGTTGGGTATGAATTCCTAACACTTGTTCATATGTTCGATTGCTTTCGATTTGGTTTGCTTTGTGAAATTGCCAAATATTGATTTCTGAAGCCAAATCTATGTAAAACCTTATATGGTGGATGTTTATGTGGTTCGGAGTGTTTGGGTGTGTCGTTAAGGTTGGGTAGTCGTTTGACGTAAGCCCATAATCAACACACATCTGATTGCTTTCGATTTGTTGGCCATAGATGGCCTAGGTTCAGGAAATGCCTAACCATCAGGTTTCAGACGTCTGAAACTCCTATTTCAGATGTCTGAATATTGTTATGGGGAACATTTTCACCCCCAGATTCAGACGTCTGAAATTATATTCCAGACGTCTGAATTGGCTAAATTTCGACCAGAAAGGAAATAGGCCAAAATATGTCTATTTCAGACATCTGGAAGGTTGGATTCAGACGTCTGAATTCTGTTTTGAAAAACAAATTCATTTTCCGATTCAGACGTCTGAATCCCTTCTTTCAGACGTCTGAATATGTTGTTTTTCTGCCAAATTGCCTTATTCTCCGTGTTAGTTGACGGCATTACCCTGTAGTGTCCTTGGCTAGCGTGGGTATAGAGGTAGGGCGTCACAGAATCGAAGTTCTCAGCCATTGAAATTTAGGTCGGCGGCTAGGGCTGAAACCCTAATTGTTTTGCAAATTAGAAAATATGAGGTCCTTATATAGAAAATATTCGCGCACTATTCACCCGAAATTTTTCCGAACTCCAAATGATGCGTGCCGCCTGGCGTTTATAATGTTTTACCCCCATTCCGAACGCAATGGAATATGTATCGGGAGCTAATTCGATCGTATTTAGAAGATAAGTTTTCAAATCGAATTATTTAAATTCAAAGTTCACTGAAATCGATTTCTACGCGTTTTAGCTTACCCCGGACAAACCGTATGTCCGATTGCACGAAATTTGAAATCATACAATAATATAACATTACAGATCCAATGAAACTGGTTTCGTCGATCCGAGACTGTTTGAAAAATGGCTATTTTTACTCGTCAATTAAATATTAAAATATTCAATTTCCACAAGTTAACTTTTAATTCAATTTTAAAAGTTCTATAATATCATTCTAACTCCAATATGATTTAATACAACTTTACAAATCATTTTTAATCTCATTAAACCCAATTTCTAATTATTATAATTTCAAATATTAAATTATCGATTTAATTATCCAATTAAATCTAGATATTCGAAATAAAATTTATTCGACTTACAAATTTTACTTGTTAATATTTAAAAAATCAATTAAATATACGAATTTCAAATGACAGAAATTCTGGGTCGTTACACCAACGGTCTACGTTTGATTTTATATCGGTAGACTGCGACCTATGGTAACATAGCGAAAGTCGTGTGTGCCGCCGAGAGCCAACGACCTACGTTTAATTTTATATCGGTAGACTGCAACCTATGGTAATATAGCGAAAGTCGTGTGTGCTGCTGAGAGCCAACAGTCTATGTTTGATTTTACATCGGTAGACTGCGACCTATGTAGGAGTGGAGAAGTTTCATTTTGACAGCGACAATCGAGGGGCGTTGATGCCTACAGTTACACGGACTTTGGTGCGATGGCAACGTAACCCAGGAATGTAACTGCGATCTGTTGTGGGTTCCATGGCGTAATCGAGAGGCGGAGTGCCTATAGTTACATGGACTTTTGCTGTGATGGAAACAAAACCCAAGATGTAACTACGGCCACGGATGGGAGTGATGATTTCCAGAGCATTCTCACAAAGATATTTCCTCTATTTTCAAAAACTGTTTTCTATATTTTCAATAAAATTATTTTCCAAGTATTTTCACTGGATGTTGAAAACGGGTTTACCAAGTACTTATAGATTTTCAGTCCTACACCTGATCAACGTATGACTGAATTTCTGTGAGAACAAGGATGGACTAGTTGAGACATCGAGTTATAAGAAGTATTTTATAAGAAGTTATTTTATTAGTATTACGTGAATTTAAAGGCATTTCTAAAATTTTAAGATAAAAGTGTTGGAATTTTGAAGCTGAAAGAAATCCAAACTGGAAGTATATCAAAAAAATTTGAATTCAGGAAAATCTAGTGAAGTGATTTTTTGTAATAAAATCGAATATTGATTTAAAAGTTGGAAGTAAGCTAAACAACTAAATAAATTATTTGATAGAGTATATTAATAAAATTTAACCCGGTTAAATAAATGGATTGTAAGTTAATAATGGAGTTTAGAAATGAACTCGAATTATAAATAGAATTTGACTTGGATTTGATGATGAATCAAAATAAGTGGAGATGTTGTAAAAAAAAATTCAAGTGAGTTATAAATAATATTTAATGTAATTTTCAAGTAAATTAGATATAAGAGAAGTGTTGTCGAATGAAATGAAAGTGAATTATAATAGAAATGGTTTGAATTGCAAACAAAATCCAAGTAAGTAAAAATAAATTGAGAATGGTTTTGTATAAATAAGATAAATTCGAAAATGAATTAAGTAGGTGAATTAAAAATTTAAAATGGGGTGAATAAATGGGCTAATTGAATTAAATAATAAATGGGTGAAGTCTGATTGAATAAAAATTTAAATCAAAGTTTTAATTTGAAATTGGGTTATCAGAATGGAAGACTATTAAATAAAAGTTTGGGTTAAATTCATTTTTGGGAAAATGGATATTAGTATAAGCATCGAATGTGTCAAACTCAATGAAATAATTTTAAAATGAAACCAATGCGGAGATGAAATGAAAATGTATGGTTAGGGAATAAATTAGAAATGAAATGGAATTAAATAAAGAATGAGTTGAAATTAATTTAAAGTAGTTATAAACTAAAATGGATACTATATTAAGCGAATATCGCCGAATTTGCATAAAAATAGTTATCGTTTGACGTAAACGAAGGTAAAGAAATTCTACGAATTAAAAGAAGCAAACAAAATTGATTTTTGAATCATTTGAAGTGAATATGAGCTTGTTTGGATTAAAAATAATTTGAATGTAAGAAATTGATTTGTAAACCATTAAAATTGAACGAAATGGTAAATAAATTGGTTGAAAGAAAGTGAAATAATGTTGAAATCATATCAATTGCACGTGGAAGTTATTCAGAATGCATTTCTTTTTGAGTTGATGTGTTGTAGTTGTTTAATTAAGAGAAATGTTATAAACTTCATGTATATGGCACTTACATGTTTAAATTGAGTAAGTACAGGTACTTGAAGGCCGTTTGGCTGGATTTGGTTGCGCTAATTGCTTAAATAATAAGCCGCTTGCTTAAAAATGCTAAATAAAGGTACGCCTACGCAATAAAATAGGATATTTGAACTTTTTTTGTTTTTCCGACCGTGTGGGTCGATGTATACATATTTATATCTCTTGTCAAATTGCAAAAGCTCCTCCGTACAAAGGAGACTCTGCCGAAAATTTTGGGAGTTAGAAAAATTTTGGGAAAAATTTTTGGTTAGCGACTGAAACGACCCGACTTTCTTACCACAGAAAATCGCATCATTTATTAAGAAAGAAAGGGATAGAAAAGAGAAAAGAAAGAAGAGTAGAAGAAACACCACAGAATCTAAACAGCGGAACGAATAAATTATATTAATAACATAAACATTACATAGTTTACAACCACTATCAGAGTTACACGTATATACATCACATACTAGACAGTTATAAACACCTGTCTAGTTATACAACTCAATTCAGTACAACTCAGAGAAATCTACACAGCGGAAAACAATATATCTACACGCAGAAGCCTCCTGCTCCATTTGCTCCTCCACAATTCGTTAAAGCAAACCTGAATCCTAACCTGAATCCCTTGGCTACTCGTAAAAATTTGAGTGCCCAAGAGTTTAAGAAAACAGAAGATAAATTCCGGGTCAGACAAGGGTCTGGTGTGAGTAACAGGTTAAAGTTGCTTAACTTTTAAAAACCTTTTGAAAAGAATGGTATAATGTAAGACTTCCCAAACATAAACATGGAAAAGTTTTTACCTTACACTAACCAAAACATTTGATAGGAAATCCGATGATATTATTATAGTGTCTAGGGTTTTCAAATAAATAAGAAATAGCCTAAATTGTTACATGACTAAATTCCAGCTACTAGCCACAAAAGTGGGTAATACAATCAAAACCGTTGGCACTTATTGGATTTTGGACTCCATACAATGGCAGGGCTACTAGGGTACCGCCCGTCACAGTACGTCGCCTAGATCAACGTATCGAGAAGTACGCCCGCTCCCCTGCAACACAAGGACGGACCTATTCCTTACTGAACAGTTCTGAACAAGACAACCCCGTGGTTGTAGCTAGCAACTACCCACACAGCCGAATATAAAGGGACTTCTAGACAGGGGTAAATCTCGCTCTCTAGTGGGAGCTACCCACGAAGCCTTGCTGTGCCTCCCCTGTTTTAGCCATTCCCTGTTGATGAGGCTTGAGGCTATGATTACCTTAATAGGACATATCACTTAGAATGCTCATCGTCCACCTGACGATGTTCTGAAAGCATTCAATCCATACAAGTTCATTCCGGGTTCGAACGAAACCGAAGGCACTATCTCGTTACACTCATTTTGGAATCACCCTCAGAGTTAAAGACGATAACCCTTGCACTCTGAACCACCGTCTCGAATCTATAAGAACTAATTCCGTCAAACTCATCACAGACTCACCCCCAGAGTTATACTGACGTATAGTCCTTACACCTCGAGTCTTCACAAAGCTCCACTTTGATTCACGACCTAACGTAAATTTGGATCGATGTGGTTTTTGGATATCCAAATATGGAAACCCGATCCCGGTCTCATCGAAATCCAAAGCGTGTCTTTTAGGTCCAAGTTGTTTTAAAGTTTAAAACAATTCAATACAGTATCTATATACACACAGATAGATAACTCACAAATCACAATTGATAATCAACATTATCACATAATAGGTAATCCACATTATCAATATCAAAATAGATAATCCATATATCACCATCACAATAGATAATCTAAGTTATCATCATAATGCAACCAAGCATTCATATCACACAACCTTACTTATCTCATTACTGAGATCACAAAGCATCCAAGACAATCAATGTCATCCATACATATATATAAGCAATGATTTACTCATCACAATATAATTAATTTAAAATGAATTTAATTAACTATCGCCATCTATAATTAAATTAAAGTGAATTAAATCAATTACTCCATCTTTAATTAATTTAAAATAAATTAAATTAATTACTTCATCAATATAAATCTTGCTTACTCAACCATTTAATTGATTACAATCAATTAATTTATCATTCAAAATAAATTACCTTAATTAATCACTCTTGATTAATTACCTTTAATTACGTCCATGTAATTATCCTCAATTAATTTCACAAATCAATTATTCACAACCAAACAGTAATTAACCTTTGATTACTTCAGTTAATTAATTAATCATAATTAATTACATTAATCCTTAATTAATTATATTGATTAATTACCTTTAATTACCTATTATTGATTAATTAATCATAATTAATCATCTTTAATTACATCATTAATTATAATAATTAATGATCCTTAATAATATTTAATAAAGTTATCTTCCTAAATTAATTACCTTAAGTAATTAACTCATAATTATTAATCATCTCAGATTAATTATATTCAATAATCAACTAACATAATTACTTCATTAACCCAAATTAATTATCCCTTAATTAATTTCTAAATTAATCCCTTGATTAATTATTAAATAATTTAATCCAAATTACTTCATTCTTAAACATCTTCATTTAATTACATTCTGTAATTATCAATTACTTAACTAAGTAATTTCTAACCCATAAATTACATACAGTAATTATTTATAAAACCCAAGTGTTTAAAATTAATTAAACTTAATTAATTAAAATAAACAATCCTATTCAACTTAATTAGTTACCTTAAGTAAATAATTTATTTATTTCTTCATTAAGTAATTAAACTCAAACCTTTCACAAATGATTATTATTAAATTAATTAATTTAATTAATTATAAAAATTAACCACATTAACTAATTGTTAAATAATCCTGGTTAATGACCTTCATTAACCATTTTTTTATTATTTCATTAAGTAAATAACTTAAATTAATTACAATTTAAATTATCTTTAATTATCTATTAATTTAAAGCTAAGTATTTAAATTAATTAGCCTTGATTTAAAACTTATTTACATAATTAATAATTATTTATTATTAATTTCAAAAATCTAATTAATGATCTCAATTATAAACTGATTAATCATTAATCAATATTCATTAGTTTCAAATCATTATTTAATTATATTAACCATTCCTTAATTACCTTATTAATTAAATAAATTTTCAAAACATTTATCTGAATTAATTTAAGATAAAACATTTCTAAATTATGTTTTTTTTTAAAATTTTTTTTTTAAAACAAAGTACTTTTGAAAATTACCTTTAAATTCCATTTTAAATACATGTTTTAAAATAAGAACAATTTAAACTTATCAAAGTTTGAATAATTTAAAACTTCTAAACATTTTAAAACAAAACAAAAGTTTGTCTTAAAAATGAAATCATAAAATTTGAAGTTAAATTCATTCCAAAGTTTCAATAATTTCAATTTATATTTAGCTTAAATCTTTCAAATTTAAACCTTCTTTTAAATTTCCAAACTGAGATTCTATTTAAATTTCTAGATTTTAAACATCATTTAAACTTGCTCTTATTTAAACAAAAAGTTCAAATTTCAAAAAGTTCAACTACTATTAACAAAGTAAAATATTTAATTAAATTAAATATTTTAAAACTTTATTTAAAATCTGAGATTTTAAATTTAAACTTAAATTCAAAAATTCAAACTTGAATTTGAATTTGATTTAAACTTTCCTCACAAATAAAACTACAGATTTTAAAAAAAAATTCAAACAGAAACTACAGGTTTCTGTAAACCTGAAAAACACAGAGTAACCCGAGAACCCCAAAAACCACATCGCGTTTTATGCCTGCCTTCTTTGAGTCATACACCCAACTACTTCTAGTAAACACACAATCTCCCCTAAAACAAACCCAACCCAAAACATTCCATCTGAAACAACATCACCGTGTAAATGCACGGCGACTCCGGCCATCATTGGTCGCCGCCGAGGATCTCAACAACCCAGAGGATGACACCGCAACCCTCCACAATCATCAAATCGAACCACCATCCCCTAAATCAAATTCGAGCTCTAAGAACCCAAACCTGGAAAACATGATTCAGGTTTCTGACCCAACCTGTCAACGGCCATCCCTTGCCGCTCCGACCACCTGAAGATCCACCTCTCCGGCCATGAACCCATCCACACACCTACTACCCATTTCTCACATATCAAAGCACTCGATCCATTCTTCTTCCCGAAATGCCTGATTCTTCATACCTTTCTCAAAACTAGGGTTTAAAAATTAAAATTCAAACTGCACCTCCCTCATTTAATTACAACATCATTTATGATTTTTCCATGCATCTACAATCCCTTCTCTACAACTCAGAATAACCCCGAGTTTCCTCAAATCCAAAAATCATAAGAAATTCCTAAAAATCCATTTATAGTTTAATAACTAACTGCACATTAACCTAACACCTAAAATTTCTAATACTTGATTTAAAAATCAAGTTCCAGTTAGTATTTTTGATTTATACTTCTGAATTACAATATTAATATGATTGGGTTTTGATAAAGATAAACATGCATGATGTTTCCTTCTATTCCAGAGTCAATACCCATATTTTACTTTCTTGATTTTTTTTATATTAGCTTAAGAAAATAAAACAACTTTGCTTTATAATTTTCATTATATCAGGAAACAAATTAAGTGGTAAGTATTTAAATAAAATTATGGGTGCCAGCAAAATCAAGAAAACAGATCAAGTAATGAAAACATCAGCATACACATATTACATTTTCATTTATACATAGCAATACTTATATATATCAAACAATCTAGCATGCAATCCTATTTAAAGTTTAAGAATTTTAAAGTTACTCACCTTTTTCCTTTAAAAGATGCAGACCCTCTGTTTTGACCTCTTTTGAATTTTGCAGAAATAAGAATGCAGGCATGCTTCTTCTGTTAAAAATTTTAGTTGCAAGCCTTGATGAAATTGGAATGCTCATGATCATTGACTAACCACTTGCATGCAAATGCATTTGAAACAGCTTCAAATTGAGGTTGTGCAGAGAGTAGATGCAAACTTGATTATTTCCAGGTAAACAGAATGCAGGGTTTCATTTCCAGGTTTCATAAAAATGCAGGTCTATTTTTGATTTTGATTTTTGATATGAAAATGAGTTTTTGATTTTAAAGAGGTGTTTAAAGTTTTCTTTTGAATATGCAAGATCTGTTTTATGCATTGAACAGAATTTATTTCTTGAAGATGAGAGTTTGATTTTTGAGGAAGTGTTTCTGATTTTAGAATTTTGCAGTTTCTTTTCTTTTGATTAAAGAAACGAAAAAAACATGTATGAAAGAAAATTCAGGTTTATATAAATGAAAATTTCAGATTTAATTTAATAAAAGAAAAAATTAAAACAATGATTTACACTTGTACAAATTTTTATACATTTGTCAACTTGTTATGATAACCTTTAAACACTTGTTAAACTAATCCCTAAAAATGCAACACTTGTCACTTTAAAAATGATTAGTATCTAATTTACAAATTAATGTATGTGTTAACCTAATTTAATTTGTTAGTTTATATTTAAATATGTGTATAAATTTATAAATGAAAATAAAAACAAACCATGTTTATAAATAAAATTATACATATAGAAATTAAAATAATTAAAATTTACACTTTGGAATTTCAAATTAAAGTTAAATTCAAAATCAATTATTTTGAAATCAAGTTATGATTACAAATTTAATTTGAAATAACAATTGTAAATTTTATTCAAAATCTATTTATAAAGACAATATACTATTAATATTATTTTTATAAATATCTTATTATTAAATTAAAATCATTTTAAAAGAATTTTTTTTATCAATAAAATATCTATTTTGTTAAGCCATAAAACCATGTTGTTAATTCATTCTAAATTTAAAACTCAAAATAAATTATTTTAAACATTTAGTATTTTTCTTATCAATTTTAAAATCATATATTTATTTATTAAAGGGTTTTAAAAACTCAATACTAATTAAAATCAAAATTTCCAAATTATAATGTATATATTAGAAATTTAAAACATGATTCATTTATTAAGTTTAAACCAAAATCATTTATTTAACTTTGAAAAGCTTAAATATTAAATAAAAACAAATTTTCAAATTACTACAAATATTTAAAACTAGAAAATATGCTTTACTTATTAAAATTAAAATAATGCTAATCTATTTAAAATATAAACATATATTTATATTGTAAATAGAAATCAATTTATTATTTTTAAAAGATAAAATAACCAATTGAATATTTATTGAAGATGATTATTAAATCAATTTTGAATTATTATTAACAGAATATCAATATCAATTTAATTTTTAATACAGATTATTAAATTGATATTGTTAAAAATTCCGGGATATTACAATCCTTCCCGCTTAAAAGAATTTCGTCCTCGAAATTTAAAACAAAGGTAAGTTAATAATCTCATTGAAGATTTAATTTTAAAACACAAGCATATATCAAACATATGCTAACCATCAAAACAACCAATTCAACCAATCAAACAAATCTAATTATCTAGACAAATTCTGGATAAAATTTCTTCGAGTTTTCCCAAGTGTATATATATATATATAATATACCGGGATACTCGCTCTAGAGAATCCAAACAATTAATACTATGAAGCTACAAAATTCCTATTCATCTATATCCATAACACGACAAGGTAACAGACTACAGACGAGTTTGACTCAATAACCAAAACTCCAGAACTGCTGGTTCCAAAACCAGAGAATAGATCAAACACGTACTCCCTCAGAGATACGTGAAACTCATCGAATCCCAGTTATCCAAACTGGCAATCCAATCCTGTAGATCAATCACTTATTCTCTAAGACTAGAGAAAAGATCAAAACTCTTCAGAGCTAACTTCTCGGACTTACCCAATCTTATAGCTCACTTTTGATCGGAGAAAACTTATCCAAAATTAAATCTCTGACTTCAGAATCCAAACTCT
This sequence comes from Allium cepa, assembly GCA_030765085.1. Classification (NCBI taxonomy): domain Eukaryota; kingdom Viridiplantae; phylum Streptophyta; class Magnoliopsida; order Asparagales; family Amaryllidaceae; genus Allium; species Allium cepa. The sequence continues at coordinate 62,964,879 of CM060931.1, forward strand.
TTCACCTCAAATCAGAAAAAAATCTTCGGACGATCCTGGGCTAACTACAACCTTACTAATCAGCTCATTCCTCGCTGATGCTGCTAGAAACAAACTAGACCAGCCAACTCAACAAAATGATCTCCTCAAGATCAACCAGAATCAAATCCTACTCCTCAAACATCAGAAGACAACAACTCTTCTATCCGGAGAAGAAAAGCAGATGCACTTCCAAACTGCTTTCGCTGCTCTACTCTGATCCGAAGTAGAAGAGAATGCTGAAGAACAACACATCCCAGAAATATGGTTCAACAAATCCATAAGAAAAATTCAGAAGTTCCTCCAAAACTCTGAGCTGCTACACCAATCTCAATCTCTTGGAACCATCCTTTTACTATTAAGCTGAACTACCGGTACCACTCCCGGAATTCTAGTCGATAAGGAAACTCAGTTTCCAGATGTGAACAAAACTCTGGCTTCCTGAAGACATCCAGAAAAACTCAGATAACCCAAGAGATTACTCAAACAATCGCAAGTCACTTTTGTGATCCACCCAAACCAAATCTAAGGAAAACCGTTCTCCCTTAACCAAATAGAATAGCTTACACTTAACTAGTCAACCCATCGAAGAAACGGGTCCACTTAACTGCTTCTGAACTCTACTCCAGAAAAACTTCTAAGCCAGAAGATCTCTTGCCAACGCCGAGAACACTCCAAACTGCACTGCTGCCACAGATGCTAAAGAATTCCAAATCAAAGCTCTTCGAGAAACTCGGACTTCAAAGCAAACAGAAACACCGGCTGAACACAGCCACAACACTAAAGCAGACTCACCTCCTTAACTTGTTCCAAGCAAAACATCTTCGGGAACATCCATAGTCACTGCATCTCATCACACAGCTACCACTTCCCGAGGTATCAAAATACCGTTACTCGCTTCTGTCAAGCCAACAGATCTAACTCTACTCATCCAACTTCAAAGAAATAAACTCCGAACCTTAACAGGTTACCTTCAGAGATAAATGAAGTGCTTACTCCAAGCAAAACTCACTCGAGACGGTATTCGGTCTATAGTCTCGACAAAACACTTCCAACCTCAAACACTCAAACTCCAACCAGTGGTAGTCGTGTTACACACACTACTACCCCATCTACCTTTATAACTTATATTGGGAAAACCTGAACAGGTAACCCAACAGATAGGTAGAAATAAATATATATATTTAAAATTACAAATACGCTCACTCAAGAAAGACACCACTACAGAGCCTAGGTATTCACTCAACCTAAGCTCTGATACCAGCTGAAACGACCCGACTTTCTTACTACAGAAAATCGCATCATTTATTAAGGAAGAAAGGGATAGAAAAGAGAAAAGAAAGAAGAGAAGAAGAAACAACACAGAATCTAAACAATGGAACGAATAAATTATATTAATAACATAAACATTACATAGTTTACAACCACTATCGGAGTTACACATATATACATCACATACTAGACAGTTATAAACACCTATCTAGTTATACAACTCAATTCAGTACAAGAAACAACTCATAGAAATCTACACAGCGGAAAACTATATATCTACACGCGGAAGCCTCCTGCTCCATTTTCTCCTCCACAATTCGTCAAAGCAAACCTGAATCCTAACCCGAATCCCTTGGCTACTCGTAAAAATTTGAGTACCCTAGAGTTTAAGAAAACAGAAGATAAATTCCGAGTCAGACATGGGTCTGGTGTGAGTAACAGGTTAATGTTGCTTAACTTTTTAAAACCTTTTGAAAAGAATGGTATCACGTAAGACTTCCCACACATAAACATGGAAAAGTTTTTACCTTACCTAACCAAAACATTTGACAGGAAATCCGATGATATTATAATAGTGTCTAGGGTTTTCAAATAAATAAGAAATAGCCAAAATTGTTACATGATTAAATTATAGCTACTAGACACAAAAGTGGGTAATACAATCAAAATCGTTGGCACTTATTGGATTTTGGATTCCATACAATGGCAGGGCTGCTGGGGTACCGCCCGTCACAGTACGTGGCCTAGATCAACGTACCGAGGAGTACGACCGCTCCCCTGCAACACTAGGCCGGACCCATTCCTTACTGAACAGTTCCGAACAAGACAACCCCGTGGTTGTAGCTAGCAACCACCCACACAGCCGAATATAAAGGGACTTCTAGGCAGGGGTAAATCTCGCTCTCCAGTGGGAGCTACCCACGAAGCCTTGCTGCACCTCCCATGTTTTAGCCATTCTCGGTTGATGAGGCTTGAGGTTACAATTACCTTAATAGGACATATCACTTAGAATGCTCATCGTCCACCCGACGATGTTATGTAAGCATTCAATCCATACAAGTTCATTCCGGGTTCGAACGAAACCGAAGGCATTATCTCGTTACACTCATTTTGAAATCACCCTCAGAGTTAAGGATGATAACCTTTGCACTCTGAACCACCATCTCGAATCTATAAGAACTAATTCCGTCAAACTCATCATGGAATCACCCCTAGAGTTATACTGACGTATAGTCCTTACACCTCGAGTCTTCACAAAGCTCCACTTTGATTCACGACCTAACGTAAATTTGGATCGATGTGTTTTTAGGATATCCAAATATGGAAACCCGATCCCGGTCTCATCGAAATCCAAAGCATGTCTTTTAGACCCAAGTTGTTTTAAAGTTTAAAACAATTCAATACACTATCTATATACACACAGATAGATAACTCACAAATCACAATTGATAATCAACATTATCACATAACAGGTAATCCACATTATCAATATCAAAATAGATAATCCATATATCACCATCACAATAGATAATCTATATTATCATCATAATGCAACCAAGCATTCATATCACACAACCTTACTTATCTCATTGCTGAGATCACAAAGCATCCAAGAGAATCAATGTCATCCATACATATATATAAGCAATGATTTACTCATCACAATATAATTAATTTAAAATGAATTTAATTAACTATCACCATCTCTAATTAATTTAAAGTGAATTAGATCAATTACTCCATCTTTAATTAATTTAAAATAAATTAAATTAATTACTACATCAATATAAATCTTGCTTACTCAACCATTTAATTGATTACAATCAATTAATTTATCATTCACAATAAATTACCTTAATTAATCACTCTTGATTAATTACCCTTAATTACATCCATGTAATTATCCTCAATTAATTTCACAAACTAATTATTCACAACCAAATAGTAATTAACCTTTGATTACTTCAATTAATTAATTAATCATAATTAATTAAATTAATCCTTAATTAATTATATTAATTAATTACCTTTATTTACCTATTATTGATTAATTAATCATAATTAATCATCTTTAATTACATCATTAATTATAATAATTAATGATCCTTAATTACATTTAATAAAGTTATCTTCCTAAATTAATTACCTTAAGTAATTATCTCATAATTATTAATCATCCCAGATTAATTACATTCAATAATCAACTAACTTAATTACTTCATTCTTAAACATCTTCATTTAATTACATTATATAATTATCAATTACTTAACTAAGTAATTTCCAACCCATTAATTACATACAGTAATTATTTATAAAACCCAAGTGTTTAAAATTAATTAAAATTAATTAATTAAAATAAACAATCCTATTTAACTTAATTAATTACCTTAAGTAATTAATTAATTTATTTCTTCATTAAGTAATTAAACTTAAACCGTACACAAATGATTATTATTAAATTAATTAATCTAATTAATTATAAAAATTAACCACATTAATTAATTGTTAAATAATCCTGGTTAATGACCTTCATTAACCCTTTTTTTATTATTTCATTAAGTAAATAACTTAAATTAATTACAATTCAAATTATCTTTAATTATCTATTAATTTAACGTTAATTATTTAAATTAATTAGCCTTGATTTAAAACTTAATTACATAATTAATAATTTTTCGTTAGATTCAAATCATTAATTAATTGAATTAATCAACAATTCCTTAATTACCTTATTAATTAAATAAATTTTCGAAACATTTATCTAAACTAATTTAAGATAAAACATTTCTAAATTATGTTTTTTTAAAAACAAAATTTATTTAAAACAAAGTACTTTTGAAAATTACCTTTAAATTCCATTTTAAATACAAGTTTTAAAATAAGAAAAATTTAAACTTATCAAAGTTTGAATAATTTAAAACTTTTAAAAATTTTAAAACAAAACAAAAGTTTGTCTTAAAAATGAAATCATAAAATTTGAAGTTAAATTCATTCTAAAGTTTCTATAATTTCTATTTACATTTAGTTTAAATCTTTCAAATTTAAGCCTTCTTTTAAATTTCCAAACTAAAATTCATTTTTAAATTTCTAGATTTTAAACTTCATTTAAACTTGCTCTTATTTAAACAAGAACTTCAAATTTCAAAAAGTTCAACTACTATTAACAAAGTAAAATATTTAATTAAATTAAATATTTTAAAACTTTATTTAAAATCTGAGATTTTAAATTTGAACTTCAATTCAAAAATTCAAACTTGAATTTGAATTTGATTTAAATTTTCCTTACAAATAAAACTACAGCTTTGAAAAAAAATTCAAACAGGAACTACAGGTTTCTGTAAACCTGAAAAACACAGAGCAACCCGAGAACCCCAAAATCCACTTCGAGTTTTATGCCTGCCTTCTTCGAGTCATACACCCACCTACTTCGAGTAAACACACAATCTCCCCTGCAACAAATCCAACCCAAAACATTCCATCTAAAACAACATCACGGTGCATATGCACGGCGACTCCGACCATCATTCATCGCCGCCGAGGATCTCAACAACCCAGAGGATGACACCGCAACCCTCCACAATCATCAAGTCGAACCACCATCCCTTAAATCAAATTCGAGCTCTAAGAACCCAAACCTGGAAAACATGATTCAGGTTTCTGACCCAACCTGTCAACGGCCATCCCTTGCCGCTCCGACCACCTGGAGATCCACCTCTCCGGCCATGAACCCATCCACACACCTACTACCCATTTCTCACATATCAAAGCACTCGATCCATTCTTCTTCCCGAAATGCCTGATTCTTCATACCTTTCTCAAAACTAGGGTTTAAAAATTAAAATTCAAACTGCACCTCCCTCATTTAATTACAACATCATTTATGATTTTTCCATGCATCTACAATCCCTTCTCTACAACTCAGAATAACCCCGAGTTTCCTCAAATCCAAAAATCACAAGAAATTGCTAAAAATCCATTTATAGTTTAATAACTAACTGCACATTAACCTAACACCTAAAATTTCTAATACTTGATTTAAAAATCAAGTTCCAGTTAGTATTTTTGATTTATACTTTTGAATTACAATATTAATATGATTGGGTTTTGATAAAGATAAACATGCATGATGTTTCCTTCTATTCCAAAGTCAATACCCATATTTTACTTTCTTGAATTTTTTTATATAGTAGCTTAAGAAAATAAAACAACTTTGCTTTATAATTTTCGTTATATCAGGAAACAAATTAAGCGGCAAGTATTTAAATAAAATTGTGGGTGCTTGGAAAATCAAGAAAACAAATCAAGTAATAAAAACATCAGCATACACACATTACATTTTCATTTATACACAACAATACTTATATATATCAAACAGTCTAGCATGCAATCCTATTTAAAGTTTAAGAATTTTAAAGTTACTCACCTTTTTCCTTTAAAAGATGCAGAACCTCTGTTTTGACCTCTTTTGAATTTTGCAGAAATAAGAACGCAGGCATGCTTCGTCTTTTAAAAATTTTAGTTGCAAGCCTTGATGAAATTGGAATGCTCATGATCTCTGACTAACCACATGCATGCAGATGCATTTGAAACAACTTCAAATTGAGGTTGTGCCGAGAGTAGATGCAAACTTGATTATTTCCAGGTAAACAGAATGCAAGGTTTCATTTCCAGGTTTCATAAAAATGCAGGTCTATTTTTGATTTATTAACAGAATATCAATATCAATTTAATTTTTAGTACAGATTATTAAATTGAATATTGTTAAAAATTCCGGGAAATTACAGCGACAAATGATTTAAAATTGGAAATTGAAATTAATTAGTGGATAAAACTAATTTAGAACAATGATATGAATCAGTTATAAATGGAAGATAAAATTCAATATTTATAATTGAAGATAAATTAAATTCATATGGAAATGAGAAAACTATGTTGAATAGAAGTAGACATGAAAACTTCTGTAAGGAAATGCATAAAATGATTTTAAAAGCTATGATTGGATATTATTGCTAAGTAAGTTTTGCAGGTATTATAAAGGGAAAGGAAAATTTGTTTTGATATCAGAAGATAAATTTGAATTGCTCGACCAAAAGGTATGTATTTAAATTTCTGTATGAAATTGGATTGGGTTTTTTATCTAGCCACATGGCTTTCTGTTTTCTTTTTGGAATTTGAGAGCCCGTAGAGGCCTTTTGTAGTTGTACCGAGCTAGTCGCGCAAAGGAGACACTGGCAATTTTTTTTTAGAAATTTAGAGAGTTAGAAAAATTTTGAGAAAATTTTTCTAATTCAAAATTTGGTTTTAAATTGAAATTTGAATGATTGAACAAAAAGGGTATCGTTTGGAAACTGTGGGAGAGTTTGGGAAGTTAGTAAGAATGATAAGGGGTCTTTTATAAAAGATAGTTGGTAGGATATTGAACCGTTGGCTTTGGGGGAAAGTAAACGGGTATTGGATCACTCTCACTATCTAGTAATTTCGACGACGAAATTCTTTTAAGGGGGAGGAATTTGACGACCCGAAATTTTTAACAATTTAAATTGGAATAATTAATTGATTTTAAATATTTAGAAGTTTATTTTCAACTTGAATTCAAATATTATTATTATTCAGCAATTGAGTTATTGGATTTAATGAACTGAAATTGGGTGAATTATTGAATCTTCAGGTTTAAGCCTGTTAAAAATAATTTGAAGGCTTGTAAAATTTATAATGATGACACTGAAGATAATAGAATGGTTGAAATTTAATTTAAAGGTGATTTGTTCAATTATAATAATATATCGTTTAAATCGATATTTAAGAATAGCCTTCCGAGGCACAGTCTCAGAATTTGACGAAACCAGTTCCATTGGATTCGTAATAGGAAACTAGTTCCACTGGATCCGTAATAGTTATTGATTATCGAATTTCAATTTTCGTAGCAATCAGAGTTGTCGTTTGACCCTGGCAGCTCAAAACGCATAGAAACTATTTTAATCGATTTAATTTAAAATTGATCCTTTTCTTCTGTAACTCATGCATATGATTGAATTAGCTTCCGAAATATGTTCCATTGTGTTCGAAATGCGGGTAAAACTTTATAAATGCCTAGCGGCACTCCTTAAGAGGAGTTTAAAATTTTAAATGGCAATTAACGAGACGTTTTGGAAGTTTTGTAATATAATAAAATTGAAGGTCAAATAGTCAAAGATATTTTTATAAACAAAAATGCGTACTCAAGAAGCTTTCCTAAATCGATATTTATCTCCGTCCCCTCTCTAATCTGAAAATCCAAAATCGAACTCATAAAAAAAATAAATGGCGAACAAATATTCTATTCAAATCTATCTTGCTCTCTTGGCTTAACTCGAATAAAATCAAATAATAACACTTCATATTTCTATTCGATTCAAAAGCAAATCATCATGGTCGTAACCCAGTTCAGTATAGCAATTGATTTGAACTCACTCGATTTGAAATAGGAAGCATCGTGTGCCCGAAGACGAAGCAAGCTGCTCGAGGTTTTGAGCCATGATCTGATGAGCGAGCTATGCAGCAAGTGACGAAGTGGCGGCGGATCTAGGTTTGGGGTTGTTCAACGACCGCGAGAGGGAAACTCGCGCGTGATGATGCGAATTTAGGGTTGAGATCTCAGGTCAAGCTCGAAATGGCGTTGGCTTCGGTCGCGAGGCCAGAGGAAGGGAGCACACAACCGCATGTAGATGATGTTATTGCTGGGTTTGCGATTTTCTCTTTCTGCGACGATTCTGTTGGAAGCCAAGGCATGCGATGGAAGAAGGGTGAGTTGAGACCGATTACGAGGCAGAAGGTATAGTTTTGATAATTTTATTCATCTTTGTGTTTAATCATAAATTTTATTTTATAAATTCATTTACAGTAAAGTATATGTAAAGGCAACTTTATATATATATATATGAATACGATTTTTGAATATAAGAATATTTATAAAAGTTAGATTTTGAAATCTATAAATTATTTTTATAAATGTATAAGTAGTTTCAAGAGGAAAATTTCTAGTTTAAAATTAAATCATTATTTTAATTGATAAATTGAAATTTACCGTTCTCTTGTTTCAAATATTAATAAACTACCTAATTATTTATACAAGGTCAAAAAAATCGAGGAAACAAAGGCAATTTTGAGGTGGATTGCAAATAAAAGCAAAGGTAAGAAAATCTCACTCCTTTGGATTTTTATCTAAATTTAAATGGTTAAATTTAAGTATTTGGTAGCATGATTAAATTGATTGATGTGCACTGTGAATCGATAATCGAGTGATTTTGGTTTTGGCTGGTTCTCGAGTTAATTGTTGCTTGACTCAAAGTATTTGGGATTTTAACTTGTTTTAAACTTAAATCATAAATAAGAAAATGTTTCCATTTTAAAGTTAATAAGGGCTTAATGATTTGCGATTCATTAAAATAGTAGGGTAATTAAAATGGATAATTAATTAATTCAATTAATTAATGATTTAGGTTAATTAACTTAGTAATTAAGGGTTTGAATTAATTAATTAAGGTTTAAGTTAATTAATTAAGTTTAATTAATTTAGAATAATCATTGGATGGTTTGATAGGAAATTACTTAATGTAATTAATAAAATATGATTACTTTGTGCAAGAAATCAAGAGATTAAATAAGATAATTAATTAAGGAGTAATTTGTAACGATCCTGACTCGACCTTCGAAAATCGGCACCGAATACGACACTCGTATTCAAATGTCGCAGATCCAAACGCCGAACCTGGTTCGCCGGAGCTTATAACACAATAAGTACAACACAGCGGAAGAAAAATGCATAACATATATCATATATACTTGATATACAATATTTTATACAATATCAGATACAACAGATTGATACTACATGATGGTACAACAGAATGTTACAATAGAAAGATATAATAGACATCAACACTATCAGAGATACAAAGAGTAGCAGCGGAAAGATAACGTCTTCAAATGCCAAACTCCAAGGACTCCATCTTCAAAACACCAAGGCTAGCTCGAACCCCCATCATGCTCCACCTAGATGAGCAAGACTGGTGTGATGCTGAAGTGTAGCAAACGCGATCCACAAATCCAAAGCGCTTCGAAGGCTAACAAATCTATACCTATTACAGGATTATATGAAAACCCAACTCTAGACTGCCCGTGTGGAAAATAGTGGGCACCCAGAGTTTAGGAAAGGAACAATAAACTCCAGGTCAGTCATGGGACTGGTATGAGCAAACAAAACATTTGGTCTTTTTAAACAAACAAAAGAATTTAAAATAAATCCGCAATGCTTTTTGGAAAATGAAACTACCATAAGGCCTCCCGCCACACACACAATGCAAACGCAGAATTGGAGGAGATTTCTCCTTATGATAGTCAAATATGCTTGATACGAGAAAAATTCTTTGATATTATTACTGTAAGTGCATAGTGTGGAAAAACCATTTCGAAAGTATAATATTAATCCTTGCCAGCATAGACATTCCGAACTATGCCTACTATAGCTACCATCCAAACAGTGGGGCGCCACCATAAGTAGATGGCAGGTAATACAACTAAAACCGTATAAGGCACGTATTGGATTGAATGGATTTCCAACAAATGGTCAGGCTAAGGAACTTCCTATTGCCACATGGGAACGCCTCTGGCGGGACGACCCGAGAACCAACCTGTTCTCTGCTATCACAAGGCCGGCTACCCCCTTCCCGGGGAATAAAACCTGAGATATGCCACCCCCGGTCCTTTGGGACCTTTATCCGAGAGCTCTCCAACAACAACATCACACAGTAATAATATAGTGTGTCCACATGAGTAAGTATCTGGGCTCCATACCATGATACTACCCTTTTCCTGAAGGAATGGTCATACCCTAGGGGAGCTACCCCTGAAACCTTGCCGCATCTTTCCTGTTTCGACCATTTCCGGGCTGTGAGGTCCTGATGCAGTCTCGACCACAAAGCTACGCTTTTCCACAAAGCCATGCTTTGATCAAAAAATGATCAACAAATGATCATCAACACACATCAGCACTTAGCGTGCCACACTACCAAATTGGGAGTATATCGCTGACAACTTCAACTACATAACCTCTGAGCTCGTACGTCTCAGAGAAGGGTGTTAAGCTAAGAGAATAAATTCTCCGCCACCAACAGATATGTAATTGAAAGGAATCGGCTTTATATGTCAAAGTGTAGTGTCAGACACACGACGATACAAGTCTGTTCCGGGCTCGAACAGAACTGAAGGCACTTCCGAGGAAGCCCTTGCAAATCCGGGTATTCACAATCCCGATCGGACTTCCCATCACTTAGGGAATCTCTATACCGGCGCGACTCAGTGCAGAGACAATCGATAGGTCATCCTATCGTTCTCGCAAATACCCGGTCTTCACCACCGGTCTTCAATGCTATCCATAACGACTTATCATTATTCGGAATGAGTTATATGACACAAAGGTCCTCTCCCGGCTAAACCGAATAATGAGCGCAATATTTAAAAACATATGGATATGGGATTTCAGTTAAGTCACAACTTACTATCGTAAACCTTCCTTTTCAAATGGTTTAACAAATTACCATTTTAAATTTTTTAAACAAAAAGATTCATTTCACCAAAATTTACCAATTTTCCACAAAGGTTCATCCATGGCTTTTCCAAACAATTTTCACTTCAAATTTGATTAACTTACCCAAATCTTTAATTTTAAAGATTTAATTAATAACTTTCAAACCATTTCCAATCCAAATCTTTTATATGAAAGCTATACTATTTAAACCCTCTTATATTTCAAAACAAGGTTTAATAATCTTTCACACAAGTTAAAGCTGATAATCTTTATATAAGTTAAAGCCATTCAAGTATAAAACTTGGGTTTGGATTTAAATTTCCCAAAACAATACTTTTAAAAGGTTAAAAACCCATATAACACCTTTATAACTTATATAATCTTTTTAACCCATAATTTCCAAATCATAGAATTCAATTTCAAATATTGAATTCAAATTCAAATCAAATTATTTTTAAATTTCAAAACTTTATTAAGTTATTCAAATTAACTTTTATTTCTTTGAAACTTATTTTCAAAAAGTTTCAATTCTGATTCCAAACCATTTTGAATTCAAAATTTCAACCTTTAAAACTATTTTCAAGATCTGTGACTTAACCCATTTCCACGTGCAATCCATATTGTGTATGTAAGGTGTGGTCCAAGGGTTTTACCTAATAGCGCAACAACATCAATCATCACAGATCACAATCACAGCAATAACGATAAGTGGTATATTCAATAACGCTTATCTACATACACAGATTCGCAGGAAAAGTAAATTTATCAATCACAAAGATTCGCCATAACGATTCGATGTGGGTTTCGGATAACCAATTGGAATCCGACTCCCTGTCGCATCGAAATTCAATGTCGTTCTACGGCAAAGGGGTGCTTAAACAGAAAAATATCACAGAAATCAAAGATCAATGCACCGCAACTCACATCACAAAATATCACAAAGCATCACATATAAGGAATATCAACCATCCAAACATCCAATAGAATCCAGACATCCATAAGTAAAAATAAATTAAATTATCTGATCTAAATTAAATCAGACTAATCACTTATGAATAAATTTTAAATCTTGGTTAATTAATATTAATTAATTACAAATCAGTATGATTAATTACTCCTTAATCATTTATTAATTAAATTTTAATTCCTTCGATTAATTGTTTTTAATTAATTTTTTTTAATTATCCTTTAATTAATTATCCTTAATTAATTTCACTGATTACTTAACCATTAATTATTTACCACCTAATTAATTACAATAAGAAATTATCCCTAATGAATTTCATTAATGAATTAACCTTTAATTAATTATTCTTAACAATTAATTAATATTCTCTAATTATTCATTATTAAAACTTGATTAAATAAAATTTAATCATTCCTTAATTAATTACAAATTAGTCCTTAATTTACAATTAATTAATCTTAATAGTTTGCTTAATTGATTACCAATAAATTAACTTATCTTAATTACTTAATTATCTATAAATTAATCAACATCGATTATTAGATTCATTAATCCTTAATCATTATAATTTATTACATATTTAAAACATTCCCACTTTGTTTAAAACTTAATTACTTTTTGAAAATTAATTTAAAGGAATACATTGACATAACTTCATAATTTACTTATCTTAATTACTTTTCTAAATAATTATTCCTCATTGATTACTTATTAACCCATCCAATGATTATTCTAAATTAATTAAACTTAATTTATTAATTTAAACTAATCAAATTAATTAATTAATTAATTACAATGAGTAATTAATACCTTTAATTACCTTCATAAAGTAATCATATTTTAAATTAACTTAAACATTCAAAGTTGTTTTAAATCAATCTTAATTTAAAACTTCCTTTATTTCTAAACTATGATTCAAATCTAAAATTTGAATCTAGTTTTAAACTTAAGTTAAATCTCTTTACTTTTATTTTTAAGCTTTACTTTTAAATTAAACTATTTAAACCCTTTAAGATTGTTTAAACATAATTTTAAAATTTTAAATTAGATTTTAAAACTTGGATTCAAACTCAGTTTGAAATTCATACTTTAAATTAAGTTTAAATTCTGTTTTGAAAACTTGTTTCAGATTCTTAAAACTCTTTTTTCTCTGAATTTGAAATAAACAGGTTCCTTTGGAACCCATAACCATCAAAAATACCCGAGCTCCCCTGTTAAACTTCGAGTAAAACCTGAACGACTTCGAGTAAAAAAAACAAATTACCCGAGTATAACCCGAGCCCCAAAACTTTGCAAATACCAAAACTTCGTCTTCCCCAATTATTCCAACAACGATGGATACGCATCCCCCCACGTGCACGTGCACGTGCGATCAACTACGGCCTAGTCGTCACCAACACCACCCACAAGTCACCGATGACTCACGCAATCACTACGACCACCCAAATCAACTCGTTCGACCCTAAATCAGAAAAACGTGCGATCGAGCAACCAACAGAAATAACACGATCGCTAAAAATGCCACCGCCGACACTTCCGGTCGCTAGAACACATGCCGTCACACCCCAAGCTGTTTCGCACCTCCCCCTTTCAATTCCCCCATACGCGATCGCCCAAAAACCTCCATTGGTCATGCATTTGACTCGCGATCGCCGTCGACTAAACACGCCGTTAAACCCTAATCCTATGTCGTCCGGCCACCACCTGCCTCGAGAACCCCTCCGGCCATTTTTCCTGAGACCGTGCATCGTTAATCTGCCTCCAGTAGCAACCACGACCGCCAAAGCTCATGTGGTCGTCGCAGGTTGCCAAAAAACAATTTTCAGTTCAACTCGATTGTTCTAGTCAAATATCCACCTAAAAATTCTAAATTGATTATCAAAAATCATAATTTTGAATTTCAAATCTGTTCGTATAATCAAAACCCATAATTAAATTACTTGATTTTTCTGCTATAGATTGGTCATCACTGACATTTTCTTCTTCTGGAATTTTAATCTGTTGTTTTTATCTAGAAATGTTTTTAAAATTTGAATTTAAGTATCCTTAACAATTTCTCTTTAAAGGTTAAGATTTAAAACAGCTTGCATTTTTAGATTTGAATTTTTTTTGTAGAAAATTCTGTTGTTCATTTTACAACAGAGAGGTAACTTAATATACACAGTGACATGTATATGCATAAACGCATATTCACATATATACTTTCAATTCCATACCTAAACAAACACTCAAGCATCACATAATGAATTCAAGAATTATAGCAATGCATCAGATCCATCAAACACTTGTTTTAAGCTTGTGAATTTTGTTATTTTCAGGGCATAGGATGTTCACAGAGGTTTAAAAAACCGGGTTCCTCTGACTTTTTGAAACTGGCATCATTTGTATATAGGCATGCAAGCATAATACACAACAAACACCAAAAAACACCATAAGAAGATCGTATATATCAACTTAAAGAGTTTAGAAAACTGGTTTGCTCACCTTTTTCTTTTTTCCAGAAGGTAGAAATAGCCCCTGACAGTTTTCAAAAACAGAAATGAAGGCCTGCAACTTTTTTTCCCTTTTACTTTAATTCTTTTCAGATCTGCAAATCATAGTTGCATATTTTTGTTTATTCCTTGTTGTATTTAATTACTTAATCATTAATAACAATATTTCCTTTATTACTTACAGTTGAAACTTTATATACAGAGAATTTTTTTTTCTTTCTGCAACTTGAAATCCAGAAACAAGTTAATTCCTTGGGTCTTGATTCCCTGCAAATGATTGATTATCATTGTATTACATCTTTCCTTCATTAAAGATTTTAATTTCAAGTTTTCCAGTCTCAAAAAGAAGATTACTTGCCTTTAAATTGCTTCAGAAATCACTGCCAAACCTGAAGCTTACACTCTGCAGTTTTGACATTTTGTTTGTGTTAAAAAAAACTGTTTCTTTTATTAAAAAAATCATAATTTTATTAACTATAAAGTTTTAAAAACTTACCTGAGAGGTTTGAACAGAGCTTACTTCTTGAATTCACTGCCTAATTTTATTTCCAGATTGAAATGCTTTTGATGATCTTCAGTTTTGCTTGAATTTGATTTGTTTTGAACTATAATGCTTTAACATTGAGATGCTCAATCTCCCTTTTTTTCTACTGTGTTTTTTCTTTTTCAGAGATTTAGTGAGGACAAATCCTTTTGTTCAGATTTGGTGAGATATTATAAGATTTTAATATCGGAAAATGGAGAGTTTTCTTGAAATTTTAAATTTCATTATTTAATAAAAGTAATGATATGGAATGCCATTTGTAAGAAATCATTATAACCTTTAGATTTTGTTAACTCCTACACTCCATCTCTTTACTTCAAATCCATGTGAATGTATGCATATGTTTACATTTAAATTCTCAAAGTACAATATATTTTTTTAAAATAAATTTTATACCACATTCACTTAAGTCTTTCATGTATATAAATTTGCATTTTTACATTTTCATGTTAATAACACCCAAATATAACTTTATTTTGTGCTTCCTATTTAAATAAATACATTTTCCTTTTATTTACTCTTTTATATCTATATTTTACACAATTTACATTCATATATTTTTCTATTATTTATTTTGTACAACTTTATAAAAAGAAAAGAATGGATTTAAACACTTTGATTTCATATTAATAATTGTTATATTTATTTATATAAGAGAATTAAAATCTTAAAATAAATCTTTTTTTTTGAAATTTGTTACATCTACCAAATATATTTAATATTTTACAAAACAACTATCATTCTCTTTTTATTAATCTTAGGCTTTTAATTTCCATTATATTTTTAATACATTTTATTTTGAAGTTCAATACTTGTTTTATAAATCACTTATTCTTAAATTTCAAATATAAATTTCTATGTATAATCAAAATTATTTATTTATTCTAGAAATTTTCTAATTAATCACAATTTATTTTCAAAAATAAATTTAATTGCCAATTTAAACTTGATAAATTTTCAGGAATGTTACAGATTTCCCCCCTTAAAAGAATTTCGTCCTCGAAATTGCAAGGAAGACGAGAAAGAAAAGATAATAGATAAAGAAATGATTGATCAGATCAGATCGAAATATTTATTCTGCATTTGACTTACCAAATCAGAATATTGACAATATGAGAACAAACTCATACTATTATTTCACAAGATACTCGGGCTCACCGGTCTGCGAATATGCAAGGGCATTGATTAGTTCGAAGGGATAACTAATCGTTCGTAGAATATATCGGATCCCAGAGAATAGATAGATGGGCTTAATTTTCAACAATTCCCAAATGCTAGATATGGATAACGAATTCGGGTCGGAATACCCTAAAGTATATGGACTTTGATATACATACTAAATTACAAATTTTAAATTTGGTTTTAACCGATATCGTTTTATTTATACAATTCAAATTTTGCTTTACATTCTATTAACCAATTTAACTCAATTTAAAATTTTCAATTTATTTAATTTAAATCTTCAAATTCATTAGAGTTTAGAACGAAAAGCTGATAAGAAACGGATGAAGATACGAAGTAAGAATCTTCTACAACGATTCGTAGGGCCATCATCACACCGAAACTTCTTTCTGGAGCAGCTACGAAGCAATCAAAAGAATACGAAATCGAACCAAAGGTGATTGATAGAGAAAAGTTGTTTCCGCCATTGCGGGGTATTAACCATTGGTAGTGGTATTCCCCTGTCCCCTATCTCGTCCTCTTCTCGCACTCATACTTACTATCAGTGGATAGTAAGAGAATTTACTGAGGCATTCGAACGGATATCTTAGGGATATACTCATTCTAGGGTATACTTCATCCTATCTCTAATGAGCTACTTAATGTGTTATACTCCTGGGCTAAAGTTTTAACCTTCAGCTCTGATACCACTGTAACGATCCTGACTCGACCTTCAAAAATCGGCACCGAATACGACACTCGTATTCAAATGCCGCAGATCCAAACGCCGAACCTGGTTCGCCGGAGCTTATAACACAATAAGTACAACACAACGGAAGAAAAATGCGTAACATATATCATATATACTTGATATACAATATTTTATACAATATCAGATACAATAGATTGATACTACATGATGGTACAACAGAATGTTACAATAGAAAGATATAATAGACATCAACACTATCAGAGATACAAAGAGTAGCAGCGGAAAGATAACGTCTTCAAATGCCAAACTCCAAGGACTCCATCTTCAAAACACCAAGGCTAGCTCGAACCCCCATCATGATCCACCTAGATGAGCAAGACTGGTGTGATGCTGAAGTGTAGCAAACGCGATCCACAAATCCAAAGAGCTTCGAAGGCTAACGAATCTATACCTATTACAGGATTATCTGAAAACCCAACTCTAGACTGCCCGTGTGGAATATAGTGGGCACCCAGAGTTTAGGAAAGGAACAATAAACTCCAAGTCAGTCATGGGACTGGTATGAGCAAACAAAACATTTGGTCTTTTTAAACAAACAAAAGAATTTAAAATAAATCCGCAATGCTTTTTGGAAAATGAAACTACCATAAGGCCTCCCGCCACACACACAATGCAAACGCAGAATTGGAGGAGATTTCTCCTTATGATAGTCCCTTGATACGAGAAAAATTCTTTGATATTATTACTGTAAGTGCACAGTGTGGAAAAACCATTTCGAAAGTATAATATTAATCCTTGCCAGCATAGACATTCCGAACTATGCCTACTATAGCTACCATCCAAACAGTGGGGCGCCACCATAAGTAGATGGCAGGTAATACAACTAAAACCGTATAAGGTGCGTATTGGATTGAATGGATTTCCAACAAATGGTCAGGCTAAGGAACTTCCTATTGCCACATGGGAACGCCTCTGGCGGGACGCCCCGAGAACCAACCTGTTCTCTGCTGTCACAAGGTCGGCTACCCCCTTCCCGGGGAATAAAACCTGAGATATGCCACCCCCGGTCCTTTGGGACCTTTATCCGAGAGCTCTCCAACAACAACATCACACAGTAATAATATAGTGTGTCCACAAGAGTAAGTATCTGGGCTCCATACCATGATACTACCCTTTTCCTGAAGGAATGGTCATACCCTAGGTGAGCTACCCCTGAAACCTTGCCGCATCTTTCCTGTTTCGACCATTTTCGGGCTGTGAGGTCCTGATGCAGTCTCGACCACAAAGCTACGCTTTTCCACAAAGCCATGCTTTGATCAACAAATGATCATCAACACACAGCAGCACTTAGCGTGCCACACTACCAAATTGGGAGTATATCGCTGACAACTTCAACTACATAACCTCTGAGCTTGTACGTCTCAGAGAAGGGTGTTAAGCTAAGAGAACAAATTCTCCGCCACCAACAGATATGTATTTGAAAGGAATCGGCTTTATATGTCAAAGTGTAGTGTCAGACACACGACGATACAAGTCTGTTCCGGGCTCGAACAGAACCGAAGGCACTTCCGAAGAAGCCCTTGCAAATCCGGGTATTCACAATCCCGATCGGACTTCCCATCACTTAGGGAATCTCTATACCTGCACGACTCAGTGCAGAGACAATCGATAGGTCATCCTATCATTCTCGCAAATACCCGGTCTTCACCACCGGTCTTCAATGCTATCCATAACGACTTATCATTATTCGGAATGGGTTATATGACACAAAGGTCCTCTCCCGGCTAAACCGAATAATGAGCGCAATATTTAAAAACATATGGATATGAGATTTCAGTTAAGTCACAACTTATTATCGTAAACCTTCCTTTTCAAATGGTTTAACAAATTACCATTTTAAATTTTTTAAACAAAAAGATTCATTTCACCAAAATTTACCAATTTTCCACAAAGGTTCATCCATGGCTTTTCAAAACAATTTTCACTTCAAATTTGATTAACTTACCCAAATCTTTAATTTTAAAGATTTAATTAATAAGTTTCAAACCATTTCCAATCCAAATCTTTTATATGAAAGCTATACTATTTAAACCCTCTTATATTTCAAAACAAGGTTTAAAAATCTTTCACACAAGTTAAAGCTGATAACCTTTATATAAGTTAAAGCCATTCAAGTATAAAACTTGGGTTTGAATTTAAATTTCCCAAAACAATACTTTTAAAAGGTTAAAAACCCATATAACACCTTTATAACTTATATAATCTTTTTAACCCATAATGTCCAAATCATAGAATTCAATTTCAAATATTGAATTCAAATTCAAATCAAATTATTTTTAAATTTCAAAACTTTATTAAGTTATTCAAATTAACTTTTATTTCTTTGAAACTTATTTTCAAAAAGTTTCAATTCTGACTCCAAACCATTTTGAATTCAAAATTTCAACCTTTAAAACTATTTTCAAGATCTGTGACTTAACCCATTTCCACGTGCAATCCATATTGTGTGTGTAAGGTGTGGTCCAGGGGTTTTACCTAATAGCGCAACAACATCAATCATCACAGATCACAATCACAGCAATATCGATAAGCGGTATATTCAATAACGCTTATCTACATACACAGATTCGCAGGAAAAGTAAATTTATCAATCACAAAGATTCGCCATAACGATTCGATGTGGGTTTTGGATAACCAATTGGAATCCGACTCCCTGTCGCATCGAAATTCAATGTCGTTCTACGGCAAAGGGGTGCTTACATAGAAACATATCACAGAAATCAAAGATCAATGCACCGCAACTCACATCACAAAATATCACAAAGCATCACATATAAGGAATATCAACCATCCAAACATCCTATAGAATCCAAACATCCATAAGTAAAAATAAATTAAATTATCTGATCTAAATTAAATCAGACTAATCACTTATGAATAAATTTTAAATCTTGGTTAATTAATATTAATTAATTACAAATCAGTATGATTAATTACTCCTTAATCATTTATTAATTAAATTTTAATTCCTTTGATTAATTGTTTTTAATTTTTTTTTTTAATTATCCTTTAATTAATTATCCTTAATTAATTTCACCGATTACTTAACCATTAATTATTTACCACCTAATTAATTACAATAAGAAATTATCCCTAATGAATTTCATTAATGAATTAACCTTTAATTAATTATTCTTAACAATTAATTAATATTCTCTAATTATTCATTATTAAAACTTGATTAAATAAAATTTAATCATTCCTTAATTAATTACAAATTAGTCCTTAATTTACAATTAATTAATCTTAATAGTTTGCTTAATTGATTACCAATAAATTAACTTATCTTAATTACTTAATTATCTATAAATTAATCAACATCGATTATTAGATTCATTAATCCTTAATCATTATAATTTATTACATATTTAAAACATTCCCACTTTGTTTAAAACTTAATTACTTTTTGAAAATTAATTTAAAGGAATACATTGACATAACTTCATAATTTACTTATCTTAATTACTTTTCTAAATAATTATTCCTCATTGATTACTTATTAACCCATCCAATGATTATTCTAAATTAATTAAACTTAATTTATTAATTTAAACTAATCAAATTAATTAATTAATTAATTACAATGAGTAATTAATACCTTTAATTACCTTCATAAAGTAATCATATTTTAAATTAACTTAAACATTCAAAGTTGTTTTAAATCAATCTTAATTTAAAACTTCCTTTATTTCTAAACTATGATTCAAATCTAAAATTTGATTCTAGTTTTAAACTTAAGTTAAATCTCTACTTTTATTTTTAAGCTTTACTTTTAAATTAAACTATTTAAACCCTTTAAGATTGTTTAAACATTTTAATTCTAAAATTTTAAATTAGATTATAAAATTGGATTCAAACTCAGTTTGAAATTCAGACTTCAAATTAAGTTTAAATTCTGTTTTAAAAACTTGTTTCAGATTCTTAAAATTCTTTTTTCTCTGAATTTGAAATAAACAGGTTCCTTTGGAACCCATAACCATCAAAAATACCCGAGCTCCCCTGTTACACTTCGAGTAAAACCTGAACGACTTCGAGTAAAAAAAACAAATTACCCGAGTATAACCCGAGCCCCAAAACTCTGCAAATACCAAAACTTCGTCTTCCCCAATTTTTCCAACAACGACGGATACGCATCCCCCCACGTGCACGTGCACGTGCGATCAACTACGGCCTAGTCGTCACCAACACCACCCACAAGTCACCGATGACTTACGCAATCACTACGACCACCCAAATCAACGCGTTCGACCCTAAATCAGAAAAACGTGCGATCGAGCAACCAACAGAAATAACACGATTGCTAAAAATGCCACCGCCGACACTTCCGGTCGCCAGAACACATGCCGTCACACCCCGAGCTGTTTCGCACCTCCCCCTTTCAATTCCCCCATATGAGATCGCCCAAAAACCTCCATTGGCCATGCATTTGACTCGCGATCGCCGTCGACTAAACACGCCGTTAAACCCTAATCCTATGTCGTCCGGCCACCACCTGCCTCGAGAACCCCTCCGGCCATTTTTCCTGAGACCGTGCATCGTCAGTCTGCCTCCAGTAGCAACCATGACCGCCAAAGCTCATGTGGTCGTCGCAGGTTGCCAAAAAACAATTTTCAGTTCAACTCGATTGTTCTAGTCAAATATCCACCTAAAAATTCTAAATTGATTATCAAAAATCATAATTTTGAATTTCAAATCTGTTCGTATAATCAAAACCCATAATTAAATTACTTGATTTTTCTACTATAGATTGGTCATCACTGACATTTTCTTCTTCTGGAATTTTAATCTGTTGTTTTTATCTAGAAATGTTTTTAAAATTCGAATTTAAGTATCCTTAACAATTTCTCTTTAAAGTTAAGATTTAAAACAGCTTGGATTTTTAGATTTGAATTTTTTTTGTAGAAAATTCTGTTGTTCATTTTACAACAGAGAGGTAACTTAATATACACAGTGACATGTATATGCATAAACGTATATTCACATATATACTTTCAATTCCATACCTAAACAAACATTCAAGCATCACATAATGAATTCAAGAATTATAGCGATGCATCAGATCCATCAAACACTTGTTTTAAGCTTGTGAATTTTGTTATTTTCAGGGCATAGGATGTTCACAGAGGTTTAAAAAACTGGGTTCCTCTGACTTTTTGAAACTGGCATCATTTGCATATAGGCATGCCAGCATAATACACAACAAACACCAAAGAACACCATAAGAAGATCGTATATATCAACTTAAAGAGTTTAGAAAAGTGGTTTGCTCACCTTTTTCTTTTTTCCAGAAGGTAGAAATAGCCCCTGACAGTTTTCAAAAACAGAAATGAAGGCCTGCAACTTTTTTTTTCCTTTTACTTTAATTCTTTTCAGATCTGCAAATCATAGTTGCATATTTTTGTTTATTCCTTGTTGTATTTAATTACTTAATCATTAATAACAATATTTCCTTTATTACTTACAGTTGAAACTTTATATACAGAGATTTTTTTTTCTTTCTACAACTTGAAATCCAGAAACAAGTTAATTCCTTGGGTCTTGATTCCCTGCAAATGATTGATTATCATGGTATTACATCTTTCCTTCATTAAAGATTTTAATTTCAAGTTTTCCAGTCTCAAAAAGAAGATTACTTGCCTTTAAATTGCTTCAGAAATCACTGCCAAACCTGAAGCTTACACTCTGCAGTTTTGACATTTTGTTTGTGTTAAAAAAAACTGTTTCTTTTATTAAAAAAAATCATAATTTTATTAACTATAAAGTTTTAAAAACTTACCTGAGAGGTTTGAACAGAGCTTACTTCTTGAATTCACTGCCTAATTTTATTTCCAGATTGAAATGCTTTAGATGATCTTCAGTTTTGCTTGAATTTGATTTGTTTTGAACTATAATGCTTTAACATTGAGATGCTCAATCTCCCTTTTTTCTACTGTTTTTTTTTCTTTTTCAGAGATTTGGTGAGGACAAATCCTTTTGTTCAGATTTGGTGAGATATTATAAGATTTTAATATCGGAAAATGGAGAATTTTCTTGAAATTTTAAATTTCATTATTTAATAAAAGTAATGATATGGAATGCCATTTGTAAGTAATCATTATAACCTTTAGATTTTGTTAACTCCTACACTCCATCTCTTTACTTCAAATCCATGTGAATGTATGCATATGTTTACATTTAAATTCTCAAAGTACAAGATTTTTTTTTTAAAATAAATTTTATACCACATTCACTTAAGTCTTTCATGTATATAAATTTGCATTTTTACATTTTCATGTTAATAACACCCAAATATAACTTTATTTTGTGCTTCCTATTTAAATAAATACATTTTCCTTTTATTTACTCTTTTATATCTATATTTTACACAATTTACATTCATATATTTTTCTATTATTTATTTTGTACAACTTTATAAAAAGAAAAAAATGGATTTAAACACTTTGATTTCATATTAACAATTGTTATATTTATTTATATAAGAGAATTAAAATCTTAAAATAAATCTTTTTTTTTTGAAATTTGTTACATCTTCCAAATATATTTAATATTTTAGAAAACAACTATCATTCTCTTTTTATTAATCTCAGGCTTTTAATTTCCATTACATTTTTAATACATTTTGTTTTGAAGTTCAATACTTGTTTTATAAATCACTTATTCTAAAATTTCAAATATAAATTTCTATTTATAATCAAAATTATTTATTTATTCTAGAAATTTTCTAATCAATCACAATTTATTTTCAAAAATAAATTTAATTGCCAATTTAAACTAGATAAATTTTCAGGAATGTTACATAATTAATTTATTTAATGAAGTAAATAAAAGATAGTTAAATACAGGTCGAGATTAATCGAGAATTATTAATATCGTGGTTTAATTAATGTAATTAAATTAGATTAGGATAAATTAAAATATAATTGAAAACCATTAATTTATATAATTAATGATGTAGTTAAAGGTTGATTAATTAAGATTAATTAATAAATAATAAGTGACTTGTGATAAGGGTTAATGTAATTAAAATAGTTAATTAATTCATGAAGTAATTAAGTTTACTTATTGATTTTGGTTAAGAATAATTAATATTGTGAAATTAATTAAAGATAATTACTTGAATGTAATTGAAAGATATTTAATCCAGGGTGATTAATTAAGATGAATAATGAAGGGTTGATTAATTAATTGATTTGAATTAATTAATGTTAAATGAAGGAATCTAAGTGATTGGGGTTAGAGATTCAATTAGAATCAATTGAATTAATTTGGAAGTGATCAAGTTTGCTTATAGATGATTGAATGGTATTAGATGTCTTGAATGTGACTCGAAGAGACCGGGGTCGGGTATTAGAAAATACCCGAAACCACTTCGAATTTTATAGATTGATATGTGAAATCTATAGGCCGGAATGAAGTGATTTAAAGAAATTGGACTATTTAAATCTAAATCTTTGGTACTTAGGAAACTTTGTGCGAAATAAGTGATGTCTATAACATATTGTAAGCTTGTAAATTGATTAGAGTTACCTTGGGTTCTATATAAGTTGTATGCTTTGTATTCCATGCTAGATGGGTTTACTCACGCTGGTTTCCTGCCTGACCCGGGTGTTACTTTGATGTAATTCTCGGGTCAGACCAAGTATTATAGATTTTTAGGTAAGGAAGTTCTGGAGCTCATGAGGCGAGCTGGATGGCAAGAATGCACAGAGTATTTCCGCTGTATTATATTATTGTATATCTGAGACATGTTGATTTGTATATGTCCAGTGTTTGAGTATATGTGTAACTTTGATGTATTAAACTGTAATCGACAAAATATTATTCTTTTGTAAACTGTTATTATTTATTATTATATTTTATCTGCTGCGAATGTTAGGTGTTGATGTTTTTCAATTTCTTCTTCTATCTCCTTCTTCTTTTTCATAACTATCTGGAATTTTTGGGATCGGAAATTTTGGGTCGTTACATATGTCTTCTTGAATGAGAAAAATTAAGAAAACACTGGATAAGGTTGTATCCACTCTTGGAAAAGTAACGAGCAAAGTTCGTGGTCGATCATCATTTTGGTCCTCATCACCATCAGCTCCTTCGCCTGCTCCATATATCTCGTCTATTCCAGGATCTTCAACAAAATCACTAGGAAAAGAAGCCATGGAGACGAATCATTAAAGGAAATAGATAAAGAGGAAGGTAAGGACTTTAATATGCAATATCCTTCCCCCATCTACAGGGGTACTTGGCTTTTTAAGAGTTGTCTATTCAAGAGGACGTTGAATACAATGATCAACGCAATTGGCCCGAGAACACTTCCGATCCTTCAGCATTTTGGGATTACTATAATGATACCTATGGAAGTTTTTCTAACTCGGCTCACTAATACCAGTAGTTTCTAGTTTTTTTCCTTCCACTATATCTTTCTTTTATGCATTTCTAATTCTATGTACTACTCTTTCAGTTATCATGTACATCAAGTTCTATATTTTAGATAACATTATTTTCTCTATTCTTTTTGATAATGCCAAAAAGGGAAGAAATATGCATACACATAGGGGGACATATGATATACATATATACAAGGGGAGTAAAATATATTTTATGATACGTTGTTTGTCATCATCAAAAGGAGGAGAATGTAAGGAACTCCTATCTACAAATTTTAATGACGACAAACCATATAATAATAATTGTACATATATATCTTGTATCTTATTTTGCAGATACTCAAGGATATAAATCGAAGCATGGAGCATGGATCACAGTAGTTGGGAGATAAATATTTTATACAAATCTTAGAAATATTATGTAAATCCTTCTTAGATTTTGTATATGATAAAATACACATACATTTACACAGGAAAACAAAATTTCCACATTTCTAGACGTCTGGTATTATGTCCTAGATGTCTGGTCACAACCTCTAGAATTTTTCCAGTTAACACATGACCAGACGCCTGATCATTACAGCCTAGACGTTTGGATTTGGCTTCAAAAATTTAAAAAAAATACATAACTGTCAACTTTGAAAGGTTGCCTTTGCATCCCTTCTTCAATTCAGTTCTACACCCAAACAAAAGCATCTCCAAAAATAAAGAGAAATGGTAGCAACACTTCAAATCAATCTTTTACAACTATAAATGCATCACAGATTTTACAATTGAAATAACGAATTTCTGATTTCTATTCTCTATATCTACTTTGCACTCAAATTCAAGATACTCATATTTGCTATCAATATCTCAACCAAAGATCATTAACTTTGGTTCAGTTTTCTTCCATATTTCCAAAGCGCACACATATTCATATCTATACATATCCAGTGAAGATTATAGGAAGACTTGTAAGTATTCTCAATATCAATGTTAATCAGAGAACATTCTTGATGAAAGATTTCTATTGTAACAAGCCTATTCCTCTAGGCAAAGCGAGGGTTATTGATTAGTGAAATTCCGAAGAGGAGCTTCGGGACTGGACGTAGGACGGGAGGTCTGAACCGTATAAAATTTCTGGTGTGATCTTTATATTTTTACTGTTATCTCATTATCTTAATATATCATGTATATAATAATTACTTGTCATATACATAGTATACGATCTATATAGTCTTTCACCAATGACACTAGTTTCATCGAAATCCAAGACAATGCCCCAGGAGGCTATTTTTATATATTAATTAAAACGAATTATTTTTAAAAATCGATTAAATCGCTTTTAAATGCAATTTAATTTTTTTTTATCTTCATTCTTATCCATAGAAATTAAATAAGCATTTAAATCATTTTTATGAATTTTTAATATAAAATTGTCCTTTATCATTTATATATTAATAGATTATTTGCATACTCTTTAATTCTTGAGCTTTTCTCAAATTAGAGATGTTATGTGTAGTATTATTAATATGTTGAATAGATAAGGTGACTGCACTTACCTATTGATATTTCCTTAAGGTATGTGCTTGTACTTAGGCCGTCGCGCAATGATAGTCTGAGTGAATAATCCCACTTTACATATTGAGTTTTCCTCAAGGTAAAGGCGGGATTAGGATGTGACGACCCGACTTCCTATCTCCAGGAAATCGCATCATTTTGAAGAAAGAAAGGGATAGAAGAAGAAAAGAAAGAGAAAGAAGAACACAACAACATCAGAGAACTCACAGCGGAACGAATAAAATATAATAATTAACATAAAATATTACATAGTATCAGATTACATCAGAGTTACATAATTATACAACACATATTAGACAGTTATAAACATCTGTCTAATTCATACAACTCAAGTACAACAGAAGAAACAGATACCAAACACAGCGGAACCAATATATATCTACACGTCGAAGCCTCCTGCTCCATTACTCCTCCAGAATTCGTCAAGCTAACCTGAATCACTTGACTACTCATACATAATATGAGTACCCAAGAGTTTAATAAAACAGAAAATAAACACTCGGGTCAGACAGGGGTCTGGTGTGAGTAAACGGTTTAAAATTGCTTAACTTTAGAAAAACCTTTAGAAAGAAAAGGTATCACGTAAGACTTCCCACACATAAACATGGAAAAGTTTTTACCTTACGCTAACCAAAACATTTGATAGGAAATCCAGTGATATTATAATAGTGTCTAGGGTTTTCAAGTAAATAAGAAATAGCCGAAATTGTTACATTCATTAAATTCCAGCTACTAGCCACAAAAGTGGGTAATACAAACAAAACCGTAGGGTCTCGTAGGGAAAATGGGTTTCCAACAATGGCAGGGCTACTGGGGTACCGCCCGTCACAGTACGTGGCCTAGATCACCGTACCGAGGATTACTCCCTTCATCCCCTGCAACACAAGGCCGGGACCATTCCTTACTGAACAGTCCCAAACAAAACAACCCCGGCGGTTGTCCGGAATTCAACCGCCCCACACAGCCGAAATAAAAAGGGACCTCTAGACAGGGGTAAATCTTGCTCTC
Source organism: Allium cepa (assembly GCA_030765085.1). Lineage (NCBI taxonomy): Eukaryota > Viridiplantae > Streptophyta > Magnoliopsida > Asparagales > Amaryllidaceae > Allium > Allium cepa. The sequence goes on from CM060931.1 coordinate 62,992,623, forward strand.
CAGTGGGAGCTACCCACGAAGCCTTGCTGCACCTCCCCTGTTTTAGCCATTCCCGGTTGATGAGGCTTGAGGCTGCGATTACCTTTATAGAACACATCTATCTTAGAATGCTCATCGTCCGCCTGACGATGTGCTGAAAGCATTCAATCCATACAAGTTCGTTCCGGGTTCGAACGAAACCGAAGGCACTATCTCGTTGCACTCATATTGGAATCACCCTCAGAGTCAACGACCATAGCCCTTGCACTCTGATTCGCCATCTCGAATCTATAAGCACTATTCCGTCAAACTCATTACGGAATCACCCACAGAGTTATACTGACGTATAGCCCTTACACCTCGAGTCTTCACTTGCTCCACTTGGATTAACGACCTAACGTTTAATTGGAATCGATGTGGTTTTCGGATTCCAAATATGGAAACCCGATCCCGGTCTCATCGAAACCAAACGCCATTTTAATGTCCAAGTTGTACTTAAGGGATTTAACAATTAACTTATTCAGGATGATATAAACAGATAGATGAATAACATTATCATTATAGATAATTCATAACAAACATTCATCTCACAAGCAGCATATCACATATCATATAGATATTCAAATCATCCAATATCATTCAATCACTCAATATCAATCAATATCCAATATCATTCAATATCAAACATCAATCATTCAATATCAACCATTCAATATTAATCAATCACCCATAATCGCATTGATTAACTCTTAATCAATTTAATTAACCTCTAATTAAGTTAATTACAAACCTTTAATCACTTGGATTATCCTAACTCCTGCTTCCTTGATTTATTACAAATCAAATTCATTTATCATTCATTAATGATCTTCTTTAATTAATCTTCCCTGATTAATTATCTCTTAATTACCTTCAAGTAATTATCCTTAACCATATTCAGTAATTAACCTTCAATTACTATCATTAATTACAATAATTAATGATCCTTCATTAATTAATTAACCATAATTAATTACATTAATCCTTAATTAATTACAATTAATTAATCACACTTAAATTAATTACTTAAATTAATTACTTCATTAATTATATTAATTAATAATCTTTATTAATTTATAATCCTTTAATTAATTAAATAATTAACTTGTAATTAATTATCTCATTAACCATAAACAGTAATTAACAATTTGTAATTACTTATCTTAATTAATTAACTTCTTAATTAATTATTTTCCAAATTAATTATATTAATCCTTGATTAATAAATCAAATTAATTAATCTTTAATTACTTCATTAAGTAATTATTAATCAACAATTAATTCTTAATTAATTACTTTAATCATTAATTATAATTCTTGATTAATTACTCTTAGTAATTAACCCTTATTTAATCTTATTCCTTAATTAATTAATCACATTAATTAATTAACTTAAATAAATTAAGTAATTAACTCTTAATTACTTCTATTAATAAATCTTAATTACTTCCTTAATTCATTGCTTAACAAATAATTAATTTCAACATTGAATAACTCTTAATTCATTAACAAATTAATTACTTCATAATTAATTAACTTTAAACAATTATATTAATTAATTCCTTAATTAATAACATTAAGTGATCCCATTAATCATTTCCAATTAATTACTCACATGAGTAACTTCCTAATTACTTCCATAAGCAAATCCTGTAATTACTTTCCATAAGTAATTAGCATTTTAATTACATTTTAGAAATTAACCATTGATTACTTTATTAAGTAATTTCACTTAATTAATCCATAATTAAGTGATTATTTAAAATTAAATAAATAATTAACTAATTATTTAAAATTAATTAAACAATTAATTAATTAATTTCTTATATTTCAAAATCCTTAATTAATTAAGAAAACATTTATCTTAATTAATTCTTTATTTAATTACAAATCATATTTAAATCAAGTATTCTAAGGTTAATAACAAAGATAACTTAACCCTATTTATCTTTAAAATTAAATTATTTGAATTCAAATTAGATTTCACTAACTTAAAACAAATTTATTCAATTTGTTCTCAAATCATAATAATAATCTTGTTTGGAAATAAGTTATTAAGGAATTTAAATTTAAAGTTTCAAAATAATTTAATTATTCAATTTAAACTTATTTATTTTCAAAAGTGATTTGAAATCTTAAGTTACCAAACCATTACTTACCTTTTAACCTGAGATTTTGATTAAAATCACTTCCTTATAAACTTGAATTAAATTAGTTAATCACTTACAAATGTTATTCATTTAAATTTACAAATAAATTTAATTAACACCTTTATAAGTTTGATTAACACCTATTTTAAAACTACAAGTTATAATTCACGAAACTTGACTCGATTTTATTCAATCCCCAAGTACCAACTCAAACATCAACTCAAAACACAACCAGCAAAACTCAAGCGATCACCTACAACTCGAAAACAGACCCAGACAACTCGCGACAAACTCCAAACCAACCTGGCCCCCTTTCTCCTTCGAGTCACACCCAAGAAATCGCGAGCCAAACATCGAGTCACATCCTTCTTCCCCAAAGCTCCATTTCCAGATTCGAACCGTGCACGCAACAATCTCGTGCACGCTGCACCACCATCCAACCCACCGCGACCATCGAGTTGATCGCCGACAACCGCCAAACAACCCCTACAATCATCTCCTCCCCTCAGATTCAACGATGGATAACCGATTCAAAAATTTACCATTCGTGCCGAAGAAAACAGCAGCACCACGCCCCAAATATCCAACCACGGCCATCACTTCATTGCCGTTTCACTTCGCCGACTAACCCCATCGAATCGCCTTGACCTCAAGCTTCAATCCTCCCAACGCGGTCGAACTCGATCCTCTATTCGAGTCGCAAATGCCACGGTATCCATGACAACAAAAACCAACTGCAAACCCTACTTCATGCGATTCCCATCAATATACTCAATAGAAAAATCAATTTGTATTTTTGCTATGATCTATGACCCATAAACATTCTTCAAACCAAATACTAGCTAAAATCATCAAGTCAATCAACGGCGATTGCCAATAATCCCCAAAACGTTCGAACTACGAATTCAACCTAAATTCACAGTTAAAAATTATGATATGCCTATCAAAATTCATGATTTACTACCACCAATCCTTATGTATAATCAAAGTTAGAAAGTATGATGTTTCATTTCTGACCATTTTCATTTCTTACTGTTCTTCTTGTTTTAAAAAAATTATTTGTTAGTTTCAAAATTACAGAAACCATTTTTAAAATCTTCAGAACATGTTAACAAACAAATCTCACTTATATATCAATGTCTAATATGGGTTTGTTTGAGAGATTTGGAAATTTTTTTCCTAAGAAAAACAAATCCAGAAAACAAACAGAGTAGATAAATTCTACAGGCACAGTATCTCGAGTTAATCATCACACTTTTTAACATAATCATAGCGACATTCATTACATGCATTGTAATTCAAACACAGATAATATTTTAAAACTGTTTTTTTTTTTTAAAAAAAAAAAATGATTACTCACTTGTTAAATGCAGAGAGCAGAGAGCAGAAAACAAAGCATGTAGTTAAACAAATAAAACTGTTTTTAAAAGAGGTTTTACTCACCTTTTTATCTGCAGAGTAGATTATCTTAATTCCAGGCTTTGAATTTTAGAATCTGAAGAAAACTTTGATTCATTTTCCAGGCTTGTTGTCTTGAAACTTAAATCCATGCATGCATCAAATTGATGTTGATCCCCCTTTGCATGTTTCCAGATTAATGATTAGGTTGCAGGTTGGTTTTGAAATTTTTAAATACAGTTTGAAGTTGCAGATTTCCTTTTGAATGCAGATCTCATTTGCATACTGATTTGCAGGTTGAAGATTGATCATCACATTGAAAAGCAAATTGAAGCTTTGAAGTTACAGATTTAATTTTGATATTGATTTTAAATTCTCAGGTTTGTAAATGAATTTCTGGTTTTAGCCATTAACATTTTAAAGAAGAAAACAATGTAAAATGAAAATGTTATGTTTTTATAAAAATTAAAGAAAATAAATCTTAAAGGAAGACACTTGTTCTTAAATTGGACAAATGTCACTTAATTAGCTTGTATGATTAACAAATGTTTATGAGATATCCTAAGGTATTAACACATGTATATAAGTATTTAAATTAAATTTTATTTAGTTTAAATGTAGATAAAACTTACTTTCTTAAGTTTCTAGATAAACATTTACATAAGTATACAAGTTTACTTTTAAAAGAAAATATCCTAAACTAATTATAATATAAATAAAATCTTATACATGTTATTTTAAATCTTAAACATTCATTTTAATGTAAACATTTTAAAAGAAAACAAACAAAGCTTGTTTAAATTCCTTTAAAACTATTCTATTAACAAAATAAATCACAATCTTATATTAGAAACAATTGAATCAAACTAAATTATCTTTTGGAAAATCTTATTGAATTTTAAAACAAAACTTAAATGACAATATTCATTCATATATAGTTTATTAATAGATTAAGATTAAATTTTCAAAACAATATCAAATTATAACATATGCTTACATATATTACAAATTTGAAAATTCAATTTTTACTTTAAAACAAAAGACATTCCCATTCACAATATATATCAAACATATATATTATAAACAGAATTAAAATTTTATTAGCTATGAAAAATAATTCTTATCAAATTTTATTGCCAGATTATAAATTCATTAACCTTTAAAAATTAAATTCACCTAATTAAATTAAAATTACAAAGAAAATTATTAAACCAATTAAATTATTTACACAGATTATTAAATCGATATTGCCCAAAATTCCGGGTCGTTACAATCCTCCCCCCTTAAAAGAATTTCGTCCCCGAAATTTAAAACAAAGGTAATTTAATAACCCAGTACAGAATTTAATTTCAATTAGCAAAGCATTTCTAACGACCAGTAGCTAACAACCATAGCAACCAATCAAACAAACAAACATAGCTAATTATCCTGACATAAATCAGAATAAATCTCTAATACTATCTCGAGTTTCCCAAGTATAAATTACCGGGAGACTCGCTCTACAAAATCTAAACTAACTACACCACCTACATCCAGAGCTCCTCTCATCTCTAGATCCATCAATCTGAACAGAATATCAGATTATACTCAAGTCTAGTACAACTTACAAATCCAATAGAACTACAGATTCAACAACCAACAATGAATCATACACGTACTCCCTCAGAGATACGTGATACACAATGAATTTCAGTTATCCCAACTGGCAATTCAATCTTATCCTATCACTGCTCTCTTAACCAGAGAAATCTAACAGCACTGAAGTCTCCAACTTCGAATACAAAACTCCTTATCTCATATCTGTATAACTCAACAGACAATCCTGAGCTGGCAATCTCTTTTGATCAGCTCAACCTATGCTGATACTTACAGAAACAACTAGACCAAAGCAAACTAACTTCAGGATCCTATCCAACGGAAAATTCTTCCAAAATCCGTCGAAATCCAGTACACAATTTCTACTATTCAAGCAATAGCAACATAACTTATTCCTTCCTTGCACAGCTGCTACCTCGCTTCCGCTGCACAACTCTGATTCTGAAATAGAGGAGAATACTGTTGATGAACACAAGTATAACTTATCCAATATACCGGAAACTTTGTTCATCAAATCCATATAATCTTGGTGACACATCCTACTCGGTCACACAACTTACTACAGAATCCAATTCAAAACAAGATCCAACCAAATCCAAATTCCAAGAATAAATTCTTGAGCTGCTATACCAACTCTTCTTACAAGCTAACCACCCAAAATCGCTTCTGGAACCAAAACAATATGAAACTCAATTCCGGATGCAGACAATCCTTCTGATTACATCAGCAGCTCCTACTTCCTCATGAGAATTCTCAGTCTCAAACAAGGATAACCCAAGAAAAAAAATTCCCAAATTAATCGCAAGTCACTTTTGCGATACTACCTAATTTGAATTCCAAAGAAACTGTCCTCTCTTTACCAATTAGAACAGCTTCGAGCTTTTCCAAACAAGGTTAACTCTTCAATAAAACTTCACCATCTGCTCGAACTGCTAAAAGAAGAACCACAAGGATTTTTGAACCATCCGAGAAACAATCAACTCTGCTGCTTCCAACTCTATCTCGATGATACTGCAAAGCTAAAATACCTTCTCGTCAGCACACCGATCACTTTCGAGTTGCACTGCTACCACCGCTATCCAAAGACTCTAAATCCAAATGCTTCTCGAAGACCAAAACCATCTACAAACCACACAACAGAACCTCCGAGATGGCAGACATTCCAAAAGAAACTCGAGCTCCAAACCAAGCATCAACATCTCACTCTCCTTAAGGAATGACAAATGAGACCACGTCGAAGCAAAACAACTCATAGACCTTAGTCTCATATTCCAGAACAGCCAACTTCCAAACTAAAGATCCAGATAACTTCTCCACAAACGAGTCTTCCCTGAGGCAGGTAAAGACTACTCCTCAACCACCTTTAAAACTACTTCAAGAGAAAACACCTTCTGAAAATATCCAAGGATACTGCATCTCATCACGCAGTTACCAAAATACCATCACTTACTTCAACACTTCCATCTAATCCAAACTCAAGAATAATTCGCTTACCCGAGCGAAATCCAAACTTACACTTCAAAGATAAATTCCGAATCTTCAAAAGATTTCCTTCGGATATCAGAGAATTCCTTACTCCAAATAACAAATCTCAATCGAGACGGTATTAGATCTACAGTCTCGACAAATACTTCCAACCTCTACATATGGAACTCTTCCATCAGTGGTAGTCGTGTTACACACACACCACTACTCCATCTATCTAACTCTAAAACTTATGTTGGAAAATCCGAACGGATAACCCAACAGATTAGGTAGATATATATATATATATATAGTTATATACAAAAATTACAAGTACGCTCTCTCAAGAAAGACACCACTACAGAGCCTAGGTATTCGCTCAACCTAACGCTCCCTAAAGAAAAACACACTTCAGAGCCTAGGTATCCTAATGCTCTGATACCAACTGTGACGACCCGACTTCCTATCTCCAGGAAATCGCATCATTTTGAAGAAAGAAAGGGATAGAAGAAGAAAAGAAAGAGAAAGAAGAACACAACAACATCAGAGAACTCACAGCGGAACGAATAAAATATAATAATTAACATAAAATATTACATAGTATCAGATTACATCAGAGTTACATAATTATACAACACATATTAGACAGTTATAAACATCTGTCTAATTCATACAACTCAAGTACAACAGAAGAAACAGATACCAAACACAGCGGAACCAATATATATCTACACGTCGAAGCCTCCTGCTCCATTACTCCTCCAGAATTCGTCAAGCTAACCTGAATCACTTGACTACTCATACATAATATGAGTACCCAAGAGTTTAATAAAACAGAAAATAAACACTCGGGTCAGACAGGGGTCTGGTGTGAGTAAACGGTTTAAAATTGCTTAACTTTAGAAAAACCTTTAGAAAGAAAAGGTATCACGTAAGACTTCCCACACATAAACATGGAAAAGTTTTTACCTTACGCTAACCAAAACATTTGATAGGAAATCCAGTGATATTATAATAGTGTCTAGGGTTTTCAAGTAAATAAGAAATAGCCGAAATTGTTACATTCATTAAATTCCAGCTACTAGCCACAAAAGTGGGTAATACAAACAAAACCGTAGGGTCTCGTAGGGAAAATGGGTTTCCAACAATGGCAGGGCTACTGGGGTACCGCCCGTCACAGTACGTGGCCTAGATCACCGTACCGAGGATTACTCCCTTCATCCCCTGCAACACAAGGCCGGGACCATTCCTTACTGAACAGTCCCAAACAAAACAACCCCGGCGGTTGTCCGGAATTCAACCGCCCCACACAGCCGAAATAAAAAGGGACCTCTAGACAGGGGTAAATCTTGCTCTCCAGTGGGAGCTACCCACGAAGCCTTGCTGCACCTCCCCTGTTTTAGCCATTCCCGGTTGATGAGGCTTGAGGCTGCGATTACCTTTATAGAACACATCTATCTTAGAATGCTCATCGTCCGCCTGACGATGTGCTGAAAGCATTCAATCCATACAAGTTCGTTCCGGGTTCGAACGAAACCGAAGGCACTATCTCGTTGCACTCATATTGGAATCACCCTCAGAGTCAACGACCATAGCCCTTGCACTCTGATTCGCCATCTCGAATCTATAAGCACTATTCCGTCAAACTCATTACGGAATCACCCACAGAGTTATACTGACGTATAGCCCTTACACCTCGAGTCTTCACTTGCTCCACTTGGATTAACGACCTAACGTTTAATTGGAATCGATGTGGTTTTCGGATTCCAAATATGGAAACCCGATCCCGGTCTCATCGAAACCAAACGCCATTTTAATGTCCAAGTTGTACTTAAGGGATTTAACAATTAACTTATTCAGGATGATATAAACAGATAGATGAATAACATTATCATTATAGATAATTCATAACAAACATTCATCTCACAAGCAGCATATCACATATCATATAGATATTCAAATCATCCAATATCATTCAATCACTCAATATCAATCAATATCCAATATCATTCAATATCAAACATCAATCATTCAATATCAACCATTCAATATTAATCAATCACCCATAATCGCATTGATTAACTCTTAATCAATTTAATTAACCTCTAATTAAGTTAATTACAAACCTTTAATCACTTGGATTATCCTAACTCCTGCTTCCTTGATTTATTACAAATCAAATTCATTTATCATTCATTAATGATCTTCTTTAATTAATCTTCCCTGATTAATTATCTCTTAATTACCTTCAAGTAATTATCCTTAACCATATTCAGTAATTAACCTTCAATTACTATCATTAATTACAATAATTAATGATCCTTCATTAATTAATTAACCATAATTAATTACATTAATCCTTAATTAATTACAATTAATTAATCACACTTAAATTAATTACTTAAATTAATTACTTCATTAATTATATTAATTAATAATCTTTATTAATTTATAATCCTTTAATTAATTAAATAATTAACTTGTAATTAATTATCTCATTAACCATAAACAGTAATTAACAATTTGTAATTACTTATCTTAATTAATTAACTTCTTAATTAATTATTTTCCAAATTAATTATATTAATCCTTGATTAATAAATCAAATTAATTAATCTTTAATTACTTCATTAAGTAATTATTAATCAACAATTAATTCTTAATTAATTACTTTAATCATTAATTATAATTCTTGATTAATTACTCTTAGTAATTAACCCTTATTTAATCTTATTCCTTAATTAATTAATCACATTAATTAATTAACTTAAATAAATTAAGTAATTAACTCTTAATTACTTCTATTAATAAATCTTAATTACTTCCTTAATTCATTGCTTAACAAATAATTAATTTCAACATTGAATAACTCTTAATTCATTAACAAATTAATTACTTCATAATTAATTAACTTTAAACAATTATATTAATTAATTCCTTAATTAATAACATTAAGTGATCCCATTAATCATTTCCAATTAATTACTCACATGAGTAACTTCCTAATTACTTCCATAAGCAAATCCTGTAATTACTTTCCATAAGTAATTAGCATTTTAATTACATTTTAGAAATTAACCATTGATTACTTTATTAAGTAATTTCACTTAATTAATCCATAATTAAGTGATTATTTAAAATTAAATAAATAATTAACTAATTATTTAAAATTAATTAAACAATTAATTAATTAATTTCTTATATTTCAAAATCCTTAATTAATTAAGAAAACATTTATCTTAATTAATTCTTTATTTAATTACAAATCATATTTAAATCAAGTATTCTAAGGTTAATAACAAAGATAACTTAACCCTATTTATCTTTAAAATTAAATTATTTGAATTCAAATTAGATTTCACTAACTTAAAACAAATTTATTCAATTTGTTCTCAAATCATAATAATAATCTTGTTTGGAAATAAGTTATTAAGGAATTTAAATTTAAAGTTTCAAAATAATTTAATTATTCAATTTAAACTTATTTATTTTCAAAAGTGATTTGAAATCTTAAGTTACCAAACCATTACTTACCTTTTAACCTGAGATTTTGATTAAAATCACTTCCTTATAAACTTGAATTAAATTAGTTAATCACTTACAAATGTTATTCATTTAAATTTACAAATAAATTTAATTAACACCTTTATAAGTTTGATTAACACCTATTTTAAAACTACAAGTTATAATTCACGAAACTTGACTCGATTTTATTCAATCCCCAAGTACCAACTCAAACATCAACTCAAAACACAACCAGCAAAACTCAAGCGATCACCTACAACTCGAAAACAGACCCAGACAACTCGCGACAAACTCCAAACCAACCTGGCCCCCTTTCTCCTTCGAGTCACACCCAAGAAATCGCGAGCCAAACATCGAGTCACATCCTTCTTCCCCAAAGCTCCATTTCCAGATTCGAACCGTGCACGCAACAATCTCGTGCACGCTGCACCACCATCCAACCCACCGCGACCATCGAGTTGATCGCCGACAACCGCCAAACAACCCCTACAATCATCTCCTCCCCTCAGATTCAACGATGGATAACCGATTCAAAAATTTACCATTCGTGCCGAAGAAAACAGCAGCACCACGCCCCAAATATCCAACCACGGCCATCACTTCATTGCCGTTTCACTTCGCCGACTAACCCCATCGAATCGCCTTGACCTCAAGCTTCAATCCTCCCAACGCGGTCGAACTCGATCCTCTATTCGAGTCGCAAATGCCACGGTATCCATGACAACAAAAACCAACTGCAAACCCTACTTCATGCGATTCCCATCAATATACTCAATAGAAAAATCAATTTGTATTTTTGCTATGATCTATGACCCATAAACATTCTTCAAACCAAATACTAGCTAAAATCATCAAGTCAATCAACGGCGATTGCCAATAATCCCCAAAACGTTCGAACTACGAATTCAACCTAAATTCACAGTTAAAAATTATGATATGCCTATCAAAATTCATGATTTACTACCACCAATCCTTATGTATAATCAAAGTTAGAAAGTATGATGTTTCATTTCTGACCATTTTCATTTCTTACTGTTCTTCTTGTTTTAAAAAAATTATTTGTTAGTTTCAAAATTACAGAAACCATTTTTAAAATCTTCAGAACATGTTAACAAACAAATCTCACTTATATATCAATGTCTAATATGGGTTTGTTTGAGAGATTTGGAAATTTTTTTCCTAAGAAAAACAAATCCAGAAAACAAACAGAGTAGATAAATTCTACAGGCACAGTATCTCGAGTTAATCATCACACTTTTTAACATAATCATAGCGACATTCATTACATGCATTGTAATTCAAACACAGATAATATTTTAAAACTGTTTTTTTTTTTAAAAAAAAAATGATTACTCACTTGTTAAATGCAGAGAGCAGAGAGCAGAAAACAAAGCATGTAGTTAAACAAATAAAACTGTTTTTAAAAGAGGTTTTACTCACCTTTTTATCTGCAGAGTAGATTATCTTAATTCCAGGCTTTGAATTTTAGAATCTGAAGAAAACTTTGATTCATTTTCCAGGCTTGTTGTCTTGAAACTTAAATCCATGCATGCATCAAATTGATGTTGATCTCCCTTTGCATGTTTCCAGATTAATGATTAGGTTGCAGGTTGGTTTTGAAATTTTTAAATACAGTTTGAAGTTGCAGATTTCCTTTTGAATGCAGATCTCATTTGCATACTGATTTGCAGGTTGAAGATTGATCATCACATTGAAAAGCAAATTGAAGCTTTGAAGTTACAGATTTAATTTTGATATTGATTTTAAATTCTCAGGTTTGTAAATGAATTTCTGGTTTTAGCCATTAACATTTTAAAGAAGAAAACAATGTAAAATGAAAATGTTATGTTTTTATAAAAATTAAAGAAAATAAATCTTAAAGGAAGACACTTGTTCTTAAATTGGACAAATGTCACTTAATTAGCTTGTATGATTAACAAATGTTTATGAGATATCCTAAGGTATTAACACATGTATATAAGTATTTAAATTAAATTTTATTTAGTTTAAATGTAGATAAAACTTACTTTCTTAAGTTTCTAGATAAACATTTACATAAGTATACAAGTTTACTTTTAAAAGAAAATATCCTAAACTAATTATAATATAAATAAAATCTTATACATGTTATTTTAAATCTTAAACATTCATTTTAATGTAAACATTTTAAAAGAAAACAAACAAAGCTTGTTTAAATTCCTTTAAAACTATTCTATTAACAAAATAAATCACAATCTTATATTAGAAACAATTGAATCAAACTAAATTATCTTTTGGAAAATCTTATTGAATTTTAAAACAAAACTTAAATGACAATATTCATTCATATATAGTTTATTAATAGATTAAGATTAAATTTTCAAAACAATATCAAATTATAACATATGCTTACATATATTACAAATTTGAAAATTCAATTTTTACTTTAAAACAAAAGACATTCCCATTCACAATATATATCAAACATATATATTATAAACAGAATTAAAATTTTATTAGCTATGAAAAATAATTCTTATCAAATTTTATTGCCAGATTATAAATTCATTAACCTTTAAAAATTAAATTCACCTAATTAAATTAAAATTACAAAGAAAATTATTAAACCAATTAAATTATTTACACAGATTATTAAATCGATATTGCCCAAAATTCCGGGTCGTTACATAGGACAAGAAACCATAGGTTTTCAATTGTATGTAATACAACCAATAATGAATTATCTATCATATGTAGGCATATGATTTTTTGAGCTTTCCCACAATGTTAGAAATCTCAGGGCATACGAGTCCAAACACCCACTAGTGAAGTGAAAAGACTTCAATGTTTCGCTTAGTGTTTGTTGAAACGTAAATGACTAGAGGGAGCCTTATTAGAATATGAAGTGATATCATTTAACCTTTCTAATATTGTAGGAACATATGCTATATAATGTTGAATAATCTACATTGATAAATTTGTGTATTTAATACGATTGATAAAATGTTTAAAATTTAAGATATATAAATGAAAAAATTTAAAATTGACAAATATAAATATAATATATACTCACTAATAAATTCTTATTGCATGTTAATTTTCATATCATGTAAGCGCCTGATTTTACAACTACTTAGTACGTTTGTAATTCGGTTCCCGACGGGTTTATTTGATCAAGCGAATATGTTGCATTCCATGAGTTTTGAATTCTAAAAGAAATACAAGACTATGGAAATTTGATCTATATATTATAACATATAAATGTTTAATAGAGAATGATCACTATTCTTAATGCATGATACTTCGATGAATTAATTTCATTTGAAGAAAATAAATATACCATACTATGAAATCTACTATTAAATTTGACTGGTTGTAATAAAGATCGAATTGTGTTAAATGTAACACAAGACCTAAATTACAACATAAATCTAAAAACTTGATCACTAAAATGTCATTTTGATCAGTTTACACATAGTGCAACATATTATATGTCCTTAAGTGTTAAGGATGATCAATTGCACTTTTATAAAGAGTTTTTATGATATTATAGTAAAGGTTATTCTCTTGAATGATCCGACCATTTAGAAAGAAAAATGATGTATACGAGTATATGTGATTTAGGGTACAGTTGGAATGAAGAGAGGAATGGTCACTTTTACTCTATAAAGAAATGTCGAAAACGAGAATTATAATAATATTGATTGATATTTAACATTGGAATCAAATATATGATTTTTATTCAAAAATATGTCTTCGCGTAGAAAATTATTTTCTATAATATTTATTTCTTTAAGGACAAGACATTTGATCAAAGAACTCCCCGTTGTAAACGAGTGATAGTATATGAAATAAATAATCTATATTGAGTAAATAATAGATCTCAAAATTCAGTAAGCTACTATAGAAACGGAAGAAATAGGGGAACATCCCATATAACACTTAATGAATGCATGAAATCATGAAAAATGATTTTGTAAAACATACATAACATTATTTATGAAATAATGACTATTTTTTGTGCCAACTGAAAATAGACATAGTTATACTTTATTATGAATATCATAAATATTCGTAGTGAAATAAAACTACAATATGGTATTTGTTTTCATAACAAAAGTGGTGCATTGGAAAATACAAAAGTATTTGAAATAATTTACAATTATTTTGGAATTTTAGACGGAGCCATAGTTTCGAGAAATAATTTTATTATATGATTATGAATCATATGATAATGGTTAGTTATATCTTAAATAATTAAGGGCAATACACCTATTTAGTGGCAGCATCAGAAGAGTTGATGGATTCTTTGGATTGATACATATTGTTGTATGTAATCGCAAGTTAATTAATACAAAATTAGTTCTACGTACTTGGTTATACTTATTAATGATTTATCACTGACATGGATATGTGCATTTGATACTCACGTAGTATGTCTGTAATAATATCATAGAATATAAAAGGAAAGCTAACAAAATATTATGCAATAAAATAAAATGATCTGATTTGATCGTGATTATATTGGAAAGAGTTCCGAATTTACCTAAAAATGAATAAAGATTCACTCTCGAAAGTCACTCTTTCCTATAATACATAATGATGTATCGATAAGGAGTTATCAATTTTTTTAAACAAAGTGCGATTAATCATGAGTGAAGTTGAGATTATCTTCCTTCTGTAAGGTTGTGTACCTAAGAGTAGTACATAAGGTCAAAATTAATTTCATCTAAAGAATAGTTTACAAAATCATATAGAATAAGGACTCATAAAAACCCCCAACATATCCTAAGCCAGCTAGTTGGCAGGTTGTGTGAGTCAAAAGACTAGACGTAATAATGGTTCATGAGGGATATTGTATTAATCTCCCCAAAAGGAGTTTGAAAAAGACCATCATTGGATGACATATTTATGTTTTGAACAAAAGTTTCGTAAAGTAGATTAAATCAATTTTATATTTAAGGACATTCATAGAATGTTTTTGAATAGCTATTCCAATGCACTTAAAAACGACTGTTGTTTTAAGAAATACCAACTTCGTATTAAAGAAATTTCTTATGAAAATTATTGGTATTAAAATAGATTTGGATACGATCCAAAGATAAAACTGATGGTGTGGGAGGAAATGAAATTAACCTAACCTATACAAACACATATATTAGAGTGTCTAATAAGTATACCCACATAATGAGGGAAATTATGAGTTTTCAATATCGAGAATAGACAATCCTCAATCGTCAATTAAACTATTAGGAGTATCGACTTTATTATATGATATGATGCAAAAATCCAAATGGATTCCAAGTACATCATCAAAATATAATTTTGGTAGTCGTAACCAATAGGATGTGATCTGTCTTCCGTGATTGTTTCTTTAAGAGCAAGACTGATACAGTTGGAATTTAATAAGCAATGTTGATAAGAATGATCTTAGTAAATTTCAACTGTTGAAATTAACGTAATATATTGGTTATTCGACGTCCTCAGGTTAATTTGTATTTACTCATAAATTTATGCTTGTTAAGGCTTAGTGATTTGGTACGTATGCACTGAAATGGAGAATTATAAATACGATTATAAAATAGACTATTTGCACACAACAACCAAAGTTTCTTGAAGTCACGGGGAGAGATATTGATTTTGTGAGTTTATTGATACAATTCGAGAATAGATACGAAAGAATTATTTGGAAAAGCATTAGTTGTTTTAATGCTTGATGTTGGATTTGTAAATTATAACTTTTACAGCAAGTATTAGATATATTGGGAATGTCCCAAATAGATATGTAAGGAAGCCTTATTAACATGTTTAATATAGAACATGAAAGATGGATTCCTTATGCATTGGTAATTGAAATTATAATACATGTTATGTTACTTGCGGTATCATGATATATTTATGTATTTGATATATGAAGCAAATAACAAATCAAATTTTATATCACTAAATGGTTTTTTAAGGTGTTCTCGTGTATTTATGAAATACTGCAGAACTATTTACAGAAACAATAAACTCCTTATGAAGGAGTATTTGAAATTAAACTTTCATAAGTGATACCGAATATAATCTGTCAATAATAAATTCAAGTTAAGAATATTTTATTTCGAAATTATCCAAATGAAAGATTGAGCTAAGTTCGTAGCCATGAATAGTGCTGTAATAAAAACAATTTTTATAAATATGAATGCACAAATTTATAACTAAGCTAAGAGTAATTCTAATGATAGTAATGCCACGATATGGTTCATAGCAGAATTAGAGCTCACTAGAAGTTGAGAGAGATATTCAAAATTGTCCTACATATTAAAGGTAGTATATCAGCATTGGAAAGAGTTGATTGGTAAAGTAAATAATAAAAACACAATAGCATACTCGTTCACCGAGTGACTAATCCAATTGGTCTTGTGAAAAATGATTGGAAAAGTTGGAATATGATTCCACAATTGACCCCAAG
This sequence comes from Allium cepa, assembly GCA_030765085.1. Classification (NCBI taxonomy): domain Eukaryota; kingdom Viridiplantae; phylum Streptophyta; class Magnoliopsida; order Asparagales; family Amaryllidaceae; genus Allium; species Allium cepa. Next base: position 63,009,207 of record CM060931.1, read on the forward strand.
TGCAAGTGACAGATTGATAGAGTTAGGGATATGCCCTAGGGGAAATTATGTAATTTATTACATATATCTATGTAATTTATTACATATATCTAACTGGAAAACCATTCTTGTTTGAAATACAGGGTATTTTCTTTCTATTTTATGCTTAATATAATGCGTTATATTAATTAATTTATTTATTTAAAAGTATAACTAATAGATAATCCATAAATGGTATGTTTTATGATAGTATTTGCAAAGTGTTGTGACCGTGAGTAATTTATCATAATGTATTACCATTTTAACTATTCCTAGTCAAGATGTATCGAGACTGGATATCGATATATCAGTTGAGACTAGAGTATGTAACGCTTTTTAATTATTGGGCACTGTATTATGCATGACTGCTAAGCGCACTAAGGGGTTACGTACTGATAGTTATTGAATAATAATGGATCACTTGATAGTTTTCTGTCGGTATTATGTTAATACAAATAAGATCAAACAGAAAAATGTCAAATTGACTAATTTACATAGTTTTGTTAACTAGAGAATATGGTTGATAAGCAATGTGGAAGGTCTACATTGATTATAGTTAAATCATGGCATGACGTCCATTGAATGACTACAGTAGAGTCGCGTGGAAACATTGGAAGTGAAGCACTATTCATAAAAGGATTCGTCTCCTCCATTATATGAGGTTAGTATCACGATCAACTGAAGTCAACTCAAAGTCGAAGTCTTTGGTCAGAGCATTTTGGTTAATATTAATTATTATGATTAAACCAAGGATTTTATATTTGGATTATAAAGTTGAATGTGGATGATGTTAGAATTTTGACCATTGCCAAATTCCATAAGTCCAAGTGATATAGTTATGACGAAGAGAATTGGTGTAAATAATTATCACTACTGGATATCGCTTATAATAAGTAAAACTAAATTTTACCAAAAGATTCGTAAGCGATAAATTTAGCCAAGATGCCATACTACTAGCTGAGGTGACGAGTGAACGTTAATATTCGATTTGTTCGATATTAATCGCTGATTGAATTTATATCTTTTAGTCGCACAACCGTAATGGTCAATTCTTCGAATAACCATGTGATTTAATTAATTTATAAAATTTTCTAGATTAAGTTAATGAATTAATACTTAAGAAATATTAATTAACATTAATTTATTTTGATGTTTGGAACTTTTTATAATTATTTGAATGCGTTTATAATAGTTATATTTGCATGCATTAATATGTGATATCAATGTAATTTAAATAAAGGATAATGATATGAAATGATTTATGGAAATTTTATGTCATTTGGTTTCATGTAATTTTGCCATAACGACCCACCTTTTCAATCCCCAAAAGTCGACACTAATACATTCATGATACTCATGTGTCGAGCATTCATAAGCTGGAAAGATGGACTGTGAGGGAAAAGGAAGAAAAGATAGAAAATAATCTCTCAACATAGCAAGTAACATATAATATGAAACAGATCTTTATAAGAGAAAGAAAAAGAGTAGTATACGCACATCAAATCAGAGTACATTATCATTAATTATCAACCTGGACAGTTATAACAACATATCCTCACAGTTGCTGATAAATGAAACAACCAATGTAGAGAAACAAAATATACATGAGTATATTTAGGAGTCATCCAGCTTATCTCGCAAAGCTCCAAAGAAATTTAAACTAATATGTAAATATACTCGGGCTGACCCCGAGCATTATAAGAAAATAATACTTGGACCAGTCAAGTAAACCAGCATGAGAAAACACATCGCATATGAATTTTATGTTATAAAACCTTTCTTGATAAAGATATCTCGCAAGACCATGCCATATATAAAAATGGATGAATTTTTACCTTATGATCACCAAAAAATTTCATGGAATATCTTTTGATATTACAATATTGTCAAGGGATTAAAATAAATATTGAATATAACCGAAATTGTTGCATTAGTTAAATTCCATCATAATAGATATATAACTAAGTCTGAAGGTGTGACAATCCTGAAATTTTTAACATTTGAAATGGAATATTTAATTGATTTTAAATATTTGGAGGTTAATTTAACTTGAATCTCGGATATAAATATGATTGTGGCAATTAAGTTATTGAATTTAATTTATTGAAGTTGGATAAAAATTTGAATCTTCAATTTTAAGCTTGTTAAAAATAATTTGATGACTTAGAAAATTCATATTGACGATACTGAGGTTAATGGACGCTTCAGAATTTGATTTGGAAATGTTTTGTTTAGTTTTGAATTTACATCGGTTAAATCGATATTTAAAAAAATAGCCTACCGAGGCACAGTCTCGGATTTCGACAAAACAAGTTCTATTGGATCCGTAATATTGTATTATTATCGGATTTCAATTTTCGTAATGTTTGAAGAGGTCATTTGGCCTATGATTAGCAAACGCGTTGAAAATTGCATCGAAAATTAATTTAATAGCTGGGTTCAAAACACTATCTCCTCCATACGATCAAATTGGAGCCCGGAATTTGTTCTATTGGGTCCGGAATAGGGTTATAACATTATAAACGCCTAGCGGAACACCTCGATAGGAGTTCGCAATATTAAGCCACACAATCGAGACGTTATGATTTTGAATTTAAATTAAATATATATATGTATATTTATTCCCCTACAGCCCAACATACCACTGCCTTTCTTTCAAATCAAAACACTTGCCTTCAAATCGCTGTCTCCACTCGTACAAGCCAACATTATCATGTTTCTCCTTCTTCTTTAATGTTTTCACAGCCGAACATTTCAAAATGAAAATTCATAACAGAAAATAAATTAATGGCAGAACGAACTCTTCGCTCGAGCCCCTCCCTCCTCTCATTCTATTGAATCCTTTCCTCCTCTCTGTTAAAAAAATCGCGAGCCTCTCCAGTGGAACGAACAAAAAAACGAAATCGTTTTGTTCGTAGTGGAACAAAGAGACGGGGTCGAAGCCGATTTCGATTGAGATTTGGATTTTGCTTTGCATGGGTTTCGAGTTTGTGGCAGAGGGTCAGAGCTTGCGTCGTCGATAAGGGAAGGCTGCGATTTGGATTCGAGGTCACCGTGGAGTGCGATTACAGGAAGGAGATTTGGAAGTGGCGTGGTTGGCATCGAGCCCGCAAGCGGATTGGCGGCGCGACATGCTGCTACACGATCAATGAGGTAGCTCGCGATCATCGTAAATGGCAAGGCGTCGAGGTGGGGGTATGGGCCTACGCTCGATTGGGTATGACCTTTCCTTTTTATATTCGATTTTTTTATATTTACAGTAGGTAAATTTCACTTTGCTGTTTATAGAAAAGATATATATATATATATATATATATATATATATATATATATATATGTGTGTGTGTGTGTGTGTGTGTGTGTGTGTGTGTGTACTCAGAAGTTATATATACATGCAAGTAGGAAAGAGTAAAACAGTTTGTTTAATTAAATAAATATGATTTTTGGAGATGAAAAAAAAATAATAAATAAAAAAATAAATAAAAAAAATAAATAAACTTATGCACATTTTTGTATCTGCTTGTTTAATTTTAAAATTAAATATACCTTGAAGGCAGATTTATTTAATAAACTTAATTAATTATTTTAGTAACTAAAGGATTTTTCAAAGGAAAATTTTTGGTTCAAATTAAATTATTAGTTAATTAATAGAAATTGGATTGTTCGATTGATTCAAATATTTATTAAATCATACAATTGATGTACAAGGTTTAAAACCGTGAAGAAATCAAGCCGAAATGGAAATAGATTGCAAAATAAAAAGGGAAAAGGTGAGATTTTCTCACTCGAATTTAATAATTAAATTTTCAGTTATTGATTGATGTTTGAATTATGATAGTTAAAATTGATTGACTATTTGTTTGGGTGATTGATTTATAATAATTATTCACTGGATGATATTATATATATAGTGGTATATAGTATATATTGGTTGATTGATTTCCCGCATTATACAGTGGATGAGACCCTATTGCGCCGCATAATAGCGGATGATATTTTATAAATCCCATATACCGCGATATTCCACCTCGAAGTGGAATCTGTATTTAATTGTTGTGCTAACGTCTGTGGATGTAGGGAAAACAGGTTGGAGGGATCCAACTGGATTCCTCAAACCTTTGAATTTGTTTCAATATATTGTGTGTTGATTTATTTGAAATCTGTGTGTGATTTTATTGTGATAAAAATCGTTGAAGGCTAAAAAAATTAGTCGAATATATAAAATGTTTAATGAATGTATTCCAAGTAATAATATTAAAAAGTTGAAGAATTTATTTTAAATACGGTTTTTAAATAATTTGGAAGAGATAAAGGAATTTATTTTAAAAATAAATTCAAAAAATTTACTTGGTGTTAAAAGAATAAATCTGTGGGAAATCAATTTGGAATTTGATTTGGTGTTTAAAATAAAAATTTGAAATCAAATTGGAAATTGATTTGGTGTTTGTATACGATCCTTGAAATCAATTTAAAAAAAATCATATATCAGTGGATATTTGGGAATTTAAATTCACAATGAGAATTTTATAAAAGAAAGGGATTATTTTAAAGACTAAATGGGTATTTTATTTAGAAATTGGATATTTAAATAGTTATATCCTATCTACTAATTTTATTGTAAAATTAGTTTTAGACTCGAATTTTTATATGAGACATTAGTATAATATTTTCATAACTAATATTTAAATAAATGTCTTAAAATAATTTATCTAAATTTTTTCAAGTATTATCTTGGATGGGTAATGTAAATTATTTTAGAATGTTTGAACTCGGCAGATTTTCAGTGGAAATGAATAAATATTTGAAAATATATTCGGCGTAGAAAAACGCCTTGAAATTTGTTTCCAAAGGATTGAAATGTGAATAGTGATTTGAAATTTGTTTTCAAATGGTTGAAGTGTTAAAAAAAAAATATATCTTGCGAAGATATTTTGAAAATAATAATTGGAAAATTATTGAAATCTCGGGTGATTGTTGTGAATATTTATTGATTGTTGAATAACCGATTACCAATACTGGCCTTTAAATGACATTAGAATTTCGATGCGACCGGGGGTCGGATTCCAATTAGATATCCGAAAACCACATCGAACCTTTGTGATTGTGATGGATGTTTTATTTAAAAGATCAAAGTGAAAATTGTTATGATTTGTTGAAATCTGAATATAACACTTATTTTTTAAAAATAAGCGCTCGTTATTCGGATTAGCCGGGAGAGGACCTTGTGTCATAAAACCCATTCCGAATAATGATACGACGAAATGGGATTGCATTTGAAGACGGTGTTGAAGACTGGGTATTTTCGAAAATGAAAGGATTACCTGTCGAATGTTTCTACACCGGTTGCTCCAGTATAGATATTTTATCACCTTTGTGATGGGGATTCCGGACGTGATTTGTGAATATCCAGATTTGCAAGGGCTTCTTTGAAGCGCCTTCGGTTCCGTTCGATCCCGGAACGGACTCATATTGATGTGTGTCTGACATTACACTTTGAGATATAAAGCTGGTTTCTATCAAATACATTTCTATTATGGCGGAGAATTTATTCTCTTAGCTTAAAACCCTTCTCTGAGACGTACGAGCTCAGAGGTAATGTAGTTGATGGTTACTAGTGATGCACTCCCAATTTGGTAATGTTGCATACGAAGTGCTGCTGATCATTTGTTGATCATAGCATGACTTTGTGAAAAGAGTAGCCTTGTGGACGAGACTTCGTCGGACCTCACACCCCGAAAATGGTCGAAACAGGAAAGATGCGGCAAGGTTATGAGGGTCGCGCCCTTTAGGGTACGCCATTTCCTTCTGGAAAAGGGTGGTGTCAGGTATGGAGCCCTGATATTTAACCTTTTTGGTTACTGCAAATACTTTTCTTTGTGCTTGTTGGTGTAGAGGATCCTTGGATAAAGGTCCCAAATGACCGGGGGATGGCGTACTCGAGTAGTAGTTACCTAGTTACAGACGTACCCGGCCTTGTGTTGGCAGAGATCCGGGTAGGTTCTCGGGAAGTCCCTCCAGAGGCATACCCATTGGCACTAGGAAGTTCCTTAGCCTGACCATTTGTTGAAAATGCAAAGAAACAATACGCGCCCTGTATGATTTTAGTTGTATAGTCTGCCGTGGAATGTGGCGGTAACTTGCTATTGAACACGGTAGCTATAGTAGGCATACAATAATGGTTGTATGCTGGCTAAAATTAATACTATACTTCCGAAATGTTTTCCACACTATGCATTAATAATAATAATATCAAATGATTTTGCGTATCAAGCATGTTTGACTATCATAAGGAGAAATCTCCTCCAATTCTGCATTTGCATTGTGTGTGTGGCGGGAGGCCTTATGGTAGTTTCATTTTCCAAAGGCATAGCGGATTTATTTTTATTTTCTTTGTGAAAATAACTGTTTTTTAAGATATCACACCTGCCCCACGACTGACTTGGAGTTTATTGTTCCCTTTCTAAACTCCGGGTGCCCACAATTTTCCACACGGACAGCCTAGAGTCAGGTTACATTATTCTGGAGCGAAGTCTATCAAGAAGTGCGGTGGAGTTATGGAGTTCAAGCTGGATGGCGAGACGTATCATTATACTATATATTACCCGCTGCATTGGGATTGCTTTTGCTGCAAGTTCAGTTTACATATGGATTAGTTGTCATAATTGTTGGATCATGTTGTTGCAAGCTCTGATAATGTAATGTGATGTAATGTAATAACTGATATAGTCCTTTGTTTTAAAGATATTCATTTATCTATTATATTTGTTGTGCTGCGAAATGTGAGATTCTGTTATTGCTTCTGTTTCTTCTTTCTTCTTCTTCTTCTTCTTTTATCACTTCTTCTTTAAACCCTAACGGTTCGGTTTTCTGGCATTCGACTGTTCGACATTCGATACAGTGGACGTATCGATGTCGACTTTCGGGCGTCGAGAAATCGGATATGTTACAAGTGGTATCAGAGCATTTGGTTAAGCGATAACCTTGGCTCTGTTGGGTGTTACTCATTAGAGATAGAGTCAATTGCACTCTACAACGAGTGCGAGTGTAATAATAGATATGAGTGCGTATTTGTTTGTGAAAATAAAATTGTTTTATATTGTGTTGACTTATCGGTTGATTGTTTATAGATTCTGGTCGGTGCAGTTTGGCCAACTGTATCGATAGGGGTTCCAAAACTCTTAAACAAGATAAACTGAGAAAGTATTGTTTTAAAATAGGGTAAATGAAATAATTTTACCCAAAACTATTTTTGTATATAAAATAAATGACTTTCTATAAATTTTTATGATATATGGTTGTTTGGTTGTTAGGAAGTGATGATATTGAATTATGATCATTATTGTATGGAAATTTAATAAGAAATAATGGTATAACCAAAGATTTGGAGATAAATTCATTAAAAAAATGAAATTTATAAATGTAATTGAAAGGATAAGGGAATGACTTCATATACAAATGGGATTTGTAAATGTAAATTGTAAAGGAATAAACTTCATTAATGGAATGAAATTGGTAATGTAAATGTATAAATGAGTTTTATAAATTGAAATGAAATGCCAGAGTAATTTTTAGGATACGGATTAAAGGATTTTGATTGAAATTTCAAAAGATTACATTTCTTCAATTTGAAAATGGTTTCCAAAAGCCTGGAAATAATTATTTGAGAAGTATTTTTGAGTTGGATATGAAATTTGGTGGGGTTTGAAATTTAAAAATATTTGGAAAAATATTTTAAAGGGATATAATTGATTTCAAAGTTGGTTTTGAAATGTGAGTAATTGTTAAAAAGACTCTGGAAATATTTAAAATGTTATGATATCTAAATAAGTTGATAACTCATAAAAATATTTGAAATTTGACTGGAATAAGATTCAAATTAAAAAGGGATAAATAAAAGTAAGTGTGGAATAAATTTGTGAATGAACAAATGAGTTAACATTTGAAAGTAAATGAATTGGATTGAAAAATGGAATGAGATTTGACTTGGATAAAGTTGAATAAAAATCCAAACTTTGGGAAAATAAAATGGATTGAATTCAAGTAAACTAATATGATAATTAATGTAACAACCCGATATTCGCGTCAATTCATAATCGACGTTAAAACGATTTATATTTTTCGTCAATTGTCATTTTGAAGTTTTTAAAATTTAAGTGTGTTGAAATTCTTTTGTGAATTGTTGAAATGGTATGCGGGCATTAAAGTTAATCCCGGCCCATTTAATTTTGGTTGCCGTGATAACCAACCAAGACAAACCCGTTTCTCCCCTTACCCGTTTCCATTTTAAAAAAAAAAAAAAACCCTAACCTAAAATAATCGAGAGGAGCAAACAATGGCGGCTCACTTCTCCTCCATCCCTCTTTTCGAAGATGAGGGCTTTGCTGCCGATGATGCTCGTTCGACCTTCAGTAACTAGGGCGTCGTCAATCGACGCTTCCTCACTTCGAACGGCTACTTCATAGTGGTCGTGTTCGCCTCCGCTTCAATTCGCCGAAGAAGGTGAGTTTTCTCACTTCTAATTCTTATCTCGTGTTTATTAGTGCTTGAATTCGATGATTTTCAGTCGTATATGATTGTTGAATTCGTCCCCTGATTTGTCGGCCATTCGACTGTGTATTTACTTTGAAGTATTGGCTTCGGTCATTGCATGAACTATTTTGATTTCAGCATTTGTATTGATGTCGAACTGCATCTTGTTTCTGGTTTTATCGTTTCGAGCTGTTCATTTTTGAGGTCGTCACTCAACCCTGACCTGTTGAGTTCTTCCCTGTAGCTTGACTAGAGTGAGCTTCAGGTTAGACATGTCTTTCTATTTGATTTTTGCCTTTCTTTGGGCATATGTAAACTGCTACATGTTCGAACCCCTGTCACTTGATTATTTCGGTCTCTGGAGCTTCACTGTTGAAATACTTACATGCTTGGAGTCTTTGTGTAATTGTCTCCAGTATGTGTATTGCTTGTGGTTTTGCCTCTGTTAGACTTTGTATATACTTGCTGTTGTTGGGTTTAGTATTATACCACCGACTGTTTGCTTGCATGCCTGCCACTGATGATATGTTGAAATCATTCCTCTGTAGTACACTTGAACTTGTTCATGCAATTGGTCACTGTTTCACATATGACATTGTTTGCATTTGAGTTATACTCATTTCATCACCACTGATGCATTCTGGTGTATGCTTTGAGTCACTGTTGCAATGCTTCTTTTGGCCTGCACATTCATGTGCCACTGCCTGGTGGTTGCACTGCCCACCTGTAGCATTGCTCGTATCCCAGTTTGGTTGCATTTCGACTGCTGATCTTGGCAGTGTTGAATCTTGTTCATTTGTGTAGCATACTTGTTATATACATATATACACTGCTGCATGATATCTGGAGCTTGCTGCCTATGTTCAGTTGAATCTTGGTTGATGTTTGGTTTTGTGATTTCTGGTTAATTGCAGTTTTATTTGAACTGTATATTTCTGTAGCACCATGGTGTACTACTACCTTCATGTCTTTCATGTGCACACTCTCTGCTGCCTTGACCTGTTGCAACTGCACTTTCCATGGAGGCATTCATTTTCTACTATTCTGATTATTGCAGTGTTCATTTATGGTTATTTAAAACCATTTCATTGTTGAAGTTGTGATACTTGATGTTGCCCTTGTTTGACTCAGTTTCATTCCTCTTTGAGTCTTTTGTGCTTTGCATTTATATGTTTACAAGTACATTTCATATACTTGTCGCCATTCATGCAAAATTCTGTTGCATTCCTCTGGTTCATTTCATTTTGGAACCACTGCTTTGTGACCCTTTACACTGGTATTTTTCACTGTGGCATTGTGTTACCTTATCATGTGATGCATTTGTGTCCTGTATATGCCTTGATCATTGTGATGATCATTGTGCTGCCTGGCCCTACTATTTGTGCAGCCTACTTATTTGCACTTTCTCATTTGAGTATACTTCTTCTCGTGCACCTCTGTCTCTTTTTGTCATGTGCAGTTTGTTATGTACATTCATTGTGTACATCTTTTATATTTATTGGTTACATCATCACTGTTGTGGCGCGGCAGTGCACGCAAGCATGAACTGCAGCCACACGGTATTTATTGGTTACATCATCACTGTTGTGGCGCGGCAGTGCACGCAAGCGTGAACTGCAGCCACACGGTATTTATTGGTTTCATCATCACTGTTGTGGTGCGGCAGTGCACGCAAGCGTGAACTGCAGCCACACGGTATTTCTTTGATTAATATTCTATCTGGTTTTGATTTTAGGATATTTTTCGTATTATTACTGCTTCTATGCACTAATAACTGAGTTTGAATTAGACTGACCCGGGTATTATTTTCTTTTGAATTTAATACTCGGGTCAGACCGAGTATTCACAGGTTGTAGATTTTTAGCTTCGGGTTGCTGCTTGAGCTATGAAGTTCTTTCATATCTTTTGGAGTAGTCGTCATGTATAGTAGTCGATGTAATTGTATATGAAGATATGTATTCATGTATATTATATTGAAAATGTACTTGTATGTATAACTTCCTGAGTCGACTGTTGTAATTGTATCATATGTACCGTATCAAATGTATTGTAACTGCCATCAGTTATTATATATATGAGATTTTTCTGTTCAATCTGTGTTCCGCATTTATTTAAAAATCTTCTGTGTTATTGTGGATCTTGTTAGACCACTTCTCTGATAAACACTTTTAAGTGTGGTATATTCATAACTATTTCCGCCGTTGTGATATGAATTATCTGTGACTGATTTATGTTATGCTTATTTCTATATTCGTTTCCGAAGATTATATATAGCCACCGCGTGATAGCTTTGAGTTTGCATCGGTATGTCGGATTTCCTCCTTAAATGAAATGCATGCTATACTGTCTGACATATCGGTGCTCGCGCAAAGAAATTATACGGATGGTCGCTCCTCAACAGCCTTATTCTCCGTGCTAGTCGACAGCATTACATCGTAGTGTTCTTGGCTAGCGTGGGTATAGAGGTGGGGCGTCACAGCTTGGTATCAGAGCCAAACTTCGGAACAATATGGAATTACTATAACAAGGATCATCGTCCTAAGTCTAATTTAGGAGTCGTGCTTTAGGATTTAATTCGGGTCTTCGTACCGTTCTATCCTATTCTCTTTATGATTCCTTGTTTTATCAATCAAGTTTGATTGAAATTCATTTTTGTGAATATCACCTTCTTCTTTCTTCTTTCTTTTCTTAAAGAAGAAGATTTGGTTGAATCTGGCAATCTTAGTGCTATTCAATCAAGTAGTCCATCTCTGGATGGCATATTCATATCTGCCCAACGACTTTTGGATCTTGTAAAGAATCAAAAGTTTATCAGTGCTTAGTTGAGATAGAGTTGCTGACTTGATCAACTTTTGCCCTGCTATTTTCTGTCTCGAGTACCTTGCTCGTTTTGCTTTGATTTTTTCCAATTGATAATCGATTCTTCTTTTCCGTTTAGTTGTTATCGCCTTTATCGACTTTGATAACTTCTATTTCTGGAATTTTTGGGTATTCCAACCTTGACGGATTTAGAATCGAATTCTTTGGATTTTATTCACGTCTTCGAATGTGAATTTTAGTGAATTGATTTGATTTCTAAATTTAATCAATTCTTGATTATTTTCCCGATTTGTTGCTATCATTTATTAGCAACTTTGGTGATATTTTCTTCGGGATTTTTGTGAACATACTTTTTGAAGGATTCAATATTGATTCCTTCGGATTCTATTCACGTCTTTGCAAGTGAATTCTTGTGAATTGATTTGGTTTCCAAATTTTAATCGATTTCATTCGATTCTATTCACGACTTCGAACGTGAATTCTTGTGATTGATTGTTTCTACAATCATTTTTGTGATTTGTCACTTTAAAAATATAAAGGTTTCAATACTAGTAGTAAATATCAAAACTCTTTATCAAAATGTTTTCAACTCTATTTTCAATACAAAACTCTTTTTCTCAAACCGTTTTCCAATCTACTAGTATATACAAATCTTTATTTCACTCGTATGAGAAATCTAATTAAACGGCTTAGTAAAACAAGTGGTATGAAACGCTTGCGTTTACTTCGTCGGTTAATTTTTGGACTTGTTCGATTGAACCTCTTGTGACAATTTTTCTAGTGACGATCTACAGTTTGTTCGTAAATATTTAAGTTAAGCTAGTGGTTATGGGACATGAAGCTAAACTTTTATATTCACTAACTTAGTGTAATTGACACTTCTCGTTGATCATGACGATCATTCTTATGATTTAGACTAGCAATTGTGCGATGTCTCTTTTCGGTTAGCCTAGACACCATTTGTGTGATTTTGACTCACACATATCTCTTTGTCGGCGTGGATAGCTTAGGCCTCGTCGGTGTGATTTTGACTCACACATATCTCTTTGTCGGCGTGGATAGCTTAGGCCTCGTCGGTGTGATTTTGACTCACACATATCTCTTTGTCGGCGTGGATATATTAGGCCTCGTCGGTGTGATTTTGACTCACACATATCTCTTTGTCGGCGTGGATAGCTTAGGCCTCGTCGGTGTGATTTTGACTCACACATATCTCTTTGTCGGCGTGGATAGCTTAGGCCTCGTCGGTGTGATTTTGACTCACACATATCTCTTTGTCGGCGTGGATAGCTTAGGCCTCGTCGGTGTGATTTTGACTCACACATATCTCTTTGTCGGCGTGGATAGCTTAGGCCTCGTCGGTGTGATTTTGACTCACACATACCTCTTTGTCGGCGTGGATAGCATAGGCCTCGTCGGTGTGATTTTGACTCACACACATCTCTTTGTTTGTGAGGTTAGTCTAGACCTCAATCTGTGTGATTCCGACTCACACATGTGGGGTAGCGCCCCACGGTCTTCGGGCCATTCGTGTGTCAAAATTTGTGGCTTGCAACCATGAGATAGCGTCTCGTTATGCGTTGCACGTGTTGATGAGTTTTCATGCTCATGTGTAGGTGAGATTCCGTGCTCCCGTTCTCGCTTTGCGTTGCACGTGTTGATGATTTTTCATGCTCGCGGGTAGGTGAGATTCCGTGCTCCAGTTCTCGCTTTGCGTTGCACGTGTTGATGATTTTTCATGCTCGCGTGTAGGTGAGATTCCGTGCTCCCGTTCTCGCTTTGCGTTGCCCGTGTTGGTGATTTTCATGCTCACGTGTAGGTGAGATTCTGTGCTCCCGTTCTCGCTTTGCGTTACATGTGTTGATGAATTTTCATGCTCGCGTGTTGGTGAGTTTCCATACTCTCCGTTTGAGTTTTCATACTCTATTCGAGTTTTCATACTCCGTTTGAGTTTTCATACTCTGTTCGAGTTTTCATACTCCGTTTGAGTTTTCATACTCCGTTTGAGTTTTCATACTCCGTTTGAGTTTCCATACTCTCCTTCGAGTTTTCATACTCCGTTCGAGTTTTCATACTCGCGTTCAAGTTTTCATACTCCGGTTCGAGTTTTCATACTCGCGTTCGAGTTTTCATACTCCGGTTCAAGTTTTCATACTCGCGTTCGAGTTCTCATACTCTTAGCTTGTGTTTTCTGGATTTCTTGTGAGGATTTCTAGAATTTGTGCTTCACCAATTTTCGTGATTTCTATTGATAAGTTTTATCAATTCTTGTGCATTGGTGAATTCGTGTGTTATTGACTTGTTATGAATACAAGTTTAGGATATGATATCCCTTTCTATCTTTGAGAAGATTCTTGTGACATTTTTGATGAACGAAAATTCATTGGTATTATATTTTGATGCCAATTGCTACCGATGTTGCTGTCTTAATCACGTGTTTTAAAAATTTGTTATTTTCCAAATTGTTTCAAATAAAAAAAAAAAAAAAATTGTTTTCAAAATTTTTATGGTTTAATTCCGGACTTGTCCGTTTGAGATTGAAAATTGTGAATTTCTTTTATGAAATTAAAAGATGATTTTGTGATTGCATTGCCCATTAAGTGCTTTAAGAATTCTGGTCGATGCGCTTGATCAACGTTATCGATAGGAATCTCCTAGACGCTTAGATGAGACAATCAGACACAGTAAATTGAATTTTAAAATGTAAATTTTTCTAAAAAGATAATTACATAAAGTAAATTGTAAATTTCGAAAGTTTTAGCTTTTCGGGAAAGAATATTATTTAAAACAACTCTTTTCCGATACTTCTATTCTTGCGATTCTCGAGTGGAATCAAGACCTTATCTTGTGTACCAATGCTAATCGTATTGGTTTGGATGTTGTTCTCTTGCTAGAGAAAACATGCTATTTCTTGTACTTCTGAATCATTTATGCCTACTAAGACTAGATATGCCACTCATGATCTAGTGATCGTGGCTATTGGTTTCGCTTTTAAAACTTTGGCATCATTATTTTTGGGTGAGAAATTTGTTCTCTGCCCTGATCATGAATCTAGGGAATATTTATTTTCTCACAAAGAACTTAATTTACGTCAACCACGTTGACTCGAGTTCCTTACATCTTATGATCTTGATATTCTTTACCACTCCCGGATGGGAAATCGTGTTACCTATGCACTTGTCGTTGGCAACAAGTGGTTGTTTCTTTGATGATGTCCGAATGGAATCATCTTTTTACCAGGTTCATCAGACGTTTCGATGTACTTCGTTTTATTGAGCTTCGTCTCATTCCTTTTATGGACTTACGTCTGATGTTCTTTTATGTTGATCGGTTCATTGGACGTATCGTTATTGTACTACGCTGTTGTTCCATATTATTCGTGTTTCACCTATGATGGGTGTTGTACGTTTCAGTCGATCGGGAAAGTTAGTGCCTCGATATATTGTGCCATTTCCTATCACTGAACGTATTGGTTCCATGGCTTATCGCCTCTTATTACCGGCTCTATTTTTTGTTATTTATGACGTTTTTACGCGTCTTCCTTCTACGAAAATGCCTTAGGAATTCCGATTTTATTCTTGAGCCCGGTATTATTGAAGAAATTGAAGTTTCACCAGATTTGACTTTGAGCAACATTCTATTCACATCAATGTTTCGGGGGTTCAGCACCTTCGAAATAAAAATGTTCTTCACGTGGAAGTTCAGTGGTTCTCAAATCCTATGGATTTCACTTTGGAATCCAGAGAATTCATCGAGCAAACACGTTTAGGCTTTTTCTTTCCAAATTTCGTCATTTTTATGATGATATGCTCTTATGGTTGTTACCTTTTGTCCATTATTCCTTATGATTGCGAGGACGCAATTTCTTTAAGGAGGGGAGTCCGTAACAACCCGATATTCGCGTCAATTCATAATCGACGTTAAAACGATTTATATTTTTCGTCAATTGTCATTTTGAAGTTTTTAAAATTTAAGTGTGTTGAAATTCTTTTGTGAATTGTTGAAATGGTATGCGGGCATTAAAGTTAATCCCGGCCCATTTAATTTTGGTTGCCGTGATAACCAACCAAGACAAACCCGTTTCTCCCCTTACCCGTTTCCATTTTAAAAAAAAAAAAAACCCTAACCTAAAATAATCGAGAGGAGCAAACAATGGCGGCTCACTTCTCCTCCATCCCTCTTTTCGAAGATGAGGGCTTTGCTGCCGATGATGCTCGTTCGACCTTCAGTAACTAGGGCGTCGTCAATCGACGCTTCCTCACTTCGAACGGCTACTTCATAGTGGTCGTGTTCGCCTCCGCTTCAATTCGTCGAAGAAGGTGAGTTTTCTCACTTCTAATTCTTATCTCGTGTTTATTAGTGCTTGAATTCGATGATTTTCAGTCGTATATGATTGTTGAATTCGTCCCCTGATTTGTCGGCCATTCGACCGTGTATTTACTTTGAAGTATTGGCTTCGGTCATTGCATGAACTATTTTGATTTCAGCATTTGTATTGATGTCGAACTGCATCTTGTTTCTGGTTTTATCGTTTCGAGCTGTTCATTTTTGAGGTCGTCACTCAACCCTGACCTGTTGAGTTCTTCCCTGTAGCTTGACTAGAGTGAGCTTCAGGTTAGACATGTCTTTCTATTTGATTTTTGCCTTTCTTTGGGCATATGTAAACTGCTACATGTTCGAACCCCTGTCACTTGATTATTTCGGTCTCTGGAGCTTCACTGTTGAAATACTTACATGCTTGGAGTCTTTGTGTAATTGTCTCCAGTATGTGTATTGCTTGTGGTTTTGCCTCTGTTAGACTTTGTATATACTTGCTGTTGTTGGGTTTAGTATTATACCACCGACTGTTTGCTTGCATGCCTGCCACTGATGATATGTTGAAATCATTCCTCTGTAGTACACTTGAACTTGTTCATGCAATTGGTCACTGTTTCACATATGACATTGTTTGCATTTGAGTTATACTCATTTCATCACCACTGATGCATTCTGGTGTATGCTTTGAGTCACTGTTGCAATGCTTCTTTTGGCCTGCACATTCATGTGCCACTGCCTGGTGGTTGCACTGCCCACCTGTAGCATTGCTCGTATCCCAGTTTGGTTGCATTTCGACTGCTGATCTTGGCAGTGTTGAATCTTGTTCATTTGTGTAGCATACTTGTTATATACATATATACACTGCTGCATGATATCTGGAGCTTGCTGCCTATGTTCAGTTGAATCTTGGTTGATGTTTGGTTTTGTGATTTCTGGTTAATTGCAGTTTTATTTGAACTGTATATTTCTGTAGCACCATGGTGTACTACTACCTTCATGTCTTTCATGTGCACACTCTCTGCTGCCTTGACCTGTTGCAACTGCACTTTCCATGGAGGCATTCATTTTCTACTATTCTGATTATTGCAGTGTTCATTTATGGTTATTTAAAACCATTTCATTGTTGAAGTTGTGATACTTGATGTTGCCCTTGTTTGACTCAGTTTCATTCCTCTTTGAGTCTTTTGTGCTTTGCATTTATATGTTTACAAGTACATTTCATATACTTGTCGCCATTCATGCAAAATTCTGTTGCATTCCTCTGGTTCATTTCATTTTGGAACCACTGCTTTGTGACCCTTTACACTGGTATTTTTCACTGTGGCATTGTGTTACCTTATCATGTGATGCATTTGTGTCCTGTATATGCCTTGATCATTGTGATGATCATTGTGCTGCCTGGCCCTACTATTTGTGCAGCCTACTTATTTGCACTTTCTCATTTGAGTATACTTCTTCTCGTGCACCTCTGTCTCTTTTTGTCATGTGCAGTTTGTTATGTACATTCATTGTGTACATCTTTTATATTTATTGGTTACATCATCACTGTTGTGGCGCGGCAGTGCACGCAAGCGTGAACTGCAGCCACACGGTATTTATTGGTTACATCATCACTGTTGTGGCGCGGCAGTGCACGCAAGCGTGAACTGCAGCCACACGGTATTTATTGGTTTCATCATCACTGTTGTGGTGCGGCAGTGCACGCAAGCGTGAACTGCAGCCACACGGTATTTCTTTGATTAATATTCTATCTGGTTTTGATTTTAGGATATTTTTCGTATTATTACTGCTTCTATGCACTAATAACTGAGTTTGAATTAGACTGACCCGGGTATTATTTTCTTTTGAATTTAATACTCGGGTCAGACCGAGTATTCACAGGTTGTAGATTTTTAGCTTCGGGTTGCTGCTTGAGCTATGAAGTTCTTTCATATCTTTTGGAGTAGTCGTCATGTATAGTAGTCGATGTAATTGTATATGAAGATATGTATTCATGTATATTATATTGAAAATGTACTTGTATGTATAACTTCCTGAGTCGACTGTTGTAATTGTATCATATGTACCGTATCAAATGTATTGTAACTGCCATCAGTTATTATATATATGAGATTTTTCTGTTCAATCTGTGTTCCGCATTTATTTAAAAATCTTCTGTGTTATTGTGGATCTTGTTAGACCACTTCTCTGATAAACACTTTTAAGTGTGGTATATTCATATCTATTTCCGCCGTTGTGATATGAATTATCTGTGACTGATTTATGTTATGCTTATTTCTATATTCGTTTCCGAAGATTATATATAGCCACCGCGTGATAGCTTTGAGTTTGCATCGGTATGTCGGATTTCCTCCATAAATGAAATGCATGCTATACTGTCTGACATATCGGTGCTCGCGCAAAGAAATTATACGGATGGTCGCTCCTCAACAGCCTTATTCTCCGTGCTAGTCGACAGCATTACATCGTAGTGTTCTTGGCTAGCGTGGGTATAGAGGTGGGGCGTCACAATTAATTAATTCATGAAATAGGAAAGTTGAATTAGTTAAATTAGAATTCAATTGTGATTTAAATTTGCAGATAAATTCAAGTAAGTAGAAATAATTGAAAATTTCCTTGTTATTGATAAAATAAATTCGAGATGAATTGAGAATGAAAAGTTGAAATTTAAAATGGATAAGTGAATAAAACTAATTTAATTAAATTAGTCTATGGAATGGAGTTGATAAATGAAAATCAAATCAAGGATTTAAGTTTGCAAGTGTTACAAGGAAAAATAAATTTGAGTTTTGAATTGAAATAACTTGAAGAAAATAAATAATAAAGAGTAAATGGAGTTGGTATCAATTTAAGTTAGTTATAAACTAGATTGGATATACAATTAAGTGAATATCGTCGAATTTGCATAGAAATGGTTGTCGTTTGACGCAAACGTGATGGTATAAAATTCTATGAGTTAATGAAAGCCAATAAAATTGATTTTTGAATCAATTGAAATGGATATGAGTTCGTTTCGTTTAAAAATGAATGAATAAAAGAAAGTGTGTTGTAAACCATTGAAATTGAATAGAAATGGTATGGAATGTAGTTGTAAGCACTTAAATTTTTATTGAAACCTTATAAATTGCTTATGGGAATTATTTTGAGTGCATTGCTTATGAAAACTATGTGTTTATCATCAAAAATAAGTGAAATGTAAATAAATTTCCTATATATGTCACTTACGTGTTTAAATTGAGTAAATACAGGTACGGGAGGGTCATTTGGCTGGATTTGGTCGCGCTAAAATGCTAATAATAAACCGCCTTTCTTAAAAATGCTAAATAAGGTATGCTTACGCAATAAAAATAGGAAATATGAACTGTTTTTGTTTTTCCGACCGGGTGGGTCGATGTATATATATTTATATCTCTTGTCAAATTGAAAAAGCTCCTCCGTACAAAGGAGACTCTGTCAAAATTTTCCGAAAATTTTGGGAGATAGAAAAAATTTGGGAAATTTTTTTGTTAGTGACAAAAGATTTCAAATTGGAAATTGAAGTAAATTAGTGAATGAAACTAATTTAAAATAAGAATATGAATCAATTATAATTAAAAGATAAAATTCAATATTTAGAGTAGAAGATAAATTGAATTCAAATAGAATTGAAATTGTGAATTAAATTCAAAGGAAATTGAAAATGCAAGATTGAATGATAATGGATATATGACTTCAATAGTGAAATAAAAATGGTATAAGAAGTATATATTGAAATTCCATAAAGGAATGTGCAAAAATGATATCTGAATGTTGTAGTTGGATATTATGGCTAGCAAGATATATAGGTGTATTAAAGGAAATGGAATTGGGATTTTGTTTTCGAAGATAAAATTGAATTGCTCAACAAAAAGGTATGTATTTAAATTTCAGTATGAAATTTGGTGATTTTCTTGTCTAGCCACTTGGCTTTTTGTTTTCTTTTGGAATTTAAGGGCCTGTGGTGCCATTTTGTAGTCGTACCGAGCTAGCCGCGCAAAGGAGACATTGGTGAAATTTTTCAAAAATTTACGGAGTTAGAAAAATTTTGAGAAAATTTTGAAAGTTTGAAGTTTGAATTTAAATTTAAATTTAAATTGTTAAAGAAAACAATGTTGTATGAAACTTATAATTGAAGTTAGGAAGTTAGTTGAATTAATGATGGGTCTTAAATAAAAAGATTTGTTTTGGTAAGATGATAAAACTATTTGGATTGGGAAAATAATAAATGGGTTAAGGATCATTCTTCCTAACTAGTGATTTCGGGATGAAATTCTTTTAAGGGGTGAAGGATTTGACGACCCGGAAATTTTTAACATTTGAAATGGAATATTTAATTGATTTTAAATATTTGGAGGTTAGTTTAACTTGAATTTCGGATATAAATATGACTGTGGCAATTAAATTATTGAATTTAATTTATTAAAGTTGGATAAAAATTTGAATCTTCAATTTTAAGCTTGTTAAAAATAATTTAATGACTTAGAGAATTCATATCGATGTTGGACACTTTAGAATTTGATTTGGAAATGTTTTGTTTAGTTTTGAATTTATATCGGTTAAATCGATATTTAAAAAAATAGCCTTCCGAGGCACAGTCTCGGATTTCGACAAAACCAGTTCTATTGGATCCGTAATATTGTATTATTATTAGATTTCAATTTTCGTAATGTTTGAAGTTGTCGTTTGGTCATACGATTAGCAAACGCGTTGAAGATTTAATCAAAATTTAATTTAATCTTCTCCATACGATCAAATTGGAGCCCAGAATTTGTTCTATTGGGTCCGCAATAGGGTTATAACATTATAAACGCCTAGCGGAACACCTCGATAGGAGGTCGCAATTCTAAGCCACACAATCGAGACGTTTTCAATTTAAATTATATATATATATATATATATATATATATATATATATATATATATATATATTCCCCTACATCCCAACATATCGCTGCCTTTCTTTCAAATCAAAACTCTTGCCTTCAAATCGTTGTCTCCACTCGTACAAGGCAACATTATCGTGTTTCTCCTTCTTCTTTAATGTTTTCACAGCCGAACATTTCAAAATCAAAATTCAGAACAGAAAATAAATTAATGGCAGAACGAAATCTCTTCGCTCGAGCCCCTCCCTCCTCTCAATCTATCGATTCCTTTCCTCCTCTCTGTTGAAAAAATAGCGAGCCTCTCCAGTGGAATGAACGAACAAACGAAATCGATTTCGTTCTTAATAGAACAAAGAGACGGGTCAAAGCCGATTTCGATTGAGATTTGGATTTTGCTTTGCGTGGGTTTCGAGTTTGTGGCAGTGGGTCAGTGTTTGCGTCGTCGATAAGGGAAGGCTGCGATTTGGATTCGAGGTCACCGTGGCGTGCGATTACAGGAAGGAGATTTGGAAGTGGCGTGGTTGGCATCGAGCTCATAAGCGGATTGGCGGCGCGACGTGCTGTTGCACGATCAACGAGGTAGCTCGCGATCAACGTAAATGGCAAGGCGTCGAGGTGGGGGTATGGGCTTGCGCTCGATTGGGGTATGACCTTTCCTTTTTATGTTCGATTTTTTATATTTACAGTAGGAAAATTTCACTTTGCTGTTTACAGAAAAGAAATATATATATATATATATATGTGTGTGTGTGTGTGTGTGTGTGTGTGTGTGTGTGCTCAGAAGTTATATATACATGCAAGTAGGAAACAGTAAAACAGTTTGTTTAATTTAATAAATATGATTTTGGGAGATGAAAAAAAAACCTATACACATTTTTGTATCTACTTGTTTAATTTTGAAATTAAATATATGTTGGAGGCAGATTTATTTAATAAACTTAATTAATTATTTTAGTCACTAAAGGATTTTTCAAAGGAAAATTTTTGGTTCAAATTAAATTATTAGTTAATTAATAGAAATTGGATTGTTCGATTGATTCAAATATTTATTAAATCATACAATTGATGTACAAGGTTTAAAACCGTGAAGAAATCAAGCCGAAATGGAAATGGATTGCAAAATAAAAAGGGCAAAGGTGAGATTTTCTCACTCAAATTTAATAATTGAAAATTTCAGTTATTGATTGATGTTTGAATTATGATAGTTAAAATTGATTGACTGTGTGCTTGGGTGATTGATTTATAATAATTATTCACTAGATGATATTGTATATATAGTGGTATACAGTATATATTGGGTGATTGATTTCCCGCATTATATAGCGGATGAAACCCTATTGCGCCGCATAATAGCGGATGATATTTTATATATCTCATATACCGCGATATTCCACCTTGAAGTGGAATCGGTATTTAATTGTTATACTAACGTCTGTGGATGTAGGGAAAACAGGTTGGAGGGATCCAACTGGATTCCTCAAACCTTTGAATTTGTTTCAATATATTATGTGTTGATTTATTTAAAATCTGTGTGTGATTTTATTGTGATAAAAATCTTTGAAGGCTAAAAAAATTAGCCGAATATATAAAATGTTTAGTGAATGGATTCCAAGTAATAATATTAAAAAGTTGAAGAATTTATTTTAAATACGGTTTTTAAATAATTTGTAAGAGATAAAGGAATCTATTTTAAAAATAAATTCGGAAAATTTATTTGGTGTTAAAAGAATAAATCTTTGGGAAATCAATTTGGAATTTGATTTGGTGTTTAAAATAAAAATTTGAAATCAAATTGGAAATCGATTTGGTGTTTGTATACGATCCTTGAAATCAATTTAAAAAAAATCATATATAAGTAAATATTTGGGAATTTATATTCACAATGAGAATTTTATAAAAGAAAGGGATTATTTTAAAGACTAAATTGGTATTTGATTTAGAAATTGGATATTTAAATAGTTATATCCTATCTACTAATTTTATCGTAAAATTAGTTTTGGACTTGAATTTTTATATGAGACATTAGTATAATATTTTCATAACTAATATTTAAATAAATGTTTTAAAATAATTTATCTAAATGTTTTCAAGTATTATCTTGGATAGGTAATTTAAAGTATTTTAGAATATTTGAACTCGGCAGATTTTCAGTGGAAATGAATAAATATTTGGAAATATATTCTGCGTAGGAAAATGCCTTGAAATTTGTTTCCAAAGGATTGAAATGTGAATAGTGATTTGAAATTTGTTTTCAAATGGTTGACGTGTTAAAAAAAATATCTTGCGAAGATATTTTGAAAATAATAATTGAAAAATTATTGAAATCTCGGTGATTGTTGTGAATATTTATTGATAGTTAAATAACCGACTATCAATACTGGCTTTTAAATGACATTAGAATTTCGATGCGACCGGGGGTCGGATTCCAAGTCGATATCCGAAAACCACATCGAACCTTTGTGATTGTGATGGGTCTTTTATTTAAAAGATCAAAGTGAAAATTGTTGTGATTTGTTGAAATCTGAATATAACACTTATTTTTTAAAAATAAGCGATCGTTATTCGGATTAGCCGGGAGAGGACCTTGTGTCATAAAACCCATTCCGAATAATGATACGACGAAGTGAGATTGCATTTGAAGACGTCGTTGAAGACTGGGTATTTTCGAAAACGAAAGGATTACCTGTCGAATGTCTCTGCACCGGGCTGCTCCAGTATAGAGATTTTATCACCTTTGTGATGGGGATTCCAGACGTGATTTGTGAATATCCGGATTTGCACGGGCTTCTTTGAAGCGCCTTCAGTTCCGTTCGATCCCGGAACGGACTCGTATGGATGTGTGTCTGACATTACACTTTGGGGTGTAAAGCTGGTTTCTATCAAATACATTTCTGTTGGTGGCGGAGAATTTATTCTCTTAGCTTAACACCCTTCTCTGAGACGTACGAGCTCAGAGGTTATGTAGTTGATGGTTACTAGTGATGCACTCCCAATTTGGTAATGTGGCATACGAAGTGCTGCTGATCATTTGTTGATCAAAGCATGACTTTGTGAAAAGTGTAGCCTTGTGGACGAGACTTCGTCGGACCTCACGCCCCGAAAATGGTCGAAACAGGAAAGATGCGGCAAGGTTATGAGGGTCGCGCCCTTTAGGTTATGCCATTTTCCACACAGGCAGCCTAGAGTCAGGTTATCATTATTCTGGAGCGAAGTCTATCAAGAAGTGCGGTGGAGTTATGGAGTTCAAGCTGGATGGCGAGACGTATCATTATACTACATATTACCCGCTGCGTTGGGATTGCTTTTGCTGCAAGTTCAGTTTACATATGGATTAGTTGTCATAAGTGTTGTATCTGTTGTTGTAAACTCTGATAATGTAATGTGGTGTAATGTAATAATTGATATAGTTCTTTGTTTTAAAGATATTCATTTATCCATTATATTTGTTGCGCTGCGAAATGTGAGATTCTGTTATTGTTTCTAAAACCATTGATAAAATCTTTTTAAAACTCTTTTTATTAACTTTCAAAACCATTGATAAAACTCTTTACAAATTTATAAAACCATTTATAAAGCTCTTTTATAAATTCGTAAAACTATTTATAAATCATCTTTATAAATCTATAAATCCGTTTAAAAAACTTATTCTTTTAAAAAAGTCTTTTATAAATTTCCTTTATAAAAATTCTTTATAGAAATTACTTTATAAATATGTTTCCAAAGTTCACTTTATATAGCCTTTATAAAAATCCTTTATAAATTCAAGACTCCATTTTCATTTATAAACTCTTTTTTAAACGAAATTCCTTTATAAATTAATTTATTATTTATAAATATAATTAATTTAATTAATAAATTAATTTTAAACATAAATAAATGAAAAATGATTATTATTTACTTCGAAACATTATTATATAACCGTAATTACGAACAATATAAATAAGTAATGAATATTAACTTTAAAAACATTTTAAAAAAGATAACTAATAATTTAAAACATTATTAAATAAACTATAGTAATCAATCCTAAGACATTATTATAGTAAGTAATTATTTACTTCTAAAACATTATTAATAAATAATAATTATTATCTTCAAACAATATTAATTATTTAAATAAATAACTTTTAACAATATAAAAATATTGATAAATAACCTTTAAAAAAAATAGATTTAAATAAATAACTTTTAAACATTTTTAAATAATAATTAAACAATTTTAAACAATATTAAATAATAATTGAACAACTTTAGAATATAATAATTAAATAACTTTAAATATTATTATATAATACTAAACCAACTATAAACCGTTTCTAAATATATTATAAACGACGAATAAAAAGGTTGGAGTGAGCAGAGAGGCTTCAAAATCCATTGTAAACAAAATGTCCTAGAAAACCCAAAAGTCAGATTTAAAATCATTCTCTAAATCAAAATCATTTTTAAGCCCAATAGTAAATAATAGTGTTCCAAAATACTAAATTAAGGCCAACTGCCACCAAACACTTGAACAATGTTATTGATTTTTATCACTATAGGGGTTTAGTTTTTGAACATGTAATAATGTCATAATGTGACGACCCGGAATTTCTAACAACTTAAATTGGAATTGTTAATTGATTTTAAATATTTAAAAGTTAATTTTAACTTGAATGTCAAAATATCAATATTTATTTGATAATTAAATTATTGAATTATATAGTTTAAATATTGAATCATATAATTTGAAATTGGGTAAAACACTGAATCTAGAGTTTCAAGCCTGTTAAAAATAATTTGAAGGCTTATAAAATTTATATTGATAGCACTGAAGGTAGTGAAAGTGTTGAAGTTGAATTTGGAAGTGTTTTGTTCCGTTTTAAAATATATCGTTTAAATTAAATTTAAAAAATAACCTTCCGAGGCACAGTCTCGGAATTTGACGAAACCAATCCCATTGGATCCGTAATAGTTAGTTATTATCGGATTTCAATTTTCGTAGCAATCGAAGTTGTCGTTTGACCCTCGCAACTCAAAACGCGTAGAGCTATTTTAATCAATTTAATTTAAATTGATCGTTTACTTCCGTAACTCGTGCTTATGATTGAATTAGCTTCCGAAACACATTCCATTGTGTTCGTAATGTGGGTAAAACCTTATAATCGCCTCGTGGCATTCCTTAAGAGGAGTTCAAAATTTAATTGGCGCTTAACGAGACGTTTTGAAGTTTTATAATATAATTAAATTTAATTAGCAAGATATTTTCTTTTACAATGTCGTGCTCAAGAAGCTTTCCACCGTCCTATATGTCATCCCGTCCCCGCTCTTTATTCTCTAATCTTCAAGCAGAATAAAAAAAATGGCTGAAGCCGGCCTCCTCGAAATCGAAAATCATTTTCTAAATGAAATTCGAAATCTCGTTCAAATGAATTGCTCTCATTTGGGAAAATGAACGAGCTATTGCACGAGTTCGACGACCTCAGTTGCAACAAGGAAGGTGAGGGATTTTTCTGGGCATGGCGATGTCAGAAGCGAGCTTCGGTGGAGGCAGGGTTCGCTGAAATTTTTGGGGACGTCGCTTTCGAAGTGCAGTGCCGAGCAACAGGAAGGATCGCGAGTTGGAGTCGCGATGTCAACGGTCGATGAAGTAGCATGAGGATGTCGATTATGCAGTAGGATGTGGCCGCGCAGAGGGGTTTGAGCAAGGGTTTCGGCTTGCGAATGATCAAGGTAGTGAGGGGGGATTGCAGTCGCGAGTGGAAGACAAAGCAGGAAGGGTTGGGGTAGCGATGTCGTTTCTGGCCTGAAGGGTTTTGGTTGTAAGTGAAGTAACTGCAGACATGAGGCAGCAAGGTATATGCATTTAAATTTATTTAATTTAATTAATGAATAAGTATACATGTGAAATTTTATTTTTATGTAAAGAAAATTTAAAACAATTCTGTTGATTTTATTGTAGTACATGTATATAGAGGCTAGAAAGAAATTTTTTAAATGTTGAATATTTATATAAAATTAGATTTTTAGGAAACTATAAATTAATTTTAGTATATGGGTTTCAAAAGAAGAGGAATAATTACTATTTTTTTGGGAAATTTGT
This sequence comes from Allium cepa, assembly GCA_030765085.1. Lineage (NCBI taxonomy): Eukaryota > Viridiplantae > Streptophyta > Magnoliopsida > Asparagales > Amaryllidaceae > Allium > Allium cepa. The sequence goes on from CM060931.1 coordinate 63,035,874, forward strand.
TCGAATAAAATATTTGGTGAATAAAATTTATTAAACTGTTTCAATTAACTTATTTAATTTCTGGACTAAAATATATGTTTAAGGTGATTCTTAGTTTAAGAATTTAAGTCAATTTATAAGTTAAATTAAATAAATGAATGATAATAAATTATTGATTTAAAATTCAAGTGTTATTTAATTTATATTATATTTATAAAAGGTCTTAACTGAGAAGACAAAATCGAATTGGAATGGATTGCAAACAGCAAAATCAAAGGTGAGTAGTCTCACGCTCTGGATTTTATTTAAATTTAAATGGTTAAATTTAAATAATTGGATGAATGATTGAATTGTTTGGATGTGTATTGATGATCTAGTGATTTTAGATTTGGTAGTTTCTCGAGTTAATTGTGGTTTGACTTGAGGTATTTGGGTTTTAAATGGTTTTGAACTTAAATCATAAATAAGAAAATGGTTCTGTTTAAAATCAAATAGGGTTTAATGATTTGGGTTAATTAGTTAAGTTTATAGTAAATTGGAATGATCATTGGGTGGTTTAATAAGTAATTACCAAAATGTGATTAATAAAATATAATTACTTTGTGAAATTAATCAATAGATTAATTAAAATAGTAAATAAAGGAGTAATTAATTTAATTAATGAAGTAGATAAAAAAAGATAGTAAATTACTGGTTGAGTTAAATCAAGAGTGATAAATATTTATGATTTAATTAATGATTAATTATTTAATGTAATTAATTTAGATTAGGATAAGTTATAATATAGCTTGAAATCCTTAATCTATATAATTAGTGATGTAATCAAAGATTGATTAATTAAGATTGATTAACCCATAAATAATGACCTATGAAAAATTAACTAATATAATTAACTAAGGATTAATGTAATTAAAATTGTTAATTAATTTATGAAGTAATTAAGATTACTTATTGAATTTGGTTAAGAATAATTAATATCATGAAATTAAATAAAGATAATTACTTGAATGTAATTGAAAATAATTAATCCAGGGTGATTAATTAAGATGAATAATGAAGGGTTGACTAATTAATTGATTTGGAATTAATTAATGTTAAATGAAGGAATCTAAGTGATTGAGGTTAGAAATTCAATTAGAATCAATTGAATTAATTTGGAAGTGATAAAATTTGCTTATGAATGATTGATTGATATTGGATGCTTTGAATGAGTTGATGTCTCTGATATGAAATGTTTTGTATTTCATTTGGATAGATTGTGTTAGAATGACATGGAACTCGAAGAGGCCAGTGTCGGGTATTAGAAATACCCGAAACCACTTCAAATGTTTATAGATTGATACGAAAAATCTATTGGCTGGAATGAAATGATTTAAGTGAATTGGACTATTTAATCTAAATTCGGTAATTAGGAATTGATGGGTGAAATCGGTGATGTTTATAGAAAATTGTGGCTTGTGAATTGCTTCGAGTTATCCCGGGTTTATATAAGTTGAATGCTTTGTATTCCATATTAGTTGGGTTTACTCACGATGTTTTCCAGCCTGACCCGGGTGTTAGTTTGGTGTAATGCTCGGGTCAGACCGAGTATTATAGATTTTCAGGTAGGGACGTTCTGGAGCTCAGGCGGCGAGCTGGATGACAGGAACGTGTAGAGTATTTTCCGCTGTATTGTAGTATTGTAAATCTGAGACATGTTGATTTGTATATGTCTAGTGTTTGAGTATATGTGTAACTCTGATGTATTAAAATTGTAATTGACACATATAGTATCCTTCTATAAACTGTTATTATTTATTATATTTTATCCGCTGCGAATGTGAGATGTTGTTTCCGATCTTCTTCTTCTATCTCTTTCTTCTTTTCATAACTATCTGGAATTTTCGGGTGCGAAAATTTTGGGTCGTTGCATTTGGTATCAGAGCTGAAAGGTTAAGCGAGAACCTTGGCTCTGGTGGGGGTTACTCATTAAATAGAGTCTGAAGTACTCTAGAATGAGTTATGTTTATATATATATGAGAGCGTACTTGTTATTTCTTATATAAAGGTTTCAAATGATTTATATAAAAATATATTTTGATATATAAAGTAATATTTCCTTCTAATAAATATTACGGTGATTGGTTGTTAAATTATTGAGATTAAAATTAAGAAGTAATATAATGCGACCAAATTGAAGACTTGAATTGGAATTTAATACAACCAAATTAAAATTTAAATTACTTGATAATGAAATTCTAAATCTGGTCCCAGAATTTGAAAATTTGTTTCAAAGTAATGAAAAATAATAAATAAGAATTATTTTGATAACTGGGACTTGTTGCAAACAATGGGATGCGATACCCAAGGTGATAAGTTTTTAAGTGGGAAGATTATTATTGTAAAGTTTAAGGATTGAATGTGGTTGATTGGATTAAGTAAATTGAATTTAACTTGGGAGAAGTTAAATAAGTTTAAATGAAGAACTTGAATTAGAAATTTTAAGATGAAATTGGAATTTAACTTGGAAATTTAAATGGTCAATTTGAATTGGTAATTTGTGTGATCTCAAAATGGGTTTTAGATCTGGAAATTGGAAATGGATGGACGTTTTAAAATAAAATGGATAATATCATCCTATTGTTATTAAAATCCTTAAATTGCGAATTGGATTTGTTTAAATGAATCAGAAATAAAGTGTGATAATATATCTATTATTGAGATAAAAAGGAAATCAAACTTTAATTTGAAATTAAGGATATGGAATAACTTTAAACTGAAATTTTTTGGAGAAAGACGGGTATGTAGCGCGAGACTACATAGCCGGTTAGATATATATATATATATATATATATATATATATATATATATATATATATATGAAAAGCAGTATAATAGCCGATCAACATGCTTGATCGGTAGCACCATCAGCAAAATAAAAACTACATCAAAACCCCTAAGTCATGTTACGAACAAGCAAAAAGAACCAGAACATCAAAACAAAACAGCAAGTTGTTAGGGAGATAAAGTCTTCTGCTATCAAGCACCTCCGGGAGGAAAATCTGTACTACTGCATTGTGAGTTAGCCGGCGACGGACTTCGATAGGGTAAGCGAAGCCTGAAAGGCGCTGAGTGGCTGCAACCTGTATATAGATTGAATAGGTGAGATATACGCCTGCATAGGCCATCAAGATGTGATGTAGGTTTACCAAACACTCGAGCATTTCTCTCTTTCCAGATACACCAACAGAAGATAGAAATGAGTATGTCGAGGTTAGGATCATGTGAGTTGTTCTGCCAGTAATCGAAAATGATGGGCCTGTCAGGAACAAATCCAAGTGTATGGGCGCTAGAGGCGGCCCAAACTGAGTAAGTGATGTCACAATGACTAAACAGATGGTGGATGCTTTCATTATGTTCTGAGCAGAAGACACAAAGTGGATTGATTTGAATAAGAAAACGAGTGAGACGATCTTTAGTGTTGACGCGGTTGTGAGAGAGGCACCATTGAAAGAATACAACTCGGGGCTGAATTGGGCATTTCCAGAGTTTGGAGAAACCGAAGGAGAGACCGGGGTTGGTCAGAAAGGCGTAGCATGAGGCGACAGAGAATCCTTTGGAGGGTGCAAGCGCCCAGATGACTCGGTCTGGATGAGAGGAGAGGAGAGTAGATCGAAGGATGATGGAGGCAGAGATAAGGTCGGAGAAGGTGGCAGGGCTGAAAAGAGAGGAAGGGCAAAGAGAGTCAGGGCCAAGATGAACACAATCGCTGACTGTAATCGTCGGATCGAACGAGTGGAGGAAGAGATTATATAAGACTTTGGCGAGGGGGAGCTGATCAAGCCACGTGTCGAACCAGAAAGAGCAGTTTTCACCATTGCCAATGGTCATGTGGAATAAAGATTTGACACGAGGTAAGCATTGAATCACTCCCGCCCAGAAAGGTGAGGGTCTTATGTTTGGAGGATAGTGGAGGATAAGGTGGATTTTGGAGCGATAGTATTGCGAAAGGACCAAATCTTTCCAAATGTAATGATCGGGGCAGAGACATTTCCAAAGCCATTTAGCTAAAAGGGCGATATTGAGGGCACTGAGGTTAGGGATGCCCAGGCCCCCATGGCGTTTATGCAAGCAAACGGTATCCCAGCTAACTAGTCTTTTAACACCACCCCCGTTCCACAGGAAGTTTCTCCTGATTTTGTCTAAACGATTAATGACCCAAGAAGGAAGCTTATGGAGTGACATCCAGTATGGTGGAATGGCAGAGAGTACAGATTTAACGAGGACAAGACGGCCCGCGGTGGATAACGAGTGGGCCTTCCAGCCCGAGAGCCTGGAACCAATTTTGGAGATGAGGGGGAGCCAATCAGATCTGATGAGCTTGGTGGGCCGGAGGGTTATGCCGAGATATGACAGTGGGAAGTCTGTTATCTTGCAGTTAAGCATAGATGAAATGTAAGGACCCAGGTGATGTGATTTACCTAGCATAATGGCTGAACTTTTGCTGAAATTGATTGAGAGACCAGATATTCTTTCAAAGGAGTATAGTGCTACTTTTAAGCAGTGGATAAATGTTTGTTGGGGGGATGCAAATATGATAGTGTCATCTGCGAACTGCAGGTTGGAGACTGACACCGACGAACCAGGAGGGGAGATTCCTGAGAATAGGCCATTAGCTGAGGCCAATTTCAGCATTCTGTTAAAGACATTAGCCACTAGAACGAAGATCAAAGGTGAAAGGGGGTCACCCTGTCTCAACCCCCTAGCTGATTTGATGTGACCACCCGATACACCATTAATCGAAACCGTAGAGATGCTCGAGTAAAGAATATGTTTAATCCAAGAGCACCAAGTGGAGGAAAAGCCTCTGTGTGTCATAAGCTCGAGAATGAAGTCCCAGTTTACAGTGTCGAAGGCTTTGGTAAAATCGAGCTTGAGAAGAACTCCAGGCGTAGCAGTGTGGTGACAGAAAGAGATGATTTCTTGGGTCGAGGCAATACAATCCATGATGTTCCTTCCTAGTATGAAGGCCGATTGTTCAGAGCCGACTAGAGGGGCGATGACACTCTGGAGGCGGTTAGCAAGGACCTTGGTGATGATCTTGAAAGTTGTATTGAAGAGGCTGATTGGACGGTAATCGGGGAGTGAGTTAGCGCCAGGGACCTTGGGGATGAGGATAATTTTAGCATAGTTTAATCTTGAGATGGTGGAAGGGTCAGATTGGAATTCTCTACACATTTCTAGAATGTCATACTTGACCAAATTCCAGAAATGTTTGAAGAAAATAGGACCGAAACCATCCGGGCCAGGCGCTTTATCATCTGCCATATCATTTAACGCATCCCATACTTCTTCTTCAGCAAAGGGGTGGTCAATGTGGATGCTGGGTTGGGATGGATAGAGGAGTGACCAATTGATATCAGGGAGGGGGGGGGGAACTCTTACCGAGGATGTCTCTGAAGTAGTCGGTGAATAGCCGGAGGTGGTCGGACGGGTCCGAGAAAGAGGAGTTGTCATGAAGCAGTTCTGAGATAAGAAGCGATCTGCGGCGCCCACTGGCCATTCGATGAAAGTATGAGGTGTTTTTGTCTCCATCTTTTAACCACCTCTCTTTAGATCTCTGTTTCCAGCCTATTTCTTCTTGTTTGATCAGTCTATCCAGATCTGATTCTAGGAATAGGAGGCGAGCCCGGTCCGAGTCAGATAACGGGTTAGATTCTTCCATGATGTTGAGTTTTAGAATCTCATCCTGGGTAGATGAGATTTGTTTGCGGATGGATCCCCAGATAGATCTGGCCCATGGTCTGATGATTTTTCTGAGGGAACGAAGTTTGGATACAATTCTGGCGGAGGCCGAGTGAATTGGCGATGGCTGGGACCATAGTTGGTAGATGAAATTGTCGAAAGAGGGTTCCATTAGCCAAAGGCGTTCGAATCTGAAGGGACGAGAGATGGGGGACCGAGATCCAGTGTCTAAAATGATGGGGCAGTGATCGGAAATCAATGAAGCCAAACCGGAGACCGAGGAAAGGGGGAATAGATCTTCCCATGAGGAATTATAAAGGAATCTATCAAGTTTAGCTAGGGTGGTGATTGATCTGCGATTGGACCAAGTGTAATGGCGGTTATTGATCGGAGGGTCTATGAGGGAACAATCGTTGATAAAGGAGTTGAAGGAGTCTGAATCTACTGAAAAGCTATCCGAGTTGCGTTCAGAAGGTGATCTAGTTGTGTTAAAATCTCCTCCAACGATCCAAGGGCCGTTGAGATAAGAGGCAAAGGAGAAACATTCCGCCCAGAGTTTACTTCTTTCTTGTGAACTTTGTGGGCCATAAATGTTGGTGAAGAAGAAGACAGTGTCAGATTGGATGTGTCGAAGGATTACGTGTAAAGCAGATGAGTGAGAAGAGGTGCTGCAATGGGTCCAAACTGCTTCATTCCAGGCAGTGATTAACCCTCCTTTGGATCTCACTGCGTTTATATGGGCCCAACCCGTTAGGGTTGGCCCACCCATGTGTGTGATGTAAGATTGAGGGGGATCAGATATTTTTGTTTCTTGTAAGAAAAGAATGTCTGCTTTATGTGGGGTTAGGATAAGACTAACTGCATGTCTTTTGTGTGTGTCCCCCAAACCCCGAACATTCCACGAGACTACTTTCATTGGGAGAGAGAAATTCTCTCTGATTCTAGGGCTTGCATGGCCCGATATTGCTCATCATTTAAACTCACTCCCATGCAACGACCCATTTTTTATTTAAACTTTTATTGGAGGAAGAAAAAATAACAGTTTTATAGAAACTACCAGGAAGAGAAGAGGCGCGACTGATTCTTGAGCTCCAGCGAACGATGGCAGGCGAAAAGCATCCCAGCTGGTCAGGTTCAGGGGTCTGGTGGCTGGAATTGTGAGCGATGGGGGGGGGGGGGCTTGGACATCAACAGGGATAAGCGTGGTCGTAGGATCATGATTGGAAGGGTCAACAGAGGGTTGTGAAGGTATGGGATTCATGACTGCTAATGGGGTACTTTGGGAGTTTGGGTTAGGGTGAAGAACGAGGGCCGGGGAGAAAGGTGGGATACTAGGGATAGGGTTGGAAAGGCCAATGGGGGAGAGTGGAGGATCCCGGTACATATCATCGGCGGCTTGGGTGTTTGGGTTGGGGATAGCTGCAAGGACATCCGGTGGATCCAACGGCCAGGGATTCATACCCAGTGGGCCATCGACTTCTTGGGATGCTTGAAGATCAGCCACGGGCAGGGGCAGTGGGATGGATGGTTCTAGGAACATGGCATCCAGGCGGTCCTCACTCAAGTCGACTGGGTGACCGACATCGTCAAAGTCTCTGATATCCATGTCATAATCGGCTCCCAGGAGCATTTGCTCCGGTCTGTGTGTAGGATGGGCATGTACCCAGTTTTCTACCGTGATGAGGTATTCCGCGTCGTTTAGGTGTACTATCAACGAGAAAGGATTGGTTACCCCCTTGTAAAATTGCAGACAGGCATGGAGAAATCTGTGGTCAATGTTTGCCCAGTCACAGTCATCGAAGGCGATAAATCTGCCAACCGTTCTGAGCGCCTCGCGAACCGCCATCGGATTATCTCGGAGGAATTCGGGGAAGCCGCTGATTCTGGCCCACGATGATGGTTCAAGTTCTGGGATTCTTTGGTCTGTGTCCTCCCATCTTTGAAGAAGGATCGAACCACCTGGCTTCCTTAAGAATTTTAGTTGAAGGGCTTGGTTACGGATGTCGAAGGTGGGGCAGCAGAAGATAAAGCGGTCATCTGCAAGTATCCAGAGAGGCCACTCTTCATGGCCAAAAGTATCCGAGAGAGTGCTGTGCAGAGTCTCGACGGACCAAAAGCCGTCAATGATCTTGGCAGTGAGATAGAGTGAGGAGTCCGCCATTGAAAATTTTCGTGTGGTATGAGAGATGGGATGAGTGTGAAGAGGATTATGAGAGGTAAGGGGTTGAGAAGGTTCGGGATGCTGCTGAGAGGCTTTTTGCTTTTCGAGATGTAATGATGACTGTGGGACCTTCACTGCAGGATTGAAAAGGCATTTGGACTTGTCTTTTGTGGAAAAGCTTCGGTTGGATTTATTGGGTTTAGGGAACTTTTTATTGGGACAGTGCGAGCTGGCATGTCCAAAAGAGCCACAAAGATAGCAAATCTTTGGGTCCCTACACGCCTTCGCCACGTGTCCCAATCCTGCGCACCTTAGGCATCGACCTTTCGACTTCAGAAATTCAATTGTAGTTTGAACGGATATGAAATCTGGTATCACCCTTCGTCGGAGCTGAGTTTGAGGAGGGTTGGGCAAGATCGGGGGTTTAGAACCCAGGGCCTGAGCATATGATTTAAATGTGGCTGGATTCTGTTGAGGGGTGACGAGATTGTCAGTGCCATAAGCGGGGAGCTTACGACCGGAGGGGTGAGCTGGAATTCGTGGGGAGTGGGACAATGATTTTGGAAGGGATTTGTAGGAGCTGGGGACGAAGGAGATCGGAGGTGGAGCAGAAGGGGATGGAAGGGGGCGAGCGGTTGAATTGGAGAGCGGGGGGGATTTGGAACACGCCTTTGTCGCCATTGTCGCCATTACTCTTTTTTATAAAGGAAGTGAATTATTAAGTTTGTAAATTAAAATTGTTTAAGAACTGGCTTCAAACTGGAAGATAAAATTTAATAATAAATTAAATTTTTAAAATTAAATTGTATTGAACTCTTATTTGAACCTTGAAATACATAAGTAAAGATAATTTAAAATGGAATTTTGAGAATTGGACTCAGAACCTTGAGAATTTAACTCGAATTTATATAATTCGAGATAGTTTAAATTCAAGATTGAAATTGAATTAGTTCAAAATTAAATTTGGTTTGCATTAATTGGATTGGTGATTGAAGATGTATAAGTTTAAAAATTTAAATGGGAAATTGAATTGGATTAAATTAAAATGATTTGAATTTGAAATGGGTTCAATTGATAATAATTCAAATTGATTGGAATAATTTGAAATTATAATTAAAGTGAACAAGATTAAAATGAAATGGAATTTGATTTAATTTGGAAAGAAAACAGGGTTGATTCAACTTGAATTGGGATTAAATAAATTTCAATGGAAATTAGAGTTATTCAAATTGGAATTGGATCAATTTAAATGGAAGTGTAAATTTACATTGAATTGTTGAGGGAAGTAAACAGTTGACTCTTGACTATTTTCAATATAAAGTGTTTCGATATAAACTTATTTTTCCTAAGCTATTAAATATATACAACCTTTCTTTCTTAAAGCCAGATTATTTTATACTTGTGCTACAATTATTTTTGGAGCTATTTAACCATTTTTCAACTGTTTCTAAACTAATTACTATTTTTCAACTATTTCACAAACTAATTTCTACTTTACAACTATTTTGCAATTATTTAAAATTCCTGAAACTATTCAACTATTTTCCGACTATTTTACAATTAGTTAACTATTTTACAGTTATTTTGCAAACTAATAATTATTTTTCAACTACTTATCTATTTTAAAAAATTTCAAGCTATTTTCTAAATATAAACTGGTCGGAGTTCAAACTGTTATTAATTAAATACCCAGCCGAGATACGAATTGAAGTGATAATTCAATGGAAATAAAGCGATTGTAAATAAGTAAATGGAAATTAAAAGAAATGTGAATAGAAAGGAAATTGATTTGGCTGATAATCAATGAAAATAAATATGTAGGATGTACGTATATTATTCTACTCGCATAGTGATTTGATCTAGAATCGAGCACAGAATTTTGAGATAGTTTATCGATCTGAGTTGGGATTTTTCACTCGATTTTCGACGGCAAGCCTGGATATGGATTGTTGATTGGTTCTGGATGTTCTCTATCATAGTTATGGCTATGCAAGGAGAATGACGGTTTCTGATCAAGAAACTAGATTTGTGTCCGCACTAGGAAGTCGGGTGGACGAGACTAGTTAGGAAGTGAAATTGTGTGATCGAGTGAAGCGATCAGATTGGTATATCGTACAGATGATATATGTACGCTGTACGGAGTTGAATGAAATTGACATTGAAAAGGATTTTTGAAGGTGTTTGAAGTATAAAAGGAGTTTTATACAAGTTTGAAAGGATCCAAAGTTTTTAAATTTTTATATATATAAAGGATCTTATAAAGATTTTGGAAAAAGGTTTTGGGAACCTTTGGATTTTGAAGGGCTTTTGATTTTTGAGTAAAATCAATACTAAAATTTGGAAAGCCTAGTTTGAGAATTATTGATTTTGGGATAATCGATTATGTGTAAAGGAGCCTTGTATGAGATCATACTAGGTGTATGATTTGAAAGATAATATATGTATAGTATAAGGTGTTTTGATGATGGCTCTGGGGAAAAGGCGCTCCCTTGAAATGAACTTCTCAGGAGTACCACCGGGTGGTGCTGCCTTGAGCCCCAAGGAGGGTTCTAAAGTTGATCCTGTGAGGAGTCCGGACAAAACTAGTTCCTGAGGATTATGAGTATTGTGTACCATAGCGAAAGTCGTGTGTGCCGCTGAGAGCCAACAGTCTGCGTTCGATTTTATATCGGTAGACTGCGACCTATGGTAACATAGCGAAAGTCGTGTGTGCCGCTGAGAGTCAATAGCCTGCGTTTGATTTTATATCGGTAGACTGCGACCTATGTAGGAGTGGAGAAGTTTCATTTCGACAGCGAAAATCAGAGGCCGCGGAGAGCCTAAAGTTACATGGACTTTTGCTGTGATGGCAACGTAACCCTGGAATGTAACTGCGATCTATCGTGGGTTCCATGGCGTAATCGAGAGGCCGCGGAGAGCCTACAGTTACATGGACTTTTGCTGTGATGGCAACGTAACCCTGCAATGTAACTGCGACCATGGATGGGGTGATGATTTCCAGAACATTCTCACCAAAGATATTTCCTCTATTTCAAAATGCTTTCAATATTTTCAATAAAATCATTTTCAGAAGTATTTTCACTGGATGTTGAAAACGGGTCTACCAAGTACTTATAGATTTTCAGTCCTATGCCTGATCAACGTATGACCGAATTTCTATGAGAACAAGGATGGACTGGTGGAGACATCGAGTTATAAGAAGTACTTTCCATAAAGAGCTATTTTATCAGTCAGATGTGAATTTAAAAGCATTTCTAAAATTTTTAAATAAAGATGTTGGAATTTTGGGGAAATAAAAGGAAATACAAACTGGAATTTTAATGAAGTGATTTTGTAATTAAATTCGAATATTGATTTAGAAGTTGGAAATAAGCTAAATGGTTAAATAATTGTTTGATTGAGTATGTTAATAAAATTTAACATTGGTAAATAAATGGATTGTAAATTAATAATGGAGTTTGGAAATGAATTAGAATTGTAGATAGAATTCGACTTGGATTTGAATAATATTTAATGAAATTTGCAAGTAAATTGGATATAAGAGAAGTGATTATAATAGAAATATTTTGGGTTGCAAAACAAAAACCAAGTGAATAGAAATAAATTGAGAATGGCCTTGTATTAATAAAATAAATTCGATAACGAATTAAGTAAGTAAATTAAAATTTTAAAATGGGTTAATTGAGTTAAATGAAAAATGGATGAAGTCTGATTGAATAAAAACTAAATCAAAGTTGTGATTGGAATTGGATTATCAGACTGAACTTAAGTTCGGTGGCATATTAATTTGAAGTATAAATGAGTTAAGTATGTTCTTGGATATTATTTTGATAAATTGAGAAGGTGAATTTAAAATTAAAATTTAAAATGGATGGGCTAACTGAATTTAATGGAAGTTGATTGAATGAGAATCAAATAGAAGTAAACTTAAGTTTGATGTTGGAATAGATTAAAGTAAATTCACTTAAGTTTAAAATTTATGGAAGCTTGGCTTCGAATAAGAGTGAAAGCCCATTAAATAAAAGCTTGGATTGAATTAATCTGGGAATGGCTAGAAGTATACAAGAATGGAATGTGTCGAGCTAAATAAATGGTTGGTGAATAAATTAGAAATGAAATGGAATTAAATACAGAATGAGTTGAAATTAATTTGACGTAGTTATAAACTAAAATAGATACTTTATTAAGCGAATATCGTCGAAATTGCATAACAATAATTGTCGTTTGGCGTAAACAAAAGTAATTAAATTTCTGTGAGTTGATAGAGATTAAATAAATTGGTTTTAGAATTAATTGAATTGAATATGAGCTTGTTTAGATTAAAAATAAATTGAATATAAGCACTTGAGTTGTAACCTAATAAAATTGAATGAAATGGCTTATGAGTTGGTTGAAAGCAATTGAATTAGGTTTGAAAACATATAAATTGCTTGTGGAAGTTATTTTGAATGCATTTCTTTTAGAATTGAAGTGTTATAGTTGTTTAAGTAAGAGAAATGTTATAAACTTCATATATATAGTGCTTATGTGTAAATTAAGTAAGTACAGGTACCTGAAGGCCGTTTGGCTGGATTTGGATTGCACTAAATGCTAAAATAAATAAGCTGCTTGCTTAAAATGCTAAATAAAGGTACGCCTACGCAGTAAAAATAGGAAATATGAACTTTTTTTACTTTTCCCGACCGTGTGGGTCAATGTATATATATTTATATCTCTTGTCAAATAGCTAAAGCTCCTCCGTACAAAGGAGACTGCCAATTTTTTTTCAAAATTTTGGGAGTCAGAAAATTTTGGGAAAATTTTTTGTTAATGACAAAATGATTTCAAATTGAAAACTAAAGTAATTAGTAGATGAAACTAATATGAATCAGTTATAAATGGAAGATAAATTCAATATTCAGAATTGAAGACAAATTGAAATCATATGGAAATGGGAAAAACTAAATTAAAATAGATATTAAACCTATGTAAGAAAATGTATAAGATGTTTGGGATGTTACGATTGGATATTATTGTTAAGTAAGATATGCAGGTACTAAAGGGAAAGAAAATTGGATTTGATTCCAAAAGATAAATTTGAATTGCCCGACAAAAATGTATGTATTTAAAATTTCTATATGAAATTGGATTGGGTTTTTGATCTAGCCACTTGGCTTTGTTTTCTTTTGGAATATGGGAGCCCGCAGTGGCATTTTGCAGTAGTACCGAGCTAGCCGCGCAAAGGAGACGCTAGCAAAAAATTTCGGGAATTTAGAGAGTTAGAAAATTTTTTAGAAAATTTTGATAATTCCAAATTTGGTTTTAAATTAAAATTTGAATGATTGAGTAAAAAAAGGATTGTTGAAAGCTATGGGAGAGAATGGGAAGTTAATAAGAAGAATAAGAAATCTTTGATAAAAGATAGTTGGTAGGATGTCGATAAAACTTTTGGTTTTGAGGAAAAGTAAACTGGTTTTGAACCATTATTCCTATCTAGAAATTTCGGGGATGAAATTCATTTAAAGGGGGAGGAATGTGACGAGCCAGAATTTCTAACAACTTAAATTGGAATTGTTAATTGATTTTAGATATTTATAAGTTAATTTTAACTTGAATTTCAAAATATCAATATTTACTTGATAATTAAATTATTGAATTATATAGTTTAAATATTGAATCATATAATTTGAAATTGGGTAAAACGCTGAATCTGGAGTTTTAATCGTGTTAAACATAATTTGAAGGCTTATAAAATTTATATTGATAGCACTGAAGGTAGTGAAAGTGTTGAAGTTGAGTTTGGAAGTGTTTTGTTCTGTTTTAAAAATATATCGTTTAAATTATATTTAAAAATTAGCCTTCTGAGGCATAGTCTCGGAATTTGACGAAACGAATTCCATTAGATCCGTAATAGTTAGTTATTATCGGATTTCAATTTTCGTAGCAATCGAAGTTGTCGTTTGACCCTGGCAACTCAAAACGCTTAGAACTATTTTAATCAATTTAATTTAAATTGATCGTTTACTTCCGTAACTTGCGCTTATGATCGAATTAGCTTCCGAAACACATTCCATTGTGTTCGGAATGCGGGTAAAACCTTGTCATCGCCTCGTGGCATTCGTTAAGAGGAGTTTGAAATTTTAATTGGCGCTTAACGAGACGTTTTGAAGTTTTATAATATAATTAAATTTAATTGGCAAGATATTTTCTTTTACAATGTCGTGCTCAAGAAGCTTTCCACCCTCCTATATTTCATCCCGTCCCCCCTCTTTATTCTCTAATCTTCAAGCAGAATCGAAAAAAATGGCCGAAGTCGACCTCCTCGAAATCCAAAATCACTTTCTGAACGAAATTCGAAATCTCGCTCAAACGAATCGTTCTCGTTTGGGAAAATAAACGAGCTATTACTCGAGTTCGACAACCTCAGTTGCAACAAGGAAGGTGAGGGATTTCGCAGGGCATGGCGATGTCAGAAGCGAGCTTCTGTGGAGGTAGGGTTCCTTGAAATTTTTGGGGACGTCGCTTTCGAAGTTCAGCGCCGAGCAACAGGAAGGATCGCGAGTTGGAGTCGCGATGTCAATGGTCGATGAAGTAGCGTGAGGAAGTCGATTTTGCATTAGGATGTGGCCGCGCAGAGGGGTTTGAGCTAGGGTTTCGGCTTGCGAGCGATCGAGGTAGTGAGGAGGGAGGGAATTGCAGTCACGAGTTGAAGACAAAGCAGGTAGGGTTGGGGTGCGATGTCGTTTCTGACCTGGAGGGTTTTGGTTGTAGGTGAAGTAAATGCGGTCATGAGGCAGCAAGGTATACGCATTTAAATTTATTTTATTTAATTAACGAATAAGTATATACATGTGAAATTTTATTTTTACAGTAAAGAAATTTTAAAACAACTCTATTGATTTTATTGTAGTACATGTATATAGAGGCTAGAAAGAAATTTTGTAAATGTTGAATATTTATATAAAATTAGATTTTTAGGAAACTATAAATTAATTTTAGTATATGGGTTCCAAAAGAAGTGGAATAATTACTATTTTTTTAGGAAATTTGTTCGAATAAAATATTTGGTGAATTAAATTTATTAAACTGTTTCAATTAACTTATTTAATTTCTAGACTAAAATATATGTTTAAGGTGATTCTTAGTTTAAGAATTTAAGTCAATTTATAAGTTAAATTAAATAAGTGAATGATAATAAATTTTGATTTAAAATTCAAGTGTTATTTAATTTATATGATATTATACAAGGTCTTAACTGAGAAGACAAAATCGAATTGGAATGGATTGCAAACAGCAAAATCAAAGGTGAGTAATCTCACGCTCTGGATTTTATTTAAATTTAAATGGTTAAATTTAAATAATTGGATGAATGATTGAATTGTTTAGATGTGTACTGATGATCTAGTGATTTTAGATTTGGTAGTTTCTCGAGTTAATTGTGGTTTGACTCGAGGTATTTAGATTTTAAATGGTTTTGAACTTAAATCATAAATAAGAAAATGGTTCTGTTTAAAATCAAATAGGGTTTAATGATTTGGGTTAATTAGTTAAGTTTATATTAAATTGGAATGATCATTGGGTGGTTTAATAAGTAACTACCAAAATGTGATTAATAAAATATAATTGCTTTGTGAAATTAATCAAGAGATTAATTAAAATAGTAAATAAAGGAGTAATTAATTTAATTAATGAAGTAGATAAAAAAAAGATAGTAAATTACTGGTTGAGATAAATCAAGAGTGATAAATATTTATGATTTAATTAATGATTAATTATTTAATGTAATTAATTTAGATTAGGATAAGTTATAATATAGTTTGAAATCCTTAATCTATATAACTAATGATGTAATCAAAGATTGATTGATTAAGATTGATTAACCCATAAATAATGACTTATGAAAAATTAACTAATATAATTAATTAAGGATTAATGTAATTAAAATTGTTAATTAATTTATGAAGTAATTAAGATTACTTATTGAATTTGGTTAAGAATAATTAATATCATGAAATTAAATAAAGATAATTACTTGAACGTAATTGATAATAATTAATCTAGGGTGATTAATTAAGATAAATAATGAAGGGTTGACTAATTAATTGATTTGGAATTAATTAATGTTAAATGAAGGAATCTAAGTGATTGAGGTTAGAAATTCAATTAGAATCAATTGAATTAATTTGGAAGTGATAAAATTTGCTTATGAATGATTGATTAATATTGGATGCTTTGAATGAGTTGATGTCTCTGATATTAAATGTTGTGTATTTCATTTGGATAGATTGGGTTAGAATGACATGGAACTCGAAGAGGCCGGCATCGGGTATTAGAAAATACCCGAAACCACTTCAAATATTTATAGATTGATACGTAAAATCTATTGGCTGGAATGAAATGATTTAAGTGAATTGGACTATTTAATCTAAATTCGGTAATTAGAAATTGATGGGTGAAATTGGTGATGTTTATAGAAAATTGTGGCTTGTGAATTGCTTCGAGTTATCCCGGGTTTATATAAGTTGAATGCTTTGTATTCCCTATTAGTTGGGTTTACTCACGCTGGTTTCCAGCCTGACCCGGGTGTTCCTATGGTGTAATGCTCTGGTCAGACCGAGTATTACAGATTTTCAGGTAGGGACGTCTGGAGCTCAGGCGGCGAGGTGGATGACAGGAACATGTAGAGTATTTTCCGCTGTATTATAGTATTGTAAATATGAGACATGTTGATTTGTATATGTCCAATGTTTAAGTATATGTGTAACTCTGATGTATTAAAATTGTAATTGACAGATATAGTATCCTTCTATAAACTGTTATTATTTATTATATTTTATCCGCTGCGAATGTGAGATATTGTTTCCGATCTTCTTCTTCTATCTCTTTCTTCCTTTTCATAACTATTTGGAAATTTCGGGTGCAAAAATTTCGGGTCGTTACACATAACTAATAGTGCTAACAACCAAGATTCGGTAATTAACAATCTATATAATTGGTTTATAACTGAAATAGAATCAACAAGAATATAACTGGAAAGTTAAAAGCAACAATATTGAGAAACTCAGATTTCTCAATAAAATTCCTGTATTTCAATTCAAATAACAATTGCTTGTGAAAAAGAATATTTGACCAACAACCAATAATTCAAGCAAACATAACAATAAATTTTTATCTACTAAAACATTGCCAATTAACTAAAAGGGTGAGTTAAACTCACCGAAATTCCTGTTATCATCGAAGCCCTTCTCTTCCGAATAAAATCAAACGGTGTTCGAATTTAGATGAAATTTCTTCAAGCTCCAAATTCCACAATTCAATTCCATAACATAGCTAAAGTTGATATGAGATTAATGCAACTTACCACATCCAAATCCAACCTTGGATGAGAGATTTATACAATTTTTAAGTTATCGATTAAATAATATATAAATTAATTCTAACTTAATAACACTTTTAGACTTAATTACCTATAAATTATACCCTTCTTCTTAAACTTCCTTCCCGCCTGATCACCAAAAGCAGAACGACATGGCCATGCTTTCTATCCTACCTCTCTCCTCCATTTCTCCACAATATTCAAATCCTACAGCTCCATTGGCCTACTTTTCGCGAAGACCATCCACTTAACCCCATGAATTATCGCCCGACTTCCCCCTACAAAATATGACCGTGAAGGCTTCGCGTACTGTTCCTAGACCGCGACCATCAACTCTTGACTAGACGACGTCAAATTGCGGCTATGAGTGCTATTGATGCCATATACACAGAACCAAGCTCCAAATCAACTATCATTGCCTAAATCTCCCGATAATCGAAACCCTAGTTAGCCAAACCTTTACCTAAAACCGTCGGTCACCTTAGGTTTACTGTCGCAACCTCCCAAAGCTTAAATACACTAAGCTCTATCCGTTTAGAGAGCAAAGATCCATCCTTTTATTTTTTTTCCCGATTTTTGTTTAATCTGTTATCCAACTTTAAAGTAGGAAGCTTACCGACTTTCTTTATTTTCTTTGATCATTACTGGAAAATGAAAATCGACAAGAGAAGACATAAATGCATGTTTTTTGTATAAGATGTTGGGGTTAGGTTTTTCTTCTTCAAATTATCGGCATTTTGCCGCATACATATTATATGGGGCTACAAATGATAAAAAAAATATACGGTCTCGCTCAAAATAGTGCTGCGACTTGTAATGAACCACACTTCCATACAGTTTAGATTGATAGTAAACCACATACATCTATTCCAAATTGAAAGAAAATGCAGGTGGCTAAGGTTAAAAGAAAAATAAGATAGAGTAGAATCTTTTACGAATGGAATAACATATATTATTTCCATAATCTTTACGGCGGAAAACTTTTAAATACATATATCAGAGTCTATCCTAACTTCAGCCTAGACAGTTGTAATTACCTGTTCTTATAACTGCTAAGAAACAGAGGTAGCCAAAATGTAAACTATATCCATCCAAATCTCCAGCACTCTTTTAGAAACTCCAAGCGTCTTCAGCTCATCCTCAAACTACTAGGATCTGACCCAAGTATTAAAAATACCCGGATTGGGCTTGGCAAACCACCATGAGACACGAATTATAAATATATATGAAAGTGTCATAAATCAACTTTGGTGCCAAACAAAACATTTGAATAGAAGAGTATCTCATATGACCATGCCTTACATAAACATAGACAGATTTTTACCTTATGATAACTAAATCTTATAAAATCATTTGATATTATTCCCAATGACATTTCTTTGAAAATCCTTTCAAAGAACATATTAAAAATACCCAAAATTATTACATTTGTTAAATTTAACAACATATTTGTGTATACAATCAAGTCCATTAAAAGCACGTATTGGAGAATGGATTCCAATAATGACAAGGTAAGGGACTACCTTCCAACAGTACATCTCTAGAGGAATGTACCAAGGCACAACCCTGCTACCCTCTACTAACACGAAATCGGCCTACCTCTTCCATAAATAGTACTGAATATGTCATCGCTTAGGTTGTTGCCGACCTATCCATGGCTACAACATACACAACAAACCCGATGTATAGAGGGAAATCTAGAAAGGTGATAATCATCTCCTAATGGGTAAGACCAACATAACTCAGCCGCATCTGCCCAGTTTTTTCCATTATCGATGTATGACGCTTGAGGTAACATTTTACCCTTCTCAAAACAGTAAATCCCACTTTGAATGTCGCATTTTCATTTCTGATGACACACTAATTGGTTTCTACAAAAGTAATTCATCTTCCTCAGGGAATAGTGTTAAGTATAAGAGGGGTTGCCTCCTGCACTACCAAACAGATGTACATTTGTAAAAAAACCAATATACGTGGTCTTAAAATGCAATGTTAGACATTCATCCATACAAGTTGTCAAAGAATATGGCAAACCAATGTACTCCTACTACACCCTGTTTGGGAATCACCCTTATGATTAGCATCGAACAGTCATTGCATTAAAGATTTCAAAATATAGATACTACTGCCACCATATATATATATAATATTAGGAGTCATAAGGTTAGTGGCAAGAAGCCCTACATTATGAAGATTCCATCTTCAAAATCATTATTTTCAAGATGTCTTCACTTTCGAACGCATATATTGGTTCGAAGTGGTTCTTGAATAGGAATTACCCAAAATCGATCTTAGTCTCTCTGAACTAATTATGGATGAAAAGATGTTAAGCACGTAGGCAATTGGTAACCATTCTTCAACCAATCAATATCCTTAGATCGAATATAATATCTTTAGAGATATATTTTAAATCATTTGTTTTTGGTATATACAAATTTATTAAACATTGTCTTAACTCTAGAAATACTAAATCATTTCCTTTAAATTACTTAGAAAAAATATTTTCGCCTTCTATTATTGGTATAATTTCAATCTTAATGGAGATAACCTAGTTTCAAAATATATATTTTAATGGGTTAAAAATAATGTTATTTAAGGCATCATTTGCTGTACACCCAAACCAATTAGTATTGAATAAAAAGGATTCATAGATTTTAGATTAATTATAATGAATACTAATTTTCATATTCAACTTGTACTATTCGTTGAATAATGGTGAGATCACCTTTTAAATTCACACAGATAGTGTGATTTCGCTCCTCGAAATGTAATACAGAGTTTAACTAGAACGTTTTCTTTAGCATCAAAATTCTATTTTACATCTTGTTTAACTTTTGAAAATAATCTTAATCACTTCTCTTTTATTTTAGGAAGTAAATGCAATTCAAGTAAATCAAACTTACTATCCCCTCCGTTTAACCAATCTGGATAACTATAAGGAGCAGGTAATTGGTTTTCCAAACTCCAGTCTATAGACAATCTCTCTATTATCCATAAGGTGGTAAAGTTATTTTATTGACTCTAAACATTTAAAATACTTGTATGGTTATTTGGAAAGCATTGCCAAAATATTCGGGAAGAGAAGTTCAAGTTTAAATCATTTAGTTAAAAATTGCCAAGTTCAGTTGTTAAATTGCGGATAAATAATGATTTTAAAGCTTTGTAGATCAAGATACTTATTGCATTATATATTTGCATCCATATTTATAACTCAAATTCCTTTTAAAATATTTCAACATATTTATGGAATTTATTTCATAATTTTATAGATTAAAAACATCCATTTAAAGTGACGAAACCAATACTTTGCGAACTGCCAAAACGTGGCGATTTTCAAAACTTGATTTGGACATATTTCAAATTATACTTAATGAAATCTTGAATTTTATTTTCCATTTGAAAAATATAGCTATAAGGGTCTGGAAATTTCTTATTCCAAAGAATTCGGACTCGTATTACATTCTACACATTAATTTAACTTTTTAAGGCATGAAATCGTGAACTAACGTTAAGCGACGCGCTTATTTTTGACTCTATTTTTCAATCCTTTTAAAACTTTATCAAAAAACGATTTTTAGTGTTTGTAAAACATTTATAAACCATTTTAAATCATTTTTAAAGAGATTAAAAATGCTATGTGTACCATTATAATTTATTAAGAGAAGCGACTCCCTTGTAAATTCGATGTGTATTTTACCATGAATCGTTTCTATATCAAGCAAGCATATAATCAGCATCCAAAACATGACGATCAAGAAAAATAAAAAGCATACAAACATATCATATCATTATAGAAATTATTAGTAAAAGGTACAAATTTGTTCTCACTCTTATGCTATTCGACTCTAAGATTTTTTTAACCGACGAAACAATCCCTTTCTCCGAACCGAAGCTTATGGAATTACCCGGGACCTTAGGGATGCTCGTCCATCATCACCACTCCATCTTGCTTATGCCTATAACTCCACACTCACCATCGTGCTCACTACCTCCTTCCCCATTACGATTTCTCACATCTTAGCCCCTTTTCTCTCCATAAAACCCACAGCCTAAGGTCATTAAAAGAAGAGAAGAGAAGAAGTGAAGATATGAATGGGTTTATGGAAAATGAAGGGTGTATGAATGGGTATTTATTGGAGTATAAAGCACAAAATATCTTCATGTACAAAGAACAAAATGCATTCCCACGTCATGACACATTTCACCTCACCCATGTGCCTCCTTTCCCTTCCATCATATTGGCCCACACCCCCTCCACGTGCCTTGCAAAGTGATGTGTAAGTTTGCATTTTCAAAAGTAAACCATTTTTTTTTTATACGCTAAATGTAAATGTATATTTGAATATGTGGATGTGTATACATGTACATGTATGTGTATATATATGTATATATATATATATATATATATATATATATATATATATCATATTTCAACTAACAACGTTACAACATTCAATCAAAACTTTTATTTGTTAAATCGTTGATAATTCATAATTCGAATTTCAGTCATGTTTTCAATTTTTAATCAAAATATCTATTAAGGTGAAAAAACCTTGAAAATAAATGCTTATAATCTTTAAACAATTAAAACAATATTATTTTAGTTATAAAACCATAAATATAAAAATCCATTTGTAAAAATACCACGTCGGTCCGCCAAAATGCGACGAAGTTTGTATATCTTTGTAAAACAAGTTACTATATTTATAAAATCATTATAAATCACTTATTGTCATTATATAATAATTAAACTAATTTATTTTTTATTTAAAAACAATTATTTGAATATTAAAATATATTAAATATTTTAATTCAAAGTGATAAAATTATGGGTTGTTACATGACCTTAAAATAGTAATGATATACATTGGTTAGTAGATTCTGAAAAATCATAAAAACAATTCGTTTGGTCAAAAACCATTATAAAATTAAGTAATTTCCAAATTAAAAATTATGGAAAAATAAAATAAATTAAATTAAAAATATATCAATAAAGATTGAGTTGTAAAAATAAAAATAAATTTTCTGATTATTTATTTGAACTGCAATTATATGTACATAATAGATTCAATGTTGTTATTTACTAATTAAAATGAGGTAAATAATACCATTCAATAAAAAAATTGAGAGAAATATGTGATCTTCTAAAGTAGAGGAGAGCATACATGTGTGTATGTGTATCATTAAAAACAAAGGTGCTGCCAACATGCCTGGTAGGTAGCTAATCATAATAAAAATAATAATGAAAATAACTCATGTACAACTAGAATGAGCTTCGGCAAGGCCATCACCCATTACACCTCGGCATCGAGCTCTAACAGAGCCAATGCCCGAAAGTGAGGTGTTTGAAGTACTTAAAAAATCCTTGAATCAACTCAGTGCGGATGATATCAGTAGAGAGCTTCAGCTGAGAACGAAACGCCTCACCGCAAACTTGGAAAATCGAGAATGAATGCTTCATTGCAAATGCAGATGATCCAGAATGAACTACGCCACTCTACATATGTGGAAGAACCAGAAAGAACACCTCACTGCAAATGTGAATGATCCAGAATGAAGAACGCCACACTACAGATGCATAAGAACTGGGAAGAACTCCTCAGTGCGAACATGAAAGGTCCATAATGAACATCTCACTATAATCCTATCAACAGCAATCCTGAGAACCTACAAATAGTAATCTAGCACCATTTCTAGCCAAAACCTATATCTATAAATAGAACTAAAGAAAATTATAAGAATAATACACGTATATATATATATATATATAAATGAAGTTTATATACATGCATACATATATATACACACACATACGTATATATGTATGTATTAATGAAGTGAAAGTTATAATAGCAAAGCTAAAATTATAAGACGGAAAAGCAACAAAAATAAGAAACTGACTAAAAAAGAATCCAATCTCATTATGCACCATCATTAACCAACATTAAAGATGTAAAAAAAGAGATATCAAAATCAAAAAGTTAAAATATTAACAAATAAGAAGTTAAAAACCTATAAACTAAAACATTTTAAAAATTATCCTTATGCTTCTTTAATCATACGAACATTATGAAAATCAGTAAAATCATCATTCAAATTTGAAAAAATGTTAACGTTATAATTATTAACGTTAAAAATGTTGTTTTTATGTTTAAATAGCTTAATACTATTACTAACTTGATTAAGATATTCTTTGAAAATGTTATTTTTAGCTAATCTATACTTAGGATTTAAGATCCAATTAAAACAAAATGATGATATTATAAAAATCAATTTATTAAAATGACTATTATTATTATTAAAAGGACTCCAGTTTTTCACAAACCAAATATACCAACAATTATAATGAATAAAGTATTAAGTAAAATTCTATTTTCCTTTCTAAACATAAATTTTAAATTATTCCAATAATAGTCACAATCTGTAATTCTAGTTCAAAGACTAAAGTTAAAGATTTTGAGAGTAGTATCCAAAATGTAGCAGGTATCCACACAATCATAATGCATATGTTTACGATCTTTAAAATACAAATTAAAAAATGAACATTTACTATCATTTTGCAATTTCTTTCTTTTTAACAATTCAATAGTATTTAGTTTACCATGTATGATTAACCATATATGAATTTTAGATTTAGGAGGAGCATTTATTTTCCAAATAAGTTTAAAAGAATTATTAGTTACGCCCGAGAAATTAAGAAATTTTTTAAAAAGAATTTGAAGTAAATTTCTTACTCGTATCCAATTCGTAGATAATACTATGATTTTTGTTATCAATATTATATAAATTCAACATAGCATAAAGCAAAGAAAGTTGCCTAAGGGTTGTACCTTCTAAAATTTTATTAATACTAAGATTCCAAGGGGGATCATTATGTAGAGAAAAAACATCTAAAATTAAAGCATTCTTAAAACTACAAATTTCGTAAAGCTCTTTAAATTCTATCCTAAAAGGAATGTCATGAATTAAACAATCATGTTAAAAGAAGTATTATTTCCTGAGTGAACAATCGTAATAGTACCAAGTTTAAAAATCTCATGATATATTAAAATTGATTTTCGAAAATTAGACAATTTATTAATTACAGAAGGTGTAGTTTGATATAAATTATTATTCACATCATAATAATGTTTAGAAATGATTTCTTTCCAAATAGAGTTATCATTAACATCCTTAAGTTTTCATAACCACTTCCCTGACAAAGACAAAATCATGTTACACAAATTAATGACTCTTAAACCACCTCCCTTTTGGATTCACAAACTACTTCTGATTAACTAAAAATTTAGGACTATCATTAGAATATTCCCCACTCCATAAGAAGTCACTCTTTATTTTTATTAGTTTTGTTAATTATCTAATATAGGAAAATATGCATCGACATCCAACAGATTGAAAGAGCCGATAAAACAGAATTAATGAAAACTAATCTACCAGCTCTAGATAAAAACCTCCGATCCAATTAGAAATCCTATTTTTAATTTTATCTATAATAACAAGCCAGTTATCATGTTTAAGTATACTTGGGCTAATAAGAAAACCAAGATAATCAAAAGGAGAATTCATAGTTTTACAATAAAGCGTATTGGCAACTAAACCTTCTAACATTCCAGTATCATTTAAAACTAAAACCAAACTTTTATCAAAGTTAATTTTTAATCCTGAAAGAAGTTCAAAGCTTATAATATAAATTTGAGGGTAATGAAATGATTAGGCAATGGAGTGGTAAATATTAACGTATCATCTACAAACTGAAGGACAGAGTGTGACGCCCCGAAATTTTTTAACATTTGAAACAGAAATATTTAATTGATTTTAAATATTTGGAAGTTAATTTAAGTTGAATTTTAAATATCACTATTGTTTGGCAATTGAAATTTTTTGAATTTAATAGTTGAGATTGGGTAAAATATTAAATCCTCGGTTTTATGCTTGTTAAAGATAATTCAAAGACTTGAAAATTTTAAATTAATGATACTTAAGTTAATGGAAGTTTTAGAATTGAATTTGAAAATGTTTTGTTCGGTTTTGAAATTTATATCGTTTAAATCAATACTTAAAAATAGCCTTCCGAGGCACAATCTTGGAATTCGACGAAACCAGTTCCATTGGACCCGTAATATTGTATTATTATCAAATTTCAATTTCGTAGTGTTTTAAGTGATCGTTTGGTCGTACGATAAGCAAACGCGCTGAAAATTATATCGAAATTCAATTTAACAATTGGGTTCAAAAAGCTATCTTCTCCATACGATCAAATTTGGACACAGAACCTTTTTTATCGCATTTGGAATAGGGGTATAACCTTATGAACGCCTGGCGGCACGCCTCGATTGGAGATTGAGATTTTGAATTGCATAATTTGAATTGATTTTAATTCGAATTTAAATTAAATATTTATATATTTTAATATAATAATATCTTGTCAGATAATTAAAACACTTACCCTCTTTTCAACCATGTGTCCTTTTCTTTCTGCTTTTTCACATGTGTTTGATTTTTATTAAAAAATAACATATCGAACGAAAGACAAAAAAACAAGATTTCTTCGTCCAGGCATTCAAATCAAAAGAAAACCTTTTCATTCAAAATCTAATAATGGCCGCTCTATCCCTCAATCTCATTCGCAAAACTCTAATCAAATCGCCTCTTCTCAAAAAAATATAATAATTTATTAAGGCGATAAATTATTCAGTTAACATATTTAATTATTTTAGTTACTAAGAAAATATATCTACTATAGGAAGGTTAGTTTAAAATTAAATTAATAAGTTCAAATCAAATCTTTAGTTTAAAATTACAAAAACATAAACTGTGATTAATTGTTCGATTTATTCAATATTAATAAATCATAAAATAGTTTATAGAATGTCTAATACTATGAAGAAAACAAGTTGGGATTGGATTGAATTGGATTGCAAAACAAAAGAAAATGTGAGATCTTCTCACTCAATTGAAATAATTAGAATTTCAATTATTGATTGATTATTTGGATGTGATAGTGTGTGTGTGTGTGTATAATATATATATATATATATATATATATATATATATATATATATATATAGGAGTGAGTAATTTCCCGCATTATTTAGCAGATAAGACCCTATGCGCCGCATAATAGCAGATGATATCATATAATCACATATACATCGATATTCCACATCGAAGTGGAATTAGTATTTAATTATTGTGCTAACATCTGTGGATGCAGGGAAACAGGTTGGAGCGATCCAACTGGATCCCTCAAATATTTGAATTTATTTCATGTGTTATGATGTGATTATTGATAATCTGTTAATGATTATATTGGTGATTGAAATTTATTGAAGGCTATGGTTTAGCCGATATATTTTTGGTATCGTAGGATACCAGAGATATAAAATTGGATTTTTTGGAAATTAAAGTAGTAAATTTTAAGCAGATTCATTTTAGAGAATTGGATAAATTTAAAAGAAGGAATTTTAAAGATTGATTTTTAAAATCCTATTGAATAAATTTCAAAATATGGGGAAAAGATTTTTATAAATGGAATTTTAGTAATATTGTTTAAAAGGTCGAGAATTTATTTAAAATCAGATTTTAAATAGTTAGGAGAAATAAAGGAATTTATTTTTAAAAGGTAGTAAATTTGGAAACTAATTTGGAAATTGATTTGGTGTTTAAAATTTAATTTTTGGAGATCAATTTGGAATTTGATTTGGTGGTTAAAAATATTGAAATCAATTTGGAATTTGAGTTGGTCTTTGAAAATAAATTTGAGAATTCAATTTTGAAAATTGTATATCAGTGGATATTTGGAATGTAAATTCACAAATGGAATTTATAAGGAATGGGCGATTTGTTCTAAAAATAAAATATTGGTTTATTTTTAATAGTGTGGAAAGAAAATTTACGAATTTGGAATGTAAATTGAAAATAAATCGAGAAGGATTTATTAATTGATATAAATGGACTATTTTGAAATAGAAAGTATATTTTCCCTAGAAACCCGAGTATGTTTTCGGAGAAATTATTTACTTAAATTGTTTTTAAATCTTTAAAGTGAATATTTATTAAGTTAATTATAGAAGTGATTATTTTAAATATTTAATTGATATTTGATTTAGAAAATGGTTATTTCAATAATTACACTTTATTTAGTAATTTTATTTTTAAAATCGTTTGGGCTTAAGTTTTATATGAGATATTAGTATAAAATCTCATAATCAATATTTTAAATAAAGGGTTTAAAAGTAGTTTTTATTCTAAATGTTTACTAATATATTTTTGAATAAGTGATTTAAATTATTTTGAAGTGGTCGGACTCGACAAAATTTTCAGTGAAAATAAATAATATTTGGAAATTTATTCCGCAAAAGGAAAGTGATTTGAAATTTTTTTTTCAAAGGGTTGTAGTGTGAAAATATATCTTGCGAAGATATTTTGAAATAAAATAATTTGGGGAAAATTATTTAAATCTGGTGATTGTTGTGATTGTTACTTGATAGTTAAATAACTGACTATCAGTATAAACAATTTGTGAAAATTTTGAGGCTTAATGGTTGTTGTGAATGTTGTTTGATAGTTAAATAACCGACTATCAATATTGTCCTTTATAACGACACTTGAATTTTTTTTCAAAATAAGCGCTCATTATTCGGTTAAGCCGAGAGATGAATTTATGTCATAAAACCCATTTCGAATAATGATATGACGAAATGGGATTGCATTTAAAACGGTGGCTGAAGACCGGATATTTTCTAAAACGAAAGGATTACCTGTTGAATGTCTCTACACCGAGTTGCTCTGGTATAGAGATTTATATCACCCTTTGTGATGGGGAGTCCGGACGTGATTAGTGAATATTTGGATTTGCAAGGGCTTCTTTCCTAATTGAGGAAGTGCCTTTGGTTCCGTTCGAACCCGGAACGGACTTGTATGGATGTATGTCTGACGTTACACTTTGGGATGTAAAGCTAGTTTCTATCAAATACATTTATGTTGGTGGCGGAGAATTTTTTTCTCTTAGCTTAACACCCTTCACTGAGACGTACGAGATCAGAGGTTATGTAGTTGATATTTACCAATGATGTATTCTCAATTTGGTAATGTGGCATGCTAAGTGTTGATCATTTGTTGATCGAAGCATGGTTTTTATGAAAAGCGTAGCTTTGTGGACGAGACTTCATCGAACCTCATGCCCTGGAAATGGTTGAAACAAGAAAAGATGTAGCAAGGTTATGGGGGTTGCACCCCTCAAGGTATATACGTTTCCTTCTGGATAAAAAGTGGTATCTGGTATGGAGTCCGGATATTTAACTTGTGTGAATTTAAAAGTGGTATTTTGGTATGGAGCCCAGATTATTTATTATGTGGTTGTTGGTTGTTGAGGCGCCTCGGAAAAGGTTGGTCTAGACCGGATGGTGGAATACTCGTAACAGTTAGTTACTAGTCACAGTGGTAACCCAACCTTGTGTTGGCAGAGATCCGTTTAGGTTCTCGGGGCGTCCCTCCAGAGGTGTAACCATTTGGTGAAGGAAGTTCCTTTGCCTTGACGATATGTTGAAAATCCAATCACCCAACACAAGCCCTTTATGACTGCAGTTGTATAACCTGCCATTCTTAAATGGTAGCTATAGCAGGCATAATATAATGGTATCTATGATGGCCAAGATTAATATGATACTTACGAAATGTTTTCTACACTATGCACTAATAATAATATCAAAAGAATTTTGCGTATCAAGCATGTCTGACTATCATAAGGAGAAATCTCCTCCAATTGTGCGCTTGCATTGTGTGTGTGCCGAGAGGCCTTATGGTAATTTCATTTTCCAAAAGCATAGTGGATTTCATTTTATTTCCTTTTGTGCAAATAAATGTTTTAAGATCTCACACCGATCTCATGACCGACCTGGAGTTTATTGTTCCCTTTCTAAATTCTAAGTGCCCATAAATTATCCACTCGGGCAGCCTAGAGTCAAGTTATCAGTTGTTTTGGAGCGAAGTCAGGAAAGTATGATGTGGAGATCAGAAGACAAGTTGGATGTCGAGAAAGCTAGAAAACCAAGCTCGACAAAAATCCTTATATAACTTCTCTTGAATCGGAGATGAAATTTTTGTTAAACCTGCCAACTTTGTTAGTCAACACTTCTTCCATTTGTCATCGACAAAAAGAAGATATGCATATATATATATATATATGTATGTAAGCAATATACCATCACTCATAATATTCGCAACATAGATCTTGATGTGAGCATATACGAATAATGACATACACAACAATATGAAATAAAATCACTTGCACAACATAGAACAAACTACATAGATATCATTGTTCCAAAAAATCCATTGTTCCAAAACACATAAAAATAAAAATTGTAAACTAATTACTCATCACCATTACCATCGGAGCTTTCCTCTCCTTCGTCATAATCTCCTTTAGTTTCTTCATCATCGCTACTAAAGTCCCCTCCTTTCCCACTCACTTCTTCTCCTTCTCCTCCTCCTCCTCCTTCTCCTCCTCCTTCTTCTCCTTCTTATCCTTCTTCGGAAGTTGATAGAGTGAAATGAGGTTATTTATACTTCCCTGGAACCGTAGGCACATGGACGGATGTGCACGAGGATTGTCCACTAGATGGTACTTCCTAAATATTATTCAAATAACCTTTGACGTGATTTAGCCTGGAGTTTACTTTTTTAACAGTTGTCTCAACACGGGTAACGATTGTCTCAACACAAGATAGTTGTCTATCTAAAATCTTTTGGTTTCTAGTGACAATTAATAAAGCTTCTCATGGTTCAGCATCCGGTCCAATCTCTTCAATTTCATGGAATTCTCGTAGAGGTTGTGGTTGGGAAGTGGATCTGGCTTCGGTTTGTGGAGCTTATTGGCTAGAAGAAGATTGGGGTTGACCTACCGCTTGGTTTTCTAGCTAATGTTCAAAGGTTATTATAGCGTGGCTTCGGTATTGCTTTGGAAGTACCATGAGGCTTAGGGTTTTGGTGTTAGGGGAACCAATCGTAGAATAGTTCGAATCGAGGAGATTAATTTCGAAATGTCTAATAATCCTCGTGATATAAGCGTCGTAGTGTATGAAACCATACGGCCTTGGCTAAAAGTCAGAAATTCATCGAGAATTACCTTAGCCCAATTAACAGAATGTTGTCCCCAAATGGCATTTAGCGATTGAAACTCGTGCCTATAAACTTTCTCGTAGCTACTAGTACTAGGACTGATGGTGTGAGTAAGAGCCCGATGCAAGATTCTAGCCCTCGGTCAAAGCTCTATTGCCTGAGTTCAGTTAAGTTGTCAGAGGGAAAGAGATGGCTAGTTCTATCTTGATTATCCATGCTAACTTCAATGTCAGTTAAATCTACTTCTTGGAAGGGCGATTGAGAACCCTTCCTAGTCGAGCAACGGGTAAGAATATCTTCGCTCCGCATATGATAGTCCATGTATAATCGTCGGGTTTTTCAAAATTGTGGTGATCCAAATTGAGGTTCGTGTACAAAAGCTTGATAAGGAGATGATTTATCTTCAAGCTGTTGGCATTGTAATCGAGTAAGGATTCCAAAGCACTTCTTCTAGCAAGGTCTTCGATTGCATAAGAGGCAAAATCGGGATATTTGACAAAAGTACCTCCAAAGATTCTTGAGGTTTTCATCTTATCTTATCTTTGAACTGCCTTTTCGTTATGAAGCCATCCTCTATTTTGTGATTCAGAGGCTCCAACAGAGGAGGAGGGTCTTGCTCTTTTGGAAGGCATATTGGGTTAGGGTTTTGAGAAGAAAACTTGAAATTGATATAGGGATTTGGGGTTTTTGGTGATGGACATGTATAGAGTGTGAAAGAATAAACAAACGAAGGGTTGTTAGATTTTACAAAAGTTATATAGGAAATTGAAATGTCTATTTACACTAAAAAATCAAATTTCCATATTCGGTCGATTGGATGTTCAATTTCAGTTGATTGAATGTTGATCCGAGATCTGTTAAAATTTTAGGAAGCAGGTTTAGTCGACTGAGCCTTATGATTCAATCGAATGAATCCTTGCCGAGAATAAGTAGTTCACTTTTGAGGAATTCAGTCGAATGTCTGGGTTATTCAGTCGACTTAATTTCTTGAAAAAATAGACCATTAATTTCAGTATGCAGAGAAAATATACAATCATATTAAAAATTAAAGTAGAGAAAAACAATAGAAGGAAAACTATTTGGTGGATCCAGAAGACGTTGGAGTGGCAATTCATTCGGCTTAATTTTGGTAATTTCTCATGCTGGTTGAATAGTAGAGTGAACCCATGAATTCAGAGAGTAAGGTGGACGCTGAGGAAATGGATTATGCACATAATTCTTTGATGGAGGGGAATCATAAAAATTTAAAGCAAATTTCTCGAGTAAACTAAGTCTCCTGCCATGATTCTTTTGTTCATAGAATATCTCTCTTTGTATGCTTAATGATTCACTTTGATAATGGTGCATATCTTCTATTTTTTCAGCAATAGATGGAGAACCAAAACCAAGATTCCTTTACACTTGCTTAGATTCAGGCATATATCCAGTATGATAGCCAGGAGGGACTATAGGAACAGGCTCGCAAATCGGAGTAGGAGTTGGTGGATGAATAGAACCAGACCATGGAGTGAAATAGTCTATGTAGGAATACTTTGAAGTTTCTTGTGAAGACATGATGATGAAAAGCTTGTGTAATTACTTATGAAATGATATGAAAAGTATAGCAAATAAAGGTATATATAAGACATAAATTTTTAGAAATAGAAATCAAACTAATGGTAAAATTAATTATGCCTAGAAAAAGATGATTGGTTAGAAGAAAAGCTAATGTATGGTTTATAATTTGAAGTCTAAAATAATAAAAAATATAAAATGAGGTGAAGTATAGCTTCATATGTGAAAAATTATATAGAAAATAGGAAAATGCATGTGATATCCAACCGTGAGACCAGAGATCGAGTGTTGGCAGCTCCATTTTTGAATAATATTTTTACTTATGAATTTTTTTAAAAAAAAATAAAGAAATTTCTTGTAAATCTTTTAACGATAAAGTTCCTAGTTGTCCTCTTAATTTTATCAAATTATTTTCATTTAATGGTTCTGTAAATATATCAGCTAGGTGGTTTTCAGAATACACAAATTCTAATACGACTATATCCTTTTCAATATTATCATGAAAAAAATGATGACGATGTCAATATTTTTTGTTCATGAATGGTTTGTAGGATTTTTAGATAAGTTTATAGCATTTGTATTATCACGAAAAATGGTTGATTTGGATAAATTTATTTCAAAATCTTGAAGCGTTTGTTGCATGTAGATGACTTGAGCATATGCTAAAGGAGATGAAATATATTCTGCTTCATAATTCGAGAGGGAGACACAATTTTGTTTCTTGCTAAACCAAGATACTAGGGATTGTCCAATAAAATGACAAGTCCCACTCGTTTTTTTCTAACTGTCCAGCATCCTCTAAAGTCAGCATCACTGTATGATACTAACTCGTAGGGACATTCTTTCGGATATAAAAGTCCGAGAATCTTTGGTTTTTCTTAGATAATGTAATATTCATTTCACCACTCACATATGAGATTCTTTAAGATTTTCTTGAAATCGAGGACATAGACAAACACTCATTATTATGTCAGGTCTACTAGTAGTTAGATAAAGTAAGATCCAATTATACTTCGATATAATTTTTAGTCAAAACTTCAGCCATCTTTATCTCGATCAAGATGTATTGTTGTACTCATTGGAGTTTGTTTGGTAGAAGTATTTTACATACCAAAGCATTTAATTATATTATTACAGTATTTTCCTTGATTAATAAAAATTCTATTATCTAATTGTTTAATCTGTAATCCAAGAAAATATGATAATTCTCCCATATGTGACATTTCAAATTCTTGACATAACTTATCATTTGTCGAACCAAAAATAATATCATCAATATAAATTTGAATAATTAAAATATCCATTTTAGTACGTTTAATAAAAAGAGTTTGATCAACCTACCTAATTTCAAACCTAAGCCTACAAAATGGCTTGCAAGAAGTTCATACAAGCACGAGGTGCTTGTTTTAGACCATATAAAGCTTTCTTGAGTTTATAGACATGGTTTGAAAAAATTTCATGTGAAATAAAGGAGGTTGTTCAACATAAATATTTTCTTTTATATGTCCATTTAAAAAAGCACTTTTAACATCCATTTGATAGATTTTAAAATTATGAAAACATGCAAAGGCCAGTAAGATATGAATTGCTTCTAGTGGAGCGACTAGAGAAAATGTTTCTTCATAGTCAATTCCTTCCTTTTGATTATTTCCTTGTGCAACTAATCTAGCTTTATTCCTAGTTATATTTCCTTGTTCATTAGCCTTATTTTTGAAGACCCACTTAGTACCGATGACTGATTGATCACTCGGTCTACGAACTAAGTCCCAAACTTTGTTTCGTTTGAATTGGTTTAGCTCTTCTTGCATAGCTATAATGCAATATTCATCAGTAGACACTTCTTTAGCTTTTTTAGGTTCGATGTTAGAAAGGAATGCTGCATGACCTATTTGATTAAGTTGATTTCAAGTTGTGACATCTGAATTAACTTCTTTAATGACATTTTCTACTGGATGATCTCGCCAAATCCTAGGAGGAGATCTTAATTCATTTTTATTATGAATAATGTTTTCATATTCTTCAAAATTATGAACAATGTTTTCATCTTCTTCAAAATTATGAATAATATTTTCATCTTCTTCAATATTATTTCGAGTAACTGTATTTGTGATTGTCTTGGTCATTATCTCATCATCTTCAATGCTTTTGTCAAAGATAAAATTTT
Source organism: Allium cepa (assembly GCA_030765085.1). NCBI lineage: Eukaryota > Viridiplantae > Streptophyta > Magnoliopsida > Asparagales > Amaryllidaceae > Allium > Allium cepa. The sequence continues at coordinate 63,069,933 of CM060931.1, forward strand.
CATCGAAGGAAAGGTGAAGTGTTTCTTTGATAGTTTTAGTTCTTTTATTAAAAATCCGATAAGCCTTACTTCGTTTCGAATATCCTATGAAAATTCCTTCATCGGATTTTGGACCAAATTTTCCAAGTCGATCTTTTATGTTTATTTTAAACATTTTGAACCAAAAACTTTAAAATATTAAATATTCGGTTTTCTTTTATGAAAAAGTTCATATGGAATGCGTTTCGTTAGTGGTTGGATGGAAAACGATTCAGAACATAATAAGAAGTTGCCACAGCTTCTGCCCAAAAATGTTTTGGCAGAGTGCTTCCATTTAATAAAGTTCTTGCACATTCTTATATGTTCTATTTTTCCTTTCTACAACTCCATTTTGTTGTGGTATTCTAGGAAAAGAAAAACTATGCTAAATTCCCTTTTTATTACAAAAATGTTCAAAAACTTCATTTTCGAATTCATCTCCATGATCACTTCTAATGTTTTTAATTTTTGAGATTTTGAATTCTTTTAGCAAAGATTTTGAAATTTTCAAAAGTGTCACTTTTATTTTTCTTAAAAATAGTCCAAGTATCTTGAAAAATCATCTACTATAACAAATACATATTTGCTATGGTTTATGGATTGAACTTGAGTTGGGCCAAAAAATCCAAATGCAACGGTTCAAGTGGTCGTGATGTGGAAATATTTTTCTTTGATTTAAAAGATGATTTTGATAATTTTTCTGGTTGATAAGCATCACAAATATTGTTTACTTTAAAATTCATTTTTGGTAAATCTTTTACTAATTCATTTTTAGATAATTTTTATAGCTTTGAAATTTATATGACAAAATCTTTTGTACCATAACCAAGGATCATTTTCTTTGGCTATTAGACACATATTACTGTTGTGATTTATATCCATATTTAGTACATATATATTTTTATCTCTAAGACCTTCAAAAATAAGATTTTTATTTTGATCAAAAATGCTACACTTATCTTTATAAAAAGATATATTGAATCCTTCGTCACACAGTTGACTCATGCAAAGTAAATTGTGTTTTATATTTTTAGCTAGCAGGGCATTTGTAATAAGAGGTAATTAGATATACCTTATTGCTCACATCGCCATTGTGATGATGTATCTTTTGGAATTGTCTCCAAAAGTGACAGAACCTCCATCTTAGTAGGTAATGTTTATTAATATCTCTTTATTTCCTCTCATGTGTTTTGAGCAACCACTGTCCAAAATCCATTTTCCTCTCTTTTTAAGTGGTACCTGCAAAATATACGCACCTTTTTGTTAGGGTCCTAAAAAGTTAGGTTATTGGAAACCAAACCCAAGAGGGTTCATGTGACGCCACACCTCTATACCCACGCCAGCCAAAAACATTACGGTGAAATGCTGTCAACTAGCACGGAGAATAAGGCTGTTAAGGAGCGACCATCCGTGTAATTGCTTTGTGCGAGTACCGATATGCCAGATAAAAATATAACTTTTCAAAAACCCGACATACCGACACAAACTCAAAGCTACTACACAGTGGCTATATGAAATCTTAGGAAACAAATTTAGAAATAAACACAACAAAAATCAGTCACAGATAATTCATATCACGAAGGCAGAAATAGATATGAATATAACACATGAAAGTGTACATCAAGTAGTGGTCAAACAAGATCCACAATATCAAAAAGAATAGATACAAGTGCTAGACAAAAGAATACGTATACAACAAGGAGTCTATATCTCAATAGTATACAACAAAAACTACTAAACTAGAGTAGTTAGCCAAAAGATCAGATGATGGTCCGATAAGGAGTCAAGTAGAAGCACTTGTAAAATCTTAGTCTGACCCGAGTATTATTTAAGAAGAAAATAATAAACGGATCAGTCTAGCTATAATTATCAGTTAAAATGAGATATAAGAAGAGATATAATTAAAATATATGATAACCAAAAATGGCATACCTCGACAAGTGTACATTAGAAAATCAACAAAAGAAAATCATACAAATATCTCACGAGTCTCATGGAATAAAAAGAATGTCATATTCTTTATTTAATTCTCAAGCCACTATAAATGACATACATATCAATGCCAACTGAAAAAAAGTGGTGAAACATAAATTCCAGAAATCATCAATTAGAAATCCAGAAATCACAAGAAAAGGATGGCCAATCCCAAACGGAACGCTATTCCATAAACCGAACATCGACGCACCTAAATAGATACGCCCCATGCACAGTCAAACATCGTCGCACCTAGAAAGGTACGGCCTATGCAAAGGCAAACATCGACGCACTTAAATAGACATGCCCCATGTAATGTCTAGCATCGACGCACCTAGAAAGATATACCCCATGCATAAATAAGCATCGATGTACCTAGAAAGATACGCCCCATGCATAAATCAACATCGACGTATCAAGAAAAATACGCCCCATGTAATGTCTAACATCGATACACCTAAAAAGATACACCCCATGCAAAGTCGAACATCGACGCACCTAGAACGATACGTCCCATGCATAGATGAACATCGATGCACCTAGAAAGATACTCCCCATGCCCCGACTTATTGGGCCGATTGCTCCACGAAGTAAACAAACACCGACGCACCTAAATAGATACGACCCATGTGTAAATAAACATCGACGCACCTAAATAGGTACGACCCATGCGAGAAATGAGACGAAGCTCAATAAAATGAAGTACAGTCCTCCACATAGATAAAGAGATATGGCACATTGCTAGTCTAAACCGTAAAATAATCATCATCTATCATCAAGAAGTGTCAATTACAGTAAGCTTGTAAATATATGAGCTTAGCTTCATGTCCCATAACCACTAGCTTAACTTAAATATTTACGAACAAATTGTAGATCTCCACTAGAAAATTTTCACAAGAGGTTCAATCGAACAAGTCCAAAAATTAACCGATGAAGTAAACGCAAGCATTTCATACCACTTGTTTTACTAAGTCGTTTAATTAGATTTCTCATACGAGTGACGTAAAGGTTTGTATATACTAATAGATTGGAAAACGGTTTAAGAAAGGAGCTTTGTATTGAAATAGTGTTGAAATCGTTTTGATGAAAGAGTTTTAATATTTACTACTAGTATAGAAAACCTTTATGTTTTTAAAGTGACAAATCACAAAAATGATTGTATAAACAATCAATCACTAAAATTCACATACGAAGACGTGAATAAAATCCAAAGAAATCGATATCAAATCCATCAAAATGGATATTTCCGAAAATTCCCGAAGAAAATGGCATCAAAGTCGATAATAAATGATAATAACAAAAGGGAAACAACACGAATCGATTAAAGTTGGAAATTCAACAAAATAGGCAATATAGGCAAAATTGGCAAATAGGAGCAGGTCGGTCAACCGGACTTTCTGGGTCGGTTGACCGAATAACAGCCCAGAAATGTCTCGGGCTACAGGTCGGTCGACCGGCCCAGGGGTTTGTTCGGCCGAACCTGATGTTCTTCAATTTGAAACCCATTTCAAAGGAGGTGCAAACACCTTCAATTTGCAAACGGACAAGCACAGACACTAGGGGTTTACGCCTATCGGCTTCCCGGTCCTTTAAGCTCATCGATTCATCACCAAAAACATGATCAAAACATCAAGTTAGGATTTTTAAAGAATTGAACTCAAAACACTAAAGTTTGGAATATTCACCAAATCAATCCAAACCAAAAGCAATTGTACAAGAATAAGCGTTAGAAATTCATACCTAACAATCGAAGATAGTTTTAAACTAAGATGTGAGATAAAAAATCTCACCTTTAAAACCAAAACAAATGAAGAAGAAGCTATAGAGCAATGGCAAGAACAATCATTCTTCAATTCCAAGCCAACGAGCTTGAATCTAAGCTTAAAGGAGGAACATTTCCTAAACTATGTTTAGGAAATTTTTGAAATTGAATGGAGAAAGAGTTGGAGAAGATGAAGAGAAGGCTTACCAAAGCTTCTTCTTGAATTTGGAGGTCGAAGCTTGAATTTGCGATAAAGATTAGGGCTTGGAGTTTTAATTTTCGCATTCCTCCCACCATTGTTGCTAAAGCTTGAGTATTAGGAATTAAAAATGAAGCAATGAAGAGTTCGAGTGGAGTTGCGTTCATATGTTAGGTTAATGGGCTGAAACCCAAACCAATGCCCTAAGTGAAAAAGTAGCAAAATTCTACTATTTCCAAATATATCAAAGTTTATACTTAAAAAAATCGCAAACGTCATTTTGAACTCAATGGAAGGGGTCTCGAGTCCCAATTCGACTGTTTGCAAAAAGTAGCTTTCCGGACAAACATCCGACGAACGATGAAATATTTAAATAAAATATTGAAATATATAATCGATAAATATGCGGGTTGTTGCAGACTCCCCTCCTTAAAGAAATTGCGTCCTCGTAATACTTAAGAAGAAAATAAATAGTAACAACCATAAAAGCATATCAACACAAAAGAAAAATTGAAATAAGAAGTTTAGCAAAAAGGGCACGAAAGAGTAAATCCGAACGTGTTTGCTCGTTGAACTCTTTGGATTCCCAAGAGCTATCCTCGAGATTTGAGAACCATTGAACTTTCACAAGAAGTACATCTTTATTTCGAAGGCTCTCAACCTCCAAAGAAACGATCCGAAAAGAATGTTGCTCAAAAGTCAAATCTGGTGAAACTTCAATCCCTACTATGATACCAGGCTCAAGAATAAAAATCGGAAACCTAAAAGCATTTCCATAGTCGAAAGACGTGGAAAACGTCATGAGTAACAGAAAATTGAGCCGGTGCAACAACGTAGTATAATAACAGTAAGCCCGAGAAACGAGAAATTTGAATTATTTGGAACAACGGCGTAGTACAATAACGGTACGCCAGATGAACCAAAGCTCGAATAATTTCGGAACACTGACGTAGTACAAATATGTACATCCAATGAACCGAACACCATAAAAGAACATCGGACACTAGTCCATAAAATCAAAACGTCTGATGAACTTGGTAAAAAGATAATTCCATTTGGACATCATCAAAGAATTAACCACTTGTTGCTTACAACAAAGTGCATTGGCAACACGATTCCCCCTCTCCGGGAATATACAAAGAATATCAAGATCATAAAATGCAAGGAACTCGATCCAATATTAAGTTCCTTATGAGAAAATAAATATTCCAAAGATTTATGATTAGGGTAGAGAACAAATTTCTCACCCAAAACTAATGACGCCAAATTTTTAAAAGCGAAATCAATAGCCACGAGAACTAGATCATGAGTGGCATATCTAGTCTCAATAGGCATTAATGATTTAGAAGAATAAATGATAGAGCATTCTCATTCGCAAGAGAATGGCACCCAAACCAATACAACTAGCACAGGTAGAAATAGTGAAATCTTGGTTCCCCTCGGGAATCACAAGAATAAGAGTACCGAAAAAGAAAGAATTTCTTTTAAATAATCTTCTTTCCCGAAAAGCACAAAATTTTCAAAATTACATTTATCTTTATGTAATAACCTTTCTAAAAAAATTTACATTGTTTTCAAGTCAATATATCGTGTCTGACTGTCTCATCAAAGCGTTTAGGAGACTCTTATCGATAACGTTGGTCAAGCGCATCGACCAGAATTCTTAAAGCACTCAACGGGCAATAAACCACAAAATCATCTTCTATATGATGAAAATATCTCTTAAAAGTTTTGAGAATATTCATTGCTCGTTCAAGATCAAAATCCAATTGTACTTATAAATAAATCTTATGAAAAAGATTCGCAAAATTTTAAATTTCTATTTCCATCCAAAATCAATAAATACAAGAATGGAGTTGTCGAGATATTCATAGAATACCTGATTTATAAAATGGTTGGAACAAGATGGACAAACTGAATGATATAATAAGTCATTCATAAGAATCATAACGAGTGTAGAATGCGGTAAGTGAAATGCTAACTGCCGCAACTCGTAGCAAATGAAAACCGGTGGCAAGGTCAAGCTGAAAATCCCTTAACACCACACAAGATATTGCTTAGGTGATGATCCTAAGACAAACTCCAAAAATACCGAAAAATTCTCAAACTACATGAATGAGAGAATAACACTTTCCTCATCTTGTGGGCTTAAAGAATAAAATGATGCCATCAAGTTGGAATCGAAATCACAAAGAAAAATAGAAATCTGCTTAACAGATTAAAAATGTCGAGGATGAATAGTCCGTACAGAAAATAGGATATGGGCTTCATAATAATTATGCTAATCCTTTCACACAAATCAATTCCGAAGTGTAAGTAACGCATAACATGCAAATCGGTTCAGAAGGAAAAATTACATAAAATAATATCAACATCAAAACAAAGAAAATTGAGCGTTGCGGATCCACCAACCGGATTCCCAATTCTCAAAGAAGTCATCAAGCCCAAAATATTCAAAGAAAAGGAATCGACAAGTTCTTTTGATATAAAAATAATGAGATGAACTCATATCAAAAAGAACTCAAATAGAAAGATCACGAAATAAAACAATAGCATCAAGGATTGAATGTAAAATACCTTGACCAAGAGAAGAGTTGTTAGGAGCTTGCACTACATTGAGCTTTTCCTCCTTCCTACTTTGAAGTATGGGACATGCAATTATATGGTGACCCGAATTTTTACAATAGCGACAATAAAGAGGTTTCAGACACTCCCTTGCATAGTGGTCCGTGGAACCACAATTGTAGCATTGTCCACGACTAGAGGTAGGGGCTTTTGCTACCGGGGTTTCATGCCTCCCTTTCTTGTTGGGAATGGGGCCTTTGAATTTAATAGGCCTCTTCATGTTGTCGTTGAAGTTCTGTTTGGCAACCACAACTTGAACATTACTCTCTCTATTGGCCTCTTCAAGACGAAGAGCGATATCAATAAGCTGATCAAATGAAACCTCAAGTTTCAGGAGTAATGGATTCTTAAGATTCTTTTTCAAGCCATATACAAATCTTGCTTTTTCTTCAATGGTGTATTAATATACTCGACCCCATACTTAGAGAGAGATTCGAAAGATGCGACGTAATCCATCACAGAAGATTCACCTTGAACAAGGTCAATAAAACGCCGGGCCAAAGTTGCTTTTTCTGCCTCCGGCACAAATTTCAATTCGAATCTTCCCCGGAATTGCTCCCAAGTAAGATCTGCTTCAACGATTTCAGAAACCAAAAGCTCATACCAATCTAATGCTTTTTCTTGGAGCATGCTAGAAGCCACTTGGACTCGATGTAGATCAATAAGGTTCATGCGAGAAAAGATACAATCGCATGATTTGAGCCAAGCTTGAATTTCAATAACACTCTCGGATCCCTTGAATGGCCTTCCACCCAAATCGGTATAGTCTCTGCACAAGCGTGAAAAACCGGATCTAGGATGAGTAGGCTCTGGATTGGGTCCGGCAGCTTGAGCATTCTTCACGAGATCTAAAAGCTGCTGAGCAGACATGAATACTCCATCCTGGGGAGTAGCACTAGATTGACCGGCGCTGGGACGGCCTGGTCTAACCATTTCTCTTCTTTAAGAAAGAAAGAAAGAAGAAGAAAAAGGTTATTCACAAAATGGATATCAAGCAATCTTGATAGATAAAACAAGGAATCATAAAAGAAAATAGGATAGGACGGTTCAAAGACCTGAATAAAATCCTAAGGCACGACTCCTAAGATGGACTTTGGACGATGATCCTTGTTAAATTATTCTACATTGTTCCAAAGTTTGGCTCTGATACCAAGCTGTGACGCCCCACCTCTATACCCATGCTAGCCAAGAACATTACAGTGCAATGCTGTCAACTAGCACAGAGAATAAGGCTGTTGAGGAGCGACCATCCGTGTAATTGCTTTGCGCGAGTACCGATATGCCACATAAAAATATAACTTTTCATAAATTCGACATACCGACACAAACTCAAAGCTACTACAAAGTGGTTATATGTAATCTTCGGAAACAAATATAGAAATAAACATAACACAAATCAGTCACAGATAATTCATATCACAAAGGCGGAAATAGATATGAATATAACACATGAAAGTGTACATCAGAGTAGTGGTCAAACAAGATCCACAATATCAAAAAGAATAGATACAATTGCTAGACAAAAGAATACATATACAACAAGGAGTCTATATCTCAATAGTATACAACAAAAACTACTAAACTAGAGTAGTTAACCAAAAGATCAAATGATGGTCCGATAAGGAGTCAAGTAGAAGCACCTGCAAAATCTCAGTCTGACCCGAGTATTATTTAAGAAGAAAATAATAAACGGATCAGTCTAGCTATAATTATTAGTTAAAATGAGATATAATAAGAGACATAATTAAAACGTATGATAACCAAAAATGTCATACCTCAACAAGTGTACATTAGAAAATCAACAAAAGAAAATCATACAAATATCTCACGAGTCTCATAGCATAAAAAGAATGTCATATTCTTTATTTAATTCACCAAGCCACAATAAATGACATACATATCAATGCCAACTGAAAAAAAGGGGTGAAACATAAATTCCAGAAATCATCAATTAGAAATCCAGAAATCACAAGAAAAGGATGGCCAATCCCAAGCGGAACGCTATTCCATAAAACGGACAGCACCTAAATAGATACGCCACATGCACAGTCAAACATCGTTGCACCTAGAAAGGTACGACCCATGCAAAGGCAAACATCGACGCACCTAAATAGATACGCCCCATGTAATGTCTAGCATCGAGCACCTAGAAAGATACACCCCATGCATAAATAAGCATCGACGTACCTAGAAAGATAAGCCCCATGCATAAATCAACATCGACATATCAAGAAAAATACGCCCCATGTAATGTCTAACATCGATACACCTAAAAAGATACACCCCATGTAAAGTCGAACATCAACGCACCTAGAAAGATACTTCCCATGCATAGACGAACATCGATGCACCTAGAAAGATATGCCCCATGCCCCGACTTATTGAGCCGATTGCTCCAGGAAGTAAACAAACATCGACACACCTAAATAGATACGACCCATGTGTAAGTAAACATCGACGCACCTAAATAGGTACGACCCATGCGAGAAATGAGACGAAGCTCAATAAAATGAAGTACGGTCCTCCACATAGACAAAGATACATCGCACATTGCTAGTCTAAACCATAAAATGATCATCATCTATCATCAAGAAGTGTCCATTACAGTAGGCTAGTAAATATATGAGCTTAGCTTCATGTCCCATAACCACTAGCTTAACTTAAATATTTACGAACAAATTGTAGATCTCAAATAGAAAATTGTCACAAGAGGTTCAATCGAACAAGTCCAAAAATTAACCGATGAAGTAAACGCAAGCGTTTCATACCACTTGTTTTACTAAGTCGTTTAATTAGATTTCTCATACGAGTGAGGTAAAGGTTTGTATATACTAATATATTGGAAAACGGTTTAAGAAAGGAGCTTTGTATTGAAATAGTGTTGAAATCGTTTTGATGAAAGAGTTTTGATATTTACTACTAGTATAGAAAACCTTTATATTTTTAAAGTGACAAATCACAAAAACGATTGTAGAAACAATCAACCACTAAAATTCACATACGAAGACATGAATAAAATCCAAAGAAATCGATATCAAATCCATCAAAATGGATATTTCCGAAAATTCCCGAAGAAAATGCCATCAAAGTCGATAATAAATGATAACAACAAAAGGGAAACAACACAAATCGATTAAAGTTGGAAATTCAACAAAATAGGCAATATAGGCAAAATTGGCAAATAGGAGCAGGTCGGTCAACCGGACTTTCTGGGTCGGTTGACCGAAAAACAGCCCAGAAATGTCTCGGGCTACAGGTCGGTCGACCGGCCCAGGGGTTCGGTCGGCCGAACCTGATGTTCTTCAATTTGAAACCCATTTCAAAGGAGGTGCAAACACCTTCAATTTGCAAACGGACAAGCACAAACGCTAGGGGTTTACGCCTATCGGCTTCTCGGTCCTTTAAGCTCATCGATTCATCACCAAAAACATGATCAAAACATCAAGTTAGGATTTTTAAAGAATTGAACTCAAAACACTAAAATTTGGAATATTCACCAAATCAATCCAAACCAAAAGCAATTGTACAAGAATAAGCATTAGGAATTCATACCTAACAATCGAAGACAGTTATAGACTAAGATGTGAGAAAAAAATTCTCACCTTTAAACCCAAAACAAATGAAGAAGAAGCTATGGAGCAATGGCAAGAACAATCACTCTTCAATTCCAAGCCAATAAGATTGAATCTAAGCTTAAAGGGGAAACATTTCCTAAATTAGGTTTAGGAAATTTCTGAAATTGAATGGGGAAAGAGTTGGAGAAGATGAAGAGAAGGCTTACCAAAGCTTCTTCTTGAATTTGGAGGTAGAAGCTTGAATTTGCAATAAAGATTAGGGCTTGGAGTTTTAATTTCCTATTCCTCCCACCATTGCTGCTAAAGCTTGAGTATTAGGAATTAAAAATGAAGTAATGAAGAGTTGGAGTGGAGTTGGGTTCATATGTTAGGTTAATGGGCTGAAACCCAAACCAAAGCCTTAAGTGAAAAGGTAGCAAAATTCTACTATCTCCAAACATATCAAAGTTTATACTTAAAAAAATCGCAAATATCATTTTGAACTCAATGGAAGGGGTCTCGAGTCCCAATTTGACTATTTGCAAAAAGTAGCTTTCTGGGCAAAAATCCAACGAACGATGAAATATTTAAGTAAAATATTTAAATATACAATCGATAAATATGCGGGTTGTTACAGTTCAAAATTCCTTTTGAAAATAAAGCCTTTTTTTTGAGAGAAATGTGTGATCCTCTAATAAAAGAGGAGAGCACACATGGAACACTATATATATAACAAAAATAAGGAGCTGCCAACATGCCTGATAGGTAGCCAAACTATAAAAATAGAAATAAGAAAAAGAAAAAGAAAAAGATACCCCTCAAATGAGCTCCGGCAAAGCCACCACCCATTACACTCTAATATCAAGCTCCGGCAAAGCCACCGCCCAATATTAGAGTGTTAGAGGTATCTAAAAAAAACAATCTCTTAAGAGATAAGATCCAAAAAGAGGAACTCCAACAGTAGGACAAAAATGAAGAGCTCCACAAAGAAGACCATGAGAAACCGAAGAGAAAAGCCAAATGCAATCCAAGTCCCAGAGAAGAGCTATCCTGAAAACCTGAATAAAGCTGAATACTCTCCTGCAAATCAGATAAAAGAAAAACCAGCAACCAACCTGAACCATACCTGGAACAAAACTAGGAATACTAGTTAGAATCAATCACATATATGTATATAAATAGAATTTATATACATATATGTGAGAGAGAGAGAGACAAAAAAAGGAAACTAAGAACCTATAAGAGAAAGAGAATTTTGATTCATCCAATAAACATGATTAAAATCACAATAAGGAATAATGTGAGAAGTATTAGAAACAGAATTATTGATGCTAAGAGAGAATATGAAAATATTGTTTCTAACCTTGTTAAGATAATCTTTAAAGCACTTATTTTTGGCTAATTTATATTTGGGATTAGATATCCAATTTAAGCAAAAATTTGAGATTAAAATAATCAAATTATTATTATGATGATAGTTATTATTAAAGAATCTTTGATTTCTTTCAAACTAAATGAACCAACAAGAAATAGTGAATAAAGAATCAAGCAAGTATCTGAAGTCCTTATTAAACATAAATGTAAAAGAGTTCCAATAGAAGAAACAATCAGAAACTCTAGAACTAATAACAAACTCAAAAATAGTAAGGGTCTTAATAAGAATAAAATGAGTATCCATGCATTCGAAATAAATACGATTAATATCTTCAGGAAATAAATTGCAAAATAAACATTTATTATCAATACTAAAAATTTTCTTTTTTAAAAATTCAGTAGTGTTTAACTTACCATGAATAATGAGCCACATATGAATCTTAGATTTAGGAGGGGCATTTGACTTCCAAATAAAATTAAAACAATTGACAGAAACCCCAGAGAAGTTGATAAATTTGTAAAAGGAATTGCAAGAGTATTTCTTGCTCTTATCTCATTCCCAACAAATAATGTCATTATCATTGTCAATGTTATAGAGATTAAGTTTAGCATAAAGCAAGAAAAGCTGTCTAAGGGTATGGCCAACTAAAATACAATTAAAATTGAAATCCAAGGAGGGTCACTCTCAGAGTTGAAAACATCAGAAATAAATGCAAATTTAAAGTTACAAATATCATATAAATCCTTGAATTCATACTTGAGAGGAGTAGAAGAAATCCAGCAATCATGCAAAAAAGATGTATTATTACCAGAATGAACAATAATATTAATACCTAATTTGAAAATATCACTACATTTTAAAATAGATTTCCAAAAATGAGAAATATAAATAGAACTAGAAGGACTAATATGATAGAGATTATAACTACCATTGTAATAATATTTAGATATAATCTCCTTCCAAATGGTATTATCACTAGTATCTCTAAATTTCTATAACCATTTACCAAGAAGAGATAGATTCATATTATGTAAATTAATGACTCCTAGACCACCCTCTTTTTTAGATTTACAAACAGTATCCCAATTAACTAAACATTTAATGCTACTGTTAGGATTAACTCCACTCCAAAGAAAATCCCTTCTAATTTTATCTATCTTATCTATCACCCAATCAGGAAAAAGGTGCATAGACATCCAATAAATAGGGAGCGCTGATAAGACAGAATTAATCAATACCAGCCTACCAGCTCTAGATAAGAATCTCACATTCCAATTATTAAACCTATTTTTACTTTTATCTATAATAATTAACCAATCATCATGTTTAAGTTTCGAAGGTCTGATTACAAAACCAAGATAGTCAAAAGGAAAACTCATAGTTTTACAATTCAAAGTTTTAGCAACTAAATTTTCAACATTATCAAAATCATTTAAAATTAAAACAGAACTTTTGTCAAAATTAATTTTTAAACCAGATAAAAGTTCAAAACTAAAAAGAATAAATTTAAGAGCAATAATATGCTTAGGTAGATGAGAGGAAAAGAGCAAAGTATCATCAGCGAACTGAAGGACAGAAAGACTAAGACTAGAAATATCATTACCAATAACACCCAAAAGGTTATTGTTAACAGCATTCTTAATAATCTTAGAAAAAACATCAGCCGCTAAATTGAACAGAAGGGGCGATAATGGATCCCCTTGCCTTAATCCTCTCTTAGATTGAATTTTATTACCTAAGACACCATTGACCATAATACTCGAATTGCCCATTTTAAGCAAGATATTAATCCAATTAATCCACTTATTACTAAAGCCTCAGGCATGGAAAATATCAATAAGAAAATTCCAATCAACCGAGTCAAAGGCTTTAGCAAAATCTAACTTTAAAATAGCACATGTTATATTATTCTTACAACAAAAATTAATGTATTCTTGAACAGCAGCTACACCATCAGTAATATTCCTACCTTTAATGAAGGCTGATTGAGAGCAGTCAATAAGATCATTCATTTTTAAACTAAGTCTATTGGCTAAAACTTTAGAAATAATTTTAACAGAGCAATTAATCAAAGAAATGGGTCTAAAATCTTTTAAAGTATTAGCACCAACTTTTTTATGCAATAAAATAACATTAGCAAAATTAAAACGACCTAATTGGAGCTTACCATTATAAAATTCATTAAACATGCAAATAAGGTCTGCTTTTAAAACCTCCCAAAAAGATTGATAAAAGGAAATAGGAAAACCATCTGGGCCCGGTGATTTATCCCTAGGTAAATCAAAGATGGCTTTATGGATTTCCTCTTCAGAAAAAGGAAAATATAAATCAGAAAGATTGGTGTTAGAGTCTGATGGATAAAGATCATTCCTTCTAACGCTAACTCTATGCTTGATATTGATGCCAAAAATGTCTTTGTAATATTCAGTAAAAGCGTTGTTAAGATCACGTTGATCAACTAATTCCTCGTTATTAACTAAAATGGATTTAATAGTATTACTACGCTTTCTACTATTAGCTAAATTGTGAAAAAATTTGGTGTTATTATCACCTTCATTGATCCATTGAAAATTAGATCTCTGTTTCCACATAACTTCCTCTTTTTCAAGAATAGAGTAAAGTTCATCTTTTAAGTTATTAAGAACATTTCTCTCACCTAAATTTAATTGTCTAGTTTCTTCAATCTTATTAAGTTTGAGCAATTCTTTAAGAATATTATCTTTTTTAATTTTAATATTACCAAAAACATTTTTATTCCAGTTTTTAAGAAAAATCCTAAGCTTTCTTAGCTTAAGCACAAAAGCTTTGGCAGAGTTGCCACAATACTTAAGACTATAAAAACTCAAAGCATACCATTTATTAATGACTAAATTTAAAAAACCTGGTTCAAGAAACCACATTTTTTCAAATTTAAAAGTTTTAATCAAAAATCTATGACTATTACAAGAAAGAATAATGGGACAATGATCTGAGAGGGTGTGAGGTAAACCTGACACACTACAGATAGGAAATTTGTCCTCAATTTCATCACTAACAAAAAAACTATCTAAAAGAGCAAAAGATGGAGACTCTCTATTATTGCTCCAGGTAAAAGCTCTATTGGATAGAGGAATTTCGATCAAATTACAATGAATAATAAATTGATCGAATTCCTCCATGGCCGAATATTCACCTTCTCGGGGAGAGCGCTCCCCAATAAAGCGAGTCACATTAAAATCACCCCCCAAAATCCAAGGACCAGGGGCAAAAGACCTAAACTCAAGGCATTCATTCCAGAGAATCCGCCTATCAATTTTAGAGTTAGGCCCATAAACATTAGAAATATTTAAAAAAGAATTATCGGAAAGGTTAATTAAAATGATGTGTAAAGAGTGTTGCTTCTGAATACACTGAAGTAAATTAAAGAGATTATCTATCCAACCAATCATTAAGCCTCCAGAAGAACCCATAGATGGAAGATAAACCCAATTACTAAAACGAAAACCTCCTAATCTTCTAAAAAAATGAAAATCAGGACACTCAATTTTAGTTTCTTGAAGAAGAACAATGTCAATAGAAAAGTCTTTAAAAAATATTCTAACTTTATCACATTTGTTAAGGTCGTTCAAGACTCTTATATTCCAACTAATGACTCTCATAAACCCAAAGATCTAGCCCTCTCAAGTTCCTTACTTCTAATAAACTCACGATCTAGCTCCAAATCAGTAAAAATAAAAGCAGATCTACTGGCTAACTGACTGAAATCAGAAGCAGATAAGTCACCCAAGGCATAAGACGAATAAAAGCTACCCGAATCAAAATGCATACCTGAGCCTGAATCCGAACCACCGCTCACGGTGTTCGAACCAGGACACTTACCGGATGGCCGAATGCAACTATCTCGAATCCTGACGCTACGACGAACCAACCCACTCGAAGCTGCAACCTTTCTTCGTCTACCTCTCCTCGAAAATGAAGAAGAAGTAAAAGCATGAGCACCACCGGTCTCACTAGAATGACCAAACGTAGCACAACCAGCAACATTAACCAAATCACCAGAATCATTCATAATAGTGGGACCCTTAAAATCCACTATCATGTTCAAAGCTTCATCCAAATGAACCACAGGGGTAGAAACTGAGATATCACCAGCATTACAAGACAAATGATCCAAATTGCCACCGATACAACAATCCACCAAGTTATTGACTTTAACTGAAGAAGAAATCTCTCCATGCAAAAACTCGTTATCCATATCACAATCAACCTGAACAGGTGACTCAAGTGCACCATGCACACCATGAATATCAAACCTTCCTGCCATGAGCTCATCAAAATTCAAGTGGTTCTCAAGAACCAGTGCCAACTCAACATCTATGAGCGAAACATCATTAAGGCACCAATCAAACTCAGATTGCTTCATCGAAACAACAACATTAATATCAGATAACTTAGTTGACAGAGATGATATAACACCCTTAAAATCATCTTCTGACCAGAAATTTAAAACAGAGGAATCCAAGTTAAACCCAAAACCTTTAGGTAAATTGAAGACCAAGTTGACCTGTCTACTATCAGAAACATCAAAATGAAGGCAACTATCGACAACCATGGGAGAATTTAAGTCATATTCAGGAAAGAAGGAATAACCAAAGCTAACTGAACAAACACCTTCATCTTGAATAGAGGGACGAACATGAGACTGCACAAAATCCAAACTATCATAAACAAAGGAGGGGGGATCGCTAACCTCTTTCAAAAACGAACACTTAGAAACAAAATCAGAGTCAAGGCATTCGAAACTGTTTGAGATAGGGATCTGAAAAGAATCCAAGTTACAAAGGCTACGCGAACCAATCGAATGCTTTGGACTGATATAGTCATTATCTGATATAGGTTGGCAAACCCCAGAAACTAACGCGGTCTCACAATGAACTACATCTGGATCTAACAGAATTGGATCAACAAAAATGGATTCTTCACTTCTGAAAGTATCAAGGAGAGCATATTGATCATCAGACAAGAAAAAAGGAGGAGCTGGAATATCAACATCATGCAGAGGGACATTAGAAAAATGCTGAAAACCTTTATCCGTGTTTGGCAAATTAACATTGTTGAAGTGAAATAAAAGATCATCAAGAAGCTTTAAACCTTCTGAACGCTTGATCATAAGATTGTTTATTAGAATTCCCCTCAAGTAAATAAAATTCAAAACAAACTTAAACCCATGCTCTGCTAAAATGACAGGAGAACAGAAAGATACAGAATCGTTTTTTCCAAAATACTTTTCAGGGTCACCAAATCTAGCCCTATAACCAATGCCAATATTCGGGGCATTAATAGCATTGAAATGAAAGAGCAGCTCTTCCAAGAAGTTAAAACAATCAATACGAAGATGCCATAAATGATCGAACAGAATCGCCTTCAACAGCATAATCTTTAACACAAATTTAAAACCATTCTCGACCAAGAACTCAGATGAAATTGAAGAAGAATGACCAGAAGAACAGTTAAAGCTCTTGTGCCCAAAGAAGCCGCACTGGAAACATCTGATGGGATCTCGGCATTGAGACGCAAAGTGATTACTATCGCCGCATCTAAAGCAATAAGATTTGGAAGAGCGAGAGTCGATCCATCTTTTATTCAAAATTTGAGGTTTCCGATCACGAAAAGAAGAAGAGGGCGGACGGTCTCTGACCACTTGAGCGAAAGAACGATGCTGAAGAGAATCTGATTCAAAAGCTAAGGCATAATCTTGCAACTGAGGACGATCGAAAGAAGAAAGAAGGAAGGATTGAGAAGGAGAACGAAAAACTGACACCATTTTTTTCATTTCTTTTTTATAATGGTAGTGTATTTCTTTTGAAAATAAAGCCTTTATTTTTGCAAATGGTTTCTATAATTTTTTTATGTGTTTGTTTCTAATTAAAGAATTATTGGTTTTGGGAACCCGTATTTTAATTGTTTTAGAATAGTTTACGTTTACTGAAATCGTTTTTGCAATATTATTATTTTTCCTTTTAAAATTATTATATAAAGAGTCCTTTTTTTAGGAATACTTTTTAATCCTTGCTTATATCCTAGTCCATTTGTATTTGGAACTATTTGAGAATTTTCTATAATTTTAGAAAATTGTGACGACCGGGAATTTTTGAGCATTTAAAATTGGAATATTTAATAAATTTTAAATATTTAAAAGTTAATCTGTAACTTAAATTTCAAATATCACCATTATTTGGAATTAAATTATTGGAAATTTGGGTAAGATCTTGAATCTGGAATTTTAAGCCTGTTAAGAATAATTTGAAGGCTTATAAAATTTATATTGATAGTACTGAGGATAATAGAAGTTGTAAAATTGAAATTAACAGTGGTTTGTTCTGTTTTAAAATTTTATCATTTTAAATTGAATTTGAAAATAGCCTTTCGAGCCACAGTCTCGGAATTCAACGAAACCAATTCCATTGGATCCGTAATGTTGTAATATTATCGAATTTCAATTTTTTTAGTGATCGGAGTTGTTGTGTGAGCGTACGATATATAAACGCACTGAAAATTTAATTGATAATAGTCAATTCAAAAAGCTATCTTCTCCATATGATCGAATCGGGACTCGAAACCTTTTCCATTGCAGTCGAAATAGTGGTATAACCTTATAAATGCCTGGCGGCACGCCTCGATATGATGTCAAGGTTTTAAGCTACGTTTTCGAGACAATTTAAAATTAAATAATATTATATATACATATTGTACGACTTGACCAGTCAAACACATTTTACATCAGAGTTTTCCTGTCCTTTCTGGAGCACGCTTCCTTTGGCTTCCCAAACACGATTCTTCATCCTTCTTTCTTTTAGATACGTGACCCATTCCCTTTTCAGTAACAAAAAAAATTTAGATGCTCGAACTTATAAAAAAATGGTGAACAAAAAGGGGATAAAATTGAAATCAAACTCGAAAAAAATTTCATTTCCCTTCTTTCCCAAATCGAATATATACGAATTCGTTCGTATAAAATAAAAAATAAAAAAGAGAAGAGAGGGGTTTCGCGTACGTGAGGGATCGAGCGCCTTCCTACAAGTTTGGCGACGTCTTGAGGAAGGGGAGGTGAATCGCTCGATTCGAGCAGTGGTGAGCTCGAACGCATCAATTTCGGTGATGTCTCGGCGACGAGGGGATCTCGAGATCGTTCGCACCAGGAAGCGAGTTAGCGACGATGTGAAGACGAGGTGAAGCGCTCACTGCAGCAGTTAGCCTTGAAGGTTTTAGATTTCGAGGTATTAGATTTCGATCTTGTTATTTTGCTGCTACTGTTGATGGTCACGATGCCGCCTTTATGCTGTTGAAGGGACTGGATGTTGCTTTTGTTAAAGGGGATGTATTAGAGGTATCTTCTGTTTTGGTTAGATTTTAGTATTATAAAAAAAGAGGGAGAAGAAGATGATAGCTGTGTTTTAACTAGAAAGGGAAATTACATGTGAAAAGGATTTTAGAAGCAAAAACTTTAAATGTTGATTTGGGAAAATTACATCAAGAATTTGATTTTGGAGTATATATCTATCATTTTATAAACACATGTGATTTCAGAAGAAAAAAATATAGTAGTGTAATATAAAAACCATTTCTGTTTCTATTTCAATATATATGTTAAAATAAAATAAATAAACATATACAGATTTTTAAATCCACTAGTTTAAATTATCAAATAATGTATTTATGGAGATTAATTTGTTTAACTAACTTATGTAATCATTTTAGAAGTTGTTAAAGGGAAATTAGGTTAAAAACTAAAAACTATTTGTTAATTAAACTTAATTATTTGTTTAGTTATAAAAAGATATTTTATTTAAAGAAAAATTGATTTAAATAAACAATTAGGTAAGTAAATTTATCAAAAGGAAATTATTAGTTTAAATAAAATTATCAGTTACTTAATGCTTATTAAATGGTAAAATAATAATAATAATAAATTGTTGATTTATTTCAAATATTAATAAATCATAAATTGTTTATACAAGGTCAATAATTGAGAAACTAAGGCAATATTAAAGTGGATTGCAAAACCGGAGTCAAAGGTGAGTTAATCTCACTCAGCTGAATTTTTAATTTAAATTTAAATAGTTAAATTTAAATAATTGGTTGATTGATTGATTTGATCGGATGTGCAAAATGATATATAGTAGTATATAATATATCTTGGAATGATTGGTTTCTCGCATTATATAGCGGATGAGACCCTATGCGCCGCATAATAGCGGATTGATTTTTGTATTTAAAACACATATACCGCAATATACCACCTCGTAGTGGAATTGGTATTGTGCTAACATCTGTGGATGAATGAAAACAGGTTGGAGGGATCCAACTGGATTCCTCAACATTTATGTAAATTGTTTAATATTCTTTGTTGTGATTATTTGGATATTCGGTAATGGATTATATTGAAATATTGAATGCTATGGTTGCTTGAATATATTTCGGTACACCGAGTTATCAAAATATATAGAATTGAATTTTCGAAAATAAAAGGAAGCGAATTTAAAGGTGAAGTAATTATATAGAATGTAAATAAATTAAAATGAACTGGATAAGAATATTAGTGGTTTTATATTCTAATAAATAACTCCGTATATGAAAAGGAATTTTGAAAAACAGGAAGTTAATGAATTTTAAACTTCAATGTTATTATTTAAAAGAACCAAACATTTATTTTAAATTTTAGATTTAAAATTTGAAAGAATAAAGAAGAAATTGGGAAAAATTTGAAATTTGTATATTTCAGTTAAAAGATTTAAAATCAAACGGAAAATAATAATAATAATAATAAAGACCATAATTAACGAATTTTGAAATGAATTGAGTAAGTAAAGAAATTTATTTCAAACGGAGTAAATTGGAAATCAATTTGGAAAATTGATTTAAGTGACTGAAATTGGAAATTCTCCCTGAATAACCAAGTACGTTTTCAAAGTAAATTTAAGTTAAAGATTTAAAGTTGTTTTAAAAGGCATGTTTTGGAAAATTTATTATTTCTAAATATTTAAATTCTAAAGTAAGTATTTTCTTTTAATCTATTATGGGAGTAATTATTTAAAATGATTTGGTATTAGTTTTAAAAGAGAAAATCTAGGTTTATATTTTATAAAAGTAACCTCATTTTTAAATATTCCTAAAGTATATATTTTAATAAGATATTGAAGTAGTTTTTAGTTTAAATATTTTAAAGTATATTTTCTAATAAAGTGTTTTTTAAAACTATTCTAAAATCCAAGTGTTTATCCTTGGTGATTTCAGCGGAGATAGAAATATTAGGGAAAGTTTATTCCTAAAAGGGAGATGGTTTGAAACTGTTTTTAAAGGGTTGAAAAGTGGAAATATATCTGTCACGACCCGACTTTCCACTCCCGGAAAATCGCATCATGAATAAAGAAAGAAAGGGATAGAAGAAGAAAAGAAAGAAGAGAAGAAGAAACAACACAAGAATCTCAACAGCGGAAACGAATAAATTATATTAATAACAAAGTACTACATAGTATACATCAATTATCAGAGTACACAGACATATACAACACATACTAGACAGTTATAAACACCTGTCTAGTTATTACAACTCAATACAAACAGAACACTCAGAGACCAAACACAGCGGAACTATATAACTATACGCAGAAGCCTCCTGCTCCATATGCTCCTCCACAATTCGTCAAAGCTAATCCTGAATCCTAACCTGAATTCTCTTGACTACTCATAAAAATTTGAGTACCCAAGAGTTAAAGAAAAACAGAAATAACTCCGGGTCAGACATGGGTCTGGTGTGAGTAACAGGTTAAAGTTGCTTAACTTTAAAAAACCTTTGAAAGAAAAGGTATCACGTAAGACTTCCCACACATAAACATGGAAAAGTTTTTACCTTACGCTAACCAAAACATTTGATAGGAAATCCGGTGATATTATAATAGTGTCTAGGGTTTTCAAATAAAATACAGAAATAGCTGAAATGCTTACATCTCACATTCCAACATAGTTGGGCACAACTAATACGTACGGCACTTATTGGATTTTGGATTCCATCAATGGCAGGGCTACTGGGGTACCGCCCGTCACAGTACGTGGCCTAGATCACCGTACCGAGGAGCCACCCTAACTCCCCTGCAATACAAAGCCGGACCCGTTCCTTACTGAACAGTTCCAAATAAGACAACCCCGACGGTTGTCATGATCAACCGTCCCACACAGCCGAAATATAAAGGGACCTCTAGACAGGGGTAAATCTTACTCTCAAGTGGGGGCTACCCACGAAGCTTTGCTGCACCTCCCCTGTTTTAGCCATTCCCGGTTGATGAGGCTTGAGGTTACGATTACCTTTATAGGACATAACACTTAGAATGCTCATCGTCCACCTGACGATGTTCTGAAAGCATTCAATCCATACAAGTTCGTTCCGGGTTCGAACGAAACCGAAGGCATTATCTCGTTACACTCATTTTGGAATCACCCTCAGAGTTAACGACAATAACCCTTGCACTCTGATTCACCATCTCGAATCTATAAGACCTATTCCGTCAAACTCATTACGGAATCACCCACAGAGTTATACTGACGTATAGCCCTTACACCTCGAGTCTTCACTCGCTCCACTTGGATTAACGACCTAACGTTATTTGGAATCGATGTGGTTTTCGGATATCCAAATATGGAAACCCGATCCCGGTCTCACCGAAAACCAAAGCGTGTCTTTTAGGGTCCAAGTTGTTTTAAGTTTAAAACATTTCAATTCATTATCTAAATATATACAGATAGATAATTCACAACACAACAGATAATCAATATTATCATTATCAACAGATAATCATATCATAAACAGATAATCTATATTATCATCCAAGAGCAACCAATGCATCCATATCACATACACCATTCGTCTCACAACTGAGATTACAAACCATACCAATCAACCAATACCAATCATCAAACATAAGCAAATGATCAAATGATCACACCTTCTATAATTAATTTAAAAATGAATTAAATTAATTACTCAATCTCTAATTAATTTAAAATGAATTAAATTAATCATCAAAATCCTGCTTAACTTAACCATCAATTGATTTCAAATCAATTTATAAATCATCATTCAATTAATCATTACTGATTAACTATCTCTAATTACAATAAGTAATTAGCATTTAATATTAATCACACAAGTTAATTACATTAAACCCTACATATATATTAATCACCCTTGATTAATAACCATTCAGTAATTAACTACATTAATTACTCAACCCATAAATTAATTATTCTTAATTAATTATTTAAATTAATCCCTTTGATTAATTTCAAAGTAATTTAAATCCAAATTACTTCTAAAATAAATATCCTTAATTACATTCTGTAATTATTAATTAATTACTTCCTTAAGTAATTACAAATTTATAATTACATAAAGTAATTATCAAACAATACTAATTGTTTAAATCAATTAAACTTAATTAATTAATCTAAACGAAACACATTAACCTTAATTAATTACATTAAGTAATTAATTCACTAATTACTTTCATTAAGTAATTAAACTTAAACAATTGATTATTAATTAATTAATTAATCCAATTAATTATCAAAAATTAATCACAAATATTAATTGTTAATGACTTCATTAACATTTCTTAATTTCTTAATTAAGAAATTAACTTAAATTAATCATCATTAATTATTAAGTAATTAATATTTAATTACCATTTAATTAATCTCTAATTATTAATTAACTAAGTGTTAATTAAAAACTAAATTAATCATAAATCACTTGACTAAATAAATCTTAATCATAAATTAAAATTTAGTTAACCATCCTTAATTATAGATTAATTAAACTTAATTAATTAATCTCAAATCAAATTAAAAATCATTAATTATTTAATTAAACTTCCACATTATTAATTAATATTTATCTTAATTACCTTAATAATTAATGAATCCCATCATTAACCTTTTATTTATCTTTTAGATAATCATTTCTTATTAAATCAAGCATTTAAAAACAAAATGTTTTTAAATTCACATTAAATTCAATTTAACATTTCTTTTAAACTTAAGATCCAAATTTATTTAAAATAAGATTTTAAACAATACAACTAAATCTTATATGTTTACAAGAAACATATACTTAATAAGTTTTAAAAAGAATTTAAATTTCAATTCAAATCAATTTAAAAAAATTTACTTTAAAACTTCCAAATTGAAATATAACTTCCATTCTCATTCTAGTTTAATTCTTTAAAACTCTTTCTATAATTTACATCTTCAATCCAAATACAAATCATTTGAAACAATTTAAATTTAAACCTTCATTTAAAACTGAAGTTTAAATTTTAAATCCAGATTTAAAAAAATCAGATTTGAATTCATTTTGAATTCCTAATTTCAAATTCTTAACCTTCCAATTCAAATGCCAAAACACAATGCATTCACACTTGAGAGTTTAAAATCAAATTTAAATTTGAAACATAATTACTTTCAAATCTCTGACAATCAAATCTGAACTCATATTTAAAATTTCAGATTAAAAACTAAGTTTAAATCTCCACCTTCAATTTAAATTTTACCTTTACATATAAAACAGAAACAGTTTCTGTTTTATAAAAAAAAAAAAAACTTAAACTTTTGAAATTTCTGAATTTAAACTATTTCAAAAGATACAGGATTCAAACCTATTAGAATTCATAGTTACTTCCAGTTTTCAAAATCCTAAGTCAAAATTTTATCTTGCACTTAATTCAAATCTTATGAAACTGAAACAGTTTCTGTTTTTTTTTATCAAACCAAATTTGAATTCTGCATTTACATTATTTCAAAATAAGAATTCAAACTATTTGAATTCATTTTCAGATTCAGTTTTATTTCTGAGTTCCATATTTAAATTTAAACTTTACTTTATAAATTTCTAAATAAAACAGAACAGTTCTGTAATGTTAAAACCTGATACAATGCAAACTCGAGCAAGCTTAAATTTTACTTCGGGTCAAAACAAAAATACTTCGAGTTATTTCCATTTTTTCCCGAGACTAACCCGAGTTAAAACTCCTGCAACCCAAAACCAACCCAAACCTGGAACAGCCTATACCCAAGCTTCCTAAAACCTGTCAACACCAATATTTCACAACTCCGGCCATCATCATCGTCCAAACTCCGGCACTAGCTTCATCACTTCCCCATCCATCAATACCCCAAACATCTTTGAACTCGATGCACAGAGGAGTTCAAAATCGACCCAAAACTGTAACCCAAAATAAACTAGGGTTCATCACAGTAATGCCACAATTCAAACCCAAAATTTGAATTGTAAATCAATTCAATGATTTTCTTGTGATCTATGCTAGATGACTATCTCCAGAAAACAAATTCACTCAATTTAAAAGCAAGGATCAACTGATTTTTATAAAAGTGTAAAATAAACTGCATTTTACTCTTTACACTGCAAACTTAATTTCTAATCTAAAATTCTTGAATTTACTAAATGATTCTGATAGTAAACTTGAAATAGAAAACAACTCAGAACATAGCAATGTAGACAGCATGCATATATACATATGTACTCCATACATCAGACAGTAGGCATTGAATACATGAACATTATTTATTTTAGCATGCAACAGTTTTAATCCTTAAATTTAAAAAGAGAAAGTTACTCACCTCAATATGCAGACCCAGATTCTAGCATGCACAGCACATTCCAATATGCAGAGTATCAGACTTGAAAATTATGCATGCAGGCTTCTTGAATGCAGACCTCTTTTCTTGCTTTTAAATGATGCATGCAGGCCTCTGTTCCCAGATGCTTTTAAAATATTGATGCTTGTTTCAGAGTTTTGAAATGCAGGCTTTGTTTTCAGATGCAAGAGCATGCAGGTAATATTTTGAGTTTGAGGAGTTGAATGCATGAATGTATGCTGCAGGTTTGTATATTGGAAAGAGGAGTTTGTTTGATGCAGATTTGAAATTGCAGAGCATATTCATGTTGATGCAGGTTTGAATAATTTGAAGAGTTGCATGCAGGTCTGAATTTTTGGGGAATGCAGATTGTAATTTGAAAATGCATGCTTGCAGGTCTAAATATTTGCTTGTTTATGAAGAGGAATTGAATGCATAGCATATGCAGACTTGTATGGTGGAGAATGAAGTTTTGGTCTTCTTGTTTAAGAACAAAAATATGAATATGAATGAAGACACAATTCAATAAGAATGTATTTTCAGTTTTAAATGAATTAAAAGAAAAATGAAAATGAAATATTGACACTTGTAAACATAGAGACACTTGTCTTTTAAGCTTTAATATTTACAAACACTTGTCTTTATGAATTAAATTAATGTTTAATTAGAGTTAAATAAGTATTAAGCTTAGTTAATTAAATCTTAAGAAATAAATAAAGTATTCTTATTATACAAGTAGTTCATTTGGAAAAGAAACTTTTAAAACAAATTATAAAAGAGCTTGTAACATATTTTAATATACAACTTGAATTAAAAATGAATTTGAAACTAATTAAAACATTTATCTCTTATTTAAAATCATATAGTATTTTAATTAAATATTTTTGAAAAGCTCAAATTAAAAATAAATCATAATTTCTATTTTCAAAACATATTAAAATTATACTATACTAATTTAACTAAAAACAAATTGTCTATTTAAAATATATACATAAATACATATACATTATAAAATAGAAAACAATTTATTAACTTATCTAAAATAATTTCACAAATTAAAAATTTAAATAAAGAAGATAATTTAAATCAAATCAAATTTATTAATCAAAATTATTAATTCAATATAAATTTAAACCCAGATTATTAAATTTATATTGTCCAAAATTCCGGGTCGTTACAATCCTTCCCCCTTAAAAGAATTTCGTCCTCGAAATTTAAAACAAAGGCAATTTAATAATCTATTTACAGATTTTATTTTAAAATACAGCATATGTTAATCATATGCCAACAACCAAAGCAACCAATTCACACAATCAGAATAAATCTAATTATCCAAAAGAATTTCGGATAAAATTTCACGAGTTTCCCCGGTATATATATATATCGGGATACTCGCTCTATCGAATCCAATCAATCAATACTACTAAGCTATAGAGTTCCTAACAACAATTCTATACAGAATATCAGACTACAAACGAGTCTGACTCAACAAGCAAACCAACCTAAACTGCTGGTTCTACAACCAGAAATATCAAACACATACTCCCTCAGAGATATGTGAAACATACTGAATCCCAGTTATCCAAGCTGGCAATTCAACTCTAGAAAACCAAACACTGATCTTACCAATCACAGAAGAAACCAAAACACTTCGGAGCGAGCTTCCCAAACTTACAGCTCCTTGGGTCAGAGAAAAAAACTTAACCAAAATCAAATCTCCAATTCCAGAATCCAAATTCTCTGTCTCTTATCCATAAAAATTCTTCGGACGATCCTGAGCTACCAACATCACTCCTGATCAGCTCAACTCTTGCTGATTCCAAAAGAAACAGACTGAAGCAAAACAATCTAATGATCTCCTCAACATCACTCAAAAACCAAGAACACAACCCTGCTTCTCTACAACAGAAGACAGAACAAACTTCTCCTTATCCGGAAAAGAAAACAGAAATGCCCAAACTGCTTCCGCTGCCAACTCTGATCCGAAACAGAAGAAAATACTGACGAAGAGCACAAGCACAGACTAGATAACCCAGCACAGAAATATGGTTCCACAGATCAAAAAGAAAAACTCAGATGTTCCTCCCAAACCTGAGTTGCTTCACCAACTTTTATCTCAAGGAACCATCCATCTACTAACTGAACCACTAGTTCCATCCTGGAAAGAAAACTCGATCTCCAGATGCAGACAAACTCTGACTTCCAGAAGACATCCAGACAATCTCCAACAAACACAAGAGAACATACTATCGCAAGTCACCTTTGCGATCAACTCAGCCTAAATCCAAGGTAACTGCTCTCTCTCAACCAAACAGAACAGCTTATGCTGACTTAGCCAACTCACCAGAGAAAAGATCCACTCTGCTGCTTCTGAACTCCACTTCAAAAAAAAAAAAACTACCCAGCCAGAAGACTCCCTATCAACTCAGAACACTCTGCTAAACTCAGCCACATCACCGAGCAGACTCACTTCCTACTCTTGTTCCAAAGAAAACATCTTCGGAAACATCCATAGTCACTGCATCTCATCACGCAGCTACTATTTCCTAAGATATCAAGATACCATCACTTGCTTGCTTCTGCCCAAACGACAGATCCAAACTCAATTCTGCACTTCAAAGATGACTCCAAACCTTTACAGGTTACCTTCAGAGATCGATGAAGTCTTCATCACAACAAAACTCACTCGAGACGGTATTAGATCTACAGTCTCGACAAATACACTTCCAACCTCAAACATTCAAACTCCAACCAGTGGTAGTCGTGTTACACACACTTCTACCTCATCTACCTTTATGACTTATATTGGAAAACTTGAACAGGTAATCCAACAAATAGGTAGAACCAATAAATATATATATATACATATAAAATTACAAATACGCTCTCTCAAGATAGACACCACTACAGAGCCTAGGTATTCACTCAACCTACTGCTCCCTAAAGAAAAATACACTTCAGAGCCTAGGTATTCACTCAACCTAATGCTCTGATACCAAGATGTCACGACCCGACTTTCCACTCCCGGAAAATCGCATCATGAATAAAGAAAGAAAGGGATAGAAGAAGAAAAGAAAGAAGAGAAGAAGAAACAACACAAGAATCTCAACAGCGGAAACGAATAAATTATATTAATAACAAAGTACTACATAGTATACATCAATTATCAGAGTACACAGACATATACAACACATACTAGACAGTTATAAACACCTGTCTAGTTATTACAACTCAATACAAACAGAACACTCAGAGACCAAACACAGCGGAACTATATAACTATACGCAGAAGCCTCCTGCTCCATATGCTCCTCCACAATTCGTCAAAGCTAATCCTGAATCCTAACCTGAATTCTCTTGACTACTCATAAAAATTTGAGTACCCAAGAGTTAAAGAAAAACAGAAATAACTCCGGGTCAGACATGGGTCTGGTGTGAGTAACAGGTTAAAGTTGCTTAACTTTAAAAAACCTTTGAAAGAAAAGGTATCACGTAAGACTTCCCACACATAAACATGGAAAAGTTTTTACCTTACGCTAACCAAAACATTTGATAGGAAATCCGGTGATATTATAATAGTGTCTAGGGTTTTCAAATAAAATACAGAAATAGCTGAAATGCTTACATCTCACATTCCAACATAGTTGGGCACAACTAATACGTACGGCACTTATTGGATTTTGGATTCCATCAATGGCAGGGCTACTGGGGTACCGCCCGTCACAGTACGTGGCCTAGATCACCGTACCGAGGAGCCACCCTAACTCCCCTGCAATACAAAGCCGGACCCGTTCCTTACTGAACAGTTCCAAATAAGACAACCCCGACGGTTGTCATGATCAACCGTCCCACACAGCCGAAATATAAAGGGACCTCTAGACAGGGGTAAATCTTACTCTCAAGTGGGGGCTACCCACGAAGCTTTGCTGCACCTCCCCTGTTTTAGCCATTCCCGGTTGATGAGGCTTGAGGTTACGATTACCTTTATAGGACATAACACTTAGAATGCTCATCGTCCACCTGACGATGTTCTGAAAGCATTCAATCCATACAAGTTCGTTCCGGGTTCGAACGAAACCGAAGGCATTATCTCGTTACACTCATTTTGGAATCACCCTCAGAGTTAACGACAATAACCCTTGCACTCTGATTCACCATCTCGAATCTATAAGACCTATTCCGTCAAACTCATTACGGAATCACCCACAGAGTTATACTGACGTATAGCCCTTACACCTCGAGTCTTCACTCGCTCCACTTGGATTAACGACCTAACGTTATTTGGAATCGATGTGGTTTTCGGATATCCAAATATGGAAACCCGATCCCGGTCTCACCGAAAACCAAAGCGTGTCTTTTAGGGTCCAAGTTGTTTTAAGTTTAAAACATTTCAATTCATTATCTAAATATATACAGATAGATAATTCACAACACAACAGATAATCAATATTATCATTATCAACAGATAATCATATCATAAACAGATAATCTATATTATCATCCAAGAGCAACCAATGCATCCATATCACATACACCATTCGTCTCACAACTGAGATTACAAACCATACCAATCAACCAATACCAATCATCAAACATAAGCAAATGATCAAATGATCACACCTTCTATAATTAATTTAAAAATGAATTAAATTAATTACTCAATCTCTAATTAATTTAAAATGAATTAAATTAATCATCAAAATCCTGCTTAACTTAACCATCAATTGATTTCAAATCAATTTATAAATCATCATTCAATTAATCATTACTGATTAACTATCTCTAATTACAATAAGTAATTAGCATTTAATATTAATCACACAAGTTAATTACATTAAACCCTACATATATATTAATCACCCTTGATTAATAACCATTCAGTAATTAACTACATTAATTACTCAACCCATAAATTAATTATTCTTAATTAATTATTTAAATTAATCCCTCTGATTAATTTCAAAGTAATTTAAATCCAAATTACTTCTAAAATAAATATCCTTAATTACATTCTGTAATTATTAATTAATTACTTCCTTAAGTAATTACAAATTTATAATTACATAAAGTAATTATCAAACAATACTAATTGTTTAAATCAATTAAACTTAATTAATTAATCTAAACGAAACACATTAACCTTAATTAATTACATTAAGTAATTAATTCACTAATTACTTTCATTAAGTAATTAAACTTAAACAATTGATTATTAATTAATTAATTAATCCAATTAATTATCAAAAATTAATCACAAATATTAATTGTTAATGACTTCATTAACATTTCTTAATTTCTTAATTAAGAAATTAACTTAAATTAATCATCATTAATTATTAAGTAATTAATATTTAATTACCATTTAATTAATCTCTAATTATTAATTAACTAAGTGTTAATTAAAAACTAAATTAATCATAAATCACTTGACTAAATAAATCTTAATCATAAATTAAAATTTAGTTAACCATCCTTAATTATAGATTAATTAAACTTAATTAATTAATCTCAAATCAAATTAAAAATCATTAATTATTTAATTAAACTTCCACATTATTAATTAATATTTATCTTAATTACCTTAATAATTAATGAATCCCATCATTAACCTTTTATTTATCTTTTAGATAATCATTTCTTATTAAATCAAGCATTTAAAAACAAAATGTTTTTAAATTCACATTAAATTCAATTTAACATTTCTTTTAAACTTAAGATCCAAATTTATTTAAAATAAGATTTTAAACAATACAACTAAATCTTATATGTTTACAAGAAACATATACTTAATAAGTTTTAAAAAGAATTTAAATTTCAATTCAAATCAATTTAAAAAAATTTACTTTAAAACTTCCAAATTGAAATATAACTTCCATTCTCATTCTAGTTTAATTCTTTAAAACTCTTTCTATAATTTACATCTTCAATCCAAATACAAATCATTTGAAACAATTTAAATTTAAACCTTCATTTAAAACTGAAGTTTAAATTTTAAATCCAGATTTAAAAAAATCAGATTTGAATTCATTTTGAATTCCTAATTTCAAATTCTTAACCTTCCAATTCAAATGCCAAAACACAATGCATTCACACTTGAGAGTTTAAAATCAAATTTAAATTTGAAACATAATTACTTTCAAATCTCTGACAATCAAATCTGAACTCATATTTAAAATTTCAGATTAAAAACTAAGTTTAAATCTCCACCTTCAATTTAAATTTTACCTTTACATATAAAACAGAAACAGTTTCTGTTTTATAAAAAAAAAAAAACTTAAACTTTTGAAATTTCTGAATTTAAACTATTTCAAAAGATACAGGATTCAAACCTATTAGAATTCATAGTTACTTCCAGTTTTCAAAATCCTAAGTCAAAATTTTATCTTGCACTTAATTCAAATCTTATGAAACTGAAACAGTTTCTGTTTTTTTTTAATCAAACCAAATTTGAATTCTGCATTTACATTATTTCAAAATAAGAATTCAAACTATTTGAATTCATTTTCAGATTCAGTTTTATTTCTGAGTTCCATATTTAAATTTAAACTTTACTTTATAAATTTCTAAATAAAACAGAACAGTTCTGTAATGTTAAAACCTGATACAATGCAAACTCGAGCAAGCTTAAATTTTACTTCGGGTCAAAACAAAAATACTTCGAGTTATTTCCATTTTTTCCCGAGACTAACCCGAGTTAAAACTCCTGCAACCCAAAACCAACCCAAACCTGGAACAGCCTATACCCAAGCTTCCTAAAACCTGTCAACACCAATATTTCACAACTCCGGCCATCATCATCGTCCAAACTCCGGCACTAGCTTCATCACTTCCCCATCCATCAATACCCCAAACATCTTTGAACTCGATGCACAGAGGAGTTCAAAATCGACCCAAAACTGTAACCCAAAATAAACTAGGGTTCATCACAGTAATGCCACAATTCAAACCCAAAATTTGAATTGTAAATCAATTCAATGATTTTCTTGTGATCTATGCTAGATGACTATCTCCAGAAAACAAATTCACTCAATTTAAAAGCAAGGATCAACTGATTTTTATAAAAGTGTAAAATAAACTGCATTTTACTCTTTACACTGCAAACTTAATTTCTAATCTAAAATTCTTGAATTTACTAAATGATTCTGATAGTAAACTTGAAATAGAAAACAACTCAGAACATAGCAATGTAGACAGCATGCATATATACATATGTACTCCATACATCAGACAGTAGGCATTGAATACATGAACATTATTTATTTTAGCATGCAACAGTTTTAATCCTTAAATTTAAAAAGAGAAAGTTACTCACCTCAATATGCAGACCCAGATTCTAGCATGCAGAGCACATTCCAATATGCAGAGTATCAGACTTGAAAATTATGCATGCAGGCTTCTTGAATGCAGACCTCTTTTCTTGCTTTTAAATGATGCATGCAGGCCTCTGTTCCCAGATGCTTTTAAAATCTTGATGCTTGTTTCAGAGTTTTGAAATGCAGGCTTTGTTTTCAGATGCAAGAGCATGCAGGTAATATTTTGAGTTTGAGGAGTTGAATGCATGAATGTATGCTGCAGGTTTGTATATTGGAAAGAGGAGTTTGTTTGATGCAGATTTGAAATTGCAGAGCATATTCATGTTGATGCAGGTTTGAATAATTTGAAGAGTTGCATGCAGGTCTGAATTTTTGGGGAATGCAGATTGTAATTTGAAAATGCATGCTTGCAGGTCTAAATATTTGCTTGTTTATGAAGAGGAATTGAATGCATAGCATATGCAGACTTGTATGGTGGAGAATGAAGTTTTGGTCTTCTTGTTTAAGAACAAAAATATGAATATGAATGAAGACACAATTCAATAAGAATGTATTTTCAGTTTTAAATGAATTAAAAGAAAAATGAAAATGAAATATTGACACTTGTAAACATAGAGACACTTGTCTTTTAAGCTTTAATATTTACAAACACTTGTCTTTATGAATTAAATTAATGTTTAATTAGAGTTAAATAAGTATTAAGCTTAGTTAATTAAATCTTAAGAAATAAATAAAGTATTCTTATTATACAAGTAGTTCATTTGGAAAAGAAACTTTTAAAACAAATTATAAAAGAGCTTGTAACATATTTTAATATACAACTTGAATTAAAAATGAATTTGAAACTAATTAAAACATTTATCTCTTATTTAAAATCATATAGTATTTTAATTAAATATTTTTGAAAAGCTCAAATTAAAAATAAATCATAATTTCTATTTTCAAAACATATTAAAATTATACTATACTAATTTAACTAAAAACAAATTGTCTATTTAAAATATATACATAAATACATATACATTATAAAATAGAAAACAATTTATTAACTTATCTAAAATAATTTCACAAATTAAAAATTTAAATAAAGAAGATAATTTAAATCAAATCAAATTTATTAATCAAAATTATTAATTCAATATAAATTTAAACCCAGATTATTAAATTTATATTGTCCAAAATTCCGGGTCGTTACAATATCTGGTGAAGATATTTTGAGATTAATAAATAATTTGGGAGATTATTTATTTTTTTATGGATGATTGTGAATGTTAATTGACAGTTAAATAACCGACTATCAATATTGGACAAAGGCGTTGATCATTTCGGAGAGACCGGGATCGGCATTAATTTCTCGAAAACCACTTCGATCTGGTTTGTACGTTTTCATGGAAAAACGAGTTTGTAGTCGAAGATGGAGCAGTGAAGTGCAAGGGCTAGTTGCTACTAATCCTGAGGATATTTCCAAAATGGATGTAGTAGGAGTAGTGCCTTCGGTTCCGTTCGAACCCGGGACGGACTTGTATGGATGAATGTTTTCAGAACATCGTCAGGTGGACGATGAGCATTCCAAGTGAAACGATCTAAAACGTAACACTTAGCCTCAAGCCTCATCAACTGGGAATGAATGAAAATCAGGGGTTATGCAGCAAGGCTAGGTGGGTAGCACCCACTTCAGGGTGAGGTCATCCCTGTATAGATGTCCCTTTTATTTCGGCTTAGTGGTGCGGTTGCTGATCACAACTGTAGGGTGATCTCACGCAGGATTATCCAGTAAGGGGTAGTCCTGGCCTTGTGTTGCAGGGGAGTTAGGGTGGCTCCTTGGTGCGCTGATCTAGACAGGGTACTGTGACAGGTGGTACCCCAATGCCTAGTCATTAGTTGGAAATTCATTCTCTCTACGCGCCTTGTACGAGTTTTGTTTGTATTACCCACTCTATGGCTTGTAGCTAGAATTTAATAGATGTAACAATTTCGGCTATTTTAATAAGTATTTGTATATAGACCCTATTATAATATCAAAGGATTTTAATATAAAACTGTTTTAGCTATCGTAAGGTAAAAACCCGACATGTTTATTTGTGGCGTGGTCTTACGAGATGCTTTTGTTTTCAAAAGGATTTTTGAAACTTTAATAATCAATTTGAGTGTGATTTCTCACGCTGGTATTCCAGACTGACTCGGGTGTTATTTAACTATAATGCTCGGGTCAGTCCGAGTATTGTAGAATATAGGAAATGATGCTATGGAGCTCAGGAGACGAGCTGGATAGCGATACGTACTTCCGTACTTGATTATTATTCCGCAGTGTATCCAGTTGTATGTTATTGATGTTGAACTGTGATTGATGTACTCTGATGATGTAATGTATAATCATATTTATTTGTTTTTGTGTAAAGATCATTTATTGTCTATTATATTTTATTCCGCTGCGATGGTAAGATTTTGTTGTTGTTTTTTGTTTTCCTTTCTTCTACCTCTTCTTCTTTAACCCAAATGGTTCGTATTTCTATACAACTTAGGTTGATTTATATAGAATAATGTTGACTCAAGGGGTACGGATTTGCAGGTCATTACAAAGATTCCCTCTTCCTTTGTTAAAATTAGAGACATTTTTAGTAATATCATCTAATTTTGTTTAAGGCTAGATATATCCAATTCCAATATTTTAATATTAGCTTTCAAATTATGTTTTTCAATTAAAAGAGCATCATTTGTTTTCCTTCTGATTTTTTATTTCTTGATTTAACATAGAGAGTTGAGATATCGAATTAGAACAAGATTCTTGAGATTTCAAGTTCTTCTTCTAAAATTTCTTTCTCATTTCTTAACATATGTACCTTAATTTTAGTCCTTTTCAATTTTTCAAGAGTGCCTTTATATTTCCTTTTGATGTTTCTTTGTTTATTAAGTAATTCAGAATTTATTTCTACTAAATCATTAAAATTTAAATCATTCATTTCGTCATTTGTGTCCATAAAATATAAGTTGGCTTGTTCAGAATCGCTGTTTGTGTCACTGTCTGATGATGAAGATGATTCTGAATTATTCATGTAATAAAGAAGACTTTCTTTTAAAATATGTCTTTCTAGTTCTTAAATTTATCTCTCTTTCGATCAGGACAGTATTTCTTGATGTGCTCCTTCTTGTGACATTCATAACATTATAGGGTAGAAGATGATTGTTTGTTGTTGTTATTACTGTTGAACCTATTCTTGTTATTTTTGAATTTGTAGCTCTTTCTGAATTTCAAAAACTTTTGAAATTCTTAGCAATAAAGGCCTTATCTTCCTCATCTGAATCGAATTCATTCTTTTCTTGTTGGAATGCTATATTCTTCTTATCTTGCGTTTGTACTTGGTTTTCCTAGAGATTGACGTCATAAGATTTTAGATTTCCTATCAATCTTTTGGTTTGATGGTCGAAATGCCATTAGCTTCTTCGATCGCTAAGACCATTCATTCCCACTCATCCATAAAAGAGTTGAGGATTTTTGAAACAATATCATAGTATGTATATTTTTCTCCTAATGCTAAGAGAGAATGATATATGTCTTGGAATCTGCAGTATATTTCATTTATTGTTTTATCTTGCTTCATTTTGAAATTCTGGAACTGACTTTTGAGCATAGAAATCTTACTATGTTTTATTTCATCAGTACCTTCACGTGTAATTTTAAGTGTGCGCCATGTAGTTTTAAGTGTATGCCAAATTTCATAAGTAGCAGTACACATGCTAACTCTATTAAACTTATTTTTTGTCTAATGCACAATATAACATATTCATGGCTTTAGCATTGGCAGTATCAACTAGTTTTTCTGTATTAGACCATTGTGAATATTTAGCAAGGTATGTGATATTCAGCTTGTGTAATATTCCAGGTATCATAACTCTTAGCTTGCATATAAATTCTCATTGTAGTAAACCAGTGGTTATAGTTCAACCCGTTAAATAGTGGTGATTGTGCAGTATATTGATGTAACGATCTGTATTTTTAACTGTTTTAAATTATAGGATTTGATATAACTATTGAATAGAAATGGTTAAGAATAAACTTAATGAATCATTAGTGTAGTTATTGAATATGAATTAAAATCTTGAAATAAACAATTTCAGAAATTTGGGAATTATTTATATTGAAACAAATTATATGAATCGATGGTACTTATGATAAATAACTGGAGTTGAATAATAAATGTGAATTGTATAGACAGAAATAAAATAATGTTGATAACTAAAATTTAATTGAAATTTAATGATTTGTTAATATTGATTTATTAGATAATTTAATTTGATTAAATTTAATATTGTAGATTATTTGAATAATTGAATTATGGATTTAGTATAATTAAAAATGGTACAGGAAATTAATTTAAATTTTATTTAAGTATGAATGAAGATGGGTAACATTTAAAATTTGATATAAATGTGAATAATTAAAAGTTGGCAATTTTACATTTTAATTAACGAGTAAAAGTAGCCATTTTGGCAACTGTATCGAATTTGGACAAAACTAGTTTCATCGGATCCGTAATAGTGAGTTATTGTAGGGTTTTAAGTTTCGTAGCAATTAGACTTATCGTTTGATCCTGCGAGCTCGAAGCGTATAGAAATCAATTAATATAATTTAAATGAAAATAAGCTGATTTTAAAAGCTAACATTTGTATATAATAGAATTAGGGTTTGAAACTAGTTCTATTGAGTTTAAAAATATCGAAAATATCTTTTTTGATATATAGGATGACCTACTTTCGTTTCGAAAGCGGAACGGGCTTTTCGGGTTCGCGTAATCGTCTCGATCAATACGATCTCTTCATTCATTCTTATCTATCTTTGTCCATATAAATAGACTTCATAAATATGTAAACCTAGCAGCCTTTCTTATTTATGGATGTACATTCTTATCTATTCCTTCCTTCCAATGGTAGAAACCATAAATCCCAATTCAATTTCAAATAGAAAATCATACTTCAAATTTCAAACTCTTAAACTATATCGAATTATATATCGTTGGAAAGCTCCTGACAAGCGCAACCTATTGCACTAATTCATTTTCTTGATTTAATGTATCATCTAGACCTAAATTGTCAAAGATGTCTTGGTCGTTGAAATAAGGGTTTTCGATCCAACGACAGATCGTCGTCCTATCGACGATCGGGATGTGTCGTTGCGAAGAGGGCATTGAATAGAGGCAATCCATGTGAATATCTTGATTGGGTTTTCCCTCGAGATGGTCAGATAATGGTTCAAAGGCGGCGGTGGTGGAATATGATTGGGCGAGGCTGGAGGTGTCGCGTGGCCAGGTGTAGGGTGGTGGGCCAAGGGGGAGGCTCCGGTGGTTCCAGATCTTGTTGATGGCACTGGTTGGTGAAGTGGATTGAAGTTGTCATCAGCAGCTGCGTGTTTAGGGTTTTCGAATGAACAAGAGTACAAAGCTAGGGTTCCAACGTTGGTAGGTAGTGATGTGTCTTTTTTATTTGTTTATTTAATTATTATATATTATAAATTCAATCATTCTGACACGCGCATCTTTCTCATATGAGATCGGATTCATGCTCGATTTTTTCCGTTACGTTCATACCGAAATTCAAGACATCATGGAGCTGGCTTAGCTGCATTCTGAGAGTATTCAAATTTTGGCCTTTATTTGGATTTTAAATCTTCGATAAATTAGAGGTGAGTTCTTATACACTCATTCTTGACTGAAATAACTTTTATACAGTTAAACTTATCGTGAAGTGCTTGAAAATATATTAATCGTTGTTTGGTATGTTTAATTGACATCTGAATTGATTGATAGATTTGAATTAACGATTAAATTGAATTAGAATTAAATTGCCCATAAATTACCCGATATTGCTAATTATGAAATTGTTGTGAATTTTATTGACTGTATGCATGATTGGTTATGATGGATGCTATTGGTTGATTTTGGATATTTATTTATTTCGATATATCATGTTATCACCCTGCATGTTATTTATAGTATATAAAACCGCAAATTGAATTATTTCGAATAAATTAAGAAATAGGTTGAAATGATATATACCTATGGCATTTATTTTGGATTGAAATGATATATACCTATAGCATTTATTTTTGATTGAAATGATATATATCCATCCCTGGATTAAATTGAAATAATTAATTCAATTGGCCATAGGATAGAAAACTATATACGGATACCGGTTTGGTTAAATTAAATGATTTTAAATTTTTTGTTTTGAAATTAATTACATGATTTGATTTCAAGAAATAAAAATCGAGTTTACGGAAATCGAATTATTTTTAAATTAGAATTCGGAACATTGAAATTTAAATTTGAAATAGAAATTGTTTAATTAATCGAAGTTGAGATTTTTAAGGTATAATCGAAATATGATGTGAATTATAGAAATTGATTTGTTTTAAAGGATTGGATCTTTTATTCGAATTTTAAATATTGCTAAGTAAAAGAAATAAAAAACGAAATTTGAAATTGGGCTCGGAATTTAATAATATTTTGAGCTTTGGATTTTTAAATTGGATATTGAAAGAAAATTTGACTTAAGTGTTTTGAATCGATATTTTGAAAATCGAACTCAGAATTGATTTAAATCGAAAGGGTTTAAATTTGGAATCGGAGTTGAAATTAATTTGAAATTGGAATTTAAATTAATTCAGGATTGGAGCTGAAATTACTTTGGAATTGGAATTTAAATTAATTTGGAATTGGAGTTGAAAATAATTTGGAATTAGAATTGAATTTAATTTGGAATCGAAGTAAAATTTGACTTGAAATCTGAATTGAATCGATTAAATCGAAATGGAAATTGGAACTGATTTGAATTGGAAAATTTGGAAACTTAACTGGTTTGACTTTGAAAATATTTTAAATGAATATTTTTAGTATTAAAGTTAAGAATCTATATTCCTCAAATATTAAAATTATTTGGATTGCCAAACTATTTTACTATATAAACCATTTTTAATGCTCAAACTATTTTCTACTAAACTATATTAACCATTTAATTAATTTATAACTATTTAAACCATTTTCTAAAAATTCAAACCGGTTAAATGGTTGGAATGTTTATATTTAAATCTTGGATATAAATACGAATTGGGTTAAAGTGAAGTTATAACCTAAATTGTAGTTCGAAACAAATTTTGAAGTGAAATCGATATAACGAACTGAATTGACATTTTCAAGTAAAATATGATTTTTGAAGCGAATATTATTATTTCGAAATGGATATGATTTTCAAGAAAATATGATGATTTCGAAGGATTTGATTCCAAAGAGAATATGATATTTTGATATCAAGTATGAATTGTTTTCGAAACATAAAAGTACCGACCGGTGTGTAAAATGATGATTGGTTGTTAAAGAGACTAAGGCCTCTTGTTGGCATACTCTCTATCAATATTGGAACCACTCAATTGTGTATGCGGTAGATGATATGCAGAATGTAGTGGTTGAATTGGCGACTTTTACTCGAATGAAGTAAGAGAACGATGATGAATAGTTTTGACACTCGTGTCATAATTAAAATGACTGAAACATCAGTTTGTCTGGCCAATGAGAATAGCTACCTCTAGCGACATTGATCTCTCGTATTACTATTGTGATTTTTGGTTCAATAGGTGCACCTTTTTCGTTTGGATGGATTGTCGCGGTCGGCCGCGGATGGGTTACGACCAGCTAGAAAGGGTAAACCGGTAGAATCCTACCTTGGGCATTGGATTATATGCCTTGTCATATTTATCCTTATACGAGCCCATTATGACTTTGGTACTGTACCTATAAAATGTGTTAAGGTGGATCATTGTAAAGCCTTAAAGCTATTTTGATATTTAGTTTACTGATAGACATCATCTATTATAGCGTATAATATTATATATAAATAGTTTAACGGATCCTCAAGAGATGGAAAATCTTGTAACATCTCTTAAGTTATTGCACTCATATTTCGTGAATTGATTCGACTTACATAACAGAGTTTTATCCCTGACTCGAATGTTTTGTTTTCCATTACGCTCGGGTCAGTCCTGAGGTTTTTAGCATATTGAAGATTATTCTTTGGAGAACGAAGATGAAGATTTGGTATATTACTATTATTATTATCCCCTGCATCATGCTACTTGGCTATATTGACTATTGACTATTTATCCCTGATGTATATATACATCTCTAATAAATGTGTATAGATTATAATCAAATGTATTGTAAAAAGTTTTATCACGCTATTTATTTGATTATTATATTTTATCATTCCGCTGTGAGAATCTGTGTTTGTTTTCTTCTTCTTTTCTTATTTTTCTTAATTAACCTCATTGATTATCAATGTTTCAGATTTTTTAAGTTGGACATGTGTGGTATATTTCGATTTAAACCTTCCAAAATGTGGGTCATCACAATTGACCTTCAAAGAAACTTGTGCTAGTGTTGTGTTCCATAATTACTAAAATATTAGATAACTTTGTTACGGTTATAAGACGATCCGCTCTGATACCAAATGAAAGTGACTATGCCATAGAATCGTGTAATATGGAATATAAAGTAAACTTATTAACTAGTGTAGAAAGTAACTATAAAATAAAAATAGCAGTAAAAATGACACCGGAGATTTTTATGCCGGTAAGAACTTCCCGTTCTACGTCCAGTCCCAGACTCCTTCTACAATTCTAACTAGTAGACCTCATTTAACCTGGAGGATTTGATTTACACCGCCTGAGCAACCAAATAGGACTTCTACTGCCTGAGAAACAGAACATGACTTCTTCCGCGTAGACAACTGAATAAGACTTGACCGCCTGAGCAGCCGAATAGGACTGGAATACAGGTAAATTGATTGTCTTGACCTTTTGTGTTCATTTCACAACAAAGATTTGTCAATTGAAGTACACCCTTCCTATAATCTTTTCCTCAAGTAATATTTGTAATTATGTATACATGAGGATTAGGAAGATTTAGATTGCTTAAGAAATGTAGAATTATAATCATATCTGTAAGCAATATACAGTTAGATATTGAAGAGAGCAGTAAATTCAGAAAAGTTAATTCAAATTAAAGTAAGTAAGTACATTGCTCTTGAAAATCATATTCATTTATAGTAGACAAAGAGTTACAACCATTGGTGAAAGGCTCTACCAAGCAGCAATGGGTGTATATCTCTACGAAGGAGCAATCTATTCGTAAAGTGAAGTGTCTCTTTATAAATATGACAGTTATAATCTAGTCAGTCGACTGGTCAAGGAACTTAAGTCGACTGAATTTGGAAACATATACATGCGTATGTAAATGCATACGGTCAATCGACTGACTAAGTGCACTGTCACGACCCGTCTTTCACTAATTAGAAAGACGTATCATGAGTAAGAAAGAAAGGGATATAGAATAGAAAAGAAAGAGAAGGAAGAAGAAACAACATCAGAATCTCAACAACGGAACGAATAAATTATATTAATAACATAAGTATTACATAGTATACAACCGTAATCAGAGTTACACAGATTATACATCACATACTAGACAGTTATAACACCTGTCTAGTTATTACAATTCAATACAACACAAACAAATGACTCAGAGAACACACAACGGAACACTATAGATATCTATAACATTGAAGCCTCCTACTTCATTGCTCCTTCACAATTCGTCAAAGCTAACCTGAATCTCTTGGCTACTCGTAAAAAAATTGAGTACCCAAGAGTTTAAGAAAACAAAAGATAAACTTCGGGTCAGACATGGGTCTGGTGTGAGTAACATGTTAAAGTTGCTTAACTTTTGAAAAACCTTTGAAAAAAAAGGTATCATGTAAGGCTTCTCACAAATAAACATGGAAATTTTTTTACCTTACGCTAACCAAAACATTTGATAGGAAATCCGATGATATTATAATAGGTCTAGGGTTTTCAAGTAAATAAGAAATAGTTGAAATTGTTACATGATTAAATTCCAGTTACTAGCCACAAAAGTGGGTAATACAATCAAAACCGTAAGGGCACATAGGAAGAATGGATTTCCATCAATGGCAGGGCTACTGGGGTACCGCCCATCACAGTACGTGGCCTAGATCAACGTATCGAGGATCCACCCTAAATCCCCTGCAACACAAGGCCGGAACCATCCCTTACATGATAGTCCAGAACAAGACAACCCCGGCAGTTGTCGCGAATCAACTGCCCCATACAGCCGAATATAAAGGGACTTCTAGACAGGGGGAAATCTCGTCCTACTTGGGCATGACCCACTTAGCCTTGCTGCACCTCCCTTGTTTTAGCCATTCCCGGTTGATGAGGCTTGAGGCTAGATTACATTTAGAGAACACATCTCTTAGAATGCTCATTGTCCACCTGACGATGTTCTGAAAGCATTCAACCATACAAGTTTGTTTCGGGTTCGAACGAAACCGAAGGCATTATCTCGTTACACTCATTTTGGAAT
Source organism: Allium cepa (assembly GCA_030765085.1). NCBI lineage: Eukaryota > Viridiplantae > Streptophyta > Magnoliopsida > Asparagales > Amaryllidaceae > Allium > Allium cepa. Next base: position 63,112,875 of record CM060931.1, read on the forward strand.
CACCCTTAGAGTTAACGACGATAACCCTTGCACTCTGAATCTTCATCTTCACTTGAGATTCACGACCTATCGTTAATTTGGATCGATGTGGTTTTCGGATATCCAAATCTGGAAACTAGATCCCGGTCTCATCGAAATCCAAAACGCTATCTTTTAGGTCCAAGTTGTTTTAAATTTAAAACAATTTTATTTAATTATCTATATACACACAGGTAGATAATTCACAATATCACAATAGATAATCAACATTATTATCACAAACAAATAATTCACATTATCATCACAATGCAACCAAAGCATTCATATCACACAACATCACTTATCTCATCTCTGAGATCTCAAACCATTCAAGGCAATCAATATCACCTATTCATACATAAGCAAGGATTTACTTAATCACACTATAATTAATTTAAATGAATTAAATTAATTACTTGCATCTCTAATTAATTTAAAGTGAATTAAATTGATTACTTTATCATTATAAATCTTGCTTACATAACCATTAATTAATTACAGATTAATTAATTAGTCATCCTCTAATTAATCACCTTAATTAATCACCCTTGATTAATTATCCTTTAATTACATTCAAGTAATTATCTTTAATTAATTTCACAAATTAATTATCCTTAACCAAAAACTATAATTAACCTTTAATTACTTCGTTAATTAATTAACTATAATTAATTACATTAATCCTTAATTAATTACATTAATTAATTACTTTAATCACTTATCATTGATTAATTAATCTTAATTAATCAACTTTAATTACATAATTATATAAATTAATAATCCCTAATTACATTTTAATTAATTAATTACATTAGGTAATTAATCTTAATTAAACCACAAGTATTAATCACTCTTGATTATTCACATTTAGTAATTAACTACCCTTAATTACTTCATTAAATAAATTAATTACTCCTTAATTAATTATCTTTAATTAATACCTTGATTAATTTCACAAGGTAATTGAATCCAAATCACTTTTCATTATTGAATCACCCTTCAATTAATTATATCCAGCAATTACCATTAATTAGTTCCCTAAGTAATTATACTTTATTAATTACATTAAGTAATTTCTTATCAAACCATCCATTGATTATTCTAAATCAATTAAACTTAATTTATTAACTTAGACTAATCAAATTAATTAATTAATTACAATGAATAATTAATTCCTTAATTACTTTCATTAAGTAATTACACTTAAATAATTCCATAAATGATTATCCTTAATTAATTAATCTAGTTAATTATCAAAATTAATCACATTAATTAGTTATTAAATAACTTAAGTTAACAACCTTCATTAACTATTAACAATTCTTTAACATAAATTAATTATTATTAATTACAAATTCATTAATCTTTAATAACCATATAATTAATCACTAATTGTTTAATTAATTAATTTTTTAACTTAATTAATCTTAATCCCTTGATAAATTAATTTCTAATCATTAATTAAAATCTTAGCTTACCTAATTAATGATCTTATCTTCAAATTAATTAATATTAATTAATTAACTTTAACCTTAATTAATTAATTCAAATCCTTAACCATTTAATAGATTAATTAATTAATTATCCATTTTAATTTACCTTATTAATTTAATTTATCACAAATCATTAAGTATTTATTAAAACATTTCCTTATTAATGATAATTGTCATTCAAAAACATATTTGAAAACATTTAACTTTCAATTTTACTTTTAAATATAAAATTAAAATGAAAACAATTTTAACTTTAACAAAGTTTTAAACCATTTACAAACTTTCTTTAAAAACATATGTTAAAGACATACTCATCTTATAAAAGAAACTTAAAGAATTTAAACCAAATTTACTTTTAAATTCTAACCATTGAAATACACTTTAAACAACTAAAGTTGTTAAAACAATATAATTTATAAAACTTCCTTTTATTTCAAAACTCTTACACAGATTTAAATTTAATTCCATATTAAACTTAGATTAAAACTAACTTACATTTTAAACCTTCATTTTTAAATTCAAATTACTTAAACAATTTAAGGTTGTTAAAACAATTTAAATTTAAAAACTTCATTTTATTTTTGAACTGAGATTCAAATTAAAACTTAAGTCAGACTTAAATTTAGATTTAAAACTTGTTTAAACCTTTACTTTACATTTTAAAAATAGATCAGGTTTTAAACCTGTAACCAATATTCTATCCGAGCCACCATCTAAAATGCTTCGAGTCTTACCTAAACTATCTTCGAGCAAAACAACAAATCACTCGAGTAAAACTCGAGTACACAATCCCCTTAAAACAAAGCATCACCTGACACAAATCACTGCACCGTGCATATGCACGATGGCTTCGACCCTCTTCGGTCATCACCGATGGCCTCACCACATCAAGGAACATCCATGCAACTCATCGCGATCATTAGATCATGACCACTAACTCGAATTCGAATTCGAGTGCGCTAACCCAAAACCTGAATTCCAAACTGGAACCATACCTTCCCAAAACCTGAAAACTCTTCGTCCTCACACCTCCGACCATCGGAGGCTTTGAAACTCCGTCCAACCCTTCTTCAACATCTAAGCTATATATCCTTGAATCTTATATCACTCAATTGAAAGAGGGGGCTATGCGGTAGGATCGTGTAATATGGAATAGCGGAATGATATAGATAAATAACGATAATAAGTAAAGTAGACACCAAGACTTTATACTGGTTCGGACCACTAGTCCTACGTCCAGTCCCTAAGCTTCACTTAGGAATTTCACTAACTAACACCCTCACTTCACCCGGAGGAATAGGTTTACAACTTACTCGAACAATCGAACGGGATTTCTTGCCTCAAGTACCGAAGAGGACTTCAACTCAATTACTAAAAACAATATTCGACTTGTTGTGTTCTTATCAACACTAATGAGTCTAATGTAGTACAATATTCCTATAATCTTATCCTCGAGAGTATGCAATGTGTTTGTGAAGATTTAGGAAATGTGAATTGCTATGAATCAAAAGAATGTTATAAACAAAATAGTGATTCAAGCAATAGATTGGTGATTGCTTTGAGAATATTTAGAGAATGTGATCAAGACAATAGTAAGATTAAAGCAAGAGAATTCGGTAACTTAAACGATGTTAGAATCATGTATATATACTTGTAGAAGAGGTGCATTTGTTGTCAAAGGTTGGAAACAAGAGATGCTTCCATTTCCATTGGTGAATGGTTGCAACTCTTGGGAGGAAGAAGGTGTTCATTCATAAAAAATTCGCAGGTTCAAATTCAGTCGACTGAGCAGGGAATTCAGTCAACTGAAAATATAAAGTAAAATTTTCGGGAACAAATTCAGTCGACTGTGCAGGAAATTCAGTCGACTGAAACTGTGCATGTTTATATATTTGTACCAGTTTCAGTCGACTGGATATTCCTGTTCAGTCAGCTGAACTTATAAAATATGCACAGTGAAAAGTTAAATAAAAATGAAGTTTATAAAATGTTTTCTAGTGTTCGTGCAAGCCTCTTGAGGATAGATTTTAACAATAAATCTAGACCAAGACCTATATAAAAAACATATTATGTTTGTTTGGTCTTCATTGATCTTCCTTTTGCGTTGCATATATTTCTTCCCTGTTTGTTGAAGCACATTGTCATTGATCAAAATCTTCGCGTATCAATATTCTCCCCCTTTTTGATTGATGACAATATTGATTTATTCTAGAGATGTATTTACTTATTTTCTCCCCCTAAATGTATGCACTATCTTTCCTACAAAACAAAGTTAGTACCATAGATTTTTCTCCCCCTTTGTCATCGACAAAAAGGAAGAACTAACAGTAGAAATATTTTATCAAAACAATTATCGAAGCATAGATAATAGAAAATTTGCATAACCATGGCTTAAAAAAGTTAAAAATGTTGCATCGAACAAGCACAAAATGGCTATTTATACAAGCCATAAGAAAGTTGTAAATAAACAACAAGAGAATAATTCTCGTTGAAACCGTAACTTTTTGTTCAAAGTATAATTCTCATTGAAGATCTATTTGTTGTTGTTGAAAGTGATGAATTTCATCAATCTTTCTTTTTGTGTCTGGAGAAATAAAGTGTCCGCGTTTCGCTTTCTTGGATTCTGGTGTGTAGCCAGTACGATAATTGTTCCATGTGTAAACTGGCTCATGTGTCGGTGTTGGAGTGGGAAGTTTTGGAGACGTTGGAGTGTTATCGACTGAAGAGGTGATGTTGATTGGGGAAAAAGAGTTGTTGGACAAAAATTTTATAATGAATTTTTCAAGCTTTTATTCGTGAGAATGAGTTGTGAAAAAGAATTATTTTTAAGATATATTTATAGGAGAGATTTTCTAATTATATAGTGGTTATAATTCTTTAAAGTTTTTCATCCACTTAATGATTTAATGGTCACCATAATTCAGTTAAAAATATATGGTTTACAAATGATTACTATTTTATATAATATATCATGTAACATATTCAAAAAATTAATTGAAAATCTCATTTTTTCTTTATTCAGTCGACTGAACAGATAGTGTTAGTCGACTGAATTGTGTAGATTTTTTCTAATTTTCTCTATATGACATCTTTAAAAGACATTATCCTAACTCTTGTCATAATTTTATGAAGGAGTTTTCTAGTAGAGGTTTAGTAAATATATCGGCAATTTGATTTTTGGTAGAAATATTTTCTAAATTAATTATTCCTTTTTCGATATTGTCACGTAGAAAATGGTGATGAATATCTAGATATTTTGTACGAAAGTGATTAACCGGATTTTTAGATAAGTTTATTGTACTTGTATTATCACAGTATATTGTATAATTTGTTAAATTTATATTAAAATCTTTAAGTGTTTGTTGCATGTATATAACTTGAGTACAAGCTAAAGCGGCTGATATATACTCTGCTTCACAGGTGGAAAGCGAGACACAATTTTGTTTCTTACTAAACCAAGATACAAGTGATTTTCCAGTGAAATGGCAAGTACCACTTGTACTTTTTCTATCTGTTCGAGATCCACCAAAATCAACATCACTGAATGACACTAACTCAAATGGACACTCCTTTGGATAGAAAAGACCGAAATCTTTAGTGTTGTTAAGATATCGTATAATTCGTTTTACCGCTCTTAAGTGTGATTCTTTAGGATTAGACTGAAAACGTGCACATAAACAAACACTCATCATTATGTCAGGTCTACTAGCGGTTAAGTAAAGTAAGGAACCTATCATACTTCTAAACAATTTTTTATCTACACTTTTGCCATTTTCGTCTCGATCGAGATGTGTAGTGGTACTCATAAGAGTAGGTTTAGCAGAAGTGTTTTCCATGCCGAATCGTTTAATTAAATTAGCACAATATTTTTCTTGGTTTATAAAAATTCCATTTGTTAATTGTTTGATTTGAAGTCCGAGAAAATATGATAGTTCTCCCATATGAGACATTTCGAACTCGCTGGTCATTATATTTGAAAATTCTTTAAATAAATTTTCATTTGTTGAACCAAAAATAATATCGTCTACGTATATTTGAATTATTAAAATATCTTTGGTAGTATTTTTAATAAAATGTGTTTGATCTACTTTTCCAATTTTAAAACCCGAATTTAATAAATAACTTTTAAGTCTTTCATACCAAGCACGAGGTGCTTGTTTAAGACCATATAGTGCTTTCTTTAATTTAAATACATGATCCGGACATTTTTCATGTAAAAATAAAGGAGGTTGTTCTACATATACATTTTCTTTAATGAAACCATTTAAAAATGCACTTTTAACATCCATTTGATAAAGTTTAAAATTGTGAAAACATGCAAAGGCTAATAGTACACATATTGCTTCAAGTCTTGCAACGGGAGCAAAGGTTTCTTCAAATTCAATACCTTCTTCTTGATTATACCCTTGTGCTACTAGTCTTGCTTTATTCCTTGTTATATTACCTTGTCCGTCTACTTTATTTTTGTAAATCCATTTTGTTCCTTTTACTGATTGATTATTAGGAAGGGGAACTAATTCCCAAACATCGTTACGTTCAAATTGATTTAATTCTTCTTGCATTGCGATAATCCAATAATCATCTGTTGATGCTTCTTTAGGATTTTTAGGTTCTATTGATGAAATGATAGCTACATGACCCGTTTGATTTAGTTGATTTCTTGTCCTAACTTGAGAATTTATTTCTCTTATTATAGTTTGAGTTGGATGATCTCGTAATATTCTAGGAGGAGATCTTAGTTCGTTATTACTATTTTCAAGGTTTTTTTCTTCTATATTTATCAATTCTTCATCATCTTTTATTTTTAAATTTTTATTAAAATTTTCATCAAAAGATATGTGCAAAGTTTCTTCAATTATGCTTCTTCGTTTATTAAATAGTCGATATGCTTTACTTCGTTTAGAGTATCCTACGAAAATTCCTTCGTCAGCTTTTGGATCGAATTTTCCTAGTTGATCTTTTGTGTTTAAAATGAAACATTTTGATCCAAATATTCTAAAATAATATATATTTGGCTTTTTATTATTAAATAGTTTATAAGAAGTATTTTTAGTTAATGGTCTAATTGTTATTCTATTTAATACATAACATGTAGTAGCAACGACTTCTGCCTAAAAATGCTTTGGTAGAGAACATCCATTTAATAATGTTCTTGCGCATTCTTGTAATGTTCTATTCTTTCTTTCTACAACTCCATTTTGTTGAGGAGTTCTAGGAAATGAAAAGTTATGATTTATTCCTTTCTTTTTACAAAAAGTTTCAAAAGCTTCATTTTCGAATTCGCCTCCATGATCGCTTCGAATATTTTTAATTTTCAAATCTTTAGTGTTTTGAATTCTTTTGACAAATGTTTTAAAATTCTCAAAAGTGTCACTTTTATTTTTCATAAAAATAGTCCATGTATATCTTGAAAAATCATCAACTATTACAAATACGTATCGATTATGGTTAATGGATTGAACTTGTGTTGGTCCAAATAAATCCATATGTAGTAATTCTAATGGTTGTAAAGTCGAAATATTTTTCTTAGATTTGAAAGATGATTTCGTTAATTTTCCTTTTTGACAATCATCATAAAAATTATTTATTTTAAAGTTTATTTTGGGTAAAACTCTTACTAATTCATTTTTAGAAAGTTTTCTAATAGTTTTAAAATTTATATGACAAAATCTTTTGTGCCATAACCAAAGATCATTATCTTTGGCTAGTAAACACATACTCGTATTATGATTAATATTCATATTTAGAACATAAATATTTCTATCTCTATTTCCTTCAGAAACAAGATTTTGGTTTTGATCAAAATACTACATTTTTATCCGAGAAATTTATTTTAAAACCTTTGTCACATAGTTGACTTATGCTAAGTAGATTATGTTTTAAATTTTCAACTAATGAAACATTTGTTATAAAAGGTAAATTTGATATACCGTAATTGTTCACATCTCCTTTGCCAATGATATAGCCTTTTGAATTGTCTCCGAAGGTAACCGAGCCACCATCAAAGTATGTGATGTGTGTAAGCATATCTTTGTCTCCGGTCATGTGTTTTGAACAACCACTATCGAATATCCATTTCTTCTTTTTGAGTGGGACCTGAAAATAAATATGAAATTATTGGTACCCACCTTTTAATAGGGTCCTAAGAAGTTAGAGTTTAGGAAACCAAACCCAATTTGGTTTGTATCCTTTTTATAAATATAGTTTTCATTATGATGAACATTATCCATAAATGTTTTAATATATTTATTTCTTATTAATACATTGTTAGTCTTTGGTACCTAAATTTTAACTACCTTGGTTTCTACTTTTGTTTTAGTAGGTTTCTTTAGCAATATTTGTTGTTTTGAATCAACATTCCTGTTAATTTTTATATTTTTCTTATTAGGAATTTTTAACTCTTTTTTATCACCTAAACCTTGTTTGTTTGAAGATGATTGAGAATTTTCTAATATCTTAGATAAATTTTCTCTTCCATTGTTAAAGTTAGAAACATTTTTAGTGATGTCATCTAATTTAGCTTCAAGACTATTATTTTTTAATTCAACATGTTTAATCTTAATTTTTAACTCGTAAGTTTCATAAATAAGTACATCATTCTTTTTCTTTTGAGTTTCAATTTCTTGACTTAAAAGTGATAATTGAGTTTCCGAATTTGAATAAGATTCTTGAACTTTTTCAAGTTCTTCTTCAAGAATTTTCTTTTCATCATTTAACATATCTCTCTCAAACTCAGCTTTGTTTTGATTTTCACGAATTTCCTTAATTTTCTTTTTAAGAATTTTTATTGTGCTTAAAAGTTCAGTGTTTACTTCAATTAAATCATCGAAAGTTAAATTACTTACCTCAGAATCTTGAGCCATGAAGCATACATTTGCCTGTTCATTGTCGCTATAACTATCATTTTCGGATGAAGATGAATCTGAATCGTCCCATGTTACAGAAAATGCCTTCTTTTTGAATTTATCCTTCTTGTTTTTGTTGTTGAAGCTTTTCTGATTTTCCTTCATTTGTTCTTGACAATCTTTTTGCATGTGTCCTTTCTTGTGACAATTGAAGCATTCTATATTGAGGATGAAGGTTTGTTTAAGAAATTCTTTTTGAATCCGTTTTTGTTTCCTTTTCTATACTTTAAGAATTTCTTGAAATTTTTAGCTATAAATGCTAGATCCTCATCTTCAGACTCTGATTCTTCCTTTTTCGCATGAAAAGCAACAATCTTTCTTTCTTGAGCTTGATCTTTCTTAGCTTGCATATTTACTTCATACGACATAAGATTTCCAATCAACTCTTCTAGTTTCATTGTAGATATATCATTTGCTTCCTCGATTGCTAGTACTTTTCTCTCCCATTCGTCAGTGAGTGAATTTAGAACTTTAGACACAATGTCAAAATCCGTGTATCTTTCTCCTAGTCCGATTAGAGCATGATGAATGTCTTGAAATCTTGAGTACATGTCATTGATGGATTCATTTTGTCGCATTCTAAAGTTTTGGAATTGATTCTTCAGCATGGATATCTTTGTTTGTTTAACCTTGTTTGTGCCTTCATGTATGACTTTAAGTGTTTCCCATATCTGATATGCAGTAGTACATATGCTAACACGGTTGAATTCATTTCTATCCAGGGCGCAAAATAGCATATTCATAGCTCTGGCATTTGCACTAGCTTCATTCTTCTAAGTTTGTGTCCATGTAGGATAATCGGTCGTGGTACAACAAACTCTGCTTGAGTAGCATTCCAGGCTTCGAAACTTGTTGCTTGCATATAAATCCTCATCCTTGTAGCCCAATAGTTGTAGTTTAGTCCATTGAATAGGGGGGTCTTTGGGTAGATTGTCCTTCCGCAAATGTAGAACTATAGGCAGATGTTGTGCTTGTACTTGCATTATTTTCCATATTATCAATATGTCTAATAATGGTGTTATGGTTAAGAATGACCTTGCTTTGATACCAATTGAAAGAGGGGGCTATGCGGTAGGATCGTGTAATATGGAATAACGGAATGATATAGATAAATAACGATAATAAGTAAAGTAGACACCAAGACTTTATACTGGTTCGGACCTCCAGTCCTACGTCCAGTCCCTAAGCTTCACTTAGAAATTTCACTAACACCCTCACTTCACCCAGAGGAATAGGTTTACAACTTACCCGAACAACCGAACGGGATTTCTTGCCTCAACTACCAAAGAGGACTTCAACTCAATTACTAATAACAATATTCGACTTGTTGTGTTCTTATCAACACTAATGAGTCTAATGTAGTACAATATTCCTATAATCTTATCCTCGAGAGTATGCAATGTGTTTGTGAAGATTTAGGAAATGTGAATTGCTATGAATCAAAAGAATGTTATAAACAAAACAGTGATTCAAGCAATAGATTGGTGATTGCTTTGAGAATATTTAGAGAATGTGATCAAGACAATAGTAAGATTAAAGCAAGAGAATTCGGTAACTTAAATGATGTTAGAATCATGTATATATACTTGTAGAAGAGGTGCATTTGTTGTCAAAGGTTGGAAACAAGAGATGCTTCCATTTCCATTGGTGAATGGTTGCAACTCTTGGGAGGAAGAAGGTGTTCATTCATAAAAAATTCGCAGGTTCAAATTCAGTCGACTGAGCAGGGAATTCAGTCAACTGAAAATATAAAGTAAAATTTTCGGGAACAAATTCAGTCGACTTTGCAGGAAATTCAGTCGACTGAAACTGTGCATGTTTATATATTTGTACCAGTTTCAGTCGACTGGATATTCCTGTTCAGTCGACTGAACTTATAAAATATGCACAGTGAAAACTTAAATGAAAATGAAGTTTATAAAATGTTTTCTAGTGTTCGTGCAAGCCTCTTGAGGATAGATTTTAACAATAAATCTAGACTAAGACCTATATAAAAAACATACTTATGCTTGTTTGGTCTTCATCGATCTTCCTTTAGCGTTGCATATATTTCTTCCTTGTTTGTTAAAGCACATTTTCATTGATCAAAATCTTCGCGTATCAACATCGATCACTTAGAGATACCGAGATGATCACAATTCTTAACCCAACCAAAACTAGGTTTAGAAACTTAAAACAGTCGCCGCCGCCACCATCGTGATCTGTCACCACTTCTACCAATTTTCCCTTAGCCACTGACAACTCTTCTTCCTCTAGAAAGAACCACGGCCTTCCAAACTAACGAGATCATCAGAATTCACTCAAATTCCAATTTCTGGTTAAACCAGAAATGCACACAAATTCCTCTACTAAAAATCATGATTTTTGTTTCAAAAATCAATTTTTAGATTTAGTATTTGATTCGTATACCTGAATCCATGAAACAATTAAATTGAATTTTTACTTATTTTGAGTTTACACTGTTGTTTACTTATTTCCAAAGGAAATACAATCTTTTTAACTTAAACAAGTTTTAAACTAAAATCTATGATAAAATAAACATACTTTGTTCAAGACTTAAGTCTTAACAAAGATTTGAACGAGAGCAGGAGAATTTTTTTATTAGAATTTGGATCATGAACTAGAATCGGAGGAAACACACAGTCACACAGCATTGCACACCAAACATTCACATATACACACACACACACACATAGATTTAAAATATATTCACAAACATACTTGTTTTCAGAGTGAACATGCAACATAAACATATACTTGAACTATTTAAATTTTGATGTTACTCACCTGACATTGCATGAAACAGAGGCAGTTTTAGCTTTTGAAACTTCAAACTTGAATGCTTCTTTGAATTTTGATTTAAAACTTGAGTTGCAAATGCTTGCTACTTTGATTTAAAAACTTATGATTGCATGTAGAGATGGCTTCATCTCAGGTTGAAGAAAATGAATTACAGGTAGGCTTTGAATTTGAAACTGAATTCTTGGTTTACAGGCTTTAGAAATTGCTTTGAAAATTTGGAAAATGATTACAAGTTGAAGAATTTGAATTTAGAAAAGGGTTTGTAGATTGGTTTCTGGTTTGACGAGGAAATTTTCAGATTTGAACATGATTTTGGTTTGAGCAATATGGTTACTGATTTGATTTTCATATTTGTTTTTAGAGAATAGTTTTAGTTTTCTTAGTTTGAGCTGAGAATAGGAAGAAAAGAAATAAAGATAAATAAAAATGTTTATATAGGCTAAAATATGATTTTACAAAAATAAAAGAAAACATAATTTTGAAAAAAGACACTTGCCATTAAAATAGTTTATTATTTAACACTTGTCTCTTATACCACTTAATATATTATCATTTGTCTTATAAGTAATTTTATTTGTTTTTATTTAATTTAACGTAAATAAAAGCCTTTTATTAATTTATTAAGTACTTATTTATATATAAATTATTTTAAAGAAACAAAACTAATTATATTTATAAATAAAAGTTTATACATATATTTTAAAATCCAAAACAATTTAAAATATCTATCTTTGAATTCCAAACTTTAAATTAAAATTCAAACCAAAGTCCAAAGTCAAATTTTAAAATCAAGTTGTATATATATATAACTACACAAATTCAAATTGAAATAACAATTCTATTTTTATAAAAAAAAATCTATTTATTATTTATATAAAACAATACATTATATTTATTATTTGAAGATTACACATTTATCAATTTTTAAATAATTTATAAAAGAGATTATAAATTACTTATTTCTTACCTTACTAAAATGACTTAATGTTTTATTTGTAAATTGTATTCTAAACTTTCATATATAATTACAAATCATATTTATCAAGTAATATTAAAAAGAAAATAACCTAACCCTTTATTTAAATTTAAACGTAAGCCAAGATATATTTTAAACAATTAATATTTACCTTAAGTATTTTAAATTATATAATTATTTCTTAAACAGCTTTGAAAAGTTATATATATATATTAAATTAAATCATAATTTTCTAAATTATGAAAATGTATATTAAAATTAAAAAACAAGATTTATTTATTAATTAAATTTCAAATCAAAGCTTTTTGTATTTATAATATATACAAATATATATATACATTATAGATAGAAAACAATTTATTACCTTTTAAAAAGATAAAATCCACTAATTAACAATTTATTTAATTAGATTATTAAATTAATTTAGATTTTATTAACAAAGATTGTCAAATCAATTAAATTATTAACACATATTATTAAATTCATATTGTCCAAAATTCTGGGTCATCACATGCACTTAGTTGACTGGTCTTTGAATTTTTATAAAAAATAGTATGCACAGGGTCAGTCGACTACATCTGTGCATTTAGTCGACTAATCTTTGAATTTTTTATAAAAACATTTTGAAAAGTAATTTAAATTCAGTTTAAATAATTGTCCTTGTTATGTAAGGGAGTGTGAACCTCATGAGGATAGATTTTAACATATAGGAACACTAACTTAGACTCCAAAACAAAATTCATACTTGATATACGATCTTTGAGCCTAACCGCCATTGTAATTAGTAGTCGTAGATTTGTCAAACACTCTATCATTCTTATGCCATCTCGATCATCTTGGCATGAATCAAAACCTGAGATCCAACAATCCTTATATCTGAATTCTAAAAACTTACTTTAAAATAGCCCCTATATTCGAATTTAAGCTATTAAACCTTTTAATACCAATAATTTAATATTCAAAATTAATTAAATATTTGAAATCAAATGTCCAAAATTTCTGGGTCGTCATATTCCTCATCTCTCAAAAAGAATGTCATCCTCAAAATCGCTAAGGTAAGTAAAATGCCTTCAAACCCATTAACTTTTCAAAACCAATTAGTTGATCAGGATTGTTAATTTTCTAAGTATTTAAAATTGCAGAAAATTTTGACAGTGTCTCCCTTGCATGGCTCGATCAGAAAAATCACAAATCGTTACTTCAAATCCAAACCAACAAAAGAAATCAAAAGCTAAGCGGCCTTCCTTATCTTGGGCATAAAACCATCAAACCAAATGACGATATATATAGGAAACCAACTCCACTCATGAAGCTAAAAGCATCAAACTAGCCTTTACTTCCATGAATGTGCATCTTTCTTACAATTGCCATCTAATCATATAATTTACATCTATAAATATCAAAAGCATATAATCATATCAAAGCCTGTATGATGTACATGTACCATTCATACGCAATGTCAAATCTGATTGCTTGCTTACATATAGTTTCACTTCTAAACTAGTATCATTCACTCGACCACTCTACTACAAATTTCGATCAGGCTCCTTTAAAAGAATTTGTCCTTTCATAGCCATATCTATGGTAGAGAAAATATTTATACGAATTCATTAGCCCGAATCTGGATCAAACAGTTATGCGAATAAAACGATCTATGCATAATTTACATATTTATTCCCTTGGTTCCTAAATTATACCAAATTCTTTCTATTTACATTCGATTTTAAATCACACTTAATTTTCCAGTAGTATTTTCTTTAGTACTATAATTCATTTACTACCCATTTCATAAATCACTTTACTTAACATTACTTAAGTTAAATTTCATCTCATAGCTCAATTTCCAATTTAGTTTTCTTGACTATACCAATTATTTTTCACATTTATCATTCCTTTGTATATTCCCACTACGGCTAAAATTATTTATGAACTATTTCATAAATCCTTTACTTAAGTTTATCATAAATATTTTTTTAAAGCTCATTTAGGTTTATTGTCCACTTTATACATAAAGTCCATACTTTTAATTAATACTAGAATTCTAGGGCATTTCATAACATATTGCTTTAAGCCTCCAAACACTTCTATAAAGACTTATCTTCATTAATAAAACATTGTTCAAGATTATAATTACCTTTTAAGGAAACATTATTCCACTTGAGAGATATTACTCAAGTTTATTAACATTCTATTACTAAAGCTCATACTTGAAAAATACTCTTCTATTTCCTATGAGCATACATTCAATATTAAGTATTGTTTTACTTAACCAGAATATTCAACAAATTTAAAACTTGTTTGTAAATTACTATCTCCTCAAACTTATAAGTTACAAAACTTATTTTATTATATTTCATAAAAATACTTGGCTTCAAATTTCTATGTCAAATTGGAAGTCCCGATTTCCCAAAATCATCGGAAAATCAATTTCATTTCAGTAAATGAAAAATTACCAAACAATAGATCAAAATGAGATGCAAAAGTGGACTACTCTAATGTATAGAATACATGAATCAAACTTAGCTTCAAATTTTCATATCAAATTGAAAGTCTTGACTATCCAAAATCGTCGAAAATTCCATTTCATTTTGATAAATGAAAAATTACCAAACAACAAATCAAAATGAGATGCAAAAATATATTACTCTAATGTATATGATACATGAGTTCATAAAACAACTTACTAGAAAAATAAGAACTAAACATTTGCTTTATTTCAAAACATTTCGAAATAATCTATAATATACATATCTCCTTTTGTATAGCATGTCATATCTTCAGAATTTTTAAATTAAGGTCCGATTTACCAAAACAGCCCTATAACAAATTACACAGTAGTAATTCCTCACTTAGAAACTCAAAATGAACATTGACGATGTTGTAGTTACCACTTGAATTATTTTCCGACGACCGAAGTGAGTTTAGTGCTTTCTATCTCTTTCGAAAACTCTATAAAAATATTCCTATTTCAAATATACTTCTGAATAATACAATTGCTAGTTCTCATAACATTTTGAAATTTTTTTCAAATCTTCGGGATTTAAATACTCAAATTCTCAGCTAAAATCTTAATTTATTCATAAAATATGTTTGTAAAATCTCAATTCTTATACAAGATCATTTCATAATTGTTTAAAATTGTATAAATTGTAACAAATAACTTTGTTTATTGTAACATTCCTATTTTTAAATCAAAGTTAAATTGATAATTAATTTAATTTCTGGAATTAAATTGTGAATTAATTTGGTATTTTCCAAATTTAAATAAATATTTGTTTGTTTATTAATATATATATATATATATATATATTATACATAAATATATATATATATATTATATAAATATATATATATATATGATTTTAAATAAAATTTATAATTGGAAATTCAGAAATAAATGCTTTGAATAACATATTGGGTTTGAATCTCAAATATAATTATTTCAAAAATAAATTGGATTTAAAATTTTATATTTTGAAATTTGTAGTAGATTGTTTTCTAATTATAATAAATATAAATATATGTATTTTGAAAATTTATTTGAATCTTATATAGTAAATTTTCAAAAGTTATTTGAAAATTAAACTCTATACCTTTAAAACATGTATGCACGATTATTTGTTTAGTATAATTAGATTTCAAACTCATTTTCTTATAAAGTTGAAAATATATATAAAATGTATGGATATGAAGGCAAGGATAAATAGGGAAGATATAAAACATAATTTATAATAACATAAGGTTTAAAATGAAATTTACAAATTAAGTAAAGTTTAGGATTTTAAACACAATTTTAATTGCATATGACATTTGGAAAATAAGTAATAATATATAATAACAAGTGTAATAAATATATATATAAATATTAACAAGTGTTAATACAATAGACAAGTGGCAATTTAACTCTTGTAAATTTAAGTAATATGAAAATATATGTAAGAAGAAACAAAACCAAATTTCATTTTCTTTTCATTTTCGAAAGCTAGAAACAAGAAAATAAAACCAGATGAAAACAAAAGCAAGTTTTCGATCCTCTTAAATCGGATGCAAACAAACTCAAATCAAATTCAAAGCAATCAAATAAGCAACCAGATCAAAGTTTAGTAGTAGCTTTCCAGATTTTCAAAAGATTTAATGCAAACAGAACTTCAAAACATGAAGCAAAAGTTCAACTCAGGCAAATTCAAACAACTTCAACATCAAAATCATGTTGCACAAATCAACTACCATGTCAAACAAATCAAGTCCCAGATCAAAGTCAAGTTCAAAATCAATAGTTCCAGTTTTCAAATTCAAATAGCAGCTTCTCTGTTCTTCGATAAACTGTGAGCAAACTAACCTCTTTAAATTTCAACCCTGTTTATACTTTGATTGTGTGATGAATATTATGATGCTTGTGTTTGAAATTATCATTGCATGTTTGTATTGATGAAAATATCAGAGGTATATGTTTGTATGTACATAAATATACATATCTCTGCTGTATTCATGTTCCATCACACTTAAATTAAATTCAATTTCTTATTATACCATCATTTAGAGGCTTTGATTTTCAAATAAAAGATGATGGTAAGAATGTAAACTAAATTTTAAAATTAACTACAAGTATAATTAGTTAAAGAATTACTAGACAAGATGAAAACATAGTAGAATCAATTTTTTTTCAAAATTTAGTTGATTTAAATCCGAGTTCCGATTACATAATCTTGTTAGTCTTGCTAAATCATGAATTTTAAAGGAAGAATCGAGATGTTCAATATAACATCGTTCGAGAAATTTAAAGTTGAACGGTAAATGAAAATTAGCCGATTTCCGACAATCTATGACGAATGAGATGTCGTGATTCTTGGCGAAGATAGCTCAAGACTCGGTGATCATCAAAAAATTCTAATTCGCCATGGTGGCCATGCGAAGTCAATGTAGGGTTTAAGGATAGGTTTGTAATGGCTGGGTTCTCGTGGTTACTGCGTCGTCGTCAAGGCTTTTTGGTCGATTGGTCAAGGGGGAGCAGGAGCTAGGGACTCAAGCGAAGGCCCTAGTGAAGTGGCGAGAAGTCTAGTGAAGTTTCAGTGTGATTAATTTATGATATAAGTGATTAGGATAATCACTTATTGTAATTAATTAAGGTTAATTAATTTAATGGTAATTAATTAAGAGTTAATTAATTGATTAATTAATCAATTAAGGGTAACTAGATTAAAGGATAATCAAATAATTAAAGGTTAATTAATTAACGATTAAAGATTAATTGACTTATTAATTAATAAATGATTAAGGGTTCATAAAAGGTTAATTAATAAATGATTAAGGGTTAATTAATTAAGATGGTTTGTAATTAATTAATATTAATTAACCAAGATTAATGATTTATTCATGACTAATTAATCTGATTTAGATTAATCAAAAAATTATTTGATCTTACTTATGGATATTTGAATTTTATTGATTGTTAAATTGTTTGATATCACTGATGTGTGATGCTATATGATATGAATTATTTTGATTCAAGCTATGATGAATGTAATTTATTTTATTTGTAATGAATGTATATTGTTTATATATGAATATGTGAATGGAAGATAAGCGTTATAGGAATGTACTGCTTATCGATATTGATGTGCTTGAATCTGTGATGATTGATGATGTTGCACAATTGTGTGAAACCCCCGAACTGCACTATATATACATAAAAATATGGATTGCACAAGGGAATTGGATAAATCACAGATTTTTGAAATAGTTTTAAAGTTGAATTTCAAATCCAAATGGTTTTTGGAAATGGAATTGGGTTAAATATGAAAAGCTTTTGAAAAGGAATTTTAAAGATAAAAGTTATTTTGAATAACTTCATTAAGTTTTGAATTTATATAATTCGATTTGAATTTAAATTCAAAATTCAAAATTGAATTCTATATTCTATGTTTGGAAATTATGGTTTAAAAATGTTATACAAGTTATAAATGTGTTTATATGGGTTTAAACCATTTTAAAAGTACATTTTGGGAATTTGAATTTAACCCAAGTTTTATACTTAAAGGGCTTTAGCTCGTGCAAATGTAATCGGATTTTTCCAAAACGAAAACTATTTGTTTTCAAATAACAATAGCTTTCATATAAAGAAAGGATTTCCAATTTATGTTGAAAGATTTCAAGTTTCAAATAGAATTGTTTTGGAAGCTATGAATAAATCTTTTTTAAAGATTGTTGAACTTTGTTTTGAAATTGAAGCGGAGCCAAATGGTGTATCTTTTGTATAAAAGATTTGAAATGGAAATGGTTTTGAAAGCTATGAATATAATCTTTGATTTAAAGATTGGATGATTTAATCCAATTTGAAAGGGAAAATGTTTAGAAAGGCTATGAATTAATCTTTGTGAAAGATTGGTGAACTTTGTGAAATGAATCTTTTTGTTTAAAAGATTAAAATGGTAATCTGTTTAAACCATTTGATAGAAAAGTTTCGGGTAATAAGTTGTGACTTAAATGAGATCCCAATATCCATATGTTTTTAAATATTATGCCCATTATTCGGTTTAGCCGGGAGAGGACCTTGTGTCATATAACCCATTCCGAATAATGATACGATGTTATGGATTGCATTGGAAACCGGTGGTGAAGACCAGATATTTTCGAAAGCGAAAGGATAACTCGTTGAATGTATCTACACCGGCTGATCCCCGGTATAGAGATTTGATCACCCTTTGTGATGGGGAGCTCAGACGTGATTAGTGAATATCCGAATTTGCATGGGCCTCTTTGTGAAGTACCTTCGGTTCTGTTCGAACCCGAAGCAGACTTGTATGGATCTATGTCTGACATTACACTTTGAGATTTAAAGCTGGTTTCTATCAAATACATTTCTGTTTGGTGGCGGAGATTTATTCTCTTAGCTTAACACCCTTCTCTGAGATGTATGAGCTCATAGGTTATGTGGTTGATGGTTACTAGTGATACATTCCCAATTTGGTAGTGTGGCATGCTGAGTGCTGCTGAGTGCTTCTGATCATTTTTTGATCAAAGTAAGGCTTTGTGAAAAGCGTAGCTTTGTGGATGAGATTGCATCAGGACCTCATACCCCGGAAATGGCCGAAACAGGAAAGATGCGGCAAGGTTATCACGGGTCATGCCCCTAAGGTATGTCCATTTCTTCTGGATAGAGGTGGTATCATGGTATGGAGCCCAGATATTTAACCTATGTGGTTACAACAAATACATTGCTTTGTGGTTGTTGGTGTCGAGCGCTCGGATAAAGGTTGGTTATGACCAGGGATGGCATACCTATAGGTGTTACTTCCGAGCAGGGGTCACCCGGCCTTGTGTTGGCTGAGATCCGGGTAGGTTCTCGAGGCGTCCCTCCAGAGGCATTCCCATGTGGCAATAGTAAGTTCCTTAGCTTGACCATTTGTTGGAAATCTAACCTCCAATACGCGCCTTGTACGGTTTTAGTTGTATAACCTGCCATTTACTTATGGTGGTCTCCACCGTTTAGATGGTAGCTATAGTAGGCATACAATAATTGTTGTATGCTGGTTAAGGATAATATTATACTTTCGAAACTTCTGCCACTATGCACTAATAATAATATCAAAATAGTTTTCGCGTATCAAGCACGTTTGACTATCATAAGGAGAAATCGCCTCCAATTCTACGTTTGCATGGTGTGTGCGGGGGGAGGGCTTATGGTAGTTTCATTTTCTAGAAAGCATTGTGGATTTCTTTTAAATTCTTTTTTTCTAAAGATAAACTGTTTTCATTTGCTCATACTAGTCCCATGACTGGCTCGGATTTTCTTGTTCCCTTCCTAAACTCTGGGTGCCCACAATTTTACACACGGGCAGTATAAAGTTAGCATTTTCAGATAATCAAATAGTAGGTGTAGAGTCGATAGCTTTCAGCTTTTAGATCTTGGCAATCACATTACTGACTGCATGACTGACCTTGCTTAAGTCAACTTGATGGTGGTTCGAGCTTTTGACTTAGAGTTTTGGAGCATTGAAGATTGAGTTGCAGTATGGAGTTGGATTCTTTTGGAGACTCTTATGTCTTTTGGTAATATTGTTCCGTTGTGCTGTTATCGTTGCGCTGTTGTATCTCTGATATCGATATCATTTGTTGTAATCATATTGTATCAGCTGTTGTATATCAGTGATATATTATTTTCTTCCGCTCTGTTGTTGTACTTAATGTGTTATAAACTTCGGTGTGAATCGGATTTCAATGGTTGAATCTACAGCATTCGAGTACAAGTGAAGTGTGAGTGTCCATTTTCGAACGTTGAAATTCGGATCATGACATTTTAGTATCAGAGCTAAAGGTTGAACTTTAATTTTTGGAGTATAACAGATTAGGTAACTCATTAGAGATAGGGTGAAGTATACCCTAGAATGAGTATCCCTAGGATATCCGTCCGTGTGCCTTAGTAAACTCTCTTACCATCCACTGATAGTGAGTATGAGTGTAAGAAGAGGACGAGATAGGGGACAGGGGAGTACCACTACAAATGGTCGATACCCTGCAACAATGGAAATAACTTTCTCTATCAATTTCTTTGATTCACCATCCATTATCAATTCTTTGATGGCCTCATGGCAACTATCGAAGGAGCTTTGGTGTGATGGTGTCACTGCGAATCGTTATAGATAAGTCCCTAATTCGTATCCTCGTTATCAGCTTTTCATTTTAAACTTTAATGAATTTGAAATTTGAAATCCAAATAAATTGGTAAACAAGAATATAAAGCTGAATTGTGTCGTATCGATTTCGATTAAAACCAAATTTGAAATTCTGTTGTAATTTATTATGTGCATCAAAGTCCGAAGAGGGACAAGCCGAGGTAAAATTTGGGGTATTCTGACCTGAGTTTGGAATCATACCTAATATTTGAGAATTATGGAAGATTAAATCCACTTATATATTGTTTGGGTCTCGATATATTTTACGAATGGTTAGTTATCCTTCGAACTAACCGAGGTCTCTGCTTATTTCGTAGATCTGTTGACCCGAGTATCTTGTGTAATATTGAGTGAGTTTGTTCTCATATTTATTACTGATATTCTGATTTGGTAAGCCAAAAGCAGAATAGATAATCAGCTTGATTGATGAGTTGATTCTCTATTTTTGGGTATCTATCCTCTGTTGTCTCCCAGCTTTCAAATTTTGGGGTCGAAATTTTCTTAAGGAGGAAACAATAACATTCCCATTTTTAAATCAAACTTAAATAGGTAATTATATTAATTTTTGGAATTAAAATGTGAATTAATTTGGCATTTTCCAAATTTAAATAAATAGTTGTTTGTTTATTAATATATATATATATATGATTTTAAATAAAATTTCTAATTGGAAATTTAGAAATAAATGTTTTGAATAACATATTGGATTTGAAACTCAAATATATGTATTTTAAAATAAATTATATTTAAAACTTTATATTTTGAAATTTATAGAAACTTGTTTTCTAATTATAAAAAATATAAATATATGTATTTTGAAAATTTTTGAATCTAATATAGTAAATTTTCAAAAGTTATTTGAAAATTAAACTCTATATCTTTGAAATATGTATGTATGATTATTTCTTTAGTATAATTAGATTTCAAACTCATTTTCTTATAAAGTTGAAAATATATATAAATGTATGAATATAAAGACAAGGATAAATTGGAAACATGTAAAACATATTTTATAATAACATAAGGTTTAAAATGAAATTTATAAATTAAGTAAAGTTTAGGATTTAAACACAATTTTGATTGCATATGACATTTGTAAAATAAGTAATAATATATAATAACAAGTCTAATGAAAATATATACAAATATTAACAAGTGTTAATACAATAGACAAGTGGCAATTTATCTCTTGTAAATTTAAGTAATATGAAAATATATGTAAGAAGAAACAAAACTAGATTTCATTTTCTACTCATTTTCAAAACCTGGAAACAAGAAAATAAAACCAGATGAAAACAAAAGCAATTTTCAGATCCTCTTAAATCTAATGCAAACAAACTCAAATCAAATTCAAAGCAATCAGATAAGCAACCGGATCAAAGTTTAGTAGCAACTTTCCATATTTTCAAAAGATTTAATGCAAACAAAACTTCAAAACATGATGCAAAAATTCAACTCTGGCAAATTCAAACAACTTCAAGATCAAAATCATGTTGCACAGATCAACTACCATCTCAAACAAATCACGTCCCAGATCAAAGTCAAGTTCAAAATCAATAGTTCCAATTTTCAAATTCAAATAGCAGCTTTTGTGTTCTTCAATAAAATGTGAGCAAACTAACCCCTTTAAATTTCAACCCTGTTTATACTTTGATCGTGTGATGAATATTCTGGTGCTTGTGTTTGAAATTGTCATTGCATGTATGTATTGATGAAAATATCAGAGTGTATATGTTTGTATATACATAAATTTACATATCTCTGTTGTATTCAGGTTCCATCGCACTTAAATTAAATTCAATTTCTTGTTATACCATCAATTAGAGGCTTTGATTTTAAAATAGATGATGGTAAGAATGTAAACTAAATTTTAAAATTAACTACAAGTATAATTAGTTAAAGAATTACCGGATTAGATGAAAACATAGTACAATCAAATTATTTACAAATTTTAATTGATTTAAATCCGAGTTTCGATTACATAATCTTGTTAGTCTTCCTAAATCATGAATTTCAAAGGAAGAATCGAGATTTTTAATATAGCATCGTTCAAGAAATTTAAAGTTGAACGGTAAATGGAAATTAGCCGATTTTCGGCAATCTATGACGAATGTCGTGATTCCTGGTGAAGATAACTCGAGCATCGGTGATCATCAGAAAAATTCTAATTCACCGTGGTGGCCATGCGAAGTTAATGTAGGGTTTAAGGACAGGTTTGACATGGTTGGGTTCTCATGGTTACTGCATTGTCGTCAAGGCTTTTTGGTCGATCGGTCAAGGGGGAGTTGGAGCTAGGGACTCAGTCGAAAGCCCTGGTGAAGCGACGAGAAGTCTGGCGAAGTGTCGTGGAGGTGCGAGATGAATTTATGATCGAAGTTGAATTTCCAGATGGAGCTCGATAAATCTTTTCGATTTCGAGGTCAACTGGGAGATTCTGGGTGGTTTTTAGGGATGAGGAGATCATCGGCGACCTGCCTGAGGTTGCAACAACGATCGAAACTTTGGCAATTGAGCGTACACGTGCACGGTGCACTCTCGTACACCTGGATTTGTCAAGGTTGGGGAAGAAACGTTAGCCTCGAGTTCGTGCTTGTGTAAATACAAGGTAGGCTTGAAGTAAATGATGTGCGCAAGTGTCTCGGGTAGATTAGGTTTTTGCTTGGGGATTTTCAAGTTTGGCTCGGGTTGCTTTCGTCTATGAACCAGGTTTTCAAAGCAAACAGAAAATGCAGTTTTAAGGCAAAGTAAATGTTTAACTAAGTTTTTAGAACAAAGGAAATGTCGAACAAGTTTTCAAGATTTAAATTTTTTAAATTAATTGTTTTAAAATTGTTTTGGATTTATATGATTAAGTATTAAGTTAATTATCTTATTTAATCTCAAATTATTTTTAAAAAATGATGAAATTAAGAAGTAATTAAGATAAGGATAATTAAACTTAATTAAATAGAAGGGCTCGAGTGTTTTTGAATTAAATTAATTACCTTTATTTCTTTTAAATAAGATTTAAAGGATAATTAAGTAATAAATGAAGGTAATGACTTATCTTTGTAGTCTTGGGTAATTAAAGATAGGCTAATTAAGTAATAATTAAAGAGTTAATTTCTTAATTACTTAAAGAATAATTAATTAAGGTGATTGATTAATAAAAGTGATCAATTAAAGGTTTACTTACATAATTACTTTGTGTGATTAAAGTAAATACTTTGAGTAATTTCCCTTTAAGGATAATTAGTTAATGAGATTAATTAATTAATATAATTTGAGATTAATATGTTAATGTTATTAATTTATTAAACGTTGATTAATTTATGATAAGTAATTAAAGGTAATTAATTACTTAAAGATTATTATTTAATTAAAAGTAACTGATTAATGATTAAAATGAATTAATCAAGTGATTCAAGGATAATTACTCAGTGTAATTAATTTATGATATAGGTGATTAGGATAATCACTTATTGTAATTAATTAAGGATAATTAATTCAATGGTAATTAATTAAGAGTTAATTAATTTATTAACTAATCAATTAAGGGTAATTAGATTAAAGGATAATCAAATAATCAAAGGTTAATTAATTAATGATTAAAGATTAATTAATTTATTAATTAAGATTGATTAATTAACAATTAAAGGTTGATTAACATATTATAAAAGGTTAATTAATAAATGATTAAGGGTTAATTAATTAAGATGGTTTGTAATTAATTAATATTAATTAACAAAGAATAAAAATTTATTCATAAGTGATTTATCGGATTTAAATTAATCAAATAATTAATTGATCGTACTTATGGATATTTGAATTCTACTGATTATTGAATTGTTTGATATCCTTGATTTGCGATGCTGTATGATATGAATTATTTTGATTCAAGCTGTGATGAATGTGATTTATTTTACTTGTGACGAATGTATATTTTTTATCTGTGAATGGAAGATAAGCGTTATAGAATATACCGCTTATCGATATTGATGTGCTTGAATCTGTGATGATTGATGATGTTGCACTATTGTGTGAAACCCCTAGACTACACTATATACAGACACAAATATGGATTGCACAAGGAAATTGGTCAAGTCACAGATTTTTGAAATAATTTTAAAGTTGAATTTTAAATCCATATGGTTTTGGAAATGGAATTGGGTTTAATATGAAAAGCTTTTGAAAAGGAGTTTAAAGATAAAAGTTATTTTGAATAACTTGGTTAATTTTTGAAATTTAAATAATTTGATTTGAATTTGAATTCAAGATTTGAAATTGAATTCTATATTCTATGCTCGAAAATTATGGTTTAAAAATGTTATACAAGTTATAAATGTGTTTATATGGGTTTAAACCATTTCAAAAGTATTGTTTTGGGAATTTGAATTTAACCCAAGTTTTATACTTAAAGGGCTTTAACTCGTGCAAATGTAATCGGATTTTTCCAAAACGAAAACTATTTGTTTTCAAATAACAATAGCTTTCATATAAAGAAAGGATTTCCAATTTGTGTTGAAAGATTTCAAGCTTGAAATAGAATTGTTTTGGAAAGCTATGAATAAATCTTTGTGAAAGATTTTTGAACATTTTTTTGAAATTGAAGCGGATCCAAAAGGTGTATCTTTTGCATAAAAGATTTGAAATGGAAATGTGTTTGAAAGCTATGAAATAAATCTTTGATTTAAAGATTGGATGTGTTAATCCAATTTGAAAGGGAAATTATTTAGAAAGGCTATGAATTAATCTTTGTGAAAGATTGGCGAACTTTGTGAAGTGAAGCTTTTGGTTTAAAAGATTAAAATGGTAATTTGTTTAAAACATTTAAAAGAAAAGTTTTGGGTAATAAGTTGTGACTTAACTGAGATCCCATATCCATATGTTTTTAAATATTTTGCTCATTATTCGGTTTAGCCGGGAGAGGACCTTGTGTCATATAACCCATTCCAAATAATGATATGACGTTATGGATTGCATTTGAAGACCGGTGGTGAAGAATGGTCATTTGCGAAAGCGAAAGGATAACTCGTCAAATGTTTCTGCACCGGCTGATCCCCGGTATAAAGATTTGATCAACCTTTGTGATGGGGAGTCCGGACGTGATTAGTGAATATCCGGATTTGCAAGTACTTCTTTCTGAAGTACCTTCGATCTTGTTCGAACCCGGAACAGACTTGTATGGATGTCTGACATTACACTTTGATATGTAAAGCTAGTTTCTATCAAATACATTTTTGTTTGGTGGCGGAGATTTATTCTCTTAGCTTAACACCCTTCTCTGAGACGTACGAGCTCAGAGGTTATGTAATTGATGGTTACTAGTGATACATTCCCAATTTGGTAGCGTGGCATGCTGAGTGCTGCTGATCATTTTTTTATCAAAGCAAGGCTTTATAAAAAGCATAGCTTTGTGGACGAGACTACATCAGGACCTCACACCCTGGAAATGGTCGAAACAGAAAAGATGCGGCAAGGTTATCAAGGGTCGCGCCCCTAGGGATGTCCATTTCTTCTGGATAAAGGTGGTATTATGGTACGGAGCCAGATATTTAACCTATGTGGTTACTGCAAATACCGTGCTTTATGGTTGTTGGTGTCAAGCGCTCGGATAAAGGTTGGTTACGACCTGAGATGACATACCTGTAGGTGTTACTTCCGGGCAGGGGTAACCTGGCCTTATGTTGGCAGAGATCCGGGTTGGTTCTCGGGGCGTCCCTCTAGAGGCGTTCCCATATGGCAATAGGAAGTTCCTTAGCCTGACCATTTGTTGAAAATCCAATCTCCAATACGCGCCTTGTACGGTTTTAGTTGTATAACCTGCCAATTACTAATGGTGGTCACCACTGTTTAGATGGTAGCTATAGTAGGGATACAATAATGGTTGTATGTTGGATAAGATTAATATTATACTTTCGAAATGTTTTCCACTATGCACTAATAATAATATCAAAATGGTTTTTATGTATAAAGCATGTTTGACTATCATAAGGAGAAATCTCGTCCAATTCTGTGTTTGCATGGTGTGTGCGGCGGGAGGCCTTATGGAAGTTTCATATTCCAAAAAGAATTGTGGATTTCTTTTAAATTCTTTTGTTTTGCTAAAGATAAACTGTTTTCGTTTGCTCGTACATGTCTCATGACTGACCCAGAGTTTATTGTTCCCTTCCTAAACTTTGAGTGCCCATAATTTTCCACACGGGTAGTCTAGAGTTGGGATTTTCAGATAATCAAATAGTAGGTGTAGAGTCGATAGCATTCAGCTTTTGGATCTTGGCAATCGCATTACTGACTGCATGAATGACCCTGCTTAAGTCAACTTGATGGTGGCTCGAGCTTTCGACTTGGATTTTTGGAGCATTGAAGATGGAGTTGCAGTATGGAGTTGGATTCTTTTGGAGACTCTTCTGTCTTTTAGTGATATCGTTCCATTGTGCTATTATCGTTCTGCTGTTGTATCTCTGATATCGATATCATTTGTTGTAATCATATTGTATCAACTGTTGTATATCAGTGATATATTATTTTCTTCTGCTGTGTTGCTGTACTTAATGTGTTATAAGCTCCGACACAAATCGGATTTCAATGGCTTAGTCTACGGCATTCGAATACAAGTGAAGTCGGGTGTCGATTTTCGAACACTGAAATTCGGGTCGTGACAGTTATAATTAAAACTCAACTCAATATTATCATCGAACATCTTATAGTCAAACTATA
Organism: Allium cepa; assembly: GCA_030765085.1. Classification (NCBI taxonomy): domain Eukaryota; kingdom Viridiplantae; phylum Streptophyta; class Magnoliopsida; order Asparagales; family Amaryllidaceae; genus Allium; species Allium cepa. The sequence continues at coordinate 63,140,440 of CM060931.1, forward strand.
AAATTGAATTCATATGGTGTTCATATTTAGTTTAACCAAACAACAAATGCTCACAAACTACCTAAGCACAAACAATAAATAGTAAGTTCTTATAATCGAATATTATCATTCTCTGACAATGAAAAAAAATCATAAATAACAATATTAATTTCTAATAATTACACCTTTATATATAAAATACAATCTAGGTAAAATTAATTCATTTACCCAATTTCACAACATTACTATGCCGGTTTGTCTTATCAAGAGTTTAGGAACTCCTATTGATACAGTCGTCCCTTCAGTATGGACCAGAATTCATAAACCACTCAATCGATAAATCAATACAATATAATACACTTTTATAGCACCAAAAAATACACGCTCATATATATATATACTCTCAAAATTCATCCTAGGGCTCACTTACCCTATCTCAAATGAGTCTTCCCCACCAAGGCCAAGGTGTTCGCTCAACCTAAGCTCAGATACTATGTTGTAATGACCCGCCCTTTTGATCCTCAAAAGGCAACACTAATGCATCCATGATATTCCTATGCCGCGCATCCAAGTGCCAAAATATAGATGTTAGGAAAAAGAAAGAAAAGACAAGACAAAATCTCATATCATGATGATTAACTTATAATTTAAAATAAATCTTTACAAGAGGCAGAAAAACCATAATATATATACATCAAATCAGAGTACACTAACCATTAATTATCTTCCTGGACATTTATAACAACTTGTCCTCACAATTGTTGATATATAAAACAACCATTGCAACGAAAATAAAATATACGTGAGTATGTCTTAGAGGCATCAAGCTTGTCTCTTGAAGCTCCAAAGCATCCAAACTAATATGTAAATATAATTGGTCTAACCCGAGCATTATAAAAAAATAACGCTCAGATCAGTCTGGTAAACCATTATGAGAAAAAACATCTGAAAAGAATTTTAATGTAATAAAACCTTTCCTGATATAGGTATCTTGTAAGATTATGCCGCACATAAACACGGATTGGTTTTTACCTTACGATAACCAAACAATATATAAGAAGTATTCTAACGTTATAATATTGACTAGGGTTTAAAATAAATATTGAATATAGTCGAAATTGTTACAATAATTAAATTCCATTATAATAGATATATAACTAGTTTTGAAGGCACTTATTAGAGAATGGGAATGGATTCCATGCAATAATATGGCACTGGGTACTGCTTGCCATAATACACTTCTAGAAAATGTATCGAGAGCCATACATGGATTCCCTACCAACAAAGTACTGGCCTACCCCTTACTAGATAGTATCAATATTTCATCATCGGTTGCTTTTACAACCTTTCCGGTAGCTCTCATGCGCAAACATATCCATAAATGAATATATATCGAAAGGCAATGACATTACCTTAATGGGTGCGACCCACTTAGCCTTGCCACATCTAACTCTGTTTTGATCATTTCTGGTTGATGAGGCCTGAGGTAACGATTACCTTTCACATATCTTATCAATTTGAATGCCACATGGCCATTTCTGTTGGCCACTAATTGCTTTCCATAAAAATACAATCCTTAAGCTCGTACGTCTCAAGGAGGGTATTAAGCTAAGTGAAGTTGCCTTCTCCCCACCACTGATGTACGTTTGTAAAAACCAATGTACGTAATCTTAGAAATGCAATGTCAGACAAACATCCATACAAGTTGTCCAGGAATAGGACTAACCGAAGGTACTTTCCTACCACATCCTGTCGGGAAATCCCTAGGATTAGTAGCGAATAGTCCTTGCATTGGATATTTCATAACGTAGAGACTACTGCTAGATGTATATTGGGATTTTAACCCCAAATGATCAACAAGCAGTCCTCCACTATGAAAATCCCAAATATCAATATCATCACAACCAACATGCACAATCGTCGCATAAATGTCTGTCCGAAGTGGTTTTCGAATAAACCGATCCTAGTCTCTTTGCACCAATAACGCAAAAGCGATTCTGAACCTCACACAGAAACTAAATATCATTGACTTATCATGTCTCAAACTATCAACTTGCCATCCTTCGGCCAAGAAGGAAGCTCGATAGATTGGAGTAATACTCCGCACTACATGAATCAACATCCTCAACACAAACGATAATCAAGCCTATACAGAAGGCTACATACTAAGTGTACGACTAAATAGTTCCCACACCGTGTCGAGGAACTAAAATGGCCAAATTCGATAGTCAGTTATTTAACTAGCAAACCAAACAAACAAACATTTAGTAGCATAAGCAATCACTAGGCCTATTTAGTTAACCTTTTATCAATTAAATCGCTTGCCAAATATTCACTTCGAATTATCTTTTAAAAAGATATAATTCCAAAACTATTTCAATACTTCAACATTTGAAAACATTTCCATATACTTATTTAAAAACAAGTATTTCACAATTCAATTTATTCTCAACACTTAGAAAATATTACATATACTTAAATCACGATTAAATATGTATTTGTTCTTTAAGGAAAACATTCTCTTAACATACTTATTTGGGTCAAAATGAATGTCGTGTAAAACATCGTTACGACAACCCTAAATCATCAGTGTAGGGATTCTAAAATTAGATAGATAAATAAATCTTATATACTATACAAAAACATTTTCTTTCAAAAATCATTTAATATAACAACAGCGTTATAGTCCATCATTTCCTTACTTATCGAAAATGTCTATTTCAACAGTGATTGTTGAAATCTACGCATTCGATACTTAACAGATTTTAAAACATCTTTAAACCATTTCACTTCATTTAAAAGATCACCTTCCAAAACATTTATTTTAATTTAAAAAGATTATTCACTGTCCAAAATCGTGAATATGATTCCCTAACTAAATTCAATACTTCTACACATTAAATTTAAAGGATTATCCACTGCCCAAAATCGTGGGTGAAATTCCTTTAATATACTTCTATATCTAATTTATCAATTTAAATTGAATTCACATTTATAAAACAATGTTTGTAAATTCCATTTATATCTTATAAAAAACTTCCATTTATAAAATTCCTTTATTAACAAAACTCATTAATCTCTTTTATATGCCAAAATCCAAATTATAAGTTAATTACTTATAAATCTCTTTATTTAAAAAATTAATTCTTTTTATAACATCACGAATTCATAAATCTTATTCACTTATAAAATCCAATTATAACTTCATTTTAACATTTACAAAACTCGTTTATAATTCCGTTATTTTTATTTATAAAAATATCAATTTTATAAGTCTTATATATAACTCATTTATAATAAGTACAAAATCCCAATTTAAACTATTTTACAAAATAGTTAACTCCATATTTCAAAATTCACATTTCAATCATATTTCACAAAAATCATAATTTTTATAACATAAAAATTATAACTATTTATTTATTCAAAGTAAATTTATTTACTTAACAATTCAAAATTTAATAGAACATCTATTTTCAAAATCACTTAGAAATCCTTTTTAATTCGAAATCATCACTTTAATATTTTTAAAATTCCAAAATAGGCCTAATGCTACAGCAACACTAAATACATCAATCACGTCATCCAAATCATCATATATCACATGACAACAACATATATAATAACATCTATAAATAAAACCAATACTGGTGAGGAATCTAGTTGGATTCCTCCAACCTATCATCTACAACAAATATACATATTAGAATATGTGTACAATGTCCACTTCGAGAAAGACACGCATACAAAAGGTCAGCGCTCATACACAGGAACATATAGGGTCTCATCTGCTCCAATAGGAAGGAATATATCCAAATATCAATAAATATATGTAATATATCATATATCATCCACATAATCATCAATCAGCATAAAATAAATTTATTCTCACTTATATAAAAATATTAGCGAGACAGAAAGAGTGGGTTGCACTTACCTTGGTTCCAATAGCAGTCGTAGTGGTTTATTCTGAATAAACTTAAACGAGCATTTAATTTTACCCAAAATTTAAACTAGCTCCAATCCACTCTAAATAAGCTCTAAAAAGCAGTGCTTGTCAATATGAACCCAACGCAAATTATTTTATGACAAACGGACCTCGTATGAAGAAGTTACGGTATTTCAAAACATCACATGAATTAATAAATCAATTTCAAATTTTATTTCATTTTTAAAACTTAGAATAATCAAGGCCGTTCGATTTAGAGTGAAAGGACCCGACTTCCTATCTCCAGGAAGATGCATCGCTAATGAAGAAAGAAAGGGATAGAAGAAGAAAAGAAAGAGAAAGAAGAAAGACAACAACATCAAAGAACTCACAGCGGAACGTATGAAATATAATATATCACATATAATATTACATAGTATCATACTACATCAGAGTACACAACTTATACAACACATATTAGATAGTTATAAACATCTGTCTAACTATACAACTCAAGTACACAAGATACATATATCAAACAAACACAGCGGAACCATAATATATCTACACGTGGAAGCCTCCTGCTCCATATCTCCTCCAAAGTTCGTCAAGCTTACCTGAATCACTTGACTACTCATACATAATATGAGTACCCAAGAGTTTAATAAAACAGAAAATAAACACTCGGGTCAGACATGGGTCTGGTGTGAGTAAACGGGTTAAAATTGCTTAACTTTAGAAAAACCTTTGAAAGGAAAGGGTATCACGTAAGACTTCCCACACATAAATATGGAAAAGTTTTTAACTTACGCTAACCAAAACATTTGATAGGAAATCCAGTGATATTATAATAGTGTCTAAGGTTTTCAAATAAATTTCAAAATGCCGAAATTGTTACATTATTAAATTCCAGCTACTAGCCACAAAAGTGGGTAATACAAACCAAACCGTAGGGTCTCGTAGGAAGAATGGGTTTCCATCAATGGCAGGGCTACTGGGGTACCGCCCGTCACAGTACGTGGCCTAGATCAACGTACCCAGGAGCCACCCTAATTCCCCTGCAACACAAGGCCGGGACCATCCCTTACTGGATAGTCCCGAACAAGACAACTCCGGCAGTTGTCCGGAATCAACCGCCCCACACAGCCGAAAGACTTCTAGACAGGAGAAAATCTTGTCCTGAAATGGGTGCTACCCAACTAGCCTTGCTGCACCTCCCCTATTTTAGCCATTCCCGGGTTGATGAGGCATGAGGCTACGATTACCTTTATAGGACACATTTATCTTAGAATGCTCATCGTCCACCTGAGGATGTTCTGAAAGCATTCAATCCATACAAGTTCGTTCCGGGTTCGAACGAAACCGAAAGCACTATCTCGTTGCACTCATTTTGGAATTACCCTCAGATCAACGACCATAGCCCTTGCACTCTAAATTACCATCTCGAACCTATAAGTACTATTCCGTCAAATTCATTATGTAATCACCCACAGAGTTATACCGACGTATAGTTATTAAACCTCGAGTCTTCACTTGCTCCACTTGGATTCACGATCAAACGTTTAATTGGAACCGATGTGGTTTTCAGATTCCAAATATGGAAACCCGATCCCGGTCTCATCGAAACCAAACACCATTTTAATGTCCAAGTTGTTCTTAAGGGTTTAAACAATTAAAACTTATATACAGGATGATATAAATAGATAGATGAATCACATTATCACAATAGATAATTCATAACAAATATTCATCTCACAAAGCTGCATATCACATATCAGAGATATCCAAAACATCCAGTATCAACCAAACACCCAATATCAATCATCCAATATCAATTGATCATCCAATATCAATCACCAAATATCAATTAATCATCCAATAGCAGAATTGATTAACTCCAAATCAATTGGATTAACCTTAAATCCTTCTTCATTTATTTATCCCAAATAAATAAATTAATCATTCTTACCGATCTTCCTTAATTAATCTTCCTTGATTAATTATACTTTAATTACATTCAAGTAATTATCCTTAACCATATTAAGTAATTAACCTTTAATTACTATCATTAATTACAATAATTAATGATCCTTCATTTACTTAATTAATTATAATTAATTACATTAATCCTCAATTAATTACAATTAATTAATCACACTTAAATTAATTACTTTATTAATCAACCTTGATTAATTAGCTAATTATCCTTATTAATTAATAATTCTTAAATTAATTAAGTAATTAACTTGTAATTAATCATCTCATTAATAATAAACAGTAATTAACAATTTGTAATTACTTATATAAATTAATTAACTTCTTAATTAATTATATTAACCCTTTGACTAATTAATCTAATTAATTAATCTTTAATTACTTCATTAAGTAATTATTAATCAGTTTAAATTAACAATTATTCCTTAATTAATTACTTTATTAGTTAATTACATTTTTAATTAATTACCCTTAGTAATTAATCTTAAATTAATCACATTCTTTAATTAATTAATTTAATTAATTAATTAACTAAATTAATTAAGTAATTAACCTTTAATTACTTACACAAGTAATTATCTTCTAATTACTTCCATTAATAAACCTTGATTACTCTCTTAATTAATTACTTAACAAATAATTAATCCCATCATTTAAATAATCCTTAATCCTTAAATTAATTAATTAATTACTCCATAATTAATTAACTTCAACAATTATATTAAACAATTCCTTAATTCACTAATCAATTAACTTCAAAACAAATATTAAATTATTTTTTAATTAATAACATCATAGTGATTAACCCTTAATCACTTTAACTTTAATTACTCCCATGAGTAATTTCTACTAATTACTTCCATAAGTAATTACCATTCTTAATTACATTCAATAATTATCCATTAATTACTTCATTAAGTAATTACACCTAATTAATCCATAATTAAGTGATTATTTAAAATTAAATAACAATTAACTAATTATTTAAAATTTATTCAACAATTAATTAATTAACTTATTATATTTCAACATCCTTAATTAATTAAGAAAAAAATTATTCTTAATTAGACTTTATTTATTAACAAATTATATTTTAATTAAGTATTCTTAATTAATTATCCAAATAATTTAACCTTATTTATCTTCATAAATTAATTATTTGATATTAAATCAAATTTTCAATAACCTTAAATAAATTATTCAATTTGGTTTTCCAAAATCACAATAATAATCTTATTTGAAAATAAGCATTTAGAAATCACATTTAAAATTTAAAACACTTTAAACATCTAATTTAAACTTATAAATTTTCAATAGAAATTGAAACTTAGTTTTTAAATCATTACTTAATAACTTGATTTAATATTTTAAAATGAAAACATTCCTTTTGAATTAAAATTCAAAACACTTCTTTAAATTTAAATTCAAAATTTACTTAAATAATTATTTCCAAATTCAAACTTCTCAATAATTTAAATTTAAAATAAATTCAATTAATACTTTTCTTTCAAAGGAAATCATTTAAAACATTTTAAATTTGAAATCGAATTCAATTAATACTTTTTTATTAAAGGTTGACTAACTTCTACTTACACAGAACAAGTTTTTAACTCGAAAACTTATTTCCTTATTATTCAAACAAGTATTATCTGCAACTATAACACTGCAACTCGAGTCAAACACGACATATACACGAGTTTTCCCCAAAGCAACCCAGCACCCCTTCGTCTTCGAGTCCAACCCGAGCATAACGCGAGAAATTCCCGAGTAAAGCATTCTTCCCCAAAACTTCAAACTATCCAGTGTACACGGCCAAAACTTGTGCACATACACCATCACCTCCAGCCGCCATAGTTGGTCGCGCCTATCGCCGACGATCACTCTAATGCACTCGAAGCCCAAACCATACCCAGATTCAAGAATTTGTACGCGAATCGAAAATTGACCATACAGCTCGAAACCGCAGAAGCACGAACCACCCAAAATCCTCCATTTGCCGATGAACTCGACGACGATAGACCCCGCCGATCTACCTGAAGATGCGCCACACCACAATCTTTAACTTCCCCGAATACGATCACCTCTGATCAAATAACCAAGTCGCAAAATCCCACTACAGTTATGACGAGCCGAAACAACCTTAAACCCTATTTCACTCGAAATCGAACAAATCACTCATAGGAAAAATTCTACGATAATTTTCCCTCCAACTACACTTCAAATGCTAGCCTCCCTCCTAATTTCAACTCAAATCATCAAGTGGTTCGACGGCAATTCATCATATTGTCGAAAACCTTCATCACCAAATTCCCAATTAATTATCCACTTAAAAATTATGAATTTCATGTTAAAAATCATTATTTTTAACAACTAATTCAATTATATAATCCATAGAAAGAATTTAGAAAATCAATATTCTGGCATGAATCAAGTTTCACTGTGTTTCCTTTTTAAAACATTATTTGTAAATTTAATTTTACAGAAATTATTTTTATAATTTCTATCTATCATTTACATACCATTTTCATTTAATCATCATAGTCCACTAATAATGTTACTGGGAGATTAACATTTTGAAGTGAAATCTATTCATAGGAAACCAGAAACAGGGTTTCTACAAATATACAAACCTATTTCACAATAAATACCTATCTATAAATTTAATAATATAAATGCTAAAAAGATTTTCATGCAACCTAGATTGATCTACAGATCATCACATGCATGGACTTAATTCAACTTATTAGTTTTTAAAATCAATTTACTCACCTATTTAATATGCAGAGAAGTTTGCAGAGAACGGGTTTTAGAATTTATTTCCCAGGCTTGAATTTTCCAGGACCTTGAATATATAATCTGAAAAATACTTTGATCTGCTTTTTGATTGAAAATCCTTTTAAATGCATCAATTTGTTGATTAAAAGATTGAACTGATGATGACACTGTAGCAGATTTTACTTTTGAACAGGTTTGCACATTTGCAGTTGAACATCATTTTGAATTTGCAGGTGATAAATTTGCAGGTTGAGGCTTTTTAATTAAGTACATATTGAAGGTTGCAGATTTCATTGATGTTGCAAGTTTGATGTTTTAAAGACTTTAATTTACTTCAGATTTTGATTTGCTCTTGAGTTTAAATTTTCAGATTTGAAAAATATTACTGGCTGCCATTGAATTAAGTTAAGAAATGAAGACAAAGAAATAAAAATGTTTGAGAAAACAAATTTTCTTCTTAAAAACATTTATTAAAAATTAAAATTATATGTTCCCATTTGTCTTCAAGCATTTACATTTGTCATTAAATTTGTTTGATTGTTTTACAAGTGTAATTAAGATATCCTAACATATTTACACATGTCTTTAAATACTTTCAATTCATTTTTTATTTAATTTAAAAGATAATAGAACTTAATTATCTAATTCTCTTAATAAATATAATTTACATATGTATATTTAGAGAAATATTCTAAAACTAGTTATAATATAAATATACATCTTATACATGTAAATTTAAAAATCTAAAACTTTTATATTTATATATTTATAATCAATTAAATTTGAGCATTTTAAAAGAAAAAAAAACAAAGCTTTGATTAAACTATCATATTTAAAAATAAACAATTATCTTATATTTGAAACAAATTGAATTAAACTTTACTTAGCCCTTGAAAAATATTAATTTAAAACAAAGCTTTAAATTACAATTATAAATTATCAATTGATTAAAGTAAATTTCAAAACAATACCAAATTATAACATATACATACATATATATCATAATTTGAAAATTAATTTTTTTTATTTAAACACACGATCTTCTATTCACAACATATATCAAATATATATATATTATAAATAGAATAAAAATTATTAGCTTTGAAAAATAAATCCTTATTAGTAATTTAAATTGATAGAAAGATATTGATCAAAATTACCGGATTAATATTTATTAACCCTTAAAAGATTAAATTTATCAATTTAAATTAAAATTATAAAGAAAAATTATCAAACCAATTTAATTATTATTACAGATTATTAAATTGTTATTATCAAAAATTTCGGGTCGTTACAATCCTCCCCCCTTAAAAAATTTCATCCCCGAAGTTTAAAAGCAAAGGTAATTTAATAACCCTTAAATGATTTCGATTTCAAACAGCAAAGCATTCCTATCAACCAGTTACTAACAACCATAACAATCAAACAAACAAATAAACCTAACTAATTATCCTAACACAAATCATAATAAATCTCACTAATACTATCTCGAGTTTCCTAAGTATAAATCACCAGGAGACTCGCTCTACAGAAGCTAAACAAACTACACCACCAAAATCCAGAGCTCCTCTCATCTCTTGATCTACCAATCTGAACAGAACATCAGACTATACTCAAGTCCATAACAACTTCCAAATACAACTGGACTACAGATTCTACATTCAACAATGAATCATACACGTACTCCCTCAGAGATACGTGAAATACAATAAATTCCGGCTATCCAAACTTGCAATTCAATCTCATCCTATCAAAAATACAGATAAGAAATCTCAAATGCCTCATAACTAGCCATCCAATCTTATCCAATTACTGCTCTCTTAACCAAAGAAATCTTAACAACAATGAAGACTCCAACTTCGAATTCCAAACTCCTTATCTCATATCTGCATAACTTATCAGACAACTCTGTGCTGCCAATCTTCTTCCTGATCAACTCAACCTATGCGGATACTTCCAGAAATAACCAGATCAAAGCAAACCAACTTCTGGATCCTATTCAATCAGAAAAGTCTTCCATAATCCGTCGAAATCTAGAACAAGCTCTACTCCTCAAGAAAAAACAAATTGAACTTGCTTCCTTCCTTGCACAACTGCTACCTTGCTTCCGCTACACAATTCTGATTCTGAAATAGATGAGAATACTATTGATGAACATGAGTACAAACTTATCCAATATATTCGGGAAACTTTGTTCATAAAATCCATAAAATCTCAGTGACCCATCAGACTCGGTCACACAACCTTATAACAGCAATCCAACTCAAAACTAGATCCGACCAATCCAAATTCCAAAAATTTACTGAGCTGCTACATCAACTTTTCTACTAGACTAACTACCAAAATCACTTCTGGAATCCAAAACATTATGGAACTCAACTCCAGATGCAGACAAACTTCTGATTACCTTAGTAGCTCCTACTACCACATGAGTACCCTCAGTCTCAAACAAAAGATTGCCCAAGAAAAATTCCAAACTGATCACAAGTCACTTTTGCGATCCTACCTAGTTCGGATTCCAAAGAAACTGTCCTCTCTTCACCAAATAGAACAGCTTTAAGCTTCTCCAAATAAGGTTAACCCTTCAAGAAAACTTCACCAACTGCCCGGGCTGCTGAAAAGAACCACAAAAATTCCTGAACCATCGGAGAAACGAGCCACACTGCTGCTTCCAAACTCTACCTCGAAGATACTACAAAGCTAAAAGACCTTCTCGTCAGCACACCGAACACTTCGAGTTGCACTACTACCACAGCTAACTAAAAACTTCTAATCCAAAGGCTTTTCGAAATCCAAAACTAACAACAAACCACCCAATGGACCTTAGAGATGACGGACATCCTCTCATGAAATTCAGGCTCCAACACAAACATCGACATCTCGCTCTCCTTAAGGAATGACAAATGAGACCATGCCGAAGCGAAGCAACTTATAGACCTTAGTCTCATATTCCAAAGCAGACAACCTCCTTGCTAAAGATCCAGATAACTTCTGCACAGATGAATCTTCCATGTGGCAGGTAAAGACTGCTCCTCAACAACTTCCAAAACTGCTTCAAGAGAAAACATCTTCTGAAAATATCCATGGATACTGCATCTCATCATGCAGTCATCAAGATATCATTACTTACTTCTGCACTTCCGACAAATCCAAACCTACGCTTCAAAGATAAACTCCGAATCTTTTAAAAAGATTTCCTTTGATAGAAATCCTTACTCCAAACTACAAATCTCAACCGAGACGGTAATAGGTCTACCATCTCGAAAAAATATACTTCCAACCTCAAACATATGGACCTCTTCCATCAGTGGTAGTCGTGTTACACACCAACACCGCTACTCCATCCACCTCTAAAACTAATGTTGGAAAATCCGAACAGATAACCTAACAGATTAGGTAGATATATATATATATATATATATATATATATAGTTATACATAAAAATTACAAGTACGCTTTCTCAAGAAAGACACCACTCCAGAGCTAGGTAGTCACTCAACCTAATGCTCTGATACCAACTGAAACGACTTGACTTCCTATCTCCAGGAAGACGCATCGCTAATGAAGAAAAAAAGGGATAAAAGAAGAAAAGAAAGAGAAAGAAGAAAGACAACAACATCAGAGAACTCATAGCGGAACAAATGAAATATAATATATCACATAAAATATTACATAGTATTACATCAGAGTACACAACTTATACAACACATATTAGACAGTTATAAACATCTATCAAACTATACAACTCAAGTACACAAGATACGTATATTAAACAAACACAGCGGAACCATAATATATCTACACGTGGAAGCCTCCTGCTCCGTATCTCCCCCAAAGTTCATCAACCAAACCTGAATCACTTGACTACTCATACATAATATGAGTACCCAAGAGTTTAATAAAATAGAAAATAAACACTCGGGTCAGACAGGGGTCTGGTGTGAGTAAACGGGTTAAAATTGCTTAACTTTAGAAAAACCTTTGAAAGGAAAGGGTATCATGTAAGACTTTCCACACATAAACATGGAAAAGTTTTTACCTTACGTTAACCAAAACATTTGATAGGAAATCCAGTGATATTATAATAGTGTCTAGGGTTTTCAAATAAATATGAAATAGCCAAAATTGTTATATTATTAAATTCCAGCTACTAGCCACAAAAGTGGGTAATACAAACCAAACCGTAGGGTCTCGTAGGAAGAATGGGTTTCCATCAATGGCAGGGCTACTGGGGTACCGCCCGTCACAGTACGTGGCCTAGATCAATGTACCGAGGAGCCACCTAACTCCCCTGCAACACAAGGCAGGGACCATCCCTTACTGGACAGTCCCGAACAAGACAACTCTGGCAGTTGTCCGGAATCAACCGCCCCACACAGCCGAAATAAAAAGGGACTTCTAGAAAGGAGAAAATCTTGTCTTGAAATGGGTGCTACCCACCTAACCTTGCTGCACCTTCCCTGTTTTAGCCATTCCCGGGTTGATGAGGCTTGAGGCTACGATTACCTTTCTAGGACACATCTATCTTAGAATGCTCATCGTCCACCTGACGATGTTCTGAACATTCAATTCATACAAGTTCGTTCCAGGTTCGAACGAAACCGAAGGCACTATCTCGTTGCACTCATTTTGGAATCACCCTCAGAGTCAACGACCATAGCCTTTGCACTCTAAATTACCATATCGACCCTATAAGTACTATTCCGTCAAACTCATTACGGAATCACCCACAGAATGATACCAACGTATAGTTCTTACATCTCGAGTCTTCACTTGCTCCACTTGGATTCACGACCCAACGTTTAATTGGAATCGATGTGGTTTTCGGATTCCAAATATGGAAACCCGATCCCGGTCTCATCAAAACCAAACGACATTTTAATGTCCAAGTTGTTCTTAAGGGTTTAAACAATTAAAACTTATATACAAGATGATATAAACAGATAGATGAATCACATTATCACAATAGATAGTTCATAACAAATATTCATCTCACAAAGCAGCATATCACATACCAGAGATATCCAAAATATCCAGTATCAACCAAACCCCCAATATCAATCATCCAATATCAATCACCAAATGTCAATTAATCGTCCAATAGCAGAACTGATTAACTCCAAATCAATTGGATTACCCTTAAATCCTTCTTCATTTATTTATCCCAAATAAATAAATAAATTAATCATTCTTAATGATCTTCCTTAATTAATTATACTTTAATTACATTCAAGTAATTATCCTTTACCATATTAAGTAATTAAGCTTTAATTACTATCGTTAATTATAATAATTAATGATCCTTCATTTACTTTAATTAATTATAATTAATTACATTAATCCTTAATTAATTACAATTAATTAACCATACTTAAATTAATTACTTTGTTAATCAACCTTGATTAATTAGCTAATTATCCTTATTAATTAATAATTCTTAAATTAATTAAATAATTAACTTGTGATTAATCATCTCATTAATCATAAACAGTAATTAACAATTTGTAATTACTTATCTAAATTAATTAACTTCTTAATTAATTATATTAACCCTTTGACTAATTAATTTAATTAATTAATCTTTAATTACTTCATTAAGTAATTATTAATCAATTTAAATTAACAATTAATCCTTAATTAATTACTTTATTAATTAATTAAATTTTTAATTAATTACCCTTAGTAATTAATCTTAAATTAATCACATTCTTTAATTAATTAATTACATTAATTAATTAACTAAATTAATTAAGTAATTAACCTTCAATTACTTACACAAGTAATTATCTTCTAGTTACTTCCATTAATAAACCTTGATTACTCTCTTAATTAATTACTTAACAAATAATTAATCCCATCATTTAAATAATCCTTAATCCTTAAATTAATTAATTACTCCATAATTAGTTAACTTCAACAATTATATTAAACAATTCCTTAATTCACTAATCAATTAACTTCAAAACAAATATTAAGTTAATTTTTTAATTAATAACATCATAGTGATTAACCCTTAATCACTTCAACTTTAACTGCTCCCATGAGTAATTTTTACTAATTACTTCCATAAGTAATTACCATTCTTAATTACGTTCAATAATTATCCAATAATTACTTCATTAAGTAATTACACTTAATTAATCCAGAATTAAGTGATTATTTAATATTAAATAACAATTAACTAATTATTTAAAATTTATTAAACAATTAATTAATTAACTTATTATATTTCAAAATCCTTAATTAATTAAGAAAAACATTATTCTTAATTAGACTTTATTTATTAACAAATTATATTTTAGTTAAGTATTCTTAATTAATTATCCAAATAATTTAACCTTATTTATCTTTATAAATTAATTATTTGAAATTAAATCAAATTTTTAATAACCTTAAACAAATTATTCAATTTGGTTTTTCAAAATCACAATAATAATCTTATTTGAAAATAAGCATTTAGAAATCACATTTGAAATTTAAAACACTTTAAACATCCAATTTAAACTTATAAATTTTCAATAGAAATTGAAACTTAGTTTTTAAATCATTACTTAATAACTTGATTTAATATTTTAAAATGAAAACATTCCTTTTGAATTAAAATTCAAAACACTTCTTTAAATTGAAATTCAAAATTTACTTAAATAATTATTTCTAAATTCAAACTTCTCAACAATTTAAATTTAAAATAAATTCAATTAATACTTTTCTTTCAAAGGAAATCATTTAAAACATTTTAAATTTGAAATTGAATTCAATTAATACTTTTTTTAAAAGTTGATTAACTTCTACTTACACAGAACAAGTTTTTAACTCGAAAACTTATTTCCTTATTATTCAAACAACAAGTATTTTCTGCCACTATAACACTGCAGAACCAAGCCAAACAAACTCGAGTCAAACACGGCATATACACGAGTTTTCCCCGAAGCAACCCAGCACCTCTTCGTCTTCGAATCCAACCCGAGCATAACGCGAGAACTTCTCGAGTGAAGCCTTCTTCCCCAAAACTTCAAACTATCCAGTGTACACGACCAAAACTTGTGCACATACACCATCACCTCCGGCCACCGTAGTTGGTCGCGCCTATCGTCGACGATCACTCTAATGCACTCGAACCCCAAACCAAACCCAGATTCAAGAATTTGTACGCGAATCGAAAATTGTCCATACAGCTCAAAACTGCAGAAGCACAAACCACCCAAAATCCTCCGTTTGCCGATGAACTCGACGACGATAGACCACGCCGATCTACCTGAAGATGCGCCACACATAATCATCAACTTCCCCAAATACGATCACCTACGATCAAATAACCAAGTCGCAAAATCCCACTACAGTTATGCCGAGCCGAAACAACCTTAAACCCTATTTCACTCGAAATCGAACGAATCACTAATAGGAAAAATTCTACAATAATTTACCCTTCATCTACACTTCAAATGCTACCTCGCTCCTAATTTCAACTCAAATCATCAAGTGGTTCGACGACAATTCATCATATTGCCGAAAACCTTCATCACCAAATTCCCAATTAATTATCCACTTAAAAATTATGAATTTCAAGTTAAAAATCATTATTTTTAACAACTAATTCAATTATATAATCCATAGCAAGAATTTAGAAAATAAATTTTATGACATGAATCAAGTTTCACTCTGTTTCCTTTTTAAAACACTATTTATAAAATTAATTTTACAGAAATTATTTTTATAATTACTATCTATCATTTACATACCATTTTCATTTAATAATCATAGTCAATTAATAATGTTACTGGGAGATTAACATTTTGAAGTGAAATCTATTCATAGGAAAACAGAAACAAGGTTTCTATAAATATACAAACCTATTTCACAATAAATACCTATCTATAAATTTAGTAATATAAATACTATAAAGATTTTCATGCAACCTAGATTAATTTACTGATCATCACATGCATGGACATAATTCAACTTATCTGTTTTTAAAATCAATTTACTCACATATTTAATATGCAGAGCAGTTTGCAGAGAACATGTTTTAGAATTTATTTCCCACGCTTGAGTTTTCCAGGCCCTTGAATATATAATCTGAAAAATACTTTGATCTGCTTTTTGATTGAAATTCCTTTTGCATGCATCAATTTGTTTATTAAAAGATTGAACTAGTGTTGAAACTGCAGCAGATTTTACTTTTAAACAGGTTTGCACATTTGCAGTTGAACATCACTTCGAATTTGCAGGTGATAAATTTGCAGGTTGAGGCTTTTTAATTGAGTACATATTGAAGGTTGCAGATTTCATTAATGTTGCAAGTTTGAGGTTTTGAAGATTTTAATTTACTTTAGATTTTGATTTTCTCTTGAGTTTAAATTTTTAGATTTGAAAAAGATGACTGGCTTTCATTGAATTGAGTTAAGAAATGAAGACAAAGAAATAAAAATGTTTGAGAAAACAAATTTTCTTCTTAAAAACATTTATTAAAAATTAAAATTATATGTTGCCACTTGTCTTCAAGTAGTTACATTTGTCATTAAATTTGTTTGATTGTTTTACAAGTGTAATTAAGATATCCTAACATATTTACACATGTCTTTAAATATTTTTAATTCATTTTTTATTTAATTTAAAAGATAATAGAACTTACTTATCTAATTCTCTTAACAAATATAATTTACATATGTATATTTAAAGAAATATTCTAAAACTAGTTATAATATAAATATACATCTTATACATGTAAATTTAAAAATCTAAAACTTTTATATTTATATATTTATAATCATTTAAATTTGAGCATTTTAAAAGAAAACAAAACAAAGCTTTGATTAAACTATCATATTTAAAAATAAACAATTATCTTATATTTGAAAACAAATTGAATTAATCTTTACTTAGCCCTTGAAAAATATTCATTAAAAAAAAAGCTTTAAATTACAATTATAAATTATCAATTGATTAAATTTAATTTTAAAACAATACCAAATTATAACATATACATACATATATCACAATTTGAAAATTAATTTTTTTATTTGAACACAAGATCTTCAATTCACAATATATATCTAATATATATATTATAAATAGAATAAAAATTATTAGCTTTGAAAAATAAATCCTTATCAATATTTTAAATTGATAGAAAGATATTGATCAAAATTACCGGATTAATATTTATTAACCCTTAAAAGATTAAATTTATGAATTAAAATTAAAATTATAAAGAAAAATTATCAAACCAATTTAATTATTATTACAGATTATTAAATTGTTATTGCCCAAAATTCCGAGTCGTTACGTAGAGATAGAAAATTTAGGCCGTGACTTCACTTCTTCTTCCCAGTGATAGCGTATGCAAATAAACCCATGGCCGCCCCTTTCCCATCGAATTATACTCCCACCTCGACCATTTTGATGACGGTTGGCTAGCGCCAATCGGAAGCCCCTCACGCGTGCCACCATCGGCCAAGGACCGCACCCCCTAGCCTCGCCATCACTTCGAACAACGTGCCAAAATCCTAGACGAATGCGAGCCAAATCGTACTCGTACAATACTCGAAAACCCATCATCACCATATGAACTGAAAGATCTTGTTACGCTCCACAATCTTTTAGTTGATATTTTTTGTAATTTTTGATTGATTGAAAGAAAATAGAGGAGAAACGAGGTGAATTTCTGACTATTGGATGCTAATAGCGGCTAGCCCTAGTCAGGTTAGGGTTTTGGCAAATAGAAAAATGTGCGGCCTTTTATAGAAAATTCTCGCGATATTCATCAGAAATTTTTTCAAACTCCAAACGAAGTGTTCCGCCTTGCGTTTATAATGTTTTACCCCTATTCTGAATACAATGGAATATATATCGGGAGCCAATTCGACCATATTTGGAAGATAGGTTTTTGATTCAACTTATTTTAATTTAAATTTACTTAAACAAATTTCTACACGTTTCACCTTGTCACGACTAAAGCGTAAATCAGATTGATATGAAATTTAAAATCCTATAGTAACATAAGATTACGGATCCAGTGAAATTGGTTTCGTCAAAATTCGAGACTGTTTGAAAAATGGCCATTTTTACTCGTTAATTAAATATTAAAATATTTAATTTCTATAATTTAACTTTTAATTAAATTTTAAAAGTTCTCTAACATCATTCTAATTCAAATAGAATTTAATTCAACTTTATAAATCATTTTCATTCACATTAAATTCAAATTCCAATTATTTCAGCAATTTCAAATATTAAATTAATAATTTAATTATCCAAATAAATTATGATATTCGAAATATTAGTTTTTCGACATATAAAATTTACTTTTGAATATTTAAAGTCAATTAAATATAAGAATTTAAAATGGCTAAAATTCTGGGTCGTTACATTCTCCCCTACTTAAAAGAATTTCGTCCTTAAAATTAGCAAGTAAGAAAAAGTCACAAAACCCATTAACTTTTCAAAAACAAATCGTTCAAATTAGATATCAAATCATTTTACCTTTTAACTTTTCCCAAAATCCATTAGTTAAATTTCTTATAAAAAAATTCTTAGTTTTCAAATCCATTCATAGTTATATTTTCAAAACCAACTAACATCATTACAATTTATAACTCAAAAATCAAAATTTTAGTTATCACAATTTATTCCGAAATTCTCAAAGAATTTCTAACGCATTAAATTTTCAAAAAAAAATTCGCCAGCGTCTCCTTTGCGTCGTACGATCATAGTAGGATCATAACACACGCACACACACACAAACACACACACACACACACACACACAGAGATATATATATCATAAATATACATCTCATCTTTGAGGACGAGGCATTCCGTAGGGAAAAGTATAAGAGTACGATATGTAATCCGAGATATGTACCTTATATATTATTAGTGAGCATATACAGCTAATATAGCACGAAAGCGAGCTCCAAATGCGAAGCACACACCATCCTCACCTACTAAATACTAAAAAAAAATGAGAAACATGTATATATGGAAAGTAATATCAATATACAACATATATCAATACACAACTATATATGCCAATCCAACAATGCAATCAAAAACAACAAATCCAACCATCAAACATCTATCGCCCAACTAACATACAACAAACCAACCTCTATCCAACCAATCTATAATCAAATCAATACACATTCACTTTTCATTAATATTCATTGAGTTGGTTTTCACTTTAAATGTAACATCTTCGGGATTTTCGACTTTCGAAAATCGACATTAATACGTCTACTATATCAACTGCCGAGCAATCGAAGGCCGGGGTTAAAGAAGAAGAGGTAGAAAAAGAAAGAAAGAAGAAGTAACAGAAACAATATCAGAATCTCACAATCGCAGCGGAACAACATATAATAGATAAATGAATAATCTTTAAATCAAAAGAACTGTACATTTTACACATTACATCATCAGAGTTAATATACAACACAACACAATAATGGACAGTTATATAAACCTATCCTCATAATGGAAAAGATAATATCATCTACAAGTGATAAGTCTCGCCATCCAGCTCCCCTCTTGCTCCACAGCCTCCTGCTCCACAGCCTTCTGAGAATCCAGAATGACCTAATAACCTGACTCTAGGCTGCCCGCGTAGAAAATGATGGGCACCCAGAGTTTAGGAAGGGAACAATAAATTCCAGGTCAGTCATGGGACTGGTATGAGAACTTAAAATAGTTATTTGCACAAAGAAATAAAAAGAATCTGCAATGCTTTTGGAAATTGAAACTACCATAAGGCCTCCCGCAACACACACAATGCAAACGTAGAATTGGAGGAGATTTCTCCTTATGATAGTCAAAGATGCTTACTACGTAGAATCATTTGATTATTATTATTATTAGTTCATAGTGTAGAAAACATTTCAAAATTATAATATTAATCTTAGCTAGCATAGGCATTTCGCACTTATGCCTACTATAACTACTATGTTCAATAGCAGGTTACCGCCACATTCCATAGCAGGTTATACAACCGCAATCGTAAAGGCTCGTATTGTTTGATTGGATTTCCAACAAATGGTCGGGCAAAGGAACTTCCCAAATAAAATGGAAAGCCTCTTGAGGGACGTCCTCAGATCCTAACTGGATCTTTGCAAGGCAAGGCCGGGTTACCTCTGTGAATAGGTAACTACTCACACGAGCATGCCTTCCCCCGGTCGTTTGCGACCTTTATCCGAGGATTCTCCCAACCAACAACCACAAAGCAATAAGTTTGCAGCAACCACGAAGTTAAGTATTTGGGCTCCATACCGTGATACCACTCATAATCCAGAAGGAAATGACATACCCTCAGAGGGCGCTACCCTCTAACAACCTTGCTGCTACGATTCCTGTTTTGACCATAACCGGGTTGTGAGGTTCGACGAAGTCTCGTCCACAAAGCTACGCTTTTCACAAAGCCATAATTTGATCAACAAATGATCAGCACACAACAGCACTCAGCATGCCACATTACCAAATTGGGAATATATCACTAGTAACCATCAACTACATAACCTCTGAGCTCGTACGTCTCAGAGAAGGGTGTTAAGCTAAGAGAATAAATTCTCCTCCACCAACAAAAATGTATTTGATAGAAACCAGCTTTATCTCTCAAAATGCAACGTCAGACATACAACCATATAAGTCTATTCCGGGATCGAACAAAACCGAAGGCACTTTCAAAAGAATCCCTTGCAATTCGGATATTCACTAATCACGTCCGCACTTCCCATCACAAAGGGTGATAAAATCTCTATATCGGGGATCAGCCGATGCAGAGACATTCGACGGTAATCCTTCCGTTTTCGAAAATATCCGGTCTTCAACACCGGTCTTCAAATGCCATCCATTACGACGCATTACAATTCAGAATGTGATTTATGACCCAAAGGTCCTCTCCCTGCTAAACGAAATAACGAGATCTTATTTTAAAATAAGTGTAGCATTCAAATTCAAGCAAATCACAACAAATACCCATTTAAAGGTAAATATTGATAGTCGGTTATTTAACTATCAACGGATATGCACAACATCACCAGACTCCAAATAATTTTCTAAATTATTTATTTTCCAAAAATATCTTTACAAGATATATTTTTCCACACCTCAACTATTTGAAAACAAAATTTCAAATCACTTTTCACCTTTACAACTTTTGAAAACAAATTTCAGATCATTTTCCTTAAGCGGAAACACTTCCAAATATTTATTCATTTTCACTGGAAATCTGCCGAGTTCAAATACTTTAAATAATTTATAACACTTATCCAAAATATATCGGGAAACACTTTGATATAAAACTATTTTTCTTTAAACACTTTACTTAAATTATTAGTTATAACAATATCATACCAATATTACATATAACTTAAGTCCCAACTAATTTTCAAAATAAAATTAGTAGATAGAGTATAACTATTTAAATAACTATCTTCTAAAACAATTATTGATTAAATCTTAGAAATAATCATTTCTATATCAACTTAATAAATCTTTACTTAAAGGATTTAAAACAATTTAAGAAGTTAATTTCTCCAAAGTATCCTTTTCAAAACCAATTCTAGAATTATATATATATATATATATATATACACACATATATATATATATTCAAAGCTATTCAGAATTTTTATTCGGCTTTCCAAGGAGAATACACTTTCATTTCAAAATGGTTCATTTAAACCAATTAAATAAATCCTTACCGATTTACTTTAAATTTACGTTCCAAATCCGTAAATTTGTTTCCACACTTCAGAAATAAATCAATGTTTATTTTTTAAACAAATTTCCCTTTCCTTTATAAATTCCATGGTGAATTTAAATTTCCAAATATCCACTGATATATGATTTTCAAATCGATTTCAAATATTCACTTTCAACAACAATTAAAATTTTCAATTGATTTCAAAAACAACCAAATCAAATTCCATATTGATTTTCCAAGAAATTAAACACCAAGTGAATTTCATTCTAATCTCAAATTGAAATCAATTTCTACTAAACCCCAAATCAATTTTCAAATTGATTCCAAATTCTTTTCAAAATACCTAATAAATTTCCAAATGGATTTTCAAAAGATTTAAATTCAATCACCAAAAATCAATTCCCAAATGGGTTTCAAATTTTATTTTCTTTTAAAAAATAAATTCCTTTTAAAGAAAACCAATTCTTTTATTTTTCAAACTCTTTAAAATCCTTATTTTGAACAAATTCTTCAACCTTTGAATAATATTACCCAAAATCCATTTATTAAAGCTTTTCCCATATTTTGAAATTTTATTCAATAAGATTGAAAATAAAACTTTATTATTTTAGAATTCCTTCTTTTAAATTTATCCAATTCTCAAAAAAAAATTTTAATATAAAATTTCAACCTAAATTTTCAAAAATCAAATTTTTATTTATTTCGGGTATCCAACGATACCAAAATTATATTCGGCAAAATTTTAGCCTTCAACGATTTCAACTACAAAGATAATCACACGGAGATTATAAATAATCAGCACACAACATTGAAACAAATTCAATTATTTGAGGAATCCAGTTGGATCCCTCCAACCCGTTTCCCTGCGTTCACAGATGTTAGCACAATACCAATCCCGTTTCAAGACGTGATATCGTGGTACATGGGTTTATATAAAATATCATCCGCTATTATGCGGCGTAATAGGGTCTCATCCGCTATATAATGCAGGAAATCAACTCCAAGTACATATATAATACCAGTTCCACTTCAAGGAGGAAATCGCGGTATATGTGTTTAATAAAATAACATCCGCTTAATATACATCGTATAGGGTCTATTTCAATACAACAGATAGCAATTTATCATCCAAGCATACAATCAACACAATCAAGCAATTTTAAATCAAACTATTTAAAATTTAAATCGAAACAAATTGGATTGAGTGAGAAGTTCTCACCTTGCTTCCAATAACAATTGCAGTGTTTCGTTCTGAATAAAATTAAACACGCGTTTAATTTTACCCAGAATTCCACTAGCTCAAATAAATCTGAATCCAGCTCCATTGTGTAGTGTTCGCAAATACGATTCTAACGCAAGTCGTTTCGTCGAAAATGGACCTCGTGTGAAAAGGTTATAGTGTTTTAAACATTCACGAATTATTATATATATTAATTTACAAATTTTATTATTATTTTTATAACCTTTAATCACGGCCGCATGTTCTTCTGCATCAAATCTCGGCCGAAGGTTTCACCTTCTTCTCCCATCGTGAAAAATCCTAGCCGAAACCCGTTGCCGCCATTGCTTCTCAAATTTTCGCAGCCACCACGATCGTCTTCACTTCGATCAACCACCCTAGTTCGACGCGGCAGAGTGATCTCCACCAACACTCCAAACATGGTAGCACTCGATTATCCCTGTGCATAGAAAAGCGCGCTCGAACACGTGATGAACGTGAGCATATTCCCGATGATCCACTATGTTATGTTCGATCACAACCGTTGGATCGTAAGATCTCATCGCGCTCTAGAGGTTGTTAGTTGAAAGATTTTCATATAGGTCGACGGATTGGAAGAAATCAAGGGAAGAATTTGGGGTGATTTCGGCCATTAATATTCAGGTGGCGGCTGAAACCTAGAAACCCTAGGGTTTGTGCAAAACAAAGGAAATGAGGTCCTTATATAGAAAATTTCCAAAACACTATTCATCCGAGATTTTTCCGAACTCCAAACGAAGCGTGCCGCCTAGCGTTTATAATGTTTTACCCCTATTCCGAACGCAATGGAATATATATCGAGAGACAATTCAATCATATTTTAAAGATAGGTTTTCAAATCGACGATTTAAATTTAAAATTCACTTAAACCGATTTCCACGCGTTTTAGCTTGCCCCGGACAAACTGTAAATCCGATTGACACGAAATTTGAAATCTTATAATAATTTAACATTACAGATCCAATGAATCTTGTTTCGTTGAAATCCGAGACTATTTGAAAAATGACTATTTTTACTCGTTAATTAAATATTAAAATATTCAATTTCCACAAATTAACTTTTAATTCAATTTTAAAAGTTCTATAACATCATTCTAACTCCAATATGATTTAATACAACTTTACAAAATCAAATGTAATCACATCAAACCCAATTTCCAATTATTTTTGTAATTTCAAATATTAAATTATCGATTTAATTATCCAATTAAATCTAGATATTCGAAATATAATTTATTCGACTTACAAATTTTACTTGTTAATATTTAAAATAAATTAAATATATGAGTTTCAAATGACAGGAATTCTGGGTCGTTACAAACTTCCGCCCTTAAAAGAATTTCGTCCTCGAAATTGCCAAGTCAGAAAAAGTCTTGAAATTCATTAACCTTTTTTTCAAAAACAAACCGTTCCAACTCGATTTCAGATTCATTTTAATTTCTTAACTTTTCCGAAATCCGATGGTTACACTTTTCTAGTTCAATTCCTACATTTTCATTTCAATTTAGAAATTGACTTTTCGTTAACAAAAATTTTCCGAAAATTTTCGAAATTTTTCTAACTCCTAAAATTTACGGAAAATTTTGGCAGAGTCTCCCTTGTACGGAGGAGCTTTTGCATATCACAATAGATATAAATATATATATATATATATCGACCCACACGGTCGGAAAACAGAAAAACAGTTCATATTTCCTATTTTTATTGCTTAGGCGTACCTTTTTAGCATTTTTAAGCAAAGCAGTTATTTATTAGCATTTTAGCGTGACCAAATCCAGCCAACTACAGCCCCGGTACCCGTACTTACTCAATTTAAACATGTAAGTGACATATATAGGAAATTCATTTACATTTCACTAATTTTCAATAGAAAACACATAGTTTTCATAAGCAATGCAATTAAACTAATTCCCATAAGCAATTTATCAGGTTTCGATACAAATTTTAATTGCTTACAACCAATTCACATTAGTTCACTTTCAATTCAAATTCAATTACATAGCTTTCCATTTATCAATTCAATTTCATTAACACTTAGTGAATTATATACAATCAACTAACAATCATATAACAACCAAATCATAACCAACATAACCAAATTATTAAATTTACATTCAATTTGGTTTAACACTTTTAATTTCCAATTGCTTTAATATCTAATTGACTTTTCTTTCAGTTATTCAATTCTTTTTTCAACTTCATTAGCTTCTAATGAATTAACACTTACATTCATTATTCTATATCAATTCTTTTACATTCGATTGATTAATATTCAATCCATTTATTAATTCGATTGCTAATTCATTTAACAAATAAGGTTGAATTTCATTTATATAACTCAAGTCCACATCCATTTAATTCACTTTATTATTATACTTCAATACCAAAATCAACTTCATTCTACATCACTTAAGTGATATTCCATTTCAAACATCATTTGTTGAACTTAACTTAAATTTCCCCTTATAAATCCATTTCAGATTCCCATTCTATTTAACTTTTACCAAAATCAAATTTCATCACTTATTCAAATTCATATCTCGTTTGGCTTAACCAAATTGTTTAACCATTTTATCATTTGGTTTCACTTACATTTTCTCACTTTACAAGTTATACAACTTATATATTTAAACTTCCAAATCCATTAACTTTACCAAAGCTAAAATTATTATCTCATATTATAAGTTCAAAACTCGTTTCACTTATATTCAACAATTACAACTTGGATTTTAATTTCAAATTTGTTTATCACAACCAAACTTCAATTTTAAATTTACTATGGTAGCAAATCCATCACACAGAAACTTGAAAATGGTACTGATGATGCTGCAGTCATCACCATTATTATTTCCCAGTAACAGTAGTGAATTCAATGCTTAACATTCTTTCAAAAAATTCCTTTTACTTATAACTCACATTTATAAGTCTTTTTCTTATAGAATTTCACTATTCCACTTCACTTACATAAGATTATTCCAAATTGATTTATCTTACTTAATAACATCTTTAACTTTGAAAAACAACTTTCATAATAGACGGGATTCAAAACTTTCAAATTCATAGTCCACATTCATTTTTACTTACAACTCATGTTTATAAATATATTCATATAGTTTCACTTCTTATATATATATAAGATTATTTCACAATTGGTAAATCTCATTAATTATAATTCCATACTTAATAATTCATTTGCTTATACAATTATTCTTTTAATTTACTTATATATATTCCTACATTTTCAACAACCAAACAATCAATTTATATACACTTTAATAATTTCTGAAAAACTATTTCCTTTATATGTAAAATATAATCGAGGTAAAATTATTTCATTTACCAAATTAAAAATGATACTATTTCGACTTGCCTTGTTTAAGTGTTTAGAAATCTCTATCGATAATATGGCGTCCCACATACCGACCAGAATTCACAAACAGCTTAACGGATAAGCAAACACACTATAAAACATTTTTATATTCACTAACAAATACGCGCTCGTATCTATGATTACACTCATACTCATTATAGAGTACTACTGACTCTATCTCTAATGAGTAATCCCCAACAGAGCCAAGGTTGTCGCTTAACCAAATGCTTTGAAACCACATGTAACGTCTTCGAGATTTTTGACTTCCGAAAATAGACAATAATACGTCCACTGTATCAATTGCCGAGCAATCGAAGGCCGAAAAACCGAATTGTTATGGTTAAAGAAGAAGCGGTAGAAGAAGAAAGAAAGAAGAAGCAACAAAAATTATATCAGAATCTCATAATCATAGTGGAACAAAATATAATAGATAAATGAATAATCTTTAAATCAAAAGAACTGTAAATTTTATACATTACATCATCAGAGTCAATATACAACACAATGCAATAATGGACAGTTATATAAACCTATCCTCACAATGGAAAAGATAATATCATCTACAAGTGATAAGTCTCGCCATCCAGCTCCCCTCCTGCTCCACAGCCTCCTGAGAATCCAGAATGACCTAATAACCTGACTCTAGGCTGCCCGTGTAGAAAATGATGGACACCCAGAGTTTAGGAAGGGAACAATAAACTCCAGGTCAGTCATGGGACTGGTGTGAGAACTTAAAATAGTTATTTGCACAAAGAAATAAAAAGAATCCGCAATGCTTTTGGAAATTGAAACTACCATAAGGCCTCCCGCAACACACACAATGCAAACGCAGAATTGGAGGAGATTTCTCCTTATGATAGTCAAAGATGCTTACTACGCAGAATCATTTGATTATTATTATTATTAGTTCATAGTGTAGAAAACATTTCGAAAGTATAATATTAATCTTAGCCAGCATAGGCATTTCACACTTATGCCTACTATAACTACCATGTTCAATAGCAGGTTACCGCCACATTCCATAGCAGGTTATACAACCGCAATCGTAAAGGCTCGTATTGTTTGATTGGATTTCCAACAAATGGTCGGGCAAAGGAACTTCCCAAATAAAATGGAACGCCTCTGGAGGGACGTCCTCAGATCCTAACCGGATCTCTGCTAGACAAGGCCGGGTTACCTCTGTGAATATGTAACTACTGACACGATCATGCCATCCCCCGGTCGTTTGCGACCTTTATCCGAGGATTCTCTTAACCAACAACCACAAAGCAATAAGTTTGCAGCAACCACGAAGTTAGTATCTGGGCTCCATACCATGATACCACTCATAATCCAGAAGGAAATGCATACCCTCAGAGGGCACTACCCTCTAATAACCTTGCTGCTACGATTCCTGTTTTGACCATAACCGGGTTGTGAGGTTCGACGAAGTCTCGTCCATAAAGCTACGCTTTTCACAAAGCCATACTTTGATCAACAAATGATCAGCACACAGCAGCACTCGGCATGCCACATTACCAAATTGGGAATATATCACTAGTAACCATCAACTACATAACCTCTGAGCTCGTACGTCTCAGAGAAGGATGTTAGCTAAGAGATTAATTCTCTGCCACCAACAGAAATGTATTTGATAGGTACCAGCTTTATCTCTCAAAATGCAACGTCAGACATACAGCCATACAAGTTTGTTCCGAGATCGAACAGAACCGAAGGCACTTTCAAAAGAAGCCCTTGCAATCCGGTTATTCACTAATCACGTCCGGACTTCCCATCACAAAGGGTGATAAAATCTCTATATCGGGGATCAGTCGATGTAGAGACATTCGACGGTAATCCTTCCATTTTCGAAAATATCCGGTCTTCAACACCGATCTTCAAATGCTATCCATTACGACGTATTACTATTCGGAATGGGATTTATGACCCAAAGGTCCTCTCCCGGCTAAACCGAACAACGAGCACTTATTTTAAAATAAGCGTAGCATTCAAATTCAAGAAAATCACAACAAATGCCCATTTAAAGGTAAATATTGATAGTTGGTTATTTGACTATCAATAGATATGCACAACATCCCCAGATTCCAAATAATTTCCCAAATTATTTATTTTCCAAAAATATCTTTACAAGATACATTTTTCCACACTTCAACAATTTGAAAACAAAATTTCAAATCACTTTTCACCTTTACAACTTTTGAAAACAAATTTCAAATCATTTTCCTTACGCGGAAACACTTCCAAATATTTATTCATTTTCACTAGAAATCTGTCAAGTTCAAATACTTTAAAATAATTTATAACACTTAGCCAAAATATATCGGAAAAACACTTTGAAATAAGACTATTTTTCTTTAAACACTTTACTTAAAATATTAGTTATAACAATATTATACCAATATTACATATAACATAAGTCCCAACTAATTTTAAAAATAAAATTAGTAGATAGAGTATAACTATTTAACCAACTATCTTCTAAAACAATTATTGATTAAATCTTAGAAATAATCATTTCTATATCAACTTAATAAATCTTTACTTAAAGGATTTAAAACAATATAAGAAGTTAATTTCTCTAAAGTATCCTTTTCAAAACCAATTCTAGAATTATATATATATATATATATATATATATATATTGTCAAAGCTATTCAGATTTTTTATTTGGCTTTCCAGGGAGAATACACTTTCATTTCAAAATGGTTCATTTAAACTAATTAAATAAATCCTTACCGATTTACTTTAAATTTACATTCCAAATTCGTAAATTTATTTCCACATTTCAAAAATAAATCAATGTTTATTTTTTAAACAAATTTCTCTTTCCCTTATAAATTCCACGGTGAATTTGAAATATCCACTGATATACGATTTTCAAATCGATTTCAAATATTCACTTTCAACAACAATTAAAATTTTCAATCGATTTCAAAAACAACCAAATCAAATTCCATATTGATTTTCCAAGAAATTAAACACCAAGTGAATTTCATTCTAATCTCAAATTGAAATCAATTTCTACTAAACACCAAATCAATTTTCAAATTGATTCCAAATTCTTTTCAAAACACCTAATAAATTTCCACATGGATTTTCAAAAGATTTAAATTCAATCACCAAAAATCAATTCCCAAATGGGTTTCAAATTTTATTTTCTTTTGAAAAAATAAATTCCTTTTAAAGAAAACCAATTCTTTTATTTTACAAACTCTTTAAAATCCGTATTTTGAATAAATTCTTCAACCTTTGAATAATATTACCCGAAATCCATTTATTAAAGCTTTTCCCATATTTTGAAATTTTATTCAATGAGATTAAAAATAAAGCTTTATTATTTTGGAATTCCTTCTTTTAAATTTATCCAATTCTCAAAAATAAATTTTAATATAAACTTTCAACCTAAAGTTTCAAAAATCAAATTTATATTTATTTCCGGTATCCAACGATACCAAAATTATATTCGGCTAAATTTTAGCCTTCAACGATTTCAATCACAAAGATAATCACACAGAGATTATAAATAATCCACACACAACATTGAAACAAATTCAATTATTTGAGGAATCCAGTTGGATCCCTCCAACCTCTTTCCCTGCATCCACAGATGTTAGCACAATACCAATCCCGTTTAAGACGGGATATCGCGGTACATGGGTTTATATAAAATATCATCTGCTATATAATGCAGGAAATCAACTCCAAGTACATATATAATACCAATTCCACTTCAAGGTGGAATATCGCGGTATATGTGTTTAATAAAATAGCCTCCGCTTAATATGCGCCGTATAGGGTCTATTTCAATACAACACATAGAAATTTATCATTCAAGCATACAATTAACACAATCAAGCAATTTTAAATCAAACTATTTAAAATTTAAATCGAAACAAATCCGATTGAGTGAGAACCTTGCTTCCAATAATAGATGCAGTGTTTTGTTCCGAATAAAATTAAACATGCGTTTAATTTTACCCAAATTTCCACTAGCTCAAATAAATCCCAGTCTAGCTCCATTGTGTAGTGCTCGCGAATACGATTCCAACGCAAGTCGTTTCGTCGAAAACGAACCTCGTATCAAAAGGTTATAATGTTTTAAACATTCACGAATTATTATATATATTAATTTACAAATTTTATTATTATTATTTTTATAACCTTTAATCACAGCCGCATGTTCTTCTGCATCAAATCTCGGCTGAAGGTTTCACCTTTTTCTCCTATCGTGAAAAACCCTAGCCGAAACCCATTGCCGCCATTGCTTCTCGAATTTTCGCAGCCACCACGATCGTCTTCACTTCAATAAACCACCCCAGTTCGACGCGGCGGAGCGTGCTCCATCAACACCCCAAAGATGGTAGCACTCGGTTATCCCCACGCGTAGAAAAGCGCGCTCGAACACGTGATGAACACGAGCATATTCCCGATGATCCACCATGTTATGTTCGATCACAACCGTTGGATCGTAAGATCTCATCGCGCTCTAGAGTTTGTTAGTTTGAAGATTTTCATATAGGTCGACGGATTGGAAAAATCAAGGGAAGAATTTGGGGAGATTTCGTCCATTAATATTTAGGTGGCGGCTGAAACCTAGAAAACCTAGGGTTTGTGCAAAACAGAGAAAATGAGGTCCTTATATAGAAAATTGCCAAAACACTATTCATTCGAGATTTTTCCGAACTCCAAACGAAGCGTGCCTCCTTGCATGTATAATGTTTTACCCCTAATCCGAACGCAATGGAATATATATCGGGAGCCAATTCGATCATATTTGAATGATAGGTTTAAAAATCGACTATTTAAATTTAAAATTCACTTAAATTGATTTCTACGCGTTTTAGCTTGCCCAGGGCAAACCGTAAATATGATTGACACGAAATTTGAAATCTTACAATAATTTAACATTACGGATCCAATGAAACTTGTTTCTTCGAAATCCGAGACTGTTTGAAAAATGACTATTTTTACTCATCAATTAAATACTAAAATATTCAATTTCCACAAATTAACTTTTAGTTCAATTTTAAAAGTTCGATAACATTATTATAACTCCAATATGATTTAATACAACTATACAAATAAAATTTAATCACATTAAACCTAATTTTCGATTATTTCTGTAATTTCAAATATTAAATTATCGATTTAATTATCCAATTAAATCTAGATATTCGAAATATAATTTAGTCGACTTACAAATTTTACTTGTTAATATTTAAAATCAATTAAATATACGAATTTCAAATGACAGGAATTCTGGGTCGTTACATTAAATCACATTTGATTCATTAACGTTTGATTTTACTAACATTCATTTGTCCAAATTTAATTAGTTTACATTCATGAATTTACATTAAAGTTTGTTCACTTCCAAATCAAATCAAATTCAGTTCTATTTAGATTTGCTTATCTTACAATTTTAACTTAATTATTTAACTTTCAATTTCATTAATTCAATTTCATTAATATTTCTATACAATCAACTAACATCCATCCAACAATCAATGCATATCCAACATAACCAAATTTATTTACATTCGACATCCATATTTACTTCTTTTACATTCAATTTAGTTTAACACTCTCCATTTCAATTAGTTGATATCTAATAGATTTTCATTCAATTATTCAATTGCTAATTCATTTTACAACTAAAGTTGAATTTCCTTATATAACTCAAATTCATATGTAACGACCCGATATTTCAACCATCCGCATCCGCACATGCCGGATATAAATTGCTCAAAATATCTTATTGTTAATTTAATTTTGGCAAAACTCAGCATATACAGTAAATAAATCAGTCATAAAATCACAGACATAAAGTAATATAATAATAAAGCAGCGGAATAGATAAATAGTAGTTCATGAAGCTACTATATAAACATCAGAGTTAGAAATAAAATACAACAGAATATCTCAAATACAGTGAGGACTCCAATACAAACTGATGACCTCCCTGAACAAATCAACCAGAAAAGCCGAAAGCTGAATCGATAGTTAGATCTCTAAGCGAAGCTCCAAACTCCAAAGGTGAGTCTCAAATGGTGTATCACTCGGTCTGACCCGACCGTAAAGCAAACACAAAACACTCAAGTTAGGATTTACATTCTTATATCAATAAATTCAACTCAAGTGAAATATCAACTAAAATACAAGTAACTTAAAGGATGTTTGGGATAACCATCCTCTAAGGATCCGTGGAACTATCTACAATGTAGAATTATACACTATTAACAACAAAACTTCATTATATCACCGCGGTCGTTTTAAGTTAATTTATACTTCTAAACAAAAATATCATTTCCATTTCAAAATATATCTATTTCCAAAATAGTGTATATATATATATTAAAATAATTTATAAAGTAAAGTATTTATAATTTCCTCAAGTCCCACAAATAGATTCAAATCAACTCAAGTTCCAAAGTCAAATTTATTCAAAGCTCAATTCATAAATTCAATTCGGTTCTCAATAAACCATTTAAATTTTCAATATGTTCAAAGCTTTAAACATATTCCTCGACTTCAAAACTAATTTCGATCATTTCATATATATCAAAAAATTTATTCCATTATTATTTAGTTCTGAAAAATCATTTAAAGAAATCCAATAACATTTAAATAACCTTAAATTTCATTAATCTAAATATTTCCGTTGATTTATTTAAACTTGGAATATACGTTTAACCCTTATAAATCAACGTCAAGTTATAAATTCATATCTTAGAATTTCAAATTCAATAGTTTCAAATCGATTTAATTAAATAAAATTCTCATTTAAATAATACAATTTCTATCAATTCAACTTTACCTTCCTGAACTTATACAAATCATTGAAAAATCTATTTTACAATATAATACTTAGCATATTATATATTAATTAAATCAAACTTTTACTAAATTAAAGTTTATTGTTAGATCTACTTTACATTAAAACATATTTATATATATAGAAATAATTTCAACATTTAATAAAATCATATATATTTCGTTTCAAACCGTATAAATCATTTCAAAAAACATATATATAGACCAACAGTGTCTGTATATAACTTTCCATCCTATGGTCAAGTGCTATGGATATTTATCATTTCAATCTTAATTTAAATATATACGGGAAGATAACATTTCTACCCGCAATCCCAAATTCAAATTAAATGAAAATTGCTTGGGATTACCATTCAACCTATAATGATTTTTTCCTATTCTAAAATCCATTCGGGTATGTATCATTTCAACCCATAGTGAATTCTATACTAAGAGAAAACTTGCAGAGTGATAACAGATAATATAAGATATAACAATAGGCATATATCATCAATTATAATATAATATAAACAACAGGATATGGTGTCATATCCCACAGGTGAACAGTTACAAATAATAGCATAATCATTAAATAATTAACAGTTCAAACTAGGAGCATATTTCAATTGAAATTAAATTTAATAAATATAAGGACGTTTATCGTGAGTGATTGCTCACCTTTCGAGGTTAGAGAGATTCGACGATAGAGTGAGTTACGAATCCAAGCATGAATTCTGAAACAAAGTTAGATGGATAAGGATCTTACGTACAAGCTGACAAATAAGGAATCGATGAAGCAAGTGGAATTACTTTGATAGAGATGGAAATTTTATAAATAAAAATATTATCATAAATATTATTGCCTTAAAATCATAAATATTATCATAAATATATTTGTCATCGAAACATCCCAAAACTTATTATACAAAATATATATAGATACATTTATTTATTTAAAATAAACTATGTGCATGTACACAAATATAAACTCATGTAATAGATAATATAAAATATATATACTAACTAAAACATATCATTGTATATGATACAAATATATAAATAAACAACTTTATATGTAAGAACAGAGCCATCAGGCAGAACTTATAGTATAATAATATATATATAGAATAGTACTTTATAAAGAAAAAGAAGTTATATATATAATTCGCATATTATAAGTAGCAATTAAAACTTGTATTTATATAAACTACTAAAATGTTGCAACCAGACCAAATAAAACTTATACAATTCATCCTCTATATATAAAAAATCCGTGAACTAAATAAAATATGAATTAAAACAACAGATATAATTGACCAGACATACATATCGTACCGCGACATATAAACATAGTAATATAAACAAATATAACCACTCTCTTCCAACTGTACAGATCCAACTCGTATTCTTATACAACTATATAATTAAAATACAAACAGAAAAGAAAAAATATAGTTTATAAAACTATACATATATCTCGCAGTTCACATACCACATATACATATAAACAAGAATGTATATAAAACCAACTTGATTTGTAAATTGTATACACTTATAGAATATGACATACATAAAAATTAGACTTATATATATATATATATATATATATATATATATCAAAGTATACATAAATTACATTATATAAATGTATTTCACTTCCTATACAATCACATCCAGCAAATAAAATTCACATAAATAAGATATATATACACTATACCCATATCAACTAGAAGTTTATAAAATAATATATTAAATACCAGTATAATATAGCCTCTAAACAAGACAGGCCGATATAAATTTCTTATATAACAGACCTTCATAAAATCATCCCAAATCAAAAAAAAAATCCTTTTTCTTTTCTATGAACTTTATATTCTAAAAAAATCAAAATATATGTATCATATGTAGCTTATATATACATAAATATCACCTATGCTAGCACCGATATGGATAGAGGCAAAGCACGCTGGCCAAACTAGAAAGGGGAAGACGAGGCGTGGTGGCTCCCATAGGCGCGGGAGATGGTGGACGATGACCGTGATCTCGGCTGTGGTTAGAAGTGAGAGGCGGAGAGGTTGCAGGAAATTGATGGAGAAAAGGAGAAGGGTCGCTGCTTTAGTCGGAGGGTGGAGGCCTAAGGTGGAGCTCGGCTGTGGCGAAGGTGGAGTCGGGTTGATGGGTGAGTCGTGGAATACAGAGGGTGCTGGCCGTGGTCAGAAGTGGCGGTGGACGTGGGGTTTTGTCGGAGATGAGACGATGGAGGTGGTTTATGAGGCCTTGTGGCGAGGACAAGCAGATGTGGCCATGGATATTGATGTGGCGAATCGGAGAGATGGGAAGCTCAAATTGATGACAGTCTGATTTCGAACAAATAAAATGCAAACTTTCAAATATATATAACTTTCCCAAGGCAGAACGAAATGAACGAGCTCAAGAAGGGATGGATAGTTTCAAAGCAAGGTAGTCGAACAGATTAGGTTACAGCAAGTAATTAAAGTCAGGTAATATATACAAATTTTAAATAAAAAGAATAGAAAAAGAGTGAATCGTCAGAGAAAAGAAGAGAAAGATATAAAATGTAAAGAAGCGAACTAGATTGTATTGAATAGAAAAAGTCATGCCCAAGATTCCAGGAAATAATAAAGAAAGTGAACGCTGGAAATTCGACCGTTAGGCAAAGAATGGGCATAGGAATTCAAAAGGATCAAAATGTACCGATACGGTGAACTGTTTCACAGTTCCGTCATGTACCAGACTTAAAAGTATAGAATTGAATATACCGTAGAGATCAGCACGATAAGACGATCAAAACGGTATGTGGTACGATCATCCAATCAAAAGTCGATAATCTGTATCACAAATGTTGCTATTTTGTAGAAAATAAGATAAACGGAGCAATAGAAGTCCAAATTTGAAAAAATGAAAGATGACGTCTCACTCAGAAGAGAATTTAGAAATTTTCTATAGAAAAATTTTCAGGTTTGAAAATTAATCTATTATCATCAATTATTAACTGATTTGTATAGAAATAGAATTACACAATAAAATAAACTTCCATATTATCAGATGAAAATTTATCAGTTTCTATGTTTAAATAGATGTATTCCAAATAATAAATTTTTAATTTGAAATTTTATTGTTTAAAATTTCATAAAAATTCAATTAATTACGTAAATAAAAACTTTAAAATTTACGGGTTTTTACACTCTCCCACACTCAAAACTTTTCGTCCCCGAAAAGGAAGAAGGTAGGAGAACAGAAACAACCAGAAAAGAAGATAGACTGAAATACCAAACACAATAAATTAATTTAAAACTATATAAATTTCAATTTAGACTAATTAATATTAATAAATTTGGTTTCACCCATTTTATTAAATCCATTCACTTAATTAATATAAAAGTCAATCACTTACATAGAACACTAATAATTTTACTATTAAACCAGGTAGTATATAAATAAATAGTATTTTAAAGGATGTATTAAAAAAGGGAAAAGAAGGTATATTCAGAAAACAGAATATAGGTGAATAAATAAAGCTGAGCAGATAAGGTAGATTCAAAAGAATAGTATCGACCCCAAATAATTAGTTCAAACCATAAGAATTTCAATTTCAAACATTAATACCAAATTTCTTTGTTGGAAATACTTTTATAATAAATTACCTTTACAATAAAACACCTTTAAAACAAAATACTTTTACATCGAAACAAATTTCCTTTCGAAAATATTTTTATAACTCGATGTTCCAACAAGTCTATCCTTGTTCTTGCAGACTCTAGCCATGCGTTGATCAGGCGCAAAGCATGAATTCTTCAAGTACTTAGTAGACCCGTTTCAACACCTAGTGAAAATACTTGAAAAACCTTCAAAAACGATATGGAAAGTACAATCCAAACAAATCACCTAGATCGCAGATACACAATAGTTACGTCTGGATACCTAGGAAACATCCATACCTTTAAGCAATCACTACCGTGCGAATTTCGCCATGATAACCAAACTGTGGACCGTAGGATACACAATGGTTACGCCTATATCCCCCAGAAATCATCTGTACCCTTTAAACAATCTCTGCCTTGTGGATTACGCCACGACAACAAAACTGGTAGACCGCAGGATACACAATGGTAACACCTAGATCCCCCAGGAAACATCCGTACCTTTAAGCAATCTCTTCCTTCCGGATTACGCTACCACAACAAAACGACCATGGGTTACGCCATGGTAGAACACTCGAGTATCTAATCCGAAAAACCAAAATCAGAGAGAATAATATCGATACAATGAATCCACAATATGGCCACAAAGCGAATATCAAGCAGAATGCACTTTCCATATCTTCATTTCGAAAATATGTTTCATATAGTACCTTTTCAAATCACTTTCAAATATCATACTTATATAACGTCCATTATACATAAAATTTCATTTTCAAATCGAATACTTTCGAAAATCAATAGTATATCAAATTATACGTATATAGAATTCGACTATATAAGATTTCGCCTTTCAAATTGAGTAACTTTCCAAATCAATAGTTCTCAAATCAACTTCGTACTTATACAAATCAATTTTATATATGTTCTATAATTCCCAAATCAAGTATTTAGTAAAATAAGGTTCTAAATTTCAATTCGTTTCAACATTGGTTCGGTTTCAAAATTGTGATGTCCCGGAAATTTAGTCAATAATTATTAAATAATTTCATTAATAATTATTTTAAAATGTGAAATATTGATTTAATAATTTAATTCAAACAGAAATTTTCTTTTGAAGATTAATAATTATTTAATTTGTCAAATGATATTCTTTTCAAAATTTATAATAATGATAATTTAATATGAGAATCTTATTCTTTTTAAAAGTTAAAAATATTTAATTGATAAAATTATCTTTCTAAGCTGATTTAAAAATATTTTATTTATAATGTATATATGTGTATACATTGTAAATAGGAGTTTTGATTTTAAATTTAAATTTAAATTTAATAAAGAATGTTTTCCAATTTATTATATATATATATATATAGATGTGTAATTGTGAATTGATTAAATTGATTGAAAATTAGTATTGAAACTTTTAAAAAGTTTGTTTTAAAAATCTATCTTATATTTTAAAAAAATAAATAAGGAAAAATCTATTTTGTTTATAAATATAATAGTTTAAATTGTGAATTATAATAAAAGTTTATTTTGTTTTATTTTAAAAATTGTTTTCTTTTGAAATAAGATTTAGTTCATTAATATTAGAGTATAGTATTTTGATTTGAAACTCTTGAATAAAATGAATTCAACATTCTTATCCTTTTTAAAATTTTCTCTTTTGAAAATTAGCTTTAAATATATTATTTTGAAAACATTCAAATAAACATTTAAATTGTGTATAATTTTATAAAGAAGTTTATATGTAAACGTGTAATCATTTTAAAGGCTAAATGTAATTAAGCATGTTAAGACATCCTAAAATAAATTAGAAATTGTTTTAGGAAGAATTTAAATACATTCATAAATTGGGAAATTTCTTTTAACATTAAAATGCATATGTGTTAAGCTCTTAACACAGGAGAAGACACTTGTAAACATTTATCATTAATAAGATAACAAGTGGCATTGTTTTAAAAACATTTTATTTAAAAATATATTAAGAAACTTAGCAATGCATTTTGTTAAAAACAATTTTCTTCAAACTGAAAAATGAATATCAGATTTAGATAAGAAATTCAAAACCCAAATCTACAACCTAAATTCATATTTGCAAAACCCAAACAATGCATGTTTATAAATCTGCAAAATCAAATAGGCAAAACCCAAATTTGCATATCTGAAAGCAAAGTTACAACATCAATATGAAGTTCAACTTTAAATCTAAGAAATGAAGATAAGGGTCTGCATGAAAGTTCAAAAATTTACATCATCAAGTAAAAGCAATTTCAGTAATCAAAATGGAAGTAAGCCTAGATTTCAGCATGCATTTCAAATCAGGTTCCTGGAATATGTGATGCATCTCAGAGATTATTCTCTGCATCTTCAAATTAATATGTGAGTAAACTTCTTTATTTTAAAAACAGTTTTTCTTTTAAAATCAAAGCTAAATGAAATTTCCAAAACTTAAGTACTAGTTCACATAAAAAAAAATATAATAACTATTTGGATGAAACTGCTCTGTTTATTGTTAGAAGTAAGGAACCACATAATGCTAAAAGCTTATGTTATCTGTGCATGTGTATTGATAGTAATAAGCAAGTTTTTATGACTGTTTTATGATGATATTCTGTGTATATATGTGTGTGTGTGTGTGTGTGTGTGTATAAATACACATATAAGTGTTACCAGATACTTGTTTCTGCCTTTAAAAACTAAGAATCCTTAATTAAAATCCATTTTCTCCAGATTGTATCTTTGTTAAAATTTGTCTTGTGAACAAAATGTGTTTGGTTGGTATAGATTGAAATTTATAAATTATAATATAGTTTAATTAAAATTTGTTGCCAAGATACAAAAATTAGTTATCATTAAAATAGAAACATATGCCAAACATCTTAAATTAATAAAACAGTTTTGTATCTTGAATGCATGTTTGAAAACATGAATTTAAAAAAAAATCACATTTTAAAAAAATTCCGTGGAGTTAGTATTTCTGTTATGAGCAAGATTTGGTTTTTGGATCTATCTGATTATCTCGTGGGTTTTTGGAGGTTGTAATGTTCCTGGGGTAGTGAGTAGATGAATGAGTAGGGGGATTTTGTCTGATGCGTTGTCAGTGGATGGGGGTGACTGTGGTGGCTAATTCCAGGTTTTAGCCCTAATTTTGATGATGGTCGAAGTTTTGTAACTTTTGATCTCTGTGGTGCTTCGAGTGTGATAGGGCTTAGGGGATGGGCAGAGGGAATGTAGATGGAGCTATGGCTAAAGTCGCATCAACGATGATGGTCGGAGGTGGATTTCCTCGGTGTTGACAGGTTTGGGTAGTCTGGGTACAGTGGTGTTTCCAGGTTGTTTTAGCTACTTGGTTTTTGTTTTCGATCTGCAGAGATGTTTCTGGTGGTCGTGGTCAGGTGTGGGGTTGATCAGCGTCGTGGTGAGGTGGTCTGGGGTGGCTGGTGATGATCTGGGCACCGGTGCATATGCACCGTGCACGTAATAATTCTGGTGAACTTATTTGGGGTGGTGCAGTATTTTGTCTCGTGTATTTCTCGGGTATTCTTGTTTCTATCTCGAAGCAAATAGGGGTTTGACTCGGAGTTATGTCGGGAAGATCTCGTGTATTGCTTGGGAACAGGTTGTAAAACCTGACAGTTTGCAGTTTCTCAAATTCAAATGAAATTTGAATTTTAAAAGCAGGATTGATAACAGGGTTCTAAATGCAAGGTTTAAGATTTGAATTCAAGTGTACTTTTGAATTCAAAGTTTTAAAATGAAGATTTTAAATTTGAGTAAAGTTTGAATAAGTTTTTAGATCAAGTTTAAGATCAAGTTTTCAATATGGTTTCCAAATCCAGAATTTTAATTTAGATCAGTTTGTAAAATTTAAATGATGAACAAGTTTAAAAAGTTTTAAAAGTAGATTTAAAAATGAATTTGATTTCAAATAAGGTTCAACCTTGAAAAGATTCTTTCCTTTAATATTTTAATTAAAGATATGAAGTGTTTAACTTTAATTTGAAAAGTTAAAAATCATTTTAAAACTTGTTTCTTTAAAAAAATTAAGTATTTGGTTTTTAAACTTTTCTTATATATTTAAGTGATGAATGTTCTTTAACATTTATTTTATTTTAAGGTTTATAATTATTTAAAAATTTGGATAATGTTTTAAATAGTCAAACATTTTCAATATTAAATTTTAAAATGGAATTTGAATTAAATTTAGAAATGTACTGTTTTAAATACATTTGAATGTAAATAAAGTCATTAATAAGTACATGAATTGTTTTATGAATAATTAAGATAATTAAGAAAATTTACTTATTTATTTGATTTTAAATAATGATTTGGATTAATTCATAATTAGAGATGATTAACGAATAATTAACCTAAGATAATTTTTCTCAAGTAAATATTAAATAAAATGTTGTTAATTAATAATGATAATTATCTAAGGATAACTAAGTAATTAGTTAATGTGATTAATTATGATAATTAATTTGATTAATTAATTGAATACAACCAATTGTAATTTGTTAAGCATGATTACTTGATAAAAGTAATTAAGGAATTAATTAATTACTGTAATTAATTTGGATAATGTGATTTGTTGAAATTAATTAATTTAGTTTAATTAATTTAAGAAATCATTTGATGATTTAATAAGTGTAATTACGTAATGTAATTAATGGAGCAGGGTTACTCAGAGAAGTAATGAATAATAATTACTGGAATGTAATTAGTAAGGATGGTTTTTAATTAAGTAATTGGGATAATAACTTTTGTAATTAATTAAGGAATTAATTAACGAAGATAATTAATTATGGAATAATTAATTTATTAATAAGTAATTAAGGGCAGTTAATTACTAGATAAATAATAATCTAAGGTGATTGATAATTGTATTTTAAATTTTAGATTAATTACTGAATGTAATTAATTTTAAACAAAGTAATTAGTTTAAAGATTTGAGGACATTAATTAATATAATTAATGATGTAATTAAGAATTGTTTAATTAAGTAATAATCAATTAATTAAGTGATTAACTAATTGTAATTAATTAAGGATAAATGTAATTAATTATAATTAATTATAAATGATGTAATTAAATGGTAATTACTTATGATTAAGGTTAATTAATTTGTGAAATTAATTAAAGACTAATTACTTATTGTAATTAGAGGATGATTAATCAAAGATGCTTAATCAAGTTAAATACCTAGTGAATGATTAATTATCTGGGTTAATTAATAAATGGATATATAAGCAGGATTTATAGATGAGTAATTAATTTAATTTATTTTAAGTTAACTAGAGATGGTTGTAATTAATTTAATTCATTTTAAATTAATTATAATTGATGGTTAATAAATCATTGTTTATGGATGATATTGATTGGATGGATGTGATCTCAGTAATGAGATGAGTAGTATCTGTATGATATAGATGCTTAGTTAAAGTATGATAATATAGATTATCTTGTTGTGATAGTTATTTGTTTGAGATTATGGTACAGATTATCTGTTATGATGAGAATGTGATTATCTATTGTGATATGTAGTTTATCTATCTGTGTGAAATAGATAATAATGAATTGAATTATTGTAACAACCCTGTATTTTGTGATTTTTTTTTGTATATTTTAATTATTTTAATTGAATTTTTGATTTAAAAAATTATTTTATTTATTTTGAATGATAAACTTTAGTTTTGATATGAATTATCATTCCAAAGCATGACTAAAAAGAATATTTTCCAAAAAGTGAATTTTTGGTCAAAATAGTCAAACTTTGACTTTTAATTTAAATTTTTAAAAGTTTGAAAATTTAAATTTTATCTTTTATTATGAAAGTACATAAAATTTTAAGAGCACTGCTTTTTGTTTCGTTGGAAACGGATTTAAATTGTGAAAGTTATGTATATTTCAATATTGAGTGCAATTTGTTTATTCTGCAATTTTATTATTTTAAATAGTATAAATTTTATTTTTCTTTGTCATATTTTATTGTAATATGTATTGATATGTTATTTTATGTATGTTTTTGTTTTTTAATATTTTTGTGTTTTTGTTTTTTAATATTTTTGAAGTGAGGTAGGAATTTTTCTAGAGCTAGTAGTATTTTTCTTGTAATTTCCATGCCCTTTTTTCAATTTTTAAACATTTTCTTTAGTTCTTTTCTATTTTTCTCCACTTTAATTATTTATTTTATTTTATAAATGATAAATAAATTATTTTATTTCAAAAATTTTCTTTAGAATATTTTTAAAATAAAGTAGATGTTTTTCCAAAGCCATCGATGTTTTAATTGTAATTTTTGAACCCTGTTTTCAATTTTTAAGCAATTTCCTTAATTTATTTTTATATTTTCTTTAAATTTAATTATACATTTTTATTTTATTTCATTTTGTTTCGGTTTTTATATGTACTTGCTGAATTTTATTTTGTTTTTTTTTATTTAAAAGAAAAGGAAGTATGGAAGGTTTTAAAAGCTAAGAAACGTAAAGTCGTTTCACCGTTTCTTTTACCATTTCTTTTTCAATCAATACATCAATTATTTTGGCCGTTCCTTATACTATCTTCAGCTGACTTCTTTTCTTCATTTTCACGTGTTTTCAAAGCTTCTCAACCCTAAAAAATAATAATCATTGCCTCCATCTTGCAAAAATTTGGTAAAATCTTCTTCTCTTCTCTTGTTTTCTAGTTTTTCTATGTGATTTTGCAACTTGTTCTCAACTTCATGGCTCCACTCCTCCTTAACCAGATCTAGGCCAACCTCCACCACTTTATTCTCTGATCATCGTCCACCCTAGATCACCACCATGGCAGGCCAAGCAACCCCAAGGCAAACACCACCACCAAAATCCACAAATCCATCACCTATGCACTCAAGCTGACCTAGTTTTGGTACCATCACCTTCATTCACCTTTTGCCCCCACTTCCACCACCACCACCACCTCAGACCTGACCTCCACCCTCTTCCAAATCACCCACCACCACCTGGACCCACTGGCCATGCCCCTAGAGCCTATGGCCGAACCCATTTATAGCATAGAAGCGATGAATTTTGCCTTGTAGTTGTTGTTTTGTTGCACCTATGTCCATCCACCTTTGCACCATTACTTCCAAGCTATGGCTGACCCTTATGAGCCCAAGACCTGATCCTAACCCACTCCTAGACATGTATTTTAGATCTATAGCTGAAGCATAGGCGGTAGAAAGCAAGTGCAAAAACTTTGGCTTTGTTTTATGCACGAGAAGTGTCAATTACACTAAGCTAGTAAATATATGAGTTTAGCTTCATGTCC
Source organism: Allium cepa (assembly GCA_030765085.1). Taxonomy (NCBI): domain Eukaryota; kingdom Viridiplantae; phylum Streptophyta; class Magnoliopsida; order Asparagales; family Amaryllidaceae; genus Allium; species Allium cepa. Next base: position 63,185,205 of record CM060931.1, read on the forward strand.
CATAACCACTTGCTTAACTTAAATATTTACGAACAAACTGTAAATTTCCACTAGGAAATTGTCACAAGAGTTTCAATCGAACAAGTCTAAGAATTAACCAACAAAATGAACGCAAGCGTTTCATACCACTTGTTTTACTAAGTCGTTTAATTAGATTTCTCATACGAGTGAGGTAAAGGTTTATATATACTAATAGATTGGAAAACGGTTTTATAAACGATTTTGGTATTAAAATAGTATTGAAATCGTTTGAGGAAAGAGTTTTGATATTTACTACTAGTATAGAAAACCTTTATATTTTTAAAGTGACAAAGCACAAGGGGGATTGTAGAAACAATCAATCACCAAGATCACATTCGAAGATGTGAATAAAAATCCAACGAAATCGATAAAGGATCCATCGAAGTGGATATATCTAAAATTCCCAAAGAAAATAAGTCATCAAAGATGATAATAAATGATGACAATAAATAGGATCATCACGAACCGATTTAAATTGGAAATTCAATCCAAAAAGGCAAATTGGACTCAAACAGCAGGTTCAGTCGATTGAACAGAGTTTTCAGTCGACTGACCCTGTGCCTGGAAATTTTCCAGGTTCAGGAAACTTTCTGTTTCCAGTTTCAATCGACTGTACAGAGTTTTTCAGTCGACTGAATCATGCCTGGAAACTTTCTGTTTCCAGGTTCAGTCGACTGAACAGAGTTTTCAGTCGACTGAATCATGCCTTGGCTTTTTTTCAGCCTATTCAAATGAAGAGCAAATTCTTCCAAAATGCAACCGGACGAACATTGGATCTAAGGGTTTATGCCAATCAGCAACCCGGCCCTATATGCTCCTCGGTGCATCACTAAAAGCATGATCAAACATCCATAAAAGGATTTTCACACAAATTTGACTTAAAAACCCAAAATTGGAATATTCACAAAACCAATCCAAATCAAGAGCAAATGCACATGAAGAAGTGTTAGGAATTCATACCCAACAACCAAAGATAATTATAGTCATAGATGTGAGATAAAAATCTCACCTTTTCACAAAATCGAACAAGAAGAAGCTTGAAAGCAAATGGAGAATCAACCTCTCTTCAACACAACCCAATTGAGCTTGAATCTAAGCTCAAAAACAAGAACATTCCTGAAATTAGGTTTAGGAATTTCTGAAATTGGTAAGAGAATAAGTTGGAGAAGAAGAAGAGAAGCTTACCAATGGGTTCTTCTTGAGTTTGGAGCTAGGAATATGATTTGAAAGAGAAACTAGGGTTTTGGAGTTTTAATTTCCAATCTCTTCCACCATTAATGCTAAGAAGACTGAAATGTGAAGAGAATGAGGGTGAGTGGGGAAGAGTGGCTCAGATTTGAGCATAAGTTAACATAGGGCTGAGCCCAAACCAAACCCAAAGTGAAAAGTAGCAAAAATCAACTTTCTCCAAACATATCGAAGATTATACTCAAAAAGGTCGCAAACGGCATTTTAAACTCAATGGGAGTGGTCCCGAGTCCTAATTCGACCGTATGCAAAAAGTAGCTTTTCGGACTAAAATCCGACTAACGATAAAATATTTAAATAAAATATTTAAATATAAAATCGATAAATATGCGGGTTGTTACAGACTCCCCTACTTAAAGAAATTGCGTCCTCGCAATATTTAAGAAGTGAACATAAAGTAACAACCACAAAAGCATATTCAATCACAAAAGAAACTTGAAATAAGAAGTTCACCTCAAAGAGCACGAGGAAGTAAGTCCGGATGTGTTCGCTCGATGTACTCTCTAGATTCCCAAGAACAATCCTTAGGATTTGAAGACCATTGAACTTTAACAAGCGAAACATCTTTATTTCGAAGTCGTTTGACTTCCGAAGTAATGACACGAATAGGATGTTGCTCATAAGTTAAATTAGGCGAAACTTCAATCTCTTCCACAACACCGGGCTCAAGAACAGAATCGGAATCTCGAAGACATTTCCGAAGTTGAGAAACGTGAAACACGTCATGAATAGCAGAAAATTGAGCCGGCAATAAAAGGCGATAAGCCATGGAACCAATACGTTCAATGATAGGAAATGGCCCAATATACCGAGGCGCCAATTTTCCCGATCGACTGAAACGTACAACACCTTTCATAGGTGAAACACGAATGAACACAAGATCTCCCTCAGAAAATTCTAACTTCCTTCTCCGGTTGTCGGCATAGGATTTTTGTCTACTCTGGGCTTCTTTCATCCTATGACGAATAAGATCAATCTTTTATGTGGTATCACGAATAAAATCTGGACCTAAAATCAGCTTCTCACCGGCCTCAAGCCAACAGGAAGGCGATCGGCATGGCCTTCCATAGAGTGCCTCGAAAGGTGCCATACCAATACTAGATTGAAAGCTATTATTATAGGAAAATTCAACAAGCGAAATATGATCTTCCCAAATTCCACCAAAATCAAGAACACAAGCACGAAGAAGATCTTTAAGAGTTTGATTCACACGCTCGGTTTGTCCATCGGACTGGGGGTGATAAGCGGTGCTAAAATTAAGTTTCATTCATAACGCTTTTTGAAGACTCTTCCAAAATCCACTAGTAAACAATGGATCACGATCGCTAGCAATAGAAGTAGGAACTCCATGCAATTTAACAATTTCTTTGATAAAGGTTTTGGCCAAAAGAGGAACGGTTCGATTAGATCGAACGGGAATAAAATGGGCGGATTTAGTAAGTCTATCAACGATCACCCATAAGCTATCATGACGCGAACGAGAACGGGGAAGGCCATCTATAAAATCCATGGAAATCTGATCCCACTTCTAAATAGGAATTTCTAAAGGTTGCAATAACCCACCGGGCCTTTGATGTTCGGCTTTAACGAGTTGGCAAGTCATGCAACACTTAACGAAGTTAGCGATGTCAAGTTTCATTCCCTCCCAATAATAAAGTCGCTTCATATCCGCGTACATTTTACTACTACCGGGATGAATGGTAAATTTAGAATGATGAGAATCTTCTAAAATATCTTGACGAAGATCACCAATATTTGGCACGACAAGTCTACCAAATTTCCAAATGCCGCCACGAGAATCGATATCAAAGTCTTTCAAACCTTCAATATCAATATTATCCTTAATATTTTGGCCAAGAAGAGCCAATTCGGGATCTAGCCTTTGAGCTTCAAGAATGCGGTCCGAAAAAGGATGAGCCTCAAGGCTACATAAAAGAAGAGATGAACATAAATCGGGAACACGCTCTCGAATCTCACAAGTGGATAAGATCTCGAGATCGTTCCATTCGGATATCACCATAGAAACAACAGCTTGTTGTTTTCGGCTAAGAGCATCGGCGACACGATTACCCTTACCGGAGGTATAAATAATATCAAGATCATAAGGAGCAAGGAACTCGAGCCAACGCTGTTGACGCAAATTAAGTTCCTTTTGGTAGAATAAATATTTCAAAGACTTATGATCCGTGTAAAGAACAAATTTCTCTCCCAAGAGATAATGATGCCAAATCCGAAGAGCAAAAACAATAGCCGCGAGTTCTAAATCATGAGTGGCATATCTAGTCTCGGCAGGCTTCAATTGCCTAGAAGCATAAGCAATAACACGTTCTCTTTGCATAAGAACGGCACCCAAACCAACACGACTATCATCGGTATAAACAACGAAATCTTGATTCCCCTCGGGAATAACAAGAATAGGAGCATTAGATAGGAGTTCCTTTAATTTCTGAAAAGAAGCTTCACATTTGTCCGACCAAATGTATTTAACACCTTTCTTCGTCAAGCTAGTGAGAGGCACGGGAATCTTAGAAAAGTCTTTAATAAAATGACGGTAATAGCCCGCCAATCCAAGAAAACTACGAATCTCTGTCACACTCTCCGGTCTTTTCCAATCTTGAATCTCTTCAATCTTTGAAGGATCCACGGAAATTCCAGATTCGGAAATAATGTGACCGAGAAACTTCACACGAGATTGCCAAAAGTGGCACTTAGAAAATTTTGCCTTTAATTGATTACTCCTAAGAGTTTCCAACACAATCCGAAGATGTTTTTCATGCTCCTCCTCGGTTTTAGAATACATAAGAATATCATCAATAAAGATGAGAACAAATCGATCGAGAAAGTCTTTAAAAACTCGATTCATTAAGTCAACGAAATAAGCTGGGGCATTCGTAAACCCGGATGGCATCACAAGCCATTCATAAGATCCATAACGAGTACGGAACGAGGTCAATGGAATACTATCCTCTGCAATACGAAGCTGATGAAATCCAGTAGCTAAGTTTAATTATGAAAAGACTCTAGCACCACTAAGTTGATCGAATAGATCATCAATCCGAGGTAAAGGATATTTATTTTTGATAGTAAGATCATTAAGCTTGCGGTAGTCAACGCAAAGCCTAAGTGTTCCATCGGATTTCTTCACAAAAATAGCTGAAGCTCCCCAAGGCGAAGAACTAGAGCGAATAAATTGCTTCGTCTCCAATTCGGATAATTGTTTACGCATCTCCTCGTTTTCTTTATTGGACATACGATATGGCGGACGAGTGATAGGTTGAGCTCCAGGAATAAGATTAATTATGAACTCAATTGCTCGCTTAGGTGGTAATCCTAAAACGGGCTCGAATATGTCGGAAAATTCACGAACGACGTGAATAAGAGAAATAATATCACCCTCATCGTCATCATCGTCATCACGAGGATTTAAAGAATATAAAGATGCAACCAAGATGGAATCTGAATCTTTAAGATTAATAGAAATCTGCTTAATAGATTGAGGATGTCGAAGATGAATAGTCCGCTCAGGAAATAGGATATGAGCTTCATAACGATTAAGCCAATCCATTCCCAAAATCATTCCAAAGCCTAAGTAACGCATGACATGTAAGTCGGCTAGGAAAGGAAAATCACACAAAATAATCTCGACATCTTTACACAATAAACTGATTGTCGTGGATCCACCAACCGGATTCGCGATTCTCAAAGAAGTCATTAAACACAAAACATCCAAGGAAAAAGTATCAACAAGTTCTTTTGATATAAAAGAATGGGACGCACCCATATCAAAAAGAACTCGAATAGGATGATCACGAAATAAAATAATTCCGTCCAGAATAGAATGAGAAATACCTTGGCCACGAGATGTGTTGCCAGGGGCTTGAGCAACATTAAGCTTTCCCTCCTTCCTGCCCTGAAGCTTGGGGCATGAAGATATAACATGTCCGGGAACTTTGCAGTAGCGACAAGAGAGAGACTTTGGGCACTTGTTCGCATAATGGTCCTTCGAACCACAATTATAGCATTCCCCACGGCCAAAGGAAGAAGTCTTTGCAACGGAGGTTGCTTGCTTCCCCTTTTTATTGGGATAAGGACCTTTAAATTTGTTTGGCCTCTTCTTGTTATTGTTGAAGTTTGGTCTGGAACCCACCACTTCAACATCATTCTCCCTATCCGCCTCTTCAAGACGAAGAGCAATATCAACGAGTTGGTCGAAAGAAACTTCTAATTTTAGAAGTAATGGCTTCTTGAGACTTTTGTTTAAGCCATAGACGAATCTCTGATTCTTCTTCAGAGGGGTGTTGATGTATTCAACCCCATATTTGGAAAGTGACTCGAAGGAGGCGACGTAATCAGTCACGGATGACTCACCTTGAACAAGGTCTATAAATCGTCGAGCCAATGTCACTTTCTCAGCTTCCGGTACGAATTTCAACTCGAAGCGTTCTCGGAATTTCTCCCAAGTGAGATCCGCTTCATTAATCTCAGAAATAAGAAGCTCGTACCAGTCCAATGCTCTTTCTCGGAGCATACTAGAGGCCACCTGAACTCGGTGAAGGTCAATAAGATTCATGCGTGAAAAGATGCGATCGCATGTTCTAAGCCAAGCTTGTACTTCAATAACAGTTTCGAAACCTTTGAATGGCTCCCCACCCAAATTGGTGTAATCGCTGCACAAGCGTGCAAATCTCGACATTGGGTGAGTAGGTTCTTGGTTAGCTCCAGCTGCTTGAGCATTAGTTACCAAATCAAGAAGCTATTGAGCAGTCATAAAAACTCCATCTTAGGGTGGAGTGCTAGATGGCACGACTCTGGGGCAGCCTGGTCTAGACATTTCTCTTCCTTTAGAAAGAAAGAAGAAGAAGAAAAGGTTATTCACCAAATTGAATATCAAGCAATCTTGATAGATAAACAAGGAATCATAAGGAAAATAGGATGAATCGGTACGAAGACTCGAATTAAATCCTAAAGCACGACTCCTAAGATGGACTTAGGACAATAATCCTTGTTATAATATTCCATATTGTTCCAAAGTTTCGCTCCGATACCAAGCTGTGATGCCCCACCTCTATACCCACGCTAGCCAAGAACATTACTGTGAATGCTATCAACTAGCACGGAGAATAAGGCTGTTGAGGAGCGACCATCTATGTAATTGCTTTGTGCGAGTACCGATATACCGGATAAAAATATAACTTTTCATCTCAAGAGGAAATCCGACATACCGACACAAACTCAAAGCTACTACACAGTGGCTATAAAGGTCTTCGGAAACAAATATAGAAATAAACATAACTCAATTCAGTCACAGACAATTCATATCACAAAGGCGGAAATAGATATGAATATTACACATGAAAGTGTATATCAGAGTAGTGGTCTAAAAAGATCCACAATATCACAAAAGAATAGTTACATGAACTACACAAAAGAATAAGTATACATTATGGAGTCTATATCTCAAATGTATACAACAAAAACTACTAATCTAAGTAGTTAACCAAAAGTCAGAGAAATCAATCCCAAGGGAGAAGTCAAGCAGAAGCACCTGTAACATCTCGGTCTGACCCGAGTATTATTTAATAAGAAAATAATAAATGGATCAGTCTAACTATAGATATCAGATGAAACGATATAGAATCAGAGTTATGACTAAACACATAATGATCACAAGGCCAAGCTGTTATATATAAGTAGTTGATAATCAACAAGAGATTAATCAATATCACAAAATCTACATGAGAATTCAAGAAGTGTCATACTCTTAATTTGGTTCATTAAACCACAAATATTGACGATAATATCAATGTCAATCGCAAAAGTCAATGACGCACAAATTCCAGAAGACTACTCAAGAAATCCAGAAATCACTAAAGTCAATGACACACAAATTCACCAATGCACAAATATCGATAAGACTTATAAATGGAAATCACGAAAAATTGGTGAAACACAAATTCTAGAAATCTACACAAGAAATCCAGAAATCACAAAGGGGGGAGGCCTATCACAAACGGGAGCATAAAGCTCACCAACACGTGTATCACAAACGGAACGCTAATTCCATGGTCGCTAACCATCACAAATTGAGCCGAAGCTCCACAAACGGCCCGAAGACCATGGGTTGCTACCCGATCACAAATTGAGTCAAAAACTCCACAAAACGGGGTTTAGTCTCCCTCGCAGACAAAGAGACATCGCACATTGCTAGTCTAAATCACAAAGATGATCGTCATGATCAACGAGAAGTGTCAATTACACTAAGCTAGTAAATATATGAGTTTAGCTTCATGTCCCATAACCACTTGCTTAACTTAAATATTTACGAACAAACTGTAAATTTCCACTAGGAAATTGTCACAAGAGTTTCAATCGAACAAGTCTAAGAATTAACCAACAAAGTGAACGCAAGCGTTTCATACCACTTGTTTTACTAAGTCGTTTAATTAGATTTCTCATACGAGTGAGGTAAAGGTTTATATATACTAATAGATTGGAAAACGGTTTTATAAACGAATTTGGTATTAAAATAGTATTGAAATCGTTTGAGGAAAGAGTTTTGATATTTACTACTAGTATAGAAAACCTTTATATTTTTAAAGTGACAAAGCACAAGGGGGATTGTAGAAACAATCAATCACCAAGATCACATTCGAAGATGTGAATAAAAATCCAACGAAATCGATAAAGGATCCATCGAAGTGGATATATCTAAAATTCCCAAAGAAAATAAGTCATCAAAGATGATAATAAATGATGACAATAAATAGGATCATCACGAACCGATTTAACTTGGAAATTCAATCCAAAAAGGCAAATTGGACTCAAATAGCAGGTTCAGTCGACTGAACAGAGTTTTCAGTCGACTGACCCTGTGCCTGGAAATTTTCCAGGTTCAGGAAACTTTCTGTTTCCAGTTTCAGTCGACTGTACAGAGTTTTTCAATCGACTGAATCATGCCTGGAAACTTTCTGTTTCCAGGTTCAGTCAACTGAATAGAGTTTTCAGTCGACTGAATCATGCCTAGGCTGTTTTTCAGCCTATTCAAATGAAGAGCAAATTCTTCCAAAATGCAACCGGACGAACATTGGCTCTAAGGGTTTATGCCAATCGGCAACCCGGCCCTATATGCTCCTCGGTGCATCACTAAAAGCATGATCAAACATCCATAAAAGGATTTTCACACAAATTTGACTTAAAAACCCAAAAATTGGAATATTCACAAAACCAATCCAAATCAAGAGAAAATGCACATGAAGAAGTGTTAGGAATTCATACCCAACAACCAAAGATAATTATAGTCATAGATGTGAGATAAAAATCTCACCTTTTCACAAAATCGAACAAGAAGAAGCTTTAAAGCAAATCGAGAATCAACCTCTCTTCAACACAACCCAATTGAGCTTGAATCTAAGCTCAAAAACAAGAACATTCCCGAAATTAGGTTTAGGAATTTCTGAAATTGGTAAGAGAATAAGTTGGAGAAGAAGAAGAGAAGCTTACCAATGGGTTCTTCTTGAGTTTGGAGCTAGGAATATGATTTGCAAGAGAAACTAGGGTTTTGGAGTTTTAATTTCCAATCTCTCCCACCATTAATGCTAAGAAGACTGAAATGAGAAGAGAATGAGGGTGAGTGGGGAAGAGTGGCTCAGATTTGAGCATAAGTTAACATAGGGCTGAGCCCAAACCAAACCCAAAGTGAAAAGTAGCAAAAATCAACTTTCTCCAAACATATCGAAGCTTATACTCAAAAAGGTCGCAAACGGCATTTTAAACTTAATGGGAGTGGTCCCGAGTCCTAATTCGACCGTATGCAAAAAGTAGCTTTTCGGACTAAAATCCGACTAACGATAAAATATTTAAATAAAATATTTAAATATAAAATCGATAAATATGCGGGTTGTTACAGAAAACCACTTTAACAACTGTATACGCGGTGGAGATTCCAGAATGAAGTAGGATGGTGGCGATGTTCTCGAGGTATATTACGTGGACCCAACTCCCGTGAGTTGGCATAAATGACTAAAACAGGAGCTATACCGGGCTACACAAAGGGTCGCACCCTTTCATCGAGCATGCTCCATCGGAAACCATTCTATTACTTTTGGGATTTGATACGGTGGCGCCACTTTGGTTCGGGGGTATTGTTCGAGGTGGGCGGAAGCTGCTGGCTTGCCGTCACCACCGGTCCGGGAGTGCAAACGGTGTATCCACCCTGGCATTGCCTCGCGTGCCGTGTCATCTCCTTATATCGAGCCCACTACGATTTTGGTTTTAAAGTCCGACCGCGTTAATGTTCACCATCCCCTTAATGCTATTTTCTATATGATTATACTTTACTGATTAGAGACTACTGTATATAGCGTATATTACGACATAGTAAATAGTTTAACAGATCCTTAGAGGATGGGCGGTCTCAAGCATCTTCTAAGTTACCTGTACTTTTACTACATTTCACTTGAGTTGGTTTACATTGTATAAGTATGTATGTCCTGACTCGAGTGTTTGTATTTTTATTTACGCTCGGGTCAGCCTGAGTTATTCACATATTTGGATTTCCACTTTCTAGAGATTGGAATCGCTGGAGATTATCTACTTGTCAAGTTTCATCTTTTTAGTTCGGTTGTTCTATTCAGCTTGTACTTGGTTATCATATTTAAACTTCTGTTGTACTTTATTTCTTCTATTGTATCTTATGTAACTCTGGTATATTTATATAGTAGCTTCATGAACTACTATCTCTTTTACTTCCGCTGCATTATTATTACTCTGTGTCTGTGATCTGTGATTTTATTTACTGCATATTCTGAGATTTTCCAAATTTTTATTTACAACGCGGTATTTTGAGCAATTCAATTCGGGCATGAGTGTCTACCTATACACTTATAATGGATGCGAATGGTTGAAAATACGTGGTTGTTACAATTATTTATTCAAAACTAAATTCATTTGGACATTAAAATGGCGTTTGGTTTCGGTGAGGCCGGGATCAGGTTTCCATATTTGGATATCCGAAAACCACATCGATTCCAATTAAACGTTAGGTCCTTAATCCAAGTGGAGCAAGTGAAGACTCGAGGTGTAAGGACTATACGTCAATATAACTCTGTGGGTGATTCTGTAATGAGTTTGACGGAATAGTACTTATAGGTTCGAGATGGAGATTTAGAGTGCAAAGGTTATCGTCGTTGACTCTGAGGGTGATTCCAAAATGAGTGTAATGAGATAATGCCTTCGGTTTCGTTCGAACCCGGAATGAACTTGTATGAATTGAATGCTTTCAGAACATCGTAAGGTGGACGATGAGCATTCTAAGATTGATGTGTCCTATAAAGGTAGTCGTAGCCTCAAGCCTCATCAACCGGGAAAGGCTAAAACAGGGGAGGTGCAGCAAGGCTTCGTGGGTAGCCCCCACTTGAGAGCAAGATTTACCCCTTTCTAGAGGTCCCTTTATATTTCGGCTGTGTGGCAGTTGGCGACGGCCAATCTGCGGGGTGATCTTGTTCGGAACTGTTCAGTAAGGAATAGTTCCAGCTTTGTGTTAGAGGGGACTTAGGGTGGCTCCTCGGTATGGTGATCTAGACCATGTACTGTGATGGGCGGTACCCCGGTAGCCCTGCCATTGATGGAAATCCATTTTCCCTACGTGACCCTACGGTTTTGATTGTATTACCCACTTTTGTGGCTAGTAGCTGGAATTTAATAATGTAACAATTTCGACTATTTCTTATTTACTTGAAAACCCTAGATACTATTACAATATCACTGGATTTCCTATCAAATGTTTTGGTTAGCGTAAGGTAAAAACTTTCCATGTTTATGTGTGGGAAGTCTTACGTGATACCTTTTCTTTTCAAATGATTTTCTAAAACTTAAGCAACCTTAACCCTGTTTACTGACACCAGACCCATGTTTGACCCAAATGTTTATTTTCTATCTTATTAAACTCTTGGGTGCTCATATTATGTATGAGTAGTCAAGTGATTCAGGATCGCTTTGACGAGTTCTGGAGGAGATAATGGAGCAGGAGGCTTCAGCATGTAGACATATATATATATATATATATATATATATATATATATATATATATAGTGGTTCCGCTGTGTTTGAGATGTATCTGTTTTCTCCGTTGTACTTGAATTGTGATTGCTAGACAGATGTTTATAACTGTCTAGTTTGTGTTGTATTGGCTGTAACTCTGATGTATATGATACTATGTAATGTTTTATGTGATATAATATAAGTTATTCGTTCCGCTGTGAGATTCTGATGTTGTCTGTTCCTTTCTTTTCTCTTTCCTATCCCTTTCTTTCTTCTTAATGATGCGTCTTTCTATGGAATGAAAGGCGGGTCGTTACATTGTGGTATCAAAGCACTAGGTTGAGCGAATGCCTACACTCTGGAGTGGTCTCTATCTTGAGAGAGCGTATTTGTAATTTTGAATATATATATATATATATATATATATATATATATATATACACATACTTCTTTCTACCTATTTGATTGGGTTGCCTATCCGGGTTTTCCAATATAAGTTCTAAAGTTAGATAGGGTAGTGGTGTGTGTAACACAACTACCAATGGTTGGAGTCCGAGTGTTTGAGATTGGAAGTGAATCTACTAGGGCAATATTGGGCATTTTGTGTAGTTTTGCATTTTGGTGTGAAGGATTTCACCGATCTCTGAAGGAAATCTTTTCAAGGTTTGGAGATTATCTTTGGAATGTAAGCTTGGTTTCACTCGTGCGAGTTGTTTTTCTTGAATTTGGATTAATAGGAAGTGTTGAAGCCAACAATAGTATTTTGGCAACCTCGGGAAGGAGTTCTGTCCGAATTTGAGTTTGAGACTCAGTTTGGCAAAGTGTTTTGAGCTTGGTTTGAGATCGATTTTCCTGAGAGATATCTGTCTACTAAAGGCTCTATTGTGGAAGTGGCTGATGTAGCTTTGTGATTCGATGGGCTTTTGGATAAGGAAGACATTGGCAGTAGTACCAACAGTGAGTGGCCTGTTTCTTCGTTGGTTCAGAAGTCTCTGTGATTCTTCTGTCAGTAGTCCGGGAGATGGTGAAGCTTGTCCATTTCTTCTGGAAGCTCAGCTGGGTATGATGTTTGTGATTGGAGGTAGACCACTAGTTCTTCTTTTGATTTGAAGGCTTTAGCTGTTTGATTTGGTGAAGTGAGAACGATTTCTTGGGATCTAAACTGAGTGGAATCGCAAAAGTGACTTGCGATGGTTCGGAAGTTCCCTGAGTGATCTTTGTTTGGATTGAAGCATCTCTAGTGGATGTTTGAGTTATCGAAGTATTTTTGTATTTTCTGGATATCTTCGAAGTGTTAAGATTTGCATCCTCATAAGGAGATTGAGTTATGTATCGACTGGGTTTTTGGAGCTTTACCGGTGATTCAGCATAGTAAGAAAGTTCTTTGAGAGAGATCTGTTTAGCTGGCAGGATTAATCGGACCTAGTTTTCTGGTTGAATTTTTGCTGTGGTATTTGTGACTGAATCGGATAGGTCATTGAGATTTTATGGAATTTGATGAACAGTGTTTCCGGGATAAGTTGATCAAGTTTATACTTGTGTTCATCAATAGCATTCTCAGATTAGAATTGTGCAGTGGAAGCATGGTGGCAGCTATTCCAGAATAGAAGCAACACCGATTCTTTGAGAATTTGTGTTTTGTCTTGGATCAGAGGATTCATACAGGATATTCATTCTGAATCTGGAGGCTTGGATTGTTTTGTGTATCTGTTTTGTTTTTCGGATAAGAATAGTATGTTTGAAGTCTTCTGATATTTGTAGTAGAGTTTGTGTGGTGGATTTGAATTGATCTAGAAGGTTGAAGGCGGCCCGGGATCGACAAGAGAGATGTGAGGATAAGTGTATTGGATCTTTCTGTTTTCTCTCAAGGGTTAAGTATTTGGTCTACAGGATTGAACTGGCAGTTCGGATGTCTGGAATTTTTTATGTTTTTCACTTATCTCGGAGGGAGTACGTGTATAGTCTATCAATGATTTTAGAATCAGTAGTTCCGGGGGATTTGGAAGTTGGTCAGGACTTGTCTGTGGTTCGGTTCTCTGTTTAGATTTGTAGATCTAGATACATAGGAGCTATAGATCTGAGTGGTGTAGCTAGTTTAAATTCTGTAGGGCGAGTGCCCCGGTGTTTGTACCTAGGAAACTCTAGAGAATCCTATCCAGAATTTTTTTTGGATAGTTAGAATCGTTTGTTTGAATTGGTTGCTATGGTTGCTAGTATTTGGTTGATAGCATATGTTTGCTATTTTTAAATTAAAATCTGTATGAGACTATTAAATTACCTTTGCTTTTAAAATTTCGGGGACGAAATTCTTTTACGGGGGGAGGAATGTGATGTCCCAGAAATTTAGGCAATAATTATTAAATAATTTCATTAATAATTATTTTAAAATGTGAAATATTGATTTAATAATTTAATTCAAAAAGAAAATTTCTTTTGTAGATTAATAATTATTTAATTTGTCAAATGATATTCTTTTCAAAATTTATAATAATGATAATTTAATTCGAGAATTTTATTCTTTTTAAAAGTTAAAAATATTTAATTGATAAAATTATCTTTCTAAGCTTATTTAAAAATATTTTATTTATAATGTATATATGTGTATACATTGTAAATAGGAGTTTTGATTTTTAATTTAAATTTAAATGTAATACAGAATATTTTCCAATTTATTTTATATATATAGATATGTAATTATGAATTGATTAAATTGATTGAAAATTAGTATTGGAACTTTTCAAAAGTTTGTTTTGAAAATCTATCTTATATTTTAAAAAAAAGAAATAAGAAAAACTCTATTTTGTTTATAAATATAATAGTTTAAATTGTGAATTATAATAAAAGTTTATTTTGTTTTATTTTAAAAATTGTTTTTCTTTTGAAATAAGATTTAGTTCATTAATATTAGAGTATAGTATTATGATTTGAAACTCTTGAATAAATGAATTCAACATTCTTATCCTTTTTAAAAATTTCTCTTTTGAAAATTAGCTTTAAAAATATTATTTTGAAAACATTCAAATAAACATTTAAATTATGTATAATTTTGTAAAGAAGTTTATATGTAAACATGTAATCATTTTAAAGGCTAAATGTAACTAAGCATGTTAAAACATCTTAAAATAAACTAGAAATTGTTTTAGGAAGAATTTAAATACATTCATAAATTGGGAAATTTCTTTTAACATTAAAATGCATATGTGTTAAGCTCTTAACACAAGAGAAGACACTCGTAAACATTTATCATTAATAAGATATCAAGTGGCATTGTTTTAAAAACATTTTATTTAAAAATATATTAAGAAACTTAGCAATGCATTTTGTTAAAAACCATATTTTTCAAATTGAAAACTGAAAGTTAGATTTAGATAAGAAATTCAAAACCCAAATCTACAACCCAAATTCATATCTGCAAAACCCAAACAATGCATGTTTATAAATCTGCAAAATCAAATAGGCAAAACCCAAATCTGCATATATGAAAGCAAAGTTACAACATCAATATGAAGTTCAACTTCAAATCTGAGCAATGAAGATAAAGGTCTGCATGCAAGTTCAAAAATTAACATCATCAAGTAAAAGCAATTTCAGTAATCAAAATGGAAGTAAGCCCAGATTTCAGCATGCATTTCAAATCAGGTTCCTGGAATATGTGATGCATCTCTGAGATTATTCTCTGCATCTTCAAATTAATATGTGAGTAAACTTTTTTATTTTAAAAACTGTTTTTCTTTTAAAATCAAAGCTAAATGAAATTTCCAGAACTCAAGTACTAGTTCAGATAAAAAAAAATATAAAAACTGTTTGGATGAAACTGCTCTGTTTATTGTTAGAAGCAAGTAACCACATAATGATAAAAGCTTATGTTATATGTGCATGTGTTTTGATAGTAATAAGCAAATTTGTATGATTGCTTTATGATGATATTCTGTATACACACACACACACACATAAGTGTTACCAGATACTTGTTTCTGCCTTTAAAAACTAAGAATCCTTAAATAAAATCCATTTTCTCTAGATTGTATCTCTGTTAAAATTTGTCTTGTGAACAAAATGTGTTTGGTTGGTATAGATTGAGATTTATAAATTATAATTTAGTTTAATCAAAATATGTTGCCATTGTAAACTACAAAAATCAGTTATCATTAAAATAGAAAAATATACCAAACATCTTAAATCAATAAAACAGTTTTGTATCCTGAAAGCATGTCTGAAAACATGAATTTAAAAAAAAAATCACATTTTAAAAAAAAAAATCTGTGGAGTTAGTATTTCTTTTATAAGCAAGATTGGGTTTTTGGATCTATCTGATCATCTCGTGGGTTTTTGGAGATTGTAATGTTTCCTGGGGGTAGTGAGTAGATGAATGAGTAAGGGGAGTTTGTCTGATGCATTGTCAGTGGATGGTGGCGACTATGGTGGCTAATTCCAGGTTTTAGCCCTAATTTTGATGATGGTCGAAGTTTTGTAACTTTTGATCACTGTGGTG
Source organism: Allium cepa (assembly GCA_030765085.1). Taxonomy (NCBI): domain Eukaryota; kingdom Viridiplantae; phylum Streptophyta; class Magnoliopsida; order Asparagales; family Amaryllidaceae; genus Allium; species Allium cepa. Next base: position 63,201,004 of record CM060931.1, read on the forward strand.
CTTCGAGTGTGATAGGGCTTACGGATGGGCAGAGGGAAGGTAGATGGAGCTATGGCCAAAGTCGCATCAACGATGATGGTCGGAGGTGGATTTCCTCGGTGTTGACAGGTTTGGGTAGTCTGGTTATTGTGGTGTTTCCATTTTTTTTTAGTTACTTGATTTTTGTTTTCAATCTGCAGAGAGGTTTCTGGTGGTCGTGGTCAGGTGTGGGGTTGATCAGCATCGTGGTGAGGTGGTCTAGGGTGGCTGGTGATGATCTGAGCACCGATATATATGCACCGTGCACGTAATTACTCCGGTGAACTTATTTGGGGTGGTGCAGTATTTTGTCTCGTGTATTTCTCGGGTATTCTTGTTTCTATCTCGAAGAAAATAGGGGTTTGACTCGGAGTTATGTTGGGAAGATCTTAGGTATTGTTTGGGAACAGGTTGTAAAACCTAACAGTTCGCAGTTTTTTAAATTCAAATGAAATTTGAATTTTAAAAGCAGCAGGATTGATAACAGGGTTCTAAATGCAAGGTTTAAGATTTGAATTCAAGTGTACTTTTGAATTCAAAGTTTTAAAATGAAGATTTTAAATTTAAGTAAAGTTTGAATAAGTTTTTAAATCAAGTTTAAGATCAAGTTTTCAAAATGGTTTCCAAATCTAGAATTTTAATTAGATCAGTTCGTAAAATTTAAATGATGAACAAGTTTAAAAAGTTTTAAAAGTATATTTAAAAATGAATTTGATTTCAAATAAGGTTTAAACTTTAAAAGATTCTTTCCTTTAATATTTTAATTAAAGATATGAAGTGCTTAACTTTAATCTGAAAAGTTAAAAATCATTTTAAAACTTGTTTCTTTAAAAAAATTAAGTAATTTGGTTTTTAAACTTTTCTTATATATTTAAGTAATGAATGTTCTTTAACATTTATTTTATTTTAAGGTTAATAATTATTTAAAAATTTGGATAATGTTTTAAATAGTTAAACATTTTCAATATTAAATTTTAAAATGTAATTTGAATTAAATTTAGAAATGTATTATTTTAAATACATTTGAATGTAAATAAAGTCATTAATAAGTAAATGAATTGTTATATGAATAATTAAGAAATTGAGAAAATTTACCTATTTATTTGATTTTAAATAATGATTTTGATTAATTCATAATTAGAGTTGATTAATGAATAATTAATCTAAGATAATTTTTCTTGAGTAAGTATTAAATAAAATGTTTTAATTAATAATGATAATTATCTAAGGATAATTAAGTAATTAATTAATGTGACTAATTATGATAATTAATTAGATTAATTAATTGAATATAATCAATTGTAATTTGTTAAGCATAATTACTTGATAAAAGTAATTAAAGAATTAATTACTTATTGTAATTAGTTTTGATAATGTGATTTGTTGAAATTAATTAATTTAGTTTAATTAATTTAAGAAATCATTTGATGATTTAATAAGTGTAATTACGTAATGTAAATAATGGAACAGGGTTACTCAGAGAAGTAATGAATAATAATTACTGGAATGTAATTAGTAAGGATGGTTTTTAATTAAGTAGTTGGGATAATTACTTTTGTAATTAATTAAGGAATTAATTAATGAAGATAAATAATTATGGAATAATTAATTTATTAATAAGTAATTAAGGGCAGTTAATTACTGGATAAACAATAATCAAAGGTGATTAATAATTGTATTCTAAATTTTAGATTAATTACTGAATTTAACTAATCTTAAATAAATTAATTAATTTAAAGATTTGAGGACATTAATTAATATAATTAATGATGTAATTAAGAATTGTTTAATTAAGTAATAATCAATTAATTAAGTGATTAATTAATTGTATTTAATTAAGGATAAATGTAATTAATTATAATTAATTAATAAATGAAGTAATTAAATGTTAATTACTTATGATTAAGGTTAATTAATTTATGAAATTAACTAAAGACTAATTACTTATTGTAATTAGAGGATGATTAATCAAAGATGCTTAATCAAGTTGAATACTTAGTGAATGATTAATTATCTGGGTTAATTAATAAATGGATATATAAGCAGGATTTATAGATGAGTAATTAATTTAATTTATTTTAAATTAATTAGAGATGGTTGTAATTAATTCAATTCATTTTAAATTAATTATAATTGATGGTTAATAAATCATTGCTTATGGATAATGTTGATTGAATGGATGTGATCTCAGTAATGAGATGAGTAGTATCTGTATGATTAGATGCTTGGTTAAAGTATGATAATATGGATTATCTGGTTGTGATAGTTATTTGTTTGAGATTATGATACAGATTATCTGTTATGATGAGAATGTGATGTTTGCACAAAAAATGGGCAAACACCTCCAAGTCGTATGGTTTAGTCGTTTTTAAGTTGTTCTTAGTGATTTAGGTGATTTATGAAAATACATAAAATGCAGGGACTAAACTGTAAAAGACACACAGATTTATAGTGGTTCGGCCAGAACGTGCCTAAGTCCACTTTATATGTTACTCCTTTTCTATTCAGATTACAAGTACAAAGCTTTGATTACAAGTAACTGAAAGTTGTTTGAAAGTTCTATCCGTGCTTGAGCTCTCAAACTTTTTTCTCATCGTTGTACCCCTGCCCCTCTATTTATAGAGTGAGGCTGGGGGCAGGGGTCTTGGATGTATATAGCCGCTGGTGGGCCTAGGCTGAAGCAATCTGGCCTGGCAGTGTTGGTCCGGTACGCCTTGGCTCGGTGAAGGTTGGTCCAGTGGTAGGTGAAGTATAGTGGATTTTCTCCATTTGGTTCGGTAGCATGTCGGTCCGGTTGTATGTTGGTCCGGTGGTGGCTTGGAGAGTGTGTTGGTTCGGTAGGCATGGGAGATAGGTTGTTTCGGCAGGGATATGGAGAGTGAGTTGGTTCGGTAGTACGAGGAAGGTGGGTTGGTTCGGTGGTTCGGTGTTTGGATCGGTAGTAGGTGGAACTATTAGTGGTTCGGTGGTCATGGAAAAGTGGTACAGGACCGGTTCCACTATAAATCTGTGTGTCTTTTAGAGTTTAGTCCCTGCTTTTTATATATTTGCATAAATCACCTAAATCACTAAGAATAACTTAAAATCGACTAAACCATACGACTTGGAGGTGTTTTCCCATTTTTTGTGCAAACAGTTTTGGTGCTTTCACTGAGAGTAGGAGCTCGAAGCTTCAGCTTCTCCCACTTAACCCTTTTTCTATCAGCATCGTTCATTGCTTGGAAAACATGCCTTCCAGACGGAAGAAAGATGCTAACAAAGGAAAAACATCGCAACTGGCAGTATCCCAGATCCAGTGATAAGAGACCAAGACAATCGTCCGGTTCCAACAGCAAATGTAAATCAGGCAAATCCGACAGCCCCTCCTATGGAACAACCAATTACAAGGGCGGATCTTGACTGGGTTGTGGCTGAAGTAACTAACTGCTTCGGATCTCAAAAAGAAACCTTGATGGATCAACTCATGTCATGCTTAAGGGATGTTGAAGAAACCAACCGCAAAACTGAATCATGGGGTGAGTCACGGTCTGGAGGGTCTAGGAGACAACAAAGGTCATTCTTCTTCGAAGAGGCTAACAACAGAAACTGCTATGGTAGGAGCCGAGCCCGGACTCAGCCCGAATTCCGACCTGAGGAAACGCTTGGAACCGAACCCAACGGGGGAGGTACCAGGCAAGGGTCAGATGTAGCCGAGCTCGCCATGCTACCTTACCAGGGAAACACCAAGGGACGGGGCCGAGCTGGAGTCCAGCCCGAAGTTGGACCCGAGGAAGTGCTGAGAAGAGAACCCAGCAGGGAAAGATCAAGGCAAGGGCCAACTGTGGCTGACCCCAGCATGCCCCCGGAAGACCAGAGGCAGCCGTTGGAGAATGTTAGGAGTGATAGACGATACCATCCCTACAGGTCATCTAGACGGAATCAATCCCGCAGGGAAGGACCAAACTCATTTCTATCCGCTCCAAGTTCTGATGAAAGGATGATGCGATTGTTCAGAGAGTGCGTCCAACGGGAACAAAGGGATCGGGGGATCGGTGCTAGGGTAACCAGCCCCTTCACCCGCAATATCGAAACTGCCATCACCCCTTGAGAATGGAAAATGCCAACAATGGAACCTTACAAGGGAACCTCTGACCCCGTTGTACACTTGCAGAGATACACATAACATATGCTAATGAGCGGAGCAATAGAGGGAGTGTTGTGTAAATGCTTTCCGCTATTCTTGGCAGATCTAGCTACCTCTTGGTTCTGCCATCTGCCCCAAGAATCAATCAGCTCATGGGAAATGTTGAAAGAAAAGTTCATCAGCCAGTTCCGCATTCATGTGGAACAACCCAAAGATGCTTATTCCCTATCTAATATCAAACAGAAGCCCGGGGAGACAGTGCAACAATATCTAACCCGATTCAACGCCGCAGCAGCCGCAATCCAAGATGCCGACGAGAAACTTATCCTAATGGCCCTATGTAGCGATGTGCATCCGGATATTATGTTTGCTAGGAGACTAACGAAAGAAAAGCCAGCTACCTTGCCCGATTTCTTCCACGAAGCCGGGAAATATATGAGACTTGAAGATGCTGCCATTGAAAGGCAGACAGGGCAACAAAACAAGGCAGCTCATGGCAACACATCCGCAGTAGCAAAGGACGTTCGAAGAATGGCTACAGAGATAGTGCTGGGGGCAAGAAGGGAGAAAAGCGCTTATATAGGCCAGGACCAAGATTTGACTCTTACACACCTCTAAATGAAACAATCGAAAACATTTTCTTGGCCACCCAAGACGAAGTTAGATACAGGCGCCCCCCGCACAAGAAGGAATCAGATAATGCAATTTAGTCTGGAAAGTTCTACCGCTTCCATGAATCTCATGGGCATGACATAAATGAATGCCATCATCTCCGGGACTTGATTGAAGAACACATCAGAAGGAAGAGACTGGAGCGCTATGTGAAAGGTCAGAACAGGACTTCAACTCCTACCAATGAGAACTCAGGGCTACCCCTCTCGGAAGTTGGTGGAGGAAATCGCAACACCAGCGGCTCCAGTTGAGAGAAGATAGTGGTCCTTACCATATCAGGAGGACCACACATCGCCGACGGAAGCTGAGCAGAGATGGAGAAATACGGTAAGTCACTTAGAAACAATGAATGCTACGTTAATTCTATTACAGAAGAACGCCACCCGAAACGGAAAGACAATGATGATATCACATTCAGTCAGCGTAATCTAGAGGGAAGGCAGTACCCTCACATGGATCCTATGGTCATTTCTGCCTGGTTCGGCCCAGCCAAGGTTTTCCGAATCCTAGTAGACACTGGAAGCTCAGTAAATATCCTATTCAAGCACGCTTTCGACAAAATGAAGCTATCAATGAAGGATGTGTCTCCCTGCAGCAAACCGCTGCATGGTTTCACTGGAGATGCGAAGATGCCCCTCGGGCAACTAGACCTCTTTGTCGAAATAGGAAGTCATCCCCGCTCCGTTGTGCGAAAAAAATCATTTGTGCTAATAGAAAGCCACTCGGCCTACAACGCCTTTTTGGGGAGACCAGCCTTGTCTGACTTCCAAATTGTCCTAGCCCCATGGTGCCTGAAAATGAAATTCCCAACAGATAACGGAGTAGGGGAAATAGAGGGAGATCAAGATGCCGCTCGAATTTGCTATGTGACTGAACTTCGCAATAACCGCAGGAAGGATAAAGGGAAGGATGCAGGGACTTCTCTCTGTAAGAAAAACTTGGAAGCATAGCAATTAAAGAATGCCCCTCCTCTTCGATATACCAGTGATCCTTTCAACGAATTAGACCCCAGGGACAAGGAGGAGGAGGCCACCACCGAGCCTGCAGAGGCTATGGAATTTGTATCTGTAGACAAACACGATCCAAGTAAACTACTGAGAGTCGGGTCTCAGTTAAGAGCGGAATTGAAGGGTCAACTCGTCGATTTCCTTCGCCACAACATGGATGTATTTGCATGGACACATGCCGACATGACTGGAATCTCCCCAGACATAGTATGCCACGTATTGAACATCGATCCCACCAAGGTGCCAGTAAAGCAGAAAAAGAGAAGCATGGGGGTAGAACGATCAGCAGCTCTCGAGGAAGAAGTAAAGAACCTACTTACCAATAACTTCATACGAGAAGCCATCTACCCAGAATGGATCGCCAACCTGGTACTGGTAAAGAAGGCTAACGTGAAGTGGCGAACATGCATTGACTTCTCAAACTTAAATGACGCTTGCCCGAAGGACTGCTTCCCACTCCCCCGAATCGATCAGCTCGTGGACAGCATAGACGGACATGAACTCTTATCCTCTATGGACGCATACTCAGGATATAACCAGATCCCTATGCACGCCCCCGATCAAGATCACACTAGTTTCATCACTGACCGTGGATTGTACTGCTACAAAGTAATGCCTTTTGGACTTAAAAACGCCGGAGCTACTTATCAGCGCCTCGTCAACAAGATGTTTGCGGAATTAATAGGACGAACTATGAAAGTTTATGTGGATGACATGCTGGTAAAATCGAGGAAAGCCAACGATCATATAAACCACCTGGACGAGATGTTTCAAGTACTTCGCCAATATGGAATGAAGCTGAATCCTCTAAAGTGCTCCTTCGGAGTATCATCGGGAAAGTTCTTGGGATTCATCGTCCATGCCACGGGGATTGAAGAAAACCCCGAATAAGTCTGGGCTTTGCAAGATATCAAGATACCATCCACGCGAAGAGAGATGCAAAGCCTAAACGGGAAGGTGGCTGCCCTAAGCAGATTCATCTCTAAAGCGACCGACAAATGCATCCCTTTCTTTGAAGCTCTGAAGAAAGACAAAAGAAAGTTCCAATGGACTGACGAATGCTCGACAGCCTTCCTTAACTTAATCGAACACCTCCAGAAACCACCAGTACTCTCAACTCCAAATGAAGGCGAGGAACTATACCTATACCTTGCTGTATCGTCCCATGCTTTAAGCGCCGCTTTGGTGAGGGAAGACAACCACGCACAGCGACCCATATACTTTGTAAGCAAGAGATTTACAGGGGCAGAAGCCAGATACCCTAAACTGGAGAAGCTAGCATACTGTTTGCTAATCACGTCACGGAAGCTACGACACTATTTCCAGTCTCATTCCATCAGAGTTCTAACCGATCAACCGCTAAGGCAGGTACTCCATCGCCCCGACACTTCTGGGCGACTACTTAAGTGGTGCATTGAACTGAGTCAATATGATATCACCTACCATCCTCGCACCGCCATCAAAGGACAAGCCATGACCGATTTTATTGCCGAATTCACTACCAATTAAGGTAAGGATCAATCCGAAATAGCAAAAGATATCAAGTGGAATCTCATTGTAGATGGAGCATCAAACGAACAGGGCTCGAGGGCAGGTATTGTGATAATCACCCCTAGGGGAAGGAAGCTGCACAATGCCCTAAGGTTGGAATTTGCTGCCACCAACAATGATGCATAATATGAAGCAATAATAGCAGGACTGGAACTTGCCTTAGAAATTGGAGTCAGTTCTTTATGTCTCCATAGCGATTCTCAACATATTGTAAATCAAATACTGGGAGAATTCCTGACTCGAGGAGAATGACTCACAGCATATCTAAAGAAGACCAAGCTGCTGCTCAATCAATTTGATCACTATTTAATCAAACACATTCCTCGAGGAGAGAATCAGGAGGCCGACGAACTGGCAAAGCAAGCTAGTATGAAGGACGGCACCACTTCCGAAACAATAACCATCTCAAAGCAACTAGCCCCAAGTTTCGAACAAGAGGATCTGATAGCTGCAATCGAAGAAGAAACTTGGATGACTCATGTCCGGAAATACTTGCAAGATGGCACACTACCTAACGAGCGTAGCGAAGTCAAGAAAATCTTGAGGAGTGCTTCCCGCTACACGATACAAGAAGGCATCCTCTATCGGCGCGGCTTCTCTAACCCCTTATTAAGATGTGTCGCCAGAAGGAAAGCTAAGGAAATCTTATCCAACATCCATCAAGGAAGTTGCGGAGACCACACTGGAGGGCAGACCCTTGCAAAGAAGATACTCCGATATGGATATTTCTGGCCCACCTTAAACAAAGACGCCTTGGACTTCGTCAAAAAATGCGACAGATGCCAGAAATTTGCTAAAGTCCCTCGGCTACCAACCAATGAGATTACTCAGATGACCAGTCCTTGGCCCTTTGCGGTATGGGGAATTGACCTGATTGGCGAACTACCGATGGGCCGAGGCGGAGCCAAATATGCTATAGTGGCAGTCGACTATTTCACCAAATGGGTGGAAGCGGAAACTTTAAATAAAATATCTTCGGCAAAAGTTATTAACTTCTTGATCAAAAATGTTTTATGTAGGTACGGGGTTCCACTCAAAATAATATCAGACAATGGACTTCAATTTGACAGCGAGGAATTCACCGACTGGTGCCGAGAGCATGGAATTCACAAAAGCTTCTCATCTGTAGCTTATCCCCAGGCAAACGGACAAGTCGAAGCTGTCAACAAAATTCTCAAAACTCTAATCAAGAAGAAGCTTGAAAAGTCAAAAGGCGCTTGGATGGATGAACTTCCTACGGCACTTTGGGCCTACCGCACATCTTACAGAACATCAAATGGACATACTCCTTTCTCTTTGGCATACAGATCGGAGGCCATGCTCCCAGTTGAAACTGTAGTGCCCTCCCACCGTAGGATCCACCACAACCCAGAAGAGAATGAAGAACTCCTACACATGTCTTTGGACCTAATTGAAGAAAGAAGAAACGATGCAGCACTTAAGGCGGCAGCTCACAAGCAAAAGGTGGCAGCACGATACAACTCCAAAGTCAAGCACCGCGAGTTACGAGAAGGAGATCTTGTTCTCAAACGGATCTTCCCGCGCCCCGGAGCGCTAGATCCTATCTAGGACGGACCCTGTGTAATTCATAAAGATCTCCACAACGGAGCTTATATTTTGTCAACAGTGGGCGGAGAGGTGTTCCAGAGGGCATGGAACATCCAACACCTTCGTCGATACTTTTCTTAACTTGTACTGCCCATATGAAGTGAATTAATAAATAGAATCAGTGGACGTAGGCATTTTCATGCCGAACCACTCTAAAAATCTTGTCTCTTTTTTAACTTGTTCCTTTATATCTTGGCTGCTTGTTAAGCTTTATCCTTTTCTGTTGAACAAAATCCTGTATAACGGCATTTCCATTCTGGACACTTCACAGTACAACCTCACCTGGACAAGACCTAACAGGTACTATACGAATCTATGCCCTCGTCAATGAGACACTTTTGCTCCAGCATCCCTCTGCTGCGGGTTAATTCATTTCTCGCGACGGCCCTCAAAGACAACTGTAATGAGCCGATCATAAGCCACCGAGAAGGCCGACTATAGCCGAGGCAGCCCATTACGGCGTTCGGCTCACCGGCGATTGTGAACCGATTATAAGCCCCAGCATAAGGTGTGGCCAGCCAGGGGCAGTTCATAGTTGACGATCGGCACCCATGCTAGCCGGCCACGGTAAATCGAATAATACCCACGATTACGGGCCATAATGGCCCGGGTAGTTACTGTGCGCGATCTCGGCTCCTATGTATCTTAGGTACGGCTGTAGTAAAAAAGAAAACTCCCCGCGGAGGCGTAAGATGGGTGACGAATGTCTCCAAGACTCACAGCCAGGGAAAGTGACTACAAAACCCGTTTACCACGAACTTAAGCACATCGAAGGCCTTCCATGATTGGAAGTTTTACTATTTCTTATATTTCCATTTTATTTATAAAAACTTTCCTCTTATCCTCTATAACGGTCACTAAAGTACAGGACACAAGATGGGAGACACTCGCTAGTGGAAAGGAGAACTCACAACTGGATAACAGGTCACTCAGCTGCATTCCATCCTCACTCACACAAGACATTCAAAGCTACCGTCTACAACTAAAGCATGAAGGGAGGTACTTCCTTTTCTTGTACATAAACATGTAGCTATAGCCTATTCACACGTCACACTAACATTGCGAAACATGAAATTACATTTTAAGCAAGAGCTTAGCATTAAACACGATTAAAGCACATGCATATACACAGCTATATTTCTTACGCAACACATCAAAATAACGATAGCATTCAAATATGATAGAATCAGCTTATGTTATAAAATTATATAAGAATAAAATCATTCGCTACAATGACATAATTACATAATTACACCCTGAAAGTACATTAATGTTTTGAACTAGTATATTCAGGAATTCCAAGTAAACCAAAAAAGTAGTCAGCTGCAGCAGGGCTCCGCCTCTATCCTGCTAACCCTGTGGGATCTACTTGACCGCTGGATCAGAACTCCCAGCATGCTGGCCAGATGTCCGACCTGTCCGATTCAGGAGAAGAATCCATCAGATAAATGATATGCAATCGAGTTAAGAAAAGATTGAGAGGTAAAACTAACCAGCATCTACTCCCTGATCATCGTCCCCCAACTGCACACCCACTTCCTCGGCGGTAAGCAACCGCATGCCCTCCTTCACTGCCACTTTCTCCTCCTTAGTAAACTGGGCCGTGACCACATCCATCCTGAAAACTACACCACCCTCCTTATCCGCCTCAGCCTTGGCCTCCTCCAAATCCCGAAGATATATCCTAGCCGTGACCCGAAGATAGTCGTTCATTCAGGACAGGTTGCCTTGCTTCCAAGTACGGAAGTACATGTCCTGGAGCATCTCATTCATCATCCCCTCGTTCTCCTCAAACTCCCTCATCCGGGCCTCGGAAGCCGAAAGCCTTGCGACGGCAGCATCTCTCTTCAATACGTATCTCAAGCAGTCAGCCTGAAGGGATTTCTGCATCGCCTCCATCTCCTCCTTCAGCTTGGCTTGAGCAAGCTCTGCGGCCTCAAGCCTCCCAGATAACTCCTCTATCTGCTCAAGATCCGCTCTCCGAACCTCATCCACCGTGGCAATGGCCATATTGATTCGTTCCTTGCAGGTGGCCTCCATCTTTCGCAGCTCGGCTCTGCTAGCCTCCTCCATAGTTTTCTTTAGCCGTCTGGAGGCCACCTCATGCTGGGAGATTTGAATGGCCTGATCGGCAAGCTGTTTGGCCTGATCGGAAACCATTAGCCACAGCCGAATGTTAGCACTTCCGATTTCCTCTCCAGCCTTGACCAGTCGGGCGTGATGCTCCATCAACTTCTTGGTCTCTTCAGCCACCCGATCGATGTTTGCCTTGGCCTCGTCCCCCATAGTCACAATCCGAATGGTCAACAAGTCGAGATCCAAAGACTTAGCCTCGTCAAGCACCCTTACCATAGGATTGCGGGGCAGGAGGTGCTCACCGGTAACCTCATCGAAATAAATATCATGAGAACTCGGGTCCAGATATGGATGACCCGCAAATGGGTTACGAGCCAAGCCGGGACGATCAATATGAGTAACGGAAAGATTCTCTGATGGATGCGGAGATGGTATGGACTCAGTATCTTCCTCCGTGATGTCATGAATAGGCTGGGTTGGGGCTGAAGTCCAAGTGAAGGATCGAACATGGAACGCCTCCTCTTTCTCTTTTGGATATCCTCTTCAATAACTCCGAGAAGAAGACGATAGTCGACTACTCCCCCGGAATGGTCAGTCGAAGGCTTCGGTTTTGCAGAAGCTTTAAAGAGTTTGAATTGCTCGAGGCGATGCCGAATGTCTGATGTCTTGGCCGCCTTACTCGTTCCTGAAATAAAAACCAAGTGTTACAAGAATGCATGAGACTATAATTCAAGAAACATATGAAGTTAAAAAAGGAGTTAAGAATTCACCATGAACCACCGGAGTTGCCTTAGCTGAAATACTCTCAGAAGATAGACTGGCACCAGTCCCGGCCTTATCAGACTTCTTCGATTTCTCCACCAAGGCCGGCCCTTCCTCCAACCCCTCAAAGGCTTGATGGAAAGCATCATCCGTCCACTCTTGAATCTCACCCGCTTTCCCAGAAGTCAAGGCACCAACGCCACTACCACTCTGCCCTTCGCCACCGTCACCTTCTACATCACCTCCGCTCTCCTCCTCGCCTCTTTCCTCCTCTCCACTTTCCTCCTTCGGAACATATGGACACGTGCTGGGAGAGGGTCCATCAGATTTCTTAAGCTTCTTCCCCCCGACGACTGGAGGTATCGAGAAGGGCCTCCTCTTGCTACTCTTTGTCGTGGCCCCTCCTTTGGCTTTGGCAGCTCTTTCCTCAGCCGTATCCCTCTGCTTGACCACAGACTGATGTGGTAGGATTAAGTTGTGTTCCAGGAGGGTGGCATTCGTGATTAAGTAAGAAGCTGACCTATCCCTTCCTGAAATGGCCTCTATCTCCGCGGCCATCCGAACCGGGTGATCATTCTCCACGACCGCAAAGCCACCTGTTGCTAGCAAGAAATAAAAACACATAAGAAGAAGCATCTCAGTCAGAACGGAAATTATTAATAAGCTTTAACTTACAGCCAGAGGTGAAGCGGTGGATCGAAACGGTGTCATCCCGGACGAAGAACCATTCCTTCTTGAACATGGTGAACTTTGAATACAAGTCCAAGACCGACTTGAAGGACACGGCCGATTCCAAGCTGATGTATGGAGACCCTTTCTTGTAACCCCTCAAGTTATATAGATATCAAATTTCCCGGTTAGAAGGGGGGCGCCCGTACTTTCTCTTGGAAAATCACGAATAGGCACACCAAGATAGCGTAGGAGTTGGGCTGGAGCTGGAAGGGGGCCACCTTCAAATAAGTAACGAAGCTACCTATCCAGGCATTGATTGGAGGAATGGCCCCACACATGCAATGGTACCTACTATAAGCAAAGTATCCTTCAGAGAGATTATATGGCATGACTCCCTTCTCTGGAAGCAGCATGCGCGCTCTATCAATCCCCAAAGGAACGGGAGATAACATTAAGCTGCTCCTCTCTGAGAGAACTCGGAAAGAAATCAGGAGGAGAGTTCAGAAGCCCTTGAGGACCATATCCGTCCACTAGTGACCTCGGGGTGGGTCCCTGTCGTCCGGTCCTGGCTGGGCGGGGGCACCACAGGAGACTCTCTTCCGTCCGTAGATTTCCTCTTATCTGATCGAGTTTTCACTTTACGAGACATTTATCTGCAACACAAGAAAGCATGTTGTTAAAAGTGGAAATATAAAAAGCAAGTACGTACAGTCTAGAGTTTCATTCGTAGGTCGAAACATGAAAAGCTAGAGATTCATTAAGCATTTAAGGTCGCAGAGTTCATTCAATAGTTCAAACCTAAGGTTCATTCGGCACTCATATGGTTTAGTCTCATTCGGTGGTCCAGGCACACACTACATTTGGCGATTCAAGCATGAAATTGTCACTCGGTATTTGAACCCCATGTTTCATTCGGTAGACCATCATAAGAATTCATTCGGCAGAAGAAAACTCACCTGGTCCGACACTTGGTTGATTCGGTATTTGATCGATTCGGCACTTGGTTGATTCGGCACTGGGTGGATCCGGTACTCGATTGATTCGGCTATCTCAAAACGATAAAGGAATAACGAAGGCCTAACACCCCTACTTATAGACAAAGGCAGGAGGACCAGACTGGTTGATTCGGCACGTATGACCGGAGGGAAACATCCAAGTCAAAACAAAGTACGCCATCTGCATGCACCTGCCCTACTTTGGGGGGCAAGTGTTGGGTGTGTTTTCAACCGGTCCTGCACCACTTTTCCATGACCACCGAACCACTAATAGTTCCACCTACTACCGATCCAAACACCGAACCACCGAACCAACCCACATTCCTCGTACTACCGAACCAACTCACTCTCCATATCCCTGCCGAACCAACCTATCTCCCATGCCTACCGAACCAACACACTCTCCAAGCCACCACCGGACCAACATACAACCGGACCGACATGCTACCGAACCAAATGGAGAAAATCCACTATACTTCACCTACCACTGGACCAACCTTCACCGAGCCAAGGCGTACCGGACCAACACTGCCAGGCCAGATTGCTTCAGCCTAGGCCCACCAGCGGCTATATACATCCAAGACCCCTGCCCCCAGCCTCACTCTATAAATAGAGGGGCAGGGGTACAACGATGAGAAAAAAAGTTTGAGAGCTCAAGCACGGATAGAACTTTCAAACAACTTTCAGTTACTTGTAATCAAAGCTTTGTACTTGTAATCTGAATAAAAAAGGAGAATAACATATAAAGTGGACGTAGGCACGTTCTGGCCGAACCACTATAAATTTGTGTGTCTTTTACAGTTTAGTCCCTTCTTTTTATATATTTGCATAAATCACCTAAATCACTAAGAACAACTTAAAAACGACTAAACCATACGACTTAGAGGTGTTTGCCCAGTGCAAACATGTGATTATCTATTGTGATATGTAGTTTATCTATCTGTGTGAAATAGATAATAATGAATTGAATTATTTATTCAAAACTAAATTCAATTGGACATTAAAATGGCGTTTGGTTTCGATGAGGCCGGGATCGGGTTTCCATATTTGGATATCCAAAAACCAAATCGATTCGAATTAAACGTTAGTTCGTTAATCCAAGTGGAGCAAGTGAAGACTCGAGGTGTAAGGACTATACGTCAGTATAACTCTGTGGGTGATTCCGTAATGAGTTTAACGGAATAGTACTTATAGGTTCGAGATGGTGATTTAGAGTGTAAGGGTTATCGTCGTTGACTCTGATGGTGATTCCAAAATGAGTGTAATGAGATAATGCCTTCGGTTTCGTTCGAACCCGGAATGAACTTGTATGGATTGAATGCTTTCAGAACATCGTAAGGTGGACGATGAGAATTCTAAGATTGATGTGTCCTATAAAGGTAGTCGTAGCCTCAAGCCTCATCAACCGGGAATGGCTAAAACAGGGGAGGTGCAGCAAGGCTTCGTGGGTAGCCCCCACTTGAGAGCAAGATTTACCCCTTTCTAGAGGTCCCTTTATATTTTGGCTATGTGGCAGTTGGCGATGGCCAATCTACGGGATGGTCTTGTTTGGAACTGTTCAGTAAGGAATGGTTTCGGCTTTGTGTTGGAGGGGACTTAGGGTGGCTCCTCGGTACGGTGATCTAGACCATGTACTGTGACGGGCGGTACCCCGGTAGCCCTGCCATTGATGGAAACCAATTTTCCCTACGATACCTTACGGTTTTGATTGTATTACCCACTTTTGTGGCTGGTAGCTGGAATTTAATAATGTAACAATTTCGGCTATTACTTATTTACTTGAAAACGCTAGTCACTATTACCATATCACTGGATTTCCTATCAAATGTTTTGGTTAGCGTAAGGTAAAAACTTTCCATGTTTATGTGTGGGAAGTCTTACGTGATACCTTTTATTTTCAAATGATTTTCTAAAACTTATGCAACCTTAACCCTGTTTACTCACACCAGACCCATGTCTGACCCTAGTGTTTATTTTCTATTTTATTAAACTCTTGGTGCTCATATTATGTCTGAGTAGTCAAGTGATTCAGGATTGCTTTGACGAGTTCTGGAGGAGATAATGGAGCAGAAGGCTTCAGCATGTGTGTGTGTGTGTGTGTGTGTGTATATATATATATATAGTGGTTCCGCTGTGTTTGAAATGTATCTGTTTTCTCCGTTGTACTTGAATTGTAATTGCTAGACAGATGTTTATAACTGTCTAGTTTGTGTTGTATTGACTGTAACTCTGATACATATGATACTATGTAATGTTTTATGTGATATAATATAATTTATTCGTTCCGCTGTGAGATTCTGATGTTGTCTGTTCCTTTCTTTTCATTCTTTTCTCTTTCCTATCCCTTTCTTTCTTCTTAGTGATGCGTCTTTCTACGGAATGAATGGCGGGTCGTTACATTGTGGTATCAGAGCACTAGGTTGAGCGAATGCCTACACTCTGGAGTGGTGTCTATGTTGAGAGAGCGTATTTGTAATTTTGAATATATATATATATATATATATATATATATACTTCTTTCTACCTATTTGATTGGGTTACCTATTCGGGTTTTCCAATATAAGTTCTAAAGTTAGATAGGGTAGTGGTGTGTGTAACACAACTACCAATGGTTGGAGTCCGAGTGTTTGAGATTGGAAGTGAATCTGCTAGGGTAGTATTGTGCATTTTGAGTAGTTTTGCATTTTGGTGTGAAGGATTTCACCGATCTTTGAAGGAAATCTTTTCAAGGTTCGGAGATTATCTTTGGAATGTAAGCTTGGTTTCACTCGTGCGAGTTGTTTTTCTTGAATTTCGATCAGTAGGAAGTGTTGAAGCAAGCAATAGTATTTTGGCAACCTCAGGAAGGGGTTCTGTCTGAATTTGAGTTTGAGGCTCAGTTTGGCAAAGTGTTTTGAGCTTGGTTTGAGATCGAGTTTCCTGAAAGATATCTGTCTACTAAAGGCTCTATTGTGGAAGTGGCTGATGTAGCTTTGTGATTCGATGAGCTTTTGGATAAGGAAGACATTGGCAGTAGTAGCAGCAGTGAGTGGCCTGTTTCTTCGTTGGTTCAGAAGTCTTTGTGATTCTTCTGTCAGTAGTCCGGGAGATGGTGAAGCTTGTCCATTTCTTCTGGAAGCTCAGCTGGGCATGATGTTTGTGGTTGGAGATAGACCGCTAGTTCTTCTTTTGATTTGAAGGCTTTAACTGTTTGATTTGGTGAAGTGAGAACGATTTCTTGGGATGTGAACTGAGCGGAATCGCAAAAGTGACTTACGATGGTTCGGAAGTTCTCTGGGTGATCTTTGTTTGGATTGAAGCATCTCTAGAGGATGTTTGAGTTATCGAAGTATATTTGTATTTTCTGGATATCTTCGAAGGTTTAAGATTTGAATCCGCATCAAGAGATTGAGTTCTGTATCGACTGGGTTCTTGGAGCTTTACCGGTGATTCAGCATAGTAGGAAAGTTCTTTGAGAGATATCTGTTTAGCTGGCAGGATTAATCGGACCTAGTTTTCTGGTTGAGTTTTTCTGTTGTATTTGTGACCGAATCGGATAGGTCACTGAGATTTTATGGAATTTGATGAACAGTGTTTCCGGGATAAGTTGATCAAGTTTATACTTGTGTTCATCAATAGAATTCTCAAATTAGAATTGTGTAGTGGAAGCATGGTGGCAGCTATTCCAGAATAGAAGCAACACCGATTCTTTGAGAATTTGTGTTTTGCCTTGGATCAGAGGATTCCTACAGGATATTCATTCTGAATCTGGATGCTTGGATTGTTTTGTGTATCTGTTTTGTTTTCCGGATAAGAATAGTATGTTTGAAGTCTTCTGATATTTGTAGTAGAGTTTGTGTGGTGGATTTGAATAGATCTAGAAGGTTGAAGGCGGCCCGGGATCGACAAGAGAGATCTGAGGATAAGTGTATTGGATCTTTCTGTTTTCTCTCAAGAGTTAAGTATTTGGTCTACAGGATTGAACTGCTAGTTTGGATGTCTGGAATTTGTTATGTTTTTCACGTATCTCAGAGGGAGTACGTGTATAGTCTATTAATGATTTTAGAATCAGTAGTTCCGGGGGATTTGGAAGTTGGTCAGGACTTGTCTGTGGTTTGGTTCTCTGTTTAGATTTGTAGATCTAGATACGTAGGAGCTACAGATCTGAGTGGTGTAGCTAGTTTAAATTCTGTAGGGCGAGTGTCCAGGTGTTTATACCTTGGAAACTCTAGAGAATCCTATCCATAATTTTTTTTTGGATAGTTAGAATCGTTTGTTTGAATTGGTTGCTATGGTTGCTAGTATTTGGTTGATAGCATATGTTTTCTATTTTTAAATTAAAATCTGTATGGGACTATTAAATTACCTTCGCTTTTAAAATTTCGGGGACGAAATTCTTTTAAGGGGGGAGGAATCTGATGTCCCGGAAATTTAGGCAATAATTATTAAATAATTTCATTAATAACTATTTTAAAATGTGAAATATTGATTTAATAATTTAATTCAAAAAGAAAATTACTTTTGAAGATTAATAATTATTTAATTTGTCAAATGATATTCTTTTCAAAATTTATAATAATGATAATTTAATTCGAGAATTTTATTCTTTTTAAAAGTTAAAAATATTTAATTGATAAAATTATCTTTCTAAGCTTATTTAAAAATATTTTATTTATAATGTATATATGTATATACATTGTAAATAGGAGTTTTGATTTTTAATTTAAATTTAAATGTAATAGAGAATATTTTCCAATTTATTTTATATATATAGATGTGTAATTATGAATTGATTAAATTGATTGAAAATTAGTATTGGAACTTTTCAAAAGTTTGTTTTAAAAATCTATCTTATATTCAAAAAAAAAAGAAATAAGAAAAAATCTATTATGTTTATAAATATAATAGTTTAAATTGTGAATTATAATAAAAGTTTATTTTGTTTTATTTTAAAACTTGTTTTTCTTTTGAAATAAGATTTAGTTCGTTAATATTAGAGTATAGTTTTTTGATTTGAAACTCTTGAATAAAATGAATTCAACATTCTTATCCTTTTTAAAATTTTCTCTTTTGAAAATTAGCTTTAAAAATATTATTTTGAAAACATTCAAATAAACATGTAAATTATGTATAATTTTATAAAGAAGTTTATATGTAAACATGTAATCATTTTAAAGGCTAAATGTAACTAAGCATGTTAAAACATCTTAAAATAAATTAGAAATTGTTTTAGGAATACATTCATAAATTGGGAAATTTCTTTTAACATTAAAATGCATATGTGTTAAGCTCTTAACACAAGAGAAGACACTTGTAAACATTTATCATTAAGAAGATATCAAGTGGCATTATTTTAAAAACATTTTATTTAAAAATATATTAAGAAACTTAGCAATGCATTTTGTTAAAAACCATTTTCTTCAAATTGAAAACTGAAAATTAGATTTAGATAAGAAATTCAAAACCCAAATCTACAACCCAAATTCATATCTGCAAAACCCAAATCTACAACCCAAATTCATATCTGCAAAACCCAAACAATGCATGTTTATAAATATGCAAAATCAAATAGGCAAAACCCAAATTTGCATATCTGAAAGCAAAGTTACAACATCAATATAAAGTTCAACTTCAAATCTGAGCAATGAAGATAAGGGTCTGCATGCAAGTTCAAAAATTTACATCATCAAGTAAAAGCAATTTCAGTAATCAAAATGGAAGTAAGCCCAGATTTCAGCATGCATTTCAAATTAGGTTCCTGGAATATGTGATGCATCTCTGAGATTATTCTCTGCATCTTCAAATTAATATGTGAGTAAACTTCTTTATTTTAAAAACAGTTTTTCTTTTAAAATCAAAGCTAAATGAAATTTCCAGAACTCAAGTACTAGTTCACATAAAAAATATATATATATAAACTGTTTGGATGAAACTGCTCTGTTTATTGTTAGAAGCAAGTAACCACATAGTGATAAAAGCTTATGTTATCTGTGCATGTGTATTGATAGTAATAAGCAAATTTGTATGATTGTTTTATGATGATATTATGTGTGTGTGTGTATATATATATATATACATATAAATACACATATAAGTGTTACCAGATACTTGTTTCTGCCTTTAAAAACTAAGAATCCTTAAATAAAACCCATTTTCTCCAGATTGTATCTCTGTTAAAATTTGTCTTGTGAACAAAATGTGTTTGGTTGGTATAGATTGAGATTTATAAATTATAATTTAGTTTAATCAAAATCTGTTGCCTCTGTAAACTACAAAAATCAGTTATCATTAAAATAGAAAAATATACCAAACATCTTAAATCAATAAAACAGTTTTGTATCTTGAATGCATGTTTGAAAACTTGAATTTAAAAATAAATATCACATTTTAAAAAAAATTCTATGGAGTTAGTATTTCTGTTATAAGCAAGATTGGGTTTTTGGATCTATCTGATCATCTCGTGGGTTTTTGGAGATTGTAATGTTTCCTGGGGGTAGTGAGTAGATGAATGAGTTGAGGGATTTTGTTTGATGCATTGTCAGTGGATGGTGGCGACTGTGGTGGCTAATTCCAGGTTTTAGCCCTAATTTTGATGATGGTCGAAGTTTTGTAACTTTTGATCACTGTGGTGCTTCGAGCGTGATAGGGCTTAGGGGATGGGCAGAGGGAATGTAGATGGAGCTATGGCCAAAGTTGCATCAACAATGATGGTCGGAGGTGGATTTCCTCGGTGTTGACAGGTTTGGGTAGTCTGGTTATAGTGGTGTTTCCATTTTGTTTTAGTTACTTGATTTTTGTTTTCGATCTGCAGAGAGGTTTCTGGTGGTCGTGGTCAGGTGTGGGGTTGATCAGCATCGTGGTGAGGTGGTCTAGGGTGGCTGGTGATGATCTGAGCACTGGTGTATATGCACCGTGCTCGTAATTATTCCGGTGAACTTATTTGGGGTGGTGTAGTGTTTTGTCTCGTGTATTTCTCGGGTATTCTTGTTTCTATCTCGAAGCAAATAGGGGTTTGACTCGGAGTTATGTTGGGAAGATCTTAGGTATTGTTTGGGAACAGGTTGTAAAACCTAACAGTTTGCAGTTTCTTAAATTCAAATGAAATTTGAATTTTAAAAGCAGGATTGATAACAGGGTTCTAAATGCAAGGTTTAAGATTTGAATTCAAGTGTACTTTTGAATTCAAAGTTTTAAAATGAAGACTTTAAATTTAAGTAAAGTTTGAATAAGTTTTTAAATCAAGTTTAAGATCAAGTTCTCAATATGGTTTCCAAATCCAGAATTTTAATTTAGATCAGTTTGTAAAATTTAAATGATGAACAAGTTTAAAAAGTTTTAAAAGTAGATTTAAAAATGAATTTGATTTCAAATAAGGTTTAAACTTAAAAAGATTCTTTCCTTTAATATTTTAATTAAAGATATGAAGTGTTTAACTTTAATCTGAAAAGTTAAAAATCATTTTAAAACTTGTTTCTTTAAAAAAATTAAGTAATTTGGTTTTTAAACTTTTTTTATATATTTAAGTAATGAATGTTCTTTAACATTTATTTTATTTTAAGGTTTATAATTATTTAAAAATTTGGATAATGTTTTAAATAGTTAAACATTTTCAATATTAAATTTTAAAATGGAATTTGAATTAAATTTAGAAATGTATTATTTTAAATACATTTGAATGTAAATAAAGTCATTAATAAGTAAATGAATTGTTATATGAATAATTAAGAAATTAAGAAAATTTACTTATTTATTTGATTTTAAGTAATGATTTGGATTAATTCATAATTAGAGTTGATTAATGAATAATTAATCTAAGATAATTTTTATTAAGTAATTATTAAATAAAATTTTGTTAATTATAATGATAATTATCTAAGGATAATTAAGTAATTAATTAATGTGATTAATTACGATAATTAATTAGATTAATTAATTGAATATAATCAATTGTAATTTGTTAAGCACAATTACTTGATAAAAGTAATTAAGGAATTAATTACTTATTGTAATTAATTTTGATAATGTGATTTGTTGAAATTAATTAATTTAGTTTAATTAATTTAAGAAATCATTTGATGATTTAATAAGTGTAATTACGTAATGTAATTAATGGAGCAGGATTACTCAGAGAAGTAATGAATAATAATTACTGGAATGTAATCAGTAAGGATGGTTTTTTATTAAGTAATTGGGATAATTAATTTTGTAATTAATTAGGGAATTAATTAATGAAGATAATTAATTATGGAATAATTAATTTATTAATAAGTAATTAAGGGCGGTTAATTACTGGATAAATAATAATCAAAGGTGATTAATAATTGTATTTTAAATTTTAGATTAATTACTGAATTTAATTAATTTTAAATAAAGTAATTAATTTAAAGATTTGAGGACATTAATTAATATAATTAATGATGTAATTAAGAATTGTTTAATTAAGTAATAATCAATTAATTAAGTGATTAATTAATTGTAATTAATTAAGGATAAATGTAATTAATTATAATTAATTAATAAATAAAGTAATTAAATGTTAATTACTTATGATTAAGGTTAATTAATTTGTGAAATTAATTAAAGACTAATTACTTATTGTAATTAGAGGATGGTTAATCAAAGATGCTTAATCAAGTTGAATACTTAGTGAATGATTAATTATCTGGGTTAATTAATAAATGGATATATAAGCAGGATTTATAGATGAGTAATTAATTTAATTTATTTTAAATTAATTAGAGATGGTTGTAATTAATTTAATTCATTTTAAATTAGTTATAATTGATGGTTAATAAATCATTGCTTATGGATGATATCGATTGAATGGATGTGATCTCAGTAATGAGATGAGTAGTATCTGTATGATATAGAGCTTAGTTAAAGTATGATAATATGGATTATCTGATTGTGATAGTTATTTGTTTGAGATTATGATACAGATTATCTATTATGATGAGAATGTGATTATCTATTGTGATATGTAGTTTTATCTATCTGTGTGAAATAGATAGCAATGAATTGAATTATTTATTCAAAACTAAATTCATTTGGAAATTAAAATGGCGTTTGGTTTCGATGAGGCCGGGATCGGGTTTCCATATTTGGATATCCAAAAACCACATCGATTCCAATTAAACGTTAGGTCGTTAATCCAAGTGGAGCAAGTGAAGACTCGAGGTGTAAGGACTATACGACAGTATAACTCTGTAGGTGATTCCGTAATGAGTTTGACGGAATAGTACTTATAGGTTCGAGATGGTGATTTAGAGTGCAAGGGTTATCGTCGTTGACTCTGAGGGTGATTCCAAAATGAGTGTAATGAGATAATGCCTTCGGTTTCTTTCGAACCCGGAATGAACTTGTATGGATTGAATGCTTTCAAAACATTGTCAGGTGGAAGATGAGCATTCTAAGATTGATGTGTCCTATAAAGGTAGTTGTAACAACCCGTATATTTGTCGATTTTATATTTAAATATTTTATTAAAATATTTTATCGATACTCGAAATTTTGTCCGAAAAGCTACTTTTTGCATACGGTCGAATTAGGACTCGGGACCACTCCCATTGAGTTTAAAATGCCGTTTGCGACCTTTTTGAGTATAAGCTTCGATATGTTTGGAGAAGGTTGATTTTTGCTACTTTTTCACTTAGGGTTTTGGTTTGGGCTGAGCCCACTTATGTATTCAGTCCCAACCCATCTCCTCCTCATTTACTTCATTTCCAATTCCTAATACTCAAGCTAAAGCATCAATGGTGGGAGAGATGGAAATTAAAACTCCAAAACCCTAGTTTTCTCTTGCAAATCAACTCTTGCTCCAAACTAATAGAAGAACCCATTGGTAAGCTTCTCTTCTTCTTCTCCAACTCATTCTCTTGTCATTTCAAAAATTCCTAAACCTAATTTTGGGAATGTTCTTCTTTTAAAGCTTAGAATCAAGCTTATTGAGTTGGATTTGAAGAGTGGTTGATTCTCCTCTGCTTTCAAGATTCTCCTTCATTGATTTGGGTTCAAAGGTGATATTTTTATCTCACATCTATGCTTATATTTATCTTCTATTGTTAGGTATGAATTCCTAACACTTATTCTTGTGCAATTTCTTTTGGTTTGGATTGAATTGGTGAATATTCCAATTTTTAGTGTTTTGGGTTCAATTCTTTAAAAATCATAGCTTTGATGTGTGAACATGTTTTTGGTGATGCATCGAAGAGCATATAGGGCCGGGTAGTCGATTGGCATAAACCCTTAGCGCCGTTGCTCGTGCGATTGCAAATTGATCGAGATTTGCACCTCATTTGAAATAGGTCATGGGAGTGCCAGCAACAGGTTCGACCGACCGAGCTCAGGGGTCGGTCGACCGACCTATAGAACGGGCACTTCCAGCCTCTGTTTGGAAGTGCAGGCTACAGGGCTCGGTCGACCGAGCTCAGGGTCCGGTCGACCGACCTGGTGCAATTTTGCCTATCTCGCCTAGTTGATTGAATTTCCAACTTTAATCGATTCGTGTTGTTTCCTAAGTGTTGTTATCATTTATTATGACTTTGATGACTCCTTTTTAGGGATTTTTGAATATCCATTTCGATGGATTCTTTATCGGTTTCGTTGGATTTTTATTCACATCTTCGTATGTGAATTTTAGTGATTGATTATTCCTACAATCTTCTTCGTGATTTGTCACTTTGAAAATATAAAGGTTTCTATACTAGTAGTAAATATCTAAACTCTTTCTTCAAATGATTTCAACACTATTTTAGTACAAAGCTCGCTTCTTAAATCGTTTTCCAATCTATTAGTATATACAAACCTTTACTTCACTCGTATGAGAAATCTAATTAAACGACTTAGTAAAACGAGTGGTATGAAACGCTTGCGTTTACTTCGTCGGTTAATTCTTGGACTTGTTCGATTGAATCCCTTGTCACAATTTTATAGTGGAGATCTACAGTTTGTTCGTAAATATTTAAGTTAAGCAAGTGGTTATGGGACATGAAGCTAAACTCATATATTTACTAGCTTAGTGTAATTGACACTTCTTGTTGATCATGACGATCATCTTTGTGATTTAGACTAGCAATGTGCGATGTCTCTTTGTCTGCGAGGGAGACTAAACCCCGTTTTGTGGAGTTTCGACTCAAATTGGTGGGGTAGCAACCCATGGTCTTCGGGCCGTTTGTGGAGCTTCGGCTCAATTTGTGATGGTTAGCAACCATGGAATTAGCGTTCCGTTTGTGATACACGTGTTGGCGAGCTTTATGCTCCCGTTTGTGATAGGCCTCCCCCTCTTTGTGATTTCTGGATTTCTTGAGATGATTTCTAGAATTTGTGTTTCACCAATTTTCGGGATTTCCATTGATAAGCTTTATCGATATTTGTGCATTGGTGAATTTGTGTTGTCATTGACTTTGTGATTTCTGGATTTCGTGTGTTGAATTCTGGAATTTGTGTGTCATTGACTTTTGTGATTGACATTGATATTACCGTCAATATTTATGGTTTGGTGAACTAAATTAGGAGTATGACGTTTCTGTGATTCTTGTGTAGATTTTGTGACATTGAATAATCCCTTGATGATTTTCAACTGCTTATATATCACAGCTTGGCATTGTGATTATTATG
Source organism: Allium cepa (assembly GCA_030765085.1). Classification (NCBI taxonomy): domain Eukaryota; kingdom Viridiplantae; phylum Streptophyta; class Magnoliopsida; order Asparagales; family Amaryllidaceae; genus Allium; species Allium cepa. The sequence continues at coordinate 63,226,083 of CM060931.1, forward strand.
TGTTTAGTCATATCTCTTATTCTATATCGTTTCATCTGATATTTATAGTAAGACTGATCCGTTTATTATTTTCTTATTAAATAATACTCGGGTCAGACCGAGATGTTACAGGTGCTTCTGCTTGACTTCTCCCCAGGGATTCATTACTCTGACTTTTGGCAAACTACTTAGATTAGTAGTTTATTTTGTTATATACACTTGAGATATAGACTCATAGTCGTATTCTTTTGTATAGAACGTGTTGCTATTCTTTTGTATTATTGTGGATCTTTTTGACCACTACTCTGATATACACTTTCATGTGTTAATTATATATTCATATCTACTTCCGCCTTTGTGATATGAATTATCTGTGACTGATTTATGTTATGTTTATTTCTGTATTTGTTTCTGAAGATATTATAGCCAATGTGTAGTAGCTTTAAGTTTGTGTCGGTATGTCGGATTTCCTCTTGATAAAGTATTGCATGTTATACTATCTGACATATCGATGCTCGCACAAAGCAATTACACGGATAGTCGCTCCTCAACGGCCTTATTCTCCGTGCTAGTCGACAGCATTCACTGTAGTGTTCTTGGCTAGCGTGGTTATAGTGGTGGGGCATCACAGCTTGGTATCAGAGCCAAACTTCGGAACAATATGGAATATTATAACAAGGATCATCGTCCGAAGTCCATCTTAGGAGCCGTGCTTTAGGATTTAATTCGAGTCTTCGTACCGTTCTATCCTATTTTCTTTTATGATTCCTTGTTTATCTATCAAGATTTCTTGATAGTTATTTGGTGAACAACCTTTTTCTTCTTCTTCTTTCTTTCTAAAGGAAGAGAAATGTCTAGACCAGGCCGCCCCAGAGCCGTACCGTCTAGTGTTCCACCCCAAGATGGAGTTTTATTGACTACTCAACAGCTTCTTGACTTAGTGACAAGTGATCAAGCAGCTGGAGCTAACCCGGAACCTACTCACCCAAAGTCGGGGTTTGCACGCTTGTGCAGCGATTACACTAATTTGGGTGGGGAGCCATTCAAAGGTTCTGAAACTATTATTGAAGTACAGGCTTGGTTAATGTCACGCGATCGAATCTTTTCTCGCGTGAATCTTATTGACCTTCACCGAGTTCAGGTGGCCTCTAGTATGCTCCGAGAAAGAGCATTGGACTGGTATGAACTTCTTATTTCTGAAATTAATGAAACGGATCTCACCTGGGAGCAATTCCGGGAATGCTTCGAGTTGAAATTTGTACCAGAAGCAGAGAAAGTGACATTGGCTCGACGATTTGTAGACCTTGTTCAAGGTGAGTCCTCTGTGACTGATTACGTCGCCACCTTCGAGTCGCTTTCCAAATATGGGGTTGAATACATCAACACCCCTTTAAAGAAGAACCAGAGGTTCGTCTTTGGCTTAAACAAAAATCTCAAGAAGCCATTACTTCTAAAGTTAGAAGTTTCTTTCGACCAACTCATTGATATCGCTCTTCGCCTTGAAGAGGCGGATAGGGAGAATGATGTTGAAGTGGTGGGTTCCAAACCAAACTTCAACAACAAGAAAAGGCCAAACAAATTCAAAGGCCCATATCCCAATAAGAAAGGGAAGCAAGCAACCCATGTGGCAAAGACTTCTTCCTTTAGTCGTGGGGAATGCTATAATTGTGGTTCAAAGGACCATTATGCGAACAAGTGCCCAAAGTCTCTCTCTTGTCGCTACTTCAAGGTTCCCGGTCATGTTATATCTTCATGCCCCAAGCTTCAGGGCAGGAAGGAGGGAAATCTTAATATTTCTCAAGCCCCTGGCAACACGTCTCGTGGCCAAGGTATTTCTCATTCTATCCCTGATGGAATTATCTTATTTCGTGATCATCCTATTCGAGTTCTTTTCGATACGGGTGCGTCCCATTCTTTTATATCAAAAGAACTTGTTGATACTTTTTCTTTGGATGTAATGTGTTTAATGACTTCTTTGAGAATTGCGAATCCGGTTGGTGGATCCGCAACAATCAGTTTATTGTGTAAAGATGTCGAGATTATTTTGTGTGGTTTTTCTTTCCTAGCCGATTTGCATGTCATGCGTTATTTAGGCTTTGGAATGATTTTGGGAATGGATTGGCTTAACCGTTATGAAGCTCATATCCTATGTCCTGAGCGGACTATTCATCTTCGACATCCTCAATTTGTTAAGCAGATTTCTATTAATCTTAAAGATTCAGATTCCAGCTTGGTTCCATCTTTATATTCTTTAAATCCTCGTGATGACGATGATGATGATGAGGGTGATATTATTTCTCATATTCACGTCGTTCGTTAATTTTCCGACATATTCAAGCCCGTTTTAGGATTACCACCTAAGCGAGCAATTGAGTTCAGAATTAATCTTATTCCTGGAGCACAACATATCACTCGTCCTCCTTATCGTTTGTCCAATAAAGAAAATGAGGAGATGCGCATACAATTATCCGATTTGGAAACGAAGCAATTTATTCGCTCTAGTTCCTCGCCTTGGGGAGCTTCAGCTATTTTTGTGAAGAAATCCGATGGTACGCTTAGGCTTTGCGTTGACTACCAAAAGCTTAATGATCTTACTATCAAAAATAAGTATCCTTTACCTCGGATTGATGATCTATTTGATCAACTTAGTGGTGCTAGAGTCTTTTCACAATTAGACTTAGCTACTGGATTTCATCAGCTTCGTATTGCAGAGGATAGCATTCCTTTGACATCGTTCCGAACTCGTTATGGATCTTATGAATGGCTTGTTATGCCATTTGGTTTAACGAATGCTCCGACTTATTTCGTTAACCTTATGAATAGATTTTTCAAAGACTTCCTCGATCGATTTGTTCTCATCTTTATTGATGATATTCTTGTGTATTCAAAAACCGAGGAGGAACATGAGAAGCATCTTCAGATTGTGTTGGAAACTCTCAGAAGTAGTCAATTGAAAGCAAAATTTTCTAAATGTCATTTTTGGCAATCTCGTGTGAAGTTTCTCGGTCATATTATTTCCGAATCTAGAATTTCCGTGGATCCTTCAATGATTGAAGCGATTCAAAGTTGGAAGAAACCTGAGAGTGTGACTGAAATCATCAGCTTTCTCGGATTGGCGGGCTATTACCGTCGTTTTATTAAAGACTTTTCTAAGATTGTCGTACCTCTCACTAGCTTAACGAAGAAAGGTATTAAATAAATTTGGTCGGACAAATGTGAAACTTCTTTTCAGAAACTAAAAGAACTCCTTTCAGATGCTCCTATTCTTGTTATTCCCGAGGGGAATCAAGATTTCGTTGTTTATACCGATGCTAGTCGCGTTGGTTTGGGTGCCGTTCTTATGCAAAGAGAACGTGTTATTGCTTATGCTTCTAGGCAATTGAAGCCTGCTGAGACTAGGTATGCCACTCATGATTTAGAGCTCGCGGCTATTGTTTTCGCCCTTCGTATTTGGCGTCATTATCTTTTAGGAGAGAAATTTGTTCTTTATACCGATCATAAATCCTTGAAGTATTTATTCACCTAAATTTGCGTCAACAGCGTTGGCTCGAATTTCTTGCACCATACGATCTTGATATTCTTTATACTCCCGGTAAGGGTAATCATGTCGCCGATGCCCTTAGCCGTAAACAACAAGCTGTTGTTTCTATGATGATATCCGAATGGAACGATCTCGAGATTTTATCCACTTGCGAAATTCGAGACCGTGTTTCCGATTTATGTTCATCTCTTGTTTTATGTAGCCTTGAGGCTCATCCTTCTCTTTTTGACCGCATTCTTGAAGCTCAAAGGCTAGATCCCGAATTGGCTCTTCTTGGCCAAAATATTAAGGGTAAGATTGATATTTAAAGTTTGAAAGACTTTGATATTGATTTTCGTGGCGGCATTCGAAAATTTGGTAGACTTATCGTACCAAATATCGGTGATCTTCGTAAAGATATTTTAGAAGATTCCCATCATTCTAAATTTACCATTCATCCCGGTAGTAGTAAAATGTACGCGGATATGAAGCGACTTTATTATTGGGAGGGAATGAAACTTGACATCGCTAACTTTGTTAAGCGTTGCATGACTTGCCAACTCGTTAAGGCCAAGCATCAAAGGCTCGGTGGGCTATTGCAACCTTTAGAAATTCCAATTTGGAAGTGGGACAATATTCCATGGATTTTATAGATGGCCTTCCCTGTTCTCGTTCGAGTCATGATAACTTATGGTTGATTGTTGATAGGCTTACTAAATCTGCCCATTTTATTCCCGTTCGGTCTAACCGAACCGTTCCTCTTTTGGCCAAGCTCTTTATCAAAGAGATTGTTAAATTGCATGGAGTTCCTACTTCTATTGTTAGCGACCGTGATCCATTGTTTACTAGTGGATTTTGGAAGAGTCTTCAAAAAGCTTTGGGAACGAAGCTTAATTTTAGCACCGCTTATCATCCTCAGTCCGATGGACAAACCGAGTGTGTGAATCAAACTCTTGAAGATCTTCTTCGTGCTTGTGTGCTTGATTTTGGTGGAAGTTGGGAAGATTATATTTCACTTGTTGAATTTTCCTATAATAATAGCTTCCAATCAAGTATTGGTATGGCACCTTTCGATGCACTCTATGGAAGGCCATGCCGATCTCCTTCTTGTTGGCTTAAGGCCGGAGAGAAGATGGTTTTAGGTCCAGATTTTATTCGTGATTCCACAGAAAAGATTGACCTTATTCGTCATAGGATGAAAGAAGCCCAGAGTAGACAAAAATCCTATGCCGATAACCGAAGAAGGAAGTTAGAATTTTCTGTGGGAGATCTTGTGTTCATTCGTGTTTCACCTATGATGGGTGTTGTACGTTTCAGTCGATCAGGAAAATTAGCGCCTCGATATATTGGGCCATTTCCTATCACCGAACGTATTGGTTCCGTGGCTTATCGCCTTTTATTACCGGCTCAATTTTCAGCTATCCATGACGTGTTTCACGTTTTGCAACTTCGGAAGTGTCTTCGAGATTCCGATTCTATTCTTGTGCCCGGTGTTGTGGAAGAGATTGAAGTTTCACCGAATTTAACTTTTGAGCAGCATCCTGTTCGTATCATTGCTTCGGAAGTCAAACGTCTTCGAAATAAAGATGTTCCGCTTGTTAAAATTCAATGGTCTTCAAATCCTAAGGATTGTTCTTGGGAATCTAGAGAGTTCATCGAGCGAACACATCCGGACTTACTTTCCCGTGCTCCTTAAGGTGAACTTCTTATTTCAAACTTCTTTTGTGTTGAATATGCTTTTATGGTAGTTACTATATATCTTCTTCTTAAATATTGCGAGGACGCAATTTCTTTAAGGAGGGGAGTTTGTAACAACCCGCATATTTGTCGATTTTATATTTAGATATTTTATTAAAATATTTTATCGATACTCGGAATTTTGTTCGAAAAGCTAATTTTTGCATACGGTCGAATTAGGACTCGGGACCACTCCCATTGAGTTTAAAATGCCGTTTGCGACCTTTTTGAGTATAAGCTTCGATATGTTTGGAGAAGGTTGATTTTTGCTACTTTTTCACTTAGGGTTTTGGTTTGGGCTGAGCCCACTTATGTATTCAGTCCCAACCCCTCTCCTCCTCATTTACTTCATTTCCAATTCCTAATACACAAGCTAAAGCATCAATGGTGGGAGAGATGGAAATTAAAACTCCACAACCCTAGTTTTCTCTTACAAATCAACTCTTGGTCCAAACTAATAGAAGAACCCATTGCTAAGCTTCTCTTCTTCTTCTCCAACTCATTCTCTTATCATTTCAGAAATTCGTAAACCTAATTTTGGGAATGTTCTTCTTTTAAAGCTTAGAATCAAGCTTATTGAGTTGGATTTGAAGAGTGGTTGATTCTCCTTTGCTTTCAAGCTTCTCCTTCATTGATTTGGGTTCAAAGGTGAGATTTCTATCTCACATCTATGCTTATATTTATCTTCGGTTGTTAGGTATGAATTCCTAACACTTATTCTTATGCAATTGCTTTTGGTTTGGATTGAATTGGTGAATATTCCAATTTTTAGTGTTTTGGGTTCAATTCTTTAAAAATCATAGCTTTGATGTTTGAACATGTTTTTGGTGATGCATCGAGGAGCATATAGGGCCGAGCAGTCGATTGGCATAAACCCTTAGCGTCGTTGCTCGTGCGATTGCAAATTGATCGAGATTTGCACCTCATTTGATATAGGGCATGGGAGTGCCAGCAACAGGTTCGGCCGACCGAGCTCAGGGGCCGGTCGACCAACCTGTAGAACGGGCACTTCCAGCCTCTGTTTGGAAGTGCAGGCTACAGGGCTCGGTCGACCGAGCTCAGGGTCCGGTCGACCGACATGCTACCCCGCGCACTTCTGTTTTTGGTTCGGTCAATCGACTCAGGGAGTCCAGTCGACCGACCTGGTGCAATTTTGCCTATCTCGCCAAGTTGATTGAATTTCCAACTTTAATCGATTCGTGTTGTTTCCTAAGTGTTGTTTTCATTTATTATGACTTTGATGACTCCTTTTTAGTGATTTTTGAATATCCATTTCGATGGATTCTTTATCGGTTTCGTTGGATTTTTATTCACATCTTTGTATGTGAATTTTAGTGATTGATTGTTCCTACAATCTTCTTCGTGATTTGTCACTTTGAAAATATAAAGGTTTCTATACTAGTAGTAAATATCTAAACTCTTTCTTCAAATGATTTCAACACTATTTTAGTACAAAGCTCGCTTCTTAAATCGTTTTCCAATCTATTAGTATATACAAACCTTTACTTCACTCGTATGAGAAATCTAATTAAACGACTTAGTAAAACGAGTGGTATGAAACGCTTGCGTTTACTTCGTCGGTTAATTCTTGGACTTGTTCGATTGAATCCCTTGTCACAATTTTATAGTGGAGATCTACAGTTTGTTCGTAAATATTTAAGTTAAGCAAGTGGTTATGGGACATGAAGCTAAACTCATATATTTACTAGCTTAGTGTAATTGACACTTCTTGTTGATCATGACGATCATCTTTGTGATTTAGACTAGCAATGTGCGATGTCTCTTTGTCTGCGAGGGAGACTAAACCCCGTTTTGTGGAGTTTCGACTCAAATTGGTGGGGTAGCAACCCATGGTCTTCGGGCCGTTTGTGGAGCTTCGGCTCAATTTGTGATGGTTAGCAACCATGGAATTAGCGTTCCGTTTGTGATACACGTGTTGGCGAGCTTTATGCTCCCGTTTGTGATAGGCCTCCCCCTCTTTGTGATTTCTGGATTTCTTGAGATGATTTCTAGAATTTGTGTTTCACCAATTTTCGTGATTTCCATTGATAAGCTTTATCGATATTTGTGCATTGGTGAGTTTGTGCGTCATTGACTTTTGTGATTTCTGGATTTCGTGTGTTGAATTCTAGAATTTGTGTGTCATTGACTTTTGTGATTGACATTGATATTACCGTCAATATTTATGGTTTGGTGAACTAAATTAGGATTATGACGTTTCTGTGATTCTTGTGTAGATTTTGTGACATTGAATAATCCCTTGATGATTTTCAACTGCTTATATATCACAGCTTGGCATTGTGATTATTATGTGTTTAGTCATATCTCTTATTCTATATCGTTTCATCTGATATTTATAGTAAGACTGATCTGTTTATTATTTTCTTATTAAATAATACTCGGGTCAGACCAAGATGTTACAGGTGCTTCTGCTTGACTTTTCCCCAGGGATTCATTACTCTGACTTTTGGCAAACTACTTAGATTAGTAGTTTACTTTGTTATATACACTTGAGATATAGACTCATAGTCGTATTCTTTTGTATAGCACGTGTTGCTATTCTTTTGTATTATTGTGGATCTTTTTGACCACTACTCTGATATACACTTCCATGTGTTAATTATATATTCATATCTACTTCCGCCTTTGGGATATGAATTATCTGTGACTGATTTATGTTATGTTTATTTCTGTATTTGTTTCTGAAGATATTATAGCCACTGTGTAGTAGCTTTGAGTTTGTGTCGGTATGTATGATTTCCTCTTGATAAAGTATTACATGTTATACTATTTGACATATCGATGCTTGCACAAAGCAATTACACGGATGGTCTCTCCTCAACAGCCTTATTCTCCATGCTAGTCGACAGCATTCACCGTAGTGTTCTTGGCTAGCGTGGGTATAGAGGTGGGGCTTCACAGTAGTCGTAGCCTCAAGCCTCATCAACCGGGAATGGCTAAGACAGGGGAGGTGCAGCAAGGCTTCGTGGGTAGCCCCCACTTGAGAGCAAGATTTACCCCTTTCTAGAGGTCCCTTTATATTTCGGCTGTGTGGCAGTTGGCGACGGCCAATCTGCGGGGTGGTCTTGTTCAGAACTGTTCAGTAAGGAATTGTTCCGGCTTTGTGTTGCAGGGGACTTAGGGTGGCTCCTCGGTACGGTGATTTAGACCATGTACTGTGACGGGCGGTACCCCGGTAGCCCTGCCATTGATGGAAACCCATTTTCCCTACGAGACCCAACGGTTTTGATTGTATTACCCACTTTTGTGGCAAGTAGCTGGAATTTAATAATGTAACAATTTCGACTATTTCTTATTTACTTGAAAACCCTAGACACTATTACAATGTCACTGGATTTCCTATCAAATGTTTTGTTTAGCGTAAGGTAAAATCTTTCCATGTTTATGTGTGGGAAGTCTTACGTGATACCTTTTCTTTTCAAATGATTTTCTAAAACTTAAGCAACCTTAACCCTGTTTACTCACACCAGACCCATGTCTGACCCAAGTGTTTATTTTCTATTTTATTAAACTCTTGGGTGCTCATATTATGTATGAGTAGTCAAGTGATTCAGGATTTCTTTGACGAGTTCTGTAGGAGATAATGGAGCAGGAGGCTTTAGCATGTATATATATATATATATATATATATATATATATATATATATAGTGGTTCCGCTGTGTTTGAGATGTATTTGTTTTCTCCGTTGCACTTGAATTGTAATTGCTAAACAGATGTTTATAACTGTCTAGTTTGTGTTGTATTGGCTGTAACTCTAATGTTTATGATACTATGTAATGTTTTATGTGATATAATATAATTTATTCGTTCCGCTGTGAGATTCTGATGTTGTCTGTTCCTTTCTTTTCTTTCTTTTCTGTTTCCTATCCCTTTCTTTTTCTTAATGATGCGCCTTTCTATGGAATGAAAGGCGGGTCATTACATTGTGGTATCAGAGCACTAGGTTGAGCGAATGCCTACACTCTGGAGTGGTGTCTATCTTGAGAGAGCGTATTTGTAATTTTGAATACACACACACACACACACGCACACACTTCTTTCTACCTATTTGATTGCGTTACCTATTCGGGTTTTCCAATATAAGTTCTAAAGTTAGATAGGGTAGTGGTGTGTGTAACACAACTACCAATGGTTGGAGTCCGATTGTTTGAGATTGGAAGTGAATCTGCTGGGGTAGTATTGGGCATTTTGAGTAGTTTTGCATTTTGGTGTGAAGGATTTCACCGATCTCTGAAGGAAATCTTTTCAAGGTTCGGAGATTATCTTTGGAATGTAACCTTGGTTTCACTTGTGCGAGTTGTTTTTCTTGAATTTGGATCAGTAGGAAGTGTTGAAGCCAGCAATAGTATTTTGGCAACCTCAGGAAGGGGTTCTGTCTGAATTTGAGTTTGAGACTCAGTTTGGCAAAGTGTTTTGAGCTTGGTTTGAGATCGAGTTTCCTGAGAGATATCTGTCTACTAAAGGCTCTATTGTGGAAGTGGCTGATGTAGCTTTGTGATTCGATGAGCTTTTGGATAAGGAAGACAATGGCAGTAGTAGCAGCAGTGAGTGGCCTGTTTCTTCGTTGGTTCAGAAGTCTCTGTGATTCTTCTGTCAGTAGTCCGGGAGATGGCGAAGCTTGTCCATTTCTTCTGGAAGTTCAACTGGGTATGATGTTTGTGGTTGGAGGTAGACCACTAGTTCTTCTTTTGATTTGAAGGCTTTAGCTGTTTGATTTGGTGAAGTGAGAACGATTTCTTGGGATCTGAACTGAGTGGAATGGCAAAAGTGACTTGCGATGGTTCGGAAGTTCTCTGAGTGATCTTTGTTTGGATTGAAGCATCTCTAGAGGATGTTTGAGTTATCGAAGTATTTTTGTATTTTCTAGATATCTTCTAAGGGTTAAGATTTGCATCCGCATCAAGAGATTGAGTTCTGTATCGACTGGGTTCTTGGAGCTTTACCGGTGATTCAGCATAGTAGGAAAGTTCTTTGAGAGGGATCTATTTAGCTGGCAGGATTAGTCGGACCTAGTTTTCTGGTTGAATTTTTGCTGTGGTATTTGTGACCAAATCGGATAGGTCACTGAGATTTTATGAAATTTGATGAACAGTGTTTCCGGGATAAGTTGATCAAGTTTATACTTGTGTTCATCAATAGCATTCTCAAATTAGAATTGTGCAGTGGAAGCATGGTGGCAGCTATTCCAGAATAGAAGCAACACCGATTCTTTTAGAATTTGTATTTTGTCTTGGATCAGAGGATTCCTACAGGATATTCATTCTGAATCTGGAGGCTTGGATTGTTTTGTGTATCTGTTTTGTTTTTCGGATAAGAATAGTATGTTTGGAGTCTTCTGATATTTGTAGTAGAGTTTGTGTGGTGGATTTGAATTGATCTTGAAGGTTGAAGGTGGCCCGGGATCGACTAGAGAGATCTGAGGATAAGTGTATTGGATCTTTCTGTTTTCTCTCAAGAGTTAAGTATTTGGTCTACAGGATTGAACTGCCAGTTTGGATGTCTGGAATTTGTTATGTTTTTCACGTAACTCGGAGGGAGTACGTGTATGGTCTATCAATGATTTTAGAATCAATAGTTCCGGGGAATTTGGAAGTTGGTCAGGACTTTTCTGTGGTTCGGTTCTCTGTTTAGATTTGTAGATCTAGATACATAGGAGCTATAGATCTGAGTGGTGTAGGTAGTTTAAATTCTGTAGTGCGAATGTCTCGGTGTTTGTACCTGGGAAACTCTAGAGAATCCTATCCAGAATTTTTTCTGTATAGTTAGAATCGTTTGTTTGAATTGGTTGCTATGTTACTAGTATTTGGTTGATAGCATATGTTTTCTATTTTTAAATTAAAATCTGTATGAGATTATTAAATTACCTTTTCCTTTAAAATTTCGGGGACGAAATTCTTTTAAGGGGGGATGAATGTGATGTCCCGGAAATTTAGGCAATAATTATTAAATAATTTCATTAATAATTATTTTAAAATGTGAAATATTGATTTAATAATTTAATTCAAACAGAAAATTTCTTTTGAACATTAATAATTATTTAATTTGTCAAATGATATTCTTTTCAAAATTTATAATAATGATAATTTAATTCAAGAATTTTATTCTTTTTAAAAGTTAAAAATATTTAATTGATAAAATTATCTTTCTAAGCTTATTTAAAAATATTTTATTTATAATGTATATATGTGTATACATTGTAAATAGGAGTTTTGATTTGTAATTTAAATTTAAATGTAATAAAGAATATTTTCCAATTTATTTTATATATATATATATAGATGTGTAATTATGAATTGATTAAATTGATTGAAAATTAGTATTGGAACTTTTCAAAAGTTTGTTTTAAAAATCTATCTTATATTTTAAAAAAATGAAATAAGAAAAAATCTATTTTGTTTATAAATATAATAGTTTAAATTGTGAATTATAATAAAAGTTTATTTTTTTTATTTTAAAAATTGTTTTTCTTTTGAAATAAGATTTAGTTCATTAATATTAGAATATAGCATTTTGATTTGAAACTCTTGAATAAAATGAATTCAACATTCTTATCCTTTTTAAATTTTTCTCTTTTGAAAATTAGCTTTAAAAATATTATTTTGAAAACATTCAAATAAACATTTAAATTATGTATAATTTTATAAAGAAGTTTATATGTAAACATGTAATCATTTTAAAGGCTAAATGTAACTAAGCATGTTAAAACATCTTAAAATAAATTAGAAATTGTTTTAGGAAGAATTTAAATACATTCATAAATTGGGAAATTTCTTTTAACATTAAAATGCATATGTGTTAAGCTCTTAACACAAGAGAAGACACTTGTAAACATTTATCATTAATAAGATATCAAGTGGCATTGTTTTAAAAACATTTTATTTAAAAATATATTAAGAAACTTAGCAATGCATTTTGTTAAAACCCATTTTCTTCAAATTGAAAACTGAAAATTAGATTTAGATAAGAAATTCAAAACCCAAATCTACAACCCAAATTCATATCTGCAAAACCCAAACAATGCATGTTTATAAATCTGCAAAATCAAATAGGCAAAACCCAAATCTGCATATCTGAAAGCAAAGTTACAACATCAATATGAAGTTCAACTTCAAATCTGAGCAATGAAGATAAGGGTTTGCATGCAAGTTCAAAAATTTACATCATCAAGTAAAAGCAATTTCAGTAATCAAAATGGAAGTAAGCCCAGATTTCAGCATGCATTTCAAATCAGGTTCCTGGAATATGTGATGCATCTCTGAGATTATTCTCTGCATCTTCAAATTAATATGTGAGTAAACTTCTTTATTTTAAAAACAGTTTTTCTTTTAAAATCAAAGCTAAATGAAATTTCCAGAACTCAAGTACTAGTTCACATAAAAAAATAAATATAAAAACTATTTGGATGAAACTGCTCTGTTTATTGTTAGAAGCAAGTAAACACGTAATGATAAAAGCTTATGTTATCTGTGCATGTGTATTGATAGTAATAAGCAAATTTGCATGATTGTTTTATGATGATATTCTGTATATATATATATATATATATATATATATATATATAAATACACATATAAGTGTTACCAGATACTTGTTTCTGCCTTTAAAAACAAGAATCCTTAAATAAAATCCATTTTCTCCAGATTGTATCTCTGTTAAAATTTGTCTTGTGAACAAAATATGTTTGGTTGGTATAGATTGAGATTTATAAATTATAATTTAGTTTAATCAAAATCTGTTGCCTCTGTAAACTACAAAAATCAGTTATCATTAAAATAGAAAAATATACAAAACATCTTAAATCAATAAAACAGTTTTTTTATCTTGAATGCATGTTTGAAAACATGAATTTAAAAACAAATATCACATTTGAGAAAAAATTCTGTGGAGTTAGTAGTTCTGTTATAAGAAAGATTGGGTTTTTGGATCTATCTGATCATCTTGTGGGTTTTTGGAGATTGTAATGTTTCCTGGGGGTAGTGAGTAGATGAATGAGTAGGGGGATTTTGTCTGATGCATTGTCAGTGGATGGTGGCGACTATGGTGGCTAATTCCAGGTTTTAGCCCTAATTTTGATGATGGTCGAAGTTTTGTAACTGTTGATCACTGTGGTGCTTCGAGTGTGATAGGGCTTAGGGGATGGGCAGATGAGCATTCTAAGATTGATGTGTCCTATAAAGGTAATCATAGCCTCAAGCCTCATCAACCGGGAATGGCTAAAACAGGGGAGGTGCAGCAAGGCTTCATGGGTTGCCCCCACTTGAGAGCAAGATTTACCCCTGTCTAGAGGTCCCTTTATATTTCGGCTGTGTGGCAGTTGGCGACGGCCAATCTGCGGGGTGGTCTTGTTCGGAACTGTTCAGTAAGGAATGCTTCCGGCTATGTGTTGCAGGGGAGTTAGGGTGGCTCCTCGGTACGGTGATATAGACCATATACTATGACGGGCGGTACCCCGGTAGCCCTGCCATTGATGGAAACCCATTTTCCCTACGAGACCCTACGGTTTTGATTGTATTACCCACTTTTGTGGCTAGTAGCTGGAATTTAATCATGTAACAATTTCGGCTATTTATTATTTACTTGAAAACCCTAGACACTATTACAATATCACTGGAGTTCCTATCAAATGTTTTGGTTAGCGTAAGGTAAAAACTTTCCATGTTTATGTGTGGGAAGTCTTACGTGATACCTTTTCATTCCAAATGATTTTCTAAAAGTTAAGCAACCTTAACCCCGTTTACTCACACAAGACCCATGTCTGACCCAAGTGTTTATTTTCCGTTTTATTAAACTCTTGGGTACTCATATTATGTATGAGTAGTCAAGTGATTAAGGATTTCTTTGACGAGTTCTGAAGGAGATAATGGAGCAGGAGGCTTCAGCGTGTGTGTATATATATATAGTGGTTCCGCTGTGTTCAAGATGTATCTGTTTTCTCTGTTGTACTTGAATTGTACTTGCTACACAGATGTTTATAACTTTCTAGTTTGTGTTGTATTGGCTGTAAACTCTGATGTATATGATACTATGTAATGTTTTATGTGATATAATATAATTTATTAATTCCGCTGTGAGATTTTGATGTTGTTTGTTCCTTTCTTTTGTTTCTTTTCTCTTTCCTATCCCTTTCTTTCTTCTTAATGATGCGTCTTTCTATGGAATGAAAGGCGGGTCGTTACAAAAATCATATATGATTTCACCAAATTATTCCTTCCAAATTAAATACCTTCAGTTCAAAGTTTCTGTGATGACCCGGAATTTTAAAGCAATATCAATTTAATAATCTGAAATAAAAATTAAATTGATTTGATAATCTTTGTAATAAGATTTGAATTAATTTAATAATCCAATAAAATAAATAGTAACTGATAGATTTTATCTTTTTAAATCTAATAAATTGTTTATATTTATAATATGTATAGAATATTATATATACTGTGAATAGGTATTGTTTTAAATTTAATTAATAAATAAATCCTGTTTTCTATTAAATTTTACATCTTTAGTAAAATTTTGAACTATGATTTTATTTAAAAGTTAAACTTTTAAAAGGATATTCCACAAATAAATATGGTTTTAAATACATAAGACAAATATTGAAATAATCTAAAATATGTTTAACTCAAGATTAAAATTTAAATAAATAACAATAAGGTTTATTTTGATTTTCTTTTAAATATAATGTGATAAAATAAATGATTTATTAATAAGAAGACAATTTCTTTTAATAAGTTATTTATGGTTATTAAATGAAGTTATTTTTAAATATAATAATACATTGTTTTGACAAATAAATTTTTAATGAAAATTATTGTTTTTCAAAATTCAAATTTGTAGTTGTATTTGTAAATAAACTAGATTTCAAAATTTATTTTGAACTTTAATTCAAAGCTTAGAAATTTAAAGCATAAATATTTTTAAATTTGCTTTGATTTTGAAATATTTGTATAAGCTTCCTTTTATAAATAAAATTGCATTTATTTCATTTTAAAATTTATCTACATATGAATAAATACATGATTTAACTAATTTATTTAAACATAGGTTTACATTCATCTTGTATTAACATCTAAATAAAATACTAATTAACTCTTATTTATATATAAATTACTTTTATAAAACAAGTGTAAAGTTTTTAGAAACATAAATTGACATGTGTTGGAAAATAAGACATTTAAAATGACAAATGTTAATGTAAGGGACAAGTGTCAAAAATTTAATTAGCATTTTATTTTGATTTTATTTTTAATGATTTTAGTTTTTATAAACAAACTCCTTCCATCTTATTTCTTTTTGAAATCAAAAGCTAAGAAACAATGGAAAACAAATTTTTGAAATCATTTTCAAAGCCACTTCTCAAATCAAAACATAAAGCTGTAATCCCTTCAAATCTACAATCCACTTCTCAAAAGAAAGCATATCATTTTTTTCAAAATTGAATCAAATATATGAATGCAAGCAGAGAATTCTGTATCTCTAGAATTCAACCGTGCATCAAAAACATTTGCATTTCCTCCTTTCAATAATCCGGGATGCAAACCACTTGTTTCGAAACAAATCAAAGCATGCTTGCATTTTTCAAAAAAAATCTGAAGCCTGCATATTTTTCATCTGCATCATTTTCTATCTGGAGTGTCTGCACGCAAGTGAGAATCAGGAGCAAATTCAAAACATAATTTAAAGTTTCAAATTTGAAGAAACAATTCAAGATTTAAGAAGTGAAGTTTCCAGTTTTAAAAAAAACCACCAATCTTTGTCAAAATTCACTTCTCTGCCCATCCAATTAATGTGAGTAACATCCTAATTTATGAAGTTTAAGCATTTTAGAAAGTTGCTTGTTTATTTTCATGTTTTAGTGTGAATGATATATGCATTTGTATCAGTTATTTTTTTGTAGAAGTGTATGAATAACTTGATCATGCTGTCCTCTGCATTTTATTTCCAGATGCAAGAATCTGTTCAAACACCAACATTACATAATGCAGCATATGTTATTGTTTACAGGTTCATTCAAATGTGTTTATTAAATTTAGAATCAAAGTTTAAATTTTGTTCAGGTTTAGAAAAAAATAAAATAAGTAACAGTAGTGATTGATTTACAAAGTAAAAAAAAATCAAACTCTGTAAATTTATGAATTCAGTAACATGAAATAGAAACACAAAGCAAATTATGAAATTCAATATTAAAATCATAATTTATAGATTAAAGGGAGAGGTGCAGTGCTGTGTTGAGCAGAAAATGGAATTTGGATTTTTTTTTTGATATTTGCAAATTTGAGAGCCGGGATTCATCTTGAAGGTAGTTGAGTTATCATTAATTCAGGGAAAAATAATTGATGTTGGAACAAATCAACATGGAGGCTGTGATATTGATTTCTTCTCTGTAGCCCTAGTTGAGTTAGGAATTTAGTTTTGGGTCAGTGTTACCTATAGAAATGATGGAGTTGTTTGAGTTTCTAGGGGATGATAATAGGTTGATGGACGAACTCGTGGCCGGAGTCACTGACATGCCGGTGGTCAGAAGGTGGTGGATGAGGCGATGTCAGGTTTGGGGAAAGTTTGGACTGTCTGGTTCCAGGTTTTAGAAATTTACCTCGAATTCAAATGCGGGGAGAATAAGGGTATGGAGATGGTTGTTTTGGACTAGGGAGTTGAACATTGATGTGTAGAAGCCACCGAAGGAGGAGATTGATGGCAGGAGGCATGGTGCAGGTGCACTATTAAGATTCTGGTGAAATCTGGGTATAGTGGTGTATTGAATTCGAAGTATAACTCGGGTATTATTGTGTTTTGCTCGAAGAAAAGAGTCTGATGACTCGAAGCAGATGTTGGGTAGGAAAGGGTTTAGTATAGTACAGGTTTAAACAGAAACCTGTTCTTCTGTTTAAATTTTAAAATAAAATTTAAACCCCGAATTCAAATGGAAGTAAAGTTTTAAAATCTGGGTCATGTTTAAATCTAGTTTGTATTATAGTTTCAAATGATTTTGAATCCTACAAGTTTTTAAATTTTAAAAGTAGTTTTCAGTTTGAAAAATAAAATAAATAAAACCTGACAGTTTTTATGTAAATTTAAATTTCATTTTGAAATCTGAATCATGATTCAAAACAGCAGTTTGAATCTAAATCTAATTTCAGTTTTCTTAAAATTTTTGAATCTTCTAGTTTTAAAAATGAATTGGTATTTTAAATAAAGAGTTTTAAAATCAAGGTTCAAATCAAAAGCTTATTTCAAGTTTGAATTCAAATAATTTTAAATAAGGAATGGTTTCAGATGTTTTGAATTTAAAACCTGGATATTTGAATAAGTTTTAAAATTTGAATGTTTTTCAAACAAGTTAAATTTAAATTGTTTATTTGAAGTAAATTTTGTTTTCGAACAAATATTTTAATTTGATTTTCCTTTTTGAATGAAGTCATTTACAATGGTTGATAAAAGAAGGTTAAATGATTGTTAATTTGAGTTTGAAATTTAAATAATAATGTACTTAAAACTTAGTTTTTAATTAAATTAAGTAAATTAAGACTTATCTTATATAAGTTTTAAATTGTAGTAATAAATGTTACTTACATTCATTTTAAAGGATTTTAAATGGAATCTAAATTTGGATTAGCTTAAATAAATATCATTTTGAATTTTAAATTCAAAATGAAATTTGAATTTTTATTTAAAAATGCAATGTTCTAAGTCCACTTTAATATTTTTGTAATTATAAATAAGGAATGGATTATCTTAGAAGTTATTAAGATATTAAAGTAAATTAAATAAATAAAATAATTAAGGACTGACTTGTTTATTTAATTTGTAATTAATAATTTGGATTAATTTAAATTGAGAATAATGAAGAAGTAATTAAAGGAAAAGTAATTAAAGAATTAATAATAGTTAATGATGGTCATTAACTAAGGTTTATTTGATAAATAATTAATATGATTTATTTTTAATAATTAATTAGATTAATTAATTAATAATAATAAATTTTGAAATTTATTTAAGTTTAATTACTCAAATAAAAGTAATTAAGACATTAATTACTTAATAAAATTAATGAAGTTTATTGAGATTGGTTTAAATTAATTAATCAAGATAATTGATTTTAAACATTGGATTTGATAATAATTACCTGACGTAATTAATGAAGTGAAATTACTCAGTAAAGTAATTAGAGATAATTACTGGATGTAATTAGTGGATGATGTTGGGATTGTGAAAATAATTTGGATTAAATTATTTGTATAATTAATCAAGGGATTAATTAAAGAAATTAATTAAGGAATAATTAATCTGATAAGCAATTAAGGGAAGTTAATTACAGAATGAGATTAATCAAAGGTGATTAATAACTATGGATTAAGTGAGATTAATTGCTGAAAGTAATTAATTTAATAGAGTAATTAATTAAATATAATTAAGGATCATTAATTAATATAATTAATGATGTAATTAAGATTGATTAACTAATATGAATTAATCATTAATAAATGATTAAGTATAATAAATTAGTTGTAATTAATTAAGGTTAAATGTAATTAATTATGGTTAATTAATTAATGAAGTAATTAAAGGTTAATTACTGTATTTGGTTTAGAGTAATTAATTTTGTGAAATTAATTAAAGTATAATTAATCAGGATTGATTAATTAAGATGGTAAATTAGAGGTTAGTTAATTAATTAATTGTAATTAATTAATGATGATGTAAGAAAGATTTATATTGTGATAATAATTAATTTAATTCATTTTAAATTAATTAAATATGATGTAATTAATTTAATTCATTTTAAATTGATTATAGATGGTATGATTATAAGTCACTGCTTATAGATGGTTGATATTGGTTACCTTGAATGGTTTGAATCTCAGTTATGAGATTAGTAATGTTGATTGATATGGATGCATTGTTGCATTGTGATATTGATATGGATTATCTTTTAATAGTGATAAATATGGATTATCTATGGTTATGATAATGATAATTATCTGTTGTGAATCTATGAATTATCTATCTATGTGTATATAGATAATGTAATTGAATTGTTTTAAACTCTAAAAAACTTGGACCTAAAAGACACGCTTTGGATTTGGATGAGACCGGGATCGGGTTTCCATATTGGATATCCGAAAACCACATCGATCCAAATTAACGATAGGTCGTGAATCTTATGTGAAGAGTAAAGACTCGAGGTGTAAGGGCTATACGTCAGTATAACTCTGTGGGTGATTCCGTAATGAGTTTGACGGAATAGTACTTATAGCCTCGAGATAGAGATTCAGAGTGCAAGGGTTATCGTCGTTAACTCTGAGGGTGATTCCAAAATGAGTGTAACGAGATAATGCCTTCGGTTTCGTTCGAACCCGGAACAAACTTTTATGGATTGAATGCTATCAGAACATCATCAGGTGGACGATGAGCATTCTAAGAGATGTGTTCTCTAAAGGTAATCGTAGCCTCAAGCCTCATCAACCGGGAATGGCTAAAACAGGGGAGGTGCAGCAAGGCTTCGTGGGTAGCTCCCACTGGAGAGCAAGATTGATCCCTGTCTAGAGGTCCCTTTTTATTCGGCTTAGTGGGCGGTTGGATATGCGCACTAACTGCGGGGTTGTCTTGTTCGGAACTGTTTAGTAAGGAATGGGTCCGGCTTTGTGTTGCAGGGGAGAGGGCGTATTCCTTGGTACGTTGATCTGGGCCACGTACTGTGACGGGCGGTACCCAGTAGCCTAGCCATTGTATGGAATCCAAAATCCAATAAGTGCCAACGGTTTTGATTGTATTACCCACTTTTGTGGCTAGTAGCTGGAATTTAATCATGTAACAATTTCGACTATTTCATATTTACTTGAAAACCCTAGACCTATTATAATATCACTGGATTTCCTATCAAATGTTTTAGTTAGCGTATGGTAAAAACTTTTCCATGTTTATGTGTGGGAAGTCTCACGTGATTCCTTTCTTTCTAAAGCTTTTTGAAATTAAGCAACTTTAACCTGTTACTCACACCAGACCCATGTCTAGCCCGGAGTTTATCTTTGTTTTCATAAACTCTTCGATACTCAAATTTTTACGAGTAGCCAAGGGATTCAGGTTAGCTTTGACGAATTTTGGAGGAGCAATTGAGTAGGAGGTTTCTGCGTTAGATATTAGTATTCCGCTGTGTGTTCTGTGATTGTCTCTGAGATTGTAATGTGTTGTAAATATTAGTCAGGTGTTTATAACTGTCGATTATGTGTTGTATTATCTGTATACTCTGATAGTGGTTGTAAACTATGTAATATTTTATGTTATTAATATAATTTGTTCGTTCCGTTGTTTAGATTCTGATGTGTTGTTTCTTCTTCTTTTCTTTCTTTCTCTTTTCTATCCCTTTCTTTCTTATTAGCGATACAAATTCTTGGAGATATGGAAGTTGGGTCGTCATAGGTGGTATCAGAGCAATAGGTTGAGTAAATACCTAGGCTCTGGAGTGGTGTCTATCTTGACAGAGCGTATTTGTAATTATATATATATATATATATATATATATATATATATATATATATATTTATCTATTTCTACCTATCTGTTGGGTTACCTGTTCGGGTTTTCCAATATAGGTTATAAAGGTAGATAAGGTAGTAGTGTTTGTAACACGATTACTACCGTTCGTTGGAGTCTGATGTTTGAGGTTGGAAGTGTATCTGTCGAGACAGTAGACCTAATACCATCTCGAATTAGTTTTGTTGTGTTGAAGTATTTCATCGATCTCTGAAGGAAACCTGTGAAGGTTCGGAGACATCTTTGAAGTACAGAGTTTGGTGAGTAGAGTTTGATCTGTTCGATTGGGCTAGAGCAAGTGATGGTATTTTGATACCTCAGGAAGTTGTAACTGCGTGATGAGATGCAGTGACTATGGATATGTCTGAAGATATTTCTTTGGAACAAGTTTGGGAAGTGTGTCTACTTCAATGTTGTGACTGGATTCAGCAGGATGTTGTGGTCAGTTTTGGAGTCCGAGTTTCTCGAAGAGTTTGGATTAAGAAGTTTGGCATTGGTGTCAGCAGTGCAGCTCGGAGTGTTCTGTGAGTCGAAAGGGAGGTCTTAGCTGAGTAGTTTTTCTGGAGGTGAAATTCAGAAGCTGCAGAGTGAATCCGTTTCTTCAATGGATTGACTAGATCAGTGTAAGCTGTTCTGTTTGGTAAAGAGAGAATGGTTTTCGTTGGAAATTTATTTGGGTTGATCGCAAAGGTGACTTTCGATTGTTTGAGTGTTCTTTTGGATTGTTGAAGATTTTTCTTGATGTCTTCTGGGAAGACAGAAGTTCGTCCGCGTCTAGGAATTGAGTTTTCTTATCGACTAGAATTCCAGGAAGGGAACCAGTGGTTCTGTTTAGTTGGAGAATGATTCGTAGAGATAGAGTATGATGTAGCAACTCAGTTTTGAAGGAATTTCTGAGTTTTCTTTATGGATCCGTTGAACCATATTTCTAGAGGTGATGTCCAGTTGGTGCTTGTGTTTTTCATCAGCATTTTATCATCTACTTCGGATCAGAGTTGTGTAGAGGAAGCAGTTTGGGAGTGTTTCTGATTGTCTTTTCGGATCAGGAGAAGTTTGTTGTCTTCTGTTGTCTATGAAGTAGAATTGTGGTTTGGTTTTGGATTGATCTTGAGGAGATCATTGTGTTAGGTTGTTTTTATTTCTGATTGTTTTTGGAGGAATCAGCAAGGGGTTGAGCTGATCATTTCGGATGTTGGCAGCCCGGAATTTGTCTGAAGGTTTTTGTGGATAAGGGACGGAGAAATTTGGAATTCGAAGTTGGAGACTTCATTGTTGTTGGTGTTTTTTCTGATTAAGGAGCTATAAGTTTTTGTAAGACTGGAAAACTAGCTCAGTGATGTTTGGATCTCTTCTCTGTGTTTTGGTTGGATCAGTGTTTGGTTTTTCAGGATTGAATTGTCAGTTAGGATAACTAGAATTCAATGAGTTTCACGTATCTCTGAGGGAGTACGTGTATGGTCTATCTCTGGTTTTAGAACCAGCAGTTATGGAGGTTTGGTTGTTGAATCAGACTCGTCTGTAGTCTGATATGTTGTCATGTTCTGTAGATCTAGATGAGTAGGAGCTTTATAGCTTAATAGTATTGATTGTTTGGAATCTATAGAGCGAGTATCCCGATATTTATACAGGGGAAACTCGTGAAAGTTTTATCCAGAGTTTTTCTGGATAATTAGTTTTGATTGATTAGGTGAATTGATTGCTATGTGTGTTAGCATATCATTGGTTGTTAGCTTATGTTTTAAAATTTAATCCTTTAAATAGATTATTAAATTACCTTTGTTTTAAATTTCGGGGACGAAATTCTTTTAAGGGGGGAGGAATTTGATGACCCGGAATTTTAAAGCAATATCAATTTAATAATCTGAAATAAAAATTAAATTGATTTGATAATCTTTGTAATAAGATTTGAATTAATTTAATAATTCAAAAAAATAAATAGTAATTGATAGATTTTATCTTTTTAAATCTAATAAATTGTTTATATTTATAATATGTATAGAATATTATATATATTGTGAATAGGTATTGTTTTAAATTTAATTAATAAATAAATCCTGTTCTCTATAAAATTTTATATCTTTCGTAAAATTGTGAACTATGATTTTATTTAAAAGTTAAACTTTTAAAAGGATATTTCACAAATAAATATGGTTTTAAATACATAAGATAAATATTGAAAAAATTTAAAATATGTTTAACTCAAGATTAAAATTTAAATAAATAACAACAAGGTTTATTTTGATTTTCTTTTAAATATAGTGTGATAAAATAAATAATTTATTAATAAGAAGACAATTTCTTTTAATAAGTAATTTATTGTTATTAAATGTGGTTATTTTTAAATATAATAATACATTGTTTCAACAAATAATTTTTTAATGAAAATTATTGTTTTTCAAAATTCAAATTTGTAGTTGTATTTGTAAATAAACTAGATTTCGAAATTTATTTTGAACTTGAATTCAAAGCTTTGAAATTTAAAGCATAAATATTTTTAAATTTGCTTTGATTTTGAAATATTTGTATAAGCTTCCTTTTATAAATAAGATTGCATTTATTTCATTTTAAAATTTATCTACATATGAATAAATACATGATTTAACTAATTTATTTAAACATAGGTTTACATTCATCTTGTATTAACATCTAAATAAAATACTAATTAACTCTTAATTAAATACAAATTACTTTTATAAAACAAGTGTAAAGTTTTTAGAAACATAAATTGACATGTGTTGGGAAATAAGACATTTAAAATGACAAATGTTAATATAAGGGACAAGTGTCAAAAATTTAATTAGCATTTTCTTTTGATTTTATTTTTAATGATTTCATTTTTTATAAACAAACTCCTTCCATCATATTTCTTTTTGAAATCAAAAGCTAAGAAACAATGGAAAACAAATTTCTGTAATCATTTTCAAAGCCACTTCTCAAATCAAAACATAAAGCTGTAATCACCTTCAAATCTACAATCCACTTCTCAAAACAAAGCATATCATTTTTTTCAAAATTGAATCAAATATATGAATGCAAGCAGAGAATTTTGTATCTCTGGAATTCAAACCTGCATCAAAAACATTTGCATTTCCTCCTTTCAACAATCTATGATGCAAACCACTTGTTTCAAAACAATCAAAGCATGCTTGCAATTTTCGAAAAAAAATCTAAAGCCTGCATATTTTTCATCTGCATCATCTTCTATCTGGAGTGTCTGCATGCAAGTGAGAATCAGGAGCAAATTCAAATCATAATTTAAAGTTTCAAATTTGAAGAAACAATTCAAGATTTAAGAAGTCAAGTTTCCAGTTTTTTTTAAAAAAGTACCAATCTTTGTCAAAATTCAGTGCTCTGCCCATCCAATTAAGATGAGTAACATCCTAATTTATGGAGTTTAAGCATTTTAGAAAGTTACTTGTTTATTTTCATGTTTTAGTGTGAATGATATATGCGTTTGTATCAGTTATTTTTATGTAGAAGTGTATGAATAACTTGATCATGCTGTCCTCTGCATTTTATTTCCAGATGCAAGAATCTATTCAAACACCAACATTACATAATGCAGTATATGTTATTGTTTACTGGTTCATTCAAATGTGTTTATTAAATTTAGAATCAAAGTTTAAATTTTGATTAGGTTTAGAAAAAAATAAAATAAGTAATAGTAGTGAGTGATTTACAAAGTAAAAAAAATCAAACTCTGTAAATTTATGAATTTAGTAATATGAAATAGAAACACAAAGAAAATTTTGAAATTCAATATAAAAACCATAATTTATAGATTAAAGAGAGAGGTACAGTGCTGTGTTGAGCAGAAAATGGAATTTGGGAATTTTTTTTTTGATCTTTGCAAATTTGAGAGTCGGGATTCATCTTGAAGGTAGTTGAGTTATCATTGATTCAGGGAAAAATAATTGATGTTGGAACAAATCAACATGGAGGTTGTGATATTGATTTCTTCTCTGTAGCCCTAGTTGAGTTAGGAATTTAGTTTTGGGTTAGTGTTACCTACAGAAATGATCGAGTTGTTTGATTTTCTGGAGGACGATAATAGTTTGATGGATGGACTCGTGGCCAGAGTCGCTGACATGCCGGTGGTCAGAAGTTGGTGGATGAGACGATGTTAGGTTTGGGGAAAGTTGGGACTGTCTGGTTCCAGGTTTTAGAAATTTACCTCGAATTCAAATGCGAGGTGAATAAGGGTATGGAGATGGTTGTTTTGGACTGGGGAGTTGAACGTTGATGTGTAGAAGCAACCGGAGGAGGAGATTGATGGCAGGAGGCACGGTGCAGGTGCACCGTGCACTATTAAGATTCTGGTGAAATTTGGGTATAGTGGTGTGTTGAACTCGAAGTATAACTCGGGTATTCTTGTGTTTTGCTCGAAGAGAAGAGTCTGATGACTCGAAGCTGATGTTGGGCAGGAAAGGGTTTAATATAATACAGGTTTAAACAAAAACCTGTTCTTCTGTTTAAATTTTAAAATAAAATTTAAACCCTGAATTCAAATGGAAGTAAAGTTTTAAAATCTGAGTCATGTTTAAATCTAGTTTGTATTATAGTTTCAAATGATTTTGAATCCTACAAGTTTTTAAATTTTAAAAGTAGTTTTCAGTTTGAAAAATAAAATAAATAAAACCTGACAGTTTTTATGTAAATTTAAATTTCATTTTGAAATCTGAATCATGAATCAAAACAGCAGTTTGAATCTAAATCTAAGTTTAGTTTTCTTAAAATTTTTGAATCTCTGGTTTTAAAAATGAATTTGTATTTTAAATAAAGAGTTTTAAAATCAAGGTTCAAATCAAAAGTTATTTCATGTTTGAATTTAAATAATTTTAAATAAGTAATGGTTTCAGATGTTTTGAATTTAAAACCTGGATATTTGAATAAGTTTTAAAATTTGAATGTTTTTCAAACAAGTTAAATTTAAATTGTTTATTTGAAGTAAATTTGTTTTCAAACAAATATTTTAGTTTGATTTTCCTTTTTGAATGAAGTCATTTATAAAGGTTGATAAAAGAAGGTTAAATGATTGTTAATTTGAGTTTGAAATTTAAATAATAATGTACTTAAAACTTAGTACTTATATGTAAATTAAGACTTATCTTATATAAGTTTTAAATTGAAGTAATAAATGTTATTTACATTCATTTCAAACGATTTTAAAAGGAATCTAAATTTGGATTACGCTTAAATAAATATCATTTTGAATTTTAAATTCAAAATGAAATTTGAATTTTTATTCAAAAATGCAATGTTCTAAGTCCACTTTAATATTTATGTAATTATAAATAAGGAATGGATTATCTTAGAATTTATTAAGATATTAAAGTAAATTAAATAAATAAAATAATTAAGGAGTGACTTATTTATTTAATTTGTAATTAATAATTTGGATTAATTTAAATTGAGATTAATTAAGAAGTAATTAAAAGAAAAGTAATTAAAGAATTAATAATAGTTAATGATGGTCATTAACTAAGGTTTATTTGATAAATAATTAATATGATTTATTTTTAATAATTAATTAGATTAATTAATTAATGATAGTAAATTGTGAAATTTATTAAGTTTAATTACTCAAATAAAAGTAATTAAGACATTAATTACTTAATGTAATTAATGAAGTTTATTGAGATTGGTTTAAATTAATTAATTAAGTTAATTGATTTTAAACATTGGATTTGATAATAATTACCTGATGTATTTAATGAAGTGAAATTACTTAGTAAAGTAATTAAAGATAATTACGGGATGTAATTAGTGGATGATGTTGGGATTGTGAAAATAATTTGGATTAAATTATTTGTATAATTAATCAAGGGATTAATTAAAGAAATTAATTAAGGAATAATTAATCTGATAAGCAATTAAGGGAAGTTAATTACAGAATGAGATTAATCAAAGGTGATTAATAACTATGGATTAAGTGAGATTAATTACTGAAAGTAATTAATTTAATAGAGTAATTAATTAAATATAATTAAGGATCATTAATTAATATAATTAATGATGTAATTAAGATTGATTAATTAATATGAATTAATCATTAATAAATGATTAAGTATAATAAATTAATTGTAATTAATTAAGGTTAAATGTAACTAATTATGGTTAATTAATTAATGAAGTAATTAAAGGTTAATTACTGTATTTGGTTTAGAGTAATTAATTTTGTGAAATTAATTAAAGTATAATTAATCAGGATTGATTAATTAAGATGGTAAATTAGAGGTTGGTTAATTAATTAATTTGTAATTAATTAATGATGATGTAAGAAAGATTTATATTGTGATAATAATTAATTCAATTTATTTTAAATTAATTAAAGATGATGTAATTAATTTAATTCATTTTAAATTGATTATAGATGGTAGGATTATAAGTCATTGCTTATAGATCGTTGATATTGGTTACCTTGAATGGTTTGAATCTCATTTATGAGATTAGTAATGTTGAATGATATGGATGCATTGTTGCATTGTGATATTGATATGGATTATCTTTTGATAGTGATAAATATGGATTATCTGTGGTTATGATAATGATAATTATCTGTTGTGAATCTATGAATTATCTATCTGTGTGTATATAGATAATGTAATTGAATTATTTTAAACTCTAAAACAACTTGGACCAAAAAGAAACTCTTTGATTTCGAAGAGACCGGGATCGGGTTTCCATATTTAGATATCCGAAAACCACATCGACCCAAATTAACGATAGGTCGTGAATCTTATGTGAAGAGTAAAGACTTGAGGTTTAAGGGCTATACGTCAGTATAACTCTGTTGGTGATTCCGTAATGAGTTTGACGGAATAGTACTTATAGCCTCGAGATAGAGATTCAGAGTGCAAGGGTTATCGTCATTAACTCTGAGGGTGATTCCAAAATAAGTGTAACGAGATAATGCCTTCGGTTTCATTCGAACCCGGAACGAACTTGTATGGATTGAATGCTATCAGAACATCGTCAGGTGGACGATAAACATTCTAAGAGATGTGTTCACTAAAGGTAATCGTAGCCTCAAGCCTCATCAACCGGGAATGGCTAAAACAGGGGAGGTGCAGCAAGGCTTCGTGGGTAGCTCCCACTGGAGAGCAAGATTGATCCCTGTCAAGAGGTCCCTTTTTATTCGGCTTAGTAGGCAGTTGGATATGCGCACTAACTGCGGGGTTGTCTTGTTCGGAACTATTCAGTAAGGAATGGGTCCGGCTTTGTGTTGCAGGGGAGCGGGCGTACACCTCGGTACGTTGATCTAGGCCACGTACTGTGACGGGCGGTACCTTAGTAGCCCAGCCATTGTATGGAATCCAAAATCCAATAAGTGCCAACGGTTTTCATTGTATTACCCACTTTTGTGGCTAGTAGCTGGAATTTAATCATGTAACAATTTCGGCTATTTCATATTTACTTGAAAACCCTAGACCTATTATAATATCACTGGATTTCCTATCAAATATTTTGGTTAACCTAAGGTAAAACCTTTTCCATGTTTATGTATGGGAAGTCTTACGTGATACCTTTCTTTCTAAAGGTTTTTGAAATTAAGCAACTTTAACCTGTTACTCACACCAGACCCATGTCTGACCCGGAGTTTATCTTTGTTTTCATAAACTCTTGGGTACTCAAATTTTTACAAGTAGCCAAGGGATTCAGGTTAGCTTTGATGAATTTTGGAGGAGCAATGGAGCAGGAGGTTTCTGCGTTAGATATTAGTATTCCGCTGTGTGCTCTGTGATTGTCTCTGAGATTGTAATGTGTTGTAAATACTAGTCAAGTGTTTATAACTGTCTAGTATGTGTTGTATTATCTGTATACTCTGATAGTGGTTGTAAATTATGTAATATTTTATGCTATTAATATAATTTATTCGTTCCTCTATTTAGATTCTGATGTGTTGTTTCTTCTTCTTTTCTTTCTTTCTCTTGGAGATATGGAAGTTGGGTCATCACAGTTTCCAAAATAATGGGCGTAAAAAAAAATCCTAGCTTCCAAATCACATAATTTATGTCAAAAAAATTCATTTCCAAAATTATTATATAAATACTGGTTTGTAAATTCCAATCTATTTTCAAAACCAAATATTTTCTCAAAATCAATTATACCTAAAAATGATTGCGAAGCATAAAGCCATCCCTTTAAAACCTTTAAACTATTTATTTCTATTTGAAAGATCCAATTTACCTTTTGAAATTTATTATTCTATATATATATATATATATATATATATATATTTTTATAAAAGATGTTACTAAGTTAAAAACATTTAAACTATATTTTACTCAAAACATTTCAAAACCTAATTACATATTAGTATAATTCAAAATAGTCTTATTCATTTACTTAATAAAAAAGTTTCAAACTTGTTTAAATTATATTACTTCATATTAAAAATACAAAACTAAACTTATATACTTTATCAAATAATTTATACTTTTCAAAATTACTTATCTTTGAAAATTAAACCTCGATTTGGAAGTGTTCGAACATTTAAAATAGTCGGTGAAATCAAATTTCAAATCCAAGAGTTGGAAATCAGCCATAAATCCGTAAATCAATTTTAATAGATAGAGTTATATCAAATCCAAAACTCAAGGACTGAACACCGGGTTCATTTCAAATCATTTCAAATATATATACATAAATCTTTCAAATATCAAATCATATTTCAAAATTTGAAATCAAAATTGGTTTTGCAAAATCACTCCCATAGCAAATCTACTAGAGTGGCCTCTCCCCCACTCTAAAACTCGAAAATCAATGTCGATGATGCATGCACTCATCACCGAAATTATTTTCCAGCGACATAAGTGAGTTCCAGACTTCTATTTTCTTGAAAACTTCTTTGAAATTTCTTCGAAATCATTGGGATTCATTTGAACTCACTTAAAACATTCTTATTCGAAAAATACTTTTAAATAACACTGTTATATATTTCAAAATCTTGAAAACCATTTCAAAATACTGGAATTCAATCTCTTGAATTTCAAATTAAAACCCTTTAGTTATAAATCATTTTTATAAAAATCAATTTCTTATATAATTTTCAAAATTTCAAATCCTTTTGAAACTTCAAATTCTCGTTTTTAAAAGGGATATAATTCTTATCGAAAACATTTTCACTTTTATAATCATACTTATCAAAATAATAACTTCGATATATAAAACAATTTAAAAAATACAATGATTTTTCACAGGAAAAACAAAGATAGGTTTTAAATTAGAAGGACTCTAATCAAACAGAATTCTGATTCAAAACTTACAAAATAGAAGATGGGTATACTTATACAAATCGCGAGCGACCTTAACCGGGTCAACCGTGACTTCAAGAATAAGGTCAATGTAGATTTTCGAGGAAAATCATTATTCGACCGCAAGAGATGGTGATATCTAAACCAAGGATATAGAAATCTTTGGTGAATAAATGCCAATTGTAAAGGAGTTTCACCCCTTTACAAATCAATCAAAGATTGGTGGGATCGCCGATGTTTATAGAGATCATTCGAAGTGGAGTTATGGGACACTCCAGAATCAAGAACACGAATATGGAGAGAAGATAATGGATTTTGGAACCGCAGGGAACGTTCCAAAGTCCAAGGAAAACCAAATCAAAGAGGAAGAAATTGAAGCTCGAACAAAAGTGATTCTGCAAATAAATTTACTATACATGCTAAGTTTGCCTAGAGCTAAAGCTTTGATACCAATTGTAACGACCCGATATTTCAACCATCCGCATCCGCACATGCCGGACATAAATTGCTCAAAATATTAGATTGTTAATTTAATTTTGGCAAAACTCAGCATATAAAGTAAATAAATCAATCACAAAATCACAGACACAGAGTAATATAATAATAATGCAGCGGAATGGATAAATAGTAGTTCATGAAGCTACTATATAAACATCAGAGTTAGAAATAAATTACATCAGAATATCTCAAATACAGTGAAGACTCCAATACAAACTGATGACCTCCCTGAACAAATCAACCGAAAAAGTTGAAAGCTGAATCGATAGTTGGATCTCCAAGCAAAGCTCCAAACTCTAAAGGTGAGTCTCAAATGCTGTATCACTCAGTTTGACCCGAGCGTAAAGCAAACACAAGACACTCGAGTCAAGATTTACATTCTTTTATTGATAAATTCAAATCAAGTGAAATATCAACTGAAATACAAGTAACTTAAAGGATGTTTGGGATAACCATCCTCTAAGGATCCGTGGAACTATGTACAATGTAGAATTATACGTTGTTAACAACAAACATCATAATAACACCGCGGTTGTTTCAAGTTAAATTATACTTTTAAACCAAAATTCATTTCCATTTAAAAATATATCTATTTCCAAAATAGTGTGTATATATATTAAAATAATTAATAAAGTAAAGTATTTATAATTTCCTCAGGTCTCACAAACAGATTCAAATCAACTCAAGTTCCAACAAATTTATTCAAAGCTCAATTCATAAATTCAGTTCAGTTTTCAATAAACCATTTAAATTTTCAATATGTTCAAAGCTTTAAATATATTCCATGACTTCAAAACAAATCTCGATCATTTCATATATATCAAAATTTTATTCCATTATTATTTAGTTCTGAAAAATCATTTAAAAAAATCAAATAACATTTAAATAACCTTAAATTTCATTAATCTAAATATTTCCGTTGATTTATTTAAACTTGGAATATCCATTTATCCCTTTTAAATCAACATCAAGTTATAAATTCCTATCTTAGAATTTCAAATTCTATAATTTCAAATCGATTTAATTAAATAAAATTCTCATTTGAATAATAAATTTCCATCAATTATATTTTATCTTCCTTAACTTATACAAATAATTAAAAAATCTATTTAACAATATAATACTTAGCATATTATATATTAATTAAATCAAACTTTTACTAAATCAAAGTTTATTGTTAGATCTACTTTACATTAAAACATATTTATATATATATAGAAACAATTTCAACATTTAATAAAATCATATATATTTCATTTCAAACCATAGAAATCATTTCAAAATATGTATACATATACATATACATATACATATATATATATATGTATATATATATATATGTAGACCAACAGTGTTTGTATATAACTTTCCATCCCATGGTCAAGTGCTATGGATATTTATCATTTGAATCCGTAATTTAAATATGTACGGGTAGATATCATTTCAACCCACAATCCCAAATACAAATCAAATGAAAATTGTTTGGATTTATCATTTCAACACATAACGATTTTTTCCTATTCTAAAGTCCATTCAGGTATGTATCATTTCAACCCATAGTGAATTCTGTACTAACAGGAAACTTGCAGAGTGATAACAGATAATAAAAGATATAACAACAGGCATATATCATCAATAACAATATAATATAAACAACAGGATATGGTATCATATCCCACAAGTGAATAGTTACAGATAATAACATATATAACAATCATTAAATAATTAACAGTTCAAACTATCGGCATATTTCAATTGTCCTTTCAATTGAAATCAAATTTAATAAATATAACAACGTTTATCGTGAGTGATTGCTCACCTTTCGAGGTTAGAGAGATTAGACGATAGAGTGAGTCACGAATCAAGGCACGAATTCCGAAACAAAGTTAGATGGATAAGGATTTGACGTACAAGCTGATAAACACGGAATCGATGAAGCAAGTGGAATTAGTTTGATAATGGAAATTTTATAAATAAAAATATTATCATGAATATTATTACCTTAAAAATCAATATTTTAAAACTTATATAAACTTAGCATTAAAACGTCCCAAAACTTCTTATATAAACTACATATAGATACATTTATTTATTTAAAATAAACTCTATACATGTACACAAATATAAATTCATGTAACAGATAATGTAAAATATGTATACTAGCTAAAAAATATCATTGTGTATGATACAAATATATAAATAAACAACTTTATATGTAAGAACAGAGCCATCAGGCAGAACTTATGGTATAATATTATATAGAATAGTACTTTATAAAGAAAAAGAAATTATATATATATATAATTCGCATATTATAAGTAGCAATTAAAACTTGTATTTATATAAACTACTAAAATGTTGCAACCAGACCAAATAAAACTTATATAATTCATCCTCTGTATATACAAAATCTGTGAACTACAAAAATGTGAATTAAAACAACAGACATAATAGACCAGACATACATATCATACTGCGACATATAAACATAGTAATATAAACTAATATAACCACTCGCTTCTAACTCGTATTCTTATACAACTATATAACTAAAATACAAATACAAAAGAAAAAATATAGTTTATAGAACTAGACATATATCTCGCAGTTCACATACCACACATACCTATAAACAAGAATGTACATAAAATCAACTTGATTTGTAAATTGTATACACTTATTGTAACATCCCATCTTTTCGCACGCTTTAAATCGACGATAAACCACACACGTCAGACTTTAAACATACAAAACGGTGGATTGTTTTGGGGTAAATAAGAAAAAATGAGAAAGAAATAAAACAAAACAGAATCTCATAGCAGAAGGATAAAATACAATAACCAAATATACCGTTCATAAAACTATTTACAAAACATTTGATTCTTCTTTATACAATAAATATCAAAGTTCACATACCAATAAATACCAATGCAGCGGAATACAGTGTGTAATGGAACCATATAATATATATTATAATATATAATAATAATAATGAAATCTTCGTCTTCGTCCTCCATAAATAAAGTCTTCGATCCTGAAATGCTCAGACTGACCCGAGCGAATTGAAAAGACAAAACACTCGAGTCCGAACAAAAAGATCTTATGTGAGTTAAATCAACATAAATAAATATGAGTGCAATAACTCAAGAGATTGTAACGACCCTGAATTTTGGCCTTGTTTATTTTAATAAACATTTGATATGATTAAATAAAATGTGAATTGATTATTTTTAAAATGAATATGATTTTGGGATAATTGCCAATTGTTTATATAAATTTGTATTTTAAAGGGGAGTTTGATTTTGGAAATTTAAATAGAACTTTTTAATAATATTGACCTTATGTAACTAAATTAAAATACTGTACTTTGTTTACATTTGAAAATATATTATGGATGATAATATTTAAAATTTAAAATATAATTCTAACAAAATAAAATATAAATGTAGAACATAAATCAAATATGTGTTTATAACTTAATTTAAATAAGTGATAGCACAGTACAAATGAAAATGAATGCAAATATAAGTAAGAAAATTTATTTTGAAATATAACTTGTATATTGACAGTTAAATATAAAGTACTAATGTAAAATTTAAAATAAGGATTAATCAGTTAAAACTTTATACAACATAACTTAATAATCTAAAATAAGAACGAAAGTATAAGATTCAAAGTAAAGTAAAATAAAATCAAATACAATGTAAAACCAAACTTTAACTATCATGTATAACTTATATAAATTAGAAGTTAACTAAACAAAATATTTTCATTTACAAATTGACAACAACTATATGTATATTAATTATTCAAGTTAGAAACAATAAAACAATTTATTGTTACAAGCAAACCAAAGTAAATATACATCTGACCCAAACATGATTATTTTTCAAGTAAGCAATTCATAAAACAAGAATAAGTTTTACACCATATTTTCTCATATAAATTTAAACATAGGATATACAATAATAAAACAAATGTTGCAAAGGGTATGATCCTCATTTATAAAGTGCAAACACAACCTCACATATTGTTTTAATACAAATATCTGTAAACTTGAAAAAAAAAAAGGAAAGAAACCTGATTAACTAAGGAAGCAAACTCAGTAAACATAATAATGTGAAACAAGACTTAGCAACACAATCATTCAATGCTACTCTGAGTCGAGCACATTTTTGTGTTCATTTATATTTGCACAAATCTTTATCTTTTATCTTTTACAGTGAATAGACCTGATTAACATTTGAAAACAGAGATAGTATGTATTGTTAGTACATGCTGTCAGTATATAATTATGTATTATGTGTACCTGTAGGTAATTATGCAGGCAAAGTTAATAAACATCTATGTATTTATAAGGTTATGTGTAGACAATAGTACATTGACATTAATGACTTAGCATCTCAGCCGAATTCAAGATCATAAAAAAAAAAAAGAGTAGAAGCTTGCCTGATAAAACAAAATTGAACAGTAGCAGATAACACCCAACCAAGTCAAAACCTCTTCCATTCATATTCATATATTATGTGTATGCATCCTTTATTTGATCAGTAGCATAGTATACCTAAGAAATATATAAGAGTAAAACAGTAACTGTAAGAAGAAGAAAATATAAAAGGGGAAAACAGAAAGAAAAGGGAAAAGATGCAAGTAAACTCTGATTTTATTCAAGCTTCAAACTGCAGGCATTTATTAACAACCATGCCTTGTTCAAACAATTGTTTTGGTGAGTAAACATCAAGATTTAAATTTTTAGTTTATTTAAATTCAAATAAGTTGATTTCATTTATTTATGGAATGGAACCAGTGATGGGTGAGTAGGAGTTTGTGAATATCTGGGTTATGCTCTGTTGTTTCTCTGTGATGGATGCAGACCATATAGTTGATGTTAACACTCATGTTATTTTTATTTAAACCTTTGTTAGCTTGTTTTCCTAACAAACAAGATGTTGAGAACATTAAACCAGACTTTGGAAACAAAAAAAAAAGTTAAGAAAACTATTTAATGAAGGTTAAGTTTTCAGGAAGTCAAGTAAGAAAACTAATAAATTAAATTTTGTAAGAGCTGATTCAAGTTTGCAGCTTTAACATTTCAGTTTCAACAGAATTTGGCTTGTGAGTAAACACAATTTTTAAACCTTTAAGTTAATCAAAATCAGTTCAAACTTCATTTATAATTTGGTTTATGCATGCTTTAGTTTGGATTAGGACTGGGTGATGTTCTGTATTTGGTACAGGTTGAATATTTTTGTGAAAAACCTTAAATTATCCTTATGTAAATCATTGACAAGCTTTGATTTTTAAACAAAATATGATGGTAAACTTAAATAAGATTTTTAAAAGTAGATTACAGTCATTTTCCTCAAGCATGTGACTGTAACAATAATGTAAAGGAAAAATCAAGTGATAATTTAAAATATTTGATTGTTGCAAAACATTGATTCAAGCTTATATATTGAATTCTTATAGCAAAATATGATTTTTAAAACAAATAGAAAGATTTTTAGTGTAGTAATGAAGGAGCAGTACTCAAGTGAATGAAACTTGTATTTTTATCAATATCTAGTGATTTAATTAACTATAAATGCTCAAATTTGGATTGAAGCAAACTTAAACATCGATGAGCACGTAAAAATTATCAGATAATTTTTATATAAAGTAAATTAAGGGATTGGAATCAATGTAGGGTTTTTGCCCAAAATTTTAACCTGCTAGTAAATGCGTCGAGTTCGCCATTCTTGTGTGACCGAGCTGTTTGAAACTTCAGGAAATGGAAAGGTGGGGTGTTGTCGAGGTGCAGTCAGAAGTTAGGGACTTCCGGTGGTCATGGCGGCGGTGACGAGGTCGATTCGTCCTATCAGTTGAGTTTTAAAATTTAGTCAGTAAGCAAAGTTTCGTTTAAATGGGTTGAAGCGAAGTTTGAGTTTGATTTCCTTTTGTTCGTGAATTACGTGACTTGTCGGCGAGGTGGGGGTTCGCCGGAGGTTGTTGGTGACGCTGTGCACGTGCACAGCGTGGAGGAGGACGTCGAACGTTGGTCAGTGATGATCCTTCGAGTCGAGCACGAGAAAATAGGTTAGGGGCTTCGGGTTGAGTGCGAGTTTTCTGGGTGGAACCTGATGTATGTTGTCTTCTCATTTTAAACTAAAAAAAAAAATATAAGAAGAAGAAGAAGAAGGGGAGCGTACTGGAAGACCCGGGGAAAAGTGAGAACGACTCGAAGTAAACACGGTATTTCTTAGGGGGAGACTCGGGTTTCTTATAATCCTCAGGAAGAAGTATATTAATAATAAGATTTTGTGAACCTTGTTTTTACAGTAACCTGTCAGAATGTTTAACAGATTTAAATACCAGTTTTAAGTTATTAGGCTAATAAGTAACAATGTATTTCACATTTAATTATTGTTTTAATAATTAAGTTAAGTATGGAAGGGATTAACATTAAAGTTTGTAGCCCATACTATTTTCAAAATTTTAAAGAAGACTTTTAATGTTTAATCAATTTGAGCAAATTAATGTCAATAAACTATTTTAAAGATAAAATAAATAAATAGTTAATTGAGAATAATTACTTTACAAGTGTAATTAAGGATTAGGTAATGATTATGTGATTAATAAAGTGTAATTAACTACTTATGATAATTAATGAATGAATTAATAGTTAATTAATTAAGTAATTTAATTAAGAATAAATTAACAATTTACTAAGTAATTAGTACTAAATAAATGAATAATTATGTTTTATTAAGATGTTAATTTATAATTAAAGAATAGTTAATAAAGTATTTAAGGTTAAACAAATTGATTAAGTGTTGAGTGATTAAGGAAAAGCTAATTAAGTAATCAAGTAATTAAGAAATTTATTTCTTATCAATGAAGTTTAATGAGAATTGTTTAAGTTAATTAATCAAGTTTAATTAATTTAAATAATTAATTGATGATGTGATAAGTAACTTTACTTGGAGAAGTAATTAATGATAATGACTGGATATAATTGAATAAGGATGATTTGATAATGGAAGTAATTGAGTATAATTACTTTGTGCAAGTTTAATCAAGGGATTGATTAAAGGAAATCAGATGAGAAGTAAATAAGTGATGTGATAAGAGTAATTAAAGGTGATTGATTACTGAATAGTATTAATCAGGGGTGATTAATAAATATAGTTTAATTGAAGATTTAATTACTTAAGGTAATTAATTTAATATAGGATAATGAAATGAAATGTAATTAGCAATCATTAAATAATGAAATTAATAATGAAAGATTAAAGAGAAATTAATTGGTGAAATTAAGAAGTAATGTAATGTATGTAATTAAAGGTTAATTTCTAAATTTGGATAAGATAAATAATTTGGAAATAATTAAGAATGATTACTTGAATTTAATGTTAATTTATCAAAGTATGATTAAGTGAAATGGATTTATAAATTGATTGATAATTGGTTAATAGTTATATAAGCAAGAATTATAATGGTTAAGTAATTAATTTAATTTACTTTAAATTAATTAGAGATGCAAGTAATTAATTTAATTCATTTTAAATTAATTATAGCTGATATGATTGCTTATATATGGATGGATGATATTGTTTACTCTGAATGGTTTGAAATTCCCAGCATGAGATAAATGATGCTGTGTGAAATGTATGCTTGATTGTAGTATGTTAATAATATGGATTATCTGTTATGATTGTTTATCTGTTATGGTGATAATGTTGATTATCTATTGTGATACTATGAATTTCCTATCTGTGTGTATATGGATAATTGAGATTGAATTGTTTTAAACTTTAAAACAACTTGGCCCTAAAAGACACGTTTTGGATTTCGATGAGACCGGGATCGGGGTTCCACATTTGGGACATCCGAAAACCACATCGATCCAAATTAACGTTAGGTCGTTAATCTGATATGAAGATGAAGGTTTAGAATGCAAGGGTTGTCGTCGTTAACTCTGAGGGTGATTCCAAAATGAGTGTAACGAGATAATGCCTTCGGTTTCGTTCGAACCCGGAACGAACTTGTATGGATTGAATGCTTTCAACACATCGTCAGGCGGGCGATAAGCATTCTAAGAAATTTGTCCTCTAAAGGTAATCGTAGCCTCAAGCCTCATCAACCGGGAATGGCTAAAACAGGGGAGATGCAGCAAGGTTAGGTGGGTCATGCCCAAGCAGGACAAGATATTTCCCCTGTCTAGATGTCCCTTTTTATTCGGCTTAGTGGGTGGTTGGGCGCGCCAACCACGGGGTTTATCTTGTTCGGGACTGTTCAGTAAGGAATGGTTCCGGCCTTGTGTTGCAGGGGATGAAGGGAGTAATCCTCGGTACGGTGATCTAGGCCCCGTACTGTGACGGGCGGTACCCCAGTAGCCCTGCCATTGTATGGAATCCATTTTCCAATAAGTGCCCACGGTTTTGATTGTATTACCCACTTTTGTGGCTAGTAGCTCGAATTTAATCATGTAACAATTTCGGCTATTTTCTATTTACTTGAAAACCCTAGACACTATTATAATATCACAGAATTTCCTATAAAATGTTTTGGTTAGCGTAAGGTAAAAACTTACCCGTATTTATTTGTGGGAAGTCTTACGTGATACCTTTATTTTCAAAAGTTTTTTTTTTCAAGTTAAACAATCTTAAACTGTTTACTCATACCAGACCCATGTCTGACCCGGAGTTTATATTTTGTTTTTCATAAACTCTCGGGTACCCAAATTTTTACGGGTAGTCAAGGGATTCAGGTTAGCTTTGACGAATTCTGGAGGAGCAATGGAGCAGGAGGCTTCGGCGTTGTAGATATCTATCTAGTCCTACTGTGTTAGTTAGAGTATGTTGTATTTGAGATGTATGTAGTGACTGATGTATATATAACATTGTCAAATGTAAAATATTGTATAACTCTGATATATGTAAACTATGAGATTGTTATGTGATGTATTATATTTTATTCCATTCCGCTGTGAGATTCTGATGTTGTTCTTTCTTTCTCTTTCCTTTCTATTTCTACCTCTTTCTTTCTTCATGATGATACGTCTTTCTGGTAGTAGAAGGGCGGGTCGTCACAGAGATGCTCGGGATTTACTTCTCTTAAGGATCCATTAAACTATTTACTATGTTGTATATTTCGCTATTATAATAGTGTCTAATTGTAAAATAAACTTACTTTTAAATAGCGTTAAGGCTTTACATTTTCCACCGTAACACATTTATATATTCCCATAGTCTATACAGTACAGTAATCTCCCCCGTACCGGGCGTCTTCAGAGGGCACTCCATAGGTATGGTACAAAAAAAAATTGTATAAGGCGCGCTAGGGTAGGTGACACGACACATCTAGGCAATGGCATGGTAGATATACCAATTGCTATCCGGGCTGGTGTAACACATAGCCGCCGCTACTGCCCACCTCGAACAAACACCCCAAAATCAAAAAAAATAAAGGTGGACACCGAATAAATCCAAAGTCAAAGTATAGTATCGAAGAGATGTGTCCGATAAAGGGTGCTACCCCCTTGGCCCGAGAATCGCTCCTATTTTAGCCACCTTATGCCAACTCACGGGAGTTGGGTCCACGTTCTTACCTCAAAGGAAACGTCGCCACCATCCTACTTCATTCTGGAATCTCCACTGCGTACACGGTTGTTAAAGTGGTTTTCGACGTTGGCAGAGAGTATGACAACTTCCGATCCCGTTCTCTTCAACAACCAATCGTTATTATAACACCGCGGTTATTTCGAAATAATTTATACTTCAAAACCAGAATATAATATCCTTTTCAAAACCATATAAATATGATATCATTTATATTTTAAAACCCCAAATCAATGTGATATCATTTTTATTTATAAATATCCCTTTTCCCAAATCATAATATTTTCAAATATATATCTTAAACCCCATAGCTTTGAAACCGAATTTCTAATACTTAAATGGTTTAAGTATTTAAACCGCTTTGCAAAACAAAATAGCTTTTTAAATTTCACAAATAAATTCCAAATATAGGTTTAAATTCCTAAATAAACCATTTCAATTATTTCAAAGCTTTAATTATTCCACCATTTCGAAACTTATTCTTTGATAATTTCATATATATCAAATTCAATTACTATTATTTAGATTTGAAATGTTTACTTAATAAATCAAATATTATTTAAGTAAAACCTTTAAACTTTAAATAATAGGATATTCTCTCAATTTAATTAACTTGATAATATTCATTTAAATCGACTTGATATTCATTTAAGTCCTCTAAACCAAAATCCAGTTATAAAGATCATACCTTTAAAACCCAAAGTAATTAAAATTTCAAATAAATTTTATTCGAGGATAATTCTTAAATACCTTATTTCAAAGCAAATTCATATTTATCTTCCAACATTTATTGTATTTAAGACATTATAAACTCCATAAATAAATTTAAATAAATACTTAACCGTATTATATCTAAATAAAATTGAACTTTTATTTTTAAACTTCTTTTATTTTTTAAATCATATTTATACATAGCTTAAACTCAAGCGTTTAACTATATATAAAAATAATATCAAAAATCAATACTCATTTAAACCAAATTCTTTCCGAAACCATAGAAAAATCATTTAAAAGATAATTATATATACACACACACACACACCGCGGTGCCTGTATAAAATTTCCGTCCTATGGTCAAGTGATATGGATATTTATCATTTCAATCCGTAATTTAAAATAAAAATTACGGTTATATATAATTTCAAACCGCAATCCCAAATGAAATGAAAATGCATAATAACTTGCAGTTTATAACAATATATGTTTAACATCCATTCTCCAATATCAACCATCAACCATTTATCACAATCATCATTGAAATTCAAACAATCCATCAATATATAACAGGTGGTAATAACAGGTATCAACTATCAGTTTATATTCAAAAATAAATTAAAACCGTTTAACTGGCAGTTTATACGTAATAAAATAAATAACAATTTAACTGGCAGTTAGTTTGCAATAATGAATTTAATAACAGTTAATTAAATAAATGCAAATTAATTGAGATAATGATGAAATATATGCCAAACAGCTATAAATAAATTTCAAATCACATCATAAATGAATTTAACAAACATAAGAGATCTTAGAAATTGTGAGTGGGTTAGAACACTCACCTTTTGAATTTAAATCCGATTTAAACCCAAAAATTGGACAGTCTCCAAATTCGTCCAAACTAGCGTCAAAAGATCCGGAATTTCAATATGATCCTAACAAAAGAAACCACGCATTAATCTGAGTCCGTATGCGAAAGTTATTCGAGTTAAACCGTTTGAAAACAAAAATTAAATTAAAACAAAACTAACCTTAATTAATAGCCACGTCACTGCATCTACTGTTCTCTCTCTCACGTGTTCAAACGAAGCTTCCAGTAACATCACATACGAACCCTAGTGGCTGCCTCAAACTCACGCACGATTTCAAACGACCGCGAGCACCTATCGCCGTCGTCACGTAGGCCGACACCTGCCGCAACCTCAATGAGCCTCTTCACCACCCATCGACCGCTCGTGCACGAGTATAAAACAGCAGCCACCACGGTAATGAAACCCTAGTTGAATTTTAGCCCACGATCCAACCATCAACTAGCCGAACGAACCTCAACGATGAGTTACTCTCATCGATCTCCACCCATCCATACCCGTGAATTACAGATCGGTCGAAGTTGATCAACCATGAACGAATGGCTGAGAATCTTTCTCAAATTTCTGGTCAAATGAAAAAATGAATCGAAAAACGAACACTACAGGTGAATTACTCTAGTCGAGAGCTTCAACATATATTTTCTTCAGATTTTTCCAAGGACTTTGAAATTTATGCTTTGGATTTGATTTGCAATTGGATCTGGATCTTGAGTTTGTTTGTCTGCCATTGAGGAGGAGAGAGTTGAGATGTATATATGGACAAATGAGAATTAGGGAGGCTAGGGTTTATAGCAGGATATTTATAGGCAGAATTGAAAATAGAATATATGGATAAAACAAATATACGCGCTAACGCCAAAGTGGCCCAAAAAGCCCGTTTCGACTTCAGAACGAAATTGTGTCAACCCGTATATCAAAATAGATGTTTTAAAATATTTTAAATGCGATGGAACAGGTTTCACAATCAAATCCATCATATGAAGAAGTTATGCTAAAATCAATAAATTTCAAATTGATTTCAATTGATTTCAAGGCGTTTCAAGCCCATACGATCAAACGACAAACCCGATCGCTACGAAACTTGAAATTCTATAATAATTCATTGTTACGGATCCGTTGAAACTGGTTTCGTCAAAATCCGAGGCCGTGGCAAAAATGGCTATTTTTATATTAATTAAATAATTTAATAATTGATTAATTAAATCAAACTTCCCATTTAAATTCTAAAATCGACAAATTTATCACCTTTATATCTCTCAAACATTTACAATGATTTTAAACAAGTTT
Organism: Allium cepa; assembly: GCA_030765085.1. Lineage (NCBI taxonomy): Eukaryota > Viridiplantae > Streptophyta > Magnoliopsida > Asparagales > Amaryllidaceae > Allium > Allium cepa. The sequence continues at coordinate 63,269,096 of CM060931.1, forward strand.
AGATGTCAATTTAGAGTTGATTAATTTATCCATTCCAGTATTAACTTTCAATTTTCATTATATTCCGAAATTTAATTAAACTTTCAATAATTCTATTAAATTTTACTTTCTCTCTATTATTCAATTCATTACTATCAACTGGATGAAATTAACATTGGATTCAAAATATATTACATTGGATATCCTCACATTCCCTCTTTATTTCAATTAACGTAAAATTTTAAACATTTTATTTCATTTGTTTTCAATAAATCCAATTTATTAAAATAAAAATTCTAAATCTTGATTCCCATTCTTTTTATTCAGTCACTCATTATCTTATGGGTAAAGTCAACCTTACTGTAAATCCAGTTTGCCTAATGTTTTCCAGAAATCAACTAAATTCATATTAGTGTAGTATTTAATTATGTTAAATTCCAATGGATTTAGATCTATTTCACTAATTCAATAAATAGGTAAACAATTAGTAATTATCCCAAATTTCCCAATTGTTTCCCATTCATATTCTATTATCAAATGATGCACAATAAAATTACTTACCTAACTTTGACTATATCACATTATAGTTTACTGTGTATTATTACATCAATTCATATAACTTTAAATTTATTTCCTAATTCTACAAATTTCAATCAAATAAAACCTTACAAATGGGTTTCCATTAATAGGTTTTACAGTAAATTAGTTATTATTCAACTTGCATAATATTTAGTTCCAATTGCTGCAATAATTACGCTTATTAAAAATTGGATTTAGATGGAATGATTTGTTTGTCTTTCATTAAACTATTATATTAAAAAATCCAGCCTTTCTTTGCATTAACTTCTATTTGCATTTATATTGTAGTTGTAAAATTTATTTATTATAACTAGAACTCAATTAATTCATTCAAATAGGTTTTATTCCTTTATTTTATCTTATGACTAAAATATGCGTTTCCGTTGCAAATTACATTTACTCTTTCCAATTATAGTTCTTACCCATATAAGTACGACAATTATTTTCATCTAAATGTAATTGTTTTCCAATATATTAATAAACTTTATTTCCATGCCTTAAAATACAACAAACTGTCCAATACGAAATTTTTTTAACATTATTTACAAATATTACCTTAATTAACATTAATTATTGCAACTGATTTCAATTTTTAAATTAACAAACTACCTAAATAGGCAACATACAATAGTCGTTACTCTAACTTTAAGTCTCATTAATAAGCTTTTATTACTCAAAATCAAAGATCCCATTTATTATCATTAATTGGACTTTCATCTACAATTTATTACGTATTATTCTATCAATAGATAAAATCTTGAATCTATTTCCCAAATCTATTTATTTCAATCAATTAAAACTTCACAATTGCTTAAATTAATTTGGATCACACTACATTTATTATTTATCAACTCGCTTAAACCTTACTCCTAAATTTACGTTCAGTTACTATTGAGCAATATTATTTCATTGGTAAATTTAAATGCCTACTTTTATTTACTTATTCTAACTTTTACCCAAATGTAACAATTTACACTTTCCATTATTATAACAATTTGAATGCCATTCTAGTCATATACTTTTATTAATAATTCACCAATTCAACATCCCCATTTGTTTCTTATATTAAACTTAAAACCAAGTATGCCAATTTACACTATTTCAATTAATTGCAATATAAATTTTAAATTGTAAATTTTAATTACCATTGATACATCTAATTTCTACATTCGCTCCCATATAAAGTAATAAGATTTTTATTTCCTTCTAAATTTAAATTAAAATCTTATTAATTTAATTCGTTTTAAACATCGAATTTTTACGGGACGTTACACTCTCGCTCACTCAAAACTTTTCGTCATCGAAAAGAAAAAGAAGGGAAAAGAGGAACTTATAAATCAATATATATTATTCAAATATTATTCATAACACAAATTTTACAGAGTATGATAATTTATATAAAATATATAGATTTATAATCAATTAAATCTTTTATATTCAAATTTATAAAGTTTGGAAACATTTTCAAAATATTTTCTAAGTCCAAAATTTTACGAAAAATTTCGAAAGAGTCTCCTTTGTATGGAGAGGCTTGGGAGAAAATATAATATCAATATAACAATATAAACATATATTTCAAAATAATATATATCCCAACATGGGAAAACAATAATAACGCTATAAACCGTAATATGAAAACGTACATATTAGTCGGGCAATTAACGCTTTATTTTATGGAACCAAAAGCAGTAGCAATTGCTTCCATAGCCTGCATTTCACTTATATAATCCAAAAGAGTTAATAATTATATAAAATGAAATATTTAGCATTGTTTCAATCAATAACAAACAAATCCATCAATCACTAGCAACAAAGCATACAAACATCATATAAAAATTAACCCACATCAATCATTCATTCATATCAAACAAAATAAATAGTTGTTTGGGTTCAAAACTTCAAATCGTACGGAATGAAAATTAAACTACTAAGTGTACCCTTCACTCAACAGTCTTAGGTGAAACTAAATAGATTATTCATTCATCCAAACAATTTTTAAAGTACCCTTTCCCAAACAACCATAAACCAAATAAACATCAACAATTTCAAACACAGTTTTAGTTTATCCTTAGTAATTCCATTCATACATTTGTCGTTTGATTTCCTTTTTATCCATATACTGGTTTATCCTTTTACTTTACATTTACTTCTTACAACCTTTTACTTTTATTCATTGGTTTTGTGTTTATTTTAATTATTCCTTTATTATTTACCTATCTTATTTCATTCATTAATGCCATCATTTATCAATTATTACATAATTTCATTTATTAATATTCATGCTATTTATGTTTAATTTAATTTCTTTCCACATTAATTCATTTACTAAGGTTACAATCATTTATTTATATTACTTACCTTCCTATTATTTTAAATTAGTAGCATTTCAATTATACTTAAGTTTATAACACTACAATATCAATTCTTATTTATTAAGAATTCCATTAATTACTTTCATTACCTCAAGTTAATTACTTGTGTAATATCTATTACATTTTCTTATTAACATTTTCAACTTTTATATCTTTTGGTAAGTTATATATATGCCTTTAAGAGTGTAATCGAAAGTTATCCAAGTTTTTCTCAATTCTTTTTTATTAATTAGATGTTCAATAATTCTACCGTTTACCTTATAAGTTACAATTTCAACTCTTTATTAATCTCATTTATAATTTAGCATTTCATTTCTTATTTCATTTAGAGATTTCAATTATTAGTTAAATTCCATTTCACTACACTAACTAAAACTATTAATTAATTGGAAACTTAAGAACTAAATACTGGGTTTAATTTTTAATTATTTTAAAATAATGGATAATTATATACTTACACTTATATATCCATTGGTATTTAAAATAACTAAAAATTTATATTTTTTTTATCAAAATCATTCTGTAGACGAACTGCTACAGTGGCCTTCCCACTTCGAAGCTTGAAAATGGATGTCGATGATGCATGCAACTCATCACCGATATTATTTTCCAACGACAAAGAGGGGAGTACAAAACTTATTTCTTTTCCAAAAATTCTCTAAAACAGTCCTTTCAATTTATATTAAAATATTTATATCATAAAATACTTCTAAGTAATATCACTATTATATTCCAAAATCATTCGAACTTTTCCAAAACCCCGGACTTAAGTTCTAAGTTTCCAATTTGACTTATTTTATTTTCAATCTTATTTTAACTATTATTTATAAATTTCGTTGCCTAACAACCAATATATTACAACCAAATATAATCTTTTTTTAAAAAGATTTATTTTATATATAGAAAATGTAATACGAAAAATTATTTCATTCACCTATATTAAAACAAATATTATGTTAGTCTGTCCTATTAAGTGTTTAGAAATCCCTATTGATGTCGTAGCGTCCCATGCACCAACCAGAATTTATAAATACAAAACAGAACAAATTAACACAATATTAAAACCTTTTTATAACACTAACAAATACGCTCTCTCATATATATAATTCAACGACTCCCATAGATTATTACTACCCTATTAGTAAAGAGTCAAACCCCACAAAGCTAAGGTTTATCGCAAAACCAAAGCTCTGATACCACATTGTAACATCCCGCCGTTTCGCACGCTTTAAATCGATGATAAACCACAGACGTCAGACTTAAAACATACAAAAGGGCGTATTGTTATGGGTTAAATAAGAAAAAACAAGAAAGAAATAAAACAAAACAGAATCTCACAGCGGAATGATAAAATATAATAATCAAATATACCGTTCATAAAACTGTTTATAAAACATTTGATTCTTCTTTATACAATAAATATCAGAGTTGACATACCATTAAATATCAATGCAGCGGAATACAGTGTCTAGTGGAACCATATAATATATAATAATAATGATGATGATGAAATCTTCGTCTTTGTCCTCTAGAAATAAAGTCTTCGATCCTGAAATGCTCGGACTGACCCGAGCGAATTGAAAAGACAAAACACTCGAATCAGAACTAAAAGATCTTATGTCAGTTACATCAACATAAATAAATATGAGTGCGGTAACTCAAGAGATGCTTGGGATTTACATCTCTTAAGGATCCGTTAAACTATTTACTATGTAGTATATTTCGCTATTATAATAGTGTCTAATTGTAAAATAAACATACTTTTAAATAGCGTTAAGGCTTTATATTTTCCACCTTAACACATTTATATATTCCCATAGTCTATGCAGTACAGTAATCTCCCCCGTACCGGGCGTCGTCATAGGGCACTCCATAGGTATGCTACAAAACCAAAATCGTATAAGGCACGCTAAGGTAGTTGACACGGCACAACTAGGCAATGGCAGGGTAGATATACCAATTGCTATCCGGGATGGTGGTAACGCATAGCCGCAGCTACCGCCCACCTCAAACAAACACCCCCAAAAGCAAAAAAAAAAGGTGTCCACCAAATAAATCCAAAGTCAGAGTATAATATCGAGGAGATGTGTCTGGTAATGGGTGCTACCCACTTGGCCCGAGAATCGCTCCTGTTTTAGCCACCTTATTCCAAATCACGGGAGTTGGGTCCACATTTTTACCTCAAAGGAAATGTCGCCAACATCCTACTTCATTCTGGAATCTCCACCGCATACACGGTTGTTAAAGTGGTTTTCGGCGTTGGCAGAGAGTATGACAACTTCCGATCCCGGTCTCTTCAACAACCAATCGTTATTATAACATCGCGGTTATTTAAAAATAATTTATACTTTAAAACCAAAATATAATATCCTTTTCAAAACCATAAATATGATATCATTTACATTTTCAAAACCCCAAATCAGTATAATATCATTTTTATTTTATAAATATCCCTTTTCCCAAATCATAATATTTTTCAAATATATATATATATATATATCTTAAACCCCATAGCTTTGAAACCAACTTTCTAATACTTAAATCGTTTAAGTATTTAAACCGCTTTGCATAACAAAATAGCTTTTTAAATTTCACAAATAAATTCCAAATAAAGGTTTAAATTCCCAAATAAACCATTTCAATTTCCATATATTTCAAAGCTTTAATTATTCCACCATTTCAAAACTTATTCTTTGATAATTTCATATATATCAAATTCAATTACTATTATTTAGATTTGAAATGTTTACTTAATAAATCAAATATCACTTAAGTAAAACCTTTAAACTTCAAATAACAGGATATTCTCTCAATTTAATTAACTTGATAATATTCATTTAAATTGTGATATTTCGGAAATTCAAACCCAATTTAAATATGATAATCTTTGTAATAAATTAATTAAAATCTGATAAAATTGTTATTTTAAACAAAAATAACAATTGTGTTGTAAATATATTGATTTTAAATAAAAATTTTATAAACAAATGGAAAATGGATTTGTTAAATTTATATGTACATATCAAATTTGATTTTTAATTTGAATTTAAAATTTTATTTGAATTTGGATTGTTAAATTGAAATTCAAAATATAGTTATTTATATCTTAAATCATACTTTGATTTTAAAAGTGTATTTCTATGATTTTATTTGGAATATAAAATTTGTTTTATATATTTTTCCTTTTAAAGAGGTTGATTTATATAAATTAAAAATGTATTTAAAAATTGAAAATTAATTATAAAAACATTTAAAAATCCATTTTGCATGAGAATTACATATGTTAATTCATGAATCACTCTAATAACATGTGTTAAGAGGATAACCAAGTTTAGTGACAAATGTTAGGAAATTTTACAAGTGCCACATTTATAAAGTATTTTCTTAAATTTTAATAAAACGAAATTTTATCTATAAAAGTTTGTTTCATCTTCTTCATCTAAAATTTCCCATCTCATTTTCTAAAAGCAAAGAATAAATCACTACTTCATCTACAAATCTAAAAAAAAAGAATCAATCTCCACTATATCAACCAAAATTAAACAAGAATTCAAATCTCATTTCAAAGTTTCTAATCTACAAGAAAAATACAAAATCCTATAAAATCAAATTCCTGTAAAAAAAATTCAAAGCTCTCCTCAGTTTCCAATCTAAAGCTCTGATTTAAATTCAAGTCGAGAAGCAAACAAGAACACCTGAATTTCAAAAGCATTTCCTCTCTGAATTTCCAGTTTAAGATCTGCAGTTCATCTTTTCCAAATTTCAAATTTTTTGGAATGTCTGCTTTTAAAAATCAGGTGAGTAAACACATAAATTAAAGAAATTTACGAAGTTAAATATCTTGCATGTGACTACTTTGATAAATTTTTGCTTGCATAATTATGTTTAAAGCTTATATATATATATATATATATGTTGATCCTGTATATTGTAATGAATATTGATCTCTGTTTTGAAATTTACAGAGTCCAGAATTTAATTTTTTTTTCAAATCTTCCAATCCGGTTATTACTGGACTTAATGTTTCATAGCAAATATGATTATAGGATCATAATCTAAATTTTAAATTTTTTTTTAAGAATTTTAAATATGAATGTTTGCACAAAAAATGGGCAAACACCTCCAAGTCGTATGATTCAGTTGATTTTGTGTAGTTCTTAGTGATTTGGATGATTTATGCAAATATGTAAAAAGCAGGGACTAAACTGTAAAAGACAAACAGATTTATAGTGGTTCGACCAGAATGTGCCTACGTCCACTTTATATGTTATTCTCCTTCACTCTTCAGATTACAAGTACAAAGCTTTGATTACAAGTATCTTAAAGTTGATTGAAAGTTCAATCCGTGCTTGAGCTCTCAAACTTGTCCCCCATTGTTGTACCCCTGCCCCTCTATTTATAGAGTGAGGCTGGGGGGCAGGGGTCTTGGATGTATATAGCTACCGTGGGCCTGGGCTGATGCAATCTGGCCTGGAAGTGTTGGTTCGGTACGCCTTGGTCCGGTGGTAGATGGTTGGAGGGGTTGGTCCGGTGAGGCCTTGGACCGGTGGAGGTTGACTTGATGGTGAGTTGGTCCGGTGAGGGTTGGAGCGGCAGTTGGTTCGGTAGTATGTTGGCTCGGTGGTATGCCGGTTCGGTAGTGCATGGAAAGATGGTTGGTTCGGTAGTGGGAGGAGGTAGCTGGTTCGATAGCAATATGGTCTGGCCATGCTTGGAGGTGAAGTTTGGACCGGCAGTGCTTGGGAGTGGAGGATGGATGGTTCGGCAGTACTTCCTTTCATTTGGCTCGGTTATATCTCCTTCATACGAACTCCGATTAACCTGAAATTTGAAACAATCCTTTCCTAGTCCTTATCATCATTTCCAATCAATTTCATCTAAATCGGAGCTCAACCAGATTTTGGCGATATCGATCGCAGCCTTGATCCAAATCGATCTCCAACCCCGATATTCAACATTCCTTGCCAATTTGTTGATATTCCAGTTTTGACCAAAAATGGAATAACACTTTGCCCTCCAAAATATGCCTTGCGGTAGGAAGGTGTGTCTTGTAATGCCATGGGCTGGATGTTCATATCCTGTTGATGTCCTGCAAAGGAATTTACAGTTTTATGTGACCTCAAATGACGATCGTTCGGGATCGAGATATTTGAGATGAAGTGCGACCGTTCATGGTCAAGCGCCTAACTTCAAATGACGATCGTTCGGGATCGATCCATTTGAGGTGAAGTGCGACCGTGCGCGGTCAAGGGGCGGACCTCAAATGAGGACCGTTCGTGATCGAGCCATTTGAGGTGAGGTGAGTTGTGCCGTTCGGGACGAGTTGTGACCGTTCGAGGTCGGGTGCCGTTCGAGGCGAGTTGTGACCGTTCGAGGTCAGGTGCCGCTCGAGGCGAGTTGTGACCGTTCGAGGTCGGGTGCCGTTCGAGGCGTGTTGTGACCGTTCGAGGTCGGGTGCCGTTCAAAGCAAATGAGTGTGCCCGGGGGACTTAATATTATCAGTGCCGGAGTTATTGTTTGGGGGAGTTTCCGAATCAAAGACTTCGGCAGTTCACTGCCATGCAAGAGGTGTTCGTGGATCATTCGCGATCCAACGGGCATGCAAGTAGATTTTTTTCGTAGAATTGTAAATATTAAAGCAATAATCATATGAACCTTACAGCAGAAATGTCCAAACAGGAAGAATTTAAATGCTCAAATCAAAATCAAAGAAAAAAGCAAAATGAAGATGTTAAAGCGTAAACTCTTACTATAACGCGGTTGGTAGTCATTCAGATCATGCCTATGGATCGTGCGCGATCGCTCACATGTGTAAATGATTTAACCGCGTTAGTGAGAGGTTTACAACTTGTTCATCGTTATTTTAATCAAGCAATCAATGGATAATCAAACGGTGCCCCGATCCAGGGTCACCTCTGGTCGATGTAGACGGTGGTCGCTCTGGCTCCACTACCGGAGTTCGCCTCCTCACATACTGAAGGAGCATACTGTTCCTGATATGCCCTTCCACCTTGTCCTTCGAATGCCTACAATCATTAGTGTTATGACAGTTCAATTCATGAAATACACAAAACTTGTCTGATTTTCTTTCGTCACAAGTTGGATCCCTTTGCATCGGTCTACGATACAGAACCTGCTCTTTAGTATCCTGATAAATTCGTTCCAAACTCTCATTCAGCTCAGAGTAAGTGGTGAATCGCGGCTCCCTCCGTTGCCGCTTTGACCTGTCCCCGTCATTCTCAGTCTTTCTTTTACCTCTGCTAGTTTCCGCGCCTTTCTCAGGGGGATTTTCTCCTTTGATCGCATAAATATCAATTCCTTCTCCTTCTTCTCTTTCGGCGTTCGCATCCTCCAATCATAGAAACTTTTCCGCCTCATGATAGAATTCTCCTAGATCCATGGGTGGATCCTTAGTTAATGAATTTTTGAACTCTGTTCCGTCAGCTATCCCGGACACAGCCGCTATCATAACCATGGATGGATCTGGTTGATCCACCGAAGCTGCTGCCGCATTGAATCGCGTTAGGTAACTCCTCAAAGTCTCTCCGGTTTTCTGCTTTAGGGTTGCCAAAGTCATCACATTCTTGGGTCTTGTAATGTGGACCCTGAATTGCCTCATAAACCTCTCAATTAAATCATTCCACATTCCGAAGGATCCATTCTCCAATTGTCTAAACCACAATGCTGCAATATCCGCCAAGTACAATGGAAAGCACCGGGCCATAACCTCCTCTAATGCCCCCCAGCACTTCCATATGCCTTATATACTTCGTTAGATGAACCGTGTGGTCCGTTCTCCCGTCATACATGTCCAGCAATGGTAACTTGAAATCCGGTGGGTTCCTAGCTTGTCTGATTGCTGGAGTAAAAGGATTCCTATTAACATCCTCCAAATCTTTGTTTACCAAACCGCCTCTCATAGCTTTTCTAACCATCTCCGCCAACCTGTCATTGTCTCCGAGATGCAATCTTTGTTCATTACTTTCGACCTGCCCCCCGAGTCCACGAGGGAATTCTGGGATCTGCCCCCTTGACTGAGCGTTCACTCCTCTGCTTCTCCCAGGTTGTGCAGATGCTCCTCTTTCTCTCTCTGAAATTGGATCTATGTTCTCCATGGGTGTGCCTCCTAATCCAGGTGCTATGCCGGATGGTCCTGCTCCGTTTCGAACTCCATCCGCTTCCCTATTCTGTGCTCCAAGTTGCCCAATCTGTTGAAACAAATTCTGAATAAACTCCTCTTGTCTTTTCATCATTGTCTCCATCTCATCCCTGGTGATGAAGACTGAAGTTTGGTTCTCTCCTGAGGAAGCCCTTTGACTCCCTTCGTGCTGACTTCTTTCTGGTCTCTGTCTTCTACTTGTTTTCCTTCCAAGAGCCATAATCTCGGATAGACTTCTGGTTCTTAAAGAGAGTCTCTCAACAAATCTTTGCGAGGCAATGATTAAAGCGCTCCTGAGTTGTCTCTCAGTGAAAGCACCAAAAATGTTTGCACAAAAAATGGGCAAACACCTCCAAGTCGTATGATTCAGTTGATTTTGTGTAGTTCTTAGTGATTTGGGTGATTTATGCAAATATGTAAAAAGCAGGGACTAAACTGTAAAAGACACACAGATTTATAGTGGTTCGGCCAGAATGTGCCTACGTCCACTTCATATGTTATTCTCCTTCACTCTTCAGATTACAAGTACAAAGCTTTGATTACAAGTATCTTAAAGTTGTTTGAAAGTTCAATCCGTGCTTGAGCTCTCAAACTTGTCCCCCATTGTTGTACCCCTGCCCCTCTATTTATAGAGTGAGGATGGGGGGCAGGGGTCTTGGATGTATATAGCTGCCGGTGGGCCTGGGTTGATGCAATCTGGCATGGAAGTGTTGGTTCGGTACGCCTTGGTCCGGTGATAGATGGTAGTAGGGGTTGGTCCGGTTAGGCCTTGGACCGGTGGAGGTTGACTCGGTGGTGAGTTGGTCCGGTGAGGGTTGGAGCGGCAGTTGGTTCGGTAGTATGTTGGCTCGGTGGTATGCCGGTTCAGTAGTGCATGGAAAGATGGTTGGTTCGGTAGTGGGAGGAGGTAGCTGGTTCGGTAGCAATATGGTCCGGCCATGCTTGGAGGTGAAGTTTGGGCCGACAGTGCTTGGAAGTGGAGGATGGATGGTTCGGCAGTACTTCCTTTCATTTGGCTCGGTTATATCTCCTTCATACGAACTCCGATTAACCTGAAATTTGAAACATAGCCTTTCCTAGTCCTTATCATCATTTCCAATCAATTTCGTCTGGATCGGAGCTCAACCAGATTTTGGCAATATCGATCGCAGCCTTGATCCCAATCGATCTCCAACCCCGATATTCAACATTCCTTGCCAATTTGTTGATATTCCAGTTTTGACCAAAAATGGGATAACAATGAAAATTTCTCTGGAACAAAGGAAAAACAGTAAGAATCTTTTAAAATTTGATAAACCAAGTACTCTGATTTGTAGATTCGAGTTCGCAACTTGAATCAACATGGAAAACCTTGATTTTTAATAACAAAATCAAGAATTTTAGGTGTGGATTTTTGGATCATTTTTGGGATGACCAGAAATGACCTTTTGATCGAATTTGAGGACTGGGTAGATTCTAGGGGTCGAGCCTTAGGTCGGAGTTGTAATGGTAAACGATGAATCTGAGAAAAATAGTGGAAAAAGTGATCGATCGTTGTGGGAATGGAATTTGGGTGGATTAGGGTTTAACACAGTGGATCGAGTGGCGCAAGATCGTAGGATTAGTAGCGTGGAGGGCTTGCGATGTTGTGCCCGGAATTTCGTGACGGACGGTAATCGAAGTCGTTGGGTTGGTGGTTTTTTTGGCGAAGTGGATGTTCCTGATGGGTGCGAGCTACCTCGATTTCGATGAGGATTGCGCGATGGCTGGTCAAGGGTCCGAATCGTGTCAGTGGTCATTAGGGAGTTTGTGCACGGTGTCACTGGAGGTGGCGGCGGTGTTGGTGCGTTGTGCACGTGTACAGTGTTAGTGGTTGTGTCAGTGAGGAAGGTGTTGGGGTAACTCGAAGTGATAATCAAGTGAAGGGGGTTCTGTCTCGCGTTATGGCACGAGGTGATGCTGTTGTTGTTCGTGCTTGAGTTTGTGTGTGTTTGCTTCTTTCATGTTACATAAAATTTAAGTTTTAACTTAAGCTAAAAGAAATAGGAAAGGAAGAAGAGGAATGGACTCAAGTTGTTCAAGTTTGGGTCGGTCGAACTCAAAGCAAGAGATGTTTAAAAGGTTTTTCAAAACTTGTTTTAAATTTAAAATTTAAAATTTATTTAAACTACTTTATGATAATGTTAAACTATTTAATTTAAAGTAATGTATACTTTGATAACTAATTTTGCGATGATTTTGTATTCTTTTAAATTTAACTTTTAAAAAAGTAATTAAGTTTAAGCAAAATGGAAATGTTTTAAATATGTAATAATTTTAAGTAATTAATGAAATTGATTTGTTTGAAAGTTAATTAAGTTTTTATGGATTAAAGATTACTTTAATTAATAAAGTAATTAAAGTTAAATTAATTAATAATTTTAGATTAATTAATTTATAAAGGTCTAATTAATTAGTTATGGATTAATTAATTGATAATTAAGAATTAAATTAAATTATAAATAATAGATAATTAATTAAATAATCAAAGATTAATTAATAAATGATTAGTAATTAATTAATTAAGTGATTAGTGATTAATTAATTTATGATTAAGAATTAATTAAATAAATAATTAAGGTTATTTAATTAAGTAATTAAACATTAATTAATTTATAATTAATAGTTAATTAGTTAGTGATTAAGACTTGACTAATTAAATGATTAAGGTTAATTAATTATAATTAATTAAGTAATTAAGATAAATGAATTTATAATTTGTAATTAATTAAGCAATTAATTAAGATTAATTAATTGTTAAATAAGGATTAATTAGTAATCAATTAACGAATGATTAATTTTTAATCATGTTTTGATAATGAATAATTAGAGTTATTAATTAATAATTAAAGGATAATTAATTAATTAATTAAAAATTAATTAATTGATAATAAGGGTAATTAAGAAGTGATCAATTAATTAAAAGATTGTGATTAATTAATTAATGATTGGTTAAGCTAGGTAAAATGATTAATTCTTAAGTAATTAATTTAATTTGAATTATCTAAATTAATTATAATATGAATTAGAGATATACTTGCTTATGGACAATTGTTTTGAATTGAATATCTGGATTTGGTTGATATCCGTTGGATGATAGTCTGAGATATTCTGTGATGAGATATTGTATATATCTATGATAGATGTTTGTTATATCTGTGAATAATGCTATGTGAATTCAATGTTTAAAATTGACTTGAATTTTTTAAACCTTAAACAACTTGACCTTAAAGACACGTTTGGATTTCGATGAGACCGGGATCGGGAATCAAGTTTGATTTTTCGAAAACCACATCGATCAAATTTAAACGTTAGGTCGTGACATCTCAAAGTGAAGATCGAGATGGAGTTTCAGAGTGCAGGGGTTATTGTCGTTAACTCTGAGGGTGATTCCAAAATGAGTGTAACGAAATAATGCCTTCGGTTTCGTTCGAACCCGGAACGAACTTATATGGATTGAATGCTTTCAGCACATCGCCAGGTGGACGATGAGCATTCTAAGAGATGTGTTCTATAAAGGTAATCGTAGCCTCAAGCCTCATCAACCGGGAATAGCTAAAACATGGGAGGTGCAGCAAGGCTAAGTGGGTCATGCCCAAGTAGGACGAGATTTACCCCTGTCTAGAAGTCCCTTATTATTTCGGCTGTGTGGGCAGTTGTTGGCCACAACTGCTGGGTTGTTTTGTTCGAAACTGCTCAGTAAGGAATGGTTCCAGCTTTGTGTTGTAGAAGATCGGGAGTGGTCCTCGGTACGGTGATCTAGGCCCCGTACTGTGACGGGCGGTACCCCAGTAGCCCTGCCATTGATGGAAACCCATTTTCCCTACGAGACTTTACGGTTTTGATTGTATTACCCACTTTCATGGCTAGTAGCTGGAATTTAATAGATGTAACAATTTCGGCTATTTTCTATTTACTTGAAAACCCTAGACACTATTATAATATCACTGGATTTCCTATCAAATGTTTTGGTTAGCGTAAGGTAAAAACTTACCCGTGTTTATGTGTGGGGAGTCTTACGTGATACCTTTTGTTTTCAAATGATTTTAAAGTTAAACAAATTTAACTAGTTTACTCACACTAGACCCATGTCTGACCCGGAGTTTACTTTGTTTTTCATAAACTCTTGGGTACTCAAATTTTTATGAGTAGCTAAGTGATCAGGTTGGAATTGTCAAATGTTTTGGAAGCTGAGGCTAGAGTCCAGACGTACCTATCTACCTTTATCCGCTGTAGTGACATTTTGATGTTGTATTTTGGGTTGTATGGTTTGGCAAACTCTTATAAATGTCTAATGTAATGAAGTCGTATTATTTTGTGCACTCTGATATGTAAAACTATGTAATGGATATGTGTAATATTTTATTTTGTTCCGTTTACGCTGTGAGATTCTGATGTTGTCGTTCTTTTCTTTCTATCTTTTCTATTTCGATCTCTTTCTTTTCTTATTGATGATATGTTTTACTGTGGATTGAAAGACGGGTCGTCACATAAATCGACTTGATAATCATTTAAGTCCTCTAAACCAAATCAAGTTATAAAGATCATACCTTTTCAAACCCCAAATTAATTAAAATTTCAAATAAATTTTATTCGAGGATAATTCTTAAATACCTTACTTCAAAGCAAATTCAAATTTATCTTCCAACATTTATTTTATTTAAGACATTATAAAGTCCATCAATAAATTTAAATAAATACTTAACCATATTATATCTAAATAAAATTGAACTTTTATTTTTAAACTTCTTTTATTCTTTAAATTCAAGCGTTTAACTATATATAAAAATAATATTTAAAATATCAAAAATCAATACTCATTTAAATCAAATTCTTTCCAAAACCATAGAAAAATCATTTCAAAGATAATTTTATATCTATATACCGCGGTGCCTGTATAAAATTTTCGATCCTATGGTCAAGTGATACGGATATTTATCATTTAATCCGTAATTTAAAATAAAAATTACAGTTATATATCATTTCAAACCGCAATCCCGAATAAAATGAAAATGCATAATAACTTGCACTTTATAACAATACAAGTACAGCATCCATACATCCAATATCAACCATCAACCATTTATCACAATCATCATCCAAATTCAAACAATCCATCAATATATAACAGGTGCTAATAATAAGTATCAACTATCAGTTTATATTCAAAAATAAATTATAATTGTTTAACTGGTAGTTTATATGCAATAAAATAAATAACAATTTAACTAGCAGTTAATATGAAATAATGAATTAAATAACAGCTAATTAAATAAATGCAAATTAACTGAGATAATGATGAAATATATGCCAAAGAACTATAAATTAATTTCAAATCACATCACAAATGAATTTAACAAACATAAGAAATCTTAGAAATTGTGAGTGGGTTAAAACACTCACCTTTTGAATTTAAATCCGATTTAATCCCAAAAATTGGACAGTCTCCAAATTCATCCAAACCAGCATCAAAAGATCCGGAATTTCAATACGATCGTAACAAAAGAAACCACGTGTGAATCTGAGTCCGTATGCGAAAGTTATTCGAGTTAAATCGTTTGAAAAAAAATTAAATTAAAACAAAACTAACCTTAATTAATAGCCACGTCACTGCATCTACTCTTGTAACTACCCGTAAATTTTGATAAATAAATTGGTTAGTTTAATTTAATTTTTGAAATTTAATTTAGGAAGAAAAAAATTATTAATTAATAATGAAGCGAATGTTGAAAATGGAATGAAACCATGGAAATCAAAGATAAGTATTAACAGTTGAAATGAAATTACGAATAACTGAAGTTATGTAAATTGTTATAGTAGGAAAAGATTTGAATATAAGAAAACAAAGGTAAATAGTGAATTAATTCAATGAATTAATAATATTAAATAGTAAATTGAATTAAATCAATGTCCTGTAGTAATTGAAATATTGTTTGGGAATGAAAACATACATAGGTAAAAATGTAAGTGTTGAATTAATATATGTTATTTATTTAGTGTATTGAATAAATTTGGTAATCCAAATTTCAAAGTTATAATTGAGGGTAAATAGAAATTTTGGTAATTGATTAAAATAAGAAAAATAAATGTAAATGTTATAACTTGGTTACAAAATGTATACACGGAAGTGGATGTAAATATGAATTAATTAATGTACGCATTAATCTATAATGGGATAAAATGTAAATTAATGAAATAAGATGATGCAGGTTGATAAGTATTCATAATGGTTGTGTTGATGATAAACGTTACTTTAATGATTGTAATATGAATTAATGGAAGTGGGAATGGAAATTAAATAGAAACATAAGTTTATTTTAAGGTAGTAATTGATAAATTGGGAAGATAGTTCATAGTATGTTAATTGATGAATTAATACGCAATGTATGTAGAGTAATAAGTTGGTTTAAGGATGAAATCAAGGAATATTCATTTATTGGTTTTAAAAACCTTAATTAATGCATTTAATTGATATAAGTACATTTAGGAATATATTATTTATTCAAATTAAGTTGTACATAGGCATATATTAATGTCATGAAATAAAAATTTAGCATATATGAAATTTTAATTCTGGATTGATAAGTAACGAACTTATCAATGCAACTAAAAGAAAATAGGTGGCAATTAATGTAGGTTGCTTGTTTATTTAATATGTCAAATAAATTTTTGGTAATCGATTACAATAAATACTAATTTAACATTTCGTTAATGTAAATTAAAGTAACAATTGATGTAGTAAAGAATGGAGCCAAGGTAATTTAATTTATTGGATTTAAAATATAAATTTATGGGTGAAATTGACAAATTTCAATGGGATTGAATTTTGTAGTTATTACACATTAGTGGAAATAAAATAGTAAATATGAATAAAGGTGAAACGGAAAGTATCAGGGCAATGAAACGTAACCAAATGTTAAATATGCTTATAGGATAATGATGTTGTTTGAATAATAAGAACGGTAATAAAGATTTGTTTATTTATTTGAATAAATTAGGGTAATTGGGTTTATTTCAATTAATTGAAATTAAAGGTTTAAATATTACGTTAATTTAAAAGTTAAGTTAAATTTTGAGAATGTTAATGTAATAGCTTTGAACCCAATGTTAATTTCACCCATTTGAGCATAATAGATTGAATAATAAGAATGAATGTGAATTCAATGGAATTATTGAAAATATAATTTATAATTGATGAATATAATGAAATTTGAATCTACGCTGAAATTTATGATTGAATCAACATTTAATTTACATCTAAGTTTGTTTAAAATCACTGTAAATGATTAAGAAATTTAAATAATAAGAATTGTCAAACTTTAGAATTTAAATTTGAAATTTGATTTAGTTAATTTATTTATTAGTTTATTTAATTAGTATAATAATAGCCATTTTGGTCACTGACTCGGATTTCGATGAAACAAGTTTCATCGGATCCGTAACGGTGAATTATTGTAGGATTTCAAGTTTAGTATCGATCGGACTTGTCGTTTGATCGTACGGACGCGAAATGCCTTGAAATTGATAAATTGAAATCAACTGAAATAAATTTGAAATAATTTGATTTTGTCATAACTTCTTCATACGATGGAATTTGGACAAGAAACTTTTTCCATCGCGTTCATAATATTTTAAAACGTCTATTTTGATATATGGATTGACCCAATTTCGTTCCGGAGTCGAAACGGGCTTTTCGGGCCATATATCGTTTAGCGCGTATATCTAATAGATCCGATCCATTCCTTTTTCATCTTTCTCTATAAATAATCAGCTATATACCCTAGCCTACGTCTATTTTTCAATTGTCTGCACGTAAAATTCTATCAGCTCCTCCTCTTCCAATGGCTGCAAACCCTAGATCCAATTTCAAATTCAAAAATCAAATTAAAATTCAAACTTTTCGAAAAAATTCAAAAAAATTATAGAATCGAAGATCTTATCGATACGAATCTATGCGTAGCTTCTGCTTTTGCAATTGTTGCTCGAATCGGCAGGAAATCATGGTCAAAGTTCTAAATCACGTAACCCGTGACGTCGATTTAGGGGTTTTCGATTTTGCCCTCAATCAGAGAAATCAAGATATGGGTTTTGTGGGGAATTGAATTTGGAGTTGAATGGTGGTGGTTACCTGGCATGATTTTTTGCGTGGTGGCCGAAAGTGGTGTATTAGGGTTCGAAACCCTAGAGTATAAGGTGGCAGCGCTCGACGAAATTTGACGACCGGACTATGGCCATAGCGTGCGGCCGAGCATGACGAGCGCGAGGATGGACGTGGCGGCGCATGTGGCCGGAGGCATGAGGTAGCGATCGGTCAAAGGGGATGTTTGGGCGCATTTTCAGGTTCGAACTGTATACGCGTTTTGGCTTGATGAGGAAGGGCGACGTGGCGGATTTTGGTTGGCTGCTGAGTGGTGAGTGTTTTATTTGCTTATTTATTTTAATTATTGATTTCAAATTGTTCTAACGCACGTATCTCCCACATATGAACTCTGTTTCACGCACGATTTTTTGTTAGGATCGTAATAAAATTTCGGACATTATGGAACAGGTTTGGATGGAATTGGAGACTGTTCAATTTTTGGTTTTAAATTGGATTTAAATTCAAATTAAATTCAAAAGGTGAGTGTTTTAACCCACTTACAACTTCTAAAATTTCTTATGTTTGTTAAATTGATTATGATATGAGTAGAAATTTATTTATGACTGTTTGGCATACTTTTATTCATCATCTCAGTTAAATCGCATTTATTTAATTAAATTTTTATTCAATTATTCATTTCATATAAACTGCCAGTAAAATTTGTTTTTTATTCATTTATTGTATATAAACTCCCAGTTAAACGGTTATTAAAATGTATTATAGAATATAAACTGTTAGTTAGTACCTGTTATTTATTACCTGTTATATATTAATGTATTGTTTGAATTTGGATAATGATTTTGATAAATGGTTGATAGTTGATATTGGCTGAATGGTTGATTTTGACAAATGAGAATTAGGGAGGCTAGGGTTTATAGCAGGATATTTGTAGGCAGAATTGAAAATAGAATAAATGGATAAAACAGATATACGCGCTAACGCCAAAGTGGCTAAAAAAGCCCATTTCGACTCCGGAACGAAATTGGTTCAACCCATATATCAAAATTGATGTTTTAAAATATTTTAAACGCGATGGAATAGGTTTCACGTCCAAATCCCATCGTATGAAGAAGTTATGCTAAAATCATTAAATTTCAAATTGATTTCAGTTGATTGATTTCAAGGCGTTTCAAGCCCATACGATCAAACGACAAACCCAATCGCTAAGAAACTTGAAATTTTACAATAATTCACTGTTACGGATCCGATGAAACTGGTTTCGTCGAAATCTGAGGCCGTGGCCAAAATGGCTATTTTTATATTAATTAAATCAAACTTTGCATTTAAATTCTAAAATCAACAAATTTATCACCTTTATATCTCTCAATCATGTATAATGATTTTAAGCAAGTTCGGATGCCAATTTAGAGTTGATTAATTTATCGATTCCAGTATTAACTTCCAATTTTCATTACATTCCAAAATTTAAATTAAACTTTCAATAATTCTATTAATTTTACTTTCTCTCTTTTATTCAATTCATTACTATCGACCGGATGAAATTACCATTGGATTCAAAATATATTACATTGGATATCCTCACATTCCTTTATTTCAACTAACGTAAAATTTTAAACATTTTATTTCATCTATTTTCAAAAAATCCAATTTATTAAAATAAAAATAATAAATATTGATTCCCATTCTTTTTATTTAGTTGTTATCCCACTTTTTGGCCAAAACTGGAATATCGACAAATAGGTATGGAATGATGGATATCAGGATTGGAGATCAATTGAAAGCAAGGCTGCGATCGATGTCGTCAAAATTTGGCTGAACTCCGATCAGGACGGAATTGATTGGAGATGATGATAAGGACTAGGAGAGGCTATGTTTCAAGTTTCAGTTTAATCGGAGTTCGTATGGAGGAGATATGACCGATACAAGGTAGAAAGGAAATAATGTTCGAATCCATCAAAAGGGCCGAGGTGACGCTCATTTCGAATCCATCGGATTCGTATCCATCAACATCTCCTTCGAATCGATCTATTTCGTATCCATCAGAAAGGTACCTCCTCGGCCCCGTTCGTATCCATCAGGTTTTGTTTAGTTTGACTCCATCAGGTTCGTATCGATCAGGGTCACGAATGCTCGGCAGTTCGTATCCATGGAACATCGTCTTGTTCGTATCGATTGGTTCGGGTTCGCATCGGTCAGGTGTTGGTTTGACTCGATAGTGTTCATATCGATCAATGGAAAAGCATGATGAAGGACTTCGAATCGATGCTGTTCACATCGATCAGCATGGACACGAGTTGATGACTTCGTATCGGTCAGATGGGAAGAGGCGGCATGTTTCGCATCAATACTCTCGTATCGATATTAGATGGACTTTGGCTCCTTCGTATCCGTCAGGTAAGGCTTCGCTCGTATCCATTAGGTACGGTCTAGTTCGTATTACACATGCATCATAACCATTTCGTATCGATAACCTCCATCGTCATTTTGTATCGATCGATTCGTGGCTGATCGATACGAAGTACACTCCAGGAATCGATGTGAAGGAAAAGACGAATCGATGGATGCAAACATGACCGTTGTGAAGCTATGGATATGGACAAAGCGTGGAACATGGATACGAGCGCGTCTTCAGGAAAAGAGGCATTCAACATGGCGACAAAGGTGGAACAACCCAGGGAAATAGGGCCATGTCATCGATGCACACGCGCTTTGGATGGAGTCGAACAAAATGGTTTCGAAGCAATGGATTCGAAGACGACAAGCCAGCGGACAACCCAAACTCGAATCAATCATAACTCAAGATCCACTGATCCAAATGCAATGAAATTTTTACATGAGCTTACATACATGTTGAAGAATGTCCACACCAAATTTCACCTTGATTGGATGATTTTCTAATCGATTAGAATGGAGTTTGAATCGATCCCAAAGTGGGCCCAAATTTCCTAAGGCCGGGCATGTGGGCCCCCTCACATGCCAGATGTGGTCTCCCGGATTTTCAGCGAAATATCAGCATCCTACGCCTATAAATAGAGCCCCTGGTCATTCAAAAAAGTGGATCTTGGGGGGGATTTTCTGGATCCTTGGCCTTTCGACCTCCAGACTCTGCCGGATTAATTTCTACGCTTCAATACTGCTGTTGTACTGGAAATTCTTTATATTTACTGCTATAATCATCAGTAGTCATCAAGGATAATCAATAAAAGGATAAAACTTTGGAGTGGACGTAGGCCAGAGATAGCCGAACCACTATAAAACTTGCGTCTCTGATCATTATTTTTGAATTGCTGTTTGATATTTGCTGAGATCTGATATTTGTGCTTGAATATCATTGTTTTGTATTCATACATTGGTGGTTTCACGGTATTTGGGGTTTGTGACCAATTTTGGCGCAAACACTTTGGTGCTTTCACTGAGAAGGACTAGCACCAGCTACATCGGATTCGAAGTTCAGATTTGAAGAGTTTGAGGAGCTTTGATTTGAAGAAAATGACTAGGCAAAATAGTAGAAGGCAAAGGGCTGAGAGAAGCCAGCAGGAAGGAAGCCAAGAAGCATTCTCTGGAGCTAGAGAAGGACAAGCTTCCATCTACATCACCAGGGATGAAATGGAAGCTATGGCAAATTCATTGCAGGAGAGATTGTTGAAAAGTCAACAGGAAATGATGCAGACTTTCTTTGAGCAAATGAGAGCTGCAGGGGTGCAGAACTTAGGAACAGCTACAGCGGCTGTGGATGCAGGACAAGGAACTAGGGTTGTGGAACCCAATGGAGGACAAGATACAGAACCAGAAGGCAATCGACAAGGGCTTGGGGGCAGGCCCACAGGATCCAGCATAGGAGGACCTTTGGAAGGAGTTCAACAGGCCAGGGCTAACATTGCTGCTAGTGAGCTACATGAAGAGTATGTGCCGAAGTTCCCTCGGGGGCAACCCCTGACAGACAATACTGGATTAGTAGAGATAATCAGGAAAACTGTGCGAGGTGGTTTGACCAACAGAGACACGAAAGGAGTGAATAGGAGTCCGTTTGCCCGGGAAATAAGGATGGCTCAGAATCTACCTAAGTTCAAGCTACCTAGCGTGGATGTATATGATGGTAAGGCAGACCCAACTGATCACTTGATGAGGTACACCAGACACATGGAGGTGCTGGGGGCATCGTAGGAAGTAATGGCACGATGTTTTCCTTTGTACTTAATGGACTTAGCTGCAATGTGGTTTAGGCCGCTGGGAGAAGGATCTATCAGGACTTGGGGGGAATTGGTGGAAAGGTTTTTGGGACAGTTTCGGGTTCATGTCAAGAGACCGAAGAACGCGATGACACTGACATCGGTAAAACAGAGGATGGATGAATCGCTTAGAGCTTTTCTAACCCGATTCAGTGTGGCAGTAGCTTCGGTGGATCGGCCTGATCCATCGATGGTTTTAATGGCGGCGGTATCAGGAGTCAGGGAGGATTCTGATTTCAAGGTATCTCTGATACGAGATGCACCACAGGATCTCGAGGAATTCTTTCACGAGGCAGAGAGGTTCCTTCGGCAGGAAGATGCGAGTTTGGATTTAAAATTGAAAAAGGTTAATGCAACTGAGGGTGTAGGACAATCTAGCAATGGTTGGGATAAAGACGAAGGAAAAAGGAAGTTGGACGATGATTTTGGAAAAAATAGGAAGCAATGGAAGGATCCAAAGTTTTCTACATATACAAGATTGAACGAGACGCTGGAGCGGATATACCTGGTTACTCGGAATCGCCTCCCCTACCGAAGGCCGGCCAGGAGAGAACCATCAGAACGGGAGAGGACATCAGGAAGGCATTGTCTCTTCCATGATTTGGATTGACACGACACCAACAGCTGCAGGCATTTAAAGGATATAATCGAGGAGCATGTCAGAAAGGGACTTTTGCCACAATATATCGGAACTCGGAGCACAACGGCGAAGCAG
The DNA here is from genome assembly GCA_030765085.1 of Allium cepa. Taxonomy (NCBI): domain Eukaryota; kingdom Viridiplantae; phylum Streptophyta; class Magnoliopsida; order Asparagales; family Amaryllidaceae; genus Allium; species Allium cepa. Next base: position 63,292,248 of record CM060931.1, read on the forward strand.
GTGCAACTGTCGCCTATCTCAAGCCACGACCGTGGGAGACCCAGGAATGCTGATCGATTGATCACCCGTTGACCAGGTTAATGTGAAATAATTAGCAAACTACTGGCAAGCAACCAAGTCATTTACACATGTATGGGGATGGAGATAGCCCCTAGGCATGCTCTGAATGATAATAAACTGCGATGCTATGGTTTGTGAAATTTATCTTTTGCTTTTGGATTGGACACTGCTTTTCTTTTTGGATTTTGGTTTTGGAGTTTGGATTGAGCTCATGGTTTTGCTTGCTTTTTGATTTAGATTTTCCTTTAGATAATTATTTTCGGTTTTGGATGCTGGTTTGGATTTCTGGTTTTGATTTGGATTTTGGATTGGATTTTGATTGGATTTTTAACTAGTTTTCGATAAACGGTCGTCGGGTATGGATTATGCCTAGCAAGGGGTGAGTCACTTTGCCCGAACGTGGTAAATTGACTCATTCAGGTCGTCGAGTATGGAATATGCTCGGCATGGGTCCGGAGTGACCAGGATTCGGCCTAGGACTTAGGCCCCATATTATCAATTATTATTTCAGGTCGTTGAGTATGGACTATGCTCAACAAGGGTCCGGAGAGACCATGATTCAGCTTAGGACTTAAGCCATGGCTTTGTACAATGTCCAGGGACACTGTACCACGGTCGTCAGGTGTGGATTGCGCTTGGCAAGAACCCGGAGATGTTAGCTCAACGTCCAGGGACACTGGACCAAGGTCATCAAGTGTGGATTACGCTTGGCAAGAGCCCGGAGAGGTTATGGATTCGGATATCGACCCGGAGAGGTCCTGGATTCGGTTTTTGGCTATTGGATAAGGATGGATTAGGACTCGGTTGTCGAGTTCGGATGGATATGGGACTGGCTAAGGCTTTAGTTAATGGATTTGGAATTGGGCATCGACTCGAAGCAGTCAAGGATGACATACTCTGGCGATATGGCTATGGACTTTGGATATTGGGATCGAAACTATTCAAAACATGCCTTCTTATCAAAAGACATGTTTTGGGGGGCAAAGTGTTATCCCACTTTTTGGCCAAAACTGGAATATCAACAAATAGGTATGGAATGATGGATATCAGGATTGGAGATCAATTGAAAACAAGGCTGCGATCGATGTCGTCAAAATTTGGTTGAACTCTGATCAGGACGGAATCGATTGGAGATGATGATAAGGACTAGGAGAGGCTATGTTTCAAGTTTCAGGTTAATCGGAGTTCGTATGGAGGAGATATGATCGATACAAGGTAGAAAGGAAATACTGTTCGAATCCATCAAAGGGCCGAGGTGACGCTCATTTCGAATCCATCAGATTCGTATCCATCGACATCTCCTTCGAATCGATCTATTTCGTATCCATCAGAAAGGTACCTCCTCGGCCCCGTTCGTATCCATCAGGTTTTGTTTAGTTCGACTCCATCAGGTTCGTATCGATCAGGGTCACGAATGCTCAGCAGTTCGTATCCATGGAACATCGTCTTGTTCGTATCGATTGGTTCGGGTTCGCATCGGTCAGGTGTTGGTTTGACTCGATAGTGTTCGTATCGATCAATGGCAAAGCAGGATGAAGGACTTCGAATCGATGCTGTTCACATCGATCAGCATGGACACGAGTTGATGACTTCATATCGGTCAGATGGGAAGAGGCGACATGTTTCGCATCAATACTCTCGTATCGATATTAGATGGACTTTGGCTCCTTCGTATCCGTCAGGTAAGGCTTCGCTCGTATCCATTAGGTACGGTCTAGTTCGTGTTCCACATGCATCATAACCATTTAGTATCGATAACCTCCATCGTCATTTTGTATCGATCGATTCGTGGCTGATCGATACGAAGTACACTCCAGGAAACGATGTGAAGGAAAAGACGAATCGATGGATGCGAACATGACCGTTGTGAAGTTATGGATATGGACGAAGCGTGGAACATGGATACGAGCGCGTCTTCAGGAAAAGAGGCATTCAACACGGCGACAAAGGTGGAACAACCCAGGGAAATAGGGCCACGTCATCGATGCACACGCGCTTTGGATGGAGTCGAACAAAATGGTTTCGAAGCAATGGATTCGAAGAGGACAAGCCAGCGGACAACCCAAACTCGAATCGATCATAACTCAAGATCCACTGATCCAAATGCAATGAAGTTTTTACATGAGCTTACATACATGTTTAAGAATGTCCACACCAAATTTCACCTTGATTGGATGATTTTCTAATCGATTAGAATGGAGTTCGAATCGATCCCAAAGTGGGCCCAAATTTCCTAAGGCCGGGCATGTGGGCCCCCTCACATGCCAGATGTGGTCTCCCGGATTTTCAGCGAAATATCAGCATCCTACGCCTATAAATAGAGCCCTGGTCATTCAAAAAAGTGGATCTTGGGGGGGATTTTCTAGATCCTTGGACTTTCAACCTCCAGACTCTGCCGGATTCATTTCTACGCTTCAATACTGCTGTTGTACCGGAAATTCTTCATATTTACTGCTATAATCATCAGTAGTCATCAAGGATAATCAATAAAAGGATAAAACTTTGGAGTGGACGTAGGCCAGAGATAGCCGAACCACTATAAAACTTGCGTCTCTGATCATTATTTTTGAATTGCTGTTTGATATTTGCTGAGATCTGATATTTGTGCTTGAATATCATTGTTTTGTGTTCATACATTGGTGGTTTCACGGTATTTGGGGTTTGTGACCAATTTTGGCGCAAACACTTTGGTGCTTTCACTGAGAAGGACTAGCACCAGCTACATCGGATTCGAAGTTCAGATTTGAAGAGTTTGAGGAGCTTTGATTTGAAGAAAATGACTAGGCAAAATAGTAGAAGGCAAAGGGCTGAGAGAAGCCAGCAGGAAGGAAGCCAAGAAGCATCCTCTAGAGCTAGAGAAGGACAAGCTTCCATCTACATCACCAGGGATGAAATGGAAGCTATGGCAAATTCATTGCAGGAGAGATTGTTGAAAAGTCAACAGGAAATGATGCAGACTTTCTTTGAGCAAATGAGAGCTGCAGGGGTGCAGAACTTAGGAACAGCTACAGCGGCTGTGGATGCAGGAGAAGGAACTAGGGTTGTGGAACCCAATGGAGGACAGGATACAGAACCAGAAGGCAATCGACAAGGGCTTAGGGGCAGGCCCACAAGATCCAGCATAGGAGGACCTTTGGAAGGAGTTCAACAGGCCAGGGCTAACATTGCTGCTAGTGAGCTACATGAAGAGTATGTGCCGAAGTTCCCTCGGGGGCAACCCCTGACAGACAATACTGGATTAGTAGAGATAATCAGGAAAACTGTGCGAGGTGGTTTGACCAACAGAGACACGAAAGGAGTGAATAGGAGTCCGTTTGCCCGGGAAATAAGGATGGCTCAGAATCTACCTAAGTTCAAGCTACCTAGCGTGGATGTGTATGATGGTAAGGCAGACCCAACTGATCACTTGATGAGGTACACCAGACACATGGAGGTGCTGGGGGCATCGTAGGAAGTAATGGCACGATGTTTTCCTTTGTACTTAATGGACTTAGCTGCAATGTGGTTTAGGCAGCTGGGAGAAGGATCTATCAGGACTTGGGGGGAATTGGTAGAAAGGTTTTTGGGACAGTTTCGGGTTCATGTCAAGAGACCGAAGAACGCGATGACACTGACATCGGTAAAACATAGGATGGATGAATCGCTTAGAGCTTTTCTAACCCGATTCAGTGTGGCAGTAGCTTCGGTGGATCGGCCTGATCCATCGATGGTTTTAATGGCGGCAGTATCAGGAGTCAGGGAGGATTCTGATTTCAAGGTATCTCTGATACGAGATCCACCACAGGATCTCGAGGAATTCTTTCACGAGGCAGAGAGGTTCCTTCGGCAGGAAGATGTGAGTTTGGATTTAAAGTTGAAAAAGGTTAATGCAATTGAGGGTGTAGGACAATCTAGCAATGGTTGGGATAAAGACGAAGGAAAAAGGAAGTTGGACGATGATTCTGGAAAAAATAGGAAGCAATGGAAGGATCCAAAGTTTTCTACATATACAAGATTGAACGAGACGCTGGAGCGGATATACCTGGTTACTCGGAATCGCCTCCCCTACCGAAAGCCGGCCAGGAGAGAACCATCAGAACGGGAGAGGACATCAGGAAGGCATTGTCTCTTCCATGATTTGGATTGACACGACACCAACAGCTGCAGGTATTTAAAGGATATAATCGAGGAGCATGTCAGAAAGGGACTGTTGCCACAATATATCGGAACTCGGAGCACAACGGCGAAGCAGGAGCAACTGTCGCCTACCTCAAGCCACGACTGTGGGAGACCCAGGAATGATGATCGATTGATCATCCATTGACCAGGATAATGTGAAATAATTAGCAAACTACTGGCAAGCAACCAAGTCATTTACACATGTATGGGGATGGAGATAGCCCCTAGGCATGCTCTGAATGATAATAAACTGCGGTGCTATGGTTTGTGAAATTTATCTTTTGCTTTTGGATTGGACACTGCTTTTCTTTTTGGATTTTGGTTTTGGAGTTTGGATTGAGCTCATGGTTTTGCTTTCTTTTTGATTTAGATTTTCCTTTAGATAATTATTTTCGGTTTTGGATGCTGGTTTGGATTTCTGGTTTTCTGGTTTTGATTTGGATTTTGGATTTGGATTTTGGATTGGATTTTGATTGGATTTTTATCTAGTTTTCGATAAACGGTCGTCGGGTATGGATTATGCCTAGCAAGGGGTGAGTCACTTTGCCCGAACGTGGTAAATTGACTCATTCAGGTCGTCGAGTATGGAATATGCTCGGCATGGGTCCGGAGTGACCAGGATTCGGCCTAGGAATTAGGCCCCATATTATCAATTATTATTTCAGGTCGTTGAGTATGGACTATGCTCAACAAGGGTCCGGAGAGACCATGATTCAGCTTAGGACTTAAGCCATGGCTTTGTACAATGTCCAGGGACACTGTACCACGGTCGTCAGGTGTGGATTGCGCTTGGCAAGAACCCGGAGAGGTTAGCTCAACGTCCAGGGACACTGGACCAAGGTCATCAGGTGTGGATTACGCTTGGCAAGAGCCCGAAGAGGTTATGGATTCGGATATCGACCCGGAGAGGTCCTGGATTCGGTTATTGGCTATTGGATAAGAATGGATTAGGACTCGGTTGTCGAGTTCGGATGGATATGGGACTGGCTAAGGCTTTAGTTAATGGATTTGGAATTGGGCATCGACTCGAAGCAGTCAAGGATGACATACTCTGGCGATATGGCTATGGACTTTGGATATTGGAATCGAAACTATTCAAAACACGCCTTCTTATCAAAAGACATGTTTTGGGGGCAAAGTGTTATCCCACTTTTTGGCCAAAACTGGAATATCAACAAATAGGTATGGAATGATGGATATCAGGATTGGAGATCAATTGAAAACAAGGCTGCGATCGATGTCGTCAAAATTTGGCTGAACTCTGATCAGGACGGAATCGATTGGAGATGATGATAAGGACTAGGAGAGGCTATGTTTCAAGTTTCAGGTTAATCGGAGTTCGTATGGAGGAGATATGATCGATACAAGGTAGAAAGGAAATACTGTTCGAATCCATCAAAGGGCCGAAGTGACGCTCATTTCGAATCCATCAGATTCGTATCCATCGACATCTCCTTCGAATCGATCTATTTCGTATTCATCAGAAAGGTACCTCCTCGGCCCCGTTCGTATCCATCAGGTTTTGTTTAGTTCGACTCCATCAGGTTCGTATCGATCAGGGTCACGAATGCTCGGCAGTTCATATCCATGGAACATCGTCATGTTCGTATCGATTGGTTCGGGTTCGCATCGGTCAGGTGTTGGTTTGACTCGATAGTGTTCGTATCGATCAATGGAAAAGCAGGATGAAGGACTTCGAATCGATGCTGTTCACATCGATCAGCATGGACACGAGTTGATGACTTCGTATCGGTCAGATGGGAAGAGGCGGCATGTTTCGCATCAATACTCTCATATCGATATTAGATGGACTTTGGCTCCTTCGTATCCGTCAGGTAAGGCTTCGCTCGTATCCATTAGGTACGGTCTAGTTCGTATTCCACATGCATCATAACCATTTCGTATCGATAACCTCCATCGTCATTTTGTATCGATCGATTCGTGGCTGATCGATACGAAGTACACTCCAGGAATCGATGTGAAGGAAAAGATGAATCGATGGATGCGAACATGACCGTTGTGAAGTTATGGATATGGACGAAGCGTGGAACATGGATACGAGCGCATCTTCAGGAAAAGAGGCATTCAACTCGGCGACAAAGGTGGAACAACCCAGGGAAATAGGGCCACGTCATTGATGCACACGCGCTTTGGATGGAGTCGAACAAAATGGTTTCGAAGCAATGGATTCGAAGACGACAAGCCAGCGGACAACCCAAACTCGAATCGATCATAACTCAAGATCCACTGATCCAAATGCAATGAAATTTTTACATGAGCTTACATACATGTTGAAGAATGTCCACACCAAATTTCACCTTGATTGGATGATTTTCTAATCGATTAGAATGGAGTTCGAATCGATCCCAAAGTGGGCCCAAATTTCCTAAGGTCGGGCATGTGGGCCCCCTCACATGCCAGATGTGGTCTCCCGGATTTTCAGCGAAATATCAGCATCCTACGCCTATAAATAGAGCCCCTGGTCATTCAAAAAAGTGGATCTTGGGGGGGATTTTCTGGATCCTTGGCCTTTCAACCTCCAGACTCCGCCGGATTCATTTCTACGCTTCAATACTGCTGTTGTACTGGAAATTCTTCATATTTACTGCTATAATCATCAGTAGTCATCAAGGATAATCAATAAAAGGATAAAACTTTGGAGTGGACGTAGGCCAGAGATAGCCGAACTACTATAAAACTTGCGTCTCTGATCATTATTTTTGAATTGCTGTTGGATATTTGCTGAGATCTGATATTTGTTCTTGAATATCATTGTTTTGTGTTCATACATTGGTGGTTTCACGGTATTTGGGGTTTGTGACCAATTTTGGCGCAAACACTTTGGTGCTTTCACTGAGAAGGTCTAGCACCAGCTACATCGGATTCGAAGTTCAGATTTGAAGAGTTTGAGGAGCTTTGATTTGAAGAAAATGACTAGGCAAAATAGTAGAAGGCAAAGGGCTGAGAGAAGCCAGCAGGAAGGAATCCAAGAAGCATCCTCTGGAGCTAGAGAAGGACAAGCTTCCATCTACATCACCAGGGATGAAATGGAAGCTATGGCAAATTCATTGCAGGAGAGATTGTTGAAAAGTCAACAGGAAATGATGCAGACTTTCTTTGAGCAAATGAGAGCTGCAGGGGTGCAGAACTTAGGAACAGCTACAGCGGCTGTGGATGCAGGACAAGGAACTAGGGTTGTGGAACCCAATGGAGGACAGGATACAGAACCAGAAGGCAATCGACAAGGGCTTGGGGGCAGGCCCACAGGATCCAGCATAGGAGGACCTTTGGAAGGAGTTCAACAGGCCAGGGCTAACATTGCTGCTAGTGAGCTACATGAAGAGTATGTGCCGAAGTTCCCTCGGGGGCAACCCCTGACAGACAATACTGGATTAGTAGAGATAATCAGGAAAACCGTGCGAGGTGGTTTGACCAACAGAGACACGAAAGGAGTGAATAGGAGTCCGTTTGCCCGGGAAATAAGGATGGCTCAGAATCTACCTAAGTTCAAGCTACCTAGCGTGGATGTGTATGATGGTAAGGCAGACCCAACTGATCACTTGATGAGGTACACCAGACACATGGAGGTGCTGGGGGCATCGTAGGAAGTAATGGCACGATGTTTTCCTTTGTACTTAATGGACTTAGCTGCAATGTGGTTCAGGCAGCTGGGAGAAGGATCTATCAGGACTTGGGGGGAATTGGTGGAAAGGTTTTTGGGACAGTTTCAGGTTCATGTCAAGAGACCGAAGAACGCGATGAAACTGACATCGGTAAAACAGAGGATGGATGAATCGCTTAGAGCTTTTCTAACCCGATTCAGTGTGGCAGTAGCTTCGGTGGATCGGCCTGATCCATCGATGGTTTTAATGGCGGCAGTATCAGGAGTCAGGGAGGATTCTGATTTCAAGGTATCTCTGATACGAGATCCACCACAGGATCTCGAGGAATTCTTTCACGAGGCAGAGAGGTTCCTTCGGCAGGAAGATGCGAGTTTGGATTTAAAGTTGAAAAAGGTTAATGCAACTGAGGGTGTAGGACAATCTAGTAATGGTTGGGATAAGGACGAAGGAAAAAGGAAGTTGGACGATGATTCTGGAAAAAATAGGAAGCAATGGAAGGATCCAAAGTTTTCTACATATACAAGATTGAACGAGACGCTGGAGCGGATATACCTGGTTACTCGGAATCGCCTCCCCTACCGAAGGCCGGCCAGGAGAGAACCATCAGAACGGGAGAGGACATCAGGAAGGCATTGTCTCTTCCATGATTTGGATTGACACGACACCAACAGCTGCAGGCATTTAAAGGATATAATCGAGGAGCATGTCAGAAAGGGACTGTTGCCACAATATATCGGAACTCGGAGCACAACGGCGAAGCAGGAGCAACTATCGCCTACCTCAAGCCACGACTGTGGGAGACCCAAGAATGATGATCGATTGATCATCCATTGACCAGGATAATGTGAAATAATTAGCAAACTACTGGCAAGCAACCAAGTCATTTACACATGTATGGGGATGGAGATAGCCCCTAGGCATGCTCTGAATGATAATAAACTGCGGTGCTATGGTTTGTGAAATTTATCTTTTTCTTTTGGATTGGACAGTGCTTTTCTTTTTGGATTTTGGTTTTGGAGTTTGGATTGAGCTCATGGTTTTGCTTGCTTTTTGATTTAGATTTTCCTTTAGATAATTATTTTCGGTTTTGGATGCTGGTTTGGATTTCTGGTTTTCTAGTTTTGATTTGGATTTTAGATTTGGATTTTGGATTGGATTTTGATTGGATTTTTATCTGGTTTTCGATAAACGGTCGTCGGGTATGGATTATGCCTAGCAAGGGGTGAGTCACTTTGCCCGAACGTGGTAAATTGACTCATTCAGGTCGTCGAGTATGGAATATGCTCGGCATGGGTCCGGAGTGACCAGGATTCGGCCTAGGACTTAGGCCCCATATTATCAATTATTATTTCAGGTCGTTGAGTATGGACTATGCTCAACAAAGGTCCGGAGAGACCATGATTCAGCTTAGGACTTAAGCCATGGCTTTGTACAATGTCCAGGGACACTGTACCACGGTCGTCAGGTGTGGATTGCGCTTGGCAAGAACCCGGAGAGGTTAGCTCAACGTCCAGGGACACTGGACCAAGGTCATCAAGTGTGGATTACGCTTGGCAAGAGCCCGGAGAGGTTATGGATTCGGATATCGACCCGGAGAGGTCCTGGATTCGGTTATTGGCTATTGGATAAGGATGGATTAGGACTCGGTTGTCGAGTTCGGATGGATATGGGACTGGCTAAGGCTTTAGTTAATGGATTTGGAATTGGGCATCGACTCGAAGCAGTCAAGGATGACATACTCTGGCGATATGGCTATGGACTTTGGATATTGGAATCGAAACTATTCAAAACACGCCTTCTTATCAAAAGACATGTTTTGGGGGCAAAGTGTTATCCCACTTTTTGGCCAAAACTGGAATATCGACAAATAGGTATGGAATGATGGATATCAGGATTGGAGATCAATTGAAAACAAGGCTGCGATCGATGTCGTCAAAATTTGGCTGAACTCTGATCAGGACGGAATCGATTGGAGATGATGATAAGGACTAGGAGAGGCTATGTTTCAAGTTTCAGGTTAATCGGAGTTCGTATGGAGGAGATATGATCGATACATGGTAGAAAGGAAATACTGTTCGAATCCATCAAAGGGCCGAGGTGACGCTCATTTCGAATCCATCAGATTCATATCCATCGACATCTCCTTCGAATCAATCTATTTCGTATCCATCAGAAAGGTACCTCCTCGGCCCCGTTCGTATCCATCAGGTTTTGTTTAGTTCGACTCCATCAGGTTCGTATCGATCAGGGTCACGAATGCTCGGCAGTTCGTATCCATGGAACATCGTCTTGTTCGTATCGATTGGTTCGGGTTCGCATCGGTCAGGTGTTGGTTTGACTCGATAGTGTTCGTATCGATCAATGGAAAAGCAGGATAAAGGACTTCGAATCGATGCTGTTCACATCAATGAGCATGGACACGAGTTGATGACTTCGTATCGGTCAGATGGGAAGAGGCGGCATGTTTCGCATCAATACTCTCGTATCGATATTAGATGGACTTTGGCTCCTTCGTATCCGTCAGGTAAGGCTTCGCTCGTATCCATTAGGTACGGTCTAGTTCGTATTCCACATGCATCATAACCATTTCGTATCGATAACCTCCATCGTCATTTTGTATCGATCGATTCGTGGCTGATCAATACGAAGTACACTCCAGGAATCGATGTGAAGGAAAAGACGAATCGATGGATGCGAACATGACCGTTGTGAAGTTATGGATATGGACGAAGCGTGGAACATGGATACGAGCGCGTCTTCAAGAAAAGAGGCATTCAACACGGCGACAAAGGTGGAACAACCCAGGGAAATAGGGCCACGTCATCGATGCACACGCGCTTTGGATGGAGTCGAACAAAATGGTTTCGAAGCAATGGATTCGAAGACGACAAGCCAGCGGACAACCCAAACTCGAATCGATCATAACTCAAGATCCACTGAACCAAATGGAATGAAATTTTTACATGAGCTTACATACATGTTGAAGAATGTCCACACCAAATTTCACCTTGATTGGATGATTTTCTAATCGATTAGAATGGAGTTCGAATCGATCCCAAAGTGGGCCCAAATTTCCTAAGGCCGGGCATGTGGGCCCCCTCACATGCCAGATGTGGTCTCTCGGATTTTCAACGAAATATCAGCATCCTACGCCTATAAATGGAGCCCCTGGTCATTCAAAAAAGTGGATCTTGGGTGGGATTTTCTAGATCCTTGGCCTTTCAACCTCCAGACTCTACCGGATTCATTTCTACGCTTCAATACTGCTGTTGTACTGGAAATTCTTCATATTTACTGCTATAATCATCAGTAGTCATCAAGGATAATCAATAAAAGGATAAAACTTTGGAGTGGACGTAGGCCAGAGATAGCCGAACCACTATAAAACTTGCGTCTCTGATCATTATTTTTGAATTGCTGTTTGATATTTGCTGAGATCTGATATTTGTGCTTGAATATTATTGTTTTGTGTTCATACATTGGTGGTTTCACGGTATTTGGGGTTTGTGACCAATTTTGGCGCAAACACTTTGGTGCTTTCACTGAGAAGGACTAGCACTAGCTACATCGGATTCGAAGTTCAGATTTGAAGAGTTTGAGGAGCTTTGATTTGAAGAAAATGACTAGGCAAAATAGTAGAAGGCAAAGGGCTGAGAGAAGCCAGCAGGAAGGAAGCCAAGAAGCATCCTCTGGAGCTAGAGAAGTACAAGCTTCCATCTACATCACCAGGGATGAAATGGAAGCTATGGCAAATTCATTGCAGGAGAGATTGTTGAAAAGTCAACAGGAAATGATGTAGACTTTCTTTGAGCAAATGAGAGCTGCAGGGGTGCAGAACTTAGGAACAGCTACAGCGGCTGTGGATGCAGGACAAGGAACTAGGGTTGTGGAACCCAATGGAGGACATGATACAGAACCAGAAGGCAATCGACAAGGGCTTGGGGCAGGCCCACAGGATCCAGCATAGGAGGACCTTTGGAAGGAGTTCAACAGGCCAGGGCTAACATTGCTGCTAGTGAGCTACATGAAGAGTATGTGCCGAAGTTCCCTCGGGGGCAACCCCTGACAGACAATACTGGATTAGTAGAGATAATCGGGAAAACTGTGCGAGGTGGTTTGACCAACAGAGACACGAAAGGAGTGAATAGGAGTCCGTTTGCTTGGGAAATAAGGATGGCTCAGAATCTACCTAAGTTCAAGCTACCTAGCGTGGATGTGTATGATGGTAAGGCAGACCCAACTGATCACTTGATGAGGTACACCAGACACATGGAGGTGCTGGGGGCATCGTAGGAAGTAATGGCACAATGTTTTCCTTTGTACTTAATGGACTTAGCTGCAATGTGGTTTAGGCAGGTGGGAGAAGGATCTATCAGGACTTGGGGGGAATTGGTGGAAAGGTTTTTGGGACAGTTTCAGGTTCATGTCAAGAGACCGAAGAACGCGATGACACTGACATCGGTAAAACAGAGGATGGATGAATCGCTTAGAGCTTTTCTAACCCGATTCAGTGTGGCAGTAGCTTCGGTGGATCGGCCTGATCCATCGATGGTTTTAATGGCGGCAGTATCAGGAGTCAGGGAGGATTCTGATTTCAAGGTATCTCTAATACGAGATCCACCACAGGATCTCGAGGAATTCTTTCACGAGGCAGAGAGGTTCCTTCGGCAGGAAGATGCGAGTTTGGATTTAAAGTTGAAAAAGGTTAATGCAACTGAGGGTGTAGGACAATCTAGCAATGGTTGGGATAAAGACGAAGGAAAAAGGAAGTTGGACGATGATTCTGGAAAAAATAGGAAGCAATGGAAGGATCCAAAGTTTTCTACATATACAAGATTGAACGAGACGCTGGAGCGGATATACCTGGTTACTCGGAATCGCCTCCCCTACCGAAGGCCGGCCAGGAGAGAACCATTAGAACGGGAGAGGACATCAGGAAGGCATTGTCTCTTCCATGATTTGGATTGACACGACACCAACAGCTGCAGGCATTTAAAGGATATAATCGAGGAGCATGTCAGAAAGGGACTGTTGCCACAATATATCGGAACTCGGAGCACAACGGCGAAGCAGGAGCAACTGTCGCCTACCTCAAGCCACAACTGTGGGAGACCCAGGAATGATGATCGATTGATCATCCATTGAACAGGATAATGTGAAATAATTAGCGAACTACTGGCAAGCAACCAAGTCATTTACACATGTATGGGGATGGAGATAGCCACTAGGCATGCTCTGAATGATAATAAACTGCGATGCTATGGTTTGTGAAATTTATCTTTTGCTTTTGGATTGGACACTGCTTTTCTTTTTGGATTTTGGTTTTGGAGTTTGGATTGAGCTCATGTTTTGCTTGCTTTTTGATTTAGATTTTCCTTTAGATAATTATTTCGGTTTTGGATGCTGGTTTGGATTTCTGGTTTTCTGGTTTTGATTTGGATTTTGGATTTGGATTTTGGATTGGATTTTGATTGGATTTTTATCTAGTTTTCGATAAACGGTCGTCGGGTATGGATTATGCCTAGCAAGGGGTGAGTCACTTTGCCCGAACGTGGTAAATTGACTCATTCAGGTCGTCGAGTATGGAATATGCTCGGCATGGGTCCGGAGTGACCAGGATTCGGCCTAGGACTTAGGCCCCATATTATTAATTATTTTTTCAGGTCGTTGAGTATGGACTATGCTCAACAAGGGTCCGGAGAGACCATGATTCAGCTTAGGACTTAAGCCATGGCTTTGTACAATGTCCAGGGACACTGTACCACGGTCGTCAGGTGTGGATTGCGCTTGGCAAGAACCCGGAGAGGTTAGCTCAACGTCCAGGGACACTGGACCAAGGTCATCAAGTGTGGATTACGCTTTGCAAGAGCCCGGAGAGGTTATGGATTCGGATATCGACCCGGAGAGGTCCTGGATTCGGTTATTGGCTATTGGATAAGGTTGGATTAGGACTCGGTTGTCGAGTTCGGATGGATATGGGACTGGCTAAGGCTTTAGTTAATGGATTTGGAATTGGGCATCGACTCGAAGCAGTCAAGGATGACATATTCTGGCGATATGGCTATGGACTTTGGATATTGGAATCGAAACTATTCAAAACACGCCTTCTTATCAAAAGACATGTTTTGGGGGACAAAGTGTTATCCCACTTTTTGGCCAAAACTGGAATATCGACAAATAGGTATGGAATGATGGATATCAGGATTGGAGATCAATTGAAAACAAGGCTGCGATCGATGTCGTCAAAATTTGGCTGAACTCTGATCAGGACGGAATCGATTGGAGATGATGATAAGGACTAGAAGAGGCTATGTTTCAAGTTTCAGGTTAATCGGAGTTCGTATGGAGGAGATATGATCGATACAAGGTAGGAAGGAAATACTGTTCGAATCCATCAAAGGGCCGAGGTGACGCTCATTTCGAATCCATCAGATTCGTATCCATCGACATCTCCTTCGAATCAATCTATTTCGTATCCATTATAAAGGTACCTCCTCGGCCCCGTTCGTATCCATCAGGTTTTGTTTAGTTCGACTCCATCAGGTTCGTATCGATCAGGGTCACGAATGCTCGGCAGTTCGTATCCATGGAACATCGTCTTGTTCGTATCGATTGGTTCGGGTTCGCATCGGTCAGGTGTTGGTTTGACTCGATAGTGTTCGCATCGATCAATGGCAAAGAAGGATGAAGGACTTCGAATCGATGCTGTTCACATCGATCAACATGGACACGAGTTGATGACTTCGTATCGGTCAGATGGGAAGAGGCGGCATGTTTCGCATCAATACTCTCGTATCGATATTAGATGGACTTTGGCTCCTTCGTATCCGTCAGGTAAGGCTTTGCTCGTATCCATTAGGTACGGTCTAGTTCGTATTCCACATGCATCATAACCATTTCGTATCGATAACCTCCATCGTCATTTTGTATCGATCGATTCGTGGCTGATCGATACGAAGTACACTCCAGGAATCGATGTGAAGGAAAAGACGAATCGATGGATGCGAACATGACCGTTGTGAAGTTATGGATATGGACGAATCGTGGAACATGGATACGAGTGCGTCTTCAGGAAAAGAGGCATTCAACACGGCGACAAAGTTGGAACAACCCAGGGAAATAGGGCCACGTCATCGATGCACACGCGCTTTGGATGGAGTCGAACAAAATGGTTTCGAAGCAATGGATTCGAAGACGACAAGCCAGCGGCAACCCAAACTCGAATCGATCATAACTCAAGATCCACTGATCCAAATGCAATGAATTTTTTACATGAGCTTACATACATGTTGAAGAATGTCCACACCAAATTTCACCTTGATTGGATGATTTTCTAATCGATTAGAATGGAGTTCGAATCGATCCCAAAGTGGGCCCAAATTTCCTAAGGCCGGGCATGTGGGCCCCCTCACATGCCAGATGTGGTCTCCCGGATTTTCAGCGAAATATCAGCATCCTACGCCTATAAATAGAGCCCCTGGTCATTCAAAAAAGTGGATCTTGGGGGGGATTTTCTGGATCCTTGGCCTTTCAACCTCCATACTCTGCCGGATTCATTTCTACGCTTCAATACTGTTGTTGTACTGGAAATTCTTCATATTTACTGCTATAATCATCAGTAGTCATCAAGGATAATCAATAAAAGGATAAAACTTTGGAGTGGACGTAGGCCAGAGATAGCCAAACCACTATAAAACTTGCGTCTCTGATCATTATTTTTGAATTGCTGTTTGATATTTGCTGAGATATGATATTTGTGCTTGAATATCATTGTTTTGTGTTCATACATTGGTGGTTTCACGGTATTTGGGGTTTGTGACCAATTTTGGCGCAAACACTTTGGTGCTTTCACTGAGAAGGACTAGCACCAGCTACATCGGATTCGAAGTTCAGATTTGAAGAGTTTGAGGAGCTTTGATTTGAAGAAAATGACTAGGCAAAATAGTAGAAGGCAAAGGGCTGAGAGAAGCCAGCAGGAAGGAAGCCAAGAAGCATCCTCTGGAGCTAGAGAAGGACAAGCTTCCATCTACATCACCAGGGATGAAATGGAAGCTATGGCAAATTCATTGCAGGAGAGATTGTTGAAAAGTCAACAGGAAATGATGCAGACTTTCTTTGAGCAAATGAGAGCTGCAGGGGTGCAGAACTTAGGAACAGCTACAGCGGCTGTGGATGCAGGACAAGGAACTAGGGTTGTGGAACCCAATGGAGGACAGGATACAGAACCAGAAGGCAATCGACAAGGGCTTAGGGGCAGGCCCACACGATCCAGCATAGGAGGACCTTTGGAAGGAGTTCAACAGGGCAGGGCTAACATTGCTGCTAGTGAGCTACATGAAGAGTATGTGCCGAAGTTCCCTCGGGGGCAACCCCTGACAGACAATACTGGATTAGTAGAGATAATCAGGAAAACTGTGCGAGGTGGTTTGACCAACAGAGACACGAAAGGAGTGAATAGGAGTCCGTTTGCCCGGGAAATAAGGATGGCTCAGAATCTACCTAAGTTCAAGCTACCTAGCGTGGATGTGTATGATGGTAAGGCAGACCCAACTGATCACTTGATGAGGTACACCAGACACATGGAGGTGCTGGGGGCATCGTAGGAAGTAATGGCACGATGTTTTCCTTTGTACTTAATGGACTTAGCTGCAATGTGGTTTAGGCAGCTGGGAGAAGGATCTATCAGGACTTGGGGGGAATTGGTAGAAAGGTTTTTGGGACAGTTTCGGGTTCATGTCAAGAGACCGAAGAACGCGATGACACTGACATCGGTAAAACATAGGATGGATGAATCGCTTAGAGCTTTTCTAACCCGATTCAGTGTGGCAGTAGCTTCGGTGGATCGGCCTGATCCATCGATGGTTTTAATGGCGGCAGTATCAGGAGTCAGGGAGGATTCTGATTTCAAGGTATCTTTGATACGAGATCCACCACAGGATCTCGAGGAATTCTTTCACGAGGCAGAGAGGTTCCTTCGGCAGGAAGATGCGAGTTTGGATTTAAAGTTGAAAAAGGTTAATGCAACTGAGGGTGTAGGACAATCTAGCAATGGTTGGGATAAAGACGAAGGAAAAAGGAAGTTGGACGATGATTCTGGAAAAAATAGGAAGCAATGGAAGGATCCAAAGTTTTCTACATATACAAGATTGAACGAGACGCTGGAGCAGATATACCTGGTTACTCGGAATCGCCTCCCCTACCGAAGGCCGGCCAGGAGAGAACCATCAGAACGGGAGAGGACATCAGGAAGGCATTGTCTCTTCCATGATTTGGATTGACACGACACCAACAGCTGCAGGCATTTAAAGGATATAATCGAGGAGCATGTCAGAAAGGGACTGTTGCCACAATATATCGGAACTCGGAGCACAACGGCGAAGCAGGAGCAACTGTCGCCTACCTCAAGCCACGACTGTGGGAGACCCAGGAATGATGATCGATTGATCATCCATTGACCAGGATAATGTGAAATAATTAGCAAACTACTGGCAAGCAACCAAGTCATTTACACATGTATGGGGATGGAGATAGCCCCTAGGCATGCTCTGAATGATAATAAACTGCGATGCTATGGTTTGTGAAATTTATCTTTTGCTTTTGGATTGGACACTGCTTTTCTTTTTGGATTTTGGTTTTGGAGTTTGGATTGAGCTCATGTTTTGCTTGCTTTTTGATTTAGATTTTCCTTTAGATAATTATTTCGGTTTTGGATGCTGGTTTGGATTTCTGGTTTTCTGGTTTTGATTTGGATTTTGGATTTGGATTTTGGATTGGATTTTGATTGGATTTTTATCTAGTTTTCGATAAACGGTCGTCGGGTATGGATTATGCCTAGCAAGGGGTGAGTCACTTTGCCCGAACGTGGTAAATTGACTCATTCAGGTCGTCGAGTATGGAATATGCTCGGCATGGGTCCGGAGTGACCAGGATTCGGCCTAGGACTTAGGCCCCATATTATCAATTATTTTTTCAGGTCGTTGAGTATGGACTATGTTGAGTCACAAGCTTTATGAAAGTTTTGATTTCTGACAAATAAGGCGATTGATTTCTGACAAACAAGGCGATCGACAAAAACAAGGTCAATAGAGCTATATAATGGTACTCTAGATTATAGGTTGATTATTTGTTGTTGTAATAGTAATAAATTTGTTAAAATCTATCCTCAAATAATCATGGATATCAAGGGAATCAATATATATACGAATAATTTATAAGTTGCATGCAGTTGCACAATTCAATGTGCAATTTAACAGGCACCGGTCGACCGGTCAATATAGGTGCGGTCGACCGTTCCTGTGTAAATTGCACAGTGAACGTGCACACATGCACATAACGTATATATATATTTGAATTCCTGTCTACCGGTCCATTTTTGACCTGTCGACCGTTTTTAAACAGAAAGCAACTTTTCCAAAAGACACTTCTCTTCTCCAAAGGTTGCATCTCCTATCTTTCATCAATGATCATAACTCTTAATGGCAACTGTTCACAAAGAGTTACAACTATTTTTCTCTATATATACTCATCTAAATCATTGATTCAAAAATAAGTTTTTACAACGATTTCATATATTCTTTTAATCTAATCTCTGATCTCAATACTGTATTATAAAAGCTCTAAATTATTTATTGAATCTTCGAAACTATTTCATATCCTTTGATTCAATAATATACTTTCCTTAATCTTTTCAAAACATCATATCGCATACTTTGAGGATAAGATTATAGGAAGGGTGTACTGCTAGTGACAAATCCGTGTTTTCAAGAACACAAGTTGTCAACAACAATTGTATTTGTTCTTTTGTTGAAGTCCTCTGTGTTGTAAGAGGCAAGTGTTGAAGTCCTCAGTGTATTAGAGGCGTGAAATCCCGTTCGGTTGTTCGGGTATTGTAAACCTGTTCCTCCGGGTGAAGCGAGGTAGTTAATAGTGAAAATCCAGATAGAAGTCTGGGACTGGACGTAGGACGGTGCTCCGAACCAGTATAAAAATCTCTGGTGTGATTTTTCTATTTTCTATTTACAATGCTATTATCATCTATTTCCGCATTTGTATTGTAATTCATATTATACGATCCGTGTATACTATATTAGCACATATAATTGTATACACACCGCACTTTCAATTGGTATCAGAGCAAGGTCATCATATAACCGTAACACAGTTATTTGATATATTCTTGTAATATGGCAAATAACGCAAGTACTAGCACTCAAAACACCACTTACACAGAAGGGCAATCGACACAAAGACCTCCATTTTTCAATGGTCTTAACTATAGTTATTGGGCAACACGTATGTCATTCTTTATGCAATCAAGTAGCTATGATGCTTGGAATGCTACTCAAAGAGAAATAGTGAATCCAACAACTGATTATTCAGAATGGACTGTGGCTGAGAAAACGGCAGCAGCCGTAAATGCAAGAGCAATAAATATGTTGTTCTGTGCATTAGACCAAAATGAATATAACCGTGTTAGTATCTGCACTACTGCATATCAAATTTGGCAAATGCTAAAAATCACTCATGAAGGTACTAACAAGGTTAAACAAGCCAAAATAGCCATGCTGAAAAGTCAATTTCAAAATTTCAAAATGAAACCAAATGAAACAATCAATGACATGTATTCACGGTTTCAAACTATTCACCATGCACTTATTGGGTTAGGACAAAAGTATTCTGATTTTGATGTTGTTTCAACAATCCTACATTCTCTGACTAATGAATGGGAAGGAAAAGTATTAGCAATTGAAGAAGCTAATGACCTTTCCGTCATGAAGCCAGATGAATTGATAGGAAATTTAATGTCCTATGAAGCAAATTTGCAGGCTAGAAAAGAACAGAAAGAAGAAAAGAAAAATGTAGCATTTCATGTTGAGAAAGATGAAAATGAATCAGATTCTGAAGATGAAGATTTGGCGTTCATTGCTAAAGGTTTCAAAAAATTCCTAAAATATCGAAAAGCCAGTCGCTACAATAAAAGGAAACCTGGATCAAATAAACCATCTTCATCTGCTATAGAATGTTTCAACTGCCATAAAAAGGGACACATGCAGAAGGATTGTCCAGAACAAAAGAAAAAGTCAGAAAATGACAAATTCAAATATAAGAAGGACAAATCAAAGAAACGAGCATTCTCAGTAACATGGGATGATTCAGAGTCATCTTCATCAGAAAGTGAAAGTGATTCGGAGAATGAACAAGCTAATGTTTGCTTTATGGCAACAGAAGATGAGGTACAAATTCCTACATTTGATGAATTACTTGATATTAATGCTGAATTGATAGTCAAATATAAAGACTTAAAACGTCAATTAAAAGTAGTCAAAGCAGATTTAAGTAGAGCAGAGTTTGAACGAGATATGTTAAAAGATGAGAAGAAAATATTAGAAGAAGAACTTGAAAATATTCAAGAATCATCATCTAATGTTGACTCTCAAATATTTCTTTTGAGTCAAGAAATAGAAGCTCAAAAAGAGAAAAATAATGCTCTCACTACTGAAAATCATGAACTTAAAGCAAAAGTCAAAATTCTAGACCTAGAAAAAGCTAGTTTACAAACAAAGTTTGATGACATTACTCAAAATGTTTCTAACTTTAACAAAGGTCGAGAAAATTTGACTAAAATCATTGAAAGTTCACAATCTATTTCAGATAAACAAGGTTTGGGATATAACAAACATGAAACTAAGAAACATCTTAGAAATAAAAGGAAAAAGAAAGTACAAAAAACTGAAGCTAAGAAAAATCTTAGTTTATTATATTTCAAACCAAAACCAGTTGTGAAATTTCAAAAGAGAAATGTCAAGACTATCAAAATATGGGTTCCTAAAACAAATAATAATTTGATTAGGAACAAATACATTCAGCAATTCATGAATAATGTACATTTTAATAACAATTATATATATAAAGGGGATACCGGACCCAAATGGGTTTGGACTCCTAAGACCTAACTCTTAGGACCCTATAAAAAGTGGGTACCATGAACTTAATTCTATTTTTTGCAGGTCCCACTGAAGAAAAGAGGAAAGTGGATATTGGACAGTGGTTGCTCAAAGCATATGACGGGAGACAAGAGCTTATTAACAAATATTAAATACTCAGATGGTGGCTCAGTCACTTTTGGAGACAATTCAAAAGGTTATATCATCGGCAAAGGCGATGCGAGCAATTGCGGTACATCTAACTTACCTCTTATTACTAATGTCATGCTAGTTAGAAATTTAAAACACAATTTACTTAGTATTAGTCAGTTATGTGACAAGGGTTTTATAATTTCCTTTTCAAATAATAAGTGTAGTATTTTAGATAAAGACCATAATTTGGTTTTTGAAGGTTATAGAGACAGAAATATATATATATTCTAAATATGAATATTAATCATAATTCAGATATGTGTCTTGTGGCTAATGACAATGATCCATGGCTATGGCACAAACGTTTCTGTCATATAAACTTCAAAACTATTGACAAGCTAGCCAAAAACAATCTAGTTAGAGGACTACCCAAAATGAGTTTTAAAGTTAACAACATTTGTGATGCATGTCAATTAGGAAAATTGACCAAATCATCGTTTAAATCCAAGAAAGTCATATCAACATTACAACCACTTGAGTTACTGCACATGGATTTATTTGGACCTACTAGAGTTCAATCAATAAATCACAGTCAATATGTGCTTGTAATTGTTGATGATTTTTCTCGTTATACATGGACAATTTTCTTAAAAAATAAAAGTGATACTTTCGATCATTTCAAATCTTTCGTCAAAAGAATTCAAAAATCAAAAGGGATTAAAGTTAAAAATATAAGAAGTGATCATGGTGGAGAATTTGAAAATAATGAATTTGAACATTTTTGTACAAAGAAAGGTATATATCATAATTTTTCGTTTCCCAGAACTCTACAACAGAATGGAGTAGTAGAACGAAAGAACCGAACTTTACAAGAATGTGCAAGAACATTATTGAATGGAACCACCTTACCAAAACATTTCTGGGCAGAAGCTGTCGCAACTGCCTGTTATGTTTTAAATCGTGTGTCCATAAGACCTCTTACCAAGAATACTCCTTATGAATTGTTTAACAAAAGAAAGCCCAAAATCTCATACTTCAAAGTTTTTGGTTCCAAGTGCTTTATTTTAAATACGAAAGACCAGCTTGGAAAATTCGATCCAAAAGCCGATGAAGGAATATTTGTCGGTTATTCGGAACGAAGTAAGGCCTTTCGGATATTTAATAAACGAACCAAAACTATTGAAGAATCACTTCATGTCTCTTTTGATGAAATTTATCAGCATCCTCACACAATATCAGATGATGACGAATCAATAGTCATTGATAATCCAATCATCTCAAATACTGATTCTGACTCAGAAGTAATTATTGAGAATACTCCTCAAATATGTGAATTACAATCACCACCAAGAATATTAAGAGACCATCCGACCCAAAATATAATAGGTGAAATAACATCACATGTCAGAACAAGGAGTCAACTCAATCAAATGGGTCATGTCGCTTTTCTCTCAAATATCGAACCCAAGAATCCAAAAGAAGCTGCTACAGATGATTACTGGATCATTGCCATGCAGGATGAACTAAATCAGTTTGAGCGCAATGACGTTTGGGAACTTGTTCCGAGACCAACTGATCAGTCAGTAATTGGTACTAAATGGGTCTATAAAAATAAGGCTGACGAACAAGGAAATATCACCAAAAATAAAGCAAGATTAGTAGCACAAGGATACAATCAGGAAGAAGGTCGACCGGTTACGCATTTTTCAGTTTTTTATATATAACCCTATACGTTACTTTACCCTCTACCCTCATTCACTCTCTACTCAAACTATTCTCTATCCCCAAATCACAAACCCTAGTTCCCATTCTTCAATTCCCAAATCACAAATCCTCCAACAATGGCTCCTCCTCAAAAGAAATCAAAGAAAGGAGCAATCTCTGAAACTTCATCTCATACCATCTCCGTCAAAAAATGGCTTCAAACTCCAATTGCTATAACACGATGGAATCAAATGACAAATTACAAGTTTCATCCGGGATCTTTCATCAAATTTGATGATTTCACGGCTTACGGAGTTCGAAGGTCAGCCGATAATGCCAACATTACTCCATTGATAGATTTTTCGGCAAATAGTGTGGAGATAAATCATTTAATGATTAAATTATTTTACGCCAACATGAATCTTGATGAATATCAACCTGATAATCCAAACGGCGTCATCTGGTCTATGGTCTGTGGAAAACAAAATTTTCTTACTCATGCTAGAATTGCCTCTATACTTGGCATACCAAATCGAGGCGAAGAATTTTCATCTACCTTCTGCGAAGTTTTCACTCGAAATAGTACAAGTCATCGGTTTATAGAAGACAATAGTGATGGCACTAAGTCTATTGGACTTCGACCGACAGCAAGGTTACTTCATCGGGTCTTGATGCATTCTCTTTTTCCTAGACTTGGAAATTATGATGCAGTGTACAAAGAAAACTTCAAGGCACTCTATGCTATCTATGGTGAAATCCAAATCAATTGGGTTCACATGCTTTTTGATGAAATTCTCAAGGTAAATAATTCAACCCGGCCTCATTTCTTCTATAATGAATATATCATGAGACTTTTGTTAGCTTGTGGGGTCAATCCTCCTGATTCTGCAACTTCAACACCAAAATGCATTGATTCCATAACCATCAAAAGAATGAAGCTTCCTCCACCTTATCTTGAGATTATGCCTTTTGAAGAATGGCAGCAACGAGGACCGAGAAAACAAAGAGCAACTTCCTCTCGACCTCGTCCCGATGAGGTGAAACTTTTAAGATCAAAGTCATCAACAAAAGAATCTCTTGAAACCATTGCGCGTAATCAATTTCTGCTTGAATCTCGTCTCAAGCGTATGGACTCTAAAATTGATAAGCGCTTCAATAAGGTCAAGTCGTTCTTCGGTATGCTATGGGACGCTATATCATGTTCCTCATCCACCTCTGTTCAAGCACAAGATCCAGGAAAACGTCCTGCTGCTCCAGTTTTCACATGGACATCATCTGACGAGGGCGAATCGTCTAGAGGGAACAATGATGAGGAGGAAGAGGAAGAAGATGAAGATGATGATGATGACGACGATGACGATGATGAAGAGGAGATTCGATCTGCTTCATCCTAGATTCTATTATGTTTTAGCTCTTTAAAAACATTTTCGACACTTGTACTAAATAGTGTCGTTATTTATGCTTTTCAATTAACATTATGTTCTGTAGTAAACTCTGTTATGTCTTTGATGTGTTAATCATTTATTTTTCTATGCTTATCATATTCATTCTACGCATATCATATTCTAGTGATCTGTTACTCCTTTTTGTCAATGACAAAGGGGGAGAAAGGGCTAACAATTGCTTGCAGGAAAGAAATCACATACTCAGGGGGAGATTCAGATTTGCAGATATATATATTGTCATCAATCAAAAAGGGGGAGAATGTTGAGTCACAAGCTTTATGAAAGTTTTGATTTCTGACAAATAAGGCGATTGATTTCTGACAAACAAGGCGATCGACAAAAACAAGTTCAATAGAGCTATATAATGGTACTCTAGATTATAGGTTGATTATTTGTTGTTGTAATAGTAATAAATTTGTTAAAATCTATCCTCAAATAATCATGCATATCAAGGGAATCAATATATATACGAATAATTTATAAGTTGCATGCAGTTGCACAATTCAATGTGCAATTTAACAGGCACCGGTCGACCGGTCAATATAGGTGCGGTCGACCGTTCCTGTGTAAATTGCACAGTGAACGTGCACACATGCACATAACGTATATATATATTTGAATTCCTGTCTACCGGTCCATTTTTGACCTGTCGACCGTTTTTAAACAGAAAGCAACTTTTCCAAAAGACACTTCTCTTCTCCAAAGGTTGCATCTCCTATCTTTCATCAATGATCATAACTCTTAATGGCAACTGTTCACAAAGAGTTACAACTATTTTTCTCTATATATACTCATCTAAATCATTGATTCAAAAATAAGTTTTTACAACGATTTCATATATTCTTTTAATCTAATCTCTGATCTCAATACTGTATTATAAAAGCTCTAAATTATTTATTGAATCTTCGAAACTATTTCATATCCTTTGATTCAATAATATACTTTCCTTAATCTTTTCAAAACATCATATCGCATACTTTGAGGATAAGATTATAGGAAGGGTGTACTGCTAGTGACAAATCCATGTTTTCAAGAACACAAGTTGTCAACAACAATTGTATTTGTTCTTTTGTTGAAGTCCTCTGTGTTGTAAGAGGCAAGTGTTGAAGTCCTCAGTGTATTAGAGGCGTGAAATCCCGTTCGGTTGTTCGGGTATTGTAAACCTGTTCCTCCGGGTGAAGCGAGGTAGTTAATAGTGAAAATCCAGATAGAAGTCTGGGACTGGACGTAGGACGGTGCTCCGAACCAGTATAAAAATCTCTGGTGTGATTTTTCTATTTTCTATTTACAATGCTATTATCATCTATTTCCGCATTTGTATTGTAATCCATATTATACGATCCGTGTATACTATATTAGCACATATAATTGTATACACACCGCACTTTCAATTGGTATCAGAGCAAGGTCATCATATAACCGTAACACAGTTATTTGATATATTCTTGTAATATGGCAAATAACGCAAGTACTAGCACTCAAAACACCACTTACACAGAAGGGCAATCGACACAAAGACCTCCATTTTTCAATGGTCTTAACTATAGTTATTGGGCAACACGTATGTCATTCTTTATGCAATCAAGTAGCTATGATGCTTGGAATGCTACTCAAAGAGAAATAGTGAATCCAACAACTGATTATTCAGAATGGACTGTGGCTGAGAAAACGGCAGCAGCCGTAAATGCAAGAGCAATAAATATGTTGTTCTGTGCATTAGACCAAAATGAATATAACCGTGTTAGTATCTGCACTACTGCATATCAAATTTGGCAAATGCTAAAAATCACTCATGAAGGTACTAACAAGGTTAAACAAGCCAAAATAGCCATGCTGAAAAGTCAATTTCAAAATTTCAAAATGAAACCAAATGAAACAATCAATGACATGTATTCACGGTTTCAAACTATTCACCATGCACTTATTGGGTTAGGACAAAAGTATTCTGATTTTGATGTTGTTTCAACAATCCTACATTCTCTGACTAATGAATGGGAAGGAAAAGTATTAGCAATTGAAGAAGCTAATGACCTTTCCGTCATGAAGCCAGATGAATTGATAGGAAATTTAATGTCCTATGAAGCAAATTTGCAGGCTAGAAAAGAACAGAAAGAAGAAAAGAAAAATGTAGCATTTCATGTTGAGAAAGATGAAAATGAATCAGATTCTGAAGATGAAGATTTGGCGTTCATTGCTAAAGGTTTCAAAAAATTCCTAAAATATCGAAAAGCCAGTCGCTACAATAAAAGGAAACCTGGATCAAATAAACCATCTTCATCTGCTATAGAATGTTTCAACTGCCATAAAAAGGGACACATGCAGAAGGATTGTCCAGAACAAAAGAAAAAGTCAGAAAATGACAAATTCAAATATAAGAAGGACAAATCAAAGAAACGAGCATTCTCAGTAACATGGGATGATTCAGAGTCATCTTCATCAGAAAGTGAAAGTGATTCGGAGAATGAACAAGCTAATGTTTGCTTTATGGCAACAGAAGATGAGGTACAAATTCCTACATTTGATGAATTACTTGATATTAATGCTGAATTGATAGTCAAATATAAAGACTTAAAACGTCAATTAAAAGTAGTCAAAGCAGATTTAAGTAGAGCAGAGTTTGAACGAGATATGTTAAAAGATGAGAAGAAAATATTAGAAGAAGAACTTGAAAATATTCAAGAATCATCATCTAATGTTGACTCTCAAATATTTCTTTTGAGTCAAGAAATAGAAGCTCAAAAAGAGAAAAATAATGCTCTCACTACTGAAAATCATGAACTTAAAGCAAAAGTCAAAATTCTAGACCTAGAAAAAGCTAGTTTACAAACAAAGTTTGATGACATTACTCAAAATGTTTCTAACTTTAACAAAGGTCGAGAAAATTTGACTAAAATCATTGAAAGTTCACAATCTATTTCAGATAAACAAGGTTTGGGATATAACAAACATGAAACTAAGAAACATCTTAGAAATAAAAGGAAAAAGAAAGTACAAAAAACTGAAGCTAAGAAAAATCTTAGTTTATTATATTTCAAACCAAAACCAGTTGTGAAATTTCAAAAGAGAAATGTCAAGACTATCAAAATATGGGTTCCTAAAACAAATAATAATTTGATTAGGAACAAATACATTCAGCAATTCATGAATAATGTACATTTTAATAACAATTATATATATAAAGGGGATACCGGACCCAAATGGGTTTGGACTCCTAAGACCTAACTCTTAGGACCCTATAAAAAGTGGGTACCATGAACTTAATTCTATTTTTTGCAGGTCCCACTGAAGAAAAGAGGAAAGTGGATATTGGACAGTGGTTGCTCAAAGCATATGACGGGAGACAAGAGCTTATTAACAAATATTAAATACTCAGATGGTGGCTCAGTCACTTTTGGAGACAATTCAAAAGGTTATATCATCGGCAAAGGCGATGCGAGCAATTGCGGTACATCTAACTTACCTCTTATTACTAATGTCATGCTAGTTAGAAATTTAAAACACAATTTACTTAGTATTAGTCAGTTATGTGACAAGGGTTTTATAATTTCCTTTTCAAATAATAAGTGTAGTATTTTAGATAAAGACCATAATTTGGTTTTTGAAGGTTATAGAGACAGAAATATATATATATTCTAAATATGAATATTAATCATAATTCAGATATGTGTCTTGTGGCTAATGACAATGATCCATGGCTATGGCACAAACGTTTCTGTCATATAAACTTCAAAACTATTGACAAGCTAGCCAAAAACAATCTAGTTAGAGGACTACCCAAAATGAGTTTTAAAGTTAACAACATTTGTGATGCATGTCAATTAGGAAAATTGACCAAATCATCGTTTAAATCCAAGAAAGTCATATCAACATTACAACCACTTGAGTTACTGCACATGGATTTATTTGGACCTACTAGAGTTCAATCAATAAATCACAGTCAATATGTGCTTGTAATTGTTGATGATTTTTCTCGTTATACATGGACAATTTTCTTAAAAAATAAAAGTGATACTTTCGATCATTTCAAATCTTTCGTCAAAAGAATTCAAAAATCAAAAGGGATTAAAGTTAAAAATATAAGAAGTGATCATGGTGGAGAATTTGAAAATAATGAATTTGAACATTTTTGTACAAAGAAAGGTATATATCATAATTTTTCGTTTCCCAGAACTCTACAACAGAATGGAGTAGTAGAACGAAAGAACCGAACTTTACAAGAATGTGCAAGAACATTATTGAATGGAACCACCTTACCAAAACATTTCTGGGCAGAAGCTGTCGCAACTGCCTGTTATGTTTTAAATCGTGTGTCCATAAGACCTCTTACCAAGAATACTCCTTATGAATTGTTTAACAAAAGAAAGCCCAAAATCTCATACTTCAAAGTTTTTGGTTCCAAGTGCTTTATTTTAAATACGAAAGACCAGCTTGGAAAATTCGATCCAAAAGCCGATGAAGGAATATTTGTCGGTTATTCGGAACGAAGTAAGGCCTTTCGGATATTTAATAAACGAACCAAAACTATTGAAGAATCACTTCATGTCTCTTTTGATGAAATTTATCAGCATCCTCACACAATATCAGATGATGACGAATCAATAGTCATTGATAATCCAATCATCTCAAATACTGATTCTGACTCAGAAGTAATTATTGAGAATACTCCTCAAATATGTGAATTACAATCACCACCAAGAATATTAAGAGACCATCCGACCCAAAATATAATAGGTGAAATAACATCACATGTCAGAACAAGGAGTCAACTCAATCAAATGGGTCATGTCGCTTTTCTCTCAAATATCGAACCCAAGAATCCAAAAGAAGCTGCTACAGATGATTACTGGATCATTGCCATGCAGGATGAACTAAATCAGTTTGAGCGCAATGACGTTTGGGAACTTGTTCCGAGACCAACTGATCAGTCAGTAATTGGTACTAAATGGGTCTATAAAAATAAGGCTGACGAACAAGGAAATATCACCAAAAATAAAGCAAGATTAGTAGCACAAGGATACAATCAGGAAGAAGGTCGACCGGTTACGCATTTTTCAGTTTTTTATATATAACCCTATACGTTACTTTACCCTCTACCCTCATTCACTCTCTACTCAAACTATTCTCTATCCCCAAATCACAAACCCTAGTTCCCATTCTTCAATTCCCAAATCACAAATCCTCCAACAATGGCTCCTCCTCAAAAGAAATCAAAGAAAGGAGCAATCTCTGAAACTTCATCTCATACCATCTCCGTCAAAAAATGGCTTCAAACTCCAATTGCTATAACACGATGGAATCAAATGACAAATTACAAGTTTCATCCGGGATCTTTCATCAAATTTGATGATTTCACGGCTTACGGAGTTCGAAGGTCAGCCGATAATGCCAACATTACTCCATTGATAGATTTTTCGGCAAATAGTGTGGAGATAAATCATTTAATGATTAAATTATTTTACGCCAACATGAATCTTGATGAATATCAACCTGATAATCCAAACGGCGTCATCTGGTCTATGGTCTGTGGAAAACAAAATTTTCTTACTCATGCTAGAATTGCCTCTATACTTGGCATACCAAATCGAGGCGAAGAATTTTCATCTACCTTCTGCGAAGTTTTCACTCGAAATAGTACAAGTCATCAGTTTATAGAAGACAATAGTGATGGCACTAAGTCTATTGGACTTCGACCGACAGCAAGGTTACTTCATCGGGTCTTGATGCATTCTCTTTTTCCTAGACTTGGAAATTATGATGCAGTGTACAAAGAAAACTTCAAGGCACTCTATGCTATCTATGGTGAAATCCAAATCAATTGGGTTCACATGCTTTTTGATGAAATTCTCAAGGTAAATAATTCAACCCGGCCTCATTTCTTCTATAATGAATATATCATGAGACTTTTGTTAGCTTGTGGGGTCAATCCTCCTGATTCTGCAACTTCAACACCAAAATGCATTGATTCCATAACCATCAAAAGAATGAAGCTTCCTCCACCTTATCTTGAGATTATGCCTTTTGAAGAATGGCAGCAACGAGGACCGAGAAAACAAAGAGCAACTTCCTCTCGACCTCGTCCCGATGAGGTGAAACTTTTAAGATCAAAGTCATCAACAAAAGAATCTCTTGAAACCATTGCGCGTAATCAATTTCTGCTTGAATCTCGTCTCAAGCGTATGGACTCTAAAATTGATAAGCGCTTCAATAAGGTCAAGTCGTTCTTCGGTATGCTATGGGACGCTATATCATGTTCCTCATCCACCTCTGTTCAAGCACAAGATCCAGGAAAACGTCCTGCTGCTCCAGTTTTCACATGGACATCATCTGACGAGGGCGAATCGTCTAGAGGGAACAATGATGAGGAGGAAGAGGAAGAAGATGAAGATGATGATGATGACGACGATGACGATGATGAAGAGGAGATTCGATCTGCTTCATCCTAGATTCTATTATGTTTTAGCTCTTTAAAAACATTTTCGACACTTGTACTAAATAGTGTCGTTATTTATGCTTTTCAATTAACATTATGTTCTGTAGTAAACTCTGTTATGTCTTTGATGTGTTAATCATTTATTTTTCTATGCTTATCATATTCATTCTACGCATATCATATTCTAGTGATCTGTTACTCCTTTTTGTCAATGACAAAGGGGGAGAAAGGGCTAACAATTGCTTGCAGGAAAGAAATCACATACTCAGGGGGAGATTCAGATTTGCAGATATATATATTGTCATCAATCAAAAAGGGGGAGAATGTTGAGTCACAAGCTTTATGAAAGTTTTGATTTCTGACAAATAAGGCGATTGATTTCTGACAAACAAGGCGATCGACAAAAACAAGGTCAATAGAGCTATATAATGGTACTCTAGATTATAGGTTGATTATTTGTTGTTGTAATAGTAATAAATTTGTTAAAATCTATCCTCAAATAATCATGCATATCAAGGGAATCAATATATATACGAATAATTTATAAGTTGCATGCAGTTGCACAATTCAATGTGCAATTTAACAGGCACCGGTCGACCGGTCAATATAGGTGCGGTCGACCGTTCCTGTGTAAATTGCACAGTGAACGTGCACACATGCACATAACGTATATATATATTTGAATTCCTGTCTACCGGTCCATTTTTGACCTGTCGACCGTTTTTAAACAGAAAGCAACTTTTCCAAAAGACACTTCTCTTCTCCAAAGGTTGCATCTCCTATCTTTCATCAATGATCATAACTCTTAATGGCAACTGTTCACAAAGAGTTACAACTATTTTTCTCTATATATACTCATCTAAATCATTGATTCAAAAATAAGTTTTTACAACGATTTCATATATTCTTTTAATCTAATCTCTGATCTCAATACTGTATTATAAAAGCTCTAAATTATTTATTGAATCTTTGAAACTATTTCATATCCTTTGATTCAATAATATACTTTCCTTAATCTTTTCAAAACATCATATCGCATACTTTGAGGATAAGATTATAGGAAGGGTGTACTGCTAGTGACAAATCCGTGTTTTCAAGAACACAAGTTGTCAACAACAATTGTATTTGTTCTTTTGTTGAAGTCCTCTGTGTTGTAAGAGGCAAGTGTTGAAGTCCTCAGTGTATTAGAGGCGTGAAATCCCGTTCGGTTGTTCGGGTATTGTAAACCTGTTCCTCCGGGTGAAGCGAGGTAGTTAATAGTGAAAATCCAGATAGAAGTCTGGGACTGGACGTAGGACGGTGCTCCGAACCAGTATAAAAATCTCTGGTGTGATTTTTCTATTTTCTATTTACAATGCTATTATCATCTATTTCCGCATTTGTATTGTAATCCATATTATACGATCCGTGTATACTATATTAGCACATATAATTGTATACACACCACACTTTCAGACTATGCTCAACAAGGGTCCGGAGAGACCATGATTCAGCTTAGGACTTAAGCCATGGCTTTGTACAATGTCCAGGGACTCTGTACCACGGTCGTCAGGTGTGGATTGCGCTTGGCAAGAACCCGGAGAGGTTAGCTCAATGTCCAGGGACACTGGACCAAGGTCATCAAGTGTGGATTACGCTTGGCAAGAGCCCGGAGAGGTTATTGATTCGGATATCGACCCGGAGAGGTCCTGGATTCGGTTATTGGCTATTGGATAAGGATGGATTAGGACTCGGTTGTCGAGTTCGGATGGATATGGGACTGGCTAAGGCTTTAGTTAATGGATTTGGAATTGGGCATCGACTCGAAGGAGTCAAGGATGACATACTCTGGCGATATGGCTATGGACTTTGGATATTGGAATCGAAACTATTCAAAACACGCCTTCTTATCAAAAGACATGTTTTGGGGGGCAAAGTGTTATCCCACTTTTTGGCCAAAACTGGAATATCAACAAATAGGTATGGAATGATGGATATCAGGATTGGAGATCAATTGAAAACAAGGCTGCGATCGATGTCGTCAAAATTTGGCTGAACTCTGATCAGGACGGAATCGATTGGAGATGATGATAAGGACTAGGAGAGGCTATGTTTCAAGTTATAGGTTAATCGGAGTTCGTATGGAGGAGATATGATCGATACAAGGTAGAAAGGAAATACTGTTCGAATCCATCAAAGGGCCGAGGTGACGCTCATTTCGAATCCATCAGATTCGTATCCATCGACATCTCCTTCGAATCGATCTATTTCGTATCCATCAGAAAGGTACCTCCTCGGCCCCGTTCGTATCCATCAGGTTTTGTTTAGTTCGACTCCATCAGGTTCGTATCGATCAGGGTCACGAATGCTCGGCAGTTCGTATCCATGGAACATCGTCTTGTTCGTATCGATTGGTTCGGGTTCGCATCGGTCAGGTGTTGGTTTGACTCGATGGTGTTCGTATCGATCAATGGCAAAGCAGGATGAAGGACTTCGAATCGATGCTGTTAACATCGATCAGCATGGACACGAGTTGATGACTTCGTATCGGTCAGATGGGAAGAGGCAGCATGTTTCGCATCAATACTCTCGTATCGATATTAGATGGACTTTGGCTCCTTCGTATCCGTCAGGTAAGGCTTCGCTCGTATCCATTAGGTACGGTCTAGTTCGTATTCCACATGCATCATAACCATTTCGTATCGATAACCTCCATCGTCATTTTGTATCGATCGATTCGTGGCTGATCGATACGAAGTACACTCCAGGAATCGATGTGAAGGAAAAGACGAATCGATGGATGCGAACATGACCGTTGTGAAGTTATGGATATGGACGAAGCATGGAACATGGATACGAGCGCGTCTTCAGGAAAAGAGGCATTCAACACGGCGACAAAGGTGGAACAACCCAGGGAAATAGGGCCACGTCATCGATGCACACGCGCTTTGGATGGAGTCGAACAAAATGGTTTCGAAGCAATGGATTCGAAGACGACAAGCCAACGGACAACCGAAACTCGAATCGATCATAACTCAAGATCCACTGATCCAAATGCAATGAAATTTTTACATGAGCTTACATACATGTTGAAGAATGTCCACACCAAATTTCACCTTGATTGGATGATTTTCTAATCGATTAGAATGGAGTTCGAATCGATCCCAAAGTGGGCCCAAATTTCCTAAGGCCGGGCATGTGGGCCCCCTCACATGCCAGATGTGGTCTCCCGGATTTTCAGCGAAATATCAGCATCCTACGCCTATAAATAGAGCCCATGGTCATTAAAAAAAGTGGATCTTGGGGGGGATTTTCTGGATCCTTGGCCTTTCAACCTCCAGACTCTGCCGGATTCATTTCTACGCTTCAATACTGCTGTTGTACTGAAAATTCTTCATATTTACTGCTATAATCATCAGTAGTCATCAAGGATAATCAATAAAAGGATAAAACTTTGGAGTGGACGTAGGCCAGAGATAGCCGAACCACTATAAAACTTGCGTCTCTGATCATTATTTTTGAATTGTTGTTTGATATTTGCTGAGATCTGATATTTGTGCTTGAATATCATTGTTTTGTGTTCATACATTAGTGGTTTCACGGTATTTGGGGTTTGTGACCAATTTTGGCGCAAACACTTTGGTGCTTTCACTGAGAAGGACTAGCACCAGCTACATCGGATTCGAAGTTCAGATTTGAAGAGTTTGAGGAGCTTTGATTTGAAGAAAATGACTAGGCAAAATAGTAGAAGGCAAAGGGCTGAGAGAAGCCAGCAGGAAGGAAGCCAAGAAGCATCCTCTGGAGCTAGAGAAGGACAAGCTTCCATCTACATCACCAGGGATGAAATGGAAGCTATGGCAAATTCATTGCAGGAGAGATTGTTGAAAAGTCAACAGGAAATGATGCAGACTTTCTTTGAGCAAATGGGAGCTGCAGGGGTGCAGAACTTAGGAACAGCTACAGCGGCTGTGGATGCAGGACAAGGAACTAGGGTTGTGGAACCCAATGGAGGACAGGATACAGAACCAGAAGGCAATCGACAAGGGCTTGGGGGCAGGCGCACAGGATCCAGCATAGGAGGACCTTTGGAAGGAGTTCAACAGGCCAGGGCTAACATTGCTGCTAGTGAGCTACATGAAGAGTATGTGCCGAAGTTCCCTCGGGGGCAACCCCTGACAGACAATACTGGATTAGTAGAGATAATCAGGAAAACTGTGCGAGGTGGTTTGACCAACAGAGACACGAAAGGAGTGAATAGGAGTCCGTTTGCCCGGGAAATAAGGATGGCTCAGAATCTACCTAAGTTCAAGCTACCTAGCGTGGATGTGTATGATGGTAAGGCAGACCCAACTGATCACTTGATGAGGTACACCAGACACATGGAGGTGCTGGGGGCATCGTAGGAAGTAATGGCACAATGTTTTCCTTTGTACTTAATGGACTTAGCTGCAATGTGGTTTAGGCAGGTGGGAGAAGGATCTATCAGGACTTGGGGGGAATTGGTGGAAAGGTTTTTGGGACAGTTTCAGGTTCATGTCAAGAGACCGAAGAACGCGATGACACTGACATCGGTAAAACAGAGGATGGATGAATCGCTTAGAGCTTTTCTAACCCGATTCAGTGTGGCAGTAGCTTCGGTGGATCGGCCTGATCCATCGATGGTTTTAATGGCGGCAGTATCAGGAGTCAGGGAGGATTCTGATTTCAAGGTATCTCTAATACGAGATCCACCACAGGATCTCGAGGAATTCTTTCACGAGGCAGAGAGGTTCCTTCGGCAGGAAGATGCGAGTTTGGATTTAAAGTTGAAAAAGGTTAATGCAACTAAGGGTGTAGGACAATCTAGCAATGGTTGGGATAAAGACGAAGGAAAAAGGAAGTTGGACGATGATTCTGGAAAAAATAGGAAGCAATGGAAGGATCCAAAGTTTTCTACATATACAAGATTGAACGAGACGCTGGAGCGGATATACCTGGTTACTCGGAATCGCCTCCCCTACCGAAGGCCGGCCAGGAGAGAACCATCAGAACGGGAGAGGACATCAGGAAGGCATTGTCTCTTCCATGATTTGGATTGACACGACACCAACAACTGCAGGCATTTAAAGGATATAATCGAGGAGCATGTCAGAAAGGGACTGTTGCCACAATATATCGGAACTCGGAGCACAACGGCGAAGCAGGAGCAACTGTCGCCTACCTCAAGCCACGACTGTGGGAGACCCAGGAATGACGATCGATTGATCATCCATTGACCAGGATAATGTGAAATAATTAGCAAACTACTGGCAAGCAACCAAGTTATTTACACATGTATGGGGATGGAGATAGCCCCTAGGCATGCTCTGAATGATAATAAACTGCGATGCTATGGTTTGTGAAATTTATCTTTTGCTTTTGGATTGGACACTGCTTTTCTTTTTGGATTTTGGTTTTGGAGTTTGGATTGAGCTCATGGTTTTGCTTGCTTTTTGATTTAGATTTTCCTTTAGATAATTATTTTCGGTTTTGGATGCTGGTTTGGATTTCTGGTTTTCTGGTTTTGATTTGG
Source organism: Allium cepa (assembly GCA_030765085.1). Taxonomy (NCBI): domain Eukaryota; kingdom Viridiplantae; phylum Streptophyta; class Magnoliopsida; order Asparagales; family Amaryllidaceae; genus Allium; species Allium cepa. The sequence continues at coordinate 63,328,274 of CM060931.1, forward strand.
ATTTTGGATTTGGATTTTGGATTGGATTTTGATTGGATTTTTATCTAGTTTTCGATAAACGGTCGTCGGGTATGGATTATGCCTAGCAAGGGGTGAGTCACTTTGCCCGAACGTGGTAAATTGACTCATTCAGGTCGTCGAGTATGGAATATGCTCGGCATGGGTCCGGAGTGACCAGGATTCGGCCTAGGACTTAGGCCCCATATTATCAATTATTATTTCAGGTCGTTGAGTATGGACTATGCTCAACAAGGGTCTGGAGAGACCATGATTCAGCTTAGGACTTAAGCCATGGCTTTGTACAATGTCCAGGGACACTGTACCACGGTCGTCAGGTGTGGATTGCGCTTGGCAAGAACCCGGAGAGGTTAGTTCAACGTCCAGGGACACTGGACCAAGGTCATCAAGTGTGGATTACGCTTGGCAAGAGCCCGGAGAGGTTATGGATTCGGATATCGACCCGGAGAGGTCCTGGATTCGGTTATTGGCTATTGTATAAGGATGGATTAGGACTCGGTTTTCGAGTTCGGATGGATATGGGACTGGCTAAGGCTTTAGTTAATGGATTTGGAATTGGGCATCGACTCGAAGCAGTCAAGGATGACATACTCTAGCGATATGGCTATGGACTTTGGATATTGGAATCGAAACTATTCAAAACACGCCTTCTTATCAAAAGACATGTTTTGGGGGGCAAAGTGTTATCCCACTTTTTGGCCAAAACTGGAATATCAACAAATAGGTATGGAATGATGGATATCAGGATTGGAGATCAATTGAAAACAAGGCTGCGATCGATGTCGTCAAAATTTGGCTGAACTCTGATCAGGACGGAATCGATTGGAGATGATGATAAGGACTAGGAGAGGCTATGTTTCAAGTTTCAGGTTAATCGGAGTTCGTATGGAGGAGATATGATCGATACAAGGTAGAAAGGAAATACTGTTCGAATCCATCAAAGGGCCGAGGTGACGCTCATTTCGAATCCATCAGATTCGTGTCCATCGACATCTCCTTCGAATCGATCTATTTCGTATCCATCAGAAAGGTACCTCCTCGGCCCCGTTCGTATCCATCAGGTTTTGTTTAGTTCGACTCCATCAGGTTCGTATCGATCAGGGTCACGAATGCTCGGCAGTTCGTATCCATGGAACAGCGTCTTGTTCGTATCGATTGGTTCGGGTTCGCATCGGTCAGGTGTTGCTTTGACTCGATAGTGTTAGTATCGATCAAAGGCAAAGCAGGATGAAGGACTTCGAGTCGATGCTGTTCACATCGATCAGCATGGACATGAGATGATGGCTTCATATCGGTCAGATGGGAAGAGGCTGCATGTTTCGCATCGATACTCTCGTATCGATAGCAGATGGACTTTGGCTCCTTCGTATCCATCAGGTAAGGCTTTGCTCGTATCCATTAGGTACGGTCTAGTTTGTATCCAACCTGCATCACAACCATTTCGTATCGATAACCTCCATCGTCATTTCGTATCGATCGATTCGTGGATGATCGATACGAAGTACACTCCAGGAATCGATGCGAAGGAAAACACGAATCGATGGATGCGAGCATGACCGTTGTGAAGTAACGGATATGGACGAAGCGTGGAACATGGATACGAGCGCATCTTCAGGAAAAGAGGCATTTAACACGGCGACAAAGGTGGATCAACCCAGGGAAATAGCACCACATCATCGATGCGCACGCGCTTTGGATGGAGTCGAACAATATGGATTCGAAGCAATGGATTCGAAGACGACAAGCCAGCGGACAACCCAAACTTGAATCGATCATAACTCAAGATCCACTGATCCAAATGCCATAAAATTTTATAGGAGCTTACATACATGTTGAAGAATGTCCACACCAAATTTCACCTCGATTGGATGATTTTCTGATCGATTCGAATGGAGTTTGAATCGATCCCAAAGTGGGCCCAAATTTCCTGAGGCCGGGCATGTGGGCCCCCTCACGTGCCAGAAGTGGTCTCCCGGATTTTCAGCGAAATATCAGCATCCTACGCCTATAAATAGAGCCCCTGGTCATTCAGAAAAGGGGATCTTGGGGAGATCTTCTTGATCTTTGGCCTTTCAACCTCCAGACTCTGCCGGATTCATTTCTACACTCCAATACTGCTGTTGTACGAAATTTTTCATATTTACTGCTGCAATCATCTGTAGTGATCAAGGATAATCAATAAAAGGATAAAACTTTGGAGTGAACGTAGGCCGGAGATAGCCGAACCACTATAAAACTTGTGTCTCTGATCATTATTTTTGAATTGCTGTTTGATATTTGCTGAGATCTGATATTTGTGCTTGAATATCATTGGTTTGTGTTCATACACTGGTGCTTTCACGGTATTTGGGGTTTGTGACCAATTTTGGCGCAAACATTAGTCACTCATTATCTTATGGGTAAACTCAACCTTACGGTAAATCTAGTTTCCCTAATGTTTTCCAAAAATCAACTAAATTCACATAAATGTAGTATTTAATTACGTTAAATTCCAATGGATTTAGATCTATTTCACTAATTCAATAAATAGGCAAACAATTAGTAATTATCCCAAATTTCCCAATTGTTTCCCATTCATATTCTATTATCAAATAATCCATAATAAATTTACTTACCTAACTTTGACTATGTCACATTATAGTTTACTACGTATTATTACATCAGTTAATATAACTTTAAATTTATTTCCTAATTCTACCAATTTCAATCAAATAAAACCTTACAAATGGGTTTCCATTAATAGGTATTAAAGTAAATTAGTTATTATTCAACTTGCATAATATTTAGTTCCAATTGTTGCAATAATTACGCTTATTAAAAATTGGATTTAGATGGAATGATTTGTTTGTATTTCATTAAACTACTATATTCAAAAATCCAGCCTTTCTTTGCATTAACTTCTATTTCCATTTATATTGAAGTTGTAAAATATATTTATTATAATTAGAACCTCAATTAATTCATTCAAAAAGGTTTTATTCCTTTATTTTATCTTATGACTAAAATATGTGTTTCCGTTGCAAATTACATTTACTCTTTCCAATTACAGTTCTTACCCACATAAATGCGACAATTATTTTTATCTAAATGTAATTGTTTTCCAATATATTGATAAACTTTATTTCCATGCCTTAAAATACAACAAACTGTCCAATACGAAAAAATGTTAACATTATTTACAAATATTACCTCAATTAACATTAACGTAATATTAAATTATAACTATTGCAACTGATTTAAATTTTAAATTAAAAAACTACCTGAATAGGTAACATACAATAATCGTTACTCTAACTTTAAGTCTCATTAATAAGCTTTTATTACTCAAAATCAAAGATCCCATTTGTTATCATTAATTGGCTTTTCATCTACAATTTATTACGTATTATCCTATCAATTGATAAAATCTTGAATCTATTTCCCAAATCTATTAATTTCAACCAATTAACTTCACAATTGCTTATATTAATTTTGATCACACTACATTTATTATTTATCAACTCGCTTAGACGTTATTCCTAAATTTACGTTCAATTACTATTGAGCAATATTATTTCATTGGTAAATTTAAATGCCTACTTTTATTTACTTATTCTAAATTTTACCCAAATGCAACAATTTACACTTTCCACTATTATAACAATTTGAATTCCATTCTAGTTATATACTTTTAATAATTCACCAATTCAACATCCCTATTTGTTTCTTATATTAAACTTAAAACCAAGTTTGCCAATTTACACTATTTCAATTAATTGCCATATAAATTTTAAATTGTAAATTTTAATTATCATTAATACATCTAATTTCTACATTCGCTCCTATATAAATTAATAAGATTTTTATTTCCTTCTAAATTTAAATTTAAATCTTGTTAATTTAATTCATTTTAAACATCGAATTTTTACGGGTCATTACACTTATAGAATATGACATATATAAAACTTAGAGTTATATATATATATATATCAACGTATACATAACTTAATATTAAATAAATGTATTTCACTTCCTGTACAATCATATCTAGCGAATAATATTCACATAAATAAGATATATATACACTGTACCCTTATCAACTAGAAGTTTATAAAATAATATATCAAATACTAGTATAATATAGCCTCTAAACAAGACAGGCCGATATAAGTCTATACTATAATATTATTATTGAGTTAGATTTCAAAAGCACACAAGACTCCTTCATATTTTGGGAAATGAACAGTCATGTTTTTAATTTCTTTCTATTCTAAACTTTGAAATGTGATAACTTTTTCTACATTTATTGGATTTAAGAATCGATTTCACCATTAAATCTCAAATTTAATATTCTTTCCAATGATATTCATTGTTGATAGCTAAAAATAAATTTGTTAAAATCATAGTTTTCCGGATTATTCATATTATTAAAGTTATTAAATATGTTTGACTTTATTTCTTTTAACTAATCTATACCGTTGTTTGTTTTGAAAATTTCCAGCCTCTGATTCTACTTTCACAAATTGCAGTCAAGTCTGGTGAAATCCAACAAAATACAACAATAATGTTAGATGGAAATAGAAATGGAACCAAAAAGCTCAAAAGCATTACCTATAATTATATACTTCTTATTATATTTAATTTGCTTTGACTGTAAAAGAAATACAATGATATTCTTCACATTAAAATAAATATTGTTGAATAATGGTTGATAGCTCCAACACTTCAGACTTAAAATATGTATGCTTTAGATTTAGCATATTTTTCACAAGAATCGTTCAAAAAAGAAATAAATCTCTTTATCCTATAATCTTATCATTCTACAATAATATGATGCTGCATAATGTGTTCCTAAACATAGTCAGTTATGGGATCATCATCAACCGTTGCGTTCTCATGAATCATGTCAACGTTGCTTTTGACATTTTTGGATCAGTAGTCAAGTGTAAACCAAATGTTGTTACCTGCACTGCTCTTATAGATAGTTATTACCAACGCAGCAAATGGAATCAACGACATCAAGTATTAAAGGAAATGATCGATAAAGGTATCTCACCAAATGAAGTTACTATAATATAGCTGATGCATGGAGCAATAGCTGATGCGCACAATAAATTTATATGTGTATAAATTATATATGTATTGTGTAGAAATTTTATCTTTGAAATCATTTTTGCTCGATATTTTGCAATTGTTTATAAAGCACCAGTACTATCTGCATTACTGTTTTCAAAGATTTATGCACAAGTTTTAGACAAAATGCAAACTTATTTGAAAATTGATAAAAAAGATCACTATTTCTTAATCAATAAAGCATATAAATCATTTAAACATGTTATGATGGTAAGAGGTTGAGTGCCGTCCGTATACGAAGCATGGGTTTGCACTAGTTTCTTATATAATAGATCTTCATAAAATCATCCCAAATTGAATATATATATATATATATATATCCTTTTTATTTTCTATAAACTTTATATTGTAAAAAAAATAAAAATATATGTATCACATATAGCTTATATATACATACCTATCACCTATGCTAGCTCCGATATGGATAGAGGCAAAGCACGATGGCCGAACCAGATAGGGAAAGAAGAGGCGAGGTGGCTTGCACAGGCATGAGAGGTAGTGGACGATGGCCATGATCTCAACTGTGGTTAGAAGTGAGGGCGGAGCGATTGTAGCCGAGTTGATTGAGAAAAGGAGATAGGTCGCTGCTTTGGTCGGAGGGTGAAGGCCTAGGGCGGAGCTCGGTTGTGGCGAAGGTAGAGGCGGGCTGCTGGGTGAGTCGTGGAATGCGGAGGATGCTGGCCGTGGTCAAAAGTGGTAGTGGACATGGGTTTTGTCGGAGATGAGATGAAGGAGGTGGTTCACGAGGCTTTGTGATGGCGACAAGCAGATGCGGCCATGGGTATTGATGCGGTGAATAGGGGAGATGGGAAGCTCGAATTGATGACAGTCTGATTTCGAACAAATAAAATGCAAACTTTCAAATATATATATATATACACTTTCCCATGGCAGAACGAAATGAACGGGCTCAAGAAGGGATGGATAATTTCAAACCAAGGTAGTAGAACAGATTAGGTTACAGCAAGTGACTAAAGTCAGGTAATATATATAAATTTTAAATAAAAAGAATAGAAAGAGAGTGAATCGTCAGAGAAAAGAAGAGAAAAATATAAAATGTAGAGAAACGAACTAGATTGTAGTGAATAGAAAAAGTCATGCCCAAGATTCTAGGAAATAATAAAGAAAGTGAACGTTGGAAATTCGACCGTTGGGCAAAGAATGGGCATAGGAATTCAAAAGGATCAAAATGTATCGATATGGTGAACGGTTTCACGGTTCCGTCATGTATCGGACTTCAAAGTACAAAATTGAATATACTGCAGAGATCAGCATGACGAGACAATCAAAATAGTATATAGATATTAATGGTACGATCATCCAATCAAAAGTCGATAATCGGTACCAGAAATGCTGCTATTTTGCAGAAAATAAGATAAACAGAGCAATAGAAGTCCAAATTTGGAAAAATGAAAGATGACATCTCACTTAGAAGAGAATTTAGAAATTTTCTACAGAAAAATATTCAGGTTTGAAAATAAGTCTATTATCATCAATTATTAACTGATTTGAATAGAAATAGAATTACACTATAAAATAAACTTCCATATTATCAGATGAAAATTTATCAGTTGCTATGTTTAAATAGACGTATTCCAAATAATAAATTTTTAATTTCAAATTTTATTGTTTAAAATTTCACAAAATTTCAATTAATTACGTAAATAAAACCTTTAAAATATACGCGTTGTTACATCATGTTCATCACCTTACTTTATTAATTCGTTGTTAATGTTAATTCCAACTTCATTCAACCTTACTTACGTTATGTTCCTTTTTAAACATCATTTGTTTAACTTAACTTAAATTTCAACTTATAAATCCAATTCAGATTTCTATTCTAAAGTAATTTTACTTAACTTTTGCTTAAGTCAATTTCATATCACTTATTCAAATTTAGGTTTTGTTTTGCTTAACAAAATTGTTTAACCCTTTTTAACAATTGGTTTTACTTACATTTTCTCATTTTATAAGTTATATAACTTAATTATTTAAACTTCCACGAACATTTACCTAAGTTTACTTCCATTCACAAAACTCATTTTATAATTTCAATTCATGGTTATACAATCACTTTACAACTTAGGTTTATTTAAAATTTAAAATTCATATTATATAATCACTTACCAGTCAAGTTTATATTTTCATTTCAATAACTCATCTAATCTAGTTTAAATTATTTAATCTTCCTTTAGTTAAATTAAAAATCATATATTTTACTATTTCATACTATAAGTTCAAACTCATTTCACTTATATCTATCAATTTCAACTTGGATTTTAAGTTCAAATTCATTTATCACAACAAAACTTCAATTTCGATTTACTATTGGTAGCAAACCAATCACATAAAAACTCGAAAATGATACTGATGATGCTGCAGTCATCACCCGTATTATTTTCCAGTACAATAGTGAATTTAGCGCTTTATATTCTTTTTTACAATTTCTTTTTATATTTATAAATCACATTTATAAATCTTTTACTTATGTAATTTCACTATTTCACTTTACTTATATAAGATTCATTCCAAATTCATTTATCTTATTTAGACTTATAATAATACAATCTCTTTAACTTGGAAAAATAACTTTCAAAATCAATAGGATTCGAAATCTCAATTTCTTAGTTTAAATTCATTTTTATTTAAAACTCTATTTTTTAAATATATTAATATAGTTCCATTTCTTATATATAAGATTATTTCACGGTTTAAATCATATTAATTATAATTCCATACTTCTAATTTATTTGCTTATATAATTTATCATTTTACAATTGTTGTTTTTTTTAAGATTATTCAAACAGCTTTTATTAATTTATATATATTTACATTTTCAAACAATGAAACAATTCATTTATATACACTACAATAACTTTGAATAATTATTTCCTTTATATATAAAATATAATTGAGGTAAAATTATTTCATTTACCCATTAAAATAATACTATGCCGACTTGCCTCGTTTAAGTGTTTATAAATCCCTATCGACAACATGGCGTCCCATGCACCGACCTTAATTCACAAACAGCTCAACGGATAAGTAAACACAATATAAAACATTTTATAATCACTAACAAAAATGCGCTCATATACATGATACACTCAACTCAATCAAGGGTGCTACTGTCCCTATCTATACCAAGTACACATCAAAGCCTAGGAATATACAAAATCTAAGCTCTGATACCAAATGTGAATACCCGTAAATCCATACCCTTTGAATCCACAATAAACCATACATGTCTGGCCCAAAAAGCACAGAGTGACGAAAAGTCAGGAGAAAGAAAAGAGGAGAGAAGAAGAGAAGAGAAGAAAGAGAGAACCAAACAAAACAATACAGAATCTCACATCGCAGCGGAAAACATATAATATCATATCAATGATCTTTACAAATCAAAACTGTATATACATACATTTATCAAAGTTCAACAATCAATCACTAATCATCATCCTGAATAGTTATAATAAGTTGTTCTTACAGTCGCTGACAATATACAACAACTAAGCAGTGGATAATCAAAACAAATGTGTGTATACGAAATGAAGATCTCCAACTCTCCCGTTGAAGCTCCAAAAGCACCAAATCTAAACTTGTAAATATACTTGGTCTGAACCGAGCATTGAAAGGGAAGAATGCCCAGATCAGTTGGCAAACTAGCATGAGAAATACACTCAGCCGAATTTATTAAATTACCAAACTTTTCCTTTCCAAAATAAAAGTATCATAAGACACGCCCGCACATAAACACGGACATGTTTTTACCTTACGACAACTAAAACATTTCATATCCAATCCTCTTATATTATAATAGTGTCTACTGCACAGATAATATTAATCATAGCCGAAATTGCTACATTGATTAAATTCCAACATATAGGCCAAGATGGGTAATACAATCAAAATGGCAGGCACATAATGGAGTTTGGATTTCCATACAAAAGTCCAGATGAAGGGACTACCTTCCGATGAGTGCACCTCCAGATGGATGTCTCGAGAAACCATCACAAAGTTCCTCCATCGACACAAGACCGACCTACCTCTATAACCAGGTAGTACCGAATATGTCATTCTCCAATCCTTACCAACTTTTTCCGAGGGTCCTTATAGCATACAAACCACAATAATCAGATACACGACGTCATAGCGTATAAAGATCTATCTAGAAGAGGATGATCATATCCTACTTAGGAGCGACGCACTTAGCCTTGCTGCATCTAACCTTGTTTTGTTCCGGTTGATGAGGCCTGAGGTAATGATTACCTTTCACATATCACATTTCACATCACTTTGAATGCCACACAGCCATTTCTATTGGCTACTAATTGTCTTTCACAAAAATACAACCCTTAAGCTGGTATGTTTCAAGGAGGGTGTTAAGCTAACAGAAGTTGCCTTCTCCGCTACCACTGATGTACGTTTGTAAAAACCAATGTACGTAATCTTAGAAATGCAATGTCAGACAAACATCAATACAAGTTTTCCATGAACAGGACAAAGCGAAGATACATTCCCACCACATCCTCTCGGGAAATCCCTAGGATTGGCAGCGAATAGTCCTTGCATTGGATATTTCATAACGAAGAGACTACTGCTATTGGATGTATATTGGGATATTAACCTTAAACGAGCAACAAGCAGTCCTCCGCTATGAAATTCATAAATATCAATATCATCACAACCAACCTGCACAATCGTCGCACAAATGTTTGTCCAAAGTGGTTTTAGGATAAATCGATCCCGGTCTCTTCGCACCAACAACTCAAAATCGTTTCCCAACCTCACACAGAAACTAAGCCCCATAGAGTTATCACATCTCCAACTTTCAACTTTCTACCCTTCAGCTAAGAAGGAAGCTCGATAGATTGGAGTAATACTCTGCACTACACGAAACATCCTCAACACAAACGATAATCAAGCCTACATAGAAGGCTACGTACTAAGTGTACGACTAAATAGTTCCCACATCAAGTCAAGGAACTAAAATGGCCAAATTTGATAGTAGGTTATTTAACTATCAAACCAAACAAACGAATATTTAGCACCATAAGCAATCACTAGGCCTTGTTAATTAATCATTTATTAATTAAATCGCTTGCCAAATATTCACCGCAAATTATCTTTTAAAAAGATATAATTCCAAAACCATTTCAATACTTCAACATTTGAAAACATTTCCATGTACTTATTTAAAAACAGGTATTTCACAATTCAATTTATTCTCAACACTTAGAAAATATTACATATACTTAAATTACGATTAAATATATATTTATTAAGGAAAACATTCTATTAACATACTTATCCGGGTCAAAATGAAACTTTCGTAAAACATTGTTACGACAACCCAATAAATCCCATATACTATACAAAAACATTTTCTTTCAAAAATCATTTACTATAACAACATTGTTATAGTCCATCATTTTCTTACTTATCAAAAACGTCTATTTCAACAATGAACGTTGAAATATATGCATCCAATACTTAACAGATTTTACAACATCTTTAAACCATTTCACTTCATTTAAAAGATCACTTTCCAAAACATTTATTTTAATTTAAAAAGATCATTCGCTATCCAAAATTGTGAATGTGATTCCTTAACCAAATTCAATACTTCTACACATTTAATTTAAAGGATTATCCACTGTCTAAAATCATGGATAAAACTCCTTTAATAAACTTCTATATCTGGTTTATCAATTTAAATTGCACATTTATAAAACATTGTTTATAAATTCCACTTATATTTTATAAAAAATTTCCATTTATAAAATTGCTTTATTAACCAAACTCATTAATCTCTTTTATATGCCAAAATCCAAATTATAAGTTAATTACTTATAAATCTCTTTATTTACAAAATTCATTCTTTTAATAGCATCACAAATTCATAAATCTTACTCACTTATGAAATCTAATTATAATTTCAATTTAACATTTAGAAAACTCGTTTATAATTCCATTATTTTTATTTATAAAAATATCAATTTTATAAATCTTATATATATAACATTTATAACAAGTACAAAATCCCAGTTTAAACTAATTTACAAAATAGTTAACTCCATATTTCAAAAATCACATTTAAATCATATTTCACAAAAATCATAATTTTTATTACATAGAAATTATAAATATTTATTCAAAATAAATTCATTTACTTAACAATTCAAAATTTAATAGAACGTCTACTTTCAAAATCACTTGGAAATCCTTTATAATTTGAAATCGTCACTTTAATATTTTTAAAATTTCGAAATAGGCTCAATGCTGTAACCGCACAACGACATTCAAATCACCGTATATCACATGATAACAATATATATAACAATATCTGTAAATAAATTAATACTGATGAGGAATCTAGTTGGATCCCTCCATCCTATCACTTGGAAAAAATATACATATTAGAATGTATGTACAATGTCTGCTTTGAGACAGACGCACGTACAGAAGGTTATCCGCTCATACATGGGAACATATAGGGTCTCATTTGATCCAATAGGCAGGAATATATCCAAATACCAATCAATATATATAATATATCATATATCATCCAAATAATCATCAGTCGGCATAAAATGAATTTATTCTCACTTATATTAAAATATCAGCGAGACAGAAAGAGTGAGTTATACTCACCTTGGTTCCAATAGCAATTGTAGTGTTCTATTTTGAATACGTTTAATTTTACTCAAAATTTATACTAGCTCCAATCAACTCCAAACCAACTCTAAAATTTAATGCTCTTCAATACGAATCCAACGCAACTTGTTTCATAAAAAACAGACCTCTTATGAAGAAGTTACTCTATTTTAAACATCACATGAGTTAATATAAATCAATTTCAATTTTTATTTTATTTTTAGGCCTTAGCATAATCAAGGACATTTGATTTAGAAATAGAAAATCTAGGCTGTGACTTTGCTTCTTCTTCCCAGGTGATAGCATACGCAAATAAATCTGTGGACGCCACTTTTCCATCGAATTATACTACCTCCTCAACCATTTTGATGACGATCGGCCAACGCCAATCAAAAGCCCCTCACGCGTGCCACCATCGACCAAGGACGCACCCCCTTGCCTTGCCATCGCTTTGAAAAACACGTCGAAACCCTAGACGAACGCGAGCCAAATCCTACTCGTACAATACTTGAAAACCCATCATCACCATATGGATTGAAAGATCTCGTTACGATCAACAATCTTTTAGTTGAAGATTTTTCATAATTTTAATGGATTGGAAGAAAATGAAGGAGAAACGTGGTGATTTTCTGGCCATTAAATGGTAATGGCGGCTAGCCCTAGTTAGGTTAGGGTTTTGGCAAATAGAAATTTATATGTCCTTTTATAGAAAATTCTTGCGCACTATTAATTCGAAAATTTTTCAAACTCCAAACGAAGCGTGCCGCCTGGCGTTTATAATGTTCTACCCCTATTCCGAATACAATGGAATATACATCGAGAGCCAATTCGATCATATTTGGAAGATAGGTTTTCGAATTGACTTATTTTAATTTAAAATTTACTTCAACAAGTTTCTACACGTTTCACTTTGCCATTAAAAAGCGTAAATCCGATTGATACGAAATTTGAATTCCTGCAATAGTATAATATTATGGATCTAATGAAATTGGTTTCATCGAAATCCGAGACTATTTGAAAAATGTTCTTTTTGTACCCGTTAATTAAATATTAGAATATTCAATTTCTATAATTTAACTTTTAATTCAATTTTAAAAGTTTTCTAACATAATTCCAATTCAAATAAAATTTAATTCAACTTTATTAATCATGTTCATTCACATTAAGTTCAAATTCCAATTATTTCAGCAATTTCAAAAATTAAATTGATAATTTAATTATGCAAATAAATCAAGATATTCGAATTATAAGTTATTCAACTTATAAAAGTTACTTTTGAATATTTAAAATCAATTAAATATATGAATTTCAAATGATTAAAATTCCGAGTCCTTACAAGAAACCCATTTATAAACTTATTTTTTTATAAATGTATTTTATAAAGATCCTTTGTCAAAATTATCTATAAAAATTAATTTATAAAAATCTTTCCAAATCCCTTTGTAAAATCCTTTATAAAGCATTTATAAAAATTCTTTATAAATCTAAAACTCCATTTTCGTTTATAACTCTTTATTAAATGAAATTCTTTTATAAATCAGTATTTTTTTATAGATATAATTAATAAAAAATTAATTAATTTTAAACATCAGTAAATAAATAATTGTTGTTATTTACTTCAAAACATTACTATAACATAATAATTATTAACAACAAAATAATATAAATATTTAGTAATTATTAACTTCAAAAAAATTATTAATAAATAAAAACTATTAATTCATAAACATTAGTAATAAATAATAGTTATTATCTTTAAACAATATTAATTATTCAAAAAAATAACTTTTAACAATATTAAAATATTGATAAATAACCTTTAAATAATATTAAACAAATTTTAAACATTTTAAAATAATAATTAATTTTAAAAAAATTATTAAATAATGGTTAAAAAAATTTAGAATATTATAAAATAATAATTTAATGACTTTAACATTATTAAATAATACTAAAACAGCTATAAACCATTTCTAAATATTTTAGAAAAGATAAATAAAAAGGTTAGAGTGAATAGAGAAATTTCAAAATCCATTTTAAACAAATGTTCTAGAAAACCAAAAATACGGATTTAAAATCATTCATTGAATCAGAATCATTTTTAAGCCCAACAATAATTAGTAGTATTCCAAAATACTAAATTGAGGCCAATAGCCGCCAAGCACTTAACTAGTGTTGTTATTGATTTTTATCACTACAAGGGTTTAGTTTTTGAATATATAACAATGTCATAACTAATAGTGCTAACAGTCAAGATTTAGCAATTAACAATCTATATAACATGGTTATGACTAAAATGGAATCAACAAAAATATTACTGGAAAATTTAAAAGTAACAATATGAAGAGATCCAGATTTCTCTATAAAGTCTATTTTTCAATTTAAACAACAATCGCATGTAAAAACAAATATTTAACCAACAACAAATAATTTCAACTAAACATGATAGTAAATTTTTATCTACTATAAAATATTTCTGATTAACCAAAAGCATGAGTTAAACTCACCAAAATTCCTATTATCACCGAAGCGTATCAGTTCCGACTAAAAATCAAACCGCGTTCGAATTTAGCTAAAATTTCTTCAAGCTCCAAATTCTTGCAATTCAATTCCATAACATATCTAACATTGATACGAGTCTAACATGGTTAACCGCATCCAGATCCAACCTCATGTGAGAGTTATAAAAAATTTAAGTTGTCGATTAAATTAAACATAAATTAATTCCAGCTTAATTGCATTTTCAAACTTAATTGCCCATAATTATATATTAAACCCTTTTTCTCAAACTTCCTTCCTACCTGATCACCAAAACTAGAATGACATGGCCATGCTTTCTATCTCACCTCTCCCTTCCATTTCTCTACGATATTCAAATCTGACAGTTCCATTGCCCTCTTCTTTGCAAAGACCATCTCCTCGATCCCATGAACTATGGCTCAACTTCCCCCTACTAAATGCGACCGTGGAGGTTTCACGTAGTGTTCCTGGATGACATGGCCATCATCCCTTAACCGGACGATGTCAAATCGTTACTATGGTGCTATTCGATGCCATGTCCATAAAATTAAGCTCTAAATCAACTATCGTTACCTAAATCTCCTAATAATCAAAACCGTAATTAGCCAAGCCTTTACCCGAAACTGTCGGTCACTACAAATTTACTGCCACAACCTCCCTAATCTTAAACACGTGAAGCTCAATCCATTTAGAGACAAAGATCTATCCTTTAATTTTTTTTCGATTTTTATTTATTATTATCGAATTATAAAGGAGGAAGCTTACTGACTTTGTTTGTTTTCTTTGATCATTTACTGGAAAACGAAATCGATACGAGGAGGCACGAATGCGTGTTGTTTTGTACAAGATGTTGGAGTAAGGTTATTTTTCTTTCCAAATTATTAGCGTTTTGCTTTATAGGTTTTTGTTTGCATATGAGGCTGCTAACAAAAAAAAATATGGTCACGCTCAAAATAGCGACATGACCTCAAAAAAAAAAAATATACGTTGGTTATTGGATTTTGAAAAATCATAAAAATACCACCATTTGAAAAAAATCATCAAACGAAAATTTAAATAATTTAAAATTAAAAATTATTGAAAAAAATTAAAAATTAAAAATCATCTATAAAAATCAAGTCGTAAAAATAAAATTTCTGATTCTTTATTTGAACAATTCATTATTGTAAATAAATCTACAAGATGAATTCACTATTAATATTTACTAATTAAAATAAGGTAAATAAGACCATTAAATATATTAAATTAAGCTTCAATCATAAAGCTTGTTATTTGAAACATTATTCAATATTAATTCATAATTTAAATATTTAAACGCTCCTTATATTTGAATTCTAGATACTAACTTTAAAATAGCCCCTATGTTTGAATTTAAGTTCCTAAACCTTTTTCATACCAATAATTTAATATTTAAAATTAATTGAATATTCAAAATCAAATAACCAAAATTTTCGAGTTGTTACATTTAATCGTACCATGTGAAGAGATAGGAATGAAGAGAGAGATAATTAAGGTAATTAATTGGAGAAGTTTTTAATTAAAGAATAGGAAAGATTTTATTCTTTCAAATAATACATATTCTCTAATTCATTTTTTACAGACAATTTATTCTTTCTCATTCATTTTTTCTCTCTCTCCTTTTAATATTAATGGCAGAAAACAAAATAAAATTTCCAAAATCTTTCAACTCAAAATAAAAAATAAAACAAAATATAACAAAAGTGGTTCATCCATCTTGAAGATCCAAGGATATATCATCATTCAAGGTGTGATTGCTAAGTAACATCTTAAGATGATTCTCTGATTTATTTATTTATATGTTTTGTCCTTTATTTGTTTGGATACGAATGGTTCATTAGTGCTTAGTTGATTAATTTTAAACATGTGAATCCAAACCCTTTTTTCTCAAATAAAAGCAAGCCACTGTCTCAACTCAGATCTACACTTGTATTTCATCCGTTACAATTTGCGTTAATTATTGTTAATACTGTTAGATCCATTACCCCTTATGCTCTTTTGTTCACGTTGTATGTTCAGTTCAGATTTGAATCTTATTACCATGAATTTATATGTACCTTGGTCGTCTAATACTTTTCCATTTTAAAAATATTGTTTGAAAAATATTTAGTTTGAAAATGATTTTGATTAATTGATCTAATTTTATGTTACGACTTTAGGAATTGAATATACCGTTACAAGTTATTATTGAACAACTTTGGTCATTATTTACATTATTATAATGATTAATTCATTCTAAGATTTACGTATGGACTTTCCTGTTTAATCGAAAACTTTTATTTTAAGTTAACAATTAGATAAAAAATTGTTATTTGGACTATCTGTATATATGTATTTTAAACTATCAATTAATTGAATGCATATGTTACACCTTATTTTGAATTTAAAATTTTTATTCGATTATTGTATATGCATGTGAGCATATATATATATATGTGTGTATATCTATGAATACAAATATATGCTTATGTTATTAATTTAAATTTTACAAAATGGACTTTTATGAAAATTATAATTTTGGTTTTAAACTATCCGTTAATTAAAACTAGTTTTAAATTTTTTGCTTTACTGTAAAAAATGTCAAACATCCAACATCAACTTTAGTGTAAAGAAGAACATATATATAATATTCATACACACACACAAATATATATATATATATATATATATATATATATATATATATATATATATATATATATATGCGTGTGTGTTTGTGTGTGTTTATGTGTATGTATTTGTGTGTTCTTATATAAATATATATTTGTGTGCGTGTGTATGTGTGTGTGTATATATATATTAAATTTTATTTTGTTTCATAAAACAAATTTGGACAACAAAGGCATATATATAAAGCAATCATTGACTATGCACCTTTCTATGTGTTGCACTTGCACAATATTTAATGTGAATATATTTAGATATACCTACATTTTATGCCATATTTAAATTGATCATGAATGTCATCCAGTCAATCAACCAAATAATTTCATTAAAAGGAATGAAATAAATAGGTTTCTCTTTCCAATTAAAATCATATGCCCTCTCATTAATTGAGTTATTTAAGAGAAGGAAACGAAAGTTTTCTTCTTTAAATTAAATATAATAAGCAACAGTCACAAACAAATGGTATATAAGAGTGTATTTGATATACTCTAATTTGTGTACGTACTAAATTAAAGTTTATTTATGAAATTAAATAAAATATTGATTTTATTTAATAGAAACTTAGAAAAGTTCTAAATGAATTTAGACTTCATAGGTCTATTAAGGGTCTAAAGTTGTAAATATTTTTTGAATTTCCCTTTAAATCCACTACAAGTTGACCTAGTTACGACTTATATTATATGGTGGGTCCAGTGGTGATATGGTCAAACTTATATCCACTATAAGTATAATTTCATCCAAGAGACCATGAAGACCAAATTATGCCGGTATACCTAAAGTGATCAAAAAACATCACTCTTTGACATTTTTAAACCAAATTTAAAGATGGAAAATGGTGTATGGTCATGCTCTAAAGTCCAACCATTGAGCCCCAATGGGTCAAGTCCATGATTCTAATGCATAGGCTTTTTAGATATTAATGCTAAAATTTTGGATTTACGCATAGAAAAGAACTTGTGGCAGAGAAGCTCACCATCGTTTTTCTCCTGTCATACAGAAGCTGTTGTTAGTTTCTCCTACCTGATATTGGAGATCCTTGTTATTTTCTTCTGAATGAACGAAAATACCGTTATGATTATTTCTTCTATCATAGGAGTAGCCAAGTACTCTAATGGGAATGAAAAACCATTAGATTATCTGGTACAATTTTTGTTTGATTCAACCTGATAGGTTTTGAGTTTGTCAGTGACCCTAGGAAAACTAAACTATGTCATTAAATGGACTATTTATAGGATTGGATAATTTGTAGGAATATGCGACCCTTTGACTCTAGTGAATGATAGATTATTAATTTTGTCCTATTTGTCCATGATATTAAGCTATGATAATGTTATAATAATTTTGGTTGCTGCACATGTTATGTGGTTGACATATAGATTACAAAGATAATAGTTTAGAGAAACCCTTTTCGTTCTTCAACGATGTGGTCTCACTATTTACCTATTTTAATTTGAGATGGAATAATATTATTCACAAGCTTAATTTCTGACCTAAGTTTTTGATTTCCATATAAACTCTTTGCTGACGAACTGAAATTGAGTAAGCTGAGAGTAGTTTTTAGGTTTTGACCAATAAGCTTCAAGGGACATGCAAGATGCATGCTACCATTAAAGTTTATTTATGTTGTGCAGTTTAACCACTTTACTTTGTTGTTATATGCAAGGATGGGTATTGTAATCGTCATTTAATCATGATTTTCATCTTTCTAGGATTATCCCCATATGTCTATTATTCCTCCTTTCGGTAAGGCCGTGAAACAAAGAAATTGACTGGAAACCGAAGATGATCCTTCCTGAAGATCGATTATACACAGGTTTACTATGGATACTGGTGAATTTTATCCGAGTCCGAATCGAGCTATAATCGATATGATACGACAAGCAAAGCTGCGGAGGCTAATTCCAAATTTCAAGTCAAACGGAGTTTGTGTACTCAAGATATTAATCGATCAAAATCAAGAAGACAAAGTTCATTTGTATCCATGGGATTTTGTATCCATAAACTCATAAGCATCTATTTCGTATCCATCCTTCAAGCAACTTCGATTCATATCCATCATGCCTGCACTATTTCGTATCCACCACGCTTATTCTATTTCGTATCCATTACGTTTACTCCACTTCGTATCCATCAACCGAAGCTAGTACGTATCGATTCCACTTACACAGTTCATATCGATCGGCCTACGATCGATACGAATGTGCTACCAAATGGTCGATACAAAATAGCATCATCTATTGATATGAAGCAAATCAAACTCCATTGATACGAAGCAGCTGCATGCAATCGATACAAGACATTCTATAAGTTATCGATATGAAGTAGCCACAAACATCGATATGAAATACAGTCGAAGATATCGATACGAAATGAAGCTATTGCCATCAATACAAAAGAATAACTCCATTTCGGTACGAACAAGGCACATTCAAGTGGAAGACTCGGTCACTCGGTGTAACGACCTAGAATTTCAGTCATTTGAAGTTCATATATTTAGTTGATTTTAAATATTCACAAGTAAATTTTATAAGCTGAACAACTTATATTTCAAATATAGTGATTTAATTGGATAATTAATTATTAATTTAGTATTTGAAATTTTGGAAATAATTGATATTCGAATTTAATGTGAATGAAGATGTTTTATAAAGATGAAATAAATTCTATTTGAATTAGAATGATGTTAGAAAACGTTTGAAATTGAATTAAAAGTTAAATTATAGAAATTGAATATTTTAATATTTAACTAACGTGCAAAAATAGCCATTTTTTACATAGTCTTAGACTTCGACGAATCCAATTTCATTGGATCTAAAATGTTATATTATTGTAGGATTTCAAATTTTGTGTCAATCGGATTTACGGTTTAGTCATTGCAAGATAAAATGCGTAGAAATTTGTTTAAGTAGATTTTAAATTGAAATAAGTCGATTCGAAAATCTATCTTACAAATATGATCGAATTGGCTCTTAATATATATTCCGTTGTGTTAAAATAGGGGTAAAACATTATAAATGCCAGACGGCTCGCTTCGTTTGGAGTTTGGAAAAAATTTCGGTGAATAGTGTCACGAAATTTTCTATAAAAGGATGTTATTATTTTCTATTTTCATAAAATCTAGGTCAAAACCTAACCCTAGCCGCCATTATCTTTTCAATGGCCAAAAACTTGTCCTCTTCTTCCCCAAATATCTCACGATGCATCCACTATTATCGAAAACTTCCTAAATGAAAAACGTTAGGCTCGACGAGTACTACAAAATCAACAGTGGTGATTTGAATTAGAGGCTCGACATAGGGGCTAGAGGGTCGCGTTAATCTATGGTTTGGGTTCGAATCTCATTGCCTACAAGGCACCGAGCGTGGAGAGGGTGGGACCGTAGGTGCATGGCGTTTGGGGCTTCGTCCCACTGGTCGTTGATCGTTGTATAGGTGAACGATGATGGAGCATAATTCAAGGGTGGAGTGGCGGCCTGGGTTCCTTAACGCTGGTCGTCATATGATAGATGAGGGGAGAAGAAGATGAAAACGACGGCCTGGATCTGCTTTGTGTACATCGTACGACCGAGATTTAAAAAAGGTTTTAAAATAAAAAAACATGTAAATTAATTATCTTTTAATTAGTATAAACTTCGAAATACTATAACTTCTTCATATGAGGTCCATTTCGCACGAAACAAATTGCGTTGGGTCCATATTGACAAGTACTACAATTTAAAGCTAGTTTGGAGTTGATTGGAGCTAGTGTAAATTTTGGATAAAATTAAACACCCGTTTAATTTTATTCGGAATAAAACGCTGCAACTGCTATTGGAACCAAAGTGAGTACAACACATTCTTTCTGACTCACTGATATTTTATATAAGTGAGAATAAATTTATTTTATGATGATTTATGATTGTTAGATGATATATGATAATTGAATATATATTGATTGGTATTTGGATATATTCTTGCCTATTGGAGCAAATGAGACCCTATACATTCCCTCGTATGAGCGGACGGCCCTTTGTACGTGCGTCTGCCTCGAAACGGACATTGTACACATATTCGAATATGTATATTTGTTTTAAGTGACAGGTTTTAAGGATCCAACTGGAATCCTCACCGGTATTGGTTTATTGATAGATATTATGATATACGCTGTTATCATGTGATATATGATGATTTGGATCCTGTGATTGATGTATTTAGTGATGTTGTAGCATTGGGCTTGCTTTTGGAATTTAAAAAATATTAAAGTGATGATTTCAAATTAAAAAGGATTTCCAAGTGATTTGAACATAGATGTTCTATTTAAATTTTGAATTTTAAATGGATTTATTTTGAATAAATAAATGTTATAATTTTTATGTTATAAAAATTATGATTTTTGGGAAATATAATCAGAATGTGATTTTTGAAATATAGAGATAATTTTTTCGTAAAATAGTTTAAATGGTGATTTTTGATTTATTATAAATGGTTTATATATAAGATTTATAAAAGTGAATTTTTATAAATCAAAAAAATTGGAATTATAAAGAAGTTTTATAAGTGTTTAAAATGAAGTTATAAATAGGTTTTGTAAGTAAATAAGAGTTATAGATTTATGAATTTGTGAAGTTATAAAAGAATGATTTTTTAAATAAGAGACTTATATGTAATTAACTTATAAATTGGATTTTGGCATATAAATGAGATAATGTTAGTAAAGGAATTTTGTGTATTGAATTTTTTATAATATATAAATGGAATTTATAATCATTGTTTTAAAAATGTGAAATCAACTGAATTTGATAAGTTAAATAGTAGAAGTGTATTAAAGGAATTTTGTCCACAATTTTGGACAGTGGATAATCCTTTAATAAATATGTAGAAGTAATGAATTTGGTAAAGGAGAATATTCACGATATTGGACAGTGAATTATTCTTTAAATTAAATGTGCAGAAGAATTGAATTTGGTTAGAGAATTAAATCCACAATTTTGAACAGTGGATTATCCTTTAATAAATGTGTAGAAGTATTAAATTTGGATAAGAGAATTATATTCATGATTTTTGACAGTGATTAATCCTTTATATAAAATGGATATTTGTGGGAAGCGATATTTTTTAATGGAGTTAAATGGTTTGAAGATGTTTTTTAAAAATGTGTTAAGTATCGAATTCATAAATCACAACATTCATTGTTGGTTTTCGAGAAGTAAGGAGAGCTTAGATTATAACACTATTGTTATAGTAAATGATTTTCAAAAAAAGAAATGTTTTATATAGTATTTGGGATTTATAAATCTATCTAATTTTGAATCCCTATACTAGTGATTTTGAGTTGTCGTAACGATGTTTTGCGCAACATTCGTTTTGACTCGAATAAATATGTTTAAGAGAATGTTTTCCTTAAAGAATAAAATATATACTTAATCCTAATTTAAGTATATGTAATATTTTCTAAGTGTTGGAAATAAGGATAACTGTGAATTACTTATTATTAAATAAGTATATGGAAATGTTTTTTAATATTGAAATGGTTTTGAGAATATATCTTTTAAAATATAATTTGAAGTGAATATTTGGTAAGTGATTTAATCAATAAATGATTAATTAAAACGGCCTAGTGATTAGTTATGGTGCTAAATATTTGTTTGTTTTCTTTGATAGTTAAATAACCGACTATCAAATTTGGCCATTTTTAGTTCCTCGACTTGATGTGGGAACAATTTAGTTATACACTAAGTACGTAGCCATCTGTGTAGGCTTGATTATCGTTTGTGTTGAGGATGTTGATTTGTGTAGTGCATAGTATTACTCTAATCTATCGAGCTTCCTTCTTGGCTGAAATATCAAGTTAAAAGTTGAAGACGTGATAAGTCTATGAGATTTAGTTTCTGTGTGAGGTTGAGAAACGCTTTTGCGTTTTTGGTGCGAAGAGACGGGATCAGATTTATTTGAAAACCACTTTGAACCAATGTATATGCGTTCGATTGTGTAGATTGTTGTGATGATACTGATATTCAGGATTTTCATAGTGGAGGACCGCTTGTTGATCGTTTAGGGTTAAAATCCCAATATACATCCAATAGCAGCAGTCTCTTCATTATGAAATATCCAATGCAAGGACTATTCCCTACAAATCCTATGGATTTTCCGACAGGATGTGGTAGGAAAGTACCTTTGGTTGGTCCTGTTCTTGGACAAATTGTATGGATGTTTGTCTGATACTGCATTTTTAAAGATTACGTACATTGGTTTTCACAAAAATACATCAGTGGTGGTGGAGAAGGCAACTTCTCTTAGCTTAACACCCTCCTTGAGACATATAAGCTTAGGGGTGGTATTTCTGTAGAAGGCAATTAGTAGTCAACGGAAACAGTCATGTGGCATTCAAAGTGATGTGATATGTGATAGTGAAAGGTAATCGTTACCTCAAGCCTCATGAACCGAAAATTACCAAAACAGGGTTAGACGTAGCAAGGCTAAATGGGTCGCTACCAAGTAGGATATGATCATCCACTTCTAGATATATCTTTACATGCTATGACGTCATGTATCTGATTATTGTGGTTTGTATGCTTCGAGGGCTCTCGAAAAAGGTCAATAACGACTGGAGGATGACATATTCGGTACCATCTAGTTATATAGGGGGTCGGCCTTATGTTCGTGGAGGATCCTTTATGACGGTCCTCGATACATTTCTCTAGAGATCCACTTCCAGAAGGTAGTCCGTTCACCTAGTTATTTTTATGGAAATCCAAACTCCACTAAGAGCTTGCGGTTTTATTTGTAATATCATAATGAATAGCCCCAAAATTGTATATAAGTAATCCTTTCGGCTATGATTAATATTATTTGTATAATAGACACTAGTAAATATAAAAGGATTTGATATGAAATGTTTTAGTTATCGTAAGGTAAAAACATGTCCATGTTTATGTGTGGGTGTGTCTTACGAGATACTTTTGTTTTGAAAGGAAAAATTTGGTAACTTAAAAAATTCAGTTGAGTGTGTTTCTCAAGCTAGTTTACCAGATTGATCCGGGCGTTCTTCCCTTTGAATGCTAGAGTCAGTCCGAGTATATTTACAAGTACAGATTTGGTGACTTTGGAGCTTCAGCAAGAGAGCTGGAGATCTTCATTTCGTATACACGTATCTGTTTTGGTTATCCGCTTTCCTCATTGTTATGGTTATTAATGTTTATATTATCGGCAATTGTGAGGATAAGTTATTATAACTGTCCAGGTTGATAACTGTTGTTTGATTGTTGTTCTCTGATTGATGTATGTATATATACAGTTTCTGTTTTATAAAGACCATTGATTTGATATTATTTGTTTTCCTCTACGATGTGAGATTATATATTATTCTGTTCGGTTCTTTCTTCTCTTCTCTTCTCTTCTTCTCTCTTCTTTTCTTTCTCCTGACTTTCCGTCAGTCTGTGCATTTTGGATCTTATTATTAATGCAATGGGTATGGATTTATGGGCCGTCACACTCGGCATAAAAAGTCGATCGATCCTAGAATATAGTACCACGTCACTTGATCGATACGAGCTAGCATCGATACAAAGACATTGATACGAGTTGGACGGATATGAAGATGCCAGTGTATTGGAATGTCGGACTTGGATCGATCATAAATCCAAATCTACAAGTCGAAATGCTACCAAATTTTCACAGAAGCTTGCGTACCACCTCAAGAATGTCCTTGATTGATCTTTGCCCAAATGGAGGTGTTTTGGATCCATACAAAATGTAGAAGTATCGATCATGGATCGATCCCAATCTACCTCGGATCGATCTGGTTGTCCCACCCACATGAGAGAAGGGGTCTTCCAAAATCCGAGCCAGATATTTTTAGCCTACATTTATAAATAGCAGTCTTAGGCATCCAGAAAAGGGACTTTTGACTCTTCTATGCCGACACATGCCGGAACCTCCATTGTTTCTTGAGTGCTTGAGAATGTACTGTTGTAATCATTTGTAACCAGTTAGTTAAGTCAATAAAACAGCGAACTTTCCATAGTGGACATAGGCTACAACGCCGAACCATTCTAAATTCTTGTGTTCTTAATTTTCTACCTGTCTGTTTTGGCATGTTTGTTAGATTAACTTCCTTTTTCATTTTTCTTCTTCATTTTAATCTCTTCAAATACGTTCGAAGAATGTTGTGCCTAATTTTGGTACAAACACTTTGGTGCTTTCACTAGAAAAACACAGTTTTTCTCCATCTCATTGGATCTACTACCATCGTTGGACTGCAGAATCTAAGGAGGAGATCCAGATCTAACATCCAGTAGTTCTTCCATTCTATTTAGATTGCATCAGATCTAGAAAGGAGCTACATCATTCACCATGGTTACTACAAGGACCGGCTCAACTACTGCAGATCCAAAAGGATAGGATAGGAAAAATCCCGCGCAGCTGCCTACTGCCGCTTAGAATTCAGCTAGACATTCAGATCCACAAGGCCCTATCACCGGGGAGGAGTTCCAGATGTTAATGCAAGAACTGATCCAAAGCCTCCAGCAGCTTACCCAACAGATCTGTGCCAATACGGAGCTAACCAACCGACTGAACCAAGAAAGACAAAGGAGATCCAGAAGGGATCAAGCTTCTTATTCATCTACCGACAGATCAGCTTCTTCATATTACAATAACAGATCTACACATCCACGGTTGGATGGAAGCTATGAGCAAGCATTCGGGCTTCAGCGCACTCTGAATCTTGGAAAAGTGGGAGTTGGTCCATTTACAGGACACCAAGCTGGAACCTCCTCCTATGGAGAGGCAATTCCTTGTCACATTACTGATATCCATACTGCTGCCGCTACCATCGACTTGGAAGCTAACGTTCAGAACCAAATAGATTTGACCCTTCAACACTGTCATGCTATTGAAACCTATGTACCCAAGGATCTGGGGCCAAGGAGGCGAGGCATGGACCGTCGACTGCGTTCGGACCATCCTCGCATTGTGGATCCCGACCACACCTCGACCCAGAATGTTCAGTTGCCAGATATCCCAACCACGATCCACCAAATGATCCGAGAAAGTCAAGGCCTCACCAATGACGGTTGGAGAATCTCCTGAAGTCATACCCCATTCGCTGATGACATCCTCTATGCTAAACTACCTCGCCGATTCATGATGCTAACTTTACCGGTTTATGAAGGAAGCTCAGATCCCAATCATCACATCCAAAAGTATGAATGGCTCATAGATGCTGCTTGAGCTGACAATGCAGTCAAGTGTAGAAGCTTTCCTATTTCCCTAGGAGGCATCGCAACTATGTAGTTCGCATGTTTACCATCTCGATCCATTTCATGCTTTGATTAGTTGGCTTCCAAGTTTGTTGAACAGTTTCGTATGCACGTCACAAGATCGAAAGATGTTAACACCTTATCTAGCGTCACTCAAGATCTAGGAGAGACTCTCAGACATTATTTTGAAATGTTTCATGCTGCCTATGCAGAGATCAGTAACCCCAATGATAATTCTATATTAATGCCACTAACTAAAGGGACCGACTTCGATTCTGGATTAAGCAACTGGTTGGCTGAGAAACCCCCGGCGTCGTTGGACCATTCCTACTATAAAGCAGCCTAATTTTTGCAAAGAAAAGATGCCAGACAATCTAGGAAGAAGGTTGATGTGGGGCCCAATGTCGATGGTATCCAAAGTAATGTTGCTGTGAAACAAACTGGTGAGAGTTCCAATAAAGTGCAGTTGAATATTCAAAAAAACAGAGTTAGCCGAAAGGCAACAGAGGTTAGGGTAAGAAGAGGGATCAGAACCATGGACCTAGAACCAGAGCTCCAATGTTCGATCGATACACCCCTTTGAATACATCATTGGAGAACGTTTACTTGCAAACCTGTAATACTGGACAGTACAAGAAGCCTGCTACGAAACAGTCATCTATGAGGAAGATTAAGACTGGGAAGTTTTACAGGTTCCATGATTTCTATGGCTACAATACCAATGAGTGTCGCCATTTAGTAAGTAGGAAAAGTTTGTTCGGGCACCGCAGAATGAAAGTGCGGGCCCATCAAACCAGAATCAGATTCAAAATTAGGCTAGATCGGAGAAACCCACGCGTACTGGCCAGAGGTTGGTTATTAACACTGTTAGTGGTGGTCCTCATCTGGCCGATCGAAGCTGGAAGGACATGGAGTTGTATCCCAACTCTATTAGGCATGCGAACTTCGAATGTTGCAGTAACCTTGATGATGGGGATCCGACGAAACAACAAAAGATGATGACAGTCGACTTCGTTTTTCGAGACAGAGATGTTGATAGAGTTGAATCCCCCATTATCGATCCACTAATCATATCAGCTCAAATAGGTCCTACTTGGATGAAGAGGATCTTGGTAGATAGTAAAAGCTCCGTGAACATTATTTTTAAATGAGCTTATGGTCAGATGGAGATGAAAGAAAAAGACTTGAAGCCGTGTAACAACCCTGTATTTTGTAATTATTTTAATTGTGTATTTTAATTATTTTATGTAATATCCTGGAATTTCCAGGAGTTTAAAATGTTGATAGTCTCTTATTTAAATTATTTTAAATTAATAAATTGTTATTTTCAAGATAATTAACAAAGTAATAATAATTATTTTGTATTGTATAAATAAATTCCAAATAGATTTATTGTGTTCAAAATTGATAAGTATGTTTAAATACATTTATATCTCTGTATTTTAAATTGATTTTAAAATAGGATAAATTATTTATAAATAATAAGGAGCTTATTTAAAAATAGATACTTATATTTATTTAAATTGATTTTTAGATTTGGATTTTTAAATTTGACTTTGACATTTGAATATAAATTAGAATTCAAGAATATACTTACATCTTAAAATAAAATAATATAGTCTGAGTTTAAAATATATAGATAATGTTTTTAATTAAAAATAAGATTTGTTTTGTATTATTCTTTTATAGAAATTTATCTATAGAAATTTGATTTGTATTTACTTAATAAGAATAAATACAAGGCTTTTGAAATAATATTTTAAAATAAGTATGAAATGTTTTATATAATTTTATTTAAATTATATTTGGTTTCATTTCTTTTTAAAGATTGTATTTTATATAAATTTAGCAAACTTTTATAATTGTATTTGTTTATTAGATATTTAATTAGAAAAGTATTTTTAAATTAAGAAAAACATATTAGTAATTAGGAAATAATTTAAAAGGCTTTTAAATTTCTTTTCGAATAAAATTAAATAAAAAGTGACAAGTGTTTAGTTTTAAAACACCTTGTCAGCAAGTGTTAAAACATTTATGATTTTTAAGACAAGTGTCCATTATTGTTTTTAATTTTTCTTTTTAATTTAATAAAATCTGAAATTACCTATATAAACACTCTTTCTCATTTTTCTTTTTCTTTAAATCTTTGTTCATTCCTAAGAAAGAAACTAGATTTATCAATGCAACTTTCACTCAAACCAAATCCTGAGGTCTTCAAAACAATTCCTCAAAATGAAAATCAGAAACTTCCTCAAACAATTGCTCAACATCCAAAACCTGTAAACCAGAAATCTTCAAACCAATCTTCAAACAATTCCTCAATTCAAACAATGCTCAAATCAAAACCTGACAGAAGTGCAAATCAAACTGCATGTCTGCGGTTTATTTTCAAACCAAATCTGCATTTGAATGTCTACATCAATTTTCCAGTTTTAAAGGTTTAAAGCTCAAGTGTTTACAAGTTTTTCAAAAGGCAAAATCTGGAAAGAAATTAAAGGGCTGAGGCAATTCTGTTTTTTTAAAAAGCTTCAAGTTCAAAATGTCTTGCAGTTTCAGTTCATTTACAAACCCCTGCACTGCCTTTCTTTAAAATTGAGGTGAGTAAACAATTTACTAAAATTTAAGTGGTTATCTTCTATTGCATGATTTTTTTTGATGATGTTTATATGAGTTTTCCTCTGTGTTGAGATAAATATGCAATAGGTTTGTATAGTTAAAACTGTGCAGGTTGATTTGCATTTTTTCCTCTCTGTATTTTACTATAGAATCTGAGAAAAATTAAATCTTCAAGCTATTCTATTCAAAAATTGTTAAGTCATAGATTTAAACTAAAACAAGTTAGTTCAATATAAACTAAAAACAAAAATAGATCTAAGTCTCTGGTTTTTGAAATGTATCTGGGAATTAAACTATGCAGTAACAAAATATCATCAATGTCTGAAACCAAGTATTTAATTTGGTTAAAATAATTATATAAAATAAAGTGAAATTGGAAATTATGAATTTTGAAAAGAAATTCACAATTTTTAAAACTGTATTAAGTGGGTATTTGGGTATTAACTGGAAATTGGATTTCTACGCAATTTTATTGATCTGTGCATCTGGATTGCTCGAGATTGTTGATGGAGCTAGGTGAAGCATTGGGGAGTATAGTAAAAATGGTTAAAGAATTTATAAATCTCTGTGAAGTTTGAATTTGCTCGGGATAAATTTTTAACCTAGTGTTGTTTGTATTTTGGAAATTGGCTTCTACATCTTCTTCACTGCATCGAGCTTGAAGGGAATTTGGGTGAAGGATGCACGGAGAGTCGGCGAGCCTTGATCGGAGTGTTGGCGATTATAGATGATCGGAGGCATGGAATTTGGGATTTGTTGATGATGTATTTGGGCTTAGTTTCACCTGAAGAGCTCGATTTTGAATCGAGGCAAGAATCAGTGTTTGGTTGATTGTGGATGCTTGTAGGGAGGATGGGTGATGTGTCGATGGGTTCGATGTTGGCCAGAGATGGTTCCCGCGCCGGTGCACTTGCACGAGTTGCTGGTGTCAGTGAATTGTATTTTTGTTTGGGGCTTGTTGTTTTCTCGAGTAAGGACTCGGGATATTAGGAAGATGGCTCAGTAGGGAACTCGTGTGGTCTCTGGGGTCTTGTGTGCAGGGGTTAAACTGTTATGTTAACAGTTTTTAGTTTTAATTTAAACAGTTTTAAAAAAAAAATTAAAATCAAATTTTTTTAATAAAAAAAGAAAGAAGACGTACTTTGTTTTCTTGGATCCATGTACTTATGGGTTGAACTCAAATGGAATGTTCAACCAGGTTTTTAATTTAAAATAAATAAAGTTTTAAACTTTAAATAATTTAAGCTAAGTTAAATTCTTGTTTTTAAATTGATTTGTTTTTATAATTGAATTTGTATAAATAGTTTAAATGTTTTAAGTTAATGTTATTTTCAAAACTTACTTTGGAAATATAAAAAAGGAAATTTATAAATGTTTTTATTAATTAATAATTAAGGGTTTAAGTAATTTTTGAATTTGAAAGTAATGATTGTTAACTAATAATTAAAGATAGGTAATTAACATTTTCTTTATATTTTAATTAATGAATTATGTTAAGTAAAGATTTCAAGGATAGTTTAAGAAAATGTTTTATCTTAAATAAAAATTAAGTGTTAATGACTTGTAATTAATTAAGTTGATTAAGAATTTTAAGTTTAGTTATTAATTTAATTAATTATTTTAAGAGATTAATTAGGTAATTAATTAAGTATAAATTATTAAATTAACTAATAATTATGATGATGTAATTAATGACTAATTATTAATTAAATTGAAATTACTTATTAATTAAGTAATTAATGGTTAATTAAAATAGTAATTAATTAATACTTAATAAAGGTTTTATTAAGTAATAATTAGGGTTTTCTTAATTAATAATTAAAAGAATTATTAATCTATAATGCAAGTTAATTAGAAATTAATTAACTATTATTTAAGGTTAATTAATTATAATTAAGTATTAATTAATTTTATTTATGGATTAATTAATTTGTAAATAAGGTTGTTAATTAATAATTAATTTTTATTAATTAATGGTTAAGAGATGATTAATTAGTTAATTAAGGTTAATTAATTAATTATAAAAGTAATTAGTGATTAATTACGTTGTATTAAAGGATTGATAAATAATTAAGGTTTATTAATCTATAGTTGAAGGATAATTTATCTGTTAATTGAAGATTAATTTGGTTAAAGAGTAATTGAGGAATGAATTACTCGATTATAATTGATGAGATAAGTATGATCAAGTAAGTTAATTAATTTGTTAATTAACTAAGAATAGTCACTTTTTAAAAGATTAAGTATGTTTACTTAATAAGTTTGATAAGGCTAATTATTAAGATAAGTAATTGATAAATTACAGGGGTAACTGGGATAAGGTAAATTGCTGATTAGGAAGTGATTTTAAATGGATAATTACTTGGTAAAGTGATTAAGGGTTTATTACTTGGTGTAATAAATCAATGAATTTATAAAGTAATTAAAAGTAATTAAGAAGTAATTAAGAATAATTAATTACTGTTTATATTTAATAAAGTCGATTAATTGAAAGCAGTTAATTTAGGCATGATTTATTTATGTAATTAATTAAGAGATGATATAATTAATTATAGTTAATTAATTAATGAAAGTAAGTAATTAAGGTTCATTAATTAATACGATTAATGAGAATAATTAAGATTAATTACTTGATTTAGAGTTAATCAATCTAGGTTGATTAATTCAGATGATAATTAATTAATTAGTTTTATTAACGTTTATTTAAGCAAGATTTATTGTGATGAACGTAATTAATTTAATTAACTTTAAATTAATTAAGAGATGAAGTAATTAATTTAATTCCTTTAAATTAATTAGGGATAGAGATAGTTAATTTAATTCATTTAAATTAGTTATGTTGTGATTAAGTAAATCACTTGCTTATGTATGAATGGATGACATTGATTGTCTTGTATGGATGTAATCTCAGAAATGAGATAAGTAAATGTTGTGTGGTATGAATGCTTGGTTGCATTGTGATGGTAATATAGATTATCTATTGTGATAATGATGTGGATTACCTATTTAGTTATGGATCATCTGTTTATTTGATAATGTGATTATCAATTGTGACTTGTGAATTATCTATTCTGTGTGTATATAGATAATTGAATTGAATTGTTTAACTTTAAAACAACTTGGAACTAAAAGACACGCTTTGGATTACGATGAGACCGGGATCGGGTTTCCAAATTTGGATATCCGAAAACCACATCGATTCCAATTAAACGTTAGGTCGTGAATCAAAGTGGAGCTTTGTGAAGACTCGAGGTGTAAGGACTATACGTCAGTATAACTCTGTGGGTGATTCCGTAATGAATTGACGGACTAGTTCTTATAGGTTCGAGATGAAGGTTCAGAGTGCAAGGGTATTGTCGTTAACTCTGAGGGTGATTCCAAAATGAATGTAACGAGATAGTGCCTTCGGTTTCATTCGAACTCGGAACGTACTTGTATGGATTGAATGCTTTCAGAACATCGTCAGGTGGACGATGACCATTCTAAGTGATGTGTTCACTAAAGGTAATCGTAGCCTCAAGCCTCATCAACCGGGAATGGCTAAAACAGGGGAGATGCAGCAAGGCTTCATGGGTAGCCCCCACTTGAGAGTAAGATTTACCCTTGTCTAGAGGTCCCTTTTATTTCGGCTGTGTGGGCGGTTGAATAGCTACATCCGCTGGGGTTGTCTTATTTGGAACTGTTCAGTAAGGAATGGGTCCGGCTTTGTGTTGTAGGGGAGCAGGCGTACTCCTCGCTACGGTGATCTAGGCGACGTACTGTGACGGGCGGTACCCCAGTAGCCCTGCTATTGTATGGAATCCAAAATCCAATAAGTGTCAACGGTTTTGATTGTATTACCCACTTTTGTGGCTAGTAGCTGAAATTTAATAATGTAACAATTTCGGCTATTTCATATTTATTTGAAAATCCTAGACCTATTATAATATCATCGGATTTCCTATCAGATGTTTTGGTTAGCGTAAGGTAAAAACTTTTCCATGATTATGTGTGGGAAGTCTTACGCGATGCCTTTTCTTTTAAAAAGGTTTTTTAAGTTAAGAAACTTTAACCGTTTACTCACACCAGACCCATGTCTGACCCGGAGTTTATTCTGTTTTTCTTAAACTCTTGGGTACTCAAATTTTTACGAGTAGCCAAGGGATTCAGGCCAGCTTCAAAGAATTCTGGAGGAGCAATGGAGCAGGAGGCTTCTGCGTATAGCTATAGAGTATTCCGCTGTGTGTTCTCTGAGTAGTTTGTCTTTGTGTTGCATTGAGTTGTATAACTAGACAGGTGTTTATAACCGTCTAGTATGTGTTGTTTTAGCTGTGTATCTCTGATGTATACGATACTATGTAATGTATTATGTGATTAATATAATTTATTCGTTCCGCTGTTTAGATTCTGATGTTGTTTCTTTCTTTCTTCTCTATCTTTTCTCTTTTCTATCCCTTTCTTTCTTAAAGATGATGCAATTTCCTAGAGATAGGAAGTCGGGTCGTCACATTTTAATTGAATTTCCTGATTTAAAAGATTTATTTTATTCAGTAAAATGAATAAATTTTGTTATTTTAAATATAAATTTTGATTTATGTGAAATATAATTTAAAACATGAATAAATATAATATTTTCCAAAAATGTGAATTTTGGTCAATATGGTCAAACTTAGACTTTTAAATTTTAAATTTAAATATCTGAATTTTTTAATTTTATATTTTATTACGAAATTAAATTAAATTTCAATAATATTGCTTTTCGTTTTGTTGAAATCCGATTTATATTGTGAAAGTTATGATTTTTACAATATTGTATGTAAATTGTTTTATTTAACAAAATTGTTTATTTTAATTTATATAAATAATATTTTTGTTTGCCGTATCTTGTTTTAATTTGTATATATATGTGCAACATGACATGTTATATATATATATTTTATTTTTAAAACATTTTATAAGTATAGTTATAATTTTCCAATGTTTACTGTATATTGTTTTCAATTTTTTTTTTTTTTTTTGAAAAAGATCATATGTTTTACTGATAATGAGGAAAAATCATTACAAAACTCAATTTACACAAAGGCCACCCAACATATATACTGATTACAGCTAAAATATACCAGTGCCCTAAACAAACTGCGAAAACCTGGCTACTTTGTCTATTCATGGCGGCTCATTCTCTCTTCCAGGCAAGTCTTCTTCTCTTTCAACATTGGTGATAAAACTTTCAACATTAGTGAAAAAAATTGTTTTCAATTTTTAATTCTAGTTTCAATCTAATTAACTATTTTCTTTATTTACTTTTATTTTATTAAATTATTTATTTATTTTCTTTTTCACTTTATTTTTTGTATTTTATTTTATTTTACTGCGTTTATTTGGTTTATTTTGATTTAAAAGAAATGGAAATTTAAAGAGTCAAAAACCTTTCATTTTCTATTGACTTTTCATGTACTTGTCCTTTCATTTGCTATTGCCTCTTCATTTCTATCCTTTAGCCATCCATTTCCTTATGTTAGCCATGTATTCCTCTTCACTTTTCACGTGAAAAATTCTCCTCATCCTCAAAATTCACGGCCATGCCAATTTCTGAATATTTTTGTAAATTTTATAATGCTTCCTTTATCTCTCTTTCCTTCTTCTTTTCCATGATATTTCCTTTGCTCTCTTCAAGCATAGCTCGGCCTAGCCTCTCCACCATTAGCTCCACCATCTACAGCAGCACCACCTCCTCCTCCTTTGACCATGATAGGCCATGACTGTAACAACCCGCATATTTATCGATTTTATATTTAAATATTTTATTTAAATATTAAATCGTTAATCGGATTTTGGTCCGAAAAGCTACTTTTTGCAAACAGACGTATTAGGACTCGAGACCACTTCCATTAAGTTCGAAATGCTGTTTACAACATTTTTAAGTATAAACATTGATATGATTGGAGATAGTATAATTTCACTACTTTTTCACTTGAGACTTTGGGTTGGGCTTTAGCCTATTAGACCCAACCTTCACCCCTCCTCTTCATAACTTCATTTCTATTTTCCTAAGCCTTCAAGCTTCTTCAAAAATGGTGGAGGGAATGGGAAATTAAAATTCCAAAACTCAAATTCAATTGTAATCCATCTTTCTACTCCAAATTCAAGAAGAAGACATTGGATTCATGCTTCTTGTGCTTAGATAGAAGAGGGATTGATTCTTGCTTGCTTAAAACTTCATTTTCATTGATATTTGGTGCAAAGGTGAGATTTTTATCTCACAATTATAGCCTATAACTATATTGGACTGTTGGGAATGATTCCCTATCATTTTTGCATGCATATTTGCATTTAGTTTGGATTGGATTGGCGAAAAACTCCAATTTTTAGCGTTTTGGTGAATTTTCTGCACTTAGGTCGTTCGGGCCATTTTTGTATGTTCGGTGTTAGGTCGCTCGTGACCTAACCCTTAGGTCGCTCGTGTGTTATCGCGCTAGGTCGCACTGCCTCGTATTGTCACTTCGGAGTTAGGCCGCTAGGTCGTGGGTCGTGGGTCGTTAGGGCTTAGGTTGTAGGTCGCTCGCCACTACATCGTTAGGTCGCGAGATACTGGGTCGTTCCCCTTTTGCCTTACGCCTGCTCCCTTAGGTCGCATGACCTTTAAATCCTTAGGTCGCTTGAGCATTTTAACTCGCAACCAATTTGGG
The DNA here is from genome assembly GCA_030765085.1 of Allium cepa. Classification (NCBI taxonomy): domain Eukaryota; kingdom Viridiplantae; phylum Streptophyta; class Magnoliopsida; order Asparagales; family Amaryllidaceae; genus Allium; species Allium cepa. The sequence continues at coordinate 63,363,782 of CM060931.1, forward strand.
TCATCTTTGGCTTTAGGTCGCCGGCCCCTAGGTCGCAACCTCGTTAGGTCGTTCCCCCTACTGCTTATCACGACCATGTGTTAGGTTGTTAACCCCTAACTCGCTCAGCCTTTAAACCATTAGGTCGCGCACATCTTTAGGTCGCGTACCCACTAAGGTCGCTTGACCTTGTTTTCCTCTAGGTCGCATGGCCTTTAGACCGTTAGGTCGTGAGCGTTAGGTCGTTAGACCTTACCTTCCTTAGGTCGCTTAACCGGTTAAACCTTTAGGTCGCTCAACCCTGCTACCATTACTAGGTCGTTTGGCCATAGCTCGTTAGGTCGCATGACCTTATAAACCGATAGGTCGCATGACATTATAACCCTATAGGTCATTGGACCTTTGACTCGTAGGTCGTTGGACCTTATCCCGATAGGTCGCTTGACCTCTTGGACCCCTAGGTTGCAACCCTTAGGTCGCTCGACCCTATTCCCCTTAGGTCGTTAGACCTCATTTTGTCTTCACTAGGTCGAACCCCGTAGCGGTGGCGTTGCCCCCGCACCCCCGCCTTGGGGGGTTGCCACCCCCCCTGGACCCCCCCTCCGTAGGGGATCTTATATGAAAAACATTCAACAGAACTTGCTGCGTTGATTTCTTTGGATTTTTATCACATCTCCGAATGTAATCTTTGTGACTGATTGTTTTTACAACCGCTTCTGTGATTGGTCACTTTAAAATATAAAGGTTTCAAAACTAGTAGTAAATATCAAAACTCTTTCAATAAAAGGATTTCAACTCTATTTTTAATAACAAAGCTCTTTTCTTAACCCGTTTTCCAATCTATTAGTATATACAAACCTTTACCTCACTCGTATGAGAAATCTAATTAAACGACTTAGTAAAACAAGTGGTATGAAATGCTTGCGTTTACTTCGTCGGTTAATTCTTGGACTTGTTCGATTGAATCTTTTGTGACAATTTTCTAGTGGAGATCTACAGTTTGTTAGTAAATATTTGAGTTAAGCAAGTGGTTATGGGGCATGAAGTAAACTTTTATATTTACTAACTTAGTGTAATTGACATTTCTTGATGATCATGACGATCATTTTTGTGTTTTAGACTAGCAACTGTGCGATGTCTCTTTGTCTGCGAGGGAGACTAGACCCCGCTCTTGTGATGTTTCGCCATCGCATTTGTGTGATGTTTCGCCATCACATATGTGGGATAGCGCCCCACGGTCTTTGGGCCATTCGTGTGTCAAAATTAATGGCTTGCAACCATGAGATAGCGTCTCGCTTTGTGTTACATGTGTAGGTGAGTTTTCATGCTCCCATTTTGTGAGTTTTCATGCTCCTATATTGTAATTTCTGGATTTCTTCTGTAGTCTTCTCGAATTTGTGCTTCACCTATTTTCATGACTTTCTTTGTTATGGTTTTCCAACTTTTATGTTTAGGTGAATTTGGATCTTTTAGAAGATTCTTTTGATATTGTTTGATCTCTTGATGATCTTCATTTACATGCTTATCATAGTATGTCTTTATGGATACTATATGTTCTTGCCATATCTATTGTTTATATCATGTTATCTGATATTTATAGCTAGACTGATCCGTTTATTATTTTCTTATAAATAATACTCGGGTCAGACCGAGATGTTACAGGTGCTTCTGCTTGACTTCTCCCCCAGGGATTTACTACTCTGACTTTTGGCTGACCTTTTAGATTAGGAGTTTTTGTCGTTTACACTTGAGATATAGACTCATAGATGTATTCTTTTGTATAGCACGTGTTGCTATTCTTTTGTATTATTGTGGATCTTTTTGACCACTACTCTGATGTACACTTTCATGTGTTAGTAATATATTCATATCTTCTTCCGCCTTTGTGGTATGGATGTATGTGACTGATTTGTGTTATGCTTATTTCTATGTTTGTTTCCGAAGATTATTATAGCCACCGTGTGATAAGATATCACGTGGATGGTCGCTCCTCAACAGCCTTATTCTCCGTGCTAGTTGACAACACTACACCGTAGTGTTCTTGGCTACTGTGGGTATAGAGGTGGGGCGTCACAGTGACCATCCATTGATGCTAGCACATCAAACTTTGCACAAAACTCCTCCAAATTGCCTATCCGAGCCACATACTTCACCTACCGCTTCTTCAATCACTTCGGCCACCACCTTAGCACCACCTTCACCACCTTTGACAATCACTTTAGCCAACTCCGCATCTGACCTGACATGTACTAGCCTAGGCCGAGCCCAGTTGATCCATTGGTCGAGCCAAAATGTTGCATCCGAGCTTGCCTTTTTACCTTGTCCCTTTATCTTCTTCATGTTGTTACCGCTCCTTCATATGCACTTCTAGCCGACCTATATGATGTCATAACAGACCCAAACACACATGATGGCCGAGCATATGTTCCACCTTAGTCAAGCATTTGGATGGTTAAAGGCAAGTCAAGTTATTTAGCTCTTTGTTGCTTTTAATCTCAAGTTGTTTCAATATTGTTTTGGGTTGAATATATTTATGTATATTGTTTTGTTTTGGGTTGTTGTTTACAAGATCATTATCTTAGCTCTCTCCACTCACTTGAATCAAATGTCGTGATGTGTCGTTCCATATCGTGCTTTTTGGAATTTATTCTGTGTGTTTGAATTGCTATCTCTAGCGTGAAAAGGTGAGTATTCACTCATGACATTTATACTTATATAATTAGTGAATTGATAGAAAGTGAATGTGCAGAATTACTATTTCATGTTATACATGTCTGTGATATGAATCATATGATGTTAACTCTGTTAATAAACATGTCATATTATATGTTACTGCTATATGATGCTATATTGTTTAATTTATTTTGTTTCTCACACTGCAAGTTCCCTGTAGAATAGAATCATTATGGGTTGAAATGATACATACCCGAACGGACTTTAGAATAGGAAAAAATCATTATGGGCTTAAATGATAGGCCAAAGCGATTTTTATTTATTTTGTTTCACTTGGGATTGCGGGTTTGAAATGATAAAACCCAGATTTTTCGTTGTAAATTACAGATTGAAATGATATATCATCCGTATCACTTGACCTAGGTTAGAAAATATTATACAGACCTATGGTTATTTTATACATATATTTTCTGGAATTTTTAAAGTACTTCAAAAGTGTAAATTTATGATATTTTGATTTAAAGTGAATTTAAATTGATTTTTATAAAGTATTAATGATTTTTCTACAAGTTGAAATGTGGAATAATTGAATGGTTAAGTTGAAAGTTTGAAATATAAATAAATTTTGAAATTTGTGATTTGTGATTTTGTTTAAAAATGGAGTTTAAGTTAAGTAAATAAAATGTGATAATTGGTTTTAAATTTGAATTTAAAAGGACTTAATAAAGTATTATTGATTTTTTCTATGAATTAAAATGGTTAAATGAATGCATAAAAGTGTAATTTGAAACATACTTGACTTGGAAATGTGAATTTGGTATAAAATAAAAGTTAAGAAAATAAATGGAAATTAAGTTTATATTTTGAAAAGGTAATTAAACTTAATTATTAAGTTAATTTTAAAAATGCAAAGAATGGAAAATTTGTATGCTTGGATTTAATTAGTGGATTATTTAAAAAATTGATTTTATGTATAAATTTTACTTTATAAAAATCATAAATTAAAGTGTATTTTAAATGACCATTTTAAAGTGGAAAATATGAAATTTTATAAGTTAAAATGGTTTAAATTTAAAAGTTATTATTGCTGAAATTATATTGAAAAGCTAGAAATTGAATTAACAGCATTCAGAAACGCTATCATTTCTGAAGTTAACTTAAAATCCGTTATAAAGGATACTACAGCACTTTGTAAGTGCTTTAGTTGATACAAGTGAACTAAAAGGCTAAAATTAAATAAGGGCTATTGCAGCACTTGGTAAGTGCTATAGTTGCAGAGCTAAAACTTGAATCTGAAATTAATAAAAGAGCTATTGTAGCACTTGATAAATGCTGCATTTGGCTGAAATGAGATTTTTGAATATAACTGAACTATTACAGCAATTTTTAAATGCTGTCTTTGCTGATTTGAATTGTTTTCAAATGTAACTTACCGTAGCATTTTCTAAGTGCTGCAAAACTGAAATTTCACCGTTTTAATGTATTTAAGCGAATAAATGAACTCTGAAAAGGCTATGGGAATATAATATTTGATTTAAAGGTATAATGACTCCACCTTTTTATGGTTTAAATAATGATTTTAATTCGAAATTGAAAATCTTTTTGGAATTTTAACCACGGGTACACTTATCTGAATGCCTTGTGATTTTGGATGTACACCTTCAATTTGAGAGTGTGACTAGAGATGAGCGATTGCTGCAGCTCTACGCTACCCTAGCCAAATTAGCATTGTTATTTGCATGGTTTACTTTAATATAGGCATTTCTATGATAGCGTTTATTACCGCTAAATTTATGGTTTGACGGATCCTTAGAGGATGGGCGATCCCAAGAATCCTGTAAGTTATTGTGCATTGCTACTACAATTCACTTGAGTTGATTTACATTATATAAGTATGTATGTCCCGACTCGAGTGTTTTGTGTTTTACTTTATGCTCGGGTCAGCCTGAGTATTCACAGCTTTGGATCTCTCTTTCTGAAGCTAGGAATCGTTGGAGATTCTGCTTATCTAGTTATCTATCTATTCCAGTTTCAGTTGTACTATTTTAGCTCTTGTATTAGTGAACTTATATGTATTTGGGATTTCTATTTTATCTGTTTTCAGACTGATATTATGTATTTTGTTTTGAAACTTTGTTATAGTAGCTTCATGAACTACTATGGTATTTTTATTTCGGCTGCGAGTTATTCTGAGATTTCTGCGTTTTTGATTCAATGATTGGTTTTATTTGCTCCAAATTTTATTACAATATGGTATTTGGAGCAATTCAATTTCGACATGTGCGGATGCGAATGGCTGAAAATATCCGGTTGTTGCAGTTGGTATCAAAGCTTTGGTTTTTTAGTCAAACCATAGCATACGAAGCAAAAACTCATTAGAGATAGGGTAGAAATACCCTAGAATGAATGAAATCAATCTCAGAATCATTTCTTTGTGAGAGAACGTATTTTCGAAGAATAAAATAATTTCCAAATGATTTTAAAGGATTTTCAAAGATTATATTAGTATAATTTTTTTTTCTTATTTTGAAATCAAGATTTTCTAAACTTCATCCCTTCTGTATCCACATTGTTAGTAATCTCTTGGTTAGGAGTCTTATCGATTAGGATTCCTTGAACTTTGGAACGCTCCCACTTGTTCTAAAATCCAGTCTTGTCTTCCCTTTTTGTATTCCTTTGACTTAGAAGTATTCCATAAGTACACTTTGAATGACCTCTATAAAGATCGGTGATTCCAAAAATCTTTGAATGATTTGTAAAGGGGTGAAACTACTTTACAATTGGCATTGGTTCACCAAAGATTTCGGTATCCTCGGTTTACAATGCTATCTATCTCCTGCTGTACCTGGATTCTATCTATGGCGAACACAAGTCGATTTGCCTTAGATTTCCGCATCGATTGTATTCCTGAAGTCACGGTTGACCGATTAAGGTCGCCCGCGATTTATAAAGGCTTATGCATCTTCTATTTGGTAATTAAATTATCTCATATTCGTTCGAGCTTATATTCGAACCAGAATTCTATTTGATTAGAGTTCCTCTAAATTTGAATATCTGTTTGTTTGAAATCCATACTTGAATCACCCCTTGGAAATTTGTGTTTGTTTGTATTTTAAAATTGTGCATACATCGAAATTACTATTTTGATAAGGATGACCATATTTTATATATAAAAGTGAAATGTTTTCGATAAGGATTATATACCCTTTAAAAATGAAATTTGAATCTTCGAAAGGGTTTGAAATTTTGAAAATCTATAAGAAATTTGATTTATATAAAAAGGATTTATAACAGAAGGGTTTTGAATTTGAATTTTGATGAATTGAACTTCGGTGTTTTGAAATCGGTCTTAAGACTTTGGAAAATATATAATAATAATATGATTTAAAAATATTTTTTGAATAAGAAATGTTTCAAATATATTTGAATGAATTCCAATGATTTCAAAGAGATTTCAAAGAAGTTTTAAGAAAATAGAAGTACAGTACTCACTTGTGTCGCTGGAAAATAATTTCGATGATGAGTGTACGCATCATCGACATTGATTTTCGAGTTTCAGAGTGGGGGAGAGGCCACTTTAGTAGCTTTGCTATGCGAATGATTTGTGAAACAAATTTTGATTTCAGATTTCGAAGTATGGTTTGATATTCGAAAGATATATGTGTGTGTGTGTGTGTGTGTGTGTGTCTATTTGAAATGATTTAAAGTAAGCCTGTGTTTAGTCCTCGAGTTTCAAATTTGTTTTGGTATAACCTTATATATTGGAAATGATTTACTGATTTGTTGCTGATTTCCAACTCTTGGATCGGAAAATTTGGTTTCTCTGACTATTTTGAAAGTTCGAGCACTTCCAAATCAAGGTTTAAATTTTTTAAAGCTAAGTAAATTTCAAAAGGCAAATTGGATCTTCCATATATGGAAATAAATAGCTTAAAGGTTTTAAAGGGATAGTTATAAACTTGGAAATCATTTTGGGTATAACTGATTTTGAGAAGAATATTTGGTTTTGAAAATAGATTAGATAGTAAAACCCAGTATTTATATGATGGTTTTGAAAATGAATTTGTTTGACCTAAATTTGGCTATTTGGAAACCAGGATTATTTTCTAAACCTATTGTTTTGAGAAACTTTGAAACCGTAATTTGGAAGAAATCATATATGATTCTGAAACTTAAACGTTATTGAAACGAATTGAAATTAAGAATCTTGTTTTATTAAATACTTTGATTTGGGAGTTATCGAACTTATATAAAATTGATTTGTATAAGTATGAAGTTGATTTGAAAACTGTTGATATGAAATGGTACTCTATTGGGAAAGAGAAATCTTATGTAATCGAAGTCTATATAAGTGTGATTTGATATACTATTGATTTGGAAAGTATTCGATTTGAAAATGGAACCTTATATAAAATGAACTTTTTATAAGTATAATAATTGAAAGTGATTTGAAAGGTTCTATATGATACATATTTTCGAAGTAAAGATATGGAAAGAGTCTTCTGCTTGATATCCACTTCGTGACCACACTGTGGATTCATTCTATCGATATTATTCTTTCTGACTTGGTTTTTCTGGATATGATACTCGTGTGTCCATCGAATTCCATGGCGATTTCCATGGTCTTATAAGAGCGACTGCATAGCGTAATTCGCCTGGCTGAGATGGCTTGAAGGTACGGATGTTTCCTGTGGGATCCAGGCGTAACCATTGTGTATCTGCGATCTATGTAGGTCGTATTTAGTATTGAAATCTGTTGTCTAAGATATCTTAAGGTTACGGATGTTTCCTAAGGGATCTAGGCGTAACCATTGTGTATCCGCAGTCTACTAGTCATCAAGGCGTAATTCGCAGGGCTGAGATAGCTTACGGATACGGATGTTTCCTGAGGGATCCAGGCGTAACCGTTGTGTATCTGCGATCCATGGTTAGACAAATGTTTGGTTTGGTTGATTTTTTTGGATTGTACTTTCCATATATGTTTTATAAGTTTTTCAGTATTTTCACTGGGTATTGAAACAAGTCTATTAAGTACATGGAGAATTCTAGCTTCGCACCTGATCAATGCATGGCCAGAGTCTGCAGGAACGAGAGTAAACTTGTTAAGACATCGAGTTATAAAAGTATTTTTATAAAGTACTACATAAAGGATATTTTGATCATTTATTTTACCTTCCTAAATAATTTAAAATGTTTTAAATACTGTTTACTTCGAACTAACAAATTTGAATCAAATGACTATTCATCATATTTTAAAATGTTTAAAATGTTTAAATTGAAATTTATATGGTTTTAAAATAATGGTTCGTCCTCGTCTTTCAACCTACTTTCCCTTCTAGCTATTTCTACCTTCTTCCTCTTCGAGGGTCCTTTTCGCATTTTTTTGAAAGAGCTGGTCCTTTGGCTTATCGTTTGGATTTGCCCGAGAAGCTTTCTGGAGTGAATGATGTATTCCACATCTCACATCTTCTCTAGTATCTTCATGACCCATCTCTGATTATTCAGCCTTCTGCTCTTGATAGTTTGGATTTTGAGCCTAATCCGACTGTCGAGAGGAAGCCACTTCGTATTGTCGACAAATGTACGAAGCAGCTAAGAAGGAAATCTATTAGTCTGGTCAAAGTACAGTGGAGTACTGATGATTGGGATTGTACCTGGGAGACGGAGGAGAGCAATCATGCTTCGAATCCGGAATTGTTTTTTCAGGTACTATTTGCTTTCTCTATCTTGCTTTTCCTTATTTTCCTTGTTCGTTCTTTTCGAGGACGAAAAGTTTTGAGTGGGGGAGAGTGTAACAACCCTGTATTTTGTGATTATTTTAATTGTATATTTTAATTATTTTAATTGAATTTATTGATTTAAAAAATTTATTTTATTTAGTAAAATGAATAAATTTTGTTATTTTAAATATAAATTTTGATTTATGTGAATTAAATTTCAAACATGAATAAATAGAATATTTTCCAAAAATGTGAATTTTGGTCAATATGGTCAAACTTTGACTTTTAAATTTAAATTTTGAAATTTTGAATTTTATATTTTATTATGAAAATAAATTAAATTTCAAGAATACTTCTTTTAGTTTCGTTGAAATCCGATTTATATTGTAAAAGTTATGTTTTTTAAATATTGTATGTAAATTGTTTTATTTAACAAAACTGTTTATTTTAATTTATATAAATAATATTTTTGTTTGCCATATCTTGTTCTAATTTCTATATACATGTGTAAAATAACATGTTATATATATATTATTTTTAAAACATTTTATAAGTATAGTTATAATTTTCCAATGTTTACTGTATATTGTTTTCAATTTTTAATTTTAGTTTCAATCTAATTAACTATTTTATTTATTTACTTCTATTTTTCTTAAATTATTTAATTATTTTATTTTTTACTTTATTTTTTGTCTTTTATTTTATTTTACTGAATTTATTTGGTTTATTTTGATTTAAAAGAGATGGAAATTTAAAGAGTCAAAAACCTTTCATTTTCTATTGACTTTTCATGTACTTGTCCTTTCATTTGCTATTGCCTCTTCATTTCTATCTTTTGGCTGTCCACTTCCTTATGTTAGTCGTGTATTCCTCTTTACCTTTCACATGAAAAATTCTCCTCATCCTCAAAATTCACGGCCATGCCAATTTCTGAATATTTTTGTAAATTTTATAATGGCTTCCTTTATCTCTCTTTCCTTCTTCTTTTCTATGATTTTTCCTTTGTCCTCTTCAAGCATAGCTCGGTCTAACCTCTCCACCATTAGCTCCACCATCACCTCCACCATCTACAGCAGCACCACCTCCTCCTCCTCTGACCATGATAGGCCGTGACCATCCATTGATGCCAGCACATCAAACTTTGCAAAAAACTACTCCAAATTGCCTAGCCGAGCCACATACTTCACCTATCCCTTCATCGATCACTTGGGCCACCACCTTAGCACCACTTTCACCCCCTTTGACCATCACTTTAGCCAACTCCACATCTGACCTGACTTGTACTAGCCTGGGATGAGGCCAATTGACCCATAGGTCGAGCCAAAATGTTGCATCCGAGCTTGCCTTTTTACCTTGTCCCTTTATCTTCTTCATGTTGTTACCTCTCCTTCATATCTACTTCTAGCCGACCTATATGATGTCATACCAGACCCAAACACACATGATGGCCGAGCATATGTTCCACCTTAGTCAAGCATTTGGATGGTTAAAGGCAAGTCAAGTTATTTAGCTCTTTGTTGCTTTTAATCTCAAGTTGTTTCAATATTGTTTTGGGTTGAATATATTTATGTATATTGTTTTGTTTTGGGTTGTTGTTTACAAGATCATTATCTTAGCTCTCTCCACTCACTTGAATCAAATGTCGTGATGTGTCGTTCCATATCGTGCTTTTTGGAATTTATTCTGTGTGTTTGAATTGCTATCTCTAGCGTGAAAAGGTGAGTATTCACTCATGACATTTATATTTATATAATTAGTGAATTGATAAAAAGTGAACGTTCAGAATTACTATTTCATGTTATACCTACTGTGATATGAATCATATGATGTTAGCTCTGTTAATAAACCTGTCATATTATCTGTTACTGCTACATGATGCTATATTGTTTAATTTATTTTGTTTCTCACACTGCAAGTTCCCTGTAGAATAGAATCATTATGGGTTGAAATGATACATACCCGAACGGACTTTAGAATAGGGAAAAATCATTATGGGCTTAAATGATAGGCCAAAGCGATTTTTATTTATTTTGTTTCACTTGGGATTGCGGGTTTGAAATGATAAAACCCAGATTTTTCGTTGTAAATTACAGATTGAAATGATATATCATCCGTATCACTTGACCTAGGTTAGAAAATATTATACAGACCTATGGTTATTTTATACATATATTTTCTAGAATTTTTAAAGTACTTCAAAAGTGTAAATTTATGATATTTTGATTTAAAGTGAATTTAAATTGATTTTTATAAAGTATTACTGATTTTTCTACAAGTTAAAATGTGGAATAATTGAATGGTTAACTTGAAAGTTAGAAATATAAATAAATTTTGAAATCTGTGATTTTGTTTAAAAATGGAGTTTAAGTTAAGTAAATAAAATGTGATAATTGGTTTTAAATTTGAATTTAAAATGACTTAATAAAGTATTATTGATTTTTTCTATGAATTAAAATGGTTAAATGAATGCATAAAAGTGTAATTTGAAACATACTTGACTTGGAAATGTGAATTGATAGCAAGTGAATGTGTAGAATTACTTATATTCACTCATGACATTTATACTTATATAATTAGTGAATTGATAGCAAGTGAATGTGTAGAATTACTATTTCGTGTTATACCTACCTATGATATGAATCATATGATGTTAACCTTGTTAATAAACTTGTCATATCATCTGTTATTGTTATACGATGTTATATTGTTTATTTTATTCTGTTTCTCACACTGCAAGTTCCTTGTAGAATAGAATCACTATGGGTTGAAATGATTCATACTCGAACGGACTTTAGAATAGAGAAATTTCATTACGGGTTGAAATGATAGGCCAGAGCGATTTTTATTTATTTTGTTTGACTTGGGATTGCGGGTGCTGCGAAAACCAAAATATCACTGTTTTAATGTATTTAAGTGAATAAATGAACTTTGAAAAGACTAAAATTTTGGGAATTTAATATTAGATTTATAGGTACAATGACTCCACCTTTTTATGGTTTAAATGAATGATTTTAATTCGAAATTATAAATCTTTTTGGAATTTTAACTAAGGGTACACTTCTCTGAATGCCCTGTGATTTTGGATGCACACCTTCAATTTGAGAGTGTGACTAGAGGTGAGCGATTGCTGCAGCTCTATGCTACCCTAGCCACATTAGCACTGTTATTTGCACAGTTTACTTAAATATAGGCATTTCTATGATAGCATTTATTACTGCTAAATTTATGGTTTGATGGATCCTTAGAGGATGGGCGATCCCAAGCATCTCTAAGTTATTGTGCATTGCTATTACACTTCACTTGAGTTGGTTTACATTATATAAGTATGTAGGTCCTCACTCGAGTTTTTTGTGTTTTACTTTACGCTCGGGTCAGCCTGAGTATTCACAGCTTTGGATTTCTCTTTCTGGAGCTTGGAATCGCTGAAGATTCTGCTTATCTAGTTATCTATCTATTTCAATTTCAGTTGTTCTATTTTAGCTCTTTTACTAGTGAATTTATATGTATTTGGGATTTCTATTGTGTTTGTTTTCAGACTGATATTATGTATTTTGTTTTGAAACTTTTGTATAGTAGCTTCATGAACTACTATGGTATTTTTATTTTGGTTGCGAGTTATTCTGAGATTTCTGTGTCTGTGATTCTGTGATTGGTTTTATTTGCTCTAAATTTTATTACAATACGGTATCTTGAGCAATTCAAGTCCGATATGTGCGGATGAGAATGGCTGAAATTATCAAGTTGATACAAGTCGTGTCAATCTCGCATGCATGGCTTTAATGGAAGTGCAACGATACCCACTGGCATGGTGGAGTTACCGGTGGAGTTGGAAATCGGAGATCGCTGGATAGTTTGGATGCTGTAGTTTATTGTGTTGGATATTAATTCTCCATAAAGTGCTTTATTCAACCGACCGGCCCTTGCTGAATTCAAGGCAGCCATCACTCCTTGGTTTTTGGCTTTAAAATTCCCCACTGATAATGTGGTAGGAGTTGTTCAAAGAGATTAGGCGGCCTGACGCACTTGTTATGTTTCAGAGCTACGGAAGGCGCAACAAAAAGAGAAAGGCGAGGACGCGGCGAAATCTCTCTACGTCTGTTTTATTAAAAATTGACAGCTAACACTTAGGCCTAGGCCCGGATTCCATAACCAATTCTTGAAAGATCTAGATCCATGAGTCGCCTATCTCCTTCTCTTGTAGTCATTTATCATAATGATAGTGAAGAGGAAGTCAGAGACGGTCAGGCTTCCTCGGTAGAGTTGACAATCACATCCCGATCAATGATAACGATGATTCCAGAATGATAAATGTCGGGTCTCATCTACGCCATCAGATGAGAGAGGAATTGGTTGAATTTCTTTGGGCAAACCTCGATTATTTGCTTAGGCGCACTCAGACATGTGTGGGATCTCACCGGACATCGTGAGCCATGCATTAAACATTGACCCGTGGCATGTCTCAGTCAAACATAAGAGGCACGGTATGGTTCCAGAGAGATCTACCGACTTGAAGGAAGAGATGGATAAACTCAAGATGAACGGGTTTATTTGAGACGCATTATACCAAAAGTAGGTATCCAACCCAGTGCCTGCCAAGAAGCCCAACGGAAATGGAGAATTTATGTGGACTACTCAGACCTAAATAAAGCCTGCCCTATAGATAGTTTTCCACTTCCCTGAGTCGATCAGCTTGTGGATTCAATGACCGGGTATGAGCTCTTGTCTTTTATGGATGTAAATTCCAGCTAAAATCAGATACTGATGCACCTACCCGATCAGGAGCATACCAGCTTTGTCACCGATCTAGGACTCGATTGTTATAAAGTGATGTCGTTCGGACACAAGAACGTCGGAGCAACCTATCAGAGGCTCGTCAAGCGAATGTTTGCTAATCAGACCAGGAAGACCATGGAGGTGTACGTGGACGATATGCCCATAAAATCATGATTGCCCAGCAATCATGTCAAAGAACTAAAAGCAATGTTCGAAAACCTTCGAAAGTATCGAATGAAGCTCAACCCATTGAAGTGTCACTTCGAAGTCGCATCCGAAAAGTTCCTTGGATTCATTGCCAATGCCCGAGGAATTGAAGCCAATCCTAAAAAGACCTGGGTGATTCGAAATCTCGGGACCCCCAAAACTATAAAGCAAGTACAAAGCCTTAATGTAACATCCCGCCTTTTCTCACGATTTAAACCGACACACGTGCCAGTTCAACCATACGGAAGGGCGGATTGTTATGGGGTAAATAAGAAAAACGAGAAAGAAATAAAAGAAAACAGAATTCGCAGCGGAAGGATAAAATATAATAATAAAATGTATAGTTTATAAATCTGTTTACAAAACATTTATATATTATATATCAGAGTTACACATACCAATAACAATGCAGCAGAATTAAATGGTGTAGTGGAATAATATAGTAGATACTAGTAATACAAATCTTCGTCTTCATCCTCCAGAGCTAAATCCTCAAATACTGAAACGCTCGGACTGACCCGAACGAATTGAAAAGACAAAACACTCGAGTCAGAACTAAAAGATCTTATGTGAGTTAAATCAACAGAAATAAATATGAGTGCAGTAACTCAAGAGATGCTCGGGATTTACACCTCCTAAGGATCCGTTAAACTATTTACTATGTAGTATATTGCGCTATTATAATAGTGTCTATTTGTAAAATAAACTTACTTTTTAATAACGTTAAGGGGTTACCCATATAGCCCTTAACACAGAATATATTCCCATAGTCTATACAGTACCGTAATCACCCCCGTACTGGGCGTCATCAGAGGGCACTTCATAGGTATGGTACAAAAAAAAACTCGTAGTAAAGGCTCGGTATGGTAGGTGACACGGCACAACTAGGCAATGCCAGGGTAGATATACCAATTGCTATCCGGGCTGGTGGAAACGCGTAGCCGCAGTTACCGCCCACCTCGAACAAACTCCCCCAAAATCAAAAATAGAAGTGGCCACTGAATCAATCCAAAGTCAAAGTATAATATCGAAGAGGAGCGTCCGATCAGAGGTATGACCCCATTGGCCCGAGAATCACTCCTTTTTTAGCCACCTTATGCCAACTCACGGGAGTCGGGTCCACGTGTTTACCTTATAGGAAACGTCGCCACCACCTACTTCATTCTGGAATCTCCACCGCGTACACGGTTAGTCAAAGTGGTTTTCGGTATCCACAGAGAGTATGTCCATATCCGATCCCGGTCTATTTGCCAACCCATCGTTATTATAACACCGCGGTCATTTAAAATAGTTTATACTTTAAAACCAGAACAAAATTTTCCATTTCAAAACTATGAATACGATATCAATTTAAACCCAAAACAATATGATATCATTTTATCTCAAATATAATTCTTTTCCAAAGTCATGCTGGTTTAAAATTTAAAATATCTGGAAACCAAATATTTGAAATATACTTTCAAAGCATAATATTTTGAAATTCAAAATTTTAAAACCATAACTTCTAAAATTTGAATGGTTTGGATATTCAACGAATGTAAAATAAATGGTTTATGTGACGCCCCACCTCTATACCCACGCTAGACAAGAACATTACTGTGAATGCTGTCGACTAGCACGGAGAATAAGGCTGTTGAGGAGCGACCATCTGTATAATTGCTTTGTGCGAGTACCGATATACCGGATAAAAATATAACTTTTCATCTCAAGAGGAAATCCGACATACCGACACAAACTCAAAGCTACTACACAGTGGCTATAATATCTTCGGAAACAAATATAGAAATAAACATAACATAAATCAGTCACAGACAATTCATATCACAAAGGCGGAATAAGATATGAATATTACACTAGAAAGTGTACATCAGAGTAGTGGTCTAAAAAGATCCACAATATCACAAAAGAATAGTTACACGAACTACACAAAAGAATAACTATACATTAAGGAGTCTATATCTCAAATGTATACAACAAAATAACTACTAATCTAAGTAGTTAACCCAAAAGTCAAGGAGTTAATCCCGGATGAGAAGTCAAGCAGAAGCACCTGTAACATCTCGGTATGACCCGAGTATTATTTAATAAGAAAATAATAAACGGATCAGTCTAACTATAAATATCAGATGAAACGATATAGAGTAAGAGATATGACTAAACACATAATAATCACAATGCCAAGCTGTGATATATATATATATGAATATATACTTAGTTGATAATCATCAAGAGATTAATCAATGTCACCAAATCTACACAAGAATCAAAGAAACGTCATACTCCTAATTTCGTTCACCATACCATAAATATTGACGATAATATCAACGTCAATCACAAAAGTCAATGACACACAAATTCCAGAAGACTACACAAGAAATCCAGAAACCACTAAAGTCAATGACACACAAATTCACCAATGCACAAATATTGATAAAACTTATCAATGGAAATCACGAAAATTGGTGAAACACAAATTCTAGGAATCTACACAAGAAATCCAGAAATCACAAAGGTGGGGAGGCCTATCACAAACGGGAGCATAAAGCTCACCAACACGTGTATCACAAACGGAACGCTAATTCCATGGTCGCTAACCATCACAAATTGAGCCGAAGCTCCACAAACGGCCCGAAGACCATGGGTTGCTACCCCATCACAAATTGAGTCGAAACTCCACAAAACGGGGTTTAGTCTCCCTCGCAGACAAAGAGACATCGCACATTGCTAGTCTAAATCACAAAGATGATCGTCGTGATCAACGAGAAGTGTCAATTACACTAAGCTAGTAAATATATGAGTTTAGCTTCATGTCCCATAACCACTTGCTTAACTTAAATATTTACGAACAAACTGTAAATCTCCACTAGGAAATTGTCACAAGAGGTTCAATCGAACAAGTCCAAGAATTAACCGACAAAGTAAACGCAAGCGTTTCATACCACTTGTTTTACTAAGCCGTTTAATTAGATTTCTCATACGAGTGAGGTAAAGGTTTGTATATACTAATAGATTGGAAAACGGTTTTATAAACGAATTTGGTACTAAAAGAGTATTGAAATCGTTTGAGTAAAGAGTTTTGATATTTACTACTAGTATAGGAAACCTTTATATTTTTAAAGTGACAAATCACGAAGAAGGTTGTAAGAACGATCAATCACAAAAATTCACATACGAAGACGTGAATAAAATCCAACGAAATCGATAAAGGATCCATCGAAATGGATATTCAAAAATCCCTAAAAAGAGTCATCAAAGTCATAATAGATGATAACAACAAATAGGATTATCACGAATCGATTTAAATTAGGATTTCAATCCAAAAAGGCAAATTGGACTCAAACAGTAGGTTCAGTCGACTGAACAGAGAATTTCAGTCGACTGACCCTGTACATGGAAATTTTCCAGGTTCAGAAAACTTTCTGTTTCCAGTTTCAGTCGACTGTGCAGAGTTTTTCAGTCGACTGAATCATGCCTGGAAACTCTCGAGTTTCAGGTTCAGTCAACTGAACAGAGATTTCAATCGACTGAATCATGCCTGGGCTGTTTTTCAGCCTTATACAAATGAAGAGCAAACTCTTCCAAATTGCAATCGGACGAACATTGGCTCTAAGGGTTTATGCCAAACGGCAACCCGGCCCTATATGCTCCTCGATGCATCACCAAAAGCATGTTCAAACATCCATAAAAGGATTTTACACAAATTTGTCTTAAAACCCAAAAATTGGAATATTTACAAAACCAATCCAAATCAAGAGCAAATTCTCATGAAGAAGTGTTAGGAATTCATACCTAACAACCAAAGATAATTATAGTCATAGATGTGAGATAAAAATCTCACCTTTGAACTAAATTTATGAAGATGAAGCTTGAAAGTAATGGCAAGAACAAGCACTCTTCAATCTCAACACTAGAAGCTTGAATCTAAGCTCAAAAACAAGAACATTCCCGAAATTAGGTTTAGGAATTTCTGAAATTGGGAAGAGAATAAGTTGGAGAACAAGAAGAGAAGCTTACCAATGGGTTCTTCTTGAGTTTGGAGCAAGGAATTTGATTTGCAAGAGAAAATAGGGTTTTGGAATTTTAATTTCCAATCTCTCCCACCATTAACACTCTAAAAACTGAAATGAGAAGAGAATGAGGGTGAGTGGGGAAGAGTGGCTCAGATTTGAGCATAAGTTAACATAGGATTGAGCCCAAAAACCAAACCCAAAGTAAAAAAAGTAGCAGAAATCAACTTTCTCCAAACATATCGAAGCTTATACTCAAAAAGGTCGCAAACGGCATTTTAAACTCAATGGGAGTGGTCCCGAGCCCTAATTCGACCGTATGCAAAAAGTAGCTTTTCGGACTAAAATCCGACTACCGATAAAATATTTAAATAAAATATTTAAATATAAAATCGACAAATATGCGGGTTGTTACAGACTCCCCTCCTTAAAGAAATTGCGTCCTCGCAATATTACAAGAAGAAGATATATAGTAACAACCATAAAAGCATATTCAGCACAAAAGAAGTTTGAAATAAGAAGTTCACCTCAAAGAGCATGAGAAAGTAAGTCCGGATGTGTACGCTCGATGTACTCTCTAGATTCCCAAGAACAATCCTTAGGATTTGAAGACCATTGAACTTTAACAAGCGGAACATCTTTATTTCGAAGTCGCTTGACTTTCGAAGCAATAATACGAATAGGATGTTGCTCATAAGTTAAATTAGGCGAAACTTCAATCTCTTCCACAACACCAGGCTCAAGAATAGAATCGGAATCTCGAAGACATTTCCGAAGTTGAGAAACGTGAAACACGTCATGCATAGCAGAAAACTGAGCCGGTAATAAAAGGCGATAAGCCATGGAACCAATGCGTTCAGTGATAGGAAATGGCCCAATATATCGAGGCGCTAGTTTTCCCGATCGACTGAAACGTACAACACCCTTCATAGGTGAAACAGGAATGAACACAAGATCTCCCACAGAAAATTCTAGCTTCCTTCTCCGGTTATCGGCATAGGAATTTTGTCTACTCTGGGCTTCTTGCATCCTATGACGAATAAGATCAATCTTTTCTGTGGAGTCACGAATAAAATCTGGACCTAAAGCCAGCTTCTCACCGGCCTCAAGCCAACAAGAAGGAGATCGGCATGGCCTTCCATAGAGTGCCTCAAAAGGTGCCATACCAATACTAGATTGGAAGCTATTATTATAGGAAAATTCAACAAGTGAAATATGATCTTCCCAATTTCCACCAAAATCAAGAACACAAGCACGAAGAAGATCTTCAAGAGTTTGATTCATACGCTCGGTTTGTCCATCGGACTGGGGATGATAAGCGGTGCTAAAATTAAGCTTCATTCCCAAAGCTTTTTGAAGACTCTTCCAAAATCCACTAGTAAACAATGGATCACGATCACTAACAATAGAAGTAGGAACACCATGCAATTTAACAATTTCTTTGATAAATATTTTGGCCAAAAGAGGAACGGTTCGATTAGACCGAACGGGAATAAAATGGGCAGATTTAGTAAGCCTATCAACAATCACCCATAAGCTATCATGACCCGAACGAGAACGGGGAAGGCCATCTATAAAATCCATCGAAATTTGATCCCACTTCCAAACTGGAATTTCTAAAGGTTGCAATAACCCACCGGGCCTTTGATGTTCGGCCTTAACGAGTTGGCAAGTCATGCAACGTTTAACGAAGTTAGCGATGTCAAGTTTCATTCCCTCCCAATAATAAAGTCGCTTCATATCCACGTACATTTTACTACTACCGGGATGAATGGTAAACTTAGAACGATGTGAATCTTCTAAAATATCTTTACGAAGATCACCAATATTTGGCACGACAAGTCTACCAAATTTCTGAATGCCGCCACGAGAATCGATATCAAAGTCTTTCAAACCTTCAATATCCATTTTATCCCTAATATTTTGGCCAAGAAGAGCCAAGTCGGGATCTAGCCCTTGAGCTTCAAGAATGCGGTCTAAAAGAGATGGATGAGCCACAAGGCTACATAAAACAAACGATGAGCATAAATCGGAAACACGGTCTCGAATTTCGCAAGTGGATAAAATCTCGAGCTCGTTCCATTCGGATATCATCATAGAAATAACAGCTTGTTGTTTACGGCTAAGAGCATCGGCGACACGATTACCCTTATCGGGAGTATAAAGAATATCAAGATCATATGGTGCAAGAAATTCGAGCCAACGCTGTTGACGCAAATTAAGTTCTTTTTGAGAGAATAAATATTTCAAAGACTTATGATCTGTGTAAAGAACAAATTTCTCTCCTAAGAGATCATGACGCCAAATCCGAAGAGCAAAAACAATAGCCGCAAGCTCTAAATCATGAGTGGCATATCTAGTCTCAGCAGGCTTTAATTGCCTAGAAGCATAAGCAATAACGCGTTCCTTTTGCATAAGAACGCCACCCAAACCAATGCGACTAGCATCGGTATAAACAACGAAATCTTGATTCCCATCGGGAATAACAAGAATAGGAGCATCAGAAAGAAGTTCTTTTAATTTCTGAAAAGAAGCTTCACATTTGTCCGACCAAATGTATTTAACACCTTTCTTCGTCAAGCTAGTGAGAGGCACGGCAATTTTAGAAAAGTCTTTAATAAAACGACGGTAATAGCCCGCCAATCCAAGAAAACTACGAATCTCTGTCACACTCTCCGGTCTCTTCCAATCTTGAATCGCTTCAACCTTTGAAGGATCCACGGAAATTCCGGATTCAGAAATAATGTGACCGAGAAACTTCACACGAGATTGCCAAAAGTGGCACTTAGAAAATTTTGCCTTTAATTGATTACTCCTCAGAGTTTCCAACACAATCCGAAGATGTTTTTCATGTTCCTCCTCGGTTTTAGAATAAACAAGAATATCATCGATAAAGATGAGAACAAACCGGTCGAGAAAGTCTTTAAAAACTCGATTCATTAAGTCAACGAAATAAGCCGGGGCATTTGTTAACCCAAATGGCATAACAAGCCATTCATAAGATCCATACCGAGTGCGGAATGATGTCAAAGGAATGCTATCCTCTGCAATACGAAGCTGATGAAAACCGGTAGCCAAGTCCAATTGTGAAAAGACTCTAGCACCACTAAGTTGATCGAACAGATCATCAATCCGAGGTAAAGGATATTTATTTTTGATAGTAAGATCATTAAGCTTGCGATAGTCAACGCAAAGCCTAAGTGTACCATCGGATTTCTTCACAAAAATAGCTGAAGCTCCCCAAGGCGAGGAACTAGAGCGAATAAATTGCTTGGTCTCCAATTCTGATAATTGTTTACGCATCTCCTCGTTTTCTTTATTGGACATACGATAAGGAGGACGAGTGATAGGTTGAGCTCCCGGAATAAGATTAATTCTGAACTCAATTGCTCGCTTAGGTGGTAATCCTAAAACGGGCTCGAATATGTCGGAAAATTCACAAACGACGTGAATAAGAGAAATAATATCACCCTCATCATCATCATCATCATCACGAGGTTTTAAAGAATATAAAGATGCAACCAAAGCAGAATCTGAATCTTTAAGAATAACAGAAACCTGATTAACAGATTGAGGATGTCGAAGATGAATAGTCCGCTCAGGACATAGGATATGAGCTTCATAACGGTTAAGCCAATCCATTCCCAAAATCATTCCAAAGCCTAAATAACGCATGACATGCAAATCGGCTCGGAAAGAAAAATCACACAAAATAATCTCGACATCTTTACACAATAAACTGATTGTTGCGGATCCACCAACCGGATTCGCAATTCTCAAAGAAGTCATTAAACACAAAACATCCAAGGAAAAAGTATCAACAAGTTCTTTTGATATAAAAGAATGGGACGCACCCGTATCAAAAAGAACTCGAATAGGATGATCACGAAACAAAATAATTCCATCTAGAATAGAATGAGAAATACCTTGGCCACGAGATGTGTTGCCAGGGGCTTGAGCAACATTTAACTTTCCCTCCTTCTTGCCCTGAAGCTTGGGGCATGAAGATATAACATGACCGGGAACTTTGCAGTAGCGACAAGAAAGAGACTTTGGGCACTTGTTCGCATAATGGTCCTTTGAACCACAATTATAGCATTCCCCACGACCAAAGGAAGAAGTCTTTGCCATGGAGGTTGCTTGCTTCCCTTTCTTATTGGGATAAGGGCCTTTAAATTTGTTTGACCTCTTTCTGTTGTTGAAGTTTGGTTTGGAACCCACCATTTCAACATCATTCTCTCTATCCGCCTCTTCAAGACGAAGAGTGATATCAAAGAGTTGGTCGAAAGAAACTTCTAACTTTAAAAGTAATGGCTTCTTGAGGCTTTTGTTTAAGCCATAAACGAATCTCTGGTTCTTCTTAAGAGAGGTGTTGATGTATTCAACCCCATATTTGGAAAGCGACTCGAAGGAGGCGACGTAATCAGTCACGGAGGACTCACCTTGAACAAGGTCTATAAATCGTTGAGCCAACGTCACTTTCTCTGCTTCCGGTACAAATTTCAACTCGAAGCGTTCTCGGAATCTCTCCCAAGTGAGATCCGCTTCATTAATCTCAGAAATAAGAAGCTCGTACCAATCTAATGCTCTTTCTCGGAGCATACTAGAGGTCACCTGAACTCGGTGAAGGTCAATAAGATTCATGCGCGAAAAGATGCGATCGCATGTTCTTAGCCAAGCCTGTACTTCAATAACAGTTTCGGAACCTTTGAATGACTCCCCACCCAAATTAGTGTAATCGCTACACAAGCGTGCAAATCCCGACTTTGGGTGAGTAGGTTCCGGGTTAGCTCCAGCCGCTTGAGCATTTGTTACCAAATCAAGAAGCTGTTGAGCAGTCATAAAAACTCCATCCTGGGGCGGAGTGCTAGATGGCACGGCTCTGGGGCGGCCTGGTCTAGAGATTTCTCTACCTTTAGAAAGAAAGAAGAAGAAGAAAAGGTTATTCACCAAATTGAATATCAAGCAATCTTGATAGATAAAACAAGGAATCATAAAGAAAATAGGATAGAACGGTACGAAGACCCGAATAAAATCCTAAAGCACAACTCCTAAGAAAGACTTAGGACGATGATCCTTGTTATAATATTCCATATTGTTCCGAAGTTTGGCTCTGATACCAAGCTGTGACGCCCCACCTCTATACCCACGCTAGACAAGAACATTACTGTGAATGCTGTCGACTAGCACGGAGAATAAGGCTGTTGAGGAGCGACCATCTGTATAATTGCTTTGTGCGAGTACCGATATACCGGATAAAAATATAACTTTTCATCTCAAGAGGAAATCCGACATACCGACACAAACTCAAAGCTACTACACAGTGGCTATAATATCTTCGGAAACAAATATAGAAATAAACATAACATAAATCAGTCACAGACAATTCATATCACAAAGGCGGAATAAGATATGAATATTACACTAGAAAGTGTACATCAGAGTAGTGGTCTAAAAAGATCCACAATATCACAAAAGAATAGTTACACGAACTACACAAAAGAATAAGTATACATTAAGGAGTCTATATCTCAAATGTATACAACAAAATAACTACTAATCTAAGTAGTTAACCCAAAAGTCAAGGAGTTAATCCCGGATGAGAAGTCAAGCAGAAGCACCTGTAACATCTCGGTCTGACCCGAGTATTATTTAATAAGAAAATAATAAACGGATCAGTCTAACTATAAATATCAGATGAAACGATATAGAGTAAGAGATATGACTAAACACATAATAATCACAATGCCAAGCTGTGATATATATATATATATATGAATATATACTTAGTTGATAATCATCAAGAGATTAATCAATGTCACCAAATCTACACAAGAATCAAAGAAACGTCATATTCCTAATTTCGTTCACCATACCATAAATATTGACGATAATATCAAGGTCAATCACAAAAGTCAATGACACACAAATTCCAGAAGACTACACAAGAAATCCAGAAACCACTAAAGTCAATGACACACAAATTCACCAATGCACAAATATTGATAAAACTTATCAATGGAAATCACGAAAATTGGTGAAACACAAATTCTAGGAATCTACACAAGAAATCCAGAAATCACAAAGGTGGGGAGGCCTATCACAAACGGGAGCATAAAGCTCACCAACACGTGTATCACAAACGGAACGCTAATTCCATGGTCGCTAACCATCACAAATTGAGCCGAAGCTCCACAAACGGCCCGAAGACCATGGGTTGCTACCCCATCACAAATTGAGTCGAAACTCCACAAAACGGGGTTTAGTCTCCCTCGCAGACAAAGAGACATCGCACATTGCTAGTCTAAATCACAAAGATGATCGTCATGATCAACGAGAAGTGTCAATTACACTAAGCTAGTAAATATATGAGTTTAGCTTCATGTCCCATAACCACTTGCTTAACTTAAATATTTACGAACAAACTGTAAATCTCCACTAGGAAATTGTCACAAGAGGTTCAATCGAACAAGTCCAAGAATTAACCGACAAAGTAAACGCAAGCGTTTCATACCACTTGTTTTACGAAGCCGTTTAATTAGATTTCTCATACGAGTGAGGTAAAGGTTTGTATATACTAATAGATTGGAAAACGGTTTTATAAACGAATTTGGTACTAAAAGAGTATTGAAATCGTTTGAGTAAAGAGTTTTGATATTTACTACTAGTATAGGAAACCTTTATACTTTTAAAGTGACAAATCACGAAGAAGGTTGTAAGAACGATCAATCACAAAAATTCACATACGAAGACGTGAATAAAATCCAACGAAATCGATAAAGGATCCATCGAAATGGATATTCAAAAATCCCTAAAAAGAGTCATCAAAGTCATAATAGATGATAACAACAAATAGGATTATCACGAATCGATTTAAATTAGGATTTCAATCCAAAAAGGCAAATTGGACTCAAACAGTAGGTTCAGTCGACTGAACAGAGAATTTCAGTCGACTGACCCTGTACATGGAAATTTTCCAGGTTCAGAAAACTTTCTGTTTCCAGTTTCAGTCGACTGTGCAGAGTTTTTCAGTCGACTGAATCATGCCTGGAAACTCTCGGGTTTCAGGTTCAGTCGACTGAACAGAGATTTCAGTCGACTGAATCATGCCTGGGCTGTTTTTCAGCCTTATACAAATGAAGAGCAAACTCTTCCAAATTGCAATCGGACGAACATTGGCTCTAAGGGTTTATGCCAAACGGCAACCCGGCCCTATATGCTCCTCGATGCATCACCAAAAGCATGTTCAAACATCCATAAAAGGATTTTACACAAATTTGTCTTAAAAACCCAAAAATTGGAATATTTACAAAACCAATCCAAATCAAGAGCAAATTCTCATGAAGAAGTGTTAGGAATTCATACCTAACAACCAAAGATAATTATAGTCATAGATGTGAGATAAAAATCTCACCTTTGAACTAAATTTATGAAGATGAAGCTTGAAAGTAATGGCAAGAACAAGCACTCTTCAATCTCAACACTAGAAGCTTGAATCTAAGCTCAAAAACAAGAACATTCCCGAAATTAGGTTTAGGAATTTCTGAAATTAGGAAGAGAATAAGTTGGAGAACAAGAAGAGAAGCTTACCAATGGGTTCTTCTTGAGTTTGGAGCAATGAATTTGATTTGCAAGAGAAACTAGGGTTTTGGAATTTTAATTTCCAATCTCTCCCACCATTAACACTCTAAAAACTGAAATGAGAAGAGAATGAGGGTGAGTGGGGAAGAGTGGCTCAGATTTGAGCATAAGTTAACATAGGATTGAGCCCAAAAACCAAACCCAAAGTAAAAAAAGTAGCAGAAATCAACTTTCTCCAAACATATCGAAGCTTATACTCAAAAAGGTCGCAAACGGCATTTTAAACTCAATGGGAGTGGTCCCGAGCCCTAATTCGACCGTATGCAAAAAGTAGCTTTTCGGACTAAAATCCGACTACCGATAAAATATTTAAATAAAATATTTAAATATAAAATCGACAAATATGCAGGTTGTTACAGTTTAACTTTAAAGTTACTTTGTAAAGAAAATAATTTCCATGGCTTTTCAAATATATTTCTTTATTTAAAGTTTAAACCATAATTTAAATATCACTTCAAGTTCCAAAAACCACTTCAATTTCTATATATATGTATCCATTTGGAGTATTAATATTTCAAAACTAAAGTTGGATTTTCTTCTTTCAACAATTAATATTCTATTATTTAGTCTTGAATATTCATATAAATTCCATAAATAAAACTCCAATTTCTAGCAATTAAATATTTTCTCAAATTTACTTTATACTGGAATTTTCATTTTTAATTCATCTTGAAAAATCCAGTTATAAATATCATACCTTAAAATTTCCAAACTTAAACATATAAGATAAATTTCCAAATTCCATTTTCTCAATTTTTCATTTTTATTCAACAGGTTTATACACAACTTAATTTTCAAATTTTTAACTTCATATGTATATATATCGAAGAATAATATTTTATAAAATATCAAAATCAAATTTTTATAAACCGTATCCCATCCAAACCATAGAAATCACTTTAAAATAATTTATATATAGACCACGGTGCCTGTATAAAATTTTCTATCCTATGGTCAAGTGATACGGATATTTATCATTTCAATCCGCAATTTAAAAATAAAATTTTGCGGTTGTATATCATTTCAAACCACAATCCCGAATGAAACGAAAAATGCATGATAACTTGCAGTTTAATGATATAAAATAAAACATCCATTCATCAACATCATCCATTATCCAAATCACAATCATCATCCAATAATAATTCAATATCAATATATATCTGATAATATATATCAGGTAATAACTGGCGGTTATATTCAAAAGTACATTTAATCAACTATTAAACTAATAATTTATATTTAGTAATAAATTTTATAACTGTTTACTAGCAGTTCCTATGCAAATAAATAAATTCTAACTATCAATTAATATGCAATAAATAAAATAAATTAACAGTTAAATTAAATAACGCAATTTAGCAAATATGATGAACAAAACATGCCAAACAGTTATAAATAAATTTCTACTCATATCTAAAATAAATTTAACAAACATAAAAACTTTTAGAAGTTGTGAGTGGGTTAAAACACTCACCTTTTGAATTTAAATCGAATTTAAATCCGATTTAAACCCAAAAATTCGACAGTCTCCAAATTGGTCCAAACTAGTTCCAAACTGTCCGGAATTTAATTACGATCCTAACAAAAAAGTTTCGCGTGAATCCGAGGTCGTATGAAAAAGTTATGCGATTTAAATGATTTGAAAATCAAAATAAATTATAAAACAAAACAAACCTTAATTAAATACTCGCCACGTCACTATCGTCTTCCACGCGCTTTGGCTATAGGAGCGCGCGAATATGTTTCCAGACCGAACCCAAAACGGAAAACGAACACCACCAGTAGATTGCGTATTCTGAGAACTCCAACATATAATTTTTCTGGAATTTTTAGAGGAGTTTGAATTTTGACTTTTATTTGGATTGAAACTGGATCTAGAAATTGTCTGTTGCCATTGAAGAAGAGAAGAAGTTGAAGAAGAGACTATACAGAGGAATGAAGATGGAGGCTAGGGTTTCACCGCCTATTTATAGATAGATCGCAAAAGAATAGGTGTGCACGAATTTTAACGTGCAAACGGAGGTGGTCCTAAAAGATAAATAATATTAATTACACACGTTATGGATTTAGGAAATAAATAAATTCATTATCATTTACATTTTGTTTTAAACGTATTTACAAATGTAAATCTAGACGTTTCGTTTATGTTTCAAAATATATCCACAATTTTATTAATTTCCAAATTGATCTAAACAAATTTAGATGTAAATTAAAAGCTGATAAGTCTATCCATTGCAGTGTTAATTTCTCCACTTCCTCATATTTAGAATGGAAACGTTCACTTTATTTCCTCAACGTTCTTTTATTTTCCTTAAAATGCTTATTTGTTACTTGCAATTCATAATGTAAACATTCTTATATTCTAAAATGATGAACTTATACAATATTAAATCAATTCTTATATTTCCAAATAATGTACATTCATAATGAAAACATTCTTAGATAAATTTTATTAATTGCACTTTGTTTCTTTTCCTTTTTCAATTGAAAGATTTTAATAAATTTATTTCCAATTAATTTTAGTCTTCCACTTCAAAATAGACCCTAATTGATGAAATCAATTAAATAA
The DNA here is from genome assembly GCA_030765085.1 of Allium cepa. Taxonomy (NCBI): domain Eukaryota; kingdom Viridiplantae; phylum Streptophyta; class Magnoliopsida; order Asparagales; family Amaryllidaceae; genus Allium; species Allium cepa. Next base: position 63,391,354 of record CM060931.1, read on the forward strand.
ATACGTGAACATTGTAATCCTTATTTATAGTCAAGCAAACATGTTTATAAAATTACAGGTTTCAACAAGCATTAAATTACATACTAAATAAATCTTTTTCTATGTTCAATTAAATAATCGAATGTTTATTCCATCTAAAAATTTTAAGTAGAAGGATTCCATGTTGGGTTCAAAATCTATTATTTTAATATCCTTGAATTTTAGTTTAATCTCTATAAATGAAATATTTAAACGTTAATTTCATTTATTTTGCAATACTTAATTAAACCAAAATATCGTTTTCTAAACTTAAATCTATGCTCCCATTGATTCATTCAATTTGCACTTATTATGTATTATTTTAACAACTCATTTATAACTTTGAATCTATTCCCCAAATTTCACATTTCTATCGTTATATACATTTGAATTCCATCCTATTTAATATTTCAAATATTACGTCATTATCATTAATGAAATAATATATTGTTAATTATTGCAATTGATTTTCCGTTATAACTTAATATACTAAATAGGTGGTAAATCTTAAATACTTGTTCTCAATAACGATTTATTTCTACGTACAAATTAATGCAATTATTACCTATTTCCATCTTTATCTCCAATTAACGTAAAATGTTATATTCAAATTCCATAAATTTCAATAGATTCAAATTATCATATCTATGAAGAACATTTACGTTATTATCCATTTATTACCTTAACTTATTCAACGTAACATTTAATTTATATTTAATGCAATGATTTCCAAATCAATTGAATTGAATTAAATATATATGTATCGCTCATAATAACTTGTGGTCACAACTATTGATCACCATTAATAAGTTTATTATTTACAATCCAATAATCGCCATTCTATATATATATACGAATTAACTAATTCAATATTTCCATTTCGTTTTCCTATCCTAAATTTATTACTAAGCGTATTTACTCCATTCCAACAAGTTGGAATTCCATTTTTACTATACAATCATTTCCCTATTCACTTTTATTACTAACCCATCATCATTGCATTTATTGTCTTTTATTGATTTAATCAATTTACCCCATATTCCCTTAAACTCATACTAACGAAACATTCAATTCTATTTATCTCATAAACTCCATTTCATAAATCTACCTGCAATTTCTATCTAGAAATAAGGTTACATTTCCGTTGAAAATACATTTACATCTTACGTTACTACATTAATAGTTAGTAACGTTTATATCATCAACCATCACTAATGAATAATTAGCGTTTCCTATTTATTTTGTTACATTCACTTATATTCATTTATGAATAAATTGGTATTCCCTTTAACCTATTAATTACTAACTTTAGTTATTGCAATTCATTTATCTAACATAAATTTTGAATCTATTTCCAAATTTTCATATTTCAATTAATTAACACCTTACAATAGTTTACAAATAAAAGGGATTGTACTAATTACATTATTTATTTTCTTGCATTACTTTATTACCTCCGTTTATATTCAGTTTCCGTAAATCAATTTTTTATTCCATTGACAAATTCAATACTTGCAACAATTTCCACTATTACTATTAATTGCAATATATAATTTAATTTGCAAATTTTAATTACCTTTGATACATCAAATTTTCAATATTTTCTTTCATATAAATTAATAAGATTTTTATTTGTTTCTAAATTTTAAAATAAAATCCTATTAATTTAATTCATTTCAAACATCAAATTTACGCGGGTCGTTACACTCTCCCCCACTCAAAACTTTTCGTGCTCGAAAAGGAAAAGAAGGAAAAAATTAAATACAATACATCTTATCCAAAATATTTAACTTATAAACAATTAAATTTACAAAATTAATCACTTTAAATAAGATATCCTATTTATAACTATTTAATCCTTTATATTTAAATTATTAAAGTTTGGAAAAACATTTCCAAAATATTTCCAAGATACTGCATTTTCTTATATAATCCAAAGGGTTACAATTTATATAAAGTGATATATTTAAGCGGTTTCAACCATTAATCAACCAATTAATACAACAACAATCAGCTTTACAAACAACATACATACACAAGACAAAGCAACCATTTAATCCAACAAACAAATAGTTGTTCGGGTTCAAAACTTGAAATTGTATGGAATGAAAATAACTATCAAGTGCATCCTTTACTCAACAGTCTTAGATGGAACAACGATAGATTATTTATTCATCCAACAACTTCAAATTCTCTTGCCCAACCAACCATAAGTCAAACAATAACAATTCAAACCAACAACCAAATTAACTTATTATACATTTATTTCATGCTTTAGTTGTTTAATTTCTTTTCTTTCATTTATGAGTGATTCCTTCATTACTTACAATTTTCATTTTGCATTCCGTTTTATTTACTTAAGTTTATAATCATCTATTTATAATACTTAAAATTTCCATTTTAACTTAAGTTTATACATTTAATTCTCATTTTGTAACAGCAAATTCATTGAATACCTTTATTACCTCAAGCTTCACTTATAAGATTTCCCCTTACATTTTCTTACTAACATTGCAACTTTTATTATATGGTAAGTTATATATATGCTTTAAGAATGTAAGTGAAAATTATACAAGTTTCTTCTCAATTCCCTTAATTAATTAATGATTTAATAATTATATATATTCGTTTTATAAATTACAATTTCAACTTACTTTTAATTTCATTCATTTATTTAATGCTTACATTTCTATTATAATGGTAACAATTTAACTACACTAAATTTGCAACTTTATACATCAATTCTTATAAATAAAGAAGTTCATTAATTCATTTAATAATGTTTACAATCGTTTATTTACTTTACTTATCTTCCTATTGTATTAAAATTTTGCTTTAATTAAAGGTTCCAATTTCTACACTTAATTGAACTATTAATTAACTGGAACTTAAGAACCAAATACCGGGTTTAATTTTAAATCATTTAAAATAATAGATAGATATCTATTCTTAACATATATATATATATATATATATATATATATATGTATGTATGTATGTATATATATCCAATTATAATTAAAACGATAAAAATTTCTTAAACAATTCTGCAGTAAATTTCTACAGTGGCCTTCCCACTTCGAAACTCGAAAATGAAAGTCGATGATGCGTGCACTCATCACCGAAATTATTTTCCAGCAACAGGGAGGAAAGTACAAAACTTATTTTTCCGAAATCTTCTTTAAAACAATTTTTCCGAATTATATTGAAATATTTATATCAGAAAATACGTATAAATAATATTATTATATTCCAAAATTTATTCGAAAGAAATTTCAAAACCCCGGAACTTAAGACGTAAATTTCCAAATTTCATCAATCTTATTTTCCAATCTAACTTATATTATTAATTATACACTTTATCACCTAACAACCAATCTATTGCAGCCAAATATAGATATAGATTGAAAAATTTATTTTATATATAGAAATTATAATAGGAAAAATTATTTCATTCACCTATATTAAAACAGATATTATGTCGGTCTGTCCTATATAGTGTTTGGAAACCCCTATTGATGTCACAACGTCCCATGCATCAACCAGAATTTATAAATACAAAACGGAAAAGATTAACACAATATTAAAACCTTTTTATAACACTAACAAGTACGCTCTCTCATATATAAACACTCAGCGACTCCCATAGGTATTACTACCCTATTAACAAAGAGTCAAACCCCACAAAGCCAAGGTTTATCGCTAAACCTCGCTCTGATACCAACTGTAATATCCCGACTTTTCGCACGATTTAAACCGACACACGTGCCAGTTCAACCATACGGAAGGGCGGATTGTTATGGGGTAAATAAGAAAAACGAGAAAGAAATAAAAGAAAACAGAATCTCGCAGCGGAAGGATAAAATATAATAATAAAATATATAGTTTATAAATCTGTTTACAAAACATTTATATATTATATATCAGAGTTACACATACCAATAACAATGCAGCGGAATTAAATGGTGTAGTGGAATAATATAGTAGATACTAGTAATACAAATCTTCGTCTTCGTCCTCCAGAGCTAAATCCTCAAATCCTGAAACGCTCGGACTGACCCGAGCGAATTGAAAAGACAAAACACTCGAGTCAGAACTAAAAGATCTTATGTGAGTTAAATCAACAGAAATAAATATGAGTGCAGTAACTCAAGAGATGCTCGGGATTTACATCTCCTAAGGATCCGTTAAACTATTTACTATGTAGTATATTGCGCTATTATAATAGTGTCTATTTGTAAAATAAACTTACTTTTTAATAGCGTTAAGGGGTTACCCATATAGCCCTTAACACAGAATATATTCCCATGGTATATATAGTATCGTAATCTCCCCCGTACTGGGCGTCGTCAGAGGGCACTCCATAGGTATGGTACAAAACAAAACTCGTAGTAAAGGCTCGGTATGGTAGGTGGCACGGCACAACTAGGAAATGCCAGGGTAGATATACCAATTGCTATCCGGGCTGGTGGAAACGCGTAGCCGCAGTTACCGCCCACCTCGAACAAACTCCCCCAAAATCAAAAATAGAAGTGGCCACTGAATCAATCCAAAGTCAAAGTATAATATTGAAGAGGAGCGTCCGATCAGAGGTATGACCTCATTGGCCCGAGAATCACTCCTGTTTTAGCCACCTTATGCCAACTCACGGGAGTCGGGTCCACGTGTTTACCTTACAGGAAACGTCGCCACCACCTACTTCATTCTGGAATCTCCACCGCGTACACGGTTAGTCAAAGTGGTTTTCGGTATCGACAGAGAGTATGTCCATATCCGATCCCGGTCTCTTTGCCAACCCATCGTTATTATAACACCGCGGTCATTTAAAAATAGTTTATACTTTAAAACCAGAACAAAATTTTCCATTTCAAAACTATGAATACGATATCAATTTAAACCCAAAACAATATGATATCATTTTATCTCAAATATAATTCTTTTCCAAAATCATGTTGGTTTAAAATTTAAAATATCTGGAAAACAAATATTTGAAATATACTTTCAAAGCATAATATTTCGAAATTCGAAATTTTAAAACCATAACTTCTAAAACTTGAATGGTTTGGATATTCAACGAATGTAAAATAAATGGTTTAACTTTAAAGTTACTTTGTAAAGAAAATAATTTCCATGGCTTTTCAAATATATTTCTTTATTTAAAGTTTAAACCATAATTTAAATATCACTTCAAGTTCCAAAAACCCCTTCAATTTCTATATATATATATATATATATATATCCATTTGGAGTATTAATATTTCAAAACTAAAGTTGGATTTTCTTCTTTCAACAATTAATATTCTATTATTTAGTCTTGAATATTCATATAAATTCCATAAATAAAACTCCAATTTCTAGCAATTAAATATTTTCTCAAATTTACTTTATACTGGAATTTTCATTTTTAATCCATCTTGGAAAATCCAGTTATAAATATCATACCTTAAAATTTCCAAACTTAAACATATAAGATAAATTTCCAAATTCCATTTTCTCAATTTTTCATTTTTATTCAACAGGTTTATACACAACTTAATTTTCAAATTTTTAACTTCATATGTATATATATCGAAGAATAATATTTTATAAAGTATCAAAATCAAATTTTTATAAACAGTATTCCATCCAAACCATAGAAATCACTTTAAAATAATTTATATATAGACCACGGTGCCTGTATAAAATTTTCTATCCTATGGTCAAGTGATACGGATATTTATCATTTCAATCCGCAATTTAAAAATAAAATTTTGCGGTTGTATATCATTTCAAACCACAATCCCGAATGAAACAAAAAATGCATGATAACTTGCAGTTTAATGATATAAAATAAAACATCCATTCATCAACATCATCCATCATCCAAATCACAATCATCATCCAATAATAATTCAATATCAATATATATCTGATAATATATATCAGGTAATAACTGGCGGTTATATTCAAAAATAAATTTAATCAACTATTAAACTGACAGTTTATATTTAGTAATAAATTTTATAATTGTTTACTAGCAGTTCCTATGCAAATAAATAAATTCTAACTATCAATTAATATGCAATAAATAAAATAAATTAACAGTTAAATTAAATAACGTGATTTAGCAAATATGATGAACAAAACATGCCAAACAGTTATAAATAAATTTCTACTCATATCTAAAATAAATTTAACAAACATAAAAACTTTTAGAAGTTGTGAGTGGGTTAAAACACTCACCTTTTGAATTTAAATCGAATTTAAATCCGATTTAAACCCAAAAATTCTACGGTCTCCGAATTGGTCCAAACTAGTTCCAAACTGTCCGGAATTTAATTACGATCCTAACAAAAAATGTTTCGCGTGAATCCGAGGTCGTATGAAAAAGTTATGCGATTTAAACGATTTGAAAATCAAAATAAATTATAAAACAAAACAAACCTTAATTAAATACTCGCCACGTCACTATCGTCTTCCACGCGCTTTGGCTATAGGAGCACGCGAATATGTTTCCAGACCGAACCCAAAACGGAAAACGAACACCACCAGTAGATTGCGTATTCTGAGAACTCCAACATATAATTTTTCTGGAATTTTTAGAGGAGTTTGAATTTTGACTTTTATTTGGATTGAAACTGGATCTAGAAATTGTCTGTTGCCAATGAAGAAGAGAAGAAGTTGAAGAAGAGACTATACAGAGGAATGAAGATGGAGGCTAGGGTTTCACCGCCTATTTATAGATAGATCGCAAAAGAATAGGTGTGCACGAATTTTAACGTGCAAACGGAGGTGGTCCTAAAAGATAAATAATATTAATTACACACTTTATGGATTTAGGAAATAAATAAATTCCTTATCATTTACATTTTGTTTTAAACGTATTTACAAATGTAAATCTAGACGTGTCGTTTACGTTTCAAAATATATCCACAATTTTATTAATTTCCAAATTGATCTAAACAAATTTAGATGTAAATTAAAAGCTGATAAGTCTATCCATTGCAGTGTTAATTTCTCCACTTCCTTATATTTAGAATGGAAACGTTCACTTTATTTCCTCAAATTTCTTTTATTTTCCTTAAAATGCGTATTTGTTACATTCAATTAATAATGTAAACATTCTTATATTCTAAAATGATCAACTTATACAATATTAAATCAATTCTTATATTTGCAAATAATGTACATTCATAATGAAAACATTCTTACATAAATTTTATTAATTGCACTTTGTTTCTTTTCCTTTTTCAATTGAAAGATTTTAATAAATTTATTCCCAATTAATTTTAATCTTCCACTTCAAAACAGACCCTAATTGATGAAATCAATTAAATAAATACGTGAACATTGTAATCCTTATTTATAGTCAAGCAAACATGTTTATAAAATTACAGGTTTCAACAAGCATTAAATTACATACTAAATAAATCTTTTTCTCTATTCAATTAAATAATCGAATGTTTATTCCATCTAAAAATTTTAAGTAGAAGGATTCCATGTTGGGTTCAAAATCTATTATTTTAATATCCTTGAATTTTAGTTTAATCTCCATAAATGAAATATTTAAACGTTAATTTCATTTATTTTGCAATACACAATTAAACCAAACTATCGTTTTCAAAACTTAAAGCTATGCTCCCATTGATTCATTCAATTTGCACTTATTATGTATTATTTTAACAACTCATTTATAACTTTGAATCTATTCCCCAAATTTCACATTTCTATCGTTATATACATTTGAATTCCATCCTATTTAATATTTCAAATATTACGTCATTATCATTAATGAAATAATATATTGTTAATTATTGCAATTGATTTTCCGTTATAACTTAATATACTAAATAGGTGGTAAATCTTAAAACTTGTTCTCATTAACGATTTATTTCTACTTACAAATTAATGCAATTATTACCTATTTCCATCTTTATCTCCAATTAACGTAAAATGTTATATTCAAATTCCATAAATTTCAATAGATTCAAATTATCATATCTATGAAGAAAATTTACGTTATTATCCATTTATTACCTTAACTTATTCAACGTAACATTTAATTTATATTTAATGCAATGATTTCCAAATCAATTGAATTGAATTAAATATATATGTATCGCTCATAATTACTTGTGGTCCCAACTCTTGATCACCATTAATAAGTTTATTATTTACAATCCAATAATCGCCATTCTATATATGTATACGAATTAACTAATTCAATATTTCCATTTTGTTTTCCTATCCTAAATTTATTACTAAGTGTATTTACTCCATTCCAACAAGTTGGAATTCCATTTTTACTATACAATCATTTCCCTATTCACTTTTATTACTAACCCATCATCATTGCATTTATTGTCTTTTATTGATTTAATCAATTTACCCCATATTCCCTTAAACTCATACTAACGAAATATTCAATTCTATTTATCTCATAAACTCCATTTCATAAATCTACCTGCAATTTCTACCTAGAAATAAGGTTACATTTCCGTTGAAAATACATTTACATCTTACGTTACTACATTAATAGTTAGTAACGTTTATATCATCAACCATCACTAATGAATAATTAGCGTTTCCTATTTATTTTGTTACATTCACTTATATTCATTTATGAATAAATTGGTATTCCCTTTAACCTATTAATTACCAACTTTAATTATTGCAATTCATTTATCTAACATAAATTTTGAATCTATTTCCAAATTTTCATATTTCAATTAATTAACACCTTACAATAGTTTACAAATAAAAGGGATTGTACTAATTATATTATTTATTTTCTTGCATTACTTTATTACCTCCGTTTATATTCAATTTCCGTAAATCAATATTTTATTCCATTGACAAATTCAATACTTGCAACAATTTCCACTATTACTATTAATTGCTATATATAATTTAATTTGCAAATTTTAATTACCTTTGATACATCAAATTTTCAATATTTTCTTTCATATAAATTAATAAGATTTTTATTTCTTTCTAAATTTTAAAATAAAATCCTATTAATTTAATTCATTTCAAACATCGAATTTACGCGGGTCGTTACACTTAACGGGAAGGTGGCAACTTTGAGTAGATTCATCTCCGAATCCATAGACAAATCCATTCCCTTCTTTGATCTGATCAGGAAAGGAAAGCAGAATTTTTAATGCACCGAGGAGTGTGAATGCGCATTCCGGGCACTGGTTTAACATCTCGTCACGCCACCTATTTTGTCAAAGCCAATTAATCATGAGCGACTATACATCTATCTAGCAGTTTCAACGAAGGCAATTAGTGCTGCATTGATTTAGGAGGACGATCAGATCCAAGGACCAGTCTATTATATAAGCAAGCGACTGACAGGGTTGGAAAGAAACTATCTGAAGTTGGAGAAGCTTGCGTGCTGCCTTGTTATTGCCTCAAGAAAGCTCCATCCTTACTTCCAGGCTCATCCTATCATAATATGTACCGACCAACCATTACATCGGGCCCTTACGCGGCCTGAGATGTCTGGTAGGTTACTCAAGTGGAATGTCGAGTTGAGTCATTTTAACATTACTTATACACTAAGGCGAGCTTTTCAGGGACAAGTTCTAGTGGACTTCATTGCTGAATTCACCATTCTGGAGGACTTGCCCGAAACAAGTGAATCTCCTAAATACATATGGAAGCTTTACATGGATGGCGCATCGAATGAACGCTGCTCAGGCGCTGGTGTAATGACCCAGAATTTTTGATCCCGAAAATTTCAGATAGTTAGGAAAAAAGAAGAAAGAGATAGAAGAATAAGAAGAACAGAAACACCAACATCTCACATTCACAACGGATAAAATATAATAAGAAAATAATAACAGTTTACAAAACTATTCTGTATCTGTCAAAATACCTTTATAATACATCATATATATACAGGCACTGGATATACACAATCATCATGTCTCAGATATACAACAATATAATACAGCGGAAACACTCCATACATTCTTGCCATCCAGCTCGCCTCCTGATCTCCAGAACGATCTTACTCGAAAATCTGTAATACTCGGTCTGACCCGAGCATTACATCAAAGTAACACCCGGGTCAGGCTGGAAACCAGTGTGAGTAAACCCATCTATCATGGAATACAAAGCATACAACTTATATAAAACCCGGGCTAACTCGTGTCAATTTACAAATTCACAATTTGTTATAAACATCACTTATTTCACACATCACTTTTCCAAGTACCAAAATTTAGATTAAATAGTCCAATTATTAATTAATTGCAGCCATCACTTCCAAAATTAATTTAATTAATTCTAATTGAATTATTACCCTCAATCACTTAGATTCCTTCACTTAACATTAATTAATTTCAAATCAATTAATTAATCATCCCTTAATTATCCATCTTAATTAATCACCCTGGATTAATTATCCTTCAATTACGTTCAAGTAATTATCTTTAATTAATTTCACAAATTAATTACTCTTAACCAAAATCAATAATTAATCTTTAATTACTTCACAAATTAATTAACTATATTAATTACATTAATCCTTAATTACTTGTATTAATAAGTTTCTCATAAATCACTTATTATTGATTAATTAATCTTAATTAATCAATCTTTAATTACATCATTGATTATATAAACTAATGGTTTCTAATTACATTTCAATTTATCCTAATCTAATTTAATTACATTAAATAATTAATCATTAATTAAACCATAAATATTAATCACTCTTGATTTATCTCAACCTGTAATTATCTACCTTTTTATTTACTTCATTAAACAAATTAATTACTCCTTAATTAATTATCTTAATTAATTATCTTAATTAATCTCTTGATCAGTTACATAAAGTAATTATACCCAATTTACTTCTATTAACAAATCGTCATTCAATTAATTACGTCCATTAATTATTTACTAATTACTTCCCTACGTAATTATATTTTATTAATTACATTAAGTAATTACCTATCAAACCACCCAATTTATTCTATTTATATTTTAAAATCCCAAATTATACTTATCTGTAACAACCCGATATTTTCGTCAATTTTCAAATTGAAGTTTTTAAATTTTAAATTACAAATGGTTATAAAGTTTGAGGGGCTTTGATTTTTAAATAGTGGTTCATTTGTTTTTGGGCCGTGAAAATTTTAAAAACCCAATACCCTTTCCTTTTTCTTCGACTTAAACCCGATCCCCTCTTTCTCATTTTCTATTATTCGTTCGAAACCTAAAACCACCGAGAGAACAAAAATGGTGGCGGCCTCGTGCTCCATCGACCGTCATCACCAATTAGGGCTTCGGGAGGATCGGCTTCGTCAGTGCGAGTTCAACTTCGTCCTGGTTGCTCGATGGGGCTCGTCTTCATTCGTTCTCCTTCGTTCGAGAATTAGGGCTTCATCAATTAATGGCTGCTCGCCCTCGCGCTCGTTCATCTTCGCTTCCGTTCGTGGCAAAGGTGAGTTTGCTCACATCTAATTCTTGGCTCGAGTTATTTGTTTGTTTTGTTGCTTGAATTCTTGGCTGATCATTGCTTCAAATTTTAGTGATTTCGATTTGAACTTGTGTGAGTTTTACTCACATCTATTTCTATTTGGTTTTCTCGGCACTGTTTTGTTGAGATGTTGATGTTTACGATTTTCGTATGGATGTTGGAGATGATTTCTGGTTTTGGCAATTTCGTATATTTGTGTGATTTGATATCTACGGCAATGATTTCACGGCTTTGATACGTTGACTCTCGACTTCACTTCCATATACATTAATGACTTCGGCCATATGAATTTTTGTGTATCGAGTTGGATTAACTTCGTGGCCACCACGAGGTTGACTTCGAGTGACTACGACTTGTAACTTGCTGAGTTTTAACTTGGATTTGTCGACTGTTTTTGACCTGAGACTTTGATTTCTTTCGTGACTTCACATTTTGACCTCTGGTAAACCCTTGAGTTGTACCACTGCATATATTCTCAGTCTTGTTTGATTTCCTTGGCCACCGTCTTGATCATGTCCCCTTTGAACTTGAAGTGGTACGTGTTATAAGCTTATCAATTCGATGTGTGACACTGTCAAACTCGGCTCTGACTTGATAATGTGTTCGACTTTTATGTGATTGCTCCATTGGGTTGTTTTAATGTCCTGAGTTGACCTGCTGCCTGGTTATGTTAACATGCGTGTGTAAATATGAATCCATTCACCTAGTATTGCACTTTGGTCTTCATATGTACACTGGGATTGGCAATTTGATAAGTGCTTCGAGTTGCTGCCGTTTCTACTCTTGTTCATGCAGTTTTATATGATGATTATTCAAGTCATTCATACTTTATGTTGTATACATGTGCATGTTATCACTTGATGTTCGCTGTTCATGTCATTCTTTTGGCCAGTTTGCTTTGCATTCTCTTTGTGTATTGTCACTACTTCATGTTCATATATGGTTATCCAAAGCCATTCTTTTGTTGAGGCTGTGTCACTGATGTTGGCTTGCTCATTGCTCCATTCATTTTCCATACTGGGTTGTTCATGTTTGTGACATTGAACCATATTGTTACTTGTGACATTCTTGTTCTTTACTTTGTACCTGGCCTGCACACATGTGCTTTGATGGTTCAGTGGTGTTTTCTGAAATTTGCAGTAGTCTTCATTGCAGTATTTGCCATTGTTCACCTTGACTTGTTCCTATACACTTTGTTTCAACATGTTTTGCTGGTGCACTCGTTGCCTGCATCACTTGTTTACTACATTTGCTACTTCCTGAATGTTGCAGTGTTGTTTTATTCACTTGGTGGCATTTTGTTTGCTCACCATTTACACTGTGCAGTACCCTGCTGCATTCGTTTGATTGTTGTAATTGGGTTTTCGGCTGCAGTCTGTTGTCATCTTTTCTTGACCGCTTTCGCATTTGTCTCTGCAATTTTAATCGACACTTGGCCTTATGACATTCGCGGCGATGCTTGTGAATTTTCATTGGGTACATCATCACTATAGTGGCAAGGCAGTGCACGCAAGCGTGAACTGCAGCCACACGGTATTCAATGGGTACATCATCACTGTAGTGGCACGGCAGTGCACGCAAGCGTGAACTGCAGCCACACGGTATTGGTTTGGTGTTATCTCCTTTGCTTTTGATTTATGGATCTATTCCGTATTCCAGATGTTGTAGTGGCGAGGCAGTATACGCGTGCGTATACTGCAGCCCTACTCGTGTTGACCTTTTAATTGATGTTCCAATTGTTTTGAATTAGTTCGCGTTATATTTACTGTTATCCGATTTCTTATTTAAGAATCGGATAGGTAAATTTATTTACGTGACTGTCGTCTAATTATTATTTGATTATTACTGCCTCTATGCACTAATAACTGAGTTTGAATTAGACTGACCCGGGTATTATTTTCTTTTGAATTTAATACTCGGCTCAGACCGAGCATTTACAGGTTGTAGATATCTTGATTCAGGTTGCTGCTAGAGCTATGACGTCCTTTCATACCTTTTGGAGTAGTCGACATCATTTATAGAAGTCTGTAATTGTATTGGAAGATATGTAGTTATTGTATATATATATGTTAATGTACTTTATATGTAACTTCCAGAGTCGACTGTTGTAGTTGTATCACATGTACCGTGTCAAATGTATTGTAACTGACATCAGTTATTATATATATGAGACTTTCTGTTTTATCTGTGTTCCGCATTTATATTTATCTGTGTTATTAGTTTATATTTTGTCCTAGACTATTATAGCCACTGTGTAGTAGCTTTGAGTTTGCATCGGCATGTCGGATTCCCTCCCGAAATGAAATGCATGTTTTTACTATCTGACATATCGGTGCTCGCGCAAAGAAATTACACGGATGGTCGCTCCTCAACAGCCTTATTCACCGTGCTAGCCGACAGCATTACACCGTAGTGTTCTTGGCTAGCGTGGGTATAGAGGTGGGGCGTCACAACTGGTATCAGAGCCTGGAGTTTAGAACAAATATAAAACGTAACTTAGATAGTACATGTGTTACAACTATTTGTCGATGTTTTATCTCACATTTTTATCTAAAATCATTTTTGATTTGTTAGGTATGAATTCCTAACTCTTATTCATGAGCATTGCTGCTATTCTCCGTTGCACATGCTCATTTGAGTTTGCACTGCTAAGTATCATTGTGTATATGCTCTACCAAGTTGCATATTGCTGCAACTCGTACCATTTCAATTTGAACTCGCGTTGTTTATTCGAACTGCTATATATATGCATTCTTATCTCTGATTCGTGTACTTAATGCAGTCTCCATGCAATTGGGTTTTGGGTATCAATCTTTGAGACAAACTGAGTTTCAATTGTCAACTCTGTCTGCTATCCATGGTTTGTTGGCTTTCATATGCCTCTTTCTGATAGTTTTAAAATTTCTTTGGTATAAAAGAAATTGTCTTGGACTTTGCCTTGTCGATATCGATATTGACTTGACTTTTACTTTTGCTAAAGTCATTCAAGCATTTATGCTCGTTCTGCTTTGTTTTTCCAATTGTTGATCGATTCTTCTTTTCAGATTAGTTGTTATCACTTTTGTCGAGTTTGATAACTTCTATTTCAGGAATTTTTGGGTATTCCTACTTTGATGGATTGGAATCGAATTCTTCGGATTTTATTCACGTCTTCGAATGTGAATCTTAGTGAATTGATTTGGTTTTCGAATTTAATCGATTCTTGATTATTTCCCGACTTGTTGCTATTATTTATTAGCAACTTTGATGACCTTTTCTTCGGGATTTTTGTGGACATACCTTTCGATGAATTCATTATCGATTTCTTTGGATTCTATTCACTTCTTCGTATGTGAATTCTTGTGATTGATTGTTTCTACAATCATTTTTGTGATTTGTCATTTTAAAATTTTAAAGGTTTCAATACTAGTAGTAGATATCAAAACTCTTTTATCAAAATGTTTCCAGCTCTATTTTCAATATAAAACTCTTTTTCTCAAACCGTTTTCCAATCTGCTAGTATATACAAGCCTTTACCTCACTCGGATGAGAAATCTAATTAAACGGCTTAGTAAAACAAGTGGTATGAAACGCTTGCGTTTGCTTCGTCGGTTAATTCTTGGACTTGTTCGATTGAACCTCATGTGACAATTTTCTAGTGAAGATTTACAATTTGTTCGTAAATATTTAAGTTAAGCAAGTGGTTATGGGACATGAAGCTAAACTTTTATATTTACTAACTTAGTGTAATTGACACTTCTCGTTGATCATGACGATCATTTTTACGGTTAGACTAGGCCTCATCGGTGTTATTTCGTCTCACACATATCTCTTGGGCTTTGAGGATTGTCTAGACACCATTTGTGTGATTTCGTTCACACATAACTTTTCGGTTAGACTAGGCCTCATCGGTGTGATTTCGTCTCACACATATCTCTTGGGCTTTGAGGATTGTCTAGACACCACTTGTGTGATTTCATTCACACATACTTTTCTTTTGATTGCGAGGTTAGTCTTGACCTCAATCTGTGTGATTCCGACTCAAACATGTGGGGTAGCGCTCCTTGGTCTTCGGGCCATTCGTGTGTCAAAATTAATGGCTTGCAACCATGAGATAGCGTCTCGTTATGCGTTGCACATGTTCGTGATTTTCATGCTCATGTGTAGGTGAGATTCCGTGCTCCCGTTCTCGCTTTGCGTTGCACGTGTTGGTGATTTTCATGCTCATGTGTAGGTGAGATTCCGTGCTCCCGTTCTCGCTTTTCGTTGCACGTGTTGGTGATTTTCATGCTTATGTGTAGGTGAGATTCCGTGCTCCCGTTCTCGCTTTGTGTTGCAAGTGTTAGTGATTTTCATGCTCATGTGTAGGTGAGATTCCGTGCTCCCGTTCTCGCTTTGCGTTGCACGTGTTGGTGATTTTCATGCTCATGTGTAGGTGAGATTCTGTGCTCCCGTTCTCGCTTTGCGTTGCACGTGTTGGTGATTTTCATGCTCACGTGTAGGTGGGATTCCGTGCTCCCGTTCTCGCTTTGCATTGCACGTGTTGGTGAGTTTTCATGCTCGCATGTAGGTGAGTTTTTGTGCTCCCGTTCTCGTTATGCGTTGCATGTGCTGATGAATTTTCATGCTCGCATGTAGGTGAGTTTTCGTGCTCCCGTTCTCGCTTTGCGTTACATGTGCTGATGAGTTTTCATGCTCGCGTGTAGGTGAGTTTTCGTGCTCCCGTTCTCGTTATGTGTTACATGTGTTGATGAATTTTCATGCTCGCGTGTAGGTGAGTTTTCATACTCTCCTTCGAGTTTTCATACTCTGTTCGAGTTTTCATACTCTCCTTCGAGTTTTCATACTCTGTTCGAGTTTTCATACTCCGTTCGAGTTTCATACTCTAATTCGAGTTTTCATACTCCGTTCGAGTTTTCATACTCCGTTCGAGTTTTCATACTCTTATCTTGTGATTTCTGGATTTCTTGTGTAGATTTCTAGAATTTGTGCTTCACCAATTTTCGTGATTTCTATTGATAAGTTTTATCAATTCTTGTGCATTGGTGAATTCGTGTGTTATTGACTTGTTATGAATACAAGTTTAGGGTATGATATCCCTTTCTATCTTTGAGAAGATTCTCGTGACACTTTTGATGAATGAAAATCCACTTATCGAAGTTGCTACTGATATCGCTGTTTTAATCACGTGTTTTAAAAACTGTTTCAAAATAAAAATCGTTTTCAAAATTTTTATAGTTTACGCTTTCAAAAGAATGAGGAAGCGATTTAAACGTTTCAGCAAAATCGAGGACTATGACCCCTTTCTTTTACTGATTTGTTTAATTCCGGACTTGTCCGTTTGAGGGTGAAAATTTGTAAATTCCTTTTATGAAATTAAGATAATATTTTGTGATTGTATTGCCCATTGAGTGCTTTAAGAATTCTGGTCGATGCGCTTGATCAACGTTATCGATAGGAATCTCCTAGACGCTTTGATGAGACAATCAGACACAGTAAATTGAATTTTTAAATGTAAATTTGTCTGAAAAGATAATTACATAAAGTAAATTGTAAATTTCAAAAGTTTTAGCTTTTCGGGAAAGAATATTATTTAAAACAACTCTTTTCCGACACTTCTATTCTTGTGATTCCCGAGGGAACCAAGACTCTATCGTTTGTACCAATGCTAATCGTGTTAGTTTGCATGCCATTCTCTTACAAAAGAGAACGTGCTGTCTCTTGTGTTTCTAAATCATTAATGCCTATTGAGACTAGATACGTCACTCATGATTTAGTGCTCTTGGCTATTGATTTCGTTCTTCAAGATTTGGCATCATTATTTTGGGTAAGAAATTTGTTCTCTACCCTGATCATGAATCTTGGGAATATTTATTTTCTCATAAGGAACATGATTTGCGTCTACCACGTTGACCCGAGCTCCATACATCTTATGATCTTGATATTATTTACCACTCCCGGATGGGAAATCGTGTTGCTGATGCACTTGTCGTAGGCAAACAAGTGGTTGTTCTTTGATGATGTCCGAATGGAATCATCTTTTCACCAGGTTCATCAGACGTTTCGATGTACTTCGTTTTATTGAGCTTCGTCTCATTCCTTTTAGGGACTTACGTCTGATGTTCTTTTATGTTGATCGGTTCATTGGACGTACCGTTTTTGTACTACGTCGGCGTTTCGAATTAATGAAGCTTTGATTCATCTGGCGTATCGTTATTGTACTATGCTGTTGTTCCAAATTAATCGTGTTTCACCTATGAAAGGTGTTGTGTGTTTCAGTCGGTCGGGAAAGTTAGTGCCTCGATATATCGGGCCATTTCCTATCACTGAACGTATTGGTTTCATGGCTTATCGCCTCTTATTACCGGCTCAATATTCTGTTATTCATGACGTGTTTCATGCGTCTTTCTTTTACGGAAATGCCTTAGGGATTCCGATTTTTATTCTTGAGCCCGGTATTATTGAAGAAATTGAAGTTTCACCAGATTTGACTTTGAGCAACATTCTATTCACATCAATGCTTCGGGGGTTCAGCACCTTCGAAATAAAGATGTTTTTCTCGTGAAAGTTTATTGGTTCTCAAATCCTATGGATTTCACTTAGGAATCCAGAGAATTCATCGAGCAAACACGTTCAGGCTCTCTCTCTCTCATGCTCTATATGGTGAACTTCCTATTTCAAATTTCTTCATCGTGTGTTGATATATTCTTATGGTTGTTACCTTTTGCCCATTTATTCCTTAAGATTGCGAGGACGCAATTTCTTTAAGGAGGGGAGTCTGTAACAACCCGATATTTTCGTCAATTTTCAAATTGAAGTTTTTAAATTTTAAATTACAAATGGTTATAAAGTTTGAGGGGCTTTGATTTTTAAATAGTGGTTCATTTGTTTTTGGGCCGTGAAAATTTTAAAAACCCAATACCCTTTCCTTTTTCTTCGACTTAAACCCGATCCCCTCTTTCTCATTTTCTATTATTCGTTCGAAACCTAAAACCACCGAGAGAACAAAAATGGTGGCGGCCTCGTGCTCCATCGATCGTCATCACCAATTAGGGCTTCGGGAGAATCGGCTTCGTCAGTTCGAGTTCAACTTCGTCCTGGCTGCTCGATGGGGCTCGTCTTCATTCGTTCTCCTTCGTTTGAGAATTAGGGCTTCATCAATTAATGGCTGCTCGCCCTCGCGCTTGTTCATCTTCGCTTCCGTTCGTGGAAAAGGTGAGTTTGCTCACATCTAATTCTTGGCTCGAGTTATTTGTGTGTTTTGTTGCTTGAATCCTTGGCTGATTATTGCTTCGAATTTTAGTGATTTCGATTTGAACTTGTGTGAGTTTTACTCACATCTATTTCTACTTGGTTTTCTCGGCACTGTTTTGTTGAGATGTTGATGTTTTCGATTTTCGTATGGATGTTGGAGATGTTTTCTGGTTTTGGCAATTTCATATATTTGTGTGATTTGATATCTACGGCAATGATTTCACGGCTTTGATACGTTGACTCTCGACTTCACTTCCATATACATTAATGACTTCGGCCATATGAATTTTTGTGTATCGAGTTGGATTAACTTCGTGGCCACCACGAGGTTGACTTCGAGTGACTTCGACTTGTACCTTGCTGAGTTTTAACTTGGATTTGTCGACTGTTTTTGACCTGAGACTTTGATTTCTTTCGTGACTTCACATTTTGACTTCTGGTAAACCCTTGAGTTGTACCACTGCAGATATTCTCGGTCTTGTTTGATTTCCTTGGCCACCGTCTTGATCATGTCCCCTTTGAACTTGAAGTGGTACGTGTTATAAGCTTATCAATTCGATGTGTGACACTGTCAAACTCGGCTCTGACTTGATTATGTGTTCGACTTTTATGTGATTGCTCCACTGGGTTGTTTTGATGTCCTGAGTTGACCTGCTGCCTGGTTATGTTAACATGCGTGTGTAAATATGAATCCATTCACCTAGTATTGCACTTTGGTCTTCATATGTACACTGGGATTGGCAATTTGATAAGTGCTTCGAGTTGCTGCCGTTTCTACTCTTGTTCATGCAGTTTTATATGATGATTATTCAAGTCATTCATACTTTATGTTGTATACATGTGCATGTTATCACTTGATGTTCACTGTTCATGTCATTCTTTTGGCCAGTTTGCTTTGCATTCTCTTTGTGTATTATCACTACTTCATTTTCATATATGGTTATCCAAAGCCATTCTTTTGTTGAGGCTCTGTCACTGATGTTGGCTTGCTCATTGCTCCATTCATTTTCCATACTGGGTTGTTCATGTTTGTGACATTGAACCATATTGTTACTTGTGACATTCTTGTTATTTACTGTGTACCTGGCCTGCACACATGTGCTTTGATGGTTCAGTGGTGTTTTCTGAAATTTGCAGTAGTCTTCATTGCAGTATTTGCCATTGTTCACCTTGACTTGTTCCTATACACTTTGTTTCAACTTGTTTTGCTGGTGCACTCGTTGCCTGCATCACTTGTTTACTACATTTGCTACTTCCTGAATGTTGCAGTGTTGTTTTATTCACTTGGTGGCATTTTGTTTGCTCACCATTTACACTGTGCGGTACCCTGCTGCATTCGTTTGATTGTTGTAATTGGGTTTTCGGCTGCAGTCTGTTGTCATCTTTTCTTGACCGCTTTCGCATTTGTCTCTGCAATTTTAATCGACACTTGGCCTTATGACATTCGCGGCGATGCTTGTGAATTTTCATTGGGTACATCACCACTATAGTGGCAAGGCAGTGCACGCAAGCGTGAACTGCAGCCACACGGTATTCAATGGGTACATTATCACTGTAGTGGCACGGCAGTGCACGCAAGCGTGAACTGCAGCCACACGGTATTGTTTTTGGTGTTATCTCTTTTGCTTTTGATTTATGGATCTATTACGTATTCCAGATGTTGTAGTGGCGAGGCAGTATACGCGTGCGTATACTGCAGCCCTACTCGTGTTGACCTTTTAATTGATGTTCCAATTGTTTTGAATTAGTTCGCGTTATATTTACTGTTATCCGATTTCTTATTTAAGAATTGGATAGGTAAATTTATTTCTGTGACTGTTGTCTAATTGTTATTTGATTATTACTGCCTCTATGCACTAATAACTGAGTTTGAATTAGACTGACCCGGGTATTATTTTCTTTTGAATTTAATACTCGGGGTCAGACCGAGCATTTACAGGTTGTAGATATCTTAATTCAGGTTGCTGCTAGAGCTATGAAGTCCTTTCATACCTTTTGGAGTAGTCGACATCATTTATAGAAGTCTGTAATTGTATTGGAAGATATGTAGTTATTGTATATATATATGTTAATGTACTTTATATGTAACTTCCAGAGTCGACTGTTGTAGTTGTATCACATGTACCATGTCAAATGTATTGTAACTGACATCAGTTATTATATATATGAGACTTTCTGTTTTATCTGTGTTCCGCATTTATATTTATCTGTGTTATTAGTTTATATTTTGTCCTAGACTATTATAGCCACTGTGTAGTAGCTTTGAGTTTGCATCGGCATGTCGGATTCCCTTCCGAAATGAAATGCATGTTTTTACTATCTGACATATCGGTGCTCGCGCAAAGAAATTACACCGATGGTCGCTCCTCAACAGCCTTATTCTCCGTGCTAGTCGACAGCATTACACCGTAGTGTTCTTGGCTAGCGTGGGTATAGAGGTGGGGCGTCACATTATCCAACCATAACACAGTACAATTTAATTCCCAAATAAATCTTTCATAGTATATAAATGAAATGCATCATCAATTATGAAAATAATTTCTATATTGTGAGGAATCCAGTTGGATCCCTCCAACCTGTTTCCCTGCATCCACAGATGTTAGCACAACACCAATTCCACTTCGAGGTGGCATATCGCGATATATGGGATTTATATTATATCATCCGCTATTGTGCGACGCAAAGAGTCTCATCCGCTATAAAATGCGGGAAATCAATCACTCCAATATATCCTATATACTACTATATATAATATAACACATCAAATCAATTCAATCATCCAACCAATTATTTAAATTTAACCATTTAAATTTAAATAGCACCAGATGAGTGAGATTAACTCACCTTTGACTTTTGTTTGGCAATCCATTCCAATCTTGACTGATTTTCATGGCTTCTGACCTTGTAAAAACCATTTTACCATTTACACATGTTAGGAAAAATTTAATAATTTAATTACCACTAAATAATTAAATTTAAAATCCTTTAAATAAATACTAATCTAATATATTTATTTATTTATTTAGTTTGCAACCGGTAATTAGTTTCATTAACTACAAAGATCTACTTTACCGTAAAACTTTCGAGATTCGAGTTCACTGTTAATTTTCGAATTCTTGTTCTACCTTTACATTAAACATGGAGGTTGGTATACTTGTATTTTTTAATTGTTTCTACCTTTACCTTTAAATTTAAATAGGAAGAACAAAATGAATACCTCAGATGTGTACAGGAACAACCGTTACTCAAGAACTCAATCCACGACCTAACTGCCTCCGGTCATCAAACCCAAGCCGAAGTTTTGCTTCACGACCTATCTTTCCAACCTAACATTTGAGACTTCACCACTATCGGCCCCGCAATTATCCAAATGCCACGACGCTTCCGCAAATTGACACTACTTCTCGCGCTCGGCCTAATCATCGAGCTCAAATTCGAGCTTGCGCTGAAACACCAAATCGCAAGCCTCGTAATCCCAGAACTCCACCACTGTTGGCCTCGAAATCACCCTAAGCGCCAGCCCATCTTCGTGCGTGCGAAAACCCTTGCCTCACCATCGCGATTGACTCACCAGGTCACCGTCGCCGCTTCGTTTGAGAACGCAAAATCAATTTTCAATCTTTTCTTATATATAACAAATTCAATTTGAATTCGTATCCAAGAAGAGGGATTTAGGAAGCAGCATCGAACCGGGAGGTAACTGAAAGGGTACTCGAGATTTTATAATGAAAGTATCGATTTTTTTTAGCTGAAGAGAAGAAGGAGGAACGAGGCTTGATTTCGTTTTTTTCTTTTTTGTTTAGATCTGTTCTCACGCATTTTAAAAGAGGAGGGAGGGGATAAGATATGATGGTAGCGTATAGGGGAAGTCAATGGAAACGCGTACGTTTTAGCTTGTAGAAAAGTGGCTGTGATTTGATTTTGATCATATATTATATATATATATATATATATATATAAATTTAAATCGTCTCGATAAAAACAACTTCCAATCACGAACTCCTATCGAGGCATGCTATTAGGCATTCATAATGTAATACCCTATTTCGAATGCAATGGGAAAGGTTTCGAGTCCTAATTCCATCGTATGAAGAAGATATCCTTTTGAACCCAGTTCTTATATTAAATTTTCGATATAAATTTCAATAGGTTTATATAACGTATGCTCACAAAACAACGCCAAACATTATGAAAATTGAAATCAGATAATAATGCAATATTACGGATCCAATGGAACTGGTTTCGTCGAAATCCAAGACTATGCCTCGGAAGAATATTTTTAAATATCATTTTAAACGATAAAATTTCAGAACTTAACAAAGCACTCCCAAATTCAATTTTAAAAGCTTATAGTATATTCAAAACTATCAATATAAATTTCATAAGCCTTCAAATTATTTTTAACAAGCTAAAATTCCTAGATTTCATATTTTACCCAATTTCCAATAGTTTAATTCAATATTAAATTATCCAGTGAATGGTGATATTTGAAATTCAAGTTAAAATTAACCTTTCAAATATTTAAAATTAATTAAATATTCCAATTTCAAATGCTCAATCGGGTCGTCACATTCCTCCCGCCTTAAAAGAATTTCATCCCTGAAATTACTAGTTAGGAAGAATGGCCCAAAGCCCGTTTACTATTTTCCCAAAACCAAAAAGTTTTTAACAACAACCACCCAAGCAATCGTTAATAAAGACACACTATCCATCTTACTAACTTTCCAAACTTTTCCATGGTTCCCTAACAACTTTACTTATTTAACCATTCAAATTATAATTCAAAACCAAGTTTAAAATTTTCAAATTTTCTCAAAAATTTTCTAACTCCATATATTTTTGAAATTTTTTGCCAGCGTCTCCTTTGCACGGCTAGCTCGGTACAACTACAAAATGCCTCAATGGGCCCCCAAATTCCAAAAGAAAACAAAAAGCCAAGTGACTAGATCAAAAACCCAATCAAATTTCATACCGACATTTAAACACATACCTTTTTGTCAAGCAATTCAAATTTATCTTCTGAAATCAAAACAAATTTTCCTTTCCCTTTATAATACCTGCATATCCTACATAGCAATAATATCCCATCATTTTATACATTTCCTTACATAAGTTTTCAAATCTACTTCTATTCAAATTCGTTTTCCCCATTTCCATATGAATTCAATTTACCTTCAATTCTGAATATTGAGTTTTATCTTCCATTTATAACCGATTCATATCATTATTTTAAATTAGTTTCATCCATTAATTTATTTCAATTTCCAATTTGAAATTGTTTTGTCGCTAACAAAAATTTTTCTAAAAATTTTTCTAACTCCCAAAATTTTCGAAAATTTTTGGCAGAGTTTCCTTTGTACGGAGGAGCTTTTGCAATTTGACAAGAGATATAAATATATAAACATCGACCCTCACAGTTGAAAAAACAAAAAAAGTTCATATTTCCTATTTTTTGCGTAGACGTACCTTTACTTAGCATTTTTAAGCAAGCGGTTTATTATTTTAGCAATTAGCGCGTCCAAATCTAGCCAAACGGCTTCCCGATACCTGTACTTACTCAATTCAAACATGTAAGTACTAAATATACGAAATTTATTAGCATTTCACTTACTTTCAATAGCTAAACACGTACATTTCAAAATCAACATGCACCAAACACTTCCCATAAGCGATTTATATGATTTTAAAGCTAATTCAATTGCTTTCAATCAATTCATATGCCATTCCATTCTATTTTAATGGTTTACAACTCAATTTCTTACATTCAATTTATTTTTAGTCCAAACAAGCTCATATTCAATTCAATTGATCTTAAAATCAATTTATTTATCTCTATCAACTCATAGAAATTTAATTACCTTCGTTTACGTCAATCGACAATTCATTCTATTTCTGCAATTGTTTCATTCAAAGACATTTTATTAAGCTTGGCACATTCAATCTTATAAGTTAATAACCATTTCCCAAATTAATTTAACCCAGACTTTTATTTACTGGACTTACACTTTTACTCGAAGCCAACTTCTATAAATTTTAAACTTAAGTTAGTTACTTTCTTCAGGTTATTTCAACTTCATAACTTAAGCTCACTTCTGTTTAATTTTATTCTCATCAAATTCAATTACCCCACTCTTTATCCATTTTAATTTTAATCCCATTCTCAGTTTGTCAAAGCAATATCCAAGTTTATATTTAACTCATTTACATTTGAATTGGATCTATTTGTAACTCAAATCATTTCTTTTATAATCCAATTCCATTTTTATTTTTACAACATCTCTACTTATTTTAATTCATTATCAAATCCAGGTCGAATTCTATTTAAAATTCGAGTTCATTTCCAAACTTCATTATTAACTTATAATCCATTTTATTTAACCGAGTTAAATTTTATTAACATACTCTATCAAATAATTTGTTTAATTAATTAGCTTACTCTTTTATTTTAAAATTTTGGAAATACTTTTAAATTCACATAATACTATTAAAATAGCCTTTTATAAAAATATTTCTTATAACTTGATGTTTCAACCAGTCCTTTCTTGTTCTCACAGAAATTCGGTCATATGTCGATCAGGCATACGACTGAAAATCTATAAGTACTTGGTAAGCCCGTTTCAACACCCAGTGAAAATACTTGGAAAATAATTTTATTGAAAATATACAAAACAGTTTTGAAAATAGAGAAAATATCTTTGGTGAGAATGCTCTAGAAATCATCACCCCCATCCATGGTTCCGGTTACATCCTGGGTTACATTGCCATCACAGCAAAAGTCCGTGTAACTGTATGCACTCCGCGCCCCTCGATTACGCCATGGAACCCACAATAGGTCGTAGTTACATTCCAGGGTTACGTTGCCATCACAACAAAAGTCCATGTAACTGTAGGCATGAGCACCCTCGATTTTCGCTGTCGAAAATGTAACTTCTCCACTCCCACATGGGTCACAATCTATCCGATGTAAAATCAAATGTAGGCTATTGGCTCCCAGCGGCACACACGACTTTCGCTATGTTACCATAGGTCGCAGTCTACCGATATAAAATCAAACGCAGACTGTTGGCTCTTAGCGGCACACGACTTTCGCTATGGTCTGCAGTAGATCGCAGTGACATCGATCTACACTGTCGTCATAGCATAACCCAAATGCCTCTGTAGGCATCAGCGCCCTCGACTTTCGCTACACACCACTCATAATTCTCAGGAACTAGTTTTGTCCGGACTCTTCACAGGATCAATTTTAGAACCCCCTTTAGGGTTCAAGGCAGTACCAACCAATGTCACTTCTGAGAAGTTCATTTCAAGGGAGCGCCTTTTTCCCGGAGCCATTATCAAAACACTTTATACTATACACATATAGTATCTTCCAAACCATACACCGAGTATGAATCTCATATAAATCTCCTTTTCTCAAAATCAATTATCCCAAAATCTATAATTCTCAAACAAGGCTTTTCAAATTCCAATATTGGTTTTACCCAAGCCTTTCCAAATCCAAAAGTTCCCAAAACCTTTTTCCAAAATTCTAACTTTGATTTTACTCACTTGTTCACATTTTCCTTAATCCCCATTTGGATTATCACTTCAATTCTTACCTTAGTTGGGTATTTAATCAATAACAGTTCGAACTCCGACCAGTTTATATTTAGTAAATAGCTTGAAAATTTTAAAAAAAGACAAGTAGTTGAAAAATAATCATTAGTTTGCAATATAGTTGTAAAATATTTAAGTAATTGTAAAATAGTTGGAAAATAGTTAAATAGTTTCAGAAATTTTAGATAATTGCAAAATAGTTGTAAAACAATACTTAATTTATAAAATAGTTGAAAAATAGCAATTAGTTTGTAAAATAGTTGAAAAATAGTAATTAGTTTATAAAACAGTTGAAAAATTGTTAAATAGTTTTCAAAAATAATTGTAGAATAAGTATAAATAATTTGTCTTTAAAAAGAAAGGTTGTATATATTAAATAGCTCGGAAAAATAAGTTTATATTAAAATAATTTATATTGAAAATAGTCCAGAGTCAAAACTGTACACTTCCCCATCAATTCATTTTCAATTTCCACTTCCATTTAAATTGACTCAATTCCAATTTGAATAACTTCAATTTCCATTGAAATTGATTTAACCCCAATTCAAGTTGATTCAATCTTGATTTCTTTCCAAATTCAAATCAAATTTCATTTGATTTTAAACCTACTCAACTTTAATTACAATTCCAAATTATTCCAGTCAATTTTGACTAATATCAATTGAACCCACTTCAATTTCAAATCATCTCAATTCATGTTTGAATTAGTCCCAATTCCCAATTTCATATTGAAATTTCCAAATCAGGTTGTCCATTCAAACTTATTTAACTTCCTCTAAGTTAAACTCAATTTACTTAATACAGTCAAATTTACACAATTTGAATTTCCATTCAAATTTTATACTTCAGACTAATAACCTTCCCACTAAAGTTTACAACATACTTCACTTTAGGTTTCACATCACATTCCAAGGAAAATTCAAAACTCAACTATAGAGTTTATTTCATATTTATTTCCTTTACACACCAGGTTGCCTTTAAATTTAAAACCACCTTTGGTTTTAAATTCAAACTAATTCCTTTAAAATTTTCAAATGGCTCTTGTTGAATCAATCTCTTGTTGGGGAAGCGGATTAAGGATCTTAAGGCAGAAATAACACTAGAGGGGGGGTGAATAGTGTTTTAAAGAATATATGAACTATATGACTAAATTGAAACTTTCAACACAAATCTAAACAGAATTCTAACACAGAATGATCACAGAACATATAACAAATGCAAATAGTAAAGTAAAGCAAGTAAAAGGAAAGAACACACCGGATTTTATACTGGTTCCGAATCCTCCTACATCCAGTCCTGCACCAAGGCAATATCCTTGTACAGATTTTTATAAGCCAATATCCAAATTACAACCCTCAATTTTTAAGGCCTTGAAGAACCCTCCTATCTCCGAGTCTGGGGTAAACTCTCTTGATTTACTGGACACAAGATCACCCTAATACTTTCTAATACCAATCCTTTTGAATGGATAGACTCTATGGAATTTTTGAATACAAATTGATCCTGTAACTCTGAATAGCACTTTGATCTTTAGTAGAATGATGGAGAATCAAATAGAGAGAGTATCTAAATGATTTCCTATTGAGAATTTGGCAGAATGATGGCACGATCTTGAAAATATGAAGTTTTATGGATATGGAATGGTGGAGAAGAAAGAGTGAAGAAAATAAGAAAGTTAGTTATTAAAAAAATTCTTTTGGAAGCCTTATATAGATGCACAACAGTCATAACCATTGGCGAAACGTTTTTTAACGAATGGACACTTCTTTTGACATTTGAATTTTGAATCCAACTGTCACCATGTCGACATGGGGTATCCCTATATGTCAACATCCCTCAGTTCAAAATGGTAGAGATGTTGTTTTGTAAAAGCATTTGAATTTAAAACAAGTTGAAACTTCTCTGAAGCAAAATAAAGTGTTTAAACAATATTTTGAGATAGAGAATGAATATAAAACATTATTTTAAATATATATATATATAATTGATATAGACCGTCAATTATATAAGTAACATTTAAAATCAGAATAAGTTTTGATGTTTTAAAAATAGAAGTTTTTAAAATCAGAATGGAGGAATATTTCAAGGCTAAAACAAATTTTGAAAACATTTTTGAAAACATGATTTTGAAAGCTAAAACAGATTTAAAAACATTTTGAAAAATCTATTCAAACTGAAATTGCAAGAACCTTCCTACAGAGCTCCTCCATAGGACTCAAGAACTTGTACAAAGTAGTTTAAATGATTTTGATTTTCGTGGGTTTGTAAGCCACTTGTCGTAGGTTTGTAAGCTACTTGTCGTGGGTTTGTAAGCCACTGGTTTCGATAGAAATTGGGTTCCATCCCAAAAGAAAATTGGAAGAAAGATGAGAGTGCTATTATGAAGTTTTAACAAAATACTAGACACTTATCTTGAGATCTTGAAATCTTTATTCTCTAGAGTCTTGAATCTTGAATCTCTAATCTTCATCTTGATGCTTGAGTCTTTATACTGATCAGTCTTTGATAATACCTACATATACTTCCTATACACACATATATATATATATATACCTATCTATATGAAAATGTTAGTATATATTTTATAAAGTAAAGTATAATAACTATATGAGGTTGTTGTCATCAAAACATCATCAACTCAGTTCCTAACAATCTCCCCCTTTTTGATGATGACAACCTTTATTTATAAAATATTCTTACCATATCATAACTCCCCATAACTCCCCCTTACTCCGTGACTTCTTAAAACTACAACTTCCCCTTACTCCATGACTCCCCCTTACACCAAGCATATATATTTTTATAACTTTCTCCCCCTTTGTCATCAACAAAAACTATTAACTACTTAAGAATTCAAGAATGATTAGTATGAACAAATAGTATGTATAGAATAAGCATGAAACAATGAGAATAAGTGAACACATTTTTGTTATTACAACATATATAAGAACATACATAAACACGAACAAACAGAACAATGTAAAACGAAGAATAAAAAAAAAAGTACGCTTTAATGGCGATCCTTAACTATAGGAGACTTATGAATTGAACAATTGGGGTAGTGGAGACAAAAGTTTCCACGTTGTTCAATTATGTTTCCATTAGTATCAACAAGGATCTCACCAACGCAAATAACACTCTCGTCCTCATTTATAGGGACTTCGGGTTGAGGGAAAGGTTGATCTTCCTCTTGGTCTTCTTGTGGCTCTTCCATAGGTTCTTCTTCCTCTGATTCCATGGCTTGTGAAGAGTCTTCAATATTAATAGGATTTGTACGGTTATCCATAAGGAATTTTTGTACGTTCCTAATAATATTCCCTTGCCTTTTTTGTTCTCTAGCCATCCTAAGTTGACTTACTTGAATTTCAGTCAACAATTGAAGTATATCTTTCATCTTCTCTTGCAATTTGATCACTCGAGCGTGCGTAGATCGTTGAAATGGACCGGAATGAGGAGATGAGGGTGAAGTGGGTTCATTAGTAGAAGAGGAGGCCAATATTTTATTGTTTCAGAAGTTATTTACAGAGAATATAGTGAAGAAAGAGGAGAGAAAACGAAATAAATAGATAAATAACCAAATAACTAACTTTGGAGGGAAATTCTATTTTCAAATTTTTGTTGCGTATGTCGACATCAGGGGATGGGGAATGTCGACATGTCTTTCAGAAAAAGTGTAACTTTTATTTTGAATTTTTATTGATTATATTTTATATTTCAGATTTTGAACAAATACCTAATTCTCTTCTAAATTTAGTAAATTCTGCTCGGTTAACGGTTTAGTTAATATATCAGCAATTTTTTTTTCAGTATTTATATAATCTAGAGTTATTATTTCTTTAGTTATATTATCTTTAAGAAAATGATGTCTTATATTAATATGTTTAGTTATAGCATGATGAGTTGGATTTTTAGATAGATTTATTGCACTAGTATTATCACAATATATTGGTGATTTACTTATGTTAATTCCAAAATCTTTAAAAGTTTGTTGCATATATATGACTTGTGAACAGGCCACAGCAGCAGATATATATTCTGCTTCAGTTGTTGACAAGGAAACAGTATTTTGTTTCTTGCTGAACCAGGAAACCAGTGAATGTCCTAGAAAGTGACAAGTTCCACTTGTACTCTTTCGGTCTGATTTACAACCAGCATAATCAGCATCACAATATGATATTAAATCAAAAGTATTATTTTTAGGATAAAATAAACCATAATCTAAAGTGTATTTTACATATCTTAAAATTCTTTTAACAGCTTTTAAGTGAGTTTCTTTAGGTTGTGATTGGTATCTTGCACAGAGACAAACACTATGCATAATATCAGGACGACTCGCTGTTATATAGAGCAGCGAACCAATCATTCCCCTATATAAAGTTTGATCAATATCTTTTGATTTATCTTCTTTACTTAAACCTACATTTGTTGACATTGGAGTTGGTTTCCCACTAGAGGTACTTAAACCAAATTTATTGATTAAGTCTTTAGCATATTTTTCTTGACTTATGAAGATTCCATTTTCTAGTTGTTTAATTTGAAGCCCTAAGAAGAAACTTAATTCTCCCATGTGACTCATTTCAAATTCTTTAATCATTATATCTGAAAATTCTTTATTCATTATGTTATTAGTTGATCCAAAGATTATATCATCTACATATATTTGAACCAGTTGAATATCTTGATCATTTCTTTTAATGAAAAGTGTTGTATCTACTTTGCCAATTTCAAAACCAGATTGAAGTAAATAAGATCTTAGTCTTTCGTACCAGGCTCTAGGAGCTTGCTTTAGACCATATAGAGCTTTCTTTAACTTGTATACATGGTTTGGAAATTTATTATCTTCAAAAAGTGGAGGTTGTTCAACATAAACATCTTATTTTACAAAACCATTTAGAAAAGCACTTTTAACATCCATTTGATATAATTTGAAATTATTATAATTAGCGAAAGCAAGTAGAATTCTTATAGCTTCTAATCTTGCTACGGGGGCAAAGGTTTCATCATAGTCAGTTCCTTCTTCTTGACAATAACCTTGCGCGACTAAACGAGCTTTATTTCTTACGACCTCACCGTGTTCATTCATTTTATTTTTATAAACTCATTTAGTTCCAATTATACTTTTATCCTCAGGTTTAGGAACAAGTTCCCATACATCATTTCTGGTAAATTAATTCAATTCTTCTTGCATAGCAAGAATCCATGAATCATCAGACGATGCTTCCTTTGGATCTTTAGGTTCAATTATTGATATAAAGGCTACATTACTCATACTACTTAATTGATTTCTAGTTCTTACTACAGATTCAATATTTCCTAAAACATTTTCTATAGGATGATCTTTTGATATTTTAAATCTCTTATTAGGTTGATTTATTTTACTAATAGTTTCATTAGATTGATTTAAATTTATAAAATCTTCTTCATCATCTATTTGTACAATATCTTTAAGATTTTCATCAAAAGATACATGCATAGTTTCTTCAATAGTATTAGTTTTTAAATTAAAAACTCTAAATGCTTTGCTTCTATTAGAATAACCAATAAAGAATCCTTTATCAGCTTTTGGTTCAAATTTATCTAAATTATCTTTTGTATTAAGTATAAAACATTTACTCCCAAATACTTTGAAGTAAGCAACTATAGGTTTCTTATTCTAAAGTAATTCATATGGAGTTTTATTTGTTAATGGTCTAACTAAAATTCTATTTAATATATAACAAGCTGTAGCAACTGCTTCAGCCCAAAAATATTTAAGTAAATTACTATCAGAAAGCATTGTACGAGCACACTCTTGAATCGTTCTATTCTTACGTTCTACTACTCCGTTTTGTTGTGGAGTTCTTGGAAATGAAAAGTTGTGAGCAATTTCCTTTTAAGTACAGAAATTCTCAAAATTTTCATTTTCAAATTCACCACCGTGATCACTTCGAACAGTTTTAATTTTGAAAGAATGTTGTTTTTGAATTCTTTTAGAAAAGTTTTTAAATATTTCAAAAGCATCACTTTTATGTTTTAAAAAGATTGTCCAAGTATATCTTGAATAATCATCTACTATAACAAAAACATATTTACTATGGTTAATTGATTGAACTTGAGATGGACCAAATAAATCTAAATGAAGTAATTCTAGAGGACTAGAGGTAGAAATAGCAACTTTAATTTAAATGAACTTTTCTTAAGTTTTCCTAATTGACAAGCATCACAAATACTATCTATTTTAAAGATTAACTTGGGTAGACCTCTAACTAAGTCAAGTTTTGATAGCCTAGATAATAATTTGAAATTCAAATGGCCAAATCTTTTATGCCAAATCAAAGGGTCACTTGTATTAGCCAAAAGACATAGGTTATCATTTGAAATTTTCATACTAAGGATATAAATATTTTTCTTCCTAATACCTTCAAAAATTATATTAGAATTGTCATCTTCAATGTGACATTTATCCTTTTCAAATTTAATTTTAAAACCTTTACCGCAAAGTTGACTTATACTAAGCAGATTATTTTTTAAGTTCCTAACTAATAAAACATCAGAAATAAGTAAAGTTTTAGAGTTACCGACATTGCTGACACCAACCACATATCCTTTAGAGTTGTCACCAAAATTGACTAATCCACCATCTTGATAAGTAATGTCCTTGAGTATCTCGGGATTTCCAGTCATGTGCCTTGAACAGCCACTATCAAGTATCCATTTATCTTTCTCAATTTGCACAGTTTGTCCACTGGGTGTTGATTCGTCAAAAGCCATATAACATGTCTGTTCCTGCATAACACACCAATTCAGTAGAGAACTTGATTTTTCAAAATAGCTATATGCAGACTTATGAAACTTTGATGAAATGCATATATTCAAAACAGTTTTAACACAATTTTCCAAAAATGCGATTTTTATATTTTTCAAGTTTCAGATTATGAAAACCAATGCTCTGATACCAATTGTTGGGGATGCGGATTAAGGATCTTAAGGCAGAAATAACACTAGAGGGGGGGTGAATAGTGTTTAAAGAATATATGAACTATATGACTAAGTTAAAACTTTCAACACAAATCTAAACAGAATTCTAACATAGAATGATCACAGAACATATAACAAATGCAAATAGTAAAGTAAAGCAAGTAAAAGGAAAGAACACACCGGATTTTATACTGGTTCGGAATCCTCCTACATCCAGTCCTGCACCAAGGCAATATCCTTGTACAGATTTTTATAAGCCAATATCCAAATTACAACCCTCAATTTCTAAGGCCTTGAGAAACCCTCCCATCTCCGAGTCTGGGGTAAACTCTCTTGATTTACGGGACACAAGATCACCCTAACACTTTCTAATACCAATCCTTTTGAATGGATAGACTCTATGGACTTTTTGAATACAAATTGATCCTGTAACTATGAATAGCACTTTGATCTTTAGTAGAATGATGGAGAATCAAATAGAGAGAGTATCTAAATGATTTCCTATTGAGAATTTGGCAGAATGATGGCACGATCTTGAAAATACGAAGTTTTATGGATATGGAATGGTGAAGAAGAAAGAGTGAAGAAAATAAGAAAGTTAGTTATTAAAAAAATTCATTTTGGAAGCCTTTATATAGATGCACAACAGTCATAACCATTGGTGAAAGGTTTTTGAACGAATGGACACTTCTTTTGAAATTTGAATTTTGAATCCAACTGTCACCATGTCGACATGGGGTATCCCTATATGTCGACATCCCTCAGTTCAAAATTGTAGAGATGTTGTTCTGTAAAAGCATTTGAATTTAAAACAAGTTGAAACTACTCTGAAGCAAAATAAAGTGTTTAAACAATATTTTGAGATAGAGAATGAATATAAAACATTATTTTAAATAAATATATATATATAATTGATATAGACCATCAATAATATAAGTAATATTTAAAATCAGAATAAGTTTTGATGTTTTAAAAATAGAAGTTTTTAAAATCAGAATGGAGGAATATTTCAAGGCTAAAACAAAGTTTGAAAACATTTTTGAAAACATGATTTTGAAAGTTAAAACATTTTGAAAAATAGATTTAAAAACATTTTGAAAAATCTATTCAAACTGAAATTGCAAGAACCTTCCTACAGAGCTCCTCCATAGGACTCGAGAACTTGTACAAAATAGTTTAATGATTTTGATTTTCGTGGGTTTGTAAGCCACTTGTCGTAGGTTTGTAAGCTACTTGTCGTGGGTTTGTAAGCCACTGGTTTCGATAGAAATTGGGTTCCATCCCAAAAGAAAATTAGAAGAAAGATGAGAGTGCTATTATGAAGTTTTAACAAAATACTAGACACTTATCTTGAGATCTTGAAATCTTGATTCTCTAGAGTCTTGAATCTTGAATCTCTAATCTTCATCTTGATGCTTGAGTCTTTATACTGATCAGTCTTCGATAATACCTGCATATACTTCCTATATACATATATATATACACATATATATACACACACACATATATATATATATGAAAATGTTAGTATATATTTTATAAAGTAAAGTATAATAACTATATAAGGTTGTTGTCATCAAAACATCATCAACTCAGTTCCTAATAGCTCTATCATTCAAATAATATTAAATAACATTATTTATTATTTGTTCATTACTTTGAAAAAAAATTCAAATTCTGGACCCAGATTTAAAACTCCACAATTCAGATCGACTTCAATTCCAATTTATAAGTCATACTTGCCTAAATGCTTTATTTCTTTAAAACATTTCATTTTGCTTACTCGTTAATTTTTAAACACAACAATCATTTATGATAATAACCAAGATTATCATATCCGAAACCATTCATTATCATTTTATTCTGAAACTCTTCCCAATTCAAGATTTCAAATTTCACTTTGAATCCATTTCATACTTATCTTTATTCAATTTCAGTTTGGTTGTATATATTACTTCTTAATTTAACTCCAATAATTTAACAACAAATCACCTAAATATTCATTAGAGGGAAATATTTCTTTATATATCAAAATATATTCTTATGTAAAATCATTTAAAACCTTTATATAAAAAATAACAAGTACGCTCTCATATATATACATACACACACACGCTCAACTCATTCTAGGGTACCATTGACCCTATCCTTAATGAGTAATCCCACTAAAGCCAAGGTTCTCCCTTAACCTCCTGCTCTGATATCAACTGTAACGAACCGGAATTTTCGGTCCCGAAAATTCCAGATAGTTAGGAAAAAATAAGAAAGAGATAGAAGAATAAGAAGAATAGAAACACCAACATCTCACATTCGTAGCGGATAAAATATAATAACTGTAACGACCCTGGATTTTTGTCCCTATTTATTTTAATAAATATTCAAATTAATTTAAATAAAATGTAAACTTATCCATTTGAAATGGATATGATTTTGAAATAGGTGCCATTGTTTATGTAAATGGTATTTTAAAAAGGAAACTGATTTGAAAATTTAAATAAATTATCTCAATAATATTCATAATAAAACTGTCTTATATGATTGAATTAAAATACTTTACTTTGTTTATATTAGTAAGTATACATCTGAATAATAATGTTTGAAATAGAATCAAAGTTAATCGATATAAAATATAAATGTGAAATATAAGTCAAATCTATGCATATAATTTAAATAAAATACAAATGGAAATAAATATAACAATAAGTATAAATGTAAATAAATCGTATTATACACGATTTAAAGATTGATAGTTAAAAATATAAAATACAAATAGAAGTAAATATAAGTATAAAATATAAGTCACCATATGGAATATGAATATTGATAGTCAAAGTTAAAATACAAATAGAAATAAAATAAAATAATAAGGATTAAGTATTAATGTATACTTGCAACATCAGTTAAAATTTGCAGGACCAAAGATATAAGTATAAACCTGACTAAACATGTACATGAATCATTTAAGCTAAAACAAATATTTACTTTAAAAAAATATCTTCATATATATATATATATATATGATCAAGTGTTGCCTGCATATGTATTTCTAAACCAAATATCTTCACTTTCAAAACCAAAAGGATATAAGTAAACCTGACAAAACCTGTTTATAAATTATTTGAGTTAGAAACAATACCAGATAAAAACAAACATATCTAAAACATATATCTTCATTCATAAGCCATATAGCCTACTTGCAAAGTAAATACCTTTACATAAATATCTGTAGACAGTAAACATTTTAATAAGTATGCAAGCTAATTAAGATACAAACAAATATGTATAAATGAATAGCTTCATGCACAAGCCAAGTTGGCCTGCAAAATGATAGGCAACAAACAAATATCTTTATACATAGTACAATATAATTATAATAGGTAAACTAAGTAGGAAACCAAACATTAATTACTTTCATTTCAGCCCAATATTATATCAGTTCGAAATATTACAAATCCTTGCCTTGCAGTAATAAAGATCTGATCAACATAACTAACACAAAAGAATAGTATGTACATAAAGTATAAAGCTGCCAGTAAGTAAGATTGTGTCTATTTGTAACCTGTAAGAAAATATGCTAGGCTAGAACATAGTATAAATGTGACAACCCGCAAATCCGTACCCCTTGAATTAACACTATTCTACAGAAATTAACTCAAGTGGCACAGAAATACGAACCAATTTTGTTTAAGAAAGAGATAGAGGAAGGAGAAACTAAAACAATATCAGAATCTCACAGTCGCAGCGGAATAAAATATAATAGCAACTATATATCTTTACACAAAAATTGAAATCTATATCTGTTTATATACAACATATCATCAGAGTAACTCATACATCAATCATCACATAACAGACATACCATACAACATAGCAACGGATATATATATAGGTACATATAATACGTCTCGGACTCCAGCTCCTCTCCTGCTCCATAGCATCCTGACCTGAACAAATAATACTCGGTCTGACCCGAGCATTATAACGAAATAACACCCGAGTCAGTCTGGAATACCAGCTGATAATAATGCACACAATTGATTATTAAAGTTTCAAAAATCCTTTTGAAAACAAAAGCATCTCGTAAGACCACGCCACAAATAAACATGTCGGGTTTTTACCTTACGATAGCTAAAACACTTTTTATAGAAATCCTCTTATATTATAATAGGGTCTATTTACAAATACTTATAAAATAGCCGAAATTGTTACATTCATTAAATTCCAGCTACTAGCCACCGAAGTGGGTAATACAAACAAAACTCGTACAAGGCTCGTAGGGAAAATGGATTTCCAACAATGACTAGGCACTGGGGTACCACCTGTCACAGTACGTGGTCTAGATCACAGTACCGAGGACTACTCCCTTCGTCCCCTGCAACACAAGACCGGAATCACCTATGGGCAATTCCGAATAAGATCACCCCGCGGTTGGGATCAGCAACCGCACCACTAAGCCGAAATAAAAAGGAACCTCTAGACAGGGATGACCTTACTCTCCAGTGGGGGCTACCCACGAAGCCTTGCTGCATATCCCCTGATTTTCAGTCATTCCCGGTTGATGTGGCTTGAGGTTTAACGTTACCTTTAGAACGTTTCCACTTAGAATGCCCATCGTCCGCTGACGATGTCACGAAAGCATTCATCCATACAAGTCCGTCCCGGGTTCGAACGGAACCGAAGGCACTATTCCTACTACATCCATTTTGGAAATATCCTCAGGATTAGTAGCGACTAGCCCTTGCACTTCACTGCTCCATCTTCGACTCCGAAAACGTTTTATCGCACGAAAACGTACAAACCGGATCGAAGTGGTTTTCGAGAAATAAATCTCGATCCCGGTCTCTTCGAAACGATCATCGCATTTGTCCAATATTGATAGTCGGTGATTTAACTATCAATTAATATGCATAAACATCCATAGCATCCATCACACAATAAATAATTCCCAAATTATTTATTTATCTCAAATATCTTTTTAAAGATATATTACCAAATTTCCAAATCTCATTTGAAAACACTTTCCCAAAATTCTCCATTTACAAGGTAAATCCGTTACCATATATTTCCATTCGAAAATATCCAAGTTCAAAACAGTTTAGATTTAAAAACAGTTAAAAACATTTAAATTTAAAATATACTTTAAAATAGATAATTTACTACTAATTCTTTACTCAAAATAAAATTTCAAAATATTTAAAGTATAACTAATTATAAGATATAACTTAATTTAAAATAAGGTTTAGTTATACTATATATTAAAAATAGAGTTGTAAAAAGATTAACTCTTATTTCAATATACTTAAGTCAAAACTAGCTTTTAAAACAAATCCATTTGTAAACATAATTATTAAGATATTTATAAAATTTTCTATTACAAATTTATATATTATTACTTTAAAACAATAATTTCAAAACAGTCTTTAAAACTAATTTAATATTTTAAAACTTCCTTTTATAAAAATCAACTTAAAACTCGAACTCGGTTTTTCCCCGGAAAACTCATTTCCACTAAATCATCACAGAAATCCTTCCTTCGATTTCTGTCCAATTATCTCAATTTAGATTTATGGTTTTATAACATCAATTTATTTTCCCAAATTTCCAACTAATAACATTTATCTTTGATTATCATTCTAGATGTTACAAATTTTAATTTCCATTTTAAATAGATTTCAATTTTTTATCCTTTTAAAATTCATTATTTAACAATATCCTTTATCTCTCTAAAATTCAATTTACCTATTTATAAATTAATTATGGAATTAAAATTTACTCAGCAATATTCCAAATCTAACTTTATTTTAATTTCCAACTAATAGATTCCAATTTTCATATTCTTTAAATTTCTTATTTATCAATTTTCTTGGTTTCTTATGAAACCCAATTTAATTCCTTTATAATTAAAACTCCAATTTCTTTAAAATTATCATTCAGGATTTACAGTTTATCCAACAACACCACAATACAAATTAAATCCAAATTTATCAGTCACAATATAAACAGGCATCATTATCAATTATAAGAATAATTTCTACATGTGAGGAATCCTGTTGGATCCCTCCAACCTGTTTTCCCTGCATCCACAAATATTAGCACAACCATATATATATATCAATTCAATTTGATAATAATCAACATAAACAGCTAAACATCCAAACAAACAATTAATACTAACTGTCTACTTTACTAGTATCCAGATGTGAGTGAGAATAACTCACCTTGAGTTTCGGCGAGCGTTCGAAATTCAAATTAAATCGAACGACGTTCGATTTAACCTAAATTTCTACTTGCCCGGAATGATCCCGGATCTGTTCCACTGTGAAGTACTCTTATCAGCGATTCCGGCGCTATCAAATTC
Source organism: Allium cepa (assembly GCA_030765085.1). Taxonomy (NCBI): domain Eukaryota; kingdom Viridiplantae; phylum Streptophyta; class Magnoliopsida; order Asparagales; family Amaryllidaceae; genus Allium; species Allium cepa. Next base: position 63,430,989 of record CM060931.1, read on the forward strand.
GTCGAAATCTGATATCATATGAATTAGTTATTCGATTTTAAAGTTTGAATTAAAATTTAACAATTTTCTTTTATTAAATTACCAAAAACAACGTCTAGCCGTTCATCACTATGAAAAGGAACGGGCCGCATCTTCTTCATCTTCTTCTCGCGTTAACAGGTGAAAATGAACCCATCACTGCCATTTGATTTCTCCCAGTCACATCCACCAAACTCGTCCAGGAACCGATCAAAGACCAACAACGTGAAGCTCTTCGAGTGACACGCCAACGCCGGCCAACACGTCGAGCTCGGCTACCCTAGGCTCTGGGAATTCGCGTTCGAACCGAGCACGAACGGAGTCAACATTAGAGTGATTCTCTTCACTAAACCACATCTCAACCGTAGGATTCGTAGATCCCCTTGCGTTCTTCCATTTTGCAGTTGAAGATTTTCGAATTCGAGGCCTGGATCGAGAGAAAAGGAGAGGGAAAGCACGAGTAATATCGGCCATTAAACGTTAGGAGATGGCGGCCTGAACGAACTAGGGTTTTGGATTAAATGTTGAGATATATAAATGGTTTAATAATATTTAATTAATAAAATTCTCTTTTTAACCACTTATGCAAACGAACTCCAATTCTCGCGTTCCTACAGGCGATTCTAAGGTTTTTCCGCGTTCCGGACACAATGGAACAAGTTTCGTAAGCTAATTCAGTCGTATGCACGAGTTACGGAATAAAACGATCAATTTGAAATTAAACCGATTAAAACGATTTCGATGCGTTTCGAGCTGCCGGGGTCAAATGACAACTCCGATTGCTACGAAAATTGAAATCCGATAATAACTAACTATTACGGATCCAATGGAACTGGTTTCGTCGAATTCCGAGACTGTGCCCCGGAAGGCTATTTCAACTCGTCTATTAAATTAAGCGATTTTCGAAATTATCGAAATCACTCCAAATCTCCACCTTTAAAATTTTATTAATTTAACAATAATTCATATTGAATTTATAATCACATTAGAAATCATTCTGGCTCATTCTGGACTTAAATCGAATTAATTGCAATATTTAATAATATTAAATTCATTCCTAAATCAATATAAAATTCCAGTTAATAACTTATTACCTTTTAAATTCATCCAAAAATCCGATAATATCCATTATGTCCAATTGAACTTAAAAATACATTGGAAAACCATTTGTATAATTATTCACATCCAAATTCACCACTTATCTCAGATTTTGAATATTTTATTATTATTCTTTATTATTCAAAATCGAATGGAATCACTATATTTTAAAATTATAGTTATTTTATTGATTGCATCCGATTTCTCCCATTTCAAAATCAATCAAGAACCCACATTAAACATTTAAAACGAATTAAATGTTCAAATTTAATAGCTTAAAAATACGGGATGTTACATTCCTTCCCCCTTATAAAAATTTCGTCCCCGAAATTTGTATAAGGTAGAACATACCCTCAAACTCATCTACTTATCCCATTAGCTTAGTTAAAAGCTTATATACATTTCACAAAATCCTTTTTGCTCAATTCCAAACCCAATTGCTTTATTAACTCTAAAGCTTCAATTTTTAACTTATAACTTTCCAAGTTATTTAACTTTTCCCAAAACCCAAAAATTTTCTAACTCCCAAAATTTCCGGAAAATTTTGGCAGAGTCTCCCCTGTACGGAGGAGCTTCTGCGATATCGCAGGATACACAAATATATATACATCGGCCCACACGGCCGGAAACCAAAATATAACACAAGATATATATCTTTTCCAATTTTATTAGCGTAGGCGTACCTTTTAGTAATTTTAATAGCAAGTAGCTAATATATAATGCATATACGCGCTTCAAACCCTCTCGAACGCCTCGCATTCCTGCACTTACTCAACATACTCATTAGTTACAAGATCTGTGCATTTTAATCAACATTTTCCAATATAAAAGCAATCCAACATATCTATGGCATAATCCAAACCAAGCAAATTTCAAAATTTTACTAATATTAACCATCCTTTACCAACAATTCAAGATTTTAAATCACCTTTCAAATTGCTTATTCAAGTCCAACTTCATTTTAATTTCACTTGAATGATTTATACTCAAATCCACTATATACAATCCATATTTATTTCAACCAATTCATTGTTATTTAACATATAATAAACATGTGCTTCACTAACATCTTTCTATATCATTTCAATATCAAGTTTGATTCACAAACCAATTTCTTATTTCAGATTTTGAAGCATTTACATTTCTTTCATGCCTATGCCCATTCATATGCAAAATCACTATATTTGATTGCATTTATATATACAACTCTTAGAATTGGATTCTAATCCATATCAATTTATTCAAGAATCAATTCAATTGCATAATATCTCAATTCTTTCTTGCATACCAAATTTAGTTTCATTTTAATTTGACTTCACTTAATCAAATTCCAATTTATCCAAAACCAATTTAGTTGTTTAAACAACTCAATTCTAAATACATTCAAATATTCAAGTCATTCAAGCAAAACAATCGCCACTTAAGCTTATAACCATTTAAAATTAATTTCAACTTAGATTTATATTAATCTTACTCCATTACCAGGTTCACAACTCAAACATTTTTTTTTTCTTCTTTCCAATGTAATTGTTAAATTACATTTCCTTACATCTTTATTTCTTTAACCAATCCCAGTTTATATTAATATCATTTCATCCTGGATTATTTACATCTCTTATATCCATATCTCAATATTAATTAAAACCATTTCCACTTGCACTTCAACTTAATTACCCAAACAAAATTTATACAAGACAACATTATAAAGCTTAATCACAATTATTATTTAATTTGCTTAAATGCTTTCACAATATTTTCATTATCTTCTTATATCAACTTTATTTTATTTCCATTTGATTCTCATTCAATCAAATTTTCAATTCATATACACATTTAATGCTCTTTGTTTAGTTATCCAATCCATTTTAGATTTATTTTATTAACAAAGAGACCATTTAAATTATTCCACTCATTTGAATTTTACTTACAATTCAAATCATCATTAATACATTCAAATTCCATTATTCATTCGCCCTTCCCATAATTATTACCAAAATTAAATCCCAATTCAAACTGGATTTTATTTACCTTCAAATTTTGACTGATTATCAAATTCTATCCATATTAGTTTTCAATCCACTTTCTTAATTTACTCTGAATTCATTCATAATATCACCATTTTCCAATTATTTCATTTGGCACATTTAAATTTTCTACCTTTCCTTTTTACTCCTTTAAATAGAATCTAAATTTCTTTCAATATTATTTATTACACAACTGAAATTCAATTTCAATTTCATTACCAAACAAATCTTATTCTCCCCATACATAAGTTCAAGACTTATTTGCCACTTAAGAACATTCACATTTATGTTCTCATTTTGCTTCATTAGACTTTGCATTTCATTTATGGTCAAAGTTTGAATTTTCCACACCATTCCACTCTTCCATTAAATAAATTTGCAACTTTACTCCCATTCAAGAGTTTAAAGTGCTTACTTAAGTCCATTCTCATTTTATAATCTCCAATTTAAGTTACTTAATAACTTAAGAATGTGAATTCCTTAATGCAATTATAAGCAATTTACATTTCACCTTTTATATCCAATTCATTTAGATTGAATTCAATTTCAAATTCCCAATTTTAATTCTCCATATACAAGTTCAAACTTGTCTACTAACTGAAGTTCATTCACTTCTTTATATTCCCCTTATCTTATTCAATTCACATTCCCTTTGAGATCAGATTTGAATCTATCATACCATTTTCTATTCCCATTTGTGATTATAATTCCATTTCCATATATAAGTTCACCAACTTATTTATTTAAAAGCTTATAAAGATCTCTTTTAATCCATCTACATTTTATAATCAGAATTCCAAATTAAATTCAACTTTCCATTCATTTTTAATAATTTCATTTACCTCCATTTACTCAAGTCAAATTTTAATTTTATGACTAAAATTTCATTTTACTATCTTACTTAAATCAACTTCACCTTACAAGTTATGGTTGATTCATTTTACCTTCACATCTTTTTTTTTTTTTTAATTAAAATTTTCCATAATTCAATTTACCCGGTTTTATCTCAAAACCATTTTGAAATATATCAAATATATATCCATTTGGTATATCAATTCAAATCTCCATGTTTTCCAAACCAATTTGGTTGTACCCAAAACAATTTGTTCATATCCCAAAACAAATTTCCATTTTTTTTTTTTTTAAAATATCCAAACCAACTGTTATCCCCAATAAATCCAAACAATACCATAACCAATTACTAGGGAAGCAATCCATCACTTTAGAAACTCGAAAATGAATTCTAATGATGTGGCCAGCATCATCAGGATTATTTTCCAGCGACTGCAGTGAGTTCAATGCTTCTTACTTTCCCAAATTTATTTCAAAACAGTTGCCATTCAAAAATATTACCCAAAACAACATTCCATTATTGCCTTCAAACATATTGGAAAACATTCCCAAACTTTTATTTTCAATACATTTAAAATCCTTTCCAAAACTTCCGGGTTTTAAATTCTGGTTTAATTCAAATTTTAATTTCACTTCTTATTTGCAACATATTTAATTAATTCTATTTGGTTATAACCATTTCAATTTTACTATCCTAAATTCCTTATTTGCTTATATATATCATTTCAAATTTTAGATCATATTCAAGATTCTTACTAAATTATGGTATTAACAATCCAACAATCACCCAATATATAATAAGCTAGAAAATCATTTCTTTTATATTAAAATATAATTTTGGGTAAAATTATTTCATTTACCCACTTTAAAAACAATACTATGTCGGTTTATCTCGTTCAAGAGTTTAGAAACCCCTATCGATACGGTTGTACTTCCCGCACCGACCAGAATTCATAAACACTCAACCGATAAGTCAACATAGTAAAAAAACAATTTTATAAGCACTAACAAGTACGCTCTCATAGCTATTAATACACTCAACTCATTATAGAGTACTATCGACTCTATTAAATGAGTAATTACCCCACCAAAGCCTAGGTTGTCGCCAACCTAAGCTCTGATACCAAGTGTGACAACCCGCAAATCCGTACCCCTTGAATTAACACTATTCTACAGAAATTAACTCAAGTGGCACAGAAATACGAACCAATTTTGTTTAAGAAAGAGATAGAGGAAGGAGAAACTAAAACAATATCAGAATCTCACAGTCGCAGCGGAATAAAATATAATAGCAACTATATATCTTTACACAAAAATTGAAATCTATATCTGTTTATATACAACATATCATCAGAGTAACTCATACATCAATCATCACATAACAGACATACCATACAACATAGCAACGGATATATATATAGGTACATATAATACGTCTCGGACTCCAGCTCCTCTCCTGCTCCATAGCATCCTGACCTGAACAAATAATACTCGGTCTGACCCGAGCATTATAACGAAATAACACCCGAGTCAGTCTGGAATACCAGCTGATAATAATGCACACAATTGATTATTAAAGTTTCAAAAATCCTTTTGAAAACAAAAGCATCTCGTAAGACCACGCCACAAATAAACATGTCGGGTTTTTACCTTACGATAGCTAAAACACTTTTTATAGAAATCCTCTTATATTATAATAGGGTCTATTTACAAATACTTATAAAATAGCCGAAATTGTTACATTCATTAAATTCCAGCTACTAGCCACCGAAGTGGGTAATACAAACAAAACTCGTACAAGGCTCGTAGGGAAAATGGATTTCCAACAATGACTAGGCACTGGGGTACCACCTGTCACAGTACGTGGTCTAGATCACAGTACCGAGGACTACTCCCTTCGTCCCCTGCAACACAAGACCGGAATCACCTATGGGCAATTCCGAATAAGATCACCCCGCGGTTGGGATCAGCAACCGCACCACTAAGCCGAAATAAAAAGGAACCTCTAGACAGGGATGACCTTACTCTCCAGTGGGGGCTACCCACGAAGCCTTGCTGCATATCCCCTGATTTTCAGTCATTCCCGGTTGATGTGGCTTGAGGTTTAACGTTACCTTTAGAACGTTTCCACTTAGAATGCCCATCGTCCGCTGACGATGTCACGAAAGCATTCATCCATACAAGTCCGTCCCGGGTTCGAACGGAACCGAAGGCACTATTCCTACTACATCCATTTTGGAAATATCCTCAGGATTAGTAGCGACTAGCCCTTGCACTTCACTGCTCCATCTTCGACTCCGAAAACGTTTTATCGCACGAAAACGTACAAACCGGATCGAAGTGGTTTTCGAGAAATAAATCTCGATCCCGGTCTCTTCGAAACGATCATCGCATTTGTCCAATATTGATAGTCGGTGATTTAACTATCAATTAATATGCATAAACATCCATAGCATCCATCACACAATAAATAATTCCCAAATTATTTATTTATCTCAAATATCTTTTTAAAGATATATTACCAAATTTCCAAATCTCATTTGAAAACACTTTCCCAAAATTCTCCATTTACAAGGTAAATCCGTTACCATATATTTCCATTCGAAAATATCCAAGTTCAAAACAGTTTAGATTTAAAAACAGTTAAAAACATTTAAATTTAAAATATACTTTAAAATAGATAATTTACTACTAATTCTTTACTCAAAATAAAATTTCAAAATATTTAAAGTATAACTAATTATAAGATATAACTTAATTTAAAATAAGGTTTAGTTATACTATATATTAAAAATAGAGTTGTAAAAAGATTAACTCTTATTTCAATATACTTAAGTCAAAACTAGCTTTTAAAACAAATCCATTTGTAAACATAATTATTAAGATATTTATAAAATTTTCTATTACAAATTTATATATTATTACTTTAAAACAATAATTTCAAAACAGTCTTTAAAACTAATTTAATATTTTAAAACTTCCTTTTATAAAAATCAACTTAAAACTCGAACTCGGTTTTTCCCCGGAAAACTCATTTCCACTAAATCATCACAGAAATCCTTCCTTCGATTTCTGTCCAATTATCTCAATTTAGATTTATGGTTTTATAACATCAATTTATTTTCCCAAATTTCCAACTAATAACATTTATCTTTGATTATCATTCTAGATGTTACAAATTTTAATTTCCATTTTAAATAGATTTCAATTTTTTATCCTTTTAAAATTCATTATTTAACAATATCCTTTATCTCTCTAAAATTCAATTTACCTATTTATAAATTAATTATGGAATTAAAATTTACTCAGCAATATTCCAAATCTAACTTTATTTTAATTTCCAACTAATAGATTCCAATTTTCATATTCTTTAAATTTCTTATTTATCAATTTTCTTGGTTTCTTATGAAACCCAATTTAATTCCTTTATAATTAAAACTCCAATTTCTTTAAAATTATCATTCAGGATTTACAGTTTATCCAACAACACCACAATACAAATTAAATCCAAATTTATCAGTCACAATATAAACAGCCATCATTATCAATTATAAGAATAATTTCTACATGTGAGGAATCCTGTTGGATCCCTCCAACCTGTTTTCCCTGCATCCACAAATATTAGCACAACCATATATATATATCAATTCAATTTGATAATAATCAACATAAACAGCTAAACATCCAAACAAACAATTAATACTAACTGTCTACTTTACTAGTATCCAGATGTGAGTGAGAATAACTCACCTTGAGTTTCGGCGAGCGTTCGAAATTCAAATTAAATCGAACGACGTTCGATTTAACCTAAATTTCTACTTGCCCGGAATGATCCCGGATCTGTTCCACTGTGAAGTACTCTTATCAGCGATTCCGGCGCTATCAAATTCGTCGAAATCTGATATCATATGAATTAGTTATTCGATTTTAAAGTTTGAATTAAAATTTAACAATTTTCTTTTATTAAATTACCAAAAACAACGTCTAGCCGTTCATCACTATGAAAAGGAACGGGCCGCATCTTCTTCATCTTCTTCTCGCGTTAACAGGTGAAAATGAACCCATCACTGCCATTTGATTTCTCCCAGTCACATCCACCAAACTCGTCCAGGAACCGATCAAAGACCAACAACGTGAAGCTCTTCGAGTGACACGCCAACGCCGGCCAACACGTCGAGCTCGGCTACCCTAGGCTCTGGGAATTCGCGTTCGAACCGAGCACGAACGGAGTCAACATTAGAGTGATTCTCTTCACTAAACCACATCTCAACCGTAGGATTCGTAGATCCCCTTGCGTTCTTCCATTTTGCAGTTGAAGATTTTCGAATTCGAGGCCTGGATCGAGAGAAAAGGAGAGGGAAAGCACGAGTAATATCGGCCATTAAACGTTAGGAGATGGCGGCCTGAACGAACTAGGGTTTTGGATTAAATGTTGAGATATATAAATGGTTTAATAATATTTAATTAATAAAATTCTCTTTTTAACCACTTATGCAAACGAACTCCAATTCTCGCGTTCCTACAGGCGATTCTAAGGTTTTTCCGCGTTCCGGACACAATGGAACAAGTTTCGTAAGCTAATTCAGTCGTATGCACGAGTTACGGAATAAAACGATCAATTTGAAATTAAACCGATTAAAACGATTTCGATGCGTTTCGAGCTGCCGGGGTCAAATGACAACTCCGATTGCTACGAAAATTGAAATCCGATAATAACTAACTATTACGGATCCAATGGAACTGGTTTCGTCGAATTCCGAGACTGTGCCCCGGAAGGCTATTTCAACTCGTCTATTAAATTAAGCGATTTTCGAAATTATCGAAATCACTCCAAATCTCCACCTTTAAAATTTTATTAATTTAACAATAATTCATATTGAATTTATAATCACATTAGAAATCATTCTGGCTCATTCTGGACTTAAATCGAATTAATTGCAATATTTAATAATATTAAATTCATTCCTAAATCAATATAAAATTCCAGTTAATAACTTATTACCTTTTAAATTCATCCAAAAATCCGATAATATCCATTATGTCCAATTGAACTTAAAAATACATTGGAAAACCATTTGTATAATTATTCACATCCAAATTCACCACTTATCTCAGATTTTGAATATTTTATTATTATTCTTTATTATTCAAAATCGAATGGAATCACTATATTTTAAAATTATAGTTATTTTATTGATTGCATCCGATTTCTCCCATTTCAAAATCAATCAAGAACCCACATTAAACATTTAAAACGAATTAAATGTTCAAATTTAATAGCTTAAAAATACGGGATGTTACAATAAATAAATATCTATGAACATAAAAGCAAAAGTGAGATAAGTATAAAAACAAAACAGGCTTGTATATGTGTAACCTGTAAATAATTATGTAAGGCAAGTAAATGAAAATTTATGTACTAATAAGATAAAGTTGTAGACATTAAGTACATTAGCATTAAATGTTTTATCATCTCAGCCTACTATTTGGTCTATGCTAATATTTGCAAATCTCATAGTTCAGGAGGCAAAATCTGGTCAGTACAAAACAAAATAAAGAAAATAACAGCACCAGTTAATACCTTCCCAGACTACAATTGTTTCTCTTATATATGTGTATTCATCTTTTATTAGTTCGTTCAGTAAGCCATAGTAAACCAGAGGAAACAAAAAGAAGGAAATAGGAAGTAAAATCAAAATTTAATTCAAAACAAAAACAGGGAAGAGCACAGGCAGTTTCAACTAAAGATTTTCAAGAAAACAGAAATGGTTCTTTGTTCAACAGTATTTTGCAGGTGAGTAAACACAATTTTAAAAGATTCAAGTTGATTAAAATCAGTTCAAATTTCATTGATAACTTGATTTGTGTATGCTTCAGTTTGCATATGATTGTATGATGTTCTGTGTTTTTCTGTAGTTGGCACAGGTTGCATACTTTGTGCAAAAGCTCAACAATATATATATAAATATTCAGACGAATAAAGATATTAACCAGGAAATAATAAAATGTTGTGTACCTGAGAATTTGTAACGACCCGCTATTTTGGACTATTCGCATCCGCACACGTCGGACTTGAATAATTCAAAATACCGAATTGTTAATTTAAAATTTGGCAAACTCAGATATACAGTAAATAAAAAATCACAGAATCACAGACACAGAGTAATAATATGCAGCGGAAGTAAAAGAGATAGTAGTTCATGAAGCTACTATATAAATATATAAGATACATCAGAGTTTACAACAGAAGAGTAACACGATACATCAGATACAAATCAAAATACATCACTGAAATCATAGAATACTGTAAGCAGAACAGATGGCTGGCTCTTCAAGCAAAGCTCCAACTCCAAAGGTGAGTCTCGAAAGCTGAACCACTCAGTCTGACCCGAGCGTAAAGCAAACACAAAACACTCGAGTCAGGATTAATATTCTCATATCAATAAATCCAACTCAAGTGAAATAGCAATTGAAATACATGTAACTTAAAGGATGTTGGAATCACCATCCTCTAAGGATCCGTTAAACTATCTACTATGTAGTAGTGTAAGCTAAATAGATAATGTCTATCAGTAATATAAAGTATCAAAATAGTGTTAAGGCGTTACCATTATCCCCCTTAACACATTTTTATATAAATGTCATAGTCTATACAGCACTGTAAACTCCACCGTAAACTGGTGGGATATCAGGGAGTACTCCATAGGTATAACACAAATCAAATTCGTAGTGGTCGCGTATATAGGGATACAAGTATGACAAGGCACATGAGGCAATACCCAAGGTAGTGAAACTACCATTCGCCTGATCCGGACTGGTGAGAATGCATCGCCGCAGCGATCGCAACACCGCGAAACAACACTCCTGAAATTCCGAGGGTGCACCAATCAATCACAAGTAATGAGTAGTAGTTACGAAGAAGTGTGTTCGCTCGAGGTGGCTAACCTCCTTTGGCCCGGCACGGCTCCTGATTTTAGTCATTTCCAATTTGACACAAGTGTCAAGGCTATCCATTATCGTTCTCTTCCTTCAGTCAACACGTACATCATTCCAACCACTTCATTCTGGATCATCACTCCGCGTATAGTTATTAAAGTGGTTTTTGGTTTAGATAGAGAGTATATCCATAACCGATTCCGGTTTCTTTAATAACTTCCGTATTATTACACCGATTGGTCGTTTAATAAATTTCAAAACCAAATCAATTTCAATTTCAATTAGAATTTATAATCAACATTTCATTCGTCTTTCGAAGTCGATTTCCATAATTTACGTTTCAAAACTTCCAAATAACCATTTCAAAGTCTTACTATTCAATTTCAACTTTTATTTAAACAATCCAAATATTGATTCAGGTTCGTATATAAGTTTCGTTCCGAAAATCATTTAAATAGTTTAATTTTCATTCAAATCAATTTAAGTTCATTTATCGATTTCATCCAATATTCGTTAAGTTAAATCTATCCTTCGAAACAATTTCTATTTAAATTCTGATTCATTAAATCCATTTCTTAAGTTCAATTCCCTTATCTCAAAACCTACAAATTTAATTAAATTAAATTCGTCAAATCAAATTCTTTAAAATTACAAGTCTTACGTTAATTTCAATAAATCACACTCATTTCAATAAATCACATTTTATTTCTTGTTAAAGAAATTCAATTTCCACTTATTTATTGACTTCGTTACGAAATTTCAAACTCAATTAATAAAGAACTAAATTTCACATAATCGAGAAGTTTCAATTTCACTTATTAACTTACTTAAATAATTTTTCCAAGCTCTAATAAATAAAGAAACTCAATTTCATTTATTAACGAAGTTCAAATACACTTATTCAAAAGTTCAATTTCTCTTATCAAAGAATTCAATTTTTATTCAATTATCAAATAATTAAATCTCATTCAATTATTAAATAATTTCAATCTTAATTATTAATAATTTCAAAACTTAATAATTACAAACTTGATTATAAATTCAAACTTAATTATTAATTCATTTCCACTTAATTACGAATTCAAACTTAATTATCAAATCATTCCAACTTAATTATAAATTCAACTTAATAATTTCAAACTTAATTATAATTTCAAATTCAGTTATTAAATGATTTCCAACTTAATAATTTCCAAAACTCAATTATTACTAATTCCTAATTATTTATTAATAATTCCAAATTTAATTATTAAATAATTAAATTTCAAACAACGTGTTTTCATCAATTACTATGTTAACATTTGTTTCAGATTTCGATCTTTACATTTTCCCTTTTAAAAAAAAATCAAATTTCAACTTCATTTCAAAACTTATTCTTTGCTCGAATAAAATCACTATTTTATTTTTAAATCAAATTATTGACCAATCAGATTTCATTTAATTCTCTATCCTAAGTCAAGTTCATTTTAGGTATTTATCATTTCAACCCGATTCCAATCCAATTCAAAAATCAAAGCATAGCAAAGGGAACTTGCAGTGTGATAACTGGGATGGTGTCAAAGTAAATAAACAAACAATAACAACAATCAATAGCAATCCAATAATTAATTCAATAATCCCAAAATAATCGTATTAGTTCGCAATGTTGTTTGTGCGAATTAATATAATTATATCTAGAATCTACACTATCATTTCATGTAGATTAAAGATTATTACATTACGGTTTTTCACTTGTCGTTCAATTTCAATTTTATACTACAATAATTAATCCAATATACGTTCAAAGGTTCAAAATCTAATTTATCAAATTCTACGTGTCAATTAACTTAACAATTAAAAGGGTCATATTATTCAAATTAACTAATCAAATTCGACACATATGTCAATTTACAATTTTAAACTATCCTACGTCAAATTCAATTGCATAATATTTATCACTTTATACATTACAATTTACATCCAATATTAACAGCAAACAATCAATCAATTATCAACCAAACTGGATTATTATTGCATACATAACAGATAACGGTGTCAGATGTCAAAGGTGAACTGATACATAAATAACAGTGCAATAAATAACAGCATATATTTCAATTGTCGTTCCAAATAAAATCAGATTTAATAAATAAAAGAATATTAATCGTGACCGATTGCTCACCTTTCGGGGCTAGAGACGAACGATAATATGATGAATTACGAATCCAAGCACGAATTCCAAAGTAACGCTAGATGGACATGATTCGATGAGGAAAATAAGCACGACGGACAAAGCTGATAAAGGGGAAAATTTTTGGGAAATAATCAGAATCATTGATATAAATGAAACGAAATATAAGATATATTATATATTTTTGAAAAAAAAAATCAATTTTAAAACATATACTTAAAATAAAGTCTTTATATAAAAAAAATCAAAATTTAACATTTCCTTCAAAAATTCTTCTCTAATACGCATTTAATCAAAATACTTATATATATGAAGTTATTATAAAAATCTATATTTAAAATATTACCATGCATTCAAATAAATGCCTTAAACAAATAATATACTTACTGAACATATTATAGATTTACAAAAGAGGGAAACAAACTACAGCTAAACATAGTTAAATATACAGACCTCATAAGTACCATATAGGATGTAAATACTATAGCATGTACAACAGAAATATTTATAATATATACACACACACACTATTATTATCAAAAAAAAAAATCTTTTTTAATACAACATGACATCTACAAACCAGAGACTTACAATACTTACAAATACATATATACTTGTACGCTATTGATATACAAACAGATAGTTTAAAATATGTATAATTTTATATATATACCCATAAATGTATATTCAAACACATGTACATATAGCACTGCGACACATCTATATAATAGACTTTTGTAAAATAATATAGTTTACATATATACAACATAAAGTAAACAAACGAACTATTGTGCATATATATATATGTGTGTACTTAAACAATAGACAAACTGATATTAACATAAAGTGAAAACAAAACATATATATATAATCTATACTTATATAAACTAGCATATATATACACAATAGTAACTTAAAATATATGTATATATATAGCATGTAGTTACTAATAACTTATACAAACTCATCAGAAACTTTAAGGCAAAACATAAAATATACATACATATATATCACTATTTTCATATCCGAAAACCAATCCACATATCTTGATATATAAACTGATATATGACATATATCTACGACAGTAACATACATAGATTAATATAACTAAATATTTGTATAGATATTTTTGCATACCCAAATATGTGGTTACTTGCACCTACATCTAAACGGCATCATACGGTGGCCGGCGTGGGTGCCTACGAGAGAAGAAGGGGTCGAAGTGCATGGTGGTTGTCCATTTGATACGGCAAGGGTGAAGGGACGGCTACGTTGTCGAAGAGAATGGAAGAGGCTACGGGAAAGTGAAGTCGTTGCTTGGATTTTCCGATGGTAGGAGAGCTTATGGGTTTGGCCGATGTGGCGAGGAGGAGGTAGCACGGCCAGGGCTGGAGGTCGGCGTTTGGTGGGGAAGATGGCGCGTGCATTTCTGGTGGCTGAGGGGTGGAGTGGTCTAGGTTGTTGTGTGTGGTGAATAATTTGATGAGGTTGGGTTATCATATTTCATTTGCAGTTGTGAAGAAAATGAGAAGATGTAAAGAGAAGTGAGAGAGTGAAGGAAAAATGAACAGCAGAATTAATGTGAACCAAGTTTGAAATGAAAATGTATAACCAAAAGTCCAACGTAGATCTCAAGGAATAATTAATTTTCACCCTGAAAGATGAATAGACATAGGAAACGAAGGGACTAAGAACCGAAAGGACACAAAAACGTGTACCGATATGATTACCGCTTCCGTAGCTTTTGCCGAGTAATGGACTCCGAAATTTACAATTGAATATACCGTAGAGATCATCATGACGAGACGATCAAAACGGTATAGAAATATCAGCGGTACGATTAAATTATAAAAATTCGAAATTTTGTACTACGAAAAGTGCAAGAAAATCGCAGAAAAATAAGATCGACAGAGCTAAAGATGTCCGAATTTGGAAAATGACAAACAGACAACTTGCTCAAAAGATGTTTTAGAATTTTTCTATGTAAAAATATTTTGGTTTTGAAAACGTTTTATTTTCATCGTTTTTAACTGATTAAATTGAAGTAAATTTACGCACGAAATAAACTTTCATATTTTCGGACGAAAATTTACCAGTTGTTATGTTTAACTATACGCATTCCAAATATCAAGTTTCCGTTGCGAAATTTTATTGTTTATTTTTATTTAACGAAAATTTTCATTTAACGCAAAACACACGTTTCTTATGTTAAAATTATTAATTTGGTTTCTGTTATTGGTTACGACTATTTCATATTATTATATTACGTTTTAATATGTATTACATTATTGGTCTTATCGAAATTGGTCGTCTACGAATTTGGTTTTGGATTTGTAACATATATACAAAGAGATTTCCATTTAATAATCGTAAAATTTTATTTCTATCGGATTTTTATTTAAAATTTTATTTAATTTAGTAATTTAAAAGCGTTAAAATACAGGTCATTACAGAATTAACTTCACAAACATGAGTTCCAGTGTTGGATGTATCAGTACTTGCTTTCTTGTATCTCACAATTGTCTGTTTCACACTGCACTCGTTTTTTTCGACATTTGATTATTTCATGTCTTTCAGTCAGAGAATTTTTAGAGAAGATCATATCTAGCATGAGCTTTCACTTCCAATATTAATTTAAGTTAGCAGAAAGGTTGAAAAGAAACTATCTACTTGGTTCAGTTGATTATGTTTCATAACATAATTTTTTTAACTATATGTCAGAACCACACAAGAAATAAATGATACATCCTTGAATTTTCTTTGTATTTCAGCCAAAAGCAAGATAGGTGATATATCGGTAACTTTTAATTTTATTAATCTGTTACAAGTAACAAAAAAAATAATGATAACGAAAAAAAATAAAAATAAACGTTGTGCTGTAGAGCACAAAATTGCTCATAGAGAAACTTCATAATTGAGTGTAGTTTGGTTAGACAAAAGGTTAACCTTGTACTAGGATTTTTAGACTTTTTTGTTATCCTATCTTTTATAACAACAATTAGTGAAGAACCATCTTTATAAAGTATATCACTGTAACAATGATATACAGGCAATTAAGTGGTAATTGATGAAATTCAAGATTATATTTTGAATTCTTACTGAAATTGATGATTTCTAAAACAAAAAGGAAGGTTTGTAGTGCATAAATTCAAGAGCAGCTCGATGTTGAATAAAAATTGAATTTTTATCAAATTCGCGAAATTGAATCAATATTGAATGTTGAAATTCGAATTGAAGCAAGTATAAATGTTTGTGATCTCAAGAAAAATATACAATGATTTTTCCATTGTATAAAATTTGGATACGAGATCATCATAGGGTTTTACTTTATGTTTGCGTACATGTCAGTAAGTTGTGGGGTTCGACTCCTACACACGATCGAGTGGTTCGATGCTTAAGTGGAGGACTGCTGGGGATGTTGACGGGGTGTGGACGAGTTTTCGTCACCTCCGGTGGACCGTGCTTTGGTGGCCAGGCGATTTGTTTCAGAGAGGTTGTACGCTATTTCGTTCGAACTGCATTTTTTTCGAAATAAATTTTTTAATAGTAATTTGAGTTTAATTTTCCAATGTTCGTGCTAATTGGGATTTGCCTGAAGCATTGATAGTTCGCCAGAGCCACGTGCACCGCCGTGCACGTGTACGGCAAGCGACGTTGGTGTTAGGATCGATGCGGCCAGTGACTCGAGTTGTACACGAGCTTCTTGGTGTTTTTCTTCGAGTTTGATTCGAGTTGAGTGCGTATACATGTTTACAGTTGTTTTAAATTTTATCCAAGTTAAGCTTAAACTTCAGGAAATTGGAAGAAAGGGGAGAAGAAGAAGGAGTGGAAAGGACTCGCGTGATTGAGGTGTTTAACTCGAAGAGTTGTGCGAGTTTTATCAGGGAAGATCTCGGGTTCTTTGCTAACTGAAGTGTAAGGTTAATAAAGGTGGTTGGTGAATAAAGGTTTCAGCAAATTATCACAGTAAACTGAATAAAGGTTTAAAATTTAAGTTAAACTTAATTCAAGTTTAATTATCCTAGTTAAAGTTTAACAACAGTTTAACTCGTAATTAATTATTTAAATTAACTAATTACTTTAGTTAAGACTTAACCATGTTTTAAAACCTTGCTAATATTTTAATTAAGTAATAAATTAAGTAAATTAACAAATAATGTTGTAGTTAGCAATATAATTGATTTCAAACTTTAAGAAGACTTTAAATGTTAATTAAGTAATTAATCAATATTAATTGTTTGTGTTCCAAAGTATTTAAGAATAATTATTTTTAAATTGTAATTAGTAATGTATTATAAGAAATAAATGAAATTGTAATTAACCACTTATGCTACTTAACAAACGATTAATGGTTAATTAATCAAGTGATTTAATTAAGAATTAAGAAAGTAATTAGCAGTAAATAAATAGGTAATACATTTTATTTAGGTTGTTAATTAGTAATTAAGAAATAATTACTTAAGTAGCTGAAGCTAAATAACTTGATTAAGAAGTAATTAATTAAATAGTGTGAACAAAGTAATAAAGTAATAAAGTAATTAAAACATAAATATTAATTAAGAAATGATTTATTGATTAAATAATTTGAAATGAAATAAGTGATTAATTGATAATTAATGATTAATTAAACAGGGTTAAGAGATTAACTCTCAAGCAATTAAATTAATCACAATAAGAATTTAAGATGATTGCTTGTGGATGTTGTATATGTAAAATATTTGTTTGTGATGTTTATTGATGAGATTCTGTGATGCTCTCTGATGTGCTTTAATATATACATGGCAATTGTGTATGATTTTTTTTCTGTAATTATTATATGAATTCAAACATTGAATTAAATTGTTTAAGTTAATTATATAACTTGGCCTTTAAAATGGCGTTTGGATTTCGATGAGACCGGGATCGGGTGTCAATTTGATATTCCGAAAACCACATCGATCCAAATTAAACGATAGGTCGTGAATTCTCAAATGAAGATCGAGATGACGTTTTCTAAATGCAAGGGTTATCGTCGGTGACTCTGAGGGTGATTCCAAAATGAGTGTAGCGAGATAATGCCTTCGGTTTCGTTCGAACGCGGAACGAACTTGTATGGATTGAATGCTTTCAACACATCGTCAGGAGGACGATGAGCATTCTAAGAAATATGTCCTGTAAAGGTAATCGCAGCCTCAAGCCTCATCAACCGGGAATGGCTAAAACAGGGGAGGTGCAGCAAGGTTAGGTGGTTCATGCCCAAGCAGGACGAGATATACCCCTGTCTAGATGTCCCTTTTATTTCGGCTGTGTGGGCGGTTGGATATGCGTTGTTCAGTAAGGAATGGTTCCGGCCTTGTGTTGCAGGGGAGTTAGGGTGGCTCCTCGGTACGGTGATCTAGGCCACGTACTGTGACGGGCAGTACCCTAGTAGCCATGCCATTGTATGGGATCCAATTTCCAATAAGCACCGTACGTTTTGATTGTGCCCAACTACGTTGAAATGTGAGATGTAAGCATTTCAGCTATTTCTGTATTTTACTTGGAAACCCTAGACACTATTATAATATCAATGAATTTACTATAAAATGTTTTGGTTAGTGTAAGGTAAAAACTTACCCATATTTATTTGTGGGGAGTCTTACCTGATACCTTTATTTTTAAATGTTATTTCAAAGTTAAACAATTTAAGCCGTTTACTCATACCAGACCCATTTCTGACCCAGAGTTTATATTTTGTTTTCATAAACTCTTGGGTACTCAAATTTTTATGAGTATCCAAGTGATAGGTTTTTGACTTTGATGTCTGGAGGAGCTTGGAGAAGGAGTCCAGACGCGCGTGTGTGTGTGTGTGTGTGTGTGTGTGTGTGTGTGTGTGTATCCAGTTCCGCTGAGTAGTTGATTTATGCTATATCTCTGATGTATATAGAGACTGATGTATGTATGACTGTCATGTATGATATTGTATAGCTCTGATATATGTAAACTATGTAATAGTTATGTGAAATATTATATTTTGTTCCGTTCCGCTGTGAGATTCTGATGTTTTGTTCTTTCTTTTCTATTCTTCTCTATTTCTTTCCCTTTCTTTCTTAATGATGATACGTCTTTCGGGTAGTATAAGGGCGGGTCGTCACAATAACAAATAATAACAGTTTGCAAAAGAATTCTGTATCTGTCAAAATACCTTTATAATACATCAAAGTTACACATATTTACAGACACTGGATATACACAATCTTCATATCTCAGATATACAACAATGTAATACAACGGAAACACTCCATACATTCTTGCCATCCAGCACGCCTCCTGATCTCCAGAACGTTCTTACTTGAAAATCTGTAATACTCGGTCTGACCCGAGCATTACATCAAAGTAACACCCGAGTCAGGCTGGAAACCAGCATGAGTAAACCCATCTAACATCGAATACAAAGCATGCAACTTATATAAAACCCGGGGTAACTCGTATCAATTTACAAATTCATAATTTGTTGTAAACATCACTTATTTCACACATCACTTTTCCAAGTACCAAAATTTAGATTAAATAGTCCAATTCACTTAAATCATTTCATTCCAGCCTATTTATTTCACATATCAATCTATAAAAATTCGAAGTGGTTTTGGGTATTTTCTAATACCCGACCCCGGTCCCTTCGAGTCTCATTCAAGGCATCCAATACCCTTCAATCATCTATAAGCAAACTTGATCACTTCCTAAATTAATTTAATCAATTCTAATTGAATTACTAACCTCAATCACTTAGATTCCTTTACTTAACATTAATTAATTTCAAATCAATTAATTAATCATCCCTTAATTATTCATCTTAATTAATCACCCTGGATTAATTATCCTTCAATTACATTCAAGTAGTTATCTTTAATTAATTGCAAAAATTAATTATTCTTAACAAAAATCAATAATTAATCTTTAATTACTTCACAAATTAATTAACTATGTTAATTACATTAATCCTTAATTACTTATATTAATTATTTTCTCATAAATTACTTATTATTGATTAATTAATCTTAATTAATCAATCTTTAATTACATCATTGATTATATAAATTAATGATTTCTAATTACATTTCAATTTATCCTAATCTAATTTAATTACATTAAATAATTAGTCATTAATTAAACCACAAATATTAATCACTCTTGATTTATCTCAACCTGTAATTATCTACCTTTTTATTTACTTCATTAAATAAATTAATTACTCCTTAATTAATTATCTTAATTAATCTCTTGATTAATTACACGAATTAATTATACCCAATTTACTTCTATTAACAAACCATCATTCAACTAATTACATCCAGTAATTATTTATTAGTTACTTCCCTACGTAATTATATTTTATTAATTACATTAGGTAATTACCTATCAAACCACCTAATTTATTCTATTTATATTTTAGAACCCCAAATTATAAATATCGATTCATAACACAGCACAATTTAATTTCCAAATTAATCTTTCATAGTATATAAATAAAATGCATCATCAATTATGAAAATAATTTCTGTATTGTAAGGAATCCAGTTGGATCCCTCCAACCTGTTTCCCTGTATCCACAGATGTTAGCACAATACCAATTCCACTTCGAGGTTACATATCGCGATATATGGGATTTATATATTATCATCCACTATTATGCGGCACATACGGTCTCATCCGCTATAAAATGTGGGAAATCAATCACTCCAATATATACTATATACTACTCTATATAATATAGCACATCAAATCAATTCAATCATCCAACCAATTATTTATATTTAACCATTTAAATTTAAATAGCAACCAGATGAGTGAGATTAACTCACCTTTGATTTTTGTTTGGCATTCCATTCCAATCTTGACTGATTTTCATGGCTTCTGACCTTGTAACAACCGTTTTACCATTTACACATGTTAGGAAAAATCCAATAATTTATTTAACAATAAATATTTAAATTTACATTCTTTTAAATAAATATTAATCTAATATATTTATTTATTTATTTAGTTTGCAACCGATAATTAGTTTCATTAACTACAAAGATATACTTTACTGTAAAACTTTTGAGATTCGAGTTCACTGTAAATTTTCGAATTCTTGTTCTACCTTTACATTAAACAAGCAGGTTGGTATACTTGTATTTTTAATTGTTTCTGTACATATCACTATTCCAAATTTAAATAGGAAAAACAAAATGAATACCTCAGATGTGTATAGGAACAATCGTTGCTCAAGAACTCAATCCACGACCTAACTGCCTCCGGTCATCATAACCAAGACGAAGTCTGGCTTCACGACCCATCTTCGCAACCTAATCTCTGAGATTACACCACTATCGGCCCCGCAATTATCCAAACACCACGACGCTTCCGCAAATCGCACCACTTCTCACGCTTGGCCTAATCATCGAGCTCGAATTTGAGGTTGCGCTGAAACCCCAAATCGCGAGCCTCGCAATCCCAGAACTCAACTACTGCTGGCCACGAAAGCACCCTAAGCGCCAGCCCATCTTCGTGCACGCAAAACCCTTGCCTCGCCATCGCGAACGACTCACCAGGTCGTCGCTTCATTCGAGAACGCGAAATCAATTTTCCATCTTTTTTTTATATATAACGAATTCAATTCGAATTCGTATCCAAGAAGAGGGATTTAGGAAGCAGCATCGAACTAGGAGGTAACTGAAAAGGTACTCGAGATTTTATAATGAAAGTATCGATTTTTTTAGCTGAAGAGAAGAAGGAGGAAGGAGGCTTGACTTCATTTTTTTTTCTTTTTTCTTTTGATCTTTTCTCGCGCATTTTAAAAGGAAGGGAGAGGACAAGATATGATGGTAGCGTATTAGGAAAGACAAAGGAAATGCGTACGTTTTAGCCTATAGAAAGGTGGTCGTGATATGATTTTGATCACATATATATATATATATATATATATATATATATATATATATATATATATATATATAATTTAAATCGTCTCGATAAAACCAACTTCCAATCTCGAACTCCTATCAAGGCGTGCTACTAGGCATTCATAATGTAATACCACTATTTCGAATGCAATGGGAAAGGCTTCGAGTCCTAATTCGATCGTATGGAGAAGATAGCTTTTTGAATCCAGTTCTTATATTAAATTTTCGATATAAATTTCAGCGCGTTTATATATCATACGCTCACACAACAAATCCAAACATTACGAAAATTGAAATCCGATAATAATACAATATTACGGATCCAATGGAACTGTTTTCGTCGAAATCTGAGACTATGCCTCGGAAGGCTATTTTTAAATATCATTTTAAACGATAAAATTTTAAAACTTAACAAAGCACTCCCAAATTCAATTTTAAAAGCTTATAGTATCTTCAGAACTATCAATATAAATTTCATAAGCCTTCAAATTATTTTTAACAAGCTAAAAATTCTAGATTTCATATTTTACCAAATTTCCAGTAGTTTAATTCAAAATTAAATTATCCAGTGAATGGTGATATTTGGAATTCAAGTTAAAATTAACCTTTCAAATATTTAAAATCAACTAAATATTCTAATTTCAAGTGCTTAAAAATTTCGGGTCGTCACAGCTGGAGTTATACTTGAAATCGTGGAAGGTCGATCCATATGTTGTGCTTTGAAATTTGATTTCCATGCAACTAATAATGAGGCCGAGTATGAAGCTTTACTTGCCAGACTCTAACTTTCCATAGACTTGAGAATTATTCTTTTGGAGATTTACAACGACTCGTAATTGGTCATATGTGAAGTTCGAGGAGAATACCAAGCCGAAGACTAGAGATTGGCAGCTTATCTTGCTCGGGTCCAGGATGTGTTGAATAAGTTCGACTATTATGTCATCCTTTGTATACCCTAGGAGCACAACCAGAAGGCCGATTCTTTGGTGAAGTTGGCCAGCACCGGTAAAGCACAGCAAATGGGACTCGTCCCCGTTGAGACTCTCACCTCACCGAGCAATGATCAAATGGAACGAGTTATGTGCATTGGGCTACACCCAAGAAGGAGTCATGAATGTTCCCTTTAGAAACTACCTCGAGCATGGAACTTTGCTCGAGCACAGAAGTGAGAGAAGGCGGGTTCTCTGAAAAGCTTCATGATTCATTATCCAGAATGGAGTCATGTACAGAAGGGGATACTCTATTCCTTTACTCCAGTGTGTCGCCCACGATGAGATAAAATGAGTGTTACATGATGTGCACGAGGGAGGATGCAGAAATCACACTTAGGGGAAAGCCATTGCTAAGAAGATCCTCTTATATAGATATTATTGGCCGACCATGAATCGAGGTGTGTTGCACTATGCCAAGAGATATGATCAATGCTAGAAACATGTCCGGATTGCAAGGGCCCTGCATACCAAAATCACTTAGGTGGTCTGTCCATGGCCGTTTGCCACGTGGGGTCATCGATATAATTGGATCTTTACCTCTAGCTAAAGGTGGTGCGAAGTACGTCATCATTGCAGTTGAATACTTTACCAAATGAGTGGAAGCTGAGCTCCTTGCTACTATCATGACGAAAAAAGTAATCAACTTTGTTGTCCGCAACATCGTCTGTTGTTTTGGCCTCCCTTATATGATTATCACTGAAAACGAGACCCAGTTCGACAGTGTTGAGTTCAAGATCTTCTATTAACGAGTCCATATTCAGAAGAAGTTCTCAGCAATTGCTCACCAATAAGCAAATGGACAGGTCAAAGTCGTTAACAAAGTTATTAAATCCATTCTGAAGAAGTGACTAGAAAAGGTCGGAGGCAGATGGGTCGACAAACTACCCATGGCCCTATGGGCATACTAAACTACCCACAAGTTCGCGACTGTCCACACTCCGTTTTCCCTTTCCTATGGCTCAGAAGTCATTGTTCCTGTTGAATTGGAAGTACCTTCTCATCGTGTGGCGGATTATGATCCAAAGATGAATTCCATTTTACTTGCTGAATCCTTGGATTTATTGGATGAGAAAAGCGAGGAGGATGATTTGAGGGCAGCCGTGCGCTGAGGTCGAGTCGCCCGATTATACAGTGCTAAGTTCCTACCTAGAACCTTTGGACTTGGCGGTCTCATACTCAAGAGAATTTATTCGATCCCTTTTTACATGAAACCAATGTGGGAAGGACCGTATGTTATTGAACGAAGAATTGGAGATGGCGTATTCATATTATCGACATTGATGGTTTTACTTTGCCGAGAGCTTGAAACAGTGAGAATCTCTGATGATATCACACCTGACAGGATTCACTATTCAGTCCACTTTTCATTTTCAATTTGTTTATGCATTTAGAAATTTGAACTTGCAATAAGGCAACTGACCTTGCCATAATTTTTTATTTCAGCAATAAAATGCAATCTCTTTGAGCCTATGTAGTGATTCTTGGAATGCGTCTTGCGACCATCACAGTGCACAGAGAGCTAAGTTCCATCCCATGATTAAACTTATTCAAATAGGGAGTGACTATGATACAATCGACCACTCGTTAAGTGAAAACCCCAAGCTCTGGAGCAAGGACCACACTGAAGTCCAGAAGGATTGAAACACGACAATCCTCTAACAAACTCCGGCTCCTAGAGTGTGAGCTAGAGTATAAATTTCAAAACCAAAACGTGGGTTTGAGGTGGGTGGATCCGTCTACCCACGACTTCGCCCATGTACAATACTAATTTGAGGAGGATGGGGCCGTCCATCCATGACCTCGTCTCCATATTTACAAACTTAAGGAGGATGGATCCGTCCATCCACCGCCTCGTCCCTATTTTTTGTAAGTTCGAGGAGGATGGACCCGTCCATCTATGACTTCGCCTGCCTACTCAGGTGGATGTGATCCGAACATCCACATTCTTGATCAGCTTCACGTTCCCAGAGTGCAAACAAGATCCCAACACTTAGGCAGATGTGACTAACCATCTGTCGATCAACTCTAGATTCCTAAAGTGCAAACTAGAGTGTAAACAACAAAATGGGTGTGACTGACCACCCATCGACTAACTATAAGTCCCCAGAGTGCAAACTAGAGTATAAATAACAAAATGGATGTGACTGACCACCTATCGACGAACTCTATGTCCCCAGAGCATGGGCTATCCACCGCCTGGCCAACCCCGGTGGACATCGAATGTAGAACAATTCAGTCTTGAAATAGCTCAGCTTGCTCTTAGCCTCGACTACGATCCGACGGTTCCTAACTGCCTCTAAGAAAGCAAAGGAAGGATTATCTCCTCAACTCTTTATATT
The DNA here is from genome assembly GCA_030765085.1 of Allium cepa. Lineage (NCBI taxonomy): Eukaryota > Viridiplantae > Streptophyta > Magnoliopsida > Asparagales > Amaryllidaceae > Allium > Allium cepa. The sequence goes on from CM060931.1 coordinate 63,456,321, forward strand.
GAATGAATATCTGACTTCCTTTGGAGTTGGGGGACGGTAAACGTGCTCCATGAAAACGATGAATAAACTATTCAGTAGGGCATACTAATTCGAATGCAGTTGGGATGGAGCCATCCTCAAGAAAAGTAGACCTTCTCGGATGAATTGGTGAAATGGAGGAAGTGTCACAGCCACACACATGAATCTATTACAAGCTGTATACTCCTCCGGTGGAGTTTAGGCTCCAGCCTATGGCTCTGGTAGTAAGACATCATTTACCGATAGCCCATGCCTTAGACAAATCCTACCCTGCATATCTTCATAAATACCGGAAGGAACGAAATCTTGTGGGCATGCGGTAAAGAGTGCTCCTGGCAAATCATCTGGAGCAGGGCTAATAGCGTTGGCTGCAATAAACACATTTCGACTGTGGGAAGGGGTGGACTTTGGACATCCTATGATTGCGAACTTCCGATTCCATTACTATTGAACTCGGTAAAAATCATCATTAGACGACAATAAACCCGTGTTTCCCCCATTATGAAGTGCATGAGTATGTTGTACAGTTCATTGCTACATAATACGTAGAAATACTACGGGATTGAATGATATTCGAACGACAAGACTTCGCAATTCAACCAGAGTGACCGTCATCACTGATCATCACAACCGTGCCATCCAAACTTTGGAGATCGATCCAAGTTAATGTTCGTTAAATTTGTTACAGTTCCATCGACGAGCTTCGAAAGGCAGTCAAATATGCAATGAAACAGCTAAGTCCAATTATGCAAGGTAGAAGCTCGTCGGAGTCAAATATTCAAGTGTGCAACAATTTTGTATCCATCACTATTCAAATTTGGATCGATCGACAGAAGAGCAATTGATATCGATCGGCGAAAGAGCAATTTGTATCAATAAGAGAAAAGCAATTTGTATCGATTAGTAGACCATCTTCGTATCGATCAGTAAATCATCGATTCTTATCGATCAAGTAATCGATTGCCAGTTCCAAATTCATATCGATTAATGCATATCAATACGAATGCCATCGATTATCATTTGATGCAAATACCTTCCATCCATCGACATGAAGCAGTCCCCTCAATCGATACGAAGTTGCATCATATCAGGATCGATACAAACTCATCCATCGCCCATCATCGATACGAATGCCGTCTTCATATCCCTCAATGCTACTTCTTCTCCAATCAACACAACCACCATTACATCCTTCCTCACCAAGCTCCAGCCTAGTTTCACCAGAAATCGGGCATGTACATGAATGGAATAGCAATTTGACTCAAATCTCATCGTTCTTAATTCGAGTTCATTGATTAATTATCTAATTTTCTACAATTAGTTCAAGGGATTAGAACTTTAATTCGATTCGATGGAAAGAGCAATCTCTTTTTCTCGGCTTTGCAATCAATATGAACGCTAGGAGTAAAATGAAAAGAAGTGAAAAAAATTCTAAGTACAAAACCATATTTATATGGTTCGACGCTAGGCAAATGTCGATTTGTCTCCCAGTGCAAAATGACTGGTTGGAGCGGTCTGTAATAGAGCCGATACGAAGAGACCTCTTTGTACCCTTCACCAAATCGATAGAAGATAGCCAATTCATATCCAATGACTAATCGAAACAATTTAACGTCATCAATACCAAGCATCCTTCATATCCATCCACAGCCTATTCTAGATGAAGCAATTTGTATCTATCAAGCTATCAATACGAAACACAAAGCAAAGGCTTGTTTGAACCGTTCGAACCCATCAGAGATTCATCGATATGAAATGGCAACTTTGTATCCATTGCTTTGATGCCTATGGAAATTTGTATCCATCGATACGAGATATTTTAAAAGGCCAACTAATTCGTATCAATCACCATCGATAAGAAGATGGTTTTCCAACTTCACAAATCGATCTAGGAGAGGATCGATATAAAGGGATATTCATAAACAACCATCAAGCGTTGTTACAAATCTAATTTCACATTGACCTAGGAGAGGATAGATATGAAACTCGAAAAAACTTGACAACGACTCGTAGACGAAAAATGTTAACGGGAGTCGGTTAACATACATTTATGTATAACGAATTAATATTTAAGTTTCAAAATCTATAGGAATTGAATGCTCACCTGTTGACAATTACAACAGTGAACAGAAAATTGCTAACCCTCGACACTCAGTTACAGCAATGCATTGCACAATCATTGGCAATCAACAACTCACATTTATATTACTGGGAGTCAGTCAAGGGTTACATCTATTGGCAAAAAGACAACAATTACTCAACAAAACGAATAGAACTTTACAAAATGAAGACTGCAGCTTATCAAAGCACATTATGTTCTCATAAGATGCACTATGGGGGGTGAATGTTGTCCCGCCTTTTGGCAAGGCCGTGACACCAAGGAATTGACTGTAAACCAAAGGCGGTCCATCCCAAGATTGATCATACATAGGTATACTATGGATACTGGTGGATTTTGTCTAAGTCTGGATCAAGCTACAATTGAAATGATACGACAAGCAAAGCTACAGAAGCCAACATTTCAAATTTCAAGTCAATCGGAGTTCGTATGCTCAAGATATTGGTCGGTCAAAATCAAGAAGACCAACTTCATTCATATCCATGGGATTTCATATCCATCAACTCATAAGCATCTATTTCGTATCCATCCCTCAAGCTACTTCGATTCGTATCCACCTTGCCTACACTATTTCGTATCCATCATGCTCATTCTATTTAGTATCAATCCCATTTATCCCACTTCATATCCATCAATCGAAGCTAGTTCGTATCGATTCCATTTACATAGTTCATATCGATCGGCCTACGATCAATATGAATGTGCCACCAAACGGTCAGTAAGAATTAGCATTGTCTATCGATATGAAGCAAGTCAAACACCATTCATATAAAGCAGCTGCATGTGATTAAAATGAGATAATCTCTAAATTATCAATATGAAGTATCCTCAGACATCGATACAAAATATAGTCGAAGTTATCGATACGAAAGAATAACTCCATGTCGATACAAACAAAGCACGTTTAAGTGGAAGACTCGGTCACTCGACATAAAAAGTGGATCGATCCTAGAATATAGTGCCATATCACCTAATCGATACGAGCTAACATCGATACGAGCCATCGATATGCGTTGGATGGATACGAAGACACCAGTGTATTGGACAGTCAAAATTGGATCGATCATAACTCAAAATCTACAACTCCATATGGTACCAAATATTCAAGGGAGCTTGCATACCATATCAAGAATGTCCTTGAGCGATCTCAGTCCAAATGGAGGTGTTTTGGATCGATATGAACTGTACATGTATTGATCATGGATCGATCCCAATCTACCTTGAATCGATTTGGTAGTCCCACCCACGTGAGAGAAGGGGTTTTTCGAGATCCGAGCCAGATATTTTCAACCTACTCCTATAAATAACAGTCCTAAGCCTCGAGAAAAGGGACTTTCGGCTCTTCTACATCAATACTCTACTGGAACCCCCATTGCTTCTTGAGTGCTTGAGAGTGTACTTTTGTAATCAGTTAGAGAATTCAATAAATAATAAACTTTCCATGGTGGACGTAGGCTACAACGTCGAACCACTCTAAATCCTTACGTTCTTACTTTTTTCTCTATATGCTTCGGCATGGTTTTTAGATTAATCTCCTTTTTCATTTAAATTCTTTATTTTAATCTCTTCAAATACGTTTGAAGAGTGTTGTGCACAATTTTGGTATAAACAATGTCGCTTTTAAAATTATATCTGTATTTGTTATATTCTAACCAAACTATGTATCAGTGGCCTATGTAATTGAAATGTATTTAATTTACAAATAAATGAAATTTTTCTGTTAAAATTTGTCAATACTTGTTCTTTTGATGTTAACTATGCAATAAGTGATCTCATTATGTCATTGGGAAATAATGCCAAGGACGACTGCAACGTATTAGTACTTATCTACATGCCTCATAATGGGAATGTTATAATATGCACAGTTAAATCCTATAGTAGTTCTATAAAAGTGGACGTGTAAAAAGTTATAATAGGGATAAAGTAGAAAGCAGCGGAGGTGCAAAAACATTATTAGATATAAAACCAAGTATTTAAAGTTAATTTTTCTCATTCTCACATCATTTATTAAGAAAAAGAAATATTGTTTAATCTTGTATAACAAAACCGAAGAATATCACGATTTATGCAGACTAGATTTGGTGACTATAATAGATTTCTAACTTATATTGAGCACTCATGCCTTAAAGTTAGGTCTTTACCCAAACTTGTTGATTTGTTTTAAAAGAGAACTATTCAAATCTACATTTGCATGTTTCAAAGAGGATGTAGAAAAGCCTTGATTTAGCACATGTAGTAGAAAATAACAGGTATAATAGGAAACCAATGACTTAGCCAACAAAATTTTTCACTTGACCTACAATTTTCCATATTTTCTGAAGAAATATTGCATTCCAAGACTTGGTCATCCCTATTCAATGTTTTGGCTACACTAAATCTTAAAGCATATTGTGGGACATTTTTTAACAAACCCTATGTGCATAGTTTACATCAATAAGCAACAATACATATTAGTTCTCTTATCATGAGACCAAATTTTAAGTTTGAGAAAAAATTGGTTGTTCATGCTATCTTCTAAATATCAATCATTTGTAACAATTTATTTAATGGATTAAACATATCTGTTTATTACCTAACAAATAATAGTTGCATTCAAAAAAATTATACTAGTCTTATTTTAACATGTTTTACATAAATGATCATACCAATAATGTACTATTATATTTTTAGCATATTTTAGCCATCACCATGTTCGTAGCACAGGTTCTCACTAGTTGGATATGTAATAGGAAAGATGAATAAAACTTATTCATCGTAATTAATAAAGTAAGAATAAGATTTAAAGATCATTGCTGAGGGATGGCCTATTAGGTAGGTATATTCTAATTGTGGTAGGAGTTGGTGATGTTGTGTTATTTTCCAATGTTAGTTTTCCTTTCATGGGTTGTAAACATTAGTTGTTGCAATGGATGCTTACGTTTAGTGAAATGTTCATTTTATGTATTTCTAGGTAGATCATAATGATTTGGTAAAAGAGTAAAAAGAAGATTTCATGAAGTCACTTAACAAATGGAAGAAAAAAGAAAATAGTTGAAATTGGAAGTAATAAATTTAGAAGATTTATCGAACTAACCACTAAATAAAAGTAAGATGAAAAATGTAAAGTTTCAAAAAATAGTAATTTCGGATGATAAGTTTCAAGAAGACAAAGAACAAGGTTGTAGAGAGGTGGGTCAACATTCCTATTCCTTAAAGACTGAAATTTAAACTTCAACATAATCGCTGGCTGATATTAGCAAGAAATAAAAGTTTTTAAAAATCTAAAAATTATTTATAAAATGTAATTATGCATGTATTTTGAAACAGGAATTTTTTAAGTCAAACTTATTTATGAATTTTTTTATTGTTATAAGTAACGAATATATATATATATATATATATATATATATGCACATCTATGTGGGCTTGCATTTAATCACAATATGCATGCATTTTTAGTTGCATCTGTGTCAGTGGATTTGACAGTAGCATTGCCAGCATAAACCGAACTCGAGGCAACGACCGAGAAGACTGAGACAACTGAAGAACAATCATAGAACCAATAACTTGAAAGCATTCGTAGTTTTAAAACTCCTTTCTTTTGTTTTAGTTTATTTTAAACTACTAGAAATGGAAATAATACTCATACTTTTATATGCTTATGCTCTTTTAGCTAATGTGAGCTGTGAGCAAAAATGTATCAAAATATACCGAAATTAATTATTTCTTTATTACTCTTCTATATATTTTTGTTTCTTATGCTTTCAAGTTACTCTTTTATAAACTAGCTTTCAAACTACTATTTTTTTCTTTTGGAAACTAGCAATTTCATATTTGTCTTTCTTAAATTTGTACTGCTAAATTTAATTGGGTTAATTACCAAAGCAAAATGTTTATATTTTATTTCCATTTTTATGATTTTTTTTTCTTCATTTGTTCTGGCATTCAAGAAAGGAAACATGATCCTCAAAGAATAGTCATGAAAAGAAAAGGAGGTATTAAAAAAATTGTTGACTTATACATGAAAACCTAGTATTTGAACTTCGCCTAGGTAAAAACCACTATTTTTTTTATTTAGACCGCAGTATCTTCTTCATACTAACTTGGAACTAAGCGAGACTTCGATCGATGAACTCCACCTAAATTACGAGCAATATGAGACTGTCAGATACTTCAGCTAACAAATCTATGCCATAATTCTCCTTGGCGATTACTAGTTGTACCTAGAAAATAATAGGCAACTTCCCCATTTTGAACTCAACATTTGCAGAAGTCGCTATTCTTTTTGTTCAGACTGCAGTAACTTCTTCATAATAACTCGAAATCAGACGAGACTTCGACTGATGAACTCCCACATAAATTATGGACAATGCAGAACACTTGGATACTTCAGCTTATGAATGCACACTGTAGTTCTCTATAGTGACTAACATTTGTACTTAGAAATTAACAGGCTACATCCCCCTATTTGAACTCTGCCTAGGCAAAAGCCGCAATTTTTGTATTCAAACTGCGGTAACTGTAACATCCCCTATCTAGAGGCCCATAGCTAAGCGCTATAAATGTTGCAGTCATCCATAGTATTAACTTCCGATGACTACTAAGGAATATTAATGGTATCCATAATATAATCACACTAATATGAAACAAAAGCACAGATTTCAAACAATCAACATTTTTAATCACATTTCCAAACACACATGTTTCACATCAGATTACATAATCACATCAATTTCCTAGGTTCAGATAAAATATAGCAATTACATAAATATGCCAAGAGAGACATATGACGATGTCCTCTTGATTGACCAGCGTACTACATATACAATATAGCGGAATCAATCCAAAGTATAGTAGCCATGCCTAATTAGCTATCTGTCAGCCATCTGCTCATCATTGGAAGCTTTAATCGCCAACCAACTAAAATCTGTAAACCTCAACTCTCAACGTACTTAAATAAATTTTTGAGCACCCGAGAGTTCAAGGAAAAACATAAACTTCGAGTCGGACATAAAATCTAGTGTGAATAATACTATACACTCGGTTATCTAATATTAAGTGAGACCACACCGCTTAGTGGAACGGGTTTCCTCTCACTAATATCCTCTTTAGAACATATCTTTGCAAATTATAATCCTACAACCAAAACTGGTTAAACATGTAAAGCAATACCATGTATTTTTACATATCAGTATCAAATGGACTGTTTGTCCATTCATTGCAGTTTTACTTGGCTAACTACTAACCCTTGGATGACTCAAGCCTACCAGAAAACATAAAAATCTAACATAAGTTAGATACTACTCTTTTGGACGGTCTGTCCTTATTTACTTCTCCAAGTCTAACTGATCATAATGGTTTTTTAGGCTCACCAATAACCTGTCTTTCCTTTTTAGATTCCTTTCTGTGTGTAACATAATTTTAGTCTCAACTGTGAAAAAGCTCTACACACTAGAATTTTGGACCTATTCTAGATAGGGGCTACTAGCTATAATAGACCCCATACCAGTACCATATGATATTCTACTATCTGAATCATTTTACTTAGGGTTACCTACCTGTAAAATTCTCCTTGAAAATCTTTTCTTTCAAATTGATTTAAACTTTTTAATCATTATTTAAACAAGGAAATTATACATACACTTTGCTTTGCTCAAATAACCTTGCCATGTTATATGTTCTTTACATACAAAACCTTGTTGTTGGAAACATTTATACTTCTGAAAGCACCCCTTTTGAAACGTTTGAAAGTATCCCTTTCAATACAAGTAAAACCTTAAGCCCATGGCCAAAACATACGTTTCGAAATCATACATTTGGAAACCAATCATATTAGTCCTTTCAAAAGCATTGAAAGACATCTCCTTCGAAAGCTTTTAAAACCTTAGACATCCTATCTTTAAACACTTAAAAATTGCCTTTCGAAACCATTGGAACACCTTTCCTTTTAGACCTTTCGAAATCACTAAGGAACCACTCCTTAGAAACATTTCTTTAAAACCTTTCAAAAACATCAAAACATCAAGCCTTTCGAAAGCATTTGAGTTCAATTTACAACACGTGGAAGCACCTTTGGAAACCATTAATACTATCTCTTTCGAAACCATTTATGTTCTACCTTTTATAGAGTAAAAGGATCATTAAAACATTTAAGTCGATAGCATCACTTCGAAAGCATTTACTAAGTAAAGAAGTGATGATGTCAAAACCATCCCTTATAAAGCATTGGAGAAGAGGTTTGATTTTAGAAACAAGATAACCCTTTCGAAACCAATCTGGGTATAAAGGTAAAAGCAGCAGTCGGGGTTTCGACCTAGTCAACAACATATACTTAAAAAAAAGTCGCGACCATTTCGAAACCTTTCTTTTGAAACCAATTAACCCATTTGAAAGCCAACTTAGTCAAAAGCTATTCATTTGAAAGCACAGAAGGTGCATTTTCATTTTAAAGCAAGGTAGCACTTAACCCCTTTGGAACCTTTGATTTTGACCCAACACCTTTCGCGTTTTGTCTAATGTGCTACGTACAAATGTATTGATACCAGGAACATTGGTTTCGACTGAGATGGAGGCAGGGTATGGAGTCGGAAGCCTAGTGCCGAAAGCATTGAAATAGGAAAAAGCATGTAGATCTAACTTTTCAAACTATTTCTTTTTACCTTACCAGCCTTATTTGTCAAATTATGATTGATTGCAAAATTCTCTTTCCTAAAATTACTGTGAATTTTCAGAAATAACAATTTCAGTTATTTACAAAATACCATTTGTCCTTTATAGAAATATATAAAACATTTAAGTACCATACCTTAAATAATTTTATATATCCATTAAAAAACTTAGGAAAATTCTACAAAAATTCTTGTAAATCATTTTCAATATAGTTTCCAACATAAATAAATTTCAGACCCTAAGCGAATATACTTTGGCCATAATTAAATTACAACCCTACAACGAATTTTCTTCACTAGAAAATTCATATAAAATCCACATTAAATTGTGAAAATTGAATCCCATCTCTTGATTATTTTTTCTAATCTAAATTTAAATTCGTAGGGAAATTAGATGTCATAAAAGAGGGTTTTCATCTCAAAATATATCATAAATTTATGTGAGTTAGCATGAATCATCAACAACATAAAGATATACATTTATCATCCAAAACTTAGCAAAACATTTGCAAATAGTCATTATTCATCTTAGATTTATGATTATAGATGTGAGATTTGATCTTGATTAAGCGATTTGATTCTTCCACTTGAATTCTTCTTCTTTGCTCTTCCTAATGGTGGCCGACCTCAACTCTATATTTTTGATTTGTGAAAAATGAAGTGAACATGTGTATTGATGGGTTAATGTTTTAGGGTATAAGGATGTGCCTTGTTCCTATTTTTCCCCTGCATATTTCGTAACCCTTTTTATTTTCTATTTCATTTGTTTATCATGGCATAACTACCTTTTGTTTAATTACAACTCTCAATCCATTAATCATCCTACATTATTTAATTTAATTTAACTAATTAAATATCCTAAATAATGTTACTAAAATATAAGGTGTTACATACTCCTCTCCTTAAATAATTTCATCCTCGAAGTTACGATATGGTTCCATCTAAACAATCAAAGGTAAAACATACCATCAAAAAAATCAGGATAAGCATCTCCCATCTTATTCTCAATCTCCCAAGTATGGTCTCTCCTATCCTCACTCCATTGAACTTTAACCAATCTGATTGTCTTATTTTTGAGTCCCTTCTCATCTCTTATGACTATGCGAACCAGCTTTCTAACTGTTATCAAATTTGGTTCTACGACTAATTCATCTAACACAATCGGTGATATGGTGGTATTTGGATCTCGCATATGCTTCCTTAGATGAGAAACATAGAAAACATCATGAATTCATGCCAAGCTACATGGTAACTCTAATCTATATATGAGTTTCCCGGTCCTCTCAATAATAGGAAATAGTCCAACAAACCTCGGTGCCAACTTTCCCTGATTTCCCAAATTGAACCACACCCTTCATCGACGACACCTTAATGAAAACATGCACTCCAACAAAAAACTCTAAAGCTTTCGCCTTTATTTACATAACTCTTTTGCCTAGATTAAGCCTCCTTCATTTTAGCTCGAATTAACTCAACCTTTTCTACAGCTTCTTTAATTAAATCTAGAAAAAGAACCAACCTATCCTAGGTCTCTAACCAAATTTTTTTTAGAGATTTGCATGGCCTCCCACACAAAGCTTCAAATGGCGCCATCCCTATACTAGCTTGATAACTATTGTTATGGAAAAATTCGACTAGATGTAGATGGTCTTTCCATGATCCCCCAAAATCTAGCATACAAGCTCGTAAAAAATCCTCCAAGATTTTATTAACTCTCTCTGTTTTTCCATCGATCTATGGATGGTAAGCGATACTAATCTTGAGCTTGGTACCTAAAGTACTTGTAGACTCTTTCAGAACTCGCTAGTGAATAAAGAATCTCAATCACTAACTATATTACTAGGAATTCCGCACAGTCTAACCACATTCTTTGTAGATAACTTAGCCAAAACAGGTGCAGTCCTATTTGACTTAACGGGAATGAAATGGAAACTTTTGGTCAATCTGTCCATTATAACCCATATACTTTCATTTCGTCTATTAGATCTCGGCAACTTGTCTATGAAATCCATAGAAATAGAATCGCACTTCCACACTGGAATGTCCAGAGGCTAAAGAAACCCACTTGGCTTCTAATGTTCGGTTTTCACCCATTGGTAGTTTAAAAACTGCTTCACCCGTAAGCCTATATCCTCTTCATACCTTCCCCGAAGAAACTTCTCTTCATGTCTTGATACATATTAGTTCCTCTTGGATGAATAGTGAGCTTCGAATGATGACATTCCTCCAAAAACTTCCTTCTTAATGTCTCCCATATTCGGAACACATAATCTTCCTTTCTTTCTCAGTCACCCATTCTGGTCAAGAATAAAATCCATTAAGTCATCGCTTTCCATTCCATCACTCAACATTTCGATCTTCTCAGCTAATACTGGATCATTTAACTGTTTAGAATTTACCTTATCGATCATAATTGGTTGGACTTCCAAACATGATAACAAAAAGTAGTTTATGTACTTGAACTTCTCTTCGTTCTCCATTGTACTCCGCAAGTTGCTGACGTTTCCAAATCATTCCACTCAGCCATCAATGCTAACACCACTTTCTGAAGTTTTCTGCTAAGTGCAACTACAACCTTATTGCCTTCCTTAGATGTACTCAATACCAAAATCATAAGTAGCTATGAACTCTAACCGCCTCTACCGTCTCATGTTCAGCTCCTTCTAAGAGAACAAATACTTCAACGACTTATGATCTGTATACAACTTAAATATTTCTCCTAAAATATAATGTCTCCACACCTTCAATGCAAAATTTTTTGTAGCCAACTCTAAGTCATTGGTTGGGTTTTTGACTTCATGCGATCTAGTTGTCGAGAAGCATAAGCAATTACTCTACCCCTTTCCATTAATTCATAGCTCCTAACACAGTCCCACATGCATCCGTGTATACTACCAAATCCTGATTCCCTTCTAGAAAAACCAACACAGGTGCATTATTCAATAAGTGTTTCAACTTCTGAAATGCCTCCTCAACTTATCGGTCAAAACAGACTTAACATCCTTTGGAGTTATCTTAGTCATAGGTGCTGCTATCTACGAAGAATCCTTAAATAAACCTCCGATAGTAACCAGCCAATCCTATAAAACTTCTTATCTTAGTCACCTTTTCTGTTTATCTTCCAACTATTCATGGCCTCGATCTTAGCTGGATCCATTGATAACCCATTGTCTGAAACTACATGGCCAATAAACTTCACTTCCTTCTTCCAAAAATGATATTTCAAGAACTTCGCCTTCGGCCAATGTTGCCTCAGTGTTTCATGCACTACTCTAAGTTGAACTTCATGCTCTTTTTCATCCTTTGAGTACACCAAAATATCATCTATGAAAACCTATACTAATCTATCAAGGTGCTCTAAGAAAATCCGGTTCATGAAATCTACAAAGAAAGTTGGCGCATTACTCAGTCTGAATGGCATCCCTAACCATTCGTACAGTCCATATCTAGTTCTAAATGCCATCAAAGGAATACTACCCTCTGTCATTCTAAGCTAGTGGAAACCTATTGCTAAATCCAAATGCAAAAATATTTCGGCTCCACTCAACTGATCGAACAAATTACCTATCCTGGGCAGTGGATATCAATGATTTATCGTTTTCTCATTCAACTTACGATAATCGATACATAATCGTAATGATTCGTCAAACACCATGGCTACTCCCCAAGGTGAACTACTAGATCCGATAAGATTCTTGCCTTCCAAATCCACCAACTACATCTTTAGCTCCCCTATTTCGGTAGGTGTCATCCAGCTAGGCAGTCTACTCACTGGTTCTGCTCCAGGAACCAAATCTATCTGAAATATAATGGCAATTTCGGTGGTAATCCTACCACGGGTTTAATTCTACAACATCCAACAAAGCATTCACCTCACAGCTAGGGTTTCCCACGGTATATGCAATCCACTCTCTATAGTCTGGGTGTTTAAGTGATATTTTTCCATCATGATAAAATAACCTAGCATTGTACTTACTTAACCAATCCATACCCAAATAATTTCAAACCCAATGAAATCAAACACATGAAAACTGAAAACAAAAGAATGACCTAACAAGTCAAATTTTAAGTGGTCATTCTCACTCCAAGTGTTTCATACCCTCCTATCGGACCTGCAACCCTTAAGGAAGTAACTAGGTATGAGGGTTTTAGGTTAAGCTTATCTACTAAACAACGAGATATAAAAGAATGCGATGAACCAACATAAAAAAAACTAACTGCCATACCAATAATCATAAGCGTACCTCATAATGCTAATTTCCCTTTTCCTCTACTGTTGGCATCGAGGTAGCTAGCTTCAATCTATATACTTTGTCCGTTCCATCCTTAGCAGGCTCTTTGCAATAGTTCATGTAATGGCCCACCTGATCACGGTCGAAGCATTTGATATTCTTCTTCCCGGCCACCTTCTTTTCCTCTTCAGAATGACATTCATTCGCAAAATGCCCTATCTTTTCGCACTTAAAACAAGACAACTTCTAACTTTTCCTTCTTCACGGCTCCATCCTTATGGGGTCCCTTCTTAGGAAAGAACTTCCTTTTCTGACACTGCCCTACCTAGACATCCTTCACCTTATTCTTCTCCACAGAAGCAATAATTTCCTTGTGTCTTAGAGCCATCTTTACTACAACATCACAAGGATCTCCGATATGAGGTAATGTAGCCTTGCCCAATTCAAGTTTCAATCCCATAATAAACTTCTCGTTTCTCTTGATCACGATATCCATAGTGGCATGACCATATCTTGACATCTTTTCAAACTTTGTAGCATACTCTAACGTAGTCATCTCTCCTTGCTCTAACTCTGCAAACTTTTTGAGCAATGTAGGGTTTGCCATCAAAATATGAACCTCTCGTCGAACCCCCTATTGAACTCAGCCCATATCATTGTTCCTTCGTTCACTCCAACCGCCATACCATTCTACCAATATAAAGCTACTCTTTGAAGCTGCTTCGAAGCCAGCCTTCATTTCTTCTCATCAGTGAGCCCCAATTTGATAAAAATCCTCTCACAGTGCAGCAACCAGTTCCCACTTCTATGGCGTCTTCAGTCTCAATGAATTGTTTTCCTCCTAACCTAGCATAGTCCCTACTCAAAGAAGCATAATTATTGACTACTGGATCTTCCTGGACTCCTCCTTCAACTACTTAAGTAGCAAACCCGTCTTGCATCATATTCATGAAAAACTGATACATGGCTCTCATGTCAACTTGCGTGATTTTAGCACCAATATTCCCATCTTGTGCCCGACCTTGGTTCCTTCTAGTATTAGGTCTGTCATTTCCATCTGCATTGGTGCTTCTTCCTCAAACATTATCTCTTCAAGAATCCATATCTGCATTCGAACCTTCATGAGATACAGAAAATAATCTAATAAAGATACCGGACTAGAGATAAAGGGCATACTTATATACGACAAATATAAATATGTTACTATAACGTTATCCCTTACCTCAATCTTATTTCTAATTCCTTAGGATTATGTTTTATTTCAAAAATCACCTTTCCAGTTAAAGCTTTTCATAAACCTGGCTCTGATACCCATTTGTAACATCCCCTACCTAAGGGCCCAAAGTTAAGAGCTATAGATGCAGCAATCATCTAAAATGTTAACTTTCAGAGACTAAATGCGGCTATATTAATGGTATCCATCATATCTAAGCACGTGAATATGAAACAAAATCACGAATTTAGAAAGATAACATTTTTAATAATATTTCCAAAACACATTTTCACATTCAGATTACATAATCCCATCACTTTCCCAGGTTAAAATAAAATATAGCTATTACATAAATATGCCAAGAGTGACATATGATGATTCCCACTTGGTTGACCAGAGTACTATATATACAGTATAGCGGAATTGGTCCAATGTATAATGACAACTCCTAATTAGGTATCGGTCAGCCACCTGCTCGTCATCTAAAGCTTTATTTGCCAACCTACTAAAACCTATAAACCTCAACTCCCAAACCACTCAAATCAATTTTTGAGCACCCAAGAGTTTAATGGAAAACATAAACTTAGAGTCAGAAATAAAGCCTGATGTGGATAATACTATACATCTCGGTTATCTGATAATAAACGAGATAATGCCGCTTAGCAGAATGGATTTTGCCTCACTAATATCCTTTTTAAAACATATCTTTTGCAAATTATAATCCTACAATCAAAAATGGTTGAACATATAAACTAATATCATGTATTTTTACATATCAGGTATCAAATGGACTATTTATCCATTCACTGTAGTTTTACATGACTAACTACTAACCCTTGGCTGACTCGAGCCTAACAGAAATCATAAAAATCTAACATCTGTTAGATACTCCTCTTCTGGAAGGTCTAACCTTACTTCTCCAGGTCTAACCGATCCTAATGATTTTTCGGGATCACCAATATCTTGTCTTTCCACTTAAGATTCCTTTCTGTGTGTAACATAATTTTGGTCTCGATTGTGACAAAGCCTTGCACACTGGACTTTTGGACCTATTTTAGCGAGGGGCAGCTAGCTAATTTATAGGGCGCGACCCCATACCAGTACCAACTGGTATTCTAATATCCAACTCATTTTACTCATGGTTATCTACCCATAAAATTTTCCTTGAAATCCTATTCTTTCAAATGGATTTAAGCCTTCATATCATTCTTTAAACAAGGAAATTGTACATGCACTTTCCTTTACTCAAATCAGCTTGCCATGTTATAAATTATTTACACACAAAACCTTATTTGTCACGACCCACAATTCTGTACCCTATGAGTCAATAATAAAACACTCATGTCCGACCCAAGTTGCGCAGAAGTATGGATGATCAAGGGTAATAAAGAAAAATAGACAGAGCAGAATCTCACTCGAATGGAATGATATATAATATTGAACAAATATTTTTACAATAGATTTTAATACATATATCAAAGTACACCTAAATTTAGCTTGGACAGTTGTAAACATCTGCCCTTACAAATTGTTGACAAACCTCAAACTAAAACTAACAAACCACAAGAGATAATAGAATATGTCCGTACATAGATGAATATTTCCAGCTCTCCTTTGGAAACTTCAAGCGTCTTCAACTAAAAATGAAACTACTCGGATCTGACCCGAGTATTGAAAATACCCAGATTAGGCTTGATAACTCAACGTGAGAAACTCAAATATAAATGACAGTGTTATATACCAGCCTTTGAAAAAAATCCTTTGAAAGAAAAATTATCTCATAAGACCACGCCCACCCATAAACACGGACGGGTGTTTACCTTAAGATAACTAAAACACTTTTATATATCAAAACATTTGATATTATTTCGAATGACATTTTTTGAAACATTTGAAAATAAACTTACTAATCTTATCTGAAATGGTTACCCATATAGCATTTCAAGGCAATTCATTATGCCAATACAAATAAAACTGCAGGTGTGACGATCTGATATTTTCAACCATTCGCATCCACACATGTCAGACATGAATTGCTCAAAATATTAGATTGTCAATTTAAATTTGGCAAAACTCAGCATATACAGTAAATAAATCAATCACAAAATCACAGATACAGAGTAATACACAATAATAAGCAGCGGAATAGATAAATAGTATTTAATGGAGCTACAATATAAATAACATAGTGAAATAAAATACAATAAAATATATATGCACAATGTAGTCTCGAATACAACAGATGACAAATCTGAACAAAACCACTGGATAGCTGAAAGCTGAATAGATATAGATGGTTCTCCTAGTGAAGCTCCAACTCCAAAGGTGAGTCTCAAATGTTGTGACACTCAGTCTGACCCGAGTGTAAAGCAAAACACAAAACACTCTAGTCAGGGTTAACATTCTTATATCAATAAATCCAACTCAAGTGAAAATACCAACTGAAATGCAAGCAACTTAAAGGATGTTTGGGATTCCCATCCTCTAAGGATCCATGGAACTTTTTATTATGTAGTAATATACTCTATTATAATATGTCTACAGTAAAGTAAAAGTATCAAAATAGCGTTAAGGGGTTAGGCATATCCCCCTTAACACATTTTATATATTCGTATAGTCTATACAGTACCATAACTCCCTCCGTGAACTGGAGGGATATCAGAGTGCACTCCATAGGTAAGGTACAAAAAAAACTTGTAGAAGGCACGATAGGGCATGCGATAAGGCACTAGAGGCAATGCTAGGGTTAATATACCGTTTGCGTATCCGGACCGGTGGTAATGCATAGCAGCTACTACCGCCCACTTCATGACACACTCCTAAATCAAAGGGTGCACCCAATCAAATCATAAAAGCAATAGAATTGTATCGAAGGAATGTACCCGATCGGAGGAATGACCTCACTTGGCCCGCCGTGGCACCTGTTTTAACCGCATCTGCAACGTCCCGCATTTTCGCACGCTTTAAACCGACACACGTGCCAATTCAAACCATACGGAAGGGCAGATTGTTATGGGGTAAATAAGAAAAAAAAAGGAAAAGAAAAATAAAATAGAATCTCACAGTGGAAGAATAAAATATAATAATAAATGTACAGTTCATAAACTGTTTACAAAACATTTGATTATTCTTTATACAATAAATATCAGAGTTCACATACCAATCATAATCAATGCAGCGGAATTAAATAGTGTAGTGGAATATAGTTAATAGTAATAGTAGAAATCTCCATCTTCGTCCTCCAGATCTAAAGTCTTCTATCCTGAAACGCTCGGACTGACCCGAGCGAATTTGAAAAGACAAAACACTCGATTCAGAACTAAAAGATCTTATGTGAGTTAAATTAACAGAAATAAATATGAGTGCAGTAACTCAAGAGATGCTCAGGATTTACATCTCCTAAGGATCCGTTAAACTATTTACTATGTAGTATATTGCGCTATTATAATAGTGTCTATTTATAAAATAAACTTACTTTTAAATAGCATTAAGGCTTTACATTTTCCACCTTAACACGTAATAGTCCCAGTAGTCCATCCAATATCATAATCCCTCCTGATCGGGAAGCCACCAGAGGAGACCACACGGGCTACGGGAGAAATCCAAACTCATACAAGGCGCGATAGGGTAGGTGACACGACACAACTAGGCAATGCCTGGGTAGATATACCAATTATGCTTCCGGGTCGGTGGTAACGCATAGCGCGCAGCTACCGCCCACCTCGAGCTACATCCCCAAATAAAATCTAAAGTGGCCACTGAATCAATCCAAAAGTCAAAGTATAATATCGAAGGGACGTGTCCGATCAAAGGTGCTACCTTATTAACCCGTCAATCGCTCCTGTTTTAGCCACCTTATGCCAACTCACGGAAGTTGGGTCCACGTATTTACCTTACAGGAAACGCCGCCACCAACCTACTTCATTCTGGAATCTCCACCGTGTACACGGTTGTTAAAGTGGTTTTCAGAGTTGGCAGAGAGTATGACAACTTTCGATCCCGGTCTCTTCAACAACCAAACGTTATTATAACACCGCGATACTTATACTTTCAAAACCAGAATATAATTATCCGTTTCAAAACCCATAAATACGATATCATTTCCTTTTAAAAACTCAAATAAATATGATATCATTTTATTCCAAATATATTCCTTTTCTAAAATCATGCCACTTTTAAATTTATAATACCTCGGAACCAAATATTTGAATTTTAACTTTCAACATAATACTTCGAAATCAATAGTTTTAAAACCAAAACTTTCAAAACTTAAATGGTTTGGATATTCAACAGTATATAAAATAAAACAGCTGAATTTAAAATTTCTTTAAAAATAAATAAATTCCACTTCTTCACAATTTTTATTCACTTTAATTCCAGTCTAAAGCCATAACTTTTAGATTCACTTTCAGTTTAAATAAAACACTTCGATTTCAATATTTTCTAACTTTGAGTATTTAATGAATTTCAAAACTAAGGTTGTGAATTTAAATCAATAATTCATTTTCCTATTATTTAGTTTGAAAGGGTTACATGATAAATCCATAACCATTTAAAATAAACTAAATTTATTTACACCAAAAATTTCCTTTCATTTATTTATACTAAAATTATTTATTAAATCCAACTTATGGAGTTAAATTTTCAAATAAGCTCAATTTATATTAAATTTCAAATTTATCTTTCAATCTTTATTGATTTAAATCATTTAACTCTATATATATATATACACACACACAAGATCTTAAACCTATACCTAAAAGTATAATATAAATTATCAAATGCCATTTTTCAACTTATTCATTTTTATTTGACAGATTTATGCATAGCTTAAATTCAACAATTTAACTATGTATGTATATATAAAATATATTTATATCATATCCAAATTTAATATTTATTTAACTGTATCATATCCAAACCATAAAATAATTTCAAAAATAATTTTATATATATACTGCGTTGTCTGTATATAATTTTCTATCCTATGGTCAAGTGATACGGATATTAATCATTTCAATCTTCAATTTCAAAATAAAGAAAATGAGGTTGTATATCATTTCAAACCGCAATCCCAAATGAAATGAAAATGCATGATAAGTTGCAGTTTATATAAGATAGAACACATCATCCATTCATCCAATATCAATCAGCAACCAATTTATTTCAATCATCATCATTTATTTCAATCATCATCAATTTTAAACAAACATTAATATATAGCATATACAATATAACAGGAAATAAATGATAGTTATTAACTAAGAGTTTATATTCAAAATAAATTTATTAACTGTTTCTATCAGTTTATATGCAAATAAATAAATTTTAACTGTCAATTTATATGAAATAATAAAATTAATTAATAGTTATATTAAATAAATGCCATTTAACAAAGATAATGAATAAAACATGCCAAACAGTCATAAATAAATTTCTACTCATATCTAAAATCAATTTAACAAACATAAGAAATTTTAGAAGTTGTGAGTGGGTTAAAACACTCACCTTTTGAATTTAAATCGAATTTAAATCCAATTTAAACCCAAAAATGGCACAGTCTCCAAATCTGTCCAAACAAGCGTCAAAAGATCTCGAATTTTATTACGATCCTAACAAAAAAAATTGCGCGTGAAACGGATAAAGTGTGTAAAAGTTATAGCGATTCGAATAGTTTGAAAACAAAATAAAATAAAAATAAAACTAACCAATATTTAAAAGCCACGTCACCCCGCTGACTCATCTCCCTCTCGAACGCACAGATAACCCCCTCCCCCCCCACGTGCACAGTACTGCATCAAACTGAACGGCCGTTGACCACGCTACCGCCCTCCTCGGCCGCCTCCGTGCTTTGCCGACCCATAACTCCTCTTCGCCATCATCTCCTCCACGCCCCCCCAGGGTCCAATCCCCTACTTTTCCGCCGGCCGCCACCCCTTAGCTAGGGTTTCGAAACCCTAAAACCAAAATTCAAGCCGCCACAGCCCACCGCACAACCTCCAACCACCCTTGAACGATCCCTATCGTCGAGCACTACAATACCCAGAACCTAATTTTATCGATTGAAGCCTAAATCGAAAAGCCCCAAATTAACCATATGGGTTTCGAAATTCCATGGTTTGACCGCAATTTCTAGTAAATCCGGTCACCGTCTTGAAAAACGAACAACGGACGCAGATTCGTATCGAAGAGAACATCGATGTATATTTTTTCAGAATTTTTCTGAGGTGTTTGAATTTTTGACTTTCGATTTGATTTTTGAAATTTGAATTTAGATCTAGGGTTTGTAGCCATTGGGAAGAGAAGGAGCTGAAGAAATGAACGCACAAACAAATGAGCATAGATGGAAGCTAGGGTTTATAACTGGGTTTATATAGATAGGTTGGAAATCTTAATAGATGGATCGTGTTGGATATACGTGCTAACACTACCGTGGCCCAAAAATCCTGTTCTGACCCCGGAACGAAATTGGGTAAACCCATATATCGAAATAGTATTTTAAAATATTATGAACGCGATGGAAAAAGTTTGACGTTCAAATTCCATCGTATGAAGAAGTAATGCTGAAAACAATATTTCCAAATTGATTTCAAATTGGTTTTTAATTAAATCGATTTTAAGGCGTTTCGCGTTCGTACGATCAAACGACAAGTCCGATCGCTACGAAACTTGAAACCCTACAATAATTCACCGTTACGGATCCGATGAAACTGGTTTCGTCGAAATCCGAGTCCGTGACAAAAATGGCTATTTTTATATTAATTAAATTAACTAACAAATTGATTAAATCCAATTTTATATTTTAAATTCTAAAATTTACAATCTTATCATCTTTATATTACTCAAGCATTTAAAATGATTTCAACAAATTTAAATGTCCATATAGAGAAGATAAATCTATCAATTCCAAATGTAAATCTCACTTTTAATAATTAACTTCATTTAATTCACAAAATTATAAATAAAATCCTCAAATTTCCATTTAGTTAAATAAATAAATTATTATTCCATTCAAAATTTCAACTAGAAGGGTTTACCATTGGATTTAATATTATCGCATAAATATTTCCCGTTTTCAACTTAATTTCAAATTAACGTAAAATTTTATTATTAAATTTTAAATTAATTGCAATAAACCCAAATAAATAACATAAAGCTTGATTCCTGTTTAAACATTTAACTCATTTGATTGCAATTAATCTCTTTATGGTAAATTAAATTGCGATATGTTAATGAAACTTTTTTACCATTCTTTATTCACATCATCATATTTATGAAGAACATTTACGTTATTCTCCATTTATTACCTTAATTTATTTATAGTAACATTTAATTTATATTTATTGCAATGATTTCCAAATCAATTGAATGAATTAAATATATATGTATCACTCATAATAACTTGTGGTCACAACTCTTGATCACGTTTAATAAGTTTATTATTTACAATCCAATAATCGCCATTTACTATATATATACGAATTAATTAATTCAATATTTCCATTTCGTTTTCCTGTACTAAATTTATTACTAAGTTCCCATTTACGGTTTCCAATAAATTTGAATTCCATTCATTTACCATACAATCACTTTCCCATTCACACCTTATTATCAACACACAATTATTGCAATTCATTATCTTATATTGATTTTAAACAATTACCATTAACTTTACATTCAACTTCTATCCAATGTATATTTATTCATCAATCAAATTCGATATTTACTTTTCTTTCCTTCTATTTGATAAATAACCTAGTATACATTTACATACATTCATTTCATTCCATTCATTTATGGGTATTGCATTGAAATTTAATTTATTTGCTAATACCAACATTATTACCATTAATTACAATTGGATTCCCAATTTTATTCAATACCCTGAATAAATAACATATATATTAATCAAATCCTTACTTTTTTTTCTCTTTTCATATTCCATTAAAATCAAATCATAACATTTAAATGATTTTATTGAATTGGAATTTCATTCAAGTCATAAATTATTAACTTGCATTAACATAATTTCTTAATTTATTCCAATTACCGTTTACACTCTTTTATTACATTAAATCAATTTAATATTTTCATTAATTTCTCATATTAAATTTTATATCCAGGTAAGAATCCCTTTTCTTCTTAATTCATTTAGATTTTATTCAATTTCTATAAATAGGTTTTAAGTCACCATTTACATAATTTATTTTAGCCTTCATTTTAACATTTATTTATCCCCTTTATTGTTTCTACTAAAATAAATTAAAAAAATCCTATTAAATAAAAAAATTAAATTGTCGAAATTTACGGGTCGTTACACTCTCCCCCAATCAAAACCTTTCGTCCCCGAAAAGGAAAAGAAGGGAAAAGAAGAAATAAGAAAACAATATATCTTTCTTAATTAAATTTATAAACAAACAAGTTTAAAAAATAAAATAATTTAACATAAAATATACCAATTTATACCTATTTAAATTCTTTATACATAAATTGTTAAAGTTTGTAAACCTTTTCAAATTTTTCTAAGTCCAAAACTTACGGAAAATTTTGGCAGAGCCTCCTTTGTACGGAGAGGCTCGGGAGAAAATATAATATTAAATATAACAGAATACCATATATAATATCCAAAATATTATATCCCAACACGGGAAAATATATATAATATTTAAAATAGCGCTATAAACCGTAATCCAACGTACCTATTTGTCGGGCAATTTATGCTTAATTTATGGAACCAAAAGCAGTAGCAATTGCTTCCATAACCTGCATTTCACTTATAAACACTTATAAAATATAAAGGGTTAACAATTTATATAAAGTGAAATATTCAAGTGGTTTCAATTACTAACAACAAATCAGTACAACAACCATCAATTCGACAAATAGCATACACAACAATTTAAAGCAATCATTCAACCAAATAGTTGTTCGGGTTCAAACTTTTAAAATTATACTGAATGAAGAATAAACAATTAGAGCATCATTTACTCAACAACCTTAGTTAAAACTAAATAGATTATTCTTTCATCCAATCCCAATTTTAAAGTATCTTACCCAAACAACCATAATTTAAACAACAACAATTCAAACCAACAAATCAAATTAACTTATTATCAATTTATTTCATACTTTAGTTGTTTGATTTCCTTTCTTTCATTTATTCAGTGATTATTTAAAATTTTAATTTATTACTTACAATTATTCACCTTATTTCTACCAAAATTTTCACTCATTCATATCATGAATTTCCTTTTACTAATTTACATTCATTTATTCACTGCTTAACTTATTTATTTACAGTATTCATCGTTCTGTTTATTAAAATAATTTACTTTAACATTTACTAAAGTTTATTGTCATCTATTTATGATACTTACCTTTAATTATATTTATTTAGTAAAATTTCAATTATAACTTAAGTTCATAACATTAAATTCTCATTTAATAACCAACTCATTGGATACTTCATTACCTACTTTCACTTGTACAAATTCCATTACATTTCTTATTAAACATTTCAACTTTTATATTTGGTAAGTTATATATGTTAAAGAAAATGCAAATGAATTTATACAAGTTTTATCATCCCTTAATTAAATTTAATGTTCAACAATATCACTCTTGTTTCATATGTTACATATTTCAAATTTCCTTTATAACTTAGCCTTAAATCTCTTACCTAAATTAGAGGTTTCAATTATTAATTACTTACCTTTCATTTCACTTCAATAATTGAAACAATTAATTAATGGAAATTTAAGAATTTAATACCGGGTTAAAATTTCAATTTATTTTAAAAAAATAGATAAATATATTCTTACAACTTATATATCTCTAATTATATTTAAAACATTTCAAAATTTATATATTTTTCAAAAATGAATCTACAGTAGAACTACCACAGTGGCCTTTCCCCTTCGAAACTCGAAAATGAAAGTCGATGATGCGGCCGCCATCACCGAAATTATTTTCCAGCGACAAAGAGGAAAGTACAAAACTTATTTTCTCCAAAATCTTCTTTAAAACAATACTTCCGAATTATAATAAATATTTATATCAGAAAGTACTTATAAACAATATTATTATATTCCAAAATTTATTCGAAAGAAATTTCAAAACCCCGGATCTTAAGTTCTAAGTTTCCCAAATTTCATTTATTTTATTTTTCAATCTTATTTCTATTATTATTTATACACTTTATTACCTAACAACCAATCTATTGCAGCCAAATACAGATATCGTTTGAAATTTTTTATTTTATATATAGAAAATATAATAGGCAAAATTATTTCATTCACCTATATTAAAACAAATATTATGTCGTTCTGTCCTATTAAGTGTTTAGAAATTCCTATTGATGTCATAGCGTCCCATGCACCAACCAGAATTTATAAATACAAAAAGGAACAAATTAACACAATATTAAAACCTTTTATAACACTAACAAATACGCTCTCTCATATATACACTCAGCGACTCCCATAGGGCATTACTACCCTATTAGTAAAGAGTCAAACCCCACAAAGCTAAGGTTTATCGCTGAACCAAAGCTCTGATACCAACTGTAACGTCCTGCCTTTTCGCACGCTTTAAAACGACACATGTGCCAATTCAAACCATACGGAAGGGCGGATTGTTATGGGGTAAATAAGAAAAAAAAGGAAAAGAAAAACAAAATAGAATCTCACAGCGAAAGGATAAAATATAATAATAAATGTACAGTTCATAAACTGTTTACAAAATGTAACGACCCGTATTTTACGTGTCGATATATCGTAGAATGTCTAGGTCGTTAGTGTTGTTTAAGTCGTCCTTAGCCTAAGTCGTGTGGAGGTTAGACTGTATGGAGAAGTTAACTCGAGTAGAGGCTAACTCGTAGACGACATAAGGAAGTGACCGACCTATAGAGCTTGACTGAGTTAAGATAGTTGCCGAGTTAACGACTCATAGGACCTGGCCGACCTAAGAGTTAATGGGTTAAGAAGTGGGCGGGTTACGAGTTAAGGTTGTTAGCGAGTTAGCATAGCTAGCGAGTTAGGAGATAGTGGAGTTAACGACCTAAGGGGTTAGGTCGTATGGTTGTTAGGTCGGAGGGGTTTTGGAGCGACCTAAGGAAGATATCGGGTTAGCGAGTTGGTGGTGAACGAGTTAGCGACTTAGTAGTTCTGACCGAGTGAAGGAAGCTAGGTCGAGTGGTCCTTCTAAGTCGTAAGTCGTTAGCGACTTAGTTAGGTCGTAGAGTAGATAGCTCGTTATGTTTTAGGTCGTGAAAACCCATTGTGTTAAGTCGCTTGAGCGACTTAGTATTAAGTCGCGTAGCTTTGGGACCGTTAGATCGTGTAAGCGGCTTAGTTAACCCGCGCTTTTGTTTAGGTCGTTGGATAGGCCTTGTGTGGGGTGAGTTAGGTCGGCAGCGACCTAAGTTAGGTCAAGACCGAGCGAGTTAAGACCTGACCGAGTTAGGGGGCGACCAGCCTATAAATACGTGACCATTTCTTCACTTTTTGGCACCGGATTTTGAAGCAACGAAGTGCTGCCATTTTGAGAGCTCGACTACAACATTTCTTCATCTTCTTTTCTCCACTCTAATCTAGTTCCAACATCCATCCAAGATCGAAGATCCAAGAGTCAAAGTTGAAGATCTTCATCCAACGAAGCTAGATTCCATCGTTTCAAGCAAGATTTCGACGAATCAAGCTTGAATCCTTGCTGTCCAGATCTGAAGTATTAGTTTTTGAAGTGTTTGGGTGATTCGGTGAGTGGTGGTTATCTCTCACGCGGACCCAAAGGAGTATATTGGATTGGTGGTTTGTTGAAGTGTTGTAGATAGAGATTTTATGCATACTTCTTTAGATCCAAGTGTAGATCCATTACTTATGAAGATGTTTACTTATGCAAGTTCATTTATCAAGTTGTAGAGACAAAACCCATGATTTATATATGTTAGATCTATGCTAAAAACCCTTGATTCATGTATGATAGATCCTTACCCATTTATTTACGAAATTGCCATTTTAGTTATAAATGCATATTTAGATCTTGATTGACTACTTATTTGGATTAATGTTTGCCTTGTTTGATTGTTGTGAATAAGTTATCTAGTTGATAGATTTGGACAAGTATGGTCAAAGACGATTCAAAAGCTACGGAAGAGGCTCTTGAATAAGGAAAGCTGCTTGTGGCATATGAAGCGGATGTTGAAGCTCATATGTATGAATTAGATGATGTTGAGATGGGACTTTGCCATGATGCGATGAGGCAAGCCATGATGTTGAGATGGGACTTTGCTATGATGCTATAAAGCGAAGCATGATGTGAGATAGCCTTGGTTTAATCCAGACGGGATCATCCCAAGCATGTTGATAACTCGATGATGCGATGCGAGTTGGTTGATAATTGTAACGGTCGGGATTTTTCGTTGCCGAAAAATCGAACCGTTAGGGTTTTAGAAGAAGAAAGAGGTAGAAGAAGAAAGAAAAGAAAGAGAAGAGAAAACAGAAAAACAAGTAACAGAACGAGAAACAATATCAGAATCTCACAATCGCAGCGGAACAACATATAATAGATAAATGAATATCATTAAAACAAAAGAACTATACATTTTATACATACATCACAATACATCATATCATCAGAGTGTACAACAATAAAACAGCGGAAAGAAAATACTATATACAATAGATAATAGACTACGCTATCCAAGCTCGCCTCCAACATCTGTACAGCAACTCCCGAATCCAGAATAACCTGATAACCTAACTCTAGACTGCCCGTGTGGAAAATAGTGGGCACCCAGAGTTTAGGAAAGGAACAATAAACTCCAGGTCAGTCATGGGACTGGTGTGAGAACTCAAAACAGTTAATCTTTAAACAAGCAACAAGAAAATTTAAATTTCGAAATCCGCAATGCTTTTTGGAAAATGAAACTACCATAAGGCCTCCCGGCACACACACAATGCAAACGCACACATGGGGGAGATTTCTCCTTATGATAGTCAAACATGCTTACTACGAGAAAAATTCTTTGATATTATTACTAGTGCATAGTGGAAAATATTTCGAAAGTATAATATAAATCCTAGCCAGCATAGGTACCATGATACTATGCCTACTATAGCTGCCATGTTAAATGGCAGGTTCTACAACTAAAACCGTACAGGGCGCGTATTGGATGAATGGATTTCCAACAAATGGTCAGGCTAAGGAACTTCCTACTGCCACATGGGATCGCCTCTGGCGGGACGTCCCGAGAACTAACGTTACGGTTAGATCTCTGCCAACACAAGGCCGGGTTACCTCTGTAACTAGGTAACTACTACACGAATATGTCATCCCCCGGTCCTTTGGGACCTTTATCCGAGCGCTCGATACCAACAACACCACACAGAAATATATATATAGTGTTTCCACATGAGTAAATATCTGGGCTCCATACCATGATACCACCCTTTTCCAGAAGGAAATGACATACCCTAAAGGGCGCGACCCTCATAACCTTGCCGCATATTCCTGTTTCGACCATTTCCGGGGAGTGAGGTCCTGACGAAGTCTCGTCCACAAAGCTACGCTTTGTGCAACAAAGCCATGCTTTGGGTCCACAGATGACCAAAGCAATAATCACAAAGATAAATGATCAAACAAATGATCATATCCAAACGATCAACCAATGATCATCACACAGCAGCACTCAGCATGCCACATTACCAGATTGGGAAATATCGCTGATAACCTTCAACTACATAACCTCTGAGCTCGTACGTCTCAGAGAAGGGTGTTAAGCTAAGAGAATAAATTCTCCGCCACCAACAGAAATGTATTTGAAAGAAATCTGCTCTATCTCTCAAAATGTAATGTCAGACACGTAACCATACAAGTCTGTTCCGGGTTCGAACAGAACCGAAGGCACTTCCAAGGAAGCCCTTGCAATCTGGGTATTCACAATCCCGATAAAATTTCCCATCACAAAGGAAATCTCCATATCGTAGCTAACGATGCGGAGACAATCGATAGGTCATCCTATCGTTTTCACAAATACCCGGTCTTCACACCGGTCTTCAAATGCTATCCATAACGACGTATCACATATTCGGAATGGGATATACGACACAAAGGTCCTCTCCCGGCTAAACCGAATAGCGAGCGCTTATTTTAAAAATAAGTGTGCATTCAATTTCAAACAATCACAACAATTACCATCCAAGGGTAAATACTGATAGTCGGTTATTTAACTATCAATAAAGATGCGCCACATCATCAGATTCCAAATAATTTTTTCCAAAATTATTAAATCCCAAAATATCTTTACAAGATATATATACACAATTTCCAAATAATTTCCCAATTTATTTGCTTTACCAAAACACCTTCACAATAAAATTTTCCACACTT
Organism: Allium cepa; assembly: GCA_030765085.1. NCBI lineage: Eukaryota > Viridiplantae > Streptophyta > Magnoliopsida > Asparagales > Amaryllidaceae > Allium > Allium cepa. The sequence goes on from CM060931.1 coordinate 63,484,938, forward strand.
CACCCATTTGAAAACCCATTTCAAATTAAACACCTTAACCATTTGAAAACAAATTTCAAATTACACAACTCAACCATTTGAAAACAAATTTCAAACCACCATTCATCCTTTATTCCTTTTGAAAACAAATTTCAAAACAACATATAAATCCTTACCGATTTATTTTTAAATTTTACGCTCCAAATTCGTGAATTTTATTTCCATCTTTAAAAATAAATCAACATTTATTTTTAAACCAATTTCCCTTCATATTTATAAATTCCAAAGTGAATTTCCCAATTCCCAAAGATCTACACATACCCGATCCTCAAATCAATTTCAAAATATTCACTTCCAATTTACCTTTAAAAGGTGAATTCTCAAAATGTTCCATTTCATATTAGAAAATCATTTCTAAACTTATTTAATAATAAGTAATTCACACTTTAATTTCTTTTCAACAATTTTGAAAATATTCAACATACTTAAGTTACCGTTAAGTATTTTATTCCATTCTCTTTAAGAAAACATTCTTTTATTCACATTTATTTGGGTTAAAAACGAATGTTGCGTAAAACATCGTTACGACAACCCAAAACACTAGTATATGGATTTGAAATTAAAAATAGATATATAAATCCAATACTATACAAATTATCCCCTTCTGTTTCTCGAAAACGTCTATTTCAACAATCAATGTTGAAATCTATGTTTTCAATACTCAATGCATTTTAAAACACCTTTAATTCGTTTTAAATTCCATTTAAAACATTCCTTTCCCAAAAACAAACCCATTTTATTTAATAATCTATTCAATATTCAAAATAGTGAATATAGCACACTTAACAAATTCCCATATTTCAATTTATCAAATTCGATGAATTTCAAATTCATAAACATAGTTTATAAATTCCATTTCTATTATAAACCCCAATTTTATAAATCCCTTTGTTAATCCGATGCAATTTACATAACCCAGTTTCATACCCAAAAGCCATATTGTAAGTTAAATACTTATAATATTATTTATTTACCAAATCGTTCCTTTGAACTTCACCAATTTAAAATCTTATCACTTACAAGATTTCTTTATGGTTTATAATAATTTCAACTAATGAAATCTTCATTTATTAACAATTTCTATAAAATTCCCCTTTTTAATGCCCAAATCCATTTCTATAAGTTAATAACTTATAAACTTAAAATTTTCCAATAACCATTCGTTTTATAAATTTCACATTCTATAAATCTAAAATTTTAAATGAAATTCATCTTATACATTAACTTAGCACTTTATAAACTCATTTTATAATCCCAAAAATTCTATTTAAAAATATCAATTTAAAAAAAAATCTTTTATATTCATCCTTTATAAAAATTCAAAAATCTAAAATTTAACTATTTTATAAATCTATCTATTTTAAATTTCCCTTTTGGTTATATTCCATAAAAATCATAGTTTAATAATTTTAAAATTTTAAATCTTAATTTATTTTAAATTGCATCAAGTTCAAAATTTTACTAAAAACATATACTTGAAAATTTTCTTTAAAATCCCTTTTTAAATTCAAATCATTATTTTTAACTTAAAAATTTTGAATCCGATAATGCAACAGCATCATATGGTCAATTACGGGAATAACATCATATATCAATGTGATTATCAACAATCAACATAATATTCATAAACAAATAAATATGTGAGGAATCCAGTTGGATCCCTCCAACCTGTTACCCTGCATCCACAGACGTTAGCACAATACCAATTCCACTTCAAGGTGGAATATCGCGGTATATGGGATTTTATAAAATATCCGCTTAATAACGGCGCAATAGGGTCTCATCCGCTATACGAGGCGGGAAATCAAATCCGATATATACATATGCCAATATATATATATCGCTATATATAGTATATATCCTACTATATCTACTAACACAATCAATCAGCAATCAACAATCAATATTAACTATTTAAAATTTTAAACCAAACAGTTTGATTGAGTGAGGAGTTCTCACCTTGATTTTATTTTCCGTTTCGTCGTTCGTTTCGAATAAAATTAAACGAACGTTTAATTTTACCCGAAATTCAAACGAGCTCCAATCGACTCCAAACTGGTTGCATCGCGAAGTGCTCGATCATACGATTCCAACGCAACTGATTTCGTGCAATTCCGACCTCGCATGAACAAGATATTGCATTTTAAACGTTGTACACGATTTAAATAAATAAATTAACAACTTTTATTTTCAAATTTTCCAGACCTAATCTTGGCCGTGCAAAAATTCAAGCCAACGAATCAAAGCCGCCCCTGCATTTCTTCCTCCACGCGACTCTCTCCCCAGGTATACACGCGCGCACGAGAAACCCAATGCCCCGTTCAACTCCTCCAGGTCGCGACCACCCTGAGTACTTTCCCTTCGATCAAGTGTTGCCGTTTCGAAGCCCCACTCCATCTCGACTTCCGTGCCAAAAGCCATGAGTTCCGGTCGCCCCTAGGCCATGCAATTGGCCTTCGAACGCATGCCCTTTGCCTTGAAATTCACGTCGATCTACGCCACGAAACCCGATCATAGCCGTTCAGATTGAAGATCACACTTAGCTCTACGCTTTTGTGGTTGGAAGTTTTTGAAATTATTGAGTGGATTGGAAGAAAAGAGAGGGAAAACAATGGAGCTTTGCGGCCATTGAACGCATGGAAGTGGCGGCCGGTGAAAACTCTCTAGGGTTTGGCAAAAAAATTGAATATATATAATGTTTTATTTTTGTATTAAATTAATAAAATTCTCGATTTAACTGATTATGCAAACGACCTCCAATCTACGCGTTCCGACAGGCGATCCTAAGGTTTTTCCGCGTTCCGGACACAATGGAACAGGTTTCGTAAGCTAATTCGATCGTATGTGTGAGATACGACTATAAACGCTCAATTTAAACTTAAACCGATTTAAACGATTTCTAGGCGTTTTGGCTTGTACCGGACAAACGGCAAATCCAAACGACTTGAAATTTGAAATCTTGCAATAATATCACATTACGGATCCGATGAAACTGGTTTCGTCGAAATCCGAGACCGTTTGAAAAATGGCTATTTTAACTCGCTAAATAAATATTAAAACGATATCGATGCGTTTCGAGCTGCCACGGTCAAACGACAACTCCGATTGCTACGAAAATTGAAATCCGATAATAACTAACTATTACGGATCCAATGGAACTCGTTTCGTTCAATTCCGAGACTGTTCAAAAATTGGCTATTTTTCAGTCGATAATTAAATATTAAAATATTCAATTTTTACAAATTAACTCCAAATTCAATTTTACAAGTTCTAAAACATTTCTATAACTTTAATATGATTAAATAAAATTTTCCAAGTCATTTCCAATCATATTTAACCCAATATTAAATTATTTCTAGAATTTCACTATTAAATAAATCGATTTAAATTACCCTATTAAATCCAATATTCGAAAAATAAATTATTCGACTTAAAAATTCCACTTATTAATATTTAAAATTAATTAAATACTCAAATTCAAATTATCAAAAATTCTGGGTCGTTACAATCTTCCCCCCTTAAAAGAATTTCGTCCCGAAATTACAAGTTAAGGAGAATGATCCTAAACCGTTTATTATTTTTCCAAAGCTAATCAGTTTTATTAACTTTCTAACCTAAATATTTTTATTAAAGATTCACTATTATTTCAATTAGCTTTCCAACTCCAATTATAAGTTTCAAACAACATTGTTTATTTGACAATTCAAATTTAAATTTAAATTCAAATTCCCAAACTTTCAAAATTTTCTCAAAAATCTTCTAACTCCCTAAATTTTCGAAAAATTTCGCCAGAGTCTCCTTTGCGCGGCTAGATCGGTACGACTACAAAACGGCTCTACGGCCCCTCAGAATCAAAAAGAAAAGAGAAAGCCAAGTGGCTGGAGAAGGAAATCATCAATTCTCATACTAAAAGTGAAATACGTACCTTTTTGTCGAGCCATTCAATTTTTTTAAATTCAAAATCAAAATTCCAATTCCTTTATATACCTGTATATCCTACTAGTAGTAGTATCCAATTCCAACATTCAAACTATTTTGCCAATTCAAGTTCAAAATTTCCAATACATGCTTCTTACACATTTTTTTTAGTTTATTATTGAAGTTGCATATTCAATTCATTCGTTTCAATTCCAATTCAATTCTATTCAATTTCATTTGAATTCAATTACATAGCTTCCAATTGCGCTAGTTCAATTTCATTAACACTTAATGAATTTACATACAATCAACCAACAAGCAAATAACGACCAATGTACATTCAATACAACCAAATTTATTTATTTTACTTACATTCAATTTGGTTCAACTGTTTTAATTCCAATTGGTTTAACATTCAATTGATTTTCATTCTATTATTAAACTATTTTCAAATGAATTTACACTTGCATGCATCATTTCATATCAACTTATTCATATTCTATTGATTAACATTCAATTCATACTTTAACTCAATTGCTAGTTCTTTTTTACAAATAAAATTGAATTTCATTTATATAACTTAAGTTCACCTTTTTTAACAATTTCATTTACTCACTTTATTCATTTATTTTGATATTAACATCAATTCTTTCAACATTACTTAACTTGCATTCCATTTCAACTTTATTTACATCATTTAATTCACTTGATTATTTAACTTTGATGCAAAGATCGATTTTTTTATTCAACTTCACTTAAGTTATTCCATTTAAACATCATTTGTTAATTAAACTTAAGTTTTACTTATCAATTCAATTCGGATTTTAAATTCCAAAGTAAATCCTATTTAACTTTTACTTAAGTCAAATTCATATCAATATTCAAATTCATATTCCATTTTATTTAACTTAATTGTTTAACCACTTCAACAACTGGTTTCACTTACATTTTCCCATTTAATAAGTTATAAAACTTATTATTCAACTTCTAACTTATATTATAAGTTCAAAACCTTTTTCACTTATATTTATCAATTTCAAATTGAATTTTAATTTCAAATTGGTTTATTACAACAAAACTTCAATTTTAAATTCATTTTTGTAGCAAATCCATCACATAAAAACTCGAAAATGATACTGATGATGCTGCAGTCATCACCCTTATTATTTCCCAGTGACAATAGTGAAATCAATGCTAAATATTCTTTCAAAAAGTTTTCTTTTATTATTCATAAATCACTTTTATAAACCTTTTACTTATATAATTTTAGTTCTTATATACATACATGATTGTCTTACAATTGTAAATCATTATTAATTATAATTTCATCTTATGATTCATTGGTTTATACCATTATTCTTTTTACAATAGTTTCTTTTATTAGCTTATTCAAACAACTTTTAATTATTTTATATATATATCATTTACAACAACCAAGCAATCAATTATATACACACTTCAATAATCCTTGAAAAATTATTTTCTTTTTATATATAAAATATAATCGAGGTAAAATTATTTCATTTACCCAATTTAAAACAATATTGTGTCGAATTGTTCTATTCAAGTGTTTAGGAACCCCTTCGATTCAGTTTTCGAGGCTGCGCCGACGAAGGTTCATATACCACTCAACAAACCAATCATCACAATATAAAACAATTTTATACTCACTAACAAATACGCACTCATATCTATTATTACACTCACACTCATTCTAGAGTACTGCTGACTCTATCTCTAATGAGTAATACCCAACAGAGCAGGTTGTCGCTTAACCATATGCTCTGATACCAAATGTAACGGTCGGGATTTTTCGTTGCCGAAAAATCGAACCGTTAGGGTTTTAGAAGAAGAAAGAGGTAGAAGAAGAAAGAAAAGAAAGAGAAGAGAAAACAGAAAAACAAGTAACAGAACGAGAAACAATATCAGAATCTCACAATCGCAGCGGAACAACATATAATAGATAAATGAATATCATTAAAACAAAAGAACTATACATTTTATACATACATCACAATACATCATATCATCAGAGTGTACAACAATAAAACAGCGGAAAGAAAATACTATATACAATAGATAATAGACTACGCTATCCAAGCTCGCCTCCAACATCTGTACAGCAACTCCCGAATCCAGAATAACCTGATAACCTAACTCTAGACTGCCCGTGTGGAAAATAGTGGGCACCCAGAGTTTAGGAAAGGAACAATAAACTCCAGGTCAGTCATGGGACTGGTGTGAGAACTCAAAACAGTTAATCTTTAAACAAGCAACAAGAAAATTTAAATTTCGAAATCCGCAATGCTTTTTGGAAAATGAAACTACCATAAGGCCTCCCGGCACACACACAATGCAAACGCACACATGGGGGAGATTTCTCCTTATGATAGTCAAACATGCTTACTACGAGAAAAATTCTTTGATATTATTACTAGTGCATAGTGGAAAATATTTCGAAAGTATAATATAAATCCTAGCCAGCATAGGTACCATGATACTATGCCTACTATAGCTGCCATGTTAAATGGCAGGTTCTACAACTAAAACCGTACAGGGCGCGTATTGGATGAATGGATTTCCAACAAATGGTCAGGCTAAGGAACTTCCTACTGCCACATGGGATCGCCTCTGGCGGGACGTCCCGAGAACTAACGTTACGGTTAGATCTCTGCCAACACAAGGCCGGGTTACCTCTGTAACTAGGTAACTACTACACGAATATGTCATCCCCCGGTCCTTTGGGACCTTTATCCGAGCGCTCGATACCAACAACACCACACAGAAATATATATATAGTGTTTCCACATGAGTAAATATCTGGGCTCCATACCATGATACCACCCTTTTCCAGAAGGAAATGACATACCCTAAAGGGCGCGACCCTCATAACCTTGCCGCATATTCCTGTTTCGACCATTTCCGGGGAGTGAGGTCCTGACGAAGTCTCGTCCACAAAGCTACGCTTTGTGCAACAAAGCCATGCTTTGGGTCCACAGATGACCAAAGCAATAATCACAAAGATAAATGATCAAACAAATGATCATATCCAAACGATCAACCAATGATCATCACACAGCAGCACTCAGCATGCCACATTACCAGATTGGGAAATATCGCTGATAACCTTCAACTACATAACCTCTGAGCTCGTACGTCTCAGAGAAGGGTGTTAAGCTAAGAGAATAAATTCTCCGCCACCAACAGAAATGTATTTGAAAGAAATCTGCTCTATCTCTCAAAATGTAATGTCAGACACGTAACCATACAAGTCTGTTCCGGGTTCGAACAGAACCGAAGGCACTTCCAAGGAAGCCCTTGCAATCTGGGTATTCACAATCCCGATAAAATTTCCCATCACAAAGGAAATCTCCATATCGTAGCTAACGATGCGGAGACAATCGATAGGTCATCCTATCGTTTTCACAAATACCCGGTCTTCACACCGGTCTTCAAATGCTATCCATAACGACGTATCACATATTCGGAATGGGATATACGACACAAAGGTCCTCTCCCGGCTAAACCGAATAGCGAGCGCTTATTTTAAAAATAAGTGTGCATTCAATTTCAAACAATCACAACAATTACCATCCAAGGGTAAATACTGATAGTCGGTTATTTAACTATCAATAAAGATGCGCCACATCATCAGATTCCAAATAATTTTTTCCAAAATTATTAAATCCCAAAATATCTTTACAAGATATATATACACAATTTCCAAATAATTTCCCAATTTATTTGCTTTACCAAAACACCTTCACAATAAAATTTTCCACACTTCACCCATTTGAAAACCCATTTCAAATTAAACACCTTAACCATTTGAAAACAAATTTCAAATTACACAACTCAACCATTTGAAAACAAATTTCAAACCACCATTCATCCTTTATTCCTTTTGAAAACAAATTTCAAAACAACATATAAATCCTTACCGATTTATTTTTAAATTTTACGCTCCAAATTCGTGAATTTTATTTCCATCTTTAAAAATAAATCAACATTTATTTTTAAACCAATTTCCCTTCATATTTATAAATTCCAAAGTGAATTTCCCAATTCCCAAAGATCTACACATACCCGATCCTCAAATCAATTTCAAAATATTCACTTCCAATTTACCTTTAAAAGGTGAATTCTCAAAATGTTCCATTTCATATTAGAAAATCATTTCTAAACTTATTTAATAATAAGTAATTCACACTTTAATTTCTTTTCAACAATTTTGAAAATATTCAACATACTTAAGTTACCGTTAAGTATTTTATTCCATTCTCTTTAAGAAAACATTCTTTTATTCACATTTATTTGGGTTAAAAACGAATGTTGCGTAAAACATCGTTACGACAACCCAAAACACTAGTATATGGATTTGAAATTAAAAATAGATATATAAATCCAATACTATACAAATTATCCCCTTCTGTTTCTCGAAAACGTCTATTTCAACAATCAATGTTGAAATCTATGTTTTCAATACTCAATGCATTTTAAAACACCTTTAATTCGTTTTAAATTCCATTTAAAACATTCCTTTCCCAAAAACAAACCCATTTTATTTAATAATCTATTCAATATTCAAAATAGTGAATATAGCACACTTAACAAATTCCCATATTTCAATTTATCAAATTCGATGAATTTCAAATTCATAAACATAGTTTATAAATTCCATTTCTATTATAAACCCCAATTTTATAAATCCCTTTGTTAATCCGATGCAATTTACATAACCCAGTTTCATACCCAAAAGCCATATTGTAAGTTAAATACTTATAATATTATTTATTTACCAAATCGTTCCTTTGAACTTCACCAATTTAAAATCTTATCACTTACAAGATTTCTTTATGGTTTATAATAATTTCAACTAATGAAATCTTCATTTATTAACAATTTCTATAAAATTCCCCTTTTTAATGCCCAAATCCATTTCTATAAGTTAATAACTTATAAACTTAAAATTTTCCAATAACCATTCGTTTTATAAATTTCACATTCTATAAATCTAAAATTTTAAATGAAATTCATCTTATACATTAACTTAGCACTTTATAAACTCATTTTATAATCCCAAAAATTCTATTTAAAAATATCAATTTAAAAAAAAATCTTTTATATTCATCCTTTATAAAAATTCAAAAATCTAAAATTTAACTATTTTATAAATCTATCTATTTTAAATTTCCCTTTTGGTTATATTCCATAAAAATCATAGTTTAATAATTTTAAAATTTTAAATCTTAATTTATTTTAAATTGCATCAAGTTCAAAATTTTACTAAAAACATATACTTGAAAATTTTCTTTAAAATCCCTTTTTAAATTCAAATCATTATTTTTAACTTAAAAATTTTGAATCCGATAATGCAACAGCATCATATGGTCAATTACGGGAATAACATCATATATCAATGTGATTATCAACAATCAACATAATATTCATAAACAAATAAATATGTGAGGAATCCAGTTGGATCCCTCCAACCTGTTACCCTGCATCCACAGACGTTAGCACAATACCAATTCCACTTCAAGGTGGAATATCGCGGTATATGGGATTTTATAAAATATCCGCTTAATAACGGCGCAATAGGGTCTCATCCGCTATACGAGGCGGGAAATCAAATCCGATATATACATATGCCAATATATATATATCGCTATATATAGTATATATCCTACTATATCTACTAACACAATCAATCAGCAATCAACAATCAATATTAACTATTTAAAATTTTAAACCAAACAGTTTGATTGAGTGAGGAGTTCTCACCTTGATTTTATTTTCCGTTTCGTCGTTCGTTTCGAATAAAATTAAACGAACGTTTAATTTTACCCGAAATTCAAACGAGCTCCAATCGACTCCAAACTGGTTGCATCGCGAAGTGCTCGATCATACGATTCCAACGCAACTGATTTCGTGCAATTCCGACCTCGCATGAACAAGATATTGCATTTTAAACGTTGTACACGATTTAAATAAATAAATTAACAACTTTTATTTTCAAATTTTCCAGACCTAATCTTGGCCGTGCAAAAATTCAAGCCAACGAATCAAAGCCGCCCCTGCATTTCTTCCTCCACGCGACTCTCTCCCCAGGTATACACGCGCGCACGAGAAACCCAATGCCCCGTTCAACTCCTCCAGGTCGCGACCACCCTGAGTACTTTCCCTTCGATCAAGTGTTGCCGTTTCGAAGCCCCACTCCATCTCGACTTCCGTGCCAAAAGCCATGAGTTCCGGTCGCCCCTAGGCCATGCAATTGGCCTTCGAACGCATGCCCTTTGCCTTGAAATTCACGTCGATCTACGCCACGAAACCCGATCATAGCCGTTCAGATTGAAGATCACACTTAGCTCTACGCTTTTGTGGTTGGAAGTTTTTGAAATTATTGAGTGGATTGGAAGAAAAGAGAGGGAAAACAATGGAGCTTTGCGGCCATTGAACGCATGGAAGTGGCGGCCGGTGAAAACTCTCTAGGGTTTGGCAAAAAAATTGAATATATATAATGTTTTATTTTTGTATTAAATTAATAAAATTCTCGATTTAACTGATTATGCAAACGACCTCCAATCTACGCGTTCCGACAGGCGATCCTAAGGTTTTTCCGCGTTCCGGACACAATGGAACAGGTTTCGTAAGCTAATTCGATCGTATGTGTGAGATACGACTATAAACGCTCAATTTAAACTTAAACCGATTTAAACGATTTCTAGGCGTTTTGGCTTGTACCGGACAAACGGCAAATCCAAACGACTTGAAATTTGAAATCTTGCAATAATATCACATTACGGATCCGATGAAACTGGTTTCGTCGAAATCCGAGACCGTTTGAAAAATGGCTATTTTAACTCGCTAAATAAATATTAAAACGATATCGATGCGTTTCGAGCTGCCACGGTCAAACGACAACTCCGATTGCTACGAAAATTGAAATCCGATAATAACTAACTATTACGGATCCAATGGAACTCGTTTCGTTCAATTCCGAGACTGTTCAAAAATTGGCTATTTTTCAGTCGATAATTAAATATTAAAATATTCAATTTTTACAAATTAACTCCAAATTCAATTTTACAAGTTCTAAAACATTTCTATAACTTGAATATGATTAAATAAAATTTTCCAAGTCATTTCCAATCATATTTAACCCAATATTAAATTATTTCTAGAATTTCACTATTAAATAAATCGATTTAAATTACCCTATTAAATCCAATATTCGAAAAATAAATTATTCGACTTAAAAATTCCACTTATTAATATTTAAAATTAATTAAATACTCAAATTCAAATTATCAAAAATTCTGGGTCGTTACAATAATGGTTAGCTTGAGAGGCGCTTGAGCTAGTATGAAAATAGTCGTCGAGGAGGATGACTAGGAGGCTGTGATCTCATCGTTGTTGAAGGTTCTAGCATGCTCAAAGCAAGAGTACGTTGGAACGGGCTGCGACGACGTTCCAAGCACGGGCTGCGACGACGTGCTAGTACTCTGGGTAGTTGCGAAAATTCCTAGGCACGGGCTGCGACGACGTGTGGAGTTATGTCTAGAACCGGGGGTTACCATTAGCCCTTGACAAGTGGTCATTCAACTAACGGTGAAATCAAGGCAATGATAACAGTGATAGCCAGAGTCATGGATGTTTGGACGTTGGTTGTATCATCATTCGGTCTCAAGAGCGGTGTTTTCCGGGTGCTTATCTGATCTTGGTTTAGGCCTTGGGGGTTTGTATTTGGAAAACATCGACCTTGACTCGAATGATTATTGCTTTACTTTAATTGTCTGCCATGTATGCTTGCTTCTCCTTAGTGTGAGTCAGGGGGCTATCACTGTAGAAAGAGGTGGAGTGGGATGATTTGGGATCCTATTCCTTTTATCCTTTATGTTCCTTTGGTATGTTTGATAGTTGATTTACTGCTCACTAAGACTGTTGTCTGACTCAAGGTTTTATGTCTCCTCTTATTACCTTGGGATGTTCATCAATGTTTTGGGATGGGCAGACTAGGTGACAGGTGGCAGGTGCTGATCTTAGTGGCTCACGCTGATGATGACGAAGACGAGCAGGCGGCTTTACATATTATTTTCATATTCTATGTACTGGATATTCCGCTGATTGTTGATTACTCTGAGTGCTATGTAGTGAGGCTTCTTGTATTCATGATTCAGACCATGTATAAAGCTATTATGATTAGATGATGATATTCTGTTCTATGGGAGATTCACTATATTATATTTCTCTATTGTATTTTATCCATGCGCTGTGAGTTTTACGATAGAGTCTGCGATGTTTATTTTACCCTTGGCGGTCACTCATGGCTGCCTGGCACACTTTCAGCGCACCATTCCGTTGTTTCCGTGCAGGAGTCATGGGCGGTCGTCACATTTGGTATCAGAGCTTTGGTTAATCGATTTTAGCCAACGCTCGCTGACGTAACTACGTAAGAGAGACGTAATTGTATTTTGATGGATGATTACTATATATATATTATAGTAGCTTAGAAGGATTTGAACTCCTTGTGCAGTTGTTTCTCAAAGGTGTTCTAATCATTCCTTTTTGTAGATATTAAGGATGAGTCGAAGAGGGAGACCAGCTGCCAGGGAAGGTCGTGCTGCTGATGGAGTTGCTGATTATGGAGCTATGTTCGAAGCGATGATGACTTCGATCATGAGAAGGATACCAACTCCAGGGTCAGCGGTAGATGTTGGAATTCAAGTTCAAGCTCCAAAGCCAGTGGATTTTGCTAAGTTGTGCAAGGATTATACTGCTCTTGGAGGAAAGGTTTTCTTGGGGACAGAGTCAACCATTGAAGTCCAAAGATGGATAGATGCTTGTAGAAGGATCTTTGGTGACTTGGGAATTGAGGATGCAACTAAAAGGAAGCTTGCATCAAGACAGCTTCAAGGAAGAGCTGCTGATTGGTGGAACTCTATCACCATAGATACTCCGGAGGAAGAGATTACTTGGGTGCAGTTCCAAGCTAGATTTGAAGCCAAGTTCATCTCTACGGCTCAGAAGTCTGTTTTGTTCAAGAAGTTTGTTGAGCTCAAGAAAGGTGGAAGATCGGTTCTTGAGTATGTTTCTGAATTTGAGGCTTTGTCCAAGTATGCCAGATCGTATATTTATTCTCCCTATCAGAAGAATGAGAAGTTTGTGACCGGTTTGGATGCTTATCTTGGAAGACAGTTGGTCGATCATCTGGACGATCCGTTTGAGAAGCTTGTGGAGAAAGCACTCAGGCATGAGAGTTTGTTTCCTAGGGAGAGTTCTGTTGTTGCTGCAACCAAGGAAGGGTTTAAGCCACAGAAGGGTGGAAACAAGAAGAGGAAGCAACAATACCAGAAGGGTAAGGATGGCCAGAAGAAGCCGAGGGGCGAAATGACTTGCTATAATTGCCAGCAGAAGGGTCATCTCTCCAAGGATTGTAGGAATCCAAAAGCGCCGGCGAAATGCCACAACTGTGACAAACCAGGGCATTTCAGGAAAGATTGTCCAGAACCGAGGAAGGACAGGCAGATTGTGCAAGCTTATGCTTTGGGAGCTGTGCCGTCGTTTTCAAAAGCTCTTACTGCTGAAGAGAAAGGGAAGAGTGTGGTGGTTCAAGGTACTCTTTCCATTTGTGGTGTTCCAGTTAGAGTGTTGTTTGATACTGGAGCGTCGCATTCTTTTATTTGTGATGATCTTGTAGGCCGGTTAGGGTTGGAACCGGATATTGTTGATAGGCCATTGGTTGTGACTAATCAAGTTGGGGGTTCGTCATGTTTGTGTACGATATGTCGTGGTCTAGTTGTGATGAGTCATGATTGCTCTTTTGTTTGTGATTGTTTTGTTCTGAACTTTGCGGGGTTCGGAATTATTTTAGGTATGGACTGGCTTAGGAAGTATGCGGCAAGGATTGATTGTGAGAGGCTAGAGGTGACAGTCGGGAATGTGGAAGGGCGAAAGGTTGTGATACGATGTAAGCATGAGGAAGGCGTCTTCATGAGCTTCATGTATTCGCTGGTTGTTCCACGGGATGGACTGTCATCGGTGCCTATTGTGAATGGATTTGAGGATGTCTTTGACGAAGTCAAAGGATTACCGCCGCATAGGGAGATCGAGTTTCGTATCGATCTAGTTGAGGGAGCCGGACCTGTTGTAATGCCTCTTAGGCGGATGGCGCCTAGGGAGCAACAAGAGTTGAAGGTGCAAGTTGATGACCTTTTGCGGAAAGGATTCATTCGGCGTAGTGTGTCCGAATGGGGTGCACCAGTTGTGTTCGCAACCAAAGCGGATGGATCGTTGAGGTTGTGTGTTGATTATCGTGAGCTGAATAAGGTGACTAAGAAGAACAAGTATCCATTGCCGAGAGTAGATGACTTGTTTGATCAGCTTCACGAGGCTAAGGTGTTCTCTCAAATGGATTTGGCAACGGGATTTCACTAGTTGAGAGTGGCAAAGGATAGTGTGCCGAATACTGCTTTTAGGACACCATCCGGTTTTTATGAGTGGCTGGTAATGCCATTTGGATTGACTAACGCACCAGCATATTTTGTGGATCTTATGAATAGAGTGTTCGGAGATCAGTTAAACAAGTTTGTACTTGTGTTCGTGGATGATATTCTGATTTACTCCAGAACTGAGGTAGAGCACAAGACGCACTTGCGTATTGTTTTGGAAATCTTACGGAAACATCAGCTGAAGGCTAAGTTTTCGAAGTGTCACTTCTGGAAGAGTGAAGTGAGATTCTTAGGCCATGTTATTTCTGGAAATGGAATAGCGGTTGATCCCGCTAAGGTGACAGCGATCCAGGATTGGGTTAGACCTAAGAATGCATCTGATGTGAGAAGTTTTCTTGGATTAGCAGGATATTATCGTCGGTTTATCAAGGACTTTTCCAAGATAGCTGCACCGTTAACATGATTAACGAAGAAGAATCAGGTATTCAGTTGGGATGCTAAGTGTGAGCAAGCCTTTGGAATCCTGAAAGAGCGACTGACGAGTGCTCCTGTTTTGGTTATTCCAAGTGGGAATGATGAGATGGTGGTTTACACCGATGCATGTGGTACTGGACTTGGGGCAGTGCTGATGCAGAAGGATAGAGTTGTTGCGTATGCAAGTCGACAACTGAAGCCACACGAGAGGAATTATCCGACTCATGATTTGGAGTTAACGGCGATTGTTTTTGCTCTGAAGATGTGGAGACACTATCTATTGGGAGTTCGATTCGAGTTGTTTACAGATCATAAGTCGTTGAAGTATCTTTTCTCCCAAAAGGATTTGAATCTTCGGCAGCAACGATGGTTGGATTTTTTAGCATCATATGATTTTGGTATAGCTTATACTCCGGGAAAGGGTAACGCTGTAGCTGATGCGTTGAGTCGAAGACATGCAGGATTGGGAGCCATGTTTTCGGAATGGAAGAGTCTCGAGTATTTAGCTGGATTTGATTTCAGGCCTAGATGTGAATTGGAACCTGAGATGTTGGCAAACTTATCGATAAGGCCTACTCTTGTGGAAAGAATTGGCGAGAGCCAAAAGCGAGACGATAAGCCTGTCAAGATTATCCGTGATTTGGGATCTGGATTGGACCCAGAGAAGGATAAAAGATTCGAAGTCGATCGAGAGGGTTGGCTTCGTAAGCAAGGAAGACTAGTTGTTCCCGATGTAGATGGATTGAGAAATGAAGTTCTTAGGGAAAGTCATCACTCGAAGTTGACGATTCATCCAGGTGGAAATAAGATGTATCGGGACATGAAGAGAACCTACTACTGGGAAGGTATGAAGAAGGATGTTGGAAATTTTATTTCCAAGTGTATGAATTGCCAGTTGGTTAAGGCGGAGCAGAAGAAGCCAAGTGGATTGCTTCATCCATTAGAAGTTCCTATGTGGAAGTGGGAACAGATATCGATGGATTTTATCGATGGTCTACCTAGAACAAGAGCAGGAAATGAAGGGATTTGGGTCATAGTAGATCGGTTGACCAGGAGTGCAAGATTCATTCCTGTTCGATCGACTAGGACTGCATCGAAGTTGGCTGAATTGTATGTTAAGTGGATAGTTCGATTCCATGGTATTCCAAAGAGTATAGTGAGCGATCGAGATCCATTGTTCACTAGTGGATTTTGGAAGAGCTTTCAGGAAGTTTTGGGAACCGAGTTGTGTTTGAGTACAGCTTATCATCCCCAAACAGATGGTCAGACTGAGAGAGTCAACCGAGTTTTGGAAGATCTCTTGAGAGCATGTGTCTTGGATTTCGGAGGATCATGGGAAGATCATCTTCATTTAGTGGAATTTGCGTATAATAACAGTTATCAGTCGAGTATTGGTATGGCACCATATGAGGCATTGTATGGAAGACCGTGTAACTCTCCGACATGTTGGTTGGAAACTGGAGAAAAGCTGATACTTGGGCCAGAGATGATTCGACAGACTTCGGATTGTATAGAAATCATTCGGCAACGAATGAAGGCAGCCCAAGATCGTCAGAAAAGTTATGCCGATAATCGTCGTAAGGATTTGGAATTCGACGTGGGTGATATGGTCTTTGTGAAGATTTCTCCATTGAAGAATGTTATTAGATTCGGGAAGAAAGGAAAATTGACTCCGAGATTTGTTGGACCATTCCCGATTATCGAGCGAATTGGAAAGCTCGCTTATAGATTGGAGTTACCGGAAAAGATGGCGGGTGTGCACAATGTTTTTCATGTATCTTATCTACGGAAGTATGTGCATGACTCGAATACGGTGGTTTCTGCTGATAGCTGTGAAGACTTGGAGGTTGATCCAATGGTTACGAGACCTCGTAAGCCGCTTCGTGTTGTTGAAACCGACACGAAACAGCTTAGGAGGAAGACGATTACGTTGCTCAAGATACAATGGAGTGATGATGTTAACGACTGTACATGGGAGGAGGAAGAGAGGATGAAGGCAGCTCATCCTGAACTCTTCGACGTATGGCCCTAAGGTGTCGTGGCATCTCATGAATTTGTAACTTGTTCTAATCTTAGAATTCTGCATGCTAGGATAGTAATTGGATGCATGGTTTGTTGATTGCTATGGATGGTAGGCATGCAGAATAGTTTTGGTTGCTCTTGTTTGTTTGGAATTTCGGGGGCGAAATTCCTAAGGGGGAGAGAATGTAACGACCCGTATTTTACGTGTCGATATATCGTAGAATTTCTAGGTCGTTAGTGTTGTTTAAGTCGTCCTTAGCCTAAATCGTGTGGAGGTTAGACTGTATGGAGAAGTTAACTCGAGTAGAGGCTAACTCGTAGACGACATAAGGAAGTGACCGACCTATAGAGCTTGACCGAGTTAAGATAGTTGCCGAGTTAACGACTCATAGGACCTGGCCGACCTAAGAGTTAATGGGTTAAGAAGTGGGCGGGTTACGAGTTAAGGTTGTTAGCGAGTTAGCATAGCTAGCGAGTTAGGAGATAGTGGAGTTAACGACCTAAGGGGTTAGGTCGTATGGTTGTTAGGTCGGAGGGGTTTTGGAGCGACCTAAGGAAGATACCTGGCTAGCGAGTTGGTGGTGAACGAGTTAGCGACTTAGTAGTTCTGACCGAGTTAAGGAAGCTAGGTCGAGTGGTCCTTCTAAGTCGTAAGTCGTTAGCGACTTAGTTAGGTCGTAGAGTAGATAGCTCGTTATGTTTTAGGTCGTGAAAACGCAGTGTGTTAAGTCGCTTGAGCGACTTAGTGTTAAGTCGCATAGCTTTGGGACCGTTAGATCGTGTAAGCGGCTTAGTTAACCCGCGCATTTGTTTAGGTCGTTGGATAGGCCTTGTGTGGGGTGAGTTAGGTCGGCAGCGACCTAAGTTAGGTCGGGGAGATTCTTAGGTCGGCAACGACCTAAGACCGAGCGAGTTAACTCCGAGCAAGTTAAGACCTGACCGAGTTAGGGGGCGACCAGCCTATAAATACGTGACCATTTCTTCACTTTTTGGCACCTGATTTTGAAGCAACGAAGTGCTGCCATTTTGAGAGCTCGACTACAACATTTCTTCATCTTCTTTTCTCCACTCTAATCTAGTTCCAACATCCATCCAAGATCGAAGATCCAAGAGTCAAAGTTGAAGATCTTCATCCAACGAAGCTAGATTCCATCGTTTCAAGCAAGATTTCGACGAATCAAGCTTGAATCCTTGCTGTCCAGATCTGAAGTGATTAGTTTTTGAAGTGTTTGGGTGATTCGGTGAGTTGTGGTTATCTCTCACGCGGACCCAAAGGAGTATATTGGATTGGTGGTTTGTTGAAGTGTTGTAGATAGAGATTTTATGCATACTTCTTTAGATCCAAGTGTAGATCCATTACTTATGAAGATGTTTACTTATGCAAGTTCATTTATCAAGTTGTAGAGACAAAACCCATGATTTATATATGTTAGATCTATGCTAAAAACCCTTGATTCATGTATGATAGATCCTTACCCATTTATTTACGAAATTGCCATTTTAGTTATAAATGCATATTTAGATCTTGATTGACTACTTATTTGGATTAATGTTTGCCTTGTTTGATTGTTGTGAATAAGTTATCTAGTTGATAGATTTGGACAAGTATGGTCAAAGACGATTCAAAAGCTACGGAAGAGGCTCTTGAATAAGGAAAGCTGCTTGTGGCATATGAAGCGGATGTTGAAGCTCATATGTATGAATTAGATGATGTTGAGATGGGACTTTGCCATGATGCGATGAGGCAAGCCATGATGTTGAGATGGGACTTTGCTATGATGCGATAAAGCGTAGCATGATGTGAGATAGCCTTGGTTTAATCCAGACGGGATCATCCCAAGCATGTTGATAACTCGATGATGCGATGCGAGTTGGTTGATAATGGTTAGCTTGAGAGGCGCTTGAGCTAGTATGAAAATAGTCGTCGAGGAGGATGACTAGGAGGCTGTGATCTCATCGTTGTTGAAGGTTCTAGCATGCTCAAAGCAACAGTACGTTGGAACGGGCTGCGACGACGTTCCAAGCACGGGCTGCGACGACGTGCTAGTACTCTGGGTAGTTGCGAAAATTCCTAGGCACGGGCTGCGACGACGTGTGGAGTTATGTCTAGAACCAGGGGTTACCATTATCCCTTGACAAGTGGTCATTCAACTAACGGTGAAATCAAGGCAATGATAACAGTGATAGCCAGAGTCATGGATGTTTGAATGTTGGTTGTATCATCATTCGGTCTCAAGAGCGGTGTTTTCCGGGTGCTTATCTGATCTTGGTTTAGGCCTTGGGGGTTTGTATTTGGAAAACATCGACCTTGACTCGAATGATTATTGCTTTACTTTAATTGTCTGCCATGTATGCTTGCTTCTCCTTAGTGTGAGTCAGGGGGCTATCACTGTAGAAAGAGGTGGAGTGGGATGATTTGGGTTCCTATTCCTTTTATCCTTTATGTTCCTTTGGTATGTTTGATAGTTGATTTACTGCTCACTAAGACTATTGTCTGACTCAAGGTTTTATGTCTCCTCTTATTACCTTGGGATGTTCATCCATGTTTTGGGATGGGCAGACTAGGTGACATGTGGCAGGTGCTGATCTTAGTGGCTCACGCTGATGATGACGAAGACGAGCAGGAGGCTTTACATATTATTTTCATATTCTATGTACTGGATATTCCGCTGATTGTTGATTACTCTGAGTGCTATGTAGTGAGGCTTCTTGTATTCATGATTCAGACCATGTATAAAGCTATTATGATTAGATGATGATATTCTGTTCTATGGGAGCTTCACTATATTATATTTCTCTATTGTATTTTATCCATGCGCTGTGAGTTTTACGATAGAGTCTGCGATGTTTATTTTACCCTTGGCGGTCACTCATGGCTGCCTGGCACACTTTCAGCGCACCAATCCCTTGTTTCCGTGCAGGAGTCATGGGCAGTCGTCACACAAAACATTTGATTCTTCTTATACAATAAATTTCAGATTTCACATACCAATCATAATCAATGCAGCGGAATTAAATAGTGTAGTGGAATAGTTAATAATAGTAGTAGAAATCTCCATCTTCGTCCTCTAGATCTAAAGTCTTCGATCCTGAAACGCTCGTACTGACCCGAGCGAATTTGAAAAGACAAAACACTCGAGTCAGAACTAAAAGATCATATGTGAGTCAAATTAACAGAAATAAATATGAGTGTAGTAACTCAAGAGATGCTCGGGATTTACATCTCCTAAGTATCCGCTAAACTACTTACTATGTAGTATATTGCGCTATTATAATAGTGTCTATTTATAAAATAAACTTACTTTTAAATAGCATTAAGGCTTTACATTTTCCACCTTAACACGTAATAGTCCCAGTAGTCCATCCGATATCATAGTCCCTCCTGATCGGGAAGCCACCAGAGGAGACCACACGGGCTACGGGAGAAATCCAAACTCGTACAAGGCGCGATAGGGTAGGTGACACGGCACAACTAGGCAATGCCAGGGTAGGTATACCAATTACACTTCCGGGTCGGTGGTAACGCGTAGCACGCAGCTACCGCCCACCTCGAGTCACACCTCCAAATAAAATCAAAAGTGGCCACCGAATCAATCCAAAAGTCAAAGTATAATATCGAAGGGATGTGTCCGATTAAAGGTGCTACCTTATTAACCCGTCAATTGCTCCTGTTTTAGCCACCTTATGCCAACTCACGGGAGTTGGGTCCACGTATTTACCTTACAAGAAACACCGCCACCAACCTACTTCATTCTGGAATCTCCACCGCGTACACGGTTGTTAAAGTGGTTTTCGGTGTTGGCAGAGAGTATGACAACTTCCTATCCCGGTCCTTCAACAACCAAACGTTATTATAACACC
This sequence comes from Allium cepa, assembly GCA_030765085.1. Lineage (NCBI taxonomy): Eukaryota > Viridiplantae > Streptophyta > Magnoliopsida > Asparagales > Amaryllidaceae > Allium > Allium cepa. Next base: position 63,505,703 of record CM060931.1, read on the forward strand.
GCGGTCATTTAAAAATACTTATACTTTCAAAACCAGAATATAATTATCCTTTTCAAAACCCATAAATACAATATCATTTCCTTTTAAAAACTCAAATAAATATGATATCATTTTATTTCAAATATATTCCTTTTCCAAAATCATGCCACTTTTAAATTTATAATACCTCGGAACCAAATATTTGAATTTTAACTTTCAACATAAGACTTCGAAATCCATAGTTTTAAAACCAAAACTTTCAAAACTTAAATGGTTTGGATATTCAACAGTATATAAAATAAAACAGTTGAATTTAAAATTTCTTTAAAAATGAATAAATTCCACTCCTTCACAATTTTTATTCACTTTAATTCCAGTCTAAACCCATAACTTTTAGATTCACTTTCAGTTTAAATAAAACACTTCGATTTCAATATTTTCTAACTTTGAGTATTTAATGAATTTCAAAACAAAGGTTGTGAATTTAAATCAACAATTCATTTTCCTATTACTTAGTTTGAAAGGGTTACATGATAAATCCATAAACATTTAAAATAAACTAAATTTATTTACACTAAAAATTTCCTTCCATTTATTTATACTAAAATTATTTATTAAATCCCGTTGTAAATATCATGCCTTTAAAATTTCTAATTTTAACAAGTTAACATCAACTTATGGAGTTAAACTTCCAAATAAGCTAAATTTATATTAAATTTCAAATTTATCTTTCAATCTTTATTGATTTAAATCATTTAACTCTATATATATACAAGATCTTAAACCTATACTTAAAAGTATAATATAAATTATCAAATGCCATTTTTCAACTTATTCATTTTTATTTAACAGATTTATGCATAGCTTAAATTCAACAATTTAACTATGTATGTATATATAAAATATATTTATATCATATCCAAATTTAATATTTATTTAACTGTATCATATCCAAACCATAAAATAATTTCAAAAATAATTTTATATATATACCGCGTTGTCTGTATATAATTTTCTATCCTATGGTCAAGTGATACGGATATTTATCATTTCAATCCGCAATTTAAAAATAAAAAAAATGCGGTTGTATATCATTTTAAACCGCAATCCCGAATGAAATGAAAATGCATGATAACTTGCAGTTTATATAAGATAGAACACATCATCCATTCATCCAATATCAATCATCAGCCAATTTATTTCAATCATCATTAATTTATTTCAATCATCATCAATTTTAAACAAACATTAATATATAGCATATACAATATAACAGGAAATAAATGACAGTTTTTAACTAACAGTTTATATTCAAAATAAATTTATTAACTGTTTCTATCAGTTTATATGCAAATAAATAAATTTTAACCGTCAATGTATATGCAATAATAAAATTAATTAACAGTTATATTAAGTAAATGCGATTTAACAGAAATAATGAATAAAACATGCCAAACAATTATAAATAAATTTCTACTCATATCTAAAATCAATTTAACAAACATAAGAAATTTTAGAAGTTGTGAGTGGGTTAAAACACTCACCTTTTAAATTTAAATCGAATTTAAACCCAAAAATTGCACAGTCTCCAAATCTGTCCAAACCAGTGTCAAAAGATCTCGAATTTTATTACGATCCTAACGAAAAAAATTACGCGTGAAACGGATAACGTGTGTAAAAGTTATAGCGATTCGAATCGTTTGAAAATAAAATAAAATAAAAATAAAACTAACCAATATTTAAAAGCCACGTCATCCCGCTGACTCATCTCCCTCTCGAACGCACAGATCTCCCCCCCCCCCCCACGTGCGCAGTACTGCATCAAACTGAACGGCCGTTGACCACGCTACCGCCCTCCTCGGCCGCCTCCATGCTTTGCCGACCCATCACTCGTCTTCGCCGTCATCTCCTCCACGCCCCTTTAGGGTCCGATCTCCTACTTTGCCGCCGGCCGCCACCCCTTAGCTAGGGTTTCGAAACCCTAAAACCAAATTTCAAGCCGCCACAGCCCACCGTACAACCTCCAACCACCCTCGAATGATCCCTATCGTCGAGTACTACAATACCCAGAACCCAATTTCATCGATTGAAGCCGAAATCGAAAAGCCCCAATCAACCATACGGGTTTCGAAATTCCAAGGTTTGACCGCAATTTCTGGTAAATCCGGTCACCATCTTGAAAAACGAACAGCGGACGAAGATTCGTATCGAAGAGAACATCGTTATATATTTTTTCAGAATTTTTCAGAGGTGTTTGAATTTTTGACTTTCGATTTGATTTTTGAAATTTGAATTTAGATCTAGGGTTTGTAGCCATTGGGAAGAGGAGGAGCTGAAGAAATGAACGCACAAACAAATGAGCATAGATGGAGGCTAGGGTTTATAACTGGGTTTATATAGATAGGTTGGAAATTTGTATAGATGGATCGTGTTGGATATACGTGCTAACGCTACCGTGGCCCAAAAAGCCCGTTCTGACCCCGGAACGAAATTGGGTAAACCCATATATCGAAATAGGTATTTTAAAATATTATGAACGTGATGGAAAAAGTTTCACGTCCAAATTCCATCGTATGAAGAAGTTATGCTGAAAACAATATTTTCCAAATTGATTTCAAATTGATTTTTAATTAAATCGATTTTAAGGCGTTTCGCGTTCGTACGATCAAACGACAAGTCTGATCGCTACGAAACTTGAAACCCTACAATAATTCACTGTTACGGATCCGATGAAACTGGTTTCGTCGAAATTCGAATCCGTGACAAAAATATCTTTTTTATATTAATTAAATAAATTAACAAATTGATTAAATCCAATTTTATATTTTAAATTCTAAAATTGACAATCTTATCATCTTTATATTACTCAAACATTTACAATGATTTTAACAAATTTAAATGTCCATATAGAGAAGATAAATTTAACAATTCCAAATGTAAATCTCACTTTTAATAATTAACTTCATTTAATTCACAAATTATAAATAAAATCCTCAAATTTCCATTTAGTTAAATAAATAAATTATTATTCCATTCAAAATTTCAACTAGAAGGGTTTACCATTGGATTTAATATTATCACATAAATATTTCCCGTTTTCAACTTAATTTCAAATTAACGTAAAATTTTATTATTAAATTTTAAATTAATTGCAATAAACCCAAATAAATAACATAAAGCTTGATTCCTGTTTAAACATTTAACTCATTTGATTGCAATTAACCTCTTTATGGTAAATTAAATTCCGATATGTTAATGAAACTTTTTTACCATTCTTTATTCACAAATCATCATATTTATGAAGTGTAGGATCTAGATTAACCCTAGAGGGGGGGGTGAATAGGGTTATAGCAAATTTTCTCGATTTAAACGAAAAAACAAACTGCAGAAATAAATATGCTGAAAAGTAAATCACACACAAAATTTACCTAGCTTCGGCAACCCCTGCCTACTGCTGCGTTTCTAGATTTCTATTAGAATTAAACAGTATCCCGCTTACAAACACTCTACTAGACTCGCAAACCTTTGCTCCTGCTCACAAACACTCTACTAGACTCGCACACCCTGCTCCGCCTATAGAGTTTCATTTACTCGCAAACTCTGCTCCCGCCTATAGAGTTTTGCAAACTCACACACCCTGCTCACTGAACTAATTCTAACTAGACAATCTGACACTACCTACAACCTAGGTGGTGATTTACAAATTCTTTGACTCGAAAAGAAAAAACAACTTCAAAAATAAAAGAAGGAGCAAAAATTAAAATACAAACTTGACTCCATAATTTTTTCTCAAAATAAAAATAAAAAAAACCTTTTAAAAACCCTAAAATATACTAAAGCCCTTTTATAATAATGCCCCCTTTTTATAAATCACGACCGACCCCTTTTATTTTTATCCCGATCCAATTCTTTTTGCTTGAGAGAATAATGCGGCCGATCTTCCTCTTTCTGAAATTAGGGCTTTGAGCCATCGATCCGAATTGAGGCTTTGTTTGATCTGATTGATGAAGCTCTGGCTCGCGCTTGTTCTCTGATGATTGATTCTTGTTGCTTGGCTCGCTCGTTCTCTGATGATCGAGTTGTTGATTCGGTATGTAATTTCTCTGTTTTTGCTATTGATTGTCGTATGAAAACTCGATGCTGATGATGACAATTGGGTTTGGTATTTATATGAGTTCGAGTACACTTGAATTCGTTCGTATTAATTCGATACTTTCCTGATTTCCTATTGCTTGATGCGTACGATTTTCCTGATATAACTTCAACCTTGATGCGTACGGCTTTGATTTTGTTGCGTTCGATTTTCTTGATTCATAGGGCAACAACTTTCCCCTTGTCCATTGCTGACTTTTTCAAAGATACGAATTTGATACACTGTCATGAATTCAAATTGGACTTGGAATTACTATTTGATTTTATGGCCCTCTTTTCTGGTTGGTTTAACAAGAACTTCACTGTGAACTTTGGCTCTGCTGTAACTTCGTTTATCTTGTATCATTGCATCCATTCTGTACTTACTCGGTTTCAAGCATTGTCTTCATTGCATTCATGTCTGCTGTTATGTTGGTGGCAATCTTGTGTAAGTGCTTGTTTCATCACTTGTTTGCGGTGACATTGTAGTTTGCATTGAGCATTTTGTATGCTTGTAACTTTGGTTTTACACTGCTTCATCGTGTTGCATACACTCCATAATATTATTGATACTTGGTTCAATCTAGTCTGTTTGAAGTTATTTTGAACATGGTAATTGTATTGGATATTACTTGAAGTTGTAGCTTGCACTTTTTGTTGTTTCCAGTTGCACTTGGTCATTTTGTATCATCCTCAGTTGAGTAATTTCCACTTTCTTCTGTTCACTTGAGTTTGAGCATTTTCACTTGAGACTGGTGTATTGATTTGGGCTTGTAGTTGAAGTTGGCATGTATATGTATACTTGTTATTGCCAGTTGCCTCTAGTTTTGTTGGTCTTGCCTTGTATCACAACATACTGCATATTCCTCCTGTAGCATGCATATATCCATACTGTTGCAGTCTTGTACATGTATTATTAGCTTGTCCCTTGTGACTTGTTTGCATTGTTGATTCATTTTTGAGGCAGTTTGCATTAGCTTGTGCTTCGAGTTATGTTGAACTCTGTTGTGATTTCAGTTCCCTCTGTGTTGCATTTGTATCACTGTATCATGCTTGGCTTTGCAGTTTGGTTTTACTCATTACTTTTTCTTGTATCATTGACGTTTCTTGAGCTTCTGGCCTAAACTTGACTCACTTGAACTTGTTGTTGCCAGTTTTCATTTGTAGTTGTATTCCCTTCATGTTTGCATACTGTACTTCATTTGCCACTGTTTGGTTGATGTGCATGTGCTATGATGTTTGTTGTTTGGACATTTGCTTGTGTGATCTTGACTATTGTCTGCACTTTCCACTTGTGTATTGCCTTTGACATCCATGTTCTTCACTCTGGTTGGTCGAGATTTGTTGTTTTGTGATCTTCTCATTGTGATGATTTTGTTGCTCTGACTTTATCACTGGATCCATTCTGGTTTGAGCTTGTTCGCAATTTTTCCTTGACCACCTTTATGCTGTAACCATACTTTTGGCATGATTGATATTGAGACCTGTAGTCTTCATTTGCAGCCTTGTGTTGAACCCAGTTTCAAAACTCGGGTTTGACCTTGTGCTTGTGTCGTGATTGCACGTGAGTTGAACCCGGTTTTTCATTTGGGTTTGACCTGTGCTCACCTGTCCCTGTAGCATTATCAAATGTATATCGATGTGCACGGCCATGTGGCATGTACAGTGACACACTGTGCATGTCACATTGTTCGTGTATGATGAATTCAAATGTAAATTATGACGAACAACCCAAATAACTGAGGCAAATAATATTTTCAAAAACCGTATTTCATTTTATATAGAAAAAACATTTCTTTTTCAGTTTTACTGCGTTAGTGAATATTTTTGCAGATTTCTCAGATGCTGGATTCAAACTGGAATGCAGTTGAAGATAAAATATGAGTGTGAGTGATATGTAGTGAGGTTATCAATGTAAAAATATTTGTGATGTAATTGTGATGTAATCAGAATTGTATATGTATAGTGAGAGCTTGATTTGTACTATTCAAGATTGTAATAAATATTTGTTTGAATAAAATTTCTGTTTGAATTCAAATTCTGTGTAACTTATTCTGTTTGAATTCAAATTCAAATTCTGTGTAATTTATTTTATTCAACAAATATTTATTTAATCTATGAAAAACAAAATAGTTCATTACCAAATACATTTAAATGAATATATATGTTTATTATCATCAAACAAAAACATATAAGCGCATACTCAAACAATCACCCCCTTTTGATGATAACAAACATATATTTAAGATTTTGACCTTGTTAAATGTGTTTGACTAATTATATACTCTAATTGCTCCCCCTATTTAAATGCTTCCTCTCTACATGATGCTCCCCCTACATATATGCATAGAAATATTCAAATAAGCCTAGATGCAAATGGCAAATTATTTGACCTTTGCTTGATTCTATTTGACAAAATCTTAACTTTTCTCTCCCCCTTTTGTTATCAGCAAAAGAATAATAGTGTGAGAGAAAAATAGAGATAAAGTGATCGATATTAATCCAACATTAAACTCAAATTGAATATAAATATTAAAATTCAATAAGAATCAAACAAAAACCATAACTACCCTTATTAGGCGCATATTCCACTATTAGAAATAATGGAAATGATGTTCTAATATAAAATCATACAGTTGAATCTTCTTGTGGTACATTTATATCAGGAATTTGAATATCTACTAATCATGCATAACCGTTAGGACTTTTAAATGAGATTAGTAGCACTCGAATTTAATTTTAAAAATGAAATCAAGTATCTTCTAACCACGCATGACCGTGAGGACTTTTAAATGGGATTAGAATCAACTTGTCTATTTAATCAATTAATTTTGATATGCGTTCCATACATGCATAACCGTAAGGACTTTTAAATGAGCATGGAAGCACATAATCAAAAATCCAAGTAATTCACCCATGCATAACCATGAGGACTTTTAAATGAGAGTGAATACTTTGGATATTTATTTATTTTTACAAAAAAATATGAAATGAAAAACAAACAATCCCTGAATATAGTACCACATATCGACAAACTATATTTAATATTTGATAAACAATGGTCGATAGAAATATGATAAATATAGAAATGGTCATGGAATTTTTACCCAACAAAAAGTTTTATAAATCTTGTTTGAATTCCTAAAGAAATTTTCCAAATATACTCTCTTGAGCAATGTATGTTAAATATCAACACTTATCACCTTTTTAGTCACTATTTATCTTTTTGATAATTAGGAGGGAGTCGGATTAGTCAAAATTTGTCATTTAAAATCAAAAAAAAAATGAACAATCTGAAAATATGGTCAAACATGATTTTCTCGAAGGGGTTTTATAAGAAAATTTTCTGCTATTTGAAAATTATTTAAAATGAAAAATATGCAGATATTTTCTTTGAAAACCAATGCAGTTACTAAATTTCTCAAAAATCACGTTCAACTAGTAATTTTTCTTTCAACTAGATTACCAGTGTAATCTGCGTCTGAGTTTCTCTTTCAATCCAAAATATCACTAACTAAAATTGATAAACCAGACCATGAAGTGTGCATCAAAAATTTCAAACTCAATTTTAGCAAAAATTTAAATGACATTTTTTTTTGGATTTTAATTGAAGCCATGTAAACAATCAGAAAACCATGAATATAGAGCTAGCATGTTGAACAAGTCAGAATAAAAAATTATCATTTCCACAATCATCTCAATATTGGCTGATTTCATTCAGAATACGGTGCAGATTATCACAGAAATATACCTTCACCTGTTTTACCTTTACGATAATTCTACGTGATTGCCCATTTTGATTCTGTCACCTTTGTACTAGGCTAAGGAACTTTGCTTTGTCGTCCGTTGTGTTTCTGGAACAGCCAAAAATCCAAAAAACACTGTTGTTGTTCCTTAGCCTGCCACCACACCTACACGGGAAAAGATTTATGTGACCTATTTATAGGTCCATGATTGTTAGTGGCAGAAGCATTATGAATAAACAAACCTTTTGGAACCCAAACTTGTTTAGTCCTTTCATTCTTGTTCCAATAGACATGAAATTTGTTTGTAGAATTCTTAGGAACCCAAACTTGTATAAATTTTGTGATCTTGTTCCTATGTCTACAATTTTTAACACGCTGTCCAATTATTTCACATCTATCAAAGACACTCTTCCCTTTTGCATTATCCTCAACTTGTGTTTTCCCAAAGCCTAGTCCTTTTCTGTTGTTAGCAAAAATTTGATTTCCCAATAGCATGTTGAAAGATTTTTCGCCTTTTGAAAAGTTATTCAAAGATTTCTCAAGATTTTGGACTTTGCTTTTTAGTGTTGTGTTTTCATTGACAAGTGAGGTGCATCGATTTATAAAATCCTTTTTCATAGTGTCGATGGTTTCCTTAAGATTCAAGTTTTCTTTTTCAAGATTCTCAAAGCTATTCTTAAGTCTTGTCAATTCTGAATCTACAATTTTACATTTTTTACATTCTAGGTTTTGAATATTTTCAAGTTCAGTTTCTAACCTAAAATTTTCACGGGCAAATTCTCTCCTATCATATTTCAGTTTTTCAATTTTAGATTCAAGAGCATCAACTACTTTAGTGAGATCAAGACACATAAAAACAAGATCTCCATAGGAATACTCACCTGCCTCACTAGATTCCTCGGAGCTTGCTTCTGATTCTGATTTTTCCATAAGACACCAGTTAGCCTCCTCTGAGCTGCTATCCGAAACTTCCACTCCTTCTTCATCATCCCAAGTCGCTGCAAAAGCCTTCTTCTTCTTTTTCTTTCCTTTGTTGTATTTGAGAAGTGGGCATTCTTGTTTGAAGTGGCCAGGCTTGTTGCAGTTATAACACGTCAGTTCATTATCGGAGTTGTCAGAATCTTTTGACCTATTGCCCTTTGTTTTCTTCTTGCGTGGCTTGAATCTTGACCATTTTCTAAGATTATTGACAGCCATTGCAAGCTCTTCAATTGGATCTTCTCCTTCTTCACCGCTCTCTTGTTTGCTCTTTAAGGCAATCGTCTTCTTCTTTAGTTCGGAGTTGTTGCGTTCCTCCTTTGCTTTTAGCTCAAGCTCATATGCCATCAAGTTGCCAATCAACTCCTCCATGCTTATTTTACTCAAATATTTCGATTCTTGGATTGCCGTGACTTTTGCCTCAAAGTTCATTGGTAAAACTCGTACGACCTTCCTCGCAAGCTCTACCTCAGCGAATACCTTCCCGAGCACTCTAGCGTTGTATACCAAAGTTGAAAAGCGTCCAAACATATCCTTTATGCTCTCGCCTTTGTCCATCACAAAGTTTTCGTATTCATTGCTGAATAGGGCTAGACGAGACTCCTTGACTTGAGAAGTTCCTTCGTGGTCACCTCCAAAGTGTGCCAAATTTCCTGTGCTGTTGTACAATGAGAAATTCTATTAGATTAATTTTTATCAAGAGCACAGACCAAAGCGTTCATTGCTTTGGCATTTGTAGTTTTTAATTTCTTATCGTTAGCATCCCACCTATCCTTTGGTTTAGGAATCTCGGTACCACCAACAGTTATAGTGGGAGGTTTATAGCCAGTTTCAATAATATCCCAAACATCATAATCAACGGAACTAAGGTAAATACTCATCCTAACTTTCCCGTAAGCATAATCATTCCCGTTAAACATGGGTGGCCTAACAATAGATTGCCCCTCAGAAAAAGCATTATTTGATGAATTCATGACTCTAGAGTTAAAGAAAAATACCGTGCTCTGATACCACTTGTAGGTTCTAGATTAACCATAGAGGGGGGGTTGAATAGGGTTATAGCAAATTTTCTCGATATAAACGAAAAAACAAACTGAAGAAATAAATATGCTGAAAAGTAAATCACACACAAAATTTACCCAGCTTCGGCAACCCCTGCCTACTGCTGCATTCCCAGATTTCTATTAGAATTAAACAGTATCCCGCTTACAAACACTCTACTAGACTCGCAAACCTTTGCTCCGTCTCACAAACACTCTACTAGACTCGCACACCCTGCTCCGCCTATAGAGTTTCGTTTACTCGCAAACTCTGCTCCCGCCTATAAAGTTTTGCAAACTCGCACACCCTACTCACTGAACTAATTCTAACTAGACAATCCGACACTACCTACAACCTAGGTGGTGATTTACAAATTCTTTGACTCGAAAAGAAAAAACAACTTCAAAAATAAAAGCAGGAGCAAAAATTAAAATACAAACTTGCTCCATAATTTTTGCTCAAAATAAAAATAAAAAAAGCATTTTAAAAAACCTAAAATATACTAAAGCCCTTTTATGATAATGCCCCCTTTTTATAATTCACGATCGGCCCCTTTTATTTTTAGCCCGATCCAATTCATTTTGCTTGAGAGAATAATGCGGCCGATCTTCCTCTTTCTGAAATTAGGGCTTTGTGCTATCGATCCGAATTGAGGCTTTGTTTGATCTGATTGATGAAGCTCTTGCTCACGCTTGTTCTCTGATGATTGATTCTTGTTGCTTGGCTCGCTCATTCTCTGATGATCGAGTTGTTGATTCGGTATGTAATTTCTCTATTTTTGCTATTGATTGTCGTATGAAAACTCGATGCCGATGATGACAATTGGGTTTGGTATTTATATGAGTTCGAGTACACTTGAATTCGTTCATATTAATTCGATACTTTCCTGATTTACTATTGCTTGATGCATACGATTTTCCTGATATAACTTCAACCTTGATGCGCACGGCTTTGATTTTGTTGCGTTCAATTTTCTTGATTCACACGGCAACAACTTTCCCCTTTTCCATTGCTGACTTTTTCAAAGATACGAATTTGATACACTATCATGAATTCGAATTGGACTTGGAATTACTATTTGATTTTTTGTCCCACTTTTCTGGTTGGTTTAACAAGAACTTCACCGTGAACTTTGGCTCTGTTGTAACTTCGTTTATCTTGTATCATTGCTTCCATTCTGTACTTACTCGGTTTCAAGCATTGTCTTCATTGCATTCATGTCTGCTGTTATGTTGGTGGCAATCTTGTGTAAGTGCTTGTGTCATCACTTGTTTGCGGTGACATTGTAGTTTGCATTGAGCATTTTGTATGCTTGTAACTTTGGTTTTACACTGCTTCATCATGTTGCATATACTCCATAATATTATTGATACTTGGTTCAATCTAGTCTGTTTGAAGTTATTTTGAACATGGAAATTGTATTGGATATTACTTGAAGTTGTAGCTTGCACTTTTTGTTGTTTCCAGTTGCACTTGGTCATTTTGTATCATCCTCAGTTGAGTAATTTCCTCTGTCTTCTGTTCACTTAAGTTTGAGCATTTTCACTTGAGACTGGTGTATTGATTTGGGCTTGTAATTGAAGCTGGCATGTATATGTATACTTGTTATTGCCTCTAGTTTTGTTGGTCTTGCCTTGTATCACAACATACTGCATATTCCTCCTGTAGCATGCATATAGCCATACTATTGCAGTCTTGTACATGTATTATTAGCTTTTCCCTTGTGACTTGTTTGCATTGTTGATTCATTTTTGAGGCAGTTTGCATTAGCTTGTGCTTCGAGTTATGTTGAACTCTGTTGTGATTTCAGTTCCCTCTGTGTCGCATTTGTATCTCTGTATCATGCTTGGCTTTGCAGTTTGGTTTTACTCATTACTTTTTCTTGTATCATTGATGTTTCTTGAGCTTCTGGCCTAAACTTAACTCACTTGAACTTGTTGTTGCCAGTTTTCATTTGTAGTTGTATTCCCTTCATGTTTGCATACTGTACTTCATTTGCCACTGTTTGGTTGATGTGCATGTGCTGTGATGTTTGTTGTTTGGACATTTGCTTGTGTGATCTTGACTATTGTATGCACTGTCCACTTGTGTATTGCCTTTAACATCCATGTTCTTCACTCTGGTTGGTCGAGACTTGTTGTTTTGTGATCTTCTCATTGTGATGATTTTGTTGCTCTGACTTTATCACTGGATCCATTCTGGTTTGAGCTTGTTTGCAATTTTTCCTTGACCATCTTTATGCTGTAACCATACTTTTGGCATGATTGATAGTGAAACCTGTAGTCTTCATTTGCAGCCTTGTGTTGAACCCAGTTTCAAAACTCGGGTTTGACCTTGTGCTTGTGTCGTGATTGCACGTGACTTGAACCCGGCTTTTCATTTGGGTTTGACCTGTGCTCACATGTCCATGTAGCATTATCAAGTGTATATCGATGTGCACGGCCATGTGGCATGTACAGTGACACACTATGCATGTCACATTGTTCGTGTATGATGAATTCAAATGTAAATTATGATGAACAACTCAAAAACTGAGGCAAATAATATTTTCAAAAACCGTATTTCGTTTTATATTGCAAAAACATTTCTTTTTCAATTTTACTGCGTTAGTGAATATTTTTGCAGATTTCTCAGATGCTGGATTCAAATTGGAATGCAGTTGAAGACAAAATATGAGTGTGAATGATATGTAGTGAGGTTATCAATGTAAAAATATTTGTGATGTTATTGTGATGTAATCAGAATTGTATATGTATAGTGAGAGCTTGATTTGTACTATTGAAGATTGTAATAAATATTTGTTTGAATAAAATTTTTGTTTGAATTCATATTCTGTGTAACTTGTTCTGTTTGAATTCAAATTCAAATTCTGCGTAATTTATTTTATTCAACAAATATTTATTTAATCTATGAAAAACAAAATAGTACATTACCAAATACATTTAAATGAATATATATATTTATTATCATCAAACAAAAACATATAAGCGGAGAACATTTACGTTATTCTCCATTTATTACCTTAATTTTTTTGACGTAACATTTAATTTATATTTATTGCAATGATTTCCAAATCAATTGAATGAATTAATTATATACGTGTCACTCATAATAACTTGTGGTCACAACTCTTGATCACCTTTAATAAGTTTATTATTTACAATCCAATAATCGCCATTTACTATATATATACGAATTAATTAATTCAATATTTCCATTTCGTTTTCCTATACTAAATTTATTACTAAGTGCCCATCTACTTTTTCCAATAAATTTGAATTCCATTCATTTACCATACAATCACTTTCCCATTCACACCTTATTATCAACCCACAATTATTGCAATTCATTATCTTTTATTGATTTTATACAATTATCATTAACTTTACATTCAACTTCTATCCAATGTATATTTATTCATCAATCAAATTTGATATTTACTTTTCTTTCCTTTTATTTGATAAATAACCTAGTATACATTTACATACATTCATTTCTTCCATTCATTTATGGGTATTGCATTGAAATTTAATTTATTTGCTAATACCAACATTATTACCATTAATTACAATTGGATTCCCAATATTATTCAATACCCTGAATAAATAACATATATATTAATCAAATCCTTACTTTTTTTCTCTTCTCATATTCCATTAAAATCAAGTCATAACATTTAAATGATTTTATTGAATTGGAATTTCATTCAAGTCATAAATTATTAACTTGCATTAACATGATTTCTTAATTTATTCCAATTACCGTTTACACTCTTTTATTGCATTAAATCAATTTAATATTTTCATTAATTTCTCATATTAAATTTTATATCCACATGAGAATCCCTTTTCTTCTTAATTCATTTGGATTTTATTCAATTTCTATAAATAGGTTTTAAGTCACCATTTACATAATTTATTTTAGCCTTCATTTTAACATTTATTTATCCCCTTTATTATTTCTACTAAAATAAATTACAAAAATCCTATTAAATAAACAAACTAAATTGTCGAAATTTATGGGTCGTTACAGCATCAAGCTGACTCAGGGGAGTCAGGGCTACGTAAATACCACGTAGAATCGTCACCAAACCATTCTACTTCATTCTGGAATCTCCACCACATACACAGTTGTCAAAGTGGTTTTCGGCATTGGTAGAGAGTATGACAATATCCGATCCCGGTCTCTTTAACAACCAAACGTTATTCTATCACCGTGGTCATTTCATTTCAAACAGTTCATAATTCATATCAGAATATCATATCATTTCTAAGCCATATCAATACGATATCTTTATTCACTAAAAATAATATTCATTTCTAAAACCATAACACTTTCGATATTTATAACACTTTCGAAACAATGGCACTTTCGAATTCATAACGCTTTTGGAACTATAACACTTTTGAAACCATAATAGTTTTGAAATCATAACGCTTTTGAATATTGAAATAGTATATACGCTAAAATAGTTATAAATTAAAGTACTTTATTTGTTTGCTCCAATTTCACAAATCGATTCAATTCAAAGTTCAATTTATGTCAATTCCAATTTAACCATTTCAATTTAAAGTTCAAAGATTCAAGTTTTAATATTCAGACCTTTGCAATATGAATTTCATTTATATTTCAAAATTTAACTTTAATCTATTCAAATTGGAAAGTATTCACTTTATTGTTTTAATAACAATTATTAAAATCTGAATTTATAAATTTAAGTTAACATTAAATATTCAGTCTCAATCTTATTTAAAACTAGAGAACATTCGTTTAATCACTTTCATTAAATTAGATTATAAATCATATCTTCCCAAAACCTCAAATCAATAGGTCTAAATTAACGCTTATCTAAATTCGATTATTAACAAAATTTTAAATTCCAAGTTAACAGTAGTTTACCTTTCCAACCTTTATTTTTAAAGTTAATAAATCTATTTTAAAGTATTAATATAAAAAATTTAATAAAAATTTGAAAACATTTATATACTAACCAAATTAATTTTTTTAAGTTAAATCTTATTATTAAATTTATTTGTGAAAAAACCTATTGTATATATTTCTAAAATAATAAAACTATGAGAAAAATTATTAAAATTATATTTTCAAAAATTTACTTATAAATTTAAAATTTCCAAAATACATAACTCTAAAAATTTAAAAATTAAAACTTTATAAAATAACATTTATATATATAATATCCAAAAATAAAACCATATATTTCCTTTCAATACCTTGGAAATCATTTTCAAAAAATATATATAGACCAATGGTGTCTGTATATAATTTTCTATCCTATGGTCAAGTGATACGTATATTTGTCATTTCAATCTGCAATTTAAATATATATGGGTATATATCATTTCAACTCGCAATCCCAAATTCAATGTCAATGAAAATCGCTTGGGTTTATCATTTCAACCTATAATGATTTTCTCATATTCTATGGATTGTTCGGGTATATATCATTTCAATCCATAGAGAATTCTATACTAATAAGGAACTTGTAGAGTGATAACAGATATGATAATAATATAACAAGCATATTTCGTCAATATAAATAATAAATAATGGTGTTAGATGTCACGGATGAACAGATACAGATAAAAGCATATATATATATATGTATGTATGTATGTATGTATGTATGTCTGTATATATGTATGTATGTATATATCAATACAAATGGATGATAGCAGCATATTTCAATTATCGTTTCAATTGAAATCAAATTTAGTAAATATAAGAACGTTAATCGTGAGTGATTGCTCACCTTCCAAGGCTAGAGAAATTCGATGATGAGATGAGTTACGAATCCAAACACGAATTTCAAAGCAAAGAAAATTTGGCATGAATTCAATGATCAAGGCAAGGCTAGAATCTATGAGAAAAATCAAATTAGCTCGATATAGGCTGAACAAAATATACGTTGTATATAATTTCTCCTTATGATAGAATATATATATATTAAAACAAAAAATTTGACATTATACCAACAAAATAAAATATATATATATATATACATACATACATATATATATATTTATTAAAATACAATGAACTTATACACATTACACTCAAAAATCTAGATTGCCAATGTATGAAATACATATATAATATAAACGAACTAATATACATGCATAACCTATACTTTTGGGTCATCAACGTAACAAAGCCTTAAAGAGCCTTAAAACATATAGTATTATATACATATAACATATGATAATATACTATATCACATATATAATCTACTGTGAATGCATCTATTATAAAATATATATCAAAGCCTTAACAGATTTTTTTTGTAACTTATATATATATATATATATATATATATATATATATACACACAAACACACTTGTAGATCTCTATAGGAAACAGACAGCAAAATATATAAACTAACTTATGTAACTTATATATATGTATATATATGTAAGAATAGACATATTATACATAACAACTTATGTATAAAACAAACTATTATAACGTATTCATTGATACTCAACAGCCTAACATATATTTTGTATATATACACTTTGAACATAGAATAAATATACACTTATAAATATAACCCAGCCATATCGTATCTTATAATACATAAAACTAATATAGATATAACAAATATAAACTGATATATATAAATATATATATATATATATATATATATATATATATATATATATATATATCTTGTAATGACCCAGAATTTTAATTAATTAAAAATTGAATATTTAATTAATTTTAAATATTAATAAGTGAAATTTATAAGTCGAATAAATTTTATTTTGAATAATGGATTTAATTGGATAATTAAATCGATAATTTAATATGTTAAATTACAGAAATAATTGAAAATTGGGTAAAATATGATTGAAAATGATTTGTTAAATTTTATTATATCATATTGGAGTTAGAATGATATTTTAGAACTTTTAAAATCGAATTAAGAGTTAATTTGTGAAAATTGAATATTTTAATATTTAAATCGAATAGAGAAATTAGCCAATTTTCGAACAGTCTCAGAATTGGACGAAACTTGTTCCATTGGATCCGTAATAGTTTGTTATTATTGGATTTCAATTTTCGTAGCAATTGGAGTTATCGTTTGATCGTGGCAGCTCGAAACGCATCGAAATTGTTTTAATATTAATTTGGCGATTTAAAATAGCGATTTTTCAAAATGTCTCAGATTTCGACGAAACAAGTTTCATCGGATCCGTAATGTGATATTATTGTATTGTTTCAAATTTCGTGTCAATCGGATTTACCGTTTGTCCGGTGCAAGCTAAAACGCCTAGAAAATCGTTTAAATCGGTTTAATTTAAATTGAACGTTTATTGCCATAACTCGCACAGATGACCGAATTAGCTTTCGAAACCTGTTCCATTATGTCCGAAACACGGGATAAACCCTAGAAACGTTGGTCACCGCGCGTAAATCAGAGTTTGGAAATTCCGGAATAAATAGTGTCGTTCAAACTTCCATAAATAGGCCCATTCTCTTCACAAATTAAAAAAAAATTAAAACCCTAAACCTAACAGCAGCCGTCACCCATAACATTCAGAGGCCGAAAAACTCCATCCTTCTCTCTCCATTTTCTCAAAATCCATGCATCAAATCGATTAACTTCTAACTGAAAGATTGTAGAGCACATCACGATCTCTCTATCCAACGGTCGTGATCGCTTATAGACGCATGGATCATCACGAATTCGAGCTAGAGTGGCCGGGCTTTGAGCACGTTTTTCGAGCTATATGGAGCACTAGGTGGGGCCGCATCTTGTCCGAAGGTAGCAGGGGGTTGGGCTTCAAAACGACACTCACCGACCGGTGGTGAAGACCGGATATTTTCGAAAACGTAAGGACAACTCGTCGAATGTCTTTGCATCGAATGGTCCCCGGTATAGAGACTCCATATTTGATGGGAAGTCCGAACGTGGTTAGTGAATATATAAAATTGTTTTATATTGTGATGATTGGTTTATTGAGTGGCATATGAACCTTCGTCAGCACGGTCTCGACAACTATGCCGAAGGGGTTTATAAACATTTGAATAGAACAATTCGACACAGTATTGTTTTAAATTGGGTAAATGAAATAATTTTATCTTGAGTATATTTTATATATAAAGGAATAATTTTTTAGAATTATTAAAGTTTATATAAGTTGATTGTTTAGTTGTTTGAATAATCTAAGTAAAAGAATAATTGTATAAGCAAAAGAATTATAAGAATTGAATTATAATTAAAGTAATTTACAATTGTGAAATAAACTTATATATATAAGAAGTGAAACTATATGGATATATTAATGAATATGAGTTGTAAATAAAAATGAATTTAAAGTTAAATGGAAATTTACTTTAGAATTTGGAAGCTGAATTGCTTTATAAGTGGGAATTTAAGTTATGTAAATGAAATTCAACTTTTGTAATTGAATAGAATGAATGGATTAAATGTTAATCAAATGAATGTGAAT
The DNA here is from genome assembly GCA_030765085.1 of Allium cepa. Lineage (NCBI taxonomy): Eukaryota > Viridiplantae > Streptophyta > Magnoliopsida > Asparagales > Amaryllidaceae > Allium > Allium cepa. The sequence goes on from CM060931.1 coordinate 63,524,053, forward strand.
TAAGTTGATATGAAATAATGAATGTAAGCGTTAATTCATTAAAATCTCATGTTATTGGAAGTTGAAAAATTGAATGAAAATCAATTTAATTAAACCAAATTGAATGAACACAAGCAAAGGAATTTGGTTGTAATTAATATACATTGGTTGTTATATGATTGTTAGTTGATTGTATATAATTCATAAAGTGTTAATGAAATTGAATTAGCGAAATTGGAAGCTATGTAATTGAAATCCAATTGGAAGTTAAGGGAATCTTAAATAGAAGTGAATTTGATTTAGAAGTAAACCAACTTGAATATGAATTAGTGAATATAAACTAATTGAAAATGAATGTTAGTAAAAACATCTACTGTTAATGAATCAAATGTGATTAAATTGAAAACCCAATTCATTGAATATTAAAGAGAATATGAATGAATATTGATTTGGTTATGGATGATAGTTGGTTGATAGTTGAATATATTACTTTTACTGCATTTGCTATGTTGGCATATATAGTTATTATGATGCTATATGTTGTATATCGATACTATTGTCTATATGCATGTTCTCATGTTGTTTGTTGAGTGTTTAGTAGGTGCGGATCGCATTTGCTTCGCATTTGGAACTCGCTTTCGTGCTATATTAGCCGTATATGCTTGCTAATAAAATATAAGGTACATATCTCGGATTAAATATCGTACTTTTACATTTTTTTCCATGCGGGATGCCTCATTACTTGATGAGATGTATATTTGTGATATATATACTGTCATTTTTTTTGGATCGAGCCGCGCAAAGGAGACTATGGCGAATTTTTCCGAAAATTTAAGGCGTTAGAATATTTTTGAGAAAAATTGGAAAGTTTTGAAAACTATAACTTTGATTTTGGAGTTGAAAGTCAAAAAATAGTAGTTTGGTTTGAAAAGATAACTAAGTATGATTTGGAAAACTTAGTAAAGATTGTAAGAAGTTTAACTATGGATTTTGGGAAAGTTAATAGATTCTGTAACTTTTCTTACTTAGTAATTTCGAGGACGAAATTCTTTTAAGGGGGGAAGTATGTAACGACCCAGAATTTTAATTAATTAAAAATTGAATATTTAATTAATTTTAAATATTAATAAGTGAAATTTATAAGTCGAATAAATTTTATTTTGAATAATTGGATTTAATTGGATAATTAAATAGATAATTTAATATGTTAAATTACAGAAATAATTGAAAATTGGGTTAAATATGATTGAAAATGATTTGTAAAATTTTATTATATCATACTGGAGTTAGAATGATATTTTAGAACTTTTAAAATCGAATTAAGAGTTAATTTGTGAAAATTGAATATTTTAATATTTAAATCGACTAGCGAAATTAGCCAATTTTCGAACAGTCTCAGAATTGGATGATACTAGTTCCATTGGATCCGTAATATTTTGTTATTATCGGATTTCAATTTTCGTAGCAATCGGAGTTATCGTTTGATCGTGGCAGCTCGAAACGCATCGAAATTGTTTTAATATTAATTTGGCGAGTTAAAATAGAGATTTTTCAAAAAGTCTCGGATTTCAACGAAACCAGTTTCATTGGATCCGTAATGTGATATTGTTGTATGGTTTCAAATTTCGTGGCACTCGGATTTATCGTTTGTCCGGTGCAAGCTAAAACGCCTAGAAAATCGTTTAAATCGGTTTAATTTAAATTGAACGTTTATTGCCATAACTCGCACAGATGACCGAATTAGCTTTCGAAACCTGTTCCATTGTGTCCGAAACACGGGATAAACCCTAGAAACATCGGTCACCGCGCGTAAATCGGAGTTTGGAAATTCCGGAATAAATAGTGTCGTTCAAACTTCCATAAATAGGCCCATTCTCTTCACAAATTAAAAAAAAAAACCCTAAACCTAACAGCAGCCGCCACCCATAACATTCAAAGGCCGAAAAATCCATCCTTCTCCCTCCATTTTCTCAAAATCCATGCATCGAATCGAATAACTTCTAACTGAAAGATTGTAGAGCACATCACGATCTCTCTATCCAACGGTCGTGATCGCTTATAGACGCATGGATCATCACGAATTCGAGCTAGAGTGGCCGGGCATTGAGCACGTTTTTCGAGCTATGTGGAGCAATAGGTGGGGCCGCATCTTGGCCGAAGGTAGCATGGGGGTTGGGCTTCAAAACGACACTCACCGATCGACGTGAAGATGAGGGATGAAGGGCGCGTGTATTAGGGTTAGGGTTTGTGTTGGGTTCGGCTTCTCTACAGGGAACGTGTGAGTTTGGGGAGAAGATGGAGCGCACGGTCCTGATGTGTGGAGCTTGTGATCTATGGCTATGATCTAGGTTATAATATAAATTAAAAATAAAGTTGTATAGGTCGAAAACGCGCGAAACCAGTTGCGTTGGAATCGTATGGACGAGCACTACGCGACGGAATTGGATTGGAGTCGTTTGGAGTTAGTGAGAATTTCGGGTAAAATTAAACGTCCGTTTAATTTTATTCGAAATAAATCGCTAAAACGAAATTGAAATCAAGGTGAGAACTTCTCACTCAATCGAATCAGTTTCGATTTTAATTTTAAATAGTTAGATTTAAAATATTTGAATGCATGTTTGAATGATGATTGTTATCTATTGATTGTTAAAATAGACATTATGCGCCGTTAGTAAGCGGATGTTATTTATTAAAAACATATACCGCGAATATTTCACAAACAGTGAAATTGGTATTATATATAATAGCAATATATATATATTGGCATATGTATATATTACAGTTGTTGATTTCCCGCATTGTATAGCGGATGAGACCGTATTGCGCCGTCTATTAAGCGGATAATATTATAAATCCTATATACCGCGAAAATTTCGTACTGGAACAGAATTGGTATTGTGCTAACATCTTTGGATGCAGGAAAACAGGTTGGAGGGATCCAACTGGATTCCTCAACCGTATTTATTTGATTATGGATATTTTGATATTCGTTGATTATCATATCGATATATGATGTCGTTGTAGTCGTGATTGACTATTTGGTGTGTAGCATCATTGGACCAAGTTTTGGAATTTTAAAATGATTTTTAAAGTGATTTTTGAAAGTATACGTTTATAAAATATTTTTGAAATTGATCCATTTTAAATAAATAAACGTTATAATTTTAATGTTATAAAAATTATGATTTTTGAGAAAAATGGTTAAAAGTTGATTTTGAAAATATGAGGCTAATGATTTTATAAAATAGTTTAAATTTTGATTTTTGAATTTATTATAAAAAGTTTAACATATAGGATTTATGAAATTTGATTATTTTATAAAAGAAAATGGTGAAATTATAAAGGAGATTAAAGACGTTTTAAAATAATAATATGAATTGATTTATATAAAAGATTTATAAATTGATATTTATAAATTAAAATATTTGAATTATAAAACGAGTTTAATAAGTGTTAGAATGAATTGTGAATAAATTTCGTAAATGAATGAAATTTATAGAATTATAAACGGTGAAGTTATAAATGGAATTTTATAAGCAGTAGGTTTATAAAATTTGTAAAGTTATTAAAAGAATAGATTTGGGTAAATAAATGAATCTTATAAGTTATAAGATTTATAATTTGGAAAGTCTTAAAAAGAACGATTTTGTAAAGTAATCGTTTTATAAGCATTTAACTTATAATATGAATTTTTAGTATATCATTGAGATATGAATTGAATAGGTTAATAAAGGGATTTATAAACGTTGTTTTATAAATTCGCAACGACTTATTTTGATAAGTAAATTGTTATAACTTATTTATGGAGTTATATTCACATTTTAGACAGTGGATATCCTTTAAAGTAAAATGAATAGAAAGGATGAAATTGGTTAACAAGTATATTCACGTTTTTGAATAGTGAATAATATGTTAAAGAAATTGTTTTGGACGTGATGTCGATCTAACGATGTTTTAAATGTGTTAAGATTCGAAACCATAGATTTCAACATTCATTGTTGAAATAGACGTTTTCGAGAAATAAAAGGAAATGGTGGACTATAACACTGTGACGACCCGTATTTTACGTGTCGATAAATCGTGGAATAATTATCATTAGGTCGTTGTTATTCTTAAGCCATCTACAGTTTAAGTCGTTCAAGGTAGAATGGATCGACTTGGAGAAGTGAACGACCTAAGGAGATAGGTCGTATGATAGTTAAGTTGTTAGTGTTGGTTGAGTCGTGTAGTGGTTAACTCGAGTGATGCTTAGGTCGTGGGAGCGAGTTAAGGAGGCAGAGCGACTTAAGAGGTTTAGGTCGTTGGGTAGTTTAGGTCGGTGGAATGACCTAAGGAGTTGGCGACCTAGGCGAGTTAACGATCTAAGGGGTGAGCGACCTAAGATAGAGGGGCGACTCAAGATAGTACGACCTAGGAGTTAGATCGTGTAGGGGCTAAGTCGTATAGGAGATAGGTCGCGTGCAAGTTAGGTCGGTTGAGCGACCTAAGGTGTTGAGCGACCTAAGGTAGTGGAGCGACTTAAGGTAGTTAATGGGTTAAGGGTTTTAACGACCTAGTGGGGAGCGACCTATGTTGCTGGGTATATTTAGGTCGGAAGCGACCTAAGGCAGGATAACTATTTAGGTTAGTTAGCGACCTAAGATAGTGAGCGACCTATAGCAGTGGGTTGTGTCTAGTTAGGTCGTGAGCGACTTATGTTAGGTCGCGAGCGACTTGGTAGAGTCATGACCTATAGAGGTGAGTGAAATTAGGTCGTGGGACGACCTATGATAGGTCGTTAGGTCGTCTAGGCGACTCAGGAGGAGATGCGCATGAGTGTTAGGTCGTTGAGTCGCCTGCAGGTTAAGTCGTGGATTTGTTAGGTCGTGTGACCCTAGGTCTGGTTAGGTCGCGGCATTTGATGAGTCGTAAGTCGCAAGGGTAGTTAGGTCGCACGATGTTGTAGAGGCTTATGCCGTTAGGACGCATGGGCGTTAGGTCGGTCATGTTGGTTAGGTCGGAGGTTTTAGGTCGTTAGGTCGGCAACGACCTAGGGGCGAACGACCTAATTTCAGCCTATAAATAGAGGGCTTTGGTTCACTTTTTGGCATCGAATTTTGAAGCGACGAAGTGGTGCCATTTTTAGAGCTCGACAACAACATTTCTTCACTTCTTTTCTCCACTCTAATCTAGTGCTTACATCCATCCAAGATTGAAGATCAAGGTTGAAGATCCAAGATCCAAAGTTGAAGATCTACATTCTTCAAAGATAGATTTCATCGATTGAAGCGATATCTTGTCGGAACAAGCTTAGTTCTTCGCTGTCCAGATCTGAAGTTGTTATCTTTTGAGGTGTTTAGGAGCTTTGGTGAGTGGTGGTTATCTCTCACACGGACCCAAGGGAGTATATTGGATCGGTGGCTTGTTTATGTGTTAAAGATAGTGATTTCATGCATTTTCCTTAAGTCTGCATGTAGATCCATCATCTATGAAGTTTCGATATCCATTTTACTACATAATTACATATGCAAGTTCATCCATCAAGTTGTAGTGATAATCTCCATAATTCATGTTTATTAGATTAGGACACTTTAATTACCAAATTGCCATTCTTGTATAATTGCTTATTAGATCTTGTTTGAATGTTTGATTGCTTGGATTAATGATTGATTTGATTGATAGATTGTTGCAAATTAGCTAATAGTTGATTGGACAAGTTGGTCGAAGATGATTCAAAAGCTAAGTGGAAAGGCTCTTGAATAAGGAAAGCTGCCTGTGGCATATGAAGCGGATGAGAAAGCTCATATGGATAGATTTGTTAATGATGTTGAGATGGGACTTTGCTATGATGCGGTGAAGCGAAGAATGATGTGATGTAGCCTTGGAATAATCCAGGCGGGATCATTCCAAGCATGTTGATAACTCGAGGGATGGTTCGAGTTGGTTGATAATGGATTGCTCGAGAGGTAGCTTGGGCTAGTATGAGAATAGTCGTCGAGGAGGATGACTAGGAGGCTTGGATTTCATCGTTGTTGAAGGTTATAGTAAACTCAAAGCAAGAGTACATGGGGCGCCCAAACGACTACAGGTAGGTGGTCGGGACACCCAAAAGACTACAGGCAGGTGGTACTCAGGGCAGAGTAGGTAAGTCCTAGGCACGGGTCACGATGACGTGCAGAGTTTGTCTAGAATCGGGGTTACCATTAGCCCTTGACAGACGGCTGAAAGAAGGTGCCGGTCATTCAATTAACGGTGATATCAAAGCAATGATAACAGTGATAGCCAGAGTCATGGATGTTTGGTTGTACCATCATTCGATCTCAAGAGCGATGCTTTCTGGGTGCTTATCTGATCTTGGTTTAGGCCTTGGGGGTTTGTACTTAGAAAACATCGACCTTGACTTGAGTGATAATTACTTTACTTTAAATGTCTGCTTTGTTATGTTTGTTTCTACTTAGTGAGTCTGGAGGCTATCACTGTAGAAAGAGGTGGAGTGGGATGGTTGGGTTCCTATTCCTTTTACCCTTTATGCTCTTTTGGTATGTTGTTAGTTAATTTACCGCTCACTAAGACTGTTGTCTGACTCAAGGTTTTATGTTCAACTCTTATTACCTTGGGCTGTTCATCCATGTTGGGATGGGCAGACTAGGTAGCAGGTGACAGGTGCTGTTCTTAGTGATTGACGCTGTTGATGACGAAGACGAGCTGGAGGCTTTTGCATATTGTTTTCCTACTATATGTACTGGATGTTCCGCTGCATGTTTATGTTTTCAGTGTTATGTAGTGAGGCTTGATGTATGGATTGTTTAGATGTTTGTATCAAACTTATATGATGCTTATATGATGATATTCTGTTCTATGGAGCTTCACTATATTTATATTTCTCTATTGTATTTTATCCATGCGCTGTGAGTTGTACGATAGACTATGCTGTTTTATCTTACCCTGACTATTGTCCATGGCTGCCTGGCACACCTTTCAGCGCACCATTCTCTTGTTTTAGTGCGGGAGTCATGGGCGGTCGTCACAAACACTGTTGTTATAGTAAATGATTTCCGAAAGGAAATGTTTTGTGTAGTATTGGGATTTATATATCTATTTTAATTTCGAATTCCTATACTAGTGATTTTGGGTCGTCGTAACAATGTTTTACGCAACATCGTTTTGGCCTAATCAAATGTGTTTAAGAGAATGATTTCTTAAAGAATGAAATATATACTTAATTTTCGATTTAAGTATATTAAATTCCAAGTGTTGAAATTGAATGGATTTGTGAATTACTTATAAATAAATATGGAAATGTTTCCCAATATAAATTGAATATTTTGAGAATTTATCTTTTTGAAGATAAATTGAAAAAAATGAATAATTGAAATCGTATATTCGTAGATATTTTGGAATGAAAATTCACTATGGAATTTATAAAAGAAAGGGGAATTTGTTTAAAAATAAATATTGATTTATTTTTGAAGTATTGAAATTATATATCTTGTAAAGATATTTTTGGGAAATAAATAATTTGGAAAATTATTTGAAATCTGGTGATGTTGTGCATATCCATTTATAGTTCAATAACCGACTATCAATATTTACCTTTGAAAGGTATTTGTTGTGATTTGCTGAATTTGAATGCTACACTTATTTTTAAATTATTGCGCTCGTTAGTTGGATTACCCATTCCGAATAGTGATACGACGTAATGGATAGCATTGATGACCGGTGTTGAAGACCGGGTATTTGCGAGAGCGATAGGATAACCTGTCGATTGACTCTGCACCAAGTTGCTTCGGTATAGAGTTCTCCATATGTGATGGGGAATCCGATTAGGATTGTGGATATCCGGATTGCAAGGACTTCTTTGTAAGTGCCTTCGTTCTGTTCGAGCCCGGAACAGACTTGTATGGATAGTATGTCTGACATTACAAATTGAGATATAAAGCTGATTTCTTTCAAATATATTTCTGTTGGTGGCGGAGAATTTATTCTCTTAGCTTAACACCCTTCTATGAGACGTACAAGCTCAGAGGTTACGTAGTTGATGGTTATCAGTGATATATTCCCAATTTGGTAATGTGACATGCTGAGTGTTGCTGTGAAATGATCATTGTGTTGATCATTTGTGATAGGATCATTTGTTTGATCGTTTATCTTTATGATCATTTCTATGATCATTTGTTGACCCAAAGCACAGCTTTTGTATAAAGCGTGGCTTTGTAGACGAGACTTCGTCGAGCCTCACTCCCCGGAATGGTCAAAACAGGAAGGATGCGGCAAGGTTATGAGGGGTAGCTCCCTTTAGGGTATGTGCATTTTCTTCTGGAAAAGGTTGGTATCATGGTATGGAGCCCAGGTACTTGCTCATGTTGAACACTTTATTTATTATGGTGTGATGTTGATTAGAGAGCTCTCGGTTAAAGGTCCCAAAGGACCGGGGGATGGCATACTCGTGTCAGTAGTTACCCAGTTAGGGGTAACTCGGCCTTGTGCTGGAAGAGATCCGGTTTGGTTCTCGGGGACGTCCTTCCAGAGGCGTTCCCATGTGGCAATGGGAAGTTCCTTGGCCTGACCATTTGTTGGAAATCCAAAGAAACAATACGAGACTTGTACGGTTTTAGTTATAGAATTTGCCATCTAATATGGTAGCTATAGTAAGCATAATATAATGGTACCTATGCTGGCTAAGATTTATATTCTACTTTCGAAATGATTTTCCCTACACTATGCACTAGTAATAATATCAAATGTTTCTTTTTAATGCGTATCAAGCATCTTTGACTATCATAAGGAGAAATCTCCTCTGATTCTGCGTTTGCATTGTGTGTGTGTGCGGGAGGTCTTATGGTAGTCTCATTTTTAAAAAGCATTACGAATTGATTTTTTAATATTTCGTTGTTTGTTTTTAAGGATAAACTGTTTTTGTTGCTCACACCAGTCCCACGACTGATCCGGAGTTTATTGTTTCTTTCCTAAACTTTGGGTGCTCATTATTTTCTACACGAGCAGTCTAGAGTTGGGTTTTTCAGATAGTCAGATGTAGTAGATTATCTGGAGTTAGTTCAGCATTTGGATCACACCAGTCTTGCTTGTCTTGGTGCATCGTTATTGGGAGTTCGAGCTATTGCTGGATTGGTTCTTGGAAATGTAGTTGCAGTTCTCGGAGTTCTCTTTTGAAGACTATCTTAGAATTATAGTGTTCCGCTGCTAGATGTCATCTATTTTCTTTTCCGCTGCTATTTATTATATCATATCTCTGATGTATATTGATATCTATTGGATCATCTGTTGTATCAGATATTGTATCTGTTTGTGCCAAAATTGGTCACAAACCCCAAATACCGTGAAAGCACCAGTGTATGAATACAGACCAACAATATTCAAACACAAATAACAGATCTCAGCAAATATTAAACAATAATCCCAAAGTAAAGAACAGAGACACAAGTTTTATAGTGGTTCGGCTATCTCCGACCTACGTCCACTCCAAAGTTTTTATCCTTTTATTGATTATCCTTGATGATTACCGATGATTACAGCAGTTACAAAGTCCAAAACTTGAAATAAATGGCGGTAATGATATTAAGGAATGATTCTGGCAGCGTCCGGGCGTGCTTTCCTTCTCCAAATTCTCCGACCCCTTTTCTGAATGACCAGGGGCTCTATTTATAAGCGTAGGAGGTTGATATTTCTCCTAAAATCCGGGAAGACCACTTCAGGCACGTGAGGGGGCCCACATGCCCGAAATCTGGAGGTCCGGGCCCACCTTGGGATCGATTCGAAGTAAGGTTCGAATCGATCAAGAAATCATCCAATTGAGCTGAAATTTGGTGAGAACATTCTTCAACATGTATGTAAGCTCCTGTAAAAATTTCATTGCATTTGGATCAACGGTTTGGAAGATATGATCGATTCAAGATCAAAGCTCCGTGCGTTCTGCTAGGTTCGAACCCATGCTTCGAAACCATCCATTTCGAAACCATCCCCTTCGTATCCATAAGGCCGACTCCTTCGAATCCATACTCCTCGAATCCATGCTCTTTGAAGCCGCCTCCTTCGAGTCCATATCCTCCGAGTCCATCCTCTTCGAATCCATCATCTTCGAATCCATGTCCATTGCTTCGTATCCATCATCTTCGAATCCATGTCCATTGCTTCGTATCCATCATCTTCGAGTCCATGTCCATTGTTCGAATCCATCGTCTTCGAGTCCATGTCCATGTCCATTGTTCGAATCCATCGTCTTCGAATCCAAACCCTTCGACTCCATGGCCTTCGAATCCAAACCCTTCGACTCCATGGCCTTCGAATCCATCTCCAATCCTTCGAATCCATGTTCTTTGTATCCATCGAGTCCCCATCGATTCGAAGTACCATCGATGTGAGCTTGGTGGGTTCGAATCCATCCTGATGGGTTCGAATCTGATGAATTCGAACCGAGCACTCCATCTTGAACGATTCGAACAACATACCTCTCCCACCTTGAATCCATCATATCTCCTTCATACGAACTCCGATTAACCTGAAATTTGAAACATAGCCTTTTCTAGTCCTTATCATTGTCTCCAATCAATTTCGTCCCAATCGGAGTTTAACAAAATTTTGACGATATCGATCGCAGCCTTGATTCCAACCCTGATATTCATCATTCCTTGCCAATTTGTCGATATTCCAGTTTTGACCAAAAAATGGGATAACACTTTGCCCCCCAAAACATGCCTTGTGATAACAAGGCGTGTTTTGAATAGTTCCGAATACTATATCCAAAGTCCATAGCCATATTGCCAGAGTATATCATCCTTGACTGCTCCGAGTCGATATCCAATTCCAAACCCAATAACCAAAGCTTGAGTCAATTTCCTGCCCATCCGAGCTCGGCAACCGAGTCCCGAACCATCCTTATCCAATAGCCAATAACCGAATCCAGGACCCCTCCGGGTCTATATCCAAATCCATAACCTCTCCGGGTTCTTGCCTAGCGTAATCCACATTTGATGTCCTTGGTCCAGTATCCCTGGGTGCTAAACAATGCCATGGCTTAAGTCCTAAGCCGAATCCTGATCTCTCCGGACCCTTGTTGAGCATAGTCCATACTCAACGACCTGAAAATGACAATTGATAATAGAGGGCCTAAGTCCTAGGCCGAATCCTAGTCACTCCGAACCCTTGCCGAGCATAGTGCATACTCGACGACCTGAATGAGCCAATTTACCACGTTCGGGCAAAGTGACTCACCCCTTGCCAGGCATAATCCATACCCGACGACCGTTTATCAAAAATCAGATTAAAATCCAACCAAAATCCAATCCAAAACCCAAATCCGAAAATCCAAATCAAAACCCTAAAATCAGAAAACCAAACCAGCAACCAAAACAAAACCAATCATCCGAAGGAAAAATCCAAACAAGAAAGCAAACAAAAACCAGGAGTCCAATCCGAACTCCAAAACCAAACCAGAAAACCAAGTGTCCAATCCAAAACAGAAAAACAGATTTCACAAGCCATAGCTTCGCAGTTTATCATCATTCAGAGCATGCCTAGGGGCTATCTCCGTCCCCGTACATGTGTAAATGACTTTACCGTTTGCTATTAGCTTGTTACTTATTCCATATTATCCTAGTCAATGGATGATCAGTCGAACATCATCCCTGGGCCTTACACCATCACGACGTGAGGTGGTCGGTGGTTGCTCATGTTCCATCGTTGCATTCCGGGCTTCGACATACTGCTGTAACTGTCCATTCCTTACATGCTCCTCGATTATATCCTTCAAGTGCCTGCAACTGTTGGTGTCATGTCCGTCTAAGTCATGGAAGAGACAATGCCTCCCTGATGCCTTCTCTCGTTCAGAAGGTTCTCTCCTGGCTGGCCTCCGGTAGGGAAGGCGATTCCGAGTATCCATGTATATCCGCTCCAGCGTCTCGTTCAATCCTGTGTATGTGGAAAACTTTGGATCCTTCCATCGCTTCCTAGCGTTTCCAGAATCATTATCCAATTTCCTTTTTCCTTTGTCTTTATCCGAACCACCGCTGGATACTGCTCCAACCTCGATTGCACTGACCTTTTTCACCTTTAGATCCGTACTTGCATCTTCTTGTCGAAGGAACCTTTCTGCCTCGTGAAAGAATTCGTCGAGATCTTGTGGGGGATCTCGTATCAGAGATACCTTGAAATCAGAGTCCTCCCTGACTCCTGATACTGCTGCCATTAAAACCATCGATGGATCGGGCCGATCCACCGAAGCGACTGCCGCACTGAATCGAGTTAGAAAAGCTCTAAGCGATTCATCCATCCTTTGCTTCACCGATGTTAATGTCATCACGTTCTTCGGTCTCTTGACATGAACCCGAAACTGCCCCAAAAACCTTTCCACTAACTCCCTCCAAGTCCTGATAGATCCTTCTTCCAGCTGCCTAAACCACATCGCAGCTATGTCCGTCAAATACAAAGGGAAGCATCGGGCCATCACTTCCTCCGATGCCCCCAGCACCTCCATGTGTCTGGTGTACCTCATCAAGTGATCTGTTGGATCTGTCTTGCCATCATATATCTCCACGCTAGGCAACTTAAACTTAGGTGGGTTCTGAGCCATCCTTATTTCCCGAGCAAACGGACTCCTGTTCACTCCTTCCAAGTCTCCTTTGGCCAAACCACCTCGCACAGTTTTCCTAATCATCTCTACCAATCCAGCGTTGTCTGTCGGGGGTTGCCCCCGAGGGAACTCCGGCACATACTCTTCATGTGGCTCGTTAGGAGCAATGTTGGTTCTAGCCTGTTGAACTCCTTCCAGAGGTCCTCCTGTGTTGGATCCCGTGGGTCTGCCCCCAAGCCCTTGTTGATTGCTTTGTGGCTCCATATCTCGTCCTCCATTGGGTTACACAACCCTAGTCCCTTATCCTGCATCCACAGCGGCTGTTGCTGTCCCTAGGTTCTGCATCCCTGCAGGTCTCAATTGCTCAAAGAAAGTCTGCATCATTTCCTGTTGGTTCTTTAACAATCTCTCCTGTAAAGACTTTGCCATAGCCTCCATTTCATCCCGGGTTATGTAGATTGAAGCTTGTCCTTCCCCGGCTCCGGAGGATGCTTGTTGACTTCCTTCCTGTTGGCTTCTCTCAGCCCTCTGCCTTCTACTATTTTGTCTGGTCATTGTCCTTGAATCCAAATTCTCCAAATCCAAACTTCAAATCCGATGTAGCGGGTGCTAGTGAATTCTCAGTGAAAGCACCAAAGTGTTTGTGCCAAAATTGGTCACAAACCCCAAACACCGTGAAAGCACCAGTGTATGAATACAGACCAACAATATTCAAACACAAATAACAGATCTCAGCAAATATTAAACAATAATCCCAAAGTAAAGAACAGAGACACAAGTTTTATAGTGGTTCGGCTATCTTCGGCCTACGTCCACTCCAAAGTTTTTATCCTTTTATTGATTATCCTTGATGATTACCGATGATTACAGCAGTTACAAAGTCCAAAACTTGAAATAAATGGCGGTAATGATATTAAGGAATGATTCTGGCAGCGTCCAGGTGTGCTTTCCTTCTCCAAATTCTCCGACCCCTTTTCTGAATGACCAGGGGCTCTATTTATAAGCGTAGGAGGCTGATATTTCTCCTAAAATCCGGGAAGACCACTTCAGGCACGTGAGGGGGCCCACATGCCCGAAATCTGGAGGTCCGGGCCCACCTTGGGATCGATTCGAAGTAAGGTTCGAATCGATCAAGAAATCATCCAATTGAGCTGAAATTTGGTGAGAACATTCTTCAACATGTATGTAAGCTCCTGTAAAAATTTCATTGCATTTGGATCAACGGTTTGGAAGATATGATCGATTCAAGATCAAAGCTCCGTGCGTTCTGCTAGGTTCGAACCCATGCTTCGAAACCATCCATTTCGAAACCATCCCCTTCGTATCCATAAGGCCGACTCCTTCGAATCCATAATCCTCGAATCCATGCTCTTTGAAGCCGCCTCCTTCGAGTCCATATCCTCCGAGTCCATCCTCTTCGAATCCATCATCTTCGAATCCATGTCCATTACTTCGTATCCATCATCTTCGAATCCATGTCCATTGCTTCGTATCCATCATCTTCGAGTCCATGTCCATTGTTCGAATCCATCGTCTTCGAGTCCATGTCCATTGTTCGAATCCATCGTCTTCGAATCCAAACCCTTCGACTCCATGGCCTTCGAATCCAAACCCTTCGACTCCATGGCCTTCGAATCCAAACCCTTCGACTCCATGGCCTTCGAATCTATCTACAATACTTCGAATCCATGTTTTTTGTATCCATCGAGTCCCCATCGATTCGAAGTACCATCGATGCGAGCTTGGTGGGTTCGAATCCATCCTGATGGGTTCGAATCTGATGAATTCGAACCGAGCACTCCATCTTGAACGATTCGAACAACATACCTCTCCCACCTTGAATCCATCATATCTCCTTCATACGAACTCCGATTAACCTGAAATTTGAAACATAGCCTTTTCTAGTCCTTATCATTGTCTCCAATCAATTTCGTCCCAATCGGAGTTTAACAAAATTTTGATGATATCGATCGCAGCCTTGATTCCAACCCTGATATTCATCATTCCTTGCCAATTTGTCGATATTCCAGTTTTGATCAAAAAATGGGATAACAGTATCAAAGCTGTATATCAATGTATTATTCTTTTATTCCGCTGTATTGTTTACTTAATGTTGTTATAAGCTCCGGCGAATCGGATTTGAACGGTCGAATCTATGGCATTCGAGTACGATATGAAGTATGGATGTCGATTTTCGAGTGGGCAAAATCTGCGTCGTTACATATATATATATATATATATATATATATATCAACTTCCCTATATGTATTAAGTATTTTTATATCTACAATGTCATAAATAAATGTGTATACATGCAAACTGTATACATATACAACAATGCAGACTATATACAAGTGTATACATGAAATATGTACTACGTGAAATATACTTACAATCCTATTATGTAGTTTATAAAATCAAACATATGTACAACTGGCGTGGACCGTATATCTACAGATAACACATATATGCACAAATTTAAGTATACTTATTCCACTGAAATATGCGTATAAAACCAAACATAACATAGTTTACAACATGGTACAACTTAAACATAACTTATATAACAGGGTACGCAAATAAGCAAGTTAACAGGCATAATATATATTATACGAAAAAATAGAAACTGGATAGTTCGAAGTGTTTAGTAAAATATATATATATACACACACCATATATAACTCACTAATATTTATACAATGAAATTTATATAGACAGATAATAGAAATTACCGCAACATATATAAAATATAAAATATATATAGCAGACTTATGTATACATCATGTGTTATATATACCACACACATATATATAAAATATCCACCTCATACATATGCTGGAAAGATCGGTGATATGAGGCCAATGGGAGGAGCTATGCCAATGGAAGGGGCGACCATTGAG
This sequence comes from Allium cepa, assembly GCA_030765085.1. NCBI lineage: Eukaryota > Viridiplantae > Streptophyta > Magnoliopsida > Asparagales > Amaryllidaceae > Allium > Allium cepa. Next base: position 63,539,497 of record CM060931.1, read on the forward strand.
GAGGGAGATAAAGGTGTGGTTCACCTGGTGGGTTGCGAGGTAGGCTTGGTTCGGTCTGGATGGAGATGCGACGTGGAGGAAGACAAAGTCGCCGTGGGATAGTATTGGGATCTCCGATGGTGGGGCATCTTCCCAGTTGTGGAATGGTGAGGGTGAGCTAGGCTACGGCTTGGAATTGCTCGGTGATAGGAGGGCGAGGGGAGGAGCAGCCGAAGGCGGAGGCTAGGGGCTGGTGGTTGCACGTGCTTCGCGACAAGAAGAAAGCGAATATGCTGAATATTTATTTTATACCACTATGTGAATCAAGAAAGGCAGAGCCAAGATATAGAGGAGGAAGATATTGGGTAGAGGAATTTAAAAAGAAAGCGACCATCAGTTTTCATTTATATATTAACTATTTGCATGAACAGTGAAGGAAAAGGCGGAGTAAAACGTACTGCAATAATACAAAGCAACGGTAGAAATGTAGGTGAAGTGATAAATATGAAAATAATAAACGTTGGTGACTATTCATTTCAGCCGTTGGAAAATTGAATGGTCACAGAATATTAAAAGCTCCAAAAATGGGTACCGATATTGCTAATCATTTCACGGTTTTCGTCGCGTACCGAACACCAAGCATACAAATGAATATACTACGGGGACATACAAATGAATATACAATGGGGATCAGCACGATGAGACGATCAAAACGGTATACAGATATCGGTGGTACGATCATTTTATCAAAAGTCGAGAATCGGTACCGAAAATGCTGCAAGTCTGTCAGAAATAAGATAAACGGGGCAGAGGATTCCAAATTTGAAGAAACGATTTATGGCGTCTCACTTAGAAGATGATTCACAAATTTATTGTATAAAAATATTTAGGTTTGAAAAACATTTTATTATCATCAATATATTAACTGATTTAAATTGAAAAAAAATTACACAATAAAAATAAACTTCCATATTATTAGATGAAGATTTATCATTTTCTATGTTCATATAGACATATTCCAAATATCAAATTTTTATTTCTAAGTTCAATTATTTAAAATTTCACAAAAATTTAGTTAATTATGTTATGAAAAGAGTTAAAATTTTCGGGTCGTTACAGCAGGTTGTTATTGGAGAGTGGATTTCGATACAAATGACCAGGTGAAAGATCTACCTTCCGAATGGGCACACCTCTAGATGGATGTCCCGAGGTACAGAACGTCTGCCCTCTACCAACACAAGATCGACCTACCTTTGTAACTCGATAGTACCAATTACGTAATCCCCCGGTCGTTATCGACCTTTAACTGAGCGCTCGTTTCCGTGCACCACATTAATTTACATCCTGAATGTCATAGAAGAAAGAAATATATCTAGAAGGGGATGATCATACCCTAATTGGGAATGACCCACTTATCCTTGCTGCATCTAATTCTGTTTCGGTCATTTTCGATTTGATGATGCTTGAGGCAACGAGTACCTTTTCACATAGCATATATCACATCTTTGAATGCCACATTGCCATTTCCATTGACTAATATTTGCCTTCCATAAAAATACAATCCTTGAGCTCGTATGTCTCAAGGAGGGTGTTAAGCTAAGACAAGTTGTATTCTCTTCCACAACTGATGTACGTTTGTAAAAACCAATGTATTTAATCTTCAGAAATGCAATGTCAGACAGTCATCCATACAAATTGTCCAAGAACAGGACAAACTGAAGGAACCCTCCTACCACCACTAGTAGCAAATAGTTCTTGCAATCCAAAAAATCTCCATAACAAGCAGACCACTGCTACAAATAACTCTATATTGGGAGCTACCCAGAGCATGTTAATAAGTAATCCTAATGCTATGAAGATCCACAGTTTTCAATAACCATCATCTTCAACATTTCTTCACATTCGAATGTACATTGGTTCGAACTGGTTTTCGAATAGGAAGCACCAAAATCCGACCCCGGCTCCTTCGAAATCCAATTACCGATAAAAAATGTGAATACGAGTATACAGGATTTGTTAAGTCTCTTTTCACTTCAATTCTTTTTGGATGATTTTGAAATCTCTTTCTTTTGATTTAGAATAATTCTAAGTTATTCATTCTTTTGCTTTGGATAACATCTCAAATTTCTTTGCTTAACTCTGGATCCAAATTCCTTAACTTTTAGGTGGGTCAAAACAATGTTATTTAAGACATCGTTTACGATAAACCCTAAAATCAATGTTAGCAAATATTTTTGTGTAAATAGGATCGTAGAAATCATCCATTTTTGGAGATTACTTAAATTTTGGATAATGCTAACCTTCTTTCATTTTGGAAAACTTAACAGAACCTTTTTATTTATGAGCATCCGGGCTTTCCTTCTGGTCTGTTCCATCCCATGCCTAAGAAAAGAAAACATAGGCTAGGTAAGTTCAGGGCACTGGTTGCTCCATCCCTAACCTTAAATAAACACCTTGTTTTATTTTCTCAGATCACACAGGCAGGACAAATGTACTAGTTGTTTCCGCATACTTAGTTATCAACTTTGTTTTGGAATTTATTGTAAAGATTTCAAATTATATTTTAAATGCTTAATTTTACTTTTAAAAACATTCACAACTGATTCCAGGAAAAATCATTACGTTTAAACTCATATTCAAAAAGTTATACAATTCGCAGCAGAAAAGTGCTACGGAAAGTGCTATATAAGCTTAATTGATTAAATTTACTTTTAGACATTCAATAATTCATATTTTCCAATCCAAATCTCTTTTAAACTATTTAATTGGATTTATCAAATTTATTCCATATTTTTCCACAATTAAAAATATTCATTTAAATAGATTTCATGTTATGGTCACTTAACACTAACGCGATATTTTTAGCAAATTGATTTGGACTTATTTCAAAATCTACTCAATGAAACATTGAATTTCTTTCCTTCATTTAAGAGATATGGATATAATCGAAGGATTTCTAGCTATGTTCCACTATATACACTCATTTGAACTTTTTGATGCGAAATCGCGAACTACCATTGCGCGATACACCTAGTTTTAACTAATTTTTTGATATTTGAAATAATTTATTCAAATTGTATTCTATTACTTACAAAATCATTATAAATCATTTTAAATCAATATTTCCACTTTTTAAAGTATTTAAAATGAATTTTCACTATTATCATATTGTAATATTATTATATTCTTATTATTTTAATATTAATTTTTAAATTCCAATTTCAATTCAATTTCAATTTTAACTTCAAATTAAACTCATTTAAAACTTAGATTTCTAATTTAATTTCAGTTTAAACTCAGATTCAACCTTAATTTCACTTTCAATTTCCGAAATCGATTTCAATTTCAATTTCACTATTCATTTCAATTTTAATTTCACTATTCATTTCAATTTTAATTTTAATTTAACTATCATTTTTAAACTCATTTCACTTAAAATTTCATGTTCTCTTTTTTTTACTTTAATTTCAATTCTAATTGAAAACTTATTTTTTCCAAAATATCTCATATCACTAAAATATGGTCTTCTTAACAAAGGGTATTAAATAAAAAATGAACATAAACAACATCCATAATTATCACTAACATAGCATCCATTCAACCAATCACATAACATATGATTTCAAATCCAACATTCACTATTAATACCATAATGAAATATATTATCACAATTCATTTATCTAACCAAACTATGCAATCATCCATATTAACAATAAATAAACATTCATATGTTGTAAGGGTAAAAAGTTGATTGTTTTAACATAACCACAAATGAAATTTCAAAAGCAATGAGGATTTCTCACCTTTATATCCGCTCCGTCAAGCTTTTTGTAGGCTAACGTGCTTCGCGAACTAATGCGCTTTTTCCAAACATCTCGAATTCTCCCTTAATTTATTTTCCTTTCAAATCGCTTTCGTTTTCCTCTAACTTTTTTTTTCTTTTTTTTTTTATATTTGGTCGTGGGCTCAAGAGGGGGTTTGGAGTGTACGGCTTAGGGTATGGGTGTGCGTCGCTTTGGGTAGGTGGGTAGGTGGCGTAGGCATGTGTTTTGAGATGGAAAGGTAGTCTAGGGGCTTGGGTAGGTGGAGTATTAGCTCGGGTTGGTAGAGAGGAGGGGTGTGTGTGCTATTAGGAGGTGGGTATGGGTTTTTGAGGTGGGTAAAGGTGCGTTTGGCCGAGATGGATGTTGGTTTAGGTGGTGGAGGAGCTTGGTGGAGATGGTGGAAGAGAATGGATAGGTGGGAAGACATGGAAATGGAGGAAGGAGGAAGTAATGGAAGAGAGAGTTTAGAATTTTATAGAATGGAAACGTTGTAAAGAAAGAAAGGGTTTAGGCTTGTATTTATAAGTGGAGTTTGAGCGGCTAATGTCCTAAATACCCTCGCCTTATTTTTTGACTTTTGCTTAACATGATAAGAAGTGCATTTATGGTGAAATAATGATGGTAGGATGTAAGTTTGTACTTAATGAAATGATGTTTGCCTTATTTTCTTAAACTTTAAAATGTTAAAATAACATTTTCTCCTTTTCCATGTAAGATAAGACTTATGCGTTTATGAGAAAAGAGAGGTTAAGCCCTTTTTGTAATGATTATGTTTAGTAATTTAATTTTAATTATAAATTGTCAAATCTTGTTACTTTTTGAATTATTTGTTAATTTTGACTTTTCAAAGTGCATATGTTTTTATATTTTAAATGTAACATATAACATAGTTTGTTAAGTTTATATATGTGTTAAGAAACATATCATGTTGCCACAACTTAATGATAACTTGTTTCAGTTGAAAAAAGGTGTTTTTGTTGACATATTTTACAGTCAAAATTTGACATTTTTGTTAAGCTATATATTGAAGTAAACCAAACTTTATAATAAACTTTTTACTTCTTTAAATAAATTAAAACATGTCTCTTTATATTTAAAAATCATATTTAATTAATATCAAAATCTCTAATTTTATAGTGTTTGGTAAACTGACAAAATGTGACAAAATTTGGTTAATTTTGAAAAATGATTATTAACATTTTTTAAATCTTTTATTATACTTTTATTATCTTTACTAGGTGTTTTAAATAAGATTTAATTTCGAAAATAAATATTTAAACCTATTTATTTAAGCCTTTATTCTTTTTTTTAACAAAACTTAACTTTTGTTGATTTATTCTAAAATTCAAAATTTTACTTTTTAATTATTAACTATAAGAACAAATAATTATTTGTTATATATAACATATTATTTAAGCTTAAATTTCTTTTAAATTTAAAATGAAAGAAATCTCTCATTTCCGAAGTAGTGAAATTACGAGTCGTTAAATTATTGCTGAAAATGTTCAAACTTTCAAAAGTACCCCTCTCAAAACCTTTGAAAGTATCCCTTTAATACAAGTAAAATCTTAGGCCGAAGGCTAAAACATACCTTTCGAACTCATACCTTTCGAAATCATCCATATTTTTCCTTTCGAAAGCATTGAAAAACATTTCCTTTGAAAGCTTTTAAAACCTTAGACATCCCATCTTTAAACACTTAAACATTGTCTTTAAAAACCATTAGAAAACCTTCCCTTTTAGACCTTTCAAAATCATTGGGTGAACCACCCTTAGAAACCTTTCTTTAAAATCTTTCGAAAGCATCAAACATCAAACCTTTTGAAAGCATTTGGATTCAATTTATAACATGTGGAAACAACTTCCGAAACCATTAAAATTATCTCTTTCGAAACCAATTGGATTCTAACTTTTATAGAGCAGAAGGGTCGTTAAAACATTTAAATCGAAAGCATCTCTTTAGAAAGCATTTCTCAATTAAAGAAGTGATGGTGTTGAAACCATCCCTTTGAAAGCATTGGAAAAGCGGCTTGTATTTAAAATAAGATAACCCTTTCGAAACTAATTTGGGTCGGATGGTAAAAGCAGCAGTCAAGAGTTTCGAATTAGTTGAAAGCATATACTTAAACAAAGTTGCAACCATTTTGAAACCTTTCTTCTAAAACCAATTAATCCAGTCGAAATTCAACCGTGTCAAAAGCTATTCAGTCGAAAGCAAAGCAGACACATTTTCATTTTAAAGCAAAGTAGCGCTTTGACCTCTCCGGAACACCTGTTGTCGACCCAATACCTTCCGCCTTTTATCCAATGCGTTGTGCACCAATGTATTGATACCAATCACATTGGTTTTGACTTTTATGGAGGCGGGGTAAGGAGTCGGAAGCCTGGTACCGAAAGCATTGAAACAGGAAAAAGCATGTAGATTTAACTTTTTGAACTATTTCTTTGTACCTAACCTGTCTTGTTTGTCAAATTATGATTGGTTGCAAAATTTTATTTTCTAAAAGTACTGCTAATTTTCAAAAATAACAATTTGAATTATTTATAATATCCGCCGTCTCCTTTATGTAAATATATAAAACGTTTAAGTCACATATCTTAAATAATTTTATATATCCATTAAAACACTTATAAAAATTCTAAAAAAATTCATGTAAATCTTTTTCAATATGTATTCCAACATAAATAAATTTCATAACCTAAGCCAATATAATTTTTCCATAATTAATTTTTAACCCAAAATAGCATTTTCTTCACAAAAAATCATACAAAATCCACATTAATTTAGAAAATTATAGAAATTGAAACCTATCTCTAAATTATTGTTTCTAATCTAAATTTAAATTCGCGAGGCAATTGGATGTCATATGATAGAGTAATCATATCACAACATATCATAAAATCTATATGAATTAGCATAAATCATAAACAATATATAAATATACATTTTTATCATCCAAAGCATGCCGAAACATTTTAAAATAATTTGGATTATATACTAAAACCAAAACCATTAAAAATTGAGATGTAGTCATTATTCACCTTAGCTTTGTGATTAAAGATGTGAGATTTGATCTTCATTAAGTGATTTGACTCTTCCTTTTGAATTCTTCTTCTTTGCTCTTCATAATGGTGGTCGGCCTTAGCTCTATGTTTTTGCTTTGCAAAAAATGAAGTGAATGCAAGTATTGAGTTGTTTTTGGGTGTGAGGATGTGCCTTGTTCCTATTTTTCCCCTGCATTTTTCCTAACCCTTTTTATTTTCTATTTCACTTGTTTAACATGGCAAGGCTACCTTTTATTTAATCACAAATCTCATCCATTAATCATCTTACATTGTTTTATTTATTTAACTAATTAACTATCCAAAATAATGTAATTAAAAATATGGGGTGTTATAGTAATTTCTTCATACCAATTCAGAATTGGTCGAGACTTCAAACGATGAACTCCCACCTAAATTATGGACCATATGTAACACTTGGGTACTTTATCTCTTGCACGCGCATTATAGTTCTCCATGTTGGCTAATAGTTTTATTTAGAAAATAAAATGTTACATCCATAAGCTTGAACTCCGCTTAATTAGAAACCATTTTTTTAGACTATAATAACATCTTTATAATAACTCAAAATCGGACGCGACTACGACCGGTGAACTCCTGCCTAAATTACATACAATATGCAATGCTCGGATACTTCATCCTAGAAAAGCACATTGTAGTTCTACGTGGTGACTAACAGTTGTACTTAGAAAATAATAGGCTACATCCCTATATTTGAATTTTGTCTAGGAAAAAGTCGCTATTTTTTTAGACCGCGGTAACTTCTTCATTCTAACTTGAAATCAGACGAGACTTCGATCGATGAACTCCCACCTGAATTACGGACTATATAGGACACTCAGATACTTCTTCTCTTGAGTGCACACTGTAGTTCTCCATTGTGATTAATAGTTGTACTTAGAATATAACTAGTTACGTCCTCATATTTAAACTCCATCAAGGAAGAATCCATTATTTTTTCCATTCACATACTAACTCGAAATCATGGGAGATTTAGATTGGGAGACTCCCACATAAACTATAGATAATATGGAACAATATGATACTTCACCATATGCACGTATACTATAGTTCTCTAGTGAAATCAGGCGAGACCTCGATCGATGAACTCCCACCTGAATTACGGACAATATGGGACACTCGGATACTACATCTCTTGAGTGCACACCGAAGTTCTCCATGGTGACTAATAGCTGTGCTTAGAAAATAACTGGCTACATCCTCATATTTAAACTCCATCAAAGCAGAAGCCACTATTTTTCCATTCACACGGCAATACTTCTTCATACTAACTTGTAATCAGGTGAGATTTCGACTGAGAGGCTCCCACATAAACTACAGATAATATGGAACACTAGGATACTTCAACTTATGAACATATAATATAGTTCTCTAGTGATTAACAGTTGTACTTAGAATATAGTATGCTACATCCCTATATTTGAATACATTTCTCTATATGATGTAAAAGAGTATATTTTGAATTTCAAAATAACATCGAGTAAATCTATTGAACGAGTTTTCTTTATTAGTAGTAAAGTTAAAAATATGGCTTTCATAAAAAATACATATATCTTTGGAAAGATTTTTAAATTTAAAGATTTTGAGTTTTATAAATTAAATAAATTTAAAAATATTACAGCTAACATTGGGGAACAGTCGGTACGTTGATTAGTGCAGATTTTACTACATAGGTGCATTTCTAGTAAAATGGTTATGGTGATCGATAAAGGGGTTGTTTTTTCTATGGATGGTTTTCTAGGATACCTTGTCAATGAGTGAAAATTTTAAAAAATGTTTTGAAACATCACTTTTTTTTGAACTTTAAAAATAAATATTACTTATACAAATTGTATTTAGAAAGGTAGGAAAAAGATTATGGGCAAAGGAGTAGATCCTATGGTGTATTGGAAAAAGGTCACATAAGAGAATGGTAGAAATATGGAATTTTCCATCTAGGCCTTTTTCAAGCATAAAAGGATAGGTTTAGAAAGCTGAATTTTTCTGAGTTTGGATATTAGCGATGGTGTGCTAAGAATTTAGATTGTAAGGATTAATGGAAAATTGGTTAAACTATGCTTCTACTTTCAGGAGCGTGGGAAGTTTATTTAAAAAGAAATCATTCATATATGGGACACCGATTATAACTTATTATTCATTCATATCTTATGCATTGTGATGTATTACGCACATGTGCGCGAATTATTGTAAAATTGGTTGTATAATAATTGACTATTAGTTAGAATGGATATGCAATGGTTTACATGATCGAACCCTTGTAGAATTTCGGGGAAGAAATTATTTTAAGGGGGACAGAATGTAACATCCCGTGTTTTTACGTTTATTAATTAATAAATAATAAACTGCGAAAATGAAAATTTTAAATGTTGGAATTTGATCATGAAACTTGTACCATTGGATTAGTGGTGATTTTGTAATCAATTTACATATATAAGCCTTTTCATTTAGATTTCAAATGAAAAAGTTATTAGCATTTAAATTTTCGCAGTTAGAAACAATTATAAATGTAACTAATGAAATGATTTAAAAATAATTAAGGATTGATATTAATGCCATTAAATTTAATGGTGACTTTTGGTTTGAGAAATATAATTAAGTCTAGAGATAGCGTCAATTAATATTAATTTGATAATAAGAGAAAAAATTGACAAAGGAATTAAACGCATCAACATACGTCGAATTGGCCCATATGGGTCGACCGTAACCTACTATAGGTCGACCATGAGCTATCGACTATGGGTCCAAGCCGGTCAACCCAAAGGGTTTTGAAAGCAGCATTTGGGTTAGGCTATATGGCCCAGATCTAATTTGGTTCCATCTAATGGTTAACATTGATTTGAACCTCTATAAATTAGGACCTAAAGCTTCACTTCCAACTCATTATTTTACTAATGAGCATGGAAGCTCCATTACTGTCTCTTCTTCTCCAATAATTCAAAACACAATAAATTAGATTAGATTTCATGTATACAATTTAGAGAACAATAGAAAAGGATAAAGGATAGAAGGTAGATTCAAATCAGGTCGCTACATCGAAGATAAACTTTTAGATCAGGTCCTAAATAATATATTTAAATCTAAATCCCTTTTTCCTAATCCAATTTCTAATGAGGTCTATAAAAATATTGTCCATGGATCTGAATATGGAGTTAAAAGGTGGAAAATACAGATAATAGGGTAAGATCTGGATTAAATGTAATGATTTAGGAGCGCTAATTAAAGGCGAGTGGGAATATTATATGTTTTTTTTTATAATACTAGCTTATATCGTTGTAGATATATTCATACATGCATGAATATGATAATATAATTTCAAATGAATTCATATATATGAAAGGTCGAAGACTGTAAACTTGTCGATAAATTTGTTCTGATAATTACAGAAGCGTTATGATTAGTTTTAATTCTAAAATTACACAGTGATTAGTTTTATTTTTGAAATTGTGTAATGATTGGGTTTAATTCTGTATTTGCGAATTGATTTTAACTATTAGTTTACATCGAATTTACTAACTGAAAACATAATGAATTAAGATTCCATCTTATTTAATGTTGATGAATGAAACTGAAAATAAAGCAAATCAGGCTTTTGGAATTTTAGTGATATTTTAATTTGTTGGAATGTATGTTATTAGAAGTAGATTCCTATATATTATCAAATTCAAACTTAACAAAAATTTGGTGTTTCAAATGACAAGTAATCAATATATACTTACAAAAGAAAGAGATGTGTGAAATAAAGATGATTATTGTACTTTATACTGTCTATTTCGATAAATAAAATAGAATTTTTTGTAATTACAAACATCATACAAACCACTTCTTTGGGATAAGATATGAAATTTACTGTGTAACCTTCGTTAAAATTTGATTCCAATTTATTAAAATATAGTAAGCCATAAAAGTGGAATAATGAAATAAGAATGTAATTTAAAGGTTAACAAAATGGAAACTAATGAAAAGGTAAGTCTTGATTATATGCAAGAAAAAGAAATGAGAATTGGAATAGAAATAAAAGGCTAAAGTAATGAATGTTGTAGCAACAATATTAATGTTTGAATTTGAGAAGCGGAAATAAAATTAATGAAATAGAAGATAAGCGCATAGTAAGACTGAAGAGTTAAAGTCGAACATAAAAGATGTTGAGGAGATAAAAAAATAAGAGTAGTATAAGTAAGTCTGAAATATGTATATAAGTAGCCTTAGATATGTGTTTATGACAGGTATGAGTAATTATAAATTAACTGATATAATTACAGTGGATCATTGTCTGAAGGTTGTTAGACTGAGTCGGAATGCTAAAAACATATCCAACCAATAGGACCCATGGTGGGTGTAAGATTTTGTACGAGAGGGGTACCCCCATGTCTAGACTTGTGACGACCCGACTTTTTCTAGAAAGTCGTATCATCTTTTAGAAAGAATGAGATAGAAAAGAGAAAAGAAAGAAGAGAAAGAAGAAACAACACCAGAATCTCAACGGCGGAATGAATAAATTATATTAATAACACAAGTATTAGATGATATACAATATCTATCAGAGATAAACAGCATATACATCACATACTAGGTAGTCATAAATACCTGTCTAGTTATTACAACTCAATATAACTCAACAACGAGATACCAACACAGAGAACACACAGCGGAAACTATATATCTATGCCGAAGCCTCCTGCTCCAATGCTCCTTCACAATTTGTGGAAGCTAACCTGAATCCCTTGGCTACTCGTAAAAATTTGAGTACCCAAGAGTTTAAGAAAACAAAAGATAAACTCCAGGTCAGACATGTGTGACGCCCCACCTCTATACCCACGCTAGACAAGAACACTACGGAGTAATGCTGTCGACTAGCACGGAGAATAAGGATGTTGAGGAGCGACCATCTGTATAATTGCTTTGTGCGAGTACCGGTATGCCAGATAAAAATATAAAATTTTCATCTCTAGAGGAAATCCGACTTACAGATACAAACTCAAAGCTATCACACAGTGGCTATATAAAATCTTCGGAAACAAATATAGAAATAAACATAACATAAATCAGTCACAGATAATTCATATCACAAAGGCGGAAGAAGATATGAATATATAATTAACACATGGCAGTGTATATCAGAATTGTGGTCTAAAAAGATCCACAATATCACAAAAGAATAGTTACATGAACTACACAAAAGAATAAGTATACATTATGGAGTCTATATCTCAAATGTCTACAACAAAAACTACTAATCTAAGTAGTTAACCAAAAGCAAGAGAAATCAATCCCAAGAGAGAAGTCAAGCAGAAGTACCTGTAACATCTCTGTCTGACCCGAGTATTATTTAATAAGAAAATAATAAACGGATCAGTCTAACTATAAATATCAGATGAAACGATATAGAATAAGAGATATGACAAAACACGTAATAATCACAATGCCAAGCTGTGATATATATATATATATATATATATATATATATATATATATATATGTATACTTAGTTGATAATCATCAAGAGATTAATCAATGTCACCAAATCTACACAAGAATCAAAGAAGTGTCATACTCTTTATTTCGTTTATCAAACCACAAATATTGACGATAATATCATTGTCAATCACAAAAGTCAAAGACGCACAAATTCCAGAAGACTACTCAAGAAATCCAGAATTCACAAAAGTCAATGACACACAAATTCACCAATGCACAAATATTGATAAAACTTATCAATGGAAATCACGAAAATTGGTGAAACACAAATTATAGGAATCTACACAAGAAATCCAAAAATCACAAAGGGGGGGAGGACTATCACAAACGGGAGCATAAAGCTCACCAACACATGTATCACAAACGGAACGCTAATTCCATGGTCGCTAACCATCACAAATTGAGCCGAAGCTCCACAAACGGCCCGAAGACCATGGGTTGCTACCCCATCACAAATTGAGTCGAAACTCCACAAAACGGGGTTTAGTCTCCCTCGCAGACAAAGAGACATCGCACATTGCTAGTCTAAATCACAAAGATGATCGTCATGATCAACGAGAAGTGTCAATTACACTAAGCTAGTAAATATATGAGTTTAGCTTCATGTCCCATAACCACTTGCTTAACTTAAATATTTACGAACAAACTGTAAATCTCCACTAGAAAATTGTCACAAGAGGTTCAATCGAACAAGTCCAAGAATTAACCGACAAAATAAACGCAAGCGTTTCATACCACTTGTTTTACTAAGCCGTTTAATTAGATTTCTCATACGAGTGAGGTAAAGGTTTGTACATACTAATAGATTGGAAAACGGTTTTATAAACGAATTTGGTATTAAAATAGTATTGAAGTCGTTTGAGGAAAGAGTTTTGATATTTACTACTAGTATAGAAAACCTTTATATTTTTAAAGTGACAAATCACGAAGAAGATTGTAAGAACAATCAAATCACAAAAATTCACATACGAAGACGTGAATAAAATCCAACGAAATCGATAAAGGATCCATCGAAATGGATATTCAAAAATCCCTAAAAAGAGTCATCAAAGTCATAATAGATGATAACAACAAATAGGATTATCACGAATCGATTTAAATTGGAATTTCAATCCAAAAAGGCAAATTGGACTCAAACAGCATGTTCAGTCGACTGAACAGAGTTTTTCAGTCGACTGACCCTGTACATGGAAATTTTACAGGTTCAGGAAACTTTCTGTTTCCAGTTTCAGTCGACTGTGCAGAGTTTTTCAGTCGACTGAATCATGCCTGGAAACTCTCGGGTTTCAGGTTCAGTCGACTGAACAGAGTTTTTCAGTCGACTGAATCATGCCTGGGCTGTTTTTCAGCCTTATACAAATGAAGAGCAAACTCTTCCAAAATGCAATCGGACGAACATTGGCTCTAAGGGTTTATGCCAATCGGCAACCCAGCCCTATATGCTCCTCGATGCATCACCAAAAGCATGATCAAACATCCATAAAAGGATTTCACACAAATTTGACTCAAAAGCTCAAAAATTGGAATATTCACAAAACCAATCCAAATCAAGAGCAAATGCACATGAAGAAATGTTAGGAATTTATACCCAACAACCAAAGTTAATAATAGTCATAGATGTGAGATAAAAATCTCACCTTTTCACAAAATCGAACAAGAAGAAGCTTGAAAGCAATTGGAGAATCAACCTCTCTTCAACACAACCCCAATGAGCTTGAATATAAGCTCAAAAACAAGAACATTCCCAAGATTAGGTTTAGGAATTTCTGAAATTGGTAAGAGAATAAGTTGGAGAAGAAGAAGAGAAGCTTACCAATGGGTTCTTCTTGAGTTTGGAGCAAGGAATTTGATTTGCAAAGGAAGTTAGGGCTTGGAGTTTTAATTCTTTTTCCTCTCCACCATTAACACTCTAAAAACTGAAATGAGAAGAGAATGAGGGTGAGTGGGGAAGAGTGGCTCGGATTTGAGCATAAGTTAACATAGGGCTGAGCCCAAAACAAACCCAAAGTGAAAAGTAGCAAAAATCAACTTTCTCCAAACATATCGAAGCTTATACTCAAAAAGGTCGCAAACGGCATTTTAAACTCAATGGGAGTGGTCCCGAGCCCTAATTCGACCGTATACAAAAAGTAGCTTTTCGGACTAAAATCCGACTAACGATAAAATATTTAAATAAAATATTTAAATATAAAATCGACAAATATGCGGGTTGTTACAGACTCCCCTCCTTAAAGAAATTGCGTCCTCGCAATATTACAAGAAGAAGATATATAGTAACAACCATAAAAGCATACTCAACACAAAAGAAATTTGAAATAAGAAGTTCACCTCAAAGAGCACGAGAAAGTAAGTCCGGATGTGTACGCTCGATGTACTCTCTAGATTCCCAAGAACAATCCTTAGGATTAGAAGACCATTGAACTTTAACAAGCGGAGCATCTTTATTTCGAAGTCGTTTGACTTCCGAAGCAATGATACGAATAGGATGTTGCTCATAAGTTAAATTAGGCGAAACTTCAATCCCTTCCACAACACCGGGCTCAAGAATAGAATCGGAATCTCGAAGACATTTCCGAAGTTGAGAAACGTGAAACACGTCATGCATAGCAGAAAACTGAGCCGGTAATAAAAGGCGATAAGCCATGGAACCAATACGTTCGGTGATAGGAAATGGCCCAATATATCGAGGCGCAAGTTTTCCCGATCGACTGAAACGTACAACACCTTTCATAGGTGAAACACGAATGAACACAAGATCTCCCACAGAAAATTCTAACTTCCTTCTCCGGTTATCGGCATAGGATTTTTGTCTACTCTGGGCTTCTTTCATCCTATGACGAATAAGATCAATTTTTTCTGTGGAATCACGAATAAAATCTGGACCTAAAGCCAGCTTCTCACCGGCCTCAAGCCAACAAGAAGGGGATCGGCATGGCCTTCCGTAGAGTGCCTCGAAAGGTGCCATACCAATACTAGATTGGAAGCTATTGTTATAGGAAAATTCAACAAGTGAAATATGATCTTCCCAACTTCCACCAAAATCAAGAACACAAGCACGAAGAAGATCTTCAAGAGTTTGATTCACACGCTCAGTTTGTCCATCGGACTGGGGGTGATAAGCGGTGCTAAAATTAAGTCTCGTTCCTAAAGCTTTTTGAAGACTCTTCCAAAATCCACTAGTAAACAATGGATCACGATCACTAACAATAGAAGTAGGAACACCATGCAATTTAACAATTTCTTTGATAAATATTTTGGCCAAAAGAGGAACGGTTCGATTAGGCCGAACGGGAATAAAATGGGCAGATTTAGTAAGCCTATCAACAATCACCCATAAGCTATCATGACCCGAACGAGAACGGGGAAGGCCATCTATAAAATCCATGGAAATTTGGTCCCACTTCCAAACCGGAATTTCTAAAGGTTGCAATAACCCACCGGGCCTTTGATGTTCGGCCTTAAGGAGTTGGCAAGTCATGCAACGTTTAACGAAGTTAGCGATGTCAAGTTTCATTCCCTCCCAATAATAAAGTCGCTTCATATCCGCGTACATTTTACTACTACCGGGATGAATGGTAAATTTAGAGTGATGAGAATCTTCTAAAATATCTTTACGAAGATCCCTAACATTTGGCACGATAAGTCTACCAAATTTCCGAATGCCGCCACGAGAATCGATATCAAAGTCTTTCAAACCTTCAATATCAATTTTATCCTTAATATTCTGGCCAAGAAGAGCCAATTCGGGATCTAGCCTTTGAGCTTCAAGAATGCGGTCCAAAAGAGAAGGATGAGCCTCAAGGCTACATAAAACAAATGACGAGCATAACTCGGATACACGGTCTCGAATCTCACAAGTGGATAAGATCTCGAGATCGTTCCATTCGGTTATCATCATAGAAACAACAGCTTGTTGTTTACGGCTAAGAGCATCGGCGACACGA
This sequence comes from Allium cepa, assembly GCA_030765085.1. Taxonomy (NCBI): domain Eukaryota; kingdom Viridiplantae; phylum Streptophyta; class Magnoliopsida; order Asparagales; family Amaryllidaceae; genus Allium; species Allium cepa. The sequence continues at coordinate 63,555,803 of CM060931.1, forward strand.
TTACCCTTACCGGGAGTATAAAGAATATCAAGGTCATATGGTGCAAGAAATTCGAGCCAATGCTGTTGACGCAAATTAAGTTCCTTTTGAGAGAATAAATACTTCAAAGACTTATGATCTGTGTAAAGAACAAATTTCTCTCCTAAGAGATAATGACGCCAAATCCGAAGAGCAAAAACCATAGCCGCGAGCTCTAAATCATGAGTGGCATATCTAGTCTCAGCAGGCTTTAATTGCCTAGACGCATAAGCAATAACGCGTTCCTTTTGCATAAGAACGGCACCCAAACCAATGTGACTAGCATCGGTATAAACAACGAAATTTTGATTCCCATCGGGAATCACAAGAATAGGAGCATTAGATAGGAGTTCTTTTAATTTCTGAAAAGAAGCTTCACATTTGTCCGAGCAAATGTATTTAACACCTTTCTTCGTCAAGCTAGTGAGAGGCGCGGCAATTTTAGAAAAGTCTTTAATAAAGCGACAGTAATAGCCCGCCAATCCAAGAAAACTACGAATCTCTGTCACACTCTCCGGTCTTTTCCAATCTTGAATCGCTTCAATCTTTGAAGGATCCACGGAAATTCCGGATTCGGAAATAATGTGACCGAGAAACTTCACACGAGATTGCCAAAAATGGCATTTAGAAAATTTTGCCTTTAATTGATTACTCCTAAGAGTTTCCAACACAATCCGAAGATGTTTTTCATGCTCCTCCTCAGTTTTAGAATACACAAGAATATCATCAATAAAGATGAGAACAAATCGATCAAGAAAATCTTTGAAGACTCGATTCATAAGGTCAACGAAATAAGCAGGGGCATTTGTTAACCCAAATGGCATCACAAGCCATTCATAAGATCCATACCGAGTACGGAACGATGTCAAAGGAATGCTATCCTCTGCAATACGAAGCTGATGAAAACCGGTAGCCAAGTCCAATTGTGAAAAGACTCTAGCACCACTAAGTTGATCGAATAGATCATCAATCCGAAGTAAAGGATATTTATTTTTGATAGTAAGATCATTAAGCTTGCGGTAGTCAACGCAAAGCCTAAGTGTACCATCGGATTTCTTCACAAAAATAGCCGAAGCTCCCCAAGGCGAGGAACTAGAGCGAATAAATTGCTTCGTCTCCAATTCAGATAATTGTTTACGCATCTCCTCGTTTTCTTTATTGGACATACGATAAGGAGGACGAGTGATAGGTTGAGCTCCTGGAATAAGATTAATTCTGAACTCAATTGCTCGCTTAGGTGGTAATCCTAAAACGGGCTCGAATATGTCGGAAAATTCACAAACAACGTGAATAAGAGAAATAATATCACCCTCATCATCATCATCGTCATCACGAGGATTTAAAGAATATAAAGATGCAACCAAAGCAGAATCTGAATCTTTAAGAATAACGGAAACCTGATTAACAGATTGAGGATGTCGAAGATGAATAGTCCGCTCAGGACATAGGATATGAGCTTCATAATGGTCAAGCCAATCCATTCCCAAAATCATTCCAAAGCCTAAATAATGCATGACATGCAAATCGGCTCGGAAAGAAAAATCACACAAAATAATCTCGAGATCTTTACACAATAAACTGATTGTTGCGGATCCACCAACCGGATTCGCAATTCTCAAAGAAGTCATTAAACACAAAACGTCCAAGGAAAAAGTATCAACAAGTTCTTTTGATATAAAAGAATGGGACGCACCCGTATCAAAAAGAACTCGAGTAGGGTGATCACAAAACAAAATAATTCCATCTAGAATAGAATGAGAAATACCTTGGCCACGAGATGTAGTGCCAGGGGCTTGAGCAACATTTAACTTTCCCTCCTTCTTGCCCTGAAGCTTGGGGCATGAAGATATAACATGACCGGGAACTTTGCAGTAGCGACAAGAAAGAGACTTTGGGCACTTGTTCGCATAATGGTCCTTCGAACCACAATTATAGCATTCCCCATGACCAAAGGAAGAAGTCTTTGCCATGGAGGTTGCTTGCTTCCCTTTCTTATTGGGATAAGGGCCATTAGATTTGTTTGGCCTCTTCTTGTTGTTGAAGTTTGGTTTGGAACCCACCACTTCAACGTCATTCTCTCTATCCGCCTCTTCAAGACGAAGAGCGATGTCAACGAGTTGGTCGAAAGAAACTTCTAACTTTAGAAGTAATGGCTTCTTGAGACTTTTGTTTAAGCCATTGACGAACCTCTGATTCTTCTTCAGACGGGTGTTGATGTATTCAACCCCATATTTGGAAAGCGACTCGAAGGAAGCGACGTAATCAGTCACGGATGACTCACCTTGAACAAGGTCTATAAATCGTCGAGCCAATGTCACTTTTTCTGCTTCTGGTAAGAATTTTAACTCGAAGCGCTCTCGGAATTTCTCCCAGGTGAGATCCGCTTCATTAATCTCAGAAATAAGAAGTTCGTACCAGTCCAATGCTCTTTCTCGGAGCATACTAGAGGCCACCTGAACTCGGTGAAGGTTGATAAGATTCATGCGCGAAAAGATGCGATCGCATGTTCTTAGCCAAGCCTGCACTTCAATAACAGTTTCGGAACCCCTGAATGGCTCCCCACCCAAATTAGTGTAATCGCTACACAAGCGTGCAAATCCCGACTTTGGGTGAGTAGGTTCCGGGTTAGCTCCAGCTGCTTGAGCATTTGTCACTAAATCAAGAAGCTGTTGAGCAGTCATAAAAACTCCATCCTGGGGCGGAGTGCTAGATGGCACGGCTCTGGGGCGCCCAGGTCTAGACATTTCTCTTCCTTTAGAAAGAAATAAGAGGAATAAAAAGGCCATTCACCAAATTGAATATCAAGCAATCTTGATAGACAAAACAAGGAATCGTAAAAGAAAATAGGATAGAACGGTACGTAGACCCGAATAAAAATCCTAAAGCACGACTCCTAAGATGAACTTAGGACGATGATCCTTGTTATAATATTCCATATTGTTCCGAAGTTTGGCTCTGATACCAAGCTGTGACGCCCCACCTCTATACCCACGCTAGACAAGAACACTACGGAGTAATGCTGTCGACTAGCACGGAGAATAAGGCTGTTGAGGAGCGACCATCTGTATAATTGCTTTGTGCGAGTACCGGTATGCCAGATAAAAATATAAAATTTTCATCTCTAGAGGAAATCCGACATACAGATACAAACTCAAAGCTATCACACAGTGGCTATATAAAATCTTCGGAAACAAATATAGAAATAAACATAACATAAATCAGTCACAGATAATTCATATCACAAAGGCGGAAGAAGATATGAATATATAATTAACACATGGCAGTGTATATCAGAATTTTGGTCCAAAAAGATCCACAATATCACAAAAGAATAGTTACATGAACTACACAAAAGAATAAGTATACATTATGGAGTCTATATCTCAAATGTCTACAACAAAAACTACTAATCTAAGTAGTTAACCAAAAGCAAGAGAAATCAATCCCAAGAGAGAAGTCAAGCAGAAGTACCCGTGACATCTCGGTGTGACCCGAGTATTATTTAATTAGAAAATAATAAACGGATCAGTCTAACTATAAATATCAGATGAAACGATATAGAATAAGAGATATGACAAAACACGTAATAATCACAATGCCAAGCTGTGATATATATATATACTTAGTTGATAATCATCAAGAGATTAATCAATGTCACCAAATCTACACAAGAATCAAAGAAGTGTCATACTCTTTATTTCGTTCATCAAACCACAAATATTGACGATAATATCAATGTCAATCACAAAAGTCAAAGACGCACAAATTCCAGAAGACTACTCAAGAAATCCAGAATTCACAAAAGTCAATGACACACAAATTCACCAATGCACAAATATTGATAAAACTTATCAATGGAAATCACGAAAATTGGTGAAACACAAATTCTAGGAATCTACACAAGAAATCCAGAAATCACAAAGGGGGGGAGGCCTATCACAAATGGGAGCATAAAGCTCACCAACACGTGTATCACAAACGGAACGCTAATTCCATGGTCGCTAACCATCACAAATTGAGCCGAAGCTCCACAAACGGCCCGAAGACCATGGGTTGCTACCCCATCACAAATTGAGTCGAAACTCCACAAAACGGGGTTTAGTCTCCCTCGCAGACAAAGAGACATCGCACATTGCTAGTCTAAATCACAAAGATGATCGTCATGATCAACGAGAAGTGTCAATTACACTAAGCTAGTAAATACATGAGTTTAGCTTCATGTCCCATAACCACTTGCTTAACTTAAATATTTACGAACAAACTGTAAATCTCCACTAGAAAATTGTCACAAGAGGTTCAATCGAACAAGTCCAAGAATTAACCGACAAAATAAACGCAAGCGTTTCATACCACTTGTTTTACTAAGCCGTTTAATTAGATTTCTCATACGAGTGAGGTAAAGGTTTGTATATACTAATAGATTGGAAAACGGTTTTATAAACGAATTTGGTATTAAAATAGTATTGAAGTCGTTTGAGGAAAGAGTTTTGATATTTACTACTAGTATAGAAAACCTTTATATTTTTAAAGTGACAAATCACGAAGAAGATTGTAAGAACAATCAAATCACAAAAATTCACATACGAAGACGTGAATAAAATCCAACGAAATTGATAAAGGATCCATCGAAATGGATATTCAAAAATCCCTAAAAAGAGTCATCAAAGTCATAATAGATGATAACAACAAATAGGATTATCACGAATCGATTTAAATTGGAATTTCAATCCAAAAAGGCAAATTGGACTCAAACCGCAGGTTCAGTTGACTGAACAGAGTTTTTCAGTCGACTGACCCTGTACATGGAAATTTTCCAGGTTCAGGAAACTTTCTGTTTCCAGTTTCGGTCGACTGTGCAGAGTTTTTCAGTCGACTGAATCATGCCTGAAAACTCTCGGGTTTCAGGTTCAGTCGACTGAACAGAGTTTTTCAGTCGATTGAATCATGCCTGGGCTGTTTTCCAGCCTTATACAAATGAAGAGCAAACTCTTCCAAAATACAATCGGACGAACATTGGCTTTAAGGGTTTATGCCAATCGGCAACCCGGCCCTATATGCTCCTCGATGCATCACCAAAAGCATGATCAAACATCCATAAAAGGATTTCACACAAATTTGACTCAAAAGCTCAAAAATTGGAATATTCACAAAACCAATCCAAATCAAGAGCAAATGTACATGAAGAAGTGTTAGGAATTTATACCCAACAACCAAAGATAATAATAGTCATAGATGTGAGATAAAAATCTCACCTTTTCACAAAATCGAACAAGAAGAAGCTTGAAAGCAATTGGAGAATCAACCTCTCTTCAACACAACCCAAATGAGCTTGAATCTAAGCTCAAAAACAAGAACATTCCCAAGATTAGGTTTAGGAATTTCTGAAATTGGTAAGAGAATAAGTTGGAGAAGAAGAAGAGAAGCTTACCAATGGGTTCTTCTTGAGTTTGGAGCAAGGAATTTGATTTGCAAAGGAAGTTAGGGCTTGGAGTTTTAATTCTTTTTCCTCTCCACCATTAACACTCTAAAAACTGAAATGAGAAGAGAATGAGGGTGAGTGGGGAAGAGTGGCTCAGATTTGAGCATAAGTTGACATAGGGCTGAGCCCAAACCAAACCCAAAGTGAAAAGTAGCAAAAATCAACTTTCTCCAAACATATTGAAGCTTATACTCAAAAAGGTCGCAAACGGCATTTTAAACTCAATGGGAGTGGTCCCGAGCCCTAATTCGACCGTATACAAAAAGTAGCTTTTCGGACTAAAATCCGACTAACGATAAAATATTTAAATAAAATATTTAAATATAAAATCGACAAATATGCGGGTTGTTACAACATGGGTCTGGTGTGAGTAACAGGTTAAGGTTTCTTAACTTTTAAAAATCCTTTGAAAACAAAGGTATCACATAAGACTTCCCACACATAAACATGGAAAAGTTTTTACCTTACACTAATCAAAACGTTTGATAGGAAATCCGATGATATTATAATAGTGTCTATGATTTTCAAATAAATAAGAAATAGCCGAAATTGTTAAATCTATTAAATTCCAGCTACTAGCCACAAAAGTGGGTAATACAATCAAAACCGTTGGCACTTATTGGATTTTGGATTCCATACAATGGCGGGGCTACTGGGGTACGCCCGACACAGTACGCGGCCTAGATCACCGTACTGAGGAGCCACCCTAACTCCCCTGCAACACAAGGCCGGAACCATCCCTTACTGGACAGTCCCGAACAAGACAACCCGACAGTTGTTTGCAACCAACTGCCCACACAGCCGAATATAAAGGGACTTCTAGGCAGGGGTAAATCTCATCCTACTTGGGCATGACCCACTTAACCTTGCAGCACTTCCCTGTTTTAGCCATTCCCGGTTGATGAGGCTTGAGGCTACGATTACCTTTAGAGAACACATCTCCTAGAATGCTCATCGTCCACCTGACGATGTTCTGAAAGCATTCAATCCATACAAGTCTGTTCCGGGTTCGAACGAAACCGAAGGCATTATCTCGTTACGCTCATTTTGGAATCACCCTCAGAGTTAACGACGATAACCCTTACACTCTGAATCTCCATCTTCACTTGAGATTTATGACCTATCGTTAATTTAGATCGATGTGGTTTTCGGATATCCATATGGAAACCCGATCCCGGTCTCATCGAAATCCAAAACGTGTCTTTTAAGTCCAAGTTGTTTTAAGGTTTAAAACAATTCAATTCAATATTATCTATATACACAGATAGATAATTCACAACATCACAGTAGATAATCAGATAATCCATATCATCATCACAAACAGATAATTCATATTATCATCACAATGTGACCAATGCATCCATATCACACAACCTCACTTATCTCATATCTGAGATCTCAACTATTCAGGGCAATCAATATCAATCATTCATACATAAGCAATGACTTATTAATCACCATTCTATAGTTAATTTAAAATGAATTAAATTAATTACTTCTTCCCTAATTAATTTAAATTAAATTAAATTAATTACTTCATCCATATAAATCTTGCTTGCATAATCACTAATTAATTACAAATCAATTAGTTAATTACCCTCTAATTAAATCACCTTAATTAATCACCCTTGATAAATTATCGTTTAATTACATTCAAGTAATTAACCTCTAATTAGTTTCACAAATTAATTATCCCAAACCAAATTCAGTAATTAACCTTTTAATTACTTCATTAATTAATTGACCATAACTAATTACATTAATCCTTAATTAATTACATTAGTTAATTCCTTCATATATCACTTATTATTGATTAATTAATCTTAATTAATCAATCCTTAATTACATCATTAATTATATAAATTAATGATCCTTAATTATTTTTATTTATAATTACCCTATTTAAATTAATTACATTAAGAAATTTATCAACAATTAAACTATATTGATTAATCATTCTTGATTAATCTCATCCAGTAATTAACTACCTGTAATTACTTCATTAGATAAATTAATTACTTCTTAATTAATTATCTTTAATAATTAATCTTTAGTTAATTATATTTATTAATCACCCTAGATTAATTTCATTAAGTAATTAATTTCACTTAATTAATTACATCTCTTAATTGTCTTCAAATAACTTTATGAACAATTCATAATTGATTCCAGTAAGTAATCAATTATAAGTTACTTCCTCTAAGTAATTATTCTTCATATGAATTACACAAAGTAATTAATCTCCAAAACTCTTCCATTACCCAATTATCCTTCAATTTAATTACATCCATAATTTATCTTCTTAATTACTTCACTAAGCAATCATTCTTCATTATTTACATTGAGTAATTACTTCTTAAATTATCCAGTGATTATTTTAAATCAATTAAAGTTTAATTAATTAGCTTAAACTAATCAAAATGAACATAATAAACTACAATTAGTACTTAATTTCTTGATTACTTCCATTAAGTAATTACACTAAACAATTCTTAAATGATTATCTTTAGATTAATTAATCTAATTAATCCTTAAAATTAATCACATTAATTAATTATTAAATAATCCTAAGTTAATGATCTTGATTAACCATTAACAAATATTAAATTACTTCTCTAAATTAATTAACTGAGATTAATCATTATTAACTACAAATTAATTTATCTGTAAAACCCATTAATTAATCTCTAATTATTTAATTAACCAAGTGTTAATCTGTAATTTAATTAATTTTTAATTACTTGATTAATGAAATTCAAATCATCAATTTAAAATCAAATCTTATCTAATTAATGATTTCTTGATTAGAATTTATTAAATCTTAATTAACTCACTTAATCCTTTAATTTAATTAAATAAAACCTTGATTACTTGATTAATTAAGCAAATCATTAATTAATTTAATTAATTAATTATTCATCTTATTTTCCTTAATAATTTAATGAATTAAAATCATTAGGTCCTAATTAATTTTAAGATAAACCTTAATCATATTAATGATTTAATTATCATTAACAAAATATTTTAAAACAATTTTCCTTTTTAAATTTCCTTTAAATTCCATCTTAAATTAAGATTTAAAATGAAATCAATTTTAACTTAAACAAAGTTCCACAATTCAAAACCTTTTTAATTACATGTTAAAGAATTACTTATCTTCTAAGGGAAATTTAAGATAGTTTTAAACCCATATTCAATTTACATCAATTTAAAATATACTTTAAATATTCTACGTTGTTTTAAAACATTTTAAATTCAAACACTTTATTTTATTTCGAACTAGAATTCAAATCAAGCTTTGAATTCAGATTTAAACTTAAATTTAAAATCTTGTTTAAATCTTATTTTCAGATTTTAAAACATGTTATAGAATACTTTAACATTCAACTAATTTACAACATTTTAATTTATGAACTTTATTTTTCTTTTCAAAACTTAAGATTCAATTTCAATTTGAATTCAGATTTAAAAATTTGAATTTAAACTTAAATTATAATCTTGTTTAATTCTCATTTTCAGATTTTAAAACCACATTATAAAATACTGTAACAAATTTTTAGTTGTTGAAAACATTTCATTTTTATAAACTTATTTATTTTGAAAACAAGAATTCAAACTCATTTTGAATTCATATTTTAAACTTGTTTTCAAAACTTTTGTATTAAAACTAGCATTATTTTTATTTTTGGTTTAAATTTCAAAACAGAAAAACTGTCAGGTTTCTAAAACCTGAAACTAAAACTTACTCGAGCCCATTCAAATTTTCTTCGAGTCATCTCTCACTTGACTTCGGGTAAAACACTCAAATCACACTAGAAATACACGAGAACAACTACACCCATTCCAAAACGCTTAACCAGAAAACATAAGTGCACGGTGAACATGTACCGTGACTTTGATCAACTCCGGCCATTCACCAAAGCTCCATCTCATCGGCAATCACCCTCGCACCATCTCATGATCATCAGAACTTCATCATCCACCTGAAATCAAAATCGAGACTCCACACCCCAAAACCTGGAACACAGAACCAACCCCAACCCAAACCTGAAACATCCACGTTCACCAAACTCCGATCGTTAGAGCGGCTATGCCTCCAGCCACATCATCTCTTCCAACCCCTCATTCAATCCCCAAACTCTAGTGGAGCTCGATCCACCAGAGATGATGAACGAATATGCTAAAAACCCAACCTAAAAACTAGGGTACATACAAGATCAACCTCCTGCCGCCACCACAACATCTTGATTCACCACTTGACATTTTTGCCAAAGTTCCAGATCCCTCTGCTTCCTCCATCATGAACCCTGACCATCCAGATTGCTTCGATTGCCAGAAAACAACCCAAACACCATTTCCAGAACAACATGAACTGCTCCCATAATTCAATGTTAAAAATTATGTTTTCTATTTTAAAAATCCTGTTTTCATATAAGGTTTCAGATCACAAACTTAATTTAATGAATTAAAGAATTTAAATTCCAAACAAAACTCATGTTTTCTTGAGCATTTTGGTTTCCAGAGAAAGTTTGAATTTATTTTAGATTAATTAAATTTTTAAGCTTAAATTTACGATCAAACAAACAATTTTTTTTGTAACTCAATTCATAACAATGATTAGATCAAGAGATAGGGGATTTAAATAAAAAAAATGGACTTGAATCTGGGAACAGAGTCGTTGCAGACTACAGCAAACATGCACATATCATTCATCCATATACACACACAAATATACCTGTAAATATACACACAAGCAATCTTACTTCCAGAGACAATTAGACATCTAGAATCATACTAAATTAGGCAACCATGATTTAACTTAAGTGATTATCAAAAAATGTTACTATCAAAAAATGTTACTCACCTAATATTTAGAAGAACAGAGCACCATTGAAAATGAAAAAGCTTGAACTTTTAAAAATTGAGTTGCTCCTTATCCAAACTACATGCATGCAGGCCTGATTTCTGCTTTAATTTCAGGTTTGAAAATGCTGATGATTTCCAGATGAAATGCAGACATTGATCTACAGGTTGTTTATTTTTTTGATATTTGCAAATGGAAATAAGATTACAGATTTTTGATTTAGTTTGAAATTTAGGTTTGAGGACTGGTACTTACTGTTTTGAATATGATTTCAGATTTGCTTAAGTTTTTCTTAGCTTAGAATAAAAGATAGGAAAAAGAAAGTGAAGGGGAAGAAAACATGGTTTATAAAGGTTGAAATAAATTTTACAAAATAAAAGAAAAAGATCAAAATAAAATGACACTTGTCAAATACTTTAATTTGTTAGCTAACACATGTTATTTGATTACTTAATATGTTAACACTTGTTGTTTGATTATTTCATATGTTAACACATGTCTTGTTTAAATTTTCTTTTATTTTAAATGTTAATAAAAGTTTTACTTAATTTATTTATACTTACGTAAATATATATGTGAATTACTTATGTAAATAAAATGTAAATAAAACAAATTATAAATTAAAGCTTGTCCATATATTTTAATAATATATTATTATAAATTTCAAAATAAATTCAAATTAAACTTTTGAAATCCAAATGAAAATCAACTTATTCAATTTAATAGGATAATTCCATTTTATTATTTTAATTCTTTTTATATTTATATGGAAAAATAATATGTTATTAATATGGTTTTAAAATAACAAATTTAACAATTTTATATGATTTATAAAAGAGATTATGAATCACTTCTATTATTAAATGAATTAAGACCATATGCCATATTGTATTTTAAACTTCTATTTTAAATCAAGTAATATTTGAATGAAATAAAAAAACTTTTTATTTAAATTTAAAAATTAAGCTAAGATATAATTTTAAACAATAACATTTGTCTTAAGTATTTACAAACCATATGGTTATTAATTAAGTAACTTTGAAAAGCTCAATATTAATTAAAATCAAAATTTCCAAATTATTAAATGTATTATTAGGATTTGAAAATAAAACTTTATTTATTTATTAAATTCCGAATCAAAAATTATCTTCAATATATACAAATATATATATATATATATACACATTATAGATAGAAACATTTATTTAGATTTTAAAAGATAAAATCACTAATTAAATATTTACTTAATTAGATTATTAAACCAATTCATATTTTATTAATCAATATTATCAAATCAATTTAATTTTAGATAAAGATTATTAAATTTATATTGCCAAAAATTCTGGGATATCACATTCATTCCCCCTTAAAAGAATTTCGTCCCCGAAATTTAAAACAAAGGTAATTTAATAACCGATTTAAAAATTTAGTTTTAAAACACAAGCATATATTAACAACCATATGCTAACAACTATAGCAACCAATTCACCCAAACAAGAAAATTTAACTATCCAGGCAAAAATTCTGAATTGAATTTTCTCGAGTTTTCCCAAGTATAAACACCGGGACACTCGCTCTACAGAACCCAAACAATCAACACTACTAAGCCACAGAGCTCCTACTCGTCCAGATCTACCAAGCTAAACAGAATATCAGACTACAAAAAAGTCTGACTTAACAACCAAATCTCCCAGAACAGCTGATTGCACAACCAAAGATAGATCATACACATACTCCCTCAAAGATACGTGAAACACATCGAATTCCAGTTGTCCAAACTGGCAATTCAGTCCTGAAGACCAAACACTTATCCAAAACAGAACACAAAAGAGATCCAAAACACCTCGAAGCTAGCTTCCCAACCTTACTCGATCTCATAGCTCTTAAAACCTGAGAGAACTTATCCAAAATCAGATCTCCGACACCTATCCACACAACTCTTCAGACAATCCTGGGCTTCCTACATCCTTATCATCTTAATCCTAGCTGATGTCTCAAGAAACAAACTGGACCAAGCCCAATCCACCAGAATGATCCTCCAAGATCAACCAAGACCAAGAACACCAACTCCACTCACAACCATCAGAAGAAAACAAACTTCTCCTATCCGGAAAAGAAAAGAAGATGCACTTCCAAACTGCTTCTACTGCACAACTCTGATCTGGAGCAGATGAGAATGCTGATGAAGAACACGAGCACAAACTGGACAACATCACCAAGAAGATCTCTGATAACCAAGAGAAAATTTAGAAGTTCATCCAATCCTGAGCTGCTTCACTAACTCCATCTCAAGGAACCAACCTTCAACTAGTTGAACCACCAGTACCACTCTTGGAATCTTGGTCGATAAGATAACTAAATTTCTAGATGCGGACAACCTCTGACTTCCCTGAAGACATCCAGAAAAATCTCTAATAATCCAAGAGAATAATCAAACTATCGCAAGTCACTTTTGCGATCAACCCAGCCTAGTTCCAAAGAAAAACTGCTCTCTCTTTACCCATCAGAACATCTTACGCTGGTCTTGCCAATCCATCGAAGAAATGGATCCACCCTGCTGCTTCTGAACTCCATCTCAAGAAAACTGCTAAGCCAGAAAACTCTGCCGACACACAGAACACTTCGAGCTGCACTGCTGACAGTAATGCCAAATAATTCCCAATCCAAAGCTCTTCGAGAAATCGGACTTCAAACCAAACAGAAACACCCTGCTGAACTCAGCCACAACATCGAAGTAGACCTACTTCCTTAAACTTGTTCCAAAGAAAACATCTTCGGAGACAATCCATAGTCACTACATCTCATCATGCAGCTATAACTTCCCGAGGTATCAAGATACCATCACTTGCTTCTGCTCAGCCAACAGATCTAAACTCTACTCATCCAACTTCAAAGATGGACTCCGAACCTTAGTAGGTTACCTTCAGAGATTGATGAAATCCTTACATCACTGCAAAGCTTACTCGAGACGTTATCAGGTCTACAGTCTCGACAGATACACTTCCAATCCTCAAATATTCAAACCCCAACCAATGGTAGTAGTCGTGTTACACCACTACCTTATCTCCTATTATAACTTATATTGGAAAACCCGAACAGGACCCAACAGATAGGTAGAAATATATATATACATACATACATATATATATATATTACAAATACGCTCTCTCAAGAAGAAAACACTCCAAAGCCTAGGTATTCACTAAACCTAGCGCTCTGATACCAACTATGACGACCCGACTTTTTCTCCACAGAAAGTCGTATCATCTTTTAGAAAGAAAGGGATAGAAAAGAGAAAAGAAAGAAGAGAAAGAAGAAACAAAACCAGAATCACAACAGCGGAATGAATAAATTAAATTAATAATATAAGTATTACATGATATACAATATTTGTCAGAGATACACAGCATATACATCACATACTAGACAGTTATAAACACCTGTCTAGTTATTCCAACTCAATATAACTCAACAACGAGATACCAACACAGAGAACACACATCTGAAACTATATATCTAACGCCGAAGCCTCCTTCTCCAATGCACCTTTACAATTTGTCAAAGCTAACCTGAATCCCTTGGCTACTTATAAAAATTTGAGTACCTAAGAGTTTAAGAAAACAAAAGATAAATTCCGGGTCAGATATGTGTCTGGTGTGAGTAACAGGTTAAGGTTGCTTGACTTTTAAAAATCCTTTGAAAACAAAGGTATCACGTAAGACTTCCCACACATTAACATGGAAAAGTTTTTACCTTACGCTAACCAAAACATTTGATAGGAAATCCGGTGATATTATAATAGTGTCTAGGGTTTCCAAATAAATAAGAAATAGCCGAAATTGTTACATTTATTAAATTCCAGATACTAGCCACAAAAGTGGGTAATACAATCAAAACCTTTGGCACTTATTGGATTTTGGATTCCATACAATGGCATGGCTACTGCGGTACCGCCCGTCACAGTATATGGCCTAGATCACCATACCGAGGAGCCACCCTAACTCCCTTGCAACACAAGGCCGGAACCATCCCTTACTGGACAGTCCCGAACAAGACAACCCCGCAGTTGTTTGCAACCAACTGTCCACATAGCCGAATATAAAGGAACTTCTAGACAGGGGTAAATCTCATCCTACTTGGGCATGACCCACTTAACCTTGCTGCACCTCCCCTGTTTTAGCCATTCTCAGTTGATGGGCCTTGAGGCTATGATTACCTTTAGAGAACACATCTCTTAGAATGCTCATGGTCCACCTGACGATGTTCTTAAAGCATTCAATCTATACAAGTTCGTTCCGGGTTCGAACGAAACCGAAGGCATTATCTCGTTACACTCATTTTGGAATCACCCTCAGAGTTAACGACGATAACCCTCGCACTCTGAATCTCCATCTTCGCTTGAGATTAATGACCTATCGTTAATTGGATCGATGTGGTTTTCGGATATCCAAATATGGAAACCCGATCCTGGTCTCATCGAAATCCAAAACGTGTCTTTTAAATCCAAGTTGTTTTAAGGTTTAAAAAAATTCAATTCAATATTATCTATATACACACAAATAATTCACAACATCACAGTAGATAATCAGATAATCCATATCATCATCACTAACAGATAATTCATATTATCATCACAATGTGACCAAAGCATCCATATCACACAACCTCACTTATCTCATATCTAAGATCTCAACTATTCAGGGCAATCAATATCAATCATTCATACATAAGAAATGACTTATTAATCACCATTCTATAATTAATTTAAAATGAATTAAATTAATTACTTCTTCCCTAATTAATTTAAAATAAATTAAATTAATTACTTCATCCATATAAATCTTGCTAACATATTCATTAATTAATTACAAATCAATTAATTAATTACCCTCTAATTAAATCACCTTAATTAATCACCCTTGATTAATTATCCTTTAATTACATTCAAGTAATTAACCTCTACTTAATTTCACAAATTAATTATCCCAAACCAAATTTAGTAATTAATCTTTTAATTACTTTATTAATTAATTAACCATAACTATTACATTAATCCTTAATTAATAACATTAATTAATTCCTTCATTTATCACTTATTATTGATTAATTATCTTAATTAATCAATCCTTAATTACATCATTAATTATATAAATTAATTATCCTTAATTATTTTTATTTATAATTACCCTATTTAAATTAATTACATTAAGAAATTTATCAACAGTTAAACTATATTGATTAATCATTCTTGATTAATCTTATTCAGTAATTAACTACCTTTAATTACTTCATTAGATAAATTAATTACTTCTTAATTAATTATCTTTAATAATTAATCTTTAGTTAATTACATTAATTAATCACCCTAGATTAGTTTCATTAAGTAATTAATTTCACTTAATTAATTAAATCTCTTAATTATCTTCAAATAACTTTATTAACAATTCATAATTAATTACACTAAGTAATCAATTATTAATTACTTCCTCTAAGTAATTATTCTTCATATGAATTACACAAAGTAATTAATCTCCAAAACTCTTCCATTACCCAATTATTCTTCAATTTAATTACATCCAGTAATTTATCTTCTTAATTACTTCACTAAGCAATCATTCTTCAATATTTACATTGAGTAATTACTTCTTAAATTACCCAGTGATTATTTTAAATCAATTAAAGTTTAATTAATTAGCTTAAACTAATCAAAATAAACTTAATTATTTACAATTAGTAATTAATTTCTTGATTACTTCCATTAAGTAATTACACTAAACAATTCTCAAATGATTATCTTTAAATTAATTAATCTAATTAATCCTTAAAATTAATCACATTAATTAATTATTAAATAATCCTAAGTTAATGACCTTCATTAACCATTAACAAATCTTTAATTACTTCTTTAAAGTAATTAACTAAGATTAATCATTATTAATTACAAATTAATTTATCTGCAAAACCCATTAATTAATCTCTAATTATTTAATTAATCAAGTGTAATCTATAATTTAATTAATTTTTAATTACTTGATTAATGAAATTCAAATCATTAATTTAAAATCAAATCTTATCTAATTGATGATTTCTTAATTACAATTTACTTAATCTTAATTAACTTACTTAATCCTTTAATTTAATTAAATAAAACGTTGATTACTTAACTAATTAACCAAATCATTAATTAATTTAATTTATTAATTATTCATTTTAATTTCCTTAATAATTTAATGAATTAAAATCATTAAGTCCTAATTAATTTTAGGATAAACCTTAATCTTATTAATGATTTAATTATTATTAACAAAGTATTTTAAAACAATTTGCCTTTTTAAATTTCCTTTCAATTCCATCATAAATTAAGATCTAAAATGAAATCAATTTTAACTTAAACAAAGTTTAACAATTCAAAACCTTTTTAATTACGTGTTAAAGAATTACTTATCTTCTAAGGGAAATTTAAAATAGTTTTAAACCCATATTCAATTTACATCAATTTAAAATATACTTTAAATATTCTAAGTTGTTTTAAAACATTTTAAATTAAAAAACTTTATTTTATTTCAAACTAGAATTCAAATCAAGCTTTGAATTCAGATTTAAACTTAAATTTAAAATCTTATTTAAATCTTATTTTTGGATTTTAAAACATGTTACAGAATACTTTAACATTCAACTTATTTACAACATTTGAATTTATACACTTTATTTTTCATTTCAAAACTTAAGATTCAATTTCAATTTGAATTCAGATTTAAAAATTCAGATTTAAACTTAAATTTATAATCTTTTTTAAATCTCATTTTCAGATTTTAAAACCACATTATAAAATACTGTAACAAAATTTTAGTTGTTAAAAACATTTCATTTTTATAAGATTATTTATTTTGAAAACTAGAATTCAAACTCATTTTGAATTCATATTTTAAACTTGTTTTCAAAACTTTTATATCAAAACTAGCTTTATTTTCATTTTTAGTTTAAATTTCAAAACAGAAAAACTGTCAGGTTTCTAAAACCTGAAACTAAAACTTACTCGAGCCCCATCAAATTTTCTTCGAGTCATCTCTCACTTGACTTCGGGTAAAACACTCAAATCACACAAGCAATAAACGAGAACAACTACACCTATTCCAAAACCCTTCACCAGAAAACATAAGTGCACGGTGCACATGCACCGTGACTTTGATCAACTCCAGCCATTCACCAAAGCTCAATCTCATCGGCCATCACCCTCGCACCATCCCACGATCATCAGAACTTCACCATCCACCTGAAATCAAAATCGAGACTCCACACCCCAAAACCTGGAACACAGAACCAACCCCAACCCAAACCTGAAACATCCACGTTTACCAAACTCTGATCATCAAAGCGGCAATGCCGCCGGCCACATCATCTCTTTCGACCCCTCATTCAATCCCCAAACTCTGGTGGAGCTCGATCCACCAGAGATGATGAATGAATACGCTAAAAAACCAACCCAAAAACTAGGGTTACAGACAAGATCAACCTCCTGCCACCACAACAACATCTTGATCCACCACCTGACATTTTTTCCAAAGTTCCAGATCCCTCTGCTTCCTCCATTATGAACCCTGACCATCCAGATTGCTTCGATCGCCAGAAAATAACCCAAACACCATTTCCAGAACAACAAGAACTGCTCCCATAATTCAATGTTAAAAATTATGTTTTCTACTTTAAAAATCATGTTTTCATATATGGTTTCAGATCACAAACTTAATTTAATGAATTAATGAATTTAAATTTTAAACAAAACTCATGTTTTCCTGACCATTTTGGTTTCCAAAGAAAGTTTGAATTTATTTTAACTTAATTAAATTTTTAAGCTTAGATTTATGATCAAACAACCAATTTTTGTTTGTAAATCAATTCATAACAATGATTAGATCAAGAGATAGGGGATTTAAATAAAAAAACTGGACTTGAATCTGGGAACAGAGTCATTGCAGACTACAGCATACATGCACATATCATACATCCATATACACACACAAATATACTTGTAAATATACACACAAGCAATCTTACTTCTAGAGACAATCAGACATCTAGAATCATACTAAATTAGGCAACCTTGATTTAAATTAAGTGATTATCAAAAAATTTTACTTACCTGATATTCAGAAGAACAGAGCACCATTGAAAATGAAAAAGCTTGAACTTTTAAAAATTGAGTTGCTCCTTATCCAAACTACATGCATGTAGGCCTGATTTCTGCTTTAATTCCAGGTTTGAAAATGCTGATGATTTCCAGATGAAATGCAGACATTGATCTACAGGTTGCTTATTTTTTTGATATTTGCAAATGGAAGTAAGATTACAGGTTTTTGATTTAGTTTGAAATTTAGGTTTGAGGAGTGGTACTTACTGTTTTGAATATGATTTCAGGTTTGCTTAAGTTTTTCTTAGCTTAGAATAAAAGATAGGAAAAAGAAAGCGAAGGGAAAGAAAACATGGTTTATAAAGGCTGAAATAAATTTTACAAAATAAAAGAAAAAGATCAAAATAAAATGGCACTTGTCAAATACTTTAATTTGTTAGCTAACACATGTTATTTAATTACTTAATATGTTAACACTTGTTGTTTGATTATTTCATATGTTAACACATGTCTTGTTTATCTTTTATTTTAAATGTTAATAAAAGTTTTACTTAATTTATTTATACTTATGTAAATATATATATATATGTGAATTACTTATGTAAAGAAAATGTAAATAAAACAAATTATAAATTAAAGCTTGTCCAAATATTTTAAGAATCTATTATTTTGAATTCCAAAATAAATTCCAAATTCAAATTAAACTTTTGAAATCCAAATTAAAATCAACTTATTCAATTTAATAGGATAATTCCATTTTCTTATTTTAATTCTTTTTATATATATATGGAAAAATAATACATTATTAATATGGTTTGAAAATAACAAATTTAACAATTTTAAATGATTTATAAAAGAGATTATAAATCATTTCTATTATTAAATGAATTAAGACCATATGCCATATTGTATTTTAAACTTCTATTTCAAATCAAGTAATATTTAAAAGAAATAAAACAAACCTTTTATTTAACTTTAAAAATTAAGCTAAGATATAATTTTAAACAATAATATTTACCTTAAGTATTTACAAACCATATAATTATTAATTAAATAACTTTGAAAAGCTTCATATTAATTTATACGAAAATTTCTAAATTATTAAATATATTATTAGGATTTGAAAACAAAACTTTATTTATTTATTAAATTCCAAATCAAAAATTATCTATAATATATACCAATACACACACACACATTATAGATAGAAACATTTATTTAGCTTTTAAAAGATAAAATCCCTAATTAAATATTTACTTAACTAGATTATTAAACCAATTCATATTTTATTAATCAATATTATCAAATCAATTTAATTTTAGATAAAGATTATTAAATTGATATTGCCAAAAATTCCAGGATATCACTGGACTGTTCTTATTGTCTTGATTATAAAATTTTCCATTATAACTGTGTTGAGTGCACAATCGATTTTGGTCCACTTTAAAGTTTCTTAGTGGGAGTATTGCCATGATTACACTAAGAAATTGTAACATCCCCCATTTAGAGGCCCAAAACTAACGATTGTGGATGCTACAATTATCCATAGTTATTAATTCTTGGTGACTAAATGTGGTAATGTTAGATACATTGATATAACGAAAACATATGGATATGGAGAAAAAATTAAATCACAAAATAAATTTCTCAGTCCATTTCAAATCATATTTCAAATTCATTACATAATTCACGTTCAGAGAAAATATATTATTACAAAATACTTCAAGAGCGACATGTGAAGATGCCTCCTTGGTTAATTAGATTCTAAATATACGCAAATAGAAAACTTTCCTGTACAACCAAATATAGCGGAATCAAACAAAAAAGAAATCCTAATAATTAGCTTGCTTCTTACACAACCAAATACGCAGTTTTTATTAGATCACAAAGAAACTATTGGCCCCTGCCAATAACTTCACCCAATTACGGTTTTCATGGGTTCACTATAAACCAATTGGATCTTCAATAACTTCTATCATGTCATAGTTTACATGGGCCAACTATGAACCTATTGATCTCTGTCAATAACTCAATCTGAAAATAGTTTTCATGGGATCATTATGAACTAATTGGCCCCTGCTAATGACACTTTCCAAACATAGTTTTCATGGGTTTACTATGAACCTATCTAAACTGATAACTCTTTGATCGATCTTTGGGTATCCTATGTTCTATTCTACCTGACCTCCTGGTCGCGGCTCTACTCATATGTGATTTAACCCAATATATATTCACTACCTGGTCAATCTGGCTAGTTATTCTGCCCTCAACTCTCCAAAATACAGTTATGGGTTAATTATAAAGTGAATATATTTATAGAAGAAGCATATATGATAACTAATCGTAACATGATGACACAACCATCCGTTGTTTAATAGCCTTGCATTTACTTTCAAATGAATCATGATTAATACCTTTAACCTATTATCTTTAGCAAGGAAAGCTTCTTCAAAAAAATAGTTAAATGCCATTTCAAAACTCTATCATATTTCCATAGGTTTTCCTTTTAAAATTGAGATTGGGTTTCTTGTTTTGAAAATTAAGACTTTCAAAACTTCAGACCTTCTCTTTCAAAACCGTTAAAATATATCCTTCAAAAGTATTTAAACCATCTTTTCAAAACACTTAAATATATGCCTTTCGAAACACTCTAAATATTGCTTTCAAAAGCATTAAAACCTTCTTTTCGAAATCGTTGAATTACTTTCAAAAGAATTAAAGCTTATCTTTCGAAACCACTTAGTTCAGGAAGGATTTATAGAAGCGTAGCTTCGAAATCATATGATAGTACCACTTTCAAAATCTTTAGGTTTAACCTTAAATATAATTTTTAGGTCAAAGTGAACATAAGCGAAATTAACCTTTTCGAAAATATTCATCTTCAAATAAAGTAATTTGGGGGAATAGATGGCTTCGAAATCACCCTTTTGAAAGCATCGACCTTTAAGTAAAATAATTAGGGAAAAGGATGGCTTTGAAACAACCTTCCAAAACCTTTGCCCTCGAAACCTTTAGTATAAATGACCGCAGGGACCATTTCGAAAGTATAAGGAAGTGGCTTCAATATTAATATAAAAAAGTTTCCCTTTCGAAATTATTATTATAAGGCTATAAAGAAAAGCGGCCTTTAAACCATTCGAATGTATGAGACAACAATTAGGTTTCAACTAGGTCCAAAAGCAACTACCCTTTAGAAATCTCCTTTTCAAAATTTAAGATATAGTAACTCAATCAAAAGCTATTTTCAATACAAAGATAAGCGATAATCCATTAGAAAGCTATATGTTAACCCGCCTTTTGAGAAGGTCGTATGCAGACGGATTTGGCTAAATCGACTGCTCGGTTATCGAGGCTGGAATACGATAGGTTTGAGTCGGGTGGATGGATATATTTTTAATCATGAATGAGAAACATGATTATGTAGATGGGATTCAACGCAGTCAGTGGACAAAAGTCATGGAATACTCGAAATTCGAGTTTTGAAAAAAGTTGAGGTGATTCGAGATGTATGGAGTTTGCTTTGAGTTGCTTGTGGGTTGGCTTCAGGTTTTGAAGCAATTTGCTTCGGGTCACTTGGATAGCCACTTAGAGTCATAGGGGGTCAGTGCATTTCAGAGGGGTCAGTGTGGTCTTCGGGTCACCATTGTTTTTCACTCAGCTCGGCACCAAGCTCCTGGGTTGGTGTTTTGTCTGGGTCAGTGTTGTGAAAGCTTCGGGTTGATAGGAAGCTAGGTCGGTCGTGTTGGAGTGGACCAACATGCTGGAGTCATGAGTGGATCGGCATCACGAATGGGTTGGCATCATAAGTGCATCGACAACTATGGTTGGCATCGAGATGGACTCGGTTCGGCATGAAGAGAACTCCGGGTCGGCATAAAGTAATGGGATCAACTTCATGGGAATGAAGTGGGTCAGCATGACTTAAAGACAAATTTCGGGTTGGCAAGCTTATATCCTCGGGTCGGACAAAAGAAATGGTGTCGGTTACATTCTGGATCGACATATTTAGGTTGCTTTGGGGCGGTGAACTTTAACCTTTGGGTCGATGAGATTCAGGTCTATGTTCGGTGGTTCGGCATTTTGGAATGAGGGAATGGGGTTGCTTCGAATCATGAAGCACGTTAATTCGGGTCGTTGAGACTGTTACTTCGGGAAATAGGTGGATTTACTTCGAGTCCTTCCAATTGATATGGGATCGGCTAAAGGAGGATCAGGTCGACACATGGATAGGATCGATGTTTTGAAGGAGGAGGATCGGCCTTGAGTCACTTTGAGTCCTAGCCTCATTTGCTTCGAGTCACAGGTAGGCGTGCTTTGGGTCATCACCTAGGAAATATCAGGTCGACATATCTTGGAACTCAGAGTCGGTCGTGATGATATATATGGGGTCGTTTATGGTCTTGATGGGCCTGGACCACTCAGGAAGCCCAGTAACTTGGGTTTTTCCTATAAATACAACAGGCGGGGCTTCAGAAAAGGGATCTTCATTCTGTTTTCCTTTCTCTTCTCCATTAAGGCAACTCTGCCAATGTTGTTTTAAAAACTCCGAATTGCAACTGTAATTGATTTCGATACCAATAAAAAAGAAATTTATGGAGTAGAATTAGGCCAAAGTCAACTGAACCACTATAAATCCTATATGATTACTTCTTTCTTTTTAATTTTGATTGTTCTTCATATTTAACCTCTCTACATACATTCTATCTATGATGTATGACAGCGTTTGGTGCTTTCAACTGCATTTGGGTGTTAATGACCAGTTTTGGCGCTAACACTATATAAAAATAACTTCAAACCTTTCAAAGTCTTCTTGGAAACCAAAGTAGGTGACATCACTTTTGAAAGCAAAATAAAGCCAAGTTGGTTGATTCAAAAATATTAAAATGGCATCAACCCTTCCGAAAGAAAGCTTTTAACACCATATGTAAAGGCCCGTAAATCCGTACCCCTTTGAACTAACAAAATTCCACAACAGTTCAGTCCAAAGTGGCACAAAAGCACGAGTCTTCGGGTAAAAGAAGAAAGAGGTAGAAGAAGAAGAAATAAAAAAAACATCAGAATCTCACATCGCAGTGGAATAAAATATAATATATAGAATACAGATTTAAATACAAGAAATCTGTACTGTTATACATATATATACATACCATCATCAGAGCATAACAACCATCCATACAGAGACAACTTAATACATATCCATACACAGCGGAAATAATAGTCAAATACGGGAGTACGCTCTGTCATCCAGCTCGTCTCCTGAGCTCCTTAGCTTTTAACCTGATCATGTTTAACTCGGTCTGACCCGAGCATCATATAAAACAACACCCGAGTTAGACTGGAAAACCAACGTGAGAAAATCACACTCAATTGGATTATTATATTTTCAAAAATCCTTTGAAAACAAAGGCATCTCGTAAGACCACGCCACAAATAAACATGTCGGGTTTTTACCTTACGATAGCCAAAACATTTTTATCAAATTCGTCTGATATTATAATAGTGTCTATAGAAAGTAAACTATAATCTAGCTGAAATGCTTGCATCTCACGTTTCAGCAATAGTTGGGCACAATAAAAACCGTACAGGCGCTTATTGGAGATTGGATTCCATACAATGGCAGGGCTACCGGGGTACCGCGCGTCACAGTACCTGGTCTAGATCAAAGTACCGAGGAGCCACCATAACTCCCCTGCAACACAAGACCGGAACCATCCCTTATTGGACAGTCCCAAGCAAGATCACCCCATGGTTGGCGCGACCAACCACCACTAAGCCGAAATAAAAAGGGACATCTAGACAGGGGTAACCTTACTCTCCAGTGGTGGCTACCACGAAGTCTTGCTGCACCTCCCCTGTTTTAGCCATTCCCGGTTGATGAGGCTTGAGGATAAACGTTACCTTTTCAAGAACGAGTCCCACTAAGAATGCTCATCGTCCCCCTGACGATGTTCTGAAAGCATTCAATCCATACAAGTTGCCCTAGGTCTGGACAAACCGAATCACCGTCTTTAACTCTTCACGGTCTTCATTCATAATCATTCAAACCAGATCGAAGTGGTTTTCGAATATTTAAATCCAATCCTGAACTCTTCGAAATGATCAGCGCATTGTCCAATATTGATAGTCGGTGATTTAACTATCAATTAATCATTCACAAGCAACCATCAAATAATTTCCTCAAATTATTTATCTCAAATATCATTCAGATATTATTTCCATTTTAACCCGTTTGAAATAAATTTTCATAGTCCTTTTATTTCCATGGAATCATTTAACTGATTTCTTATACTCACTCACATTTTGATTTATCCTTTGAAAATATCATTTATTTTCTCATTCCTTCCTCAAAATTCAATTTACACTTTCCTTATAATTTCTCAAACCCACTTTCTCCACTCAATAAGATTTTCTCCTAAATCTTATCTCATTTAAATTAATTTGCTAACCATCACAAGAGGATTTTAATTGGATTTTAAAAACAATTTGAAAACATCTATATTTATAAAATAAGAAGTATGGTTTTATACAAATTATGGTTCGAAAGTAATATTAAAGTTCATATTCAATTAATGATAAAATTCAAAATTGGTTTTAGAAAAATAGAGTTTATTAATAAATATTTGCTAAGCCTTCAAAAATAACAAAATTTGAAATATACAAAATCTAAATAATAGTTCATAAAAATTTATATAGTATAGTAATTTAAAAATTCCCTTTTTAAAATAAATTTATAATTTTGGAAAACCCAATATCCATCTATAAGTGCCTCTTGTCTAAATTCACACTTCTTACTTTCGGAAATATTCTACTATTTCCGTTTCAAACAAATTTATAACTCAATAAGATATTTCTCCTTGACTTATCTCTTCCCATATTTACTAATTTCTTCCTTTCCATTTGTAAACACCGTTTATAAATTTGATAAACTCCCCTGAGTTTTCCATTTATTTATTGAATAATTTTATTCAAAAAGTTAATCTTTGATAGTTTTATTTCTCAATAAAATTTCATATCATTCCTTAGTAATTCATTCCTTAATAAAATTCCTTTTTATTCCATAATAGAATTCCCCTTTTATCTCTTAATAAATTTTCATCTTTATTTCCTTAATTAGAATTTCGCTTTTATTCCTTAGCGTTATTAATATATAAGTTAAATTGTTCAAAACTTAACTTTAACAAATTTTAAGTGTAACCAATGTAATAAATATTCTTTTTATTTTACTTTATTCTCAATAGAAGTAAATCCAAATCCTAAATAAATATTCTTTTAATTTAAGTTTCATTTAATTTCCTTTAATTAAATTATTTATGGTATTTAAAAATTACCAAATTCCAATTTCCATGTTATTTAACACTTAATAATTCAATTCGCATGCAATCCCATGTCAGTTCATTCATCCTGTCATATGACAACATATATGTATAATAAATAAATATTTTTGAGGAATCCTGTTGGATCCCTCCAACATGTTTTCCCTGCATTCACAAATGTTAGCACAATAACATATCAATTCCACTTCAAAGTGGGATATCACGGTATATGGATTTATAATATCATTCAGTGAATAAACTATTATAAATCATTCAAACACATCCAATGATTTAAATTTAACATTTAAATTAAATTTATGGCATCCAAATGAGTGAGAAAATCTCACCTTTGCTTTTTAGTTGCAATCCTTTCCAAATCTTGACCCAATTTCCCGACTTTTGACCTTATATAAACAATTATATGATTTTAAATATTGGAATTTACCGAACAATCTATTACCAATTAAACAAATTTCATTTACTATTGATTTAGTTTTACACGAGTAATTAAATTGTAATAAGTTTCCCTTTTAAAAATTAACTAGCAATTTACTAAATTTCCAAATGATCGTTAACCTAACTTAATTACATTTTCTTTTCTGCCCAAATTATAAATTTAGTGACAGGTTAGATATATACATATTTTATGAAATAATCTATATAAACCAAAGGTCAAATTTTTAATAAAAACCATTCAAATCAAACGTTTTAAAAATTCCTGTTTCAACCCTATGTATATTTTTTTGGTAAATGAAACTTAAAAATTTTCGCTTACAGTATATATTAAAATGGGTGTATATGCTTACAGAATATATATTTGCTCCGATTTCAGATTTACACATAAATCTTAAAACAGTTTAACCCACATATATATATATATATATTCTAAATTGAACAAAATTAGTTTTACCTTACCTGTGACGACCCAAACTCGATGTCCAATAAACGACATCAAATTCGCATCGTCGGAGCTTATAACAACAATTAGATGAATATAAAACAGCGGAACAGAATCAATATCATAAATAACCTCACTGTTACAACATCAATATAATATCCATACTGCAACAGAGTACATAATATATACACTACAACTCCGAATACAACATCATGATAATACAACAGTGAACATATATCCAAAAGTTCTCAAACGAGAGAGATGATAACGAACTCCCAAAAGCTAACAGCTGAAATCTCCAATAGCTCCTAAGATATCTCCAAGATAAGAGCTCCAAAAAACTGCTACTCCAAAATATAGAAACCTGCTACTAGGCTGCCCGTGTGAAAATAATGGGCACCCAGAGTTTAGGAAAGAAAACAATAAACTCCGGATCAGTCATGGGACTGGTATGAGTAAACAAAACAGTTGTATTTTAAATAAACAAGATTTATAAAAGAATTTTCGGAATGCTTTTAAAAATGGAACTACCATAAGACCTCCCACCACACACACAATGCAAACGCAGAATTGGAGGAGATTTTTTTCTTATGATAGTTAAATATGCTTGATACAAGAAAAGAATTCTTTGATATTATTACTAGTGCATAGTGAAGGAAATCATTTCGAAAATAGAATATTAATCTTAGCCAGCATAGGTACCATTATATTATGCCTACTATAGCTACCTCCTGAGGAAGCAGGTTCTACAACTAAAACCGTACAGGGTTTCGTATTGTTTCTTTGGATTCCCAACAAATGGTCAGGCCAAGGAACTTCCCATTGCCACATGAGAACGCCTCTGGAAGGACGTCCCCGAGAACCAAACCCGATCTCTGCCAACACAAGGCCGGGTTACCCCTAACTGGGTAACTACTGACACGAGTATGCCATCTCCCGGTCGTAACCAACCTTTAACCGGGGCCCCAGCAACAAATCACAAAATCATATATATATATCTGCGATATCCACATAAGTTAAGTATCTGGGCTCCATACCATGATACCACTTCTATCCAGAAGGAAATGTACATACCCTAAGGGGTGCTACCCCCAATAACCTTGCCGCATCTTTCCTGTTTCGACCATTTCGGGGTGTGAGGTCCGACGAAGTCACGTCCACAAAAACACACTTTATACAAAAGCCGTGCTTTGGGTCAACAAATGATCATATAAATGATCACCAAGATAGACGATCAAATAAATGATCCTATCCAAATGATCAACACAATGATCATTTCACAGCAACACTCAGTATGTCACATTACCAAATTGGGAATATATCGCTGATAACCTTCAACTATATAACCTCTGAGCTCGTACGTCTCAGAGAAGGGTGTTAAGCTAAAAGAATAAATTCTCCGCCACCAACAGAAATATATTTGAAAGAAATCGGCTTTATATCTCAATTTGTAATGTCAGACATACAATCCATACAAGTCTGTTCCGGGCTCGAACAGAACCGAAGGCACTTTCAAAGAAGTCCTTGCAAATCCGGATATCCACAATCCTGATCAGATTCCCTATCACATATGGAGAACTCTATACCGGAGCAACTCGGTGCAGAGTCAATCGACAGGTCATCCTATCGCTCTCGCAAATACCCGGTCTTCAACACCGGTCTTCACATTCTATCCATAACGTCGAATCACATATTCGAAATGGGTTATATGACACACAGGTCCTTTCCCGGCTAATTCGAATAGTGAGTGTCAAATTTTAAAACATGTGGATGTCATTCACAAATATTCACAGGTTCGATGTGGGTTTCGGATAACCAACTGAAATCCGATACCCTGTCGCATCGAAGTTTAAATGCCGTTTTACGGACAACAGGGTTTTCATATCAATACAGAACAAATCACAATCACAGTGCAATAACATGGCAATTTCATCACACAGAATTACAAACAGAACAGAGATATCAGTATAAGTTAACAACAATAGTTAATTATTTACTAATCAAAACGAATGAGATAAATTAACCAAATATTTATTTTATTGATTATTCAATCAATGATTTATTATTCTCAATGATAATTAAATTAATCTTAATCATCCTGATACATTGATTTTTCCTTAATTAGTTATTTTAATTAACTGCCAATTTAAATTAATTAACTTGCTTTATCAAATCCATAAATTCTTAATTATAAATTTATTTGAGTACTTAATTGTTTATTAAATCAATTTTAATCACAATCTTTAAATTATTCTAAATTCCTTTTCAAAACTATTGATAAAATAGTTTACCTTAATTTTCATTTGAAAAATCTGTTTTATACTTTAAAAATTAATTTATTGTTACATTGAAATTTTAATGTAAATTTATTTAAAATTCTTCTTTTAAAAATTTAATCATTTAATTAAATTTTGATTTTTAACTTTCTTTACCAATTAAAGAATTTACAAATTCTAAAGCATTTGTTAAAAATTTAACTTAACAAAATCTAAACTGTTCATATTATAAAACACAAAATTTTTATTAACATTGATGACTTAAAGATTTGAATGGGCTTAGCCCATATAAATAACCCGAGTAAAAGCAGCGTTTCACTCGCGCCCCCCCTCCCCCCGGTTTCATCACATCTTCTCCCCGAGACTTCCCATTTCTTTCCACATCCCAGTTTTCTTATCTCCTTCCAGTTTCTTCTTCTTTTTTTTTCTCTCACTAAGTTTAAACCTTAGCTAACAAAATAGTATCAGAGAGAACTCGCTCGAACACGAGTACCCACCCGAAGCATTACTCGTGATTTTTTCGAGTCTCACCTGAAACCAACACACGCGGCAATTCCCTGTTCCCAACGAACGCTGTGCACGTGCACATCGTCACGGCGACGCTTCGGTGACGATCGCAACCTCCCACAAGTGACTCATCGATTCTTCACTCGGTAGCAGTGATCAATTCCATGCTAACAACCCCAGAACGAAATTTAGCTTTTAGTTCGAAACTCGAACCCATCCTCACCACCAGAAATCGAACTCGCGTCACCTCCTCTGGCCATTATCGGCCACCAACCTTGTACCCTAGATTCGTCATCACGCTACGCCTCTGTTCACCCCACTGAAACGCGGTCCGATCAGCCAGAGGTGGCGCGGCACCATGGTTTCTAACGCGAACAGAGAAAAAAGGTTTTAACCCTAATCTTGATTCCACTTCAAAATCCATGCATTAAAAAAATTAATTAGCATTTTTCCCAAAATCATAAAGGTTTAAACTTTCTACAACTCAAGTTTCAACAGTTAGAATTTATCCAATCATCCTAAATTTGCAAAAATATAGTTTTTATTCACTTACGAACTGCACACAAAATACCCATTTATAAATCTTCATTTTTGGTTTAAAAATCATGATTTTTAGTGGGGATTCTATTTATGAAGTTTAATCAATGTTTTGAAATGTTCGAATTTTTCCATATATTTAGCCTTCCATTGTAAAACTGAGCTCACAGAGACATTTCCTCACTGTTTAGCTTGCAACAGGTTTTTAAAAACTTGATTTTGTTTAAACTAACTAATTTTGTTCAAGTTCTATGTTACTCAACTCTGAAAAAAAGAAAAAAAGAAAAAAAGAAACAGAGAACAAGTAGGTAAATTTACTCAGATCAAAAAAATAAAACTGTTTATTAACTTATGTAAACCCTCTGAGCATTCAAATATATGAAACAATACTTGTGTCCAGATATTTATGCAACTAAGTCAAGTTCATAAATTTTTTAAAAGGTTGATGTTACTCACCTGACAATATTTGAAACAGAGAATATGCTGATCTTCTCTGAACTGCAGTTTTTGAATCTCCTCTCTCTGGTTTGGTTTTTATTTTATTTTTTATTTTCTGTTTTGCTCACTTTTTATTTCTTTTCTGATCTTTTCAAAATTTGTTGAATGATACTTGAGTTGTGACTAAGACAATTCTCAAGTATATAAAGAAGTGGGCAGATTTAAGTGGACAGCTTCCTTATACTGTATTTGTACTTTATGAATGTTTCAATTTACTGGTTGTTGTTTGAAAGCATTTAATGTATGTAACACTTTCATGTATCTACAGCATTCCGTGCTCATGCTTTGATTTAGGCTGATATGGTATCAAGTAGTGCTTAGAGGATAGGCATTAAATGCAAGCATTAAATGGAAGCATGTATACAATGCTTCTTTGCCTCTTTCTATACTTACAGCATAGTGTTGTTTGATATTCCTTTTACATGTATAGTTTATATGTTTTATATTTTTTTTTTAGATAATGTTTTGTTTTTATTTTATATATATATATGTGTGTTGTTTTGTTTATTTTGCTAAATGTAAGAGTTTGTTTTTATTTCATCTTATTTTCTTTTGCTTACACATTTACTGGTTTGTATATTTCTTTGCAAACTTGTTTTATATTCCTTCATATTATTTTGTTATCTTATTTTATCTGTTTATTTGTTCATATGTTTATTTGTTTACATTGCTTAAATGTTAGATTATTTTGATGCGATTTAAATTTTTAAATTTTTATCATAACTTACATTAACAAATTTTTTTTATTTCTTTTAAAAGTTTTAACTAAAAACACTAAACTTTATCCATATTTCATTCCTTTATAACTTTTCAATTTTTTTATTTCAAAAAGTTAAAATATATTACTAAAATTTAAATTCATAATTTTCGGGATGTTACAATATCCCCTCCTTAAGAATATTTCGTCCTCGAAATTGAAAGAGAGAGAAACGTAAACAAATAATATACGAATTCGGAAATAAGGAAATGACTTACAGTTTTAAGTCGAGATGTCAATTCTGCATTTGGGATACGATTTCTTCATATTCTCTTCAGTCTCCCAAGTACAGTCCTTTGGATCGCCACTCCATTTAACTTTGACCAATTTCACAATTTTGTTCCTCAGTCGCTTCTCATCACGATCAATTATTTTCATCGGTTCCCTTCTAACTGCCAAGTTGGGAGTGATTTCTAGATCCTGCTGAGCACCTTCTTCAATAATATCATCTGGATCGTGCACATATTTCCGAAGATTAGAAATATGGAACACATCATGTATGCCAGACAACCAGCTGGGTAACTGTACTCTATATGCTAGAGAACCAATCCTTTCCAGAATAGGAAAAGGACCAATATAACGCGGTGCTAACTTTCCAGTTTTCCCGAATCTCAACACACCCCGCATCGGAGATACTTTCAAAAATACAGAATCTCCAACTTGAAATTCCAAATTCCTCCTTCGACGGTCATAGTAGCTCTTCTGACGGCTTTGGGCAGTTAATAACTTCTTTCGAATAAAATTTACCTTCTCAGTGGCTTCTTTTATCATATCCGGTCCAAGAACAAGTCTGTCACCTGATTCGATCCAGCATGTAGGTGATCGACACGGACGACCATATAAAGCTTCAAAAGGAGCCATTTCTAAACTGGTCTGATAACTGTTATTATAAGAGAATTCAACCAGATGCAAATGGTCCTCCCAATAACCACCAAAATCATGAACACAAGCACGCAGTAGGTCTTCTAAAATTCGGTTAACTCTCTCAGTCTGTCCATCAGATTGCGGATGATAAGCAGTACTGAAATTTAATTTCGTTCCCAATGCGTCCTGAAATGCTTCCCAAAATCTACTAGTGAAGATCGGGTCACGATCACTCACTATACTACTGGGAATACCATGGAGGCGAACAATTTCCTTTATATAAATACCTGCCAAGCTTGCTGCAGTCCGAGTAGATTTAACTGGAATGAAATGAGCATTTTTGGTTAGGCGATCCACAATAACCCAAATCGCTTCATTGCCTTTCTTGGTTCGTGGCAATCCGTCGATGAAATCCATCGATACCTGATCCCACTTCCATTTCGGTACTTCTAAAGGTTGAAGTAAACTGGCCACTTTCTTTTGGTCACTCTTTATTTGCTGACAAGTAGCACAGCGACTCACATAAATAGATATGTCTCTCTTCATCGTTTTCCACCAGAATGTTCTTTTAACATCTCGATACATTTTGTTGACTCCTGGATGGATGCTGAATTTGGACTTGTGGCATTCATCCAACACTTCACGTTTCAGTTCTGGAATGTCAGGGACACAAATTCTGCCTTTTAATCTAATGATTTTATTGTCGTCAACTTCAAAACTCGTATCTTCACCATGACGGATTTTCTCATAAATTTGATGAAGGAACTCGTCCCCTTTTTGTTTACTGGCAATTTTCTCAAGAAGAGTAAGAGTGATAACCAGATAAGCAAGAACAACATAACTTCTGCTCAAAGCGTCTGCAACT
The DNA here is from genome assembly GCA_030765085.1 of Allium cepa. Taxonomy (NCBI): domain Eukaryota; kingdom Viridiplantae; phylum Streptophyta; class Magnoliopsida; order Asparagales; family Amaryllidaceae; genus Allium; species Allium cepa. Next base: position 63,588,807 of record CM060931.1, read on the forward strand.
ACATTGGCCTTTCCGGGTGTATATAGAATATCTAAGTCATAAGATGCTAGAAATTCCAACCAACGTTGTTGTCGCAAATTCAAATCCTTCTGGGTGAAAAGATATTTCAAGTTTTTATGATCGGTGAATAATTCGAATTTTTCACCTAAAACAAAGAGAGTTTATTAAGTATATTTCTTTAGTTAATTTCGCAAATTATTAAGAAAGCTGAAAAGATTCTTACCCAGAAGATAGTGTCGCCATATTTTCAAAGCGAAAACAACAGCCAAAAGTTCCAAATCGTGCGTTGGATAGTTCTTCTCATGCGGACGTAATTGTCTACTTGCGTAGGCAACCACCTTTCCATTTTGCATTAATACTGCACCTACCCCTTCACCACATGCATCAGTATAGACAGATAAGCCTTGGTTCCCGTTAACAATAGTGAGAACAGGAGCAGTGGTCAATCTCTTTTTCAACTCTTGAAAAACTTCCTCACATCTTGAAGTCCAAATGAACTTTGCATTCTTCATTGTTAACTTAGTTAGCGGACTAGCTAACTTAGAAAAATCTTGAACGAATTTCCGGTAATAGCCTGCTAAACCCAAAAAGCTTCGAACTTCTCTTGGAGTAGTGGGTTGTTTCCAATCAAGAATAGCGGAAATTTTGCTAGGATCTACTGAAATTCCTTCTTCATTAACAATATGGCCAAGGAATTTGACTTCATTGACCCAGAAGTGGCATTTGGAAAATTTTGCATATAGAACATTTCTCCTCAAAATTTCTAAGACAATTCTAAGATGCTCGGCATGCTCATCTTCAGTTTTGGAGAAAATTAAGATGTCATCAATGAATACAAGCACAAATTTATTCAAAACATCCCGAAACACACGAGTCATGAGATCTACGAAGTATGCTGGAGCATTGGTTAGCCCGAAAGGCATAACTAACCATTCATAGAACATATTAGGACCTCTGAAAGCGGTCAGATGTACACAATCTTCGGCGATTCGTAATTGATGGAATCCCTGAACTAGATCCATTTTTGAAAAGAAACGAGCGCCATGCAACTGATCAAATAAATCATCAATCCTGGGCAGTGGAAATTTATTCTTGAGAGTTTGTTTATTTAGATCGCGGTAATCTACACACAATCTCAAAGATCCGTCTGATTTGGCAACAAATACGACGGCTGAGCCCCATTCAAAAACACTGGGTCGAATTAATCCTTTTGCTAGTAGCACATTAGTTTGATGAACCAATTCAATCTTTTCCCTAGGTGCCATTCTGCGACTTGCGTGAACAACAGGACGAGTATTAGGTACAAGATCAATTCGGAATTCTATTTCTCGATGAGGAGGTAAAGATTTCACTTCTTCGAATACGTCGGAAAAATTCCGAACAACAGGTATAGACTGCAAAGTGGGTTCAACATTTCCCAAAGTATATATCAATCTGTCGCTCCTTGGACTTGGATTCTCACAAGAGATTTCAATAAAATTTCCAAAACTTGTTTTGATTAAAACTGTCCGATTACTACACTCCAATCTAGCATCGTATCTCGTTAACCAGTTCATACCGAGTAAGATTTCAAATTCATCAAATTCGAGGACATACAGGTTGATAGGAAATTTATAGCTAGCATATGAAATAGGAACTCTCTTACAATATGAACTAAGATTTGCGGGACCTCCAACTGGATTTTTCACGCAAATAAGATCGTCAGCAAATTTAGTTTCAAGTCCTAATTCATTTACGGTTTGTTGGGAGATAAAGCTATGTGAAGCTCCTGTATCAAATAAAACTCTAACAGTTCTATTATTAATAGTAAGGTTACCTTCCAAAACACTTTTCCCTTTGTCAGCTTTTGAAGATGAGGGGTCCTCCTTTATCGTGTAAACCTTTGCCACTTGCGCTGGCTTCATCACTGGGCAATCTTTAACTAAATGTCCCGGTTTATGACAATTGTAACATTCTCTAGCTGGTTTCTTCGGTTTTGGGCAATCATTTGAATAGTGGCCTTTCTCTTTGCAGTTGTAACAAGTGACATTTTCTGTTGCTCTTCCTTGAGTGTTCCTCTTCTTCTCATTGCCTTGCCAAGGTTTCTTGCCTCCGAATTTTCGCTTTTTATAATTCTGACTACCTGAATTACCTTTTTCCATAGTTGCTTCTTGTATATCAAGAGTAGCGTACCTGTACCCCATATCTACCAAATCCGAAAAAGATTCTTTAACATGACCTGTCATTCTTCCATGATATTTCTGTTTCATTCCCCGGATAAACCTTTCGTTTTTCTTCAGAGGTGTATTTAGCAATTCCGGGCCAAACCGAGATAGTTCACTGAATTTATTCAAGTATTCTTCAAACGACAGACTTCCTTGCTTCAAATCCAGAAATTCCTGATACATTCTGGAAACTCCCGCTGATGGCATGTAACGTTTCTCAAACACTTCTTTAAAACGATCCCAAGTAAATTCTTCCTCGGGTTCATCTATAATGATGGTTTCCCACCATGCTGAAGCTTCTCCTTGGAGTTGCCAAGAAGCTATAAGTCTTTTCTTCTCATCCTGCAATTTTAGCCCTTTAAAAATCTTTTCACACGATCTTACCCAAGCTTGAGCGTCAATAATTGACTCTTTGCCAATAAATGGTTTTCCACCAAGCTTTTCAAATTTCTTATATAATTCAGCCAAGTCCGGCTGCTGCTGAATTTCTATTACTGCTTCTGTGGCTGTGGGAATTTGATTTGGTGCTGCAGCATTGCCTTGACCCCTAATTCTTCCTCTGCGTCCACTCATTTTCACTATCTGAGATCAGTAAGAAAATTGATTTAGATATACAGGCGAAATATCTTAAGGAATATCAGCAGTAAAAAGAAATAGACTAAGAAATTTCAAAGTTTTAATTTTGATTATACTCATTCTAGGGTATACTTCAACCTATCTCTAATGAGCCATCTAATGTGTTATACTCCGTAGCTAAAGTTCTTACTCAACCAACAGCTCTGATACCAATTTGTGACGACCCAAACTCGATGTCCAATAAACGACATCAAATTCGCATCGTCGGAGCTTATAACAACAATTAGATGAATATAAAACAGCGGAACAGAATCAATATCATAAATAACCTCACTGTTACAACATCAATATAATATCCATACTGCAACAGAGTACATAATATATACACTACAACTCCCAATACAACATCATGATAATACAACAGTGAACATATATCCAAAAGTTCTCAAACGAGAGAGATGATAACGAACTCCCAAAAGCTAACACCTGAAATCTCCAATAGCTCCTAAGATATCTCCAAGATAAGAGCTCCAAAAAACTGCTACTCCAAAATATAGAAACCTGCTACTAGGCTGCCCGTGTGAAAATAATGGGCACCCAGAGTTTAGGAAAGAAAACAATAAACTCCGGATCAGTCATGGGACTGGTATGAGTAAACAAAACAGTTGTATTTTAAATAAACAAGATTTATAAAAGAATTTTCGGAATGCTTTTAAAAATGGAACTACCATAAGACCTCCCACCACACACACAATGCAAACGCAGAATTGGAGGAAATTTTTTTCTTATGATAGTTAAATATGCTTGATATGAGAAAAGAATTCTTTGATATTATTACTAGTGCATAGTGAAGGAAATCATTTCGAAAATAGAATATTAATCTTAGCCAGCATAGGTACCATTATATTATGCCTACTATAGCTACCTCCTGAGGAAGCAGGTTCTACAACTAAAACCGTACAGGGTTTCGTATTGTTTCTTTGGATTCCCAACAAATGGTCAGGCCAAGGAACTTCCCATTGCCACATGAGAACGCCTCTGGAAGGACGTCCCCGAGAACCAAACCGGATCTCTGCCAACACAAGGCCGGGTTAACCCTAACTGGGTAACTACTGACACGAGTATGCCATCTAACGGTCGTAACCAACCTTTAACCGGGGCCCCAGCAACAAATCACAAAATCATATATATATATATCTGCGATATCCACATAAGTTAAGTATCTGGGCTCCATACCATGATACCACTTCTATCCAGAAGGAAATGTACATACCCTAAGGGGTGCTACCCCCAATAACCTTGCCGCATCTTTCCTGTTTTGACCATTTCGGGGTGTGAGGTCCGACGAAGTCACGTCCACAAAAACACACTTTATACAAAAGCCGTGCTTTGGGTCAACAAATGATCATAGAAATGATCACCAAGATAGACGATCAAATAAATGATCCTATCCAAATGATCAACACAATGATCATTTCACAGCAACACTCAGTATGTCACATTACCAAATTGGGAATATATCGCTGATAACCTTCAACTATATAACCTCTGAGCTCGTACGTCTCAGAGAAGGGTGTTAAGCTAAAAGAATAAATTCTCCGCCACCAACAGAAATATATTTGAAAGAAATCGGCTTTATATCTCAATTTGTAATGTCAGACATACAATCCATACAAGTCTGTTCCGGGCTCGAACAGAACCGAAGGCACTTTCAAAGAAGTCCTTGCAAATCCGGATATCCACAATCCTGATCAGATTCCCTATCACATATGGAGAACTCTATACCGGAGCAACTCGGTGCAGAGTCAATCGACAGGTCATCCTATCGCTCTCGCAAATACCCGGTCTTCAACACCGGTCTTCACATTCTATCCATAACGTCGAATCACATATTCGAAATGGGTTATATGACACACAGGTCCTTTCCCGGCTAATTCGAATAGTGAGTGTCAAATTTTAAAACATGTGGATGTCATTCACAAATATTCACAGGTTCGATGTGGGTTTCGGATAACCAACTGAAATCCGATACCCTATCGCATCGAAGTTTAAATGCCGTTTTACGGACAACAGGGTTTTCATATCAATACAGAACAAATCACAATCACAGTGCAATAACATGGCAATTTCATCACACAGAATTACAAACAGAACAGAGATATCAATATAAGTTAACAACAATAGTTAATTATTTACTAATCAAAACGAATGAGATAAATTAACCAAATATTTATTTTATTGATTATTCAATCAATGATTTATTATTCTCAATGATAATTAAATTAATCTTAATCATCCTGATACATTGATTTTTCCTTAATTAGTTATTTTAATTAACTGCCAATTTAAATTAATTAACTTGCTCTATCAAATCCATAAATTCTTAATTATAAATTTATTTGAGTACTTAATTGTTTATTAAATCAATTTTAATCACAATCTTTAAATTATTCTAAATTCCTTTTCAAAACTATTGATAAAATAGTTTACCTTAATTTTCATTTGAAAAATCTGTTTTATACTTTATAAATTAATTTATTGTTACATTGAAATTTTAATGTAAATTTATTTAAAATTCTTCTTTTAAAAATTTAATCATTTAATTAAATTTTGATTTTTAACTTTCTTTACCAATTAAAGAATTTACAAATTCTAAAGCATTTGTTAAAAATTTAACTTAACAAAATCTAAACTGTTCATATTATAAAACACAAAAATTTTACTAACATTGATGACTTAAAGATTTGAATGGGCTTAGCCCATATAAATAACCCGAGTAAAAGCAGCGTTTCACTCGCGCCCCCCCCCCCCCGGTTTCATCACATCTTCTCCCCGAGACTTCCCATTTGTTTCCTCATCCCAGTTTTCTTATCTCCTTCCAGTTTCTTCTTCTTCTTTTTTTTTTCTCTCACTAAGTTTAAACCTTAGCTAACAAAATAGTATCAGAGAGAACTCGCTCGAACACGAGTACCCACCCGAAGCATTACTCGTGATTTTTTCGAGTCTCACCTGAAACCAACACACGCGGCAATTCCCTGTTCCCAACGAACGCTGTGCACGTGCACATCGTCACGGCGACGCTTCGGTGACGATCGCAACCTCCCACAAGTCACTCATCGACTCTTCACTCGGTAGCAGTGATCAATTCCATGCTAACAACCCCAGAACGAAATTTAGCTTTTAGTTCGAAACTCGAACCCATCCTCACCACCAGAAATCGAACTCGCGTCACCTCCTCTGGCCATTATCGGCCACCAACCTTGTACCCTAGATTCGTCATCATGCTACGCCTCTGTTCACCCCACTGACACGCGGTCCGATCAGCCAGAGGTGGCGCGGCACCATGGTTTCTAACGCGAACAGAGAAAAAAGGTTTTAACCCTAATCTAGATTCCACTTCAAAATCCATGCATTGAAAAAATTAATTAGCATTTTTCCCAAAATCATAAAGGTTTAAACTTTCTACAACTCAAGTTTCAACAGTTAAAATTTATCCAATCATCCTAAATTTGCAAAAATATAGTTTTTATTCACTTACGAACTGCACACAAAATACCCATTTATAAATCTTCATTTTTGGTTTAAAAATCATGATTTTTAGTGGGGATTCAATTTACGAAGTTTAATCAATGTTTTGAAATGTTCGAATTTTTCCATATATTTAGCCTTCCATTGTAAAACTGAGCTCACAGAGACATTTCCTCACTGTTTAGCTTGCAACAGGTTTTTAAAAACTTGATTTTGTTTAAACTAACTAATTTTGTTCAAGTTCTATGTTACTCAACTCTGAAAAAAAGAAAAAAAGAAAAAAAGAAACAGAGAACAAGTAGGTAAATTTACTCAGATCAAAAAAATAAAACTGTTTATTAACTTATGTAAACCCTCAGAGCATTCAAATATATGAAACAATACTTGTGTCCAGATATTTATGCAACTAAGTCAAGTTCATAAATTTTTTTAAAAGGTTGATGTTACTCACCTGACAATATTTGAAACAGAGAATATGTTGATCTTCTCTGAACTGCAATTTTTGAATCTCCTCTCTCTGGTTTGGTTTTTATTTTATATTTTATTTTCTGTTTTGCTCACTTTTTATTTCTTTTCTGATCTTTTCAAAATTTGTTGAATGATACTTGAGTTGTTTTTAACAAATGGACTAAGACAATTCTCAAGTATATAAAGAAGTGGGGCAGATTTAAGTGGACAGCTTCCTTATACTGTATTTGTACTTTATGAATGTTTCAATTTACTGGTTGTTGTTTGAAAGCATTTAATGTATGTAACACTTTCATGTATCTACAGCATGCCGTGCTCATGCTTTGATTTAGGCTGATATGGTATCAAGTAGTGCTGAGAGGATAGGCATTAAATGCAAGCATTAAATGGAAGCATGTATACAATGCTTCTTTGCCTCTTTCTATACTTACAGCATAGTGTTGTTTGATATTCCTTTTACATGTATAGTTTATATGTTTTATATTATTTTTTTAGCTAATGTTTTGTTTTTATTTTATATATATATGTGTTGTTTTGTTTATTTTGCTAAATGTAAGAGTTTGTTTTTATTTCATCTTATTTTCTTTTGCTTACACATTTACTGGTTTGTATATTTCTTTGCAAACTTGTTTTATATTCGTTCATATTATTTTGTTATCTTATTTTATTTGTTTATTTGTTCATATGTTTATTTGTTTACATTGCTTAAATGTTAGATTATTTTGATGCGATTTAAATTTTTAAAATTTTATCATAACTTACATTAACATTTTTTTTTTATTTCTTTTAAAAGTTTTAACTAAAAACACTAAACTTTATCCATATTTCATTCCTTTATAACTTTTCAATTTTTTTATTTCAAAAAGTTAAAATATATTACTAAAATTTAAATTCATAATTTTCGGGATGTTACATTACCGACCCGATTGAAACTGCGATGCCCCAACCCCACGCGACTAAACTGCTGCGTCGCTCCCCACATTCGCGTACGAACACGCTACTGCCAGAGAGAGCACCAGCTTCGATGAACCTCCTCACCAAAGCGATATCCACAACCACCTTGCGACACGCGACAAGCTTAGGCGCCACAATATGCCATCGCCACTCACGCTCGACAGCACCTCGAGCTCGAGAAACCCTCACGTGACCGCCACAATCCATGACCTTCCAATAACAAAATCACTAGCCCTAATCGCCTACACGCCGCAATAGCTCGAACGCGAATCAATTTCGCCCTAATCGACTCGATTTAGGGCGTCTCTTATTATTTTTATTTTTTTAATATGCAGATGAATTCGGCAAAAAGGAAGAAAGAGGAAACGAAGAGGGTTTCGGAAGTAAAATATGAGGGGGTTTGGTTTCGCGATTAAAAGAAAAGAAAGGCAGCCATTAAAATTATTATCTCGACTAATGGAAAAAAAGAAGCGAGAAACATCGCGTTAAAAAAGAAAGAAGAAAGCGTATGGGAGAAGACGAATAACAGTATTCCGATGCGACGAAAGTTTGTTGAGGAAGCTAGGTTAATTATTTAATTTTAAACTTTATATTTAAATCTTCTCGAATTTCAATTAAATTTTAGCGTGTTTGTTTATCGTACAATCACACGGTAGCTTCGAAAATTACGAAATTTGAAATCCGATAATAATTCAATATTACGGATCCAACGGAACTGGTTTCGTCGAATTTCGAGACTGTGCCTCGGAAGGCTATTTTTAAATATTAATTTAAACGATATATTTTAAAATCGAACAACCATTGTTAAATTCAAATTTTAACTCATTTATTATTTTCAGTATTATCAATATAAATTCTATAAGCCTTTAAAATATTTTAAACAAGCTTACTACTCCAGATTTAATATTTTACCCGATGTTCAATTACTATTTTGAATAATTAATTAATTCAACAGGTCGTTACATTTAAATTATGAATCCTTTCTATCATATAAAACCAAACTGTTCAAATTAAATATTTAAATCTAATTTAAATATTGCAAATTAGCCGTCAAAAAACCAGGTCGTTATATTCCTCTCCCCTTAGAAGAATTTCGTCCCCGAAATTACTAATTAGGAAGAATGGTCCAATACCCGTTACTATTTTTCCAAAACCAACAATTCAACATCCTACCAACTATCTTTTTAATAAAAGACGCATTACCCTACTTATTAACTTTCCAAACTTTTGCCTAGTTTCAAACTATACTATTTGTTTAACCATTCAAGTTTCGATTTAAAACCAAATTTTGAATTATCAAAATTTTCTCAAAATTTTTCTAACTCTCTAAATTCCCGAAAATTTTTGCCAGTGTCTCCATTGCACGGCTAGCTCGGTACAACTACAAAATGGCTCTACGGCCTTCCAAAACCCAAAAGAAAACAAAAAGCCAAGTGGCTCGATCAAAATCCCAATCAATTTTCATATAGAAATTTAAACACATACCTTTTTGTCGAGCATTACAAATTTATCTTCTGAAATCAAAATCAATTCTATTTCCCTTTATATTACCTGCATAACTTACACAGCAATATGTACAATCACAATATTCAATAACATTTTATCGACTTTCTTACAAATGTCAATATCTATTCATTCAAATATTATTTTAGATTATATTTGAAATATCAATTCCCAATTGAGAATGCATCATTCCTTACTTAAGTTAGCATAAGCATTTTACGTGTTTCTTATATTTATTTCCATCTTACCACTTTAGTTTGTATCTATTCTTATTCAAATTGATTCTTCCATTTCAATATGAATTCAATTTATCTTTAACTTTGAATATTTAAATTCTATTTTTCATTTATAACAAATTCATGTTATTTTAAATTAGTTTCATTCACTAATTTATTTCAATTTTCAATTTGAAAACGTTTGTCGTTAACAAAATTTTCAAAATTTTCAAAAAAAAATTCTAACTCCTAAAATTTCCGAATTTTTTTGGCATAGTCCCCTTTGTACGGAGGAGCTTTTGCAATTTGATAATAGATATAAATATATATACATCGACCCACACAGTCGGAAATACCAAAAACAATTCATATTTCCTAGTTTGTATTGGTAGGCGTACCTTATTTAGCATTTTAAGCAAGCGGCGTATTTATTTAAGCATTTGCGCATCCAAAATCTCGCTAAACGGTCTTCCGGTACCTGTACTTACTTAATTTAAACACATAAGTAACATATTTGTGAAATTTATAACATTTTATTTATTTAAGCAACTACAACACATCAATAACATAAGTGATGCAATATAAATAACTTCATAACAAATTTATATAGTTTCCAACTAGTTCCATTTGTTTATAACTGACACATATACCGCTTGCATTCAACTTTAAGTGAGTTACAACTCATTTACTTATCTCCAATTCATTTTCATGTCCAAACAAACCTATTTTCAATCTAATTGCTTTCAAATCAAGTTTATTTACTTCTATTATCCATAGAACTTATTCAATCTTGTTCATGACAAACAACAATTATTCCTATGCAAATTCGACAATGTTCATTCAAACAAACAATTTCTTCAGTTTTATAACTATTTTAAAATTGATTCCAATTCAATTTATATTTAAACCCATTCCATTTCGATTTATTTAGAATCCAAATATTTGTATTTACTTAATTTTTACATTGGGTTTTATTCTAACCCATTTTTATTAAGCTCAACAACCTCACTGCTTAAAATTTAACAATCGTTCCCCAATTTCATGTAAGCCATGCTTCATTCAATTTTATACTTAAGTTAATTCACCCTAAACCATTCCAAATTCATAACTTAAGTTTCATTTCATTTTCCTATAGATTCTCTTCCAACTTAATTTAATTCTATTTAATTCAAATCTCTTTCATTTACCACTTAGCTTAATTAATTAATTTATTTAATTCATTTAAAATTTTCAATTTCCATGTTTGATTCATTATCGAACTTAATTAATTAATTTCAAGACCCTTTTTTTATATCATTTGAATTTTATTTGCATTACAAGCCATTTCAGTTTAATCCAATTTCATTTTACTTGCTAACCAATGCAAGTTGAATTTTATATTTATAACTCAAGGTCTGTTCCTCCTATTCACTTAATTCAAAATCCAATTTTATTAATTCTCAATTCAACTTCTATTTGACCAATTCAAATTTCATTTAAATATTCAATTTTGGATTTCTATTACATTTCTAAAGTTCCAAAACAATTTTGTTTTGGCTTATTTATTTCACTTCAAACTCCAGATCTTACCTGTATTAAGCAAGCATACTTTTTATTTCAAGCATTTAAATTCTTTTGATAAGCCATCAGAGTTTATTTATACAAATTTAATCTTTATCCAACTATCTCTATTCGAATAAAGATTTTATCCCATTCAACTTAAATTATTCAAGTTTTTATTAAATAAACTTCCACTTTCCTCGAAGCTACGCTTCTATACAGTTTAATCCTAAGTTAATTTACTTATTTCAATTTTTTTGATACTCACCTAGATCAAATTCCATTAAATTCAATTAGCCATTCTCATAATCCATTTTATTTTCAAATTCCATACCCAATTCATCTGAATTTATTTTATTAATAACAAGGCCATGTTTAACATACTCGAATTGGATTTTATTTTCAAATCCAAACCATCTTTATTCCAATCCAATTCCACAACATTTCCATATATATTTAATTTCAATGCTTTTTTTAAACCTTATGAGCTATTTTAAATTCATTTACCCTAAACAATCTCTTATTCAATTTACTTTCACTTGTTAAAGTAAGAATTTAATTCCACTCAATGTTATTTACAACTCAATTGAATTTTATTACAATTCAATTTTATTTAACTGAATCTCAGTTAAATCTAACATCATACTGTACTCTTTAATCCACCAATTCACTTGGATTTAATTAAATAAGAACTTAATTTCATTCAATATCATCCATATCTCCATTCATTTTGTCAGGACCCGATTCTTTGACTCCCGAATATCGACATCAATACGTCCACTGTACCGAATGCCAATCAGTCGGATGCCGGAAAACCGAACACTGAGGGTTTTAAGAAAAAAGAAAAGCTAGAAGAAGAGAGAAGATAGAACATAGAACGGAAAGAAATAACAAACAACATCAGAATCTCACAATTCACAGCGGAACAACATATAATAGATAAATGAATAATCTTTAAACCAAGAACTATATCAGTTATTACATTACATTACATTACGTTACATTACATCATATCATCAGAGTGTACAACAACAATAACAAACAGCGGAAAAAGAAATACTATATACTAGTAATACGCCATGCCGTCCAACTTGCCTCCAGCAACTCCTGAATTCCAGAATATCCTGATAAACCTTAACTCTTGACTGCCCGTGTGGAAATTGGTGGGCACCCAGAGTTTAGGAAGGAAAACAATAAACTCCGAGTCAGTCATGTGACTGATGTGAGAATTCAAAAACAGTTTATTTATCTTTAAAATCAAAATAGAGGAATATTTTTTTAAAGTTAATTCGCAGTGCTTTTAAAAATGAGACTACCATAAGACCACCCGCCACACACACAATGCAAACGCAGACTTGGAGGAGATTTCTTCTTATGTTAGTCAAAGATGCTTGATACGTATTAAAAGAAAACATTCGATATTATTACTAGTGCATAGTGTAGAAAACATTTCGAAAGTAGAATATAAATCTTAGCCAGCATAGGTGCCATTATATTATGCTTACTATAGCTACCATATTAGATGGCAGGTTCTAGAACTAAAACCGTACAAGTCTCGTATTGTTTCTTTGGATTTCCAACGAATGGTCAGGCCAAGGAACTTCCCATTGCCACATGAGAACGCCTCTGGAAGGACGTCCCCGAGAACCAAACCGGATCTCTGCCAACACAAGGCCGGGTTACCCCTAACTGGGTAACTACTGACACGAGTATGCCATCCCCCGGTCCTTTGGGACCTTTAACCGAGCGCTCGTCATCAACATCACACCATAATAATAAGTGTTTCAACCTGAGTAAGCATCTGGGCTCCATACCATGATACCACCCTTTTCCAGAAGGAAATGCACATACCCTAAAGGGAGCTACCCCTCATAACCTTGCTGCATCTTTCCTGTTTTGACCATTCCGGGGTGTGAGGCTCGACGAAGTCACGTCCACAAAGCCACGCTTTATACAAAGTCATGCTTTGGGTCAACAAATGATCATAGAAATGATCACCAAGATAGACGATCAAACAAATGATCCTATCACAAATAATCAACACAATGATCATTTCACAACAACACTCAGCATGTCACATTACCAAATTGGGAGTATATTGCTAATAACCTTCAACTGTATAACCTCTGAGCTCGTACGTCTCAAAGAAGGGTGTTAAGCTAAGAGAATAAATTCTCCGCCCCCAACAGAAATATATTTGAAAGAAATCGGCTTTATATCTCAATTTGTAATGTCAGACATACTATCCATACAAGTCTGTTCCGGGATCGAATAGAACCGAAGGCACTTACAAAGAAGTCCTTGCAATCCGGATAATCTCTAATCACGTCCGAATTTCCCATCACATATGGAGATTTCTATACCGGGGATCAGCCAGTGCAGAGACAATCAACAAGAAACCCTTTCGTTTTTGAAAATATCCGGTCTTCAACACCGATCTTCAAATGCAATTCATAACGACGTATCACATATTCGGAATGGGTTATACGACCCCAAGGTCCTTTCCCGGTTAACCCGAATAGCGAGCGCTTATTTTTTTTAAAAATAAGTGTGACATTCAATTTCAAGCAAATCACAACAAATACCTATTCAAACGTAAATATTGATAGTCGGTTATTGAACTATCAATAGACATGCACAACATCACCAGATTCCAAATAATTTTCCAAATTATTTATTTTCCAAAAATATCTTTACAAGATATATATCTTCAATACTTTAAAAATAAATCAATATTTATTTTTAAACCCATTTTCCCAATTTCATTTATAAATTCCATATTGAATTTAAATTTCAAAATATTTATGAATATATGATTTCCATTCGATTTCCAATATTCATTTTCAATTTATCTTCAAAAAGATAAATTCAAAATATTCACTTAATATTGGAAAAGCATTTCCATATTTATTTATTTATAAGTAATTCACAAGTCTTTTTATTTTCTACACCTGGAAAATATTCAATATACTTAAATCGACATTAAGTATATAGTTCATTCTTTAAGGAAATCATTCTCTTAAACATATTTATTTGGGCCAAAACGAATGTTGCGTAAAACATCGTTACGTCAACCCAAAATCACTAGTATAGGGATTCGAAATTAAAATAGATATATAAATCCCAATACTATACAAAACATTTCCTTTCGGAAATCATTTATTATAACAACAGTGTTATAATCTACTATTTCCTTCTATTTCTCGAAAACGTCTCTATTTCAACAGTGAATGTTGAAATCTATGGTTTCGATCTTAACACATTAAAGTATCGTTAGATCGTTTTAATTCTATTTAAAACATCACATTCAAAACCATTTCTTTAACATATTATTCACTATTCAAAAATGTGAATATACTTCGTTAACAAATTTCATCATTTCTATACGTTTCATTTTAAAGGATTATTCACTGTCTAAAATGTGAATATAACTCCATAAATAAGTTACAATAATTTAATTAAAAAATAAGTCGTTGCAGATTTATAAAACAGCGTTCATAAATTCCATTTCTATTTATTTTATAACAACTTCCTTTTACAAATTTCCTTTATTAACTTATTCGATTTATAACTCAATTATATACCGAAAGTCCATATTATAAGTTAAATGCTCATAATTTATTTGTTTACAAAATCGTTCCTTTAAACTTCATAATTATAAATCTTATAACTTATAAGATTCATTTATTTATCCAAAATCTATTCTTTTAAATAACTTTACAAATTTTATAAACCTACTGTTTATAAAATTCCATTTATAACTTCACCGTTATAATCCTATAGATTTCATTCATTTATGAAATTCATTCACAATTCATTCTAACACTTATAAAAGCTCGTTTTATAATTCCAATATTTTTAATTTATAAATATCAATTTATAAATCTTTTATATAAATCATTTTATATTGTTCTTTTAAAACGTCTTTTAACTCCTTTATAATTCATCATTTTGATTTATAAAATAATCAAATTTCATAAATCCTATTTTTAACTTTTTATAATAAATTGAGAAATCCCAGTTTAAACTATTTTATAAAATCATTAATCACATATTTTCAAAAATCAACTTTTAACTGTATTTCTCAAAAATCATAATTTTTATAATATTAAAATTATAACGTTTATTTATTTAAGATGAATCGATTCCAAAAATATTTTATAAACGTATACTTTCAAAAATCATTTTTAGAAATCCCTTAAAAATCAAAATTGTTATTTTTAAACTTCAAAATCGGATCCGATGATGCAACACATAAAATAGACAATCACGACTTTCCAACATCATATATCGATATGACAAACAATCAAATATCACAATATCTAAAATCAAATAAATATTTGTGAGGAATCCAGTTGGATCCCTCCAACCTGTTTCCCTACATCCACAGACATTAGCACAATACATTTTCCACTTCGAGGTGGAATATCGCGGTATATGGGATTTAAAAAATATTATCCGCTTAATAGGCGGCGCAATAGGGTCTCATCCGCTATACAATGCGGGAAATCATCAACTGCAATATATACATATGCCAATATATATATATATATATATATATATATTGCTATATATATAGATATATCCTACTATATCTAATATCAAAATCAAGCAAACAATCAATAACTGCAATTCTAACTTTAAATTTTTGAGTGAGAAGTTCTCACCTTAGCTTTTATTTTGCAATCCATTTCCCATCTTGACTCGATTTTCTTGATTTATACCTTATATAAATATTTACACAATTTATTAATATTCGAAATAATCGAATAACAAATTTTCGTTTAATAATTTCGATTCATCGGTGATTTCATTTTAATAGTTAAATTAACTGATGGTTTTATTTAAACCAATATTTCTCCTTTAATAATCGATTTAACTAAAGATTAAATTTAAACTAATTTTCTTTAGTAACCAAAAGAATTGATTAAGTTAATTGAACATCTTAATAATTTATTCTTAACCCATTTTTCCAAAAATAAATTATTTTCAATAACCAAGGTAAATCTAGTAAGTTTATTAAATACATTATTTTAAATTTCTAACTAATGACTTATTTATTTATGAATTAAATAAATCATTCTTTAATTGCCATATTAATATAGTCATTTTATTACCTTAATTATCTCTAAGATAACAAATTTCTTTATTAATGATTTCATTCATCATTTAAGTGTATTCTTTACACTTTTATGTTAAATTTAAATCCATTTGAATTTAAGATTCAAAATGATTGACCATTTAAACATCAATCAAATTTAAATTAAATTTATAATCCTTTTTAAATCAATGTAAAGAACATTTATCACTTATCATATTAAGGAATTGTTTGAGAACCAATTTTATTCTTTTAAAATCTACTTTAAGTTTAAACCTTGTTTTAAAATTTAAATATTTAAACTTTTATTTCAAATTAACTTCTCTTTTTATTTAAACCAAAACCTCATTTTCATAAATATCTCAAACATTTTGTTTATATAAATTTCTTCAATATTTTAAAATTTAATTTCCATTTCATAGCAACTATTTAATTTAGAAATAAATTCCTATTTAATTATCAACCTTAAACTAACAATTTGATTTATAAAAAAAATTCCCTTTTTCTTTTAATAACTTAAAACTTTTCAATATTTTAAATTACAAATATATATTTAAATAAAAAAAAATTCTTTCTTTCAATCCCTTATCTATCTATATATAAATATATATATACATATTACCTAATAAAATAACTGAAAATACTTTAATGTGAATTTAATCAATATATTTTTTTTCTTGATTACTGCAAATAGGGTGTTCTACTATCAATTTTTTTTAATAACTCTTTTTTTTTAAATATCTTTCAAATAAATTTCAAACTCAATTAACTAGTGATTTAAATCACCTTTCTGTAATCACTCTTAAATTATATATCTATCATTTTAAATTAAACAAAAATTATACCTTACTAGCACGACTCCAAAATCGAGCTGCTGCACAAAATCCCACGCCCTAGCTCGCGCGCCTCACTTTCGCGACCCACAGCCACCTTGACGTCGTCGCTTCCAAGCGACTTCGACTTGCCCCATTCGAGTGCTTCCAATCGCGATTCACTCGTGTGCCATCTTCACGCGATTCAACATCGCGCCTCTCTGCCCCAACCACCGCGAACAGATCGCCGCCGCACTGCTAGTTCTCGAGCTCCTAAATCACCCTCGAGACGAAAACCCTAGCCTCCCAACGTGCGTGACAAACGGCGTCGGCCTACTCCAATTTCAATTTGATTTCGAATTTCGTGAACGAATTTTGAAAGGGGGGAAAGCGGCCATTGTTTTGAACGAGAGGAGGTTCGATTTTTATTTTAATTTGTTTTGGGAACGAATGATTTTGTTGGAAGAAGGCGGCCATTTAGATTTTCTTTGTTTCTTTTTTTTTCGAACTGATGGTAGAGGGAGATTTTAAAAGTGAACGAAACATGCTCGGCCATGCTTTCACGATCTCGTAGCATGATTCTAGGGCGTGATTTTAGGCATGGTTGAAGGAGGCAACGTGCTGATGTTTGACTCAATTTTAAATTTAAATTTAAATTGAATCCCGATAAAAATTCAATGCGTTTACGCGTCGTGTGCTCACATAACAACTCAGAAAAATACGAAATTTGAAACCCGAGAATAATTCAATATTACGGACCCAATGGAACTGGTTCCATCGAATTCCGAGACTGTGCCTCGGACGGCTATTTTAAATATCGATTCAAACGATTAAAATTTCAAAACTGAACAAAGCAGTTTCAAATTCAATTCTGAAGCTTCTATTATCTTCAGTATTATCAATATGAATTTTACAAGCCTTTGAAATATTTTTAATTGGCTTATAATTGTAGATTCAAATTATTATTCAATTTTCTGTAGATTAAATTCTATAATTTAATCGCCAAATTCATTCTGATAATTTGAAATTCAAGTCAAATCATCATTCAAATATTTAAAATTAATTAAATATTTTCAATTTAAATTGTTCAAAATTCTGGGTCGTTACAATCTTCCCCCCTTAAAAGAATTTCGTCCCGAAATTACAAGTTAAGAAGAATGCCCTTATCATGTCTTTTATTTTTTCACAATCCAATAGTTTTATCAACTTACTAACCTAAATCTTTTTACTAAAGATTCACTATCATTTCAACTAGCTTTCCAACTTCAATTATAGGTTCCAAACAATATTGTTTTCCTAATAATTCAAATTTAAATTTAAATTCAAATTTCAAACTTTCAAAATTTCTCAAAATTTTTCTAACACCCTATGTGACGCCCCACCTCTATACCCACGCTAGCCAAGAACACTACGGTGTAATGCTGTCAACTAGCACGGAGAATAAGGCTGTTGAGGAGCGGCCATCAATAGTTGGCCTTACACTAGTATTGGTTATCTCGATGGGAGTGATATAAATATATATATTCTTTCATTTTTCATCTCTGATTTATTTTCTCCCATCGACATACCCCAATTCCAGTATAAAACGAACTACGATGGTTCGTAATAGTTTAGAATAGTAAATATAAAATAACAACACAGATAATATAAATGCGGAACACAGATGAAACAGAAAGTCTCATATATATATATAATAACTGATGTCAGTTACAATACATTCACACGGTACATATGATACAACTACAACAGTCGACTAAGGAAGTTACATATACAAGTACATTAAGTATATAATATACATGAATACATATCTTCCTATACAATTTTACATACTACTACAAATGACGACGACTACTCCAAAAGATATGAAAGAACTTCATAGCTCTAGCAGCAACCCAAAGCAGAATATCTACAACCTGAAATACTCGGTCTGACCCGAGTATTAAATTCAAAAGAAAATAATACTCGGGTCAGTCTAATTCAAACTCAGTTATTAGTGCACAGAAGCAATAATAATTAAATAATGAATAGACGACAGTAATTAAGACAAATCAGAATGCAATTCTGAATATTGAATTGAAATAAACAAAACAGTTCAAAACATTTAAATATCAATTAAAATATTAAGTCGAGTAGGGCTGCAGTACACGCACGCGTGCACTGCCTCGCCACTACAACATATGGAATATGCAAAAGGTCAATTAATCAAAACAAGTTAGATATCATAAAACCATACCGTGTGGCTGCAGTTCACGCTTGCGTGCACTGCCTTGCCACTATAGTACAAGACGACATCATAACTCCAACTATTGACGGCAATCAATACTGCAGAGGTCAAGTCACGACTAACATGACTCAACACAACCACAAAACCAAGCCAAAACTACAGCAACAACAAAATGCAGCAAACGACAGTAAAGTCTCACTAATGAAATGAAGTGAAGATTCCAAAAATCAATGCTACAGCCTCAACAATATAATGTGACAGGTCTGGGGAACATGACCTGAGTGCACAACCTCAATGATACCCAACATAAATGAACTGTGTGTTCTATATTCAATTTCATGCACATTCAACTAGTGATTAAAAAAATGAATGGGCCTGTAGTGTTTTATGCCATCTGCTTATATGACGTATGACTTTCGGATATATGTCTTCCTCACTCAACTCTTGAATCTATGAAATATAAAATATGTGAATATCCAAAATAACAGTGACAACAATTGTATCAAAACAGTTATCAAAACTGAAGCCCAGTGAATAAGAATGACAACATACATATATACGCACATACATATCTGTACGTATATATATATGGTGACTAATTGGACAAACTCAGCAACAACAGTGCAGTAGTGCACAGAGCACTCAAAAAGTCCAGAAAGATAACCAACATAACAAGCTAAATGTTCAAGCTACTGCACAATGTAAATGAAGACCAGTCCACAAGTATACCCAGTTGTGTACATGTATCAAAACCAATCTACACAGTGAAGACATGAATAGGTTACAATGCATATAGGCAGACTCAATTATCATGCACCAGAACTAAGGCAACCTGGAACTGGATACTAACTAATTAAAGATGTACTGACTCGGTGGCTCACAACATTAAAAATGCACAAGCCAGGCTACTGCATAGTGCAGCAGTAGGGTCAGTGCAACAAAAAGTGACAAGATGAACCGTGATCAGAAGCAATGTGAATATAATCAGACCCAATTAGCATACTCAAGCAAGCTACCGTGCAACAGACACAACAATGAAGACTAAACAACTTCGTTTTCTAAACTTTAGGTAGAAAGCATGCACTAACAAATATGCTCAAGTGTCTGCACGTAAAATATGCAAAACAAAAGTGGCAGTGAAACAACAAAGAAATGCTCAAGGGAAGTCTACAGCATCGGGAGTGAATGCAAGTAAATGCAAACGCACCATAGCAGTAAGGAGGTGACACTGCAACTAGTAAGAATGTAGATGCAAGTGAACAAGTGCAATGAGAGACAGAATGGTACAAGTGCAAGCCCAATTGAATCGAACATCACATGTTCCAATATAACCAGAACTCATAGCCACGGTATTCAGAAAATCAAAGAAAAGTGCTACAGAGAACACAATGACCAGAGGCAATAACGATACAACGGTGATGGTCGAAGGTAATATTATGTCAGAAACATGGCAACTAAGGCACAATCAAGCAGCCTCTAACTTTAACTAAAGCAAATTGCCCAATGTCAGAGAGAAAAGGACGAAACGTCAATCAAAACAGAAATTTCAAACCGTGACCAAGAAATCAAAATTAGAAATCAAAGCCGAGGGCATCCATTAATCAAACAACGAAAAGCACAGATTTGAACAAGCCATAAATCATCAAGAATGATTTGAATTAGATGTGAGGGGAAGACCACTCACCTTTGCTATGTTGAAGTGGCCGAAGCCCCAGCGAGGAGAAGGCATCAACGTCGGCATCTTCAATTTCGAAAAGCCCTAATTTTTGCCGATGAAGGACGAACAATACGAGGCCGCCATTTTTGTTCTTTTGAGGGTTTTAGGGTCACGAACGAAAAATAGAGAAAAAGAAAGAGGGGAATCGGGTTTAGGTCGAAGGAAAAGTAAAGGGAGATTGTGGGCTGGGCTGAGAAATGAGTTGCGATTTGATTAAGTTTTATAATTTAATAAATAATTTAGTTAAGGGTTTAGCTTGTTTGTTTAATAGTAAGTGCTATTCGATTGTTATAATAATTATTCACACTTTCTGATAGCATTGTTCTTAATTCACAGGTACGCTATGGAAAACCAAGTAAACACTACAGAGATCGAACGTTTATCAACAAACTACTGAAAACCAAAGTTTGGACCGAAGCCAAAACAAATGAACCACTATTTAAAAAAAGAAATCAAAGCCCCTCAAACTTTATAACCATTTGTAATTTAAATTTTAAAAACTTCAATTTTAATTCAAAATTTAAAAACTTCAAATAGAAGTTTGTGTCAATATTAATCGTTTAAATTGTTGATTATAATTGACGCAAAATACCGGGTTGTTACAGACTCCCCTCCTTAAAGAAATTGCGTCCACGCAATCCTAAGGAATAGATGGACAAAAGGTAACAACCATAAGAGCATGAGAAGGTAAGCTTTTAATTTCATAAAAGAAATTCCCAAATTCTCAACAAAGTTTGATTATCAAATAGATAATCAGAATAAAGAAATCTTAAAACAGCAAAATCAGCAAATCTAATTATCAACAAAGATAACTAGAAAACACAAATATCTAACTATCAAAAACGATAATCAGGAATTACCACAACGGTAATCAAATTTCAAATCACAAATATTTAATTATCACAATTGATAATCAAATCTCAAATCGCAAATGTTTAATTATCACAAACGATAATTAAACCACAAATATCTAATTATCACAAACGATAATTAGAAACAATAAATATCTGATTATCAAAAACTATAATCAGAAATCATAAATATTTAATTATCACAATTGATAATCAAATCTCAAATCGCAAATGTTTAATTATCACAAACGATAATTAAACCACAAATATCTAATTATCACAAACGATAATTAGAAACAATAACTATCTGATTATCAAAAACTATAATCAGAAATCATAAATATTTAATTATCACAATTGATAATCAAATCTCAAATCGCAAATGTTTAATTATCACAAACGATAATTAAACCACAAATATCTAATTATCACAAACGATAATTAGAAACAATAAATATCTGATTATCAAAAACTATAATCAGAAATCATAAATATTTAATTATCACAATTGATAATTAAATCTCAATTATCTGATTATCACAAGCGATAATCAGAAATCATAAATATTTAATTATCACAATTGATAATTAAATCTCAATTATCTGATTATCACAAGCGATAATCAGAAATCACAAATTTTCAATTAACGAGTCCGAAATTAACCGAAATAGCAAACGCACATGACCCATAACCACGAGTTTTACTAAATCGTTTAATTCACTTCATCGTTTCCTTGAAAGTGCAAAATTGTGTATTTTAAATAAATAACATTTTACGTTCTCAAACGGACAAGTCCGGAATTAAGCGAATCAGTAAAAGAAAGGGGTCATAGTCCTCGATTTTTCTGAAACGTTTAATTCGCTTCCTCATTCTTTTGAAAGCGCAAATCGTAAAGATTTTGAAAACAATTTTGATTTATATTTTGAAATATTTTGAAGAATAACAAATTTTTAAAACACGTGATTAAAATAGCAATGTCAGTAGCAACTTCGACATACGTCAAAATTTCATCGAAATAATTGGCATCAAAATATAATACCAATGAATTTTCGTTCATCAAAAATGTCACAAGAATCTTCTCAAAGATAGAAAGGGATATCATACCCTAAACTTGTATTCATAAAAAGTCAATAACGCACGAATTCACCAATGCACAAGAATTGATAAAACTTATCAATAGAAATCACGAAAGTTGGTGAAGCACAAATTCTAGAAATCTACACGAGAAATCCAGAAATCACAAGATAAGAGTATGAGAACTCGAACGGAGTATGAAAACTCGAACGGAGTATAAAAACTCGAACGGAGTATAAAAACTCGAACGGAGTATGAAAACTCGAACAGAGTATGACATAGAATAAAAGATAGGGCATAACATAAAATATCCATATTATCATACTGCTATAAGCATGTAAATAATGATCAACGGGAGATCAACCGACATGAGGTATGGAATAAATATGAAATATCCATACTGACATACTACTATAAGTATGTAAATAATGATCAACAGGAGATCAACCGACAAGAGGTATGGCATAAATATGAAATACCCATACTGACATACAACTATAAGTATGCAAATAATGATCAACAGGAGATCAACCGATAAGAGATAATCAATATCACAAGATCTTCTCAAAGATCCAAAGAGGTATCATACCTCAAATTTTTACTCATGACAAATCAATAACATATGAATTCACCAGTACACAAAAATAGGTGAAGCATAAAATTTCCAGAAATCAACATAAGGAATCTAGAAATCACAGAAAAAGGGAAAGAGGCCTATCACATGACGGTCCGAAGACCATGGGGAGCTACCCCGCATGTGTGAATGGAATCACACAGATTGAGGTCAAGACTAACCAAAAAGCAGAAAGGTATGTGTGAATGGAATCACACAAGTGGTGTCTAGTCTGACCATCAGAACGATCATCATGATCAACGAGGAGTGTCAATTACACTAAGCATGTGTGAATGGAATCACACAGATTGAGGTCAAGACTAACCAAAAAGCAGAAAGGTATGTGTGAATGGAATCACACAAGTGGTGTCTAGTCTAACCTCGCAAATAAAAAGACATAGCACAATTGCTAGTCTAGTTCATAAAGCGATCATCAAGATCAACGAGAAGTGTCAATTACAATAAGCTAGTAAATATAAAAGTTTAGCTTCATGTCCCATAACCACTAGCTTAACTTAAATATTTACGAACAAACTGTAGATCTTCACTAGAAAAATGTCACAAGTGGTTCAATCGAACAAGTCCAAAAATTAACCGACGAAGTAAACACAAGCGTTTCATACCACTTGTTTTGCTAAGCCGTTTAATTAGATTTCTCATACGAGTGAAATAAAGGTTTGTATATACTAATAGATTGGAAAACGGTTTAAGAAAAGATTTTGATATTGAAAATAGAGTTGAAAACATTTTGATAAAAGAGTTTTGATATTTACTACTAGTATTGAAACATTTATATTTTTTAAAGTGACAAATCGCAAAAACGATTGTAGAAACAATCAATCACAAGAATTCACATACGAAGACGTGAATAGAATCCAAAGAAATCGATACTGTATCCATCCAAAAGTATGTTCACGAAAATCCCGAAGAAAATGTTATCAAAGTTGCTAATAAATGGTAGCAATAAATCGGGAAATTAACAAGAATCGATTAAATTTGGAAACCAAATCAATTCACTAAAATTCACCTTCGAAGACGTGAATAAAATCCAAAGAATTCAATTCTAAATCCATCAAAGTAGGAATATCCAAAAATTCCAGAAATAGAAGTTTTCAAAGTCGACAAAGATGACAACAACTAATCGGAAAAGAAGAATCGATTGACAAATGGAATAATGAAACAAAACGAGCATAAATGCATAAATGACTTCAACAAAAATAAAAATCAAGTCAATGCCGAAGTCAACAATTAATGGCCATAATAGAGTATAAAATGATTCAACATCATCATCAAAGGACTCAACGGCAAACCAAGTCAGAGTCTTGGAAATCAAGAATTTAGAAATTTCTCAAAAACAAAGTGACCGAAGTCGAATGGAAATCAATCCGAGGAAAACATAAAATATCAAGTTCGGAATCGCTGAGATTCGAACAAAATCAATCATCGGCTAAATCAAATCAAAGCCGAAAACACAAGAATCAAAAATCAAATGCATACGAATAAGCGTTAGGAATTCATACCTAACGATCAAAGATAATCATTTGCAAATATGAGAGATAAAACGTCGACAAATAGTTGTAACACATGTACTATCTAAGTTATGTTTTATATTTGTTCTAAACCCCAGGCTCTGATACCAAGCTGTGACGCCCCACCTCTATACCCACGCTAGCCAAGAACACTACGGTGTAATGCTGTCAACTAGCACGGAGAATAAGGCTGTTGAGGAGCGGCCATCAATAGTTGGCCTTACACTAGTATTGGTTATCTCGATGGGAGTGATATAAATATATATATTCTTTCATTTTTCATCTCTGATTTATTTTCTCCCATCGACATACCCCAATTCCAGTATAAAACGAACTACGATGGTTCGTAATAGTTTAGAACAGTAAATATAAAATAACAACACAGATAATATAAATGCGGAACACAGATGAAACAGAAAGTCTCATATATATATAATAACTGATGTCAGTTACAATACATTCACACGGTACATATGATACAACTACAACAGTCGACTAAGGAAGTTACATATACAAGTACATTAAGTATATAATATACATGAATACATATCTTCCTATACAATTTTACATACTACTACAAATGACGACGACTACTCCAAAAGATATGAAAGAACTTCATAGCTCTAGCAGCAACCCAAAGCAGAATATCTACAACCTGAAATACTCGGTCTGACCCGAGTATTAAATTCAAAAGAAAATAATACTCGGGTCAGTCTAATTCAAACTCAGTTATTAGTGCACAGAAGCAATAATTATTAAATAATGAATAGACGACAGTAATTAAGACAAATCAGAATGCAATTCTGAATATTGAATTGAAATAAACAAAACAGTTCAAAACATTTAAATATCAATTAAAATATTAAGTCGAGTAGGGCTGCAGTACACGCACGCGTGCACTGCCTCGCCACTACAGCATATGGAATATGCAAAAGGTCAATTAATCAAAACAAGTTAGATATCATAAAACCATACCGTGTGGCTGCAGTTCACGCTTGCGTGCACTGCCTTGCCACTATAGTACAAGACGACATCATAACTCCAACTATTGACGGCAATCAATACTGCAGAGGTCAAGTCACGACTAACATGACTCAACACAACCACAAAACCAAGCCAAAACTACAGCAACAACAAAATGCAGCAAACGACAGTAAAGTCTCACTAATGAAATGAAGTGAAGATTCCAAAAATCAATGCTACAGCCTCAACAATATAATGTGACAGGTCTGGGGAACATGACCTGAGTGCACAACCTCAATGATACCCAACATAAATGAACTGTGTGTTCTATATTCAATTTCATGCACATTCAACTAGTGATTAAAAAAATGAATGGGCCTGTAGTGTTTTATGCCATCTGCTTATATGACGTATGACTTTCGGATATATGTCTTCCTCACTCAACTCTTGAATCTATGAAATATAAAATATGTGAATATCCAAAATAACAGTGACAACAATTGTATCAAAACAGTTATCAAAACTGAAGCCCAGTGAATAAGAATGACAACATACATATATACGCACATACATATCTGTACGTATATATATATGGTGACTAATTGGACAAACTCAGCAACAACAGTGCAGTAGTGCACAGAGCACTCAAAAAGTCCAGAAAGATAACCAACATAACAAGCTAAATGTTCAAGCTACTGCACAATGTAAATGAAGACCAGTCCACAAGTATACCCAGTTGTGTACATGTATCAAAACCAATCTACACAGTGAAGACATGAATAGGTTGCAATGCATATAGGCAGACTCAATTATCATGCACCAGAACTAAGGCAACCTGGAACTGGAGACTAACTAATTAAAGATGTACTGACTCGGTGGCTCACAACATTAAAAATGCACAAGCCAGGCTACTGCATAGTGCAGCAGTAGGGTCAGTGCAACAAAAAGTGACAAGATGAACCGTGATCAGAAGCAGTGTGAATATAATCAGACCCAATTAGCATACTCAAGCAAGCTACCGTGCAACAGACACAACAATGAAGACTAAACAACTTCGTTTTCTAAACTTTAGGTAGAAAGCATGCACGAACAAATATGCTCAAGTGTCTGCACATAAAATATGCAAAACAAAAGTGGCAGTGAAACAACAAAGAAATGCTCAAGGGAAGTCTACAGCATCGGGAGTGAATGCAAGTAAATGCAAACGCACCATAGCAGTAAGGAGGTGACACTGCAACTAGTAAGAATGTAGATGCAAGTGAACAAGTGCAATGAGAGACAGAATGGTACAAGTGCAAGCCCAATTGAATCGAACATCACATGTTCCAATATAACCAGAACTCATAGCCACGGTATTCAGAAAATCAAAGAAAAGTGCTACAGAGAACACAATGACCAGAGGCAATAACGATACAACGGTGATGGTCGAAGGTAATATTATGTCAGAAACATGGCAACTAAGGCACAATCAAGCAGCCTCTAACTTTAACTAAAGCAAATTGCCTAATGTCAGAGAGAAAAGGACGAAACGTCAATCAAAACAGAAATTTCAAACCGTGACCAAGAAATCAAAATTAGAAATCAAAGCCGAGGGCATCCATTAATCAAACAACGAAAAGCACAGATTTGAACAAGCCATAAATCATCAAGAATGATTTGAATTAGATGTGAGGGGAAGACCACTCACCTTTGCTATGTTGAAGTGGCCGAAGCCCCAGCGAGGAGAAGGCATCAACGTCGGCATCTTCAATTTCGAAAAGCCCTAATTTTTGCCGATGAAGGACGAACAATACGAGGCCGCCATTTTTGTTCTTTTGAGGGTTTTAGGGTCACGAACGAAAAATAGAGAAAAAGAAAGAGGGGAATCGGGTTTAGGTCGAAGGAAAAGTAAAGGGAGATTGTGGGCTGGGCTGAGAAATGAGTTGCGATTTGATTAAGTTTTATAATTTAATAAATAATTTAGTTAAGGGTTTAGCTTGTTTGTTTAATATTAAGTGCTATTTGATTGTTATAATAATTATTCACACTTTCTGATAGCATTGTTCTTAATTCACAGGTACGCTATGGAAAACCAAGTAAACACTACAGAGATCGAACGTTTATCAACAAACTACTGAAAACCAAAGTTTGGACCGAAGCCAAAACAAATGAACCACTATTTAAAAAAAGAAATCAAAGCCCCTCAAACTTTATAACCATTTGTAATTTAAATTTTAAAAACTTCAATTTTAATTCAAAATTTAAAAACTTCAAATAGAAGTTTGTGTCAATATTAATCGTTTAAATTGTTGATTATAATTGACGCAAAATACCGGGTTGTTACACCCTAAATTTTCGAAAAATTTCGCCAGCGTCTCCTTTGCGCGGCTAGCTCGGTACGACTACAAAATGGCACCACGGCCCCTCAGAATCAAAAAGAAAAGAGAAAGCCAAGTGGCTGGAGAAGAAAATCATCAAATTTCATACTGAAATTGAAATACGTACCTATTTGTCGAGCAATTCAATTTTATCTTTGAAATCAAAATCCCAATTCTTTTATACACTTGTATATCCTGCTAGTCATAATATCCAATTCCAACATTCAAACCATTTTGCACTTTCCATTACAAAATTTTCCAATATATGCTTCTTATACATTTTTACTTCACTATTGAAGTTACACATTCATTCTCATTAAATTTTACATTTCAATTCAATTCATCTTGAATTTACTTAATTACTAACAAAGGGAATTTCAATTTATTTCTTTTACTTACTTGAATTTATATACAAATTCAAATTTATTCTAATTTATAAATTTCATTTGTTAAATGAACTTATCTCAATTCTTTGGCTATACATTTTATTTCTTATTTAATTCCATATAATAATGATTTAATATTATTACTTCCTAACAATCATGCAACCATATACTATAATAATTCATAGAAAATCATTTCTTTTCTATACAAAAATAGTTTTGGGCAAAATTATCTTATTTACCCGATTCAAAAAACAATTTTATATTCACTAACAAATACGCACTCATGTCTATTATTACACTCAAACTCAGTCTAGAGTACCGCTGACTCTATCTCTAATGAGTAACACCGAACAGAACCATGGTTGTCGCTTAACCATAAGCTCTGATACCACACTGTCAGGACCCGATTCTTCGACTCCCGAATATCGACATCAATACGTCCACTGTATCGAATGCCAATCAGTCGGATGCCGGAAAACCGAACACTGAGGGTTTTAAGAAAGAAGAAAAGCTAGAAGAAGAGAGAAGATAGAACATAGAACGGAAAGAAATAACAAACAACATCAGAATCTCACAATTCACAGCGGAACAACATATAATAGATAAATGAATAATCTTTAAACCAAGAACTATATCAGTTATTACATTACATTACATTACATCATACATCAGAGTGTACAACAACAATAACAAACATCGGAAAAAGAAATACTATATACTAGTAATACGCCATGCCATCCAACTTGCCTCCAGCAACTCCTGAATTCCAGAATATCCTGATAAACCTTAACTCTTGACTGCCCGTGTGGAAATTGGTGGGCACCCAGAGTTTAGGAAGGAAAACAATAAACTCCGAGTTAGTCATGTGACTGGTGTGAGAATTCAAAAACAGTTTATTTATCTTTAAAATCAAAATAGAGGAATATTTTTTTAAAGTTAATTCGCAATGCTTTTAAAAATGAGACTACCATAAGACCTCCCGCCACACACACAATGCAAACGCAGACTTGGAGGAGATTTCTTCTTATGTTAGTCAAAGATGCTTGATACGCATTAAAAGAAAACATTTGATATTATTACTAGTGCATAGTGTAGAAAACATTTCGAAAGTAGAATATAAATCTTAGCCAGCATAGGTGCCATTATATTATGCTTACTATAGCTACCATATTAGATGGCAGGTTCTACAACTAAAACCGTATAAGTCTCGTATTGTTTCTTTGGATTTCCAACGAATGGTCAGGCCAAGGAACTTCCCATTGCCACATGAGAACGCCTCTGGAAGGACGTCCCCAAGAACCAAACCGGATCTCTGCCAACACAAGGAAGGGTTACCCCTAACTGGGTAACTACTGACACGAGTATGCCATCCCCTGGTCCTTTGGGACCTTTAACAGAGCGCTCGTCATCAACATCACACCATAATAATAAGTGTTTCAACATGAGTAAGCATCTGGGCTTCATACAATGATACCACCCTTTTCCAGAAGGAAATGCACATACCTAAAGGGAGCTACCCCTCATAACCTTGCTGCATCTTTCCTGTTTTGACCATTCCGGGGTGTGAGGTTCGACGAAGTCACGTCCACAAAGCCACGCTTTATACAAAGTCATGCTTTGGGTAAACAAATGATCATAGAAATGATCACCAAGATAGACAATCAAACAAATGATCCTATCACAAATAATCAACACAATGATCATTTCACAGCAACACTTAGCATGTCACATTACCAAATTGGGAGTATATTGCTAATAACCTTCAACTGTATAACCTCTGAGCTCGTACGTCTCAGAGAAGGGTGTTAAGCTAAGAGAATAAATTCTCCGCCCCCAACAGAAATATATTTGACAGAAATCGGCTTTATATCTCAATTTGTAATGTCAGACATACTATCCATACAAGTCTGTTCCGGGATCGAATAGAACCGAAGGCACTTACAAAGAAGTCCTTGCAATTCGGATAATCTCTAATCACGTCTGAATTTCCCATCACATATGGAGATCTCTATACCGGGGATCAGCTAGTGCAGAGACAATCAACAAGAAACCCTTTCGTTTTTGAAAATATCCGGTCTTCAACACCGATCTTCAAATGCAATTCATAACGACGTATCACATATTCGGAATGGGTTATATGACCCCAAGGTCCTTTCCCCGTTAACCCGAATAGTGAGCGCTTACTTTTAAAAAAAATAAGTGTGGCATTCAATTTCAAGCAAATCACAACAAATACCTATTCAAAGGTAAATATTGATAGTCGGTTATTGAACTATCAATAGACATGCACAACATCACCAGATTCCAAATAATTTTCCAAATTATTAATTTTCCAAAAATATCTTTACAAGATATATATCTTCAATACTTCAAAAATAAATCAATATTTATTTTTTAACCCATTTTCCCAATTTCATTTATAAATTCCATATTGAATTTACATTTCAAAATATTTATGAATATACGATTTCCATTCGATTTCTAATATTCATTTTCAATTTATCTTCAAAAAGATAAATTCAAAATATTCACTTAATATTGGAAAAGCATTTCCATACTTATTTATTTATAAGTAATTCACAAGTCTTTTTATTTTCTACACCTGGAAAATATTCAATATACTTAAATCGACATTAAGTATATAGTTCATTCTTTAAGGAAATCATTCTCTTAAACATATTTATTTGGGCCAAAACGAATGTTGCGTAAAACATCGTTACGTCAACCCAAAATCACTAGTATAGGGATTCGAAATTAAAATAGATATATAAATCCCAATACTATACAATACATTTCCTTTCGGAAATCATTTATTATAACAACAGTGTTATAATCTACTATTTCCTTCTATTTCTCGAAAACGTCTCTATTTCAACAATGAATGTTGAAATCTATGGTTTCGATCTTAACACATTTAAAAATATCGTTAGATCGTTTTAATTCTATTTAAAACATCACATTCAAAACCATTTCTTTAACATATTATTCACTATTCAAAAATGTGAATATACTTCGTCAACAAATTTCATCATTTCTATACGTTTCATTTTAAAGGATTATTCACTGTCTAAAATGTGAATATAACTCCATAAATAAGTTACAACAATTTACTTATCAAAATAAGTCGTTGCGGATTTATAAAACAGCGTTCATAAATTCCATTTCTATTTATTTTATAACAACTTCCTTTTACAAATTTCCTTTATTAACTTATTCGATTTATAACTCAATTATATACCGAAAGTCCATATTATAAGTTAAATGCTCATAATTTATTTGTTTACAAAATCGTTCCTTTAAACTTCATAATTATAAATCTTATAACTTATAAGATTCATTTATTTATCCAAAATCTATTCTTTTAAATAACTTTACAAATTTTATAAACCTACTATTTATAAAATTCCATTTATAACTTCACCGTTATAATCCTATAGATTTCATTCATTTATGAAATTCATTCACAATTCATTCTAACACTTATAAAAGCTCGTTTTATAATTCCAATATTTTTAATTTATAAATATCAATTTATAAATCTTTTATATAAATCATTTTATATTATTCTTTTAAAACGTCTTTTAACTCCTTTATAATTCATCATTTTGATTTATAAAATAATCAAATTTCATAAATCCTATTTTTAACTTTTTATAATAAATTGAGAAATCCCAGTTTAAACTATTTTATAAAATCATTAATCACATATTTTCAAAAATCAACTTTTAACTGTATTTCTCAAAAATCATAATTTTTATAATATTAAAATTATAACGTTTATTTATTTAAGATGAATCGATTCCAAAAATATTTTATAAACGTATACTTTCAAAAATCATTTTTAGAAATCCCTTAAAAATCAAAATCGTTATTTTTAAACTTCAAAATCGGATCCGATGACGCAACACATAAAATAGACAATCACGACTTTCCAACATCATATATCGATATGATAAACAATCAAATATCACAATATCTAAAATCAAATAAATATTTGTGAGGAATCCAGTTGGAACACTCCAACCTGTTTCCCTGCATCCACAGACATTAGCACAATACCTTTTCCACTTCGAGGTGGAATATCGCGGTATATGGGATTTATAAAATATTATCCGCTTAATAGGCGGCGCAATAGGGTCTCATCCGCTATACAATGCGGGAAATCATCAACTGCAATATATACATATGCCAATATATATATATATATATATATTGCTATATATATAGATATATCCTACTATATCTAATATCAAAATCAAGCAAACAATCAATAACTGCAATTCTAACTTTAAATTTTTGAGTGAGAAGTTCTCACCTTAGCTTTTATTTTGCAATCCATTTCCCATCTTGACTCGATTTTCTTGATTTATACCTTGTATAAATATTTACACAATTTATTAATATTCGAAATAATCGAATAATAAATTTTCGTTTAATAATTTCGATTCATCGGTGATTTCATTTTAATAGTTAAATTAACTGATGGTTTTAATTAAACCAATATTTCTCCTTTAATAATTGATTTAACTAAAGATTAAATTTAAACTGATTTTGTTTAGTAACCAAAAGAATTGATTGAGTTAATTGAACATCTTAATAATTTATTCTTATCCCATTTTTCCAAAAATAAATTATTTTCAATAACCAAGGTAAATCTAGTAAGTTTATTAAATACATTGTTTTAAATTTCTAACTAATGACTTATTTATTTATAAATTAAATAAATCATTCTTTAATTGCCATATTAATTTAGTCATTTTATTACCTTAATTATCTCTAAGATAACAAATTTCTTTATTAATGTTTTCATTCATCATTTAAGTGTATTCTTTACACTTTTATGTTTAAATTTAAATCCATTTGAATTTAAGATTCAAAATGATGGTCCATTTAAACATCAATCAAATTTAAATTAAATTTATAATCCTTTTTAAATCAATGTAAAGAACATTTATCACTTATCATATTAAGGAATTGTTTGAGAACCAATTTTATTCTTTTAAAATCTACTTTAAGTTTAAACCTTGTTTTAAACATTTAAATATTTAAACTTTTATTTCAAATTAACTTCTCTTTTTATTTAAACCGAAACCTCATTTTCATAAATATCTCAAACATTTTGTTTATGTAAATTTCTTTAATATTTTAAAATTTAATTTCCATTTCATAGCAACTATTTAATTTAGAAATAAATTCCTATTTAATTATCAACCTTAAACTAACAATTTGATTTATAAAAAAAATTCCCTTTTTCTTTTAATAACTTAAAACTTTTCAATATTTTAAATTACAAATATACATTTAAATAAAAAAAATTCTTTCTTTCAATCCCTTATCTATCTAGATATATATATATATATATATATATAACCTAATAAAATAACTGAAAATACTTTAATGTGAATTTAATCAATATTTTTTTTTTCTTGATTACTGCAAACAGGGTGTTCTACTGTCAATATTTTTTTTTAATAACTCTTTTTTTTTTAATATCTTTCAACTAAATTTCAAACTCAATTAACTAGTGATTTAAATCACCTTTCTGTAATCACTCTTAAATTATATATCTATCATTTTAAATTAAACAAAAATTATACCTTACTGGCACGACTCCAAAATCGAGCTGCTGCACAAAATCCCACGCCCTAGCTCGCGCGCCTCACTTTCACGACCCACAGCCGCCTTGACGTCGTCGCTTCCAAGCGACTTCGACTTGCCCCATTCGAGTGCTTCCAATCGCGACTCACTCGTGTTGCATCTTCACGCGATTCAACATCGCGCCTCTCTGCCCCAACCACCGCGAACAAATCGCCGCCGCACTGCTAGTTCTCGAGCTCCCAAATCACCCTCGAGACGAAAACCCTATCCTCCCAACGCGCGTGACAAACGGCGTCGGCCTAATCCAATTTCAATTTGATTTCGAATTTCGTGAACGAATTTTGAAAGGGGGGAAAAGCGGCCATTGTTTTGAACGAGAGGAGGTTCGATTTTTATTTTAATTTGTTTTGGGAACGAATTGATTTTGTTGGAAGAAGGCGGCCATTTTGATTTTCTTTATTTCTCTTTTTTTTGTTTCGAACGTATGGAAGAGGGTGATTTTAAAAGTGAACGAAACATGCTCGGCCATGCTTTAACGATCTCGTAGCATGATTCTAGGGCGTGATTTTAGTCATGGTTGAAGGAGGCAACGTGCTGATGTTTGACTCAATTTTAAATTTAAATTTAAATTGAATCTCGATAAAAATTCAATGCGTTTACGCGTCGTGTGCTCACATAACAACTCAGAAAAATACGAAATTTGAAATCCGAGAATAATTCAATATTATGGACCCAATGGAACTGGTTTCGTCGAATTCCGAGACTGTGCCTCGGACGGCTATTTTAAATATCGATTCAAACGATGAAAATTTCAAAACCGAACAAAGCAGTTTCAAATTCAATTCTGAAGCTTTTATTATCTTCAGTATTATCAATATGAATTTTACAAGCCTTTGAAATATTTTTAATTGGTTATAATTGAAGATTCAAATTATTATTCAATTTTCTATAGATTAAATTCTATAATTTAATCGCCAAATTCATTCTGATAATTTGAAATTCAAGTCAAACCATCATTCAAATATTTAAAATTAATTAAATATTTTCAATTTAAATTGTTCAAAATTCTAGGTCGTTACACATTTCCTTTCAGTTTGATTCCAACTTAATTAAAATACAACTGAATTTTATTCCATATTAATTCAACTCACCTCCATTTACTTAGCTTAATTTAATTTCAACCCAACTGGATTTTGTCTTCCTAATTCACATTTAATTTCTATTTTATCATTTCAATCATATTCAAAATTTATTAATTTATTTCTATTAAATTTTCTTAGTCCAATTCATTTACATTCTAAATTTTATTTACTTCGCCAATTTACCTATATTATTATTATTATTTTTCATCATTAGTTAAATTTCAAAAGTTAAATTTTTAACTTAATCCAAGTTAAATCCTTATTTTTTGATTCATTTTAATTTTAACTCAAACATTCAATCTCATATTTTCCTTGGTTATATAAGCCATTTTAAATTCTCATCATCTTATTATTCTATCATACTTTCATCCAAACACTTTAATTATATATAAAAATTTGCAGAAAATTATTTCTTTTTATATCAAAATATATTTTGGGTAAAATTATTTCATTTACCCGCTTTCGATAACAATATTGTGTCGAATTGTTCTATTCAAGTATTTAGAAACCCCTTCGGTCCAGTTGTGCAGACTGCGTTGACGAAGGTTCATATGCCACTCAATAAATCAATTAACACAATATAAAATCATTTTATATTTACTAAAAAATACGCTCGCATATCTATTAATAAGCTCAACTCATTCTAGAGTATTGATGACTCTATCTCTAATGAGTAATTCCCACCAGAGCCAAGGTTCTCGCTTAACCTTTCAGCTCTGATACCAAGTGTAAAGGCCCGCAAATCCGTACCCCTTTGATCTAACAAAATTCCACAACAGTTCTGTCCAAAGTGGCACAAAAGTACGAGTCTTCGGGTAAAAGATGAAAGAGTTAGAAGAAGAAGAAATAAAAACAACATCAGAATCTCACAACGCAGCGGAATAAAATATAATACATAGAATACAGTTTTAAATACAAGAAATATGTACTGTTATACATATATATACATATCATCATCAGAGCACAACAACCATCCATATAGAGACAACTTAATACATATCCATACACAGCGGAAATAATAGTCAAATACGGGAGTACGCTCTGTTATCCAGCTCGTCTCCTGAGCTCCTTAGCTTTAACCTGATCCTGTTTAACTCGGTCTGACCCGAGCATCATATAAAACAACGCCCGAGTCGGTCTGGAAAACCAGCGTGAGAAAATCACTCTCAATTGGATTATTATATTTTCAAAAATCCTTTGAAAACAAAGACATCTCGTAAGACCACGCCACAAATAAACATGTCGGGATTTTACCTTACGATAGCCAAAACATTTTTATCAAATTCGTCTGATATTAAAATAGTGTCTATAGAAAGTAAAATAGAATCTAGCTGAAATGGTTGCATCTCACGTTTCAGCAATAGTTGGGCACAATCAGAACCGTACAGGCGCTTATTGGAGATTAGATTCCATACAATGGCAGGGCTACTAGGGTACCGCCCGTCACAGTACCGATCTAGATCAGAGTACCAAGGAGCCACCCTAACTCCCCTGCAACACAAGACCGAAACCATCACTTACTGGACAGTCCCAAGCAACATCACCCCGTGGTTGGCGCGACCAACCACCCACTAAGCCGAAATAAAAGGGGACATCTAGACAGGGGTAACCTTACTCTCTAGTGGGGGCTACCCACGAAGTCTTGCAGCACCTCCCCTGTTTTAGTCATTCCCGGTTGATGAGGCTTGAGGCTAAACTTTACCTTTTCAAGAACGAGTCCCACTTAGAATGCTCATCGTTCCCCTAACGATGTTCTAAAAGCATTCAATCCATACAAGTTGCCCTGGGTCTGGACAAACCGAATCATCGTCTTCAACTCTTCATGGACTTCGTTCGTAAAAATTCAAACTGGATCGAAGTGGTTTTCGGATATTTAATCCAATCCCGGACTCTTCGAAACGATCAGCGCATTGTCCAATATTGATATTCGGTGATTTACCTATCAACTAATCATTCACAAGCAACCATCAAATAATTTCCTCAAATTATTTATCTCAAATGTCATTCAGATATTATTTCCATTTTGACCCATTTGAAATAAATTTTCAAAGTCCATTTATTTCCATGAAATCATTTAACTGATTTCTTATACTCACTCACATTTTGATTTATCCTTTGAAAATATCCTTTATTTTCTCATTCCTTCCTCAAAAATCAATTTACACTTTCCTTATAATTTCTCAAACCCACTTTCTCCACTCAATAAGATTTTCTCCTAAATCTTATCTCATTTAAATTAATTTGCTCACCATCACAAGAGGATTTTAATTGGATTTTTAAAAAAAAATTGAAAACATCTATATTTATAAAATAGAAGTATGGTTTTATACAAATTATGGTTGGAAAGTAATATTAAAGTTCATATCAAATTAATGATAAAATTCAAAACTAGTTTTAGAAAAATAGAGTTTATTAATAAATATTTGCTAAGCCTTCAAAAATAACAAAATTTGGAATATACAAAATCTAAATAATAGTTCATAAAAATTTATATAGTATAGTAATTTAAAAATTCCCTTTTTAAAATAAATTTATAATTTTGGAAAACCCAATATCCATCTATAAGTGCCTCTTGTCTAAATTCACACTTCCTACTTTCGGAAATATTCTACTATTTCCGTTTCAAACAAATTTATAACTCAATAAGATATTTCTCCTTGACTTATCTCTTTCCATATTTACTAGTTTCTTCCTTTCCATTTATAAACACCGTTTATAAATTTGATAAACTCCCCTGAGTTTTCCATTTATTTATTGAATAATTTTATTCAAAAAGTTCATCTTTGATAATTTTATTTCTCAATAAAATTTCATATCATTCCTTAGTAATTCATTCCTTAATAAAATTCCTTTTTATTCCATAATAGAATTCCCCTTTTATCTCTTAATAAATTTTCATCTTTATTTCCTTAATTAGAATTTCACTTTTATTCCTTAGTGTTATTAATATATAAGTTAAATTGTTCAAAACTTAACTTTAACAAATTTTATGTGTAACCAATGTAATAAATATTCTTTTTATTTTACTTTATTCTCAATAGAAGTAAATCCAAATCCTAAATAAATATTCTTTTAATTTAAGTTTCATTTAACTTCCTTTAATTAAATTATTTATGGTATTTAAAAATTACCAAATTCCAATTTCCATGTTATTTAACACTTAATAATTCAATTCGCATGCAATTCCATATTAATTCATTAATCCTGTCATATGACAACATATATATATATAATAAATAAATATTTTTGAGGAATCCTGTTGGATCCCTCCAACCTGTTTTCCCTACATCCACAAATGTTAGCACAATAACATATCAATTCCACTTCAAAGTGGGATATCACGGTATATGGATTTATAATATCATTCAGTGATTAAACTATTATAAATCATCCAAACACATCCAATGATTTAAATTTAACATTTAAATTAAATTTATGGCATCCAAATGAGTGAGAAAATCTCACCTTTGCTTTTAAGTTGCAATACTTTCCAAATCTTGACCCGATTTCCCAACTTTGGACCTTGTAAAACAATATATGATTTTAAATATTGGAATTTATCGAACAATCTAATAACAATTAAACAAATTTCATTTACTATTGATTTAGTTTTACCCAAGTAATTAAATTGTAGTAAGTTTCCCTTTTAAAAATTAACTAGCAATTTAATAAATTTCCAAATGATCGAAAACCTAACTTAATTACATTTTCTTTTCTGCCCAAATTATAAATTTGGTGACAGGTTAGATATATACATATTTTATGAAATAATCTATATAAACCAAAGGTCAAATTTTTAATATAAACCATTCAAATCAAATGTTTTAAAAATTCCTGTTTCAACCCTATGTATATTTTTTTTGGTAAATAAAACTTAAATTTTCCGCTTATAGTATATATTAAAACGGGTGTATATGCTTACAGAATATATATTTGCTTTGATTTCGTATTTACTCATAAATCTTAAAACAGTTTAATCCACACACATATATATATTCTAAATTGAACAAAATTAGTTTTACCTTACTGACCCAATTGAAACTGTGATGCCCCAACCCCACGCAACTACACTGCTGCGTCGCTCCCCACATACGCGCACGAACATGCTACTACCAAAGAAAGCACCAGCTTCGATGAACCTCCTCACCATCGCGATATCCACAGCCACCTCGCGACACGCGGCAAGCTTAGGCGCTAACATATGCCATCGCTACTCACGCTCGACAGCACCTCGAGCTCGAGAAACCCTCACGTGACCGCCACACTCGCGCGACCTTCCAACAACAAAATCACCAGCCCTAATCGCCTACACGCCGCGATAGCTCGAACGCGAATCAATTTCGCCCTAATCGACTCGATTTAGGGTTTCTCTTATTTTATTTTATTTTTAATATGCCGATGAATTCGGCAAAAAGGAAGAAAGAGGAAATGAAGTGGGTTTCGGAAGTAAAAATATGAGGGGGTTTGGTTTCGCGATTAAAAGAAAGGAAAGGCAACCATTAAATTTATTATCTCGACTGATGGGAAAAAAGAAGCGAGAAACATCGTGTTAATAAAGAAAGAAGAAAGCGTATGGGAGAAGGTGAAAAACAGTATTCTGATGGACGAAAGTGTGTTAAGGAAGCTAGGTTGATTATTTTATTTTAAACTTTATATTTAAATCTTCTCGAATTTCAATTAAATTTTAGCGCGTTTGTTTATCGTACGATCACACGATAGCTCTGAAAATTACAAAATTTGAAATCCGATAATAATTCAATATTACGGATCCAACGGAACTGGTTTCGTCGAATTCCGAGACTGTGCTCGGAAGGCTATTTTTAAATATTAATTTAAACGATATATTTTAAAATCGAACAACCATTGTTAAATTCAAATTTTAACTCATCTATTATTTTCAGTATTATCAATATAAATTCTATAAGCCTTTAAAATATTTTAAACAAGCTTACTGCTCCAGACTTAATATTTTACCCGATGTTCATTACTATTTTAATAATTAATTAATTCAACAGGTCGTTATATTTAAATTCTGAATCCTTTCTATCATATAAAACCAAACTATTCAAATTAAATATTTAAATCCAATTTAAATATTGCAAATTAGCCGTCAAAAAACTGGGTCATTACCCCATACCCTTACGCCTTTCTCCAACATGCTACATACCAACTATTCGATATCATATGCATTAGTTTTGAATGAGTTCGAAAGGCAATCTGGGATCATTTCGGAAGCATGAAAATGGAAGTGGAAAGTATGTAATTCAATGTAAAATTAATTTTATACCTTTAAAAGAAATTCCTTTATACCTAACTTGCCTTATTTGTTAATATATAAGTGGTTGCCATACCAATATCTTTTTTAAAAAGGCTGCCGAATTCATCAAAAAGAAATAAAAACATTTTAGCAATGAAGTCGTTTCCCTTAACAAACAATTAAGACATTAAAGTCCTCAAAATTAATTAATTTCATTCCCACGGTAAATCAATTGGGAAAAATCCAAAAAAATCATCTTAATTCATTTATATTATGTTTTCTAATATATATAAATTTCAGACCCAAATACTTCATATAATTTCCGAAATAAATTTTAAACCAAAATTATCTGTTTCTTCCATTCAAAATTCATAATAAATTATCTATAGCTTGGATAATTGTGAAAAATTAAAACCATCTTCAAAACAGCATTGTACATAACATATTAAATCTTAATGGCATTCGAAACCAATTTTATACGATTCTAAACTCAAAATCAAGTCAAACCTTTTGCAAACATACTTGTTTGAATCAAACATGGCATGTAAATAAAGCATTCATCATTCAAATCATCCAAACGGTTTTTAAACTTTAAACTCAAAATCAAAATTTTCATTAAGATATACTTGAGATGGTTTTAGTTACTATTCACCATGTTTGGATAAGGAACTTGAGATTTGATCTTGCTTAAATCTTTCTTGCTTGAATCCTTAGATTTAAGTAGATTTTGACCCTCTCTTCTCCTCGGTTTGTGGCCAGCCTCAAAGCTCCTCTGTTTTTGTTTTATGAATTTGTGTAATGAGAATGTGTTAAGGGTTTAGGGGTTAAATATGGCCATTCCTATAATTCCCTTGCCATATTCTCTTAAGTTATAAAACTATTTTATAAACCATTCTTACAATTTCATTTAGTTAAGGCACGACCTCTACTTAATTTTAAATCTCGATCCTCTTATCATTCGAGTCTCTACATTATTTTGTTTAATTTATCTAATTAAATATCTTGGATAATGTTATTTCAAATTAGAGCGGTTACAGGCTTCCCACCTTAAAGAATTTCATCCTTGAAATTCAGTAGGGACTAGATACTAAACATAGTAATCATTTATAGCGTACCCTTACAACTATATTAGCCTATTTGACTAGAAAACAGTCTATATAAAGTAAATTTAGAACATGCCCCTATAATAGATCAGGAAAATATCTCTATTCCTATCTTCTATTTTCCAAGTACAGTCCTTCTCGTTGTCGCTCCACTGAACTTTCACCAACTTGACTATCTTGTTTCTTAATCAGTTCTCATCTCTCGCTACAACCCGAACTGATTGTCTAACAAAAGCCAAGTTCCATTCGATTATTAAATCTTCTAATGCAGTCGGAGGAGGAGTAGTCTCTGAATCACGTGCATACTTATGAAGATGAGACACATAAAACACATTATGGACACCTGCCAACCTGCTCGGCAACTCTACCCTTTATGCGAGCTTTCTGATCATCTCTATAACTGGGAATGGTCCAACATACTTCGGTGCTAGTTTCCTTAACTTTTTGAATCGTACCACACCCTTTATCGACGGCACTTTAATTAAAACTCTATCCCTAACAATGAACTCTAGATCTTTAAACCTTTTATTTGCATAACTTTTTTTGTCTAGACTAAGCTTCCTTCATCCTACCTCGGATCCACTCGATCTTCTCTGTTACCCCTCTAACTAGATTTGAACCTAAGACTATCGTGTCTCCGATTTCCAACTAACATGATGGTGATTTGCATGGCTTTTCATACAAAGCTTCGAAAGGCGCCATTCCTATACTAGTCTAATAATTATTATTATAGGAAAACTCAACTAAGTGCAGGTGACCCTCCCAAGATCCACTAAAGTCCAGCATACAAGCCCTCAACAAATCCTCAAGTACCTTATTGACTCTCTCTGTCTGCCCATCCATTTGAGGGTGATATGCAGTATCATCTTAAGCTTGGTACCTAACACATCCTGCAGACTCTTCTATAATTTTCTAGTAAACAAAGTATCTCTATCACTCACTATACTATTAGGAACTCCATGCAATCTAACTGTGTTCTTCATAAATAGTTTAGCTAAAACAAGTGTCGTCTTGGTTGACTTAACTGGAACGAAATGGGCACTCTTTATCAATTTATCCACCATAACCCATATACTTTCATTTGCTCGATTCGACCTTGACAACCCGTCTACAAAATCCATAGATATCGTATCTCATTTCCAAACTATTATCTCTAAAGTTGAACAATCCACTCGGCTTCTAATGCTCGGCCTTCACTTTTTGACAGTTCACAATGCCTTACCCACGAGCTAACATCCTTCTTCATATCTTCCCAGTAGAAACTCCTTTTCATATCTTTACACATCTTGGTTCCCTCAGTATAAATTTGGATCAATGACATTCCCTAAGAACTTCTTTCCTTAAGTCCTCGACATTCGGAATACACAACCATCCCTTCTTTCTTAATCATCCCCTCTGGTCAAGATAAAAATCTATTAGATCATCAATCTCTGATCCAACCTTCAAGCCTTTTAATCTTCTTGGCTATTGGGTCTCTTTTTGCTTAGAAGCGTTTCTTTTGATCAATATTGGTCAAAATTCCCAGCAGGATACAATGGAAGTGCTCTGACTAGAACTAGCAGTCGATCTTAACTGCACACTAAAAGTAGTCAAAGTCTCAAGATCCTTCCATTCCAAAAATATGGCTAACATCACATTTTGGTGTTTTCTGCTAAGAGCATCTACTACTTTATTCCCTCTTACAGGTGTATAATCTATACCAGAATCATAAGCCGCTAAAAACTACAGCCACCTTTGCTGTCTCATATTCAACTCCTCCTAAGAGAATAAATACCTTAAGGACTTATGATCTGTGTGTAGCTCAAATCTCCCCCTTAAGAGATAATGTATCCATATTTTCGATGAGAAGATCACTGCTGCCAACTCTAGATCATTAGTAGGATATATCACTTCATGCGGTCTAAGCTATCATGAAGCATAGGCAAAAACTTTACCTTATTGCATCAGCATAACCCCTAGTCTAGTTCCACATGCATTAATATACACTACTAATCCTTGGTTTTCGTATGGAACTACTAACATAGGCACATTTTTCAACATATACTTTAACTTTAGGAATGTTTCGTCACTTTTGTTAGACCAAATAAACTTCACGTCCTTCCTTGTTAGCTTAGTCAAAGGTGTTGCTATCCGTGAGAAATCCTTAACGAATCTTTGGTAACAGCAAACGAGTCCAAAAAAACTTCTATTCTCGGTCACCATCTCTTCCAGTTGTTAATAGCTTTGATCTTATCCAGATCAATCGATAAACCCTTATATGAAACCACATGACCAAGAAACTTAACTTTATTGCTCTCAAAATGACACTTAGAAAACTTCGCCTTTAGTTGATGCTACCTCAACGTCTCGAGCACTATTCTAAGATGACCTTCATTCTTTTCTCATCCTTAGAATATTTTAAAATGTCATCTATGAATACCAATAAGACCCTAGCCAAGCGCTCTTGGAAAATTCAATTCATCAAATCCACGAAGAAACCTGGTGCATTCGTTAATCCGAATGGCTTTACTAACCACTCGTATAAACCCCTAGTCTAATATGATGTC
Organism: Allium cepa; assembly: GCA_030765085.1. Classification (NCBI taxonomy): domain Eukaryota; kingdom Viridiplantae; phylum Streptophyta; class Magnoliopsida; order Asparagales; family Amaryllidaceae; genus Allium; species Allium cepa. The sequence goes on from CM060931.1 coordinate 63,633,064, forward strand.
AATGGAATACTATCCTCTTCCACTCTTAGCTGATGGAAACTTGTCGCTATGTCCAAATGGGAAAATACTTTGGCTTTAGAAAATTGATTAAATAAATCATCGGTTCTTGGAAAAGGTTACTTATTCTAGATCATCTTTTCGTTCAACTTACGATAGTCGATACACATTCTTAATGACCTGCCTGGTTTCTTCAGGAACACCATGGACGCTCCCCACAGCGAACTTCTTGGTCTAAAGAAATTATTCCCCTCTAAATCCACTTTTCGCACCTTTAATTCCTTTATCTCGGTCGGTGTCATCCTACTTGGTGGTCTACTTATTGGTTCGGCTCCTGAAACAAGATCTATCCGAAACTCAATAGCTTGTTTCAGTGGTAGTCCTGTAACTGGCTCAAAAATATCTGCAAATTCTCTTGCTATCCGAATCTAACTCAACTCCTCTTATACTTTCATAGCACTCAGCAAAACATAAGCAATCTAGTCTGAATTCTCCACTAAGAATATAATGCTGTTATGACTGGTAGGATGTCTTTGCAATATTTCCCTATTTTGGCAACATATCCCAACATCATACTTATCTAACCAATCCATACCCAGAATAATTCCAAAGTCTACGAAATAAAAAAAATACATGCAAACCTATGAACTAACAAATAAGTTCTAACTAGTCACATGTCATCCCCAGAATTGCATATCCTCCTATCAAATTCACAACCCTTAAGTAAGTAACAATGTATGTAGGTTCCAAACATAATCTACCTTCCAAACACTTGGATGTAAATGAATGGGATGCACTGGTATCAAATAGTGATATATTTGAATCAAAATCTTACCTTCCATCATAGTCTTTCCTTTCTCTACAGCAGTTGGTCTAGCAGACGATGGTCCAACAACAAAGAATTTTCCCTTGTCCGCCCCAACTGGTTATGGACACTGATTCTTGGCATGCCCAAGCTGGTTACAAAAAGCTCTTCACTCCTTTCTTGTTTGTAGCTTTCTTATTTTTTCCAGTTTGATGTTCACTAGCATAATGTCCCTTCTAATCACATTTAAAGGAAACCAAATTAGCCTTTGCCTTCTTGGCGTGTTCTCCCTTCTGGGTTCCTTTCTTCTTAAAGAATTTCCTCTTTTTACCCTAAAATCTCTAGGTTTCAACCTGCTTCTCCTTTCCATAAGTAGAAAACATCTCTTCATTTCAAATTACCATCTCCACAACAATAATACCTAGATCATGGAAATATGGCATTTTCTCCCTAGCAATCTTGATCTTAACCCTCGAACAAACTTCTCGTTTCTTTTGATGATGGTGTCTATAGAAGCATATTCGTATCTGGACAGCTCATCAAACTTCGTAACCTACGTAATCTCTGACATCTCACCCTGCACTAGATCCATGAACTTTCTTAGCAATACTAACTTGGAAAATTCAGAAAAAAAAAACCTTTCTTTCTCCTTTAACGTTCTGCCCAAGTCAACTTTTCCTTAGGAAATCCAACAGTGATGCTATTCCATAAATAAAACAGTGCTCCCTACAATAATCCAAAGGCAGATCTCCACTTCTACTTATCATTTAATCCCAAGTCAGTGAAGATCCTTTCACAATGCAAAAACCAATTCTCAACTTCTATAGCATCCCTCATTCCTAAAAAGGGCTTCCCACCAAGACTAGTACAATCCTACTCAACTTAGCATAGTTGTTGCCAATTGGGGTCATGGGATTAACTCCTCCAACGTTCCCTACATTACCCTCGACTACTCCTGCAGCTGCTCTAGTTGCATCAGATTGACAAAGAATTATACATCACCCCCATATCTACTGGTGGATTCTAGCACCTACTTTGGCATTTTCATTTAGGTTAGAAATTGCCTATCGACCTAGATTTCTCCTATTGGGTCGGCCATTTTCATTGGTTGTGGTGCTTCCTCCACTTAGATTTTTTCTTTCATTTTCTACTTCCATATCTTCATTTCTCGTAAATCTACATACAAGCCTTAGTAGGATATAGAAGAACGTTCCAAAAGAGAGGGGAGTACAAACTTATATATATAACAAATACAAGTACATTACTATAGCATTAACCCAAACCCCGATCTTACTTTTTGATTCATTGGATTATGTTTTAAATAATCATTTAGGTTTAAAATTAATTTTAAGCTTGCATAAACCTATGCTCTGGTATCAACTTATAACATCCCCCGTTCAAAGGCCGAAATTAGCGGCTATAGATGCTGAAGTCATCCATAATTATTAATTCTTGGTGATTAAATGCGATAATGTTAGATACGTTGACATAATAGAAACAAATGGATATGGAAAAAAGATTAAATCAAAAAATAAATTTCTCGTTCCACTTCAAATCGTATTTCAAATTCATTATGCAATCCCAATATGTGAACCACATTCAAAAAATACAATTATTAGAAAATAAGCCATGAGGGACATGTAAAGGTGCCCCTTGGTTGATCAGAGTCTAAATAACGGAAAACAAACAACTTTGCCAATATAACCAAACACAGCAGGACCAAACAAAAAAGAACTCTTAATAGCTACCTTGCTTGTGCACGTATCCGGAAGCGTATTCATATAAATAAGAACCCGAAAACCCTAACTCTCAAACTGCTCAAAATTGAGGACGCGGAATTTTAAGAGGAAAACATAAAATTCAAGTCCGACATAAAGCTTAGTATGAATAATAATCTACCGTCTCGAACCATACGGATATCTATTGGGACCATGTTGTTTAGTGGAACAGGTTTTCCCCTCGCTAGTATCTTGACCAAAATTTATAAGAAAACAACATACTGCACCTGCATCCAAAATGGTAAAACATAACATACTAAAATATCATGATGATATGTGACATGCATATACTTCGGATTTCACATCACCATTCAATTGACTATCTGTCTCAGTTATAGTTTCTAGACTCACTATGAACCTATTAGGTTCTCCAGTAACTTCTCTCATGTCATAGTTTTCATGGGTTGACTATGAACCTATTAATCATTGTCAATGACTTAATCCAGATATAGTTTTCATGAGACCACTAAGGACCTATCGGCCTTTGCCAATAGTACTTTTCGAACATAGTTTTCATGAATTTACTATAAACCTATCTAAACTGACAACTCCTTGATCAGTCTTTGGGCATCATATGTTCTTGTCTACCCGACATCCCAGACGCAACTCTACTCATATATTATCTTAATGCATATTCACTACAAGGTCAACCTAGCTGGTTATTTTGCCTTCAACTCCTTAAAATACAGTTATGGGTTAATTATAAAGCGAATATATTTATAGAAGAAATACACATGATAACTAATCATAACATGATGACACAACCATTCATCATTTAATATCCTTGTATTTATTTTCGAATAGAACATGGTCAGTACTTTTAACTTATTATCTTTATAAGGAAAGGTTCTTCAAAAACTCCAAAGTTAAATGCCATTTCAAAACTCTATCATATTGCCATGGGTTTTCTTTAAAAATTGAGATTGGGTTTCTTGTTTTAAAATATAAGGCTTTTGAAACCTTAGACCTTCTCTTTTGAAACCATTAAAATATGTCCTTCGAAAGTATTCAAACCTTCTTTTAAAACACTTAAATATATGCCTATCGAAAACTCTAAATATCTCTTTTGAAAGCAGTAAAATCTTCCTTTCAAAACCATTGAATCATTGCTTTTGAAAGTATTAAAGCTCATCTTTCAAAACCACTTAGATCAAGTAGGATTTATAGAAGTATAGCATTGAAACCATATGAAAGTACCTCTTTCAAGATCTTTGGGTTTAACCACAAATATAACTTCTAAGTCAAAGTGAACATAAGCAAAAGTAATCCTTTCAAAAGCATTGATCTTCAAATAAAAGAATTTAGGGAATAGATGGCTTCGAAACCACCGTTTCAAAAGCATTAACCTTTAAATAAAAGAATTAGGGGAAAGGATAGCTTCGAAATAAGCTTTCGAAACCATTGCCTTCGAAACCTTTAATATAAATGAAAACAAATACTCCTTCAAAAGCATTAGAAAGTGGCTTCAATATTAATAAAACAAAAGCTTCCCTTTCAAAATCATTGTTAAAAGGCTATAAAGAAAACCAGCAATTAACCCATTCGAAAGGTATGAAGACGGTAGCTAAGTTTCGATTTGGTCCAAAAGTAACCAGCCTTTTGAAAGCTCCTTTTCAAATCCTAAGACGCGACAAATCAATTTAAATCTATTTGCAAAACAAAAGTAAGTGGAAATCCATTCAAAAGATATTTAAAAGTAACTTCAACCCTTTTGAAAGCTTCTTGGAAAAAAATTAAGTGACGTCTCTTTCAAAAGCAAAACAAAGGCAAGTGAGTAGATTCAAAAGCAACTAAGATGGTATCAACCCTGTGACGACCCGAACTCGATGTCCGACAACAACATCAAATTCGTATCGCCGGAGCTTGCAACAACATTAGATGATAAACAGTACAACGGAAAATAAAAGATGATATCACTGATACAACATGAATACAATATCCAATACATCAATTTGATACAATGATAATCATCAACTTCAGAGAATACAATACAAAATACAGCGGAACACGATACAATATGATAAGTCTTCACAGAATCCAATACTGCAACTCTGATCCAAAAGCTCCAAAACTCCAAGCTCGATCCACCATCAAGGTTGCACCAAGATAAGCAAGTCCGTCCGTGGAATCCAAAGACTCCAAAATGATCTAATAGAAAGCTGAAGACTACCAAAACGATATCTACTACCTGACTATCTAGAAAACCAAACTCTAGACTACCCGTGTGGAAAATGGTGGGCACCCAGAGTTTAGAAAGGGAACAATAAACTCCGGGTCAGTCGTGGGACTGGTATGAGCAAACAAAAACATTTGGTTTTTAAAAACAATCAAAAGATTTTAAGTTTTGAAATCCGCAATGCTTTTGGAGAATGAAACTACCATAAGCCCTCCCGGCACACACACAATGCAAGCGCACACATGGGGGAGATTTCTCCTTATGATAGTCAAAGATGCTTACTACGCGAAAATTCTTTTTGATATTATTACTAGTGCATAGTGGAAAACCTTTCGAAAGTAGAATATAAATCCTAGCCAGCATAGGTACCATTATACTATGCCTACTATAGCTGCCATTTTAAATAGCAGGTTCTACAACCAAAACCGTACAAGGCTCGTATTGGGTTGAATGGATTTCCAACAAATGGTCAGGCTAAGGAACTTCCTATTGCCACATGGGAACGCCTCTGGCGGGACGCCCCGAGAACCTACCCGGCTCTCTGCCAAACAAGGCTGGCTACCCCCTTCCCGGGGAATAAAACCTAAGATATGCCACTCCCGGTCCTTTGGGACCTTTAACCGAGGATCCTCTACACCAACAACATCACACAGTAATAGATATATACTACAGTGCCCACATGAGTAAGTATCTGGGCTCCATACCATGATACCACCCTTTTCCAGAAGGAATGGTCATACCCTAGGGGAGCTACCCCTGAAACCTTGCCGCATCTTTCCTGTTTCGACCATTACCGGTTTGTGAGGCTCGATGAGGTTTCGGCCACAAAGCTACGCTTTTTCACAAAGCCATGCTTTGATCACAAATGATCAACAAATGATCATCCATCACACAGCAGCACTTAGCATGCCACACTACCAAATTGGTAGTATATCGCTGATAACCTTCAATTACATAACCTCTGAGCTCGTACGTCTCAGAGAAGGGTGTTAAGCTAAGAGAATAAATTCTCCGCCACCAACAGATATGTATTTGAAAGGAATCGGCTTTATATCTCAAAGTGTAGTGTCAGACACACGACCATACAAGTCTGTTCCGGGCTCAAACAAAACCGAAGGCACTTTCGAAGAAGCCCTTGCAATCCGGGTATCCACAATCCCGATCGGACTTCCCATCACTTAGGGAATCTCTATACCGTAGCTACTCAGTGCAGAGACAATCGATAGGTCATTCTATCGTTCTCGCAAATACCCGGTCTTCACCACCGGTCTTCAAATGCTATCCATACCGACGTATCATTATTCAGAATGGGTTATATGACACAAGGTCCTCTCCCGGCTAAACCGAATAATGAGCGCAAAATTTTAAAAACATATGGATAAAGATTTCAGTTAAGTCACAACTTCAAAGTCAAAACTATTTCAAATGGTTTACACAAATTACCATTTCAAATCTTTAAACAAAAGATTTATTTCACAAAGTTCACCTAATTTCACAAAGATCCATTTACGGATTTCAAAACAATTTCCATTTCGAGTGGATTAATCCATTTAATCTTTAAATCAAAGATTTAACCCATAGCTTTCAAAAAAATCGTTTCTAAAGGTTCATTCATAACTTGGAAAACTGTTTTTCAATTCAAACTTGAAATTCCTATAATACCAATTTGGAAATTCATTTCTTATATGAAAGCTTTTATCATTTGAAAACAAACAGTTTTCATCTTGGAAAACCAAACATTTAAATTATACAAGTTTCTCAAACTTGGGTTAAATTTAATTCTCAAAACAACACTTTTGAAATTGGTTTAAAAAAACCCGTATAAACTTGTATGACCTTTTACTTCATAAATTCTCAAAATAGAATTTAATTTCAAATTTTGAATTCATATTTAAATTGAATTATTAAGTTTCAAAACTTTATTAAGTTATTCAAAATAACTTTTATTTTAGAAATTCTTTTCCAAAAGCTTTTCATTTTAAAACCCGATCCATTTTCAAAATCATTTAGATTTTAAAAATTCAATTTTACAATCTATTTCAAAAATCTGTGACTTAACCAATTTCCACGTGCAATCCATAATTGTGTGTGTATAGTGTAGTCCAAGGGGTTTTACACAATAGTTCACACATCTATCATAAGAATATCGATAAGCGGTATAACTCATAAAGCTTATCTTCATTCACAGCTTCATAGATAAAGTAAATTTATCAATCACAAAGATTTACTAATATGATTAGATGTGGGTTTCGGATAACCAACTAGAATCCGACTCCCTGTCGCATCGAAATCCAAATGTCATTTACGGGTCAAAGGGTATGCATATTCATATAACGGTATATTCATCATAGATATAACAACTTAGCACAAAGCATTTCAAGGCATCACATCACATATCAAATATATCAATCCATCACATAGCATCCAATAGCAATCAAATCACTACGACTAAGATGAAAATTTTGGGTGGTTTTTAAATTTACCAACCACATGATTATTTTCATTAAAAATTCTTAATCAATGATTAAGTTCATCAACTACCATTGATTTAGTTTTTAATCACCTTTATTAATTAAATCATCTCTAAAGTAATTATATAAATTATTTGACCCTTAATTAATTAAATCTAAATTTCTTATTCCTTAATTAACTACTTTAATTAATATACCTTTAATTGTTGACAAATTAACTACTTTCACTAAGCAATCACTATTTTAATTTAATCATTCATAAATTACTTAATTAATTAACTTAAATTACTAATTAATATACTTAAATTAATAAATGCTCAATTTTTTATTAATTTAATCTTAATTATAACTAATAATCCTTTAATTGATTTTCTTAACTATTAATGAATTAATCTTAATCACAAATTATTACTTACTTGATTATCATTAATGATATAAATCAACTTATCTTTAAGTTAAAAAAAATTTGAAATGTTTAACCTTTATTTCTAAATCACTTATAAAGTTTCATTTAAAATAACTTGTTACAAATGTAAATTGTTTTTTTTAAAATCCTTTATTTTAAAAAATTTAATTTATACTTTCTACTAAATAAATAAATCATCATTTTATAAGGAGGAATAGTTTCAGGTTTCATTAAACAAATTCATTAAAGTAAAAAAAAACGGAGTATAAAAATTTCCAGGCAAACCCGAGTATTCCCCCGGGCTAAAACCTAATATACTCGAGTGTCACTTCGAGTTTTTACCAAAATTTACCCGAGCACCCCCTAAATTTTCGAACTTAAATATTTTCTAAGTGTTATACGCTCGCATCAAAAACCACTTCGAGTTGAAACCCGAGCCACCCCTGCCTTTCCCCGAGCTCTCCTTCGAGTCGCGTGATAACACATCGTCTTCCCCAACACATTATCATTGCTAGCTATCCTAGGGACACCGTGCACATGCACAGCTGCCTGAACCACCTCCGGCCAACCTCGCGACCACCCATGAGTCCCCCGTGATCCCATCCACTTGCCTGAATACCCAGAACCCACGATACCATCGTGGTTCAAAATCGAACGTTATTGCAACTTCCTGGAACAACCAGTCACCAGAAAAAGTCCCCGCATCGCCAGTCCCGACCGTCTTACCCCTTGAAACCACCGCCGCACCTCCACAACCCTTCCACGAAGCCACCACCAGAACACGGTGCGACTCGATCAACCGAAGATTTCGCATTTGCCTAAATTAACAGTGTGACCAAAATTAGGTTTAGAAACGCAAATCGACTCGTCGTTGCCACCACCGTGGCCTGACCATCATTCCAATATTTTTCCCAGCAGCGCCGATCTTCCTTCTTCCTCCACGCGAGAGCCCATTCCCCAATACTCCTCCGGCCGCCTGAATTTCATCAAAACCCACACCCAGTTCATCTATGAACTGCTTCTTCACCTTAGCACCTAAAATCATGATGCTTGCCTTAAAATTCATATTACGGTATGAGGATTCAATCTTCATATCTGAATTCGACAATTAAAAATCTTGAATTTTAACTTGTTAAAAAGCTTTGCTTAGTTATACTGGTTTACAAAAGGGTTTACAAATTTTTCCCACTGGAATGAAGTTTAAATCTTGAGTATAGGCTTAACCACTCTATTTGAATGCAGGGTTAATCCATGATCAAATACAAGATTTGGAATTTTTTTTGACCTATGTTTTCAATCCCTGTGTCAAGGCAAAAAAGAATAAGTATTCCAGAAAATAAATTTCCTGACTTGAATTTAATTTCATTGTAATATCGAGATATTAAATCAATATTTCAACTTGTATTTATTTTTAAAATGGTCTTATACTTGTATAAACATCTTTCATTCAGTGATTATAATTTGAATTTGTTTGGGTAGGGTGGTTTGAAATTTTTTTTTTTTTTTTTTTGAACTAATTTTTTTTCAAACCTGTAACATGACAGAGTAAAGCTCTGTACACAAATATATATCATCATACATACATTCACACAGGCATGCAATCAAACCTACCAATCATTTCCCTTTTACTTTAAGCATTAATCAGATTATCCAAGGGTATAGGTAAGTTTGCTCACCCACCTGATATTTGCAACTGCAGATCAACTTTTAAACTTGATTTTTTGTTGCTTGCTTTTAGATTTGTTTTGCTTTTCCCTTTTTCTCAGTTTTTTCTTTGCTTTCCTTTTGATTTCTCTTCCTGTATCTGCTATATCCTTTGCCTTAAATTTGTTTTATGATTTGAAGCCTGTTCTTCTGTTTTCTTTTTCTTGTTGCCCTGCTTTTGAATCTTCTGCCTCCAGGCTTTGATACTTGTTTCAGTTGTAAACTGAAGCTCCTTTTTTTTTCTTCTTCCAGGTTTGAAGTTTTGGTTTGCAAGCTTGATCCTTCCAGGTTTCTTTTTTTTCTTCAGATTTTTCTTTTCTTTGAAGAGGTTGGATTTTCGAATTTGAGTTTGAAGATGATTTTCCTTCTTCTTTTAATTACTAACTTCTCATTTCAGATTTTTGGGAAGCTAAATGGTCTGCTACTTTTTTTTTCTTTTTGTTTTATTTTATATTTTTTTTTTCAAAAGTTAATGCCACTTGTAACTTTATTTCTATGCATGTTGTACACTTGTAGTTGGTAGGGAAATTTATGTTTGAATCCCTTGACTCAATTTGTTTTGTAAACTTTAGTTTTAAACCTTCATGTAGTTATGTTTTCATATAAGCATATGTTTACATTTTGTAAAATGTTTATGTTTTTTTTTTGTTTTGTATTTGTTTATATCCTCTTTTATATTTATATTTTACACAAATAAAATCCCTATTGTTTTTCACATTCAAACTTAAGTTTACCTCACTATTTCTATATACAACTATTTTATACATTTTATATTCATGCATTTTTTTTTATCATTTTTTTCGTACAATTTTTTTTTAAAAGAAAAGAATGTTTTAAATAATTTGATTACATACTAACAAATAATTACTTTTATTTGTATAGGTGAATTTTACATAAAATAATATTTTAAAAATGAGTACATTAATTTTTTATTAATCTCGACTTCCAAATATATGTAATATATTTAAAATTTAGAAACAACCTTTGTTAATTTAAAGCTTTTAATTCTATTTTATTTTTAATACATTTTATTTTTGAAAACCAATATTTGTTGATAAATTACTTATTCTTATATTCCAAATCAATTTACTATTTATCTTTAAATCAATATTCTCTTATTCTTCTTTTTTAAATCCAAATTTTCTTTTTATTTATAAAATTACTTATCTCTAAATTTAAACCAAATTCTACTTATAATATGAAATTTTAAATTTATTCAAGAAATTTCCTAATTAATTCATGAATAAATTCACAATTTATTTTCAAAATTAAATTAATTTCCATATTAATCATAGTTAATTTTCAGGAATGTTACAAACCCCTTCGAAAGCAAGCTTTTGACACCATCCCCTTTCGCTTTTCTCCAACGCATTATATATCAAATATCTGATGTCATGTGCATTAGTTTTGAATGAGTTCGAAAGGCAATCTGGGATGATTTCGAAAATGGCAAATGAAAGTGGCAAGTTTGTAATTCAAAGTAAAAATTATTTTATACCTTTAAAATAAATCCCTTTATACCTAACTTGCCTTATTTGTCAATATATGATTGGTTGCCAAATCCTTTACCAATATATTTTCTAAAAGGCTGTCGAATTCATCAAATAAGAAATAAAAACATTTTAGCAATGAAGCCTTTGCCTTAATAAACAATTAAGACATTTAATTCCTCAAACTTAATAATTTAATTTCCATAGTAAATCACATAGGGAAAATCTCCAAAAATCATACTAATTCACTTTTAATATTTTTTCTAACATATATAAATTTCGGACCCAAATACTTCATGTAATTGCCGAAATATATTTTAAACCAAAATTATCCATTTCTTCCATTCAAACTTCATAATAAACTATCCATAGCTTGGATAATTATGGAAATTTAATCTATCTTCAAAATAATGTTTTACATAACATATTAAATCCTTATGGCATTCGAAACCCATTTTATATGATTTTAACCTTAAAATCAAATCAAATCTTATGCAAACATACTTGTTTATATCAAACATGGCAAATAAATAAAGCATATCATCATTCAAATCATCCAAATGGTTTTTAAAATTTAGACCTGAAATCAAAATGTTCTTTAAGACATAAATGAGATGATTTTGATTATTATTCACCATATTTGGATAAGGAACTTATGTTTGATCTTGCTTAATTCTTTCTTGCTTGAATCCTTAGCTTTTAGTTGATTTTAATTCTCTTTTCTCCTAGGGTTGTAGCTAGCCTCAAAGCTCCTTTGTTTTTTTTATGAATGTGTGTCATGAGAATGAGGTGAGGGTTTAAGGATTATGGGGTTATATGCGGCCATTCCCATAATACCCTTCCCGTGTTCTCTTAACTTATAAAACCATTTTATAAACTAATCCTTATAATTTCATTTAACTAAGGCATGCCCTCTATTTAATTTGCAAATATCAATCCCCTTATCATTCCAGTCTCTATATTTCTCTATTTAATTTATCTAACCAAATCTCCTTAATAATGTTATTTTAAATTAGGGGTGTTACAACAACCTAAATGAACGGTGAGTGGGATCGAACTAATGCAATGTGGCATGGAAAGTATGGTGTGCCTAGTACCAAAATAAGTTGCAACAAGTGTACATAAAAGGTTGGCGTGCTTAAGTGCCATAAACTAGGGTTGGAGTTGCATATTTCTCAAGCTCAACATCAGTCTCTTGTAGTCAATAGGAATTACAGGTTTACAGGTAACCGATTACTTCTGCCTATCAGGAATTATTCAGTTGGGTTATGCAACACCATAGTTGTTTGTTAGTTTATTTGACGGGGCTAGTTAACCCATACAAAGGTTCCTTGGTGGTGCGTGGAGCCTAAAATCCATGATAAGAAGCAGACAAGGGTACATAAAAGGCTAACATATGTGATGTAAAATCCTTAAAGCCCATTAGGACTTATGTACAAGAGGTCATCGATTAAAGGTCAACAACATGCATGGTAGGATTTCCCTTGATGATACGATGGTGATGGATCTTTCGTGGAGATAAGCGATTCATCCTAGTGTGGATAGTATCTAGGTCCACTAGTGGACTTGTAGTGTGTGTGTGTATATAGACATAGATCTGCCTAATGTGGATGGGTACGGTTCATATGTAACAATGAGTAGTAGCAACTAATATTAAAATCTAACATAAATGATGCAGAACGATCTACGAAATTAGTAAGGTTGAAGTGTTCAAAGTCTTTAGGTCGTTTGGGAAAGACCACAATCTTAAGTCATTCAGGAATTTTAATTCGTTTCCGACTTAACAGAAAATGGTCACGACCTAAGTTGTCACGAGATAAGGAAATACGAGTTAACAAAGCTTTAAGTCGAATGGAGGAATCTTCATTTTTAGGTCTTAAGTCGTTCACGAGTCAAGCAGGAGAGGAAGGCCTAAGGTCGCGGGAGGAAGCTTCGGGTCTGAGTCGTTCAGAGGGATTTAGGTCGGCAACGACCTAAGAAAGAAGATTTAAGTCGGTTGCGACCAAACGGGATATAGCTGAAGCGATAAGTCGTGTGAAGAGTTATGCCGTAAGTCGTTCAAGTGTTGAGTCGGCCGAAGACGTGTGGTTGTTGAGTCGCCATTCTGTTATGTCGTTTGTAAGTTGAGTCGTGTAAGGTCACATATGTGCTGTAAATAAGTGTTGAGTCGAATGTCGTGTGCTTCCTTAAGTCGTGTGTCGGGAGTAAATAAGTGTTGAGTCGTATGTCGTGTGCTTCCTTAAGTCGTGTGTCGGGAGGACTTGTGTTGTACTGTTTTAAGTCGTTGTAAGAAGTACGTCGCTGAACGCTTAGGTTGCGCGTGACCTTAGTTGAGTCGTAAGTCGTGAGTCGGGGAGTGTGAAGTCGGCAACGATTTAAGGATCAGGGTCAAAACTCTATAAATAGCGAGTGTGTTGTACATTTTTTAGTGGTTGATTTTTGAATAAAATTTCTTGTTGATTGCTGTGTGCTTTCATCTTAAATTGATAGTTGAGTGTAATCTCCTATCTCCACTTTCGGTTATTCGAGTGCGCTCGAATCAATGATTTTTGAAGCCGATTCACGGAGTCAAGTGCGCTTGATCAACGCTTGAAGAATTGAAGATCTTCTCTCACGGTATCATGCACGATCAACGTGTCGAAGATAGCTAGAATTCGGTATCTTTGTGATCAATGAATTTGGGCATTTCAGTATCTTCAATCCACCAATTGCTACATTTCATCGATTTCATCGTTTTCGTAATATCCGCTGCGTCAGTTTTTTGGTATCGGAGCTGGACTTAGCGAATCATAGCTAAGCCAAAACTTGGAGCTAGTTTTTGAAGTTAAAGTTTGAAGTTGTTGTTCATCGTGTTCATCTTGAAGTTGCAACGAGTTTGAAGACTTTGATCCATTTCATTTTGGATCAAACTTGGAAGAGTGTTTGAGTTTCGTCGCAAGATCATTTGCGCGCCAAAGTTGAAGGAGAAGTACTTGGAGCCGTGTGTGCTTTGTTGAGCCGAGCCGACCTAACCATAGGTCGTTACCTATTGCCGAGCTAAGGTGATAAGTCGCAAGGCTTATTCGAGCTAAGTGAGGCCAAGTCAAGTTGCAAGTGAGTCGAGCTTGTTTGCTTTGTGTTGAAGTTTTGTGTTCGATTTGTTAAAGTATTTGAGAAGTTTTGAAGTGTTTGTGAAGAGTTTCCAATCATGCCGCCAAGGAGAGCTAATCGTCATCAAAACGTTGAAGCTTTGTATAGAAGAGAAGAAGCCGAGCTTATGGAGCAACGTATTAATGAGAAATTTGATGAAGGCATTGGAAAATTAGAGAAGTTGATGAATGACTTGAATCAAACTCAAAGGAGGAGATCACCAAACTCGGACCATGGAGGAAACCGAGTTTCACCATCGGTTACGGAAGCGAGAAGGGTATCACCACAATCTTTTAGAGAAAGAAGGGAAACATCAATTTCTTCAAGGAGAGATCACCATGACCATGGAGATGAAGAGAGACATAGCAGAAGAGACATGCGTGATCAAAGGGATGTTGATGGTCGAGATCGATGTAGGCGTACTTTTGTTTTTTATGAAGAGGGTGATAGAGCTAGCGTTCATTATCGAGATCGAGGCCCAGTTCGAAATTCATATAGAGATGTGGATGATGATCGTCGATGGGAATCGGGTATGAAGATGGAGATTCCGGAGTTTAAGTGTGGGTTGGTAGCTGAAGAGTTCTTAGATTGGTCGTCAAATGTGGAGGAAATCTTTGATTTCAAGGAGGTTCCGGAGAATCGAATGGTGAAGTTAGTTGCTACAAGGCTGAGGGGGAGAGCTTTGGCGTGGTGGCAGCAAACTAAACTTACACGGGAGAGAATGGGAAAGTCAAAGATTGAATCATGGGATAAGATGAAGAAGTTGATGAAGGCTACATTCTTACCTTATAACTATCAATCACTAATGTACCGGAGATTGCAGAATCTAAGGCAAGGGACGATGTCAGTTAATGATTATGCAGATGAATTTTACCAACTCATTGCCAGAAATGATATTATGGAGACAGAAGAACAACTGACTGCTAGATTTGTTGGAGGGTTACGAATGCAGATCCAAGATATGGTTAATATGTTCGATCCAAGATCTGTTGCAGAAGCACATCAGAAAGCATTGGCTTGGGAGAAGCAAGGAAGGCGTGGAAGTGGTGTGTTTACAAACTCCAACAATCAAGTGAAGGGTGTTAGTGGAAGTTCTAATGTTCCTAAACCTGTTAGTAAGCCAGTGGTGAAGGAGGCTGAGAAGGCAAAGGTTAGCAGTGGTTTCAAATGTTATAATTCTCAGGAGTTGGGTCACAAAAGCAATGAATGTCCGAAGCCGAAGAAGAGAGCAATGGTTGCTGAGATTGAAGAAGAGGATGAAGAGGCAGAATGTTCAAATGCACCTTATGTTGAGGAGGAAGAAGAATTGTCTGGGGATGAAGGTTGTAATCTTATGATGAGGAGGTCATGTCTTACACCAAAGCAAGAAGAGGATTCTAGTTGGTTGAGAGGCAATATTTTTCAGTCGACATGCACTATTCTAGGAAAAGTTTGCAAGTTCGTTATTGATGTTGGAAGCTGTGATAATATTATCTCTACTGAAGCAGTAAGGAAGTTGAACTTGAAAACTGAGAAGCATCCTAAACCGTACAAGCTAGCATGGTTGAGGAAGGGTGGTGAAGTGAAGGTGTGTCGAAGAGCTTGTGTGAAATTTTCTATTGGAAAGAAGTACAAAGATGAAATTTGGTGTGACGTTGTAGACATGGATGTGTGTCATCTGTTGTTGGGCAGACCATGGCGGTTTGATAGAGCAGTGCAACATGATGGTCGTGCTAATAGCTATAGTTTCATGTTCGAAGGTACTAAAATCACTTTAGTTCCCAAGAAACATCAACAGAAGGAAAGCAAGCTAGAGGAGATCGAAGAACTGAAAACTTTGCTATCTTTGAAGGAGTTTGTCAAGGAGGTTGAAGAGGAGCCTGAAGTCTTTTTGTTGATTGGGCGAGAGTGTAGTGAAGAGGTTGAAATTCCAGAAGAAGCAAAACCAGTTTGGAAAGAATTTGAAGATGTATTTCCAGAAGAGTTACCTAAGGAGTTACCGCCACTGAGAGACATTCAACATCAAATCGATCTTGTTCCAAGATCAGTATTACCGCATAGACCGCATTATCGAATGAGTCCGAAGGAACATGAGAAGTTATGAAGGCAGGTGGAAGAGTTGCTTGAGCAGGGACGTGTTCAGGAAAGCTTGAGTCCTTGTGCAGTACCAGCATTGTTGGTGCCAAAGAAGGATGGAACATGGAGAATGTGTACCGATAGTAGAGCTTTGAATAAGATTACTGTTCGCTATAGATTTCCTATGCCAAGGTTGGATGACTTGCTAGATCAGTTGAGTGGGGCAACTATCTTTTCGAAGATTGATTTGAAGAGCGGTTATCATCAAATTCAAATTAGACCAGGAGACGAATGGAAGACCGCATTCAAGACAAGGGAAGGATTGTATGAATGGTTGGTTATGCCGTTTGGTCTATCGAATGCACCGAGTACATTTATGAGGGTGATGAATCAAATTTTCAGACCGTACATTGAAAAGTTTGTTGTTGTTTACTTTGATGATATTCTGATTTATAGTGCGAGCATAGAGGAGCATGTAGAGCATTTGAGAAAGGTGTTGATTATTCTTCATGAGGAACAATTTTATGCAGCAACGAAGAAATGTGTGTTCATGACTCGAAGTGTGTTATTTTTGGGATATGTTGTGTCAGGAGAAGGTATACAGGTGGATCAGAGTAAAGTTGAAGCTATTAGAAATTGGCCACGGCCGAGAACTATCATTGAAGTTAGAAGTTTTCATGGATTGGCATCATTCTACCGAATGTTCATTCCACATTTCAGTAGCGTGATGGCACCAGTCACTGATTGTATGAAAGGGAAGCAGTTTTCTTGGTCAGAGGAAGCGGGGGGTGCTTTTGAACGAATCAAAGAACTTTTGACGACAGCACCGATTCTTGTTTTACCAGATTTTCAGTTGTTGTTTGAATTGCATACTGATGCATCGAAGGTGGGAATTGGTGGAGTTTTGAGTCAGAAAGGAAGACCAGTTGCATATTTCAGTGAGAAGTTATCAGGGGAAAAGATGAGATATAGTACATACGATGTTGAGTTTTACGCAATTGTTCAGGCTGTTAAGCACTGGAGACATTATCTATTTCAGAAAGAGTTTGTTCTTTACACTGATCATGAGGCGTTGAAGCATTTGCAAGGACAGGATAAGATTTCTGCGAGACATGCATCATGGATTGCCTATTTACAGCAGTTTACTTTTGTTGTGAAGCACAAATCTGGGGTAACAAATCGTGTAGCTGATGCTTTGAGTAGGAGGAGTCATTTATTGACAACGTTGAAGGTTGAAGTAACGGGGTTTGAATTGTTGCCAGAATTGTTTGAGGAGGATCCTTACTTTGCAAAGTTCGTTCAGAAAGTTAAGGATGGGGATACTGATGAATTTATGTTGGTTGATGGATTTTTGTTTAAAGGAAAACGATTATGTATTCCAGATAGCAGTTTGAGAATGAAGATTATCAAAGAATTGCACGAGGAAGGACATGTGGGCCGTGATCGTACATTGCATTTGATTTCCCAATCTTACTTTTGGCCGTCGATGAGGAAAGAGGTTGAAAGGTTTGTGGAGAGATGTCATATATGTCAGGTTTCGAAGGGAACAATGACAAATGCAGGATTGTATATGCCGTTACCTGTACCGACTAAACCATGGGTTGATATCAGTATGGATTTCGTTTTGGGTTTTCCTAGAACTCAAAGGGGGAATGATTCTATATTTGTTGTGGTAGACAGATTTTTGAAGATGGCACATTTTATTGCCTGCAAGAAGACAGCGGATGCAGTTCGAGTGGCACAATTATTCTTTAAGGAGGTGTATCGATTGCATGGTTTACCAGAATCTATTGTTTGTGATCGGGATACTAGATTTTTAAGCCAATTTTGGTTAAGCTTGTGGAAGATGGTGGGAATGAAATTGAACTTTAGCAGCGCTTATCATCCGCAAACGGATGGACAGACCGAAGTTGTTGACCGATCATTGGGGAATTTATTGCGATGTCTTGTGAAGGACAATCTGAAGAGTTGGGACATGAAGTTATGCCAAGCCGAGTTTGCACATAATCATTCAGTGAATCGTAGTACAGGTTTCAGTCCATTTCAGATTGTATATTCAAATCTACCCAGGGGACCGTTGGATTTAGCAGTAGTGCCACAACCGAAGGGGACGGTTAAACGAGCTGTAGACTTTGTTGATGGCTTGACTGAATGTCATAAAATCGTTCGGGAACGGTTGGAGAAAGCAAACGAGAAGTATAAATGATCTACAGATTTGAAGCGACGAAATGTTGAATTTAATGAAGGAGATATGGTATATGCTGTGTTAACAAAGGATCGTTTTCCAGTAGGCGTTTATAACAAGCTGAAAGCCAGGAAAATTGGCCCTGTAGAAGTTGTGAAACAGATCAATGAAAATGCTTACAGGTTGAAGCTGCCGGAGGATGTGTATACGTCTGACGTGTTCAACGTTAAACATTTAATTCCGTATCATGGAAATGAATTTATTGTGGAAAGAGAAAGTGAAAATTCGAGGACGAATTCCTGTCAACCGGGGGAGGATGATGTAGGACGATCTACGAAATTAGTAAGGTTGAAGTGTTCAAAGTCTTTAGGTCGTTTGGGAAAGACCACAATCTTAAGTCATTCAGGAATTTTAAGTCATTTCCGACTTAACAGAAAATGGTCACGACCTAAGTTGTCACGAGATAAGGAACTACGAGTTAACAAAGCTTTAAGTCGAATGGAGGAAGCTTCAGTTTTAGGTCTTAAGCCGTTCATGAGTCAAGCAGGTGAGGAAGGCCTAAGGTCGCGGGAGGAAGCTTCGGGTCTGAGTCGTTCAAAGGGATTTAGGTCGGCAACGACCTAAGAAAGAAGATTTAAGTCGGTTGTGACCTAACGGGATATAGCTGAAGCGATAAGTCGTGTGAAGAGTTATGCCGTAAGTCGTTCAAGTGTTGAGTCGGCCGAAGACGTGTGGTTGTTGAGTCGCCATTCTGTTATGTCGTTTGTAAGTTGAGTCGTGTAAGGTCACATATGTGCTGTAAATAAGTGTTGAGTCGTATGTCGTGTGCTTCCTTAAGTCGTGTGTCGGGAGTAAATAAGTGTTGAATCGTATGTCGTGTGCTTCCTTAAGTCGTGTGTCGGGAGGACTTGTGTTGTACTGTTTTAAGTCGTTGTAATAAGTACGTCGCTGAACGCTTAGGTTGCGCGCGACCTTAGTTGAGTCGTAAGTCGTGAGTCGGGGAGTGTTAAGTCGGCAACGACTTAAGGATCAGGGTCAAAACTCTATAAATAGCGAGTGTGTTGTACATTTTTTAGTGGTTGATTTTTGAATAAAATTTCTTGTTGATTGCTGTGTGCTTTCATCTTAAATTGATAGTTGAGTGTAATCACCTATCTCCACTTTCGGTTATTCGAGTGCGCTCGAATCAACGATTGTTGAAGCCGATTCGCGGAATCAAGTGCGCTTGATCAACGATTGAAGAATTGAAGATCTTCTCTCACGGTATCGTGCGCGATCAACGTGTCGAAGATAGCTAGAATTCGGTATCTTTGTGATCAACAAATTTAGGCATTTCAGTATCTTCAATCCACCGATTGCTACATTTCATCGATTTCATCGTTTTCGTAATATCCGTCGCGTCAATAAATTAAATAGTGAATAATTGGCATAAAGCTAGTGTTAAGTAAAAGATGTTTAATTTAATAGTCACCACACCGTTATTATGACCCTCTCATCATTACAACCCATAGGATTTATTGGGGTAATTACTAGTGTTTGATTTGAAGTATTTAATCGGCCTGAGGCTCTTGACATTTAGAATGTCGACTTTTGGTCAGTAATTATACTGATATATTATATGTTCTTATTTTCGTTGTGAGTTATTACTATTAGTGCTCTCATATACTTTCACTTTTGTAGGATACCAAACCAACGAACCATATTTTAATGGATGTGGGTTCTCGGGTTAATGAAAATCTAGGCCCACTAAAGTGCAGGTTAATACAAGGATTGTGCATAAACACTCCATTTTAGAATGATTAACAAGACAAGAGTGCAAACCCCTAAATGAGTTCTTCTTTACTTATGGAGAAATATGGATTAAACGATCAAAAAAGAGCTTTCGGTAAAAGTCGGTTATAGAAAAAAAAAAGTCGAAAGTTTATCTAGACAAAAAGAAAAGATGGGAGTTCCAAACATAGAAACTTTCCCTCTAACGAATTCCTATACCCGAAAATTTATTTGACATAAGACAAAATTACGTATCCCTCAACAAGTATGACAAATGATCTATAGTCCAACCATGGGGTAGATGGTGTTCATACCACAAGTAAAACGGCCACAGTATAGAGGAGCGCAAATTCCTCGAGATTTTATCAACAAACTTGTCAAAGATGGAAAGCTTGATGAGTTCTTGAGGACTGATAATATGCATGGAGGCAAACCTTCGAACAAAATTGAAATCACACAACAACTAGCTCAAATGCGAAGATTATTGCTGGCACCATGAAACTTTATAAATGTGATTTAGGGTAGCTTACATATGATTTTATCGAACAACATCCTTCTTAAAGGATAATTTGACAATGACAAAGGAAGTAAAGAAACTATGTTCGAGACATGTAGATTTGAGAAAAGAAGAAAACTTGAATCGAGGATTACTTTAAGGGACTTTGTTGAGCAGGGTGTCTACCGCACTCATACTGACCCCTAATAATCACAGTTAATATTGGACTTTTGGACATCTTAAAATCATTGTAGATACTTAGGCTACCATGAATATCATCTTTAAGCATGCCCTAAAAAAATAGGTTTGTGTGAAAGCACACTCAAACCAAGTCAAACACCTGTTTCTGGCTTCAATGGAAAATCAAAATTATATTTATGGATGTGGACGTACCTTTAGATTACAATGCCTTCTTTATGAGGCCAGCTTTGGATGCAACCAATGGGTATATCTCAACATGATATCCATTACTTAAGTTCCTCGTTGAAAAGGCGAGGAGAGTGTGAGCGGAGACCAATGGGTCATAAGACAGTTGTATCAGGCTACTTTAAGTATAATTAATAAAGGGAAAAATTAGCTCATCCGAGTGCTGTAATGTAAAAAGGAATTATTATTTCTTCCAAGAAAAGGAAAAAAATCTAAAAGAAAAATTATCAACACTAAATCCGAAGTGGTAAGATATAATCGAAGTTTTTAAGAATTCCACCAAATCAAAAGAACATAACCATATGAAATATGTTTCAGGTATTATGTGGTCAAAAGCAACTTGACAAAGTACAACTAAACCAATGCAACAAGTCAACGGTCGAAAAAGGAAGTTAGTTCTTAAAGTGAAAGATGTTTTTGAAGAAAGAGATAGTATTGAATTAGAATTGTATCTAAGAATCGAACTGATAAATGAACAGCCATTGAAACTTTCAAAGAAATTTGCATTAGCTCAAAGGACAAATTTAACAGTATTATGAATGGGACTATACTTCATCCATCAGTCCGGGAGGAACTGATAGACTTTTTTCAACATAATTTGGACAATTTGCTTGGTCCTATGATGCGGTAGTGGAAATAGACCCTTTAGTCACGTGTCATTATTTTAAATATCAATCTTAAATATACTCCCATGAAGCATAAGGGACGACCTTTCGATAAAGTCATATATTCTACATTATAAGAAGAAGTGAAGAAGTTGTTAAAGAATAACTTCATAAGAGATATCCACTATCCAAAGTTGATCACTAATCCGGTATTAGTAAAAAAAACTAAATAGTAATAGAGAACCAGCATGGACCTCACAGTTCTGAACAAAGCTTGTCCAAATGATTGCTTTCCTTCGCTAAGAATAGATCATTTAATCGACATCACTAGTAGACATCGGTTACTATCTTTGATGGATGCTTATTCTGGCTATAACCAAATCCATATGTCCAAACTAAATGAAGAGCACACTGGTTTTGTTACCATCATAGGACTATTATGTTATAAGGATACACCCTTCAATCTCAAGAACGCTGTGGAAACTAATCAAAGGCTCAACCAAATGTTCTTAAAACAAGTAGGCTGAAACATAGAGGTCTACGTTGATGGCATGTAAGTGAAATCACAATAATATAAAACCCACATTTCAGACATAGCCGAGATTTTTGAGGTCTTTCAGAAAAAAACATATGAAGCTAAACCATTATAAATGTTCTGTGGAATTCAATTCATAAAACTCCTAGGCTTTATGGTTAGCGCAGGAGGGATAGAAATCAATCTTGATCAAATCAAAGGAAACAATCGAAAAGAAAGCGCTAACAAATAGCAAGGAACTTATGAGCTTAAACAGGAAGATCGTAGCCCTAAATCGGTTCATAAGTCGATCGACCGATAAGTGCATTCCTTTCTTCGGCTTACACAAAAAGCATTTTACCTTTGAATGGACTGTCGAGTTTTAAAAAGATTTTAAGGATTTACTAAAAGATATCAGTACACATCCAATACTATCAAATTGACATACGGAGGAGATCTCTTTCTTTATTTAGTGGCTTAGGAAGACTTAAGCTCAGCATTAGTCCGAGAGGATAATGGCGTCCGACGACATGTATATTACATAAGTAAAAGACTGATCCCAATTGAACAATACTATCTAGCCATCATAAAAACTAGCCACATATTTAATCTTCGAACCTAGAAGACTTCGGCCTTACTTCCATGCCTACCATATCAAGATTTTAGCAGGTCAGCCTTTATGGATAGTGTTCAGCAAACCCAGAACTTTGGAAAGATCAATCAAATAGCCTAAAGAACTTAGACAAAATAACATTTTGATTCCGCCCAGAACTATTATTAAGGGACAAATACAAGCTAATTTTATTTCTGAATGTATAAGTTTTGATGCTGAAGCCACAAACGACTACAAAGCCAAACAACCCTCTTAGCAACTCTATGTGGATAAAGCCTCGGATGAGCAAAGGGTAAGGGAGGGCTATGTGTTAATCACCCTAGACAACCATGAAATTTACCGTGCCATCAAACTTACCTTCTCGACAACAAATAATATAGCAAATCATTAATAGTAGGGATAAAGATGACAATCTCCATTAATATTTTAGATCAAAATATATAGTGATCTCAACTAATCGTCAACCATACATCAATTATCAACTCAAGATTCAAGATCCTTTTTATACGAAAAGTAGGTGAAGTAACTATTTGAAGCTTTCAAAATCTATCAAATTGAAAGCACTGGCAAGACCAAAATAGAAGGGCTAATGCTTTAGCCAAATATGCGAGTTCTCGAGATGTAAAAGAGTGTAAATTCATTCCAACCGAAGTTCTTCAAAAGCATGGCGTACAAATGCCGAAGAAATTTTTAGTTATTACTCGAGCTCAGGTGGCCTGAATCGATGCCTCACAATGAACAAATATTATGGAAAATTGGATGATCCCATATATCTGATATCTAGCAAAAAATGCTTTGCCTTCTGATATTGCCGAAGCAAGGTGAATAAAGTACAAATCTTCTAACTTTGTCTTCATTGATGGAGTGTTCTACCAAAGTGGTTATGCAACCCCATATCCATGATGTGTAACTAAGACGGTGGTTGCTATTGAGCTTATTGGCCATCTTCTCACTGGTAAAGGCGGAGAAAGACTTATGATAGTTGCTATTGGTTACTTCACAAAATGAGTTGAAGCTAATCCCCTATCGACAATGATAATGCATCAAGTCATTAAATTTATTATTGAAATCATTGTGATGAGATAGGGTCATACATACAAAATCACAACCAATAACTGCAGATAATTTGAAAGTTGAGAGGTTACCGAATATTGCCAAGATAATGGCATAACCAAATAATTTCCTCAACGTCTTACCCATTGGCTAACTATGCCATAGAAGCAGCCTATAAAACAATTACATCATCTCTAAAGAAGCGCTTAAATCGAACCAAAGGCATTGGACAAAAGAACTAACATTTGTATCATAGGCTATATAACAAGTTCAGAAACACTAACCTGCCATACCTCGTCCTCTCTTTAGTTTATGGTTACGAAGCCATGCTTCTGGTAGAACTTAGAATAGCCTCTCACCAAATACTTTTGTTATCCGAGCTTTTATCCCAGAAGGATCCAACAGAAAACAGAACAAACCTATGACATCAGAATGGCTTAGAACTTAACCAGAAAGGCTAAGGTAAGGAGTTAAAGAAGCTATATTACTAAAGCAATGACTGAGATTGACTAAACGAAGAGACTAGCATTCTTTCAGCTCAATCAATAGTTGAGTGCAAATAGCTAGTAGATCGTCATCAAAACGGAGCAACGTGCAACAAGACTACGCATACAACAACATAGAAGCATCCCAAACCTCAGATTTCAAAAATAGGTTAAGTGCTTGGATTGCGAGCGATCCATACCATATGGATTGCTAGTGATCCATGCAAGATAGTGGATTGCTAAGACACATAGGAGGGGAAGAAGACTATAAGATAGGAATGAAAAAATACCAAGTGTATGGATCACTAGCGATCCATACACGATGGATTGCTAGCGATCCATATTGAACTTTTGAATGGAGGCGGCTTGATGTGTTTGAATGATGGAGAAAGCACCTAAGTGGTTAATTCGAGCGAGCTAATTCTATGGATCGCTTGACATGTATAGACCATGGATCGCTAGCGATCCATAGTTTTGGCTTGGATTACAAGCCAAACCCACCTAGGTCATTTGGTACCTACCTGCGAATAGTTGATGAAGTGGCCTAGCCTTGAAACTCTCTGATCCTATAAACAACATTCCACCCATAATATAAACATGATATGCTCTAGATTGGCTGTTGACGATCTACTGGAAACTTTATTCTCTCTCTTTCTCCCTTATAACAATCACCAAAATAATTCACTATGATTGTCTGGTGGATTCCAGTCCTGGGGATTTGATCTAGCTAAGGATAATCAAAAACCTTGTAAACAAAAACTACTTGTTAACAACAATCAGTCTATAATGAAATTATAAAGTGGACGTAGGCTTCATTAATGGCGAACCATTATAAAAATTCCTTGTCTTCTTTCTTTTACTGTTCTTTTCTATATCTGTTATCTATAATATTTCTTTGTCAAAACAAGGATGTTTCTTTCAAACTCAAACCGAGGCGCTGATCCATTTTTTGGGTTAACATTTTGGTGCTTTCCTTGAGAAATCAACCTCAAGATCCTGATCTAGCTATCTACTTTGGATCCCATAGGTCCAGAAGTTAGATCCTTAATTTTTACTTAAAGAATTCACTATTTGGAATCAATGGCCCCTGAAAGAAGAAGAAGAACAGCCTCTGGAAAGTTGTAACGACCCTCACTCGACCTTCGAAAATGGGTACCGAATACGACACTCGTATCCAAATGCCGGAGATCCAAACGTCAAATCTTGTTCGCCGAAGCTTATAACACGTTAAGTATAACAACACAGCGGAAGAAAAGAAATGAATATTATATACAACATTTGATACAATATTTGGATACAATGATGATACAATAGAATGATACAATAGATATCAATACTATCAGAGATACACGAAATAGCAGCGGAAAGATAATGTCTTCAATGCCAACTCCAAGAACTCCATCTCCAATCCAAAGCTAGCGAGAACTCCCATCAAGTTGCATAAAGCTAAGCAAGGTCAGTCGTGAATGCTGAAGTGTAGAAATTGCGATCCATAAATCCAAAGGGCTTCGAAGGCTATCGATCAATTCCTACTATTCGATTATCGGAAAAACCCAACTCTAGACTGCCATTTCTTTACTTTTTAAAAAAAAGTTGCCCTGTAACATTCCTAGATTTTAGCTAAAAATAATTTGATAATTGATTTAATATTTAAGATTAAATTTTGGAAAAACTAGTAATCATATTTAATTCTGGATATAATTGTGAATTTATTTAGAATTTTATTGGCATTTGAAATATAAAAATAAAATTGAATTCATCAGATTTAATAAGATATATGTTCATTTAGTTATACAAATGAATTATAATTGGGAAATTAGATTTTGGAATTTAAAAAATATATTAACAATGAATATTGTTAATTTGAAAATACTAAAATGAATATCTTGAAAACAAATTGGATTTATTTTGGAATAAATATGAAGATTCCATAATAAATTAAAAGTACGTGTTTATAAAATAGTATTTTGGATTAGAATTAAATTGTAAACATTTTGAAAATAAATATAGTTGCATATGTTAATCCGTGAGATGATGCTTTTGATGACAACAACCTTAGAATAGATTATAAAATATAAATACTAACATTATAAGTTTAGATATATGTATATGCGGGTTTTAACCATGCAGGTACCAAGAATGAAGACTGTACAGCATAGAGATTCAAGATATCAAGATTGAAGACCCATGAGTATCAAGAATATCAAGAGTTCAAGAATTTAAGTAATTTATTCTTTAATTAGAAATTTTGTTAAAATTCATAGAAAAGCACTGGCATCTTAAAATCCAATTTATTCATGGAATGGAATCCACTTCGAGCCTGTTAAAGGGATGGAACCCTAAATAGGATGGAACCAACGAAAAATCTAGTGGAACATTATTTTGTATCCGCTAACTTTTTATTCAAAATGATTTTTCAAAATTATATCCTATTTTCAAAATGTTTACAAAACCTTCCTTTTAAAAGCATCAAAACCCTTTGTCCTGATGTTAAATAATTTAGCCTCAAAATTATCTTTAATTTCAAAGTCAAAATTACTCCTGATTTTAAACTATCTTTTAAAATAATATATTTAACTTTTAAATATTTATACTTAAGATTTAAATATAAAATTATAGTTAAATTTTTTTTATATATATATATATATATATTATTCTCTATATTTACTTATGAATTTTAACTATAGTCAAGTATATTAGAAAAGTTTAAAATAGTTTTAATATAAGATAAAGGTTATTTTCAAAGAAAATCAAATCATCAAAAATTGCTTTGGGATGTCGACATGCCTATGGTGACCATGACGACATGGTATCAGTTGAGTTCAAAATTTAAATTTCAAAAGAAGTGTCTATTCGCCATAACTCTTCATGAATGGACATGGCTGTTGTTCTTCTATTAATAAGGGTTAGTTTCAACGAATTTTATATCAGATTTTCTAATTTTTCACTCCTGTTCTTCTTCCACATTTCTTAATACATACTCTTACCATTACTCTGCCGAAATCGAAATTGAATCATACTCAATTACTTCTAGTTTGATTCTCTATCACTATCTCAACAAGGTTCTCAGTGCTATTCAGAGTTATAGAATTCTTTATAATCTATTAAGCAAGAAAAGGTGTGATTATGGCCTTGAAAATCGATCAAGTGAGAAAAGATGTGATTGTAGACTTGGTAAATCAATTGGGTAAACTTGTGGCTCGGAAATCAAGTATCTCTGCCCAGAGGATTGAAATTCTGGAGGGTGTACCTCGTAGCCTTGAAATCGGGGTTGTAATTGTATAATTGCTTTTTAAAGGAAATCCGTACTTGTGTTGCGGGACTGTATGTAGGGTAACTCCGAACTAGTATAAAATCCAGTGTGTTCTTTCCTTTACTGCTTTTATTTTATTTCTGCATCTGTGTTTATTTCTGTGATTATCCCGGTATCTGTAGATTGCATACATCTGTGTCTAAATTAACATAAACTCAAAAGGATTTAGTAATTCTGTATAAACACTATTCGGCCCCCCTCTAGTGTTAGTCCTAGCCTTAAGATACGTAATCCGCATTTCTTTCAATTGGTATCAGAGCAAGGTTTTCAAAGTTTCATAATCTGATTTTTGAAAAAAGTTTTTAAAATGGCTATATTCATTAATACTAGTTTAGAAATATTCAAATCATCATTGTTTCATGAGTCTGCATATAATCAATATTCAAATTCAAGTTATCTATCAAAATTGTTTAATGTGCAGGAATCATGCTCTATGGCTGTTGAGGAATCAATCCACAACGGACAAATTGTGCATATCAGAAAGAACAAATGGATACTTGATAGTGGATGTTCTAGACACATGACTGGCAATCCAGAAATACTGAATGATATTATATACAAAGAAGGAGGACTGGTTAGCTTTGGAGATAGTTCAAAAGGATATGTGATTGGCATCGGCAAAGTCGGTAATTCTGAAACTCCTACCATGGCTAATGTTTTGCTATTTAAGAATCTAAAACATAATCTGCTAAATATAAGTCAACTCTGCAATAAAGGGTATAAAATTAAATTTGAAAAAGATAAATGTTACATCGAAAATAATAATTCAACCATAATATTTGAGGGAGTCAGGAAAAGAATATTTATATTCTTAGTATGAAAGTTTCAAATGATAACTTTTGTCTGTTGGCAAATACAAGTGACCCTTGGATTTGGCATAAGAGATTTTGGCATTTGAATTTCAAACTCTTATCTAGACTGTCAAAACATGATCTAGTAAGAGGTCTCCCTAAAATGAATTTTAAAGTAGATAGTTTATTTGATGCATGTCAATTAGGGAAACTTAGAAAAAGTTCCTTTAAATTAAAAGATATGATTTCAACTTCAAAACCTCTTGAATTACTTCATCTTGATTTATTTGGTCAATCTCAAATTTTGTCAATTAATCATAGTAAATATGTTTTTGTAATTGTAGATAATTATTCTAGATTTACATGGACAATATTTTTGAAACATAAAAGTGATACTTTTGAATGTTTTAAGACCTTTTCAAAAAGACTTCAAAATTAATGTTCTCTAAAATTATAACTATTCGAAGTGATCACGGTGGTGAATTTGAAAATGAAAAGTTTGAGGAATTCTGCAATAAAAAGGGAATAACTCACAATTTTTCATTTCCGAGAACTCCACAACAAATGGAGTAGTAGAACGTAAAAATAGAACGATTCAAGAGTGTGCGAGAACTATGCTTTCAGATAGTAATTTACCAAAGAATTTTTGGGCAGAAGCAGTTGCTACCGCCTGTTATATTTTAAATAGAATTTTAATTAGACCACTAACTGATAAGACATCTTACGAACTTCTTATTCAAAGAAACCTAAGGTATCTTATTTCAGAAATTTTGAAAATAAATGCTTTATTTTAAATACAAAATATAATTTAGATAAATTTGACCCTAGATCCGACAAAGGAATCTTTATTGGATACTCTAATAGAAGTAAAGCATACAGAGTGTTTAATTTAAAAACTAACACCATTGAAGAAACAATGCATGTTTCATTTGATGAAAATTTCAAAAATTTTGAAGATTCAAATGATGAAGAGGATTTAATCACTCAAAATCAAGAATCAATTGAAACTAATAATGAAATTAATCATCCTAATAAAGGGAAAAAACTTTTAAAAGATCATCCTATAGAAAATATACTGGGAGATATGAAATCTTTTGTTTAAACTAGAAATCAACCAAGTCAAATGAGTAATGTAGCTTTTATATAAACTATTGAACCCAAAAATCCAAAAGAAGCATCAACTGATGATTCATGGATTTTGGCTATGCAAGAAGAATTAAATCAATTTAACTAGAAATGATGTTTGGGAACTTGTTCCTAGACATGAAAATAAAACTATAATTGGAACTAAATAGGATTATAAAAATAAAATGAATGAACAAGGAGATGTAGTTAGAATAAAGCTCGATTAGTCGCTCAAGGTTATTGTCAAGAAGAAGGAATAGATTTTGATGAAACATTTGCTCCCGTAGCAAGATTGGAAGCAATTAGAATTCTACTTTCTTTCGCAAATCATAATAATTTCAAATTATTTCAAATGGATGTTAAAAGTTCCTTTTTAAATGGATTTGAAAGAAGAAGTATATGTTAAACAACCACCACTCTTTGAAAATGATAAATTACCAAATCATGTTTACAAACTTAAGAAAGCTTTATATGGTCTAAAACAAGCTCCTAGAGCCTAGTATGATAGACTAAGATCTTATTTATTGCAATCTAATTTTGAAATTGGTAAAGTAGATAATACACTTTTTATTAAAAGACATGAAAATGATAATCAACTAGTACAAGTTTACGTAGATGACATCATTTTTGGATCAACTAATTTTGAAATGAATAAAGAATTTTATGAAATAATGACAAAAGATTTTGAGATGAGTCATATGGGTGAATTAAATTTGTAACGACCCGGAATTTTCGATCCAGAAAATTCCAGATAGTTGGAGAAAAGAAGAAAGAGATAGAAGAAGAACAAAAAAAAGAAACACACAAACTTACACTCGCAGTGGATAAAATATGATATCAATAATAATTATAGTTATACAAAGGAAAACTGTATCTGCAAATTTATATTTTAATACATCAGAGTTACAACATATATACAATCAGTGGACATATACAATCAACATGTCCCAAATATGCAACAATATATCTCAACGGAAATACTCCAAACGTTCATGCCATCCAGCTCGTCTCCTGAGCTCCAGAACGTCCTTACCTGAAAATCTGTAATACTCGGTCTGACCCGAGCATTTCATCAAAGTAACACCCGGGTCAGGCTGGAATCCAGCGTGAGTAAACTCATCTAACAAGGAATACGAAAGCATACAACTTATATAAACCCAGGTAACTTGTTATTTACTACAAACTCACATCTTACTATAGTCAACACATATTTTCACAAGCAATCCCTAAGTACCTTACTCAGTTACACCTAGTCCAGTCATTTAAATCATTTCAATTCAGCCTGTTGATTTCACATATCAACCCATAAACATCATTATAGGTTACCAATCGAAGTGGGTTCGGGTATTACTAATACCCGATTCCGGTCTCTTCGAAAACAATATCATCTTAACCCAAGTTATTCAAGTGTAATAAAATTTAATTTCAAAAAGGATGTTACTTCTTACACTGCAATTTATCATCGATAGATAACTACATTATCACTTTTTAAACCAATCATCTCATATCACATAGCTTTATAAATCACATATCAGAGATATCCACTAATCTCCGGCATACGATATTATTCAATCATTCATAAGCAAGATAAATCAGTTTATACCATTCTAATTAATTTAAACAAATTAAATTAATTACACCAATCATCCTTAATCCAGCTTATTTAATATTACTTAATCACAATTCCAATTTATTTACCATTCCTTAATTCATCAATCTCAATTAATCATCCTTGACTAATTAATCTTTGATTATCACACATATTAATTAGCCTAACCATTCTTATTAATTATCTATGAATTAATCTCCTAAATCAATTAACAAAATTTATTTCCCTGATCCTTAATTAATTACTCTAATTAATTATCCTGTACTTACTTACAATGATCAATTGTTCCTTTATTAATCACATAAGATAATTAACTAGCCCTTTAATTATCTTTCTTAGCTAAATCATACTTCCTAATTGCACTAAATAATTACTTCTCGATTACTAATATTTAAGTAGTTATCACATTTTAGTAATCTCTATATATTTCCTACCTTAATAAATAACATTAAGCAATTATCCTTTAATTTCTTTCATACTCATTAATCACCTTCATTAAGTAAATTATACCTAATCAATAACCAAGTGACCATCTTTACTTAATTAACAAATTAATTAATCGTATTTTTTTCCTTATTAATTACAACTGGAAATTTATCCATTCATTACCCTGTAAACAAATTAATTAATTTTTAATTATTAATTGATAAATCTCAATTATCAATCAATTTCCTTCAACACAATGTAATTAGTTCTTAATCAATTTATAATTCAATTATTGAACCTTTAATTTTCTGATTAATTATCCATTAACTAAAACTCAATTATTTAACAACCCTAATTACAAACATATTAACTCATAATGATCAATTTAACCATCCCCTTTTACTTATTATGGATTAATTATCCCTTATCATATATTAATTAAATAAAGTTATTATACATAAACTTCTTCCTAACACAAACTTTTAATAAACAATTTCCTACTCGTGCTACAGGACAAACCCAATGTCCACTCGGGTCTAACCCGAGTTCACTTCCCTTTCACTTTTAGTTTAAGTTTGAGATGATAACCTGTAACCAACTGTTATCAGGTTTAAAAACATTCGGCATTAACTCGAGTTTAAAATCGAGCGATCGATCCATTATCTCGTGTTACTTCCCAAGATACATCATCTCCCCCCCATCTCCCATACTAACACAATCCACTGATACTCTTGCCTGTGCATATGCACCGGCAATCAACGCCGCCGCGATCATCACCAAGACCCCCCACACGTCAGCGATCCACCTTCCTACCAATTCCGATCAACCATACGCCACCACCTGATCCAAATCAAAATCTAGTGTCACAGGTGAACCTCGAACCACAATCCATTACCAGAAACCACCCTACATCCATGTAGCCGACCACCAGAGCCTCCCCTACTCTGGCCATGTCTTCGCGATTCATCCACGCTGCCGCCTTCCAAACTCCAAGCGACTCGATGCTTTAGATATGCCGCAGCATCCATAAATACAAGATTGACCAAAACTAGGGTTCTAAACTTTCATACCCAATCGCCGCCGCTACAGTGATCTGGTGCCCCACCCAAATATCTTTCCAACCTTCCCGATCACTCCACTGTCTCTAGTGGGAATTAAGTCCTCTCCAATTATCTAGATCAGACAGGATTTCCCAAAAACAGGTTTCCAAACATTTCCAAATTTCTAACTCAATGCATTATTAAAAATCTTAATTTTAGTTTTAAAATTCATTACTTCCAAAGTGGATTCGAAATGTAATCATGGGAAAATAAATTATGCTGTTGGAACTTTATTCCATTTGAAATTTTATCTGTAATTCCTAAGTTTCTCATGAAGTTTTGATATGTTTAACTTTAAACTATCTTTAAGGTTTGAATCTTGTTTAAATTAACAACCTTTGTTAAGGAATTATTGAAAAAAAATGAATCAGAGAAATAGAATTGATTTTTAAACCAATCGAAGTGCTGTAAACCTGGAAAATCTTAACTTGTTTGATTTTTTTTTAGACATGCATAACCAATTCACAGTATCTTCATTCACATACACTTGTCCTAGAACTTAAGACAATCATACAAACATAATTTCTAACATGCATCACTAGTTAACCATATATTAAATGTATCAAATTTTAAGGTATTTCCTGTTTGTAGTTTTTCGAACAGAGGCCTAAACTAGAACTTAGATGTTTATTATTATTATTATTTTTTAAAATCAACAACAGAAATACATAAAGCTTACATGCAAACAAATATGCTAGCAACCATCAACACGTTGATTCACATGCATCATATTTTGTTACTTAAACTTTTAAATTAAATGTTTACTAATAGGCTTTTCACTAAAATATAACAGAGAAGGCTGGGTTAGATTACTCACTTGCTAGAAGAAGATAACAAAGATCTATTGATCAAGATTCCTGTTTCAATTTGAAGCTTTGAAGTTGCTACTAGCTGTTCTAAATATGAACTGAATTTGTCTAGCCTGCTTATGAATTTACTTGAGTTGTTGCACTGCGGTTAGCTTGCTGAAGATTGAATTATATCTTGTACTTGAGTGGATTCTTTGCATTTGTTTTTAGACCGTGTTGAATCTGAAGCCTCCCAGGTTGAAATGAAGTTGATTTGCAACTTTTAACTCCTCAACTAGAAATTTGGTTATGATTTTGATTTGATGATTTAGGTTGAGAAGGTGATTGCTTACAAGTTCCAGGTTTGCTAATTTTTATTTTACAGTTTTGGTTGATTTTTTTTCTTTGTTTTGAAATGAAGAATAGGAAAAAAAATTGAAGAAAAAGAAAAGATGCATACATAGATTAATTTAAGATTTATTAAAATAAAAAAAGAAAATAACCTAAAGGTTTGACACTTGTTAAATTTTCTTGACATTTGTCAATTACAAATCGTAATAGCTTTCATTTAAAGAAAGGATTTTCAATTTGTGTCGAAAGATTTCAAGTTTGAGATGAAACTGTAAATACTTTTGAAAATTATGAATGAACCTTTGTGGAAGATTGGTAAACTTTGTGAAATGAATCTTTTTATTTAAAAAGATTTGAAACGGTAATTTGTTTAAATCATTTAAAGAAAGGTTTGGATAATAAGTTGTGACTTAACTGAAATCCTATATCCATATGTTTTTAAATATTGCGCTCATTATTCGGTTTAGCCGGGAGAGGACCTTGTGTGATATAACCCATTCTGACTAATGATACGTCGTTATGGATAGCATTTGAAGACCGGTGGTGAAGACCGGGTATTTTCAAGAACGAAAGGATAACCCGTCGATTGTCTCTGCATTGAGTTGCGCCGGTATAGATATTCCATAAGTGATGGGAAGTCCGATCGGGATTGGGAATACCCGGATTTGCAAGGGCTTCGTCGGAAGTTCATTCGGTTCTGTTCGAACCCGAAATAGACTCGTATGGATGTGTGCCTTACATTACACTTTGAGATGTAAAACCGGTTTCTATCAAATACATTTCTGTTTGGTGGTGAGATTTATTCTCTTAGCTTAACACCCTTCTCTGAGACGTACGAGCTCAGAGGTTATGTAGTTAATGGTTGCTAGTGATACATTCCCAATTTAGTAATGTGGCATACGAAGTGCTGCTGATCATTTGTTGATCAAAGCATGGCTTTGTGAAAAATTATAGCTTTGTTTACAAGACCTCATCGAGCCTCACAACCCGGTAATGGTCGAAACAGGAAAGATGCGGCAAGGTTTCAGGGGTAGCTTCCCTAGGGTATGACCATGCCTTTTGGAAAAGGGTGGTATCATGGTATGAAGCCCAGATACTTACTCATGTGGACAGTGTAGTATATTTATTACTGTGTGATGTTGTTGGAGTAGAGGATCCTCGGATAAAGGTCGCAAACGACCGAGGGTGGCATATCTTAGGTTTTACTCCCCAGGAAGGGGGTAACTAGCCTTGTGTTGGCAGAGAGCCGGGTAGGTTCTCGAGGCGTCCCTCCAGAGGCGTTCCCATGTGGCAATAGGAAATTCCTTAGCCTGACCATTTGTTGGAAATCCAATCATCCAATACGAGTCTTGTACGGTTTTAGTTGTAGAACATGCCATTTAACATGGCAGCTATAGTAGGCATAGTATAATGGTACCTATGCTGGCTAAGATTAATATTATACTTTCGAAATATTTTCCACTATGCACTAATAATAATATTAAAAAAAGGATTTTGCGTAGTAAGCATGTTTGACTACCATAAGGAGAAATCTCCCCCAAGTGTGCGATTGCATGGTGTGTGTGCCGGAAGGCCTTATGGTAGTTTCATTTTCCAAAAGCATTGTGGATTTCAAATTTTAAATTCTTTTGTTTGTTTTAAAGATAAACTATTTTTGTTTGCTCATACCAGTCCCATGACTGACCTGGAGTTTATTGTTCCTTTCCTAAACTCTGGGTGTCCACAATTTTCCACACGGGCAGTCTAGAGCTGGGTTTTTCAGATAATCTATGACGACCGCCCATGACTCCTGCACTAAAAAAGGAAGTAGTGCGCTGAAAGGTGTGCCAGGCCGCCATAGACGATCATCAGGGTTAAGGTAAAACAGTAAACTCTATCGTATTACTCACAGCGCATTGATAAAATACAATAAAAAAGTATACATAGTGAAGCTCCATAGAACAGAATCTCATCATATAAACTTATAATAGTTTGGTACAAAAATCTGAATAGTCAATACATCAAGCCTCACTACATAACACTCAGAGAATCATACAAACAGCGGAACACCCAGTACATATAGTAAGAAAACAATATGCAAAAGCCTCCAGCTCGTCTTCGTCATCAACAACGTTAGTCACTAAGAACGGCACCTGTCACCTGCTACCTAGTCTGCCCATCCCAAAATGGATGAACAGCCCAAGGTAATAAGAGTTGAACATAAAACCTTGAGTCAGACAAAAGTCCTAGTGAGCGGTAAATCAACTATCAAACATACCAAAAGAGCATAAAGGGTAAAAAGGAATAGGAACCTAAACATCCCACTCCACCTCTTTCTACAGTGATAGCCCCCAGACACACTAAGCAGAGACAAACATAGCAAAACAAACAATTAAAGTAAAACAATTATCACTCGAGTCAAGGTCGATGTTTTCCAAGCACAAACCCCCAAGGCCTAAACCAAGATCAGATAAGCACCCACAAAACATCGCTCTTGGGACCAAGTGACGATACAACGAAAGCATCCAAGCATCCATGACCCTGTCTATCACTGTTATCATTGCTTCGATATCACTGTTAATTGAATGACCGGCTCATTCTTTCATCCGTCCGTCAAGGGCTAATGGTAACCCCGGTTCTAGACATTACTCCGCACGTCGTCGCAGCCCGTGCCTAGGACTATCGAATCTGCCCAGAGTACTCGACCACCTACCTGTAGTCTTTTAGGAATCTACCCAGAGTACTCGACCACCTACCTGTAGTCCTTGGGGCGTTCCTATGTACTCTTGCTTTGAGTTTGCTAGAACCTTCAATAACGATGAAATCCAAGCCTTCTAGTCATCCTCCTCGATGACTATTCTCAAACTAGCCCAAGCTGCCTCTCGAGCCCACCATTATCAACGAACTCGAACCATATCATCGAATTATCAACATGCTTGGGATGATCCCGTCTGGATTAAACCAAGCCTATCTCACATCATGCTTTGCTTCTTCGCATCATAGCAAAGTCCATCTCAACATCATCATCAAATCTATCCATATAAGCTTTATCATCCGCTTCATATGCCACAAGCAGCTTTCCTTATTCAAGAACCTTTCCACTTAGCTTTTGAATCATCTTCGACCAACTTGTCCAAATCAAGTCATAATCAACTAATTCATAACAATCAATCAAATCAATCATTAATCCAAGTAATCGAGCATTCAAACAAGATCTGACAAGCAATTATAACAAGAATGGCAATTTGGTAAATAAAGAGTCCAAATCTAACAAGCATGTATAATGAGCAATATCTCTACAACTTGATAAATGAACTTACATAAGTTAACATGTAGTAAAATGGACAACAAAACTTCATAAACAATGGATCTATATGCAGACTTAAGGAAAATGACAGAAATCACTATCTTTAACACACAAACAAACCACCGATCCAATACACTCCTTTGGGTCCGTGTGAGAGATAACTACCACTCACCGAATCACCTAAACACTTCAAAAGCAACTAACTTCAGATCTGGACAACAAAGGATCTAGCTCGATCCGACAAAATTCCGCTTCAAACGGTGAAACCTCTCTTCGTTGGATGTAGACCTTCAACTTTGGCTCTTGGATCTTTGATCTAGATCTTCGATCTTGGATGGATGTAAGAACTAGATTAGAGTGGAGAAAAGAAGTGAGGAAGTGTTGTAGTCGAGCTCTCAAAATGGTAGCACTTCGTCGCTTCAAAATCCGGATCCCAAAAATGAAGATAGGCACTTCTATTTATAGGTTGGAAATCCCTTAAGTCGGCCGTCCCCTTAAGTCGTCCACGACCTAACCCTTGCCGACCTAACGACCTATGACTCAAGACACCACACGACCTACCGACTCAAATACATAGCCGACCTAACTACCTAACCATATAGCCGACCTAACGACTCAACAGAGATGCCGACCCAACTGGTATGCGGCTTATCGACTTAAGTCTCCCCACGACCTAATCAATATACACGACTTAAGTCGCTTCTAACTACTGGGTCGTTAACTCGTTCAACCGACTCATCCCTAGGTCGTTCACTCCCTTAAGTCGGCAACTCTTAAGTCGGCCAACTACTAAGTCGGCTACCTCCTTAACTCGGCCACACTTCTCTAAGTCGCTCCAATCTACTCTGGACGACTTAAACTTTAGACGACATAACCAATACTAACGACCTAGTGGCAACTATTCTACGATTTATCGACACGTAAAATACAGGTCGTTACGTTCTCTCCCCCTAAGGAATTTCGCCCCCAAAATTCCAAACAAACAAGAACAATCAAAACTATTCTGCATGCCTACCATCCATAGCAACCAAAAAACCATGCATCCAATTACTAGCCTAGCATGCAAAATTCTAAGACTAGAACAAGTTACAAATTCATGAGATGCCACGACACCTTAGGGCCATACCTCAAAGAGTTCAGGATGAGCTGCTTTCATCCTCTCTTCCTCCTCCCATGTACAGTCGTTGACATCATCACTCCATTGTACCTTGAGCAACGTAATCGTCTTCCTCCTAAGCTGTTTCGTTATAGTTTCCACAACACGAAGCGGCTAACGAGGTCTTCTAATAACTGGATCAATCTCAAAGTCTTCACAGCTATCAGCAGAAACCACTGTATTTGAGTGGTGCACATACTTCCGTAGATACGATATATGAAAAACATTGTGCACACTCGACATCTTTTCCGGTAACTCCAATTTATAGGCGAGCTTTCCAATTCGCTCGATGATCGGGAATGGTCCAACAAATCTCGGAGTCAATTTTCCCTTCTTCCCGAATCGAATAACATTCTTCAGTGGAGAAACCTTCACGAAAACCATATCGCCTACGTCGAATTCCAAATCCTTACGATGCTTATCGGCATAACTTTTATGACGGTCTTGGGCTGCCTTCATTCGTCACCGAATGATCTCTATGCAATCCGAAGTCTGTCGAATCATTTCGGGCCCAAGTATCAGCTTTTCTCCAGTTTCCAACCAACATGTCGGAGAGTTACACGGTCTTCCATACAATGCTTCATACGGTGCCATACCAATACTTGACTGGTAACTGTTATTATACGCAAATTCCACCAAATGAAGATCCCATGATCCTCCGAAGTCCAAAACACATGCTCTGAGGAGATCCTCCAAAACTCAGTTGACTCTCTCGGTCTGACCATCTGTCTGAGGGTGATAAGCTGTACTCAAACACAACTCGGTTCCCAAAATTTCCTGGAAGCTCTTCCAAAATCCACTAGTGAACAATGGGCCTCGATCGCTCACTAACTTTTCGGAATACCATGGAATCGAACTATCCACTTAACATACAACTCAACCAATTTCGATGCAGTCCTAGTTGATCGAATAGGAATGAATCTTGCACTCTTAGTCAATCGATCTACGATGACCCAAATCCCTTCATTTCCTGCTCTAGTTCTAGGTAACCCATCGATAAAATCCATCGATATTTGCTCCCACTTCCATGTAGGAACATCTAACGGCTGAAGTAATCCACTTGGCTTCTTCTGTTCATCTTTTACCAACTGGCAGTTCATACATTTGGAAATAAAATTTCCAACATCCTTCTTTATACCTTCCCAGTAATAGGTTCTCTTCATATCCCGATACATCTTATTTCCACCTGGATGAATTTTCAACTTCGAATGATGACCCTCCTTCAAAACTTCATCTCTCAATTCGTCTATATCGGGAACAACCAGTCGTCCTTGCTTCCGAAGCCAACCCTCTCGATCGACCTCGAATCCCTTATCCTTCTCTGGATCCAATCCAGATTCCAAATCCCGGATAATCTTGACAAGCTTATCGTCTCGCTTTTGGCTCTTGCCAATTCTTTCCAACAAAGTAGGTCTTATTGATAAGTTTGCTAACATCTAAGGTTCCAATTCACATCTGGGCCTGAAATGAAATTCAGCCAAAAACTCGAGACTCTTCCATTCTGAAAACATGGCTCCCAATCCTGCATGTCTTCGACTTAACGCATCTGCCACTGCGTTACCTTTTCCTGGAGTATAGGCTACACCAAAATCATATGATGCTAAAAACTCTAGCCATCGTTGCTGCCGAAAATTCGAATCTTTTTGGGAGAAGAGATACTTCAACGACTTATGATCTGTAAACAACTCAAATCGAACTCCCAATATATAATGTCTCCACATCTTCAGAGCAAATACAATCGCCGCTAACTCCAAATCATGAGTCGGATAATTCCTTTCATGCGACTTCAGTTGTCGACTTGCATACGCAACAACTTTATCCTTCTGCATTAGCACGGCTCCAAGTCCAGTACCACATGCATCGGTGTAAACCACCATCTCATCATTTCCACTTGGAATAGTCAAAACAGGAGCACTTGTCAGTCGCTCTTTCAAGATTCCGAAAGCTTGTTCACACTTCGCATCCCATTTGAACACTTGATTCTTTTTAGTCAATCCTGTTAATGGTGCAGCTATCTTGGAAAAGTCTTTGATAAACCGACGATAATATCCTGCTAATCCCAGAAAACTTCTCACATTAGATGAATTCTTAGGTCTAACCCAATCCTGGATCGCTGCCACCTTGGAATGATCAACCGCTATTCCATTTCCAGAGATAACATGACCTAAGAACCTCACTTCACTCTTCCAGAAGTGACACTTCGAAAACTTAGCCCTCAGCTGTTGTTTTCGCAAGATCTCCAAAACAATATGCAAGTGCGTCTTGTGCTCTTCCTCGGTTCTGGAATAAATCAGAATATCATCCACGAACACAAGTACGAACTTGTTCAACTGATCCCTGAACACTCTATTCATAAGATCCACAAAATATGCTGGTGCATTGGTCAATCCAAACGGCATTACCAGCCACTCATAGAAACCGGATGGTGTCCTGAAAGCAGTCTTTGGCACACTATCCCTAGCCACTCTTAACTGGTGAAATCATGTTGCCAAATCCATCTGAGAAAACACCTTAGCTTCGTGAAGCTGATCAAACAAGTCGTCTATTCTCGGCAATGGATACTTGTT
This sequence comes from Allium cepa, assembly GCA_030765085.1. Taxonomy (NCBI): domain Eukaryota; kingdom Viridiplantae; phylum Streptophyta; class Magnoliopsida; order Asparagales; family Amaryllidaceae; genus Allium; species Allium cepa. The sequence continues at coordinate 63,673,734 of CM060931.1, forward strand.
CTTCTTAGTCACTTTATTCAGCTCACGATAATCCACACACAACCTCAACGATCCATCCGCTTTGGTTGCAAACACAACTGGTGCACCCTATTCGGACACACTTCGCCGGATGAATCCTTTCTGTAAAAGATCATCGACTTGCACATTCAACTCTTGCTGTTCCCTAGGCGCCATCCGCCTAAGAGGCATCACAACAGGTCTGGCTCCTTCCACTAGATCGATACGAAACTCGATCTCCCTATGCGGCGGCAACCCTTTGACTTCATCAAAGACATCCTCAAATCCATTCACAATCGGCACCGATGACAGTCCATCCCGTGGAACAACTAGCGAATACATGAAGCTCATGAAGACGCCTTCCTCATGCTTACATCGTATCACAACCTTTCCCCCTTCCACATTCTCGACTGTCACCTCCAGCCTCTTACAATCAACCCTTGCCGCATACTTCCTAAGCCAGTCCATGCCCAAAATAATTCCGAACCCTGCAAAGTTCAGAACAAAACAATCACAAACAAAAGAGCAATCATGACTCGATACAACCAGACCACGGCATATCATACACAAACAAGACGAACCCCCAACTGGATTAGTCACAACCAATGGTCTATCCATAATATCCGGTTCCAAACCCAACCGGCCTACAAGTTCACTACAAACAAAGGAATGCGACGCCCCAGTATCAAATAACACTTTAACTGGAACATCACATATAGAAAGAGTACCTTGAACCACCGCACTGTTTCCTTTCTCTTCTACAGTAGGAGCTTTCGAAGATGATGGAACAGCCCCCAAACCATAGGCTTGCACAATCTTCTTGTCCTTTCGCGGTTCTGGAAAATTCTTCTTGATATGCCCCGGCTTATCACAGTTGTAGCACTTCACTGGGACCTTAGAATTCTTGCAATCTTTGGAGAGATGACCCTTCTGCTGACAATTGTAGCAGGTCACTTCACCCTTCAGCTTCTTTTTCCGACCATCCTTACCCTGTTGTTGTTTCCTCTTCTTGTTTCCACCTTGCTATGGTTTAGAATCTTCCTTTGTTACAGCAACAAAAGATTCTCCTTTAGGAAACAAACTCTCGTGCCTGAGAGCTTTCTCCACAAGCTTCTCAAATGGATCGTCCAGATGATCCACTAACTGCCTCCCAAGATAAGTGTCCAAGCCTGTCATAAACTTCTCATTCTTCTGATATGGAGATTCAATATACGACCGAGCATACTTGGACAAGGCTTCAAACTCAGAAACATACTCAAGAACTGGCCTCCCACCTTGCTTGAGCTCCACAAACTTCTTGAACAAAACAGATTTCTGAGCTGTAGAAATGAACTTAGCTTCAAATCTAGCTTGGAATTGCACCCAAGTAATTTCTTCCTCTGGAGTGTCAATAGTGATAGAATTCCACCAATCAGAAGCTCTTCCTTGAAGCTGTCTTGATGCAAGCTTCCTTTTGGTTGCATCCTCAATTCCCAAATCACCAAAGATCCTTCTACAAGCATCTATCCACCTCTGGACTTCAATGGTTGACTCTGTCCCTATGAAAACCTTTCCTCCAAGAGCAGTATAGTCTTTGTACAACTTAGCAAAATCCACTAGTTTTGGAGCTTGAACTTGAACCCCAACATCTACTGATGGCCCTGGAGCTGGCATCCTTTTCATGATCGAAGTCATCATGGCCTCAAACATAGCAGCATAATCAGTAGTACCCTCAGCAGCACGGCCTTCCCTAGCAGCTGGTCACCCTCTTCGACTCATTCTTAATATCTAAAAAGAAAATGATTAGTACATCTTGAGAAACAACTACATAAGAGGTTCTAACCCTTCTAAACTACTATATTATATATAGTAATCATCCATCAAAATAAAATTACGTCTCTCATACGTAGTTACGTCAGTGAGCGTTGGCTAAAATCGATTAACCAAAGCTCTGATACCAAATGTGACGACCGCCCATGACTCCTGCACTAAACAAGGAAGTAGTGCGCTGAAAGGTGTGCCAGGCCGCCATAGACGATCATCAGGGTTAAGGTAAAACAGTAAACTCTATCGTATTACTCACAGCGCATTGATAAAATACAATAGAAAAGTATACATAGTGAAGCTCCATAGAACAGAATCTCATCATATAAACTCATAATAGTTTGGTACAAAAATCTGAATAGTCAATACATCAAGCCTCACTACATTACACTGAGAGAATCATACAAACAGTGGAACACCCAGTACATATAGTAAGAAAACAATCTGCAAAAGCCTCCAGCTCGTCTTCGTCATCAACAGCGTTAGTCACTAAGAACAGCACCTGTCACCTGCTACCTAGTCTGCCCATCCCAAAACGGATGAACAGCCCAAGGTAATAAGAGTTGAACATAAAACCTTGAGTCAGACAAAAGTCCTAGTGAGCGGTAAATCAACTATCAAACATACCAAAAGAGCATAAAGGGAAAAAAGGAATAGGAAACTAACCATCCCACTCCACCTCTTTCTACAGTGATAGCCCCCACACGCACTAAGCAGAGACAAACATAACAAAACAGACAATTAAAGTAAAACAATTATCACTCGAGTCAAGGTCGGTGTTTTCCAAGCACAAACCCCCAAGGCCTAAACCAAGATCAGATAAGCACCCACAAAACATCGCTCTTGAGACCGAGTGACGATACAACCAAAGCATCCAAGCATCCATGACCCTGGCTATCACTGTTATCATTGCTTCGATATCACCGTTAATTGAATGACCGGCTCATTCTTTCATCCGTCCGTCAAGGGCTAATGTTAACCCCAGTTCTAGACATAACTCTGCACGTCGTCACAGCCCGTGCCTAGGACTATCGAATCTGCCCAGAGTACTCGACCACCTACCTGTAGTCTTTTAGGAATCTACCCAGAGTACTCGACCACCTACCTGTAGTCCTTGGGGCGTTCCTATGTAATCTTCGTTGGATGTAGACCTTCAACTTTGGCTCTTGGATCTTTGATCTAGATCTTCGATCTTGGATGGATGTAAGCACTAGATTAGAGTTGAGAAAAGAAGTGAGGAAGTGTTGTAGTCGAGCTCTCAAAATGGTAGCACTTCGTCGCTTCAAAATCTGGATCCCAAAAATGAAGATAGGCACTTCTATTTATAGGTTGGAAATCCCTTAAGTCGGCCGTCCCCTTAAGTCGTCCACGACCTAACCCTTGCCGACCTAACGACCTATGACTCAAGACACCACACGACCTACCGACTCAAATACATAGCCGACCTAACTACCTAACCATATAGCCGACCTAACGACTCAACAGAGATGCCGACCCAACTGGTATGCGGCTTATCGACTTAAGTCTCCCCACGACCTAATCAATATACACGACTTAAGTCGCTTCTAACTACTGGGTCGTTAACTCGTTCAACCGAATCATCCCTAGGTCGTTCACTCCCTTAAGTCGGCAACTCTTAAGTCGGACAACTACTAAGTCGGCTACCTCCTTAACTCGGCCACACTTCTCTAAGTCGCTCCAATCTACTCTGGACAACTTAAACTCTAGACGACATAACCAATACTAACGACCTAGTGGCAACTATTCTACGATTTATCGACACGTAAAATACAGGTGGTTACATAATCGAATAGTTGGAATTGATTCGATAGCCTTCGAAGCTCCTTGGATTTGTGGATTGAATTTTCTACAATTCAGCATTCACGGCTGACCTTTCTTAGCTTTGTGCGACTTGATGGGAGTTCTCGCTAGCTTTGGATTGGAGATGGAGTTCTTGGAGTTAGGCATTGAAGACATTATATTTCCGCTGCTATTCCTTTTATCTCTGATAGTATTGATATCTATTGTATCATTCTATTGTATCATCATTGTATTTGAATATTGTATCAAATGTTGTATATGATATTCATTTCTTTTCTTCCGCTGTGTTGTTATACTTAATGTGTTATAAGCTCCGACGAACCAGATTCGACGTTTGGATCTGCGGCATTTGGATACGAGTGTCGTATTCGATGCCGATTTTCGAAAGTCGTGTCAGGGTCGTTACAAAGGTCCATGGCGGCAGTAGTAGTGCAGAAGATGCCAATCCCTAACAAACAGAAGTAAATGGCGTTAAATTAGGGAGTCAAGGGCCAACATCCTCTAATCATCATGAAGTTGTCACCAGGGTTGAGCTGAATAAGATATTTGATGAGATCAACGAAAAATGTAAAGTAGCCAAAAGGCTCTGTTGAACAAGCTTAATGCTCTTTAAACCTTACAGCTAAATCATATTCCAAGGAATGTTCTTGAACCCACAGTTGCTATAGAACAAGAGAAATCCTCTGATTCTGGTCTGCATTGGAGAAATAGAAAACAACCATAAAAAAGGGTGACAACATGGATTAGCGTTGGATGGAAATGCAAATACTCTATTAGCCATGAGGAAACCTATTTTCAACTTGAATTAAGGGGAAAAGACATGTCGGAGGACATAGCCGTCGACCTCTCCGACTTAGAGGACGGAGAGTAGGAGGACAAGTTGGAAGAAAATGTGAATGCATGTGATAATGCTAGGAGTACTCAAACTGCTCTAGTTAGGCCAACTCCAACCCAATGAGATCCTATAGGAATGGCACTTTCGAACTAGGTTTCAGCCTGCTTACAAGACCGTCTAGAAAGCCAAACATTTAGTGTAGTGACTAATTGTCGTCCTCAGGATTACCAGACATTAGAGGCATATATAGTGGATATGGTCAAACGATTGATGAATGAAAGTAAAAATAGAAGATGTGATCAATGGGGATTTGCACTAAGTCAGACTCCCTTCATCGGCGAAATCTTAAATGAGAAATATCTAAAAAAAATCACAATGCCAACTAATTCGTCCTATGACGGGACAAAAGACCCAAAGCCTTACTTGTACAAACATAGTTTGTATATGGATGGAACTAATGTCTCCGAAGCTATCCAATGCAAATGCTTTCCTATTTTTCTCGAAGGAGTTACGTCAATATGGTTCATGAGCTTTCAACCGAGATTTATCTATACTTTTAACCAACAGCCGGCAAGGTTCCTAGATCATTTCAGACTCCATACTGTGAAACCAAAAGATACCATGTCCCTATCTGGATTGTTTCAAGGGGGCAACGAATCATTAAAATCTTTCATGAACAAGTTTTAACACCATAGTGATGGAAGTAAGCAACCCCAACGAAGACATGGTTTTCACGGCAGTAGTTTGTGCCATGCACCCGGAAAATGAATTTGAAAAGTGGATTAAGATGAAGAAACCTACCACAAGGAAGGATTTCAACCATAAAACAAGCTAGTTCCTAAGGTTGGAGGAAGCGCAGGAACTAGAAAGGAAGCCTACTAGTGTGCAACCGACGAACATCGGGCAAAATGATTCAGCAATGAATCAAAATGCACACACCTCTCAGGCTATTGAAGGAATCGCTGGGAAAGACGGAAACTCAAAGAGGAAAAGTCTAAACTCCAGCGAGAAGAATGGAAATGGTAATAATAAAAAGCTCAAAAGGTTTAGGTCTGAAGGCTACACCCCTTTGAACGACACCGGAAAACATTTTTCTCACAATTTAAGGGGGCGAGGAATACAAAAAGCAACCAGAAAGGAGGCAACTGAGCACTAAAAGCTCTTGGGGAAATTCTGCTGCTTCTACGGAACACACAGCCATAATACAAACGAATGCCACCACCTAAAAAACCTCATTGAGGAGCTGATCTAGAACGAAAAACTCCAGCAATACGTAAGACAACCATATAACCTCGACCAATCTACGGATCCTCAACATCCAACAGAGTGAAGGAATCAAGCTGGGACTGCCGAAGAAGGGTTGAAATGAACCGATCAAAGGCTTACTATTGGAATAATATCTGAAGGACCGCACCCCATGTAAAGAAGTTGGGGAGAAATGTAGCGATATGGAAGTTCATTAAAGCAAGCTCCAAAGTAATCTTGTTTAGCTATAAATGATGAAACTTTAGCCAAGCAGCAAATAGTTTTAAATGATGATATAATGTTCCAAAATCGAGAAATTGAAGGGTTCGAAGCTCCGACCCTTGATCTGATGGTGATAACGGTAGGGATTGGACCTGCTGTGGTTCGACCGGTGTTGTTAATAGTGGCATTTCATTAAATATACTTTCGATCGTATGAAGATTTGCATGAAAAGCGTATCTCCATGCCAAACCAAGATTCAAGGGTTTATCGGTGTGCCCAAACAACCCGTGGGAACAATTGACCTACATGTGGAGCTTGGATAGGGCAACGAAGGGTCGCCCTTATTCAGGCTTTTGTGATTGTTGATGAAATGTCAATCTACAACGCCTTCTTGGGACGGCCCGCATCAGTCGACTTTAGAATAAAAATAGCCTAGTGGTGCCTTACAATAAAGTTCCTTATAGAGCACGGAGTCAGAATTGTGAAGGAAAACTAGTGCACCGCTCGGATTGCTATATCGCAGAACCGCGTGAGTCAAGAAGAAAGGAAACGATGCGGGGAAAACTATCCACATTCATGAGCCTATCGAATAGCAATTACAGTGTCTCCCCTGGCTTGGGGACCATAGCCGATTCGACAAGGATTTGGATCCTAGAAAGAAGAGTTTAGGGGAGGATCGGTCAGCACCAGCAGAATTGACGGTGTCTGTCCTAGTCTGTATGGACGACCAAACTTGGGTCTTGAAAATCGGATCGCACCTTGGAAACAGGATGCGGTCAGAACTACTATATTCTTGCATGCCAACTTGGACGTTTTTCTTGGACACACTCCAATATGTGTGGGATATCACTTGAACTTTCCTACCATGCACATAATATGAACCCTAAATTTACACCATTAAACCAAAAAAGACGCAGCTTGGGTCCTGAACGTTCAAAGGCACTAATAGAGGAGATAAATAAATAGATGGCTAATGGCTTAATCCTGGATGCAACTTACCCTGAATGGGTATCGAACCCAGTCTTTGCCAAGGATTCTAATGGAAAATGGTGAATTTGCATTGATTAAAAACACCAAGGTAATGTACCAAAGGCTAGTGAATACTATGTTCAAATGCCAAATCGAAAAGACTATGGAAGTATACGTGGATGACATGTTAGTCAAATCTCGAGTAGCTGCTAACCATCTAGAAAATCTCACTGAAATGTACGAAATACTATGAAAGTATGGAATGAAACTCAACCCACTCAAATGTCACTTCGTAGTATCCTCTGGGAAATTCTTGGGGTTCATAGTAAGCGCCCAAGGCATCGAAGCAAATCTAAAGCAAAAAGCAGCGCTATGAGAAGTCGAGGACCTCAAAAATAAGAATGAACTTCAAAGCTTGAATGGAAAGGTTGCAGCACTAAGCTGATTTATCTTAAAAGCTACAGAAAAGTGCATACCATTCTTCAATGCTCCGAAGAAGGGAAAGAAAAACTTCGAATGGATTGAAGCTTATGAAACGGCCTTCGAAGAACTACTATGACACACGGAAGCTCTGCTAGTCTTGTCCAAGCCGGTGGATAGAGAAAGCCTATTCATTTAATTAGCAGTCTCATGGCATGCGCTGAGGGCCGCTGTCATGCGAGATGAAGCAAAATACTAGCGACCCGTGTGCTACATTAGTAAACAGTTCATCGGAGCAGAGAAGAATTACCCAAAACTAGGAAAGCTAGCGCAATGCCTCTTGATCGCGTCTCGAAAGTTACGATCGTATTTTCGGCTCATCCAATTAAAGTATTGACTGACCAGCCCCCGAAGAAAGTGTCATACAGACCAGAAACTTCTGAATGACTACTCATGTGGAGTATAGAGTTAAGTCAATAATATTACATACCACCCAAGGAAAGCCGTCAATGGCCGAGCGTTGGTCGATGACGTGCACGTAAATGTGTAAATTTTTACTTCCAAATTTAATCTAATTAAATTAAATAAATGATCATATTGCGTATTTTAACATGTTTAAACCAAAATTCAAATTTTTTTCAAATCATCGTATATTCATCTTTATATAGGGGCAAAATGATCATTTTTGTGCATATATTAATTTAAGAAAATTTAATTATAAATTTCTATATTACTTTGTGGGAATTTGGCTTCAAACAGAAGAGGTCCTCATTAAAATATGCATGCACAAGAGTGAAGAGAAACAAATAAAGATGGAAATAGTTCGTTTCATGAAACATGGAGGATCCCACCTACCCACCTAGCTTGATGTATAATTAGAAGCTAATGCACATGATAATGGCCATTAAAGTTTGATTCACATTTTAATGGAAGATTATCTTAAACTAATGAAAACTTGGTGCTCACAGTTTCCAAAAGGGTAGTTTGGGTAGTTTCTAAAAAATGGATTAGAGTTTTAAGACATATATAAATATCTCATAGGTTCATGTAACCTTCCTCTCTTCCTCTTAGCCTCCATTTAGTTTAGTTTGAGGCTCATAAATAAATCAAAGCTCTCTTTTTCTTTTCAAGGCTACTTAGCCATTTTTCTTTCATGTAATTCTCTTTTTTATGCAATGTTAATTGTTGTTCCTTTTTTATTCACATCTTTTTCCTTTCATTTTAGTAGTGTATCTTCATTTCTTATGCAAGTAGATTAGTTTTTTTTTCTTTTTAATTAGCTCACTTTTTCATTAGATTTCATTATCGTCTTCTTTTTATTTCATGTTGCATTCTACATTTGTTTATATGATAACAAATATGAAAGGCTAAAACCCTTTAATTTGGGGATATTGAAGCTCTCTAATTATGTAGGTTCAACATAATTTTTTCATTTTGATATCTTTTTGGGCTTAATGGAAATGATAGAAAGTGGTAAATATTCTGTTGTTTAGCTTTGAATTTGATAGCCTATATTGATGACACCAACCAAATAGGCTATAATTAAAAAAAAAAATCTTTTCATCTGCATATGATTATGATAATGAAGCGAATGCTAAAATCAAAATTTGATATTCTACATTTCTAATCAATAGTTAATAGGCCATGCTTAAAATAGATTTTATTTTCAACATTATTGTCATTTTTCAAGAGAGTTAGCGTAACTACCCGTAATTTACTTCTTTGAAAATGGAATATTTAATTTATTTGAACATTCAAATGCAGAATTTTCAAACATTAAACAATCATGTTTTATATGATAAATAAGAATGACAAACGTATATTTGATATTGAATAAAGATTTTGGATTTCCATGTTAAAATTGACAAAAGTCGGATCCCAACAAAGTAGGATAAATATACGTGAAATTTATTTAAAGGATAGATATTTATTTTTTCAATATATATAATCGATATCAAACTTATTTGATGATAATAGTAATTTATTTTAAAATGGTTTGATAAATATATAAAACCCGTTCTATAAAAGTTGACAAATTTCGTCGCATATCAATAAATCAATGTCGTATTTTTATAAATAGATTTGGATATTTTTATATTATTTTATAAGTCAAATGTGCTTTTTTTAATTATTTAAATATAATAACATAGCAAATTTGAAGTTTGGTTTACATGAATAAATAGTTTAACAAAAAAGTCAAAATGTGCCCTAAAACGTTTTGCCGAGAATCAACGTTTTGTTCAAAATAAGTTGCAGCAACATTATTGCACCTTTGTTAACATGTTTTAACATATGTATTACACATTTTAATAACTAAATATGTTTACTTTTACTAAATAATATTATAAAACTTCTAGAACTTCATTAAGAAAAGTAAGTTTAAGAAAAGTCAAAAGTAAACATCAAATCCAAATCACATCAAAATCCAACAAAATAATTACTTTTCTTTACATAAGCTTTAACTATCTAAGAAATAAAGTAAGGATGCAAAAGATGATGTTAAGTATTGAAAAGGTGGAGTTTTCTTTAGGTTGAAGTAAGGATAGTTTGGTAATTTGGTAAGAGGTTATTTCGGTAAATTTACCACTTCTTATTTTTCTATAAATACCCACCTCCTTCTTTTTCTATAAATACCCACCTCCTTCTTTACATATTTTCTTCTTGTTTTCTCTTGATTCTTCATCTTCTTCCTCTCTTTTTTAATGGCTTCCAAGCCAATAGGAAAAATTAGAAAGAAATAATGTCAAAATATATACAAAATGTTCAAAAGAAATTAATGTTCATTCTCTTCAAATCAAACTATTATTTTCTTCATATTTACCTTTTCTCCTCACAGCCATAACTTTTTCAAACCAGAACCAAAATTAAAAAATCATTCATTGAAATAACATATTTTTCTAGTGGCTACAACTTTAACGTTTATCACTTTATCCCATTTTAAAGTTAACTATGTCAAAAGTCCACTTCTTTCCAATGCATTCTCTGGCCCAGTTTTTAAGCCAGAGAATAGCCTATTTTGTTTTGATCATAACTTTATCATAACAGAACCAAATTATGAAATTCTTTTTTTTCAAAGCATATGAAATTCCAGTGGCTAAAATTTAATTTTGATCTTTTTTTCTTCAGTTTTGAGGTTTGCTATACTTGAAACTCAATTCTTTGAAGTGCATTTTCGGGCTTCATTTTTGTCAATCCGACAATTACTCTTCTACATTCTATCATATCTTCCTCAAAACCACTTGGATTCAAATGGTAAAAAAAATTCAAATTCAAAAGAAGATAATTTTCAACAACTTTGTAGTTAACAACTTTTCTAAAATTTGCGATTTAGATGGCCTAAAATCAGATACAAGATAACCTACTTTTTGGATCAAAATCTTGGAAATTCAAGTTCAAAGCTCCACCACTTCTTCTCTATAATTTCAGTGAACCTCAGTCTCATGCCTCCACCAACCTATTAGAAGGAAGAAGGTGTTGTTTGCTAGTGTTTAAATGGAGTAAGAAGTAGTTAGTGAAGTATTAGTTGATTAGAATGTTGGTAGGAAATCAGTCGCTTTGGTTTATGTTGAGAAACTCTATTTAACGTCACTATTTATATATATACATGTTTTGTGGTGTGTTATGATTTCTATGGATTCTTATATATGCTTTTATCATCGAGTATTGATTTTTTGATATGATTGGTAATTTTTTTTTACCAAGTAACGTTAATACACGTCGATAAGCACAAAGGAAATCACTTTCCTTTTGAAAATGAAACGTTGTATATGGAATGCTTAAACCTTTTGGAAATAGTCTTAAAATGAGTTAGAAATTTTTTATAAACATTTAAATATTTTTAAAGAAATAAAGAAAGAATATTAAGATTTTATCTTGTGTATTTTAAATATGTTCAAAACAATTTTCCAAAAAAATCGCGCTTTTGCAGCAAAGTGACCAAAGTTTAAAATTGATATTTTAAATATTTAAAAATATGAAATAAATTATAAAAATCTTTTAAAATGTTTCAAAAAGAGATTTAAGTTGGAAAAATGGATTTCTAAATGATATAAATGTCATTTTAAAGAATATAACTTTTAAAACTCTATTCGCGACACTTTTCGCAGCAGTTTTTAATAACTTTTGAAACGTAATTTTAAATTTAACAATTCTTTCCTAAATCTTTTGTGAATGATTTTAAAAGAATAGTTATTAGTTTAACGATGATTTAGAAGTTTCAATTAGAGTTTGAATAACTGGTTAAGAGAAATTGTGTATAACGCTTAAAAAGTAATCAAAGAATATTGAATATAATAACAAATTGAGTATGCATAAACGACTAGTATATTTGTCCCGCTTGTGAGAGATAAATGGTAAAAAAAAGGTGTGTAACTATGGTAATGGAGCAACCAGTGCATTGAACTAACCTGGCCTTTGCTTTATCTTTTAGACAAGGGGTGGAATAGATCGAAAGAAAAGCCCGGATGCTCTAAAAGGTCATATTTAACGTTTTTCCAAGATAACAAAAAAGATCTTCATGATGTTGGATTACTTGCCACTAGTCCCTGAAGGTGAAATTTACAATATTTAAGGTGGCAGTAGTGCTCTGTGATGAAAATCTTCGATTTTTAAGAATATAATTTATAGTCAAGTAGATTTAATAAATGGTTTAGGAATATTTTCCCTAAGTTAAAAGTTATAGCTTGAATGAAAGAAATCTTTGGTTTAGATTTAATGAATGATTTGGGAATATTTTCCTTAAGTTAAAATTTATAACTTGAATGAAAGAAATCTTCGATTTAGATTTAATAAATGATTTGGGAATATCTTTCCTAAGTTAAAAGTTATAACTTGAATGAAAGAAATCTTTGATTTAGATTTAATAAATGATTTGGGAATATTTTCCCTAAGTTAAAAGTTATAGCTTGAATATAAGAAATCTTTGATAAAGATTTAGTGAATGATTAGGAAAGATTTTCCCAAGTAAAAGAGAAAATAATTTCGGATTATTCTAGGATTTTAAGAAAGGGTTTAAATAAATCAAATGATTTGATAAGCGAGGCTTAATGATTCCATATACTCTTGAAAAGAAAATGGAATAAATTGAAGAGAATATATCTAAGAAAGATATTTGATTTAAATAAATGATAAAGTAATTGATTGATGATTAGTATCCACATATGAACTTAACATCTTTTAAAACAATGATTGGCTTTGAAGGAACGGGCGTCGGATTTGGGTGATTCATATCCGAAAACCATTTCGAACCAATTTATGTGTTCGAAGAATAAAGATGTTTGAAGATGGAGATACTGAGACGAAAAATAACGAGGGACTATTTGTTGATTAATTGGGGATAAACTCTTGATTCACCGTATTGAGCAGTGGTCTCTTTGTTATGAAAAACACCAAAATCACAAACACTTCTTGCCTAGTAACGGCCGAGGAAAGTACATTCGGTTTCGTCCAAGTCCTAGAACGAACTTGTATGGATGGATGTTTGACAATGCATTTTCTGAAATAACATACATTGATTTTTACAAACATACATCCATGGTTACGGAGAGGGCAACTTCTTTTGACTTAACACCCTCCTACAGACCTACGAGCTCAAGGGTTGTATTTTTGTGGAAGGCAATTAGTAGTCAAAAGAAATGACAATGTGGCATTCAAAGAAGATGTGCTATGTGAAAAGGTAATCGTTTACCTCAGATCTCATCACCCAGAAATGACAAAAACAGGGTAGAAGCAGCAAGACTAAGTGGGTCACTCTTAATTAGGAGATGTCATCATCCTTCTAGATTTACTCTACATATGTTTAAGTATGTGGTGAATGTATGAATCGGGTACTCGTTAATAGTTGGTAACGACCAGTGTGATGACATATTCCATAATATCCAACATGAGGGGTATGTTGATCTTATGCTGGTTTAGGTATTTAGTATCTAGACCCTAGGTGCATTCCTCTAGAGGTGTGTTGTCCGAAGGTAGTCCCTTACCTTGTAATTGTATGGAATCCATTCTCCAATAAGTGCCTTCGGACTTGATTGTAGAACCTAGTTTGCTGGAATTTAATAATGTAACAATTTCGGCTAAGATTAATAAGTTTATTTGCAAATGTTTTCAAAGATATGTCATTAGAAATAATATCAAATGTTTTGATGTAAAAGTGTTTTAGTTATCATAAGGTAAAAATCTATCAGTGTTTATGTATAGGCTTGGTCTTATGAGATACTCTTTCTTTTCAAAGGATTTTATTCCAAGGCTGATATATGATACTGTCATTTATATTTGAGTTTCTCACGCTGGTTTATCAAGCCTGATCCGGGTATTTCAATACTCGGATTAGATCTGAGTAGTTTCACGTTTAGTGAAGACGGTTGGAGTTTCTAGAGGAGAGCTTGAGATATTCATTTATGTATGGACGTATTCTATTATCTGCTTTGCTTAGTTGTTTGTTTTTTGTTAGCAATTTTAAGGACATATGTTTATAACTATCCAAGCCCAATTTAGGTTAGACTCTAATATGTGTATTTCAAAAGTTTTCTGCTGTAAAGATATTTGTTCAATTTTATATATTATTACATTCATGTGAGATTATGTTCTGTCTTTATTTTCTTTTTCACCCCTTAAAGATCCGATTATCCGTGCAATTTGAGTTAGACATGTGTGGTTTATTGTCAGCTCAAAGGGCACGAAAATTTGAACCTTCACAGTTCGAAAGTGGTTTAAAGGGTGTGTTATAGTTTGATGGGTTATGGTTATTTAGAAGGCAAGTGCTCTAAACAAATGAGCTATGGAAATTTTTGTTTATCAATGGAATTCAGTCGAGTGAACAAGGTTCAGTGGACTGAACATTCATGTCTAATTATGCAAAATTGTGCATGTGCAAAGATATTCAACCGACTGAATGACCTTATTCAGTCGATTGAATGACCTTATTCGGTCAACTGGATTCCATTGATAAACAAAAATTACCTTAGCTCATTTGGTTAGAGTAGTAGCCTTCTAAACTAGTGACTTGGGTTCGAGCCTTGCTCCATGTCATTTTTGAAAACTTGATTTTCATTTAAAATATGATTTTACCATTGACACAAGTTCAAGTATTGCTTCATATATTATTATTATTACTACTATTCTTATTTTTTTAAAATAAAACTTTTATTACTATTTAAAATGTTTCGAATGTGTATGTATATGTGTGTATACCATTTTGAGAAGATTTTAACATATGTAAACTATAGACATGACAATCTATGACTAATAATACTTTGTTTTCACCTTCGTCTTGTCACTATTGTGTGTATCTCTTCTTGTATCATGATATACATACTTTCATTCTCTTTTATACTATGCATCTTCATGTTGAACGTATTTGTTTGTCTCTTTTTGATACTCATGAACCTGCTAGTTAGCTTAGAGATTCTTTGACACAATTGTATAATTGTTGTCATTAAAATCCAAAATGGAGGTTCTAACATTCTCCCCCTTTTTGGTGTTGACAACTATACAGTTTTAAAAATGTTCATTCTATATAAAATAATATTAATATGTTTAAAGCCCCCCTAAGTCTCCCCATATCTCTCTCTATCAGTATGCTTAAAGCTCTCCTTAAGTCTCCCCTTATCTCTCTCTATCAATATGCTTAAAGCTCCCTCTAAGTATAATATATCCCTCCATTTATATATGAATTTCTTCCCCTTTGTCATTATCAAAAAGAATAAGGGAATATAATAAATTTTATAAAATATTTTGTAAATAGAAGGATAAATCCAAGATTAATTATAGAGAAAAAAAATTAGATTTGAATTCCATATTTCATTGTAAGCATGTAATTCTATGGAATATCCTTTATAATTCGAAAATCTATCCTTTTTCCTTTTGTTTCTCTAAGTACCTGCAATAAATAATAATCATTTTGGTACCTGCTTAATATGTTACGGTCCGGGGTTTAGGTCTTAAAATTTTATATATCATCAAAAGATGAAATTTGAGTATTTGAATCGTTTAAAGAAATTTGCAATATATCATTCTGATTACTTAAATTAGCTACATGTAAATCTTTTTCATTTGAAAAACCAATGAGTATCTTAACATTATTTTCAATTTATAAATTTTCATTTTCTAAATTATGTTTTTCATTTTCTAGTTTTTCAATCTTAATTTCATAAATTTTATTTTTTCT
Source organism: Allium cepa (assembly GCA_030765085.1). Classification (NCBI taxonomy): domain Eukaryota; kingdom Viridiplantae; phylum Streptophyta; class Magnoliopsida; order Asparagales; family Amaryllidaceae; genus Allium; species Allium cepa. The sequence continues at coordinate 63,689,210 of CM060931.1, forward strand.
AATATTATAAAGTTAATTTTTGATACTTTGTCAAAATTGTCGCATAATTTATCGTAATTAATAGATAATTGATTGTATGAATGATAAATTAGTCTATTGCAGTTTGTAGTTGCTTCGGTAATAACATTACTCTTTTCTTGTTGACAATGTCTCGACTAGATCTTGTTCTAACCATTGTTCTTAGATGTTGTTACGATCGATAGAACACCAGGCTCTGATACCAAATAAAAGTGATGCTATGGATCATAATATGAAATATAAACTAAATTATCAACTAATTCAGAATATGAGTATAAAAAGTAAACGGTACAGTAAATGACAATAGGAATTTTTATACTGGTTCGAACTCCCGTTCTACGACAAGTCCCAGACTCCTTCTGGAATTTAACTATCAACCCTCTCTTAACCCGAAGGAATAGGTATTACATCGCTTGAGCACCAAATAGGACTTCTACTGGCTAGACAACTGAATAGGTCTTCTTCCGTCTGAGCAATCAAATAGGACTTCCAATATAAATAGTAAAGTTGTTTATGACTAAATATTCTCTTAAATAGCATTGATAAGTCAATAGCATACACCCTACCTATAATCTTCTCCTTTGTGGTATAGCATATAATTCGTGAAGATAGGAACTTTATTAAATCACTTAATGAGGTTTGCTTGAATGAATAAGTGATTTGAATAAATATTGATTGCAAATGGCAAGAAAGTTTAGAAATAAGAATGAGAATTTAAATCAGAAATTTGTGGTTAAAATAATTGAATTGAAGGCTACATATAGTGTTAAAGTGTTGTAACTTTTCGTGAAAAGCAGCGATCAAAAATAAGGAAACAACTCTGGAATCAAGGGTTGTTTCTATTCGATGAAGTGAAGTGTCTTTCCAGGAATATAGCTGTTATGCAATTTCAGTCGACCGAACAAAAGAATTCAGCCAACTTAAATATTAAAAATTTGAATCCGAGAGTAATTACTATAAAAATCATACAATTCACTAGGTATCAAAACAAGGTCATCTTATAACTATAACAAAGTTATTTGGTACATTGTTAACATGGAAAATAACACTAACACTATTTTTGTTGAAGGACAATCCACTGAACGTCCACCACTATGTAATGATTTGAACAATAATTACTGGTCAAGTAGAATGAGAATTTTCATGCAAGCAAATGGATATGATATTTGGAATATTACTCAAAGTGAATACATTATACCCACTCCACCATTTGCAGAATGGTCAAATACATTAAGAACTGATGCTACATCAAATGCAAAAGCTATGAATAAGTTATTTTATGCATTAGAAAAAAATGAATTTAATAGAGTTAGTATTTGTACAACTGCCTATGATATTTGGAGAACTCTTAAAATCACACATGAAGAAACTAACGAAGTTAAACAAAGCAAGATTTCTATGCTTAAAAATCAGTTCCAAAATTTCAAAATGAGGCCAGATGAAACCATAAATGATATGTACAGTATATTTCTAGAAATACGTTATTCAGTTCACTGTTGGCATTAGTGGAAAATTTTTCAGATTTTGATATTTTGTCTAAAATTTTAAACTCTTTAATGGATTAATTAGAAAGAAAGGTCTTAGCCATTGAAGAAGCTAGTACATTTCTACCAGCAAACCTGAAGAGTTAATTGGAAATCTGATGTCATAAGAAGTAAGTTTACAGGCTAAGTGAGATCAAGCACAAATTAAAAGAAATATTACATTCAAAGCTGAACAAGAAGACTTAGATTCAGATGAAGATGACATGGCAATGATCGCAAAGAATTTCAAAACGCTTCTAAAATTCAGAAAGAATAGGAAATTTGGAAATAATAGAAGCGACAACAATAGCAAATTGCCAGCATCAAACCTCGAATTTACGAATGTCATAAAAAGGGACATATGAAGAAAGACTGTTCAGAAAGTAAAAGAGATAGGTTCAAAAATAACAAGGACAAGTACAAAAAGAAGCAGGCATTTTCAGGAACTTGGGATGATTCAGAGTGGTTGTCATCATCATCAGATAGTGATACAGAAAGTGACTCAGAACAAGCTAACATTTGCTTTATGGCTTCAAGTGACGATGTTAATGATTTATCTTTTGAAGATTTAATTGATATAAACTCAAAAATATTAGATAAACATAAGGAAACTAAAAATAAATATAAAAATGCATCAGAAAAGCTAAGGAGAGCTGAAATAGAGATTGATATGCTAAGAGATGAAAAGAAAATTTTAAAAGAATAGTTTGTTAAAACACAAGAATCCTTATCTAATGTTTCTTCTCAACTCACTATGCTATCAAAAGAAGTAGTAGTGCAAAAAGAAACGAATATGACATTAGCATCAGAAAATCATGAATCAAAATCAAATATCAAAATTATTGGTTAAATAACACTAGTCTCAAAACTGGGTTACATAGTATTACTAAAAATATGAAAAATTCCAATAAAGGTAGAGAAAATCTTTCTAACATTATTAGTAATTCTCAGTCTACTAATAATAAGAATGGACTATGATATAAAAAATCCTCAAAATTAAAGAAGAATTAGGCGTCTTGTAAAAAATTACAATTTCTAGAACAATTTTGTGTTATTCCAAAAAAAGAAGCCGGTACAAATTGTACTATAACAATTTGGGTACCAAAAACTAACAATAATTTAATCAAGAATAAGTATATAAAATCTTTTATATCTACAGTTCGTAAAAGCAAAGATTCTATTTTTAAAGGGAATTCTAAATACTCATGGGTTTGGCTTCCTAAGATCTAACTCTTAGGACCTTGATAAAAAGGTGGGTACCAATGGTATTTCTCTATTTTTGTAGGTTCCAACTAAGAAAAGAGGAAAATGGATACTAGACAGTGGTTTCTCAAAACATATGATAGGAAATAAAGATATGCTAACAAATATTATCTAATCGGATGGAGGATCTGTCACATTCGGAGATAATTCCAAAGAATATATCATCGGAAAAGGTGATGTGAACAATGACGGTACATCTAATTTACCTCTTAGTACAAATGTTTTGTTAGTTAAGAATTTAAAACATAATTTACCTCTTATTACAAATTTGATGTTCCTGTGGTTCGTCGATGGGAATTCTATCGATTTAGAAATTCGTCGAACGAATTTATAATAAAATTAACCGCAAGCGCACAACATGTAAATGTTTGTACGTGGCGAGTATGAATCAATCCGTGGGGAATTATTATATTTTAAATTTGTATTCAGTCAAATTAACCAACGATTTGAGAATGTTGTTAGCTACTAAAATTGCAAAAAGTAACAACTACAAATGTAACAACCCTGTATTTTTTGATTATTGTAATTGTATATTTTAATTATTTTAATATAAATTCCTAATTTAAAAACTTTATTTTATTTTTTTAAAATGAATATAATTTGTTATTTGAAATATAAATGTTGATTTTGATGTGGATTAGAATTTCAAACATGCATAAGTTGAATATTTCCAGAAAAAGTAAATTTTTGGTCAAATAGTAAAACTTTGTCTTTTAAATTAAAAATTTAAAAGTTTTAAATTTTAAATTTTATCTTTTATTATGAAAATAGATTTAATAACTTGAACACTGCTTTTTGTTTCGTGGAAAACAGAGTTAAACTGCAAAAGATATGTACATTTCAATTTTGAGTATAAATTGTTTATTTGCAATTTTGTTATTTTAAATTGTATAAATTTTATTTTTCTTTGTCATATTTTATTTTAATATGTTTTAATATGTTATATTATGTATATTTTGACTTTTAAATATTTTTAAAATGATAATAGAATTTTTCTAAAATTTACTATGATGATTTCCTATTTTTAAAAGGCTGTTTTCGTTTTTCTGCTATTTTCTTCATCTAAACTATATTTAAATTAAAATTTATTTATTTACTTTTGTGATTTCCTTTTTATTTTGTTTTCTTATCTTTATTTATAAATACTTTTAAGTACATAAAAATTTTCCCAAGTTCCTTGCACTTATTTTTCATATTTTCAAGACTAGTTGCAAATTTTGCTGTTTTATTTAATTAAAGTATATATAATTAATAATTAATTAATTAATTTTTTATTTACTAAATTTTCGTATTTTATCCAATTTTATACATATATTTCAGTTATATAAGGTATAAAAAGAAAATAATGGAAATTTGAAGAGTTTGTGTCTCTTTAGTTGCTCAAGGCTCTTCGTTTTTCCGCCTCTTCATTTGCTTTTGCCTTTTCCTCTCCTTCCTTTAGCCGTACATCCCTCTACCCTATAGCCATGTTTCTCATCTTCAATTCACATGAAAAATATCTTTCTCCTCATTTCAAACTCACGGCTACATCATATTGAGAAAAAATTGCAAGCTAATGGCTTCTTTCTTTCATTCTTTTCCCTCTTCTTCATTGATTTAGCCTTCCTCTTCATTTTGCTTGCTCGGCCCCACTTCTCCTCCATCACCACTGACCATCACCACCACCATCTTCAGCAGCTCATAAGCCTCTCCTCTGACGAAGACAGTAGCCATGACCATCCATTGATGTTGCACCACAAAATTTGCACAAAATTTCCACCATACTAGCCTAGCCAAACCCTTAAGGCCATAGCCTTCATTTTTCACCTAAACCACCTTCATGGCCGCCGCCACCAGTCCCTCCACCACCTCTGGCCACCACTCCAGCCACCACCTAAACATCCCCTTGCATGACCAAGCCCAAGCCATGGCAGGCCGAACCTATAGTTGCACCAAAAATCCACTTAATTGCCTTGACTTTTGTATTTCTCATGTCACAACTTCCACTCCTTCATATCCAAGTTAGGCCGGGCCATATGGACCCATATTGACCCAAACCTAAGCCATGTTGGCATCTAGGCTGAGCCTAGTGTGATGAGAACAAGCCCATTTGATCATGTGACAAGCCTCGTTGTCGTGGTCAGCCACTTTCGTGTTAAAGCTGGGTAATGTTCTTCGTTGATTTAAAATTTCCATTTCTTTTCAATTTATATTTGTATTGTATGCATATGTTTACATGGTCTTTTTGATTTGTTGTAACAAGATCATTATCAAGGTCTCCATCCATTCAAATCAAATCATGCTTGTCGTGCCTTCGGAATCGCTCTTGTGTGTGTTGTTTGTCTCTAGCTTCGTAAAAGGTAAGTCTTTCTCACTCTGACATTTATACTTATGAAATAGTGAATTGATGACAAGTGTTTAGTAATATAAAATGTTTATGCAAGTTAATGATGATCATATGATATGCTATGCCATGTTGTTACCATGTTAAAACTGTTAATTATCACCTGACATCTGATATATGACATTATATTGTGACATTGACATTGTTTATGCATATATTCACACTGCAAGTTCCCTGTTAGAATAGAATCACTATGGGTTGAAATGATACATACCCAAACGGACTTTAGATTAGGGAAAAATCGTTATGGGCTGAAATGATAGGCCTGAGTGATTTTTATTGTATTTTATTTGACTTGGGATTGCGGGTTTGAAATGATAAAACCCGGGTTTTCTTTGTAAACTGCAGATTGAAATGATATATATCCGTATCACTTGACCTAGGTTAGAAAATTATATACGGACCCCGTGGTATATTTTTAAATGATTTTTTTTAAATATGTATTTCCAAAAGTATGAAATTTTGATTTAAAATATATATATTATGGTTTTAAGAAAGTTAAATATTAAATCTTGAAATTGTGAATTTAAGTGAATTCAAGTATGTAAATTTGGAGTAAATGTGACGTTTTACTTTAAATTTTATTTTAAGATGTAAATAAATAATGGAAATTAAATTTAAAGTTTCGAAATGATATTTGAAGTAAAATTTTAAGTTTATTAAATTTATAAATTAATAAACTGTGAATTTTGACTTAATAAATGAATGGAGTGTGCAAAATTGAATATTTGATCTTAAAATTTTATTGTGTTAAATCATATGTTAAAATGATTTTAAATGTGAAATTTTGAAGTCTAGAAATATGATTTTTAAGTTGTAATAATAAAATTTTGGAGTTTTATTATTATTTTTGAAAAGCTAAAATGAAACCTGGAATTTTATAGCATTTTCAAAATGCTTTAGTCTTTTGACAGCCTTTTAATGCTATTGTTTTGAATCTAACAATGTTTGAAATAACTAAATATCTATTACGACATTTTATAAATGTCGCTATTCTTGAAATAAACCATTTTGGAAAATATAAGCTACGATAGCACTTTATAAATGCTGTCGTTGCTATAATTTGACAATGTTTTGAAATGTTATAGATTTTAACACTGTTTGGGCTATATTTTAAAGCGTTAAATAATTTAACTTTTGAAATGGATTATCTGTGAAATTTTAGAAGTTTTGAATATTTAAATTTGATTTTTAAAGGAATTTAAATTGAATTTGAATTTAAATAAAGTTTACTTGCTTATGTGTTAAACGGAATGAAATGTAATATAATAAATGAATTTTTGAATGGAATTTTGGAATGTATTTTTGGTAATGATGTTTGAAATAATAAATAAATGACATATTTGATTTGTAAATGATATTTAACTTTGAATATTTGGATTTGAATTCAAATAATGATTTGATTATGAAGTTTAGAAAGGATGTAATATTTTAATGATTTTGAAATGGTTTGGAAATGATTTGATATTTATTTTAATAAAGAATGTGAATGTTGAATGATATTTGATTTTGCTTTATTTGATAAAGGAATATTTGAAGTTTATATTTGTATGAAAAGATATTTGGTTTAATTGTAATTTAAGTTTATTTTAATAATATTAGATTTATGAAATGAATATTTCAAAACTACATAATAATGAAATTAGATTTGAGATATGAATATATGGAATTATAAAGTTTAGTTTTGAAATGTGGGATATTAAAGTTTGGAAACATATTAAAATTGGATAGCTTATTTTGTAGATCAAATCTATATCTGAAATTTATAAGATTTGAAATGTTTTGTTAGAAAACTGAATTGAATTAAAATTGATGGTTTGATTTGAATTAAATTGGAAATTTGAAATTTTGAATTAAATTGGAAATGAATTTGTAAAATGTAAAGAATTAAATGAATGTTTCATGATTTCAAATGTATGATTTCAGAATGTTATGATTTTCAAAGTGTAATGATTTCAAGTATTTTGGTTTTGAAAGAGTTATAACTTCGAAAGTATTATGATTTTTGGAAGTGAATATAGGTTTGAGATGGAAATGATAAAGTATAAACTATTTTGATTTGAATATAGTTTTGAAATAAAAATGATTTTGGTTTCGAAGTATAAACTATTTTGATTGAATAAATAGTTTTGAAATAAAAATGGTTTTGGTTTCGAGGCATAAACTATTTTGAAAGGAATATAGTTTTGAAATGAAATGATTTGATCCTTTTGAAATATAAACTATTTTGAAATGACCACGGCGTTGTAATAACGTTTGGTTGTTAAAGAGACCGGGATCGAAAGTTGTCATACTCTCTGCCAACTCCAAAAACCACTTTAGCAACCGTGTACGCGGTGGAGATTCCAGAATGAAGTAGGATGGTGGCGACGTTCTTGAGGTATATTACGTGGACCCAACTCCCGTGAGTTGGCATAAGGTGGCTAAAACAGGAGCGATCTCGGGCCAAAGGAGGTAGCACCTCTGGTCGGACACATTCCTTCGATACTATACTCTTACTGGTGATTGATTAGATGGCCATCCTCCGATTTTGATTGGGAGTGTGTTCCGAGGTGGGCGTATGTGGCTGCTGCGTTACCACCAGCCCGTGTACGTAATTGGTATATCTACCCTGGCATTGCCTTGTGTGTCGTGTCACCTACCATACTGAGCCTTTACTACGAGTTTGTTTTTCTCCCGTAGCCCGTGTGGTATCCTCTGACAGTCACCCGGAGTGGAGATGGCATGATATTGGATGGACTACTGGGACTATTATGTGTGAAGGGTGATATGGGTAGCCCGGAACGCTATTTAAAAGTAAGTTTATTTTACTGTAGACATTATTATAATAGCGCAATATTACTACATAGTAAATAGTTTAACGGATCCTTAAAGGATGGGCGATCCCAAGCATCCTTTAAGTTACCAATGCATTTTTGTTACTGTTCACTTGAGTTGATTTACAGTTCATAAGTATTTATGTCCTAACTCGAGTGTTTTGTGTTTTGCTTTACGCTCGAGTCAGATTGAATGAGTTAGCATTCAAGATTCACCTTCGGAGTTGGAGCTTTCCTTGAAGATCCAGCCATCTATTTTGCTTTCTGTATCCAGTGATTTCAGTGATGTATTCTGATTTGTACCTGATGTATCTTTTTACTCCTTTGTTGTATCTTGTTTAACTCTGATGTATCTTATTTTTATATAGTAGCTTCATGAACTACTATCTCTTTTATTTCTGCTGCATTATTATTTACTCTGTGTCTGTGATCTGTGATTATGTATTTACTGTATATTCTGAGATTTTCCAAATTTTATTAACAACGCGGTATTTTGAGCAATTCAAGTCCGACATGTGCGGATGCGAATGGTTGAAAATATTGGGTTGTTACAGTTGGTATCAGAGCTTTGGTAGCTCTGGGCAAAACTCAGCATATAGAGTAGATGTATTTACAGAATCACTTTCATTCGAGTTGAATCTCTTTCTTTTGACTCGATTCCTTGGAATTTTGGAACGTTCCCTGCGGTTCCAAATTCCATTCTTATTCCCCACTAGTCATCTTCATTTGATTTCGGAGTATCCCATAACTCCACTTCGAATGATCTTTATAGTGAATTGGCGGTCTCACCAGTATTCTCATTTTCTTGTAAAGGGGTGAAACTCCTTTACAATTAGCATCGATTCACCAGAGATTTATATTTATCCTCGGTTTAGATGCTAGTATCTCCTATTATCCCAAACTTTATCTCTTGAGGTCGAATGTAGATTTACCCAGAAAATCCACATCGATCTTATTCTTTAAGTCACGGTTGACCCGGTTATGGTTGCCCGCGATTTATTTCAGCTTATCCACCTCCCTACTCTGTATTTTATCATCCTGTCTTTTGTTTCCAATCTATTCTTCCAAACATTTTGAATTGTACTTGTAAATCTATATTTTGTTTTATATATTGTGTTGTTTGAGTTGTTGATGTTGGATTGGGTTTTTGATCGATTCGTTTGATCAACGCTATCGATAAGATTTCCAAAACACTTTGACAGAACAAACTACACAATATTATTATTATTTTTAAAAATTCGGAAATGAAATAAATTTTGATATATAAGAAAATTTATGGAACTTGATAAATTGATTTAAATTGATAATTTGAAATGATAATACTTGATTTATCATTTATTGTTCTACAAATGAATTTATAAAAGTTGTTTATAAATTTGGGAACTAGCATTAATATAAATCAAGAATTTGAGAATTTAATTTCCGATGGATTTCAAACCTTATGTTTAAAATTTTAAAAGGATATATTATTTAAAGTATTTTCAAGTAGAAATTTGTTTCCAAAGAATTTTAAAGTTTAAATTTAGTGCTCTTCTCTTTGTCGCTGGAAAATAATTTCGGTGATGACTGCAGCATCATCGACATTCATTTTCGAGTTTCAAGTGAAGAGACCATTCTGTAGTCTTGCTAAAGTTTTTTTTTTGGGGATTTAATTGATTTTAATTTCTAAAATAAGAATGGATTTATAACATATGCTGATATATGATTTAAATTTGAATGGATATATATATATATATAGTATATGAGCATTTATTTATCTCTAAATAGTTTGGAATTTATCGGAAATTTAATTCCTAAATTTTATCTTCAAAGATAATTTCTAAGTATAATTTCAAGATTTGGATAAATATTCAAGCTTGAAATAATTGAATTAGAAAGTTTTATTTGTATAATACACAATTTCATTCCAATATAACTTACCTTAATTTTCAGAAGTTGAATATGTAATTGGATAATATACAATATTAAAAAAAAGATTTTATAAATAAAATTTGAGTGGTTATTATAAATGTTATATACTTAAATTTTAGTTATAAAAGGATTAACAGAGGTAAATAAAGAAAAAGTGTAATGGAATAATTTACAATATAAAATGATGATAAAGGAACTAAGAATAAATTTAAGGCAGTTATAATGAGTGTAAATATATTTAACATAGGTGATAAAATATATTGAGAGGAATAAATTTAATTTTAATTAGTAGTGAAGAAGAATTAAATTTTATTTGGTACATTTTGAGTATAATAAAAGATTTTTTTCAAATACATGATTTTAAGGATTTGTTAATTTAAGATAATTGGATGATAAGATAATGAAATTAGAGATGCTAAAGATTTATTTGACTTATTTAAAATTAATTTTCAGTTTAAGTTGAAATTTTTATGGTTTCAAATTTATTATCTTATTTTATTTTTCAAACTATCTTTTGGTTGTCCTAATTTCCCTATCTTGCTACAGAATGGGAGGCTATTGCTTATACCAATCTGTTTAGAAATCTTTCTATAATTTTTAATAATCTTTGGTACTCATTTTTGAATCTGAGCACTGTTTTCCATCCACAGACCATCGGTCAAATGGAAAGAGTGAATCAGATTCTTGAAAAAAATTCATGCTTGTGTTCTTGATTCTGGAGGATCTTGAGAAGATCATATCCACCTTGTTATACTTACCTATAACAACAGTTATCAGGTATAATTTCAATATTCTTGTCATCCTGCCCTAATCCTATTTCATTCTATCTTTTCCTGTGCTTTCCCGTACCTCATTCCTTTTCGGGGACGAAAAGTTTTGAGTGGGGGAGAGTGTAACAACCCTGTATTTTCTGAATATTGTAATTGTATATTTTAATTATTTTAATTTAAATTCCTAATTTAAAAACTTTATTTTATTTTTTAAAATGAATATAATTTGTTATTTGAAATATAAATGTTGATTTTGATGTGGATTAGAATTTCAAACATGCATAAGTTGAATATTTCCAGAAAAAGTAAATTTTTGGTCAAATAGTCAAACTTTGTCTTTTAAATTAAAAATTTAAAAGTTTTAAATTTTAAATTTTATCTTTTATTATGAAAATAGATTTAATAACTTGAACACTGCTTTTTGTTTCGTGGAAAACAGAGTTAAACTGCAAAAGATATGTACATTTCAATTTTGAGTATAAATTGTTTATTTGCAATTTTGTTATTTTAAATTGTATAAATTTTATTTTTCTTTGTCATATTTTATTTTAATATGTTTTAATATGTTATATTATGTATATTTTGACTTTTAAATATTTTTAAAATGATAATAGAAATTTTCTAAAATTTACTATGATGATTTCCTATTTTTAAAAGGCTGTTTTCCTTTTTCTGCTATTTTCTTCATCTAAACTATATTTAAATTAAAATTTATTTATTTACTTTTGTGATTTCCTTTTTATTTTGTTTCTTATCTTTATTTATAAATACTTTTAAGTACATAAAAATTTTCCCAAGTTCATTGCACTTATTTTTCATATTTTCAAGACTAGTTGCAAATTTTGCTGTTTTATTTAATTAAACTATATATAATTAATAATTAATTAATTTTTTTTATTTACTAAATTTTCGTATTTTATCTGATTTTATATATATATTTCAGTTATATAAGGTTTAAAAAGAAAATAATGGAAATTTGAAGAGTTTGTGTCTCTTTAGTTGCTCAAGGCTTTTCGTTTTTCCGCCTCTTCATTTGCATTTGCCTTTTCCTCTCCTTGCTTTAGCCGTACATCCCTCTACCCTATAGCCATGTTTCTCATATTCAATTCACATGAAAAATATCTTTCTCCTCATTTCAAACTCATGGCTACATCATATTGAGAAAAAATTGCAAGCTAATGGCTTCTTTCCTTCATTCTTTTCCCTCTTCTTCATTGATTTAGCCTTCCTCTTCCTTTTGCTTGCTCGGCCCCACTTCTCCTCCATCACCACTGACCATCACCACCACCATCTCCAGCAGCTCATAAGCCTCTCCTCTGACCAAGACAGTAGCCATGACCATCCATTGATGTTGCACCACAAAATTTGCACAAAAGTTCCACCAAACTAGCCTAGCCAAACCCTTAAGGCCATAGCCTTCATTTTTCACCTAAACCACCTTCATGGCCGCCGCCACCAGTCCCTCCACCACCTCTGGCCACCACTCCAGCCACCACCTAAACATCCCCTTGCATGACCAAGCCCAAGCCATGGCAGGCCGAACCTATAGTTGCACCAAAAATCCACTTAATTGCCTTGACTTTTGTATTTCTCATGTCACAACTTCCACTCCTTCATATCCAAGTTAGGCCGGGCCATATGGACCCATATTGACCCAAAACTGAGCCATGTTGGCATCTAGGCTGAGCCTAGTGTGATGAGAACAAGCCCATTTGATCATGTGACAAGCCTCGTTGTCGTGGTCAGCCACTTTCGTGTTAAAGCTGGGTAATGTTCTTCGTTGATTTAAAATTTCAATTTCTTTTCAATTTATATTTGTATTGTATGCATATGTTTATATGGTCTTGTTTATTTGTTGTATACAAGATCATTATCAAGGTCTCCATCCATTCAAATCAAATCGTGCTTGTCGTGCCTTCGGAATCGCTCTTGTGTGTGTTGTTTGTCTCTAGCTTCGTAAAAGGTGAGTCTTTCTCACTCTGACATTTACACTTATGAAATAGTGAATTGATGACAAGTGTTTAGTAATATAAAATGTTTATGCAAGTTAATGATGATCATATGATATGCTATGCCATGTTGTTACCATGTTAAAACTGTTAATTATCACCTGACATCTGATATATGACATTATATTGTGACATTGACATTGTTTATGCATATATTCACACTGCAAGTTCCCTGTTAGAATAGAATCACTATGGGTTGAAATGATACATACCCAAACGGACTTTAGATTAGGGAAAAATCGTTATGGGCTGAAATGATAGGCCTGAGCGATTTTTATTGTATTTTATTTGACTTGCGATTGCGGGTTTGAAATGATAAAACCCGGGTTTTCTTTGTAAACTACGGATTGAAATGATATATATCCGTATCACTTGACCTAGGTTAGAAAATTATATACAGACCCCTTGGTATATTTTTAAATGATTTTTTTTAAATATGTATTTTCAAAAGTATGAAATTTTGATTTAAAATATATATATTATGGTTTTAAGAAAGTTAAATATTAAATCTTGAAATTGTGAATTTAAGTGAATTCAAGTATGTAAATTTGGAGTAAATGTGACGTTTGACTTTAAATTTTATTTTAAGATGTAAATAAATAATGGAAATTAAATTTAAAGTTTTGAAATGATATTTGAAGTAAAATTTTAAGTTTATTAAATTTATAAATTAATAAACTGTGAATTTTGACTTAATAAATGAATGGAGTTTGCAAAATTGAATATTTGATCTTAAAATTTTATTGTGTTAAATCATATGTTAAAATGATTTTAAATGTGAAATTTTGAAGTCTAGAAATATGATTTTTAAGTTGTAACAATAAAAATTTGGAGTTTTATTATTATTTTTGAAAAGCTAAAATGAAACCTGGAATTTTATAGCATTTTCAAAATGCTTTAGTTTTTTGACAGCATTTTAATGCTATTGTTTTGAATCTAACAATGTTTGAAATAACTAAATATCTATTACGACATTTTATAAATGTCGCTATTCTTGAAATAAACCATTTTGGAAAATATAAGCTACAATAGCACTTTATAAATGTTGTCGTTGCTATAATTTGATAATGTTTTGAAATGTTATAGATTTTAACACTGTTTGGGCTATATTTTAAAGTGTTAAATAATTTAACTTTTGAAATGGATTATCTGTGAAATTTTAGAAGTTTTGAATATTTAAATTTGATTTTTTAAGGAATTTAAATTGAATTTGAATTTAAATAAAGTTTACTTGCTTATGTGTTAAAGGAATGAAATGTAATATAATAAATGAATTTTTGAATGGAATTTTCGAATGTATTTTTGGTAATGATGTTTGAAATAATAAATGAATGACATATTTGATTTTTAAATGATATTTAACTTTGAATATTTGGATTTGAATTCAAATAATGATTTGATTACAAAGTTTTGAAAGGATATAATATTTTAATGATTTTGAAATGGATTGGAAATGATTTGATCTTTATTTTAATAAAGAATGTGAATGTTGAATGATATTTGATTTCGCTTTATTTGATAAAGGAATATTTGAAGTTTATATTTGTATGAAAAGATATTTGGTTTAATTGTAATTTAAGTTTATTTTAATAATATTGGATTTATGAAATGAATATTTCAAAACTACATAATAATGAAATTAGATTTGAGATATGAATATATGGAATTATAAAGTTTAGTTTTGAAATGTGGGATATTAAAGTTTGGAAACATATTAAAATTGGATAGCTTATTTTGTAGATAAAATCTATATTGAAATTTATAAGATTTGAAATGTTTTGTTAGAAAACTGAATTGAATTGAAATTGATGGTTTGATTTGAATTAAATTGGAAATTTGAAATTTTGAATTAAATTGGAAATGAATTTGTAAAATGTAAAGAATTAAATGAATGTTTCATGATTTCAAATGTATGATTTCAGAATGTTATGATTTTCAAAGTGTAATGATTTCAAGTATTTTGGTTTCGAAAGAGTTATAACTTCGAAAGTATTATGATTTTTGGAAGTGAATATAGGTTTGAGATGGAAATGATAAAGTATAAACTATTTTGATTTGAATATAGTTTTGAAATAAAAATGATTTTGGTTTCGAAGTATAAACTATTTTGATTGAATAAATAGTTTTGAAATAAAAATGGTTTTGGTTTTGAGGCGTAAACTATTTTGAAAGGAATATAGTTTTGAAATGAAATGATTTGATCCTTTTGAAATATAAACTATTTTGAAATGACCACGGCGTTATAATAACGTTTGGTTGTTAAAGAGACCGGGATCGAAAGTTGTCATACTCTCTGCCAACTCCGAACACCACTTTAGCAACCGTGTACGCGGTGGAGATTCCAGAATGAAGTAGGATGGTGGCAACGTTCTTGAGGTATATTACGTGGACCCAACTCCCGTGAGTTGGCATAAGGTGGCTAAAACAGGAGCGATCGCGGGCCAAAGGAGGTAGCACCTCTGGTCGGACACATTCCTTCGATACTATACTCTTACTGGTGATTGATTAGATGGCCATCCTCCGATTTTGATTGGGAGTGTGTTCCGAGGTGGGCGTATGTGGCTGCTGCGTTACCACCAGCCCGTGTGCGTAATTGGTATATCTACCCTGGCATTGCCTTGTGTGTCGTGTCACCTACCATACTGAGCCTTTACTACGAGTTTGTTTTTCTCCCGTAGCCCGTGTGGTATCCTCTGACAGTCACCCGGAGTGGAGATGGCATGATATTGGATGGACTACTGGGACTATTATGTGTGAAGGGTGATATGGGTAGCCCGGAACGCTATTTAAAAGTAAGTTTATTTTACTGTAGACATTATTATAATAGCGCAATATTACTACATAGTAAATAGTTTAACGGATCCTTAAAGGATGGGCGATCCCAAGCATCCTTTAAGTTACCAATGCATTTTTGTTACTGTTCACTTGAGTTGATTTACAGTTCATAAGTATTTATGTCCTGACTCGAGTGTTTTGTGTTTTGCTTTACGCTCGAGTCAGATTGAATGACTTAGCATTCAAGATTCACCTTCGGAGTTGGAGCTTTCCTTGAAGATCCAGCCATCTATTTTGCTTTCTGTATCCAGTGATTTCAGTGATGTATTCTGATTTGTACCTGATGTATCTTGTAACTCCTCTGTTGTATCTTGTTTAACTCTGATGTATCTTATTTTTATATAGTAGCTTCATGAACTACTATCTCTTTTATTTCCGCTGCATTATTATTTACTCTGTGTCTATGATCTGTGATTATGTATTTACTGTATATTCTAAGATTTGCCAAATTTTATTGACAACGCGGTATTTTGAGCAATTCAAGTCCGACATGTGCGGATGCGAATGGTTGAAAATATCGGGTTGTTACAACAAAAGTGAATGAAAACTACGAGAATAAAATGACAATTTAATGATGAATCCACTATCCAGATCACATAGTTCAACACATTAAGAAATTATGATTTCTCTTTTTGGTCATTAGTAAGTTTAGTTGATGTGTTTATCATAAGTACGACTTATTTGTGCTATTAATTAGCTCAACATAGGCCATCAAACTATAACACACCCCTTAGACCACTTACTAACTCATATGAAAAATGACAATAAAGTTGAAAATAATATCTATTTTAAGCATGTCCTATTAACTATTAATTATAAATATAGACCATCAAATTTTTATTTCAACATACACTTCATTACCATAATCATATGTAGATGAAGAGGTGATTTGTGTTTAGTGATTCTTTAAGCATAGCCTACTTGGTGTCAATAATATAGGCTATCAAATTCAAAGCAGAAACAACAAGTTAAACCACTTCAAGCATTGTCATTAAGCACAAAAAAAGAGCAATAATTATCAAATGTTGAAGCTACATAATTAGAGCTTCGTTACCCCTAAATCGTAGAGGGTTAGCCTCTCATTTTTGTTATTATATCAACATAGCGTGCAATATAGAATAAAAAGAAAAGGAAAAAGAGAGCTAATGGAAAAGAGAAGAGCTACTCTACTCGCATAAAAAAAATCTATACTACTAACAAGAAAAGAAATAGACAAGAGAAGAAAAGAGCATGTATTTAAAGTTGCAAAAAAAATAAATTACATAAAAAGAAATTACATAAAAAGAAAATGGCTAAATAGCCATGAAAAAGAAGAAGAGAGATTTCTTTTTATTTTTGATCCTAAACAAAACTAAAGAGAAGAGAGCCTTAGAGAAGAGAGGATTACATGAAGCATAATGGGTATTTATACTTGTACGAAATCCTAATTCATATTTTTAGGGAATGCCCAAACTACCCCTTAGGAAGTGTAGCGGCCATGTAATCATTAGCATGTGTTAATCCTCATTTAAATTGCATGAAGCTTTAATGGCCTTTTAACATGTGCATTAGCTCTAATTTGTGCGTTAAGGCAGGTGGGTAGGTGGGGTCCTCCATGATCATGAGTTTGAATTATTTATGTCTTCATTCCTTTGTATTCTTTTGTACATGCATATTTTCCTCATGAATTCTCATCCAAAATTCACTAAAATTCCTACAAAACTTCGTAGAAATTTCCAACTAAAATTTCACAAATTAATCTATGCATAAAAATGACCATTTTGCCTTACGTGAAGATGGATATATGACGATTTGAAAACAATTTGAATTTTTGTTTAAACATGTTAAAATACCCGATATGATCATACATTTAGTTAAATCAAAATAAATATGGTGGTAAAATTATGCACATTTACGTGCACATCAAATACCCCCGCACTTATCTTTTTATTCGTCTTCGAACAAACTAAAACTAAGATAAATACGTTTTCGTAGGGAGCACGATTTCATTGAGCATATGCAACAAGCCATTAAACCATTGGGTGTCCCCAGTAGGACGAGTATTGTCTCGTAACGGTTTTCAGCGGATACTACCCACAAAATCCAAATGCAAAGTAAAAATATCTACAAAATGAAAAATTTATTTACAATGAGATGAATGCAAGTTGTTGAAAATATTTACAAATAAAGGATTTACTTCCAAATTGACACGAATAAGTTAAATATAAGTTTTGGTCATTATCTTGAAATTTAAGTCATTTACTCATTAAAACTTCCAACAAAAATTAAGTTATCACAATAAACAGGCAATAGTTTACCTCGCTGTTTCAGTTGATAACAAAGTGTAACTATGAAATAGATCCTTAGATTATCAATGATTATCAAAGTGGTATTTTCATTTCTTTTCAATAACAAGTGAAATAAAATTAGTAAAAATAGTGCTTGGATTTCATTTCCTTACTCTCTATATTCTTTTTTTTGAAAATATTATTGCTATTAAAAATATTTACATATGCCTAACTTATAAAACTTAAAGCCATATATATTACCAGTGCCCTGCCTTACGGACTTATCTGAGGGGAATACAGAGCGAGGTGAGTGAAACACAAGTGTGAAAACCGATCGACTGTAGGCATTATTATTTAATAGAATAATTTTTATATACATACACCTAACTCAAATAAACTACTAGATATACCAATCGTGCACTGCCCTTCGGGATTATGTGATAAAGGTACATAGCATGGTGAATGAACACATGAGTATGAGCACATGACTCTTAGTGTTAAGAAAAAATATATACATATATACAAATATTTTTTGTTCTGTTTGTTTGTTTTTGTTTATTTTTTAAAGAGAGAATTTTGCAAAATCATCTTAGCACCATTTAACTAGTAAAGAAAAAAATGTTATATCCTTTTATTTAAATCCACCACTTTTTAGAACAAAGATTTCCATTACGATATACTTCATAAATATCGTCCATGAGTCTTTCTATATACTAGTTAAAATTTTATTATTTGTAATCAAACTTTACTTTTATTTTCATTAAGACAAATAAAATTTTAATGTTTCAATTTGGTGAACCAAAACCATATATTTATCCTATAGCGTTTCTTCAAAAATAGATCTAAATGCAAAAAAAAATTGTTTTGAGATTTTTTTGAGTTTTTGAAAGAAAATCCAAAAAATAAACCATGAAAAAAATAAAAATGAAGACGAGTCTCCCCCTACACTTGATTTTGACTGTGTCCCTATAGTCAACCCAAGTGAAAGGAGAAAAATAAAAATAAAAACATGACCCATATTTATAAGAAAATGAAAGGTTATTTTTTACATGAAATCAAAAATTATATCGTTAACATGTAACGACCCGTAATTTTTAATAACTAAATTTGGTTAATTTAATTTGATCTTTGTAATTAAATTTAGAAAGAAATAATTTTTTTATAATTTATAATGAAATGAATGCTAAAAAGAAGTGCAGCAATGGTAATTTAAAAGTTAATTATTGATAAATAGTGTTAAATTTTGCACTTGGGTATAAAATATAAAATAAGCAAATAAAAGTAAGAATTTAATTAACCAATGCAATAATATATTGACTTAAAGTAACTGAATGAAATTACAATAATTTAAAATGTGTAAAATGGTATACTAGTCTTTTGACTGAATATGAGAAAACAAGTGTAGCCTTGGTAATTAAGATTTAGCTTTGACAATAGAAGTGAAACCCCAATAAAGATATAGTAAATTGTTGCCCTTGGGTCTGTAAACAATAAACTTAAATTTAATAAAAGTAAACGAAGGCAATAATTATGTGTTGCCCATTTATTTAGTCCATTAATTGAGATGAGAAGATCAAATTTGAATAAATATAAACAAAAGCTACATTAATGTGGGAGGTGATACAATGTTTAGAGGTTGTTAAATTAGAGTATATTTGGAAATAAAGATTTATTAATGTAAAACTTAATAAATGGATAAATTGATATGAAAGAAACAAATGTAAATACCTGATTATCTAATGGAATAATAATAATAATATAGTTAACGGTAATTAAATAAAAGCATAAGTATTTAAGAACTGTAACGGTTGCTTGACAATAGGGAAGTCGTGAGTGAAATTGAAGGCATGGTAACACTTGTATAAGTTACCTGTTTATTTCATTTAATAATAAAATTGGAAATCAATTTGAGTAAAGGAACCTTAATGTTACATTAATAAGAATTAATGCAATAATTAAATTAGTGCACACCCTATTAATCAAAACAGATTGTAAAGTTAGGATTGTTTGAAATTAGTAAATTGGGAAATGAATTCAAAGTTGTAATGACCCGGAAAATTTCGGTCCCGAAAATTTCCAGATAGTTAGGGAAAAGAAGAAAGAGAAAGAATAAGAAACAGAAAACTCAAACTCGGAATCTCAAATTCGCAGCGGATAAAATATAATATCACATAAATAACAGTTTTACAAAGAAGAACTGTATCAGTACACTTATATCTTTATACATCAGGGTTACAACCATTACACAACACTGGACTGTTTAAAACAACATGTCCTAAATAAACTATAATATATCACAGTGGGGAAAACACTCCATACGTTCCTGCCATCCAGCTCGCCTCCTGAGCTCCAGAACGTCCTTACCTGAAAATCTGTAATACTCGGTCTGACCCGAGCATTACATCAAAGTAACAACCGGGTCAGGCTGGAAACCAGCGTGAGTAAACTTAACCAACGTGAATTACTAATGCATAGAACTCATTTAAATCCCGGGTGACTTATATCATTTTACAACTTCGCAAGTTGTTATAGAAATCACTTATTTCATACATCAATTTCTCGGTGCTAAAACTTAGATTAAATGATCCAATTCACTTAAGTCATCCCATTCCAGTTTACTGATTCCGCATATCAATCTATAAAGAATCGAAGTGGTTTCGGGTATTTACTAATACCCGACTCCGGTCCCTTCGAATTCAATATCATCTCAACCTAAGTTTTCAAGTAAAATGCACTCCAACTTTAAATAAAAGATGTCACTTTTTACACATCAATTTATCATCAATAGTTAACCACATTATCATTATTCACCCAAAACATACCATATCACAAAAAATTTCATACCAGAGATATCAATCAATTTAAGACTTTTAATCATCATTCAATCATTCATAAGCAAGATTGATCATTTCCAAAGTTTATTTAATTTACCTCTAATTAAATTGGTTACAAATCTTTAATCACTTAGATTACCTTACTTAACGTTAATTAATTACAAACAAATTAATTGATCGTCTTTAATTACCCATCTTAGTTAATCATCCTTGATTAATTATTCTTAATTACAATAATTAATTAATTCCAAATTAATTACACAATTTATTTACCTTTAACTCAAACACATTAATTACATTGATCTTAATTAATTACTCAAATTAATTATCTTATAATCACTCACATTGATTAATTATCCTTTAATTAATCACATCCATTGATTAACTAATCCCTAAATTAATTTCCCTAATTAATCAATTCTTTAATTAATTAAACTAAGTAATTAATTCCTTAATTACTCCCATTAAGAAATTTCCTTTAATTACTTTCCCTTAACTAACTACTCTCTATATTAATTACATTCATTAATTAATCCCAATTAATTACATTTAGTAACCATCCATTAATTACTTCTTTAAGTAATTATACTTAATTAATTTATATGTGACTACCTTTAATCGGTTAAACTCATTAATTAACATAAAATTGATTACATTGATTAATTAATCGGTCAATCATCACTTAACTACTAGTAAATGATTCAATTCCTTCATTATTCATCTTGACTAAATTTCATATTAATTAAGTAAACTTTAAGAATTATCTTTCAAAGGTAGAATAAATAATTCATCTTAATTAACCAAACTCCTAAGTAAACACTTCTATATAAAAAAATGATTAAGTGTTTTTATTAAAACTTATTATGTTAACCTTAAAACACTTAGTCAAATGACTATTTTTCCCAAGTCAACTCCCGTGATTACTCTAGCCAAACCCGAGCGATATCACTAGCCAAAACTTGTTCTTCCCTCAATACTTCCAACCCTAAACTCCACGGCACACATGTGAGACCATCACGAACATCAACTCGGGTTATACCCTAACTTTCTTGAGCCCTCTCCCATGAAAACCTCTTCTCCCCCAAAGCTTCAGACACACATACAAATTGTGCATATGCACCGACAAACGGTGTGGTGGCCCTGACTCAACTTTCGAAAATCGGCACCGAATATGACACTCGTATTCAAATGCCGTAGATCCAAACATCAAACCTGGTTCGCCGGAGCTTATAACAACATCGGATGAATATAAAACAGCGGAATAAAATGAATATCATACATACATCACAGATACAACATCATAATATCCATTACTACATCAAAGTATCTTTATACATATATCACCACAACTCCAAATAAACATCATAATAATACAACAGTGATCATTTATCCCAAAAAAAGTCTTCAAAGGAATGAAGTGGTAACGAACTCCCAAAAACCAAACACCTGAGATCCCAAAAGCTTCTAAACTATCTCCAAAGCAAAAACTCCAAAATACGGCTACACCAGAACACGTAAACCTGCTACTAGGCTGCCCGTGTGGAAATTATGGGCACCCAGAGTTTAGGAAAGAAACAATAAACTCCGGGTCGGTCATGGAACTGGTATGAGTAAACAAAAATAGTTGCTTTTAAATAAACTAGATATATAAAAGAAAATCCGGTACGCTTTTGTAAAATGAAACTACCATAAGACCTCCCGCCACACACATAATGCAATCGCAAAATTGGAGGAGATTTCTTCTTATGATGGTCAAATATGCTTGATACGAGAAAAATTCTTTGATATTATTACTAGTTCATAGTGTAGAAAGCATTTCAAAAGTAGAATATTAATCTTAGCCAGCATATAACCATTATTGTATTCCTACTATAGCTACCATCTAAACAGTGGGGCGCCACCATAAGTAAATGGCAGGTTATACAACTAAAACCGTGTTGGGAATTGGATTTACAACAAATAGTCAGGCTACGGAACTTCCTACTGCCACATGGGTACGCCTTTGGCGGGACATCCCGAGAACCTACTCGGCTCTCTACCAACACAAGGCCGGGTTACCTCTATAACTAGGTAACTACTACTCGAGTATGCCACTCCCCGGTCCTTTGGGACCTTTATCCGAGGGCCCTCTATCACAAAGCAACAACCACACAGTAAATGAGATTGGAGCTACCACACAGGTAAATATCTGGGCTCCATACCATGACATCACCTTTTTCCAGAAGGAAATGACATACCCTAAAGGGAGCGACCCTCATAACCTTGCCGCATATTTCCTGTTTCGATCATTTCTGGGTTGTGAGGTCTGATGAGGTCTCGTCCACAAAGCTACACTTTACACGAAAGCCATGCTTTGATCACAAATGATCAACAAATGATCATCAACACACAGCAGCACTTAGCATGCCACACTACCAAATTGGGAGTATAACGTTGATAACCTTCAATTACATAACCTCTAAGCTCGTACGTCTCAGAGAAGGGTGTTGAGCTAAGAGAATAGATTCTTTTCCACCAACAGATACATATTTGAAAGAAATCTGCTTTATATCTCAAAGTATAGTGTCGGACATACGAATATACAAATCTGTTCCGGGTTCGAACAGAACCGAAGGTACTTCGTCCAATAAAGGAAGAAGCCCTTGCAAATTCGGTTATCCACAATCCCGATCGAACTTTCCATCACTTAGGGAATCTCTATACCGGAGAAACTCAGTGCAGAGACAATCGATAGGTTATCCTATCGTTCTCGAAGACACCCGGTCTTCACCATCGGTCTTCAGATGCTATCCATTTCGATGTATCGCTATTCGAAATGGGTTATATGACACAAAGGTCCTCTCCCGGCTAAACCAAATAGTGAACGCTTAATTTTAAAACACGTGGATATATATCAATCACAAAGATTCACATTCAGGGTTCGATGTGGGTTTCGGATAACTAACTGAAATCCGACTCCCTATCGCATCGAAGTTTAAATGCCATTTTACGGGCAAAGGGGTTTTCTCATCAATATAGAACAAATCACAATTACAATGCAGTACAGAGCAATTCACATCACATAGTATTACAAGAAGAACAGAAATATCAATCTAGTGCACAACAATAGTTAATTATTTTCCAATGTGGTTTAAGTAAATTAACCACATAATTAATTTAATCAATAATCAATTATTCTTAACGATAATTAATTAAATCTCAATTATTTCGTTAATAAATTATTCCTCAATCAAATAACTTAGTTGGCTACAAATTATAAATTGATTAACTTAAATTATTTAACTAACAATTCTTAATTATAAGTAATTTAGACACTTAATTGTTTATTAATCAATTTTTTAATATAATTAAAAATTATAAATCATTCTTAATTACTTTTCAAAACTATTAGTTAATAAAAATTCTTTACCTTAATCATCATTTGGGAACCTTCTTTACTCTTTGAAAATCAATTTATTGTCCCATTGAAAATTTTAATGTGAATTAACTTCAATTCTTATTTTAAATTTAATTATTTAATTAAAGGATTAATCAAATTCTAAAAACATTGTTAAATAATTTAACTTATAGTAAGTTATTCACTTAACATAAATCAACATTGGTTAATTTGAAACACAAAAATTTACTTAACATTGTAAATTCAAAATTTTATTGGGCCTAACCCAATTTTAAACAAAACCCTAGTAAACCCAGGTTTGCACTCGAGTCAAACTCGGGTTCCTTCTTCTTTTCCCCGAGACATCCCTTGATTGTTCACGTATTCTTCTTCTTCTTGCTCTTCTTTTCTTTCTTTTTTTTCTTTTTTTCTATTTTTTTTGTTAAGTTATATACTACTGGAAACAACCCCATTCGAACGCGAGAGGACTTCGACCCAAAACACCTTTTTCTCGAATGCTACCTCGAGTCTCTCCCCAGGCCCAACTCGCTGACACAAAATCGACGTCGTGCACATGCACGACGTCGCGCCGCTGTTCTGGTGGCCGTCGCGACACTTATCAAGTTGCAGTCCACCCCCTTAATTGAAATCGAAACTCAATTCGAAGCCATCCACTCGAAATCAAAGTTTGTCATTTTGATCGAAAAAACTGCAGTTAACATCACCCACCAAAATGTCTCGCCGCCGCATCTTAGACCACCAGTGACGCCGTAACTTCGGCCACGTCATGTTAACACCCCATGCTACCCTCCCCATCATCGTGTGTAACTCGGTGCTTCTAAGGTGATGAAATCACCACATTTCTTACTCACTGCAAACCTTGAGCTTAAACCCTACTTTGGGTTCGATCAACAAATTCACGCATTCAAAAAAAATTTCGTCAATTTTCTCCTCATCACCGAAGCTCAAACAAGCTTCTATTCAAATTTCAACGTTTATAATTGAATCGTTCACCAGAAATTAAGAAAAATGCAATTTTGGTTCAAATTCAAACTGCACTTAAACTACTTAAGTAAAAATCATCGTATTACCCTTAAAAATCATAACTTGATATGCTTATTCAAATTATGTGTTCAAATCCATGATTTAAAATAATTGAATTCATCAAAAAAATTAGTTTTCACTGTAAATTACAAGTTGCACAGACAAATACTTCATGTTCAAGCTTGAAACAAATTTTGAGCTGTGATTCAGATTTAAACAAGCTTATTTTGTTTAAAAATCTTAATCTGAAAAGGATTATATAAAGTTTATTTGAAAATTTTCCCAAGTCACTTTGTTCTCAAACAAAATATTGAAGAAAAACTGGGTAAACATTTCCAGTAATACAGAAATATACAAACAACATTTCTTTCCAATATACAATCAAAAATACAAGATTCATGAAATAAATACTTAGATTCCAATTTAAGAAAAACAAGTTTACTCACATAGTATGTTGATGAACAGAGTTGCTTCTATGTTTTTGAAGAACTGCAGATCATATGCTTTTATGTTTTACTCAGTTGAATGATCTTGAATTTGTACAATATGATGTTTTCTTTTATTTTCTTTCAGGCATGCTAAGATTTGTTTGAATGAAATAAAATGAATATGGATGTGTTTATATAAAGGAGATGGTTTGTACAGGGGAAGGTTTAAATGGTGCAAGTGTTTTTCCTTTTGATCAGATTTTTTTTTTTGTTTATTTTTGTTGACTAAGCCAAAATTATTTCGACTGAAATGATCTTTGATTTAGGCTTAAGAATAAAGTATTAAATGCTTGTTTCCATCCTTGTTAACACACACAGTCTCATTTGATTTTTCCAAGTACAACTTTTTTGTTTTGTTTGTAAGATTTTTTCTTTCTTCCTTTGTAATCAAATTTGTTTTGTTCCGACTACAACTTTTTATTTTATTGTTTCCTTGTTTATAAACTTCTTATGCAACCTTATATGTATTTCTATGTCTTTTTATAACCATATGATTTTATTACAGCATACCCTTGAATTTTATTTCTATTTTAAAGTTAACTATTAATATTTAATTCATCATATATATTTTAATTTATTGTTTAAAACAATTTCTTGTTTGTTATACGTTTTCATTGTTTATCATTATTATTATTTATTTAAACTTAACTATCAAATATTTATTTATACCCATATATCTTTCTTTTATCTAAAATTAATAATATTTTATTTCCTTTGAAACTTTTCAATTTAAAATTTTAAAAGTTCAAACCAATTTACCGAATTTAAGGTTCAAAATTTTGGGATGTTACAAACGGAGTAACTCCGACCAACCCTGATTACCCCATCAAGTCACCCTCACACGGCTCAGCCCATATGAACCTCCAAATTCCTTCGACGATCATCGAAAGCGAAAATGACCCATTGAAGCACAACAGACCCAAGCCACAATGAACAATTCGTCTCGCACCACCGTGCCACGTTCACCGGAGTCACTGCTACCTTGCACATACCTTCACCACACGATCATCTTCATTCTCCCCAATCCTATCCTGACTCGACGCCACCTCATCACCACGCTAATTATTCAAAAATCGGCGTCTAGAACCCACAGTAAACCCTAAATCAACTAATCGCCGAGACTACGGTGACCAACCCTCCCTCCTGACATTTTTCCAGATCTCCCCAATCGACAAACAAGCCTGATGATAACCACGACATCCAAATGCTCGTCAATCACCAGAAATGGTAAAAATCCATTTTCTGTTCTACATTGAGCTACACCCTTGACACTTAGCTAAAAATCAAGAAATTTATCCTAAAAATTGTAATTTACCAAGGGTATTCAGACTATATAATTGAATTTACAAATCGTTTCACTTGATTTTAACTAATTTCTAAATTTCACTGATAACTTCCATTTTTCCAGAAATATTAAAACATAATTTGTATAATTAAAATTTAAAAACTTAATTTTGTTTAAACAAACAGCTTTTGTTTGTATACTTCAATCAAATAGAGATGAGAAATGAATCCTTTCCTCTTCTTTTTATATATTAGCATGTTAGGAAATAAGCAGAGCAATCTTTATCATCATGCATACTAACATGCATTCATATCAACATGAAATTCCAGATTTTATCAGACATTCACCCAAAGATTATAACATACATTACACAAGACATTTCACAACCTTCAGCTTTAAACTAATTTAAGGGTTAAATTTACTCAGCTGTATAAATGTTGAACCTAGATATAATTGATTTATAATCAAACAAGATATCCTGATGCCAGGATTTCTAACATGCTTTGAGTTTTACCTATATCCTCAAATTTCCAGAGAATGTTTTACCAATTCTACTTAAAATAATTTCTAAACTTGAATCATGTTAATCATAACATATTTTGTTTAAACACTGTAATGTTAGAATAGAGCAACTGTTCTTATTTTCTCTTTTTCACATATACATATACATGCAAGTAGTTTTTATCCAAACTTCAATAATCATTTCATATAGATCAAGATACATGTGGTTTTTAAAATGTTTAAAGTGCAGGTTACTCACATATTCAGATATCTACATATTTACAGACATAATCTCATCATGCAAACAATTTCCACAAGTTTATTCAATGTTTTATTCACAAGCATTAATTTTAACAAGATTTAGCAAAAGTAAAGGTAGCAATCTACTCACCTGTTCAACTTAAAACAGAGAAGTCCTGGAAACTTTTGAAATCTGGAAGCTTGAACTGCTTTCTGATCTTGATTAGAAATTGAGTTGTATTGGTTGAACTAATCTTTCCTAGCTTGCCTCAGTTTTGAAATTATTTGAAAGTGTTGATTGTTGTTAAAATCCCTTTTAGTTTTGTTTACTGGTTTTTCTTTCTTTGGTTTCAGATTTCCTTTTTTTTTTTTTTATAATTTGAAGATAGAAAGAAAAAAAGAAGATAAGAATTAAGACACTTTTATGCATTAACTTACACATGTCATTTTTGTTATAAATTGTTTACATTTGTTGAAATGCATAGTGAATTTGTTTACATTTGTAATTATAATGTTCTAATATGTTTTATGTATTTTTATTTAATATTCTTGATTAAATCTTATTTTACCCAAGTCTTATGCGTTCATTAATTTCTTAAATCAATATAATATGTTTATACATATATGTTTTTAATCATTTTTTTTTACAGACTACCTTTATTTTAAGTATAACCTTTAAAAAAAATTATATATATACACCTTTATCAAATCTTACTTTGAGCTAAAACTCTTTTTTTTAAATATATACCTTATAGAAACTATTTTAGTGTTAAATATCGAATTCAACTTTAAATAAATCTTGAAAATCAATAAAAATATAACTGCCAATTCAATGTATATACATACCTATATATATTATATTATGATTAGAAAATCACTTTTATTAATTCTGGAAAGATAAATTTATCCAACTAAATAATTATAAAAGAAGATTATTAAACTAATATTATCAAATTTTAATACTTTAGTTAGGAAATTATTAATATAAATATTTATCTAGATATTTATAATTCAACCTTTATTGTATTTTTAAATCTTCATCTGTTAATTTCCAATTAACAGATTCCCAAAATTCGGGTTATCGCATCCTCCCCCTTTGAATCTTTTCATCCTCGAAAAGAAATGAAGCCAGAATTTATTAAAATGCTTAAAATAAGATAAATTTTCTTTGATCATTTTTAAAGAACTTTGAAATTCTATATAATATTACCAGAACAGCTTTATATATAAAATTACTTTTTATAACTTAATGTCTCAACAGTCCATCCTTGTGCTTACAGAAATTCGGTCATACGTTGATCAAGCGTAAGACTGAAAATCTATAAGTACTTGGTAAACTCGTTTTCAACATCCAGTGAAAATACTTCGAAAATAATTTTATTGAAAGTATAGAAACATTTTGAAATAGAGGAAATATCTTTAGTGAGAATGCTCTGCAAATCATCACTCCCATCCATGGTCGCAGTTAACCCGATGGTTACGTTGCCATCACGACAAAATCCATAGATAACTGTAGGCCTCCACGCCCTACAGTTACACCATGGAACGCGCTACAGATGGCAGCTACAACTGGGGTTATGTTGCTATCACAGCAAAAACCCATATAACTTTAGGCCTCAGCGCCCTTGAATTTCGCTGCCAAAAGAATGAAACTTCTCCACTCCACTTGACCATAGATCGCAGCCTACCGATGTTACGTTGCCTTCCCGGCAAAATCAAGCGTAGACTGTTGACACCCACCTCCACACGATTTCCGCTATGATCCACACAGTAGATCGCAGCGACATCGAGTTACACTATCGTCATAGTATAACCCAAATGCCTCTGTAGGCAACGGCTCCCTCGACTTTCGCTACCCAATAATCCTCAGGAACTAGTTTGTCCATACTCCTCATAGGGTCAACTTTAGAGCCTCCCCCTTAGAGGCTCAAGGCAGTACCAACCTATGGTACTCCTGAGAAGTTCATCCCAAGGGAGCGCCTTTTTCTCTAGAGCCATTTTCAAAACACTTTATACTATACACATATAGTATCTTCCAAATCATACACCTAGTATAAATCTCAAATAAATCTCCTTTCTCAAAATAGATTATCCAAAAATCGATAATTCTCAAATTAGGCTTTTCCAAATTCCAATATTGATTTTACCCAAAAATCAAAAGCCTTTCCTAAGCCAAAGGTTTCCAAAACCTTTTTCAAATCATTCTCAGAAGATCCTTTATATATATAGATATATATTGTGACAACCCGACTTTCTACGCCCAGAAAGACGTACCGTCTTGAAGAAAGAAAGGGATGAGAAAATAGAAAGATAGAGAAGAAAGAACAACAACATCAGAATCTCACAGCGGAATGGAACAAAATATAATAGATCACATAACTATTACATAATTTTACATATATCAGAGCTATACAGATCATACAACGCATACTAGACGGTTATAAACACCTGTCTAGTTTATACATCACAACTCAAACAAATAACCCAAAGATACCAACACAGCGGAACTATATGCAGTCTACAACGTAGAAGCCTCCTGCTCCATTGCTCCTCCTGAATTCGTCAAAGCTAATCCTGAATCCCTTGGCTACCCGTAAAAATTAGGGTACCTGAGAGTTTATGAAAAACAAAAATAAACTCCGGCTCAGACATGGGTCTGGTATGAGTAACAGGTTAAAGTTGCTTAACTTTGAAAAACATTTGAAAACAAAAGGTATCACGCAAGACTCCCCACAAATAAACACGGGTAAGTTTTTACCTTACGCTAACCAAAACATTTGATAGGAAATTCTGTGATATTATAGTAGGTCTAGGGTTTTCAAGTAAATAGAAACTAGCCGAAATTGTTACATCTATTAAATTCCAGCTACTAGCCACAAAAGTTGGTAATACAATCAACACCGTTGGCACTTATTGGATTGTGGATTCCATACAATGGCAGGGCTACTGGGGTACCGCCCGTCACAGTACGTGGCCGAGATCAACGTACCGAGGATCACTCCCGACCCCCTGCAACACAAGGCCGGAACCATTCCTTACTGAACATTCCCGAACAAGACAACCCCGACAGTTGGAGCTCACAACTGTCCACACAGCCGAATAAAAAGGGACATCTAGACAGGGGAAAATCTTGTCATGCTTGGGCATGACCTACCTAACCTTGCTGCACCTCCCCTGTTTTAGCCATTCCCGATTGATGAGGCTTGAGGCTACGATTACCTTTAGAGAACATATTTCTTAGAATGCTCATCGTCCACCTGACGATGGTTTGTAAGCATTCAATCCATACAAGTTCGTTCCGAGTTCGAACGAAACCGAAGGCATTATCTCGTTACACTCATTTTGGAATCACCCTCAGAGTTAACGACGATAACCCTTGCACTCTTAATCTTCATCTTCACTTCAGATTCACGACCTAACGTTAATTTGGAATCGATGTGGTTTTCGGACTTCCAAATATGGAAAACCCGATCCCTGTCTCATCAAAATCCAAACGTGCCTTTTAGGGCCAAGTTGTCTATTTAGTCTTAACAGTTTAATTCAAAATAATACAATACACACACAGATAGATAATTCACAATATCATAATAGATAGTCAACATCACATAAACAGATGATCAATATTATCACTACAAACAGGTAATGCATATTATCATCACAACAGATAATTCATACTTCCATCATTCTTAAATCAAGCATCCATATCATATAGCATCAATTTCTCATATCTGAGATCTTAAATCATTCAAAGTAAACAATATCATCAATCAATATATAAGCAATCACATCAGCTATAATTAATTTAAAATGAATTAAATTAATTATATCATCTCTAATTAATTTAAAGTTAATTAAATTAAATTACTTCACCATTTAAATCTTGCTTATACAATTATTAATCAATTTCCAATCAATTAATAAATCATTCACTAATTATTCATTTTAATTAATCATACTCGATTAATTTACATTTAATTATATACAAATAATCATTCTTAAATTATTTTTACAAATTAATTATCTTATCTAAATATAGAAATTATCCTTAAATTACAAACATTACATTACTTCTGAATTACACTAATTAATTACTCTTTAATTTCTTATTATTGATTAATTTATCTAAATTTATCATCCCATCATTAATTATATCAATTAATGATTTCTAATTACATTTTAACTAATTCCCTATTTTAAATTAATTACCTTAAGTAATTAATCATCAATTAAACCACATTTATTAATCACCTCTGATTAACACCATTCAGTAATTAACTATCTTTAATTACTCATCAAATAAATTAATTACTTCTTAAATAATTTTCTCTAATTAATCCCCTGATTAATTATACAAGTAATTATATTCCAATTACTTCCATTATTAAATCACCCTCGGTTAATTACATCCAGTAATTGTCTTCAATTACTTCCCTAAGTAATTATACTTATCACATCATCAAAATGGTTGTCTAAATTAATTAAACTTAATTAATTAACTTAAACAATTCATAGAATTAATTACAATGAGTATTCCTTAATTACTTCTGTTAAGTAATTATACTTAACAATTCACAATTGCTTATCTTAAATAAATAATTTAATTAATTATTAAAATAATCCCATTAATTTATTATTTCATAATTTTAGTTAATGACCTTTGTTAACTAATTATAATCCTTTAATTACTTTCCTAAAGTAATTAACTTACATTTTAAGTTAGTCTTAATAACTTATTAATTAATTCTTTATTAATTCATTAATTTATTACTAATCATTAATTTAAAATTAAACCAATGGTTTCCTAATTATCAATTAATCTACTTATATCTTATATCTTATTTAAATAAATTTAACTCTTAATTTCTGAGTTAATTAATTCCAGTCATTAATTATCCACTTAGTTAATTTAATAACTACAAATCCTTAAGTCTTTAGAAACCCTTCTTCTATTTAATGATCAATTTATCATTAATAAGCTATTTAATCAATTTAATTTAAATTTACTTTTAAATTCATTTTAAATTTAAGATGAAATCAAATTAATATTAACAATTCCAAACTCCTCTTATTTTACAATCTAAAGAATGATTTTCTTAAGTAGAAGATTAAAAGAATTTAAACATGGTTTCATTTTGAATTCAAATCAAATTTAAAAAATTCTCTTTATCATTCAAATTTTTTTGAAACAAATTTTAAATTTAAAAATCTTATTTATTTAAAAACTGAGATTCAAATTACGTTTTGAATCCAAACTTATCTTGATTTAAACTTTGTTTTAAATATGTATTTTTTTCATTTAAAAGCCTGGTTTTCAAAATGAAATAAACTTACACGTTTAAAACCTGTAGCTAAAAATACCCGAGACAAACAAATATTTTTACGAGCAAAACCCCATATTTCTTCGAGTCCGACACTCGAATCACTCGTGTGAAACTCGAGCAACATTTCCCCTTTTTAAAGTGGTTATGAATAATTTAAAATTTTAAAACTTTATTTTATTTTAAACTGGAATTCAAACTTCATTTTCAATCCAACTTTTCTTTTATTTAAATAACTATGTTAAACATTCATATCTCATTTAAAAAAAAATTCCAGTTTAAAGAATATTAAATTTTACAGGTTTTTAATAACCTGTTACAACTTACCCAGTTTCCCCCCTACACTACTCCAAGTCAACAACGAGCATGCTTCGAGTTCGCGTGTTACTTTCCCCGAGTCAAACCCTTACAAACTCGAGCCTCTCCCCCTTCCTCCTGAAAACACAGCACCCATTCATGAACACCGTGCATATGCACTGGGCCGTCGATCATCTCCAACCACCTCTGGTGATCTTCACGCATCAGAAAACTTCACTGCATCCAATAGCAATAACCAGAAAATCATCCCATACTCGAAATAAAATTCAAGAGTTTGAACTTAACCCTGAAAAAAAAAACCAGAGCACCACTATGAAACCTAACATCGCCTCGCCTGGAAAATTCTGGCCACCTGACGTTCGGCCACTTCGGCCATGTCTTCCTCTTCGTTCAAGCTTCCCTCACCAAAAATTTCCCATCACTCGATCCATCACACGAACCAAGCCGATCAATTATTCAAACACAGACAAGACTAGGGTTCTAAAACAAAACCCACAACCGCAACCTCCCTATTTAATTTCATCACCATCCAAAAATTTTCCCAACACCATTGGTCATTCCTCCATCTCCATGCATGTTCCCAAACTTTCCAATCCACTTGATCACAAGTAAATCACGAATTCCCATATTTCGTTCATACCAGAATTTCTCTTCCATCCCTTTTCTAAAAATTATGATTTCCTTCTTAAAAATCATGTTATAAGTTAAGGTTTCAACTTATGATCCCGAATTTATAAATTAGAATGTTTAGTTTTTCTCTTATTCATGTTTGCTCTGTTGTTTTGATTTTCCAGAGTAATATAAACAAATTATTTTAGCTAAAAAGACTTAAACTCTAATCTAGGATAAAACAAACAATTCTTGTTTGTATTTAAAGTCCGAAAGGTTATCAGATCAATGGATAGTAATTTTTGAACCAAACTCAAGCTTGAAAACTAAAAACACAACATAGTCACAGAAACTACAATCTGTACACGGCCATCCATCCATAAATACACAGAGGAATACGTATATGTATGCAAAGCAAACTTATTTCAGAAACATATACTTACGTTTTTAAAATAATGTTACTCACCTGTTTTAGAGAGGATAAACAAAACACTGTTCTTTAAAACTGGAAAAACATGCTTTATGTTTTGATTTCCTGCTAACTTCATGCTTTAGATTATAGAAGTAGTTTAAGTTTGTAAAAATGAAAACTTACTTATGTTTTCTGGTTTGCCCAGTTTTGAAAGAAAATGAACAAAGTCATTGCATATATAAGGAGACAGGTTAATGTATAAAGGTAGGTGTTATCTGGAACAAGTTTTGCTGTAGGTCAGAGATATTTTCTTATATGGAGGCTGAGATGATTTCCTTCCTTGCTTGGCCAGATTCTTGTACAACCTGAAATGATTTTCAAATATTTCGAATTGACCAAAATTTTGTGTTGAGATGATGTTAATTAATTCCTGGTTTCTTATCTTGTTTACAGGCTTGTTACAACTTGATTTTTTTTTTGTACACTTTGTTCTTGCAGATATCATTTGCAGGCATCAAAATGAAAAAGCCTGTTTTGTATCTTTTTATTTGTACTTATCTATATATTTTTGTCTGGTATGTAGATATGTATTTTGATGTTGATGGATTTTCTTTTGCTTGCTTATTCTACAGGCTATATACATATTTTGTCTGACTTGTTTTATACTTTAGGTACAAAATGTGAAGTTGTTTTGATTCTTAGTGATGAATTTTAACTTATGCATTAAGTTTTATGCTTATTTTATTTTCTCTTCTATTTTTAAACTTTAACTATCAATTACTTAATTTGGTGATTATTAATTTATTTTCATACTTATGCTAATATCATACATTGGATTTATACTTAAGTTCAATATATTAAAGACTTGTTTTATTTTAAAACATGTTTGAAAGATGCTATTTCAAATTTATAATCATAGCTTTCCTATAAAATTTAAGATAACAATTTTTATTTATATTAGAAATCCATTTGTAAAACATTACATCATTAATATTGTTTAAATTTAACTCATGATTAAATTAAAATAATTCACAAATGAATTTGTCTTCTTATTCAATACATTACTTATATATAAAAGAACAAAACAAACCTTTTTATTTAAATTTAAACTTAAACTAAAATCAATTTTAAATAGTTATGTTCTTAGTTTGGGTATTAAAATCATATGATTATTTATTCAATAGCTTAATAACAAATTGAATCCAATTTTAATTTATCAAAAATGTTAGAATAAGAAAACATACCTATGTATATTAAATTTTAAACAAAGATTTATCTAGTTATAATATATACAGATATGTATACATTACAAATATTAAATAATTTATTTGCCTATAAAAATAGATTATCAGTTTAAATATTTATTTTAAAGAAGATTATTACATTTAATTAAAATTTATTATTAACAATATGGTCAAATTAATTAAATTTTGACATAAATTGTTATTGTCAAAATTTCCGGGATATCACATTCCTCCCCCCTTAAAAGAATTTCGTCCCCAAAATTTAAAACAAAGGTAATTTAATAATTTAATTAAAGATTTAATACTGAAACACAGATAGATATCAATCATATGCTAGCAATCATAGCAACCAATTTATCCATATACAAATCTAATTGTCTAGATAAAAATTCTAAATAGAATTTTCTCGAGTTTCCCCAAGTATAAATACTGGGATACTCTCTCTACAAAATTCAAACAACCAATATTACTAAGCTACTGAGTTTCTATTCATCTGGATCCACAAAACAAAACAGGATATCAGACTACAGATATGTCGGACTCAACAACCAAAATTCTCTGAACTGCTGACTCTACAATCAAAGATAGCTCTAACACATACTCCCTCAGAGATACGTGAAACACACCGAATTCAGTTATCCAAACTGGCAATCCACTTCTGAAACTAAACACTTATCCAAAATTGAATTTCCGACTTCGGAATCCAAATTCCTCCGTCTCTTATCCACAAAACTCTTCGGACGATCCTGGGCTGCTTACATCCTTCCTGATCAGCTCAACTCTTGCTGATATCCCCAGAAACAAATTGATCCAAAAACAATCCAAAATGATCTTTCTAAGATTGACTAAAAGTCAGAACACAAACTCTATTCCAAAATCAAGAGACTGATCTTACTTCATATGGAAAGATAATACAGATGCATTCCAATCTGGTCTTAAGATCCCGAAAAATTTCCATTAGAAACTCTCTAATTCCAAAATACTGCAAATTCTAGTCATTTCCACACCTAACAGCTGCCACCATGCTTCCACTGCACAACTCTAACCAGAATAGGTGAAAATGCTGATGATGATCTCGAGGACAAACTGGACAACATATCTTAGAACTATGGTTCAACATACCCTTTAAAGAAACTCAGAAGTTCTTCCAAAACTATAGCTGCTTTACCCAACTCATTCTCCAAAAATCACCTTACCGAACCATCGATACCACTCCTGGAATCCAAACTCAATCTCTAGATACGAACAAAATTCTAACTTCCTGAAGACATCCAGAAAAATCAGATAACCCAAGAGAACACTCAGCAATCGCAAGTCACTTTTGCGATCAATCTAGCCCACTACCAAACAAAAACTGTTCTCTCTTTACCAAACAGAATAGCCTACGCTTAATTAGCCAATTCATCAAAGAAATGGAACCACACTGCAATTTCTAAACTCCACTGCTGATGCAGAAGTTAAAAACTTCCTTGCCAACACACCAATTGCCAAGAAATTCCCAATCCAGAGCTCTTCGAGAAACTCGGACCTCAAACCAACAGAAACATTCTACTGAATTCAGCCCCAACATCGAAACAGATACACTTCCTTAACTGATTCCAAAGAAACATCTTCGGAGACTTCCACAGTCACTGTGTCTCATCATACAACTACTACATCCTGAGGTAAGATTTCATGACTCACTTCTGTCCAACCAAACTCTAGCTCATCCAAACTTACGCTTCAAAAATGAACTCCGAACCTTAACAGGTTTCCTTTCAGAGATCAATGAAATCTTTACACCACTCAAAGCTCACTCGAGACGGTAATAAGTCTACAGTCTCGACAGATACACTTCCAACCTCAAATATTCAAACTCCAACCATTGGTAGTCGTGTTACACACACCACTACCCTATCTACCTTTATAACTCATATTGGATAACCCGGACAGGTAACCCAACAAATAGGTATAAATAAATATATATATATTTATATATTAAAATTACAAATACGCTCTCTCTCAAGATAGAAATCACTCAAGAGCCTAGGTATTCACTCAACCTAGTGCTCTGATACTAACTGTGACAACCCGACTTTCTACGCCCAGAAAGACGTATCGTCTTGAAGAAAGAAAGGGATGAGAAAATAGAAAAATAGAGAAGAAAGAACAACAACATCAGAATCTCACAGCGGAATGGAACAAAATATAATAGATCACATAACTATTACATAATTTTACATATATCAGAGCTATACAGATCATACAACACATACTAGACAGTTATAAACACCTGTCTAGTTAATACATCACAACTCAAACAAATAACCCAAAGATACCAACACAGCGGAACTATATGCAGTCTACAACGTAGAAGCCTCCTGCTCCATTGCTCCTCCTGAATTCGTCAAAGCTAATCCTGAATCCCTTGGCTACCCGTAAAAATTTGGGTACCCGAGAGTTTATGAAAAACAAAAATAAACTCTGGGTCAGACATGGGTCTGGTATGAGTAACAGGTTAAAGTTGCTTAACTTTGAAAAACATTTGAAAACAAAAGGTATCACGTAAGACTCCCCACAAATAAACACGGGTAAGTTTTTACCTTACGCTAACCAAAACATTTGATAGGAAATTCTGTGATATTATAGTAGGTCTAGGGTTTTCAAGTAAATAGAAAATAGCCGAAATTGTTACATCTATTAAATTCCAGCTACTAGCCACAAAAGTGGGTAATACAATCAAAACTGTTGGCACTTATTGGATTGTGGATTCCATACAATGGCAGGGCTACTGGGGTACCGCCCGTCACAGTACGTGGCCTAGATCAACGTACCGAGGATCACTCCCGACCCTCTGCAACACAAGGCCGGAACCATTCCTTACTGAACAGTCCCGAACAAGACAACCCCGACAGTTGGTGCTCACAACTGTCCACACAGCCGAATAAAAAGGGACATCTAGACAGGGGAAAATCTTGTCCTGCTTGGGCATGACCCACCTAACCTTGCTGCACCTCCCCTGTTTTAGCCATTCCCGGTTGATGAGGCTTGAGGCTACGATTACCTTTAGAGAACATATTTCTTAGAATGCACATCGTCCACCTGACGATGGTTTGTAAGCATTCAATCCATACAAGTTCGTTCCGGGTTCGAACGAAACCGAAGGCATTATCTCGTTACACTCATTTTGGAATCACCCTCAGAGTTAACGACGATAATCCTTGCACTCTGAATCTTCATCACCACTTCAGATTCACGACCTAACGTTAATTTGGAATCGATGTGGTTTTCGGACTTCCAAATATGGAAAACCCGATCCAGGTCTCATCGAAATCCAAACGTGTCTTTTAGGGCCAAGTTGTCTATTTAGTCTTAACAGTTTAATTCAAAATAATACAATACACACACAGATAGATAATTCACAATATCATAATAGATAGTCAACATCACATAAACAGATGATCAATATTATCACTACAAACAGGTAATGCATATTATCATCATAACAGATAATTCATACTTCCATCATACTTAAATCAAGCATCCATATCATATAGCATCAATTTCTCATATCTGAGATCTTAAATCATTTACATTAAACAATATCATCAATCAATATATAAGTAAGCACATCTGCTATAATTAATTTAAAATGAATTAAATTAATTATATAATCTCTAATTAATTTAAAGTAAACTAAATTAAATTACTTCACCATTTAAATCTTGCTTATACAATTATTAATCAATTTCCAATCAATTAATAAATCATTCACTAATTATTCATTTTAATTAATCATACTTGATTAATTTACATTTAATTATATACAAATAATCATTCTTAAATTATTTTTACAAATTAATTATCTTATCTAAATATAGAAATTATCCTTAAATTACAAACATTACATTACTTCTGAATTACACTAATTAATTACTCTTTAATTTCTTATTATTGATTAATTTATCTAAATTTATCATCCCATCATTAATTATATCAACTAATGATTTCTAATTACATTTTAACTAATTCCCTGTTTTAAATTAATTACCTTAAGTAATTAATCTTCAATTAAACCACATTTATTAATCACCTCTGATTAACACCATTCAGTAATTAACAATCTTTAATTACTCATCAAATAAATTAATTACTCCTTAAATAATTTTCTCTAATTAATCCCCTGATTAATTATACAAGTAATTATATTCCAATTACTTCCATTATTAAATCACCCTCAGTTAATTACATCCAGTAATTATCTTCAATTACTTCCCTAAGTAATTATACTTATCACATCATCAAAATGGTTGTCTAAATTAATTAAACTTAATTAATTAACTTAAACAATTCAAAGAATTAATTACAATGAGTAATTAATTCCTTAATTACTTCTGTTAAGTAATTATAC
Organism: Allium cepa; assembly: GCA_030765085.1. Taxonomy (NCBI): domain Eukaryota; kingdom Viridiplantae; phylum Streptophyta; class Magnoliopsida; order Asparagales; family Amaryllidaceae; genus Allium; species Allium cepa. Next base: position 63,729,064 of record CM060931.1, read on the forward strand.
TTAACAATTCACAATTGCTTATTTAAATAAATAATTTAATTAATTATTAAAATAATCCCATTAATTTATTATTTCATAATTTTAGTTAATGACCTTCATTAACTAATTATAATCCTTTAATTACTTTCCTAAAGTCATTAACTTACATTTTAAGTTAGTCTTAATAACTCATTAATTAATTCTTTATTAATTCATTAATTTATTAGTAATCATTAATATAAAATTAAAATAATGGTTTCCTAATTACCAATTAATCTACTTATATCTTATATCTTATTTAAATAAATTTAACTCTTAATTTCTGAGTTAATTAATTCCAGTCATTAATTATCCACTTAGTTAATTTAATAACTACAAATCCTTAAGTCTTTAGAAACCCTTCTTCTATTTAGTGATCAATTTATCATTAATAAGCTATTTAATCAATTTAATTTAAATTTACTTTTAAATTCATTTTAAATTTAAGATGAAATCAAATTAATCTTAACAATTCCAAACTCCTCTTATTTTACAATCTAAAGAATGATTTTCTTAAATAGAAGATTAAAAGAATTTAAACATGGTTTCATTTTGAATTCAAATCAAATTTAAAAAATTCTCTTTATCATTCAAATTTGTTTGAAACAAATTTTAAATTTAAAAATCTTATTTATTTAAAAACTGAGATTCAAATTACGTTTTGAATCCAAACTTATCTTGATTTAAACTTTGTTTTAAATATGTATTTTTTTCATTTAAAAGTCCGGTTTTCAAAATGAAATAAACTTACACGTTTAAAACCTGTAGCTAAAAATACCCGAGACAAACAAATATTTTTACGAGCAAAACCCCACATTTCTTCGAGTCCGGCACTCGAACCACTCGAGTGAAACTCGAGCAACATTTCCCCTTTTTAAAGTGGTTATGAATAATTTAAAATTTTAAAACTTTATTTTATTTTGAACTGAAATTCAAACTTCATTTTCAATCCAACTTTTCTTTTATTTAAATAACTATGTTAAACATTCGTATCTCAATTTTAAAAAAAATCCCAGTTTAAAGAATATTAAATTTTACAGGTTTTTAATAACCTGTTACAACTTACCCAGTTTCCCCCCTATACTACTCCGAGTCAACAACAAGCATGCTTCGAGTTCGCGTGTTACTTTCCCCGAGTCAAACCCTTACAAACTCGAGCCTCTCCCCCTTCCTCCTGAAAACACAGCACCCATTCATGAACACCATGGATATGCACTGGGCCGCCGATCATCTCCAACCACCTCTGGTGATCTTCACGCATCAGAAAACTTCGCTGCATCCAATAGCAATCACCAGAACATCATCCCATACTCGAAATAAAATTCGAGAGTTTGAACTTAACCCTGAAAAAAAAACCAGAGCACCACTATGAAACCTAACATCGCCTCGCCTGGAAAATTCTGGCCAACTGACGTTCGGCCACTTCGGCCATGTCTTCCTCTTCGTTCAAGCTTCCCTCACCAAAAATTTCCCATCACTCGATCCATCACACGAACCAAGTCGATCAATTATTCAAACACAGACAAGACTAGGGTTCTAAAACAAAACCCACAACCGCAACCTCCCTATTTAATTTCATCACCATCCAAAAATTTTCCCAACACCATTGGTCATTCCTCCATCTCCATGCATGTTCCCAAACTTTCCAATCCACTTGATCACAAGCAAATCACGAATTCCCATATTTCGTTCATACCAGAATTTCTCTTCCATCCCTTTTCTAAAAATTATGATTTCCTTCTTAAAAATCATGTTATAAGTTAAGGTTTCAACTTATGATCCCGAATTTATAAATTAGAATGTTTAGTTTTTCTCTTATTCATGTTTGCTCTGTTGTTTTGATTTTCCAGAGTAATACAAACAAATTATTTTAGCTAAAAAGACTTAAACTCTAATCTAGGATAAAACGAACAATTTTTGTTTGTATTTAAAGTCCGAAAGGTTATCAGATCAATGGATAGTAATTTTTGAACCAAACTCAAGCTTGAAAACTAAAAAAACAACATAGTCACAGAAACTACAATCTGTACACGGCCATCCATCCATAAATACACAGAGGAATACGTATATATATGCAAAGCAAACTTATTTCAGAAACATATACTTACGTTTTTAAAATAATGTTACTCACCTGTTTTAGAGAGGATGAACAAAACACTGTTCTTTAAAACTGGAAAAACATGCTTTATGTTTTGATTTCCTGCTAACTTCATGCTTTAGATTATAGAAGTAGTTTAAGTTTGTAAAAATGAAAACTTACTTATGTTTTCTGGTTTGCCCAGTTTTGAAAGAAAATGAACAAAGGCGTTGCATATATAAGGAGACAGGTTAATGTATAAGGGTAGGTGTTATCTGGAACAAGTTTTGCTCTAGGTCAGAGATATTTTCTTATATGGAGGCTGAGATGATTTCCTTCCTTGCTTGGCCAGATTCTTGTACAACCTGAAATGATTTTCAAATATTTCGAATTGACCAAAATTTTGTGTTGAGATGATGTTAATTAATGCCTGGTTTCTTATCTTGTTTACAGGCTTGTTACAACTTGAATTTTTTTTTTTGTACACTTTGTTCTTGCAGATATCATTTGCAGGCATCAAATATGACAAAGCCTGTTTTGTATCTTTTTATTTGTACTTATCTATATATTTTTGTTTGGTACATAGATATGTATTTTGATGTTGATGGATTTTCTTTTGCTTGCTTATTCTACAGGTTATATACATATTTTGTCTGACTTGTTTTATACTTTAGGTACAAAATGTGAAGTTTTTTTGATTGTTAGTTATGAATTTTAACTTATGTATTAAGTTTTATGCTTATTTTATTTTCTCTTCTATTTTTAAACTTTAACTATCAATTACTTAATTTGGTGATTATTAATTTATTTTCATACTTATGCTAATATCATACATTGGATTTATACTTAAGTTCAATATATTAAGGACTTATTTTATTTTAAAACATGTTTGAAAGATGCTATTTCAAATTTATAATCATAGCTTTCCTATAAAATTTAAGATAACAATTTTTATTTATATTAGAAATCCATTTGTAAAACATTACATCATTAATATTGTTTAAATTTAACTCATGATTAAATTAAAATAATTCACAAATGAATTTGTCTTCTTATTCAATACATTACTTATATATAAAAAAACAAAACAAACCTTTTTATTTAAATTTAAACTTAAACTAAAATTAATTTTAAATAGTTATGTTTTTAGTTTGGGTATCAAAATCATATGATTATTTATTCAATAGCTTAATATCAAATTGAATCCAATTTTAATTTATCAAAAATGTTAGAATAAGAAAACATACCTATGTATATTAAATTTTAAACAAAGATTTATCTAGTTATAATATATATAGATATGTATACATTACAAATATTAAATAATTTATTTGCCTATAAAAATAGATTATCAGTTTAAATATTTATTTTAAAGAAGATTATTACATTTAATTCAAATTTATTATTAACAATATGGTCAAATCAATTAAATTTTGACATAAATTATTAAGTTGTTATTGTCAAAATTTCCGTGATATCACATATATATAACCTTGAAAAATCTTAGGATCATTTCAAACTTGTATAAAACCCTTTTAATACTTCAAACACTTTCAAAAATCTTTTCCATCTGGCAAAAGATTCAACAAGGGAAGATTTATCTTATATATAAAAAAAATATAACTTTGTTTATTCAAATTGAATTTCTCTTTACAAAACCACTTACCATATCACTTACTTCTATAAAGTAAATTTTTACCATAGAAATATCCAATTTCCACTTGTATTCATTGTATATTTCATAAAATATACTTCTCATTTCAAAAACCATTTTACATTTCTTATACACAAATTTCCCAATATCAATATCATTCAAATCCATACGATGTACACATATCATCCGTACGCTATATCAATCTGATTGCTCACTCGATCACACAATTTCACTTCCAGACCAGTATCGTCCACCCGATTTCCTAGTGCGGACTCGGATCTGGTTTCTTGATCAGGAACCACCATTTTCCTTGCATAGCGATAACTATGACAGAGAATATCCAGAACCAATCAATAATCCATATCCAGGTTCGCCGTCGAAAATCGAGTGAAAAATCCTAACTCGGATTGATATATTATCTCGAAATTCTATGCTCGAATCTTGATCAAATCACTATGCGAATAGAATAATATACATACATCCTACGTATTTATCTCCATTGATTATTATCTAAATCAATTTCCCTTAACTATTCACATTTCCTTTAATTCTATTCACTTATCCATAATTTCTTCAATCCCAAATGGATTATTACTTAAATTATAAACAGTTTGTACTCTGACTAGCTTGAGTTTAGAAATTAGCTTGAAAAAAATAGATAAGTAGTTGAAAAATAATTTTAAGTTTGTAAAATAGGTGTAAAATAGTTAAGTAGTTGCAAAATAGTTGGAAATAATTAAATAATTGCAAAATAGTTGTAAAATAGTAATTATTTATAAGGTAGTTGAAAAACGGTAATTAGTTTATAAAACAGTTGTAAAATAGTTAAATAGTTTCAAAAATAACCATAGAATAAGTATAAAATAGTTTGAGGTTTAAAAAGAAAGGTTGTATATATAAATAACTTGGAAAAATAAGTTTATATTAAAACAATTTATATTGAAAATAGTCTAGAGTCAAACTATTCAATTCCCAATCTGCATTCTCATCGGTTCAATTTAAATTTCCACTTCCATTTAAATTGACTCAATTTCAATAACTTCAATTACCATTGAAATTGATTTAGACCCAAATTCAAGTTGAATTAATCCTCAATTCCTTTCCTAAATTCAAATCAAATTCCATTTGAATTTACTCATTCAACTTTAATCACAATTTCAATTAATTAAAATAAATTTCAAATTGAACGAATTTCAATTCATATCAATTTCCGTTTTAATTAATCCCAATTCCCATTTGAATTTGAACTTATTCAACTTCAATTTCATTTCAGATCAATCCAATTCAAATTTTCCATTTGAATTTTTAAACTTATCCATCTTCAATCACAATTCTAATTAATTCAAATCAAATTTAATTTGAACTAATTCAATTTAAATTTCAATTTTAAACCATCCCGAATTATATAAATTCGAGTTAAATTTTTAAACGTTGGTTTAATCCTTTAAATCAAATCAACTTATATCTTTATACTATTTAATTATGAATCCAAATTCCATTTTTATCCTATTTCAAAGTTTAAATAATAATTCAAATCCTTTTTAAACAACTTAATCTTTGAAATTTAATTTATCATCAAATTTCATTTTTGAAACCAAACCTTTTGAAGTTTTATCTTAAACATTCAAATCTTAAGTCCAAAATGATTAAATTTCAGCTTAATAATGGATATATTATCACACCCCATTTCTTCATTTATTTAAACAAATCCAATTTCAGATTGTTAATAGCAACAGGATGGTATCATTCAAATTATTTTAAAATATCCATCCATTTCCAACTTCCAATTCTCAAAACCCATTTTGAGATCACACAAATTCCCAATTCAAATTAACCATTTAACTTCCCAAGTTAAATCCCAATTACATATTGTAATTTCCAAATCAGGTTGTCCATTCAAACTTATTTAACTTTCTCTAAGTTAAATTCAATTTAAATCCCGTTAACCCTACTCAAATTTGAATTCCCGCTTAAAATTTCAAAATACTTTCCTACCTACAAGTTCAAAACTTATCATTTTAGGTTTTCACATTTCATTCCAAATTTAAAACTCAACATTTAGAGTTTATTTCAAACCATCATTGATATTATGTATATTCCTCACATATATGCATATTTTCTTCTTGGCCCACCAAGCCGACCTTTAAAATTTAACCACCCTTGGTTTTAATTCAAAACAAATTCAAAGGTTTATAAACAAGTTCTTATTTTAAAATAAGATTACATTCAAAATAACTTGAATAATATTATTTCCTTTAACATTTTGAAAACAATTTCAAATGTTTAAATTTAGAATTCAGAACTTCACAATTTGAATCCCACTTTAATTTACATCCTTTCGAATTTATAGGTTATTCTCATCAAATGGTTACTTCCTTAAAACATTTTATTGTTTATTGGAAAACAATCATCCCACAATATCCATTCCATTTTCTGGTTTGAAACCAATTCTAATTCATCTTATTTTGAAACTTTTCCTCAACTTCAAGATTTTAACTTTAGTTTGAATCCATTACAAACTTATCTTTATTTTATTTTAATTTGGTCGTATTTCGATTACCACTTAATTTAGTTCTAATAATTGAACAACCAATTACCTTAATTTTTTATTAGAAAGAAATATTGCTTTATATATCAAAATATATTCTTATATAAAATCATTTAAAATCTTTATATAAGAAAATAAAAAGTACGCTCCCATATATATTCACTCAACTCATTCTAGGGTACCACTGACCCTATCCTTAATGAGTAATCCCACCAGAGCCAAGGTTCTCGCTTAACCTTCTGCTCTGATATCAAATGTAATGACCCAGAAAATTTCGGTCTCAAAAATTCCAGATAGTTAAGGAAAAGAAGAAAGAGAAAGAAGAAGAAACAGAAAACTCAAACTCAGAATCTCATATTCGCAGCGGATAAAATATAATATCACACAAATAACAGTTTTACAAAGAATAACTGCATCAATACACTTATACCTTTATACATCAGAGTTACAACCACAACACAACACTGGACAGTTTAAAACAACACGTCCTAAATAAACTATAATATATCACAGCGGGAAAAACACTCCATACCTTCATGCCATCCAGCTCCCCTCCTGAGCTCTAGAACGTTCTTACCTGAAAATCTGTAATACTCGGTCTGACCCGAGCATTACATCAAAGTAACACCCGGGTCAGGCTGGAAACCAGCATGAGTAAACTTAACCAATGTGAATTACCAATGCATAGAACTCGTTTAAATCCCGGGTGACTTATATCAATTTACAACTTCGCAAGTTGTTATAGACATCACTTATTTCATACATCAATTTCTCAGTGCTAAAACTTATATTAAATGATCCAATTCACTTAAGCCATCCCATTCCAGTTTATCGATTCTACATATCAATCTAAAAAGAATCGAAGTGGTTTTGGGTATTTACTAATACCCGACTCCGGTTCCTTCGAATTCAATATCATCTCAACCCAAGTTTTCAAGCAAAATACGATCCAACTTTAAATAAAACATGTCACTTCTTACACATCAATTTATCATCAATAGTTAACCACGTTATCATTATTCACCCAAAACATATCATATCACAAAACATTTCATACCAGAGATATCAATCAATTTAAGACTTTTAATCATCATTCAATCATTCATAAGCAAGATTGATCATTTCCAAAGTTTATTTAATTTACCTATAATTAAATTGATTATAAATCTTTAATCACTTAGATTACCTTACTTAACGTTAATTAATTACAAACAAATTAATTAATCGTCTTTAATTACCCATCTTAATTAATCATCCTTGATTAATTTTTCTTAATTACAATAATTAATCAATTCCAAATTAATTACACAATTTAGTTACCCTTAACTCAAACACATTAATTACATTGATCTTAATTAATTACTCAAATTAATTATCTTATAATCACTCATATTGATTAATTATCCTTTAATTAATCACATCCATTGATTAACTAATCCCTAAATTAATTTCCCTAATTAATCAATTCTTTAATTAATTACACTAAGTAATTTATTCCTTAATTACTCCCATTAAGAAATTTCCTTTAATTACTTTCCCTTAACAACTACTCTCTTTATTAATTGCATTCATTAATTAATCCCAATTAATAACATTTAGTAACTATCCATTAATTACTTCTTTAAGTAATTATACTTAATTAATTTATATGTGACTACCTTTAATTGATTAAACTCATTAATTAACATAAAATTAATTACATTGATTAATTAATCGGTCAATCATCACTTAACTACTAGTAAATGATTCAATCCCTTCATTATTCATCTTGACTAAGTTACATATTAATTAAGTAAAACTTTAAGAATTATCTTTCAAAGTTAGAATAAATAATTCATCTTAATTAACCAAACTCTGAAGTAAAAAATTCGATATAAAAGAATGATTAATTTTTTTTATTAAAACTTAATTATGTTAACCTTAAAACACTTAGTCAAATGACTATTTTTCCCCAGTCAACTCCCGTGATTACTCTAGCCAAACCCGTGCGAAATCACTAGCCAAAACTTGTTCTTCCCTCAGTTACTTCCAACCCTAAACTCCACGGCACACATGCGAGACCATCACGAACATCAACTCGGGTCATACCCTAACTTTCTCGAGCCCTCTTCCAAGAAAACCTCTTCTACCCCAATGCTTTAGACACACATACAAACTGTGCATATGCACCGATGAACGAAGTAACTTTGACTGACCCTGATTACTCCACCAAGTCACCCTCGCACGCCTCAGCCCATACGAACCTCCAAATTCCTTCGACGATCATCGAAAGCGAAAACGACCCATTGAAGAACAACAGACCCAAGCCACGATGAACAATTTGTCTCGCACCACCATGCCACGTTCACTGGAGTCACTACTACCTTGCCCATACCTTCACCACACGGTCATCTTCATTCTCCCCAATCCTTCCCTAACTTGACGCCGCCTCGTCACCATGCTAATTATTCAAAAATCAACGTCAAGAACCCACACTAAACCCTAAATCAACCAATCATCGAGACTACGGTGACCAACCCTCCCTTCTGACATTTTTTCAGATCTCCCCAACTGACAAACAAGCCTCGATGATAACCACGACATCCAAATGCTCGTCAATCACCAGAAAATGGTAAAACTCCATTTTCTTTTCTACATTGAACTGCACCCCCGACACTTAGCTAAAAATCGAGAAATTTATCTTAAAAATCGTATTTTACCAAGGGTATTCAGATTGTATAATTGAATTTACAAATCGTTTCACTTGATTTTAACTCATTTCTAAATTTCACTAATAACTTTCATTTTTCCAGAAATATTAAAACATAATTTGTATAATTAAAATTTAAAAACTTAATTTTGTTTAAACAAACAACTTTTGTTTGTATACTTCAATCAAATAGAGATGAAAAATGAATTCTTTTTTTTTATATATTAGCCTGTTAGGAAATAAGCAGAGCAATCTTTATCATCATGCATACTAACATGCATTCATATCAACATGAAATTCTAGATTTTATCAGACATTCACCCAAAGATTATAACATACATTACACAAGACATTTCACAAACTTCAGCTTTAAACAAATTTAAGGGTTAAATTTACTCATATGTATAAATGTTGAAACTAGATATATTTGATTTATATTCAAACAAGATACCCTGATGAGAGGATTTCTATCATGCTTTGAGTTTTACCTATATCCTCAAATTTCCAGAGAATGTTTTACCAATTCTACTTAAAATAATTTCTAAACTTGAATCATGTTAATCATAACATATTTTGTTTAAACACTATAATGCTAGAACAGAGCAACTGTTCTTGTTTTCTCTTTTTCACATATACATATACATGCAAGCAGTTTTTATCCAAACTTCAATAATCATTTCATATAGATCAAGATACATGTGGTTTTTAAAATGTTTAAAGTGTAGGTTACTCTCATATCAGATATCTGCATATTTACAGACATAATCTCATCATGCAAACAATTTCCACAAGTTTATTCAATGTTTTATTCACAAGCATTAATTTTAACAGGATTTAGCAAAATTAAAGGTAGCAATCTGCTCACCTGTTCAACTTAAAACAGAGAAGTCCTGGAAACTTTTGGAATCTGGAAGCTTGAACTGCTTTCTGATCTTGATTAGAAATTGAGTTGTATTTGTTGAACCAATCTTTCCTAGTTTGCCTCAGTTTTGAAATTATTTGAAAGTGTTGATTGTTGTTAAAATCCCTTTTAATTTTGTTTACTAGTTTTTCTTTCCTTGGTTTAATATTTCCTTTTCTTTTTTTTTAATTTGAAGATAGAAAGAAAAAAAGAAGTTAAGAATTAAGACACTTGTATGCATTAACTTACATATGTCATTTTTGTTTTATAAATCGTTTACATTTGTTAAAATGCGTAGCGAATTTGTATACATTTGTAATTATAATGTCCCTAATATGTTTTATGTATTTTTATATAATATTCTTTATTAAATCTTATTTTACCCAAGTCTTATGCATTCATTAATTTCTTAAATCAATATAATATTTTTATACATATATGTTTTTAATCTTATATTTTTTACAGACTACCTTTATTTTAAATAAAACCTTTAAAGAAATTTATATATATATATATACACACACCTTTATCAAATCTTACTTTGAGCTAAAACTCTTTTTTTTTAAATATATACCTTATAGAAACTATTTTAGTGTTAAATAAAGAACTCAACTTTAAATAAATCTTGAAAATTAATAAAAATATAACTGCCAATTCAATGTATATACATACCTATAGATATTATATTATGATTAGAAAATCACTTTTATTAATTTTGGAAAGATAAATTTATCCAACTAAATAATTATAAAAGAAGATTATTAAACTAATATTATCAAATTTTAATACTTTAATTAGGAAATTATTAATATAAATATTTATATAGATATTTATAATTCAACCTTTATTACATTTTTAAATCTTAATCAGTTTATTTCAATTAACAGATTCCCAAAATTCGGGTTATCACAAAAGTTAAGTTAACTGAAGAAGAATACGTAATAAATTGTAAAATTATACAATCAATATCCGTTAAGTAATATTTATGGTTGATAATAAACGTCACTTTAGTGATTATTAATGTAATAACGGAAGATGTGAATGTAATAATGAAATAATTGGAATTGTAAATTTATGCATAGTGTAGTAATCGATATAATGCAAAGTATGAACCCAAGTAAATGAATTTATTTAGAATGTAAAACGCAATTAGAGTGTATATTGGTAGAAATGTAATACAATGAAAATAGGGTAGTTAGTACGAAGGAAAGATGGAAATTTGAACTTACTAATGTATTAAAGTGTAAACAAAGGTTACTTTTGTTTATTGAATAATTATTGATTAGATAAAAAGGATTTGGAGTTAAATCAAGTTAATTTATTGAAATAAATTTTAATTAATTGAATTTATTGTGAATGAAATTAATTACTACATTATTTGAAATTAAGATAAAAATTAGGATATTAATGCACTATGGTATAAACCATGATAATTATATCGTAAAAATGAAATCATTTGAATAACTAGATGGGTTAAGAATATGGATTATTTGAAATTAAATTATAATTACTGAATCTATGGAAATTGAAGTTAACACTGAATTGGTAAATTTATTAACTTTGAACTGATGTCCAGATTTTTCTTTAATTTATGGAAAATGTCCAAACAATTTGAATTGAGAGAAATTGTGATTTATTTAAAATTTAACTGAAGCTTGATTTAAATAAATTTAATATTTAATTATTTAATTAATGTAAAAATAGCCATTTTGGCGACTGACTCGGATTTCGACGAAACCAGTTTCATCGGATCTGTAACAGTGAACTATTGTAGGGTTTCAAGTTTCATAGCGGTCGGACTTGTCGTTTGATCGTACAGACTCGAAACGTCTTGAAATTAGTGAAATTGAAATCAATTGAAATCAATTTGAAAATATTGATTTAAGCATAACTTCTTCATACGATGGAATTTGGACTTGAAACTTATTACATCATGTTTAAAATATTTAAAAACACCTATTTTGATATATGGGTTGACCCAATTTCGTTCCGGAGTCAGAACGGGCTTTTCGGGCCATATATCGTTCATCATGTTGTAAATCAGGTCCATCTATTCTATTACAGTTGTCTATAAATACCCTGTTATAAATCCTAGCAGCCTCTATTCCTCATTTCTATACGTATAGAAACTTCTGTGCTCCTCTTCCTCGGTGGCTATAAACCCTAATTTATCCAATTCAAATTTCAATTCAAAAATCAACTTCAAAAATTCAAACACCTGAAAAAAATTGAAAAAATATATATCAAAGATCTCATTGATACAAACCTGCGTCTGCTGTTCATTTTTCGAGACAGTGACCGGATTGATCAGAAATCGCAGTCAAAGTCGAATTGGGCATTTTTGATTTCGACGGCAATCGACGAAATTGAAAACTCGGTATTGTAGATCTCGTCATGGGCTTCGAGATGGTGGTGGTCGCTTGACTTGAATCGAAGCGCGGTGGTCGGAAAAGATGAACTAGGGTTCGAAACCCTAGTTTTGGGTGGCGACCGGCGGCAAAGAGGGAGGACTGGACCAAGGTCGGTCGGAGCGGCTCGTCGAGGCGAGCGACCGACAAGGGGTACGGTGCTCTCTGGTGTTCGGTGGTGGACGTGGTGGTTGGTCAAAGGCCAGTCAACGTGGTTCATGATGGATTCGTACGTTACGTGTTTGCCTGTAGTTGGAGCGCATGAGAATGGAGATGGATGGTGACGTGGCGCCCTTTGGTAGAACGTTGAGTGTTTTATTTTATTTTATTTTTAATTTCTATTTCAACGTGATCAAATACACATAACTCTCGCATACGATATCCAATTTACGCGTGGTTTTCTCCGCTAGGTTTGAATTGGAATTCCGGACATCTTTACGCTGGTTTGGACGGATTCCGAGACTCTGCAAATTTTGAGTTTAAATTGGATTTAAATTCAATTTAAATTCAACATGTGAGTGTTTTAAGTCACTCATAACTTCTAAGATTTTTTATGTTTGCTAAATTTATTTATGATGTGATTTGAAATTTATTTATAGCTGTTTGGCATATATTTAATCATTATCTCAATTAAATTGCATTTTTTGAATTAAATTATTATTTAAATTTATTATTGCATATAAACTGCCAGTTAGATGAATTGTTTAATTTATTATTGAATAGAAATACCTGTAAATTACCTTTATTTATTATCAGTTATATATTGACATTAATTGATTTGTTTGGATGATGATTGTGATGGATGTATGATTTAATGATGAAAGAATGCATGTTTAATTATATCATCATAACCTGTAAGTTGTTATGCATTCATTTTACTCGGGATTGCGGTTCGAAATGATATATAACTGTAATTTTATTTTAAATTACGGATTGAATGATAAATATCCGTATCACTTGACCATAGAGTAGAAAATTATATACAGACACCATGGTCTATATATACAAATATTTTGAAATGATTTTTTTATGGTTTGAAAAAAAAATATGGATTAATAAGTATTAATTTTTAATATTATATAAATATTATTATATATAGTTAAATTTTTGAATTTAAGCTATGTATAAATTAGTTGAATAAAAATAAGTTGAATAATAGAGTTCGATTGTTTTATTATTATATGGTTAAATACCTTTTTAAGATTTTGGAAATATAGAGTTTTGAAGACTTAAATAAAATTATAGTTGGAAGATAAATATGAAATTGGTTTGAATTGAAGGTTTTAAGATTTTGACTTGAATAAGAATGGATGTGAAATTTAAATAAAAATTGAGATTTTCAAAGGGTTTGATTTTTATAACTTGATTTTGGTTTAAAGTGATTTAAATGAATATCAGGTTGATTTAAATGAATATATCAAGTTAAATAAATTGAAAAAATATCTAGTCATGTGAAGTTAAAAGTTTTACTTAAATTATATTGAATTGATTAAGTAAACAATTTCAAATGTAAATAATAGTAATTGAATTTGATATATATGAAATTTTCAAAGAATTCGTTTTGAAATGGTGGAATACTTAAAGCTTGAAATATATGTAAATTGAAATGGTTTATTTGGAAATTTAAAACTATATTGGAATTGATTTGTGAAGATGAAGAAACTATTATTTTATATCAAGTAATTTAATACTTAAACCATTTAAGTGGTGTAGTTATATTTCAAAGATATGAAATTCAAAGTTTAATGTTTTGAAAGCCTACATTTCAAGAGTTGGTTTCGAAATATTATAATTTGAAATTGCTACGGTTTTAGAAAAGAATATTTCTGAAAATGGTATCATTATTGATTTGGTTTTAAAGGGGAAATGATATCATAATTCTATGGTTTTGAAATGGATATTATATCCTGCTTTAAAGTATAAACTATTTTTAAAAGACCGCGGTGTTATAATAACGTTTGGTTGTTGAAGAGAGGGGATCGAAAGTTGTCATACTCTCTGCTAACTCCGAAAACCACTTTAACAACCGTGTACGCGGTGGAGATTCTAAAATGAAGTAGGATGGTGGCGGCGTTTCCTTTGAGGTAAATACGTGGACCCAACTCCCTTGAGTTGGCATAAGGTGGCTAAAGGAGGAGCGATCGACAGGCTAAGAAGGTAGCACCTTTTATCAGACACATCCCTTCGATATTATACTTTGACTTTTTGGATTTATTCGGTGGCCACTTTTGATTTCTTTGATTTGGGGGCGTGGCTTGAGGTAGGCAATAGCTGCGGCTATGCGTTACCAGTGACCTGGAAGCATAATTGGTATATCTACCCTTCCATTGCCTAGTTGTGCCGTGTCACCTACCCTAGGGCGCCTTTTACGATTTTGTTTTGTACCATACGTATGGAGTGCCCTCTTACGACGCCCAGTACGGGGGAGATTACAGTACTGTATAGACTATGGGAATATAAAAGTGTGTTAAAGGCTATATGGGTAACCCCTTAACGCTATTTTAAGTATATTATACTTTACTTTAGACACTATTATAGTAGTGTATATTACTACATAGTAGATAGTTTAACGGATCCTTAGGGGGTGTGAATCTCGAACATCCCGAACATCTCTTAAGTTACTTCACACACGTTAGAAACTGGATAGGAAATGTCAAATCTTGTAAACATCTCTGACGCTGTTACACTCATATTTATTTCTGTTGATTTAACTCACATAAGATCTCTTAGTTCTGACTCGAGTATTTTGTCGTTTCAATACGCTCGGGTCAGTCCGAGCGTTTCAGGATTTGAAGATTTTATTCTGGAGGACGAAGACGAAGATTTGTATTACTACCATCTACTATATTGTTCCACTACACTATTTAATCCGCTGCACTAATTATTATTCTCTGGTATGTGTACTCGATATGTATTGTATAAATATAATCAAATGTTTATAAACAGCTTCATGAACTGTATATTCGATTATTATATTTTATCGTTCCGTTGCAAGATTCTATTTTGTTTTAGTTCTTCCTTCTTTTTTTTATTTACCCCATAACAATCCGCCCTTCCGTATGCTTTTAATTGGCACGTGCGTTGATTTAAAGCGTGCGAAAAGGCGGGATGTAACATTTGGTATCAGAGCTTTGGTTTAGCCATAAACCTTAGCTTTGTGGGGTCTGACTCTTTACTAATAGGGTAGTAATACCCTATGGGAGTCGCTAAGTGTATATATATGAGAGAGCGTATTTGTAGTGTTATAAAAAGGTTTTAATATTGTGTTAATCTATTCCTTTTTGTATTTATAAATTCTGGTTGATGCATGTGATGCTATGTGTAAAGAACCGCAAATCCATACTCCATTGAGCTGGCAACATTCCACAACAACCCAGCCAAAGAGGAACAAATTTACGAGTCTTTAGGGTTAAAGGAGAAGAAAAGATAGAAGAAGAGAGAAAAAAAATAGAACAGAACAGAAAACAACAACAGAATATCAGAATCTCACAATTCGCAGCGGAACAACATATAATAGATAAATGAATATCATTAAAACAAAGAACTATACATTTTATACATTACATCATTATTAGAGTTTACAACAACAATAGACAACAGAGTCAATACATCAATGGATAGTTATATAAACTTGTCCTCATAAAGAATACACAACGGAATAATACATAGTATAATATCATATACAAGTGGTACGTCTCGATATGCAACTTGCCCCCCGAGCTCCATAGAACTCCTATATCCAGAATAACCTGATAACCAAACTCTAGACTGCCCGTGTGAAAATTGGTGCGCACCCAGAGTTTAGGAAGGGAAACAATAAACTCCGAGTCAGTCATGGGACTGGTGTGAGAACTTAAAACAGTTTATCTTTTAAAATAAAGAACGGGATAACTTTGAAATAGATTCGCAATGCTTTTTGGAGAAAATGAGCCTACCATAAGGCCTCCGCACACACACACAATGCAAACGCAGAATCGGAAGAGATTTCTCCTTATGATAGTCAAAGATGCTTGATACACATTAAAAAGAAACATTTGATATTATTACTAGTGCATAGTGTGGAAAAAATCATTTCGAAAATAAAGATATAAATCTTAGCCAGCATAGGCATTTCGCACTTATGCCTACTATAGCTACCATGTTCAACAGCAAGTTACCGCCACATTCCATGGCAGGTTATACAACTAAAACCACACAAGATCGTATTGTTTCTTTGGATTTCCCATAAATGGTCAGGCCAAGGAACTTCCCA
Source organism: Allium cepa (assembly GCA_030765085.1). Taxonomy (NCBI): domain Eukaryota; kingdom Viridiplantae; phylum Streptophyta; class Magnoliopsida; order Asparagales; family Amaryllidaceae; genus Allium; species Allium cepa. The sequence continues at coordinate 63,745,611 of CM060931.1, forward strand.
TTGCCACATAGGTACGCCTCTGAAAAGACGACCTGAGAACCAAACCGGATCTCTGCCAACACAAGGCCGGGTTACCCCTAACTAGGTAACTACTGACACGAATATGTCATCCCCCGATCGTAACCGATCTATCCGAGGATCCTCGATTTCCAGCAATCACAAAGCAATAAATTTGCAGCAACAACATAGGTAAAGTATCTGGGCTCCATACCATGATACCACCTCAGCCAGAAGGAATGACATACACTAAAGGGGCGCTAGCCCCTAATAACCTTGCGCATCCTTCCTGTTTTGAACATTTCCGGGGTGTGAGGTCCGACGAAGTCTCATCCACAAAGCCACGCTTTGTACAAAAGCTGTGCTTTGGGTCAACAAATGATCAAAGCAATGATCACTAAGATAAATGATCAAACAAATGATCATATCACAAATGATCAAACAATGATCATCTCACAGCAACACTCAGCATGCCACACTACCAAATTGGGAGTATATCACTAATAACCTTCAACTGCATAACTTCTGAGCTCGTACGTCTCAGAGAAGGGTGTTAAGCTAAGAGAATAAATTCTCCGCCACCAACAGAAATATATTTGAAAGAAATCAGCCTTATATCTCAACTTGTAATGTCAGACATACAATCCATACAAGTCTGTTCCGGGCTCGAACAGAACCGAAGGCACTTACAAAGAATTCCTTGCATTCCGGATAATTTCTAATCACGTCCGGACTTCCCGTCACTAAGTGTGATAAAACCTCTATATCGGAGATCAGCCGATGCAGAGTAACTCAACGGTAATCCTTCCGTTTTCAAAAATATCCGGTCTTCAACACCGGCCATCAAATGCAATCCATTACGACGTATCACATATTCAGAATGGGTTATACGACCCCAAGGTCCTTTCCCGGCTAACCCGAATAGTGAGCGCTTATTCAAAAATAAGTGTGGCATTCAAATTCAAGCAATCACAACAAATACCCATTCAAGGGTAAATATTAATAGTCGGTTATTTAACTATCAATAGAGATGTGCAACATCATCAGATTCCAAATAATTTTCCAAATTATTTATTTTCCCAAAAATATCTTTACTAGATATAAACTTCCACACTTCAATATTTGAAAACAATTTCAAATCACTTTCCTCCTTTATAACTTTCATTTCAAAATAGTTCATTTGAATCAATTAAATAAATCCTTACCGATTTACTTTAAATTTACGTTCCAAATCCATAAATATATATTCCCACACTTCATAAACAAATCAATGTTTATTTTTAAAACAAATTCAGTTCCCTTTTATATATATTTCATGGTGAATTTACATTCCAAAATATTTATGAATATACGATTTCAAATCGATTTCTGATATTCATTTTCAATTTATCTGTTAAAAAGATAAATTCTCAAAAACGTTTCATTCCATATTGGAAAAGCATTTCCATACTTACTTATTAATAAGTAATCCCCAAATCTATTTATTTTCAACACTTGAAAAATATTCAATATACTTAAATCGAAAATAAGTATATATTTCATTCTTTTAAGGAAATCATTCTCTTAACACATTTATTTGGGCCAAAACAAATGTTACGTAAAACATCGTTACGACAACCCAAAATCACTAGTATAGGGATTCGAAATTAAAATAGATAAATAAATCCCAATACTATACAAAAACATTTACTTTCGGAAATCATTTACTATAACAACAGTGTTATAGTCCATCATTTCCTTCTATTTCTCGAAAACGTCTGTTTCAACAATAAATGTTGAAATCTATGTATTCGATTCATAATACATTTTAAAACATCTTTTAAAATAATTAACTTCATTTTATAATATCGCTTTCCCAAAACATAACCATTTTATTCAATAATATATTCACTGTCCAAAATCATGAATATACCTTATTTACCCAATTTCAATGTTTACTACACGTTTTATTTCAAGAATTTATCCGCTATCCAAAATCACGAATATATTTCCTTTTATAAACTTCTATATTCAATTTATCAAATTCAATTGATTTCGAATTTATAAACAACGTTTATAAACTCCATTTATATTTTTATAAACTTCTATTTATAAAAATCCATTTTATATCTCATTTTAAATGCCAAATCCGATTTATAAGTTGATTACTTATAAATCTTATATTTTACAAAATCTATCCATTTTATATCTTCATATTTCATAAATTTATAAATTTCAATTCACTTATGAAATCCATTTCTATTTCACTTTATTACTTATAAAAACTCGTTTTATAATTCCAGTATTTTTAATTTATAAATACCAACTTCATAAATCTTCTATACAAATCGTTTATAATAATTTAAAAAAAATCCTAATTTAAACCACTTCATAAATTAATTAACTATTTATTTCCAAAAATCTTAATTTTTATAACATAAAAATATTTATAACGTTTTAATTATTTAAAATGAATCAATTCAAAAATTTAATAAAACGTATACTTTCAAAAATCACTTTAAAAATTCTTTTTAAAAATCAAAATCATTTTTTTAAAACTTCAAAAATGGATCCGATGATGCAACGTCACCAAATAGTCAATCATGACATCCAAATATCATATATCGATATGATAATCAACAAATATCACCATATCTGTAAATAAATCAATACAATTAAGGAATCCAGTTGGATCCCTCCAACCTGTTTCCCTGCATCAAAAGATGTTAGCACAATACCAATTCCGCTCCAGTACGGAATTATCACGGTATATGGGATTCATAAATATTATCCGCTTAATAGACGGCGCAATAGGGTCTCATCCGCTATACAATGCGGGAAATCAACTCCAAGTACATAAATAATACCAATTTCACTGTACTGTGAAATATTCGCGGTATATGTTTTTAATAAATAACATCCGCTTACTAACGACGCATAATGTCTATTTTAACAATCAATAGATAATAATCATCATTCAACATACAATCAATAATTTTAAATCTAACTATTTAAAATTAAAATCGAAACTATTCGATTGAGTGAGAAGTTCTCACCTTGGTTTTATTTCCGTTTCAGCTTTTATTTCGAATAAAATCAAAAGTGCGTTTAATTTTATCCAAAATTTTCACGGATACCAATCACTTCCAATCCAGTTCCATTGCGTAGTGCTCGACAAAACGAAGCCAACGCAATTCGTTTCGTGCGAAACGGACCTCGTATGAAAAAGTTATGCTATTTTAAAGATTACACGAATTTTAAATATACAAATTTACAATTTCTTTTTAATATTTTTACCCTAAAACGAATCCTGGCCATTGATTCCCCATCCACCAGATCTGGACGCACCCCCCTTCCTTTCTTCTTCAGTGTGAAAATCACGTATACCTCAAACCCATAGCCGCCATCTAGGGTTACTTATCGCGGCCACCACACTCAACTTGAAGACGATCGGCGACCACCATTGCAAAGCTCGTGCTCTCCTCTACAACCGCCTGGAACTGCATGCATCTTGGCCACCTCCTTGGCCTCGAAAAACGTGAAAAACGCAGCAGCTCGAGCTCGATTTCCTGTTGATTCGTTGCTCCGTTTTCGATCATCTTCGTATGGATTTGAAGCTCTCATCGTCCTCCACAACTTTGTAGTTGACGACTTTTGCTAATTGTTTGTGGATTTGGAGATAATAGAGGAGGAAGTTTCGAAATTTTTCAGCCATTGAAATCTAGGGCCGGCTGCTGTTGAAGACAAGGGCTTGAGTGCAAAAACAAAGAATGAGGTCCTTATATAGAAAACCGTCAAAACACTATTCATTCCGGATTTTCCGAACTCCAAATGAAGCGTACCGGCTGGCGTTTCTAGGGTTTACCCCATGTTCCGAACACAATGGAACGTGTTTCGGGTGCTAATTCGATCATCTGTGCGAGTTACGGCAATAAACGATCAAATTTAAATTAAACCGATTTCAATGCGTTTTCGCTTGCCCCGGACAAACGGTAAATCCGATTGACTTGAAATTTGAAATCTTACAATAATATCACATTACGGATCCGATGAAACTGGTTTCGTCGAAATCCGAGACTTTTTGAAAAATGACTATTTTAACTCGCCAAATTAATATTAAAACAAATTTCGATGTGTTTCGAGCTGGCATGATCGAACGATAACTCCGATTGCTACGAAAATTGAAATCTGATGATAATAAACTATCACGGATCCAATGGAACAAGTTTCGTCCAATTCTGAGACTGTTCAAAAATTGGCTATTTTACAGTCGATGATTAAATATTAAAATATTCAATTTTCACAAATAAACTTTTAATTTGATTTTAAAAGTTCTAAAATATCGTTCTAACTCCAATATGATTAAATAAAATTTTACAAATCATTTTTAATCATATTTAACTCAAATTTCAATTATTTCTGGAATTTCTATTATTAAATTATCGATTTAATTGTCCAATTAAATCCAATTATTCGAAATAAAATTATTCGACTTATAAATTCCACTTATTAATAATTAAAATTAATTAAATATTCAAATTTTAATTAATAGAAATTCTGGGTCATTACAGACTTCCCCCCTTAAAAGAATTTCGTCCTCGAAATTACCAAGTAAGAAAAAGTTACAGAATTCATTAACTTTCCAAAACAAATTTGAACTTCTTACCATACTTTACTAAGTTTTCAAATCTATACTTAGTTATCTTTTCAAAACCAAACTATATCGTTTAATTTCCAATTCCAAAACCAAAATTATAGTTTTCACAAATTTCCCAAATTTTCTCAAAAATTTTCTAACGCCTTAAATTTTCATAAAAATTCGCCATAGTCTACTTTGCGCGGCTCGCTCTGAAAAAAAAATGACAGTGTATATATCACAAATATACATCTCATCAAATGATGAGGCGTCCCGTAGGGAAAAAAGTGTTAAAGTACGGTATTTAATCCGAGATATGTACCTTATTTATTATTAGCGAGCGTATACAGCTAATATAACGCAAAAGCGAGCTCCAAATGCGAAGAAACGCCATCCGCACCTACTAAACACTCAACAAACAACATGAGAATCATGCATATATGAAAATAGTATCAATTTACAATATATAGCAACTTAACAATTACATGTGTCAATATAGCAAATGCAACTAAATAACAAATGCAACTATCAAACAACTATCAATTTACTTCTCATTAATATTCATTGAATTGGTTTTCCAATTTAAATCACATTGGTTTCCACTTGGTTCACATTCACTAATTTACATTCAAGTTGGTTCACTTATAAATCAAATTGAATTCAATTCTGTTCAAATTCATTCTCTTCCAAGTTGGATTCAATTACTTTTGCTCCTAATTTTGCTAATTCAATTTCATTAGCACTTAATGAATTTATATACAATCAAATAACATCCATATAACAACCAATGTACATCCAATATAACCAAATTTATTCAATTTACATTCAATTTGGTTCAACATTCAATTGACTTTCATTCAATTTATTCAATTTTCAATTTCTCAACTTTATTAGCTTCTAATGAATTTACACTTACATTCATTGTTTCATATCAATTATTTACATTTAATTGATTAACGTTTAATCCATTAGTTCAATTCAATTGCTAATTCCTTTAACAATATAATGTTGAATTTCATTTATATAACTCAAGTTCAAATTCTTAATGACTTCACTTCATTAATTCACTTATTAATTTACTTTGACACCAAAATCAACTTCATTCAACTTTATTTAAGTTATATTCCATTTCAAACATCTTATCAAATCCAAATCAAATCCAAATTTTTCCAAACAACTTTCTTTTAAACAATTTGGCAGCAATCCCTCTTTTGGAAACCCGAAAATGAACACCGATGATGTCATGATCATCATCGGAATTATTTTCCAGCGACCAAAAAGAGTTTAGAGCTTTAATTTCTCCAAAATGATTTTCCCAAAATATCAAATCCTTTCAAAATACTTCTTTGGAATTTTGTTTTCAGATTATAAATCACATTTATAAATCTTTTACTTATATAATTTCACTTCTTGTATATAAGATTATTTCACACTTGTAAATCACATTAATTATAGTTCCATACTTATAATTCATTTGCTTATACAAGTATTCTTTTAAAAAAATTTGTTTTTATTCAACAACCAAACAATCAATTCATATACACTTTAATAATTCTGAAAAATTATTCCTTTATATACAAAATATAATCAAGGTAAAATTATTTCATTTACCCAATTTAAAACAATACTGTGTCGAATTGTTCTATTCAAGTGTTTAGAAAACCCTTCGATACAGTTGCGCAGACTGTGCCGACGAAGGTTCATACGCCACTCAACAAATCAATCATCACAATATAAAACAATTTAATATTCACTAACAAATACGCTCTCATATCTATTATTACACTCAACTCATTCTAGAGTACTACTGACTCCATCTCTAATGAGTAATACCCAACAGAGCCATGGTTGTCGCTTAACCATAAGCTCTGATACCAAATGTAAAGAACTGCAAATCCGTACTCCTTTGAGCTGGCAAAATTCCACAATAACCCAGCCAAAGAGGAACAAATTTACGAGTCTTTAGGGTTAAATGAGAAGAAAAGATAGAAGAAGAGAGAAAAAAATAGAACAGAACAGAAAACAACAACAGAATATCATAATCTCATAATTCGCAGCGGAACAACATATAATAGATAAATGAATATCATTAAAACAAAGAACTATACATTTTTATACATTACATCATTATCAGAGTTTACAACAACAATAGACAACAGAGTCAATACATCAATGTACAGTTATATAAACTTGTCCTCATAAAGAATACACAGCGGAATAATACATAGTATAATATCATATACAAGTGGTACGTCTCGATATGGAGCTCAGGGCATCCCAGCCCCACCGTGGATTACATTGATATCCCAAACTTGCTTTTACGGCCAGCCTCTCGACTGTCTCAGCTTACGCCTAACCAACCCCGTAAAGAGGACGTGTGGGGGCAAGAGTCTCTTGTTCACCACCAAACCGTGAAGCAAGAACCCGCCATCACATAGCCCTAAGCTAAGCAAGACTGGTGTGAGAACTTAAAACAATTTATCTTTTAAAATAAAGAACAGGATAATTTTGAAATAGATTCACAATGTTTTTTGGAAAAAATGAGACTACCATAAGGCCTCCCGCACAAACACACATTGCAAACACAGAATCGGAGGAGATTTCTCCTTATGATAGTCAAAGATGCTTGGTACGCATTAAAAAGAAACATTTGATATTATTACTAGTGCATAGTGTGGGAAAAATCATTTCGAAAATAAAGATATAAATCTTAGGCAGCATAGGCATTTCGCACTTATGCCTACTATAGCTACCATGTTCAACAGCAGGTTACCGCCACATTCCATGGCAGGTTATACAACTAAAACCATACAAGATCGTATTGTTTCTTTGGATTTCCCACAAATGGTCAGGCCAAGGAACTTCCCATTGCCACATAGGTACGCCTCTGAAAAGACGACCCGAGAACCAAACCGGATCTCTGCCAACACAAGGCCGGGTTACCCCTAACTGGGTAACTACTGACACAAATATGTCATCCCCCGATCGTAACCGATCTATCCGAGGATCCTCGATTTCCAACAATCACAAAGCAATAAATTTGCAGCAACAACATAGGTTAAGTATCTGGGCTCCATACCGTGATACCACCTCTATCCAGAAGGAATGGCATAAACTAAAGGGGCGCTACCCCCTAATAACCTTGCTGCATGCTTCCTGTTTTGACTATTTTCGGGGTGTGAGGTCCGACGAAGTCTCGTCCACAAAGCCACGTTTTATAAAAAAGCTGTGCTTTGGGTCAACAAATGATCAAAGCAATGATCACTAAGATAAATGATCAAACAAATGATCATATCACAAATGATCAAACAATGATCATCTCACAGCAACACTCAGCATGCCACACTACCAAATTGGGAGTATATCACTAATAACCTTCAACTACATAACCTCTGAGCTCGTACGTCTCAGAGAAGGGTGTTAAGCTAAGAGAATAAATTCTCCGCCACCAACAGAAATATATTTGAAAGAAATCTGCTTTATATCTCAACTTGTAATGTCAGACATACAATCCATACAAGTCTGTTCCGGGCTCGAACAGAACCGTAGGCACTTACAAAGAAGTCCTTGCATTCCAAATAATTTCTAATCACGTCCGGACTTCCCGTCACTAAGGGTGATAAAACCTCTATATCGGAGATCAGCCGATGCAGAGTAACTCAACGGTAATCCTTCCATTTTCAAAAATATCCGGTCTTTAACACCGGCCATCAAATGCAATCCATTACGACGTATCAGATATTCAGAATGGGTTATACGACCCCAAGGTCCTTTCCCGGCTAACCCGAATAGTGAGCGCTTATTCAAAAATAAGTGTGGCATTCAAATTCAAGCAATCACAACAAATACCCATTCAAGGGTAAATATTAATAGTCGGTTATTTAACTATCAATAGAGATGTGCAACATCATCAGATTCCAAATAATTTTCCAAATTATTTATTTTCCCAAAATATCTTTACTAGATATAAACTTTCACACTTGACGAAGTTTAAAAACAATTTCAAATCACTTTCCTCCTTTATAACTTTCATTTCAAAATAGTTCATTTGAATCAATTAAATAAATCCTTACCGATTTACTTTAAATTTACGTTCCAAATCCGTAAATATATATTCCCACACTTCATAAACAAATCAATGTTTATTTTTAAAACAAATTCAATTCCCTTTTATATAAATTCCATGGTGAATTTACATTCCAAAATATTTATGAATATACGATTTCAAATCGATTTCTGATATTCATTTTCAATTTATCTTTTAAAAAGATAAATTCTCAAAAACGTTTCATTCCATATTGGAAAAGCATTTCCATACTTACTTATTAATAAGTAATCCCCAAATCTATTTATTTTCAACACTTGGAAAATATTCAATATACTTAAATCGAAATTAAGTATATATTTCATTCTTTTAAGGAAATCATTCTCTTAACGCATTTATTTGGGCCAAAACAAATGTTACGTAAAACATCGTTACGACAACCCAAAATCACTAGTATAGGGATTCGAAATTAAAATAGATATATAAATCCAAATACTATACAAAAACATTTCCTTTCGGAAATCATTTACTATAACAACAGTGTTATAGTCCATCATTTCCTTCTATTTGTCGAAAACGTCTATTTCAACAATAAATGTTGAAATCTATATATTCGATTCATAATACATTTTAAAACATCTTTTAAAATTATTAACTTCATTTTATAATATCGCTTTCCCAAACCATAACCATTTTATTCAATAATATACTCACTGTCCAAAATCGTGAATATACCTTATTTACCCAATTTCAATGTTTACTACACGTTTTATTTCAAGAATTTATCCGCTATCCAAAATCGCGAATATATTCCCTTTTATAAACTTCTATATTCAATTTATCAAATTCAATTGATTTTGAATTTATAAACAACGTTTATAAACTCCATTTATATTTTTATAAACTTCTATTTATAAAAATCCTTTTTATATCTCATTTTAAATGCCAAATCCGATTTATAAGTTGATTACTTATAAATCTTATATTTTACAAAATCTATCCATTTTATACCTTCATATTTCATAAATTTATAAATTTCAATTCACTTATGAAATCCATTTCTATTTCACTTTATTACTTATAAAAACTCGTTTTATAATTCCAGTATTTTTAATTTATAAATATCAACTTTATAAATCTTCTATATAAAACGTTTATAATAATTTAAAAAAAATCCCAATTTAAACCACTTCATAAATTAATTAACTATTTATTTCCAAAAATCTCATTTCAGTTATATTTCTCAAAAATTTTAATTTTTATAACATAAAAATATTTATAACGTTTTAATTATTTAAAATGAATCAATTCAAAAATTTAATAAAACGTATACTTTCAAAAGTCACTTTAAAAATTCTTTTTAAAAATCAAAATCATTTTTTTAAAACTTCAAAAATGGATCCGATGATGCAACGTCACCAAATAGTCAATCACGATATCCAAATATCATATATCGATATGATAATCAACAAATATCACAATATCTGTAAATAAATCAATACAGTTGAGGAATCTTGTTGGATCCCTCCAACCTGTTCCCTGCATCAAAAGATGTTAGCACAATACCAATTCCGCTCTAGTACGGAATTATCGCGGTATATGGGATTCATAAATATTATCCGCTTAATAGACGGCGCAATAGGGTCTCATCCGCTATACAATGCGAGAAATCAACTCCAAGTACATAAACAATACCAATTTCACTGTACTGTGAAATATTCGCGGTATATGTTTTTAATAAATAACATCCGCTTACTAACGGCGCATAATGTCTATTTTAACAATCAATAGATAATAATCATCATTCAACATACAATCAATAATTTTAAATCTAACTATTTACAATTAAAATTGAAACTATTCGATTGAGTGAGAAGTTTTCACCTTAGTTTTATTTCCGTTTCAGCTTTTATTTCGAATAAAATTAAACGTGCGTTTAATTTTATCCAAAATTTTCACCAACTCCAATCCCTTCCTATCCACTTCCACTGCGTAGTGCTCGACAAAACGAAGCCAACGCAATTCGTTTCGTGCGAAACGGACCTCGTATGAAAAAGTTATGCTATTTTAAAGATTACACGAATTTTAAATATACAAATTTACAATTTCTTTTTAATATTTTTACCCTAAAACGAATCCTGGCCGTTGATTCCCCATCCACCAGATCTGGCCGCACCCCCCTTCCTTTCTTCTTCAATGTAAAAATCACATATACCTCAAACCCATAGCCTCCATCTAGGGTTAATTGTCGCGGCCACCACACTCAACTTGTAGACGATCGACGACCACCATTGCAAAGCTCGTGCTCTCCTCTACAACCGCCTGGAAATGCACGCATCCCAGCCACCTCCTTGGCCTCGAAAAACGTGAAAAACACAGCAGCTCGAGCTCGATTTCCCGTTGATTCGTTGCTCCGTTTTCGATCATCTCCGTATGGATTTGAAGCTCTCATCGTCCTCCACAACTTTGTAGTTGACGACTTTTGCTAATTGTTTGTAGATTTGGAGATAACAGAGGAGGAAGTTTCGAAATTTTTCTGCCATTGAAATCTAGGGCCGGCTGCTGTTGAAGACAAGGGCTTGAGTGCAAAAACAAAGAATAAGGTTCTTATATAGAAATCCGTCAAAACACTATTCATCCTGGATTTTCCGAACTCCAAAGGAAGCGTGCCGGCTGGCATTTCTAGGGTTTACCCCACGTTCCGAACACAATAGAACGAGTTTCAGGAGCTAATTCGATCATCTGTGCGAGTTACGGCAATAAACGATCAAATTTAAATTAAACCGAATTCGATGCGTTTTCGCTTGCCCCGGACAAATGATAAATCCAATTGACTTGAAATTTGAAATCTTACAATAATATCACATTACGGATCCGATGAAACAGGTTTCGTCAAAATCCGAGACTTTTTGAAAAGTGGCTATTTTAACTCGCCAAATTAATATTAAAACAAATTTCGATGCGTTTCGAGCTGTCATGATCGAACGATAACTCCGATTGCTACGAAAATTGAAATCTGATGATAATAAACTATCACGGATCCAATGGAACAAGTTTCATCCAATTCTGAGACTGTTCAAAAATTGGCTATTTTACAGTCGATAATTAAATATTAAAATATTCAATTTTCTCAAATAAACTTTTAATTTGATTTTAAAAGTTCTAAAATATCGTTCTAACTCCAATATGATTAAATAAAATTTTACAAATCATTTTTAATCATATTTAACTCAAATTTCAATTATTTCTGGAATTTCTATTATTAAATTATCGATTTAATTGTCCAATTAAATCCAATTATTCGAAATAAAATTATTCGACTTATAAATTCCACTTATTAATAATTAAAATTAATTAAATATTTAAATTTTAATTAATAGAAATTGTTGGTCGTTACACTATGACATCAATAGGAGTTTCTAAACACTTAATACGACAGACCGACATAATATTTGGTTTTAATATAGGTGAATGAAATAATTTTGCCTATTATATCTTCTATATATATAAAGTAAATTTTTATAAAGGTTACATTTGGCTGTATTATATTGGTTGTTAGGTAATGAAATTTATAAATAATAGTCGAAATAAGATTGAAAATAAAATAAATGAAATTGGAAATTTAGAACTTAAGTCCCGGGGTTTTGAAAATTTCTTTTGAATGATTTTGAAATATAGTAATAATATTATTAGAAGTATTTGATATAAATATTTCAAAGAATTGTTTAAGAAGATTTTGGAAGAATTAAGTTTGTACTTCCCTCTCTGTCGTTGGAAAATAATTTCGGTGTTGGCGGCCGCATCATCGACATTCATTTTCGAGTCTCGAAGAGGGAAGGCCACTGTAGTAGTTTTACTACAGGTTCATTTTTGATAAACAAATATAAATTTTAATTTTTTTTAAATATAATTGGATATATAAATTGCAAGCATATGTTATCTGTTATGCTAAAAAATAAATTGAATAAAAACCCGGTATTTAATTCTTAAGTTTCCAATTAATTAATAGTTTCAATTATTGTAGTGAAATGGAATGTAACCAATTAAAAATTTGAGCCTTTAATTAAAATAAGGAATTTAATGCTAAGTTATAACTGAGATTAAAAGAAAGTTGAAAATGGTAATCTTATAAAATGAAAGATATAATTATTGAGCATTTAATTAAATAAAAGAATTGAGAAAACTTGTGTGATTTTCAGTTACATTCTTAAAAAGAATATACATAACTTACCAATTTTTTTTTAAAAAAAGTTGAAATGTTTAATAAGAAAATGTAATGGAAATTGTACAAGTAAAAGTATGTAATGAAGTGTTCAATAAATTGCTTATTAATAAGAATTGAGGTTATAATTGTTATATACTTAAGTAAGTAATTATAGACTTAAGTAAATGATTGAAGTTATTTATTTTGAAAATAAGAAGAAAGATGAATATTGTAATAAATGAATGTAATATAATAAAAAAAAAATTTCATGATATGAATAAGTGAAAATGAGACTTTGTTAAAAATGAATAAAAGTAAATGAAACTATAAGAAATAAAAGGCAAATTAAATAGATAAAAATATATAATGAATGAAAGGGAAATCAAACAACAAATGGATGGAGTAATTGAAAAAAAAAACTTGATTTATTGTTGAAATTGTTGTTTGTTTTGGTTTATGGTTGTTTGGGCAAGGATACTTTAAATTTGGATTGGATGTATGAATAATCTAATGGTTTCATCTAAGACTGTTGAGTTAATGGCGCACTTAGTATTTTATTTTACATTCTGTACAATTTAAAGTTTTAAACCCAAACAACTATTTGCTTTGTTTGATATGAATGAATGATTGATTTTATTGATTCTATGTGATGGTTGTATGCTACTTGTTGAAATTGGTTGTTGTTGTATTAATTTGGTTGTTTATGATTAAAACAACTTAAATATTTCATTTATATAAATGTTAACCTTTTTGGATTAGATAAGTGGAATGCAGGTTATGGAACCAATTGCTACTGCTTTTGGTTCCATAAAATAAGTGTTAATTGCCTGACAAATAGGTACGTTTTCGGATTACAGTTTTATAGCGCTATTATATTGTTTTCCCATGTTGGGATATTTATTATTTTGAAAAATATATGTTAGATATTGTTATATTTAATATTATATTTTCTCCCGAGCCTCTCCGTACATAGGAGACTCTACCGAAATTTTACGTAAAATTTTGGACTTAGAAAATATTTTGAAAATGTTTTCCAAACTTTATTAATTTGAGTATAAAAAGATTTAATGGGTATAAATTGCTATAATTTATATAAATTGATTATTTTGTAAATTTATTTGTTTATAAAGTTAATATTTTGAATAAGATGCATTTTTTATTTGAAGTCTTCTTTTTCCCTTCTTTTCCTTTTCGGGGACGAAAAATTTTGAATGGGGGAGAGTGTAACGACCCGTTATTTTTAATAACTAAAATTGGTTAATTTAATTTGATCTTTTTAATTAAATTTAGAAAGAAATAAATTTTTGTAATTTATAATGAAATGAATGCTAAAAAGAAGTGCAGCAATGGTAATTTAAAAGTTAATTAGTGACAAATAGTGTTAAATTTTGCACTTGGGTATAAAATATAAAATAAGCAAATAAAAGTAAGAATTTAATTAACCAATATAATATATTGATTTAAAGTAACTGAATGAAATTACAATAATTTAAAATATGTAAAATGTTATACTAGTCTTTGGATTGAATATGTGGAAACAAGTGTAGCCTTGGTAATTAACATTTATCTTTGACAATAGAAGTGAAACCCCAATAAAGAAATAGTAAATTGTTCCCCTTGGGTCTGTAAACAATAAACTTAAATATAATAAAAGTAAACGAAGGCAATAATTATGTGTTGCCTGTTTATTTAGTCTATTAATTAAAATGAGAAGATCAAATTTGAATAAATATAAACAAAAGCTACATTAATGTGGTAGGTAATACAGTGTTTAGAGGTTGTTAAATTAGAGTATATTTGGAAATAAAGATTTATTAATGTAAAACTTAATAAATGGATAAATTGATATGAAAGAAACAAATGTAAATACCTGATTAGCTAATGGAATAATAATAATATAGTTAATGGTAACTAAATAAAAGCATAAGTATTTAAGAACTGTAACGGTTTCTTGATAATAGGAGAGTCATGAGTGAAATTAAAGGCATGGTAACACTTGTATAAGTTACTTGTTTATTTCGTTTAATAATAAAATTGGAAATCAATTTGAGTAAAGGAACCTTAATGTTACATTAATAAGAATTAATGCAATAACTAAATTAGTGCACACTCTACTAATGAAAGCAGATTGTAAAGTTAGGATTGATTGAAATTAGTAAATTGGGAAATGAATTCAAAGTTATGTTAACTGATGAAGAATATGTAATAAATTGTAAAATTATACAATCAATGTCCGTTAAGTAATATTTATGGTTGATAATAAACGTTACTTTAGTGATTATTAATATAATAATGGAAAGTGTGAATGTAATAATGAAATAATTGGAATTGTAAATTTATGCATAGTGTAGTAATCGATATAATGGAAAGTATGAACCCAAGTAAATGAATTTATTTAGAATATAAAACGCAATTAGAGTGTATATTGGTAGAAATGTAAAACAATGAAAATAGGGTAGTTAGTACGAAGGAAAGATGGAAATTTGAACTTACTAATGTATTAAGGGGTAAACAAAGGTTACCTTTATTTTGAATAATTATTTATTAGACAAAAAGGATTTGGAGTTAAATTAATTTAATTTATTGAAATAAATTTTAATTAATTGAATTTATTGTAAATGAAATTAACTACTACATTATTTGAAACTAAATAAAAATAAGGATATGAATGCACTATGGTATAAACCATGATAATTATATCATAAAAATGAAATCAGTTGAATAACTAGATGGGTTAAGAATATGGATTATTTGGAATTAAATTATAATTACTGAATCTATGGAAATTGAAGTTAACACTGAATTGGTAAATTTATTAACTTTGAACTGATGTCCAGAATTTGCTTTAATTTATGGAAAATGTCCAAGCAATTTGAATTGAGAGAAATTTTTATTTATTTAAAATTTAACTGAAGCTTGATTTAAAATTTAATATTAAATATTTAATTAATGTAAAAATAGCCATTTTGGCAACTGACTCGGATTTCGACGAAACCAGTTTCATCGGATCCGCAACGGTGAATTATTATAGGGTTTCAAGTTTCGTAGTGATCGGACTTGTCGTTTAATCGTACGAACTCGAAATGTCT
Source organism: Allium cepa (assembly GCA_030765085.1). Lineage (NCBI taxonomy): Eukaryota > Viridiplantae > Streptophyta > Magnoliopsida > Asparagales > Amaryllidaceae > Allium > Allium cepa. The sequence goes on from CM060931.1 coordinate 63,761,561, forward strand.
TGAAATTAATGAAATTAAAATCAAATGAAATCAATTTGAAAAATATTGATTTAAGCATAACTTATTCATAGATGGAATTTGGAGTTGAAACTTGTTCCATCACATTTAAAATATTTAAAAACACCTATTTTGATTTATGGGTTGACCCAATTTCGTTCCGGAGTCAGAATGGGCTTTTCGGGCCATATATCGTTCAGCACGTTGTAAATCGGGTCCATCTATTCTATTTCAGTTGTCTATAAATAGCCTGTTATAAACACTAGCAACCTCTATTCCTCATTTCTATACGTATAGAAACTTCTGTGCTCCTCTTCCTCAATGGCTGTAAACCCTAATTTATCCAATTCAAATTTCAATTCAAAAATCAACTTCAAAAATCAACTTCAAAAATTCAAACTCCTCAGAAAAAATTTGAAAAAATATATATCAAAGATCTCATTGATACAAACCTGCGTCTGCTGTTCATTTTTCGAGATAGTGACCGGGTTGATCAGAAATCGCGGTCAAAGTCGAATTGGGCGTTTTTGATTTCGATGGCAATTAACGAAATTGAAAACTGGGTATTGTAGATCTCGTCATGGTCTTCGAAATGGTGGTGGTCGCTTGACTTGAATCGAAGCGTGGTGGTCGAAAAAGATGAACTAGGGTTCAAAACCCTAGTTTTGGGTGGCGGTCGGCGGCAATGAGGGAGGACCAGACCAAGGTCGGCCGGAGTGGCTCGTCGAGGCGAGCGAGCGGCAAGGGGTGCGGTGCTCTCTGGTGTTCGGTGGTGGACGTGGTGGTTGGTCAAAGGCCGGTCAACGTGGTTCAGGATGGGTTCGTGCGTTGCGTGTTTGCCTGTAGTTGGAGCGCATGAGAATTGAAATGGATGGCGACGTGGCGCCCTTTGGTAGGACGGTGAGTGTTTTCTTTTCTTTTATTTTTAATTTCTATTTCAACGTGTTCAAATACGCATAACTCTCGCATACGATATCCAATTTACGCGCGGTTTTCTCCGCTAGGTGCGTATTGGAATTCTGGACATTTTGGCACTAGTTTAGACAGATTCTGAGACTGTGCAAATTTTGGGTTTAAATTCAATTTAAATTCAAAAGGTGAGTGTTTTAACCCACTCACAACTTCTAAGATTTCTTATGTTTTTTAGATTTATTTATGATGTGATTTGAAATTTATTTATAGCTGTTTGACATATATTTATCATTATCTCAGTTAATTTGAATTTTTTTTAATTAAATTGTTATTTAAATTTATTATTACATATAAATTGCCAGTTAGATGAATTGTTTAATTTATTATTGAATATAACTGCCTGTAAATTACTGTTATTTATTATCAGTTATATATTGACATTGATTGATTGGTTTGATGATGATTGTGATGGATGTATGATTTTATGATGGAAGAATGGATGTATAATTATGTCATCATAATATGTTAGTTGCTATGCATTCATTTTATTCGAGATTGCGGTTTGAAATGATATATAACCATAATTTTATTTTAAATTATAGATTGAAATGAGAAATATCTGTATCACGTAACCATAGGGTAGAAAATTATATACAGACACCGTGGTCTATATATATAAATATTTTGAAATGATTTTTTTATGGTTTGGAAAGAAATATATGGATTAATAAATATTAATTTTTGATATTATAAATATTATTATATATATATATTTAAATTCTTGAATTTTAGCTTTGTATAAATTAGTTGAATAAAAATAAGTTGATTAACGGAGTTTGATTGTTTTATTATTATATGGTTAAGTACCTTTTTAAGATTTTGGATATATAGAGTTTTGAAGACTTAAATAAAAGTATAGTTGGAAGATGAATATGAAATTGGTTTGAATTGAAGGATTTAAGATTTTGACTTGAATAAGAATGGATGTGAAATTTAAATAAAAATTGAGATTTTCAAAGGGTATGATTTTTATAACTTGATTTTGGTTTAAAGCGATTTAAATGAATATCAGGTTGATTTAAATGAATATACAAAGTTAAATAAATTGAAAGAATATACAATTATGTGAAGTTAAAAGTTTTACTTAAATTATATTGAATTTATTAAGTAAACAATTTTAAATCTGAATAATAGTAATTGAATTTGATATATATGAAATTTTCAAAGAATTCGTTTTGAAATGGTGGAATACTTAAAGCTTGAAATATATGGAAATTGAAATGCTTATTTGAGAATTTAAAACTATATTGGAATTGATTTGTGAAGGTGAAGAAACTATTATTTTATATAAAGTAATTTAATACTTAAACCATTTAAGTGGTGTAGTTATATTTCAAAGATATGAAATTCAAAGTTTTATGTTTTGAAAGGCTATATTTCAAGAGTTGGTTTCGAAATATTATAATTTGAAATTGCTATTGTTTTAGAAAAGAATATTTCTGAAAATGATATCATTATCGATTTGGTTTTAAAGGGGAAATGATATCATAATTATATGGTTTTGAAATGGATATTATATCCTGGTTTTAAAGTATAAACTATTTTTAAAAGACCATGGAGTTATAATAACGTTTGGTTGTTGAAGAGACTGGGATCGGAAATTGTCATACTCTCTACCAACTCCGAAAACCACTTTAACAGCCGTGTACGCGGTTGGGATTCCAGAATGAAGTAGGATGGCGGAGGCGTTTCCTTTGAGGTAAATACGTGGACCCACCTCCCGTGGGTTGGCAAAAGGTGGCTAAAACAGGAGCAATTGACAGGTTAAGAAGGTAGCACGTTTTATCGGACACATCCCTTCGATATTATACTTTGACCTTTTGGATTTATTCGGTGGCCACTTTTGATTTCTTTGATTTGGGGGTGTGGCTTGAGGTGGGCGGTAACTGTGGCTATGCTTTACCACCGACCTGGAAGCGTAATTGGTATATCTACCCTGGCATTGCCTAGTTGTGCCGTGTCATCTACCCTAGCGCGCCTTATACGATTTTGTTTTGTACCATACCTATGGAGTGCCCTCTGACGACGCCCAGTACGGGGGAGATTACGATACTGTATAGACTATGTGAATATAAAAGTGTGTTAAAAGCTATATGGGTAACCCCTTAATGCTATTTTCAGTATATTATAATTTACTTTGGGCACTATTATAGTAGCATATATTACTACATAGTAGATAGTTTAATGGATCCTTAAGGGGTGTGAATCCCGAACATCTCTTAAGATACCACACTCACGTTAGACACTAGATAGGAGATGTCAAATCCCGTAAACATCTCTGACGCCATTATACTCATATTTATTTCTGTTGATTTAACTCACATAAGATCTTTTAGTTCTGACTCGAGTGTTTTGTCCTTTCAATTCGCTCGGGTCTGTCCGAGCGTTTCAGGATTTGAAGATTTTATTCTGGAGGACGAAGACGAAGATATGTATTACTATTATCTACTATATTATTCCACTACACTATTTAATTCCGCTGCATTAATTATTATTCTCTGGTATGTGTATCTGATATGTATTGTATAAATATAATCAAATGTTTATAAAACAGCTTCATGAACTTTATATTTGCTTATTATATTTTATTGTTCCGCTGCAAGATTCTATTTTGTTTTATTTCTTCCTTCTTTTTCTTATTTACCACATAACAATCCGCCCTTCTGTATGCCTTGAATTGGCACGTGTGTCGATTTAAAGCATGCGAAAAGACGGGATGTTACACAACAAGGAAATGAACCAGTCTTCCAAAGACCAATTCATTTGTCTAGTCAAGTATGAGAGACGCAGCTTAAAATCAGAAAACCAAACCGTAAAAGATTTTTAAGTTGAATGTTGATTTGGAAAACGAATGTCGTTTTATTAAAGCCGAATGAGTTGTTTTATTTCAGCTGATTTTCGAGGTTGATAAAACAATTAATTGAAATTTACACTCGTCATTAAAAACTTTGTCGGAATTATCAATTTCAAATTCGAAATGGTAGTTTGAATCTCCCCCTTTAGAATTTAACAACCCATCTTCGAAAAGTCCATAAAACTCGCGTTCATTGAATTCATCTTCCTTTATTGGATTATCAAAAACTTCATTGCTTAAATCAAGTTCAAAATTCAAAGTTGTCGTAGTGAAAATTTCAAAATCGAGAAAAGGAAGATCGAGTTCTAAATCGAGTTTCTCACCCTCAAAAAATTGAAGTCCAACTCAATTACCATTTTTTGCAACAACTTCATTAAGATCGTCATTTTCAATTTCAAAAGTTATTATTTGAAAATCGTCGATTTAGGTAAATGATGGGTTATTGTTTGACTCATCACATGATGGAATTTGATATTGTTTCTCACGTCGTTTTATATATGTTTGGAATAACAACTCCATGTGATCGTTGTAAATTTCGTCCATTTGCTCAAAAAAATCCAATTTATAATTATTAACCTGAGAATTTTTGAATTGGACTTGTTGAGAACAAAAAATTTCACTCGCATCGTTGTCGAGATTATTCACATTTCCAAAATTATTTGAAAAGTGGAATACATTTTAGTTTATATTTTGAAATTCATTTTGGAGTTCGAAGTTGTATTGGCATGAGTTGTAATTCAAATCATTTGAATTTTGGAGTGAATTCAAATTTTGATTCTCTTGAAAACTTCGATTTGAGTTATCGCACAAATATGATCACACAACTCATTTATCATTTGATTTTGTTGTGTAGAAAGTTCAAGTAGAGACGAAATCATATCACTGTTATTTTTGAGATTTGAGGGTTGGTCATCATTTTGAAAATTTTATGGTTCAAAATCCAAATTGTTTATACAATAGTTGTTGTTAAAATATCCATAAGAATTTGGATTGAAATTATATAGATTATATTAATTTTCATAACTATTGTAAAATTCATGTGAATATGAAAATTCAGACATTTTCAAAAATGTTTTTTTTTGGAATTTTTTAATAAAGGAAAACTATTTACCAAAAGAATTTTATTTTTCAAAAGAAATTTTTGATTTTTGCTTTGTTTTTGGATTTTCAATTTTTTTTGAAAAGATTTTATATTTTTTTTGGGATTTTTGTTTGTTTTAAAAAACTAAGTTAAAATTTGTTTTCGTATTTTTGAGATTAAAATAATTTCAAAGGAAAAGGATTTAAAAATTTCAAAGCAAAAAGAATATTTACAATTTTTATTTTAGTTTTGGATTTTGAATTTTTTTCTTTTTTTATATATGCATGAACTAATGCAACTAAATGAATGTAAGGTTTTAATTACAAATGTTCTAACCTGAGTTAGCTCCTTATCTAAAATTTTATAATCACACTTTGTCTTAAATCAACAAGATAGTTGTCGGCCAGGTAACGGCGGTGCACCAAGAATCATCGTAGCAAAGCAGCCGAAGGTTTAATTACCTTTAGAGAAACAATTTAGTATAATATTTACGAATCACCGTAATATTTATAACTTGATTATTGCTCTGCCATAGTTTAGACACCAAGAATTGTTGAAAGAGGACAAATAGTTAAATACAATTAAGAGTTATCGATTTCTAACCGTTATTATTAATCAAAATCTAAGATGAAATGCAAAATTGAAATTAAACTTAAATTAACAATGTAACTACGAATGAAATTTATTTTCAATTTTTTTATAAAATGCAAGCAAACAATAATGCAAAGCAAATAAAAACAATAGACATGGGTTAAAAGCAGTAAAAATTTTTATAAGCAAGCAGTTACTTTTTTGAGCGAAGCAAGCAACATTTTCTTTGCTTGGGCATCCTGAAATAAAACAAAATATATACCATTTTTTTATAACAAAGATAAAAATGATTAAACAAAAAAACTTAAACGAAAAACAATTAAAAACAACTTGTTGTTTGTTTTACTCTTTTTTTTAATACCGAATGATAATGAATTCTTTGTTTTAAGGGATAAAACAAAAATGAAAACGAAAGAAAATGACTGTACTTAAAAGAAGAGAAATGAAAACAATAATTTGAACATGTTTTTTAAACAAACTTAGCCCGGCCCAGTAAGAAAATTCAAAAAAATAGAAATCTCTTGCTCCATTATGTCATAAGTATCATTCATTTCTGTAAGTTCTTGCTAAAATTATTCCACTGCATTTCAAACTGCCACCATATCATCTTCTTCTTCATCAAACACCATATAACATCACCAGAAGTTGCTGTCAACTCCGTAATAATGGCTTCAGACCCACCAGCGCGTTACATAATTTTTCTTGTAGAATTTTGTTTTTGGGATTTTGAGAGTTGTTTGGTGACTTACGTATGTGAATTGAGGAATAGTATGTTTCAGGGATTAATGCAAGAATTTGAGGAAATGATGATCAAAGTTTACGAATTGATATGGCAAAGAAATGTAAATGATAGTAGCATGGAACAGGCACAAAATGGCAAGAAGGAACATCTACAAAGCTTTGCATATAACCAGAGAATTAACAAACAAAGGAATTCAAAAATTAACAGAGGAAAAATGGCAGAGAAATAGAACAGGAATTGAAATGGTTAGATTTAACAAGAAATGAAAATTTGCAAGTTACGGACAACAAGAACTGGTATTAACAGAACAAGTAATAAAACTAAAAATGGATATAATAGAGATATAAATGGAAGAAATTAAGAAATAGAGAACTAAATTGCAAAGATTAGAAGATAATAGTAACTGGAATTGAAATAACTGTAGGGATCTAAGAACAAGAAAATGAAAGTAAAGACCAATAAGGTAAGAACTGGAAATTACAAGATGATTGTGACCACAAGAAATTAAACTAATTAACAAGATCTAATGGTTATAGAACTAAAATAAAGTTTTCAGCTCTACTAAAATGAAAATGGACGATAATTTGTATTCAGATTTCTCAGCTTCTTTTACATATGCCTATACCAGTATATATATAGACATACTCGTGTACAAACTTCACTTAACTCAACTCGACCCAGTTTGAACCATCAAGGCCATGTTCACTCACTAAGTTAAAACCTAATACACCGACATACAAAAACATGCACACACTGACACATTAAAATATATCTCTCCTCAATCCTTGGTTCCGGCAGCTTCCACCACTGACACATCCCCGTCATCTTCGATCACCTTCTTAGATGATCCCATGGCCAACTCCGATGAACTTGGCCTGAATTCCAAATTATCCCCATTTTTTGAAAGTAGGTTGCATTCTCTCTTCTCCAAAACCATGGCAACCAATCCATGGTTATTACATCTTCCTTCCCCTTAAAAAGAACCTTGTCCTCAAGGTCGAGTGATAACAAAGGGGTGGCCATGGAGATTTATATGGTTTGTATGAGTTCTCATTGAAAATGACAGCTTCAAATGCGAAGAATGTTCCATTGTCTTCCTCAATATAAATTGTGCTAACAGCCTCAATGAGCAAAAAAAATTCACTTAAACCCAGAATGGAATCACTTGATTTCATCATAGTTGTATTATTAGTCTTGAGAATAGGCCTTGATGGTTGAATATACACATCATGTGAATTAGATGCATGTGAATCCTTAGCTCATTGCTTATATCAGGTTGAAATATTCATCATTTTCGGTGGAAAATAATGCAACTTCTGATTTTTTTTTCTTCCACTATCTCAACCTCAGATAATAATATCGTCTCTTGGGTTGTTGAATAATACTGGTATTTTGGTTTTCAGCTAGGCAACAAACATCAAATAGCGTGTTTTCGTTAGCAGTCAGATCATCAAGGATTTGGGGACTGGACAAACCATTTCCACATAAAGAAGAATCAGCCTGTACATATTTAGTCGCAGTAATACAAGAATTCTTCCATAGTTCATCCAAGATCACAATGAAGAATCTGAATTCATTGATACATGAATCATAACCTATAGGATATTTTTTTTCAACTTGATGCAAATGTTCCAAATTCTATAGGAAAGACCAGTAATCCCTTTTTTCTCAAATTTTGAAAGACATGCTGCTAATAGGCTGCTTTTAAGGGAAGTTATAGTATCATCAATCTTTTTATTGATAATTTCAAGGAATATCATTATGGTGCTCAACTCCATTGATTCCAGGATCTTGATTGAATGCTCCAATTCAAATATTATCTATGATGGTGATTCAAAATATTGGGTTTGAGGGACCTTAAGTGTAACAGCCCGCAAATCCGTACCTCTTGAGTCAACACTATTCTACAACAATCAACTCAAGTTGCACAGAAATACGAACCATTTGGGTTTAAGAAGAAGAGGTAGAAGAAGAGAAACAAAATCAACATTAGAATCTAACCATCGCAGCGGAATAAAATATAATAGATAATAAGTAATCTTTACTCAAAATCAAATATATCTGTTTACATACATTACATCATCAGAGTACATCAGTCACAGCTCACATCAGTAACATGCAATAAATACACAACAACTCAAACAGCGGAATATATATATAACAAGTACGACTATACGTATCGTCAATCCAGCTCGTCTCCTGAGCTCCACAGCAACATATCCTGCATTCTATAATACTCGGTCTGACCCGAGCATTACAGTTAAATAACACCCGAGTCAGTCTGAAATACCAGCGTGAGAAAATCACACCCAATTGATTATTAAAGTTTCAAAAATCCTTTGAAAACCAAAAGCATCTCGTAAGACCACGCCACAAATAAACATGTCGGGTTTTTACCTTACGATAGCTAAAACAATTTTTATAGAAATCCTCTGATATTATAATAGGGTCTATATACAAATACTTATAAAATAGCCGAAATTGTTACATCTATTAAATTCCAGGTACTAGCCACAAAGTGGGTAATACAAACAAAACTCGTACAAGGCTCGTAGGAAGAATGGATTTCCAACAATGACTAGGCACTGGGGTACCACCTGTCACAGTACGGGGCCTAGATCACCGTACCGAGGACTACTCCCTTCATCCCTGCAACACAAGGCCGGAACCATTCCTTACTGAACAGTCCCGAACAAGATAAACCCTGTGGTTGGCGCGACCAACCACCCACTAAGCCGAAATATATATAAGGGACATCTAGACAGGGGAATTATCTTGTCCTGCTTGGGTATGACCCACCTAACCTTGCTGCATATCCCCTGATTTTCAGTCATTCCCATTTGATGAGGCTTGAGGCTAAGCGTTACCTTTTTTTAGAACGTTTTACTTAGAATGCCCATCGCCCACCTGACGATGTTTCGCAAGCATTCGTCCATACAAGTCCGTCCCGGGTTCGAACGGAACCGAAGGCACTATTCCTACTACATCCATTTTGGAAATATCCTCAGGATTAGTAGCGACTAGCCCTTGCACTTCACTGCTCCAGCTTCAACTCCGAACACGTTTCACGAAACGTACAAACCGGATCGAAGTGGTTTTCGAGAAATAAATCTCGATCCCGGTATCTTCGAAACGATCAACGCAGTTGGCCAATATTGATAGTCGGTGATTTAACTATCAATTTATATTCACAAACATCCATCAAACAATAAATAATTTCCCAAATTATTTATTAATCTCAAAATATCTTCACAAGATACATTTCTATTTTTAATCTTTTGGAAACAGTTTCAAACCATCTTTCTTTCCAGAATAAACTTTCCCAAATATTTTATATTCCCTCTGAAATCACCAAGCACAAAAATAGATTTTTAAAATAATTTGAAACACTTTACTTTTAAAATATATACTTTTAAACATTTAAGTTAAATTGCTTCAATATTTTGTAAAATACATACTATATGAGTATTTGAAAATAAAGTTACTTAATAGAATATAAAACTAGATTTTCACTTTTGAAAACAAAATACTAGGTCACTTTTTAAGTAATTACTACTATAATAGATTTAGGAAAATACTTACTATTGAATTTAAATATTTGAAATAATAAATTTTCTAAACTTTCTTTTTACAACAATTTTAAAACCTTTAAATTTATTTAAGAATTTACTTTAAACATGTACTTGGTTATCCAGAGAAAAATCCCAGCTTCAATCACTTAAATCAATTTCCCAAATTGATTTCCAATTTATTCCCTTTAAATTCAGAATCTATTAATTTCAGATCTCATTTCTTGATTCCAATTTTTTTTTTAGATTTCTCAATTACTTCTTCGTTCCTTTAAATAAAGTTAAACTTTAACTTTTAAATAATTCTTTATTTCTTTAATTGATATAACTTAAGTTTACAATTCATCGATTTCATTTTATTCAAAATTCCATTTCTCTTCATACTCGAAGTTATTTAGTATTATTTTCATATTACTTCTATTTCCTTTCAATTCCTTCTTAGTTTATTCAAACTTTCTATAATTATTTCGCTTACAAATTACTTCCTTTTAATTTCTTTTCAACAATCCAATTCATATATTTTGGTAATTCATTAAACCCAAATATCCAATCAAACCATAACATTCAATATTCCAATATAGCTCATCATAGGATATCAAATAATCAAAATAGAGAATATTGAATAACTTAAATAAATGTGAGGGGTCTAGTCGGATCCCTCCAACCTGTTTTCCCTGCATCCACAAATGTTAGCACAATATAATATACCAATTCCACAGTATCATACTATATCTCATCAATTCATTCAACCATTCAAACAATTGTTTAAATTTAATCATTTTAAATATAATTATAAACTGAGTGAGATTAACTCACCTTATTCCGTTTTGCGGTCCATTTCAATATTCCCTTGGATTCCCTGATGTTTGACCTTAAATAAACAAGTTATATAATTTATTAATATTCGAAATAATTGAACCGTAAATTTTCGTTTTAATAGATTTAAATTGACTGTTAATTTAAATCTAAACAAATTTTCTTTTAATAAATTATCCTTGGCAACTAAAATAATTTAGATTTAATTAAACAAATAAATCTTCACCATGGTAAATGAAATATGAATAGGTATATTTACTTTATTTTACGTTCTCAAACTGTTTTCAAAAATAATCAAAATCCCTTTTAAATAAATAAAAAATTCTTGTTTATGTTTTTAAACGAAAACATATATATATATATCTATTTTATCTGCATATATATATAAACTGCATATTTTTCTTTGACTACAAAAATTACTGCCTTAACCCATACTGTTTATTTTAACGTCTTCAAGTATATACTCCCCTTAACTATATACACACACATATATATATATAATATATTTATATTTATACTTCCCTTTGTAGATAAACAAAACATGATATTTTCTGCACTGGGTATATACATATACATATAAATTAATTTTGATTAAAACAAAAATTTAAATTATACCTTACTGTTAGGATTCGAGCTATCCCCCACTGTCTCGGCGAAACCGCTTTCACATCCCTCAATCACCCAGCGCGTCTCAAACTCGTGGCCCAAGACCTAACCACCGCTCCTTCTGCTCCTCACGCACCACTCGACGTTGACTTCGCTGCTCGATCTACACTCTCACGCTCGAGCTTCCACCTATCAGCCATCACGAATCGATACACAGCCTCGCGACGCCACGAATTTCCCCTTTTTTTTTATATAAACGAACGAATTCGTTCAGCCATTTTCGTTCGTTCCTTATGTGGGTCGAATTCCAGGAGGGACGCGATTCAATTTGAAAGGGGAAAGATTAGAGCTGGGACGAGTTTTAGGGCTGAGGAGATGTAAGGAACGTAATCCCTTTTCTTGTTCGGCCATTTGATTTTATCTTGAACAAGATTTCCTTTTATTACTTTCTGAGGCTATTTGCATTTTAAAGACGAATGACGAAACAGGAGTTGACATTTTGCGTGCTGAGGGAAGGATATAAAATGGCGTATTTCAGAAGCTAAGTTACAGTGACTTCGAAAAGTTGTGATGTGAAATAATTACGGCTGAAAGTTTGATTAGCATCAATATTTAATTTTAAATTCAATTTGTCTCAACATAAATTTCAACATGTTTATACATCGTACGCTCACACAACAACTCCAATCACTACGAAATTGAAATCCGGTAATAGCTCAATATTACGGATCCAATGGAACTAGTTTCGTCGAAATCCGAGACTGTGCCTCGGAAGACTATTTGTAAATTCAATTTAAACAAATAAATTTCAAAGCTAAACAAAACACTCCCAAATTTAATTTCAACACCTTTACTATCTTCAGTGTTATCAACATAAATTTTACAAGCCTTCGAATTATTTTTAATAGGCCTAAAATTCCAGATTCGACATTTTTATTCAACTTCCAGTTATTTAATTCGATAATTTAATTGTCAAATAAATTGTGATATTCGTAATTCAATTGAAAATTATACCATTGAATATTTAAAATCGATTAAATATTCTGATTTAAATGCTTGAAAATTCCGGGTCGTCACATTCCTCTCCCCTTAAAAGAATTTCGTCCCCGAAATTACTAATTAGAAAGAATGGTCCAATACCCGTTACTATTTTTCCCAAAACCAAACAGTTTCTAACAGTTCAACATCTTACCAACTATCTTTTATAAAAGACTCATTATTATTTTCATTAATATTCCTAACCTTTCCCAAGTTCCAAACCATACCATTTGTTTAACCATTCAAGTTTCGATTTAAAACCAATTTTGAATTCTCAAAATTTTCTCAAAATTTTTCTAACTCCCTAAATTTCTGAAAAATTTCGCCAGCGTCTCCTTTGCGCGGCTAGCTCGGTACAACTACAAAAATGGCTCTACGGCCTCCCAAATCCAAAAAGAAAACAAAAAGCCAAGTGGCTCAATCCAAATCCAAATCCAAATCCCAATCAAATTCCATACCAAATTTATATACGTACCTTTTGTTGGGCAATTCAAATTTATCTCTTGAAATCAAATCCACACTTCTTTTCCCTTTAAAAATACCTGCATATTCTGATTAATACTAATATCCAATCTCAATATTCTCAAACCATCATATTAACTTTCTTACCAAATGTCACTATCCATCCAAATATCAATTTAGAATATATCTGCAATATCTAATTTCCAACTAAGAATTGATCATTCCTTTCTTAAGTTAACCTAAACACTTTATATGTGTCTTATATTTATTTTCATTTCCGACTTTAGTTTATATCTATTTCTATACAAATTGACTCTTTCATTTCCATACGAATTCAATTTATTTTCAATTCTAAACTTTAAATTTTATTTTTCATTCATAACTAATTCATGTCATTATTTTAATTAGTTTCATTCACTAACTTATTTAAATTTCCCAGTTTGAAATCGTTTTGTCGTTAACAAAATTTTTCAAAATTTCCAAAAATTTTCTAACTCCCAAAATGTCTGAAAATTTTTGGCAGAGTCCCCTTTGTACGGAGGAGCTTTTGCAATTTGACAAAAGAGATAAATATATATACATCGACCCACACGGTCGGAAAAATCAAAAACAGTTCATATTTCCTATTTTTATTTGCGTAGGCGTACCTTCTTTAGCATTTTAAGCAAGCAGCTTATTTATTTTAGCAAATAGCACAACCAAATCCAGCCACACGGCTTCCAGGTACCTGTACTTACTCAGTTTAAACTTGTAAGTGCCAAATATAAGAAGTTTAATACATTTCACTCACTTGCAATAGTTAAAACATATGAATTTTAAAAGAAATTCACACCAAACATTTTTCCGTAAGCAATTTACATAGTTTCCATGCTGATTCAACTGCTTTCAATTAATTTATAAACCATTTAAATGCAATTTGAATGGTTTTCAATCCATTCGTACACAACTTCATAAATTCGAATGGTTTAAAACTCAATTGCTTACATTTAATTTATTTTAAGCAAACTGAACTCATATTTAATTCAATTGCTTTCAAAATCACTTTATTTTACTCTATCAATACATAGAATGTTATTTACTTCCATTTACATCCCAAGATATTTATTCTATGCAAATTTGACAAGATATATGTGAATAAATAAGCGCGTGAGTTTTATGATCAGTTTAAATTGACTCCAACTCAACTTACACTTAATTCAATTCCATTTCGGATCTATTCACAATCCATATATTTAGCCCGACCCATTCCATTCAAATTTCATTTACCATCCATTTATTTGCATCTCATTCCTTATCTGTTTATTCCAAACTATTTTATTTAGCTTGAAGACACTCCAAGCTATTTCATTTTATAACCATTTCTCAACTTATTTAAAATCACATTTCATTTGATACTTATTTATTCCATCATTTATTTATTCAATATAAAATTAGTTTATCCACATTCACTTAAACCATTCTAATAAACTCAAAACATTCTATTTTCCTTTTGTCTCAAGTTATTTCAATCCTTTAATAATTTAAATGGTTTGCAATTATTTATTTAAGCATTTTCATTCCATTAAATATTATCGGTCACTCACCGAATTTTATTCCAATTAAAACTTATTTTTTTTACTTGATTTAAAACCAATCCAATATTATTAAACTTTGTTTAAGTTGAATTCAATTCAACTTCCTTTATTCGTTTAGCTTAAGTCAATTTCTTTCAATTTATTCAAATTTTTATACTTAAGCTCATTCTCAGTTTGCAAACAAAGTTTTCCTTTCAGTTTATCTTGATGCTATTTTAATTCAATCCCATTTCCATCTACAAATTTATTTAATCAATTATTATACATTTTAGCTTTCTAGATTCAGCTCATTCAATTTATTTTAATTCAGTTAAAATTTTATTCCCAATCCAGGTTAATTTCATCTTAGCCTTTAAATTTAAATTTCATTACTCAAAGCTTATATTTCTTCATTTTCATTCACTTAAGTTAAATTTTATTTGCTGAATTAAAATTTTCAATCCCTTCTTATTAATATCAACTTCTCTTTATAAGTATATTATTTGATCATTTATTCATTCAACAATTCATTATTTAACCAATAAATGTTATGTCCAAACATTTATTATCTTTAGTCCATCCTGACTAATTTTCCCGTTTCACATAACTCCACACAATTCAATTTAAATTCCAGTACTCGGTTTCACTTTACTTGCACCGTTGAATTTTATTTCAACAAATTCCAAATTTACCAGTCATCAAACTTTTATATGCCATAAACGTTCTTAGTTAAAATTCCAAAGTTTAAACAATCTTTCAACATTTCAAAATTCCCTTTTGAAATCTTCTATATCCAAAATTCGTTTGATAAATTCAATTTATCTTTTTGAATTTCAAAATTCAACCAGTTTTGCAAATAACTTCAATTCAAAACAATTTGGTAGCAATTTCACTTCTGGAAACTCGAAAATGAACATCGATGATGCTGCAGTCATCACCGAAGTTATTTTCTAGCGACCAAAAGAGTTCAATGCTTTTATTATCTTTCTAAAATCCATCCAATATATTTTTTTTTTATATTTTAAATCTCTCTAGATTTCAAATCCGATTCGAAAATATTTCTCAATATATAATATCTTTCCCAATCTTTGGAAATCATTTCCAAATTCAAAGGAACTTAAATCTCCAAATTCCAACCTCTTTAGATTTAAATTCAAATTTTCCTTTGGAATTTTATCTTACTTTAATAATTAATCATACTATAATTTACATTATAATTTACATTTACAAATTCATTTAATATGAATTGGTTTCTTAGTTTTTAATTATAAATTCAATTCCTTATTCCATTATGAATCACATTCGTAAATTTCTTCTTTTATGTTAATTTATTCCTTAATTATTATTATTTTTTTTCCAGTTATTATTTCAAACTTTATTCAATTATCTTACAAAGATAATAAATTTAATATTTATCACTTCTATCATCCAAACATCCATATATAGCTATAATAATTAAGAAAATCATTTTCTTTATGTACATAAAATAAATTTGGGTAAAATTATTTCATTTACCCTAGTTTAAACAATATTGTGTCGGTTTATCTTGTTCAAGAGTTTAGAAATCCCTATCGATGACATGGCGTCCCACACATCGACTAGAATTCATAAACACTCAACCGATAAATCAACACAATATAAAAACACTTTCATATTCACTAACAAGTACGCACTCATATCTATTAATACTCTCAAACTCATTCTAGAGTACTACAGACTCTATTCAATGAGTAATTCCCACCAAAGCCAAGGTTGTCTCCAACCTAGGCTCTGATACCAAGTGTAACAGCCCGCAAATCCGTACCTCCTGAGTCAACACTATTCTACAACAATCAACTCAAGTTGTACAGAAATACAAACCATTTGGGTTTAAGAAGAAGAGGTAGAAGAAGAGAAACAAAATCAACATTAGAATCTAACCATCGCAGCGGAATAAAATATAATAGATAATAAGTAATCTTTACTCAAAATCAAATATATCTGTTTACATACATTACATCATCAGAGTACATCAGTTACAGCTCACATCAGTAACATGCAATAAATACACAACAACTCAAACAGCGGAATATATATATAACAAGTACGACTATACGTATCGTCAATCCAGCTCGTCTCCTGAGCTCCACAGCAACATATCCTGTATTCTATAATACTCGGTCTGACCCGAGCATTACAGTTAAATAACACCCGAGTCAGTCTGAAATACCAGCGTGAGAAAATCACACCCAATTGATTATTAAAGTTTCAAAAATCCTTTGAAAACCAAAAGCATCTCGTAAGACCACGCCACAAATAAACATGTCGGGTTTTTACCTTACGATAGCTAAAACAATTTTTATAGAAATCCTCTGATATTATAATAGGGTCTATATACAAATACTTATAAAATAGCCGAAATTGTTACATCTATTAAATTCCAGCTACTAGCCACAAAGTGGGTAATACAAACAAAACTCGTACAAGGCTCGTAGGGAGAATGGATTTCCAACAATGACTAGGCACTGGGGTACCACCTGTCACAGTACGGGGCCTAGATCACCGTACCGAGGACTACTCCCTTCATCCCCTGCAACACAAGGCCGGAACCATTCCTTATTGAACAGTCCCGAACAAGATAAACCCCGTGGTTGGCGCGACCAACCACCCACTAAGCCGAAATATATATAAGGGACATCTAGACAGGGGAATTATCTTGTCCTGCTTGGGTATGACCCACCTAACCTTGCTGCATATCCCCTGATTTTCAGTCATTCCCATTTGATGAGGCTTGAGGCTAAGCGTTACCTTTTTTTAGAACGTTTTACTTAGAATGCCCATCGCCCACCTGACGATGTTTCGCAAGCATTCGTCCATACAAGTCCGTCCCGGGTTCGAACGGAACCGAAGGCACTATTCCTACTACATCCATTTTGGAAATATCCTCAGGATTAGTAGCGACTAGCCCTTGCACTTCACTGCTCCAGCTTCAACTCCGAACACGTTTCACGAAACGTACAAACCGGATCGAAGTGGTTTTCGAGAAATAAATCTCGATCCCGGTCTCTTCGAAACGATCAACGCACTTGGCCAATATTGATAGTCGGTGATTTAACTATCAATTTATATTCACAAACATCCATCAAACAATAAATAATTTCCCAAATTATTTATTAATCTCAAAATATCTTCACAAGATACATTTCTATTTTTAATCTTTTGGAAACAGTTTCAAACCATCTTTCTTTCCAGAATAAACTTTCCCAAATATTTTATATTCCCTCTGAAATCACCAAGCACAAAAATAGATTTTTAAAATAATTTGAAACACTTTACTTTTAAAATATATACTTTTAAACATTTAAGTTAAATTGCTTCAATATTTTGTAAAATACATACTATATGAGTATTTGAAAATAAAGTTACTTAATAGAATATAAAACTAGATTTTCACTTTTGAAAACAAAATACTAGGTCACTTTTTAAGTAATTACTACTATAATAGATTTAGGAAAATACTTACTATTGAATTTAAATATTTGAAATAATAAATTTTCTAAACTTGCTTTTTACAACAATTTTAAAACCTTTAAATTTATTTAAGAATTTACTTTAAACATGTACTTGGTTATCCAGAGAAAAATCCCAGCTTCAATCACTTAAATCAATTTCCCAAATTGATTTCCAATTTATTCCCTTTAAATTCAGAATCTATTAATTTCAGATCTCATTTCTTGATTCCAATTTTTTTTTTAGATTTCTCAATTACTTCTTCGTTCCTTTAAATAAAGTTAAACTTTAACTTTTAAATAATTCTTTATTTCTTTAATTGATATAACTTAAGTTTACAATTCATCGATTTCATTTTATTCAAAATTCCATTTCTCTTCATACTCGAAGTTATTTAGTATTATTTTCATATTACTTCTATTTCCTTTCAATTCCTTCTTAGTTTATTCAAACTTTCTATAATTATTTCGCTTACAAATTACTTCCTTTTAATTTCTTTTCAACAATCCAATTCATATATTTTGGTAATTCATTAAACCCAAATATCCAATCAAACCATAACATTCAATATTCCAATATAGCTCATCATAGGATATCAAATAATCAAAACAGAGAATATTGAATAACTTAAATAAATGTGAGGGGTCCAGTCGGATCCCTCCAACCTGTTTTCCCTGCATCCACAAATGTTAGCACAATATAATATACCAATTCCACAGTATCATACTATATCTCATCAATTCATTCAACCATTCAAACAATTGTTTAAATTTAATCATTTTAAATTTAATTATAAACTGAGTGAGATTAACTCACCTTATTCCGTTTTGCGGTCCATTTCAATATTCCCTTGGATTCCCTGATGTTTGACCTTAAATAAACAAGTTATATAATTTATTAATATTCGAAATAATTGAACCGTAAATTTTCATTTTAATAGATTTAAATTAACTGTTAATTTAAATCTAAAAAATTTTCTTTTAATAAATTATCCTTGGCAACTAAAATAATTTAGATTTAATTAAACAAATAAATCTTCACTATGGTAAATGAAATATGAATAGGTATATTTACTTTATTTTACGTTCTCAAACTGTTTTCAAAAATAATCAAAATCCCTTTTAAATAAAAAAAAATTCTTGTTTATGTTTTTAAACGAAAACATATATATATATATCTATTTTATCTGCATATATATATAAACTGCATATTTTTCTTTGACTACAAAAATTACTGCCTTAACCCATACTGTTTATTTTAACGTCTTCAAGTATATACTCCCCTTAACTATATACACACACATATATATATAATATATTTATATTTATACTTCCCTTTGTAGATAAACAAAACATGATATTTTTCTGCACCGGGTTTATACATATATATATAAATTAATTTTGATTAAAACAAAAATTTATATTATACCTTACTGTTAGGATTCGAGCCATCCCCCACTGTCTCGGCGAAACCGCTTTCACATCCCTCAATCACCTAGCGCGTCTCAAACTCGTGGCCCAAGACCTAACCACCGCTCCTTCTGCTCCTCACGCACCACTCGACGTTGACTTCGCTGCTCGATCTACACTCTCGCGCTCGAGCTTCCACCTATCAGCCATCACGAATCGATACACAGCCTCGCGACGCCACGAATTTCCCCTTTTTTTTTATATAAACGAACGAATTCGTTCAGCCATTTTCGTTCGTTCCTTATGTGGGTCGAATTCCAGGAGGGACGCGATTCAATTTGAAAGGGAAAAGATTAGAGCTGGGACGAGTTTTAGAGCTGAGGAGATGTAAGGAATGTAATCCCTTTTCTTGTTCGGCCATTTGATTTTATCTTGAACAAGATTTCCTTTTATTACTCTCTGAGGCTATTTGCATTTTAAAGACGAATGACGAAACAGGAGTTGACATTTTGCGTGCTGAGGGAAGGATATAAAATGGCGTATTTCAGAAGCTAAGTTACAGTGACTTCGAAAAGTTGTGATGTGAAATAATTACGGCTGAAAGTTTGATTAGCATCAATATTTAATTTTAAATTCAATTTGTCTCAACATAAATTTCAACATGTTTATACATCGTACGCTCACACAACAACTCCAATCACTACGAAATTGAAATCCGGTAATAGCTCAATATTACGGATCCAATGGAACTAGTTTCGTCGAAATCCGAGACTGTGCCTCGGAAGACTATTTGTAAATTCAATTTAAACAAATAAATTTCAAAGCTAAACAAAACACTCCCAAATTTAATTTCAACACCTTTACTATCTTCAGTGTTATCAATATAAATTTTACAAGCCTTCGAATTATTTTTAATAGGCCTAAAATTCCAGATTCGACATTTTTATTCAACTTCCAGTTATTTAATTCGATAATTTAATTGTCAAATAAATTGTGATATTCGTAATTCAATTGAAAATTATACCATTGAATATTTAAAATCGATTAAATATTCTGATTTAAATGCTTGAAAATTCCGGGTCGTCACATTAAGGGTATTGTTAGCAGCAGTTTTTGGGCTTAAGAAATGGTTTCTTGAATTGATATGTTAGGATGCTGGGATAGTATTGAGGAATTTACAGTATAGGGAGGAGGGAGGAGGAGTTCTTGATTTTAAAAAGGAGGATTTTGATAGGTTTTGCAGGCAGTAGTATAGATTATTGCAGCTGGTTGATGATCATTTGGGATAGGAATTGTCACCTGTAGAGTGTGAGGGCTAGGAAGGAGTGGTTCTTGAAGGTGTACAGGGTTTTTTGGTGGAGGGTATGGTACTGGTTCAGAAAATATTGGCATTTTCATAGGGTAGGGATTTGGTAGATGAGGATCTTAATATGGGTAGTTGATTTCGTTTAGCCTTGCCCATGCTAGATCTTGATATGGAGGGAAGATTTGAGAATAAATTCTGGAGAAGTAAGGATCTGACTAGTTGCCAAAGGTTGCCTTAGTCATCGGCTCTGATACCATTATGTAAGGCGCTGGTGGGTCTGAAGCTATTATTATGGAGTTGACAACAACTTCTGGTGATGTTGTGTGGTGTTTGATGAAGAAGAAGATGATACAGTGGCAGTTTGAAATGCAGTGAAAGAATTTTAGCAAGAACTTACAGAAATGAATGGTACTTATGAAATAATGGAGCAAAAGAATGGTATTAATGAAAGAATTTGAGGAAATGATGATCAAAGTTTACGAATTGATATGGCAAAGAAATGTAAATGATAGAGCATGGAACAGACGTAAAATGGCAAGAAGGAACATTTACAGAGCTTTGCATATAACCAAAGAATTAACAAACAAAGGAATTCAAAAATTAACAAAGGAAAAAAGCAGAGATATAGAGCAGGAATTGAAACAAGATTTAACAAGAAATGAAAAATTGCAAGTTACAGGCAACAAGTACTTGTATTAAAAGAACAAGTAATAACAACTAAAAATGGATATAATAGATATATAAATGGCAGAAGTTAAGAAATAGAGAACTAAATTGCAAAGATTAGAAGATAACAGTAACTGGAATTGAAATAACTATAGAGATCTAAGAACAAGAAAATGAAAGTAAAGATCAATAAGGAAGGAACTGGAAATTACAAGATGATTGCGACCACAACAAATTAAACTAATTAACAAGATCTATTGGTAATAGAACTAAACTAAAGTTTTCTGCTCAACTAAAATGAAAATGGAAGATAATTTGTATTCAGATTTCTCAACTTATATATATGTGTGTGTGTGTGTGTGTTTGTGTGTGTGTGCGCACGCACGCGTGCGTGCTTGGCTCAACTCAGCCAAGTTTGAACCATCTAGGTCATGTTCACTGTAACGACCCGATATTTCCAACCATTCGCATCCGCACATGTCGGACTTGAATTGTTCAAAATACCGCGTTGTAAATAAATTTTTGGCAAAACTCAGAATATGCAGTAAATAAATCACAGAATCACAGACACAGAATCAGAATACTCGCAGCGGAATTTAAAAATACTTAGTGGTTCATGAAGCCACTATAAATAGTCTCAACAAATACAAATTACAAAGTCTTCCATCCCAAATATAGTTTAAATCATCAAATAAAAATCCCAAAGTCTTGATTTCATAAATAAGATAACGGACAGAAAGAAGCCAGCAACTTGAAAGGATCTACAGAAGTCCTAGCTCCGGGATGATAACTGAACTGCAACTCAGGCTGACTCGAGCGTAAAATAAAACATAAACACTCGAGTCAGGACATACATACTTATATAGTGTAAGCTAATTCAAGTGTACTGTAATATAGAGCAAGTAACTTAAAGGATGCTTGGGACCGCCCATCCTCTAAGGATCCGTTAAACTATTTACTATGTAGTAATAATTTCGCTATTATAATAGTGTCTATTAGTAAAATAAACTTACTTTTAAATAGCGTTAAGGGGTTACCCATATAGCCCTTAACACAAATAATGCCAATAGTCTATACAGTACCGTAATACCTCCTGATCGGGAGGCTACCAGAGGATACTCCATAGGTACGACACAAATGGAAACTCGTAGAAGGCTCGCTATGGTAGGTGACACCGCACAACTAGGCAATGCCAGGGTAGATATACAAATTGCTATCCGGACTGATGGAAACGCGCAGCGCGCAGCTGCCGCCCACCTCGAACAACACTCCCAAATCAAAGGTGCGCACCAAAACAATCACAAGAGTAATAGAATGGCATACGAAGAAGTGCGTCCGATCAGAGGTGCTACCTCATTAATCCGAGAATCGCTCCTGTTTTAGCCATCTTATGCCAACTCACGGGAGTCGGGTCCACGTATTTACCTTAAAGAAAACATCACCACCATCCTACTTCATTCTGGAATCTCCACCGCGTACACGGTTGGTAAAGTGGTTTTCGGTATCGACAGAGAGTATGCCAGATATCCGATCCCGGTCTCTTTCACAACCAAACGTTATTATAACCCGTGGTTACAGCTTTTAAAATGGTATTTATACTTTGAAATCAAAATAAATTTCAAATACTTTCAATATCAAATATTGTTTGTAAACATTGGTCATTTTATAAAATACCATTTAAATCTATTCAATTTAATTAGAAATTTATTTGCCTCTTTCTCCCTTTTTAAAATTAAACTCTTCCATTTAAAACCATTCAAAGTCAATTCCTTATTTTTATTAATTACATATTAACTTCCAAAATTTAAACCCATTTCCCCAAAGATTATTTCCATAAATTTATTTTTAAATAAATAAAATCCCAGTTTCTGTAGTACTTATGAAATGCTACCTAAAGTTTATAGGTTAAAACAGTTCGTTTATAAAAGACAGCATTTAAGTGCTGTAATAGACTATTAACTTAACCATCAAGTTTTAAATATCCAAAATAAAACTTAATATCAATTATTTTACTTAACTAAAATCTCACTTTTAACAAAAATTCATAATTTTCCAAAATAAGATATACTCCAAAATTTTACATAAACATTCATTTATTTAACATTGGACTCATTCAAAAATCATTATAAATAAATAAAAAAAAATCCTTCAAATACATTTAAACCAGAAATTATAAACTTTCTATTTAAAAATATTTCATAAAAATATTATATAAACCACGGGTCTGTATATAGTTTCCTATCCTAGGTCAAGTGATATGGATATATATCATTTCAATCCGCAATTTACAAAAACCCCGAGTTCTATCATTTCAAACCCGCAATCCCAAGTTAAATATTTAAAATTAAACAATTAAATAAATAAATGAATAAATAATTATCATACAGGCCTATCATTTCAGCCTATAACGATCTCAATTTACAGGGAACTTGCAGTGATGATTTAACAGTAAATAAGCATTAAATAATATAACTGCAACTATATTACAACAGATGAACAACTGATGAGGTGTCAATTTAAAATGGGGTTTAACATCATATGTTATATTACAGACAGATGACATTTAATAAATAATTTACAAATACACTTGCGATAATTCACATAAATATAGGTATGTTTGTCTGGTGAGAAATACTCACATTAAAGCTGCAGAAATTTTGATTCAAAATGAAAATTCCCCGAAAAAGAATCGCACAGCGGATAACGATCAAATTTTCCCCGGATGTCACACCTAGATTCAAGATCCAAATACCGAATACGTGACTTTTAAAATTTCGGTCAAAGAAAAATTTTCGAAACAACTGGAACGAATAGAATAAAAGAAATTTTGGTTCAGCTTTTGCTCGACTGCCTCACCCCACATCCCGACCCCAACTTCATAGGCTTGGCAATACTATTTATTATTATTATACATTTTATTATTATTATTACTTTTTTTTTCCACCGGCATACCCTAACTTATCTAGTTTTGAAAAATATGTATTTACACAAACCTGCGTCTCTGCCTAACTATTCTTCAATGCAAACTCTCTCTGTTTCTTAATTACAACACGTCTCTGCCACTTCAATTTCAAAACATTGTCGAATTCAGAAACATTAAAATTTAAATTTTTAACCATTCTTAATTTTAAAAATCATATTCCTACTTCAGAAAAATGTTCATTTGGATACCATTTATCTTATGATTAAATAAAATAAATTTTATAAATAAAATATCCAAATTTACTATGAATCAATTGTAAGTCAGAATTTTCCAATTTTATTTAACTTGTATACATATTTTTCCAAAAAACTTTATACTTAATTTAAAAATACCCACTTCCTAAATAAAACTAAATTCTCATTTATTTACTTAACTTAACAATTTTATTTAAAACCCAATTTCAAATTTTCAAGTTAAGTCATAAATTGAAATTTCACCCTTCCATTTGAAAATAACATTTTCAATTATTTACTTACAAAACACATCCTTTCCATAAATTTTTTTTCTTTTTAGAGTTAATATACACTAAATTTTCTTCGCAACTTTATTCATTTAGACATCAATCCAACTACGATTCAAGTTAAATAAAAGTTATTCCAAAATGTTCCATTTCAATCGTCTTTCATTTTATCAATTTAAAGTACAATATTTATTATACCAAACATATCCATTTTCGGAAATAACTTTTATTAAACTTTCTAGGTTAGATTTCAACTCCATATTAAATCAAATTTAATTATTATGTCATTTATCGTAAATAAAATCTTTAAATTCACTTTAAAACCAATTATTAACTTACAAAAATTTAACTTAAAAAAAAACAAAACACCTTTAAAATTTTAAAGCCTTAAGTCAAATTTTTAGTTGAATTACATAAATTTTATTTCAAAAATACTTAAAAAATTTTAGAAAAATATTATAATATATTAACCATGGGCTTGCTCGGGATATAAGCTTGGTTATGAAAACTTAGAGGGACGTGACGTGGTGGAGAAGTAGCCGAGCGAGGCAAAAGGAAAACAGAGAACAACAAGAAGAAGAAAGTAAAACTGGAAGAAGAAAAGAAAAAGACAAAGAAAAAAAACCATTACCTGATTTGAAGCTCTGTACGCAAGAAGGAGATAATACAAGCTATAGGAGATGAAAAGGTATTTGGAATAGCTGGTATATATAAATGAGCTTCAGGTTTTAAAGTGGTCACGGCAGGGGAAAAATTTATAAAGTGGCAACATATCTTGATTGAGAAGCAATAAATTTCGAATTAAAACAAAGGAAGGCAGAGAGATTTATTTCCAGTTTCTTCATGTTTGAACGTTACACGAAAATTGTGATAAATGCATGCGTGATTAAAGTGGATAACAGTAAGCAATTATAATTTGCTTTGCACTGAATAGGCAACGAAATAATGTTTACAAAAATTGATTAATCAGTTACCAGATTTGTTGCAAGATTTCTTTTTGTTGAATGGATAAGACTGCGTGATTTATGTTTCCCCTTGATAAAAGATATTGGCAAATACAAATTTGCAGAGAGATATATATAGTAGGCAGGTTTGAAATTTATATTGTAGACCAGAAAACGTAAGAGATAAATTGATAAAGGAAACGAATATAATGAGGCAAGTGATAAAAGATTGTGATTTCTTTTCAGTTTGTTTAGCTTGAATGGATAAGTCTGCGTGAATTTATACTGCCAATTTATGAAAATTTGATTTCAACATTTGATACCATTTAATAGTGGCGTGATTTTGAATGCAGACCATCAAGATGATATTTAGGCAAGAGATTTGATTGTAGATTGAAGAAACGGCATCACGTTTCTTTTTTTATATATATATTTATTTGAAATAGATAGGCAAATAAGATTTGCGTGATTATAGGAACCAGAGAGATATAATGGGTATGCGAGAATTTGAAAAGATAGGCAAGGTTAAATTTCAACTAAATTGTCAGAACATACAAGGCAACACTAAAATATGTTTTAAAGTTATATGGAAAAAGTAACATTTGCTATAAAACTACTGACTGATATTTTAATTCATATAGATGTTGAAATATGATTTTTAAAATACGCCAAACTGACGCAATACAAAACACCCAAGATTTATATAAAAATAACGTTTTAAATTCATACGTTTATTACGTTACTTATACCATAAATTTTACGCGTCCTTTAAACGCGAAATCCAATAGTTCATTAATACACTAAATTCTTCAAAATTATTACTTAACAAACTTAATTGGTTTTCACATATTATATATATATACAAAATTCCTTTTATTAAAATTCAAATGGAGTTGTCTTTTAACAAAATTAACCGTTTCACAACTTTAAATTTCCATATTTAGTATTTTAAGGAAATGATTTAAATCAAATTATATATGTATATAAATTGGGAAGTAAATTTTACTGGAAAGAGAAAAATAACGTAAGAGATATGAGTAAAGAGAAAAATGCATATGAAATAGGCAAGCAGATAGGAGAACGAATACTGCGCATGACTGAGATTTAGGAGAAAAATTGTTATTTTGAAAAATGCAAGAAATAAATTTTGTTGAATGGAAAAAAAAATCTATGAAATCAAAATTTTAAAGTAATGCGTTGAATTTAGAGGCAACATATTTGATTTGAATGCTAGAATATTCCTTCCCTCTAAAACACATGCCACTGATAAATTTACTCATTTACACTAAGGTCATATTTTTAAGAATGTGCACCATAGCCATAATATTTTATGCCCAAAATATACCGAAATAACGGATTAAAATTCTATACGTTTTCTTATATATATATATATATATATATATATATATATATATATATATATACACACACACGGTATTTATTCCCTAAATTTACGCGCCCTTTATAACGCGTAATTACCCAGTTCATTTATATTTAAAAAAAATTTGAAATTCTGACCATGCTGAGACTCGAACTCGTGACCTGTCGCGAATAGCCCAGATGTCTTAACCACCTAAGGTATTAATGTTTTCTTAATTAAAATTTGATTTTGCTAGAAATTAAGTTATTTACCATCCTCGACAAAAACCCAAATTACCAAATTAAAGTTAATTCTTAACCATGTCAAAATTTCAGAGATCTTATTATTTAATTAAAAATTTGGTCAATTGTTTTTATTTTATTTTTAATCACTTTAAATAAATCCCAAAGTTTTTTTTTTTTTAAATACAAGTGAAAAATACTTGTAAAAAAATTGGGTTGTTACACTCTTCCCCACTCAGAACTTTTCATCCTCGAAAAGGAAGAAGGTAGGGGAATAGAAACAACCTGAAAGAAAACAAAATTGAAACTTAAATTAGAATCATTAATCTAAACAATAAAAATTCAATTTTAAATTAATCATTGATTTCATCTATTTATACTTAAAATTTTAACATTTATTTATTTACATATTTACTGGTATAATATCCCTACACTTAAGAAAAATCATTCATTTTTTTTTTCCAAATTTTACACAAGGTATTATAACATTCTAATTTAAAATGTTTAATTTTAGTCCAAATTTGAAATGGTAATTTAACTTAATTTTTAAAGTAAATTTACCATTTACCAAAATAAACTAAATTCCCCATTTAGTTTCTTCTTTATTCCAAACTATAATTAAATTTATTTCTCTCAATATTTTTCTCATCTATGTCAAATATGTTTACACTTATTACAACTGTTTAAATTTATTCTTAGTTCCTTAACATCATTTTATATTAAAAATTATTCTATTACCCTTTAATTTTATTTTCCTCTGTTAATCTTTTTATAACTAGAGTTTAAGTGTATAACATTTATTATAACCACTCAAACTTTATTTATAAATCTTTTTATATTGTATATTATCCAATTACATAGTTAATTTCTGATTGATTTAGGTAAGTTATATTCGCATGCAATTATACAAGTAAAAAATTTCCAATTCTATTATTCAAGTTTAAATATTTATTCAAAATTTGACTTTATTTATCATTAGAATCACCTTTTAACATAAATTTATGAATTAAATTTCCAATTAACTTCAAACCCTTTAGAGATAAATAAATACATACATATTGCATATGTCAAATCAAATTTAAATCATATATCTATATATATTATAAATTAAGTCACATTTAGAAATTCAAATCAATTAAATTTTTGAAGCAAAACTACAACATGGTCTCTTTACTACTCGAAAATGAATGTCGATGATGTTGTAGTCATCCCCGAAATTATTTTCCAGCGACAAAGAGAAGAGCACTGATTTTTAAAACTTTAAAATTCTTTGAAAACAAATTTATATTCGAAAATAATTTAAATAATAATATATCCTTTTAAGACTTTAAACACAAGGTTTGAAACTATCAGAAAATAAATTCTTAAATTCTTGTTTTAAATCCACTTCTGTTTCCAAATAAATTTATAACCATGTTTTATAGTTCAATTATTTATTAAGACAAAACCAATGGTTTACAAAACTATAAATAAAATCAAACACTATTATCTCTAAACAACTAGTTAAATTCTGAAAATTATAATTATATATATTATATTAGATTTTTCCCAAATATAGGAATAAATTTTTTCAAAACAAGGATAGAGATTCAAATTTGATGGATTCAAATCAAAGAGAATTTTGATATAAAGATAAATTGGAATCACAAGATCCGATGGTTAAATAACAGAATAAGGAACCAGATAAGTTTACATAAATCGCGGGCAACCTTAACCGGGTCAACTGTGACTCAAAGAATCAGATCGAATGTAGATTTATCATTCGATCCGAAGAGATAGAGTTCGGAATAACCAAAGATACTAGCATCTAAACCGAGGTTAAATATAAATCTCTGGTGAATCCATGCTAATTGTAAAGGAGTTTCACCCCTTAATTAGAATATTGGCGAGACCGCCAATTCACTATAAAGATCATCCGAAATGGAGTTATGGGATACTCCAGAAATCGAAAGAAAATGAATAGTGAGGGACACGAATGAACTTTGGAACCGTAGGGAACGTTCCAAAAATTCGAAAAGGAAGAGATTCAAACTCGAATGAAAGTGATTCTGTAAATCAAATTTACCATACATTCTAAGTTTTGCCTAGAGCCAAAGCTCAATACCAAATGTAACGACCCGATATTTCCAACCATTCGCATCCGCACATGTCGGACTTGAATTGTTCAAAATACCGCGTTGTAAATAAATTTTTGGCAAAACTCAGAATATGTAGTAAATAAATCACAGAATCACAGACACAGAATCAGAATACTCGCAGCGGAATTTAAAAATACTTAGTGGTTCATGAAGCCACTATAAATAGTCTCAACAAATACAAATTACAAAGTCTTCCATCCCAAATATAGTTTAAATCATCAAATAAAAATCCCAAAGTCTTGATTTCATAAATAAGATAACGGACAGAAAGAAGCCAGCAACTTGAAAGGATCTACAGAAGTCCTAGCTCCGGGATGATGACTGAACTGCAACTCAGGCTGACCCGAGCGTAAAATAAAATATAAACACTCGAGTTAGGACATACATACTTATATAGTGTAAGCTAATTCAAGTGTACTGTAATATAGAGCAAGTAACTTAAAGGATGCTTGGGACCGCCCATCCTCTAAGGATCCGTTAAACTATTTACTATGTAGTAATATTTTCGCTATTGTAATAGTGTCTATTAGTAAAATAAACTTACTTTTAAATAGCGTTAAGGGGTTACCCATATAGCCCTTAACACAAATAATGCCAATAGTCTATACAGTACCGTAATACCTCCTGATCGGGAGGCTACCAGAGGATACTCCATAGGTACGACACAAATAGAAACTCGTAGAAGGCTCGCTATGGTAGGTGACACGACACAACTAGGCAATGCCAGGGTAGATATACCAATTACTATCCGGACCGATGGAAACGCGCAGCGCGCAGCTGCCGCCCACCTCGAACAACACTCCCAAATCAAAGGTGCGCACCAAAACAATCACAAGAGTAATAGAATGGCATACGAAGAAGTGCGTCCGATCAGAGGTGCTACCTCATTAATCCGAGAATCGCTCCTGTTTTAGCCACCTTATGCCAACTCACGGGAGTCGGGTCCATGTATTTACCTTAAAGAAAACGTCACCACCATCCTACTTCATTCTGGAATCTCCACCGCGTACACGGTTGGTAAAGTGGTTTTCGGTATCGACAGAGAGTATGCCAGATATTCGATCCCGGTCTCTTTCACAACCAAACGTTATTATAACCCGTGGTTACAGCTTTTAAAATGGTATTTATACATTGAAATCAAAATAAATTTCAAATACTTTCAATATCAAATATTGCTTGTAAACATTGGTCATTTTATAAAATACCATTTAAATCTATTCAATTTAATTAGAAATTTACTTGCCTTTTTCTCCCTTTTTAAAATTAAATTCTTCCATTTAAAACCATTCAAAGTCAATTCCTTATTTTTATTAATTACATATTAACGTCCAAAATTTAAACCCATTTCCCCAAAGATTATTTCCATAAATTTATTTTTAAATAAATAAAATCTCAGTTTCTGTAGCACTTATGAAATGCTACCTAAAGTTTATAGGTTAAAACAGTTCGTTTATAAAAGACAGCATTTAAGTGCTGTAATAGACTATTAACTTAACCATCAAGTTTTAAATATCCAAAATAAAACATAATATCAATTATTTTACTTAACTAAAATCTCACTTTTAACAAAAATTCATAATTTTCCAAAATAAGATATACTCCAAAATTTTACATAAACGTTCATTTATTTAACATTGGACTCATTCAAAAATCATTATAAAAAATAAAAATAAAAAAATCCTTCAAATACATTTAAACCAGAAAATTATAAACTTTCTATTTAAAAATATTTCATAAAAATATTATATAAACCACGGGTCTGTATATAGTTTCCTATCCTAGGTCAAGTGATACGGATATATATCATTTCAATCCGCAATTCACAAAAACCCCGGGTTCTATCATTTCAAACCCGCAATCCCAAGTTAAATATTTAAAATTAAACAATTAAATAAATAAATGAATGAATAATTATCGTACAGGCCTATCATTTCAGCCTATAACGATCTCAATTTACAGGGAACTTGCAGTGATGATTTAACAGTAAATAAGCATTAAATAATATAACTGCAACTATGTTACAACAGATGAACAACTGATGAGGTGTCAATTTAAATGGGGTTTAACATCATACGTTATATTACAGACAGATGACATTTAATAAATAATTTACAAATACACTTGCGATAATTCACATAAATATAGGTATGTTTGTCTGGTGAGAAATACTCACATTAAAGCTGCAGAAATTTTGATTCAAAATGAAAATCCCCCGAAAAAGAATCACACAGCGGATAACGATCAAATTTTCCTCGGATGTCACGCCTAGATTCAAGATCCAAATACCGAATACGTGACTTTTAAAATTTCGGTCAAAGCAAAATTTTCGAAACAACTGGAACGAATAGAATAAAAGAAATTTTGGTTAAGCTTTTGCTCGACTGCCCACCCCACATCCCGACCCCAACTTCATAGGCTTGGCAATACTATTTATTATTATTATACATTTTATTATTATTATTACTTTTTTTTTCCACCGGCATACCCTAACTTATCTAGTTTTGAAAAATATGTATTTACACAAACCTGCGTCTCTGCTTAACTATTCTGCAATGCAAACTCTCTCTGTTTCTTAATTACAACACGTCTCTGCCACTTCAATTTCAAAACATTGTCGAATTCAGAAACATTAAAATTTAAATTTTTAACCATTCTTAATTTTAAAAATCATATTCCTACTTCAGAAAAATGTTCATTTGGATACCATTTATCTTATGATTAAATAAAATAAATTTTATAAATAAAATATCCAAATTTACTATGATTCATTTGTAAGTCAGAATTTTCCAATTTTATTTAACTTGTATATATATTTTTCCAAATAACTTTATACTTAATTTAAAAATACCCACTTCCTAAATAAAACTAAATTCTCATTTATTTACTTAGCTTAACAATTTTATTTAAAACCCAATTTCAAATTTTCAAGTTAAGTCATAAATTGAAATTTCACCCTTCCATTTGAAAACAACATTTTCAATTATTTACTTACAAAACACATCCGTTCCATAATTTTTTTTTTTTTACAGTTAATATACACTAAATTTTCTTCACAACTTTATTCATTTAGACATCAATCCAACTACGATTCAAGTTAAATAAAAGTTATTCCAAAATGTTCCATTTCAATCGTCTTTCATTTTATCAATTTAAAGTACATTATTTATTATACCAAACATATCCATTTTCGGAAATAACTTTTATTAAACTTTCTAGGTTAGTTTTCAACTCCATATTAAATCAAATTTAATTATTATGTCATTTATCGTAAATAAAATCTTTAAATTCACTTTAAAACCAATTATTAACTTACAAAAATTTAACTTAAAAAAAAACAAAACACCTTTAAAATTTTAAAGCCTTAAGTAAAATTTTTAGTTGAATTACATAAATTTTATTTCAAAAATACTTAAAAAAAATTAGAAAAATATTATAATATATTAACCATGGGCTTGTTCGGGATATAAGCTTGGTTATGAAAACTTAGAGGGACGTGACGTGGTGGAGAAGTAGCCGAGCAAGGCAAAAGGGAAACAGAGAACAACAAGAAGAAGAAAGTAAAACTGGAAGAAGAAAAGAAAAAGACAAAGAAAAAAAACCATTACCTGATTTGAAGCTCTGTACGCAAGAAGGAGATAATACAAGCTATAGAAGATGCAAAGGTATTTGGAATAGCTGGTATATATAAATGAGCTTCAGGTTTTAAAGTGGTCACGGCAGGGGAAAAATTTATAAAGTGGCAACATATCTTGATTGAGAAGCAATAAATTTCGAATTAAAACAAAGGAAGGCAGAGAGATTTATTTCCAGTTTCTTCATGTTTGAACGTTACATGAAAATTGTGATAAATGCATGCGTGATTAAAGTGGATAACAGTAAGCAATTATAATTTGCTTTGCACTGAATAGGCAACGAAATAATGTTTACAAAAATTGCTTGATCAGTTACCAGATTGGTTGCAAGATTTCTTTTTGTTGAATGGATAAGACTGCGTGATTTATGTTTCCCCTTGATAAAAGATATTGGCAAATACAAATTTGCAGAGAGATATATATAGTAGGCAGGTTTGAAATTTATATTGTAGACCAGAAAACGTAAGAGATAAATTGATAAAGGAAACGAATATAATGAGGCAAGTGATAAAAGATTGTGATTTCTTTTCAGTTTGTTTAGCTTGAACGGATAAGTCTGCGTGAATTTATACTGCCAATTTATGAAAATTTGATTTCAACATTTGATACCATTTAATAGTGGCGTGATTTTGAATGCAGACCATCAAGATGATATTTAGGCAAGAGATTGGATTGTAGATTGAAGAAACGGCATCACGTTTCTTTTTTTATATATATATTTATTTGAAATAGATAGGCAAATAAGATTTGCGTGATTATAGGAACCAGAGAGATATAATGGGTATGCGAGAATTTGAAAAGATAGGCAAGGTTAAATTTCAACTAAATAGTCAGAACATACAAGGCAACACTAAAATATGTTTTAAAGTTTTATGGAAAAAGTAACATTTGCTATAAAACTACTGACTGATATTTTAATTCATATAGATGTTGAAATCAGATTTTTAAAATACGCCAAACTTACGCAATACAAAACACCCAAGATTTATATAAAAATAACGTTTTAAATTTATACGTTTATTACGTTACTTATACCATAAATTTTACGCGTCATTTAAACGCGAAATCCAATAGTTCATTAATACACTAAATTCTTCAAAATTATTACTTAACAAACTTAATTGGTTTTCACATATTATATATATGTATATATATACAAAATTCCTTTTATTAAAATTCAAATGGAGTTGTCTTTTAACAAAATTAACCGTTTCACAACTTTAAATTTCCATATTTAGTATTTTAAGGAAATGATTTAAATCAAATTATATATGTATATAAATTGGGAAGTAAATTTTACTGGAAAGAGAAAAATAACGTAAGAGATATGAGTAAAGAGAAAAATGCATATGAAATAGGCAAGCTGATAGGAGAACGGATACTGCGCATGTCTGAGATTTAGGAGAAAAATTGTTATTTTGAAAAATGCAAGAAATAAATTTTGTTGAATGGAAAAAAAATCTATGAAATCAAATTTTTAAAGTAATGCGTTGAATTTGGAGGCAACATACTTGATTTGAATGCTAGAATATTCCTTCCCTCTAAAACACATGCCACTGATAAATTTACTCATTTACACTAAGGTCATATTTTTAAGAATGTGCACCATAACCATAATATTTTATGCCCAAAATATACCGAAATAACCGATTAAAATTTTATACGTTTTCTTATATATATATATATATATATATATATATATATATATATATATATATACACACACGGTATTAATTCCCTAAATTTAGGGGCCCTTTATAACGCGTAATTACCCAGTTCATTTATATGGAAAAAAAAAATTCAAAATTCTGACCATGCTAAGACTCGAACTCGTAACCTGTCGCAAATAACCCAGATGTCTTAACCACCTAAGCTATTAATTTTTTCTTAATTAAAACTTGATTTTGCTAATAATTAAGTTATTTACCATCCTCGACAAAAACCCAAATTACCAAATTAAAGTTAATTCTTAACCATGTCAAAATTTCAGAGATCTTATTATTTAATTAAAAATTTGGTCAATTGTTTTTATTTTATTTTTAATCACTTTAAATAAACCCCAAAGTTTTTTTTTTAAATCCAAGTGAAAAATACTTGTAAAAAAATTGGGCTGTTACATTCACTCACACAGTTACAACCCAATACACTGACATACAAAAACATGCACACATTGACACATTCAAATATATCTCTCCTCAATCCTTGGTTCCAGCAGCTTCCACCTTTGAGACATTCCCGACATCTTCCATCACCTTCTCAGATGATCCCATGGCCAACTTCGATGAACTTGGCCTGAATTCCAAATTATCCCTATTTTTTGAAAGCAGGTTGCATTCTCTCTTGTCCAAAACCAAGGCAACCAATACATGGTTGTTACAAATTAGAATTTCTCAATTAGCAATCCCGTGGGATAATTATTCGATATCACGGTGGCTAAGAAACGAAGTAGGTTTCAGGCAATCTCGCGACTTGATGGTTGAAGTCGCGGTTGAAGGCGGTTGAACTTGGGGCTTTCACGAGTGGTTGTAAAGGGTGGTGTTCGAATTGTCGATTACGGTGGTTGAAAGGAGGGGATGCAGCTTATCGAGGTGGCTGCTGTATGGTTCAGAAGTGGAAGGCATATCGAGTTGCAGACTTGAAATATGTATGGTGGTTGATATGATAGTGTGATGATGGTGTGGTTTGCTTTTTTTTGGTAAGAAGGAGAATTGTTTTTGGTCTGCTGAAGTTCGTGATGGAGCAATTTTTTTTGTTGCTGTGCAGTAGGCTGGAAATGTTGATTGACGAAAAGGAATATTGGTGAAGAAATGGGTGAATTGTTGAAGGGGCAGAGGTGTAGCTGTGCAAGGTTGGTTTGATTCAGAAGATTGTCGGCTGGAAGATGATTGCAATATTGTAAGAAGGGATTGTAGTATGTTTGTTGGTTTTGGGAGTAAGCAAGGTGTTGATGTGGTGATGTGGTTTAGCAGTGGATGATATACGAAGCTTTTGGGACAACAATGTGGTTTGGTAGTGATGTGGTGTTTCAGTGGGAAGAGGAGTATGTGCTGTGGAGGAAAAGAATGTTTGGTCATATGAGAAGTGCAGGACAATGGTGGGTAAGAAGAAAAGTAAAAGGCAGTGGTCGTAGGTTGTTTGTGTAGAATGGAGTGGAGTTAGCTGGAGTTGTAGTGATACAAGCCGGGGAGATGGTATGGAGAAGGATGCATAAGGTTTTGGTGAGGCGATTTGGATTGTAGTAGTGAAGTGCGGCAGTGCAGATTGTTTGTAGGGTGTTCGGTTGCAATATGGTGGGGTTTGAAGGTAGGGGAGGAGCTAATGGTTTAGCAGCGTTGCAAGGCTGATGGTTGATGTAAGTCTGGCACTGTGCAGCGAGAATCTGGTGAAGTGCACTTGGTGAACTGCTTTCTCTAGTATGTATGTAGTTGATTGTGTGAAAGATGTTGATGTTTGCTGCTAGTTGTGGCGAACTGATTGTGGTGAAGTGCACTTGGTTTGATGGTGGATGAAGTATTGGAATGTAAGAAGCACAGTCCTACAGTATTGTGGAAGTGAAGTAATGACAGTGGTGAGTTCAACCAGTAGATGGTGGATGTGACTGTGTGCAGTTTGACAGTAGGGGATGTTGTAGATGTGAATGGACAGAAGTAGTTTTGAGATGCAAAGACACTGTGACAATGATGATGTGGCCAGGTGGAGATGGTGAAGGGGTGTGTGAAGAGGAGTGTTATTAGAGGATATGATGATGTTGGGGGAGTGTTGTATGCATAGAAGTGCCCTGTGTAGATGTGAGGATGTTGCAAAGAAGTGAGATCTTGGTTGATGATCGATTGTAGTTCTGGGCAGATGGGTAAATGTGCAACAGTACAGAATTGTATGTTTGTTTTGAAATGTAACTGAGCAATAGAACAGTCTAGTATAGCAGTTGGAGGCAGAAATGTAACTGGGAAATGTATTGCAATAGTGCAGTGCACGGTTTTGATTTTGTAAAATGTAACGATTTGTAAAAATGCAAATGCAAATGGTAATGGAAAATAAATAAAAAAATAAAACTGTTTTGAAATTGTATTTTTCTTTTTTTAATAAAGAGATGCAAAGGCAATAAGAAAAGAGAACAACAAACACACAACAAATTGAAAACAAAAAACGAACAATCAGCACACAATTCTTTTTAAATGCAAGTTAACAAACAATACAAACACACAATGAAAGCAAACAAAAATAATTCGAAGAATAGGAAATAAAATAAAATTAATTTCTTGGCAACGGCGCCGAAAACTTGTTCGTCGACGGTAGTTCTACCGGTTCAGAAAACCGTCGAACGAATTTATAATAAAATTTTACCGCAAGCGCACGGCGTACAAATGTTAGTGCATGGCGAGTACGGGTCGATCCGCGGAGATTTGCTTTGATTTTCATTTTTTATTCTCTCAACTTCGTTTTAATTTGATTGAATAGAAAATTATAAATCTAACAATTCCGTACGGATCGACACGTACTCGCCACATGCAAACATTTGTACACCGAGCGCTTGCGGTAAAATTTTATTATAAATTCATTCGATGGTTTTCTAAACCAATAGAATTTCTATCAACGAACAATTGTCAATTAGGAAAACTAAATAAATCTTCTTCTAAATCAAAGAAAAAATTTTGTCAAGAATTTTCAGAAATTATGACAAGAGAATTCAAAATGTCTCACATGTGAGAACTTTCATATTTTCTCAGACAACAAATTAAACAATTAACAAATGGAATTTTTATTAATCAAGAGAAATATTGTAATAATCTCATAAAAAGATTTAATATGAAAAATGCTTCTACTAAACCCACTCCTATGAGTACTGCATTACATCTCGACAGAGATGAAAATGGCAGTGTTGACCAAAAATAATATCGTAGTATGATAGGTTCCTTATCTAATCTAACAGCAAGCAGACCTGATATAACGATGAGTGTTTGTTTATGTGTTTATGTGCACGATTTCAAGCAAATCCTAAAAAATCACATTTGCGAATAGTGAAGCGGATGTTGCAATACATAAGCAAGACTAAAAACTACGGTCTATTTTATCCGAAAGAATGTGCTTTTGAATTAGTATCATATAGTGTTGCTGATTTTGGAGGATGCCAGACGAATCAAAAAAAGTACCAGTGGAAATTGTCTCTTTATCAGGCAATCTTTAGTATCTTGGTTTAGTAAGAAACAAAATTATGTTTCACTTGTGAAGTAGAATTTATCTCTGCCGTTTTGGCATGTGCTCAAATATTCTACATGCAACAAATACTTTAGGATTTTGGAATTAATCTTTCAAACTCTACTATTTATTGTGATAATACCAGTGCTATAAATTTATTTAAAAATTCTACAAATCATTCTAGAACTAACCGTATAGATATAAGACATCATTTCCTTAGAGATAACATAGAAAAAGGAAATATTTTATTAGAATTTGTTTCTTTAGAGAATCAGGCAGTTGACATATTTACAAAACCTCCAAATGAAAATACTTTTATAAAATTATGAAGAGAATTATGCATTATATCTTTTCATGACTTATAATTTTTTTACGGAAAGTAAATATTTTAATAAAAATAAAAATTTTACAAAAAAAGTTGTTGCTATTGGCACTCGAACATGGGTTGCTAGTAAGGAATTCGCTTGACTTTCCATTTTAGTACTATGTCACTTGCTACATTTTAATATACTCACGTGGAATCAATTCAACGATCATTATCCATTCATTTTCTACCACTATTTTGTTTTCTGGCCACTATTCTCCAGTTAATTTTAATCTTACATTTTCATCTATATTTAGCTTTTCTTTTCATATATATATATGTATGTATGTATGTATGTATGTATGTATGTATGTATGTATATGTATCTATATATATATGTATATATATAAGGCTTTATTCATGACTTTTATTTCATCCTACCTATAATCTTTAGCTTTCAAAGTTTCCAAAGCCTTCAAAGTTTCCAAAGTTATCAATGCTCTCAATTTATCATCATGGCATCCAAAAATAACTCCAACCAATCATCGATCAGTTTCCATACTCCGTCTTCATCATCAACAAACAATACCAACAAACCCACTCCTATGTATAATCCTGTAAAGATCATACCTTCACCAACTCATCATACATGATACACTCCTTAAGGGAAGAGAACCAAGCGCACTTTACACCTTGGTTCTCCATCCACTAAGGAGAAAATAGATGACATTCATCATTATCAGAGAGAAAGTCTTGAATTGCAACGCGAGCTCAACTATGAACAATGAGCATATATGCACGTCCATAGGGACCTGCATTTGCTCACTTTGGGACATGTGAACTACTTTGCACATGAACAATTTGGTTACTTATTTGCTTCGCCTAAAAACTACTTTAGAATAGTAATCACCGAAAAAAATTGTTATTTTTCTAATTTTGAATGTGAGAACAAATATTGTTGAGTGGTTAAAAAGTAGTTAAATTGTATTGCTTTTCTAGTTGAACTTTTTCAATGTATATTACCATCGATATTTCTGTTATTAAACTTGTTTCATTCTGGGTAACTTTGTGTTTAACTGCCATGCGCAACTTATTGTGGACATTTCTATAAAATGGGACATTTTTTCAGAGATTCTACAATTTCATATAAAATTGCTTCATAATTTTTAAAGTTTAAATTTAAATGCATGATAGTAATTAGTAATGTCTTAGAAGTTTTAATTAAGATCGGATATCATTGGAGTGCTCACAAACTTGGGATTTGTTGTCATTTTCATCAATATGAGTATGATGTTTTATCCTCTAATTTATTATTGTTATTGTGTGTGTATGTTAATTACTAAAAATTTCTTTACCCCTTAGTAACCGGCACATTGAAGTGTATCATTACATGTAATCACCATCGATGCTTTTTGGGTTAGCATGCAATTGCAGGTTAATCGAAAAATGATAAAGGAAAATTAGCATTTCCATTTTCTTCCGTGTTATTTTTGCTCAAGAGAAAGACTTCACGTTTATACCTATGATCACACACACACACACATTGTTTGTTATCTCTAAGCTTGGAGAGATTATAACTTGTTTGTTGCTGCAACTTTACGCTCCAAGCCTGGAGGTGTGGTTGTATGAAAAAACTGGAATAAAACATCAGAAGAGGTTATCTTTGATGGCAAGAATTGAAGACAGCTATATTCTAGAAGACTTGATTCCACTATGTAATAGGCCATATATTCCAAAGTTGTATTCAGGTATTTTTCATCAATTTGACCGCATCTTAGATATCTCCATAGAAATGTGTTAACTGTGGGACTTCCTATCTCAAAATTGATGGACTTCAATATGTGTTATCAGTTGCATAACAGAATTCTTCCACATTTAGAGGAGTAACCTCTTCGTACTTTGTAGCAACTGGCATAATATAAATACTAAGAAGTTGCAACCTGTGCCTACTAATCTCGTTGGCTGACAAAAATCTATCCATGTATGAAACAACAAGATATAAAGTGCTGGATCCAAACTTATATTTCGTTGCATCTGATCACTGAACCATATTTTTATAGTGTAACTATTAAAATACAATGACAGTAAAATAAGTGCAGTGATCTCTTTCCACAACACCACATTCAAATATTGCGAACTGCTTTTAAATTGCTTCGTGAAGTGGTTCAGTGTAAGATCTACAAACAAACAATCATGTTCTATGTGTAATATATACTCATTTCTATGTCAATCTAAAGGATGAAACCGATTGCAAAAGTAATATATTTTATCAGTCATTTGCTTGTTAATTTTTCTATTGACTCTAACAAAAATCAAATTACCTTTTGTATCTCAAACTGATATTTTTCTAATGCATCCTCCATAAACTATCAATATATATTTCAGTTTATATGTTACGTGATTTGTATCATTACAAAAAGAATTAGTAATAGATTTTGCTATGAGTTTGATTGTTATTTGATATGGAAGTTGAATAGAATGAATAGCAGTAAGAGATTGTATTATTTTCAGAAAATTGAATGATGGTTACATGCTGCTGTGTCTAATATATATAGAATATACAATATGATTAGTGGGCCTAATTACAGTAGCCCAAAGCCCAATTGCTATTATCAGAAGAAATATGCGATAACAACTGATCTTTCATTCTAACTCCCCCCTTCAACTTTATCTAGGGTTTCCTCCTCTCTTCTCATTTCTACGCCGCCATCTTCGATTCTTAGTTCATGCTTCAGCCGAGTGAAATTCTTAGTAGATAATGGCTTAATTAGTATGTCGGCTCTCTG
Source organism: Allium cepa (assembly GCA_030765085.1). Taxonomy (NCBI): domain Eukaryota; kingdom Viridiplantae; phylum Streptophyta; class Magnoliopsida; order Asparagales; family Amaryllidaceae; genus Allium; species Allium cepa. The sequence continues at coordinate 63,802,757 of CM060931.1, forward strand.
AAATTGAGCTGGCACGTGGTTAACCCTCAGTTTTTCCTCCAACACCTTTTCTCGAACGAAGTGTAAATCAACTTCGATATGCTTAGTTCGAGTGTGTAAAATCGGGTTGGAAGATAGAGAGATTGAGCTTAAATTATCGCACCAAATTATCGGAGTAACTGTGGGGGTATTTCGGCGATAGATCTGTATTTCAGTGAGAAGAGATACTATCCAGATGATTTCAGCAGCGGTGCTAGCAATTGCTCTGTATTCGGCTTCAGTGCTCGAACGAGATACTGTGGCCTGTTTCTTCGAGCTCCATGAGATTGGATTGTCGCCTAAGTATACACAAAACCCGGTTGTGGATCTCATGTCGTCAGGATCGGAGGCCCAATCGGCATCACTGTAAGCTTGTATGTTTAAACTCCTTTTGTTGTTGAGATGCAGTCCATGATTTATTGTTCCCCTTAGGTATCTTAATATACGCTTTACTGCTTTCCAATGATGGTTAAGTGGCTTATGCATAAACTGGCAAACTTTGTTTACACAGTAACTTAGATCTGGCCTGGTTATTGTTATGTATTGTAGTGCACCCACAATGCTCCTGTATTGGCTTTCATTTGTTATGGCCTCTCCACTGTCTTTAGATAGTTTGAGGTTGCAAGTCATTGGGGTTGGAAGTTGCTTTGCCTGGACCATATTTGCTCGTTTGAGCAGATCCAGTATGTATCGTTTCTGACACAGAAATATTTCTGTGTCAGATTTTCTGATGACTTCAACACCAAGGAAGTAGTGTAAGTCTCCAAGATCCTTTATGGAAAATGTTTTATCAAGATGCTTGACTATCTGATTTATTCTCTGATTATCATTACCAGTAATAATGATGTCATCTACATAAACCAGTATATATGTTATCTTTCCCTGCTTGCATTGCATGTATAAGGAGCTGTCTGATCTTGTTGAGCTGAATCCCAGGTCTACTAGTGCTGATTTAAGTTTTTCATTCCACACACGTGGAGCTTGTCTTAAACCATAAATTTCTTTGTGTAGTTTGCAGACTAGGATATTGTTGCTGTTCTTTTTGTAGCCCTCTGGTTGTTCCATGTATACATCCTCCTTTAAGTCCCCATTAAGAAATGCATTGTTTACATCGAGTTGTCTGATTTTCCATCTTCTGTGAAGTGCTATAGTTAATATTATTCTTATTGTGGTTGGTTTGACAACTGGTGAGAATGTTTCATTGAAGTCTAGTCCATATTGTTGATTAAACCCCTTGGCTACTAGCCTTGCTTTATATTTTGCAATACTTCCATCTGGATTTCTCTTGACTTTGTAAGTCCATTCGCATCCCACTATATTTTTGTTGCTGGGTAATGGTACTAGACTCCATGTTTTATTTATGATGAGAGCATTGTATTCATCATCCATGGCTTGTTTCCAGTTAGTGTTTGTGACTGCTTCACTGTGGTTTCTTGGTTCAGTAGTATCAAGCTGAGCATTATATGTTTTTGGTTTGAATATTCCACTTTTTGACCTTGTAATCATGTGATGTCCAGGAATTTCAGATTCAGTTGGCTGCTTTTGAATATGTGTGCCTTCATCAGTATGATGAGATATGGGTGAGGAGGATTCTCCTTGACCTGAACTGACATCACTCTCTTGGTTTGCATTGTGGAAGGAGCCGGAGAATTCAATTGGATCATGACCTGATCTGGCTTCACTGCTGGGTACAGTGTGTTGTGAACTTTGATCTCTCTGCACACTTCTAGCTTAACTGCTGGGTACTGTGTGTTGTGATTCTTGATCTCTCTGCACACTTCCATCAATTCTGTTCCATTCAGATAAGGTGGGTATTGAAGGTATTGAAAAATTATTTTTGCTGTACACCTTCTTTGTTAACTGTATATTCTTATCTGCAAATGGAAAGATATTCTCATTAAATACTACATGTCTAGAAACATAGATCCTACCATCACTGCTTAAGCATCTGTACCCTTTCTAATTGTTTCCATACCCTATAAAAGTGCATGGAGTAGATCTAAGACTTAGTTTATGCTTGTTGTATGGTCTGAGACATGGGAAACATAGACATCCAAATGTCTTTAGATTCTCATAGTCAGGTTTTACTCCAAATAACACTTCTATGGGAATCAAATGCTTAAGTGTTTTAGTAGGAAGTCTATTAATTAAAAACACGGCTGTATTGAATGCTTCTGGCCAGAACTTCATAGGCAGTGAGGCCTGTGCAAGTAATGTTAAACCAGTTTCTACTATATGCCTATGTTTTCTTTCTGCTATACCATTTTGTTCTGATGTGTGTGGACATGTGGTTCTGTGAATAATGCCTTTTTTTGAAAATATTGTTTTAATGGTTTATATTCACTGCCACCATCTGTTTGTATGATCTTTACCTCATTGCATAGTTGTTTTTCCACTTGAGTTATAAACTGTATCACAGTCTTTTGTGCATCTGATTTTGATTTTAAAAAATATATCCATGTGTATCTAGAAAATAAATCAATAAATGAGATGTAGTACCTGTAGCCATAGTCTGTACTAATAGGGGCTGGTCCCCACAAGTCTGTTGCAACCACTTGCAGTGGTTTGCTAATAACCGTTGTTGAATCTGCAAATGGCAGTTTGTGACTTTTGCCTAACTGACAATATGTACATGTGAATGGCATAGTAACATCAACAGAAATATTATTGCTTAACAAAACCTGTTTTACAATGTTTATATTAGGATGTCCAAGTTTATAATGCCACTGAGTAAGTAATTCTTGTTCCTTAATAACATGTGACTCAGTGCTGTTACAGTGCATATTTCTAATATTGTTCTTCCTTGTATTCCCAAGATTGAATTTGTATAGTCCCTTGTCCAGTTTACCCTGTAACAGTATATTCTTACTTGTTAGGTCCTTAACTAGACAGAACTTGGGGTGAAACTCAAAATACACATTATTGTCATTAGCGAATTGAGATACACTTAACAGATTTTTCTTAATCTGTGGTACTCTCAGTAGATTATTGAGGTAAAGTAGTCTTTTACCTGGAACACTGCTAGTTCCAACATGTGTGATTTTCAGAGCTTCACCATTTCCCATAAGAATTGAGTGCATACCTGTGTACTCTTTGTTGCCAAGATTGAGATTCTGTAAATTGTTTGTGAGGTGATTTGTTGCACCTGAATCTGGATACCATTCCTCCTCTGCTATCTCTTCAGATCTGGTAAATCTCTCTGAGTTAAGATTTTGATTTCTTGAATTTTCTGAATTGTTGCCCTGTCTTTGATCAATGTGAGCTACATTGACACTGGAATTTTGATTTCTCTGATTTGATTGATTTTGTTGGTTTGGATAATAGTTGACATTAAGTCTGAAATAACATTGCCTGGCTGTATGCCCGGGTTTTTCACAGATTTGACATTTTGTTTTATTGTTGTTCCATCTTCCATTTCTTCCTCTGCCTCTCTGATTTGCATTGTTTCTGTGACTGAAATTTTCTTGAACTGCATTTTGATTTTCTGGTTTCTTTCCTTGACTTCTGTTCCTTGAATTCGAGGCATAGTTGAGGGATAGTTCTGCATTGCTTTCTTTCCTTTGTTCAATTCTTCCTTCATGAGCCAACAATATTGAATTGACATACTGCATGTTGGGTAGATCTTGTTGCGATGAAACAATTGCTACAACAGATTCATATTCACTATCTAGGCCATTCAAAATAGTTAGTATTTGTTCAGTCTCTGACACTTTATGCCCTGCTGTGTTAAGAATATCAAAGTATGATTTTGCTTTGGTTAGATATTCTCTCATTGACATGCTTTCTTTCTTGAGATTCTGCAGTTGCCGCTTATAGTACATAATTCTTGCAGCTGATTGTGTATTAAAATTATGTTGTACTGCAGACCATATCTCGAATGATGTTTTACATCCAACAAGTTGAGAAATTAAACCTGAACTGATGGAGGAGAGCAGCCATGCTGCCAGTAAACTATCTTGTCTTTGATAGTTGATGAATACTTTGTTGATGATCATTTCACCTGAGGCAGTAGTTGTCATTCTTGCTGGTATTGTTGCAGTTCCATAGAGAAAATCTTCTAAGCCATATCCTCTTATACTAGTTTCAACTTGATACTTCCATAGTATAAAGTTGTTTTCATCTAGTATTGTTGTGACTAAATTGTTCTTTGGATTTATGATTTTGCAGGATTTTGTTTCAGCAATCGATGATTCTTGGTTTCTTGATCTTGACCCTTCCTGATTTTTCATTCCACTGGATGCAGATGATGCAGTTTCATCGTCTCCTGCCATGGTGGTCAGAGATGGGAGTGCGGTTGAGATCTGATGTTGGTAAACGAATTGTGCAGCTAAGTTTCTTGATTTCAAGAACTTTGGCAGGGCACTGTTAGCAGCGAAATCTCGCTACTGGGACTGATTTTCTTTATTCTCAGATGATGAGAAGGCTGATCTGAGAGCAACCGGGATGGTGAATGATGACAAAGTGACTGACACCTCCTTGGATGGCTCAGTGATGAAAGAGCACAATCTATGATGAGAGTCTTTTCAAAAGAAGATGAGATTACTGTCGTTTGACAGTTTTTAGCTCTGATACCATAATAGATTTTGCTATGAGTTTGAATGTTATTTGATATGGAAGTTGAATAGAATGAATAACAGCAAGAGATTGTATTATTTTCAGAAAATTGAATGATGGTTACATGCTGCTGTGTCTAATATATATAGAATATACAATATGATTAGTGGGCCTAATTACAGTAGCCCAAAGCCCAATTGCTATTATCAGAAGAAATATGCGATAACAACTGATCTTTCATTCTAACTATTAGTATAGCAAAAATACCCGCCCGGTAACAGTATAAAGTCTATTATACCATCCATTCACAGCTATTCCAGTAACTGAATATAAATGGTAATGAACTTGATCTCCTGGTGATGCATCCTATAGAAAAAGCATCCATGAAAAATTAAGGATTGTTGCGACTACATAAATGACCTCGACCACCAAGTTGTAAGTTATGACAGGTGTAACGAAAAGGACACATCTATAAATGAAGATAATTTGTGTTGCAAGTTTTATGAAATGTAGGAACCTTTCGAGAAATAGTTTTATTTTCATTTTCCAAGACAAATTGTCTTCTTTAGTAAAAAAACACACACACATACACATAACACAAAAAAGTGCTACATTACAGAGATGCTTAAGAAGATTATCAAAGGCTTTCATTGAAAAATTTTCATGTATCATGGCAGTTTAGGTGGTAATGGTCATGCAATTGGAGTTTCTATTGTGCATGGTAGACTGCAAGAATTCTTGTCTACGTTTTCTATATGCATTCATAAACATAAGGTATATAAAGTTGTTATAAATAGAAACCTAAAAAATGATCATATATCAACTATATCCTCTCTTACAACTTCTTTATTACCTAACACGGAGTATTCAGGTCAAACCTTTCTAATCTAAAGTCCTTTTGGCATGAATAGAATATTGTTGTATTGGCATGGTACTTTTGGCATAACTATTAATAAATAAGAAACTGAACAATTTACTAATAGAATCTAAAGGCTATTACTATTGGCATGGTATTTTTGGTAACAACGTTCAAAATGTATATATTTTTACCATTCGACATCTCATCTCAGTTGTTGTGTATATGAATATTATTGTCAACAAAACATTAAAGAATCCAAGCAGCCAAAAAGACAGAAATGAACTTCTACTGTTATTTTCATATTTAGCTAGTTTATGTATAACAAAATGAAAGATAAAAAGCCTAAAAAAATTTTAAGTAAAGCTTAAATTAAATCTTTTATTTCAAATATATACATATACATAGACAATTGTCAGGTCAATTTTGAAAATAAACAGAAAAATGTACCGACACTCTATGAGCAAAGTGACCTTACATTGCCTACTCCACGTACCGTTAGCGGTGTTGATGTTGTGGAAGCATTCTACTCCGACAATACATTGTCCATGTCATCTGCTTCTCTAATGAACAATCATTGTTTTCAATTATCATGAAGCATCAGCTATTGATTTGGCTAGAACTTGAAATTTTATTTAGAGTATTGTGCCATATATATACACACACATAATTTTCTCATGCCAACTAAATAGGTAAGCCAGGGAGATTCTTATCATAAGTTATTCAATTGTGTACACATTATATACATACCTACAGTTCACTCGCACACACGCACATGTGCTATAATTGAACATTTTTCAAAAATGTTCTTTCTTCTCTTTGATCATTTTCAGCCTTGTATTATCCATAAAATCGAAGTTAACAAATCATTTGCAAATTAATCACCATTATGATTTGTATACTACTTTTACCTGAGTTAAATTATAGCGATGTTCATACGTAAAGTATCAAACTTAAATAATTTTAAATCCTTCTTTAGAAAAGATACAACCTAGAACTTGCTGCATATGAAAATTAATAATGTAACCAATTTCATTTCTTAAGTTGAAAAAAAACTATAAGCTACACTACGAAGCCAAAATTGGTAGAATACAACATTAAGTTAAGAAATACAAATAGATTTAGTAAATCATATGCAACTATCAACCCTTAAAGACGAGGGTGGTTAGAAAATTTTCCAACTATTAGCCTTTATGTTTTATTATTCAATAGGGGTGTACACTATATCTAGATTACTCTACACATGATTGCAAAAACTCGATAAAGAAAAAATAGTATATATTGTAAGATTAAAATAAAAGAGCTAAGTACAAACCTGATTAGCATTGCTGTTGGAAACCTGATTCTTGTGGAAAATATGTTAAATATACTATAAATATTCTTCTTGTAACGATAGGGATTTTTGGACTCACGAATGTTGACATCAATACGTCCACTGTATCAACTGCCAAGCAATCGAAGACCGGAAAACCGTACCGTTAGGGTTAAAGAATAGGTAGAAGATAGAAGAAGAAAGAAAGAAAAGCAACAGAAACAATCTCAGAATCTCATAATCGCAGCGGAACAACATATAATATATAAATGAATAATCTTTAAATGAAAAGAACTGTACATTTTATACATTACATCACATTACATTACATTACATTACCAGAGTTTACAACAACAAACAGCGGAAAAGAAATACTATATACAAGTGATACGCTACGCCATCCAGCTTGCCTCCAAATCTCCACAGCAACTCCTGAATTCCAGAATGATCTGATAACCTGACTCTAAACTGTACGTGTGGAAAATTATGGGCACCTAGAGTTTAGGAAGGAGACAATAAACTCCAGGTCAGTCATGGGACTGGTGTGAGAACTTAAAACAGTTTATTCTTTAAAAACAAACAAAGAATATTTTTAAAATAGATTCGCAATGCTTTTGGAAAATGAAACTACCAGGCCTCCCGCACACACACAATGCAAACGCAGAATCGTAGGAGATTTCTCCTTATGATAGTCAAACATGCTTGATACGTAAATTTCTTTGATATTATTACTATAAGTGCAAAGTGTAGGAAAACATTTCAAAAGTATAATATAAATCTTAGCCAACATACGACCATTATCGTATGCCTACTATAGCTACCATGTTCAATAGCAGGTTACCGCCACATTCCATGGCAGGTTATACAACTAAAACCTTATAGTGCTCGTATTGTTTCTTTGGATTTCCAACTAATTGTCAGGCCAAGGAACATCCCATTGCCATATGGGTACGCCTCTGGAAGGACGTCCCGAGAACCTAACCGGATCTCTGCCAACACAAGGCCAGGTTACCCCTAGCTGGGTAACTACTGACACGAGTATGCCATTCCCCGGTTGTAAGCAACATTTATCCAGGGCCCAGCAACAAATCACAAAGTAATATATATATATATATATATATATATATATATCTGCGATATCCACATAAGTTATGTATCTGGGATCCATACCATGATAACACTTCTATCCAGAAGGAAATGAACATACCATCAGGGGGCGTGATCCCCAAATAACCTTGCCGCATTCTTCCTGTTTTGACCATTACGGGGTTGTGAGGTTCGACGAAGTCTCGTCCACAAAGCTACGCTTTTCACAAAAGCCACGCTTTGATCAACAAATTATCAGCAGCACTCAGCATGCCACATTACCAAATTGGGAATATATCACTGATAACCTTTAACCACATAACCTCGAAGCTCATATGCCTCAGAGAAGGGTCTTAAGCTAAGAGAATAAATTCTCCACCACCAACAGAACTATATTTGATAGAAATCAGCTTCACATTTCAAATTGAAATGTCAGACACAAATCCATACAAGTCCGTTCCGGGATCGAACGGAACCGAAGGCACTTCCAAAAAAGCCCTTGCAATCCGAATATTCACAAATCACGATCGGACTTCCCATCACAAAGGGTGATAAAATCTCTATATCGGAGATCAGCCGATGCAGAGTCATTCGACGGTAATCCTTCCATTTTTGAAAATATCCGGTCTTCAATACCGGTCTTCAAATGCTATCCATTACGACGTATCACTATTCGGAATGGGATTCATCACCCAAAGGTCCTCTCCCGGCTAGATCGAATAACGAGCGCTTATTTTAAAATAAGTGTAGCATTCAAATTCAAGAAAATCGCAACAAATACCCATTTAAAGGTAAATATTGATAGTCGGTTATTTAACTATCAATAGACATGCACAACATCACCAGATTCCAAATAATTTCCTGAATTATTTATTTTCCAAAAATATCTTTACAAGATAAAATTTCCACACTTCAACCATTTGAAAACAATTTTCAAATCACTTTTCAATTTATCTTTAGAAGATAAAATCTCAAAACATTTCACTTCATATTGGAAAAAACATTTCCATACTTATTTAATAATAAGTAATTCACAAATCTATTCATTTTCAATACTTAGAAAATCTTCAATATACTTAAAACACGATTAATTATATATTTTATTCGTTAAGGAAAATATTCCCTTAAACACATTCATTTGAGTAAAAACGAATGTTGCGTAAAACATCGTTACGACAACCCAAAATCACCAGTATAGGGATTCGACATTTAGATAGATACATAAATCCCAATACTATATAAAACATTTCCTTTCGAAATCATTTACTATAACAACAGTGTTATAGTCCACCATTTCCATTTATTTCTCGAAAACGTCTATTTCAACAATGAATGTTAAAATCTATGGTTTCGATACTTAATACATTTTAAAACATCTTTAAATCGTTTTAATTCTATTTAAAATATCACTTCCCCAAAACATTTCTTTAATATATTATTCACTGTCCAAAATCGTGAATATAAATCGTTTACCCAATTCAACACTTCTACATATTTAATTCAAAGGATTATCCACTGTCCACAATCGTGAATATATATCCTTTAATAAGCTTTCATATTTACTTATCAAATTCAATTGTTTTTGGGTTTATAAAACAACGTTTACAAATTCACATTTATATAAATTTTATAAAAACTTCAACTTATAAAATCCCTTAATTAACAAATTCTATTTAAATCTCATTTAAATGCCAAAAATCCAATTTACAAGTTAATTACTTATAAATCTTTTATTTTACAAAATCTATTCATTTTATAACTTCACAATTTATAAATCTATAAATTTCATTCACTTATGAAATCCATTTATACTTCATTTTAACACTTATAAAAACTCGTTTTGTAATTCCAATATTTTTAATTTATAAATATCAATTTTATAGACCTTTTATATAAACCGTTTATAATAATTCAAAAATCCCAATTTAAACCATTTTACAAATTAATCAACTACTTATTTCAAAAATCACATTTCAATTAATTTCACAAAAATCATAATTTTTATAACATAAAAAATATAACGTTTATTTATTTAAAATGAATTAATTCCAAAATTCAATAGAATGTATACTTTCAAAAATCACTTGAAAATCCTTTTAAATTCAAAATCGTTATTTTAACATTTTTAAAACTCCAAAAATAGGCCCAATGCTGCAATAGCACCAAGAAATCAACCATGGCGTCAAAACATCATATATCTATATGATAACACAATGTATCACAAATATCTGTAAATAAATCAATACTGTTGAGAAATCCAATTGGATCCCTCCACCCTGTTTCCCTGCATCCACAGACGTTAGCACAATACCAATTCCATTTCAATACAGGATATCGCGGTACATAGGTTTATATAAAATATTACTCGCTATTATGTGGCGCAATAGGGTCTCATCCGCTATATAATGCGGGACAATCAACTCCAAGTACATATATAATACCAATTCCACTTCAAGATGGAATATCGCGGTATATGTGTTTAATAAATAACATCTGCTTAATATACAGCGTATAGGGTCTATTTCAATACAACAGATAATAATTTATCATCCAAGCACACAATCAAGCAATTAAATCTAACTATTTAAAATTTAAATCGAAACAATTTCGATTGAGTGAGAAGTTCTCACCTTGCTTTCAATAACAGTTTCAGTGTTTTATTTCGAATAAAACTAAACGCGCGTTTAATTTTACCTAAAATTTCACTAGCTCCAATCAACTCCAATCCAGCTCCATCGCGTAATGCTCGTCAATATGAACCCGACGCAATTCGTTTCGTGTGAAACGGACCTCGTATGAAAAAGTTATTGCATTTTAAAGTTTGAACGAATTTAAATATAATAATTTACATTTTCTTTTTATTATTTTAAACCTATTGAATCACAGCCGTTAATCCCTAACCTTGCAGATCTGTCCATCCCCTCCTTCTTCCATCTCCAGGTAAATGTCGTGTACCCAAACTCAAAGCCGCCGCTCCTTGTTGAATTTTCGCGACCACCCTATGGCACTTGAAGATGATCGAGCTCCACCACGTCGAAGGCCACGACGAACTCCACCTGCCATCACCACCATGTTGAACTCGGCCTCCACTTTGCTTCAAAAGGCGTGTGCGAATATCAGCCGTTCAAGCCTAAATTGCCGCCAATTCGTAGCTCCGTTCCCGATCACAACCGTTGGATATGTGGTTCGTGCTGTGCTCTACAACTTTCATTTATGAAGTTTGTCGAATTGATTGACGGATTTGAAGAAAATTGAGGGAGAAGGAAATGAATATTCGGCAATTAAAAAAAATGGCGGCGGCCTGAAGCTCAAACCCTAGTTGCTTTTGCAAAAGTGAAAAACAAATGTCCTTATACAGAAAATTACGCGACACTATTCACCCGAAATTTTTTCGAACTACAAACGAACCATGCCGCCTGGTGTTCATAATGTTTTACCTCTATTCTGAACGCAATGGAATATATATCGGGAGCCAATTCGATCAAATTTGGAAGATAATTTTTTTTGAATCGACTATTTAAATTCGAAATTCACTCGAATCGATTTCTGCTCATTTTAGCTTGCCTCGGACAAACCGTAAGTCCGATTGACACGAAATTTGAAACCACACAATAATATTACATTATGGATCCGATGAAACTGGTTTCGTCGAAATCTGAGACAGTTTGAAAAATGGCTATTTTTACTCGTCAATTAAATATTAAAATATTCAATTTCTACAATATTAATTTTAGTTCAATTTTAAAAGTTTTATAACATCATTCTAACTCCAATATGATTTAATACAACTTTATAAATCATTTTTTATCACGTTAAACTCAATTTCCAATTATTTCTGTAATTTCAAATATTAAATTATCGATTTAAATTATCTAATTAAATCTAGATATTCAAAATAAAATTTATTCGACTTACAAATTTTACATGTTAATATTTAAAATTAATTAAATATACGAATTTCAAATGATAGAAATTATGGGTCGTTACAAACTTCCCCCCTTAAAAGAATTTCGTCCTCGAAATTACCAAGTAAGAAAAAGCTACAGAATCCATTAACTTTTCAAACATCCATTCAAATTAGATTTCAAATTCACTTAAGTGTTTAACTTTCCCAAAATCCAATAGTTAAACTTCTTACAATAACTTTACTAAGTTTTCAAATCATACTTAGTAATATTTTCAAAAAATTTCAATTTTCTCAAAAATATTCTAACGCCTTAAATTTTCAGAAAATTTCGCCATAGTCTCCTTTGCGCGGCTCGATCCGAAAAAAATGGCAATATATATATCAAAAATATACATCTCATCAAAGTAATGAGGCATCCCGCAGGGAAAAAAGTGTAGAAGTACTATATGTAATCCAAGAAATGTACCTTATATATTATTAGCGGGCATATACGGCTAATATAGAGCGAAAGCGAGCTCAAAATGCGAAGCAAGCGCAATCCACACCTACTAAACACTCAACGAAAAAATGAGAAACATGTATATATGAAAGTAATATCAATATACAACATATACCGGTACAACAACTACATATGCTAATATAGAAAATGCAACAAAAGGCAACAAATCCAACCATTAAACTACTATCATCCAACAACAATTACAATCATCAAAGCAATATACATTCACTTCTCATTAATATTCAATGAATTGGTTTTTCATTTAATCACATTTAATTCATTAACATTGGACTTTACTAATATTCATTTATGCAATTAGTTTATATTCACTAATTTGCATTCAAGTTAGTTCACTTTCACATTCAAATCAAATTATATAGCTTTCAATTTTATCAATTCATCTTCATTAACACTTAATGAATTACATACAATCAACTAACAATTATATAACAACCAAATCATAACCAACACAAACAAATTTATTAAATTTACATTCAATAATTCATATTCACTTTGTCTAACTTCAATTTGGTTTAACACCTTTAATTCCAATTGGTTTAATCACTAGTTGACTTCTCTTTCAATCATTCAATTTTTTTCAACTTCATTAGCTTCTAATGAATTAACGCTTACATTCATTATTCTATATCATTTACATTAGATTGATTAACATTCAATCCATTTATTAATTCAATTGCTAATTCATTTAACAACAAAAGTTGAATTTCATTAATATAACTCAAGTTCATATCCATCACTTCGCTTTATTAATTTACTTCGATACCAAAATCAACTTCATTCAACATCACTTAAGTTATATTCCATTTCAAACACCATTTGTTTAACTTAACTTAAATTTCCTTTATAAATCCAATTCAAATTCCAATTCCAAATTAAATTCTATTTAACTTTACCAAAGTAAAATCTTTATTATTTCATATTATAAGTTCAAAACTCGTTTCACTTATATTCATCAATTACACTTTGAATTTTTAATTTTAAAATTTGTTTATCACAACCAAACTTCAATTTTCAATTTACTATGGTAGCAAATCCACCACACAGAAACTTGAAAACGATACCGATGATGTTGCAGTCATCACCCTTATTATTTCCCAGTAACAGTAGTGAATCCAGTGCTTAATATTATTTCAAAATTTTCCTTTTATTCATAAATCACATTTTAAATCTCTTTCTTATCTAATTTCACTATTTAACTTTTAATTTTGGAAAATAATTTCCAAAATAAACATGATTCAACATTTTCAATTCATAGTTCAAATTCATTTTTATTTACAACTCATACTTATAAATGTATTCATATAGTTTCACTTCTTATATATAAGATTATTTCACAATTGTAAATCACATTAATTATAATTCCATCTTAATAATTCATTTGCTTATACAATTTATTCTTTTATTCGGATTATTCCAACATCTTTTAATTAACTTATATATATTCTTACATTTTCAACAATCAAACAATCAATTTATATACACTTTAATAATTTTTGAAAAATTATTTCCTTCATATATAAAATATAATCAAGGTAAAATTATTTCATTTACCCAATTTAAAATGATACCGTGGCGAATTGTTCTGTACGAGTGTTTAGAGATCCCTATCGATAGAGTTGTACGGACTATACCGACCAGAATCCATATACCACTCAATAAACCAATCATCACAATATAAAATAATTTTATATTCACTAACAAATACGCGCTCATATCTATTAATACACTCAAACTCATTGTAGAGTACTACTGATTCTATCTCTAATGAGTAACACCCAATAGAGCCAAGGTTGTCACTTAACCAAATGCTCTGATACCAGATGTAACGATAGGGATTTTTCAACTTTCGAAAGCCGACGTTAATACATCCATTGTATCAACTGCCGAGCAATCGTAGGTCGGAAAACCGTACCGTTAGGGTTAATGAAGAGGTAGAAGATAGAAGAAGAAAGAAAAAGCAACAGAAATAACATCAGAATCTCACAATCACAGCGGAACAACATATAATAGATAAATGAATATCTTTTAAAACAAAGAACTATATCAGTTATTACATTACATCACATTACATTAAATTATCAGAGTTTACAACAACAAACAGTGGAAAAAATATTATATACTAGTTGATACGCCATGCAATCGAGCTTACCTCCAGATCTCTACAGCAACTCCTGAATACCAGAATGACCTGATAACCTGACTCTAGACTACCCGTGTAGAAATTGGTGGGCACCCAGAGTTTAAGAAGGGAACAATAAACTCCAAGTCAGTCATGGGACTGGTGTGAGAACTTAAACAGTTTATCTTTTAAAAATAAACAAAGAGATATTTTAAATTAGATTCGCAATTCTTTTAGAAAATGAAACTACCATAAGGCCTCCTGCACACACACACACAATGCAAACGCAGAATCGGAGGAGATTTCTCCTTATGATAGTCAAACATGCTTGATACGTAAATTTCTTTAATATTATTACTATAAGTGCAAAGTGTAGGAAAATATTTCAAAAGTATAATATAAACCTTAGCCAACATAGGAATTTCACACTATGCCTACTATAGCTACCATCTAAATAGTGGTGACTACCATAAGTAAATGGCATGTTCTACAACTAAAACTGTACAAGGTGCGCATTGGAGTTTGGATTTCCAACAAATGGTCAGGCCAAGGAACTTCCATTGCCATATGGGTACACCTCTGGAAAGACGCCCCGAGAACCTAACCGGATCTCTGCCAACACAAGGCTGGGTTACCCCTAGCTGGGTAACTGCTGACACGAGTATGCCATCCCTCGATCGTAACCGACCTAAATCCCAGGATTCACCAACAACCACAAAGAAATAAATTTGCAGCAACCACATAGGTTAAGTATCAGGGCTCCATACCATAATACCACCTCTATCCATAAGGAAATGACATACACTAAGGGGGCGCTATCCCCTAAGAACCTTGCCGCATCTTTCCTGTTTTGACCATTACCGGGGTGTGAGGTCCGACGAAGTCTCGTCCACAAAGCTACGCTTTATACAAAAGCTGTGCTTTGATCAACAAATTCTCAGCAGCACTTCGTATGCCACATTACCAATTTGGGAATATATCACTAGTAACCATCAACTACATAACCTCTGAGCTCGTACGTCTCAGAGAAGGGTGTTAAGCTAAGAGAATAAATTCTCCGCCACCAACAGAAATATATTTGATAGAAACCAGATTTACATCTCAAATTGTAACGTCAGACACACATCCATACAAGTCCGTTCCGGGATCGAACGGAACCGAAGGCACTTCCAAAGAAGCCTTTGCAATCCGGATATTCACTAATCACGACCGGACTTCCTATCACAAAGGGTGATAAAATCTCTATATCGGAGATCGGCTGATGCAGAGTCATTCGACGGTATACCTTTCGTTTTCGAAAATACCCAGTCTTCAACACCGGTCTTCAAATGCTATCCATTACGACATATCACTATTCAGAATGGGATTCATGACCCAAAGGTCCTCTCTCGGCTAAACTGAATAACGAACGCTTATTTTAAAATAAGTGTAGCATTCAAATTCAAGCAAATCACAACAAATACTCATTCAAAGGTAAATATTGATAGTCGGTTATTTAACTACTCAATAGATATGCACAACATCACCAGATTCCAAATAATTTCCCAAATCATTTATTTCCAAAAATATCTTTATAAGATATATAATGTTCCACACTTCAACCATTTGAAAACAAATTCAAATCACTTTTCACCTTTATGACTTTTGAAAACAAATTTCAAATCATTTTCCTTACGCGGAAACACTTCCAAATATTCATTCATTTTCATTTCAAAATGGTTCATTTAAACCAATTAAATAAATCCTTACTGATTTACTTCAAATTTACGTTCCAAATCCATAACTTTATTTACAAATGCTATTCATATCCCATTTACACGCCAAAATCCAAATTATAAGCAAATTACTAATAATTCTCTATTTACAATTGTTTTTATTTAGATTATTCAAACATCCTTTAAATAACTTATATATATTCTTATATTTTCAACGGCCAAACCATCAATTTATATACACTATAATAATTTCATAAAAAATATTTACTTTACATGTAAAATATAATCGAGGTAAAATTATTTCATTTACCCTATTTTAAAATGATATCATGTCAAATTGTTCTGCACAAATGTTTAGAGATCCCTGTCAACAATGTTAATTACTCGTATTGACCAGAATCCATATACCACTCAACAAACCAATCATCACCATAACCCACAGGTCCCAGGTTCGAAACCTGGCTCCGATACTAGATGTAACGATAGGGATTTTTCGACTCACGAAAGTCGACATCAATACGTCCACTGTATCAACTTCCGAGCAATCGAAGGCCGGAAAACCGTACCGTTAGGGTTAAAGAACAGGTAGAAGATAGAAGAAGAAAGAAAGAAAAGCAACAGAAACAATCTCAGAATCTCATAATCGCAGCGGAACAACATATAATATATAAATGAATAATCTTTAAATCAAAAGAACTGTACATTTTATATATTACATCACATCACATCACATTATCAGAGTTTACAACAACAAACAGCGGAAAAGAAATACTATATACAAGTGATACGCTATGCATGCAACTTGCCTCCAAGTCTCTACAGCAACTCCTGAATTCCAGAATGACCTGATAACCTGACTCTAGACTGCCCATGTGGAAAATTATGGTCACCCAAAGTTTAGGAAGGAAACAATAAACTCTAGGTCAGTCATGGGACTGGTGTGAGAACTTAAAACAGTTTACTCTTTAAAAACAAACAAAGAAATATTTTTAAAATAGATTCGCAATGCTTTTGAAAATGAAACTACCATAAGGCCTCCCGCACACACATACAATGCAAACGCAGAATCGGAGGAGATTTCTCCATATGATAGTCAAACATACTTGATACGTAATTTTTTTTGATATTATTACTATAAGTGCAAAGTGAAGGAAAATATTTTGAAAGTATAATATAAATCTTAGCCAACGTACGACCATTATCGTATGCCTACTATAGCTATCTTGTTCAATAGCAGGTTACCGCCACATTCCATGGCAGGTTATACAACTAAAACCATACAGTGCTCATATTGTTTCTTTGGATTTCCAACTAATGGTCAGGCCAAGGAACTTCCCATTACCACATGGGAACGCCTCTGGAAGGATGCCCTGAAAACCTAATCGGATCTCTGCCAACCGAAGGCCGGGTTACCCCTAGCTGGGTAACTACTGACACGAGTATGCCATTCCCTAGTTGTAACGAACCTTTATCCGGGGCCCCGACAACAAATCACAAAGTAATATATATATATATATATATATATATATATATATCTGCGATATCCACATAAGTTAAGTATCTAGGCTCCGTACCATGATACCACTTCTATCCAGAAGGAAATGAACATACCCTCAAGGGGTGCGATACCCAAATAACCTTGCCGCATTCTTCCTGTTTTAACCATTAATAGGTGTGAGGTACGATGAAGACTCGTCCACAAAGCTACGCTTTTCACAAAAGTCACGCTTTGATCAACAAATGAATAGCAACACTCAGCATGCCATATTACCAAATTGGTTATATATCACTGATAACCTTCAACTACATAACCTTCGAGCTCGTACGTCTCAGAGAAGGGTGTTAAGCTAAGAGAATAAATTCTCGGCCACCAACAGAAATATATTTGATAGAAATCAGCTTTACATCTCAAATTGTAACGTCAGACACACATCCATACAAGTCCGTTCTAGGATCGAACGGAACCAAGGCACTTCCAAAAAAGCCCTTACAATCCGGATAATCACTAGTCACGACCGGACCCCATCACAAAGGGTGATTAAATCACTATATCGGAGATCAGCTGATGCAGAGTCATTCGACGGTAATCCTTCCATTTTCGAAAATATCCGGTCTTCAACACCAGTCTTCAAATGCTATCCATTACGACGTATCACTATTCGAAATGGGATTCATGACCCAAAGGTCCTCTCTCGGCTAAACCAAATAACGAGCGCTTATTTTAAAATAAGTGTAGCATTCAAATTCAAGCAAATCACAACAAATACCCATTTAAAGGTAAATATTGATAGTCAGTTATTTAACTATCAATAGACATGCACAACATCACCAGATTCCAAATAATTCCCTGAATTATTTATTTTCCAAAAATATCTTTACAAGATAAATTTTCCACACTTCAACCATTTGAAAACAATTTTCAAATCACTTTTCAATTTATCTTTAAAAGATAAAATCTGAAAACATTTCACTTCATACTAGAAAAAACATTTCCATACTTATTTAATAAGTAATTCACAAATCTATTCATTTTCAATACTTAGAAAATCTTCAATATACTTAAAACACGATTAAGTATATATTTTATTCTTTAAGGAAAATATTCCCTTAAACACATTCATTTGAGTCAAAACGAATGTTGCGTAAAACATCGTTACGACAACCCAAAATCACTAGTATAGGGATTCGACATTTAGATAGATACATAAATCCCAATACTATATAAAACATTTCCTTTCGAAATCATTTACTATAACAACAGTGTTATAGTTCACCAATTCCTTTTATTTCTCGAAAACGTCTATTTCAACAATGAGCGTTAAAATCTATGGTTTCGATACTTAATACATTTTAAAACATCTTTAAATCATTTTAATTCTATTTAAAATATCACTTCCCCAAAACATTTCTTTAATATATTATTCACTGTCCAAAATCGTGAATATAAATCGTTTACCCAATTCAACACTTCTACATATTTAATTTAAAGGATTATCCACTGTCCAAAATCATGAATATATCTCCTTTAATAAGCTTTCATATTTACTTATCAAATTCAATTGGTTTTGGGTTTATAAAACAACGATTATAAATTCACATTTATATAAATTTTATAAAAACTTCAACTTATAAAATCCCTTAATTAACAAATTCTATTTAAATATCATTTAAATGCCAAAAATCCAATTTATAAGTTAATTACTTATAAATCTTTTATTTTACAAAATCTATTCATTTTATAACTTCACAATTTATAAATCTATAAATATCATTCATTTATGAAATCCATTTATACTTCATTTTAACACTAATAAAAACTCGTTTTATAATTCCAATATTTATAATTTATAAATATCAATTTTATAAACCTTTTATATAAACCGTTTATAATAATTCAAAAATCCCAATTTAAACCATTTTACAAATTAATCAACTACTTATTTCAAAAATCACATTTCGGTTAATTTCACAAAAATCATAATTTTTATAACACAAAAATTATAATGTTTATTTATTTAAAATGAATCAATTCAAAAATTCAATAAAATGTATACTTTCATAAATCACTTGAAAATCCTTTTAAATTCAAAATCGTTATTTTAACATTATTAAAACTCCAAAAATAGGCCTAATGCTGCAACAGCACCAATAAATCAACCACGACATCAAAACATCATATATCAATATGATAACAGAATATATCACAAATATCTCTAAATAAATCAATACTGTTGAGGACCAATTGGATCCCTCCACCCTGTTTCCCTGCATCCACAGACGTTAGCACAATACCAATCTCGTTTCAATACGGGATATCGCGGTACATGGGTTTATATAAAATATTATCCGCTATTTTACGGCGCAATAGGGTCTCATCCGCTATATAATGCGGGAAAATCAACTTCAAGTACATATATAATAATAGTTCCACTTCAAGATGGAATATCACAGTATATTTGTTTAATAAATAACATCCGCTTAATATACGGTGTATAGGGTCTACTTCCATACAACAGATAATAATTTATCATCCAAATACACAATCAAGCTATTTTAAATCTAACTATTTAAAATTTAAATCGAAACAATTTCGATTCAGAGAAGTTCTCACCTTGCTTTCAATAACAGTTTCAGTGTTTTATTTTGAATAAAATTAAACTACTAGCTCCAATCAACTCTAATCCAGCTCCATCGCATAGTGCTCGTCTACGAACCCGATGCAATTCGTTTCATGCGAAACGGACCTCGCATGAAAAATTATTGCATTTTAAAGTTTGAACGAATTTAAATATAATAATTTACAATTTCTTTTTATTATTTTAAACCTACTGAATCACAGCCATTAATCCCTAACCCTACAGATCTAGCCATCCCCTCCTTCTTCAATCTCTAGGTAAATGTCGCGTACCCAAACCCAAAGCCGTCGCTCCTTGTTGAATTTTCGCGACTACCGTATGGCACTTGAAGATGATCGAGCTCCACCACGTCGAAGGCCACGACGAACTCCACCTGCCATCACCACCATGTTGAACTCGGCCTCCCCTTTGCTACGAAAAGCGTGTGCAAATATCGGTCGTTCAAGCCTAAATTGGCGCCAATCCATAGCTCCGTTCCCGATCACAACCGTTGGATATGTGGTTCGTGCTATGCTCTACAACTTTCATTTAGGAAGTTTGTCAAATTGATTTATGGATTTGAATAAAATTGAGGGAGAAGGAAATGAATTTTTGGCCATTAAAAAAATGGTGGCGGCCTGAAGCTCAAACCTTACTTGCTTTGGCAAAAGTGAAAAACAAATGTCCTTATATAGAAAATTACGCGACACTATTCACCCGAAATTTTTCCGAACTCCAAATGAAGCGTGCCGCCTGGCGTTCATAATGTTTACCCCTATTCCGAACGCAATGGTATAAATATTGGGAGCCAATTCGATCAAATTTCAAAGATAATTTTTTTGAATCGACTATTTAAATTCAAAATTCACTCGAATCGATTTCTACGCGTTATAGCTTGCCTCGGACAAACCGTAAATCCGATTGACACGAAATTTGAAACCATATAATAATATAACATTACGGATTCGATGAAATTGGTTTCGTCGAAATCCAAGACTGTTTGAAAAATGGCTATTTTTACTCGTCAATTAAATATTAAAATATTCAATTTCTACAATTTAACTTTTAATTCAATTTTAAAAGTTTTATAGTGTTATCCCAACTTTTGGCAAAGTTGAGATACCCAAAATTTACTAAAAATCAATGATTGCTATTCTTGAATATCAACCATGCATTGCAGGATAACCATGGATATCGATGAATTTTGCCCGAGTCCGGATTGAGCTACAATTGATAGCACATGGCCAGAAAGATCATAAAAGCCAGTCGTTCAAATTTCAAGTCAATCCGAGTTCGTATGCTCAAGTTATGATGGATTCGATTTGATGAACCTTGCTCGGTTCGAATCCATCGCCCCTTCATTAGTTTGAACCCATTAAGTTCGAACCCATCAGAGCAGGTACCATGTTCGAATCGATAGGCAGAAAAATCGTTCGAATCCATCAGCCAGTGCCTGCTTCGACTCCATCGGTTAAGACTCTATTTGCTTCGAATACATCACGATGGCTTACCTTCGAATCCATGATGCTGCCTCTCTTCGTATCCCTCAAGGTTGAAGAGTTCGAATCCATAGAGTTACTATACCTTGGACCCGTCATGCATCTTGCCTCGAATCCATTTCCTCGAGACCATCAAAGAAGGGTCCCACAAATCCACGCGACTAAGGGAGCTCCAACTCCATTCCTTGCTTACCTTCGAATCCCCATGTTGAAGCAACTTCGAATCGATCCGCAGTTATATATTTGGATCGATTCGAATGAAGACCGGTTCCATCGATTCGAAGGTAGCGAACCTTCGAATCCAACACTCGAAGCCACGAAGTAAACGCGGCTACGAACTCAGAGTCGACCGATTCAACTCGGCGGAAAATAGGGATCGACTCGAAGAACGCGCGCCATGTCACAGGAACATGGATTCGACCCTATGGGTTCGAACCATATCGATTCGAACGAACCCATAGGATCGATTCGAAGAAACCAGCATGCCGAAGATCCCCATCTTGAATCCATCATATCTCTCAATCCCTTGATCCAAATGCCATGAAGTTTTTACAGGAGTTTGCCTACATGTTGAAGAATGTTCACGCCAAGTTTCATCACGATTGGACACTTTTTTGATCGATTCGAACCAAGGGTCGAATCGATCCCAATGTGGGCCCGGATCTCCTGGTTTCGGCCATGTGGGCCCCCTCACATGCCTGAAGCGGTCTACCATACTTTTAGGAGAAATATCAGCCTCCTACGCCTATAAATAGAGCCCCAGGTCATTCATAAAAGGGGATCTTGATTTGGAAACATCCAGGCTCTACCAGACTCTACCGCGCACTTCACTACTACCATCGTACTCGAATTTCAGAGCTATAATCCATTGTAATCTGCTGCAATCAATTGTAACCAACGAAGAATATCAATAAAAGTTAAAACCTTTGAAGTGGACTTAGGCAGGAGATAGCCGAACCACTATAAATCGTGTGTTCTTGTTCATAATTCCTGTTTTTGCTACATATTGTATGCTTAGATCTGTGATTTGTGTTTGAATACTGCTGATTTATATTCCAACACTGGTGCTTTCACAACGCTTGGGGTTTGTGACCAATTTTGGCGCAAACACTTTGGTGCTTTCACTGAGAGGAACTAGCACCCGCTACATCAGATTCAGAGTTCAGATTCGAAAGTCTAAAGAATTCCAATTCAGAAACAATGACTCGACAAACAAGACAGAGAGTTGATCAGAGCCAACAGGGAGGAAGCCATGAAGCATCCTCAGGAGCTGGAGAAGGACAAGCTTCCGTCTACATCACTAGAGACGAGATGGAGGCTATGGCTAATTCAATACGCGAAAGCATGATGAAGACCCAACAGGAGATGCTGTAGAATTTCCTCGAACAAATGAGGGCGGTGAATATGCAGAACCTTGGACCAACTACATTAGCTGCTAGTGCGAGACAAGGAATCAGGATTACAGAAGCCAACGAAGGTCAGGTTCAAGACCAGAATGTAGGAGTTGAAGGTGACCAACAAGGACTTGGGGGCAGACCCTCGGGATCCGATACTGGAAGGCCAACAGACGGAGCCCAACAAGCTGGAGTCAATGCTTATGCTAATGAGCCACTAGAAGAATACGTACCAGAATTCCCTTCAAGGCTCGGGAGGCAGGATAGGAACTTGACAAGGGGGCAACCCCTAGACGGAGACGAGAGAATGATTGGCCTAATGCGACGAATCATGAGAGGAGGACTGCCTAGCGGAGGGCTGGAAGAAGTTAGTCGGAGTCCGTTCACTCCGAACATCCGAAACGCAAGGAACCCTCCAAAATTCAAACTACCAACGCTAGAACCTTATGACGGGAGGTCAGACCCGACCATGCATATTACCAGATATATTAGGCACATGGAAGTGCTGGGGGCATCGGAGGAAGTGATGGCACGATGCTTCCCACTATATTTGTCGGATTTGGCTGCACTTTGGTTCAGGCAACTAGTGACGGGATCAATCAGAACATGGAGCGAGCTTGTAGACTGCTTCATGAGACAGTTCTGGGTCCATGTGACGCGACCCAAGAGCGTGATGACTTTAGCTTCGATTAAGCAAAGGGCCGGAGAGTCCATAAAAGATTTCCTACTAAGATTCAATGTAACAGTGAATTCTGTAGATCGCCCGGATCCATCGATGATTTTGATGGCGGCGGTGGCAGGAGTCGTGGAAGGCACCAAATTTAAAGATTCTCTGACTAAAGATCCACCATAAGATCTTGAAGAGTTCTTTCATAAAGATGAAAAGTTCATCCGATTAGAAGAATCACGAGCCGAGAGGCTGGAAACAAATGTTGCGCAGAGCAAAGGAACCTCCGGAGAACAGTCAGGAGCGGACAAGGGAAAAAGAAAAAAGGATGATAGACATGATGGTCCTGGTAAACGGAAGAAATTCCGAGAACCAAGATTTAGGCAGTACACAGATCTGAATGCAGGCCTAGAAAGAATTTACACTGAAACTCGGGGGCAACTCCCCTATCGAAAGCCACCTATAAGGGATCCCACTGAGCGGAAGCGCAGGACTGGAAAATATTGCCTATTTCATGAGCTGGATGGGCACACCACAGATGAATGCCGCCACCTAAAGGATGAGGTGGAAGAACATGCCAGGGGTGGTAGATTGCCACAATTTGTCAGAAAACGGACTGCGGCGGTAAGGCCTGAACAACTACCGCCTCCAACTAACAGGAACAATCCTGGATCGGGATCACGACTCGTCATCAACTGATTAAAGATGGCAAGGGCCAAGTCCAGGATTTGGATTTCAGTCGAATAATTCTATTTAGATTTGTTTTCAGAATAAACGGTTACTCCACTTACACATGTACGGGAACCGGAGAGATCCCTAGGCATGCTCTGAGATGGAGATAAACCGATATGCCCGGAGAGGCAATGTTTAGCGTTTTCTGATGTTTGAGATTGAATATCTAGAACTCGAATTTTAATAAATAAATTAGAATCTCTTACAATAAATCTTTTTGACCGGAGAGTCAAAGAATGAACATTAAATACCAATATAAACATGATCGCTTTATGACCCTCCTCGGAGAGGCGGGGTCCGGAGTGCAAGAAGTGAGTTGCTTCGCCGGAGAGCGACAGGATCAACTCGCTTAAGCGCTGTTTCCCCTTCACCAGAGAGTGACAGGATGAGATCTAGCAAGAGCCCGGAGAGGCTATGATCAGTCTTGAAAGACCAAGACATCGCTTAATGTTCAGATACACTGAACCAGAGTGTAAGAAGTGAGTTTCTTCGCCGGAGAGCGACAGGATCGACTCACTTAAGCGCTGTTTCTCCTTTGCCAGAAAGTGACAGGATGGGATCCAGCAAGAGCCCAGAGAGGCTATAATCGGTCCAGAACGACCATGACATCGCTATATGTCCTAACCAGGACCAGAGTGCAAGGGATAGAAAGCAACGCCAAAGTGCAATAGGATCTTTCTATTCAATCACTAAGTATAGAATGGACTTAGTAAGGGTTCAGAGTAGCCATTAATAGTTCGAAGAGACTACGGAACTTCATGAATACTGATTCGGCTTCGAACAGCCATAAACTTGATTGATAATACTGCGACAATGAATGAAACGTGAATCTACTACATTCGACCTAAAACCGTTCAAAACATACCTTTTACCAAAAGGCATGTTTTGGGGGGCAAAGTGTTATCCCAACTTTTGGCAAAGTTGAGATACCCAAAATTTACTAAAAATCAATGATTGCTATTCTTGAATATCAACCATGCATTGCAGGATAACCATGGATATCGATGAATTTTGCCCGAGTCCGGATTGAGCTATAATTGATAGCACATGGCCAGAAAGATCATAAAAGCCAGTCGTTCAAATTTCAAGTCAATCCGAGTTCGTATGCTCAAGTTATGATGGATTCGATTTGATGAACCTTGCTCGGTTCGAATCCATCGCCCCTTCATTAGTTCGAACCCATTAAGTTCGAACCCATCAGAGCAGGTGCCATGTTCGAATCGATAGGCAGAAAAATCGTTCGAATCCATCAGCCAGTGCCTGCTTCGACTCCATCGGCTTCGACTCCATTTGCTTCGAATACATCACGATGGCTTACCTTCGAATCCATGATGCTGCCTCTCTTCGTATCCCTCAAGGTTGAAGAGTTCGAATCCATAGAGTTACTATACCTTGGACCCGTCATGCATCTTGCCTCGAATCCATTTCCTCGAGACCATCAAAGAAGGGTCCCACGAATCCACGCGACTAAGGGAGCTCCAACTCCATTCCTTGCTTACCTTCGAATCCCTATAGTGAAGCAACTTCGAATCGATCCGCAGTCATATATTTGGATCGATTCGAATGAAGACCGGTTCCATCGATTCGAAGGTAGCGAACCTTCGAATCCAACAATCGAAGCCACCAAGTAAACGCGGCTACGAACTCGGAGTCGACCCATTCAAATCGGCGGAAAATAGGGATCGACTCAAAGAATGCGCGCCACGTCACTGGAACATGGATTCGACCCTATGGGTTCGAACCATATCGATTCGAACGAACCCATAGGATCGATTCGAAGCAACCAGCATGCCGAAGATCCCCATCTTGAATCCATCATATCTCTCAATCCCTTGATCCAAATGCCATGAAATTTTTACAGGAGTTTGCCTACATGTTGAAGAATGTTCACGCCAAGTTTCATCACGATTGGACACATTTTTGATCGATTCGAACCAAGGGTCGAATCGATCCCAATGTGGGCCCGGATCTCCTGGTTTCGGCCATGTGGGCCCCCTCACGTGCCTGAAGCGGTCTACCATACTTTTAGGAGAAATATCAGCCTCCTACGCCTATAAATAGAGCCCCAGGTCATTCAGAAAAGGGGATCTTGATTTGGAAGCATCCAGGCTCTACCAAACTCTACCGCGCACTTCACTACTACCATTGTACTCGAATTTCAGAGCTATAATCCATTGTAATCTGCTGTAATCAATTGTAACTAGCGAGGAATATCAATAAAAGTTAAAAGCTTTGAAGTGGACGTAGGCCGGAGATAGCCGAACCACTATAAATCATGTGTTCTTGTTCATAATTCCTGTTTTTGCTACGTATTGTTTGCTTAGATCTGTGATTTATGTTTGAATACTGCTGATTTATATTCCAACACTGGTGCTTTCACAACGCTTGGGGTTTGTGACCAATTTTGGCGCAAACACTTTGGTGCTTTCACTTAGAGGAACTAGCACCCGCTACATCAGATTCAGAGTTCAGATTCGAAAGTCTAAAGAATTACAATTCAGAAACAATGACTCGACAAACAAGACAGAGAGTTGATCGGAGCCAACAGGGAGGAAGCCATGAAGCATCCTCAAGAGCCGGAGAAGGACAAGCTTCCGTCTACATCACTAGAGATGAGATGGAGGCTATGGCTAATTCAATACGTGAAAGCATGATGAAGACCCAACAGGAGATGCTGCAGAATTTCCTCGAACAAATGAGGGCGGTGAATATGCAGAACCTTGGACCAACTACAATAGCTGCTAGTGCGGGACAAGGAATCAGGATTACAGAAGCCAATGAAGGTCAGGTTGAAGACCAGAATGTAGGAGTTGAAGGTGACCAACAAGGACTTGGGGGCAGACCCTCGGGATCCGATACTGGAAGGCCAACAGACGGAGCCCAACAAGCTGGAGTCAATGCTTATGCTAATGAGCCACTAGAAGAATACGTACCAGAATTCCCTTCAAGGCTCGGGAGGCAGGATAGGAACTTGACAAGGGGGCAACCCCTAGACGGAGATGAGAGAATGATTGGCCTAATGCGACGAATCTTGAGAGGAGGACTGCCTAGCGGAGGGCTGGAAGAAGTTATTCGGAGTCCGTTCACTCCGAACATCCGAAACGCAAGGAACCCTCCAAAATTCCAACTACCAACGCTAGAACCTTATGACGGGATGTCAGACCCGACCATGCATATTACCAGATATATTAGGCACATGGAAGTGCTGGGGGCATCCGAGGAAGTTATGGCACGATGCTTCCCACTATATTTGTCGGATTTGGCTGCACTTTGGTTCAGGCAACTAGTGACGGGATCAATCAGAACATGGAGCGAGCTTGTAGGCTGCTTCATGAGACAGTTCTGGGTCCATGTGACGCGACCCAAGAGCGTGACGACTTTAGCTTCGATCAAGCAAAGGGCCGGAGAGTCCATAAAAGATTTCCTACTAAGATTCAATGTAACAGTGACTTCTGTAGATCGCCCGGATCCATCGATGATTTTGATGGCGGCGGTGGCAGGAGTCGCGGAAGGCACCAAATTTAAAGATTCTCTGACTAAAGATCCACCACAAGATCTTGGAGAGTTCTTTCATAAAGCTGAAAAGTTCATCCGATTAGAAGAATCACGAGCCGAGAGGCTGGAAACAAATGTTGCGCAGAGCGAAGGAACCTCCGGAGAACAGTCAGGAGCGGACAAGGGAAAAAGAAAATAGGATGATAGACATGATGGTCCTGGTAAACGGAAGAAATTCCGAGAACCAAGATTTAGGCAGTACACAGATCTGAATGCAGGCCTAGAAAGAATTTACACTGAAACTCGGGGGCAACTCCCCTATCGAAAGCCACCTATAAGGGATCCCACTGAGCGGAAGCGCAGGACTGGAAAATATTGCCTATTCCATGAGCTGGATGGGCACACCACAGATGAATGCCGCCACCTAAAGGATGAGGTGGAAGAACATGCCAGGGGTGGTAGATTGCCACAATTTGTCAGAAAACGGACTGCGGCGGTAAGGCCTGAACAACTACCGCCTCCAACTAACAGGAACAATCCTGGATCGGGATCACGACTCGTCATCAACTGATTAAAGATGGCAAGGGCCAAGTCCAGGATTTGGATTTCAGTCGAATAATTCTATTTAGATTTGTTTTCAGAATAAACGGTTACTCCACTTACACATGTACAGGAACCGGAGAGATCCCTAGGCATGCTCTGAGATGGAGATAAACCGATATGCCCGGAGAGGCAATGTTTAGCGTTTTCTGATGTTTGAGATTGAATATCTAGAACTCGAATTTTAATAAATAAATTAGAATATCTTACAATAAATCTTTTTGACCGGAGAGTCAAAGAATGAACATTATATACCAATATAAACATGATCGCTTTATGACCCTACCCGGAGAGGCGGGGTCCGGAGTGCAAGAAGTGAGTTGCTTCGCCGGAGAGCGACAGGATCAACTCGCTTAAGCGCTGTTTCCCCTTCACCAGAGAGTGACAGGATGGGATCTAGCAAGAGCCCGGAGAGGCTATGATCGGTCTCGTACGACCAAGACATCGCTTAATGTTCAGATACACTGAACCAGAGTGCAAGAAGTGAGTTGCTTCGCCGGAGAGCGACAGGATCGACTCACTTAAGCGTTGTTTCTCCTTCGCCAGAAAGTGACAGGATGGGATCCAGCAAGAGCCCAGAGAGGCTATAATCGGTCCAGAACGACCATGACATCGCTATATGTCCTAACCAGGACCAGAGTGCAAGGGATAGAAAGCAACGCCAGAGTGCAATAGGATCTTTCTATTCAATCACTAAGTATAGAATGGACTTAGTAAGGGTTCATAGTAGCCATTAATAGTTCGGAGAGACTACGGAACTTCATGAATACTGATTCGGCTTCGAACGGCCATAAACTTGATTGATAATACTGCGACAATGAATGAAACGTGAATCTACTACATTCGACCTAAAACCGTTCAAAACATACCTTTTACCAAAAGGCATGTTTTGGGGGGCAAAGTGTTATCCCAACTTTTGGCAAAGTTGAGATACCCAAAATTTACTAAAAATCAATGATTGCTATTCTTGAAAATCAACCATGCATTGCAGGATAACCATGGATATCGATGAATTTTGCCCGAGTCCGGATTGAGCTATAATTGATAGCACATGGCCAGAAAGATCATAAAAGCCATTCGTTCAAATTTCAAGTCAATCCGAGTTCGTATGCTCAAGTTATGATGGATTCGATTTGATGAACCTTGCTCGGTTCGAATCCATCGCCCCTTCATTAGTTCGAACCCATTAAGTTCGAACCCATCAGAGCAGGTGCCATGTTCGAATCGATAGGCAGAAAAATCGTTCGAATCCATCAGCCAGTGCCTGCTTCGACTCCATCGGCTTCGACTCCATTTGCTTCGAATACATCACGATAGCTTACCTTCGAATCCATGATGCTGCCTCTCTTCGTATCCCTCAAGGTTGAAGAGTTTGAATCCATAGAGTTACTATACCTTGGACCCGTCATGCATCTTGCCTGGAATCCATTTCCTCGAGACCATCAAAGAAGGGTCCCACGAATCCACGCGACTAAGGGAGCTCCAACTCCATTCCTTGCTTACCTTCGAATCCCTATAGTGAAGCAACTTCGAATCGATCCGCAGTCATATATTTGGATCGATTCGAATGAAGACCGGTTCCATCGATTCGAAGGTAGCGAACCTTCGAATCCAACACTCGAAGCCACCAAGTAAACGCGGCTACGAACTCGGAGTCGACCCATTCAAATCGGCGGAAAATAGGGATCGACTCGAAGAATGCGCGCCACGTCACAGGAACATGGATTCGACCCTATGGGTTCGAACCATATCGATTCGAACGAACCCATAGGATCGATTCGAAGCAACCAGCATGCCGAAGATCCCCATCTTGAATCCATCATATCTCTCAATCCCTTGATCCAAATGCCATGAAATTTTTAAAGGAGTTTGCCTACATGTTGAAGAATGTTCACGCCAAGTTTCATCACGATTGGACACTTTTTTGATCGATTCGAACCAAGGGTCGAATCGATCCCAATGTGGGCCCGGATCTCCTGGTTTCGGCCATGTGGGCCCCCTCACGTGCCTGAAGCGGTCTACCATACTTTTAGGAGAAATATCAGCCTCCTACGCCTATAAATAGAGCCCCAGGTCATTCAGAAAAGGGGATCTTGATTTGGAAGCATCCAGGCTCTACCAAACTCTACCGCGCACTTCACTACTACCATCGTACTCGAATTTCAGAGCTATAATCCATTGTAATCTGCTGTAATCAATTGTAACCAACGAGGAATATCAATAAAAGTTAAAACCTTTGAAGTGGACGTAGGCCGGAGATAGCCGAACCACTATAAATCGTGTGTTCTTGTTCATAATTCCTGTTTTTGCTACGTATTGTTTGCTTAGATCTGTGATTTATGTTTGAATACTGCTGATTTATATTCCAACACTGGTGCTTTCACAACGCTTGGGGTTTGTGACCAATTTTGGCGCAAACACTTTGCTGCTTTCAATAAGAGGAACTAGCACCCGCTACATCAAATTCAGAGTTCAGATTCGAAAGTCTAAAGAATTCCAATTCAGAAACAATGACTCGACAAACAAGACAGAGAGTTGATCGGAGCCAACAGGGAGGAAGCCATGAAGCATCCTCAAGAGTCGGAGAAGGACAAGCTTCCGTCTACATAACTAGAGATGAGATGGAGGCTATGGCTAATTCAATACGTGAAAGCATGATGAAGACCCAACAGGAGATGCTGCAGAATTTCCTCGAACAAATGAGGGCGGTGAATATGCAGAACCTTGGACCAACTACAATAGCTGCTAGTGCGGGACAAGGAATCAGGATTACAGAAGCCAACGAAGGTCAGGTTCAAGACCAGAATGTAGGAGTTGAAGGTGACCAACAAGGACTTGGGGGCAGACCCTCGGGATCCGATACTGGAAGGCCAACAGACGGAGCCCAACAAGCTGGAGTCAATGCTTATGCTAATGAGCCACCAGAAGAATACGTACCAGAATTCCCTTCAAGGCTCGGGAGGCAGGATAGGAACTTGACAAGGGGGCAACCCCTAGACGGAGATGAGAGAATGATTGGCCTAATGCGACGAATCATGAGAGGAGGACTGCCTAGCGGAGGGCTGGAAGAAGTTAGTCGGAGTCCGTTCACTCCGAACATCCGAAACGCAAGGAACCCTCCAAAATTCCAACTACCAACGCTTGAACCTTATGACGGGAGGTCAGACCCGACCATGCATATTACCAGATATATTAGGCACATGGAAGTGCTGGGGGCATCCGAGGAAGTAATGGCACGATGCTTCCCACTATATTTGTCAGATTTGGCTGCACTTTGGTTCAGGCAACTAGTGACGGGATCAATCAGAACATGGAGCGAGCTTGTAGACTGCTTCATGAGATAGTTCTGGGTCCATGTGACGCGACCCAAGAGCGTGACGACTTTAGCTTCGATCAAGCAAAGGGCCGGAGAGTCCATAAAAGATTTCCTACTAAGATTCAATGTAACAGTGACTTTTGTAGATCGCCCGGATCCATCGATGATTTTGATGGCGGCGGTGGCAGGAGTCGCGGAAGGCACCAAATTTAAAGATTCTCTGACTAAAGATCCACCACAAGATCTTGGAGAGTTCTTTCATAAAGCTGAAAAGTTCATCCGATTAGAAGAATCACGAGCCGAGAGGCTGGAAACAAATGTTGCACAGAGCGAAGGAATCTCCGGAGAACAGTCAGGAGTGGACAAGGGAAAAAGAAAATAGGATGATAGACATGATGGTCCTGGTAAACGGAAGAAATTCCGAGAACCAAGATTTAGGCAGTACACAGATCTGAATGCAGGCCTAGAAAGAATTTACACTGAAACTCGGGGGCAACTCCCCTATCGAAAGCCACCTATAAGGGATCCCACTGAGCGGAAGCGCAGGACTGGAAAATATTGCCTATTCCATGAGCTGGATGGGCACACCACAGATGAATGCCGCCACCTAAAGGATGAGGTGGAAGAACATGCCAGGGGTGGTAGATTGCCACAATTTGTCAGAAAACGGACTGCGGCGGTAAGGCCTGAACAACTACCGCCTCCAACTAACAGGAACAATCCTGGATCGGGATCACGACTCGTCATCAACTGATTAAAGATGGCAAGGGCCAAGTCCAGGATTTGGATTTCAGTCGAATAATTCTATTTAGATTTGTTTTCAGAATAAACGGTTACTCCACTTACACATGTACGGGAACCGGAGAGATCCCTAGGCATGCTCTGAGATGGAGATAAACCGATATGCCCGGAGAGGCAATGTTTAGCGTTTTCTGATGTTTGAGATTGAATATCTAGAACTCGAATTTTAATAAATAAATTAGGATCTCTTACAGTAAATCTTTTTGACCGGAGAGTCAAAGAATGAACATTAAATACCAATATAAACATGATCGCGTTATGACCCTACCCGGAGAGGCGGGGTCCGGAGTGCAAGAAGTGAGTTGCTTCGCCGGAGAGCGACAGGATCAACTCGCTTAAGCGTTGTCTCCCCTTCACCAGAGAATGACAGGATGGGATTTAGCAAGAGCCCGGAGAGGCTACGATCGGTCTCGAACGACCAAGACATCGCTTAATGTTCAGATACACTGAACCAGAGTGCAAGAAGTGAGTCGCTTCGCCGGAGAGCGACAGGATCGACTCACTTAAGCGCTGTTTCTCCTACGCCAGAAAGTGACAGGATGGGATCCAGCAAGAGCCCGGAGAGGCTATAATCGGTCCAGAACGACCATGACATCGCTATATGTCCTAACCAGGACCAAAGTGCAAGGGATAGAAAACAACGCCAGAGTGCAATAGGATCTTTCTATTCAATCACTAAGTATAGAATGGACTTAGTAAGGGTTCAGAGTAGCCATTAATAGTTCGGAGAGACTACGGAACTTCATGAATACTGATTCGGCTTCGAACGGCCATAAACTTGATTGATAATACTGCGACAATGAATGAAACGTGAATCTACTACATTCGACCTAAAACCGTTCAAAACATACCTTTTACCAAAAGGCATGTTTTGGGGGGCAAAGTGTTATCCCAACTTTTGGCAAAGTTGAGATACCCAAAATTTACTAAAAATCAATGATTGCTATTCTTGAATATCAACCATGCATTGCAGGATAACCATGGATATCGATGAATTTTGCCCGAGTCCAGATTGAGCTACAATTGATAGCACATGGCCAGAAAGATCATAAAAGCCAGTCGTTCAAATTTCAAGTCAATCCGAGTTCGTATGCTCAAGTTATGATGGATTCGATTTGATGAACCTTGCTCCGTTCGAATCCATCGCCCCTTCATTAGTTCGAACCCATTAAGTTCGAACCCATCAGAGCAGGTGCCATGTTCGAATCGATAGGCAGAAAAATCGTTCGAATCCATCAGCCAGTGCCTGCTTCGACTCCATCGGCTTCGACTCCATTTGCTTCGAATACATCACGATGGCTTACCTTCGAATCCATGATGCTGCCTCTCTTCGTATCCCTCAAGGTTGAAGAGTTCGAATCCATAGAGTTACTATACCTTGGACCCGTCATGCATCTTGCCTCGAATCCATTTCCTCGAGACCATCAAAGAAGGGTCCCACGAATCCATGCGACTAAGGGAGCTCCAACTCCATTCCTTGCTTACCTTCGAATCCCTACGGTGAAGCAACTTTGAATCGATCCGCATTCATATATTTGGATCGATTCGAATGAAGACCGGTTCCATCGATTCGAAGGTAGCGAACCTTCGAATCCAACACTCGAAGCCACCAAGTAAACACGGCTAGAACTCGGAGTCGACTCATTCAACACGGCGGAAAATAGGGATCGACTCGAAGAACGCGCGCCACGTCACAGGAACATGGATTCGACCCTATGGGTTCGAACCATATCGATTCGAACGAACCCATAGGATCGATTCGAAGCAACCAGCATGCCGAAGATCCCCATCTTGAATCCATCATATCTCTCAATCCCTTGATCCAAATGCCATGAAATTTTTACAGGAGTTTGCCTACATGATGAAGAATGTTCACGCCAAGTTTCATCACGATTGGACACTTTTTTGATCGATTCGAACCAAGGGTCGAATCGATCCCAATGTGGGCCCGGATCTCCTGGTTTCGGCCATGTGGGCCCCCTCACATGCCTGAAGCGGTCTACCATACTTTTAGGAGAAATATCATCCTCCTACGCCTATAAATAGAGCCCCAGGTCATTCAGAAAAGGGGATCTTGATTTGGAAGCATCCAGGCTCTACCAGACTCTACCGTGCACTTCACTACTACCATCGTACTCGAATTTCAGAGCTATAATCCATTGTAATCCGCTGTAATCAATTGTAACCAGCGAAGAATATCAATAAAAGTTAAAACCTTTGAAGTGGACGTAGGCCGGAGATAGCCGAACGACTATAAATCGTGTGTTCTTGTTCATAATTCCTGTTTTTGCTACGTATTGTTTGCTTAGATCTGTGATTTGTGTTTGAATACTGCTGATTTATATTCCAACACTGGTGCTTTCACAACGCTTGGGGTTTGTGACCAATTTTGGCGCAAACATATAACATCATTCTAACTCTAATATGATTTAATACTACTTTATAAAACAGTTTTAATCACATTAAACCCAATTGCAATTATTTTTGTAATTTCAAATATTAAATTATCGATTTAAATTATCCAATTAAATCTAGATATTCAGAATAAAATTTATTCGACTTACAAATTTTACTTGTTAATATTTAAAATTAACTAATATACGAATTTCAAATGACAGAAATTCTGGGTCGTTACACTTCTTGAGTTTGAATCTGTTAAGTTGGTTTAAGATAGCCTTTTGACTTTGAATAGACAGAGAGTTAATGAACTTATCCAAAAATATTACTTGCACCAATTCAACTTCAAGTTTTAAAAACTGCTGAAAAGATTAAACATGACTAATTATACCAAAACCGATGTTGATGTCTTAATCAAAGAAATGATGATATGATAATAAAAGTAGAATTTTTTATCTCTATCACTTATCATATGCTTGTACGTAATTACAGATTAAGTTAAGAGTTCAACAAAAAGATATGAGCATGCATTTGTAATTTTATTTTCAATATACTCGTGAAAGTAACCATTTTAAAGCTTACAATTTTGCAAAATAAATTTGCACATAACTTAAACTCAGGGGTACAAACAAATTTAAGTAGCAACCAACGTAACATAATCCATTCAATAACTTAGAACATACCATGAATCTACAAATCTCTTCATCTTCAGTAAGTCCAATAACGAAACCCAAACGAGTAATTTCATTGCTAAAATTTCAATTCAAAGTCAAGGTGCCAATTAGGCTATGCATTTAGGCATTGGTTGTAAGAGCACTTAAAATAAAACCTATATGAATATAAGCACATGTTATACCTTCCACTGGTAACATCGAACCTAAGCTCCAAGCACATAACAAAACAAAATATAATGATTTCAAAATAAAACAAAACCAAATGGATAGGTAATTTACCAAAGAAATCAATAAGAAATAAGTTATTATTGGATACCCACATTAGCAAAAATAAACACAATAATTTATATCAGAGACATTACTTATTTTTTCATTGTACGCACTCTACAATTGTAACGACCCGGATTTTTCATCGTTGAGTTTGGAATATTTAAATGGGTTTAAATATTTAACTTGTATTATAAATTGATTTTGGATATGAAAAGTTTTTTTTTATTCAATAAAATAGATTCAGAATTCAATATAGCAGTTTGTTGAATGATATAACTATTTAATTTAATAATTAGAAATTGGTATAAGGCCTGGAGTTTCGAGCTTGTTAAAAATATTTTAAAGGCTTGTAAAATTTATATTGATAGCACTTAAGATAGTAAAATCATTGAACTCGAATTTGGAACCGTTTTGTTATGTTTTGAAGATATATCGTTTAAATTGAATTTAAAAATAGCCTTCCGAGGAAGAGTCTCGGATTTTGACGAAACCAGTTCCATTAGATCCGTAATATTATATTATTATCGGATTTCAATTTTCGTAGTGTTTGGAGTTGTTGTGTGAGCATACGACATATAAACGCGCTTAAATCTATATCGAAAATTCAATATAATAACTGGTTCAAAAAGCTATCTTCTCCATATGATCGAATTAGGACTCGAAACATTTCCCATTGCATTCGGAATATAGATTTAATATTATAAACGCCTGGCGGCACGCCTCAATAGGAGTTTGAAATTTTAGGTTGCTTTTGAATTTGAATTTGAATTTAATTTAAAATGTTTATATCTTGGTCATCCTCAGCCGAATTATTTCGTATCGTAGCCTTTTCTTGTCATTTTGAAATCATTGTTGCAAGCTGGGTCAAGCACGTTTCCATCTTTTCGTGTTTTCCCTTTTTTTCTATAAGAATGTGAATGATTTTAAGAATTGGGAACGAGAGCAAAGAATATAATAAAAATAAATGGTTGTCTTTCCCTGAGTCCTTCTTTCCTTCTATGCGATTCACCAAAGCCAGGATCTTGGTCGAGAGTCTCGAGAGCTCCCTCCTTTTATCTCTAATCGATTTTTTTTCCTTTTTTACTTCCTTCTATTCGAAGTCGAATTTGATCCTCAAAAGAAATGACCGAGCAATCCCCTTTCTTCCTTCAGCGATTCGAAATTCCATCTCGAATCTAATTTCCAAATTTTAAATCAATTCGAAAACTCAGTTGCGAGCTCGAACTCAAGCTCGATATTTGTGACGAGAGGCTAGGGCATTGCATGTTTCCTTCAGTAATCGAATCGCCTAAGGGGTTCGAACGTACCGTTCGTTGTTGTTTCTGAGGAAGGTGCGTGAGCAACTAAAATCCCAGCAACATGGAGGAAGCCGATGGGGGCTCGCGACCTGGAAGGTGAAGAGACTCGGCGATGATGGCATGGTTATTGTGATATGGGTAATGGTTTGGAAAGAAGTCGAGCATGCAAGGGAATTTGGCTGTAAGGTATTTGCAGTTTCGTTTATTTTAATCTAACAAATAACTATATATGA
Source organism: Allium cepa (assembly GCA_030765085.1). Classification (NCBI taxonomy): domain Eukaryota; kingdom Viridiplantae; phylum Streptophyta; class Magnoliopsida; order Asparagales; family Amaryllidaceae; genus Allium; species Allium cepa. The sequence goes on from CM060931.1 coordinate 63,840,335, forward strand.
TATAAGACTTTATATAACTTAGATTTTTAGGAAATCTGTATAGAATAGTTTTATAATTATATATGAAGTTTTGGAAATAAAATGAATATACACACTTTTTATACCTACTAGTCTATTTTAAAAAAAATTAATTATTAGGATGATTAACCTGTTTAGTTAATTGTTTAATTACTTTAGTCACTAAAAATATTTTATTTAAAGAAAGTTTGTTTAAAATAAATTATTGGTTTAAACCTAAATAATCGGCTAAACTAAATGAATAAATAGTAATTAATTGATTGATTAATTCAAATATTAATGAACCATACAAATATTTATACAAGGTCATAAACTGAAAAGAAGTGAGCCGGTTTGGAAGTGGGTTGCAAAACAGGAATCAAAGGTGAGTTAATCTCACTCATCTGAGTTGTTTAGATTTAAATAGTTAAATTTAAATAATTGATTAAATGATTGAATTGTTTTGATGTGCAATATTATATATAGTAGTATATAATATATCTTGGAATAATTGATTTCCCGCATTATATAGCGGATGAGACCCTATGCGCCGCATAATAGCAGATGATTTTATGTTTAAATCCCATATACCGCGTTATTCCACCTCGAAGTGGAATTGGTATTTTATATTGTGCTAACATCTGTGGATGCAGGGAAACAGGTTGGAGGGATCCAATTGGATTCCTCAAAATTATTTATGTTGTTTAATATTCTCTGTTATGCATATTCGATATTCTGTGATGAATATTATTGATAATTAGAATATTGAATGCTATGGTTTACTTGAATATATCTCGGTACACTGAGTTATCAAAATATATAGAATTATATTTTTGAAAATAAAAGGAAGAGAATTTGTAAGTGAAATAATTATAGAGAATATAAATAAATTAAGAATGAACTGGATAAGAACAATAGTGGTTTTAAAATTCTAATAAAAATATTCTGTATATGGAAGGGGATTTTGAATAAACAGGAAGATAATGAATTTTAAACTTCAGTGTTATTATTTAGAAGAATAGAGCATTTATTTTAAATTCAAGATTTAAATTATTGAAAAGAATAAAGAAGAAATTTGAAAAATCTGAAATTGGTATGTTTCAGTTAAAAGATTTAAAATCAAAACGAAATAAATAAATAAATAAATAAGTCTATAATTATGGATTTTGAAATGAATTGAGTAGGTAAAGAAATTTATTTCAAAATGGAGTAAATTGGAAATCAATTTGAAAATTTATTTAAGTAGTTGAAGTTGGAACTTTAAAAGAGAAGTGGGATTTTGGAATTTATAAACTAGGTTTATAAAAGTAAAGTGATATATCAGTGGATATTCGGAGAAATAAATCCATGATGGAAAGTTATTAAAGGAATGAGAAATTTTGTTTAAAAATAAATAGTGATTTATTTTTAAAAGGATGTGAAGAGAAGTATATTCCCCGAATAGCCAAGTACGTTTCAAAGTAAATTTTTAAAAGTTTGAATGTCATTTTAAAAAGCATGTTTTAGAAAATTTATTATTTCTAAATGTTTAAATTCTGATGTAAGTATTTTTCAAATCGATTATAGTAGTAATTATTTGAAGGTGACTAGATACTTTGTTTTAAAAGAGAAAATCTAGTTATGTTTTATGAAGTAGCCTCATTTTAAATATTCCTATAGTATATTTTTTTTAATAAAGTATTAAAGTAATTTTTAATTTAAATGTTTTAAAGGATAATTTATAATAAATTTTTTAACTAATTTAAAATCTAAAGTTTTGTGCTTGGTTGTTTTCAGTGGAAATAAATATTTGGAGATTTAATTCATGAGAAAGGTGTGTCGAAAACTATTTTCAAAAGGGTTGAAAATGGAAATATATCTTGCGAAGATATTTTGAGGTTAATAAATAATTTGGTGAAATTATTTATGGCTGATGGTTGTTTGTGAATGTTAATTGATAGTTAAATAACCGACTATCAATATTGGACAATGCGCTGATCGTTTCGAAGAGACAGGGATCGGGATTAATTTCTCGAAAACCACTTCGATCCAGTTTGTGCGTTTTCATGGAAAAAACGAGTTCGGAGTCGAACATGGTGCAATGAAGTGCAAGTGCTAGTCGCTACTAATCCTTAGGATAATTTCAAAATGGATGTAGTAGGAGTAGTGCCTTCGGTTCCGTTCGAACCCGGGACGGATTTATATGAATGAATGCTTTCGGAACATCGTCAGGTGGACGATGGGCATTCTAAGAGAAACGTTCTAAATGGTAACACTTAGCCTCAAGCCTCATCAACCGAGAATGATTAAAAATCAGGAGTTATGCAGCAAGGCTAGGTGGGTAGCACCCATTTCAAGGTGAGGTCATCCCTGTCTAGATGTCCCTTTTATTTGGCTTAGTGGTGCGGTTGCTGATCACAACCATAGGGTGATCATACTCGGGATTATCCAGTAAGGGGTAGTCCCGGTCTTGTGTTGCAGGGGGTCGGGAGTGATCCTTGGTATGCTGATCTAGACCAGGTACCGTGACAGATGGTACCATAGTGCCTAGTCATTAGTTGAAAATCCATTCTCCCCACGTTCTTTACGATTTTTGTTTATATGACCCACTTTGTGGCTAGTAGCTGGAATTTAATAGATGAAATAATTTCGGCTATTTTAATAAGTATTTGTAAATAGACCCTATTATAATATCAGAGGATTTTAATAAAAAATGTTTTAGCTATCGTAAGGTAAAAACCTGACATGTTTATTTGTGGCATGGTCTTACGAGATGCTTTTGATTTTCAAAGAAATTTTGAAACTTTAATAATCAAATTGAGTGTGATTTTCTCACGCTAGTGTTCCAGACTAACTCGGTGTTATTTAACTGTAACGCTTGGGTCAGACCGAGTATTATAGAATACAGGAAAGAAGGCTGTGAAGCTCAGGGGACGAGCTGGATGCGAGACGTACTTCCGTACTTGTTTTAAATTTTCTGCTGTGTTGATTTGCTGTGTATTCAGTGGTGTGTATTGTGTGTTATGATGTACTCTGATGATATATGTATAAACAGATAAAGTATTTGCTTTTGTGTAAAGATCTGTTATTATATATTATATTTTATTCCGATGCGATGGTTAGATTCTGATGTACTTTTTCTACTTTCTTCTTCTACCTCTTCTTCTTTAACCCAAATGGTTCGTATTTCCGTTCATCTCGAGTTGATTGACGTAGATTAGTGTTGACTCAAGGTGTACGGAATTGCGGGTCGTTAAAGTTGGTATCAGAGCTTAGGTTGGTGTTAACCTTGGCTCTGGTGGGGATTACTCATTGAAAATAGAGTCAGTAGTACTCTAGAATGAGTTTGAGCGTATTAATAGATATGAGTGTGTATTTATTAGTGAATATAAATTGTTTTAATATTGTGTTGACTTATTGATTGAATGGAATATGCATTCTGATCGAGTAAGTTGGCCGCTATTCGAGAAGAGTTAATAAACACCTAACACGATAAATTGACACGGTATTGTTTTAAAGGTGGGTGAATGAAATAATTTTACCCAAAATATATTTTGAAATAAAAGAAAAGTTTATGTAAACTATTTTAGCTAATATTTGGTTGCTTAGATGTTAGGAATGATAATATTAAATTATTATCATTGTTGTGTGAAAATTTAACAAGAAATTGAAAATATAACCAAAGGTTAAGGAAATAAATTCATTTATAAAATGAAATTTATAAATATGAATTATAAACGTGATTTATAAATTGAAATATGATCAAATGGGAATTTGTGTGAGCATAAATTATACAAATGAATTATAGTTAAAATTTGATTTAAATCAAAGTTGAAAATTTAAAACCCTGGAGATTTTGGAAGTGTTTTTCAAAGTGTTTTAAAGACCAATAATAGCATTATTGTTTTAGAAGTATTTATGGAAGGAAATTGTTTCAAATAAAATTCTGGGAAGGGATATAACATTGAACTCACTTCAGTCGCTGAAAAATAATTTTGGTGATGACTGCAGCATCATCGATGTTCATTTTCGAGTTTCTAACTGATGGATTGCTGCCAAATTTGATTTGTTCAAAAGAACAAGTTTTGTTTTTTTCTAAAATTTCAAAGGAAATTTGTTGGGGATAAAAACCAGGATTGGTTTAAATTTTTGAGAAGTGTGAATTTAAGATGTTAGAGATTTCAAAATGATTTGAAACCAAAAGCCAGTTGTTTAAAAATCCTGATGAGATAGGTTGTAAGCTTATAAATTGAGATGATTTTTAAATCAGGAAGGAAATATAAGCTTTGAATGTTGAAATTTAAATTTAAAGTGAAATGTTAAAAATGAAATTAACTTGGATTGATGAAGAAAATTGAATCGAATTGAATTAAATAAGTCTGAGTTAAAATAAAATTGAATTGGAATAAAATTCAGTTGAGTTATGGGTGATATTGAATGGAATTAGATCCTTACTTAAATAAATGGAAGTAAGTTAGATAAGAAATAAGTTGGACAAGAATTGGATTGGAATAAATAAATTAGAATAACTTATAAAAGAATTAAAAATACATAGAATAAAATATGCTAGGGTTATAAATAAGCGAAAAATTTGAAGTTAAAAATAAAGATGAATATATTCAAGCCTAGAATGAATGGAAATGTGTAAAATAATAAGTTGTGACTTATAAAACTGGAAAGTGGAATAGAAAACCCAAAATAAATATTGTTTGATGATTTGGAAAATGAAACAAAAATCCAAACTTGAATTATAAAATAAATTGAACTTAAGAAAATTAAATGAAGAGATTTTGAGATTAAAAATCAAGTATTGAATTATAAATAGGGGCAGAACTAATTAGATAATAAATTAGTTAATGAAATATGTAAATGGAACCTAATGTACTAAATAGAAGCTGAATTGTAAGCCAATAATTAAGTTTGGAAATAAAACTCGTGTAATGACCCCGAATTTTTACTAAATTTAAATTGATAATTAAATTAATTTTTGAATAAAAATCTTAAAATTAATTGGTAGATTGATTTGAGTTTCCCCAATTCAAATAGAACACATACTAAATAATATGAGTAGAGTTTGAATTTATATTTATATATATAAATATATACATATATATATATATATAAATACATATTGAATTAAATCTTAAAGGAATGGTTTTAGAATAAAAATAAGAATATAAATCTTTGACACAAGGAAGAAAATAAATAAATTGATTTAAAATTTAGAATTGATAGAAGTAGAATAAAAACAAATATATAGATAAATACAAGATAATGAATATTAAGGTCAAATAATAGTAATAAATTAAACTAGAAATAGAAATCAATATACGTGAGATAACTATAAAATATAAAGTAAACAATTAATTGGTAAAATTTTAAGAACAAAATAAAGAATGGAAATTCATCTATATTATAAAATAAATAAATCTTATGGTTCAGACAATATAGAGTAAATCTTAATATCATAATACAAAATAATACAAATAGAATGGGACAAACAAAAATAATAAAAGAAAAAAAAACATGTATACTTGCAAATGAAAAAATAATATACATGTATAGAAAGCTTGTAAGAGAAGCCATATCAAAGCCATATCAAACTATTTCAAATTTGTACAGCTAAAAAGAAAAAAATATGAATTTGTACAAGCTAATTAATATTAGCACACTAAAAATTCGCATCATCCAACAAAGAAAATATCCCTGCTAAAAATTTGTACAAACCAGGCATAATCAAACTTCATTTCAACTTAAACAAATCAACTTATCATCCTGTAAACTTTTCTACCTATATCAGCTTCGTTCCAGTTCGTTCACCTATTTAAACTGAGTAAAATAAAAACTGAGATGATATCATTATCATTCAAACAAAAACTTCATATTAAAAACATCAAGCAATCCAACAAAGTCTGAGGTTAAGTAAAGATTTTCAGTTATCAAGTTCAAAACCAGACTACAACTTCAACTTCAACCTGAAAGCTTTAAATCATGATCTGGAAGGTGAGTAACATTTTGTTTTAAAAAAAATTCAAAAGCATGAATCTGTTGTAAGTATTTCTGTGATATGCATGTTATACATAGATTAATCCTCTGAATATATTTGAACTGGAAGTATTGTGCACAGGCTTTATATATGTTCTCTGCCTACAATTCTAATACAAGATTTCAGTTTCAAAAATCATTTTCTCTTGATCTAAGCATAATTTGGATACAGGATTTAAATAAAACTTGGTTGTTTTATTATAAGCTTTAGTTTGAAATATTATTTAAGCTAAAACAATTTAGTATTATCTCTGTAAATTAAAAGAACAGACCAAGACATTAAATTTGTCAAATTTCTTAATTCTTGAATTCAGGGTTACAAACTGAACTCTTATACTAAAATATGATTTTTAAAGTAAAAATTATAATTTTAGATAAGCACACATGGTTCAGTTCATAAATGAACTAAAAATACATTTTTTTCAATCTATGTTAGTTCAACAAAGTTTAACTGTTGAAATTTGTTGAGGAGTTAGTTTGATCATTTTCGAATCTTGGAAAAATGTTAGAAAAATTTTCTATTGTAAGAAATTTTGGGACGAGGTATAATTAGGGTTTAAGCTCGAGTTTGGTTACGCTCTGGAAATGAGGTGATGTCGTCATCTCTGGTGCATCAAGTTGTTCGAGTTTCAGGGTAATGGTCGCTGGAGAATTGGTGAGGCCGGAGTCATGGCGCTTCAGGTGGACGACGTGGGTGAGGTGAAGTAGTTCTGTTTGATGAGTTCGACTTATGGTTTTCGAACTGAAGGTTGGTTTTTGATCTGAGGGTTTTGGCATCGAAACGACTTTGGATTTTGAGTGTAGTGGTGATTTGCGACTTGCCGGAGGGCAAGAGGTTCGCTAAGGTGGTGGCGGGGTGACGTGCACGTGCACGACATTGATGTCATGCCTGGAAATTTCTGGGTGTAGACGACGTGAGTTAATGCTCGAGAATGATGGAGGGTTTCTTCGAGGCAAACCCTGGGAGCGTGGGTTTGTTTTCACGTGTTATTATTGTTGTAACTTGAACGTAAACTAAAAAAAGAAAGAAGAGAGGAAGAGTAGAAGAAGAAAGAAATACACAGTAGAAGGAGGACCCGGGGAAATTGCGTGACGCACTCGGAGTAACACTCGAGTGATACCTGGGTAGATCTCGGATGTTGTGTTGAATGGGTTTAAGCCAACAGAATCTTGAGTTAATAAAGTTACACAAGTTTAAATATCTTGAATCTGAAGGGAATTTGATTTCAAAGTCTTTTAAATTTTTTTCATTTCAAAAGTATTAGTCTAACTCGTAAATTTAAAGGTTTAAAAGTTAGTTTAAAAAAAATTGATTTAAAGATCAATTAGTACCCACTTTAAAACTTGAAAATTTAGAATGAAGTTTCAAAAAGAAAATTTAAAATAAATGGTTGCAAACATATTTGTAAGTGATAACAAAATCATTGATGAGAATGAGATTTGATTTAAGTTAATGAAGAAAAAATGATGATCCTAATTCATTAAATTATTAAGTTAATTAAGATGGATAATTTATTTATTTAATTGATTAATGATTTGGATTTATAAGTAATTAAAGGTTTAAATTTCTTAATTGATGTTTGAAGATTAATTAAGTACGGAATAATTAATGTTTTGTACTAATTAACTTAATAATTACGAGTATAAACTTATTAATTTAAGTTAATTTAATTTAATTAAGGAATTAATAAAATTGTAATCAAGAATTCATTAAGTTACTATTAACACCAAATAAATTTATAATTAGAAATAAATTAAAGGTAATTTAAGAAATATTATTATTTAATGAAGATAATAAAACTAAAGATGTTCCTCCTTTACCTCCTTTAAAGTAAGCATTTCGATCATGGCTGCCAACACCTTACCTCCTTTACCTACTGTTCCTCCTGCCATCACCTTACCTCCTGTTCCTCCTTCGTCCTCCCCTATCCTACCAACTCCATCCCTGTCTTTTCATTTGTCCCCTTTACGTCAACATCGTCCAGCTCCTGACCCTCCTCCGCCGCCCCTGCAACCAGTCGCATTTCCTTCTGTCCCTCCTTCTTCTTCTCTTTTCCTATCTTCCTCTGCAACCATGCCCTCATCTCCACCTAATTGTTCTCAACCGAGATGGACTTCTCTCTTCATGTGTAAACCTAGTAACACAAGGAAGTACATCCCGGTTGAGATGGTCCCTGAGTTTAAGGATGAAATTATGGTTCCACCTTCATGTGTTATTGAAGCTGGTACTAAGGAATGGAGTAATTATCTTGTTGGTTTCTTCCTTGATAAACCTCTATCTTACTCAACTGTGGTTAACTTCTTAAGGAAGTACTGGAAACTTACAGGCTCGATTAGTGTTAAGTCTAATGGATTCCTTTTCCTATTCTTGCTGTCCTGTGAGGAGGATAGGAACAAAATTCTTCAAAGCGACCCAATCGTTATGCGAAGTAAACTTTTCATCATCAAACAGTGGGATCCAATGTTGGGAAATGTGTGTCATAGTATTTCTTCTATCCCAGTATGGGTTAAATTCTCCAACATTCCGCTGTTCTCTTGGTCTCATACTGGGATAAATTGGTTAGCAAGCAGATTGGGAAGATTGGTGTGCTTGGATGAGTCAACAGAGAGATTGGAGAGACTGCCTTTTGCTAAATGTATGATAGAAATTAAACCGGATCGTGAACTGATTGATTCCTTCCCTTTTCAGTTATTAGACCGTGGGACTCAAATCATAAAAATTGAATATCACTGGAAGCCAGATATTTGCAAATGTTGTGGTGTATTTGGTCATACTCTATCTAATTTTGAGAAGTATTTTACACATTCGAGTGAGATAATGGAGAAGAAAGAAAATAGTACAGTTGCTAAAGTAGTCACTGTTCAAGGTTCCACTGAGAAGAAAAAAGAAACAATTAATAGAATGAAGCAAAGAAATCAAAGATGGCAAGGGCTGAATAGGGCTAGAAGACAAAAGTATAAACCCCCATATTCTAAGTCTAATTTGCCTGTTGGTAATGAAGTAGATAATTCAGTTAAAGAAACGAAGATGGGAATGGAAGAACTTGAAGAGGGGGAGATTGGTAAACATAGTACTGACAATAATGAAACTGTAGAGGAGAAGGAAAGCAGTGTCGTTGGTGCAAATATACTCAAAAATAACTGTTTTCATATCCTTGATGAGATTGAAGATATTATCATTACTGAGAATGAAGACAGGAAAAATGTTAATGGAAAGAATGAGAGTACTGATCACGTTCCAAATAGTGTCTTGAGTAATTGCGTTTCAAAGACGCATGAACAAAGTAGCATTAAAAACAAAACCTCATGCACTTCCCAGAGCATACCTTATGTTCATTCCATACCGTTGTGTGTAGATAATGAAGCAGTTTATAATGACCACCAACCTCCCCTTCAAGACCATCCCCCATCCTTACAAACTACATCTTCTCTTCATTGTTCATCTGAAGAAAACCAAAAAGCAAACTCGCAAGATAACCCCCCACCAAGCAACCATCATGAAACTAACCTTTCTGAGGTCTCCATTCAAACCACCTTGGTTCCAGTTCCCGTGCGTGTCTCCCCTGTGCACGTGCACACCCAAATTAGTAACATTGCCTCTACTTCATCATCAAAAACTACTTCTGATCCATGCTCTGATTTCCTCTACCATCACATTTCTGCCCCTAGTGCCTAGAAGCCTCCTCCTCCTTTGCCTACCCATCCAACATCTCTGCTTTCCCCCAATGCCTCTACACATCTTCAATCTGCTCATGCTTCTTCCACAAACCCCAAGTCCTCCAATTCTAAGAAAATGCTTGCTGCCATGGATCTTAACCCATGTCCCAAAACAGCTTCCTCCTCGACCATTCCAACAAATAATGACCAAAACACCCCTAATGCTATGGGTAACAAAAAGAAACTCCTCTTTAATAAATTAGTTGATCAATGTTAAACAAAATTGGAGCTTGGAATATAAGGGGTGCTCACACTAATATAAAGCTGAATCAGTGCAAAATCTTAATTGCCACACACTCGCTGAGTTTCCTTGCCATTTTGGAAACAAAGTAAGATGCTGTATTAACTTCCAAAGCTGCCCAATACATTAACCCTGCTTGGAGTATGCATAATAATTTGAATGAAGCTCCCTATGGAAGAATCCTTGTTCTGTATGATCCCCTCATCTATTCTTTGTCTCCTATCATTTCTACATCTCAGCCAATCCATTTTCATTCCATCCACATCCCTTCATCTACCTCCTTTTATATTACGGTAATTTATGGTCTCAACTCCGCCGCTACTAGACAATCTTTCCTAAACCTTCTACCCTCCTTTAGACAGGATTCTCACCCATGGATTGTGCTTGGTGATTTTAACTGCTCTTTGCTTTTATCTGACAGGGTTGGTGGCAACCCCTTATCCAATAAAGAAATTTTCCCACTTAACTGTTCCATCACCCAATCCAATCTTATTGAAATTCCTTCTGTTGGAGCTCGATTTTCTTGGAACAACTCCAGACGATCGTCTCCCAGAACCTTTTCGAAAATTGGTTTCTCTTTCATCAACCAATCTGCACTCGATCGATGTCCTAGCACTTATTGCCTCCTCCCTATGCCCGGCCTTTCTAACCACTCTCCTCAAATTATCTCGTATGGTGATGCTGCTGTGAGAACAAGAAAAACAAATTTTAAATTTTTTAATGCTTGGGTTTCGCTCCCAGATTTTATTACTCTTGTCAACAATGCTTGGTCCACTTCTTTCTATAGTAACCCCATGTATGTTTTGCAGTGTAAACTTAAAGCTGTCAAGACTGCCTTGAAATTATGGTCTTCAACAAATTTTGGATCTGGCAATTTGGCTTCCACTTCCTTTGCCCAACAGCTTAATGTTACTCAAGAAAGGATGCTCAGAGAAACCACCAACAGTGAATTACCTTTACAAGAAGCTGCTTTATCTACCCAACTTTATGAAGCTCTGAAACATGAAGGCTATATGATGAAACAGAAGCTTAGAATGGAGTGGTTCAAGGATGGTGATAGGAACTCCGCGTTCTACCATGCTTCTCTCAAAGCGAAGCATTCAAGAGAATTAATCAGTGTTCTTAAAGATGACGAAGGTATGTTCATCTCTGATCCATCCATTATTGCTGATATGTTTCTTGGTTTTTTCAGCAATTTGCTTGGTAAAAACAATGAATTCAGCCCTAACCTCGAACTCCTAGACTCTCTCTACATTCCTCGAATATCTAATGATGACAATGACTTCCTCTCAAGTGCTGTAACTGACATGGAGATAAAAACTGCCCTTTTCTCTCTTAATCCTAACTCTTGTGGTGGCCCTGATGGCTTCAACGCCTTTTTCTTTACTTCTTCCTAGGAAATTGTGGGTAAAGTCTTCACCAAGGCTATTCAGAACTTCTTCAACAAATGCAAGATGATTGGCTCTGTCAATGCCACTAATATAGCTCTCATTCCCAAAGTTAAAAATGCCTGTCATGTTTCTGATTTCAGGCCTATTTCTTGCTGCAATACTATTTACAAGTGCATATCTAAAATCATTGCCTCTAGGCTCAAGATGGTTATGCCAAGCATCATCTCGTCAAATCAAGCTGCTTCCCTTAGTGGCAGAAGTATTTTGGATAATGTTCTTCTGTCCCATGAATTGTTGAAAGGCTACAACACTGCTCATGTCTCCCCAAGAGCCATCTACAAGCTGGATATCACTAAGGCATTTGACTCCGTGCACTGGGATGCTATTGTTAGAATCATGGGCCTGATGAACTTCCCAAAACATTTTATGGCATGGATAAGCACATGTATCTCGACAGCTAATTTCTCTATTATGGTTAATAACAGAAATGTTGGATTTTTTCACAGCAAACAAGCTGTTAGCCAGGGTGATCCAATGTCAGCATATATATTCATAATAGTTATGGAGGTTTTGACTCAAATTCTCAATCACCTTGTCATAGAGGGTAGTTTCTCAATCCACCCTAAATGCAAAAACCCCTTCATCACCTCCCTGATGTATGCTGATGATCTGGTGATTTTCTTTAAGCCTAACATGACCACGGTTTCTACTATTTTGGGTGGGCTCCATAAATTCTACTTGATTACTGGCCTTTCTATTAATCTCTCTAAATCTGACATGTTCATTGCTGGGGTTGGAAATGACTTAGTGAACCAGATCACTAGCCTATCATCTATAAGTCACAGTGCTGAAACATCCAAGTACTTGGATATCCCCATGACTTCCTCGAGAATTACTACTGCTCATTGTATGTCATTGTATGAAAGAATTTTTGGCTAGGTTATCTGTGTGGAGTAATAAGTGCCTCAGTCAGGCTGGAAGGCTCACCTTAATTAAATCAATCATTTTCTCCATGATGGTTTACTGGACGAAAACCTTCATCCTTCCTGTTAAGCTTATAAAAATGATTAGGTGTGCCATGGCGAATTTCTTCTGGCATGGATCTGTTCTCTCTACTAAACTTACTCCATGTGCCTTTGCGAAGCTTGAATTGCCTCTGCCAAAGGGTGGACTTGGAATTAAAAACATGATATTATGGAACCGAGCTGCTTTCATTCATCACATCGACAATATACTTAACAGTAGTGATAACATTTTGGTTAAGTGGTCTCACAACCACATTATCGGCAACAAGAACTTCTGGACTATGTCTGTTTCTCAGAATTGCAGTTGGACATGGCGTTGTATTCTGAATTTGAGAAAATATATTCTACCATATGTGAAAAGTAAATTTTCTTTTAATAGTAAGTTGACATTCTGGCATGATCCGTGGATTAAGTAGGGTCTGATCTTGAACCAGGTTTTAACTCACAATCAAAAAATGCAGACAAGTATCAGCAACAATGCCTTAGCCATTGACTATATTAGTCATGGAAAAATTGTCCTCCCATTCACTAGTAATCAACATGTCAGGATGCTATGGAATAAGTACCAAAATAATCAAGTGTCTCTCGCTCGTGTCGATGGAGTTTCATGGACTTTCTATCCAGATAATTTTACGATTAAAAGTTTGTACAATACTTTTGAACGTCACACGAATCACACAACCTTTAGCTGGTACAAACGTATTTGGTTGAATCACAACTCTGAAAGACAAAACCTGATGCTGTGGAAAATTTTCTCCAATGCTTTGAAGACTAAAGTTTTTTTGAGGCAACGTGGTGTTGACATTAACACTGTCTGCTGTTTTTGCCAAACAGGTGCTGAAGATACTCTTCATTTATTTTTCAGTTGTCCCATTGTGCAGATGCTATGGTATTCTACGAATAACCACATTAATGGCAGGAATGTTGCCACTATAAGTGAAGTTGAATGGGATCTGATTTATAAAGGCACGAGGTGGAAATGTGAATCATCTTTCATCCTTCTGTTCACTCTCAAAGTCTTCATCTCAGTCATTTGGGATGAAAGGAATGCTGTTATTTTTAATAACAAAAGGAGATCTGTCATGCAGTTGATGGAAACCATCTTGTGTGCTTTGAGGAATGGCGTTGCTGCTTCGCGGCACAATTTTCATCCCTCGTTCCTTGGTGCTCTCACCTAGCAGTCTTCTCCCTGGTTGTGTTTTATTTTATTTTTTTATGTTTTATTTTTTTGATATGCCCTGTTTACCCTCTAGTTCTCTTGTTTCTTTGTCCCGTGCTCTCATATTTTTTAGGAAGTTTGTTTTTCTCTCGTCAATGTATTCTCTTCTGTTGGTATATCAGTAAATGGTAGGGGTCCATTTAACCCCGCTGGCCTTGCCAAAATAAAAATAAAACTAAAGATGTTAAGTATTGATAAAAGTAATTAAAGATTAATTATTAATTAAGGACTAATTACTTAGTTATTGCAAATTAATTAAAAATAATTAATTAAGGATTAATTATTAACTAAGGGTTAATTAATGATTAATTTAAGAATAGTTTGTTAAATGTTTTGTAATTAATTGATTATTAATTTACCATGACCAGCAAAATTATTCATACAACTTAATCTGATTTAAACCCATCAGATAATTAAATTGTCCCTATTTATGGATGTTTAGATTTTATTGGATGTTGAAATTATTTGATATCCCTGATATGTGATGCTTTGTGATATATTCTGATCTATGTTGTGATCTGTAATGTAATTATCGGTGATGTAATTTATTGTCGGTGATATACATATCTGTGTTATGTGAATGAACGATAAGCGTTATTGTTTATACCGCTTATCAGCTATATTTCTGTATTTAATCTGTGATGATTGAACGATGTTGCACTATTGTGTTAAACCCCTGGACCACACCATAAACACACAAATGTGGATTTCAAGAGGAAATCGGTTAAGTCACAAATTTGTATCAAATTTAGAAATTGAATTCTTGGATCCAAAATCGTTTTGAATTTTGAATTAAGAACTTTTGAAATGAATTTCAAAAATAAATGTTATTTTAAATAACTTGATAAAAACTTGGAATTTAAATAATTTGATTTAAATTTGAATTCAATGTTTGAAATTGAATTCAGTGACTTGGAATTTTGGCCTAAAACATTATACAAGTCATAAAAGATGCTTATATGGGATCTTAACCATTTAAATAGTGTGGTTTTGGAAATGTAAATTTGAATTCAAGTTCTATACATGAATGGCTTTAATTTGTAATCAATTTTTCCAAAAAAACGAAAACTATTTGTTTCCAAATAATAAAGCTTTCGTATAAGGAATGAATTCCTAATTTGTGTTAAAACGATTTCAAGTTTGAAATGGAAATATAAATAGTTGGAAGACTATAAATTAACCTTTGTGAAGATGATTGAACTTTGTTTTGAAATCGATGAGAATTTTGAAGGGTGAATCTTTTATATTATAAAAGATTTAAAATTGTAAATTGTTTTGAAATCTATCAATTAAATCTTCGATTTAAAGATTGGATGAGTTAATCCAATTTTGAAATGGAATCGTTTTGAAAGCTGTGTAAATGAATCTTTATGGAAATGGGTGAAACTTTGTGAAATAAATCTTTTCGTTTAAAGATTTGAAATGGTAAATTTGTTTAACCATTTGAAAGAAAGTTTTGGTTTTCTATTAAGCTTTGACTTAACTGAAATCCCATATCCATATATTTTAAATATTGCGCTCATTATTCGGTTTAGCCGGGAGAGTACCTTGTGTCATATAACCCATTCCGAATAATGACACATCGATATGGATAGCATTTGAAGACCGGTGGTGAAGACCGGGTATCTGTGAGAACGATAGGTGTAACGACCCAGAATTTATGTCAAGTAAAATTCGTATATTTAATTGATTTTAAATATTAATAAGAAAAATTTATAAGTCAAATAATTTATTTTTTCTAATATCTGGATTTAATTGGACAATTAAATCGATAATTTAATATTGGAAATTACATAAATAATTAGAAATTGGGTTTAATGTGATTAAAAATGGGTTATAAAGTTGTATTAAATCATACTGGAGTTAGAACAATGCTGTAGTACTTTTAAAATCGAATTAAAAGTTAATTTGTGAAAATTGAATATTTTAATATTTAATTGACGAGTAAAAATATCCATTTTTCAAACTGTCTCGGATTTCGACGAAACCAGTTTCATCGGATCCATAATATTATATTATTGTAAGATTTCAAATTTCGTGTCAATCGGATTTACGGTTTGTCAGGTACAACCTAAAACGCGTAGAAATCAATTCGAGTGAATTTTGAATTTAAATAGTCGATTCAAAATCGTATCTTCCAAATTTGATCGAATTGGCTCCCGATATATATTCCATTGCGTTTGGAATGGGGGTAAAACATAATAAACGCCAAGCGGCACACTTCGTTTGGAGTTCGAAAAATTTTGGGGTGAATAGTGCGTTTGCAAATTTTCTATAAAAGGCCCTCCATTTTCACAAATTTCAACACAACTCAAAACCCTAGTTACAGCCGCCAGTTATCATCAATGGCCGAAAAAACCATTTATCTTCTCCTCCTCTTTTCTTCAAATCGGTGAATCGATATGAGAAACCTTCAACATGAAAGTCGTAGAGCACGTCAAGATCTTCAATATCAACGGTTATGAACGGAAAAAGCTTAACGAATCGACGGCAATTCACTCGCGTTTAGGCCAGTTTTGGGCATGATTTCTATGAAAATGCGCAGCCGAGCTTCACCTTGCTCGTGGTGGTGGTGGAGTCGAGTAGAGCTATAAGATGGTGGTGTTTGAACGTCGTCTGGTGGCTTGAAATCGTCGCGAAAATTGAGAGAGGGTGGTGGCTTCATGGGTTTGGCGTGCGTTTTTTCACGATGAAGAAGATAAAGGAAGACGCGGCCGTGATCTATTGTTTTGAACGTGCGGCCTAGATCGTTGCAAGGTTAAAAATAATAAAAGAAAATTGTAAATTATTTATTTAAATTCATTCAAATTTGTAATGCTATAACTTGTTCATACGAGGTCCATTTTGGACGAAACGAATTGCGTTGGAACCGTATGGACGAGCACTACGCAATGGAGCTGGTTTAGAGTCGTTTGGAGCTTGTGTGAATTTCGGGTAAAATTAAACGCGCGTTTAATTTTATTCGAAATAAAACGCTACAACTAATATCGGAAATTCAAGGTGAGAACTTCTCACTAAATCGAATTGCGTTACAATCTAAATTTTAAATAGTTAGATTTAAAATTGCTTGATTGTGTGATTGGATGATAAATTATTATCTATTGCGTTGAAATAGACATTATACGTCGTATATTAAGATGGTGTTATTTATTAAAAACATATACCACGATATTTCACCTTGAAATGAAATTGATATTATTTATGTACTTAGAGTTGATTTCCCACATTATATAGCGGATGAGACCCTATTGCACCGCATAATAGCGGATAATATTTTTATGAATCCCATATACCGCGATATTCAGGTATTGGAACGGAATTGGTATTATGCTAATGTCTGTGGATGCAGGGAAACAGGTTAGAGGGATCCAACTTGATTCCTCACTAGTATTTATTTGATTTCAGATATTGTGATATTTGTTGATTATCATATGATGATATATGATGTTTGGATGCCGTGATTGATTATTTGGTGTTGTTGCATCATTGGGCCTATTTTAGAGTTTTAAAAATATTAAAGGAATGGTTTTCAAAGTTTAAAAGGGTTTTAAAGTGATTTTTGAAAAGTATACGTTTTATTAAATTTTGAATTAATTCATTTTAAACGAATAAACGTTTTTAAATTTTTATGTTATAAAAATTATGATTTTTGAGAAATATAGTTAAAATGTGATTTATTTTTGAAGTATGGAGTTAATGAATTTTATAAAATATTTTAAATTGGGATTTATGAATTATTATAACGGTTTATATAAAGGATTTATAAAACTGATATTTATAAATTAAAATATTGGAATTATAAAACGAGTTTTTATAAGCGTAAAAATGAAATATAAATGGATTTCATAAGTAAATGAAATTTATAGATTTATAAATTGGGAAGTTTTAGAATGAATAGATTTTTTAAAATAAAAGATTTATAAGTAATTAACTTATAAATTGGATTTTGGCATTTAAATGGGATATAAATAGAATTTGTTGATAAAGTGATTTTATAAGTTGAAGTCTTTATAAAATATAAATGGGATTTATAAACATTGTTTTATAAATCCAAAACCGACTTATTTTGATAAGTCAATTATTTTAGATTTTTAAAGGATATATATTCACTATTTTGGACGGTGGATAATCCTTTAATTAGTATGTGTAGAAAAAATGTTGAATTCGGTTAACGAAGAATATTCGCGATTTGGGACAGTGAATAATATATTAAAGTGTTTTGGGGAAGTGATATTCTAAATAGAATTAAAACGATTTGAAGTTGTTTTAAAATGTATTAAGTGTCGAAACCATAGATTTCAACATTCATTGTTGAAATGGACGTTTTCGAGAAATAATGAAAAGATGGACTATAACACTGTTGTTATAGTAAATGATTTCCGAAAGGAAATGTTTTTGTATAGTATTGGGATTTATATATCTATCTAAATTTCGAATCCCTATACTAGTGATTTTGGGTTGTCGTAACGATGTTTTACGCAACATTCCTTTTGGCCCAAATAAATGTGTTTAAGAGAATGTTTTCCTTGAAAGAATGAAATATATACTTAATCGTGTTTTAAGTGTATTGAATACTTTCTAAGTATTGAAAATAAATAGATTTGTGAATTACTTATGGTTAAATAAGTATTTGGAAATGTTTTCCAATATGAAGTGAAATGTTTTGGGTTTTTATCTTTTAAAGATAAATTGAAAATGAAAAAGTATTTGGAATTGTTTTTCCAATATAGAAATTGAAATGGTTTAGTGAATGTATCTTTTTTTTTAAAACATAAATTGAAGTAAATATCTGGCGATTTATTAATTTATGGAAGATTAATGAAAAGGGCCTAATGATTGTTATCGTGCTGGTTATTTGGTTGTTGGCCTTGATAGTTAAATAACCGACTATCAATATTTACCTTTAAATGGGTATTTGATGTGATTTGCTTGAATTTGAATGCTACACTTATTTTTAAAATAAGTGCTCGTTATTCGGTTTAGCCGGGAGAGGACCTTTGTGTCATAAATCCCATTCCAAAAAAATGATATGCCGAAATGGATAGCATTTGAAGACCGGTGTTGAAGACCGGATATTTATGAAAACGGAAGGACAACCGTCGAATGTTTCTACATCGGCTGATCTTCGATATAGAAATTTTATCACCCTTTGTGATGGGAAGTCCGGTCGTGATTAGTGAATATCCCGATTGCAAGGGCTTCTTTGGAAGTGCCTTCTGTTCTGTTCGAACCCAGAATGGACTTGTATGGATGTGTGTCTGATGTTACAATTTAAGATGTAAAGCTGGTTTCTATCAAATATATTTCTGTTGGTGGCGGTGAATTTATTCTCTTAGCTTAACACCCTTCTCTGAGACGTACGAGCTCAGAGGTTATGTAGTTGATGGCTACTAGTGATATATTCCCAAATTGGAAATGTGGCATACGAAGTGCTGTTGAGCATTTGTTGAGCAAAGTGTGGCTTTTGTATAAAGCGTATCTTTATGGACGAGACTTCGTCGGACCTCACTCCCCGAAAATGGTCAAAACAGGAAAGATGCGGCAAGGTTATTAGGGGATAGCGCCCCCTTAGTGTATGTCATTTCCTTCTGGATAGAGGTGGTATTATGGTATGGAGCCCTGATACTTAACCTATGTTGTTGCTGCAAACTTATTACTTTGTGGTTGTTGGTGAATCCCGGGATTTAGGTCGGTTGCGACCGGGGGATGGCATATTCGTGTCAGTAGTTAGCCAGCTAGGGGTAACCCGGCCTTGTATTGGCAGAGATCTAACCACTCGGGGCGTCTTTCCAGAGGCGTACCTATGTGGCAATGGAAAGTTACTTGGCCTGACCATTTGTTCGAAATCCAAACTCCAATACGAAACCCCGTACGGTTTTAGTTGTATAACCTGCCATGGAATGTGGCGGTAACCTGCTATTGAACATGGTAGCTATAGTAGGCATACGGTAATGGTCGTATGTTGGCTAAGATTTATATCATTACTTTCGAAATGTTTTCCTACACCTCGCCCTTATAATAATAATATCAAAGAAAATTTACGTATCAAGCATATTTAACTATCATAAGGAGAAATCTCCTCCGATTTAGCGTTTGCATTGTATGTGTGTGCGGGAGGCCTTATGGTAGTCTCATTTTCTAAAAAAAAACATTGCGAATCAAATTTAAAATATTTCTTTGTTCCTTTTTAAAGATAAACTGTTTAAGTTCTCACACCAGTCCCATGACTGACTTGGAGTTTATTGTTTCCTTCCTAAACTCTGGGTGCCCACAAATTTTAACACGGGCGGTCAAGAGTCAGGTTATCGGGATATCCTGGAATTCAGGAGCTGCTGTGGAGATCAGGAGCAAGCTGGATGGCATGTCGTATCAACTAGTATATAGTATTTCTTTTCCGCTGTTTGATGTTGTAAGCTCTGATAATGTAATGTAATGTGGTGTAATGTAATAACTGATATAGTTCTTTGTTTTAAAGATAGTCATTTATCTATTATACGTTGTTCTGTTGCGATATGTGAGATTCTGTCATTGTTTCTATTGTTTTCTTTTTCTTTCTCTCTTCTTCTATCTTCTACCTCTTCTTTAACCCTAACGGTATGGTTTTCCGGCCTTCAATTGCTCGGCAGTTGATACAGTGGACGTGTTGATGTCGGCCTTCATGGACGAAAAATCCCTACCTGTTACATTTAGTATCAGAGCTTTTGGTTAAGCGACAACCTTAACAATGTTTCGAATTACTCATTAGAGATAGAGTCAGTAGTACTCTAGAATGAGTTTGAGTGTACTAATAGATATAAGCGTGTATTTGTTAGTGAATATAAAAATGTTTTATATTGTGTTTTCTTATCCGTTGAGCTGTTTGTGAATTCTGGTCGGTAGATGGGACGCCATATTATCGATAGGGGTTTCTAAACTCTTAAACGAGATAGATCGACATAGTATCATTTTAATTGGGTAAATGAAATAATTTTTCCTTGGTTATATTTTATATATAGAGGAAATAATTTTTCATAAATTATAAAAGTATATATAAAAATTGATTGTTTGGTTGTTGAAAATGTAAGAATATATATAAGATAATTAAAAGTTGTTTGAATAATCTAATTAAAAGAATAAATTGTATAAACGAAGAATTATAAGTTGGAATTATAATTTATGTGATTTACAATTGTGAGATAATCTTATATATAAGAAGTGAAATTATATGAATATATTTATAAATATAAATTGTAAACTGTGATTCATAATTTGAAATGGAATGCCAGAGTAATATTTGAAAACAAATTTAAAGAATTTGAAATTTTGAGATTTGGGAAATTTAAATTCTTTGAAGTTTGAAAATGACTTTCAAAGGTTTGGAAAATTGTTTTGAAGGAAAGAAAGCACTAAACTCTTTTCGGTCGCTGGAAAATAATTCCGATAATGATCGCGATATCATCGGTTTCATTTTCGGGTTTCCAAAAGAGGGATTGCTGCCAAGTTGTTTTAAATGGAAGTTGTTTGGAAAATTTGGGTTTGGGTTTTGAAATTCAAAGGATAATTGAATTGGTTTCAAAAATGGTTTTGAAAGATTGAAAAGACTCTGGAATGTTATATAAAATGATTGGAATACAATTATTAAGTTGGAAAATAAATTGTGAATGGATAAATAAAATTTGCAAGTGCAAGAAAATGAAATTGAAATGCATTTCGAATTTGTAAGTAAATAGAACTGGAATTGGAAACTGAATTTGATTTATAAGTGGAAATTTAAATTAAGTTAAACAAAACATGTTTGAGATGGAATACAACTTAAGTAATGTTGAATGAATTTGATTTTGGTATCGAAGTAAATTAATAAAGTGAATTAAATGGATGCGAACCTGAGTTATATAAATGAAATTCAACTTTTTTGGTTAGATGAATTAGCAATGGAATTAACGAATGAATTGAATGTAAATCAATTGAATGTAAATAAATTGATATGAAATAATGGATGTAAGTGTTAATTCATCAAAGCTAATTAAAAGTGATGAACCAAATTGAATGAATGTAAGCGAATTAAATAAAAATTTGGTTATGTTGGTTGTATGTTTATTGTTAGTTGATTGTATATAATTCATTAAGTGTTAATGAAATTGAAAGCTAAAGTAATTGAAATCAAATTGGAAGTTAAGTGAATCTTAAATAGAATTGAATTTGATTTGGAAGTGAACTAACTTGAATGTAAATTAGTGAATATAAACTAATTGAAAATGAATGTTAGTAAAGCCCAATGTTAATGAATCAAATGCGATTTGAATTGGAAAACCAGTTCATTGAATATAATGAGAAGTGCATGAAATATTGATTTGGTTATGGATGTTAGTTGGATGATAGTTGTTTGGTAGTTGCATTTGTTGTTTTGTTGCAATTGCTATGTTGGCACATGTAGTTATTATGTTGCTATATGCTGTATATTGATATTACTTGCCTATATACATGTTCTCATTATTGTTGAGTGTTTAGTAGGTGCGGATGGCTTATGCTTCGCATTTGGAGCTCTCTTTCGTGCTATATTAGCCGTATACGCTCGCTAATAATAAATAAGGTACGTATCTCGGATTAAATATCGTACTTTTACATTTTTTCCCTGCGGGATGCCTCATCACTTGATGAGATGTATATTTGTGATATATATACACTGTCATTTTTTTCGGATTGAGCCGCGCAAAGGAGGTTATGACGAAATTTTCCGAAAATTTAAGGCGTTAGAATATTTTTGAGAAAATTGGAAAAGTTTGAAAAGTAAAACTAAGTATGATTTGGAAACTTAGTAAAGTTATTGTAAGAAGTTTAACTAATGGATTTTGGGAAAGTTAAACAATTAAGAGATTTGTAAAATCTAATTTGAACGGTTTGTTTTGAAAGGTTAATGGATTTTGTGAATTTTTCTTACTTGGTAATTTCGAGAACGAAATTCTTTTAAGGGGGAAAGTTTGTAACGACCCAGAATTTCTGTCAATTAAAATTCGTATATTTAATTGATTTTAAATATTAATAAGAAAAATTTATAAGTCGAATAATTTATTTTTTCGAATATCTGGATTTAATTGGACAATTAAATCGATAATTTAATATTGGCATTACAGAAATAATTAGAAATTGGGTTTAATGTGATTAAAAATGGGTTATAAAGTTGTATTAAATCATATTGGAGTTAGAACATTGTTGTAGGACTTTTAAAATCGAATTAAAAGTTAGATTGTGAAAATTGAATATTTTAATATTTAATTGACGAGCCAAAATAGCCATTTTTCAAACACTCTTGGATTTCGACGAAACTAGTTTCACCGGATCCATAATGTTATATTATTGTAAGATTTCAAATTTTCGTGTCAATCGGATTTACGGTTTGTCCGGGGCAAGCTAAAACGCGTAGAAATCGATTCGAGTGAATTTTGAATTTAAATAGTCGATTCAAAATTGTATCTTCCAAATTTGATCGAATTGGCTCCCGATATATATTCCATTGCATTCGGAATGGGGTAAAACATTATAAACGCCGAGTGACATGCTTCGTTTGGAGTTCGGAAAATTTTGGGGTGAATAGTGTTTGCAAATTTTCTATAAAAGGCCCTTCATTTTCACAAATTGCAACACAACTCAAAATCCTAGTTACAGCCGCCAGTTATCATCAATGGCCCAAAAAAACATTTATCTTCTCCTCCTCTTTTCTTCAAATCCGTGAATCAATATGAGAAACCTTCAACATGAAAGTCGTAGAGCACGTCAAGATCTTCAATATCAACGGTTATGATCGAAAAAAGCTTAACGAATCGACGGCAATTCACTCGCGTTTAGGCCGGCTTTGGGCACGATTTTCTATGAAAATGCGCAGCCGAGCTTCACCTTTCTCGTGGTGGTGGTGGAGTCGATTATGAGCTATAAGTTGGTGGCGTTTGATCGTCATCACGTGGCTCGAAATCGTCGCGAAAATTGAGAGAGGGTGGCGGCTTCATGGATTTGGCGTGCCTTTTTTCACGATGAAGAAGATAAAGGAAAACGCGGCCGTGATCAATTGTTTTGAACGTGCGGCCCAGATCGTTGCAAGGTTAAAAATAATAAAAGAAAATTGTAAATTATTTATTTAAATTCATTCAAACTTTGTAATGCTATAACTTGTTCATACGAGGTCCGTTTTGGACGAAACGAATTGTGTTGGAATCGTATGGACGAGCACTACGCAATGGAGTTGGTTTGGAGTCGTTTGGAGCTAGTGTGAATTTCGGGTAAAATTAAACGCGCGTTTAATTTTATTCGAAATAAAACGCTACAACTAAAATCGGAAACTCAAGGTGAGAACTTCTCACTAAATCGAATTGCGTTTCGATCTAAATTTTAAATAGTTAGATTTAAAATTGCTTGATTGTGTGATTGGATGATAAGTTGTTATCTATTGCGTTGAAATAGACATTATACGCCGTATATTAAGTGGAGGTTATTTATTAAAAACATATACCGCGATATTTCACCTTGAAGTGAAATTGGTATTATTTATGTACTTGGAGTCGATTTCCTACATTATACAGCGGATGAGACCCTATTGCGCCGCATAATAGCGGATAATATTTTTATGAATCCCATATACCGCGATATTCCGTATTGGAACGGAATTGGTATTGTGCTAACGGCTGTGGATGTAGGGAAACAGGTTAGAGGGATCCAATTGGATTCCTCACTAGTATTTATTTGATTTCAGATATTGTGATATTTGTTGATTATCATATGATGATATATGATGTTTGGATGTCGTGATTAATTATTTGGTGCGGTTGCATCACTGGGCCTATTTTAGAGTTTTAAAAGTATGAAAGGAATGGTTTTCAAAGTTCAAAAGGGTTTTAAAGTGATTTTTGGAAAGTATACGTTTTATTAAATTTTTGAATTAATTCATTTCAAATAAATAAACGTTTTTAAATTTTTATGTTATAAAAATTATGATTTTTGAGAAATATAGTTAAAATGAGATTTATTTTTGAAGTATGGAGTTAATGAATTTTATAAAATAGTTTAAATTGAGATTTATGAATTATTATAACGGTTTATATAAAAGATTTATAAAACTGATATTTATAAATTATAATATTGGAATTATAAAACGAGTTTTTATAAGCGTTAAAATGATGTATAAATGGATTTCATAAGTAAATGAAATTTATAGATTTATAAATTGGGAAGTTATAGAATGAATAGATTTTGTAAAATAAAAGATTTATAAGTAATTAACTTATAAATTGGATTTTGGCATTTAAATGGGATATAAATAGAATTTGTTAATAAAGTGATTTTATAAGTTGAAGTCTTTATAAAATATAAATGGGATTTATAAACATTGTTTTATAAATCCGAAACCGAACTATTTTGATAAGTCAATTATTTTAGATTTTTAAAGGAGATATATTCACGATTTTGGACGTTGGATAATCCTTTAAATAGAATGTGTAGAAAAAATGTTGAATTCGGTGAACGAAGAATATTCACGATTTGGGACAGTGAATAATATATTAAAGTATTTTGGGGAAGTGATATTCTAAATAGAATTAAAATGATTTGAAGTTGTTTTAAAATGTATTAAGTGTCAAAACCATAGATTTCAACATTCATTGTTAAAATAGACGTTTTCGAGAAATAAGGAAAAGATGGACTATAACACGGTTGTTATATTAAATGATTTCTGAAAGGAAATGTTTTTGTATAGTATTGGGATTTATATATCTGTCCAAATTTTGAATCCCTATACTAGCGATTTTGGGTTGTCGTAACGATGTTTTACGCAACATTCGTTTTGGCCCAAATAAATGTGTTTAAGAGAATGTTTTCCCTAAAAGAATGAAATATATACTTAATCATGTTTTAAGTATATTAAATACTTTCTAAGTATTGAAAATAAATAGATTTGTGAATTACTTATGGTTAAATAAGTATTTGGAAATGTTTTCCAATATGAATTGAAATGTTTTGGGTTTTTATCTTTTAAAGATAAATTGAAAATGAGTAAGTATTTGGAATTGTAATTCCAATATAGAAATTGAAATGGTTTAGAGAATGTATCTTTTTTTTAAAAGATAAATTGAAGTAAATATCTGGCGAGTTATTAATTTATGGAAGATTAATGAAAAGGGCCTAATGATTGTTATGGTGCTGGATATTTGATTTTGGCCTTGATAGTTAAATAACCGACTATCAATATTTACCTTTAAATGGGTATTTGATGTGATTTGCTTGAATTTGAATGCTACAATTATTCTTAAAATAAGCGCTTGTTATTCGGTTTAGCAGGGAGAGGACATTTGTGTCATAAATCCCATTCCGAATAAGTGATATGTCGAAATGGATAGCATTTGAAGACTGGTGTTAAAGACCGGATATATATGAAAACGGAAGGATTACCGTCGAATGTTTCTGCATTGACTGATCTCCGATATAGAAATTTTATCACCCTTTACGATGGGAAGTCTGGTCGTGATAAGTGAATATCCGTATTGCAAGGGCTTCTTTGGAAGTGCCTTCGGTTCTGTTTGAACCCAGAATCGACTTGTATGGATGTGTGTCTGACGTTACAATTTGAGATGTAAAGATGGTTTCTATCAAATATATTTCTGTGGTGGCGGAGAATTTATTCTCTTAGCTTAACATCCTTCTCTGAGACGTACGAGCTCAGAGGTTATGTAGTTGATGGTTACTAGTGATATCTTCACAAATTGGTAGTGTGGCATACGAAGTGCTGTTGAGCATTTGTTGAGCAAAGCGTGGCTTTTGTATAAAACGTAGCTTTGTGGTAGAGGCTTCGTCGGACCTCACACTCCGAAAATGGTCAAAACAGGAAAGATGCAGCAAGGTTATTAGGGTATAGCGCCCTCTTAGTGTATGTCATTTCCTTCTGGATATAAGTGGTATTATGGTATGGAGCCCTGATACTTAACCTATGTTGTTGCTGCAAACTTATTACTTTGTGGTTGTTGGTGAATCCCGGGATCTAGGTCGGTTGCGACTGGGGGATGGCATATTCGTGTAAGTAGTTACCCAGCTAGGGGTAATCCGGCCTTGTGTTGGAAGAGATCTAACCGTAATGTTAGGTTAGTTCTCGGGGCGTCTTTCCAGAGGCATACCTATGTGGCAATGGGAAGTTCCTTGGCCTGACCATTTGTTGGAAATCCAAACTCCAATATGAAACCCTGTACGGTTTTAGTTGTATAACCTGCCATGGAATGTGGCGGTAACCTGCTATTGAACATGGTAGCTATAGTAGGCATACGGTAATGGTCGTATGTTGGCTAAGATTTATATCATTACTTTCGAAATGTTTTCCTACACTTCTCACTTATAATAATAATATCAAAGAAAATTTACGTATCAAGCATATTTGACTATCATAAGGAGAAATCTCCTCTGATTTTGCATTTGCATTGTGTGTGTGTGTGGGAGCCTTGTGGTAGTCTCATTTTCTAAAAAAAACATTGCGAATAAAATTTAAAAATATTTCTTTGTTTATTTTTAAAGATAAAATGTTTATGTTCTCACACCAGTCCCATGACTGACCTGGAGTTTATTGTTTCCTTCCTAAACTCTAGTTGCCCACAAATTTTAACACGGACAGTCAAGATTCAGGTTATCAGGATATCCTGGAATTCAGGAGCTGCTGTGAAGATCAGGAGCAAGCTGGATGGCATGTCGTATCAACTAGTATATAGTATATCTTTTCCGCTGTTTGTTGTTGTAAACTCTGATAATGTAATGTAATATGGTGTAATGTAATAACTGATATAGTACTTTGTTTTAAAGATATACATTTATCTATTATATGTTGTTCCGCTGCGATATGTGAGATTCTGTCATTGTTTATGTTGTTTTTTTTTCTTTCTCTCTTCTTCTATCTTCTACCTCTTCTTTAACCCTAACGGTATGGTTTTTCGGCCTTCAATTGCTCGGCAATTGATACAGTGGACGTATTGATGTCGGCCTTCATGGACGAAAAATCCCTACCCGTTACAATAGGATAACCTATCGATTGTTTCTGCATCGAGTCACGCCGGTATAGAGATTCCCTAAGTGATGGGAAGTCCAATTGGGATTGTGAATACCCGGATTGCAAGGGCTTCTTTTGAAGTGCCTTCGGTTCTGTTCGAACCTGGAATAGACTTGTATGGTGTAACGACATAGAATTTTATTTAGTTAAAATTTGAATATTTAATTTATTTTAAATATTTATAAGTGAATTTATAAGTCAAATAAATTTTTATTTGAATTATTGGATTTAATTGAATAATTAAATCGATAATTTAATATGTTAAATTATGGAAATAATTGAAAATATAGTTAAATATGATTGAAAATGATTTGTAAAATTTTATTTTATCATATTGAAGTTAGAACGATATTTTATAACTTTTAAAATCGAATTAAAAGTTAATTTGTGAAAATTGAATATTTTAATATTTAAATCGACTAGTGAAAATAGCCAATTTTTGAACAGTCTCAGAATTGAACGAAACCAGTTTCATTGGATCCGTAATAGTTAGTTATTTCCGGATTTCAAATTTCGTGTCAATCGGAGCTATCTTTTGATCGTGGCAGCTCGAAACGCATCGATTTATTTTTAATTTTAAATTTGACGAGTGAAAATAGCCATTTTTCAAAAAGTCTCGGATTTCGACGAAACCAGTTTCATCGGATCCGTAATGTGATATTATTGTAAGGTTTCAAATTTCAAGTCAATTGGATTTACCGTTTGTACGGTACGAATTAAAACGCCTAGAAATCGACTTAAATCGGTTTAATTTAAATTGAGCGTTTACAGCCATAACTCGCACAGATGTCCGAATTAGCTTCCGAAACCTGTTCCATTGTGTCCGGAACGCGGGATAAACCCTAGGTACGTCAGTTTCGGCGCGTAAATCGAAGTTCGGAATTTCCGGATGAATAGTGTCGAACGAAACTCTATAAATAGCACCACTCTCTTCATAATTTGATAAAAAAATAAACTAAACCCTAATTTTATAACCTAGCCGCCTCTACATCTATGCACGGCCAGAAATCACTCTCACTTCTTCATCAATCTCTCTCAATCCGTAAAGAATTACGCGAAGTGTTCAACACGGAAGTCGTAGAGCACGACGAGAGCTTCGATTCCATACGGTGATGATCGGAAATGGTGCAACGGAGAGGGAGCTATGGGGGGGCCGTTCCCTATAGGTCGTGCACGCATTCCTAGGAGGAGGAGGGGGCCGAGCTTGCAATCCTTCAGGCCGAGCATAGCTTAGGTCATGAGCTTCGAGATGAAGGTGGTTTGATCGAATTTCGTTGAGTGATCGCGATGCATAATTTAACCCTAATTTGGCTAATGGGTTCGGCTATGTATGTTGAAGCCTGGAGCATATGCGTGATGTAGAAGATGGAGGGGGGCCGTAGGATGTGAAGATGCACGGCTGTGATGAAGTTAGGTTATAAGTTTTATAAATTATGTTATAAATCTATGTATATAAACACGTGTAACTTCAATAATTCATAACTTTTTCATACGAGGTCGAAAAAATGCAAACTCAGAAGCGTTGGAATCGTATGGACGAGCACTACGCGATGGAGTTGGTTTGGAGTCGTTTGGAGTTAGTGAGAATATTGGGTAAAATTAAACGTCCGTTTAATTTTATTCGAAATAAAAGCTAAAACGGAAATAAAATCAAGGTGAGAACTTCTCACTCAATCGAATCAGTTTCGATTTTATTTTAAATAGTTAGATTTAAAATATTTGAATGCATGTTTGAATGATGATTGTTATCTATTGATTGTTAAAATAGACATTATGCGCCGTTAGTAAGCGGATGTTATTTATTAAAAACATATACCGCGAATATTTCATAAACAGTGAAATTGGTATTATATATAATAGCAATATATATATATATTGGCATATGTATATATTGGAGTTATTGATTTCCCGCATTTATTTGTTTAGCGGATGAGACCCTATTACGCCGTTATTAAGCGGATAATATTTAATAAGAACATATACCGCGATAATTTCGTACTGGAGCGAAATTGGTATTGTGCTAATGTTTTTGGATGCAGGAAAACAGGTTGGAGGGATCCAACTGGATTCCTCAACAGTATTTATTTGATTTTAGATATTTTGATATTTGATTGATTATCATATCGATATATGATATCGTTGTAGTCGTGATTGACTATTTGGTGTGTAGCATCATTGGACCAAATTTGGAATTTTAAAATGATTTTAAAGTGATTTTAGAAAGTATACGTTTTATAAAATAATTTTGGAATTGATCCATTTTAAATAAATAAACGTTATAATTTTTAATGTTATAAAAATTATGATTTTTGAGAAATATAGTTAAAAACTGATTTTTGAGAATATGATGCTAATGATTTTATAAAATAGTTTAATCGGGATATTAGAATTTATTGTGAAAAGTTTAAATATAGGATTTATAAAATTTAATTATTTTATGAATCAAAATGGTGAAATAATAAAGGAATTTGAAGACGTTTTAAGAGAATAATATAAATTGATTAATATTAAGAGATTTATAAATAGATATTTATAAATTGAAATATTGACATTATAAAACAAGTTTTTATAAGTGTTTGAATGAAGTGAAAATGAATTTCATAAATGAATGAAATTTATAAAATTATAAACAGTGAAGTTATAAATGTAATTTTATAAGCAGTAGGTTTATAAAATTTGAAAAGTTAATTGAAGAATGAATTTTTGATTAATTGAATCTTATAAGACATGAGATTTATAATTATGAAGTTCAAAGGAACGATTTTTGCAAACGAATAAATTATAAGTATTTCACTTATAATATGAACTTTTAGTTTATAATTGAGTTATAAACTGGAATAGGTTAATAAAAGAATTTATAAAAAGGAAGCTTTTATAAATAAATAGAAATGGAATTTATAAACGTTGTTTTATAAATTCGCAAACGACTTATTTTGATAAGTAAATTGTTGAAACCTATTAATGGAGTTATATTCACGTTTTTGAATAGTGAATAATTCTTTTAAATAAAATGTATAAAAGGATGGAAGTTGTTAACAAAATATATTCACGTTTTTGAATTGTGAATAATATGTTAAAGGAAATGTTTTGAATGAGATGTTTAAATTGAATTAAAACGATCTAACGATGTTTTAAAATGTGTTGAGATTCGAAACCATAGATTTCAACATTCATTGTTGAAATAGACGTTTTCGAGAAATAAAAGGAAATAGTGGACTATAACACTGTTGTTATAGTAAATGATTTCCGAAAGGAAATGTTTTGAATAGTATTGGGATTTATATATCTATTTTAAATTTGAATCCCTATACTAGTGATTTTGGGTTGTCGTAACGATGTTTTACGCAACATTCGTTTTGGCCCAAATAAATATATTAAGAGAATGATTTCCTTAATAGAATGAAATATATACTTAATTCGATTTAAGTATATGGAATATTTTCTAAGTGTTGAAAATAAATAAAATTTGTGAATTACTTATGAATAAATAAGTATGGAAATGTTTTCCAATATAAAGTGAGTATTTTGAGAATTTATCTTTTTGAAGATAAATTGAAAAGGAATATTGAAATGAATAATTGAAATCGAATATTCATTGATATATTGGAATTATAAATTCATTAAGGAATTTATAAAGGAAGTGGAATTTGTTTAAAAATAAATATTGATTTATTTTTGAAGTATGAAATTATATATCTAGTGAAGATATTTTGGAAAATAAATAATTTGGAAAATTATTTGAGAACTGGTGATGCGTGCATATTAATTGATAGTTCAATAACCGACTATCAATATTTCCCTTTGAATGGGTAATTGATGTGATTTGTTTGAATCTGAATGCCACACTTATTTTTGAATAAGCGCTCACTATTCGGGTTAACCGGGAAAGGACCATGGGGTCGTATAACCCATTCCGAATATGTGATACGTCGTTATAATTGCATTGAAGATCGGTGTTGAAGACCCGGTATTTGCGAGAGCGATAGGATGACCTGTCGATTGTCTCTGCACTGAGTTGTAGCGGTATAGAGACTCCCTAAGTGATGGGAAATCCGATCAGGATTGTGAATATCCGGATTGCAAGGACTTCTTTGTAAGTGCCTTCGGTTTTGTTCGATCCCGGAACAGACTTGTATGGATTGTATGTCTGACATTACAAGTTGAGATATAAAGCCGATTTCTTTCAAATATATTTCTGTTGGTGGCGGAGAATTTATTCTTTAAGCTTAACACCCTTCTCTGAGACGTACGAGCTCAGAGGTTATATAGTTGAAGTTATCAGCGATATATTCCCAATTTGGTAATGTGATATGCTGAGTGTTGCTGTAAATGATCATTGTGTTGATTATTGTGATAGGATCGTTTATTTGATCGTCTATCTTAGTGATCATTGTGTTGATCATTTGTTGACCCAAAGCATGGCTTTTGTATAAAGTATGTTTTTGTGGACGTGACTTCGTCGAACCTCACACCCCGGAAATGGTCAAAACAGGAAAGATGCGGCAAGGTTATGAGGGGTAGCACCCTTTAGGGTATGTACATTTCCTTCTGGATAGAGGTGGTATCATGGTATGGAGCCCAGATATTTAACCTATGTGGTTACTACGAATTTATTACTTTGTGGTTGTTGGTTTTCGGGATCCCGTGAGAAAGGTCGTTTACGATCGGGGAATGGCGTGCTCGTGTCAGTAGTTACCCAGTTAGGGGTAACCCGGCCTTGTGTTGGCAGAGTTCCGGTTTGGTTCTCGGGGATGTCTTTCCAGAGGCATTCTCATGTGGCAATGGGAAGTTCCTTGGCCTGACCATTTGTTGGAAATCCAATTCCCAATACGAAACTTGTACGGTATTAGTTGTAGAACC
This sequence comes from Allium cepa, assembly GCA_030765085.1. Lineage (NCBI taxonomy): Eukaryota > Viridiplantae > Streptophyta > Magnoliopsida > Asparagales > Amaryllidaceae > Allium > Allium cepa. The sequence goes on from CM060931.1 coordinate 63,872,856, forward strand.
TGCCATTCACTTATGGTGGTCACCACTGTTTGGATGGTAGCTATAGTAGGCATAGTTCGAAATGTCTATGTTGGCTAAGATTTATATTCTACTTTCGAAATGAATTTTTCCCCTACACTATGCACTAGTAATAATATCAAATGTCTTTTTAAATGCGTATCAAGCATCTTTGACTATCATAAGGGGAAATCTCCTCCGATTCTGCGTTTGCATGTGTGTGTGTGCGGGAGGCCTTATGGTAGTCTCATTTTTAAAAGCATTGCGAATTGAATTTAAAAATATTCCTCTATTTTGATTTTAAAGATAAATAAACTATTTTGAGTTCTCACACCAGTCACATGACTGACTTGGAGTTTATTGTTTTCCTTCCTAAACTCTGGGTGCCCACCAATTTCCACACGGGCAGTCAAGAGTTAGGTTTATCAGGATATTCTGGATATTCAGGAATTGCTGGAAGCAAGTTGGATGGCATGGTGTATTACTAGTTTATATAGTATTTCTTTTTCCGCTGCACTGTTTGTTGTTGTTGTTGTACACTCTGATGATATGATGTAATGTAATGTATAAAATGTAATAACTGATATAGTTCTTTGTTTAAAGATTATTCATTTATTATTATATGTTGTTCCGCTGCGAATTGTGAGATTCTGATGTTGTTCTGTTGTTTTCTGTTCCGTTCTATTTTCTCTATTTTCTTTCTGTCCTCTATATTTTCTTTTTCCTCTATTCTCTTTTTCTTCTATTTTAAAATGTTCTATTTTCTTTATGTTCTATTTTCCATCCTCTCTATTTTCTAATCTTCCTTCTTTCCTATCTTTTCTTTCCTTCTCTTTTCTTCTCTTCTTTTTCTTAAACCCATAACTATTCGGTTTTTCGGCAACGAAAAATCGCGTATGTTACATTTGGTATCAGAGCTTATGGTTAAGCGACAACCATGGTTCTGTTGGGTATAATTCATTAGAGATAGAGTCAGTAGTACTCTAGAATGAGTTTGAGTGTAATAATAGCTATGAGAGCGTATTTGTTAGTGAATATAAAATTGTTTTATATTGTGATGATTGGTTTGTTGAGTGGTATATAGATTCTGGTTAATACGAGTAATTAACGTTGTTGATAAGGATCTCTAAACACTTGAATAGAACAATTCGACATAATATCGTTTTGAATTGGGTAAATGAAATAATTTTACCTTGATTATATTTGGTATATAAAGAAATAATTTTTCAAAATTATTAAAGGTTATATAAGTTGATTGTTTAGTTGTTTGAATAATCTAAATAAAAGAATAATTGTATAAGTAAAAAGAATTATAAGAACTGAATTATAATTAAAGAGATTTACAATTGTGAAATAAACTTATATATATAAGAAGTGAAACTATATGAATATAACTTAAGTGATATGGAATGAAGTTGATATTAGTATCAAACTAAATTAATAAAGTTAAGTGATAAATGTGAACTTAAGTTATGTGAATGAAATTCAACTTTAGTAATTGAATTGAGTTAATGGATTAAATGTTAATCAATTGAATGTAAATTAAGTTGATATGAAATAATGAATGTAAGTGTTAAATTCATTAAAATCTAATGTTATTGGAAGTTGAATAAAAAAATCAATTAATTAAACCAATTGTAAGCAAAGGAATTTGGTTGTATTTAATATACATTGATTGTTATATGATTGTTGATTGATTGTATATAATTCATTAAGTGTTAATGAAACTGAAAGCTATGTAATTGAATTCAAATTAGAAGAAATAAATTTGAATAGAATTGAATGTGAATTGGATTTAATTAGTGAATGCAAACTAATTAAAATTGAAAATGAATGTTAGTAAATCCAATGTTAATGAATCAAATGTGATTAAATTGAAAACCCAATTCATTGAATATTAATAAGAATATAAATGAATATTATTGGTTATGGATGTTAGTTGGTTGATGTTTGCATTTGTTGCTTTAGTTGCATTTGCTATGTTGACATATATAGTTATTATGTTATTACATGTTGTATATTGATACTATTTCCATATATGCATGATTCTCATGTTGTTTGTTGAGTGTTTAGTAGGTGCGGATCGCGTTTGCTTCCCATTTGGAGCTCGCTTTTACGCTATATTAGCTGTATATGCTTGCTAATAAAATATAAGGTACATATCTCGGATTAAATACCGTACTTTTACACTTTTTTCCCTTCGGGATGCCTCATTACTTGATGAGATGTATATTTGTGATATATATACTGTCATTTTTTTTTTCGGATCGAGCCGCGCAAAGGAGACTATGGCGAATTTTTCCGAAAATTTAAGGCGTTAGAAAAAATTTGAGAAAATTTGGAAAATTTTGAAAACTTTAATTTTGATTTTGGAATTGAAAGTTAAACAATAGTAGTTGTTTTGAAAAAGATAACTAAGTATGATTTGAAAACTTAGTAAAGTTATTGTAAGAAGTTTAATTATGAATTTTGGAAAGTTAACAAATTCTGTACTTTTCTTACTTGTAATTTCGAGGACGAAATTCTTTTAAGTGGGGAAGATTGTAACGACCCAGAATTTTATTTAATTAAAATTTGAATATTTAATTTATTTTAAATATTTATAAGTGAATTTATAAGTCAAATAAATTTTTATTTGAATTATTGGATTTAATTGAATAATTAAATCGATAATTTAATATGTTAAATTATGGAAATAATTGAAAATATAGTTAAATATGATTGAAAATGATTTGTAAAATTTTATTTTATCATATTGAAGTTAGAACGATATTTTAGAACTTTTAAAATCGAATTAAAAGTTAATTTGTGAAAATTGAATATTTTAATATTTAAATCGACTAGTGAAAATAGCCAATTTTTGAACAGTCTCAGAATTGAACGAAACCAATTTCATTGGATCCGTAATAGTTAGTTATTTCCGGATTTCAAATTTCGTGTCAATCGGAGCTATCGTTTGATCGTGGCAGCTCGAAACGCATCGATTTATTTTTTATTTTAAATTTGACGAGTGAAAATAGCCATTTTTCAAAAAGTCTTGGATTTCGACGAAACCAGTTTCATCGGATCCGTAATGTGATATTATTGTAAGGTTTCAAATTTTAAGTCAATTGGATTTACCGTTTGTCCGGTACGAATTAAAACGCCTAGAAATCGACTTAAATCGGTTTAATTTAAATTGAGCGTTTACAGCCATAACTCGCACAGATGTCCGAATTAGCTTCCGAAACCTGTTCCATTATGTCCGAAACGCGGGATAAACCCTAGGTACGTCAGTTTCGGCACGTAAATCGGAGTTCGGAATTTCCGGATGAATAGTGTCGAACGAAACTCTATAAATAGCACCACTCTCTTCATAATTTGATAAAAAAATAAACTAAACCCTAATTTTATAACCTAGCCGCCTCCACATCTATGCACGGCCAGAAATCACTCTCACTTCTTCATCAATCTCTCTCAATCCGTAAAGAATTACGCGAAGTGTTCAACACGGAAGTCGTAGAGCACGACGAGAGCTTCGATTCCATACGGTGATGATCGGAAATGGTGCAACGGAGAGGGAGCTATGGGGGGGCCGTTCCCTACAGGTCGCGCACGCATTCCTAGGAGGAGGAGGGGGCCGAGCTTGCTATCCTTCAGGCCGAGCATAGCTTAGGTCATGAGCTTCGAGATGAAGGTGGTTTGATCGAATTTCGTTGAGTAATCGCGATGCATAATTTAACCATAATTTGGCTAATGGGTTCGGCTATGTATGTTGAAGCCTGGAGCATATGCGTGATGTAGAAGATGGAGGGGGGCCGTAGGATGTGAAGCTGCACGGCTGTGATGAAGTTAGGTTATAAGTTTTATAAATTATGTTATAAATCTATGTATATAAACACGTGTAACTTCAATAATTCATAACTTTTTCATACGAGGTCGAAAAAATGCAAACTCAGAAGCGTTGGAATCGTATGGACGAGCACTACGCGATGGAGTTGGTTTGGAGTCGTTTGGAGTTAGTGAGAATTTTGGGTAAAATTAAACGTCCGTTTAATTTTATTCGAAATAAAAGCTAAAACGGAAATAAAATCAAGGTGAGAACTTCTCACTCAATCGAATCAGTTTCGATTTTATTTTAAATAGTTAGATTTAAAATATTTGAATGCATGTTTGAATGATGATTGTTATCTATTGATTGTTAAAATAGACATTATGCGCCGTTAGTAAGCGGATGTTATTTATTAAAAACATATACCGCGAATATTTGATAAACAGTGAAATTGGTATTATATATAATAGCAATATATATATATTGGCATATGTATATATTGGAGTTATTGATTTCCCGCATTTATTTGTTTAGCGGATGAGACCCTATTACGCCGTTATTAAGCGGATAATATTTAATAAGAACATATACCGCGATAATTTCGTACTGGAGCGAAATTGGTATTGTGCTAATGTTTTTGGATGCAGGAAAACAGGTTGGAGGGATCCAACTGGATTCCTCAACAGTATTTATTTGATTTCAGATATTTTGATATTTGATTGATTATCATATCGATATATGATATCGCTGTAGTCGTGATTGACTATTTGGTGTGTAGCATCATTGGACCAAATTTGGAATTTTAAAATGATTTTAAAGTGATTTTAGAAAGTATACGTTTTATAAAATAATTTTGGAATTGATCCATTTTAAATAAATAAACGTTATAATTTTTAATGTTATAAAAATTATGATTTTTGAGAAATATAGTTAAAAACTGATTTTTGAGAATATGATGCTAATGATTTTATAAAATAGTTTAATCGGGATTTTAGAATTTATTGTGAAAAGTTTAAATATAGGATTTATAAAATTTAATTATTTTATGAATCAAAATGGTGAAATAATAAAGGAATTTGAAGACGTTTTAAGAGTAGAATATAAATTGATTAATATTAAGAGATTTATAAATAGATATTTATAAATTGAAATACTGACATTATAAAACAAGTTTTTATAAGTGTTTGAATGAAGTGAAAATGAATTTCATAAATGAATGAAATTTATAAAATTATAAACAGTGAAGTTATAAATGTAATTTTATAAGCAGTAGGTTTATAAAATTTGAAAAGTTAATTGAAGAATGAATTTTTGATTAATTGAATCTTATAAGACATGAGATTTATAATTATGAAGTTCAAAGGAACGATTTTTGCAAACGAATAAATTATAAGTATTTCACTTATAATATGAACTTTTAGTTTATAATTGAGTTATAAACTGGAATAGGTTAATAAAAGAATTTATAAAAAGGAAGCTTTTATAAATAAATAGAAATGGAATTTATAAACGTTGTTTTATAAATTCGCAAACGACTTATTTTGATAAGTAAATTGTTGAAACATATTAATGGAGTTATATTCACGTTTTTGAATAGTGAATAATTCTTTTAAATAAAATGTATAAAAGGATGGAAGTTGTTAACAAAATATATTCACGTTTTTGAATTGTGAATAATATGTTAAAGGAAATGTTTTGAATGAGATGTTTAAATTGAATTAAAACGATCTAACGATGTTTTAAAATGTGTTGAGATTCGAAACCATAGATTTCAACATTCATTGTTGAAATAGACGTTTTCGAGAAATAAAAGGAAATAGTGGACTATAACACTGTTGTTATAGTAAATGATTTCCGAAAGGAAATGTTTTGAATAGTATTGGGATTTATATATCTATTTTAAATTCGAATCCCTATACTAGTGATTTTGGGTTGTCGTAACGATGTTTTACGCAACATTCGTTTTGGCCCAAATAAATATATTAAGAGAATGATTTCCTTAATAGAATGAAATATATACTTAATTCGATTTAAGTATATGGAATATTTTCTAAGTGTTGAAAATAAATAAAATTTGTGAATTACTTATGAATAAATAAGTATGGAAATGTTTTCCAATATAAAGTGAGTATTTTGAGAATTTATCTTTTTGAAGATAAATTGAAAAGGAATATTGAAATGAATAATTGAAATCGAATATTCATTGATATCTTGGAATTATAAATTCATTAAGGAATTTATAAAGGAAGTGGAATTTGTTTAAAAATAAATATTGATTTATTTTTGAAGTATGAAATTATATATCTAGTGAAGATATTTTGGAAAATAAATAATTTGGAAAATTATTTGAGAACTGGTGATGCGTGCATATCAATTGATAGTTCAATAACCGACTATCAATATTTCCCTTTGAATGGGTAATTGATGTGATTTGTTTGAATCTGAATGCCACACTTATTTTTGAATAAGCGCTCACTATTCGGGTTAACCGGGAAAGGACCATGGGGTCGTATAACCCATTCCGAATATGTGATACGTCGTTATAATTGCATTGAAGATCGGTGTTGAAGACCCGGTATTTGCGAGAGCGATAGGATGACCTGTCGATTGTCTCTGCACTGAGTTGCAGCGGTATAGAGACTCCCTAAGTGATGGGAAATCCGATCAGGATTGTGAATATCCGGATTGCAAGGACTTCTTTGTAAGTGCCTTCGGTTTTGTTCGATCCCGGAACAGACTTGTATGGATTGTATGTCTGACATTACAAGTTGAGATATAAAGCCGATTTCTTTCAAATATATTTCTGTTGGTGGCGGAGAATTTATTCTTTAAGCTTAACACCCTTCTCTGAGACGTACGAGCTCAGAGGTTATATAGTTGAAGTTATCAGCGATATATTCCCAATTTGGTAATGTGATATGCTGAGTGTTGCTGTAAATGATCATTGTGTTGATTATTGTGATAGGATCGTTTATTTGATCGTCTATCTTAGTGATCATTGTGTTGATCATTTGTTGACCCAAAGCATGGCTTTTGTATAAAGTATGTTTTTGTGGACGTGACTTCGTCGAACCTCACACCCCGGAAATGGTCAAAACAGGAAAGATGCGGCAAGGTTATGAGGGGTAGCACCCTTTAGGGTATGTACATTTCCTTCTGGATAGAGGTGGTATCATGGTATGGAGCCCAGATATTTAACCTATGTGGTTACTACGAATTTATTACTTTGTGGTTGTTGGTTTTCGGGATCCCGTGAGAAAGGTCGTTTACGATCGGGGAATGGCGTGCTCGTGTCAGTAGTTACCCAGTTAGGGGTAACCCGGCCTTGTGTTGGCAGAGTTCCGGTTTGGTTCTCGGGGATGTCTTTCCAGAGGCATTCTCATGTGGCAATGGGAAGTTCCTTGGCCTGACCATTTGTTGGAAATCCAATTCCCAATACGAAACTTGTACGGTATTAGTTGTAGAACCTGCCATTCACTTATGGTGGTCACCACTGTTTGGATGGTAGCTATAGTAGGCATAGTTCGAAATGTCTATGTTGGCTAAGATTTATATTCTACTTTCGAAATGAATTTTTCCCCTACACTATGCACTAGTAATAATATCAAATGTCTTTTTAAATGCGTATCAAGCATCTTTGACTATCATAAGGGGAAATCTCCTCCGATTCTGCGTTTGCATGTGTGTGTGTGCGGGAGGCCTTATGGTAGTCTCATTTTTAAAAGCATTGCGAATTGAATTTAAAAATATTCCTCTATTTTGATTTTAAAGATAAATAAACTGTTTTGAGTTCTCACACCAGTCACATGACTGACTTGGAGTTTATTGTTTTCCTTCCTAAACTCTGGGTGCCCACCAATTTCCACACGGGTAGTCAAGAGTTAGGTTTATCAGGATATTCTGGATATTCAGGAATTGCTGGAAGCAAGTTGGATGGCATGGCGTATTACTAGTTTATATAGTATTTCTTTTTCCGCTGCACTGTTTGTTGTTGTTGTTGTACACTCTGATGATATGATGTAATGTAATGTATAAAATGTAATAACTGATATAGTTCTTTGTTTAAAGATTATTCATTTATTATTATATGTTGTTCCGCTGCGAATTGTGAGATTCTGATGTTGTTCTGTTGTTTTCTGTTCCGTTCTATTTTCTCTATTTTCTTTCTGTCCTCTATATTTTCTTTTTCCTCTATTCTCTTTTTCTTCTATTTTAAAATGTTCTATTTTCTTTATGTTCTATTTTCCATCCTCTCTATTTTCTAATCTTCCTTATTTCCTATCTTTTCTTTCCTTCTCTTTTCTTCTCTTCTTTTTCTTAAACCCATAACTATTCGGTTTTTCGGCAACGAAAAATCGCGTACGTTACATATGGTTACGTGTATGACATTACATTTTGAGATATAAAGCAGATTTCTTTCAAATACGTCTCTGTTGGTGACGGAGAATTTATTCTCTTAGCTTAACACCCTTCTCTGAGACGTACGAGCTCAGAGGTTTTGTAGTTGAAGGTTATTAGCAATATACTCCCAATTTGGTAATGTGGCATGCTGAGTGTTGCCGTGTGATGATTTTAATTGATCAAAGCGTGGCATTGTGAAAAAGCGTAGCTTTGTTGACGAGGCTTCGTCAGACCTCACACCCCGGAAATGGTCAAAACAAGAATATGCGGCAAGGTTATGAGGGTCGCGCCCTTTAGGGTATGTCATTTCCTTCTGGAAAAGGTGGTGTCAGGTATGGAGCCCTGATGCTTAACCTATGTGGTTGCTCCAATCTCATTTTCTATGTGGTTGTTGCTTTGTGATCGAGGGCCCTCGAATAAAGGTCCCAAAGGACCGGGGGGTGGCATATTCGTGTAGTAGTTACCTAGTTACAAAGGTAACCCGGCCTTGTGTTGGCAGAGAGCTGGTTAAGTTCTCGGGACGTCCCGCCAGAGGCGTACCCATGTGGCAGTAGGAAGTTCCTTAGCCTGACCATTTGTTGGAAATCCAAAGAAACAATACGAGCCCTTTACGATTGCAACTGTACAACCTGCCTCCTCAAGAGGTAGCTATAGTAGGCATAATATAATGGTACCTATGCTGGCTAAGATTTATATTATACTTTCGAAATGTTTTCATCACTATGCACTAATAATAATATCAAAAATGATTTGTTTTGCATAGTAAGCATCTTTCACTATCATAAGGAGAAATCTCCTCCAGTTCTGCGTTTGCATCGTGTGTGTGCAGGGAGGTCTTATGGTAGTTTCATTTTCCAAAAGCATTGCGGATATTTTTCACTTCCCTTGTTGTTATTGTTTTAAAAGATAAATAAACTGTTTTTGTTATCATACCAGTCCCATGACTGATCCGAAGTTTATTGTTCCCTTCCTAAACTCTGGGTGCCCACTATTTTCCAAACGGGCAGTCTAGAGTTGGGCTTCTTTTCAGATATTCAGTTTTAGTGGATTATCTGGAGCTATTTCAGTCGATGGAGTTCACACCAGTCTTGCTCATCTAGGTGTAACCTGATGGTGGTCCGAGCTTGATTTTGGAGCCATTTGGAGTTATCTCTACTGTTATTTCCGCTGTAGCAGTATTATTTATCTCTGATATTCTTCGGTCATATTGAGATCATTTTTATATATCATATTCTGGATATTGTATATCAATGAATTATTCTTTTTCTTCCGCTGTGTTGTTTACTTAATTGAGTTATAAGCTCCAGCGACTTGGATTTGAACGGTCGAATCTGCGGCATTCGAGTACGATGTAAAGTATGGATGTCGATTTTCGAACGCGAAAAATCCGTATCGTCACAACTCGAGTTACAAATCAAATTCGAATTGAATCGTTAGTGAAGTAAATATAATTGAAAATGTTGCCAAATAAAAAAATTGGATTAAAGTAGGGACGGTTTTAGTTGTAGATAAAACCTAGATGAGTAGGAATAAATTGAAAATGGCCTTGTAATCAATTAAATGAATTGAATTTGAAAATTTAAAATTTATAATAACTAATCAAATAAATTTGTGGATTGCAATGAGATTTGATTGAAATAGAATCAAGTTAAATTGAAAAGGAAAATTTATTTGCAAAATGAAAATGAGCTTACGTATGAAATTTGAATAATTTGAAGTAAATTAATTTAAGTTTAAAAATTAGTGGAAGCTTGCTTCGAGTAAGGGTAAAAGAAAATTAAATAAAAGCTTGGATAAATTTAAATTGGGGGAATGGTTATCAATATATAAGCATGGAATGGTTCAAGCTTAATAACGGTCTCAAATGAAATGAAGGCAAATATGGAATGAAACGTAAATGAAATGATCGTGAATAAAATTAAAAAGGGATAAAGTTGAAATAGAATGTGTCGAGCTAAATAAAATGGTTGTGAATGAATTAAAATAAAAGGAATTAAATAATAAATTGAGTTGGAATCAATTTAAAATGATTATAAGCTTAGGTAATTGTTATTCGCATGAATAACATCAAATTTGCACAGAAAATGAGTCATTTTATCATAAACGAAAGTAAATGTATTACAGAGGTGGATAGAATTGATTTTTAAATCAATTGGAATAATATGGGTTTGTTAAAAATTAAAAATGAATTGAATGTAAGCAAGTGGGTTGTAAACCATTCAAATTGAATGAAAATGGTATATGAATTAATTGAAAATAGTTGAATTAGTATTAAAACTATATAAATTGCTTACGGAAAGTGTTTAGTGTGCATTGCTTTTAGAATTCATGTGTTTAACTATTGCAAATAAGTGAAATGTTGTTAAACTTCATATATATGACACTTACATGTTTTAGTTGAGTAAGTACTGGTTCAGGGAAGTCGCTGGGCTAGATTTGATTGCGCAAAATGCTAATTAAATAAGCCGCTTGCTTAAAAATGCTAAATAAAGGTACGCCTACGCGATAAAAATAGGAAATATGAATTGTTTTTGTTTTTCCGATCGAGTGGGTCGATGTATATATATTTATATCTTTTTTCAAATTGCAAAAGCTTCTTCGTACGAAAGAGACTGCCAAAAAATTTCGAAAATTTTGGGAGCTAGAAAAGTTTTAGGGAAAATTTTTGTTAGCGACAAAACAATTTCAAATTGGAAATTGAAATAAATTAGTGGATGAAACTAATTTAAAATAATGATATAAATCAGTTATAAATGGAAGATGAAATTTTATATTCAGAGTTAAAGATAAATTAAATTCATATGAAAATGGGAAAACTAAATTGAATAGAAGTAGATATGAAAACTTCTGTAAGAAAATGTATAAAATGATTTCAAAAGCTATGATTGGATATTATTGCTAAGTAGGATATGAAGGTATTATAAAGGGAAAGGAAAATTGGTTTTGATTTCAGAAGGTAAATTTGAATCGTTCGACAAAAAGGTACGTGTTTAAATTTTAGTATGAAATTTGATTGGGTTTTTGATCTAGCCACTTGGCTTTTTGTTTTTTTTTTGGAATTTGAGAGCCCGTAGAGGCATTTTGTAGTTGTGTAGATCTAGCCACGCAAAGGAAACGCTGGCGAAATTTTTCGGAAATTTAGGGAGTTAGAAAATCTTTGTGAAAGTTTTGATAGATTAAATTTAAATTTAAATTTAAATTTGAATGGTTGAATAAGTAAAGTTATTTGGAAACTATGGAAGGTTTGGAAAGTTGGTTGAAGTAAAAGTGAATCTTTAATAAAGATATGTTATGAAAAGTTGATAAAACCGTTTGGTTTTGGAAAATAGTAATGGACATTGGATCAATCTTTTTAACTAGCAATTTTGGGGACGAAATTCATTTTAGGGGGGGAGGAATGGAACGATCTGGATTTTTCATCGTTGTGTTTGGAATATTTAAATGGGTTTAAATATTTAATTTGGATTATTAATTGATTTTGGATATGAAAAGTTTGGTTTTTATTCAATAAAATAGATTCAGAATTTAATATAGCAGTTTGTTGAATGATATAACTATTTAATTTAATAATTGGGAATAGGGTAAAATATAAAGTGTGGAGTTTCGAGTTTGTTAAAAATATTTTAAAGGCTTGTAAAATTTATATTGATAGCACTGAAGATAGTAAAAGCATTTAACTCGAATTTGGAAGCGTTTTGTTATGTTTTGAAGATATATCGTTTAAATTGAATTTAAAAATAGCCTTCTGAGGCACAGTCTCGGATTTCGGCGAAACCAATTCCATTAGATCCGTAATATTATACTATTATCGGATTTCAATTTTCGTAGTGTTTGGAGTTGTTGTGTGAGCATACGAAATATAAACACGCTTACATCTATATCGAAAATTCAATATAATAACTGGTCCAAAAAGCTATCTTCTCCATATGATCGAATTAGGACTCAAAACTTTTCCCATTGCGTTCCGAATATGGATTTAACATTATAAACGCCTGGCGGCATGCCTCGATAGGATTTTTTAATTTTAGGTTGCTTTTGAATTTGAATTTAATTTAAAATATTTATATCCTGGTCATCCTCAGCTGAATTATTTCACATCGTAACTTTTTCTTGTCATTTCGAAATCACTGTTGCAAGCTGGGTCAAGCACATTTCCATCTTTGCGTGTTTTCCCTTTTTCTTCTATAAGAATGTGAATGATTTTAAGAATTGGGAACGAGATCAAAGAATATAATAAAAATAAATGGCTGTCTTTCCCTGAATCCTCCTTTCCTTCAACGCGATTCACCAAAGCCAGAATCTTGGTCGAGAGTCTCGAGAGCTCCCTCCTTCTCTTATCTCTAATCGAATTTTTTTCCTTTTTTCTTCCTTCTATTCGAAGTCGAATTCGATCCTCAAAAGAAATGATCGAGCAATCCCTTTTCCTCCTCCAGCGATTCGAAATTCCATCTCAAATCTAATTTCCAAATTTTAAATCAATTCGAAATCGTAGTTGCGAGCTCGAGATTTGTGTTACGAGAGGCTAGGGCATCGCATGTTTCCTTCAGTAATCGAATCACCTAAGGGGTTCGAACGAACCGTTCATTGTTGATTCTGAGGCAGGTGCGTGAGCAACTAAAATCGCAGCAACGTGGGGGAAGCCGATGGGGGCTCGCGACCTGGAAGGTGAAGAGATTCGGCGATGATGGAATGGTTGCTGTGATATGGGTAATGGTTTGGAAGGCAGTCGAGCATGCAAGGGAATTTGGCTGTAAGGTATTTACAGTTTCATTTATTTTAATCTAATAAATAAATATATATGATATAAGACTTTATATAACTTAGATTTTTAGAAAATCTATATAGAATATTTTTATAAGTATATATGAAGTTTCGAAAATAAAATGAATATGTACACATTTTACACCTACTAGTTTATTCTAAAAAAATAAAAAAATGTACTAGGATGATTAACCAGTTTAATTAACTTGTTTGATTACTTTAGTCACTAAAAATATTTTATTTAAAGAAAATTTGTTTAAAATAAATTATTGGTTTAAACCCAAATAATTAGCTAAATTAAATGAATAAATAGTAATTAGTTGATTGACTAATTCAAATATTAATGAACCGTACAAATATTTATACAAGGTCATAAACTGAAAAGAAGCGAGCCGGTTTGGAAGTGGGTTGCAAAACAGGAATCAAAGGTGAGTTAATCTCACTCATCTGGGTTGTTTAGATTTAAATAGTTAAACTTAAATAATTAATTGAATGATTGAATTGTTTTGATGTGCAATATTATATATAGTAGTATATAATATATCTTGGAATGATTGATTTCCTCCATTATATAGCAGATGAGACCCTATGCGCCGCATAATAGCGGATGATTTTATATTTACCATATACCGCGACATTCCACCTCGAAGTGGAATTGGTATTTTATATTGTGCTAACATTTGTGGATGTAGAGAAACAGGTTGGAGGGATCCAACTGGATTCCTCAAAATTATTTATTTTGTTTAATATTCTCTGTTATGCATATTCGATATTCTGTGATGAATATTATTGATAATTGGAATATTGAATGCTATGGTTTACTTGAATATATCTCGGTACACTGAGTTATCAAAATATATAGAATTGGATTTTTGAAAATAAAAGGAAGAGAATTTGTAAGTGAAATAATTATAGAGAATATAAGTAAATTAAGAATGAACTGGATAAGATTAATAGTGGTTTTAAAATTCTTATAAATAAATTCCGTATATGGAAGGGGATTTTTAATAAACAGGAAGATAGTGAATTTTAAACTTCAGTGTTATTATTTAAAAGAATAAAGCATTTATTTTAAATTCAATATTTTAATTATTGAAAAGAATAAAGAAGAAATTTGGAAAATTTGAAATTGGTATGTTTCAGTTAAATGATTTAAAATCAAAATGAAATAAATAAATAAATAAATAAGTCTATAATTAATGAATTTTGAAATGAATTGAGTAAGTAAAGAAATTTATTTCAAAATGAGTAAATTGGAAATCAATTTGAAATTTATTTAAGTGGTTGAAGTTGGAACTTTAAAAGAGAAGTGGGACTTTGGAATTTATAAACTAGGTTCATAAAAGTAAAGTAATATATCAATGGATATTTAGAGAAATAAATCCACGATTGAAAGTTATTAAAGGAATGAGAAATTTTGTTTAAAAATAAATAGTTATTTGTTTTTAAAAGGATGTGAAGAGAAGCATATTCCCCGAATAGCCAAGTACGTTTCAAAGTAAATTTTCAAAAGTTTTAATGTCGTTTTAAAAAGTATGTTTTAGAAAATTTATTATTTCTAAATGTTTAAATTCTGAAGTAAGTATTTTTCAAATCGATTATAGTAGTAGTTATTTCATGGTGACTTGATATTTTGTTTTGAAAGAGAAAATCTAGTTTATATTTTATAAAGTAGCCTCATTTTAAAAATTCCTATAGTATATATTTTTTTAGTAAAGTGTTAAAGTAATTTTTAATTTAAATGTTTTAAAGGATAATTTATAATGAAGTGTTTTAAATTAATTTAAAAATCTAAAGTTTTATGCTTGGTTATTTTCAATGGAAACAAATATTTGGAGATTTAATTCATGAGAAAGGTGTGTCGAAAACTATTTTCAAAAGGGTTGAAAATGGAAATATATCTTGCGAAGATATTTTGAGGTTAATAAATAATTTGGTGAAATTATTTATGGTTGATGGTTGTTTGTGAATGTTAATTGATAGTTAAATAACCGAATATCAATATTGGACAATGCGTTGATCGTTTTGAAGAGACTGGGATCGGGATTAATTTCTCGATAATCACTTCGATCCGGTTTTTACGTTTTCGTGGGAAAAACGAGTTCGGAGTTGAAGATGGTGCAACGAAGTGTAAGGTCTAATCGCTACTAATCCTGAGGATAATTCCAAAATGGATGTCGTAGGAGTAGTGCCTTCGGTTCTGTTCGAACCCGGGACGGACTTGTATGGATGAATGCTTTCGG
Organism: Allium cepa; assembly: GCA_030765085.1. Taxonomy (NCBI): domain Eukaryota; kingdom Viridiplantae; phylum Streptophyta; class Magnoliopsida; order Asparagales; family Amaryllidaceae; genus Allium; species Allium cepa. Next base: position 63,888,069 of record CM060931.1, read on the forward strand.
AACATCGTCAGGTGGACGATGGGCATTTTAAGTGAAACGTTCTAAAAGGAAACGCTTAGCCTCAAGCTTCATCAACCGGGAATGAATGAAAATCAGGGGTTATGCAACAAGGCTAGGTGGGTAGCACCCATTCCAGGGTGAGGTCACCCTTGTCTAGATGTCCCTTTTATTCGGCTTAGTGGTACGGCTGCTGATCACAACCGTGGGGTGATCTTACTTGAGATTATCCAGTAAGGGGTAGTCTCGGTATTGTATTGCAGGGGGTCGGGAGTGATCCTTGGTATGCTGATCTAGACCAGGTACCGTGATAGATGGTACCCCAGTGCCTAGTCATTAGTCGGAAATCCGTTCTACCTACATGCCTTCACGATTTTTGTTTGTATAACCCACTTTGTGGCTAGTAGCTGGAATTCAATAGGTGTAACAATTTCGGCTATTTTAATAAGTATTTGTAAATAGACCCTATTATAATATCAGAGGATTTTAATAAAAAGTGTTTTAGCTATCGTAAGGTAAAAACCCAACATATTAATGTGTGGCATGGTCTTACGAGATGCTTTTGATTTTCAAAGAATTTTGAAACTTTAATAATCAAATTGAGTGTGATTTTCTCATGCTGGTGTTCCGGACTGACTCGGGTGTTATTTAACTATAATGCTCGGGTCTGACCGAGTATTATAAAATACACGAAAGAAGGCTGTGAAGCTCAGGAGATGAGCTGGATGGCGTGACGTACTTCCGTACTTGTTTTAAATTTTCCGCTATGTTGATTTGTTGTGTATTCAGTGGTGTGTATTGTGTGTTATGATGTACTCTGATAATGTGTGTATAAACAGATACAGTATTTGTTTTGTTTAAAGATCTATTATTATATATTATATTTTATTCCGCTGCGATGGTTAGATTCTGATGTTGTTTTTCTACTTTCTTCTTCTACCTCTTCTTCTTTAACCCAAATGGTTCGTATTTCCGTTCAACTTGAGTTGATTGATGTAGAATAGTGTTGACTCAAGGGGTACGGATTTGCGGGTCGTTAATACAATAATATCAAAATAATAGCAGAAAGTTGCGAATAATGCTTTAATATAGCTTTAGAGCTACCTATAGCTCAAAGCGATTTAGGTTGACCATTTATTAATATTGGAGACCCATATCAGCATATGATTCATTTATCACTAAACTATGAAAATGTAATCATATTAATGGCCACTGATATCAGTATGCAAAAGGAGTAATCATCTACTTGAACGGACGTAGTCATCCACTTAAACCTTATAGACTAAAAGGTGGGTGATCAAATTATCACACTACACTAAAATGTAGCATTATCGTCGATTCAAATTAAACGAAAAAGGAAATAAGAAAAATATCGTCACCTTGATTGTTTAGAAATTAGTTCCAGATCGCAATTCCAAACTTAAAAAGAAAGATATATGTACCTTTACTATCTTAGATAAGGGAGGCGGCCAAAGCATTCTGTTCAACGATGAAGATTAAGGTTTTTAATTTTGGTGAAGGTAATGGATTGGTGATGTTGGAGGATTTCTCAGGTGATTAATTAGCTCGACAATGGAATATTTCGATGACGATGATGATGCTTTTTAATCTTGTTAGGGTTTCTCCATAGGAATAGAATGAGAGGAAACATATGAAGTAGAAGATATGAAACAGAAGGGACGCGAAAGGGTGTTCTTGGAATTTCAAAAAACGTTGTTGAAATTAGTTTCTTGAATTATTATTATTAATAATAGTAGAGATGATTGATTTGAATTGGAAATTAATGACATGAAGTAAAAGGAATATTTGCCTCTTTATCAAAATATTAGTTGAACATAACGAAAAACTGATTTTATACAAAAGATGTTGATGCGGCATGACCAAAAGTTGTAATAAAGTGAAAATTAAGTTTAGATTCAAGCAAGATACATGTAAAGCAATTAATGCATTCTTAATATAATCTTCCACGGCATAAATTTGAAGCTAATTCTAAGGAATTGGTTATTACAGTATCCATATTTGTTTATATCATATACGGATGGATATAAAAATAAATTGCAAAGATAAACTATCCAATTTAATTTTACAGGCATAATTGGTTCCAATTTTCAATTGAAATTTAAAAAAAAAGTGGACATCAAAATCAGTTAGAGAATGGAAAAAATTAATAGAATTGAATTAAAAACAAATAAAAGACTTTGATTTTGTAAACTCCATTTCTATTTAAAATATATAATTAAGCTAGCATACAAAACTTGTAAAAAAAGATAAATTTTTAGAGAATGAATTAATAATAAAACTGAAATAAAATAGACCGAACTCTTTGCTTTCGTAATTTGTTGTTAAATTTTAATTAAATTAAGCACATCATAATTAGAGAAACTAAAGAAATAAAAGGAAAATAAAAAACTAATCATATATGATTTTCTTTGATCGATTTCTCTTTAAAAGGCACGTAGCCAAAGAATAGATGTAATTCGACCTTAACAATCAGTGGAAAGAAAAATAAAATCATTTTTTAATCTAAAAATCATGACATTAACTTCTTCAAAATCACATGCAAAAATAAGTTGAGTATTTAAGCAACCGAACAGTTCGAATAATACTGACCCTGAACTAGAATTAAACCATATTCTTGTAAAAGACAAATCGATGTATAATATGTTACAACTTTATATGTAGCAAAGAAATAAGTCATAATATATCACTACCACAACTTTATAAGTGGTAAAGAAACAAGGCATTATAAGGCGCTTATATAATAAATATATTTAGGACTGCGTAATTGGTTGAATATAACAAAAAGGTATTTAAACCAAACGCACATGATGCTAATTATCTGTTGGAATCATTACTTTTGGTTGGAATCTCCATAAACGAAATCTATGATATAAAATATAATTAAATGAATTCTAAAAGTAACAACAAATTTATAAATGGCAACTGAAGCTTGAAATGTTGATATCTAAAGTGAATATAGTTATAAATTTAACATAGCATCATCTTGTATCTATTCTAGTTCATTTTATGGACCTATATATGTGAATTCCAAATGAATTTTTACTGTTTGTAAGACCTAACACAAAATTTTTTTTTTTGTAAACTTGAAAATAAATGTGACCCTATACCTTTATGCATCCATTATCCATAGCTGACTTTGCATCCAAAATAGTCATTCCGGTTATATAAATCAATGTACATGCAAAAATCATTAAATCAGTAGAAATCAATAACAGGCTACAACAATCTAATCAAAGAACAAATAGATTCAGTAGAGGCTGCATAAAATTAGTAAGATGCTAACTAATATGTAGTATAAGCACAGTAGAAGATCATTATAGTATAGTCATCATGATTAAAAATGCCATAAAATTAAGTGAAGTTGCACAACGAATAGAAATTTAAATTCAAAATATAGTGAATCAAATTAAGTGGATAGTCGACCATATATCAACACATAAGCGTTAATCGCACAATGAAGGTAGGGTAAGCGTTAGATCTGGGTTCTAGATGACAGGATTGCGAGGGTTGCTTGCATACCATGTGAATTTTTATAATTTTGTACTGTTGATTTTCAAATTTATTATGCTATTCAGTAATTACAACTTGCATATTCAGTAATTGTGAACTACTATGCTAAAGGGAACATCTAAAAGACCGCTTTTTTCTCCTTTTTCATTTTAAAGGAAAATAAGCCATAATAATTTTGTAGCAAGTTAGATATGTTTCATTAGACAATTAAGTCTGCATAAGTGATTGCATCATTTATGCATGAGTTTGATTTTGTTCACCTATTTAGTAGTTTTTATTTATGTGGAGGGAAATAAAGGCTAAAATATAACACATGTTGAACGGGTGTGAAAAAATGAAACTCATCGGTTCTTTTCTTTTCAAGATGATTCTTAGAGTACAAAGCCTGTATCACCCATTAAAATTACTTTTTAATAAGTATTAAAAGCATGGTGTATCATTCACCTAGTGACTCAATTGATAGTAATGGGAAGTTTTGTTCAGTTATAATTCTTGTCAATTTTATTGTTATCGTGCCTATATATCATGTGAGTAGATTATAAATTGGCAACAAAATTAACAATTTGTAAATTTGAGTCCGACATTTTCAATGAATAAAAGAATTTACATGTTTTTTTTTTTTGAATTACCTAGAGAACCAAGCTTCGGTTGTAAACTCTAGGGAAGTATGTGTCTGCCAAACACATACTTCAGGTACTTGTTACAGTGTTGTCAGTTTCAGGGCTCGAACTCGTGACCTTCAATCACGCAGTCCGGACCATCAACCAACTGCGCCAACCCTGTCGGCAAGAATTTACATGTTAACTTTAACCTTTATAGTGAACGCTCCTGTTGTGCTGTGGACGGGGATATTAGTAATATATATCACGACAGTAAATGTTTTAGCTGCAACCATTGAATATTTTATGCATCGGCTATTAATATTGAATTGTTATTTTAGAAAAATGTGCAATAAAATACAACTTGCATAAATGTCATGCAACACAAACATAGCTTGCATACTAAAGCAACTATATAGCTAATGCATGCGAGTAAAGGTAGTTTAGTAACAAATGAAATAATATTATAATAACATCTAAATTAAATTATATTATTATTTTTTAACTTTTTAAAATATTTAGCAAAAAAATGCTCCAATAAAACCTATTTAGGTTGAACCATTAAAACGACCTAAATATACAAATCCTTCATTTGACTGGACTAACATAACTAAAGTAATTCCCACAGAGGGAAATGTTTATTTTTGCAAACTTAAGCTATTTTTACATTCTTGCAACTATCATAAAAAAATGTCATTCTAATATCCAAATTAAGGGCCTAACTGTACAAATCATGGTAAATAATTAGTCATGGTTCAGACTGTAAGGGTATTTACAAAAATTCAGAGCACATACAAATACTCAAAACAATTATGGAAATAAAGTACAACCCATTCGCATAAAACTTACATGCGTACAGAAGAAAACTATTCGGATGATTGACCATGCCCAAATAACCAAGCCATGTCAATATTGTAGGTTAAAAGTAAGGAGTATGTCAATAATTTATATAGTATACTACCACAACTATTCAACCATGGATGTAAAATATGTATGTATCTATGTTAAGGTGAACATATGCATGACATGCAATTAATCATGAAGCATTAGCAAAATAATTTCTGTAAAACTTAACGAAATAATTCATGATTGAAAACAAAATATATGACTGAGTATCATCAACAGAACATGACATGCAATTAATCTTGAAGCATTAGTGTAAAAATTTGGAAAACATGAACAAAGCATACGTTAATTTAGAAAGATACCTTATAAGCATCGTTGTTTCAACATCTTTCCTCATCCAAGTCCTAATTTCTCTAACATAAATACAATTTTGTATTTCAATCTTGCAGACTCCTTATAGCCACAGCAATATCTGTAATCAGCAGTATTCGAATTAGGGAAAAATTCATACATATAAGTATCGGTGAAAGTAGGGCTAAGTCTACCATACCTAAAAGCGAAAAACGATAAAAGAGAAAAGTGTAAGTCAGAAAAAACAACTGCCATTGATGGAAATGGCAAAGCAAAGTTTGCAATGCAACAGCGCCGATCGATTTAGTAGCAGGAAGCATTGATGATTTCCGAGGAGAATGAGCAGTGAATCGCCCTGGCGATTAGGGATGAAGAGGATGAGCAGTGCGATCGATTTAGTAGCAGGAGGCATTGATGATTTCCGAGGAGGACGATTTAGTAGCGGTGTAATCGATTTGGTAGCAGGAGGCGTGATCAATTCTGAGGCGTTGGTCGATTAGGTTTAGGAAGAAAGTGGAATAAGTATTCGCGTATGCGAATGGTAGTGGACAAGATAAGAAAGAAGATCCAAACAAATTGGTAAAGGGAAGGGCATTTTTGGTACTTTAGAAAGACACGGTTGAATCTTGTTTAAAGAATTCTTATTATTAGTAGTAAAGAAAAGTAAATTCTAAGCGTTTAAGCTTCTTATAACAAGTCGCGTTAAAACTCTACGGACTTTTGTCCAGGTAGAATGTTCAACAACCTTCTCCTATTCGTTCTCAAGAACCTCACAATCCTTAGGAACCAAGACCTCAACTTCCTCATGTATCACTGAACTCATGGAAACGAGGAAATGGTTGGTCTCCTATCCGGCCATTGAGGGAAATTACGAAGATCGAGCCTCCTTCTGATGATTCTCAATCTTTAGAAATTAAGTTTTACATTATTTTTAATGTTATTCCTATGTATTTCATTATCTTTGTTTAATAAAAAAATTATTTCCTGCAAAAATATTTCCTCAGCAAATAAAATAGGCACACAGGCCAATAATAAGTTGACTTGTTTGTAAGATTCAGTCGAATGAACATTCAAAGTTCTATTTTTGTATAAAAGTTTAGTCGATTGAACTAGAAAAGGTAGTCGACTGAAAAAGGCCATTTTTCAGGAAAAAGATGCGGGATTGTCTTCCGTAATTTTCAGTAGACTGAATTACAAATTCAATCAGCTGAATTACAAATTCAGTCAGTTGAAACTTCATATCAACTAAATTTTTTTCACATTTCAGTTGACTGAACTACAAATTTAAGTCGATCGAATTCCACATTTTGTAAGCAAAAAGTTTTGGGAACAATACCCTGCATATTTCAGTTGACTCACCCTATATTCAGTCAACAGAAATTTAAATCTAAGGTTATCAACTTCTTTATGCACAAAAGTCAAGATAACTTTTCAACCACTGTAAATACATCTCAAAATCCACCAAACCCTTTCACTCTTCAACTCAGCAAACCCCAGCCTCCAAATTTTCCAATCAACCTATCTCTTTAAATTCCAATCAAAATTAATGGCTCTTAGAACAAAATTCCCCTGTCAATCAATGACTGAGCCATTAGAAAGTCAAGTATGGTCGTGGCTACATGATCTAACAGCTGTAAATCGATTCCAATCAATGCATAGCTTAAGAATCCTCGACTGCTCATTCATCAACTTCTTAGATTTCACCGCTTATAGCATTCGAGAAATGGCAGAGGAGAGTGGTCTAGAAAAATTTGATCGAATTGAATGCTAACAATCTCAAAATCTATCCTCTTCTAATCAAGCTTTTCTTCGCCATCACAAACTTAGATGATCAAAATCCAAGCAATAAGGATGACTGCATATGGACTCTGGTATGAAGTTTTCCGATCTATCTTCCTCTCCAAAGACTCGGCTTTATTCTCCGTTGACCATCCGAAGGCCATGACATTAATGATGTTTAAGTCAACATGAATGAAAGAGATGAGGTCTCTCATCGGTTTCTTTCCGATGACATGATCACGCTCAAATCGGTCGCCTACAACCACAAGCAAAGATTCTTCGTCGTGCTCTCATTCGATCCATTCAACCTCGTACCGATAGCTACAAGAAGGTATACAAGCGTGACTTCCAAGAACTTTTCGCCATGTACTCCTCCCAACACATTAATTGGGCCAAAGTCATTCTTGACGAATTCCTCACCATTTTCCATAAATGAAGCTTCAAGACGATTTTTTATGGAGTTTATATCATGCGAGTTCTTCAAAATTATGGTGTCCAAATACCCGACTCCGACGTCATCATCATCGGAGAGCTTAACTTTAAGACACTAAGTCTTATGGGCTTGCCAAAGCGTCCACCATTGTAATGGCCCATTTTTTCATACCCTCTGAATCGAAAATAAGCCACACATGTCCAACTCAAATTGCACGAATAAGAGGATCATTCAGGGTAAAAAGAAAATAAAGATAGAACAGAATCTTACACAAATGGAATAACATATATTATTTCAATAATAATCTTTGTAGTGGAAAATTTTAAAATAAAATATTAGAGTCTAACCTAGATTAAGCCTGGACAGCTATAAACTTCTATCCTTAGAAATGCTGAAAACAACAAAACTAGTGCAATAGATGTAGCGGATAATAGAATGCGTCCATACGATGATAAAGATCTCCAGCTCTACTTTGGAAACTCCAACCATCTTTAACTCAACCTAAAACTACTCGTATCTGACCCAAGTATTAAAAATACCCGGATCAGGCTTGATAAACCAGCTTGAGATACTCGAAATTTTAAATGCATGGATTACGATGATGTTATCAAAAACTTAGAAAAGAAAGGTATCTTATGAGACCATGCCCTACATAAATACGGACTAGTTTTTACCTTATGATAACCAAAACACTTTTATTACCAAAATAATTTGATATTATCTTTAATGACATTCTTTTAAAAACACTTTTCAAATAAACTTATTCAAATAAGGTATCAATACCCAGACTAAGTCTAAGGGAACATATCCGGACTGGGTCAACGGAATATACCGAACAAAATATATGATACCAAAATGGGTAGCTGAAATGTTTGCAAGTCATTACAGCTATTTTGGGGATACAATCAAAACTGTAAATCTCGTATTCGGATTGGATTCCCAATATGATAGGGAACTAGTGGCCTTTTCTTTGATCCATACATAACAAACATAGTTTCTGTGGTGCCTTAATCGCTATTCTCAAACTAGTCACTTAGGACTATACTTGTTATACTATCACTGATAACTGGTGGTTCTCTGCTTTTCTCAAGCTAACCACTTTATTAAAATGGGACAATAAATGCCTTGAGGGACATTTTCCCCCAAAGGGCCCAACGTATTGGACACCACCATACATACTCATTGATTCCGAATTTATGTCTGTCAGACCACATAGTATCCCATATCATCTTCCAAGATATGAGGCTAGTGAGGCTATGCTCAGTTACTTCATAGCCACATTTTCATACAAAACCACGCATTGATAATAACAGGTTCCACTTTGAATGCCACATTGTCATTCCACGTCACATGGCTGATTTCTAGAAATCCTTAGCTCGTATGTCTCAAGAAAAGATGTTAAGCTAAAAGAAGTTGTCTTCTCCACCACCAACTGATATACTTTTATAGAAATCACTCAAATGTGGTTTAGATACAATATCAGACAAACATCCATACAAGTTCATTCTAGGACTGAACGAAATCGAAGGCACTTTCGTCGGCCATTAGTAGGCGAGAAGCCCTTGCAATCCAAAAAATCTCCACAATAAAGAGACCACTGCTATAAATAACTCTATAATGGGAGCGACTCAGAGCATGTCAACAAGCACTCATCACACTATGAAGATCTTCGGCCTTCAATAGTCATCATCTTCAACAAGTCTTCACTTTCGAACGTATACACTTTCGAACGTATATATTAGTTCGAAGTGGTTATTGGATAGGGATCACTCGAATCCGACCTCGGTTTCTTCGATGCCAATTATCGATAAAAAGATTGTTAAGTTCGTATGTGGATATCAATCATCAATCAATTACTTCATCTTTTTCTCAAATCCAATATCATACTTAGGCATATTCTTTTCAAGTTATTCCATTTTCTTTTTAAATGTATACAAAATTATTAAGCCTCATTTATCAAATCAATTGGTTTATTTAAACGTTTCTTAAATCCTAGAATAATTACAATTCATTTTCTCTTTTACTTATGAAAACTTTTCTAAATCATCTATTAAATCTTAATCGAAGATTTCTTATATTCAAGTTATAATTTTTAACTTGGGGAAAATATTCCCAAATTAGTCATTAAATCTTAATCAAAGATTTCTTTCTTAACTTCAAATCATATTCTTGCAAATCGAAGATTTTCATAATAGAGCACTACTGTCACTTTAAATAAGGTAAATATCACCTCTAAGGACCTAATGGTAAGTAGACCTACATCATGAAGATCTTTGTCCTCAATATGTACTATTTCGAAAATTAGTTTGAAGGGGTTTTCAGATATGAATCACCTAAATCTAATCCTGGTTCCTTCGTGCTAATCATCGATAAAAGATGTTAAGTGGTTAATTAACATTCAAAGAATTGCGCCAAAATTGGTCACAAACCCCGATGAATGTGAAAGCACCAGTGTTGGAATATAAATCAGCAATATCCAAACACAAATCGCAGATCTAAGTAGCAAAATAGTAAATGTAAACAAGAACACACGATTTTATAGTGGTTCGGCTATCTCCGGCCTACGTCCACTTCAAAGGTTTTTCCTTTTATTGATGTTCTTCGCTGATTACAATCGATTACAGCGGATTACAATGAATTGTAGTTCGGAAATTCAGGTACAACGGTGGTTTTGATAGTTAAACTTGAATCCGGCAGAGTCTTGGCGTTTAATGGCGGAAAGATCCCTTTTCTGAAGGCTTCAGGGTGCTATTTATAGGCGTTGGCTGCTGCTATCTCGCTGGAAACTTGGGAGACCTCTTCTGGCACGTGAGGGGGCCCACACGTACGGTCTCGGAAAGTTTGGGCCCACTTTGGCATCGGTTCGAACTCCATTCGAACCGATCAAGAATTCATTCAATCGAGGTGAAATTTGGCGTGGACATTCTTCATCATGTATGCAAGCATCTGTGAAAATTTCATGGCATTTGGATCAGTAGGTTAGGAGATATGCAGGGTTCGAAATTGACTTCATGGTGAGGCTGTTGCGTTCGAACCCCTGTTGCTTGAAACGATGATTTCGAAACCAGTGTGGCACGCGACTTCGTGGTGACGTGGAGCGCAAGCTTCGAATCGATCCGGACTTCTCTCCGTGTTGACCGCTTCGACTCCATATATCTCGGCGCATTCGAACCGATGGAAGACACGTCATCGTGATTGGTTGGCTCAGTCGGTTCGAATGAAGCTACTCAGGATGGGTTCGAAGTACGGCCTCGTGATGGGTTCGAAGTGTGGCTCTGTGATGGGTTCGAAGCTAGGTTTTGTGATGGGTTCGAAGCTAGGTTTTGTGATGGGTTCGAAGTGGAGTCAAGGCTAATGGATGCGAACTAGATGGACTCGAACCCGATGGGTTCGAGATTGGTATGGCAGTGCTATCGGTTCGAACGCAGGTGGGTTCGAAATAGATGGTTTCGAACCGATGGCTACGAACTCCATCGTTTCGAACTGGGGCAAATGCTTATGGATTCGAGGCGCAGACTTATTTCGTGGGTTCGAACTAGATGGGTTCGAACATAAGCAGGGTGATGGTTTCGAACATGATGGGTTCGAACACTATGGGTTCGAACCGAGCAATGTCAATTCCTCTTATCTTGATTCCATCATAACTTGAGCATACGACCTCGGATTGTCTTGAAATTTGGAATGCAGATTCCTATGATCTTTCTTGTCGTGTCCTATCAACTGTGGCCCGTTCTGGACTCGGACAAAATTCATCGATATCCATGGTTATCCTGTAATGCATGGTTGATATTCATGAATAGTAATCATTGATTTCTAGTAAATTATGGGTATCTCAACTTTGCCAAAAGTTGGGATAACACTTTTCTTTTCTTTTATATTGGAAAAACTTAAATATGATCTTTAAGAGCTTCCGGGCTTTCCTTTTGATCTGTTCCAACCTTTGTCTAAAAAATAAAGCAAAGGCCAGGTGAGTTCAGTGTACTGATTGCTTCATTCCTAACCTTAGTTACACACCTTATTTTACCGTTTAGCTCTCACAGACGGGACAAATGTACTAGTCTTTTCCTCATACTTAATTTCGTTATTATATTCAATATTCTTTAGTTATTGTTTAAGTGTCATAAATAATTCCTCTTAACCATTTATTCAAACTCTTATTAAAACTTCCAAATCATCTTTACATGACTCGATTATTCTTTTAGAATCATTCACAAAATACTTATTAAAGAATTGTTAAGTTTAAAACTATGTTTCAAAAGTTATTAAAAACTGTTGTGAAAAGCGTTGCGAAAATTCTTGCAAGTATATTTTAAAAGCTATATTCTTCAAAACGACTTTTATATCATTTAGAACTTCATATTTTCAACTTAAATATCTTTTAAAACATTTTAAAATATTTTTAGAATTTATTTATTATTTTTAAAACATTTAAAATATCAATTATAAAATTTGGTCAGTTTACACCAAAAAACGCGATTTTTCTAGAAAATTGTTTTGGACATATCTAAGTACACAAGATGAAATCTTGTTTTTCTTTCTTTATTTCTTTGAACATATTTAAATGTTTATAAAACATTTATAACTCATTTTAAAACTATTTCCAAAAGGATTAAGCATACCATATACACCATTTCATTTTCAAAAGGAAAGTGGTTTCTTTTGTGCTTATCGACGTGTATTAACGTGACTTGGTAAAAAAAATTAACAATCATATCAAATGTTCAATATGTGATGATCAAAGTATGTATAAGCATCCATAGCAATCATAACACATTATCAAACATGCATATATATAAATAGAGATGTTAAACGGAGTTTCTCACCATAAACTAAAGCGATAATCTTCCTACCAACATTCTAATCAACCAACACTTCACTAACTACTTCCTACTCCATTGAACACTAGCAGTAAACACCCTCTCCCTTCCAATAGCCTTGCCACGGATTGAGGAGGTTGGCCGGAAGGATAGAGAAGAAGCGGTAGAGCTTTGAACTTGAATTCCCAAGATTTAGATCCAAAAAATAGGTTATTTTCTATCTAATTTTAGGTCTCTAAATCTCAAAATTTAGAAAATTTTTTAATTAAAATATGTTGAAAATTATTTTCTCTTGAATTTTAAAAAAGAATCATTTGAATCCAAGTTTTTTTGAGGGAGATGTGATAGAATGAAGAAGAGGTATTGTCGGATTGACAAAAATAAAGCCCAAAAATGCACTTCAAAGAATTGATTTTCAGGTGTAGAAAACCTCAAAATAGGAAAACATGATCAACATTAAAGTTGCAGCCACTGGAAAATTATATGATTTGAAAAAAAAAATGCTTAATTTGGATTTGCAATGAGCAAGTTATGATTAAAACAAAATGGGCTATTCTCTGTCTTAAAAACTGGGCTAGAGAATGCACTGGAAAGAAGTTGATTTTTGACATAGTTAATTTTAGAATGAGACAAAGTGGTCAACAGGAAAGTTGTAGCCATTGGAAAAATACGTGATTTGAAGACATAATTTTTCCTTTTTGTTTTGTTTCGGGGAAGTTATGACCGATAGAAGAAGAGGTAAAATATGGGGAAAAGAAGAGTTTGATTTGAAGAGAATGAACATTGGTTTGTTTTTTATATTTTGTAAATGTTTTGACATTATTTCTTTCTAATTTTTTCCTATGGCTTGGAAGCCATTAAAAAGGAAAGGAAGAAGGTAAAGAAGCTTGGGTAAAGAAAAAGAAGAAATGTGAATGGTGAAGAAGGAGATGGGTATTTATAGAGAAAAAAGAAGTGGTAATTTACCAAAATAACTTGCTACCAAATTATTAAACTAACCTTACTTCATCCTAAAGCAAACTGCACTCTTTCAACACTTAATGTCATCCTTTAACATCTTAATTTATGTCTTAGTCACTTAAAGGTTATGTAGCGATCCTGACTTGACCTTCGAAAATCGGCACCGAATACGTTACCTATATTCGAATGCCGTAAATTCAAATGTCGAATCCGGCCCGCCGGAGCTTATAACAACATTAAGTAAATAACACAGCGGAATAAAAGAATAATACATTGATATACAGATTTGATACAATTTCTGATACAATAGATGATCCAATAGATATCAATATACATCAGAGATATGATACAATAAAATAGCAGCGGAAAGAAAAATAGATAACTCTAGCAGCGGAACCACTAACTCTAAGATAGTCTTCAAAAGAGAACTCCAAAACTGCAACTCCATCTCCAAGAATCAATCCAGCAATAGCTCGAACTCCCAATAACGATGCACCAAGACAAGCAAGACTGGTGTGGTCCAAAGACTGAACTAAGTCCAGATAATCTACTACATCTGACTATCTGAAAAACCCAATTCTAGACTGCTCGTGTAGAAAATAATGAGCACCCAGAGTTTAGGAAAGAAACAATAAACTCCGGATCAGTCGTGGGACTGGTGTGAGCAACAAAAAAACAGTTTATCTTTTATTCAAAATCAAAATAGAAGAATATTTTTAAAGTCAATTCGCAATGCTTTTAAAAATGAGACTGCCATAAGACCTCCCGCCACACACACAATGCAAACGCAGACTTGGAGGAGATTTCTTCTTATGTTAGTCAAAGATGCTTGATACGCATTAAAAAGAAACATTTGATATTATTACTAGTGCATAGTGTAGAACAAATCATTTCGAAAGTAGAATATAAATCTTAGCCAGCATAGGTACCATTATAGTATGCTTACTATAGCTACCATATTAAATGGCAGGTTCTACAACTAAAACCATACAAATCTCGTATTGTTTCTTTGAATTTCCAACAAATGGTCAGGCCAAGGAACTTCCCATTGCCACATGAGAACGCCTCTGGAAGGACGTCCCCGAGAACCTAACCGGATCTCTGCCAACACAAGGCCGGGTTACCCCTAACTGGGTAACAACTGACACGAGTATGCCATCCCCCGGTCCTTTGGGACCTTTATCCGAGAGCTCTCTAATCAACATCACACCATAATAAATAAAGTGTTCAACATGAGTAAGTATCTGGGCTCCATACCATGATACCACCCTTTTCCAGAAGGAAATGCACATACCCTAAAGGGAGCTACCCCTCATAACCTTGCCGCATCTTTCCTGTTTCGACCATTCCGAGGTGTGAGACTCGACGAAGTCTCGTCCACAAAGCCACGCTTTATACAAAAGCTGTGCTTTGGGTCAACAAATGATCATAGAAATGATCACAAAGATAAACGATCAAACAAATGATCCTATCACAAATGATCAACACAATGATCATTTCACAGCAACACTCAGCATGTCACATTACCAAATTGGGAATATATCGCTGATAACCTTCAACTACATAACCTCTGAGCTCGTATGTCTCAGAGAAGGGTGTTAAGCTAAGAGAATAAATTCTCCACCACCAACAGAAATATATTTGAAAGAAATCAGCTTTATATCTCAATTTGTAATGTCAGACATACTATCCATACAAGTCTGTTCCGGGCTCGAACAGAACCGAAGGCACTTCCAAAGAAGTCCTTGCAATCCGGATATTCACTAATCACGTTCGGACTTCCCATCACATATGGAGTCTCTATACCGGGGACCATTCGATGCAAAGACATTCGACGAGTTGTCCTTACGTTTTCGAAAATATCCGGTCTTCACCACCGGTCTTCAAATGCTATCCATAACGACATATCACATATTCGGAATGGGATATATGACACAAAGGTCCTCTCCCGGCTAAATGGAACAGCGAGCGCAGTATTTCAAAACATATGGATATTGGGATTTCAATTAAGTCACAACTTAAAACCCAAAACTTTTCTTCAAATAGTTTAAACCAATTACCATTTCAAATCTTTATATTGCAAAAAAGATTTATTTCACAAAGATCAATTTATAGACTTTAAAACAATTTCCATTCCAATTGGATTAACTCATTAAATCTTTAAATCAAAGATTTAACTCATAGCTTTCAAAATTCGATTAACTCGTTGAATCTTTAAATCAAAGATTCAACTTATAGCTTTCAAAATTCGATTAACTTGTTGAATCTTTAAATCAAAGATTCAACTTATAGCTTTCAAAATTCGATTAACTTATTGAATCTTTAAATCAAAGATTCAACTTATAGCTTTCAAAATTCGATTAACTCGTTGAATCTTTAAATCAAAGATTCAACTTATAGCTTTCAAAATTCGATTAACTCGTTGAATCTTTAAATCAAAGATTCAATTTATAGCTTTCAAAATTCGATTAACTTGTTGAATCTTTAAATCAAAGATTCAACTTATAGCTTTCAAAAATCATTTTCATAACTTGGAAATTATCTTCAATTTCAAACTTGAAATTCTTTTTAACACAAATTGGACGTTCATTTCTTATGTGAAAGCTTTTATTATTTGAAAACAAGCAGTTTTCGTTTCAGAAAAATCCAATTATATTTAGACGAGTCAAAGCCCTTGAATTCTATTCACATCCCCAAATCAATACTTTTAAAATAGTTTAACCCATATATAACTGGTATAACATTTTTAATCCCTAGTTTTAAATCATAGAATTCAATTTCAAATCTTAAATTTAAGTTCAAATCAAATTATTCAACTTCATATTTTATCGAGTAATTCAAATTAAATTTCATCTATGAAATTCCATTTCAAAAGCTTTTCACTTTAAATCCAATCCATTTCCAAAACATTTGAATTCAAATATTCAAATTTAAAACTATTTCAAAAATCTATGACTTAATCGATTTCCTCGTGAAATCCAAATTGGTGTGTGTGTATAAGTGTGGTCCAGGGGTTTAACACACTAGTGTAACATCATTTCAATCCTCACAGATTAAAACATAGAAATATAGTTGATAAGCGATATAAAGTATAACGCTTGTTTTCCATTCACAATTCACAGATAATATGCAGATGTATCATCAATAAATGGATAAAATACTCAGTTCAATCTACAGAACAAAATGTCACAGATCAGTTAGGACAATCAATTCAAGGTATCTCATACAATATAATCATTCATAAGTAAGGCCAAGCATTCAATAGTCATTTATAAGTAAGATTAATTAATCGTTTAATCCTAATCAATTCAATTTATTTCCAAGTAAGTTAATTTCTTACGAATAAATTACCCAATCTTGATTAATTAATTACAAATCATTTGATATCAATAAATTCATCAAACACTTTAATAAATTAAATTATCCTTAATTAATCATATTAATTTAATCAACCCTTAAACCAATTACATAATTAATTAACCCCTTAATTTAATCATTCTAGGAAATTAAATCTTTAATTTCTTACCATTAAGCGACCATCTCATACCAATAAATCATTAATTACTGATTTATCTTTATCAATAAATAAATCAAAAGATCCAATTTAAGTTACAATTAGTAATTAACCCCTTAATTACTTTCATTAAGTAATTAACAATTTACAATTGATTATCTTAATTAGTACATCAAATAAATTATCGATATTAATCACATTAATTTAATTACTTAATAATCTCTAGTTAATTATCTTTATTAACTAATAACATTTCCTTAATTACTTTGTTGAATTTTGTTTAAAATAACTACTGAAAATATAAGTTTAAAATATTCTTAACTTAAATAATTTAAATTATTTTAAAACCTTTGATTACCATTTTCAACTTATCAATAATTATTCATTTGAAAAGAATAGTTTTAAAAATCAATTTTAACTTAGATTTAAAAGTTAAAACTGAAAAATGTTATCACTCTAGAGCTGCTTCGAGTAACGCCCGAGACATTCCCTCACTTGCTTCGAGTTTTCCCCAAATCGACCCGATAGCTTCAGTTTTTTTTTCAAAAAAAAAATTTGTTTTTTAAAAAAAACAACCAGGTATGCACTTGAAATTTACACGAGTTAACACTCGATCCAGAGCACAGTTTTCCCGAGGATCTCTTCGCGTCGAACATCTTCTTCCATAAAACAACTGTGCACCGAGACCTGGTGCACATGCACCCCTCGCCAGCAACGCTTCGGCGTTTGCGACCTCCCCTAACAAGTCGACTTTGACTTCCACAATCCATTGAACCACCCAAAATCAAAATTATCACGAACTCGAAAATTTGGCATATGGGTTCGACTAGAACCAAAAACTGGGTCATCTAAAACCACCTCGAACTACCACCTCCGGTCGCCAGTGATCATGCCACCGTGCTCAAAGCTTCTTTGATGTCCAATGCTTCGAATCCCCCAGGACCGATCATCTAAAACACTATGTCGACGATGAATTTTCCCCAAAACCAAACTTGACTAAATAAGGTCGTTAAACCCTAAATCCACCTCATCCCAACGCTCTGATCATTTATAAATTCATTTTGTATTTTTCCTTTGACCCTTAATGCTCCAGCTATCTTTACCGATGATCACGATCTTCACTTCGCCGTGGGTCATCGAAAATTGATAGAAATAGGTTTTCTGATCATCATACAATTGCTCGAAATTTACTCATTTAAAAATCAAGATTTAACTATCAAAATTCATCAATTCGTAACCCCTATCAGCTTTCAAAATCCATTTATAAAATTAAAAACATTTATTTTTCATGAATTAACAGATTTTACTAATTTCTTTTATTTCCTGGAAATCCACTTGATAATTTTTCTTGAAAAAAATTCTTAAACTTCAAGCTTGATTATACAAACAAGTTTGATCTAAATTATGAAACCTGAAATCAATTAAAGAGGAAGAAATTGTTGTTTGAACAGGTTTTTGAAAACCTGAAACTAAAGACAAGGATGAACAACATGCACAGGCAAAATCTACATATATACCTAGATTTATACATATGCAAACCAATGCTCAATCTTGCTTCCATCATGGATTCAAATCACAGATCAAATATCAGAGTTTTCAAAAAAAAATTAAAGTTTGCTCACAGTGTTTTCCAGAGAAAAATGATAGAGCTTGTTTTCTTTTGTCATAGGCTTTGATTTTCCAATAGAAACATTGCTTCATTGACCTCTGTTTGCATGGATTTGTTTGATGTTTATTTCTCAGGTATTGAATCAAGTGAAGATGGTATCTGATCCTTTGTTTCTATTTTCCAGTTTGAACTTGAGCTATTTGTTTGATTCAATCTTCTTTTGATTTACTCTGATTTTCATTCCAGGTTTTGAGATGATTTGTTTTTTTTTTCTAGTTGTATGAATTGTTCAAGGTTTTATGGACGAACTGAAAATGAAGAGAGGCATGACATATAAGAGAGTGTACAGGGTGACATTACTTCCTTGTGTACAAAAACATGTTGAAGGTGCTGGCATTAAATGCTAGAGGTATGTTTCATTAAATGCATGTGTCTTGTTTTATAGATATAAATGTATTTGCACTGTTTCATTCCATGCTTATATTTGTACTTGTTTTATATTTGAGCATATGTTGTTTTCCTTAGTTACAGCCTACATACTTATCATTTATTTGCTGGTACTTAATGTCACAACCTTACCTTATTTATTTTATTTTATGTTTATTTACTTACTCTTTTATTTGCCTGCATATTTGAATGCATTTAACTATCTACTTTTGTTCTATTGCCTTGTCTTGTTATTTTACTTTGTTTTTATAAGCTTATGCCTTAATTCTTTTATTTATACTTTTGTTTTGTTTATTTTAAGTGTACATACTTATGTTATTCTATTATGTATGTACAGTTTGTATATTTGTTTGTTTGAGTTGTGGTTTGTTTTTATACTTCTTTTGTTACTTATGTTTTCTACTTTTGCAAGCCTACTGATGTTATATAGATATAAAGTTGTTATTTTTATTTGAATGTATTTATTTATTTTGTCTAAAGCTTTATTACTTTGCCTTGTTATTTTGTCATATGAACACATTTCTATTTTTTTTTATTATGTTGTTAGAATTTAGCAAATGTTCTACTTCCTATTTTTATTAAAATTTATCTCATATTATTTTTCTATTTCTAGTTTAAATATTTATTGTTATCTTACTTTAATATTTATTGTCTTATATTATTTTATAAACTCAAACCATTATGAACCATAAATTCTAATATTTATTACTATCATTTATTATTATTAAACCATTTATTTGAGATTTAAATTCAAATCAAATACATATATATTCAATTTTTCCTCATATATGCCCGTATACATATATATTCACATATATACAATATTTACAATATTTTTTTTAAATCCAAATGATTTATACAAAATTTATTAGTCTTCGGGGAAACTCGCTTTATTTTACCATCAATTTTACAATTATAATTCAAAAATTCAATAAATTATCAATTTAAATTAAATTAAAATCTGGGGTCGTTACAGATTATGTAAATAAAAGTCATTATTTTGTTGGATTTTGATGTGATTTGGATTTGATGTTCACTTTTGACTTTTCTCAATCTTACTTACTTTTCTTAATGACATTCTAGAATTTCCTAATCTTATTTAGTAAAAGTGAACTTGATTAGTGAAATAATTAATACTTACACTATTTGATTATATGTTCCTATATAAGAAAATAAAGATGCGACATGCTGCTGTAATTTTTAATTGACAAAACGATGATTTTCGACAAAATGTTTTACGGTCACATTTTGACGTTTTCATTAAGCTATTTGTTTATGTAAACCAAATTTAAAAATAAAATTTTATAATGTTATTTAAAACATATAAACACTTATAAATAAATTAAAATAATTTATTTAACCATTGACACATACTTTTCTAAAATCAACATTTTGTCACTTTTGTTCGATTTAGGCAAATGTTACTATTTTTGTGTATGCTTCTCTTTCCAAATCCTATCTAATATTATTTGAATCATATAACCTTATCTATTTTATATTTAAAATCAATTTAAATAGTATATTTTAAAGTGGTCACATTCTGGGTCGTTATTCTCCCTACTTAAAAGAATTTCCTCCTTGAAATTACCTAAAAAAAGGTCCAAAACATTTATCTTTAAACTTAATTCCATATAATATATACAGGTTATCCCTATGAAATATCTTATTCTATTTTCTATTCGAATCCACAACTTTTCTTTCGAACTAATATCGACCCCTCGATCCTCTAGTGTAGATTTTAATCAGGCACTTTTCTCAGAAACCTTTGCTTTCTTTGCATAGCTCTCAACTATGATGGAAAACTCAAGTGTCTAACCATAAGCCCTCATCAATGTTCGTCGTTAAGAATCGATTGATAAATCCTTTTTCGAACCACGGTAAACACCTCCAAGTTCCAAACTCGAATCTTAGATCAAAATTGTGTGATGAGATGATCTATATGTAACATATGTATTTATTAACTCTCAAAAAGATTCATAAAAACTTTATCTTAAGATCAAACACTTTATAAAGGTGCTTCTTTATATAATCCCTTTAAGTATTTATTTTCAAATATTTTTATTAAAGGAAATATTCCAAACAAACCATTTTTCACTCAAAAGATAATTTATCTGTATAAAAAGTTCTCCAACAAATCTTTTAACGTAGTATATTTCCTCTAACACTAATATTATTTATGGATCATTTCGTAAAACTATTACTTAAGTTTATTTCATCTTATAAATTATGTAAATCAATCACATTTTTAAAACATAATTCGAAATCCTTAATTAATGCTGGCATTAATAAAACATTTTTTAGGTTATAATTGCCTTTTTGAGAGTCATTATTTTACTTAATAGTTCATGACTTAAATCTATATTTGTATGATATACCTTTACATCCTAAGAGTATATACAAATCCCAAATTTCAAATTGGTTTTACTTAAATCCATCTATCTAACAAATTTAGACTTTGTTGCAATTTACTATTATCTCAAATTCATAAGTTATAAAACTTATTTCTTCTTTCAAACTTTTATTAATTTTCTAGCTTCGAAAAAAAAAATTAAAACCACCCGTATTTAAATCCTTATACTCTTAACTCTTAATTTTTTTTTTCTTTATAAATAAAGTTTATAAATTATCTTTATCTTGTTTCATTTACTCAAAGTATTTTAATCTTTTACCAAAAAAATTCCCAAATTTCTTAACTTTGAGTTAGATATGATTCAGAAATTTTCGACTGTCCAAGATCGTCGTAAATTCCGCTTTATTTTAGCAATTAGCAATCCCAATTTATCTTTAGTTTTAACACTTTTTAGAGATTACTATCAGTGATTCTCATTATTTCTCTAACTTAAGAAAATTATACAGATCGAGTAACTCCAAAAAAATCCACGGAACTGGATACTACCAATTGTATCATATATCCTCTTAATAAGAAGAGTACAACTTAAGAGAAGTGTTTATCACCAAACACATCTCTTGCCCATTTTTAGTTTATTTTTGAGCCAATCGAATTAGTTATCATAAATACCTCTTTTTGTTTGAAATATACCATTTTCAAAATTCTCAGAGATTACTTTATAAACCTATTTTATAAATTCATTATATCTTATATTAATTAACTTCATTTAAATTATCATTCTTTTACTTGAATTTAAATTCTCATTCCTTTTATATTTATCTTTTTGAATAATCATTTAAATACATTTTTATCTCATGTGTTCATTCCTTAAATAAATATAATTATCAAACACCTTATAGTCAAATCGTGAAACTTAATTCACAAGATATTTGTATTTAAACTTTTAAATCAAATAATTGATCAATTTATGATAATAAATTAACATTATCATTTCTTAATTTATTATTTTGGAATAAGTATTAAAGATCCTAATTACCTTATCAGATTTCTTACTTATCGATTATCATTATGAAACATCTTATAGTCAAACCGTGAAATTATAATCACAAGATGTTCATATTTAAATTTCACCAATCTTGATTTCTAACTATAAAACTTTTCAAAATATATACTTTATATTTAAAATATAATCCTGGGTAAAATTATTTCATTTACCAATTTTTCAAAAACATATGTCGATTTGTCTTATTCAAGTGTTTAGGAATCCCTATCAATTACATAAAGCTTTCATGCATCTACCGGAATCCATATACCACTCAATAGATTAATCAACATAATTTTTTTATATCCAATAACAAATACGCGCTCATATACAATACACTCAAACTCATTCTAGGATGTTACTAGCCCTATCTCTAATGAGTTACTCATCCTAGGGTTTACTAACCCTATATCTGATGATACTTACCCCAACAAAGCCTAGATGTTCGCTTAACCTAAGCTCTGCCAAATGTAACAAATTGTTTTTTCAGACCCGCCTCAGTTGGCTTTTTAACAATCCTACTACCCTTCTGCTTTACAACATAGGGACACTCCTTCTTTTCAACATGGAGGTCACTATATGTGGTATCTCAGATCTGCTTTTAAGGCAAGCCTCTCGACTATCAACCAACCCTTCACTCTAGGGACATGTAGAGGTAAGAGTCCAAGCTTCATCACTGTTCATAAAGAAAGAAACCTTATCACGCTGAACATATTCAAGCTAATCCAATACCCGGTTCTTCGGATATGAATCACCTAAATTTGATCCCAGTTCCTTCGTGGTAATCATCGATAAAAGATGTTAAGTGGTTAATTAACATTTAAAGAATTTTTCTTTTTTTTATCTTGTAAAAACTTAAATATGATATTTTAAAGCATCCAGACTTTCCATTCGATCTGTTCCACCCCTCGTCTTAAAAATAAAGCAAAGGCTGGGTAAGTTCAGGGCACTGGTTGCTTCATTCCTAACCATAGTTACAAACCTTGTTTTACCACTTAGCTTTCATAGGCGGGACAAATGCACTAGTCATTTCTGCATACTCAATTTTTTATTATATTCAATATTCTTCAATTATGGTTTAAGTGTTAAAAATAATTCTTCTTAACCATTTATTCACACTCTTATTAAAACTTCCAAATCATCTTTAAATGACTTGATTATTCTTTTAAAATCATTCATAAAAGATTTAGGATATAATTGTTAAGTTTAAAAATATATTTGAAAAGTTATTAAAAACTGCTGTGAAAAGTGTTGCAAATATATTTTAAAAGCTATATTCTTCAAAACGACTTTTATATCATTTAGAAATCCATCTTTTCAATTTAAAAATATTTTAAAACATTTTAAAACATTTTTAAAATTTATTTCTATTTTTAAAACATTTAAAATATCAATTTTAAATTTTGGTCAGTTTACTACAAAAGCGCGGTTTTTCGGGAAAATTGTTTTGGACGTGTTTAAAATATACAAGATGAAATCTTGAATTTCTTCCTTTATTTCTTTAAACATATTTAAATGTTTGTAAATCATTTCTAACCCATTTTAAAACTATTTTCAAAAGGTTTAAGCAGTCCATATACACCATTTCATTTTCAAAAGGAAAATGATTTCCTTTGTGCTTATCAAATATGTATTAACGTGACTTGGTAAAACAATTTAACAATCATATCAAACGATCATTAATTGATGATCAAGGAATATATAAGCATTCACACCAATCATAACACATCATCAAACATGTGTATATATATAAATGTTAAATAGAGTTTCTCACCATAAACCAAAGCGATAAACTTCCTACCCACATTCTAATCAACCAACACTTCAGTAACTACTTCCTACTCAATTGACCACTAGCAAGAAACACCCTCTGCCTTCCAATAGCTCGACCGAGGCTTGAGATGGAGGTTGGCCGGATGGATAGAGAAGACACGGTAGAGCTTCGAACTTGAATTCCCAAGATTTAGATTCGAAAAATAGGTTATCTTGTATCTAATTTTAGGCCCTCTAAATTTCAAAATTTAGAAATGTTTTTTAACTAAAAGTATGTTGAAAATTCTTTTCTCTTGAATTTAAAAAAGGAATCATTTGAATCCAAGTTGTCTCGAGTGAGATATGATAGAATGAAGAAGTGATATTGTCGGATTGACAGAAATGAAGCCCAAAAATGCACTTCAAAGAATTGAGTTTCAGGTATAGCAAACTTCAAAATTGAAAAAAAGTGATCAACATACAAGTTTTAGTCACTGGAATTCATATGATTGGAAAAAAAATAATTTCTTAATTTGGGTCTTTTATAAGCAAGTTATGATCAAAACAAATTGGGTTATTCTCTGTCTTAAAAACTGGGCCAGAGAATGCACTAAAAAGAAGTGGATTTTTGACAGGTTAATTTTAGAATGAGATAAAGTGGTTAATATAAAATTTATAGTTACTGGAAAAATATATGATTTGAAAAAAAATTATATTTTGGTTCGTTTTGAAAAAGTTATGGCCGAGAGAAAACGAGGTAAAATATGGAGAAAAGATGAGTTTGAGTTGAAGAGAATGAACATTGATTTCTTTTGAATATCTTGTAAATATTCTGACATTATTTTTTTCTAATTTCTTCCTATAGCTTGAAAGCCATTAAAGATGAGAGGAAGAAGGTGAAGAACTTGAGAAAAGAAGAAGAAGAAATGTGAATGAAAGTGAATAAGGAGGTGGGTATTTATTGAAAAAGAAAGAGGTGGTAATTTACCGAAATAACCTCTTACCAAATTAGTAAACTAACCTTACATCGAACTAAAGAAAACTACATTTTTTTTAACACTTAGCATCATCTTTTCACTTCTTACTTTATATCTTAATCACTTAAAGATTAAGTAAAGAAAAGTAATTATTTTGTTGGATTTTGATGTGATTTGGATTGATGTTTACTTTTGACTTTTCTTAACCTTACTTACTTTTTTTAATGACATTCTAGAATTTCCTAATCTTATTTATTAAAGGTGAACATGATTATGAATTAATTAATACTTAGACTATTTGAATATATGTTTCTACATAAGAAAATAAAGGTGTGACAACATTGCGGCAACTTTTACTCGACAAAATATTGATTTTCGACAAAATGATTTACGGTCACATTTTGACATTTTAGTTAAACTATTTATTTATGTAAACCCCATTTAAAAACAAATTTGTTTAATGTTATTTAAAACACTTATAAATAAATTAAAATAGTTTACTTAACCATTGAAACATATTATTCTGAAATGAGCATTTTGTCACTTTTGTCGATATAGGCAAATGTTATTATTTTTGTGTATGCTTCTCTTCCTAAATCCTATCTAATATTATTTGAATCATATAAACTTACCTATTTTATATTTAAAATCATTTTAAATAGTATATTTTAAAATGGTCAAATTCTGTGTCGTTACAACCATCACTTGATATTATTAGCTTCCAAGAGTAGTCCGCTAATCGAGCTCAAGGAATCTCGCAACTTTATATGCCTCAAATTCGCTCTTCCTCCTCTCATCGTTCCGGTCAAGCCAAAGAAGAAGAGAGCGGTGACATCATTGAGCTTCATTGTAATTTTCTTCCCAAAGAGGAATTTTCCACTGTCTCTCGAAATCAATGAAAATTAGATCAACGTTTGGTCAATGTTGAGAATACCATCGCCAAAACAAACAAAAAGCTCAATTCCATCAAAGGCTTCTTGAACAAAATATGGGAGAAATTTCTTGTACCGGCTCCACTTCCATAAGTATAGCCGAGAATCCTCTTGCTTCTTTTACATAGACCACTTCCAAAGAAAAAGAAGAGGAAGTGGAAGATTCTCAGAGTGAAGAAATGTAGTTTCTTTTTCATTTTATCTATGTATGTTTTCCTTTATTTTTAATTTAATTTGGCTCTTTGTAACACATGAAAAACTATTGTGTCTTAATGGTGTCTTATTTTTCATATATATTTACTATGCTTCAGTTGTCTTGCATATTCACATATGTTTGCTTAATGTACGCAACATCATATTTCTTGTTACATCTTTCATTCATTTTTGTCAATGACAAAGGGGGAGAAGTGTATAGATAACAGGTGGTTTATACATTTAGGGGGAGTTTTACTATTTTTAAATATAATTTTTATAGTCTCTTGAACTTACATAGTTGTTATCATCAAAAAGAGGAAGAATGTTAGAACAAACTATTTTGATGTTTTAATTGTGACAACTTTTTAAGTATATATTATATGAACTAACCAAATTGCAGGGGAAGATACTAGTTTACTCGACAATAGATTGAAGACCAAAAGATCTCGATGACAAGTTTCAACACTTTGATTTGGTTTGTCTATAGTCTAGTATGTATTAACATTTGTTAAAATCTCTCCTAAGTGGTATAGACATGCACAAGCCTTTAGAACGTACTCAAGTCAATCTATACAGACTTAGTTTTATTTATATATATTTATAGAACAAACTTGCTTCTAAAAACTAAGCAAAACAGGCTTGCAGTGACAGTTTCAGTCGACTAAACAAGGTATTCCAGTCGACTGAAACATGCACACATGCACAAGCATGTTTGAACATTCAATCGACTAGACGATCCTGTTCAGTCGACTGAATGAAGTGTCATTTCATAATAAAATTTAAATTTAAATTCGTTTGAATATTCATTCTATTTAATTCATATTTTTAGTCGACTAAATATTCATAACAGCTATTTTCTATACGGTCACCACTTTTCAACGAATAGAAACATCCGTTAATTCAATAGTTGTTTCAGTAACTTTTAACCGAACCTTTTCACTAATAGTTATAACTATTAAAAATTATAAATAGACTTGGTTTCTATATGCAAAACATAATATTATTCTTTGATTCTATTCTATATTATTACAAACTATTTTCTGAAAATTACTTTCATAAAACGTTCTCAAATCACTTGCACATTCAAGCATATTATAGTTACTTCCAATCTTCACAAATTACACGTTATACGACAAAAGAAGAAGATTATAGGAAGGGTGTACTTTGTTGAACTTATCAGTGCTATTCAAGAGCATATTCCGTCAGAAACAACTTTACTACCTATATTGTAGAAGCCCTGTTCGGTTGCTCAGGCGATAGAATTCCTATTCGGTTTTCTAGGTGGCAGAAGTCCTATTCAGTTGCTTAGGCAGTGCAATATCTATTCCTCGGGGTTAAGAGAGTGTTTCTAGTTGAATTCAAGAAGTTTGGGACTGGGTGTAGAACGGGAGTTCGAACCAGGGAAAAAATCCCTGGTGTCATTTACTGTACTGTTTACTTTTTATACTTATATTCCGTATTAGTAGATAATTTAGTTTATATTCCATATTATGATCCATAACATCAATTTCAAAAAGTTAGAGCCAAAATAAGATTTTAAAGTGCAATGGTCACATAGAAATTTGGAAAAAAAATATGGATGTGTAGAACATTACTAAGGATCATATTTCAAAATATATGATAAGAGCTCAAATGAATTAAGTAGAATTATTTTATGATCCTCTGATACGTAAAATACGGTGCGCTATATTATAAAAGTGTTACTGAATTGTAAGAACTCTTTAAAACACAAATAAAATGGTTTAAAATGACTTGTAAATGTTTTATAATCATTTAACTTCATTTTGGTAAAGTTTGGAAAAGATTTGGAAACGGAGTGAAAGTATACGCGTCGCATAACAGTGGTTCGCTATTTCGAACCTGAAAGCTACATAAATGTGTGGAATGATATATAGTTAGAAATTATTCAAAAGAATTTTTTTCCAAACTCTTATAACTATAATTTTCAAATGAAGACAGAAAATCAAGATTTCATTTAATAGTATTTGAGTTTTGTCTAAATTAAGTGTTTAAAAACATTACGGTTTGGCAGTTTTGGGAACCAAGGTGGTAAATGCTTTAAAATTAATATTTTTAAGTCTTTAAAAATATGAAATGAATTTTATAAATATGAAAAAATGTTTTAAGGGGATTTGAGTTATAAAAATAGACTTATATGAAATGGAATTAGTGGTTTGAACAAAGAAGCTATAAAAACATAATTTGCATTAGTTTTCACAGCGGTTTTCGTAACTTTTGCAAATTATGATTTCAGCTTAATTATTCTTTTCCAATCTTTTAGTAATCTTTTCAAATGAATAATTAAGTATTTTGAAGATGATTTGGATGTTTTATAATTATTTCAAAGGACTTTAAAATAAATGGTTAAATGGAAATTGTTTTTAAACAATATTTAGAATTGTATTAATTAAATGAAAATCATCTCTAAAAGATCATATAAAAGAGTATAGAGTTGATCAAATAACTTGGTTGTCTTATGGGTGACACAAAAATATTCTCTAGATCTGATCTTGAATAATCTGTATCTGGGTTTCACTCTAGCTATCCAGACTAGCCCACAAAAAGGGATATTAAATTTGATTTTACTCCAACCATATTTTTCTAAGATAAAAAAGATTTGGGGATTTTTAAAAGTTAAACGGAATTTGATAATAATTGATTTTGGTAATGCATGAAATGTATTTGTCAAACTCTGCATTTTCAAGGAGCGAACTTGTACTATCAGTGTGAATTTAAAAGGCGATTTCACCGTTATTCATTGAGTAGTATAGGTTGAACACAGAAATTAGTATTGAGTATAGTTATTCTAAAATCTATGATTCCTTTTTACTCAATATTAATTTGTTTGGGTATATTGTAAATGAGGACTTAAATAACATTGGTTCCAACCCATTAAAAGACATGTTTTGGAAATACTAATCTCCATTGAGATTGAAATTATACCAATAATAGAAGATGGTAATGTTTTCCTATGTAATTAAAGAGAAATGATTTTGTGTTTCCAAAGATAAAAAGGGGTTTTAACTAACCAAAGGATTTGAAAAGAGGTTTATTGATTCCGTATACACTGAAAAAGAAAAGGTTTAAATATGTATATCTCTAGAAGATGTTATATTTAGATAAAAATTAATGATAAACTAAATCGCCCACATACTTAACATTCTTTACCTATAAATTGGTTTGGTGCAACTGGGGTTGGATTTAATCAATTCCTATCGAAAACCACTTCAAACCAATATATTTTCGAAAGTGAAAAATTAAAGACAATGATTCTGAAGATGAGGATCTTTATAATGTAGGGCCCCTTGCCACTAACTTCTGGGATAATTCCCTTATTGTATATATGGTGGTAGTGGTTCCTTCAATTTGAAATCTTCGATGCAAGGACTACTTGCTACTAATCATAGGGGTGATTCCCATACATGATGTTGTAGGAGAAGTGCCTTCGGTTTGTCCAGTTCCTAGACAACTTGTATGGACGAATGTTTAACATTGCACGCATATATTGATCTCTATAAACGTACATCTATTGGTTGTGTATGAGGCAACATATCCAATACTTAACACCCTTCTGTGAGGTGTATGAGCTCAAAGGTTGTGCTTTTGTGGAAATTAATAGTATGTTACTAGGAAAGGCAATGTGGAATTTAAAGTAGGATTTTTTCTATGAAAGGTAAAACATTACCTCAAGCCTCACACATCAGCAATGTCGAAACAGGTTAAATGCGGCAGAGCTAAGTGGATCGCACCTATTAGGATATGTTTATCACCTTTCCAGATTACCTTCTATATATTGGGTTTGTTGTGTATGCTATGAGACGTCATGGATAGGTCGGGAACGACCGAGCTGGTGTCATATATGGTACTATCCATTAAAGGTAGGCTGAATCTGTGTTGGTAGAGGTTAAGCCTCAGGTGCATCCTTCTACAGATGTGATGTCGAAAGATAGTCACTTACCTTTTCATTTATGGAATCCATTCTCCAATACGAGCCTTTATGATTTTAGTTATAAATCTATTATTCTGGAATTTGATATATGTAACAATTTCAACTAAGATTGTATACATTTATTTGAAAAGTGTTTTCAAACCAATGTCTCTAGAAATAATATCAAATGATTTGATAAAATGTTTTAGTCATTATAAGGTAAAAACTCGTTTGTGTTTATGCGCGGCATGGTCTTGTGAGATACTCTTGTTTTCAAAGGCTTTGTCTAGCATCAAAGTCGATCTGTGACACTATTATACACATATATATTTATGATTTGGATTTCTAACGTTGGTTTACAAGATTGGTATAGGTACTTTTAATACTCGTGTCGGATCCAAGTAGTTTTGGGATTAGCTGAGGATGCTTGGAGTTTCTAAAGGAGAGCTGAAAATCTTTATCAACATATGAACGTAGTTTACTTATCCATTGTGTTTGTCGTTTTTTAGATTTGTGAGGATAGGTATTTATAATTGTCCATGCTGAGCTTAGCATAGACTCTAATGTATATATTTAAAATTTCCATTGTAAATATTATATATTGAAATAATATATGTTATTCCATTTGTGTAAGATTCTGTTCTATCTTTATTTTTTACCCTCAACGGTCTGCCATTTCGTTAAATTCGAGTTGGACATGTATGGTTTGTTTCCAAATTAAATTTTATGGAAAAGCAGGTTGTCACATCGCTGCTTTTGGGCTAGAAGAACTTTCTGAGATGATAGGACTTGCACTGATCCTACGCTATGATACTTTTGAGCAGTTATGCTGCCCTCACTGCATTCGCCTTTTCGACGCTCATTTGGCACCAAATTTAGATGAAAACAACAATTTCATTCGATCGGAGGCTAAGGGTGTTAGAATTGAGATGTCTGATGATGACTTTGGTGATATTTTGGAGATTTCCACAGATAGCATGGATTAAGATGATATTCAGATGACCGACCCAGAGATCTTGTAGCGAATCTTTTCTTAAGGTGTTGTTATTTAAAGGATGAACAATCCGCATCCGACTTCCTATCATGTTGTGTGCATCATTCAGCACAACATCTAAGATGGGAAGCTATGATCATATTTATCTTTCAATGTAGAAGGCCACCTATGTAGTTATGGGTGGTGTAGTCGTCAATTAGGCATGAATTCTAATAACTTATTTTTCGACCAAGGAGTTGGCACCCTATGGAGTTACTTTTTGTATTGTCACTTATTCACCCTCGTCTTCAAACGATACGGGGAGAATCCTAGTGGGAAAACTGGCCAGATGAAGGTCCCGCCTGCCATTTAAGCCTCGTTGGGTAGTCGTAGCAGCCTTGTCAATAGTAGAGCAATAGTCACAAAAGGAGGCAGAGCAAGGACATGGCATCGAAGGATATCAGAATCCTTAGCTAGCCGCCATTTAATAGGTTTAGACTGAGCTCCAGGGTATCCGCGTCGACCAGCAAGAGATAAGGATCAAGCTATATCACTAGAGTCATGAGATTAAGTGCCTAGCCACTATGCTTCGCCTATTTCGAGGCTGCGATAATTGCTCGAGTTCCCATCGAGGATCATGACCATCCCATAGTCTGTAGTTAGCATTTTACATTCTGTAATATGTTGTTGAATTTTCTGCTTCCAACATTTGTTCTTTCCATTTTAGGTTGTTGGGTTGTAATTGTTAGTTGTCTTCTTTTATGACATGTATGATATTATGAGATGTGTTTCTATCTTATTTTTTTATTGTTTCAAATATATGAACTGTTTTATATGTATGTAAGGAAGAAATAGTATGGATATGTAAAACTCATAAGGACACTTTAGTCTTAGTAAATTGCAATATGAAATTGGAAATTTAGATATGTTAAAATTTTAGCAAGCGAATGACATGTTAAAATTATTTTGAGAATCATTAATCATTGTTCATACTCTTTAAAAGCTAAATTTTTTGAATATCTGAGTATGCCGATATTTTAAAATAAAATTTCAAAGTTTTATGGGCTAAGGTTAGTTATAAAATGTTAAAATTGAACTTATGCATTTAACACATAATTGACTTCCGACTAACGCTAAAATTATGAAATAAATTATAAATAAAAACATATTAGAAAAGAAATTATTTTGGAAAGTGTCTCTTAATTTTAAAAAAAAATGGAACTCAAATAAATTTTATAATTTTTTTCCTTAATTTTATTTTAAGGGTAATTTACGTCCAAATATTTTGAAATATATTTTTCAAAGGACACAAAAATTTAAAAAGATAAAAAGGTTTTTATGACGTTTTATATTTTGAATGCCGTATGCTAGGTAAAGGGAGGGAAAATAGATTCGAAATGCGAACTTAGCATTCATTAGGATCGATATGATAAAATGCAAGTGATATAAATGGAAAGGCAATTTTAGGGTTGAAATTTCCATTTCCACACCCCGTCGACGATGCACACTAGTTTATTTTTGGATTCGATTCCATTTTGGAGCCTGAAAACAAGCCTCCTTATGCATTTTGCGTGTGGAAATTTGATGTAAATCAAGGATAGCCAGAAAATTACCACTATACAATGGGAAATGGATAGCTTATAGAGTGCTAAGAACGAAAAATTCTCCACCTAAACCCCTTTTTTGGGCATAGAAATGACATTTGAAAAGTAAGATTTCGATGCATTAAATTTGTAGCTCGTAAGTATTGGATGCAAATTTGTTGCACCTTACTTCCACTCATAGGATTATGGGGATTTTTGTTGAAATGATTTTTCAAAGTCTACATGTATATAGAACTGCCTATATGTATAGATTATTTGCACCATATTTTTAAAAATATTTTCAAAAAGAAAAGCATTCATGTAGAAGGTGTAACGACCCGCTATTTTGTGCTATTCGCATCGGCACATGTCGGACTTGAATAATTCAAAATACTGAATTGTTAGTTTAAACATGGAAAAAATGAGCATATATAGTAAATAAATAATCACAGAATCACAGACACAGAGTAATAATATGCAGCGAAAGCAAAAGATAGTAGTTCATGAAGCTACTATATGTATAAAACAGAGTTAAATAAGTTGCAACAGAAGTCTTGAATACAATAGTCAAATACAAGAATCAGAATACATCACTAGTGTCAACTGAATATCTGAAAGCTGGATAGATAGCTGGATCTCCAGGCAAAGCTCCAACTCTAAAGGTGAGTCTCGATACCGGTGCACTCAATCTGACCCGAGCGTAAAGCAAAACACAAAACACTCGAGTCAAGATTAACATTCTTATATCAATAAATCCAACTCAAGTGAAATAACAATTGAAATACAAGTAACTCAAAGGATGTTGGAATAACCATCCTCTAAGGATCCGTTAAACTATTTTCTATGTAGTAATATACGCTAGATAGATAATGCCTATTAGTAATAGAAAGTATCAAAATAGTGTTAAGGCGTTACCATTATCCCCCTTAACACATTTTATATAAGCGTTATAGTCTATACAACACTGTAAACTCCACCATAAACTGGTGGGATATCGTGGAGTACTTCATAGGTATAACACAAAAAAATTCATAGTGGTCGCGTATATAGGTATGCAAGTATGACAAGGCACATGAGGCAATACCCAAGGTAGTGAAACTACCGTTTGCCTGATCCGGACTGGTGAAAACGCATCGTAGCAACGATCAACACCGTGAAACAATACTCCCAAAATTCCGAGGGTGCACCAATCAATAACAAGTAATGAGGAGTTTATGAAGTAGTGTGTTCGCTCGAGGTAGCTAACCCCATTTGGCCCGGCACGACTCCTGTTTTAGTCATTTCCAATTTGACACAAGTGTCAAAGCTATCCATCATCGTTCTCTTTCTTCAGTCACCGCATACGTCATTCCAACCAGTTCATTCTGGATCACACCCCGCGTATAGTTATTAAAGTGGTTTTCGGTTTAGACAGAGAGTATGTCCATAACCGATTCTGGTTTCTTTAATAACTTTCGTAATTATTACACCGATTGGTCGTTTAATAAATTTCAAAACCAAATCAAATTCAATTTCAATTAGAATTTGTAAATCAACATTTCATTTGTCTTCCTAAATCAATTTCCATAACTTACGTTAAACTTCCAAATTACCATTTCAAAATCTTATAATTCAATTCCAAATTTTATTTAAAACAATTCAAATATTGATTCAAGTTTGTATATAAGTTTCATTCCGAAATCATGTAAATAATTTAATTAACGTTCGAATCAATTTTAATTTCGTTGATCGACTTCATTCAATATTAATTAAGTAAATTTATCAATTCAAAACAATTTCTATTTAATTTCCAATTTATTAAATCAATTACTTAAGTTCAACTTTATTATGTCAAAACTTACAAATTGAATTAAATTAGATTCGTCAAATCAAATTCTTTAAATTACAAATATTACATTGATTTCAATAAATCACATTTTATTTCTTGCTAAAGAAATTCAAATTCACTTATTTACTTACTTTAAATAATATTCCCAAAACTCAGTTAATAAAGAAACTCAATTTCATTTATTAACGAAGTTCAAATTCTCTTATTCTGAAGTTCAATTTCTCTTATCAAAGAATTCAAATTTTTATTTGATTATCAAATAATTCAATTTTATTTAATTATTAAATAATTTCAAATCTTAGTTAAATAATTTCAAACTTAATTATTAAATAATTTTAAAACTTAATACAATCATTTCTTAAATTTAACAACGTTCTTTCATCAATTACTTTGTTAATATTTATTTCAGATTATTAAATATTAACATTTAAATTTTTACTAGAATTCAAGTTCAACTTCATTTAAACCCTTATTATTTTATTCAAATAAAATCTTTATTTTTATTTTTAAATCAAATCATTGACCAATCACGTTTTATTTAATTCCCTATCCTAGGTCATTTGGGTATTTATCATTTCAACCCGATTCCATTTCAATTCAAAATCAAAGCATAACACATGAAACTTGCAGTGTGATAACTGGGATGGTGTCAAAGTAAATAAACAAGCAATAGCAACCATCAATAACAATCCAATAATTAATTCAAATAATCCTGAAATAATCGTATTAATTTACATTGTTGTTTGTGCAAATTAATATCGTTATTTCTAGAATCTACACTATCATTTCATGTAGGTTAAAGATTATTACACTAACATTTATACAGTTCTTCACTTGACATTTATTATTCGATTTCATATCATATCAATTTAAACAACATACATTTAAATGGTTCAAAGTACAATTAACTATACTCTACATGTCAATTTATTTAAACATTTAAAGGGGTCATATTATACAAATGTCATCAAATCAAATTTTTACACATATATCAAATCTATTATCCTATGTCAATTCCAATTTCAAATTATTTATCACTTACTACATTAAAAATTTAACATCCAATGTTAATATCAAACAATCAATCATTTTATCAACCAAATTGGATTATCATTGTATAAATAACAGATAATGATGTCAGATGTCACAGGTGAACTGATACAGTAATACGTATATAACAGTGTAAATAATTAACAACAACATATTTTAATTGTTGTTTCAATTGAAATCAAATTTAATAAATAAAAGAACATTAATCGTGAGTGATTGCTCACCTTTCGAGGCTAGAGATGATAGACATTGAAATTGAGTTACGGATCCAAGCACGACTTCCGAAATAAACTAGATGGCACGGTTTCGACGAATACAGCTGATATATAAAGATGTTGATGGGAACAAATTAGAATCAACATGATAGAAGCAACAATGATATATATATATATATTATTATACTTATCCATGGAATAAATATTTAATTTTAAAACAAATATTAAAATATATATTAAAATCATTGTTTTAAATTACAAAACCACAACTTATGTTAACACATAGATTTAGAGGTCAGAACACCACTTATTCAAACAGCAAAAGTAACTATATGAGTATAAAAAAATCACAATACTCTTAAACACGTGATGCATCTACTTAATAAATGAAAAGCTGGAGCTATCTATAATCCAAGTCTAGGCTATATTAATATTTTTTTTAAAACGTAAGTAGTGTACAAAAGAACAACATATAGGCAACACATGGAATTGACAACTCTATAACCATACCTCATAATACAAACAAATTTAGCCTGCTTACTTACTGCATGCATACAGTATGCCATCCCTTTATATTTTTAATATTATAACCATACATACGATTACATACATATCGACCTATATGCAGTATACATATATCATTGATATGCAGACTTCCATATGCATAGAAAAATTATATGCATAACAAAAGAAGATCAAACTTTAGATTCAATATACAAATAAGTAAATTGTTCGATAGTAAACTTATATATTTATACAATACTAAATTTATGTATATGTAATAGATAGATTATAAACTTAAAAATATCCAAGCACCAAATACATCCGCTCTAAGCCTAACTCTCTAATATACTAGAATTCTCATATAAATCTATGTTTTTAACGAATCATAGATGTGTTATTTTCTTCAAAATCAAACATAAAGGAAAAAATGAACAGGTAGCCAAATAAATCAAGCAACTTAACAAAACTTCTGTACATGCTTACTAGACTATAAGGCTTATAATTAACGTAACTTATTAGTTTATACTAACAATAGTCCATACATTAACTATATAATATAAAGAAAATAAGATAAATATCTATACCTATATATCAGATAACCTTGCTGCCGAGACTAAGGTAAGGAGTGGTGCTCGGCTGAAGGCGTCAGAGTGCCATGGCAGTGCAGCTCGGCCTAGGCAAAAGGAAGGAAAAAGAGGATTGTCACGACCATGATTGTTCGGTGCTTAAGCCATGTGCGCATGCCGAGGAGGAGAGGGAAGAAATGAGGACGGGTCGGCTCTTGGCGGAGAGGGGAGGAGCGGGTCGGAACTTAAGGTAGCATTTCCAAAGTTTTATGGTGGGTGGGGAAACAGGAGGCAACCGAAGATGAAGGCAGAGGTGGCAGTGGCTCGCTTAGGCTGGGCGGAGGAGGAAGGTTGCATGTGTGGGTGTGGTGCATGGGGCTGCTGCTCGGCTAGGCCGTGGAGAAGAATGGTGCGCGGAGTTCGCATGTGGTGGAGGTTGAAGGTCACTATTGCAGGTGAGAGGAAGAGAGGGGTGGGAGAACAAATCTCATGCAAATATGTATATATATACGTATACATTTTTTTTCAACAATTTTTCTTTTCTCTCTCTTTTTTTTAGAGGGAGGGGATCGATCAGTCAAAGGAATCAAAGGGGAGGTGAAGGACGGTGGAATGGCATGAGCTGGTAGAACAAATGTAGCAGAGATTGGGAAGAAAAAAAAGATATTAAAGGAATAGGACGATCAAGTTTTTGGGAAACAACCAAACCTTATTATATAACTTAAAAAGTTTCTCAAATCAAAGCAAGTTATGGAAGCCCAAAAGAGAAAGGTGAGGAGAAATAAGAACAAGCGAACTAGGTATTACTTCAAACAGTGGGAATAGTACAAGTTAATAACTGAAATCAAGTAAATGTCACTAGCTGATTCCTAAGGAAAAATGAATATGTGTAATAAAAAGAATAAATGTGATATGAATGGTCATAAGAAAACAAATGGACTTAAAGGTGTACCGATACGGGTGGTAGTTTCGCAGTTTCCGCGGGGTATCGAATTTCAAAATACAGAATTGAATATACTGTGGAGATTAGTACAACGAGACGATCAATATAGTACACAGATATCTGTGGTACAATTGAATTATAAAACTTTGAATTTTTTACCAGCGGAAAATGCAGCAAAAACGCAGAAAAATAAGATCGATGGAGCTAAGGATGCCCGAATTTGGAAAAACGAAAAATGACGCCTTGCTCCTAAATTGATTTAGAATTTTTCTATGTAAAAATATTTAGGTTTCGAAAACATTTTATTTTCATTGATTTTTAACTGATTAAATTGAAATAAATTTACGCACGAAAATAAACTTCATATTTTCGGACAAAAATTTACCAGTTGCTATGTTTAACTAGATGCATTCCAAATATCAAATTTATATTTAAAAATTTTATTTTAAAAATTTCACAAAAAATCAATTAATTAAATGAATAAATGGCTAAAATCTATGGGTCGTTACACTCTCCCGCACTCAAAACTTTTCATCTCCGAAAAGGAAGGAGGTAGGAAAATAGAAACAATCAGAAAGAAAATAGATTGAAAATGAAACAAAACAATTATTTTGAACCATATAAATTTTAATTTAAATAAATTT
Organism: Allium cepa; assembly: GCA_030765085.1. Classification (NCBI taxonomy): domain Eukaryota; kingdom Viridiplantae; phylum Streptophyta; class Magnoliopsida; order Asparagales; family Amaryllidaceae; genus Allium; species Allium cepa. Next base: position 63,926,434 of record CM060931.1, read on the forward strand.
ATATTTAACGATTGGTTTTCAAAATTCAAGGTTTCCATTAAATTGAATTGATTTCACATTTATTTAGGTACAAAAGGTTTCTTTCAAATAAAATTCAATTTAAATTAAATTAATTCAAGATATCTCATTAAGTTGATTTAATTTCAATTTATTAACTTTCAAAACAAAAAAAATATTTTATTTTATTAATCACATTTACTATTCATTTAACTTATTATTTTATTTATCTCCATTATCATTTTATAATCAAATTTAAGTGTATAACATTCATTATACACACTCAAATTTTATTTATGAAGACATTTTATATTGCATGTTATCCAATTATCTTGAATTAACAATTTCAAAGATCGTAAATTTGAATAGTCTTTTATTATAATCATATTTTATTCGACAAATTTAATTCATCTTTGTTCCAAATTATTATTAAATTTATCCTACTTAATATATATTATCACATATATATTAACTATATTCACATTTATTGTAACTATTCAAATCTATTTAAAATTCCTTTCATATCATTTGTATTGTATAATATTCAATTACATAATTAACTTTTGAAAATTTAGGTAAGTTATATATAATGCAATTGAGTATTATCCAAATAAAATTTTACAATTCAGTTATTTGAAGTTAAGTATTTATATAAAAAGAATTTGGCTTCATTTATAATTGAAAATCATAATATAACAAATTTTAAGAATTAATTTCCGATTAGCTTCAAACAACTTAGAGATAAAAATAAATAAATAAATAAATAAATTCATAATATATCAAATCAAATTTAAATCTTTAATATATATTATAAATTAAGTCATGTTTATAAATTCAAATCAATTTATTTTTCCAAACAAAAGTGTAGCAGGGCTACAGAATAGTCTCTCCACTTTGAAACTCGAAAATTAATGTTGAAGATGCGGCCGCCATCACCGAAATTATTTTCCAATGACGAAGAGAAGAGCACTGATTTAAACTTTTAAAATTCTTTGAAACGATTTCTATTTGAAAATATCTTAAATACTATACACTTTAAAACTTTCAAATCAAAATTTGAAATCCCCGGAAATTTAGATCTCAGTTTCTTGATTTAAATTCATTACAATTTCCAAATAAATTTATAAACCATGTTTTTTTTCAATTATTTATATATGAGACAAAAACCAATGGTTTAGGTGCCATTTTTTAAAATCCAATATTGTTTATTAACAACTAATTCTATTATCTATCAAAATTCAGAAAATCATACTTATGTATATAATATAATTATTCGAAATTTATTTCATTCATGAAATTTGAAAATAATATTGTGTCAGTTCGCTCTGTTCAAGCGTTTTGGAAATCCGATCGATAGCGTTGATCAGACGAATCGATCGAAAACCCAAATCAACATCAACAACTCAAACAACATAAAATATATATTAAAACATTTTGAATATTAATTTACAAATACACTTCCTTGTTCGACGGTACATGAATGGATTTTCAAAGCAAGGATAGAGATTCAAATTGATGGACTCAAATCAAAAACAATTTCTAATTCGAAGATAAGTTTGAAACAAAGATAAGATAATTAAATAACATAATAGGGCGATGGATAAGTTTATGGAAATCGCGGGCAATCTTAACCGGGTCAACCCTGACTTCAAGAATAAGATCGATGGAAAATTCTGAGGCAAATCGACATTCGATCTCGAGGAATAGAATTCAGACATATCAGGAGATAGATAGCATAGCAAACCGAGGATACAGAAATCTCCGGTAAATCAATGCCTATTGTAAAGGAGTTTCACTCATGTACAAATAATTTGAAGATTGGCGAGGCCGCCGATTCATTATAGAGATCATTCAAAGTGGAGTTATGGGATACTCCGGAATTAAAAGTAGTCGAATAGTGAGGGACACGAATGGATTTTTGGAACCGCAGGGAATGTTCCAAAACTCAAAGGAACCGAGTCAAAAGGAAAAGATTCAAACTCGAATGAGAGTGATTCTGTAAATACATTTACCCTATATGCTAAGTTTTGCCTAGAGCTACCAAAGCTCTGACACCAACTGTAACAACCTGCTATTTTGGACTATTCGCATCCACACATGTCGGACTTGAATAATTCAAAATACTGAATCGTTAATTTAAATTTGGCAAAACTGAGCATATATAGTAAATAAATAATCACAGGATCATAGACACAGAGTAATAATATGCAGCTGAAGCAAAAGAAAGTAGTTCATGAAGCTACTATATATATATATATATATATATATATATATATATATATATATAACAGAGTTAAGTAAGTTACAACAGAAGTCTCGAATATAATAGTCAAATACAAGAATCAGAATACATCACTGGAGTCAACTGAATATCTGAAAGCTGGATAGATAGCTGGATCTCCAGGCGAAGCTCCAACTCCAAATGTGAGTCTCGATGCTGGCGCACTCAGTCTGACCCGAGCGTAAAGCAAAACACAAAACACTCGAGTCGGGATTAACATTCTTATATCAATAAATCTAACTCAAGTGAAATAACAATTGAAATACAAGTAACTCAAAGGATGTTGGAATAACCATCCTCTAAGGATCCGTTAAACTATTTTCTATGTAGTAATATACGCTAGATAGATAATGCCTATTAGTAATAGAAAGTATCAAAATAGTGTTAAGGAGTTACCATTATCCCCCTTAACATATTTTATATAAGCGCTACAGTCTATACAGCACTGTAACTCCACCGTAAACTGGTGGGATATCAGGGAGTACTCCATAGGTATGACACAAAAAAATTCGTAGTGGTCGCGTATACAGGGATGCAAGTATGACAAGGCACATGAGGCAATACCCAAGGTAGTGAACCTACCGTTTGCCTGATCCGGACGGGTGAAAACGCATCGCCGCAACGATCGCAACACCGCGAAACAACACTCCCAAAATTTCGAGGGTGCACCAATCAATAACAAGTAATGAGTATTCGCTCAAGGTAGCTAACCCCATTGGCCTGGCACGGCTCCTGTTTTAGTCATTTCCAATTTGACACAAGTGTCAAGGCTATCCATCATCGTTCACTTTCTTCATTCATCGCGTACGTCATTCCAACCACTTCATTCTGGATCACACCTTGCGTATATTTATTAAAGTGGTTTTCGGTTTAGACAGAGAGTATGTCCTTAGCCGATTCCGTTTCCTTTAATAACTTTCGTAATTATTACACCGATTGGTCATTTAATAAATTTCAAAACCAAATCAAATTCAAATTCAATTAGAATTTGTAAATCAACATTTCATTTGTCTTCCTAAATCAATTTCCATAACTTACGTTAAACTTCCAATTACCATTTCAAAATCTTATAATTAAATTTCAAATTTTATTTAAAATAATTCAAATATTGATTCAAGTTTGTATATAAGTTTCATTCCGAAATCATTTAAATAATTTAATTAACGTTCGAATCAATTTAAATTCATTGATCGACTTCATTCAATGTTCATTAAGTAAATTTATCAATTCAAAACAATTTCTATTTAATTTCCAATTTATTAAATCAATTACTTAAGTTCAACTTTATTATGTCAAAACTTACAAATTGAATTAAATTAGATTCGTCAGATCAAATTCTTTAAATTACATGTCTTACATTGATTTCAATAAATCACATTTTATTTCTTGTTAAAGAAATTAAAATTCACTTATTTACTTACTTTAAATAATTTTCCCAAAACTCAATTAATATAGAAACTCAATTTCATTTATTAACGAAGTTCAAATTCCCTTATTCCGTAGTTCAATTTTTCTTATCAAAGAATTCAAATTTTTATTAGATTATCAAATAATTCAATTTTATTTAATTATTAAATAATTTCAAATCTTAAGTAAATAATTTCAAACTTAATTATTAAATAATTTTAAAACTTAATTCAATCATTTCTTAAATTTAACAACGTTCTTTCATCAATCACTTTGTTAATATTTATTTCATATTATTAAATATTAACATTTAAATTTTTACTAGAATACAAGTTCAACTTCATTTAAACCCTTATTATTTTATTCAAATGAAATCTTTATTTTTATTTAAATAAAATCATTGACCAATCGGGTTTTATTTAATTCCCTATCCTAGGTCAATGTTTAATTTGGGTATTTATCACTTCAACCCGGTTCCATTTCAATTCAAAATCAAAGGATAGCACATGGAACTTGAAGTGTGATAACTGGGATGGTGTCAAAGTAAATAAACAATCAATAACAACCATCAATAACAATCCAACAATTAATTCAAATAATCCTGAAACAATCGTATTAATTTACATTGTTGTTTGTGCAAATTAATATCATTATTTCTAAAATCGACACTATCATTTCATGTAGATTAAAGATTATTACACTAACATTCATATGGTTCTTCACTTGACATTTATTATTCGATTTCATACCATATCAATTTATACAACATACATTTAAATGGTTCAAAGTACAATTAACTATATTCTACGTGTCAATTTATTTAAACATTTAAGGGGTCATATTATGCAAATGTCATCAAATCAAATTTTAGACATATATGAAATCTTCTATCCTATGTCAATTCCGATTTTAAATTATTTATCATTTACTACATTAACAATTTAAAGTCCAATATCGATATCAAACAATCAATCATTTTATCAACCAAACTAGATTATCATTGTATAAATAACAGATAACGATGTCAGATGTCACAGGTGAACTGATACAGATAATACATATATAACAGTGTAAATAACTAACAACAACATATTTCAATTATTGTTTCAATCGAAATCAAATTTAATAAATAAAAGAACGTTAATCGTGAGTGATTGCTCACCTTTCGAGGCTAGAGAGGATATACATTGAAATTGAGTTACGGATCCAAGCACGACTTTCGAAATAAACTAGATGGCACGATTTCGACGAATACAGCTGATATATAAAGATGTCGATGGGAACAAATTAGAATCAACATGATAGAAGCAATAATGATATATATATATATATATTATACTTATCCACGGAATAAATATTTAATTTTAAAACAAATATTAAAATATATATTAAAATCATTGTTTTAAATTACAAAACCACAACTTATGTTGACACATAGTTTTAGAGGTCAGAACCCTACTTATTCAAACAGCAAAAGTAACCATATGAGTATAAAAAAAATCACAATACTCTTAAACACGTGATCATCTACTTAATAAATGAAAAGCTGGAGCTATCTACAATCCAAGTCTAGGCTATTTTTTTTTTTTTAAAACGTAAGTAGTGTACAAAAGAACAACATATAGGCAACACAGGGAATTGACAACTCTATAACCATACCTCATAATACAAAAAAATTTAGCCTGCTTACTTACTGCATGCATACAATATGCCATCCCTTTATATTTTTAATATTATACCCATACATACGATTACATACATATCTACCTATGCTGTATACATATATCATTGATATGCAGACTTCCATATGCATATAAAAATTATATGCATAACAAAAGAAGATCAAACTTTATATTCAATATACAAATAAGTAAATTGTTCGACAGTAAACTTATGTATTTATACAATACTAAATTTATGTATATGTAATAAATAGATTATAAACTTAAAAATAACCAAGCATCATATACATCCGCTCTAAGCTTAACTCTCCAAGATACTTGAATTCTCATATAAATCTATGTTTTTAACGAATCATAGATGTGTTATTTTTTCAAAATCAAACATAAAGAAAAAAAATGAACAGGTAACCAAATAAATCAAGCAACTTAACAAAACTTCTGTACATGCTTACTAGACTATAAGGCTTATAATTAACGTAACATGTTAGTTTATACTAACAACAGTCCATCATAAATTCTCATAAAATATATGTGTACATCAACTATATAATATAAAGCAAATAAGATAAATATATATACCTATATATCAGATAACCTTGCTGTCGAGACTAAGGTAAGGAGTGGTGCTCGGCTGAAGGCCGCAGAGTGCCGAGGTAGTGTACCTCGGCCTAGGAAAAAGGAAGGAAAAAAAGAGGATAGTCACGACCATGATTGTTCGGTGCTTAAGTCGTGTGTGCATGCCGAGGAGGAGAGGGAAAAAATGAGGACGGGCCGGCTCTTGGCGGAGAGGGGAGGAGCGGGTCGGAGCTTAGGGTAGTATTATTGAAGTTTTGTGGTGGGTGGGGAAATGTGAGGCAACCGAAGATGAAGGCAGAGGTGGCAGTGGCTCGCTTAGGCTGGGCGGAGGAGGAAGGTTGCGTGTGTGGGTGTGGTGCATGGGGATGCTGCTCGGCTAGGCTGTGGAGAAGAACGGTGCGCGGAGTTCGGTTGTGATGGAGGTTGAAGGTCACTGTTGCAGGTGAGAGGAAGAGAGGGGAGGGCGAAAAAATCTCATGCAAATGTGTGTGTGTATGTATGTATGTATGTATATATATATATATATACGTACACATTTTTTTTCAACAATTTTTCTTTTCTCTCTCTTTGTTTAGAGGGAGGGGATCGATCCGTCAAAGGAAGCAAAGGGGAGGTGAAGGATGGTGGAATGGCGTGAGCTGGTAGAACAAATGTAGTAGAGACTTGGGAAGAAAAAAAAGATATGAAAGGAATAGGACGATCAGGTTTTTGGGAAACAACCAAACCTTATTATATAACTTATAAAGTTTCTCAAATCAAAGCAAGGTACAGAAGCCCAAAAGAGAAAGGTGAGGAGAAATAAGAACTAGCGAACTAGGTATTACTTCAAACAGTGGGAATAGGAAAAGTTAAAACTGAAAACAAGTAAATGTCACTGGCCGATTCCTTAGGAAAAATGAATATATATAATAAAAAGAATAAATGTGATATGAATGGTCACAAGAAAACAAATGGACTTAAAGGTGTACCGATACGGGTGGTCGTTTAGCAGTTTCCACGGCGTATCGAATTTCAAAATACAGAATTGAATATACTGTGGAGATCAGTACAACGAGACGATCAAAACGATACATAGATATCTGTGGTACGATCGAATTATAAAAATTCGAATTTTCTACTAGCGGAAAATGCAGCAAAAACGCAGAAAAATAAGATCAACGGAGCTAAATAAGTCTAAATTTGGAAAAACGAAAAATGACGTCTTGCTCAGAAGATGATTTAGAATTTTTCTATATAAAAATATTTAGGTTTCGAAAAGTTTTATTTTCATCGATTTTTAACTGATTAAATTGAAATAAATTTACGCACGAAAATAAACTTCATATTTTTGAACGAAAATTTACCAGTTGCTATGTTTAACTAGATGCATTCCAAATATCAAATTTATACTTCAAAATTTTATTTTAAAATTTTCACAAAAATTCAATTAATTAAATGAATAAACGGCTGAAATCTACAGGTCGTTACAGAAGGGCCCGATTTAGAATCATTCTATATACATGTTTTCTAGTTGTGACTCACCGTGCATTTGGTTGCAAAATTGATTTGTACACTAATTGCTTGTGTAGTTTAGGATAATTGCGAGCTAGAATAATAACTTTGTCGTTGGTGTAACTTTGGGAATGAAATTCTTTCAAGGAAGAAGAATGTAACGCCCCATAAATTTAATGTTAGTTGTAGTCAGTGAGTTAATTAATTAAGCTCCAAAAATGAAATTTGTACAAATAATGGAACTTGACTAAAAAAACTTGTACCATTGAGTTCGTGGTAAAATTCTGAGTAACTTTCATATTTAGATTTTGCGATCAAAGTCCAAACGAAGAAGTTACGGACGAACGAATTAGACATGGAAATAATTAGATTAGAAATCAACGCTATATATATGAGTGCTAGCCCGTGCTATCGCACATGGGTTCTTGTCATTAGTGTGCACTGCAAATATTGTTTAGCCATAGGTTTCCTGACCTTGCTATGATATCCCATAGTGTTAGTTTGCAAAATAATTCCCGGTTTAAAACGTATAGATTAATGTAGTTATATAGAGAACGGAAGTAATTTTTCTATTAACTGTAAGTAGTATAATTGTCCATTAGATCTGGGAAATTGCATAGCTTTGAGCACAGTTTGATGTTATGGTAGTAGTGCTGTGGACAAAAGTATGGATGAAAATCCTGGTATTGCACGAACTAAGACATGCATTATTTGATTATGGGAGTAACGGATGCAGTAGTAACCGTATGAGCAAGGGCATTTTTGGAATCTCAAAAATACACCGAGTAATTTAGTTCAACGAATTTCCTTCATTAGTAGTAGATATTTATTACCGTGACCATATAGATCGACAGGTTCCTTCCGACTAGTCAACATGCAGCGGTCGATCGATGCCACCGAGCAATCGATCATTGGGGAGCCGATGGCTAAAGTTTTCCTAGGCCAGAATGGCCCAGATTTTATATATTTTAATATAACAACTATGATTGATTCATATGCCCACAAATTCAAGCTTGCCACTCTCATCTCTTCTCATATTTTTTGTAACGACCCGTAATTTTCGATAGTCAAAATATGTTAATTTAATGAAGTTTGGTGATTTAATGTTGGAAAAAATAAAAATTTATGACAACGATAAGAATGTAATTGGAATAGAATGTAATATTATGAAATTAAGGTAATTAACAACTGCTTTAAGTGTAAATTATAACTAATTAAGAGAACTAAAGAGTTATAATTGATATAGGTTGTAAATAAATTATAGTAATGCATGTATTAATGGATAATTGGATTAAAAGAGCAATTAATAATTCAAATGTTGATTAGCTAATGAAATAAAGTGTAATTAATTGTAATTGATAATAGTAGTGGGTAGTAAAGTTATAACAGTTATTTATAAATAATAAACTTACTAATGTGATTAAATATAGAAATGGCGGCAATTGTTATTTGTTACCAATTCATTTAATCGGTTGCAATTGAATGTCGTTAAATGTTACATTAATGTGAGTTAAGATAATAGTGTGAATTTTGAATGTAATAAAAGGAATAGAAATGTTAATTATATTCATAATGTAATAATTTATTTAATAAAAGAGCGAAATCAAGATAAATAAATTAATTTGGGATTTTAAATTATAATTAACGTGTGAAATTGATAAAATTTCAATATGATTGAAATATAGTGGTTAATACAAATAAAAGATGGAAATTGTAGCCATATTAGTGAAATAAGATATAAACAAGTATTAACCATGTTATTAGAGTAATATTTGATTGAATATAAGGAATGAAATCAAAATAAAACAATTTATTGGAAGATAATTTTAATTAATTGGGTATAATTGTAGTTCAAATTGAACACTATAATTAGTGAAATATTTAACAGTGAATTAATATGTAAAATTGTTTGAAACTATTATAGATGTCTGTGAAATAAAAAATGATAAATTGGTTAGTTAATTAATTTGAATATAAGAAGTGATAAATTTAGTTTAATAATAATTTATTTAATTAATATGAAAATAGCCATTTTGACCACCGTCTTGGATTTCGACAACAAGTTTCATCAGATCCATAATGGTGAATTATTGTAGGATTTCAAGTTTCACAGCGATCAGACTTGTCATTTGATCGTACGGGCTCGAAACGCCTAGAAATCAATTTAATTGAAATCAATTTGAAATAAGCTGATTTTAAGCTAACTTCTTCATACGTTGGAATTTAGACTTGAAACCTATTCTATTGAGTTTAAAAATATCGAAAACATCAACTTTGATATATGGGATGACCCATTTTCATTCCGGAGATAGAACGGGCTTTTCAAGTTATTTATCGTTCAACTTTTAAATCGATCTAGCCCATTCCTTTCTATTTCTGATCGGCCTATAAGTAGCATGTTATAAACCCTAATTATTTCTTATTCCATTTGTCTATACGTACAATTCTATTTGCTTCTCTCTTTCCAATGGCAGACAATCCAACTCCATATCCCAAATTCAACTGCAAATCAAAAATCAAATTGAAAAATCAAACTCCTAAAACCATATCAAATTATATAGCGATTTGAAGCTCTCGACAAGTGCAAGTCAAACCTACAGTTAGTTTCTCGATTTGGGTTTCTGTATGTCCAGTATTCGAGGAATAATTCTTGACCATTCATCAATCATCATCAACTACGACTTATCGTCAAATCAATGATACCGGGTTGTAGAGAGTGTCAAGCGGAGTTCATCTAAGTGGTTGGTCTGGAAAATTAATGGTCAGATGGTCACTAATAATTCATTTAGGGTTCGAAAACGATGGCGACAACTGGGTTTTTAGCAGCGTCGATCGACCTTTGTGGGGTTCTTACGAATCGGAGCTTTCTTTGGTGACGCGGGACACGGTCGCAGCTTGCATGGGCGAAGCTACGTTGATCGACGGTGGTGACTAAGGGGTCAATCTGGCATGAATCGCGGCTCTATGTTTTGCGTGAATGTTCTGGATGATGAAGTAATAGGTGATGTGGATCATTATTTACTTAATTTTAATTTAAAAATAAAAATTTCCAAATGTTTTAATATACATAACTTTTGCATACAAGGTCAAATCCACGCGTGGTTTGTTGTATTGGGATTGTATCGAAATTCCACACATTTTGTTGCTGATTTGGACGAATTCTGAGACTGTTCAAATTTGGGCTTTTAATTGGATTTTTAATCCGACTTAAAATCGAAGGTGATTGTTTTAACCCACACACAATTACTAAAATATCTTATGTTAGTTAAATTAATTTTATGATGTGATTAGAAAGTTTATTGATTGATGTTGGTATGTTTGAATTGTCATTCTATTTAAATTTGACTTTTATTGCATTTAATCATCATTCAAATTAATATTTAATTTTAATTTTTCAATTTAATACTTGTTATTGATTATCAGTTATCTATTGATGTTTATTGATTGATTTGGATGATGATTGTGATGAATGTTTGAATTGTTGCTACTGAATGATTGGATGCTATAATTTATATTGTTATAATACAGCAAGTTCCCTATGGGTTGAAATGATATATACCCAAACAATATATTGTAACGACCCAGGATTTTCGATTTCGAAAATTCCATAAAGTTAGCAAAAAGAAAAAAAAGACAGAAGAAGAAGAAGAATCAGAAACACCTAAACACCGTCTCACATTCGCAGCGGATAAAATATAATAGCAATAGCATTTTTATAAAAAAAGCTGTAATTGTTACTTTACATACAATTCATCAGAGTTATAGAGATACAACCATTACATATAAATTGGACAGTTATACAATATGTCCAAACTACTAATAATACAACCCTATTACAACAGAAAACTCCAAACGTTCCTGCCATCCAGCTTGCCACCTGAGCTCTAGAACATCCTAACCTAAAAGCTGTAATACTCGGTCTGACCCGAGCATTACATTAAAGTTACACCCAGGTCAGGCTGGAAACTAGCGTGAGTAAACCCGTATAATATGAAATACCAAGTTATAAATCTCACTTAAATATCAGGGTAACTCGTACTTACCTACGAGCTCATCTATCACCTGCTTTCATCATGATTTCAATCAAGAATTCGTATGATTCTTGTTTCATGACATAGCATTAGTATTATGGTAACTTACTTACCTCTTTTACTCCGTACCCAATAGATATTGCATCTAATAGTTTCTGCCTAAGTTCAGTCTTCTTTTGCAACATAAATGTAGTTCCCTGCACGGCACCTTATCTTGAATCTCTAGTAGCAAGTAAAACGAAGCAACAGTAAAAGCTATAATGCTTACCTTGTTACCTCTAGAAATACGAATGTTTCCAGTAGGCGACAAGTAGGTGGTATCTAACCAGCCTTTAGCTTCATCTCTAAGAAGTCTGAACGGAACAGGATATGGGACTTTGAAAGGCAAAAATTTGAAGGAGAAGGCAGCGCGATAAAACTTGAAAAGAATTCGCTTCCCGTCTTCTACCGTTGCTGCAGTCTACTACCATTTTAGAATATATGTGCACTTTGAATATGAAAAACAGAACCTTTGTATGTAAAGCACTTACCTCTACTTTGAGCTCTCCTATTGCATCCGAAAACCTCACAATGTTTAATAAGAATAAACCACCTAGTAAACTGTTATGCTTTTATTACTTTTACCAAAGTACATCATCATGCTTAATAAGAATAAGGTCAAGTTTGCACAACATTTTACACAAAATGTAGAAAAACCACCAAGCTTAATAACATTGGTTTAAAGAAAGATTGAATACAATGGTTACTCGTAAGGGTTTGTGTTACTAGGAGACTACATTCGTTCCAACTTTTCTTCACCAACTTGTGTGTAGTATTTATACCAAGTATTTTTCGGACAAAATGAAAAATCATTTAGAGTAGGAAGATTTTCCATGGAAAAAAGTAAGCATTCCTTCAAGCAAGCAAAGAAAGATGGAAGCAAGTAGTATATTTGCAACGTAGCTAAAAGTTGATTTATTTGTACTAGTCCTTTTTTTCACCTATGATCATGGCGTAATCGCCTAATTCAGTGCTGGTTGCACTTATGAGCAAATGATGTTCTATTTTCTAATTTATGAACTAGACAACAAGAAGTTCATAGATTCTTAGCTTAATTTGGTTAATGTTGAATATATGCAATGCTAAACAATTTGACACATATGAGTGCCTAATATATTAGAGTTGATTTCCTTGTAATAATCATGGTGTATATACATTATCTAAATAGAGTCACTGATAGATGAATCAAAAACATGTTTATCAACACATCTAAGCACTTAATACGACACTTATTATCAAATAGTGCACAAGCATACCTGTAAAGCTTTTCCATACTCATAACCTAGTTCATTCATTAATAAAAGTAATTTCTAACATCAAGTGAAAACTATATATGTATGTATGTATGTATGTATGTAAAGAAAGATTATTTTAATTTAATTTTTCTACCTTTAAGCAGTATCAGGCAGATCAAGAACAGCGGCATTATTGTCCAGTCCATAGTGTTTCATTGCTATTAGATCGCGCAATTCTGATAATGGGATCAAAGCTGCAAATAAATTGGATAATAGACAGAGCATAAATTTAGAAAAAAAATAAAGTACACCTGAATAATACTCTTTCAGTGTTACTTCCCCTTCATTTGATGCTATGGGTGACTTTCATGCAAAAAATGACAATTTAGAATCAAGTTTTTTATAAAATTCATGTACTCAATTCAACTCACCTGGCAGTAAACCTCCGCTGCATTTTTTCTTGAACATTGCATTCAGGTTGGTGTCATCATATTCAGTGAAATTATGATCGCAAGCCATTTTGTTGACCATTTTGATTCTTATTTCAGTGGTAACATAGAATAACAATTCTGCTGCATTAACAGAACATTCATAACTAGTGATGTCTTATATATAAAAGCTTTGCAGTTGTGGATATACCTCAAACTTCTCTGCCAAATTATGTGATATCCATGATGACTATCTCAGCTGGAAAAGGAAAAAAAGAATTATTATCAAAAGACAAGAATTAATACTTAAAAACATTTATGATTGTAATTTTTGTTATATAATTTAATTTTCATAAAACAAAGGTAACTTAGTTAAATTTTATAAACTTGTTTAATTTTTATAAGACTTAATTAACTTGGTTACTTTTTAATGATTTTTTTATTTTTTTGTAATACTTAGTCTACTTGATTATTTTTAATCTAGTTAATTTATTTTGTAAAACTTAGTTAACTTTTGTTCGTTTTTATAAAGCTATTTAATTTATTTAACTTTTTAAAACTTAATTGGTTTTTATTAAGTTAGTTATTTCTGTTAACTTATTTAATTTTTATAAAACATATTTAATTAATTTATTTAGTTATTTTTTATAAAACTTATATAGGAGCATACATGTTGTAATTGAAGTCTGCTCATGATGTGCAGCTACATATGCTCCCAGTCTAGTTGATTTTCAAATCTCTTGGTATGCATACCTGCACTAACAGAGATAAATGTAGTGGATCAATAATCAAGGAGTAATTGAGTGGATACTTGAATAGATAGTTAATGTTGTGGTAAAGATGCCAGTTAAAGTTTTGTACTTAAATCTTATAAAATATAAACCATGAACCCTTTGAGTTTTACTGCTAGGAACTGACTGCCCAGTAGCTGTGAAATCAGTTAATTGTATTTGATGCTGAAGTTAGGCTTTTCACTTTCTAACTGGTGTGCATGATGACCATTATCCAGTATTCAGACTCTATTCGTTAGACTCTTGGAATATATGCTTAGTTTTCATACCATTATCCAGTATTCAGACTCTATTCGTTAGACTCTTGGAATATATGCTCAGTTTTCAGACCATTATCCAGTATTCAGACCATTATCCAGTTTCACTTTTCTCCTATAAAAGTAATATATGCTAAAGCAGCTCTTGGAATTTCTGTGTAGATCTACAGATCTACAAATTAAAATATTCAGACTCTATTGTTATATAATCACGATCAGTAAACTTCATATTCAGTGTTAATTTCCAAAACTTAGAATGGGTTTTGATAAAAGAATACATAAGATATAGCAAATAATGTTGATAAAAGAATACAAAGAATGATGTAGCAAGAAGAAATTTAACAAAACCATTTTAAAGCATATTTAAACATGAGGAACTAAATGGGATGCCTTGTCGCCAAACTACCTTAATAGACAAAAACAATAGAAGAGCCAAACTATTCCATCATCTAGCATTTGAGCAGCATACCATAGTTAGCTAAGAAACAATCTACAGTAACATTAAAAAACAGTAGTGGATTAAAGTATATGAGTAGTAAATTAAACATATTCGAAGTTGCATTAAGGAAATAAGCACCTGGCTAATATGAACGCCATAGTAAAAAATATTTAAGGAGCAAATACAAGCAAAAGCAATTGCAATCAGAATAAAGCTAATTAACGAACATCATAAATTTATAATTTGAATTTCCCAGCAATCATGGAGTAAACTATTAGTATATAGTTTAATACATTCAACCAGATAATATATTTTTCTCATAATTTTTTAGACAAACACTACAAGAAAAGATAAATTTCTAATGGGTTGTTTGTATTCCTAATAAGCATATGAACATATAAATTAAAGTAACTCGTTGAACCTTTAGTGGTAAGAATAAATGCTGCTTAGCTAACGGGCATGAAGACCAGCTTTATCTTGTCATAAAAACTTAAAAGTAAATCACTGCACCTGTAATTAATTGTCATAAGAATCGCCAGAATCGTTAAATATGAGCAATGCCAATATACTACGTATGGACATATTACGCGTCTTTTGAGACCAATCATGAAAAGCATGAGCTTGAAAAACTCGCTAAATTTAGCATTGGGTCTCTTCATCACCAACATGTTTATATGAAAATCAAATATGAACGTACGAGAATGGAATCTTCTTGACTTCCTATGTTGATCATTTTGTAGTAAGTTTTTTGGAACTATTTGTATATTTCTTAGGTATGTACGAACTAATTTTTATTTTTTATTGCAGAGCATTGAAGTTAACATAAGAATTTAAGATAACAATCAAAGAACCAGTGGTTATTGCATTCCCTAATGACAACAATCCATTTAACAGTATTTGAATAATACAGTATATGCAACATGTATTCATAAAACAAGTAACGTACAAAAATGGTAGTAAACAAAATATGTTTTGAATGAATATAGTAGACAATTTTTTTCAAACCAACATTACTTCAACTGTAAAAAAAATATCAATTAGGGGTTCCTACATAGTCAAATCATAGTGAATTCGACAAAAATGAACAAAGTCAGGAAACTGAAGTAAAATTAAGACTTTAAGAATAATATGAACCTTACCAATTAATCATTAGGTTCTATCAATCCACTTTCACTGTGGAAACCCAAAAAATACAAAACTATTTCAAATTTACCAAAAAAATTGATCCAACAAATTTTGATTTAGGGAAATCGAAGAAACGCACACTGAAATAAAAAATCGAAATTGCCGAATGATTAAACTAATTGAAGAACGATTGAAACCTAAATAAAATCGATGAATAGTTAAAATAAGTACCTATAGAGGGAGCAGCTAGCGGTGATGGTTCGGATTTGAAATCAGAAGAATGGTGAAGGGAGATGTCTGAACGATGAGCGGCAGTGATAAGGTGAATTTCGGTGATTGGAAGAGAGGTTTAATTCAGTTTTAGGTGGTGGAGGTGTTAATGAGATGAAAGGCTGAGAAAAGTAAATAGGCAAAGTGCAAAAATGAGGCGGTAAAGTTATATTATTTAGGTTTTCTTAGCGTTCACACGGACAAATTTTCCCTCCAAGATTTTCGTCCACAGCAGCCAAGTGAGAAACGCTGAGAATAGCTGCAGTCAAAGGTGTTTTTTCTTGTAGTGTTATCGTACCAAATATTGGTGATCTTCGTAAAGATATTTTAGAAGATTCCCATCATTCTAAATTCACCATTCATCCCGGTAGTAGTAAAATGTACGCAGATATGAAGTGACATTATTATTGGGAGGGAATGAAACTTGACATCACTTCGTTAAGCGTTGCATGACTTGCCAACTCGTTAAGGCCGAATATCAAAGGCCCGGTGGGTTATTGCAACCTTTAAAAATTCCAATTTGGAAGTGGGACCAAATTTCCATGGATTTTATAGATGGCCTTCCCCGTTCTCGATCGGGTCATGATAGCTTATGGGTGATCGTTGATAGACTTACTAAATCCGCCCATTTTATTTCCCTTCGGTCTAACCGAACCGTTCCTCTTTTGGCCAAGCTCTTTATCAAAGAGATTGTTAAATTGCATGGAGTTCCTACTTCTATTGTTAGTGATCGTGATCCATTGTTTACTAGTGGATTTTGGAAGAGTCTTCAAAAAGCTTTGGGAACCAAGCTTAACTTTAGCACCGCTTATCATCCTCAGTCCGATGGACAAACTGAGCGTGTGAATCAAACTCTTGAAGATCTTCTTCGTGCGTGTGTTCTTGATTTTGGTGGAAGTTGGGAAGATCATATTTCACTTGTTGAATTTTCCTATAATAATAGCTTCCAATCTAGTATTGGTATGGCACCTTTCGAGGCACTCTATGGAAGGCCATGCCGATCTCCTTCTTGTTGGCTTGAGGCCGGTGAGAAACTGGTTTTAGGTCCAGATTTTATTCGTGATTCCACAGAAAAGATTGACCTTATTCGTCATAGGATGAAAGAAGCCCAGAGTAGACAAAAATCCTATGCCGATAATCGAAGAAGGAAATTAGAATTTTCTGTTGGAGATTCTGTTTTCATTCGTGTTTCACCTATGAAAGGTGTTGTACGTTTCAGTCGATCGGGAAAATTGGCGCCTCGATATATTGGGCCATTTCCTATCACTGAACGTATTGGTTCCATGGCTTATCGCCTTTTATTACCAGCTCAATTTTCTGCTATCCATGACGTGTTTCACGTTTCTCAATTACGGAAATGTCTTCGAGATTCCGATTCTATTCTTGAGCCCGGTGTTGTGGAAGAGATTGAGGTTTCGCCTAATTTAACTTATGAGCAGCATCCTATTCGAATTATTGCTCCGGAGGTCAAACGACGTCTAAATAAAGATGTTCCGCTTGTTAAAGTTCAATGGTCTTCAAATCCTAAGGATTGTTCTTGGGAATCTAGAGAGTACATCGAGCGAATACATCCGGACTTACTTTCTCGTGCTCTTTGAGGTGAACTTCTTATTTCAAATTTTTTTTTTTTGAATTACCTAGAGAACCAAGCTTCGCTTGTAAACTCTAGAGAAGTATGTGCCTGCCAAACACATACTTCAGGTACTTGTTACAGGGCGGGGCTCGAACTCGTGACCTTCGATCACGCAGTCCGGACCATCAACCAACTGCGTCAACCCTGTTGGCAAACAAACATTATCAAAGCCAGGTTTCGATCCTAGGACCTATGGGTTATGGGCCCACCACGCTTCCGCTGTGCCACTTTGATTTATAAAAATGCATATCTTCTTCTTAAATATTGCGAGGACGCAATTTCTTTAAGGAGGGGAGTCTGTAACAACCCGCATATTTATCGATTTTATATTTAAATATTTTATTTAAATATTTTATCAATACTCGGAATTTAGTCCGAAAAGCTACTTTTTGCATACGGTTAAATTAGGACTCGGGACCACTCCCATTGAGTTTAAAATGCCGTTTGCGACCTTTTTGAGTATAAGCTTCAATATGTTTGGAGAAAGTTGATTTTTGCTACTTTTCACTATGGGTTTGGGATTGGGTTCAGCCCTATGTTTAACTTATACTCAAAACTGAGCCACTCCTCCCCATTCACCCTCATTTTCTTCTCTTTTCAGTTCTAAAGCATCAATGGTGGGAGAGATTGGAAATTAAAACTCCAAAACCCTAGTTCCTCTTGCAACCTCAAATTCCTAGCTCCAAATTCAAGAGAACCCATTGGTAAGCATTCTCTTCTTCTTCTCCAACATATTCTCTTACTAATTTCAGAAATTCCTAAACCTAATTTTGGGAATGTTCTTGTTTTGAGCATAGATTCAAGCTCATTTGGGTTGTGTTGAAGAGAGGTTGATTCTCCATTTTCTTTCAAGCTTCGTCTTGTTTGATTTTGTAAAAAGGTGAGATTTTTATCTCACATCTTAGTCTACAATTATCTTCGATTGTTAGGTATGAATTCCTAACACTTATTCTTGTGCAATTGATTTCGGTTTGGATTGATTCCGTGTATATTCCAATTTTTGGGTGTTTTGGTCTAATTTATGAAAATCCTATTATGGAGATTTGGACATTGATATTTGAGGCATATCGAAGAGCCGTTTAGGCTGGGTTGTCTCCCGACGTAATTCCGTAGTCGTCTTCGCTCGATCGATCGCTTCCGGTATCCGTTTGGCCATTTTTGGCCTAGGTTCAGGGAATGCCCTGAACCCTTCATTCAGACGTCTGAAACGTAAAATTCAGACGTCTGAATATTGTCTGGGAAGATTTCTATTCTCAGATTCAAACGTCTGAATATATGGTTTCAGACGTCTGAATTGGTTCATTTGGAACCAGAAAGGAAATAGGCTAAAATATGCCTATTTCAGACGTCTGAAACACTTGATTCAGACGTCCGAACTGTGTTCTGGAAATCTTTATATTTCCAGATTCAGACGTTTGAACCACTTGTTTCAGACGTCTGAAACTGCAGTGTTTTGCCTATTTGCCTATTCGCTTGAGAATTCCAATTTAAATCGATTCGTGATGATCCTATTTGTTGTTATCAATTATTATGACTTTGATGACTCCTTTTTATGGATTTTTGAATATCCATTTTGATGGATTCTTTATCGGTTTCTTTGGATTTTATTCACGTCTTCGAACGTGAATTTTAGTGATTGATTGTTCCTACAATCTTCTTTCCGATTTGTCACTTTAAAAATACAAAGGTTTTCTATACTAGTAGTAAATATGAAAACTCTTTCTTCAAATGATTTCAATACTATTTTATTACAAAGATCGTTTTCTCACACCGATTTCTAATCTATTAGTATATACAAACCTTTACCTCACTCATATGAGAAATCTAATTAAACGACTTAGTAAAACAAGTGGTATGAAACGCTTGCGTTCACTTTGTTGGTTAATTCTTGGACTTGTTCGATTGAAACTCTTGTGACAATTTTATAGTGGAGATATACAGTTTGTTCGTAAATATTTAAGTTAAGCAAGTGGTTATGGGACATGAAGCTAAACTCATATATTTACTAGCTTAGTGTAATTGACACTTCTCGTTGATCATGACGATCATCTTTGTGATTTAGACTAGCCATGTGCGATGTCTCTTTGTCTGCGAGGGAGACTAAACCCCGTTTTGTGGAGTTTCGACTCAAATTGGTGGGGTAGTAACCCATGGTCTTCGGGTTGTTTGTGGAGCTTCGGCTCAATTTGTGATGGTTAGCAACCATGGAATTAGCGTTCCGTTTGTGATACACGTGTTGGCGAGCTTTATGCTCCCGTTTGTGATAGGCCTCCCCCTCTTTGTGATTTCTGGATTTCTTGAGATGATTTCTAGAATTTGTGTTTCACCAATTTTCGTGATTTCCATTGATAAGCTTTATCGATATTTGTGCATTGGTGAATTTGTGCGTCATTGACTTTTGTGATTTCTGGATTTCATGTGTTGAATTCTGGAATTTGTGTGCTATTGACTTTTGTGATTGACATTGATATTACCGTCAATATTTATGGTTTGGTGAACTAAATTAGGAGTATGACGTTTCTGTGATTCTTGTGTAGATTTTGTGACATTGAATAATCCCTTGATGATTTTCAACTGCTTATATATCGCAGCTTGGCATTGCGATTATTATGTGTTTTGTCATATCTCTTATTCTATATCGTTTCATCTGATATTTATAGTTAGACTGATCTATTTATTATTTTCTTATTAAATAATACTCGGGTCAGACCAAGATGTTACAGGTGCTTCTGCTTGACATCTCCCCTGGGATTGATTTCTCTGACTTTTGGCAGACTACTTAGATTAGTAGTTTATTTTGTTATATACACTTGAGATATAGACTCATTGTCATATTCTTTTGTATAGCACGTGTTGCTATTCTTTTGTGTTATTATGGATCTTTTTGACCCCTACTCTGATATACACTTCCATGTGTTAATTATATATTCATATCTTCTTCCGCCTTTGTGATATGAATTATCTGTGACTGATTTATGTTATGTTTATTTCTGTATTTGTTTCTGAAGATATTATAGCCACTGTGTAGTAGCTTTGAGTTTGTGTCGGTATGTCGGATTTCCTCTTGATAAAGTATTGCATGTTATGCTATCTGACATATCGATGCTCGCACAAATCAATTACACGGATGGTCGCTCCTCAACAGCCTTATTCTCCGTGCTAGTCGACAGCATTCACCGTAATGTTCTTGGCTAGCGTGGGTATAGAGGTGGGGCGTCACATAAATAGCCAAGCGAAATCAATGAGGAACGAATGAAACTCAATTCGTTCGAATTTGAAAATATAAGAGGGGAAAGGCCAAGGAAAATCGCGAGGCAGGACCATGCTTGGAGGCACTGCAGCATGGCTTGACGGTGTCGCTCGCAACCCTAAAGCTTGCGCACGAAGATAGAGGGAGCTCGACAATGGGTCGTAGGTGCTAGAGTGGAGCGGAGATCCTAGCGAGGCCGCATTCATGCTTATTGTCGAGGCTAGGGTTCGCGTTCGCAATGCGAATGAGGCGAGAAGACGATCGCGAGAGGGGAGCACGCGCGCGTGAGGCTAGCAGTTGGAGGGTTCAGCCTCGTTGAAATCGCGTCGTTCGTGAGGAAGAGTAGAGCCAATCGATGGTTGTTATGTGGTGGTTTGGGTGGGCACGGCTCTCTAGGCAAGGCAGCTTGGACGATGGTGATGTCGTCGAGGTAGGGTTTAGGAGGTTATTCTTCAATTTAAGCTATTTTATAAATATGAAAGTAAAACAGAAAACAGAAGTGGAAAAAATATACAGTTGAAAGAAAAAAAAATTATTCAGACAATTGGATTTAAAACAGTTTGTTTTTAATTTAATTTAGTAGATATGATTTTGGAAAAAGAAGAAATATATATATATATATAGGAATTTTAAAATAGTTGAAAGTTTATACGGAAGTTAGGTTTTTAAAATCTATATAAACTATTTAGAGTATAATTAATATATATGTAGTTTCAAAATAAAATAAATATACAGATACACATTTTAAATCTACTAGTTTATTAAAAAATAATGTGTAATGGAGATTAATTTGTCTAATGAGCTTATTTAATTATTTTAGTTACTAAGAGATTATTTAAAAGAAAACTAGTTTAGAATTAAATAATTAATTAATTGAATCTATTAAATGGAAATTAATTGTTCGATTAGTTCAAAATGTTAATAAACCATATAATGTTTATTCAAAGTCTAAATCGCGGTGAATCAAGCCGGTGTGGATCGGACTGCAAATTAAAAGTTAAAGGTGAGTTAATCTCACTCATCTGGGTTTGATTTAAATTTAAATGGTTAAATTTAAATAATTGGTTGAATGACTGAATTGATTTGATATGCTATATTATATGTATAGTAGTATATATTGGAGTGATTGATTTCCCGCATTATATAGCGGATGAGACCCTATGCGTCGGATGATATTATATAAATCCCATATACCGCGATATTCCACCTTGAAGTGGAATTGGTATTTTATATCGTGCTAACATCTGTGGATGCAGGGAAACAGGTTGGAGGGATCCAACTGGATTCCTCAAAATTATTTAGATTGTTTAACATTCTGTGTTATGAATATTTGATATTCTATGATAAATTATATTGATAATTGGAATATTGAATGCTATGGTTTGCTTGAATATATTTCGATACACCGAGTTATCAAAATATATAGAATTGGATTTTTAAAAAGAAAATAAAAGAGTGTGCGTAAAATAATCATAGAAATTGGAATAAATCAAAAAATGAATCGGAAAAGAATAAAAAGTGATTTTTGAATTCTGATAAATAAAATTCCAAGTGCGGGAAATGAGATTGTGAATAAATGGGAATAAGTGATTTTATTTTTAAATTCAAGTGATGTTATATCAAGAAATAAAGAATTTACTCTAAAATTCAAAGTTTGAATTTATTTAAAAGGATAAAGAAGGAATTTGGGGAAAACTGAAATTGGTATTTTTCAGTTAAAAGATTTTAAATCATAAGCGAGGATTAAAAATCTGAGGCTAATGGAATTTTGAAGTAAATGAGTAATTAAAGGGATTTATTCCAAAATAGAGTAATTTGGAAATCAATTTGAAGATTGATTAAGTGTATAAAGCTGGGATTTTTTAAAGGAGAAGTGAGACTTTGGAATTTATAAACCAGCAATTTCGGGGATGAAATTCTTTTAAGGGGGAAGGAATGTGAAGACCCAGAATTTTTGGATGTTTGAAATTGGAACATTTAATTGTTTTTAAATATTTAAAAATTAATTTTTAACTTGAATTCAAATATTATTGTTATTTAGCAATTAAGTTATTGGATTTAATAAACTGAAATTGGGTAAATTATTGAATCTTCAGTTTTAAGCCTATTAAAAATAATTTGAAGGCTTGTAAAATTTATATTGATAGTACTGAAGATAGTAAAGGTGTTAAAATTGAATTTGGAAGTGTTTTGTTAAGTTTTGAAAATATATCGTTTAGATTGATATTTAAAAATAGCCTTCCGAGGCACAGCCTTGGATTTCGACGAAACCAGTTCCATTGGATCTAATATTATATTATTATCGAATTTCAATTTTTGTAGTGTTTGGAGTGATCATTTGGCTGTATGATAAGTAAACGCGCTGGAAATTAAATCGAAATTTAATATAATAACTGGGTTTAAAAAGCTATCTTCTCCATACGATCGAATTAGGACTCGAAACCTTTTTCCATTGCGTTCGAAATAAGGGTATAACATTATAAACACCTAGCGACGCACCTCGATAGGAGATCAAGTTTTTAAGTTTCATTTATTGGAATAGTTTTAATTTGAATTTAAATTGAATATTTATACTAGTCAACTGTAGTTGAAATTATCTCATATCAACCCATTTCCAGTTCTTTCCAAAGCACTATAGCCTTCTGTTGCACGCCACATTCTTTTCAAAACATCACGTCCCCTCCCTCTTTATTTTCAGCTGAGCCTTTCATTTTAATTTCAGAACTTCAAAAAAAAAGATCAAGCAGATCGAGAAATAAATGGCCAAGCGAAATCAATGTGGAACGAACAAAACTCAATTCGTTCGAATTTGAAAATATAAGAGGGGAAAGGCCGAGGAAAATCCCGAGGCAGGACCACGCTTGGAGGCACTGCAGCATGGCTCGACGGCGTCACTCGCAACCCTAGAGCTTGCGCACGAAGATAGAGGGAGCTCGATGATAGGTCGTAGGTGCTATAGTGGAGCGGAGATCCAAGCGAGGCCGCATTCATGCTTATTGTCGAGGCTAGAGTTTGCTTTCGCAATGCAAACAAGGCGAGGCGGCAACCGCGAGAGGGGAGCACACGCGTGCGAGGCTAGCAGTTGGAGGGTTCGGCCTCGTTGAAATCGCGTCGTTCGCAAGGAAGAGGAAGGCCAATCGAAGGTCGCTGTGAGGTGGTTTGGGTGGGCGCGGCTCTCTGGGCAAGGCAGCTTGGACGATGGTAATGTCGCCGAGGTAGGGTTTTAGCAGGTTATTCTTCAATTTAAGCTATTTTATTAATATGAAAGTAAAACAGAAAACAGAAGTGAAAAACATATACAGTTGAAAGAACAAAAAATTATTTAGACAATTGGATTTAAAATAGTTTGTTTTTAATTTAATTTAGTAGATATGATTTTGAGAAAAGAAGGAAAAAAGAAAAATTATATATATATATATAGGAATTTTAAAATAGTTGAAAGTTTATAAGGAAGTTAGGTTTTTAAAATCTATATAAACTATTTAGAGTATAATTACATATATATGTAGTTTCAAAATGAAATAAATATACAGATAACATTTTAAATCAACTGGTTTATTAAAAAATAATGTATAATGGAGATTAATTTGTCTAATAAACTTATTTAATTGTTTTAATTACTAAGAGATTATTTAAAAGAATACTAGTTAGAATTATATAATTAATTAATTGAATCTAGTAAATGGAAATTAATTGTTCGATTAGTTCAAAATGTTAATAAACCATATAATGTTTATTTAATGTCTAAATCATGGTGAATCAAGCCAGTATCGATCAGACTGTAAATTAAAAGTTAAAGGTGAGTTAATCTCACTCATCTGGGTTTGATTTAAATTTAAATGGTTAAATTTAAATAATTGGTCGAATGATTGAATTGATTTGATGTGCTATATTATATGTATAGTAGTATATATGGGAGTGATTGATTTCCCGCATTATATAGTGGGTGAGACCATATGTGGCACATAATATCAGATGATATTATATAAATCACATGTACCGCGATATTCCACCTTGAAGTGGAATTGGTATTTTATATTATGCTAACATCTGTGGATGCAGGGAAACAGGTTGGAGGGATCTAACTGGATTCCTCAAAATTATTTATATTGTTTAAAATTCCATGTTATGAATATTTGATATTCTATGATAAATTATATTGATAATTGGAATATTGAATGCTATGGTTTACTTGAATATATTTTGGTACACTGAGTTATCAAAATATATAGAATTGGATTTTTGAAAAGAAAATGAAAGAGTGAATTTTGAGTAAAGTAATCATGGAAATTGAAATAAATTAAAAAATGAATTGTAAAAGAATAAAAGGTGATTTCTGAACTCTGATAAATAAAATACCAAGTGCGGGAAATAAGATTTTGAATAAATGGGAATAAATGATTTTATTTTTAACTCAAGTGATGTTATATCAAGAAATAAAGAATTTACTTTAAAATTCAAAGTTTGAATTTATTTAAAAGGATAAAGAAGGAATTTGGGGAAAACTGAAATTGGTATTTTTTCAGTTAAAAGATTTTAAATCAAAAGTGAGGATTAAAAATCTGAGGTTAATGGAATTTTGAAGTAAATGAGTAAGTAAAGGGATTTATTCCAAAATAAAGTGATTTGAAAATCAATTTGAAGATTGATTAAGTGTTTAAAATAGGGATTTTTTAAAGGAGATGTGAGACTTTGGAATTTATAAACTGGGTTTATAAAAGCGAAGTGATATATCAGTGGATATTTGGAAGAATAAATTCATGGTGGGAATTTATTAAGGGAATGGGTAAATTTGTTTAAAAATAAATAGTGATTTATTTTTAAAGATGCGGAAGAGAAGCGTATTTCCCTGGATAGCCAAGTACATTTTCAAAGCAAATTTTTGAATATAAGTTGAAAGTTTTAATGTTCTTTTAAAAAGCATTTTTTAGAAAATTTATTATTTCTAAGTGTTTAAATTCTAAAGTAAATATTTTCGTTTAATCTGTTAGCAGTAGTTATTTAAAGGTGGCTTGGTATTATGTTTTAAAAGTTAGAAATTCAGTTTTATATTGTACAAAGTAGTTTTATTTTAAACATTCTTAAAGCATATATTTTGAATGGGTATTAAAGTAATTTTTATTTTAAATGTTTTAAAGTATAAGTGTTTTAAATTATTTTAAAAATCTAAAGTTTTTGTGCTTGGTGTTTCCAGTGGGAATAAATATTTGGGAATTTATTCCATGAGAAGAATGTGGTTTGAAAACTATTTTCAAAAGGGTTGAAAATGGAAATATATCTTGTGAAGATATTTTGAGGATAATAAATAATTTGGTAGGTTATTTATTGTTTGATGGTTGTTTGTGAATGTTAATCAATAGTTAAATAACTGACTATCAATATTGGACAATGCGTTGATCGTTTCGAAGAGACCGGGATCGGGATTTATTTCCTGAAAACCACTTCAATCCGGTTTGAACGTTTTCATGTGGAAAACAAGAGTTTGGATTCGAAGGTGCAGCAGTGAAGTGCAAGCTCTAGTCGCTACTAATCCTAAGGTGATTCCAAAATGGATGTAGTAGGAGTAGTGCCTTCGGTTCCGTTCGAACCCGGAACGGACTTGTACGGATGAATGCTTTTAGAACATCGTCAGGTGGGCGATGAGCGTTCTAAGAGATGTGTTCTAAAAAGGTAACGCTTAGCCTCGATCCTCATCAACCGGGAATGACTTAAAATCAGGGGTTATGCAGCAAGACTAAGTGGGTAGCACCCATTAGGGTGAGGTCATCCTTGTCTAGATGCCCCTTTTATTCAGCTTAGTGTTGCGATTGCTGATCCCAACCGTGGGGTGATCTTACTTGGGATTATCCAGTAAGTGGTAGTCCTGGTCTTGTGTTGCAGGGGATTGGGAGTAATCCTCGGTGCGGTGATCTTGGCCACGTACTGTGACAGGTGGTACCCTAGTGCCTAGTCATTAGTTGGAAATCCATTCTTCCTACGTGCCTTTTACGGTTTTTGTATTACCCACGATTGTGGCTAGTAGCTGGAATTTAATTAATGTAACAATTTCGGCTATTTTAATAAGTATTTGCAAATAGACCCTATTATAATATCACAGGATTTTAATAAAAAGTGTTTTGGCTATCGTAAGGTAAAAACCCGACATGTTTATTTGTGGCATGCTCTTACGAGATGCTTTTGTTTTCAAAAGAATTTTGTAACTTGAATAATCAATTTGAGTGTGGTTTTCTCACATTGGTATTCCAGACTGACTCGGGTGTCATTTCACTATAATGCTCGGGTCAGGCCGATTATTATAGATTACAGGAAAGGATGCTGTGGAGCTGGAGGTGATACGTACTTCTGTACTTGTATGAAATATTTCGCCGTGTATTCGGTTTTTGGAAGGATGAGATATTATAAATGTCCTGCGTTTTGTTGTTATTTGTATTGAACTCTGATGTTGTACTCTGATGATGTAATGTATAAACAGATATACTTGTTTTGTGTAAAGATCATTTATTATCAATTATATTTTATTCCGCTGCGATGATTAGATTCTGATGTTGTTTTCTATTTTCTTCTTCTACCTCTTCTTCTTTAACCCTCAGGTTCGGTTTTTCGAGCATCGAAACATCGGGTCGTGAAGTTGTGGTACCATAGCAAGGCTGGTGATAACCCTGGCTCTGTGGGGATCACTCATTGAAAATTGAGTCTGTAGTACTCTAGAATGAGTTCGAGCGTATTAATAGATATGAGCGCGTATTTGTTAGTGGATATAATTTTTTTTAATATTGTGTTGACTTATTGGTTGAGTGGGATATGAATTCTGATCGAGTAAGTTGGCCGCTATTCGAGAAGAGTTTATAAACACCTGACACGATAAATTGACACAGTATTGTTTTAAAGTTGGGTGAATGAAATAATTTTACCCAAAATATATTTTGATATAAAAGAAATATTTTCTTAAATTGATATAAAACTTGGATGTATGGATGACAATATTTAAACCAATAAAATTATAAAAATTGGAATGACTTGCATAATCAAATGGAAAAAAATGGTATGAGCATAAATTATACTAATGAATTATACTTAAAATTTGACTTAAATCAAATCTGTAAATTTAAAACCCCGGAGATTTTGGAAGTGTTTTTCGAAGTGTTTTGAAGACAAATAATAGCATTATTATTTCAGAAGTATTTCTGAAAGGAAATTGTTTCAAATAAATTTTGGAAAGGAATATAGCATTGAACTCACTTCAGTCGCTGGAAAATAATTTCGGTGACGATTGCAGCATCATCGATGTTCATTTTTGGGTTTCTAAGTGACGGATTGCTGCCAAATTGATTTATTCAGAAGAATTAGTTTTGTTTTTTAAATTTCAAAAGAAATTTGATTAGGATAAAAACCAGGATTGGTTTGAAAATTTGAGAAATGTGATTTTGAGATAATGGTGATTTCAAAATGACTTGAGAAACAAAAGTCGGGTGTTTAAAAATCCTGAATCCTTATTTGAATTGAAAATCCTGATGAGATAGGTTATAAGCTTATAAATTGAGATGACTTTTTTTAAAATAAGGAAGGAAAATAGGAGATGTGAATGTTGTAATTAAAATTTAAAGTGAAAAAAAGAAGAGAGTTAAAATAAATTTAACTTGGTTAATGGTGAAGGAATTGAATTATTGGAAAATTTAATTGATTATGGCTTGAATGGAAAAAATTTAGCGAAGTAAATGGATTTAAATTTTTTAGATTTAAATTGGAATTGAATTGGATGGAGGAATAAATTAAGTTGAAATGAATGAAATTAAGCTAAGTTTAATATTGAGTCACGTTTGAATTAACTGAAATAAAAT
This sequence comes from Allium cepa, assembly GCA_030765085.1. Lineage (NCBI taxonomy): Eukaryota > Viridiplantae > Streptophyta > Magnoliopsida > Asparagales > Amaryllidaceae > Allium > Allium cepa. The sequence continues at coordinate 63,955,204 of CM060931.1, forward strand.
CTGGTTGTATTTGAATAAAGTTGGAATGAGATTGAATTAAAATGAATTCAGGGAGTTATTGATAATACAGAATGAAATAAAAAAATTCTTACTTAAATAAATGGAAGTAAGTTGAATTGGATTGGAATAAATAACAATATGCTTGGGTTAAGTAAGGATCTCGAGTTAAAATGAAATGGGGATATGCTTAATTATAAATGAATGGAAGTATGAAATACAAGCACGTGACCTATGAGAATTTGAATAGTGAAATAAGGACCAAAATAAATTTGTTTGGTATTTCAGAATAAAATGAAAATCCAAACTGGAATTATAAAAAAATTGAACTCAAGAAAATTTAATGAAGTGACTATTGTAATAAAATCGGATATTGATTTAAAACTTGGAAGTAAGCTAATTACCTAAATAAATTATTTGATAGAGTATGTTAATAAAATTTAACTCGGTTAAATAAAATGGATTGTAAGTTAATAATGGACTTTGGAAATGAAAACTTGAGTTATAATTAAATTTGACTTTGTTAGTAAATTGAATACAATTGAAATATTGTCGAATAAAAGAAAGTTGGATTGAAACAGTAATGGTTTGAATTGCAAATAAAGTTCAAGAAGGTAGAAATAAATTGAAAATGGCCTTGTAATTAATTAAATGAGTCGTGAATGAATTGAATTTGGAAACTAAAATTTATAATAACTAATCAAACAAATTTGTAGATTGAAATGAGATTTGATTGAAATAGAACTAAGTTAAATTGAAAAGGGAAATTTATTTGCAAATGAAGTGAGCTTAAGTTTTGAAGTTGGACTAAATTAAAGTAAATTAACTTAAGTTTAAATTTTATAGAAGCCTGGCTTCGAGGAAGGGTGAAAGTTCAGTTAATAAAAGTTTGGGTTAAATTAATTTGGAAAATGGTTATTGATATAAGCATTGAATGTTGTCAAAGCTCAATGAAATGGTTTTAAAATGAAACTAATGCGGAGATGAAATGAAATACAAATGTATGGTTGGTGAATAAACTAGAAATGGGATGGAATTTAAAATAAAATGAGTTGGAATCAATTGGATGTGGATAAAAACTAAAATGGATAATCTATTAAGTGAATATCGTCGAATTGCATAGAATAAATTAGTCTTTCGACTTAAACGGAAGTGAATAAAAATTCTATGGATTGGTAGAAGTAAATAAAATTGATTTTTGGAATCAATTGAAATAAATATGAGTTGTTGGGTTAAAAAAATGAATCGTACGTAAGAAATTGATTTGTAAACCATTAAAATTGAATGAAATGGCATATGAGTTGGTTGAAAGCAATTGAATTAGTTTTTAAATCATATAAATTGCTTATGGAATATGTTTGGTGCATGTTGCTTATGAAATGCATGTGTTTAGCTATTGAAAGTAAGTGAAATGTTAATAAATTTCGTATATTTAGTACATAAATGTTTGAATTGAGTAAGTACAGGTACCGGGAAGCCGTTTGGCTGGATTTGGACGCGCTAATTGCTAAAATAATTAGCCGTTTGCTTAAAATGGCTAAATAAAGGTACGCCTACGCAATAAAAATAGGAAATATGAACTGTTTTTATTTTTCTGACCGTGTGTGTCGATGTATATATATTTATATCTCTTATCAAATTGCAAAAGCTCCTCCGTACAAAGGAGACTCTGCCAAAAAATTTCGAAAATTTTGGGAGTTACAAAATTTTTGTTAGCTACAAAATGATTTCAGATTAGAATAGAAATAAGGGATTTTGGAAATGGAAATTGAAACTAATTGTTTAGTTGGAACTAAAGGATTAGAGAAGTGAATTTGGGATTTTTGATTTCAGAGGATAAACTGAAATTTGCTTGGCAAAGGTATGTATTTAAATTTCGATATGAAATTTAATGATTTTCTAGTGCAGCCACTTGACTTTTGTTTTCTTTTGAAATCTGGGGGCCGTAGAGGCATTTTGTAGTTTTTTTGAGGTAGCCGCGCAAAGGAGACGCGGGCGAAATTTTTTGAAAATATAGGGAGTTGGAAAAATTATGAGAAAATTTTGATAATTCAAAATTTGGTTTTAAATTCAAATTTGAATTGTTAAGTAAGTAATATTGTTTGGGACTTATGTATAAGTTTGAGAAGCTAGAAAAAGGGTTAGTGTGTCTTTAATAAAAGATATGTTATGACAAGTTGATAAAACGGGTTGGTTTTGGAAAATAATTAACGGGTTGTGGACCATTCTTCTTAACTAGCAATTTCGGGGACTAAATTCTTTTAAGGGGGAGGAATGTGACGACTCGAAATTTTTGGATGTTTGAAATTGAATATTTAATTGATTTAAATATTTAAAAGTTAATTTTTATCTTGAATTCAAATATTATTATTATTTAGCAATTAAGTCATTGGGTTTAATAAACTGAAATTGGGTAAATTATCGAATCTTCAGTTTTAAGCCTATTAAAAATAATTTGAAGGCTTGTAAAATTTATATTGATAGTACTGAAGATAGTAAAGGTGTTAAAATTGAATTAGGAACTGTTTTTTAAGTTTTGAAAATATATCGTTTAAATTGATATTTAAAAATAGCCTTCCGAGGCACAGTCTCGGATTTCGACGAAACCGGTTCCATTGGATCCGTAATATTATATTATTATCGAATTTCAATTTTCGCAGTGTTTGGAGTGATCATTTGGCCGTACGTTAAGTAAACGCGCTGGAAATTAAATTGAAATTTAATATAATAACTGGGTTTAAAAAGTTATCTTCTCCATACGATCGAATTAGGACTCGGAACCTTTTTCCATTGCGTTCGAAACAGGGGTATAACATTATGAACGCCTAACGGCACGCCTCGATAGGAGATCAAGTTTTGAAGTTTCATTTATCAGAATAGTTTTAGTTTGAATTTAAATTGAATATTTATACTAGTCAACTGCAGTTGAAATTATCTCGCATCAACTCTTTTCCAGTTCTTTCCAAAGCACTGTAGCCTTCTAACACACGCCACGTTCTTTTCAAAACATCACATGTGATATCCCAGAAATTTGGGGCAATATCAATTTAATAATCTACATTAAAAATTAAATTGATTTGATAATATTTGTTAATAATATTTGAATTGATTTAATAATCTTCCTTTAAACAGATATTTAAACTGATAATTTATCTTTTAAAGGCTAATTTAAATTGTTTCTATATATATATATGTGTATATAATTGTATATATTATAAATAGATAAGCTCTGTTTTAAATTAATAAACAAAGTTATGGTTTCTAATTCTATTATTTTTGATAATTTGGAAATTTAATATTGAATAAATAATAATATGGTTTAAAGATACTCAAGATAAGATTAAAATTTGTTTAAATGATTTTAACTTAAATTTTAACTTAACAAAGGTTGTTTGATTTTAAATGTGGTTAATAAAATAAGTAATATACTTAGGTAGTGATAATTTCATTATTTTTAATTTAATAACTAGTTATTTTAAAACAATCTAAATAATGTAATATTTTTACAAATGGGTTTCAATACAAATAGAAATACTTATTTTAAAATTATTTAAATACATGTATGTGTATTTTGAGGGAAGCTATAATTTGAAACATTTAGAAATAAGTCTTTCAAGAATATTTAAAAATAAAATAAACCTTATACATATTAAACATAAGTCTAATTACGTATACATATAAAGCTATGATTTGGAATATATAATAACATCTTTCAAGAATGTTTAAGACAAAAGAAAAGTAGAAGTGTAAAATTTGTTTAAGTATAAAAGTATGTATTTATACTTAGGTTAAAATTTTATAACATTTGCTACAACAACCTTATATATGTACATATAGAAGGGATAAAAGCTGCCAGGTAATAAAAAAATATATCTTAACATCAAATATGAGGCAGGTAAGAAAAATGCAGAGCAAAGTTAAGTAAACCAAGTAAATATATGTGCTGGTAAAAGAAATAAAAATAAACAAAATGCGGTAGCTTATAGATTAAGATTCAAACAAGTATAAACATCAAGTATTAAACAAAATAAAGTAAGAAAAAAATATAGTTGCAGGTTGACTCTAAAGCAAAGAAACAAAGCAAAGTAGTCAACCTGTAAGAAATGCAAAGCAAAAAAATATCTTTGTATACAAAAGATAAGATTAGTGTAGACATATAGTACATTTGCATTTAATGCTATCATTTCTCAGCACATAACAATAGTCATTTCGAGTTGTATAAAATTAACTCAGCCCCTAATTAAAAGATTTTGCCTGATAAAAACAAGAATATAAATGTACCTGCAAATGTTGCTTGTCTCAGATGCCACCTTCCCCTGAAACTCTTTTATATACATGCCTTCTTATTTTCATTCGTTCAACATAGCATGACAACCTGAAACAATAGCAGAAATTTCCATTTTTACAACTTAAACAATTTCAACTCAACAAACGCAAGACTGAGTTTTATGTTTTCTGGAATCAAACTAATAGCATGCAACTACAGTTTCCAGTTTCAATGTGTTATCTGTTTATTTTCAGGTGAGTAGCACCTTTAAGATTTCTTAATTTTTTAATATGATGGATGCTAATAATTGAGTGCTTAATATATTTGCGTGAATCTTTATATACCCCTTTCTTTGGCCATTTGCAAAATGAAGTACTGCATATTGTATTCTCTGTGAGTAACATAAATTTTAAATTTTGCTTAAGTATATTCAGTTATGATTCTTATGTCTGGAAAAAGTAAATTTATGCGTGTATATATTAATGCAATCCTATGAATATATCATGCCTTTCTGTTTAATAGCCTGGAAACAATCTCTGTATATAAAACTTGAAACTCAGTTTTGAAACAAAATTTAACTCTGCTAAATCTATTGAATGATAAGACTTAATACTTAAGCAAGATAAGTTTGTATGATCATAAAACAAATTTTAAAAATCGTATTCAAGTGTGCAAAGTAGAACTGCTCTGTCGAAATGTTAAGAACAGGACATGTTTGATTTAGGTGAGATTCAAACATTTTAAAATATCAATTCAAGTTTATAACTTGAATTCTTGCAAATAAGTAGGATTTTTAAAACTATAATTACATTTTTTAGTTGAGCTTAGAACATGCTTTACTGGATTGATCAATTCGAGCATTTTGGGTCGCCTCTCGAGGTACGGTTGCTTGGAGCGGCTATGGTTCTTCATGGAGGTGGAGAGGTGACTGGAGAGGCCAGGAAAAATAATCGGTGGATGGTCTGAGTTGGGTGGTGGGAGCGGCTGTCTTTTCATTTTTCTAAACCTAGTTTTACTGTACTTGATAAAATCGATCACCACGGTCTACGCAATCGATCGAGTGCAGTAGGGATTTGAGGGACGATAGCTTGGTCCTAGGCGAAGTCGATGGCGAATTACAGACCTTCAGATGGTCAGAGACGTGGGGACGGCACGTTGACAGGATGGGTATGGCGATGACTTCAATTTCCAGGTTGGTTTTAAGTTCTCGAATTTGATTTCGAGGATCGTGGCATGACCTGGTGATCGAGGTAGGATGCTTGGATGGTTTCAGATACGCGGAGGTCAGCGTTGACGATCAACGATGAGCGGCGCCACCGTGCATATGCACGGTGGATTTTCTTGTGCGCTGTTGTGTTAGTTTGGAAGGGGAGTTGTTGTCGCGTGTTTTCTCGAGCAACTCATGTACCAGGCTCGAAGTAACCGAGACATTGACTCGAAGGGGGAGAGTAATTGCCTCGGTTGTTTTTGTTGCAACAGGTTTTGCAGAAAACCTGTTACCCAGTTTCAAACTGTTTAAACAAAATTTAAAAGCTAGTTTAATAGAAAGCAAAGTTTTAAAATGAGTTTAAATTCAAGTTGAAATCTGGTTACAGTTATTTCTGAATAAATTAAGTTTTAAACTTCAAATTGTTTAACTACTTTAAAATGCTTAAATAGTTTTGAATTATTTTAAATGAAATTTTAAAATAAGTAAAGTTCTTAAAACCTAAGTTTAATCAGGAATCTAAATTTGATAGGTATTCCAATTCTGAAATAAATGGAAGTTTTAAAATATAAAATGATTTAAACAAAATTGATTTATTAAAGTGTCTTTGAAAATTGATTTAAATTTTAAAGTAAATTTGACTTAAAATTCTTTTAAAACTTCTTTATAAGTAAATATTCCTTTAACATGAGAATCTAAAGGGTCTTAGGTCTGTATTTAAACCTTGTTAAAGTTAATTTTAAATCTTAAATTTAAAATGAAATTTAGAGTAAATTTGTTTCAAATAGAATTTGAATTTGGTAAATATTTAAAATAATCTCTTTTGAATCTTGAATTCAAAATGGAATTTGAATCTAAATTTAAAAAGTGTGATGTTCTAATACACATTTATATTAATTAAGTCATTAAATAAGAAATAAATTATCTTAAGAATAATGAAGGTATTAAATGATTTAATTAATAAGATAATAAGGAATGGTAATTTATTAAATTTATAAATTTATAATTTAGATTAATTCATAAATAAAGATAAATTAAGAAGTAAATTAAGAGATGATACTAGTTAATAAAGATAATTAACTACAGATTACTAATTAATTAATGTGATTAATTTTTGATAAGATTAATTAGATAATCTAGTGTAAGTGGTTAAATATAATTACTTGATAACAGTAATTAAGAGATTAATTACTTTTGTAATTAATTTTGATAAATGATTAATTTAAGTTAATTAATTTAGTTTAATTAATTTAAGAAAAATCATTTGATAAATTGATAATTGTAATTCCTTAATGTATGCAATGGAGCACAATTACTTAAGGAAGTAATTAATGTTAATTACTGAATGTAATTAATGAAAGAAGATGTGTTAATAAAGTAATTTGGATAATTACTTTATAAGTAATCTTGGGATTAATTAGTGGAGATAAATTATGGGGTAATTAATTTAATTATATGAGTAATTAACGGTAGTTAATTACTGGAATGATATTAATCAAAGGTGATTAATAATTGTGTTTAATTAAAGATTAATTACCTAATGTAATAAATTTAATCAAAGTAATTCAATTTAAATCTAAATTAAAGATCATTAATTAATATAATTAATGATGGATCAATTGAGGAAAAATTAATAATGTGATGATTAATTGATGTAATTAATTAAGAATAAATGTAATCAATTATAAATGAAGTAATTAAATGTTAATTACATAAATAATTTAGAATAATTAATTTGTAAAATAAATTAAAGTATAATTATCTATTGTAATTAGTGAATGATTAACCAAGGGTATTTAATCAAGATAAACATTTAGAGAATAATTAATTTGATTTATAATTAATTAATGGTTATATAAGCAGAATTTATAGGTGAAGTAATTAATTTAATTTATTTTTTAAATTAATTAGATATAGAAGTAGTTAATTTAATTCATTTTAAATTAATTACAAATGGTATGATTATAAATCATTGCTTATGGATGAATGGTATTAATATTTGATTGATTGTGACTTCAGATATGACATGAGTAATATCTATGTGATATGGATGCATAGTAAGTATGATAATATTTAATTATCTGTTTGGATGATAATATTGACTATCTGTATGTGATGATGATTATCTATTGTGATGTTATGAATATTCTATCTGTATGTATATTGATGATATTGAATTAAACTGTTAAGACTAAATAGACAACTTGGCCTTAAAAGACACGTTTTGGATTTCGATGAGACTGGGATCGGTTTTCCACATTTGGAATATCCGAAAACCACATCGTTTCCAAATTAACGATAGGTCGTGAATCTGATGTGAAGATGAAGGTTCAGAATGCAAGGGTTATCATCGTTAAATCTGAGGGTGATTCCAAAATGAGTGTAACGAGATAATGCCTTCGGTTTCGTTCGAACCCGGAACGAACTTGTATGGATTGAATGCTTTCAACACATCGTCAGGCGGGCGATGAGCATTCTAAGAAATATGTTCTCTAAAGGTAATCGTAACCTCAAGCCTCATCAACCGAGAATGGCTAAAACAGGGGAGGTGCAGCAAGGTTAGGTGGGTCATGCCCAAGCAGGACAAGGATATTCCCCTGTCTAGATGTCCCTTTTTATTCGGCTGTGTGGGCAGTTGGTTGCAAACAACTTCGGGGTTTATCTTGTTCGGGACTGTTCAGTAAGGAATGGTTCCAGCCTTGTGTTGCAAGGGGTCGGGAGTGATCCTCGGTACGTTGATCTAGGCCACGTACTGTGACGGGCGGTACCCTAGTAGCCCTGCCATTGTATGGAATCCACAATCCAATAAGTGCCAACGGTTTTGATTGTATTACCCACTTTTGTGGCTAGTAGCTGGAATTTAATGAATGTAACAATTTCGGCTATTTTCTATCTACTTGAAAACCCTAGACCTATTATAATATCACAGAATTTCCTATCAAATGTTTTGGTTAGCGTAAGGTAAAAACTTTTCCATGTTTATGTGTGGGAAGTCATACGTGATACCTTTTGTTTTCAAAAGATTTTCAAAGTTAAGCAACTTTAACCCGTTACTCATACCAGACCCATGTCTGACCCGAAGTTTATTTTTTTGTTTTTTTATAAACTCTCGGGTACCCAAATTTTTACGGGTAGCCAAGGGATTCAGGTTGGCTTTGACAAATTCTGGAGGAGCAATGGAGCATGAGGCTTCAGCATTGTAGATATATATATATATATATATGTATATATATATGTATATATATATATATATAGTTCCGCTGTGTTGGTATCTCTGAGTCTTATTGTTTGAGCTGTATTGTATTGAGGTGTATTTGAAAGTGTATAGGACTGTATAATATGGATAAACAGTAAAGCAGAGTATAGATAGTAAATAGTGCGGAATATAAATGCAGTAAGTAAAATGACACCAGATATTTTATATTGGTTCGGAGCACCGTCCTACGTCCAGTCCCAGACTCCTTCTGGAATTTCACTACAACAACCCTCACTTAACTCGGAGGAACGGGTTTATACAACCCTGAGCAGCAGAACGGGGACCTGAGCAGCAGAACAGGATTTCGCCTCAGCAGCCGAAGAGGACTTTCCCTTGCCTGAGCAGCAGAACAGGACTTTTACAAAATATGAAAGTAGTTGACTAAGTGTGTTCTTGATAACACTGGTTTGTCAATAAAGATTACAAACTTCCTATAATTAATTCCTCAAGTATATAAATAGTGTGTGAAGATTTGAGAAGGAAGAATATTGTTAAGAATCAACGTATATAAAATATAATTCAAAGTTTCAAAGCAATTGAAAGTATTGGAGTACTTAGAATAATCACAAGAGAGAGAGTAGAGAGTTAGAATCAAACATTGGTATTTCTGAAGAAGAGAGAACTCCTATATATACTCATTAGAAAATTGCAACCCTTGGTGAAGAGTTTCGGCCAAGAGAAACAACTTTTGATGGTTTGCAACTCTTCATGAAGAAGATGTATATTCAGAATTTTGCAGTTGAAGCCGGTTCAGTCGACTGGAAATATTGGTCAGTCGACTGGTATTTGAATTTAAAAAATATCCGTTTAAAATTTTTAAAAAGGCGACGACTGTGCATATGCACAGTCAGTCGATTGGCATAACTAGTCAGTCGACTGGCTGTGCATATTTTGCACAGTGAATTTCTTTTTTGAAGAAATATTCTTTTTTAAAGAAATATTGAAAACTTGAGGATTGATTTTAACATAAAACTAAGACTCAACACAAATAATAGTTACTTTAATCATAGAGTTGTAGCCTTGATCCTCTGTTGTCTTCTTTTTGTTATGAGTGAATGTAAATTCTTTTCTTGGTTTCTGAACTGATTTGTCATAATCAAAACAAGTAATTCAACATTCTCCCCCTTTTTGATTGATGACAACCTGTATATATGTATTTTAAAATATCTCCCCCTGAATGTATGATATCATTTTTCTGCAACAAATATGTTAGTACACATACTTTAAAATATCTCCCCCTGAATGTATGATATCATTTTCCTGCAACAAAAATGTTAGTGCACATACTTTTCTCCCCCTTTGTCATCCACAAAAAAAGGAGACATAACATAATATATAAAAGTGAAAAGAAAAGAAAAATATAGAAACGAGACTAATTAGTACAAGTCTCAATAAATAAGTGACTAGATTTAATACAAGATTCAAATAAATCCGAAATTAAAACAAAAGCTATAGATAGATATACTTGTCTCCCCCTTTATCATAAGGCCTACTCATCAAGATGTCAATCGAAATCTTCCTCTGGTGCAGGTTCTTTTCCAGGCCTAGAAGTTCCATGAGCACCACTACCTGTGCCACTAGTATCACTACTGGTATTTTCTTCAGATGTTGACCATGTAAACCTTGGTGCTGGTCGTTTACCATGAGCCATTGAGGAGGCAGTTGTGGAAGTTGAACATGAAATTGCATCCCAAAGAATAGAGAAGAATCCTTTTACTTTGTCCAATTTTTTATCTACCTTCTTCAGACGAGATCCTAATATTTGTTGATTCTGAGAAAGAATTTCAACGGATTCTCGTAAACTAGCTGAAGTTGCAAGACGAATTTCTTCATCTTCTTCGAGAAGAGAAGTACGTTCTCGAATAATCGGCCCACCTGATGAACGTTGCCATTCTTCGAAGGAGGTGATAGTCGGTGGAACAGATGGTAGTTTCATGAGACTTAAAGTGCGGATATTGATAACTCCAATGGAAGAAGTTTCGGATTCCGGTTGAGGAGTACCCATATTTAAAAGCAATCGCATTATATATTCTCCGAAATAAATCATTCTCATATTACCATAATTGAAAGTGAGAAACTCATCCAATATTTGTCGTAGCCAATTTACTTGAATTCCTCCCCAAAGTGCGTATAGAGCTTTGAAGTTTTCTGGATAGATAAGTTCATATGACCCAGTTCTTGGTAATATACTTCTCATGAGAGCTTTGTGAATTACTCTCGCTTTTGGTCGAAGTAGACTAGATTTCAATTCTGTCATGGTATCTCCCATGAACATATGGCTAATTCGATCCCTTTGTCGAATATTGCATTCGACATCATCAAGTAAAATGCCATGATTAGGGGTTTGAAGAATGTGTGCCATTCGGTCTAAAGAAAAAAATACTTGTTTTCCACATACTAAACTCCAAACACAATCATTCGTATTAGATGGACGTTGATGAGGTAGATTTAAATTGGCATAAAATAATTTTACCATAAGGTGGTTGATTTTGTGAGAATTTGCATTCAAATCGAGTAGAGACTCCAAACCAGATCTACGCATGAGTTCTTGTAGTCCATAAGCCGCGAAGTCGCTGTAAACCATGAATGAACCCTCAAAAATCCTTGAATTTTTCATCTTGTGCCATCTTTGAACTGCCACATCATTGTATAGCCATTGTGCGATTTGAGCGTCGGTAGGATCAATGGATGATGAACCTTTCCTTTGACGCTTTGGAGGAGCCATTTGAATAATTTTGTATGAAGAAATTGAGTGAAAGATTTCTAGGGTTTGTGGGCGAAAAAATTTGGGGAAAAATACTGAAGGTGTGAAGTAAAAAAGAGAAGGAAAGAAGGTAAATAGGGGGTAAATGTATAGCCAGTCGACTGGAATAATGAACCAGTCGATTGGTGGATGTTAAATTTTTAACTAAAGTGTTCAGTCAGTCGACTGAGTATAGTAGGTCAGTCGACTGAATGGTTTCCCGAGAGTTTGTGGAACCTGCAATCAGTCGACTGGCCTATATTATCAGTCGACTGACTGTAGCTTAATCATGCAGTGGGGATTTATAAATGAAAATTTATTTCAAAGACAAATATAAATATGGAATACAGGAATTTTGAAAACAATATTACACAAGAATTGATGATTAATTAGGAACTTTTGGTGATAATTCTTGTGGTTCTACTTTTGTATTCTCAACATAGGGTTGTAAAGGTGACCAATAGTTTTGGCGTTCCCATGAATTTGGAGATGCTTGAGGTTGAGGTGGAGTTTGTTCCTATTTATTCCATCTAGAAGAGCTTGGTTGATGGGATGATGAAGGTTGAAAAACATCATGCTTACCCGATTTGCCACAAAATTTAAGAGCGATTGATTCAATAAGACTAAGGCGATTTGAATTCATTCGCTGTTCATAGAACATTTCTCTTTGTAGATTAACTTGCTCCTTTTGATAATGATGTATTTCATCAATTTTCTCTTTAGTTTTTGGTGAAAAGAACAAAGATCTTCTAGACTTCTTTGGCTTAGGTGAAAATCCAGTGTGATGTCTTCCCAGTTCATGAACAGGAGTAGGTGTTGGCAAAGAAGGTGTTGAACTACTGGACGAGTTATAGCTACTAGGAGAAGATGGAGTAGCAAAGGAAAGTTTTGAGTTTGATGAATTATAAGAATTTGGAGAGTCCATTGTTGAGGATGTTGAATCTACAAAGCTTGTTTGAAATAAATTTTAATGTGAATAAGAAGAGTAAAAAAGAGAGGTTTAAATAGTTGTAATGGAGATTAGAAAGAATGGTTGTAAGCCACTATTTGTTAATAACCAGAGATCAAAATAGAGGTTGAAAATTAATCAAAAGAATAAAAGTATTAAAACGAATGAAAACATGTGGTTCAGCAAAAAGAATGCATAGCTCAGCTGGCAGTCTGTTGAACTATCAGGTGGAAGAACCTAGTTCAAATCCCGGTGGCTACTACCTTTTTTTTTCTAAAACAAAAAAATCAGAGCAATCATATATTTATATATATATATATAGACGTATATGAAAATATATATATTTTTTGTTAAAAAAATGTAAAATAAATACAGATAGTATGTATAAAATCTATAAATTTTTAAGAGAAATAATGCCAAGTTCTCGTCTTAAATTAATGAAAGTATTTTCGTTTAAAGGTTTTGTAAATATATCTGCCAATTGTCTATCAGAGGAAACAAATTCTAGATTTATCAAATCTTTTTCAATATTATCACGAAGAAAATGATGACGAATGTCAATGTGTTTTGTTCGTGAGTGATTAACAGGATTTTTAGACAAATTAATAGCAATAGTGTTATCACAATAAATTGTTGATTTATTTAATTTAAAACCAAAATCTTGTAATGTTTGTTGCATGTAAATTACTTAAGCACATGCCAGAGCTGCAGAAATATATTCTGCTTCAGAAGTTGATAATGAGACACAGCTTTGTTTCTTACTAAACCAAGAGACAAGAGACTGTCCAATGAAGTGACAAGTTCCACTCGTACTTTTTCTATCCGTCCGGTTTCCTCCAAAATCAGCATCACTATAGGATACTAATTCAAAAGGACATTCCTTTGGATAGAATAGTCCAAAGTCCTTGGTTTTGTTAAGATACCGTAGTATGCGTTTCACTTCTCGTAAATGTGATTCTTTGGGATTTGCTTGAAATCTTGCACATAAGCAGACACTCATCATTATATCAGTTCTACTAGCTGTTAAATATAGCAACGATCCAATCATACTTCGATATAATTTTTGATCAATACTCTTTCCATTTTCATCTTTATCAAGATGTATAGTTGTACTCATAGGAGTTGGTTTGGTAGAAGTATTTTCCATACCAAAGCGTTTAATTAGATTGTTACAATATTTTTCTTGATTAATAAAGATACCATTTTCTAGTTGTTTTATTTGTAAACCAAGAAAGTAATTTAACTCACCCATATGTGACATTTCAAATTCATTTGTCAATATTTTAGAAAATTCTTGACAAAGCTTTTCATTTGTAGAGCCAAAAATTATATCATCAACATATATTTGAATAATTAAAATATCAAGCTTATTTCTTTTAATAAAAAGAGTTTGATCAACCTTTCCAATTTCAAAACCAGAATTTATTAAATAGCTTTTAAGGCGATCATACCAAGCACGGGGTGCTTGTTTTAAACCGTATAAAGCCTTTTTGAGTTTATAGACATGATCAGGAAATTTTTCGTGTATGAATAATGGAGGTTGTTCAACATAAACATTTTCTCTTATAAAACCATTTAAAAAAGCACTTTTGACATCCATTTGATATAATTTAAAATTATGAAAACATGCAAATGCTAGTAAGATTCGTATTGCTTCTAGTCTTGCGACTGGAGCAAACGTTTCTTCATAGTCAATTCCTTCTTCTTGGTTATAGCCTTGAGCAACTAATCTAGCTTTATTTTTAGTAATATTTCCTTGTTCATCTGCTTTGTTTTTAAAAACCCATTTTGTACCAATAACTGATTGATCATTAGGCCGTGGAACTAAATCCCAAACGTCATTTTTTCGAATTGGTTTAGTTCTTCTTGCATAGCGATTAACCAGTTTTCATCAGTAGATGCTTCTTTAATATTTTTGGGTTCAATATGAGAGAGAAAAGCTACATGACCCATTTGATTTAATTGACTTCTTGTTCTAACAGATGAATTTAGTTCTCCAATAACATTAATTGAAGGATGATCTCTTAATACTCTAGGTGGAGATCTTAATGCACTGTTATTGTCAGCAATGTTTTCATTAATTTCAGAAGTTGTAGTTTCTGTATTAGAGCTGTTTTCAGGAAAATCTTCATCATCTCTTATTATTTGAACAGGTTATTTTCATCGAATGATACATGAAGTGTTTCTTCGATAATATTTGTTCTCTTATTATAAATTCGATAAGCTTTGCTTCGATCCGAATATCCTAGAAAGATTCCTTCATCGGATTTTGGATCAAATTTACCAAGCTGATCTCTTGTATTTAAAGTAAAACATTTTGAACCGAAAACTCTAAAATAGGAAATATTTGGTTTTTGTCCATTAAAAAGTTCATAAGTAGTATTCTTAGTTAGTGGTCGAGTAGAAACACGATTCAAAACATAACAAGCTGTAGCGATTGCTTCAGCCCAAAAATGTTTTGGTAACGTACTTCCATTTAACAAGGTCCTTGCACATTCTTGTAAGGTTCTGTTTTTACGTTCTACAACCCCATTTTGTTGTGGAGTTCTAGGAAACGAAAAATTATGAAATATTCCTTTTCTCTTACAGAAATGTTCAAAGGCTTCGTTTTCGAATTCACCTCCATGATCACTTCTTATATTTTTGATTTTTAATCCTTTAAAATTTTGAATTCTTTTGACAAATGATTTGAAATTATCAAAAGTATCAATTTTATTTTTCATAAAAATAGTCCAAGTATATCTAGAAAAATCATCAACAATTACAAATACATATTTACTGTGATTAATGGATTGTACTTGTGTTGGGCCAAACAAATCCATATGCAGTAATTCAAGTGGTTGTAAGGTTGAAATAACCTTTTTTGATTTAAAAGATGATTTAGTTAATTTTCCTAACTGACATGCATCACAAATATGATCTATTTTAAAATTCATTTTAGGTAGACCTTTTACTAAATCATTTTTAGAATGCTTATTTATAGTTTGGAAGTTAATATGACAGAATCGTTTGTGCCATAACCAAGGATCATTTTCTTTGGCTATTAGACACATATCTGAATTATGATTTATTTTCATATTCAGAACATAGATATTTCTGTCTCTATTTCCTTCAAATATAAGATTTTGATTTTGATCAAAAATACCACATTTGTTTTCAGAAAAAGTGATTTCGAATCCTTTGTCACATAATTGGCTGATACTAAGTAAATTATGTTTTAAATTTTTGACAAGCAAAACATTTGAAATAAGAGGTAAATTTGAGATACCATTGTTGCTCACAATGCCTTTTCCAATGATATATCCTTTGGAGTTGTCTCCAAATGTGACAGAACCTCCATCTGAGTAAATAATATTTGATAGCATATCTTTGTCTCCAGTCATATGTTTTGAGCAACCACTGTCGAGTATCCATTTTCCTCTTTTCTTGAGTGGGTCCTACAAAAAATAAACGATAATATTGGTACCCACTTTTTGATAGGGTCCTAAGAGTTAAATCTTAGGAAACCAAACCCAAGAGGGTTCAGTATCCCATTTAAAAATGTAATCTTTATTTTTATGAACAGTTTCAAGAAACGTGTTTATATATTTCTTCCTAATTAATTTGTTATTTCTTTTAGGAACCCATATTTTTATATTTTTTGAGAAAGGATTTTTTGTGTGTATTTTAGTAGGATTAACATTTCTCCTAATTTTCTTTCTAGGTGGAGAAGTTGTTTTGTTAACATATCCTAATCCTTTCTTACTTGAGATAGATTGAGAGCTATCAATAATTTTTGATAAGGTTTCTCTTCCTTTATTAATGTTTGAGACATTTCTAGTAATGCTTTCTAACTTAATTTTAAGACTAGTATTATCCAATTGTATCAATTTTACTTTTTTTTTAGTTCATGATTTTCAGAAACAAGAGCGTCATTTTTTCTTTTTGAGTTTCAATTTCTTGACTCAAAAGAGAGAGTTGAGAATTGATATTAGAGAATGATTCTTGTAATTTTTCAAGTTCTTCCTCTAGTATTTTTTTCTCATCTTTAAGCATATCTCTCTCAAATTCCGCTTTGTTCTGAAGTTCCCGAGACTCTTTATATTTTCTTTTGAGATTTTTCAAAGTATCAATTAGTTCTGAATTTATCTCAATCATATCTTCAAAAGTAAAATCACTAACCTTATTTTCAGTAGCCATGAAGCAGACATTGGATTGCTCGTTTTCACTGTCACTACTGTTTTCTGATGAATATCTGAGTCATCCCAAGTTACTGAGAATGCTTTCTTTTTATTGTCTTTTCTTCCCTTGATATATTTTTTCTTTAACTCTGGACATTCCTTTGGAATGTGTCCTTTCTTATGACAATTATAACATTCTAGAACTAAAGATGATGGTTTGATTGGAAAGTTTCTTTTTCCATTATTCTTGTTGGTTTTTCGGAAATTTAAGAATTTTTTGAAATTTTTAGCAATAAATGCTAAATCTTCTTCATCCGAATCTTCATCCTTTTCTTCTTCAGCATGGAAAGCTATGTTCTTTTTGTCTTGAGCTTGTACTCGTTTTTCCTGCAAATTTACTTCATAGGACATTAGATTTCCTATTAACTCTTCTGGTTTTATGGTAGAGAGGTCATTAGCTTCTTCAATGGCCAAGACTTTTCTTTCCCATTCATCCGTTAAAGAGTTAAGGATTTTTGATACAATATCAAAATCAGTGTATTTCTCTCCTAATCCTAATAGTGAATGATAAATATCCTGAAATCTAGAGTACATATCATTGATGGTTTCATCTTGTTTCATTCTAAAGTTTTGAAATTGATTTTTGAGCATGGAGATTTTGCTTTGTTTGACTTTGTTGGTTCCTTCATGAGTAATTTTAAGTGTTCTCCATATTTCATAAGCAGTTTGACACATGCTGACACGATTAAATTCATTTCTATCTAGTGCACAGAATAGCATGTTCATAGCTTTAGCATTGGCAGTAGCATCCAGTTTTTGTGTGTTTGACCAAGTAGAATATTCTCCAGTAGGAGGAGTATATTCATTTTGAGTGATATTCCATGATTCAAAACTATTAGATTGCATGTAGATTCTCATACGAGTAGACCAATAATTATAATTCAAACCATTAAAGAATGGAGGTCGTGTAGTGAATTGACCTTCATGAAAACTAGTGTTAGTGACAGTGTTGGTGGAAGTGCTGGTGTTGTTTTCCATATTTAACAAGATATCAGATAACTTTGTAACGGTTATATGATGCCTTGCTCTGATACCAAATGAAAGTGTATAGGACCGTATAATATGGATAAACAGTAAAGGAGAGTATAGATAGTAAATAGTGCGGAATATAAATGCAGTAAGTAAAATGACACCAGATATTTTATACTGGTTCGGAGCACCGTCCTACGTCCAGTCCCAGACTCCTTCTGGAATTTCACTACAACAACCCTCACTTAACCCGGAGGAACAGGTTTATACAACCCTGAGCAGCAGAATAGGGACCTGAGCAGCAGAACAGGATTTCGCCTCAGCAGCCGAAGAGGACTTTCCCTTGCCTGAGCAGCAGAACAGGACTTTTACAAAATATGAAAGTAGTTGACTAAGTGTGTTCTTGATAACACTGATTTGTCAATAAAGATTACAAACTTCCTATAATCAATTCCTCAAGTATATAAATAGTGTGTGAAGATTTGAGAAGGAAGAATATTGCTAAGAATCAACGTATATAAAATATAATTCAAAGTTTCAAAGCAATTGAAAGTATTGGAGTACTTAGAATAATCACAAGAGAGAGAGTAGAGAGTTAGAATCAAAGATTGGTATTTTTGAAGAAGAGAGAACTCCTATATATATTCATTAGAAAATTGCAACCCTTGGTGAAGAGTTTCAGCCAAGAGAAACAACTTTTGATGGTTTGCAACTCTTCATGAAGAAGATGTCTATTCAGAATTTTGCAGTTGAAGCCGGTTCAGTCGACTGGAAATATTGGTCAGTCGACTGGTATTTGAATTTAAAAAATGTCCGTTTAAAAATTTTAAAAAGGCGACGACTGTGCATATGCACAGTCAGTCGACTGGCATAACCAGTCAGTCGACTGGCTATGTATATTTTGCACAGTGAATTTCTTTTTTAAAGAAATATTCTTTTTTAAAGAAATATTGAAAACTTGAGGATTGATTTTAACATAAAACTAAGACTCAACACAAATAATAGTTACTTTAATCATAGAGTTGTAGCCTTGATCCTCTGTTGTCTTCTTTTTGTTATGAGTGAATGTAAATTCTTTTCTTGGTTTCTGAACTGATTTGTCATAATCAAAACAAGTAATTCAACACTATTAACTGGACAGGTGTTTATAACTGTCTAGTACGTGATGTATTGTCTGTATAACTCTAATTGATGTTGTATATTATATAAATATTTATGTCGTTAAGCTGTGAGATTCTGATGTTGTTGTTCTTTCTTCTCTATCTTTTCTATTTTCTCATCCCTTTCTTTCTTAAAAAAGATACGTCTTCCTGGACGTAGGAAGTCGGGTCGTTACAGTTGGTATCAGAGCACTAGGTTGAGTGAATACCTAGGCTCTTGAGAGATTTCTTCTTGAGAGAGCGTATTTGTAATTTTGATATATATATATATATATATATATATATGTATTTATTTATTTCTACCTATTGTTGGGATACCTGTTCGGGTTTTCCACTAAGCTATAAAGGTAGATATGGTGGTGGTGTGTGTAAACAACTACCAATGGTTGAAATTTGAATGTTTGAGGTTGGAAGTGAAATTGTCGAGACTGTAGACCTAATATCGTCTCGAGTAAACTTTGGGTGGCGTAAGGATTTCATTGATCTCTGAAGGAAACCTGTTAAGGCTCGGAGTTCATTTTGAAGTGTGATTTGATTGAGCTAGAGTTTGGATCTGTCGGCTGGGCAGAAGTAAGTCATGATATTTTGATACATCACGGTATAGTAGCTGTATGATGAGACACAGTGACTATGGATGTCTCCAAAGATGTTTCTTTGGAAACAAGTAAGGAAGTGTGACTGTTTCGGTGTTGGGGTTGAGTTCAATAGAATGTTTCTGTTGGTTTGAGGTCCGAGTTTCTCGAAGAACTCTGGATTAGGAATTTCTTGGCATTGGTGTTGGCAAGGAAGTTTTTAACTTCTGCATCAGCAGTGGAGTTCAGAAACAACAGAGTGATTCCGTTTCTTTAATGGATTGGCTAATTAAGCATAGGCTGTTCTGTTTGGTAAAGAGAGAACAATTTTTCTTTGATAGTGGGCTAGATTGATCGCAAAAATGACTTGCGATTCTTTGAGTTTCTCTTGGGTCTGATTTTTCTGGATGTCTTCAGGAAGTTAGAATTTTGTTTGTATCTAGAGATTGAGTTTGGTATCGACTGGATTCCAGGAGTGGTACCGATGGTTCGGTAAGATAATTTTATGAGAATGAGTTTGATGAAGTAGCTCAGGTTTTGGAGAAACTGCGGAGTTTTCTTTTGGATATGTGAATTTTATATTTGGAATGTGTTGACCAGTCTGTGTTTGGGTTCATAATCAGCACTTTCATCTGTTCAATCAGAGTTGCGTAGTGGAAGCATGGTGGTAGCTGTTTTAGTTGGGAAGCTATTGGATGTTGCAATATTTGGATTATAGAGTTCTACAGGAGATTTTTCAGAATCCGAGGCCAGTTTGGAGTGCATCTAATTTATCCCTTCCGGATGAGAGAAGTGAGTTCTGTTTCTGATTTGGAATAAAGTTTGTGTTCTAAGTTTTGGTCGATCTTGGAAAGATCATTTTGTTGGACTGTCTTTGGTTCAGTTTGTTTCTAGGAGCATCAGCAAGAGTTAAGCTGATCTGTAAGAATGAAGGAAGCCCAGGATCGTCCGAGGAGTTTTGTGGATAAGAGACGGAGGAATTTGGATTCCAAAATCGAGGATTTGATTTTGGATAAGTGTTTGGTCTTCAGGATTGAATTATCAGTTTGGATAACTGGAATTCGTTGTGTTTCACGTATCTTTGAGCGAGTACGTGTAAGATTTATTTCTGATTATAGAACCAGCAATTCAGGGAGTTTTGGATGTTGATTCAGACTTGTCTATAGTCTGATTCCTATCTTATTTTGCAGATCTAGA
Source organism: Allium cepa (assembly GCA_030765085.1). NCBI lineage: Eukaryota > Viridiplantae > Streptophyta > Magnoliopsida > Asparagales > Amaryllidaceae > Allium > Allium cepa. Next base: position 63,975,741 of record CM060931.1, read on the forward strand.
TGAGTGGAAGTTCTGTAGCTTAGTAGTATTGATTGTTTGGATTCTATAGAGCGAGTAACCCGGTATTTATACTTGGAGAAACTCGAGAAAATTCTATCCGGAATTTTGTCTGGATAGTTAGATTTGTTTGTTTGGATGAATTGGTTACTATGATTGTTAGTTTATGGTTGATATATGCTGGTGTTAAAATTTTAAAATTGGATTATTAAATTACCTTTGTTTTAAATTTCGAGGACGAAATTCTTTTAAGGGGGGAAGAATGTGATATCCCAGAAATTTAGGGCAATATCAATTTAATAATCTACATTAAAAATTAAATTGATTTGATAATATTTGTTAATAATATTTGAATTGATTTAATAATCTTCCTTTAAACAAATATTTAAATTGATAATTTATCTTTTAAAGGCTAATTTAAATTGTTTCTATATATATGTGTGTGTATATAATTGTATATATTATCAATAGATAAGCTCTGTTTTAAATTAATAAATAAAGTTATGGTTTCTAATTCTATTATTTTTGATAATTTGGAAATTTAATATTGAATAAATAATAATATGGTTTAAAGATACTCAAGATAAGATTAAAATTTGTTTAAATGATTTTAACTTAAATTTAAACTTAACAAAGGTTGTTTGATTTTAAATGTGGTTAATAAAATAAGTAATATACTTAGGTAGTGATAATTTCATTATTTTTAATTTAATAACTAGTTATTTTAAAACAATCTAAATAATGTAATATTTTTACAAATGGGTTTCAATACAAATAGAAATAGTTATTTTAAAATTTTAAATACACGTATGTGTATTTTGAGGGAAGCTATAATTTGAAAGATTTAGAAATAAGTCTTTCAAGAATATTTAAAAATAAAATAAACCTTATACGTATTAAACATAAGTCTAATTACGTATACATATGAAGCTATAATTTGGAATATATAATAACATCTTTCAAGAATGTTTAAGTTAAAAGAAAAGTAGAAGTGTAAAATTTGTTTAAGTATAAAAGTATGTATTTATACGTAGGTTAAAATTTTATAACATTTGCTACAACAACCTTATATATGTACATATAGAAGGGATAAAAGCTGCCAGGTAATAAAAAAAAATATGAACATCAAATATGAGGCAGGTAAGAAAAATGCAGAGCAAAGTTAAGTAAACCAAGTAAATATATGTGACGCCCCACCTCTATACCCACACTAGCCAAGAACATTACGGTGAATGCTGTCAACTAGCATGGAGAATAAGGCTGTTGAGGAGCGACCATCCGTGTAATTGCTTTGTGCGAGCATCGATATGTCAGATAGTATAACATGCTATTTTATCAAGAGGAAATCCGACATACCGACACAAACTCAAAGCTACTACACAGTGGCTATAATATCTTCGGAAACAAATATTGAAATAAACATAACTTAAATCAGTCACAGACATTTCATATCACAAAGGCGGAATAAGATATGAATATTACACCTAAAAGTTTACATCAGAGTAGTGGTCTAGAAAGATCCACAATATCACAAAAGAATAGTTTCACGAACTACACAAAAGAATAAGTATACATTATGGAGTCTATATCTCAAATATATACTACAAAATAAACTGCTAATCTAAGTAGTTAGCCAAAAGTCAGAGTAATGATCTAGGATGAGAAGTCAAGCAGAAGCACCTGTAACATCTCGGTCTGACCCGAGTATTATTTAATAAGAAAATAATAAACGGATCAGTCTAACTATAAATATCAGATGAAACGATATAGAATAAGAGATATGACTAAACACATAATAATCACAATTCCAAGCTGTGATTGTATATAAGTAATTGAAAATCAACGAGAGATTAATCAATATCACCAAATCTACACAAGAATCAAAGAAATGCCATACTCCTTATTTCGTTCATCAAACCACAAATATTGACGATTATATCAAAGTCAATCACAAAAGTCAATGACACACAAACTCACCAATGCACAAATATTGATAAAACTTATCAATGGAAATCACAAAAATTGGCGAAGCACAAATTCTAGAAATCATCTCAAGAAATCCAGTAAATGACACACAAATTCACCTATGCACAAAAATTGATAAATCATATCAATAGAAATCACAAAAATAGGTGAAGAAGGAAATTCCAGAATTCGACACACGAAAAACCAGAAATCACACAAATAGGGGGGAGGCCTATCACATGAACGGGAGCATGAAAACTCACCAACAGCTGTAACACATGAACGAGAAGCTATCTCATGGTAGCTAGCCATTAATTTGACACACGAATGGTCCGAAGACCTGACACACGAATGGTCCAAAGACCGTGGGTTGCTACCCCACCAATTTGAGTCGAAACTCTACAAAACGGGGTTTAGTCTCCCGCGCAGTCAAAGAGACATCACACATTGCTAGTCTAAATCACAAAAATGATCGTCATGATCATCGAGAAGTGTCAATTACACTAAGCTAGTAAATATATGAGTTTAGCTTCATGTCCCATAACCACTTGCTTAACTTAAATATTTACGAACAAACTGTAGATCTCCACTATAAGATTGTCACAAGAGATTCAATCGAACAAGTCCAAGAATTAACCGACAAAGTGAACGCAAGTGTTTCATACCACTTGTTTTACTAAGTCGTTTAATTAGATTTCTCATACGAGTGAGGTAAAGGTTTATATATACTAATAGATTGGAAAAACGGTTTTATAAACGATTTTGGTATTAAAATAGTATTGAAATCGTTTGAGGAAAGAGTTTTGATATTTACTACTAGTATAGAAGACCTTTATATTTTTAAAGTGACAAAACACAAAGAAGATTGTAGGAACAATCAATCACTAAAATTCACATACGAAGATGTGAATAAAAATCCAAAGAAATCGATACCGAATCCATCGAAACGGATATTCACAGAATTCCCAAAGAAAATAAGTCATCAAAGTCAATAGCAACTGATAACAACAAATAGGGAAATAACACAAATCGATTAGAGTTGGATATTCAAGCAACAAGGCAAAGCAGGCAAAAATCATCAGGTCGGTCGGCCGGACTCCCTGAGTCGGTCGACCGAACCTTAAAACAGAAAGTGCTTATGCACTTGGAAGCAGGTCGGTCGACCGAACCAGGGGGGTCGGTCGGCCGGACCTATTTCCAGCCTCTTCCCTGCCTATTACAAATGAGGTTCAATCTTGACCAAATTGCATTACCTCGAGCAACGGCGCTAAGGGATTATGCCAATCGACTACCCGGCCCTATAAGCTCTTCGATGCATCTCCAAAAACATGATCAAAGATCAAAGCTATGATTTTTAAGGAATTGAACCCAAACATTAAAAATTGGAATATTCACCAAATCAATCCAAACCAAAAGCAAATGCTCACGAATAAGTGTTAGGAATTCATACCTAACAATCGAAGATAAATATAAGCATAGATGTGAGATATAAATCTCACCTTTTCACAAAATCGAACAATGAAGAAGCTTGAAAGCAAATGGAGAATCAACCTCTATTCAACACAACCCAATTGAGCTTGAATCTAAGCTCAAAAACAAGAACATTCCCAAAATTAGGTTTAGGAATTTCTCAAATTGGTAAGAGAATGAGTTGGAGAAGAAGAAGAGAAGCTTACCAATGGGTTCTTCTTGAGTTTGGAGCTAGGAATTTGATTTGCAAGAGGAACTAGGGTTTTGGAGTTTTAATTTCCAATGTCTCCCACCATTAATACTCAAAAACTGAAAAGAGAAGAGAATGAGGGTGAGTGGGGAAGAGTGGCTCAGATTTGAGCATAAGTTAACATAGGGCTAAGCCCGAACCAAACCCAAAGTGAAAAGTAGCAAAAATCAGCTTTCTCCAAACATATCGAAGCTTATACTCAAAAAGGTCGCAAACGGCATTTTAAACTCAATGGGAGTGGTCCCAAGTCCTAATTCGACCGTATGCAAAAAGTAGCTTTTCGGAATAAAATCCGAACAATGATGAAATATTTAAATAAAATATTTGAATATAAAATCGATAAATATGCGGGTTGTTACAGACTCCCCTCCTTAAAGAAATTGCGTCCTCGCAATATTTTAAGAAGAAGATATATAGTAACAACCATAAAAGCATATTCAACACAAAAGAAGTTTGAAATAAGAAGTTCGCCTCAAAGAGCACGAGAAAGTAAGTCCGGATGTGTTCGCTCGATGTACTCTCTAGATTCCCAAGAACAATCCTTAGGATTTGAAGACCATTGAACTTTAACAAGCGGAACATCTTTATTTCGAAGTCGTTTGACCTCCGAAGCAATGATACGAATAGGATGTTGCTCATAAGTTAAATTAGGAGAAACTTCAATCTCTTCCACAACACCGGGCTCAAGGATAGAATCGGAATCTCGAAGACATTTTCGAAGTTGAGAAACATGAAACACGTCATGGATAGCAGAAAATTGAGCCGGTAATAAAAGGTGATAAGCCATGGAACCAATACGTTCGGTGATAGGAAAATGCCCAATATATCGAGGCGCCAATTTTCCCGACCAACTGAAACGTACAACACCTTTCATAGGTGAAACACGAATGAACACAAGATCTCCCACAGAAAATTCTAACTTCCTTCTCCGGTTATCGGCATAGGATTTTTGTCTACTCTAGGCTTCTTTCATCCTATGACGAATAAGATCAATCTTTTCTGTGGAATCACGAATAAAATCTGGACCTAAAACCAGCTTCTCACCGGCCTCAAGCCAACAAGAAGGATATCAGCATGGCCTTCCATAGAGTGCCTCGAAAGGTGCCATACCAATACTAGATTGGAAGCTATTATTATAGGAAAATTCAACAAGTGAAATATGATCTTCCCAACTTCCACCAAAATCAAGCACACATGCACGAAGAAGATCTTCAAGAGTTTGATTCACACGCTCGGTTTGTCCATCGGACTGAGGATGATAAGCGGTGCTAAAATTAAGCTTCGTTCCCAAAGCTTTTTGAAGACTCTTCCAAAATCCATTAGTAAACAATGGATCACGATCGCTAACAATAGAAGTAGGAACCCCATGCAATTTAACTATCTCTTTGATAAAGAGCTTGGCCAAAAGAGGAACGGTTCGGTTAGACCGAACGGGAATAAAATGGGCAGATTTAGTAAGCCTATCAACAATCACCCATAAGCTATCATGACCCGAACGAGAACGGAGAAGGCCATCTATAAAATCCATGGAAATATTGTCCCACTTCCAAATTGGAATTTCTAAAGGTTGCAATAACCCGCTGGGCCTTTGATGTTCGGCCTTAACGAGTTGGCAAGTCATGCAACGCTTAACGAAGTTAGCGATGTCAAGTTTCATTCCCTCCCAATAATAAAGTCGCTTCATATCCGCGTATATTTTACTACTTTCGGGATGAATGGTAAATTTAGAACGATGAGAATCTTCTAAAATATCTTTACGAAGATCACTAATATTTGGTACGATAAGTCTACCAAATTTCCGAATGCCGCCACGAGAATCGATATCAAAGTCCTTCAAACCTTCAATATCAATCTTATCCTTAATATTTTGGCCAAGAAGAGCCAATTCGGGATCTAGCCTTTGAGCTTCAAGAATGCGGTCTAAAAGAGAAGGATGAGCCTCAAGGCTACATAAAACAAATGATGAGCATAAATCGGATACGCGGTCTCGAATCCCACAAGTGGATAAGATCTAGAGATCGTTCTATTCGGATATCATCATAGAAACAACAGCTTGTTGTTTACGGCTAAGAGCATCGGCGACACGATTACCCTTACCGGGAGTATAAAGAATATCAAGATCATAAGGAGCAAGGAACTTGAGCCAACGTTGTTGACGCAAATTAATTTCCTTTTGAGAAAACAAATATTTCAATGACTTATGATCGGTATAAAGAACAAATTTCTCTCCTAAAAGACAATGACGCCAAATTCGGAGAGCAAAAACAATAGCCGCGAGTTCTAAATCATGAGTGGCATATCTAGTCTCAGCTGGCTTCAATTGCCTAGAAGCGTAAGCAATAACATGTTCTTTTTGCATAAGAACGGCACCCAAACCAACGCGACTAGCATCGGTATAAACAACGAAGTCTTGATTCCCCTCGGGAATAACAAGAATAGGAGCATCAGAAAGGAGTTCTTTTAATTTCTGAAAAGAAGCTTCACATTTGTTCGACCAAATGTATTTAATACCTTTCTTCGTCAAGCTAGTGAGAGGCACGGCAATCTTAGAAAAGTCTTTGATAAAACGGCGGTAATAACGTGCCAATCCAAGAAAACTACGAATCTCCGTCACACTCTCCGGTCTCTTCCAATCTTGAATCGCTTCAATCTTTGAAGGATCCACGGAAATTCCAGATTCGGAAATAATATGACCGAGAAACTTCACACGAGATTGCCAAAAGTGGCATTTAGAAAATTTTGCCCTTAATTGATTACTCCTAAGAGTTTCCAACACAATCCGAAGATGTTTTTCATGCTCCTCCTCGGTTTTGGAATACACAAGAATATCATCGATAAAGATGAGAACAAACCGGTCGAGGAAGTCTTTGAAAACTCTATTCATAAGGTCAACGAAATACGCCGGAGCATTCGTTAGTCCAAATGGCATAACAAGCCATTCATAAGATCCATACCGAGTACGGAACGATGTCAAAGGAATACTATCCTCTGCAATACGAAGCTGATGAAATCCAGTAGCTAAGTCTAATTGTGAAAAGACTCTAGCACCACTAAGTTGATCGAATAGATCATCAATCCGAGGTAAAGGATATTTATTTTTGATAGTAAGATCATTAAGCTTGCGGTAGTCAACGCAAAGCCTAAGTGTAGCATCGGATTTCTTCACAAAAATAGCTGAAGCTCCCCAAGGCGAGGAAGTAGAGCGAATAAATTGCTTCGTCTCCAATTCAGATAATTGTTTACGCATCTCCTCGTTTTCTTTATTGGACATACGATACGGAGGACGAGTGATAGGTTGAGCTCCAGGAATAAGATTAATTCTGAACTCAATTGCTCGCTTAGGTGGTAATCCTAAAACGGGCTCAAATATGTCGGAAAATTCACAAACGACGTGAATAAGAGAAATAATATCACCCTCATCATCATCGTCGTCATCACGAGGATTTAAAGAATACAAAGATGCAACCAAGCTGGAATATGAATCTTTATGATTAATAGAAATCTGATTAACAGATTGAGGATGTCGAAGATGAATAGTCCGCTCAGGACATAGGATATGGGCTTCATAACGGTTAAGCCAATCCATTCCCAAAATCATTCCAAAGCCTAAATAACGCATGACATGCAAATCGGCTAGGAAAGAAAAATCACACAAAATAATCTCGACATCTTTACACAATAAACTGATCGTTGCGGATCCACCAACCGGATTCGCAATTCTCAAAGAAGTCATCAAACAGAAAACATTCGAGGAAAAAGTATCAACAAGTTCTTTTGATATAAAAGAATGGGACGCACCCGTATCAAAAAGAACTCGAATAGGATGATCACGAAATAAAATAATTCCATCCAGAATAGAATGAGAAATACCTTGGCCACGAGATGTGTTGCCAGGGGCTTGAGCAACATTAAGCTTTCCCTCCTTCCTAGTTTGAAGTTTGGGACACACATGCATAAAATGGTCCGTGCTCTTGCAAAAGCGACAAGTGCGAGGCTTTGAACACTTGTTCGCAAAATGGTCTTTCGAACCACAATTATAGCATTTCCCTTGAGTAGAGGAAAAGGTCTTTTCAGCAGGAGTTGCTTGCCTCCCTTTCTTATTGGGATAAGGGCCTTTGAATTTGTTTGGCCTCTTCTTGTTGTTGAAGTTTGGTTTGGAACCCACCACTTCAACATCATTCTCCTTATCCGCCTCTTCAAGATGAAGAGCAATATCAACGAGTTGGTCGAAAGAAACTTCTAATTTTAGAAGTAATGGCTTCTTGAGATTTTTTTTTAAGCCATAGACGAATCTATGGTTCTTCTTTAAAGGGGTGTTGATGTACTCAACCCCATAATTGGAAAGCGACTCGAAGGAGGCGACGTAATCAGTCACGGAGGACTCACCTTGAACAAGGTCTATAAATCGTCGAGCCAATGTCACTTTCTCAGCTTCCGGTACGAATTTCAACTCGAAGCGTTCTTGGAATTTCTCCCAAGTGAGATCCGCTTCATTAGTTTCAGAAATAAGAAGCTCGTACCAGTCCAATGCTCTTTCTCGGAGCATACTTGAGGCCAACTGAACTCGGTGAAGGTCAATAAGATTCATGTGAGAAAAGATTCGATCGCATGACCTTAGCCAAGCCTGTACTTCAATAACAGTTTCGGAACCTTTGAATGGCTCCCCACCCAAATTAGTGTAATCGCTACACAAGCGTGCAAATCCCGACTTTGGGTGCGTAGGTTCCGGGTTAGCTCCAGCTGCTTGAGCATTTGTCACTAAATCAAGAAGCTGTTGAGCAGTCATAAAAACTCCATCCTGGGGTGGAGTGCTAGATGGCACGACTCTGGGGCGGCCTGGTCTAGACATTTCTCTTCCTTTAGAAAGAAAGAAGAAGAAGAAAAAGGTTATTCACCAATTTGAATATCAAGCAATCTTGATAGATAAACAAGGAATCATAAGGAAAATAGGGTGAATCGGTACGAAGACTCGAATTAAATCCTAAAGCACGACTCCTAAGATGGACTTAGGACGATGATCCTTGTTATAATATTTCATATTGTTCCGAAGTTTGGCTCCGATACCAAGCTGTGGCGCCCCACCTCTATACCCACGCTAGCCAAGAACATTACGGTGAATGCTGTCAACTAGCACGGAGAATAAGGCTCTTGAGGAGCGACCATCCGTGTAATTGCTTTGTGCGAGCATCGATATGTCAGATAGTATAACATGCTATTTTATCAAGAGGAAATCCGACATACCGACACAAACTCAAAGCTACTACACAGTGGCTATAATATCTTCGAAAACAAATATAGAAATAAACATAACTTAAATCAGTCACAGACATTTCATATCACAAAGGCGGAATAAGATATGGATATTACACATAAAAGTGTACATCAGAGTAGTGGTCTAAAAAGATCCACAATATCACAAAAGAATAGTTTAACGAACTACACAAAAGAATAAGTATACATTATGGAGTCTATATCTCAAATGTATACTACAAAATAAACTACTAATCTAAGTAGTTAGCCAAAAGTCAGAGTAATGATCCCGGATGAGAAGTCAAGCAGAAGCACCTGTAACATCTCGGTCTGACCCGAGTATTATTTAATAAGAAAATAATAAACGGATCAGTCTAACTATAAATATCAGATGAAACGATATAGAATAAGAGATATGACTAAACACATAATAATCACAATTCCAAGCTGTGATATATATAAGTAATTGAAAATCAACGAGAGATTAATCAATATCGCCAAATCTACACAAGAATCAAAGAAATGCCATACTCCTTATTTCGTTCATCAAACCACAAATATTGACGATTATATCAAAGTCAATCACAAAAGTCAATGACACACAAACTCACCAATGCACAAATATTGATAAAACTTATCAATGGAAATCACGAAAATTGGCGAAGCACAAATTCTAGAAATCATCTCAAGAAATCCAGTAAATGACACACAAATTCACCTATGCACAAAAATTGATAAATCATATCAATAGAAATCACAAAAATAGGTGAAGAAGGAAATTCCAGAATTCGACACACGAAAACCAAAAATCACACAAATAGGGGGGAGGCCTATCACATGAACGGGAGCATGAAAACTCACCAACAGCTGTAACACATGAACGAGAAGCTATCTCATGGTAGCTAGCCATTAATTTGACACACGAATGGTCCGAAGACCTGACACACGAATGGTCCAAAGACCGTGGGTTGCTACCCCACCAATTTGAGTCGAAACTCCACAAAACGGGGTTTAGTCTCCCGCGCAGTCAAAGAGACATCGCACATTGCTAGTCTAAATCACAAAAACGATCGTCATGATCATCGAGAAGCGTCAATTACACTAAGCTAGTAAATATATGAGTTTAGCTTCATGTCCCATAACCACTTGCTTAACTTAAATATTTACGAACAAAATGTAGATCTCCACTATAAGATTGTCACAAGAGATTCAATCGAACAAGTCCAAGAATTAACCGACAAAGTGAACGCAAGCGTTTCATACCACTTGTTTTACTAAGTCGTTTAATTAGATTTCTCATACGAGTGAGGTAAAGGTTTATATATACTAATAGATTGGAAAAACGGTTTTATAAACGATTTTGGTATTAAAATAGTATTGAAATCGTTTGAGGAAAGAGTTTTGATATTTACTACTAGTATAGAAAACCTTTATATTTTTAAAGTGACAAAACACAAAGAAAATTGTAGGAACAATCAATCACTAAAATTCACATACGAAGATGTGAATAAAAATCCAAAGAAATCGATACCGAATCCATCGAAACGGATATTCACAGAATTCCCAAAGAAAATAAGTCATCAAAGTCAATAGCAACTGATAACAACAAATAGGGAAATAACACAAATCGATTAGAGTTGGATATTCAAGCAACAAGGCAAAGCAGGCAAAAATCATCAGGTCGGTCGGCCGGACTCCCTGAGTCGGTCAACCGAACCTTAAAACAGAAAGTGCTTATGCACTTGGAAGCAGGTCGTTCGACCGAACCAGGGGGGTCGGTCGGCCGAACCAGAAACAGAAGTGCAACAGCACATTTGGAAGCAGGTCGGTCGACCGAACCAGGGGGGTCGGTCGACCGAACCAGGGGGGTCGGTCGGCCGGACCTGTTTCCAGCCTCTTCCCTGCCTATTACAAATGAGGTTCAATCTTGACCAAATTGCATTCTCTCGAGCAACGGCGCTAAGCGATTATGCCAATCGACTACCCGGCCCTATAAGCTCTTCGATGCATTTCCAAAAACATGATCAAAGATCAAAGCTATGATTTTTAAGGAATTGAACCCAAACATTAAAAATTGGAATATTCACCAAATCAATCCAAACCAAAAGCAAAATCTCACGAATAAGTGTTAGGAATTCATACCTAACAATCGAAGATAAATATAAGCATAGATGTGAGATAAAAATCTCACCTTTTCACAAAATCGAACAATGAAGAAGCTTGAAAGCAAATGGAGAATCAACCTCTCTTCAACACAACCCAATTGAGCTTGAATCTAAGCTCAAAAACAAGAACATTCCCAAAATTAGGTTTAGGAATTTCTCAAATTGGTAAGAGAATGAGTTGGAGAAGAAGAAGAGAAGCTTACCAATGGGTTCTTCTTGAGTTTGGAGCTAGGAATTTGATTTGCAAGAGGAACTAGGGTTTTGGAGTTTTAATTTCCAATGTCTCCTACCATTAATACTCAAAAAATGAAAAGAGAAGAGAATGAGGGTGAGTGGGGAAGAGTGGCTCAGATTTGAGCATAAGTTAACATAGGGCTAAGCCCAAACCAAACCCAAAGTGAAAAGTAGCAAAAATCAACTTTCTCCAAACATATCGAAGTTTATACTCAAAAAGGTCGCAAACGACATTTTAAACTCAATGGGAGTGGTCCCGAGTCCTAATTCGACCGTATGCAAAAAGTAGCTTTTCGGACTAAAATCCGACCAATGATGAAATATTTAAATATAAAATCGATAAATATGCGGGTTGTTATAATATATGTGCTGGTAAAAGAAATAAAAATAAACAAAATGCAGTAGCTTATAGATTAAGATTCAAACAAGTATAAACATCAAGTATTAAACAAAATAAAGTAAGAAAAAAATATAGTTGCAGGTTGACTCTAAAGCAAAGAAACAAAGCAAAGTAGTCAACCTGTAAGAAATGCAAAGCAAAAAAATATCTTTGTATACAAAAGATAAGATTAGTGTAGACATATAGTACATTTGCATTTAATGCTTTCATTTCCCAGCACATAACAATAGTCATTTCGAGTTGTATAAAATTAACTCAGCCCCTAATTAAAAGATTTAGCGTGATAAAAACAAGAATATAAATGTACCTGCAAATGTTGCTTGTCTCAGATGCCACCTTCCCCTGAAACTCTTTTATATACATGCCTTCTTATTTTCATTCGTTCAACATAGCATGACAACCTGAAACAATAGCAGAAATTTCCATTTTTACAACTTAAACAATTTCAACTCAACAAAGGCAAGACTGAGTTTCATGTTTTCTGGATTCAAACTAATAGCATGCAACTACAGTTTCCAGTTTCAACGTGTTCTCTGTTTATTTTCAAGTGAGTAACACCTTTAAGATTTCTTAAGTTTTTAATATGATGGATGCTAATAATTGAGTGCTTAATATATTTGCGTGAATCTTTATATACCCCTTTCTTTGGCCATTTGCAAAATGAAGTACTGCATATTGTATTCTCTGTGAGTAACATAAATTTTAAATTTTGCTTAAGTATATTCAGTTATGATTCTTATGTCTGGAATAAGTAAATTTATGCGTGTATATATTAATGCAATCCTATGAATATATGATGCCTTTCTGTTTAATAGCCTGGAAACAATCTCTGTATATAAAACTTGAAACTCAGTTTTGAAACAAAATTTAACTCTGCTAAATCTATTGAATGAAAAGACTTAATACTTAAGCAAGATAAGTTTGTATGATCATAAAACAAATTTTAAAAATCGTATTCAAGTGTGCAAAGTAGAACTGCTCTGTCGAAATGTTAAGAACAGGACATGTTTGATTTAGGTGAGATTCAAACATTTTAAAATATCAATTCAAGTTTATAACTTGAATTCTTGCAAATAAGTAGGATTTTTAAAACTATAATTACATTTTTTAGTTGAGCTTAGAACATGCTTAACTGGGTTGATCAATTCGAGCATTTTGGGTCGCCTCTCGAAGTACGGTTGCTTGGAGCGGCTATGGTTCTTCATGGAGGTGGAGAGGTGACTGGAGAGGCCAGGAAAAATAATCGGTGGATGGTCTGAGTAGGGTGGTGGGAGCGGCTGTCTTTTCATTTTTCTAAACCTAGTTTTACTGTACTTGATAAAATCAATCACCACGGTCTACGCAATAGATCGAGTGCAGTAGGGATTTGAGGGACGATAGCTTGGTCCTAGGCGAAGTCGATGGCGAAATTACAGACCTTCAGATGGTCAAAGACGTGGGGACGGCACGTTGACAGGTATGGGTATGGCGATGACTTCAATTTCCAGGTTGGTTTTATGTTCTCGAATTTGATTTCGAGGATCGTGGCATGACCTGATGATCGAGGTAGGATGCTTGGATGGTTTCAGATACGCGGTGGTCAGCGTTGATGATTAACGATGAGTGGCGCCACCGTGCATATGCACGGTGGATTTTCTTGTGCGCTGTTGTGTTAGTTTGGAAGGGGAGTTGTTGTCGCGTGTTTTCTCGAGCAACTCATGTACCAGGCTCGAAGTAATCGTGTAACAACCCTGTATTTTGTAATTATTTTATTGTATATTTTAATTATTTTTAATGTAAGATTTTGATTTAAAAACTTATTTTACTTATTTGAAATGATTAAATTTATTATTTAAATATAATCTTGATTTTTATGAGTTATAATTCCAAACTTGTGTAAGTTGAATATTTGCCTGAAATGCTGATTTTGGTCAAAATAGTCAAACTGTGACTTTCAACTTAAAATTTTAAATGTTTAAAATTTTAATTTTTTTCATTTATTTAAAGACTTTGGCTTTTGTTTTCTTAAAAATCTAATTTTGGAAATTTTCTTGAAATGATTTCTGATCATTTGTCCAAATAAAAATAAACAATGTCTGAAAATTTGATTTGGATAAAAAGTGTAACTTTAATAGAAATTCTAAATTTTATAATTCTAAAGGCAAAAATTTCTTCTTGAAGTGTATACAATTGTGTAACATTTGTTTCACTTTTGTTTTGGTCAGATATGTTGTATACTTTTTTTTTAAAAAAAAGTTAGTAATAATTAGTGTGAAACGGGAGATAAACTTTACATTTCTTTTACATATGTTTACATCTGTTTCTTAACTTTATATTTAACAATCAATTGGATGAAGCTAAATCAAATGTTATTAATTATGGTATAATAGCTATTAAATTTTGGTCTAAAGTGATGGTTTATTTTTCCTAATAGAAACGTTAGTATTTTAAATTTATTTAATAAGAAAAACAAAATAATTTGTACGTTACTTTGGGCATATATTTAATTGTTGCTCTTGCCTTTTCGTTATCTATTTGATTTTTTTCGTGCGTTAACAATGCAAAGTTTTCAGCCGTATATATTTTCTTTTGAGAACCCAAAATCTTGCTCAAATCTTGCCTTAAATCATTTCCGTGTGTGAATTATTTCTTTCCCTCTTGCCTCCCATACGTTTCCACCTATTGGATAGAATTAAATTGCCTCTACCGTTCAAGCATTTTACTCTTGCCTGCCCTCTACATAAATTAGTGAGAAAATGTTAATATATATTTCACGTTCAAAAGTTTCATACCATAGATTATTCATTTTGCTTCCATCAAAATTTGCGTGAGCATCTCCTGAAGGTATGAACCGGCGCATGCTTTTCCTTTCATTTTTTTTTCTCTTTTTTCTTTCTTTCTTCTTTTCACTCTTGTTTTATTTCATTTGTTCTCCTTTCATTGTTTTGCTTTATCCTATTGCCTGCCACCGTGCTTGGCCATTCACCATATTTTTCCGACCCTACCCATGCCATACCACCGAGCCTTGTTTGAGAAAAAAAAGGAATGAAAAAAATTCCATTTTTGTCACCTTTGTATTTTGTTTTTGAAGTAATATTGCCACAGAGCCTTGTTTTGAAAAAAAAAAGGGAAATGAAAAAAAAAGTTGCTTTTGTCACTTTGTATTTTTGAAGTTATAATCTATTTTTCCACTGGCCCTTGTTCTGGAAAAAAGAAATGAGAAAAAAAAATTGTTTTGTCACCTCTGTAATTTGGCATTCTAGTCTATATTCCCTCTGCCCTTTTATTTGAAAAAAAAAGAAATGAACAAAATTTGTTTTGTCACCTTTGTTTTGAAGTTATAGTCTATTTTAAAAGTGGTCTTGTATTTTTGAAGTCATAGTTTATTTTGTTTTTATAAAATTAAATAGAAAAGGAAATTTGAAAGGCCTTAAACTTTCTATCTTTCTATGGGCCTTTATAGTCCACCCTTTTACTTTTAACCTAACCTTTCACCAATTAACCCTAACACCTCCTTATATCATCTCCTACCACTTCACATTTTTGTGCTTGCCATGCCTTTGTGATGCCAAACCAGATCCTTTTCCACCTGAAACATGTGTGGCCTAGCCCTAAGCATGTATGGCCGAGCATACATGGAGTTGTGGTCAAGCAAAAGTGGTTGAAAAGCTTGGTAATGTCATTTGTTGCTTCTACTTTTCTATTGTTCAACAAATCTTTATATTGTATGCATATGTTTATATGGTCTTGTTTATTTGTTGTATACAAGATCATTATCAAGGCTTTCCATTCATTCAATTCAAATCGTGTTTGTCGTGCTTTTGGAATCGCTCTTGTGTTTGTTGTTTTGATCTCTAGCTTCGAAAAGGTGAGTCTTTCTCACTCTGACATATATACTTATGAAAAGTGGATTGATGACAAGTGTTTAGTAATGTAAAATGTTTATGCAAGTTAATGATGATCATATGATATGCTATGCCGTGTTATTACCATGTTATTACCATGTTAAAACTGTTAATTTTCACCTGACATCTGATACATGACTGTATATTGTGATATTGACATTGTTTATGTTATTTCTGTATATGATCACACTGCAAGTTCCCTGTTAGGATAAAAAATCATTATGGGCTGAAATGATAGGCCTGAGTTATTTTATTTATTTATTTAAACTTGGTATTACGGGTTTGAAATGATAGAACCCGGATTTTTACCTTTTAAACTGCGGATTGAAATGATACATATCTGTATCACTTGACCTAGGTTAGAAAACTATATACAGACCCGTGGTTATTCTATAAAGTGCTTTGAATATTTTAAGTATTTTAAAAATATAAAATTATGAAATTTGATTTAAATAGATTTTGAAAGGTTTTAAAATAAATAAATTATGATTTTTCTATGTGTTAAAAATGTAATTTATGAATGGATTAACCGGATTTTGAAATATAACTTATGTTTGAAATTTGGAATTTTGACTAAAAATGATATTTAAGTTACATGAATAAAATGGACTTTAATTTTATTTGGAAATGGTAAATATGATAAATTGATTTATATTTGAATTTAAGTGATTTATTAAAGAATTATTGATTTTCTATAAATTTAAGTGGTTGAATAAATGACTGTTGAAAATGAAATTTTAAAATATAACTTGACTTGAAAATGTGAAATTTGAGTTTTAACTAAAGATGTTAAATTAATCAAATAAACTGGAAGTTTAGTTAAATTTGTAAAATGGTAATATAAATCTGAAACGTATAGGTTTTAATTTATGAAAGAAACGTATAGGTTTTAATTTATGAAAGAAACGTATAGGGTTTAATTTATGAAAGAAACGTATAGGGTTTAATTTATGAAAGAAACGTATAGGGTTTAATTTATGAAAGGAACGTATAGGTTTTAATTTATGAAAGAAACGTATAGGGTTTAATTTATGAAAGGAACGTATAGGTTTTAATTTATGAAAGAAACGTATAGGTTTTAATTTATGAAAGAAACGTATAGGTTTTAATTAATGAAAGAACGTATGGTGTTCTAATTAATGATAGGAACATGTAAATTCCTAATTAATGAAAGAAGGTACAAGTTTTAATTAATGAAAGAAACGTATAAGTTTTTAATTAATGAAAGAAACGTGTAAAGTCCTAATTAATGAGAGAACATGAAAGTTTTAATTAATGCAAGAACATGTAAAGTTTTAATTAAGAAAGAAACATGTAAAGTTTTAAGTAGTGTGGTATTGATTTAATTAATAAATGTTCATTATTGTAATAGGAATATAAAATTTAAAACGTACATTTGACACGTAGATTTTAATCAATGTAATGGTGTATTTTAAATTGATTAAAATGATAAATGTTACTTATTGTAATAATAATGTAAGTTAATAAGGTGCTTTTAACTTAACATAAGAATTTCGGTTTAAATTGTATATTGCAGTAAGAAAGTTTATTTAACTATAAGGCTATGATAAATTGACATGTTAAAATTTTAAGCTTATCAATACTTTGATTATATACAATGTAAAGTGGAAAGTAGTACATTCCAAAAATGCTATGATTCCTTAAGGTAACATTTCCAAAATGCTATGATAATTTAAAGGAATATTTCAAGTTTAATAAATTTAAAGAAATATTCAATGATTTGAAAATTTGGGTTTTATTTGAATGATATAATATTGAATTATTTTTGAAATGGAAATGATACAATTGTGATATTGTTTTGAAATGAGTATGATATTTTGGTCTTGGAAGTATAAATTATTTGAAATAAATATCCATGGGTTATAATAACGATTGGTTGTTAAAGAGACCGGGATCGGATATTGTCTTATAGCCGGCCAATACCGAAAACCACTTTAACAACTGTGTACACGGTGGAGATTCCAGAATGAAGTAGGATGGTGGCGACGTTCTCGAGGTATATTACTTGGATCCAACTCCCGTGAGTTGGCATATATGACTAAAACAGGAGCTATACCGGGCTACACAAAGGGTCGCACCCTTTCATCGAGCATGCTCCATCGGATACTATTCTATTACTGTTGTGATTCGATTCGGTGGCGCCACTTTGATTCGGGGGTATTGTTCGAGGTGGGCGGAAGCTGCTGGCTTGCCGTCACCACCGGTTCGGGAGTGCAAACGGTGTATCCACCCTGGCATTGCCTCGCATGCCGTGTCATATCCTTATATCGAGCCCACTACGATTTTGGTTTTAAAGATCCGACCGCGTTAAGGTTCACCATCCCCTTAACGCTATTTTCTATATGGTTATACTTTACTGATTAGACACTACCGTATATAGCGTATATTACTACATAGTAAATAGTTTAACGGATCCTTAGAGGATGGGCGGTCCCAAGCATCCTTTAAGTTACTGATGCATTTTGTTACTGTTCACTTGAGTTGATTTACAGTTTATAAGTATTTATGTCCTGACTCGAGGGTTTTGTGTTTTGCTTTACGCTTGGGTCAGATTGAGTGAGTTAGCATTTCAGATTCAACTTCGGCGTTGGAGCTTTCCTTGAAGATCCAGCCTTGTATTTTGTTTCAGTATCCAGTGTTTCAGTGATGTATCTTGTTACTCTTCTGTTGTATCTTATTTAACTCTGATGTATCTCATATTTATATAGTAGCTTCATGAACTACTATCTCTTTTTCTTCCGCTGCATTTTTATATACTCTGTGTCTGTGATCTGTGATTTTATTTACTGTATATTCTAAGATTTGCCAAATTTTTATTTACAACGTGGTATTTTGAGCTATCCAATTCCGGCATGAGTGTCTACCTATACAATTATAATGGATGCGAATGGTTGAAAATATCGGGTCGTTATAAATCGAGACATTGAGTCGAAGGGGGAGAGTGATTGCCTCGGTTTTTTTTGTTGCAACAGGTTTTGCAGGAAACCTGTTACCCAGTTTCAAATTGTTTAAACAAAATTTAAAAGCTAGTTTAATAGAAAGCAAAGTTCTAAAATGAGTTTAAATTCAAGTTGAAATCTGGTTACAGTTATTTCTGAATAAATTAAGTTTTAAACTTCAAATTGTTTAACTACTTTAAAATGCTTAAATAGTTTTGAATTATTTTAAATGAAATTTTAAAATAAGTAAAGTTCTTAAAACCTAAGTTTAATCAGGAATCTAAATTTGATAGGTATTCCAATTCTGAAATAAATGGAAGTTTTAAAATATAAAATGATTTAAACAAAATTGATTTATTAAAGTGTCTTTGAAAATTGATTTAAATTTTAAAGTAAATTTGACTTAAAATTCTTTTAAAACTTCTTTATAAGTAAATATTCC
Organism: Allium cepa; assembly: GCA_030765085.1. Lineage (NCBI taxonomy): Eukaryota > Viridiplantae > Streptophyta > Magnoliopsida > Asparagales > Amaryllidaceae > Allium > Allium cepa. The sequence goes on from CM060931.1 coordinate 63,994,758, forward strand.
TTTAACATGAGAATCTAAAGGGTCTTAGGTCTGTATTTAAACCTTGTTAAAGTTAATTTTAAATCTTAAATTTAAAATGAAATTTAGAGTAAATTTGTTTCAAATAGAATTTGAATTTGGTAAATATTTAAAATAATCTCTTTTGAATCTTGAATTCAAAATGGAATTTGAATCTAAATTTAAAAAGTGTGATGTTCTAATACACATTTATATAAATTAAGTCATTAAATAAGAAATAAATTATCTTAAGAATAATGAAGGTATTAAATGATTTAATTAATAAGATAATAAGGAATGGTAATTTATTAAATTTATAAATTTATAATTTAGATTAATTCATAAATAAAGGTAAATTAAGAAGTAAATTAAGAGATGATATTAGTTAATAAAGATAATTAACTACAGATTACTAATTAATTAATGTGTTTAATTTTTGATAAGATTAATTAGATAATCTAGTGTAAAGTGGTTAAATATAATTACTTGATAACAGTAAGATTAATTACTTTTGTAATTAATTTTGATAAATGATTAATTTAAGTTAATTAATTTAGTTTAATTAATTTAAGAAAAAAATCATTTGATAAATTGATAAGTGTAATTACTTAATGTATGCAATGGAGCACAATTACTTAAGGAAGTAATTAATGTTAATTACTGAATGTAATTAATGAAAGAAGATGTGTTAATAAAGTAATTTGGATAATTACTTTTATAAGTAATCTTGGGATTAATTAGAGGAGATAAATTATGGGGTAATTAATTTAATTATATGAGTAATTAAGGGTAGTTAATTACTGGAATGATATTAATCAAAGGTGATTAATAATTGTGTTTAATTAAAGATTAATTACCTAATGTAATAAATTTAATCAAAGTAATTCAATTTAAATCTAAATTAAAGATCATTAATTAATATGATTAATGATGGATCAATTGAGGAAAAATTGATAATGTGATGATTAATTGATGTTATTAATTAAGAATAAATGTAATCAATTATAAATGAAGTAATTAAATGTTAATTACTATAAATAATTTAGAATAATTAATTTGTAAAATAAATTAAAGTATAATTATCTATTGTAATTAGTGAATGATTAACCAAGGGTGTTTAATCAAGATAAACATTTAGAGAATAATTAATTTGATTTATAATTAATTAATGGTTGCATAAGAAGGATTTATAGGTGAAGTAATTAATTTAATTTATTTTTTAAATTAATTAGATATAGAAGTAGTTAATTTAATTCATTTTAAATTAATTACAAATGGTATGATTATAAATCATTGCTTATGGATGAATGGTATTAATATTTGATTGATTGTGAATTCAGATATGACATGAGTAATATCTATGTGATATGGATGCATAGTAAGTATGATAATATTTAATTATCTGTTTGGATGATAATATTGACTATCTGTATGTGATGAAGATTATCTATTGTGATGTTATGAATATTCTATCTGTGTGTATATTGATGATATTGAATTAAACTGTTAAGACTAAATAGACAACTTGGCCTTAAAAGACACGTTTTGGATTTCGATGAGACCGGGATCGGTTTTCCACATTTGGAATATCCGAAAACCACATCGTTTCCAAATTAACGATAGGTCATGAATCTGAAGTGAAGATGAAGGTTCAAAATGCAAGGGTTATCGTCGTTAACTCTGAGGGTGATTCCAAAATGAGTGTAACGAGATAATGCCTTCGGTTTCGTTCGAGCCCGGAACGAACTTGTATGGATTGAATGCTTTCAACACATCGTCAGGCGGGCGATGAGCATTCTAAGAAATATGTTCTCTAAAGGTAATCGTAACCTCAAGCCTCATCAACCGGGAATGGCTAAAACAGGGGAGGTGCAGCAAGGTTAGGTGGGTCATGCCCAAGCAGGACAAGGATATTCCCCTGTCTAGATGCCCTTTTTATTCGGCTGTGTGGGCAGTTGGTTGCAAACAACTACGGGGTTTATCTTGTTCGGGACTGTTCAATAAGGAATGGTTCCGGCCTTGTGTTGCAGGGGGTCGGGAGTGATCCTCGGTACGTTGATCTAGGCCACGTACTGTGACGGGCGGTACCCCGGTAGCCCTGCCATTGTATGGAATCCACAATCCAATAAGTGCCAACGGTTTTGATTGTATTACCCACTTTTGTGGCTAGTAGCTGGAATTTAATGAATGTAACAATTTCGGCTATTTTCTATCTACTTGAAAACCCTAGATCTATTATAATATCACAGAATTTCCTATCAAATGTTTTGGTTAGCGTAAGGTAAAAACTTTTCCATGTTTATGTGTAGGAAGTCTTACGTGATACCTTTTGTTTTCAAAAGATTTTCAAAGTTAAGCAACTTTAACCTGTTACTCATACCAGACCCATGTCTGACCCGAAGTTTATTTTTTTGTTTTTTTATAAACTCTCGGGTACCCAAATTTTTACGGGTAACCAAGGGATTCAGGTTGGCTTTGACAAATTCTGGAGGAGCAATGGAGCAGGAGGCTTCAGCGTTGTAGATATATATATATATATATATATATATATATATATATATATAGTTCCGCTGTGTTGGTATCTCTGAGTCTTATTGTTTGAGCTGTATTGTATTGAGGTGTATTAACTGGACAGGTGTTTATAACTATCTAGTACGTGATGTATTGTCTGTATAACTCTAATTGATGTTGTATATTATATAAATATTTATGTGATTATTATATTTTATTCGTTAAGCTGTGAGATTCTGATGTTGTTGTTCTTTCTTCTCTATCTTTTCTATTTCCTCATCCCTTTCTTTCTTAAAAATGATACGTCTTCCTGGGCGTAGGAAGTCGGGTCGTTACATCACATCCCCTCTCTCTTTATTTTCAGCCGAGCCTTTCATTTTAATTTCAGAAACTTCAAAAAAAAAGATCAACCAGATCGAGAAATAAATGGCCAAGAGAAATCAATGTGGAACGAACGAAACTCAATTCATTCGAATTTGAAAATATAAGAGGGAAAAGGCCGAGGAAAATCGCGAGGCAGGACCATGCTTGGAGGCACTGCAGCATGGCTCGGCGGCGTTGCTCGCAACCCTAGAGCTTGCACACGAAGATAGAGGGAGCTTGACGATGGGTCGTAGGTGCTAGAGTGGAGCGCAGATCCAAGCGAGGCCACGTTCATGCCTATTGTCGAGGCTAGGGTCTGCGTTCGCAATGCAAACGAGGCGAGGCGGCGACCGTGAGAGGGGAGCACGTGCGCGTGAGGCTAGCAGTTAGATGGTTCGGCCTCGTTGAAATCGCGTCGTTCGTGAGGAAGAGGAGGGCCAATTGAAGTCGTTGTGCGGTGATTGGGTGGGCGCGGCTCTCTGAGAAGGCAGCTTGGACGATGGTGATGTCGTCAAGGTTGGATTTTAGCAGGTTATTCTTCAATTTGAGGTATTTTATTAAAATGAAAGTAAAATAGAAAATAGAAGTGAAAAAAATATACAGTTGAAAGAAAAAAAATTATTTAGACAATTGGATTTAACACGGTTTGTTTTTAATTTAATTTAGTAGATATGATTTTGGGAAAAGAGGAAAAAAAGAATATATATATATATAGGAATTTTAAAATAGTTGAAAGTTTATATGGAAGTTAGGTTTTTAAAATATATATAAACTATTTAGAGTATATTACACATATATGTAGTTTCAAAATAAAATAAATATATAGATACACATTTTAAGTCTACTAGTTTATTAAAAAAATGTATAATGGAGATTAATTTATCTGTAAACTTATTTAATTATTTTAGTTACTAAGAGATTATTTAAGGAATACTAGTTTAGAATTATATAATTAATTAATTGAATCTATTAAATGGAAATTAATTTTTCGATTAGTTCAAAATGTTAAAAAACCATATCATGTTTATTCATGGCCTAAATCAAGGTGAATCAAGCCGGTGTGGATCAGACTGCAAATTAAAAGTTAAAGGTGAGTTAATCTCGCTCATCTGGGTTTGATTTAAATTTAAATGGTTAAATTTAAATAATTGAATGAATGATTGAATTGATTTGATGTGCTATATTATATGTATAGTAGTATATATTGGAGTGATTGATTTCCCGCATTATATAGCAGGTAAGACCCTATGCGGTGCATAATAGCGGATGATATTATATAAATCCCATATACCGCGATATTCCATCTTAAAGTGGAATTGGTATTTTATATTGTGCTAACATCTGTGGATGCAGGGAAACAGGTTGTAGGGATCCAACTGGATTCCTCAAAATTATTTAGATTGTTTAATATTCCGTGTTATGAATATTTGATATTCTAGATAAATTATGTTTATAATTGGAATATTGAATGTTATGGTTTGCTTGAATATATTTCGGTACCCTGAGTTATCAAAATATATAGAATTGGATTTTTGAAAAGAAAATAAAAGAATGAATTTTGAGTAAAATAATCATAGAAATTGAAATAAATTAAAAAATGAATTGGAAAAGAATAAAAAGTGAATTTTGAATTCTGATAAATAAAATTCCAATTGCGGGAAATGAGATTTTGAATAAATGGGAATAAGTGATTTTATTTTTAAACTCAAGTGATGTTATATCAAGAAATAAAGAATTTACTTTAAAATTCAAAGTTTGAATTTATTTAAAAGGATAAAGAAGGAATTTGGGGAAAACTGAAATTGGTATTTTTCAGTTAAAAGGTTTTAAATCATAAGTGAGGATTAAAAATATGAGCTTAATGGAATTTTGAAGTAAATGAGTAAGTAAAGGGATTTATTCCAAAATAGAGTAATTTGGAAATCAATTTGAAGATTGATTAAGTGTTTAAAAAAGGATTTTTTTTAAAGGAGATGTGAGACTTTGGAATTTATAAACTGGGTTTATAAAAGCGAAGTAATATATCAGTGGATATTTAGAAGAATAAATTCACGGTGGGAATTTATTAAGGGAATGATTAAATTGGTTTAAAAATAAATAGTGATTTATTTTTAAAAGACGTGGAAGAGAAGTATATTTCCCTGGATAGCCAAGTACATTTTCAAAGCAAATTTTTAAATACAAGTTAAAAGTATTAGTGTCATTTTAAAAAGCATGTTTTAGAAAATTTATTATTTATAAATTTTTAAATTCTAAAGTAAATATTTTCTTTTAATCTATTATAGCAGAAATTATTTAAAGGTGGCTTGGTATTATGTTTTAAAAGTTAGAAATTCAGTTTTATATTGTACAAAGTAGTTTTATTTTAAATATTCTTAAAGTATATATTTTGAATAAGTATTAAAGTAATTTTTATTTTAAATGTTTTAAAGTATAATTTAAAATATAATGTTTTAAATTATTTTAAAAATCTAAAGTTTTTGTGCTTGGTGTTTCCAGTGGGAATAAATATTTAGGAATTTATTCCATGAGAAGAATGTGGTTTGAAAAATGTTGTCAAAAGGGTTGAAAATGGAAATATATCTTGCGAAGATATTTTGAGGATAATAAATAATTTGGGAGGTTATTTATTATTTGATGGTTGTTTGTGAATGTTAATTGATAGTAAAATAACCGACTATCAATATTGGACAATGCGCTGATCGTTTCAAAGAGACCGGGATCGGGATTTATTTCCTGAAAACCACTTCGATCCGGTTTGAACGTTTTCGTGTGGAAAACAAGAGTTTGTATTCGAAGGTGGAACAGTGAAATGCAAGGGCTAGTCACTATTAATCCTGAGGTGATTCCAAAATGGATGTAGTAGGAGTAGTGCCTTCGGTTCCGTTCGAACCCGGAACGGACTTGTATGGATGAATGCTTTCAGAACATCGTCAGGTGGGCGATGAGCATTCTAAGAGATGTGTTCTAAAAAGGTAGCACTTAGCCTCGATCCTCATCAATTGGGAATGACTGAAACTCAGGGGTTATGAAGCAAGGCTAAGTGAATAGCACCTATTAGGGTGAGGTCATCCCTGTCTAGATGCCCATTTTATTCGGCTTAATGGTGCGATTGTTGATCCTAACCGTGGGGTGATCTTACTCGGGATTATCTAGTAAGGGGTAGTCCCAGTCTTGTGATGCAGGGGATTGGTAGTAATCCTCGGTACGGTGATCTAGGCCACGTACTGTGACAGGTGGTACCTCAGTGCCTAGTCATTAGTTGGTAATCCATTCTCCCTACGTGCCTTTTACGGTTTTGTTTGTATTACCCACGATTGTGGCTAGTAGCTGGAATTTAATTAATGTAACAATTTCGTCTATTTTAATAAGTATCTGTAAATAGACCCTTTTATAATATCAGAGGATTTTAATAAAAAGTGTTTGACTATCGTAAGGTAAAAACCCGACATGTTTATTTGTGGCGTGGTCTTACGAGATGCTTTTGTTTTCAAAAGAATTTTGTAACTTTAATAATCAATTTGAGTATGGTTTTCTCACGCTGTTATTCCAAACTGACTCGGGTGTTATTTCACTATAATGCTCAGGTCAGACCGAGTATTATAGATTACAGGAAAGCTGTGCACGCTTGGCAGATTCAAAGCGGTGGAGGTGCAAAAAGTCATAGCGGGGATACAGCGAGGATATAGCGGGATATAGCGGATGGCTCTAAAATAGCATATAAAACTCGTGCTTAATGTTTTTAGAAATATATAAATGGTAATTAAATGAAAAATTATCAATCAATTGAATTATAATTGATACATAAATAATTTTAAACAAAAAACATGTGCGAATATACATTAAATAAACGTAAAACTGTTATATAACGTAATTGAATTTAGTAGAATATTAGAGTATTTTCATTTCTAAAAACATGTTAAAAATTAAATCAAATAAATTAGTTTCATAATTTTTTTAATGTATAAATGCAATTTTTTAATTCATTTTATTAAAGAAGATATAGCGGAAATAGCAAAATATAGCGGGAATAACGGGATATAGCGGAAATAGCGGGGATTAAAGCGGTATGGCTATATTTTGGGGCTATATGCAAAATTGTAGAGGTAGAAATCCGCTATGAGATATAGCGGGGTTAAGTAGGGAAATAGCGGGGCATTAACTACACAGCAGGAAAGGATACTGTGGAGCTGGATGGCGATACGTACTTCCGTACTTGTATGAAATATTCCGCTTTGGATTCGGTTTTTGAAAGGACGAGATATTATAACCGTCCTGAGTTGTGTTGTTATTTGTATTGAACTCTGATGCTATTCTCTGATGTTGTAATGTATAAACATATATATTTGTTTTGTGTAAAGATCATTTATTATCAATTATATTTTATTCCGCTGTGATGGTTAGATTCTGATGTTGTTTTCTATTTTCTTCTTCTACCTTTTCTTCTTTAACCCTCATGGTTCGGTTTTTCGGGCGTCGAAAAATGGGCCGTGACAACAACACTTCTAAATAAATAAAAGTCAAGTAAATAAAATAAATGCTGAACAAAATAGAGGGTAAATGAAAAATAAATAATTCTTTTAAGGAAAAATAGAAAATAAATAAAGAAATAGCTGTTTAATTGAAACTAGAATTTAAAAGTTGAAAACAATATACCGTCAACATTTGAAAATTATAAATATGCTTTAAAAATGTTTTAAAAATAAAATTTATGCATAACGTATCATGTTACACAAATTAGAACATGATTTTACAAATAAAAATATTATTTATATAAATTAAAATAAACAAATTTGTTAAATAAATAATTTACACACAATATTGTAAAAGCATAACTTTCGCAATATTAATCCGATTTCGACGAAACAAAAAGCAGTATTCTTGAAATTAAATCTATTTTCATAATAAAATATAAAATTCAAAAATTCAAATATTTAAATTTTAAATTTAGAAGTCAAAGTCTGACCATTTCGACCAAAATCCACTTTATTGGAAATATTCCATTTATTCAGGTTTGGAATTGTAATTCACTTAAAAATATATCCATTTTAATAAATAAAATAAAGTTTTTAAATCAAGAATTTCAGTTAAAACAATTAAAATAAAAAATTAAAATAATCACAAAATACAGGGTTGTTACACTCTCCCCCACTCAAATCTTTTCGTCCTCGAAAAGGAACGAGGCACAGAAAACACAGAAAAAAATAGAATGAAATAGGATTAAGACAAGATGACAGGAAGATTAAAATTATACCTGATAACTGTTGTTATAGGTAAGTTTAATGAGGTGGAGAATAGGAATAGCTAGAAGGGAAAAACAGGTTGAAAGACAAGGATGAATCATTATTTTAAAGCTATATAAATTTCAATTATTTGGAAGGACAAAATAAATGATCAAAACATCCTTTATATAATACTTTATCAAAATACTTTTATAACTCGATGTCTTAACAAGTTTATCCTCGTTCTTGCAGGCTCGCTGGCTATGCGTTGATCAGGCGCAAAGCTAGAATTCTCCAGCTACTTAGTAGGCTTGTTAAACACCCCGTGAAAATACTAGAAAAACTTTTAAAAAAACAAACATGGAAAGTACAATCCAAACAAAATAACAAACCAAAACGTGTCGATCATGGATCGCGGGTATACAATGGTTATGCCTGGATCCCCCAGGAAACATCCGTACCTGTAGGCTGGCTACCGCAGCCCTGCGATTACGCCATGAAGACCGGTAGTACCGCAGATACACAATGGTTATGCCTGGATCCCCTAGAAAACATCTGTACCCGTAGGCTCTTGCAGCCCCTGTTAATTACGCTACCAAGCGACCCAATAGATCGCAGACACACAATGGTTACGCCTGGATCCCCCAGGAAACATCCGTACCCATAGGCTCTCGTAGCCTCTGCTGATTACTCTACCAAGCGACCCAATAGATCGTAGGTACACAGTGGTTACGCCTGAATCCCCCAGGAAACATCCATACCCGTAGGCTCTCGCAGCCCCTGCGAATTACGCTATGCAGTCGCGCTCAAAAGACCATGGGTTACGCCATGGTAGGACACTCGTATCACATCTGGAAAACCAAAAATCAGGGAGAATAATACCGATAGAATGAATCCACAACGTGGCCACAAAGCGGATATCAAGCAGAAGGTACTTTCCATATCTTTACTTGGAAAATATGTATCATATAGTACCTTTTTCAAATCACTTTCAAATATCATACTTATATAAAGTCCATTATATATAAGATTTTATTTTCAAATCGAATACTTTCCAAATCAATAGTATATCAAATCACACTTATATAGACTTCGATTATATAAGATTTCTCTTTCCAAATTGAGTACCTTTAAAATTAATAGTTTTCAAATCAACTTCATACTTATACAAATCCATTTTATATAAGTTTGACAACTCCCAAATCAAGTACTTAATAATACAAGGTTCTCAATTCAAATCATTTCAATATCAATTCAGTTTCAAAATCATATATGATTTCACCAAATCTTGTCTTCTAAATTAAATATCTTCAGTTTCAAAGTTTGCAAAATAATAAGTTCAGAAAAATAATCCAAATTTCCAAGTCAACATAATTTATGTCAAATTAATCCGTTTCTAAAGTCATCATATAAATACTGAGTTTTAAATTCCAATCTATTTCCAAAACCAAATATTTTCTCAAAATCATTATACCCAAACTGGTTACTAAGTTTAAAACCAACCCTTTTAAAACCTTTAAACTATTTATTTCTACATGAAAAATCCAATTTACCATTGGAAAGATTATTATTCTATATATATATACTTTATTCAAAACATTTCCAATCTATATTTCATACTAGTATAATTCAAAATAGTCTTATTCATTTACTTAACAAAGTAGTTTCAAACTAATTTAAATCGTATTAAAACATACAAAACTAAACTCATATCCTTTATCAAATACTTTATACTTTTCAAATTTACTTAGCTTGGAAAAGTTAACCTTGATTTGGAAGTGTTCGAACATTCAAATAGTCGAAGAAATCATATTTCAAATCCAAGAGTTGGAAATCAACAACAAATCAGTAAATCAATTCCAAAAGATCGGGTTATATCAATCAAATTCAAAACTCAAGAACCGAACGCCGGCTCAACTCAAAACTGTGTCATATATATATGCATATATCTTTTCGAAAATCAAATTATACTTCGGTATTTGAAATCAAATTGATTTCATAAAATCACTCGCATAGCAAAGCTATTAGAGTGGCCTCTCCCCCACTCAGAAACTCAAAAATCAATGTCGATGATGCATGTATTCATCACCGAAATTATTTTCCAACGACATAAGTAAGTTCTGGACTTTTATTTTCTCGAAAACTTCTTTTGAAATTTCTTCGAAATCATTTGAAAGTCATTAAAATCATTTGAAACATTTCTTATTCAGAAGATAATTTCAAATCATATTATTATATATTTTCAAAACCTTCAACCAATTTAAAATGCCATAGTTCAATCACTCAAATTTCAATTCCAAAACCATTCCATTAAAATCATTTTATAAACCTAATAATTTTCAAAAAATTCAAATCCTTTCAAAGCTTCAAATTTTCATTTTAAAAGGTATATAATTCTTATGGATAACATTTCGCTTTTACATACAAAGTATGGCCATCCTTATCAAAATAATAATTTCGATGTATACACAATTTCAAAATACAATCAACAAATTTTTTTCAAGGGATGATTCAAGGATGGATTTCAAGATAGAACAGAGACTCAAATTTAAAGGAACCCTAATCAAAAGAATCCTAACCAAGATTAGAGATATAAAACTTAAGTCGATGCAAAAGAGTTTATATTCATTATTTGGAAAGACTCAAATTCATATCATACGAAGAACAGGAGCATAAATATCTTTGGTTTGATAACTTCAGCTAAGCAAAGATACAATAGAGTTCACTTAATGCAACCTAACATACTACAGATAACAAAAAGATCCATAGAATGCCACTCCTACATAAACAAAGCATCAAGATCGAACAAGATAGAAGTTCGAAATTCTAGCAAATCCTAACCGAAGAGATTTACTAACAAGGTGGATTCAAAAAGGATGAAGTTTAGAAAATTTTGCTTTTGAAATAAAATTTATACCAAAATAATCTTTAAAATCCTTTAAAATCATTTGAAAATCAATTTATAATTCGAAAGTACGTTCTCTCACAAGGAAATGATTCTGAGATTGATTTCACTCATTCTATGGTATTTCTACCCTATCTCTAATGAGTTTTTCTCCTCAGGCTAATGTTTGCCTAAAACCAAAGCTCTGATACCAAATGTAACGACCCACTATTTTAGACCATTCAAATCGACAATAATCCACACCTGTTGGACTTGAATAATTCAAAATAACAGATTGTGCTAAATTTTGTAGCAAATAAAATCAACATAGAATCACAAACACAAAATATCAGAATAACTCGCAGCATAAATAAAATATCATAGTAGTTCATGAAGCTACTATATACACTCTCAAAACATATACAAAATATCATATTTTAAAAAGTGGATACAATAGAAGTCTGGATACATAAATCACTAATACAGAAGCAATAGCAAATAGGAAATAACTGGATCAGAAATAGACTAATAGATAGTCAGATAAGCTCCAACAATTCTCTAGCTCCAGAAAGTGATTCCAAAGCTGTGACTCTCAGGCTTACCCGAGCGTAAAGTAAAACACAAAATACTCGGGTCAGGACATACATACTTATACAATGTAAACCAACTCAAGTGAACTGTAATAGCAATGCACAATAACTTAAAGGATGCTTGGGATTGCCCATCCTTTAAGGATCCGGTAAACCATCAATTAAGCAGAAATAAAACACTATCACAGAAATACCCATATTAAAGTAATTAATGCAAATAACAGCGTAAATGTGGCTAGGGTAGCACAGAGCTGCAGTAATCTCTCACCTCTAGTCGCTCTCTCAAATTCAAGGTGTGTATCAAAACAATCACAAGGAAATCAAATGGCACACAAAGAAGTGTACCCGTGGTTATAAATTTTTAAATGGTATTTTATACTTCAAAAATAAAATATCATTTCAAATTCAAATCTTAATCAGAATAAGGATCAAATCATTTCCAAACTATTTCAATATATCAAAATATGATATTCTTTCAAAATCTCATTTTCAAATCACTATTATAATTCAAATTCAACTATTCAAATTTAATTACCATTTAAAAATGGTTTATATTATAATAAAAAATAATTCATTTAAACCATTTAAAAGTGAAGTTATTATACTTTCAAATAATTAAAACCAAATTTTTCAATTATCCATTTATTAAATTCTAATTTATTTTCTTTAACTTAAATCCTCATTTTACACCAAATCTCAAATTCCAGGTTATGTTATATTTCAAGTTTCTTAAGCTTACATTTATTAACATTTTATATTCACAGAAAAATCTATAATACTTTAATAAATCATTTTAAATTAAAATTTAAATCAAAATATCATAATTTACATTTTAAAATACTTAAACTATCCAGAAAAGTATATAAAATAACCATGGGTCGGTATAAATTTTCTAGCCTAAGTCAAGTGACATGGATAATATATCATTTCAACCTGTAATTTACAAAGAAAAATCTGGGTTTTATCATTTGAAACCCACAAATCCCAAGTTAAATAAAAAAAATCGCTCAGGCCTATCATTTCAGCCCTTAATGATTTTTCCCTATTTTAAAGTCTGTTCGGGTATGTATCACTTCAACCCATAGTGAGTCTATTCTACAGGGAATTTCCAGTGTGAGAATAGAATAAAATAAACAATATAGCATCATATAGCAATAATAGATGATTTAACAGGTTTATAAACAAGGTTTACATCATATGATTCATATCACAGTTTGGTATAACATGATATAATATTCCACACATTCACTTGTTGTCAATTCACTAATTATATAAGTATAAATGTCATGAGTGAATACTCACCTTTTTATGCTGGAGGTAGCAAACCAAAACACACGAATAAAATTCAGAAAACGTGATAGCACGACTTTTGATTTGAGTGGAGTGGAGGGCCAAGATGTTATTCTTGTATTCAACAACAAAACAAAGCAAAATATAAATATAAATACAACACTAAAATTATTGGAACAAAATGGAAATAGAGTTTACAAAGGACAACAGCAAGTTTTCAATTGATTTTGCATCACCATAAATCACATATGCTCAGCCACAAAGCTCTATAGGTTTGGCCTTGGTGATGTTTTGGCTAGGGTATGGATCTGGTTTGGATTCGTATAGGCATGGCTATAAGTAAAAGTGAAAGGATAGGAGTTACTAGTGAAGGAAGATCAAAGGTTAAGGCAAAAAGAGGAGTTCTGGTGCAACTTTAGGCTTGGCCATGCATGAATTGGGCTCGGCCTTGGCATGTACAGACCTAGTGGTGGTTGGAGTGAAGGCCAAGGGTGGTGAACTTGATGGTGGTGGTGGCTAAGGAGTGGCCAAGGCAACATGTGTAGGGGATGGTGGAAACTAGCTTGGCTAGCATGGTTTCAAGGGTTTTTTTTTCAATTTTTGGAGGTGTTTGCATTATTTGATGGTCATGGCCAGTCTTGGTCAGAGGAGGAGGGATTTAGGCCATGTATGATGATGGGAAGGAGGTGATGTGGTGGTCAGTGAAGTTGGTGAGGGGTTTAGCCAAGCAAAGCTACAGATGAACAAGCAAAAACAAATGAAAAAAAGGAGAGGAAAAGAGAGGCCATTGCTTACTCTTTTTTTCATATCTGAAGTGCTGTGAGAAATGAAGATGGGAAGAAATTTTATCACGTGAAAATAGTGATATAGGCGGCTAGGGATTAAGGAATGAACGGCAAAAATTGTGGAGACGTTATGGTAGAAAATCAAGGGATGGAAAAATAAAAAGGTAAGAAATCAAAGTAACGTTTGCCTAAAATTAAAAACAGGTAACATATCTTAATTGATGCGTTTCCTATAAATTAAAGAAAGGTGTATATAGAAGCTTTCACAAACAAATAAATACAATAACGTTAAATAAATATATTTTAAAATATGACTTTTAAAGCAATAACATGTGTATATATATATTTGAAATTTCTTTCCAAGAAATAAATAAGGATCTAAACACTTACCATTTAATTAATAAATGAATGTCTAAATAGAAAAATAAGGTAGAGATAGATATTATGAAAAATAAATAAATAGTTTTAGAAAAAGTAGGAAATAAATAAAGAAAATACTCTATTTAATGGAAACCAGAATTAAAAATTGTAAATAAAATTCAACCGACCTTGGAAAATATCAACAACACTTCTAAATAAATAAAAGTCAAGTAAATAAAATAAATGCTGAAAAAAATAAAGTGTAAATGAAAAATAAATAATTCTTTTAAGGAAAAATAGAAAATAAATAAAGAAATAGCTATTTAATTGAAACTAGAATTTAAAAGTTGAAAACAATATACAATCAACATTTGAAAATTATAACTATACTTTAAAAATGTTTTTAAAATAAAATATATGTATAAAATATCATGTTGCACAAATCAGAACATGATTTTACAAAAAAAAATATTATTTATATAAATTGAAATAAACAAATTTGTTAAATAAAACAATTTACACACAATATTGTAAAAGCATAACTTTCACAATATTAATCCGACTTCAACAAAACGAAAAGCAATATTCTTGAAATTAAATCTATTTTCATAATAAAAGATAAAATTTAAAAATTCAGATATTTAAATTTTAAATTTAGAAGTCAAAGTTTGACCATTTTGACCAAAATCCCTTTTTTTGGAAATATTCCATTTATTCAGATTTGGAATTGTAATTCCCATAAAAATCAAAATTTATATTTAAAATAACAAAATTTATCCATTTTAATAAATAAAATAAAGTTTTAAATCAATAATTTCAGTTAAAATAATTAAAAAAATAAAATATTCGCAAAGTATAGGATTGGTACAAAATCCATAGATAACTGTAGGCACTCAGCGCCCCTCGATTACGCCATGGAACCCGCTACAGATCGCAGCTACATCTGGGATTACGTTGCTATCATAGCAAAACCCATATAACTGTAGGCATCAGCGCCCTTGAAATTCCATACCAAAAGAATGAAACTTCTCCACTCCACTCGACCATAGATTGCAGTCTACCGATGTTACGTTGCCTTCCCGACAAAATAAAGCGTAGACCATTGACACTCACCTCTACACGAAATTTCCGTTGTGGTCCACAGTGGATCATAGCGACATCGAGTTACACTCTCATCACAGCATAACCCAAATGCCTCTATAGGCATCAACGCCCTCGACTTTCGCTACCCAATAATCCTCAGGAACTTCAGTTTGTCTGGACTTTCTCACAGGATCCACTTTAGAACCTCCCCCCTTTGAGGCTCAATGAAGTACCTATGGTACTCCTGAGAAGTTCATTTCAAGGAAGCGCCTTTTTCTCCAGAGCCATTTTCAAAACACTTTATACTATACACATATAGTATCTTCCAAATCATACAACTAGTATGAATCCCATATAAATCTCCTTTTCTCAAAATCGATAATTCTCAAACTAGGCATTTCAAATTCCCAAAATTGATTTTTCTCCAAAAATCAAAAGCCTTTCCAAAATCCATAAGTTCCAAAAACCTTTTCTCCAAAATCATTCTCATAAGATCCTTCACATATATACATATACATATATATATATATAACTTTGAAAATCTTTGGATCACTTCATACTTGTATAAATTCCCTTTTTACATTTCAAATACTTTTCAAAAATCCTTTTTTTGGGCAATAGATTCAACAAGGGGAGATTTACCTTATATAACAAAGATATAGAATTTTGTTTATTCCAAATCAAATATTCAAATTTGATTACTCTTTTATAAAGTTATTGACCATATTACTTTCGTTATAAAGTCAACCTTTAATCGTAGAAATATCCAATTTCCACTTTGTTTCATCATTCACTTTCAAAATATGCCCTTCCACTTCAAAATCATTTTACGGGTTTTATCCACAAATTTCCAATATCAATTTCATTCAACCCTGTACGATGTACTCATATCATCCGTACGCAATATCAATCTGATCGCTCACTCGATCACACAATTTCTCTTTTGAACTAGTATCGTCCACCCGACTTCCTAGTGCGGACTCAGATCTGGTTTCTTGATCAGAAACCGTCATTATCCTTACATAGCCATTACTATGATACAGAATATGCAGAACCAATTAACAATCCATATCCCGGTTCGACATCAAAAATCAGGTGAAAAATCCCAACTCAGATCGATGTACTATCTTGAAATTCTAAGCTCGAATCTGGATCAAATCGCTATATGAATAGAATAATATACGTACATCCTACGTATTTGTCTCCATTGATTATTAGTTAAATCAATTTCTTCTTTTTTATTCACATTCACTTTAATTTCTATTAACTTATTCACCACTGTTTCAATTCCATTTGGATTAACACTTTAGTCCTTATCTCAATTGGCAATTAATCATAAACAGTTTGCACTTTGACCGGCTTAAATTTAGAAAATAGCTTAAAAAGTTAAAAATAGATAACTAGTTGAAAAATAATTATTCGTTTGTAATATAGCTATAAAATAGTTAAGTAGTTGTAGAATAGTTATGAAATAGTCAAATGGTTATAAAATAGTTAAATAATTGCAAAATAGTTTAAAGTAGTAATTAGTTATAAGTAGTTGAAAAACAGTAATTAGTTTATAAAACAGTTGAAAAAAAGTTAAATAGTTCCGAAATTAATTGTAAAATAAGTATAAAATAGTTTGGCTATAAAAAGAAAGATTGTATATAGTAAATAGCTTGGAAAATAGATTTTAGAATGCTTATATTAAAATAATTTTTTTGAAAATAGTTCAGAGCCAAACTGTTCCACTACCTAATCTTTATTCCAATCAGTTCAATTTTAAATTTCCACTTCCTCTATACATTGATTCAATCTCAAATCAATTTAAACAATTTCAATTCCCAATCCAAATTTAACTTTATTCCACTTTGATTTCAATCTCAATTTATTCAAATAATTTCTGAATTGAACCAATTTTCAATTTCAATTCATGTCAACTCCAGTTTGAATTGGTTAAATTAACCTCGACTCTTTCCAAATTCAAATCAAATTCCATTTGAATTTGAAACTATTCAACTTTAATCACAATTCCAAATTATTCAAACCAAATTTCAATTTGAATTAATTCAAATTCAATTTCACTTTAAATCATCTCGAATTATATAAATTCGAGTTAAATTTTCAAATGTTGGTTTAACCTCTTAAACTACATTAACCTTTATTTAAAGTCTTTAAACAATTTAATTCTGAGTCCAAATTTCAAAATTCTATTTTAAATTGCCTTTACTTAACTTATTTCAAAATTCAAATAGGAGTTCAAAACTTATTAAATAGTTTAATCTTCAGAATCCAATTTACTACCCAATTTTAGTTTCAAAACCAATCCTTAAATAATTTTTAATTTACAAGTTCAATTCTTAACATTCAAATCTTAAGTTCAAAGTGATTCCATATCCTTAATTTCAAACTAAAGTTTAATTTCCCTTTTATCTCAATAATGGATATATTACCACAATCCATTTCTTCATTCATTTAAAAAAATTCAATTTACAGTTTAAAGATTATTAATAACAACGGGATGATATCATCCAAATTATTTTTTAAAAAACATCCATTTCCAATTTCTAGATCTCAAACTCATTTTGAGATCACACAAACTCTCAATTCAAATTCACCATTTAACTTCCCAAGTTAAATCTCAATTTCATCTTGAAATTTTCAATTCAGGTTGTTTGTTCTAAATTTATTTAATTTTTCCCAAAGTTAAGTTCACTTCAATTTAATCCAGACAACTTCACCCAATTTGAATTCCCATTTCAAATTTTAAACTTTATATTATTATTCTTCCCACTTAAGTTTAAAAACTTATTTCATTATGGGTTCTCACATCACATTCCAAGGAAAATTCAAAACTCAACCTTAGAGTTTATTTCAAATATACATATTTATTTCCTTTACACACCAAGAGACTTTAAATTTTAAACCACCTTTGGTTTTAAATTCAAAACAAATTCCTTTAAAAAAATTCAAACATCTCTTATTTAACTTTCATAATAGTCCGAATAATATCATTTCTTTTAACATTTTAAAGACGATTTCAAATGTTCCAAGACTTGGGATTTAAAACTTCACAATTTAAAACCCACTTCAATTTATAAGTTGTACTCATCCAAAAGATTTCTTCCCTAAAACTTTTTATTTTGCTTTATCAATGTTTGCTAGAAAACAACATCCCATTATTAAACACAATAACCATTTCATATTCTGGTTAGAAACCGATTCTAATTCATCTTATCTGTATAGTTCATTTTATTCAATTCCCACTTTGATATATATATATATATATATAACTTAATTCTTATTCAATTTCAATATCCAATAACCAATTATTGCTTTATATTTAAAATATACGCTTTTATAAAAAATAATTTATTAAAACCATTTTTAAAAACTTCATATAAGAAAATAACAAGTATGCTCTCGTATACGCACACGCACACACACACACACTCAACTCATTCTAGGGTATCACTAACCCTATCCTTAATGAGCACACCCACCAGAGCCAAGGTTCTCACTTAACCTTTAGCTCTGATACCAAAATGTAACGACCCGGGATTTTCGATGCTGAAAATTACAGATAGTTAGGAAAAAGAAGAAAAGCGATAGAAGAAGAAGAAGAAGAAGAAACACCAAACACACAGATTCTCACATTCACAGCGGATAAAATATAATAACAAATAATAGCATTTTTATAAAGAAAAGCTGTAATTGTTACTTTACATACAATTCATCAGAGTTGTAGAGATACAACCATTACAAATAAATTGGACAATTAAACAACATGTCCAGACTACTAACGATACAACTCTATTACAGCGGAAAACTCCATACGTTCCTTCCATTCAGCTTGCCACCCGAGCCCCAGAATGTCCTAACCTGAAAAGCTATAATACTCAGTCTGACCCGAGCATTACATCAAAGTAACACCCGGGTCAGTCTGGAAACCAGCGTGAGTAAACCAATATAATATGAAATACCAAGTTATAGATCTCACTAAAATATCAGGGTAACTCGTACTTACCTACGAGTTCTTAATTGTATTTAAGTCAATTGCTTATTACACAATAATATAAAAGAACTATTGCTCAGGTCAAATATTCATGATACTTAATTTATTCCAATTCCAGCCTGTTTGATTCCACACATCAAATTTATAAAGAATTACTGAAGATTACTAATCGAAGTGGTTTCGGATATTTACTGATATCCGACCTCGGTCTCTTCGAATTCAATATCATTTCTAATCCAAATTGTTATGTTTAAAACAACACAATTCATATCTAGGATATCATACCAAACAACAGTTCAACGCAGATAGGTAACCTACATTTTCTCAGTTCAAACCATTATATCATATCACAATACATCACAACTCAATATCAGAGACATGGTGGCGCCCCACCTCTATACCCACGCTAGCCAAGAACATTACGGTGTAATGCTATCAACTAGCATGGAGAATAAGGCTGTTGAGGAGCGACCATCCGTGTGATTGCCTTGCGCGAGCATCGATATGTCAGATAGTATAACATGCATTTCTTTATCAAGAGGGAAAGCCGACATACCGACACAAACTCAAAGCTACTACACAGTGGCTATAATATCTTCAGAACAAATATAGAAATAAACATAACATAAATCAGTCACAGACAATTCATATCAGAAAGGCGGAAAAAGATATGAATAAATAACTAACACATGAAAGTGTATATCAGAGTAGTGGTCAAAAAGATCCATAATAATACAAAAGAATAGCAACACGTGCTATACAAAAGAATACAACTATGAGTCTATATCTCAAGTGTATACAACAAAAACTGCTAATCTATGTGGTTAGCCAAAAGTCAGAGTAATGAATCCCGGGGATAAGTCAAGCAGAAGCACCTGCAACATCTCGGTCTGACCCGAGTATTATTTATAAGAAAATAATAAACGGATCAGTCTAGCTATAAATATCAGATGACATGATATAAAGTAAAAGATATGGCATAAACATATAATATCCATAATGGCATACTACTATAAGCATGCAAATGATGATCAACAAAAGATCGATCAATTCCACAAGAATCTTCACAAAGATCCAAAAAGGGTTTCATACCCAAAACTTGTATTCACAACAAGTCAATGACACAGGGATTCACCAATGCACAAAAATTGATAAATCATATCAATGAAAATCACTAAAATTAGTGAAGCATAAATTCCAGAATTCGGCACACGAAATCCAGAAATCATAAAAAGGAGGGAGGACTATCACACGAACGGGAGCATGAAAACTCACAAACATATGTATCACACGAACGAGACGCTATCTTATGGTAGCTAGCCATTAATTTTTGACACATGAACGGCCCGAGGACCATGGGTCGCTACCCCACCAATTTGAGCAGAAGCTCCACAGAAACGGGATTTAATCTCCCTCGCAGACAAAGAGACATCGCACATTGCTAGTCTAAATCACAAAAATGATCATCATCGATCATCAAGAAGTGTCAATTACAATAAGCTAGTAAATATATGAGTTTAGCTTCATGTCCCATAACCACTAGCTTAACTTAAATATTTGCGAACAAATTGTAGCTCTCCACTAGAAAATTGTCACAAAAGATTCAATCGGACAAGTCCAAGAATTAACCAACGAAGTAAACGCAAGCGTTTCATACCACTCGTTTTACTAAGCTGTTTAATTAGATTTCTCATACGAGTGAAATAAAGGCTTGTATATACTAATGGTTTGGAAAACGGTTTTATAAACGAGTTTGGTATTGAAAATAGAGTTGAAATCATTTTGAGGAAAGAGTTTTGATATTTACTACTAGTATTGAAACCTTTATATTTTTAAAGTGACAAATCACAAAAATGATTGTAGAACAATCAAATCATAAAAATTCACATACGAAGACGTGAATTAATTCCAATAAATCGATATCAAATCCATCAAAATGGATATTCCCATAAATCCCGATATAAAGACATCAAAGTCGATAATAAATGAAAATCAACAAACCGGATAATCACGAATCGATTAAATTTGGAAACCGAGCAAAAATATGCACAAATAGGCAAATAGGAGCAAATCAGTCGACTGGCCCTCTCCGGTCAGTCGATTGAAGCAGAAACATGAAAATTTCATTTCCTACAGTTAGTCGACTGACCTAAAAATCCAGTCGACTGATTGCAGGGAAACAGAGGACCCGAGCCTCTGGAATTTGCTTTCGGAATGCCTATGTGCTACAGCCAGTCGACTGAATTTCAAAACCCGTCGACCGACTGGCACCAAGGCTGTTTTCTTAGCCTATGAAATGAAGATGCAATCTTCTCCAAAATGCAACCGGGCGAGCAACGGACACTAGGGATTTATGTCAATCGACTACCCGGCCCTATAAGCTTCACGATGCATCACCAAAAACATGTTAAATAATAAAACTATGATTTTCATAGATTTTGGTTTCAAAACACCCAAAAATTGGAATATACACCAAATCAATTCAAACCAAAATCAAATGCACATGAATATGTGTTAGGAATTCATACCTAACAATCGAAGATAATCATAGACATAGATGTGAGATAAAAATCTCACCTTTGAACCCAAACAAATGAAGAAGAAGCTCTAAAGCAAAGGAGAATCAACCACTCTTCAAATCCAACTCAAGAAGCTTGATTCTAAGCTTTAAAAGAAGAACATTCTCAAAGTTAGGTTTAGGAATATCTAAAATTGATAAAAGAATGAGTTGAAGAAGAAGAAGAAGAGAATGCTTACCAATGGCTTCTTCTATTAGTTTGGAGCTAGAGTTTGATTTGCAAAAGAAAACTAGGGCTTGGAGTTTTAATTTCCTCTTCCACTCTCCATTGTTATGAAAGCTTGAATATTAGGAATTAGAAATGAAGTAATGAAGAGGAGAAGGGGTTGGGACTGAACACATAGGTGGGGTTATTGGGCTCAGCCCAAACCAAAGCCCTAAGTGAAAAAGTAGCAAAAATCAACTTACTCCAAACATATCGAGGCTTATAATCAAAAAGGTCACAAACGGCATTTTAAACTCAATGGGAGTGGTCCCAAGTCCTAATTCGACCGTATAGAAAAAGTAGCTTTTCGGACTAAATTCCGAGTATTGATAAAATATTTAAATACAAAAATCGATAAATATGCGGGTTGTTACAGACTCCCCTCCTTAAAGAAATTGCGTGCTCGCAATATTTAAGAAGAAGATATATAGTAACAACCATAAAAGAATATTCAACACAAAAGAAGTTTGAAATAAGAGGTCCACCTCAAAGAGCTTGAGAAAGTAAGTCCGGATGTGTTCGCTCGATGAACTCTCTAGATTCCCAAGAACAATCTTAAGGATTTGGAGACCATTGAACTTTAACAAGCGGAACATCTTTATTTCGAAGTCATTTGATTTCCAAAGCAATGATAGGAATAGGATGTTGCTCATAAGTTAAATTAGGCGAAACTTCAATCTCTTCCACAACACCGGGCTCAAGAATAGAATCGGAATCTCGAAGACATTTCTGTAATTGAGAAACCTGAAACACGTCATGTATGGCAGAAAACTGAGCCGGTAATGATAGGCGATAAGCCATGGAACCAATACGTTCAGTGATAGGAAATGGCCCAATATATCGAGGCGCCAATTTTCCCAATCGACTGAAACGTACAACACCTTTCATAGGTGAAACACGAATGAACACAAGATCTCCCATAGAAAATTCTAACTTCCTTCTCCGATTATTGGCACAGGATTTTTGTCTACTCTGGGCTTCTTTCATCCTATGTCGAATAAGTTCAATCTTTTCTGTGGAATCACGAACAAAGTCTGGACCTAAAACCAGCTTCTCACCGGCCTCAAGCCAACAAGAAGGAGATCGGCATGGCCTTCCATAGAGTGCCTCGAAAGGTGCCATACCAATACTAGATTGGAAGCTATTATTATAGGAAAATTCAACAAGTGAAATATGATCCTCCCAACTTTCACCAAAATCAAGAACACATGCACGAAGAAGATCTTCAAGAGTTTGATTCACTAGCTCGGTTTGTCCATCGGACTGGGGGTGATAAGCGGTGCTAAAATTAAGCTTTGTTCCTAAAGCTTTTTGAAGACTCTTCCAAAATCCACTAGTAAACAATGGATCTCGATCGCTAACAATAGAAGTAGGAACCCCATGTAATTTAACAATCTCTTTAATAAAGAGTTTGGCCAAAAGAGGTACGGTTTGGTTAGACCGAACGGGAATAAAATGGGCAGATTTAGTAAGTCTACCAACAATCACCCATAAGCTATCATGACCCGAACGAGAACGGGGAAGGCCATCAATAAAATCCATGGGAATTTGGTCCCACTTCCAAATTGGAATTTCTAAAGGTTGCAATAACCCACCGGGCCTTTGATGTTCGGCCTTAACGAGTTGGCAAGTCATGCAATGCTTAACGAAGTTAGCGATGTCAAGTTTCATTCCCTCCCAATAATAAAGTCGCTTCATAACCGCGTACATTTTACACTACCGGGATGAATGGTAAATTTAGAACGATGAGAATCTTCTAAAACATCTTTACGAAGATCACTAATATTTGGCACGATAAGTCTACCAAATCTCCGAATGCCGCCACGAGAATCAATATCAAAGTCTTTCAAACCTTCAATATCAATTTTATCCTTAATATTTTGGCCAAGAAGAGCCAAGTCGGGATCCAGCCTTTGAGCTTCAAGAATGCGGTCTAAATGAGAAGGATGAGCCTCAAGGCTACATAAAACAAATGATGAGCATAAATCGGATACGCAATCTCGAATCTCACAAGTGGATAAGATCTCGAGATCGTTCCATTCGGATATCATCATAGAAACAACAGCTTGTTGTTTACGGCTAAGAGCATCGGCGACACGATTACCCTTACCGGGGGTATAAAGAATATCAAGATCATAAGGAGCAAGGAACTCGAGCCAACGTTGTTGACGCAAGTTAAGTTCCTTTTGAGTGAATAAATATTTCAAAGACTTATGATCCGTGTAAAGAATAAATTTCTCTCCCAATAGGTAATGACGCCAAATTCGAAGGGCGAAAACAATAGCCGCGAGTCCTAAATCATATGTGGCATATCTAGTCTCGGCCGGCTTCAATTGGCTAGAAGCATAAGCAATAACACGTTCTTTTTGCATAAGAACGGCACCCAAACCAACGCGACTAGCATCGGTATAAACAACGAAATCTTGATTCCCCTCGGGAATCACAAGAATAGGAGCATCGGAAAGGAGTTCTTTTAATTTCTGAAAAGAAGTTTCACATTTGTCCGACCAAACGTATTTAACACCTTTCTTAGTCAAGCCAGTAAGAGGCACGGCAATCTTAGAAAAGTCTTTGATAAAACGGCGGTAATAACCTGCCAATCCAAGGAAACTACGAATCTCTGTCACACTCTCCGGTCTCTTCCAATCATGAATCGCTTCAATCTTTGAAGGATCCATGGAAATTCCGGATTCAGAAATAATGTGACCGAGAAACTTCACACGAGATTGCCAAAAATGACATTTAGAAAATTTCGCTTTTAATTGATTAATCCTAAGAGTTTCCAATACAATCCGAAGATGCTTCCCACGTTCCTCCTCGGTTTTTGAATACACAAGAATATCATCAATAAAGATGAGAACAAATCGATCGAGTAAGTCTTTGAAAACTCGATTCATTAGGTCAACGTAATAAGCTTGGGCATTCGTTAAACCAAATGGCATAACAAGCCATTCATAAGATCCATAGAGCGTACGGAAAGATGTCAAAAGAATGCTATCCTCAGCAATACGAAGCTGATGAAAACCGGTTGCCAAGTCCAATTGTGAAAAGACTCTAGCACCACTAAGTTGATCGAATAGATCATCAATCCGAGGTAAAGGATATTTATTTTTGATAGTAAGATCATTAAGCTTGCGGTAGTCAACGCAAAGCCTAAGTGTACCATCTGATTTCTTCACAAAAATAGCCGAAGTCCCCAAGGCGAGGAACTAGAGCGAATAAATTGCTTCGTCTCCAATTCAGATAATTGTTTGCGCATCTCCTCATTTTCCTTATTGGACATACGATAAGGAGGACGAGTAATAGGTTGAGCTCCAGGGATAAGATTAATTCTGAACTTGATTGCTCGCTTAGGTAGTAATCCTAAAACGGGCTCAAATATGTCGGCAAATTCACGAACAACGTGAATAAGAGAATTTATATCTTCCTCATCATCATTATCGTCATCACGAGGATTTAAAGAATATAAAGATGCAACCAAGCTGGAATCCGAATCTTTAACATTAATAGAAATCTGCTTAACAGATAGAGGATGTCGAAGATGAATAGTCCGCTCAGGACATAGGACATGAGCTTCATAACGGTTAAGCCGATCTATTCCCAAAATCATTCCAAAGCCTAAATAACGCATGACATGCAAATCAGCTCGGAAAGAAAAATCACACAAAATAATCTCGACATCTTTACACAATAAACTGATTGTTGCGGATCCACCAACCGGATTCGCAATTCTCAAAGAAGTCATTAAAGCAACAACATTTAAAGAAAAGGTACCAATAAGCTCTTTAGATATAAAAGAATGGGATGCTCCCGTATCAAAAAGAACTCGAATAGGTTGATCATGAAATATAATAATACCATCAAGGATAGAATGAGATATACCTTGACCACGAGATGTGTTGCCAAGGGCTTGAGCAACATTAAGCTTTCCCTCCTTCCTATTTTGAAGTTTGGGACATATATGCATAAAATGGTCCGGGCTTTTACAATAGCGACAAGTACGAGGCTTTGAACACTTGTTCGCAAAATGGTCTCTGGAACCACAGTTATAGCATCTCCCTTCAGTAGAGGAAAAGGTCTTTGCAACAGGAGTTGCTTGCCTCCCTTTCTTATTGGGATAAGGACCTTCGAGTTTGTTTGGCCTCTTCTTGTTGTTGAAGTTTGGTTTGGAACCCACCACTTCAACATCACTTTCCCTATCTGCCTCTTCAAGACCAAGAGCGGTATCAATGAGTTGGTCGAAAGGAACTTCTAATTTTAGAAGTAATGGCTTCTTGAGATTTTTTTTTAAGACATAAACAAATCTTTGGTTCTTCTTCAATGGGGTGTTGATGTACTCAACTCCATATTTAGAGAGAGATTCAAAAGACGCGACATAGTCAGTCACGGAAGATTCGCCTTGAACAAGGTCAATAAAACGGCGAGCCAAAGTAACCTTCTCAGCTTCTGGTACGAATTTTAACTCGAAGTGCTCTCGTAATTTCTCCCATGTGAGATCCGCTTCATTTATTTCAGCAATCAGAAGCTCGTACCAGTCTAATGCTCTTTCTTGGAGCATGCTAGAAGCCACCTGAACTCGGTGAAGATCAATGAGGTTCATGCGAGAAAGGATTCGATCGCATGCCTTAACCAAGCCTGTATTTCAATAATAGTTTCAGAACCTTTAAATGGCTTCCCACCCAAATTGGTATAATCGCTGCACAAACGTCCAAATCCCGACTTTGGGAGAGTAGGTTCCGGATTAGCTCCAGCTGCTTGAGCATTCGTGACAAGGTCAAGAAGTTGCTGGGTAGTCATAAAAACTCCATCCTGGGGAGTAGCACTAGATTGACCGGCGCTGGACGGCCAGGTCTAACCATTTCTCTTCCTTTAGAAATAAATAAAGAAGAAGAAAAAGGTTATTCATCAAATGAATATCAAGCAATCTTGATAGATAAAGCAAGGAATCATAAAGCAAATAGGACGAATCGGTACGAAGACTCGAATTAAATCCTAAGGAACGACTCCTAAGAAGGACTTAGGACGATGATCCTTGTTAAAATATTCCATATTGTTCCGAAGTTCGGCTCTGATACCAAGCTGTGACGCCCAACCTCTATACCCACGCTAGCCAAGAACATTACGGTGTAATGCTGTCAACTAGCACGAAGAATAAGGCTGTTGAGGAGCGACCATCCGTGTGATTGCCTTGCGCGAGCATCGATATGTCAAATAGTATAACATGCATTTCTTTATCAAGAGGGAAAGCCGACATACCGACACAAACTCAAAGCTACTACACAGTGGCTATAATATCTTCAGAACAAATATAGAAATAAACATAACATAAATCAGTCACAGACAATTCATATCACAAAGGCGGAAGAAGATATGAATAAATAACTAACACATGAAAGTGTATATCAGAGTAGTGGTCAAAAAGATCCACAATAATACAAAAGAATAGCAACACGTGCTATACAAAAGAATACAACTATGAGTCTATATCTCAAGTGTATACAACAAAAACTGCTAATCTATGCGGTTAGCCAAAATTCAGAGTAATGAATCCCGGGGATAAGTCAAGCAGAAGCGCCTGCAACATCTCGGTTTGACCCGAGTATTATTTATAAGAAAATAATAAACGGATCAGTCTAGCTATAAATATTAGATGACATGATATAAAGTAAAAGATATGGCATAAACATATAATATCCATAATGGCATACTACTATAAGCATGCAAATGATGATCAACAAAAGATCGATCAATTCCACAAGAATCTTCACAAAGATCCAAAAAGGGTTTCATACCCAAAACTTGTATTCACAACAAGTCAATGACACACGGATTCACCAATGCACAAAAATTGATAAATCATGTCAATGAAAATCACTAAAATTAGTGAAGCATAAATTCCAGAATTCAGCACACGAAATGCAGAAATCATAAAAAGGGGGGAGGCCTATCACACGAACGGGAGCATGAAAACTCACCAACATATGTATCACACGAACGAGACGCTATCTCATGGTAGCTAGCCATTAATTTTTGATGCACGAACGGCCCGAGGACCATGGGTCGCTACCCCACCAATTTGAGCAGAAGCTCCACAGAAAAGGGGTTTAGTCTCCCTCGCAGACAAAGAGACATCGCACATTGCTAGTCTAAATCACAAAAATGATCATCATCGATCATCAAGAAGTGTCAATTACAATAAGCTAGTAAATATATGAGTTTAGCTTCATGTCCCATAACCACTAGCTTAACTTAAATATTTGCGAACAAATTGTAGCTCTCCACTAGAAAATTGTCACAAAAGATTCAATCGAACAAGTCCAAGAATTAACCAACGAAGTAAACGCAAGCGTTTCATACCACTCGTTTTACTAAGCTGTTTAATTAGATTTCTCATACGAGTGAAATAAAGGCTTATATATACTAATGGTTTGGAAAACGGTTTTATAAACGAGTTTGGTATTGAAAATAGAGTTGAAATCATTTTGAGGAAAGAGTTTTGATATTTACTACTAGTATTGAAACCTTTATATTTTTAAAGTGACAAATAACAAAAATGATTGTAGAACAATCAAATCATAAAAATTCACATACGAAGACGTGAATTAATTCCAATAAATCGATATCAAATCCATCAAAATGGATATTACCATAAATCCCGATATAAAGACATCAAAGTCGATAATAAATGAAAATCAACAAACCGGATAATCACGAATCGATTAAATTTGGAAACCGAGCAAAAATATGCACAAATAGGCAAATAGGAGCAAATCAGTCGACTGGCCCTCTGCAGTCAGTCGATTGAAGCAGAAACATGGAAATTTCATTTCCTGCAGTCAGTCGACTGACCTAAAAATACAGTCGACTGATTGCAGGGAAACAGAGGACCCGAGCCTCTGGAATTTGCCTTCGGAATGCCTATGTGCTACAGCCAGTCGACTGAATTTCAAAACCCGTCGACCGACTGGCACCAAGGCTGTTTTCTTAGCCTATGAAATGAAGATGCAATCTTCTCCAAAATGCAACCAGGCGAGCAACGGACACTAGGGATTTATGTCAATCGACTACCCGGCCCTATAAGCTTCACGATGCATCACCAAAAACATGTTCAAATAACAAAACTATGATTTTCATAGATTTTGGTTTCAAAACACCCAAAAATTGGAATATACACCAAATCAATTCAAACCAAAATCAAATGCACATGAATATGTGTTAGGCATTCATACCAAACAATCGAAGATAATCATAGACATAGATGTGAGATAAAAATCTCACCTTTGAACCCAAACAAATGAAGAAGAAGCTCTAAAGCAAAGGAGAATCAACCACTCTTCAAATCCAACTCAAGAAGCTTGATTCTAAGCTTTAAAAGAAGAACATTCCCAAAGTTAGGTTTAGGAATATCTAAAATTGATAAAAGAATGAGTTGAAGAAGAAGAAGAGAATGCTTACCAATGGCTTCTTCTATTAGTTTGGAGCTAGAGTTTGATTTGCAAAAGAAAACTAGGGCTTGGAGTTTTAATTTCCTCTTCCACTCTCCATTGTTATGAAAGCTTGAACATTAGGAATCAGAAATGAAGTAATGAAGAGGAGAAGGGGTTGGGACTGAACACATAGGTGGGGTTATTGGGCTCAGCCCAAACCAAAGCCCTAAGTGAAAAAGTAGCAAAAATCAACTTACTCCAAACATATCGAGGCTTATACTCAAAAAGGTCACAAACGGCATTTTAAACTCAATGGGAGTGGTCCCAAGTCCTAATTCGACCGTATGCAAAAAGTAGCTTTTCGGACTAAATTCCGAGTATCGATAAAATATTTAAATACAAAAATCGATAAATATGCGGGTTGTTACAGACTCCCCTCCTTAAAGAAATTGCGTCCTTGCAATATTTAAGAAGAAGATATATAGTAACAACCATAAAAGAATATTCAACACAAAAGAAGTTTGAAATAAGAGGTCCACCTCAAAGAGCTTGAGAAAGTAAGTCCGGATGTGTTCGCTCGATGAACTCTCTAGATTCCCAAGAACAATCCTTAGGATTTGGAGACCATTGAACTTTAACAAGC
Source organism: Allium cepa (assembly GCA_030765085.1). Classification (NCBI taxonomy): domain Eukaryota; kingdom Viridiplantae; phylum Streptophyta; class Magnoliopsida; order Asparagales; family Amaryllidaceae; genus Allium; species Allium cepa. Next base: position 64,024,693 of record CM060931.1, read on the forward strand.
GGAACATCTTTATTTCGAAGTCATTTGACTTCCGAAGCAATGATACGAATAGGATGTTGCTCATAAGTTAAATTAGGCGAAACTTCAATCTCTTCCACAACACCGGACTCAAGAATAGAATCGGAATCTCGAAGACATTTCTGTAATTGAGAAACGTGAAACACGTCATGTATGGCAGAAAACTGAGCCGGTAATGATAGGCGATAAGCCATGGAACCAATACGTTCAGTGATAGAAAATGGCCCAATATATCGAGGCGCCAATTTTCCCGATCAACTGAAACGTACAACACCTTTCATAGGTGAAACACGAATGAACACAAGATATCCCATAGAAAATTCTATCTTCCTTCTCCGGTTATCGGCATAGGATTTTTGTCTACTCTGGGCTTCTTTCATCCTATGTCGAATAAGTTCAATCTTTTCTGTGGAATCACGAACAAAGTCTGGACCTAAAACCAGCTTCTCACCGGCCTTAAGCCAACAAGAAGGAGATCGGCATGGCCTTCCATAGAGTGCCCCGAAAGGTGCCATACCAATACTAGATTGGAAGCTATTATTATAGGAAAATTCAACAAGTGAAATATGATCCTCCCAACTTCCACCAAAATCAAGAACACATGCACGAAGAAGATCTTCAAGAGTTTGATTCACTAGCTCGGTTTGTCCATCGGACTGGGGGTGATAAGCGGTGCTAAAATTAAGCTTTGTTCCTAAAGCTTTTTGAAGACTCTTCCAACATCCACTAGTAAATAATGGATCTCGATCGCTAACAATAGAAGTAGGAACTTTGTGTAATTTAACAATCTCTTTAATAAAGAGTTTGGCCAAAAGAGGTACGGTTTGATTAGACCGAACGGGAATAAAATGGGCAGATTTAGTAAGTCTATCAACAATCACTCATAAGCTATCATGACCCGAACGAGAACGGGGAAGGCCATCAATAAAATCCATGGGAATTTGGTCCCACTTCCAAATTGGAATTTCTAAAGGTTGCAATAACCCACCGGGCCTTTGATGTTCGGCCTTAACGAGTTGGCAAGTCATGCAATGCTTAACGAAGTTAGCGATGTCAAGTTTCATTCCCTCCCAATAATAAAGTCGCTTCATAACCGCGTACATTTTACTACTACCGGGATGAATGGTAAATTTAGAACGATGAGAATCTTCTAAAACATCTTTAGGAAGATCACTAATATTTGGCACGATAAGTCTACCAAATCTCCGAATGCCGCCACGAGAATCAATATCAAAGTCTTTCAAACCTTCAATATCAATTTTATCCTTAATATTTTGGCCAAGAAGAGCCAAGTCGGGATCCAGCCTTTGAGCTTCAAGAATGCGGTCTAAATGAGAAGGATGAGCCTCAAGGCTACATAAAACAAATGATGAGCATAAATCGGATACGCAATCTCGAATCTCACAAGTGGATAAGATCTCAAGATCGTTCCATTCGGATATCATCATAGAAACAACAGCTTGTTGTTTACGGCTAAGAGCATCGGCGACACGATTACCCTTACCGGGGGTATAAAGAATATCAAGATCATAAGGAGCAAGGAACTCGAGCCAACGTTGTTGACGCAAATTAAGTTCCTTTTGAGTGAATAAATATTTCAAAGACTTATGATCCGCGTAAAGAATAAATTTCTCTCCCAATAGGTAATGACGCCAAATTCGAAGGGCGAAAACAATAGCCGCGAGTTCTAAATCATGTGTGGCATATCTAGTCTCGGCCGGCTTCAATTGCCTAGAATCATAAGCAATAACACGTTCTTTTTGCATAAGAACGGCACCCAAACCAACGCGACTAGCATCGGTATAAACAACGAAGTCTTGATTCCTCTCGGGAATCACAAAAATAGGAGCATCGGAAAGGAGTTCTTTTAATTTCTGAAAAGAAGTTTCACATTTGTCCGACCAAACGTATTTAACACCTTTCTTAGTCAAGCCAGTAAGAGACACGGCAATCTTAGAAAAGTCTTGATAAAACGGCTGTAATAACCTGCCAATCCAAGGAAACTACGAATCTCTGTCACACTCTCCGGTCTCTTCCAATCATGAATCGCTTCAATCTTTGAAGGATCCATGGAAATTCCGGATTCAGAAATAATGTGACCGAGAAACTTCACACGAGATTGCCAAAAATGACATTTAGAAAATTTCGCTTTTAATTGATTACTCCTAAGAGTTTCCAATACAATCCAAAGATGCTTCCCATGTTCCTCCTTGGTTTTTGGATACACAAGAATATCATCAATAAAGATGAGAACAAATCGATCGAGGAAGTCTTTGAAAACTCGATTCATTAGGTCAACGAAATAAGCTGGGGCATTCATTAAACCAAATGGCATAACAAGCCATTCATAAGATCCATAGAGCGTACGGAAAGATGTCAAAAGAATGCTATCCTCAGCAATACGAAGCTGATGAAAACCGGTTGCCAAGTCCAATTGTGAAAAGACTCTAGCACCACTAAGTTGATCGAATAGATCATCAATCCGAGGTAAAGGATATTTATTTTTGATAGTAAGATCATTAAGCTTGCGGTAGTCAACGCAAAGCCTAAGTGTACCATCCGATTTCTTCACAAAAATAGCCGAAGTCCCCAAGGCGAGGAACTAGAGCGAATAAATTGCTTCGTCTCCAATTCAGATAATTGTTTGCGCATCTCCTCATTTTCCTTATTGGACATACGATAAGGAGGACGAGTAATAGGTTGAGCTCCAGGGATAAGATTAATTCTGAACTCGATTGCTCGCTTAGGCAGTAATCCTAAAACGGGCTCAAATATGTCGGTAAATTCACGAACAACGTGAATAAGAGAAATTATATCTTCCTCATCATCATTATCGTCATCACGAGGATTTAAAGAATATAATGATGCAACCAAGCTGGAATCCGAATCTTTAAGATTAATAGAAATCTTCTTAACAGATAGAGGATTTCGAAGATGAATAGTCCGCTCAGGACATAGGACATGAGCTTCATAACGGTTAAGCTGATCCATTCCCAAAATCATTCCAAAGCCTAAATAACGCATGACATGCAAATCGGCTCGGAAAGAAAAATCCCACAAAATAATCTCGACATCTTTACACAATAAACTGATTGTTGCGGATCCACCAACCGGATTCGCAATTCTCAAAGAAGTCATTAAAGCAACAACACTTAAAGAAAAGGTACCAACAAGCTCTTTAGATATAAAAGAATGGGATGCTACCGTATCAAAAAGAACTTGAATAGGTTGATCACGAAATATAATAATACCATCAAGGATAGAATGAGATATACCTTGACCACGAGATGTGTTGCCAAGGGCTTGAGCAACATTAAGCTTTCCCTCCTTCCTATTTTGAAGTTTGGGACATATACGCATAAAATGGTCCGGGCTTTTACAATAGCGACAAGTACGAGGCTTTGAACACTTGTTCGCAAAATGGTCTCTGGAACCACAGTTAAAGCATCTCCCTTCAGTAGAGGAAAAGGTCTTTGCAACAGGAGTTGCTTGCCTCCCTTTCTTATTGGGATAAGGACCTTTGAGTTTGTTTGGCCTCTTCTTGTTGTTGAAGTTTGGTTTGGAACCCACCACTTCAACATCACTTTCCCTATCTGCTTCTTCAAGACCAAGAGCGGTATCAATGAGTTGGTCGAAAGGAACTTCTAATTTTAGAAGTAATGGCTTCTTGAGATTTTTTTTTAAGCCATAAACAAATCTTTGGTTCTTCTTCAATGGGGTGTTAATGTACTCAACTCCATATTTAGAGAGAGATTCAAAAGACGCGACATAGTCAGTCACAGAAGATTCACCTTGAACAAGGTCAATAAAACGGCGAGCCAAAGTAACCTTCTCAGCTTCTGGTACGAATTTTAACTCGAAGCGCTCTCGGAATTTCTCCCATGTGAGATCCGCTTCATTTATTTCAGCAATCAGAAGCTCGTACCAGTCTAATGCTCTTTCTTGGAGCATGCTAGAAGCCACCTGAGCTCGGTGAAGATCAATGAGGTTCATGCGAGAAAGGATTCGATCGCATGACCTTAACCAAGCCTGTACTTCAATAATAGTTTCAGAACCTTTAAATGGCTTCCCACCCAAATTGGTATAATCGCTGCACAAACGTGCAAATCCCGACTTTGGGTGAGTAGGTTCCGGATTAGCTCCAGCTGCTTGAGCATTCGTGACAAGGTCAAGAAGTTGCTGGGTAGTCATAAAAACTCCATCCTGGGGAGTAGCACTAGATTGACCGGCGTTGTACGGCCAGGTCTAACCATTTCTCTTCCTTTAGAAATAAATAAAGAAGAAGAAAAAGGTTATTCATCAAATGAATATCAAGCAATCTTGATAGATAAAGCAAGGAATCATAAAGAAAATAGGATGAATCGGTACGAAGACTCGAATTAAATCCTAAGGAACGACTCCTAAGAAGGACTTAGGACGATGATCCTTGTTGTAATATTCCATATTGTTCCGAAGTTCGGCTCTGATACCAAGCTGTGACGCCCCACCTCTATACCCACGCTAGCCAAGAACATTACGGTGTAATGCTGTCAACTAGCACGGAGAATAAGGCTGTTGAGGAGCGACCATCCGTGTGATTGCCTTGCGCGAGCATCGATATGTCAAATAGTACAACATGCATTTCTTTATCAAGAGGGAAAGCCGACATACCGACACAAACTCAAAGCTACTACACAGTGGCTATAATATCTTCATAACAAATTTAGAAATAAACATAACATAAATCAGTCACAGACAATTCATATCACAAAGGCGGAAGAAGATATGAATAAATAACTAACACATGAAAGTGTATATCAGAGTAGTGGTCAAAAAGATCCACAATAATACAAAAGAATAGCAACACGTGCTATACAAAAGAATACAACTATGAGTCTATATCTCAAGTGTATACAACAAAAACTGCTAATCTATGCGGTTAGCCAAAAGTCAGAGTAATGAATCCCGGGGATAAGTCAAGCAGAAGCACCTGCAACATCTCGGTCTGGCCCGAGTATTATTTATAAGAAAATAATAAACGGATCAGTCTAGCTATAAATATCAGATGACATGATATAAAGTAAAAGATATGGCATAAACATATAATATCCATAATGGCATACTACTATAAGCGTGCAAATGATGATCAACAAAAGATCGATCAATTCCACAAGAATCTTCACAAAGATCCAAAATGGGTTTCATACCCAAAACTTGTATTCACAACGAGTCAATGACACACGGATTCACCAATGCACAAAAATTGATAAATCATATCAATGAAAATCACTAAAATTGGTGAAGCATAAATTCCAGAATTCAGCACACAAAATGCTGAAATCATAAAAAGGGGGGAGGCCTATCACATGAACGGGAGCATGAAAACTCACCAACATATGTATCACACGAACGAGACGCTATCTCATGGTAGCTAGCCATTAATTTTTGACACACGAACGGCCCGAGGACCATGGGTCGCTACCCCACCAATTTGAGCAGAAGCTCCACAGAAACGGGGTTTAGTCTCCCTTGCAGACAAAGAGACATCGCACATTGCTAGTCTAAATCACAAAAATGATCATCATCGATCATCAAGAAGTGTCAATTACAATAAGCTAGTAAATATATGAGTTTAGCTTCATGTCCCATAACCACTAGCTTAACTTAAATATTTGCGAACAAATTGTAGGTCTCCACTAGAAAATTGTCACAAAAGATTCAATCGAACAAGTCCAAGAATTAACCAACGAAGTAAACGCAAGCGTTTCATACCACTCGTTTTACTAAGCTGTTTAATCAGATTTCTCATACGAGTGAAATAAAGGCTTGTATATACTAATGGTTTGGAAAACGGTTTTATAAACGAGTTTGGTATTGAAAATAGAGTTGAAATCATTTTGAGGAAAGAGTTTTGATATTTACTACTAGTATCGAAACCTTTATATTTTTAAAGTGACAAATCACAAAAATGATTGTAGAACAGTCAAATCATAAAAATTCATATACGAAGATGTGAATTAATTCCAATAAATCGATATCAAATCCATCAAAATTGATATTCCCATAAATCCCGATATAAAGACATCAAAGTCGATAATAAATGAAAATCAACAAATCGGATAATCACGAATCGATTAAATTTGGAAACCGAGCAAAAATATACACAAATAGGCACAATAGGCAAATAGGAGCAAATCAGTCGAATGGCCCTCTGCAATCAGTCGACTGAAGCAGAAACATGAAAATTTCATTTCCTGTAGTCAGTCGACTGACCTAAAAATCCAGTCGACTGATTGCAGGGAAACAGAGGACCCAAGCCTCGGGAATTTGCCTTGGGAATGCCTATGTGCTACAGCCAGTCGACTGAATTTCAAAACCAGTCGACTGACTAGCACCAAGGCTGTTTTCTAAGCCTATGAAATGAAGATGCAATCTTCTCCAAAATGCAACCGGGCGAGCAACGGACACTAGGGATTTATGTCAATCGACTACCTGGCCCTATAAGCTTCACGATGCATCACCAAAAACATGATCAAGTAATAAAACTATGATTTTCATAGATTTTGGTTTCAAAACAAAAAAAATTGGTGTAACGACCCAACTTCCTATCTCTAGGAAATCGCATCGCTAATAAGAAAGAAAGGGATAGAGAATAGAAAGAAAGAGAAGAAGAAGAACAACACATCAGAATCTAAACAGCGGAACGAATAAATTATATTAATAACATAAAATATTTACATAGTATACAACATTATCAGAGTACACAGATATACAACACATACTAGACAGTTATAAACACCTGTCTTGTATTTACAACATAATACAATCTCAGTGACAACACAGAACACACAGCGGAATACTAATATCTAACGCAGAAGCCTCCTGCTCCATTGCTCCTCCAACATTCGTCAAAGCTAACCCGAATCCAAACCTGAATCCCTTGGCTACTCGTAAAAATTTGAGTACCCAAGAGTTTATGAAAAACAAAAATAAACTCCGGGTCAGACATGTGTCTGGTGTGAGTAACAGGTTAAAGTTGCTTAACTTTTGAAAAACCTTTTAAAAAGAAAGGTATCACGTAAGACTTCCCACACATAAACATGGAAAAGTTTTTACTTTACGCTAACCAAAACATTTGATAGGAAATCCGATGATATTATAATAGTGTCTAGGGTTTTCAAATAAATATGAAATAGCCGAAATTGTTACATGATTAAATTCCAGCTACTAGCGACAAAAGTGGGTAATACAATCAAAACCGTTGGCACTTATTGGATTTTGGATTCCATACAATGGCAGGGCTACTGGGGTACCGCCCGTCACAGTACGTGGCCTAGATCACCGTACCGAGGATTACTCCCAATCCCCTGCAACACAAGGCCGGACCCTTTCCTTACCGAACAGTTCCGAACAAGACAACCCCGGCAGTTGTCGCGAACCACTGCCCCACACAGCCGAATATAAAGGGTCCTCTAGACAGGGATCAATGTTGCTCTCCAGTGGGAGCTACCCTCGAAGCCTTGCTGCACCTCCCATGTTTTAGCCATTCCCGGTTGATGAGGCTTGAGGCTACGATTGCCTTTATAGGACACATCACTTAGAATGCTCATCGTCTACCTGATGATGTTCTGAAAGCATTCAATCCATACAAGTTCGTTCCGGGTTGGAACGAAACCGAAGGCACTATCTTGTTGCACTCATTATTGGAATCACCCTCAGAGTCAACGACCATAGCCCTTGCACTCTGATTCACCATCTCGAATCTATAAGCACTATTCCGTCAACTCATTACGGAATCACCCACAGAGTTATACTGACGTATAACCCTTACACCTCGAGTCTTCACTTGCTCCACTTAGATTAACGACCTAACGTTTAATTTGGAATCGATGTGGTTTTCGGATTCCAAATATGGAAACCCGATCCCGGTCTCATCGAAATCCAAAGCGTGTCTTTTAGGTCCAAGTTGTTTTAAGTTTAAAACAATTCAATTCTAATTATCCATATACACACAGATAGATAATTCACATCATCATAATAGATAATCAACAACATTATCATAAACAAGTAATCATCACAAATTGATAATCTATATTATCATCATCCATAGATAACTCATATCACAATGCAACCAATGCATCCATAACATACAACACTATTTATCTCATGTCTGAGATTCAAACCATTCAGGGTAAACCATATCATCCATGCATAAGCATATATCTATAATCACACCATCTATAATTAATTTAAAATGAATTAAATTAATTACTTCTATGTCTAATTAATTTAAAGTGAACTAAATTAATTACTTACCTTTAATTAATTTAAAATGAATTAAATTAATTACTTCATTATCTAAATATTGCTTGCCTATTTATTAATTGATTACAAATCAATTAAATAATTATCCTCAAATTAATCACCTTAATTAATCACTCTTGATTAATTATCCTTTAATTACATTCAAGTAATTATCCTTAATTAATTTTACAAATTAATTATCCTTAACCAAAATCAGCAATTAACCTTTAGTTACTTCATTAACTAATTAATCCCTAATTAATTACTTCCTTAATCACTTACCATTGATTAATTAATCTTAATTAATTATTCCTTAATTACATCATTAATTATATTAATTAATGATCCTTAATTAATTTTAAATTAATTACTTATTTAAATTAATTACATTAAGTAATTAACCTTAATTAAACCATAATTATTAATCATTCTTGATTAATTACAATTAGTAATTAACTACCCTTAATTACTTCCTTAATTACTTCTAAATTAATTAAATTTAATAATTAATTATATTTATTAATCAATCTTGATTAATCTCGTTAGTAATTAATTACTCTTAATTAATTACATCACTAAATTATTTCAAATAACTTAATTGATAAATGCTTAAATAAATTTCCTTAAGTAATTAATTACTTCATAAAGAAATTATCTTCACATTAATTACACAAAGTAATTAATCCCAAAATACTATACTTCCATAAATTTCCTCCAGTAATTTACTTATCTTAATTACTTCTCTAAGTAATTATTTCTCAATGATTACTTATCAACCCATCTAAAAACTATTCCAAATTAATTAAACTTAATTAATTAATTTAGACTAATCCAATTAATAAATTATTTACAAAGAGTAATTAATACCTTTAATTATTTCCATAAAGTAATCATACTTAATTAAGTTTTATAATTGATTTTTCAAATTAATTAATCCAATTAATTATCAAAATTAATTACATAAATTAATTAATAAATAATTCCAAGTTAATGACCTTCATTAACTTATCATTAATTCTTTTAATTACTTTTCTTAAGTAATTATCTTAAATTAATCAATATTAATTACAAATTTAATTAACCTTAATTACTTAACTAATCCTAAATTAATTTATTCCAATTCTTAATTAAATAAATAAATAAATTAACTTATTTAAATTACCTTATTAAATTAAAGAGTCAAAATCATTAAATCTTTGATTTACATTAAAATAAAACATTTCTTGTTAATGATTACATTATCATTAACAAAGAAATGTAAAACAACTTATCTTGTTTTCAAATTACATTTTAAAAATTTAGATTTAAATTGAAAACCAAACTTAACTTTATCAAAGTTTTAAAAACATTCTAAAACCTTTTTATACTTATGCTAAATAAATATCTCATTTTATAAAAGGAATCTAAACCCATATTTATTTAAGATACAAATCATATTTAAAATATGATTCAACATCAAAAGCTGTTTAAACATTTCAAAATTCAAAAACTTCTTTTATTTTCAAAACATGATTCAAATTTGAATTTTGTTTCCAAATTTAAACTTATGTTTAAATCTTCTATTCCAATTTAAAGATTTATCCTTAAATTCAATTATTTAAACTCTTTTATAGTTGTTTAAAACATTTAATTTAAAAAGTTTAAGTTAAGATTTAAAAACTGGAATTCAAACTCAGATTGAAACCATACCTTAAGTTTAGCTTTAAATTCTTGTTTAAAATTTGCATTTAGATTTCAAACAAATTTTTGAATTGAAATGTACAGGGTTTTTTTCTAAAACCTGTTAGCTTCAGGAAAATACCCAAGCCCCCTTTATTTTACTTCGAGTAAAACCAAGAATTACTTCGAGTAACAACTCGAATTACTCGAGTATTACCCGAGTCCCAACAACTCTGCAAACCCAACAATTACCCTGATACATCACCCCACCGTGCATATGCACGGTGGCTCTGGCCATCTCCGGCCTCCTCCAATACATCGAACAAGTCGACGTTCTACCCAGAAACCCATCACGACCATCAAATCTTTCTTCCAAACTCGAAAACGAAATCGAGCTTAAATCCCAAACTGGAACTAAACTGGAACCCTTCTTCAAAACCTGTCATCGCCAAAATCACTGCCCCCCGTCCACCAGAATAGCAGCAACTCCGGCCCTGACTTCGTTAACAACCACACTTCCAATTCCCAAAGTCCCGTTACGCTCGATCAACCAGAGCCCTCACCTCGACCCAAAATAATCAGCCTGTCCAAACTAGGTTTAGGAACTTCAATCCTTCACCGCAGCTCTCACAATCAATTATTCGGCTATCTGACAATTTTGCCGAAACCCCTGATCACTCAACTCCCTTCAGAAAGAATCACGAACTTCCAGACCAACCAGATCACCAAAGGCATTCCAAATCATCATTTCTGGTTAAACCAGAAATGCCCTTTTCTTCTCTTTACTAAAAATTATGATTTTAGTTTTAAAAATCATGTCTCTGGTTAATGATTCAGTATACACTCTTGAAGTGATAAATTAGGATGTTAGAATTTTGATCAAACTAACATTTGCCTGTTCTATTGGGTCTTCCAGAGACATGCAAGTTTATTTAACTTGATTAAAAAAAATTAAGCTTACTCTATGATCTAACAAACATATTTATTTAATACTTAAATCTGAATATAGATTGGATCAAGGGTAGTAATTTTTGAATAAGTCTTCGACTTAAGAATTTAGTAATCGGAGATGTTACAGGCTATATACATATACATAGCTACACACATTCACATACAAGTACAGCAAAGCATTTAAAATTATATATACCCAAACATACTAATCACATGCAACCAAATATACATACATACGGCATACTATTTCCAGTCAGCAATCAAGCAACAGATTATACTTAAGATTTATTTTAAAAATAAAAGTTACTCACGTTGAATTGTATGAAACAGAGCCCAAATTATCTGAAAAGCTTTTGTTTTTAATTTAAAATCCAGTGTCCCCTCTTTGCTAAAAGAAACTTCAACTTTGGATGCTTTAACTTCTTTGAATTTTTGATAAAACTTGAGTTGCTTTGTATTTAAATTTTGCATGCATGCTTTTTGAAACTTGAAATTGCTGTTAGAAACTTGCATGCAAGCCTGACTCTATATGCATTTGAATCTTTAAATTTGCAAAGCTTTAATTTGCAGTTAAATGCTGTGATTGCTTGAACTAGTTGAAGAGGAAGGAAATGTGGGCTTTTTCATTATGCTTTTTGAAATGGATTTCAGGTGATGGCTATTTCTTTTGCATTTGAAAATATTTAACAGAGGACTGCAAGTTGGTTTTGAAATATGGCTACAGGCCTGGCATTTTTGAACAGATTTGAAAATACAGGCTTTTGACTTTTTATATTTTGAGGAAGAGCTTCAGATTTTGGTTTGTATTAAATTTTTGTTTGAGAAGTAATTTCCAAATCTTGATTTTGAGGATTTTTCAGATTTTTGGTTTCTTGTTTGAGGAGGCATTTCAGATTGTAAATCTGAAATTTAGTTTTGGATTTTTTTTTTGGAGAGTTCGAAAACAAATTTTGTTTCAGCTGGAAAATTTTTCTTCTTAACTTTTGAAAAGAATAAAGATTTAGAAAAGAAGCATGAGGGAATAAAGCAAACGTGTTTTATAAGTGTATAAATGATTTATTTAAAAATTAAAAGAAAATCAAAATAAAAGACACTTATAAAAAAAAACACTTGTTACACTAGTCATTTAATTTAATTACACTTGTCATTATACCCGTTAGTTTAACAATATGTGTCTTGAGATTAATTCTACTTGTTTTTATTTAGTTTAAAAGTAAATGAAATCCTCTTTCTTTATTAAATACATATATATAAAGTAATTTCATAAATAAATGTATATGTATTGCTTTTTAAAGAAAATGAAATAAAATAATTTATATAAAAGATGAAAGTTTACTTACAAGATTTAAATATGTTTATTCATTTGAATTTAAAATAAATTCAAAAATCAAATCCTATTCATACATTTTAAAAATCCAATTTTAAAACTAATTTTATATTAACATATTTAAATTTAAAAAAAATAACAATATTGTCTTTTAAAACATATCTATATTTATACATTTACTATTATTTGAAAATAACATATTTATTAATTTAAATCATTTATAAAAGAAATCATAAATCACTTATCTTATTTAACTTATTTAAATGCATTAATCTTTTAATGTTTTAAATAGTATTTTAAATTTACTTATATAATTTGTAAATTATCAAAATGATTATTAGAATTAAAAAAAGATTTTATTTGTTAATTTAACTTCACATCAACTTTACCCATTCACAATATATATATATATACAAATATATATACATACATTATAAATAGGAAAACAATTATTAGCTTTTAAAAGATAAAATTCATAAATTACACATTTATTTAATTGGATTATTAAATCAAGAAAATTTTTATTAAAATTTTATCAAATCAATTTAATTTTAAATACAGATTATTAAATTGATATTGCTAAAATTTCCGGGATATCACATTCCTCCCTCCTTAAAAGAATTTCGTCCCCGAAATTTAGAAGCAAAAGTAATTTAATAACCCTATTTAAAATTTTAAATCTTAAATCACAAACATACATCAATCATATGCTAACAATCATAGCAACCAATTTATCTAATCAAACAAATTTAATTATCCAGATAAAATTCTGGATGAATTCCCACGAGTTTCCCCAAGTATATATATATACCGGGATATTTGCCCTACAAAATACCAACAATCAAAACTACGAAGCTACAAAGCTTCTACTCATCTAGATCTATAGAACTAAACAGGATATCAGACTACAAACGAGTCTGACTCAACCACTAACCTTCTTGAACAGCTAGTTCCACTTCCAGAAATAACTCATACACGTACTTCCTCAGAGATACGTGAAACTCATAAATCCAATTATCCAAACTGGCAATTCAACTCTTGCTAATTCCTCTAGAAACAATCTAGACCAAATGAAACCCAACACAACGATCTTCTCAAGATCAACCAAGACTAAGATCACCAACCCTACTCTTCAAACATCAGAAGAACAAACTCACTTCTTCTATCCAGAAAAGACAAAACAGAAACGCTCCCAAACTTCTTCCGCTGCACAAATCTAAACTGGCACAGAAGACACTGATGATGAGCACAAACTGGACATCATTTTCCAGAAATATGGCTCAACATATCCAAGAAAACTCAGATGTTTCACCAATCCCGAGCTGCCTCACCAAACCTATCTCGAGAAATCATCCTTCTACTAGATGATCCACCAGTAGTACTCCTGGAATCCAGTCGATAAGAAAACTCAATCTCCAAATATGAACAAACCTCTGATTCCCTGAAGACATTCAGAAAAACTTAGATAATCCAAGAGAATACTCACACAATCGCAAGTCACTTTTGTGATAAACACAGACCAATTCCTAAAGTAAACTGTTCTCTCTTTACCAAACAGATCAGCTTACTCTTAATTAGCCAATCCAATAAAGTATTGGGTCCACTCTGCTGCTTCTAGACTCCTTCTTCAGAAACTACTCAGCCAATCAACTTCTGCCAACAAAGACACTCCAAGTTGCACTGCTGACACCAATGCCAAAACTTCCTTATCTGAAGTTCTTTGAGAAACTCGGACCTCAAAGCCAAACACAAACATCTAGCTGAACTCAGCCACATCTCCGAAGCAGACACACTTCCTAACTTGTTCCAAAGAAAACATCTTCGGAGACATCCATATTCACTGCATCTCATCACGCAGCTACCACTTCCTGAGGTATCAAAACACCATCACATACTTCTGCCAAACTGACAGATCCAAACTCAACTCATCCATCTTCAAAGATGAACTCTGAACCTTAACAGTTTACCTTCAGAGGTCGATGAAATCTCTACACCACTGCACAACTCACTCGAGACGGTATTTGGTCTACAGTCTCGACAAATACACTTCCAACCTCAGACATTCAAACTCCAACCAATGGTAGTAATTGTGTTACACACACCACTACCTTATCTACCTTTATAACATATATTGGAAAACCTGAACAGGAAACCCAACAGAAAGGTAGAAATAATAATTATATATATATATATATATATATATCAAAAATACAAATACGCTCTCTCAAGATAGACACCACTACAGAGCCTAGGTATTCACTCAACCTAACGCTCTGATACCACTGTAAGGACCCAACTTCCTATCTCCAGGAAAACGCATCGCTAATAAGAAAGAAAGGGATAGAGAATAGAAAGAAAGAGAAGAAGAAGAACAACACATCAGAATCTAGACAGCGGAACGAATAAATTATATTAATAACATAAAATATTTACATAGTATACAACATTATCAGAGTACACAGATATACAACACATACTAGACAGTTATAAACACCTGTATTGTATTTACAACATAATACAATCTCAGTGACAACACAGAACACACAGCGGAATACTAATATCTAACGCAGAAGCCTCCTGCTCCATTGCTCCTCCAACATTCGTCAAAGCTAACCCGAATCCAAACCTGAATCCCTTGGCTACTCGTAAAAATTTGAGTACCCAAGAGTTTATGAAAAACAAAAATAAACTCCGGGTCAGACATGGGCCTGGTGTGAGTAACAGGTTAAAGTTGCTTAACTTTTGAAAAACCTTTTAAAAAGAAAGGTATCATGTAAGACTTCACACACATAAACATGGAAAAGTTTTTACCTTACGCAAACCAAAACATTTGATAGGAAATCCGATGATATTATAATAGTGTCTAGGGTTTTCAAATAAATATGAAATAGCCGAAATTGTTACATGATTAAATTCCAGCTACTAGCCACAAAAGTGGGTAATACAATCAAAACCGTTGGCACTTATTGGATTTTGGATTCCATACAATGGCAGGGCTATTGGGGTACCGCCCGTCACAGTACGTGGCCTAGATCACCGTACCGAGGATTACTCCCAATCCCCTGCAACACAAGGCCGGACCCGTTCCTTACCGAACAGTTCCAAACAAGACAACCCCGACAGTTGTCGCGAACCACTGCCCCACACAGCCGAATATAAAGGGACCTCTAGACAGGGATCAATCTTGCTCTCCAGTGGGAGCTACCCACGATGCCTTGCTGGACCTCCCCTGTTTTAGCCATTCCCGGTTGATGAAGCTTGAGGCTACGATTGCCTTTATAGGACACATCACTTAGAATGCTCATCGTCCACCTGACGATGTTCTGAAAGCATTCAATCCATACAAGTTCGTTCCGGGTTCGAACGAAACTGAAGGCACTATCTTGTTGCACTCATTATTGGAATCACCCTCAGAGTCAACGACCATAGCCCTTGCACTCTGATTCACCATCTCGAATCTATAAGCACTATTCCGTCAACTCATTACGGAATCACCCACAGAGTTATACTGACGTATAGCCCTTACATCTCGAGTCTTCACTTGCTTCACTTAGATTAACGACCTAACGTTTAATTTGGAATCGATGTGGTTTTCGGATTCCAAATATGGAAACCTGATCCCGGTCTCATCGAAATCCAAAGCGTGTCTTTTAGGTCCAAGTTGTTTTAAGTTTAAAACAATTCAATTCTAATTATCCATATGCACACAGATAGATAATTCACATCATCATAATAGATAATCAACGACATTATCATAAACAAGTAATCATTACAAATTGATAACTATATTATCATTATCCATAGATAACTCATATCACAATGCAACCAATGCATCCATAACATACAACACTATTTATCTCATGACTGAGATTCAAACCATTCAGGGTAAACCATATCATCCATGCATAAGCATATATCTATAATCACACCTCCTATAATTAATTTAAAATAAATTAAATTAATTACTTCTATCTCTAATTAGTTTAAAGTGAACTAAATTAATTACTTACCTTTAATTAATGTAAAATGAATTAAATTAATTACTTCATTATCTAAATCTTGCTTGCCTATTTATTAATTGATTACAAATCAATTAAATAATTATCCTCAAATTAATCACCTTAATCAATCACTCTTGATTAATTATCCTTTAATTACATTCAAGTAATTATCCTTAATTAATTTTACAAATTAATTATCCTTAACCCAAATCAGTAATTAACCTTTAATGACTACATTAACTAATTAATCCCTAATTAATTACTTCCTTAATCACTTACCATTGATTAATTAATCTTAATTAATTATTCCTTAATTACATCATTAATTATATTAATTAATGATCCTTAAGTAATTTTAAATTAATTACTTATTTAAATTAATTACATTAAGTAATTAACCTTAATTAAACCATAATAATTAATCATTCTTGATTAATTACATTTAGTAATTAACTACCCTTAATTACTTCCTTAATTACTTCTAAATTAATTACATTTAATAATTAATTATATTTATTAATCAATCTTGATTAATCTCATTAGTAATTAATTACTCTTAATTAATTACATCACTAAATTATTTCAAATAACTTAATTGATAAATGCTTAAATAAATTTCCTTAAGTAATTAATTACTTCATAAAGAAATTATCTTCACATTAATTACACAAAGTAATTAATCCCAAAATACCATACTTCCATAAATTTCCTCCAGTAATTTACTTATCTTAATTACTTCTCTAAGTAATTATTTCTCAATGATTACTTATCAACCCATCTAAAACTATTCCAAATTAATTAAACTTAATTAATTAATTTAGACTAATCCAATTAATAAATTAATTACAAAGGGTAATTAATACCTTTAATTATTTCCATAAAGTAATCATACTTAATTAACTTTTATAATTGATTTTTCAAATTAATTAATCCAATTAATTACCAAAATTAATTACATAAATTAATTAATAAATAATTCCAAGTTAATGTCCTTCATTAACTTATCATTGATTCTTTTAATTACTTTTCTTAAGTAATAATCTTAAATTAATTAATATTAATTACAAATTTAATTAACCTTAACTACTTAACCAATCCTAAATTAATTTATTCCAATTCTTAATTAAATAAATAAATTAATTAACTTATTTAAATTACCTTATTAAATTAAAGAGTCAAAATTATTAAATCTTTGATTTACTTTAAAATAAAACATTTCTTGTTAATGCTTACATTATCATTAACAAAGAAATGTAAAACAACTTATCTTGTTTTCAAATTACATTTTAAAAATTTAGATTTAAATTGAAAACCAAACTTAACTTTATCAAAGTTTTAAAAACATTCTAAAACCTTTTTAAACTTATGCTAAATAAATATCTCATTTTATAAAAGGAATCTAAACCCATATTTATTTAAGATACAAATCATATTTAAAATATGATTCAATATCAAAAGCTGTTTAAACATTTCAAAATTTAAAAACTTCTTTTATTTTCAAAACATGATTCAAATTTGAATTTTGTTTCCAGATTTAAACTTATGTTCAAATCTTCTATTCCAATTTAAAGATTTATCTTTAAATTCAATTATTTAAACTCTTTTATAGTTGTTTAAAACATTTAATTTAAAAAGTTTAAGTTAAGATTTAAAAACTGGAATTCAAACTCAAATTGAAACCATACCTTAAGTTTAGTTTTAAATTCTTTTTTAAAATTTGCATTCAGATTTTAAACAAAATTTTGAATTGAAATGTATAGGTTTTTTTTCTAAAACCTGTTAGCTTCAGGAAAATACCCAAGCCTCCTTTATTTTACTTCGAGTAAAACCAAGAATTACTTCGAGTAACAACTCGAATTACCCGAGTATTACCGAGTCCCAACAACTCTGCAAACCCAACAATTACCCTGATACATCACCCCACCGTGCATATGCACGGTGGCTCTGGCCATCTTCGGCCTCCTCCAATACATCGAACAAGTCGACGTTCTACCCAGAAACCCATCACGACCATCAAATCTTTCTTCCAAACTCGAAAACGAAATCAAGCTTAAAATCCAAACTGGAACCCTTCTTCAAAACCTGTCATCGCCAAAATCACTGCCCTCCGTCCACCAGAATAGCAGCAACTCCGGCCCTAACTTCGTTAACAACCACACTTCCAATTCCCAAAGTCCCGTTATGCTCGATCAACCAGATCCCTCACCTCGACCTAAAATAATCAGCCTGTCCAAACTAGGTTTCGGAACTTCAATCCTTCACCGCAGCTCTCACAATCAATTATTCGGCTATCTGACAATTTTGCCGAAACCCCTGATCACTCAACTCCCTTCAGAAAGAATCACGAACTTCCAGACCAACCAGATCACCAAAGGCATTCCAAATCATCATTTCTGGTTAAACCAGAAATGCCCTTTTCTTCTCTTTACTAAAAATTATGATTTTAGTTTTAAAAATCATGTCTCTGGTTAATGATTCAGTATACACTCTTGAATTGATAAATTAGGATGTTAGAATTTTGATCAAACTAACATTTGCCTGTTCTATTGGGTCTTCCAGAGACATGCAAGTTTATTTAACTTGATTAAAAAAAATTAAGCTTACTCTATGATCTAACAAACATATTTATTTAATACTTAAATCTGAATATAGATTGGATCAAGGGTAGTAATTTTTGAATAAGTCTTCGACTTAAGAATTTAGTAATCGGAGATGTTACAGGCTATATACATATACACAGGTACACACATTCACATACAATTATAGCAAAGCATTTAAAATTATATATACCCAAACATACTAATCACATGCAACCAGATACACATACATAAGGCATACTATTTCCAGTCAGCAATCAAGCAGCAGATTATACTTAAGATTTATTTTAAAAATAAAAGTTACTCACCTTGAAATGTATGAAACAGAGCCCAAATTATCTGAAAAGCTTTTGTTTTTAATTTAAAAATCAGTGTCCCCTCTTTGCTAAAAGAAACTTCAACTTTGGATGCTTTAACTTCTTTGAATTTTTGATAAAACTTGAGTTGCTTTGTATTTAAATTTTGCATGCATGCTTTTTAAAACTTGAAATTGCTGTTAGAAACTTGCATGCAGGCCTGACTCTATATGCATTTGAATCTTTAAATTTGCAAAGCTTTAATTTGCAGTTAAATGTTGTGATTGCTTAAACTAGTAGAAGAGGAAGGAAATGCAAGCTTTTTCATTATGCTTTTTGAAATGGATTTCAGGTGCAGGCTATTTCTTTTGCATTTGAAAAGATTTAACAGAGGACTGCAAGTTGGTTTTGAAATATGGCTACAGGCCTGGCATGTTTGAATAGATTTGAAAATACAGGCTTTTGACTTTTTATATTTTGAGGAAGAGCTTCAGATTTTGGTTTGTATTAAATTTTTGTTTGAGAAGTAATTTCCAAATCTTGATTTTGAGGATTTTGCAGATTTTTGGTTTCTTGTTTGAGGAGGCATTTCAGACTGTAGATCTGAAATTTAATTTTGGATTTTTTTTTTTGGAGGGTTTGAAAACATATTTTGTTTCAGCTAGAAAATTTTTCTTCTTAACTTTTGAAAAGAATGAAGATTTAGAAAAGAAGCATGAGGGAATAAAGCAAACATGTTTTATAAGTGTATAAATGATTTATTTAAAAATTAAAAGAAAATCAAAATAAAAGACACTTGTAAAAAACAACAAACACTTGTTATACTAGTCACTTAATTTAATTACACTTGTCATTATACCCTTTAGTTTAATAACATGTGTCTTGAGATTAATTCTACTTGTTTTTATTTAGTTTAAAAGTAAATGAAATCCTCTTTCTTTATTAAATACATATATATAAAGTAATTTCATAAATAAATGTATATGTATTGCTTTTTAAAGAAAATGAAATAAAATAATTTATATAAAAGATGAAAGTTTACTTACAAGATTTAAATATGTTTATTCATTTGAATTTAAAATAAATTCAAAAATCAAATCCTATTCATACATTTTAAAAATCCAATTTTAAAACTAATTTTATATTAACATATTTAAATTTTAAAAAAAATAACAATATTGTCTTTTAAAACATATCTATATTTATACATTTATTATTATTTGAAAATAACATATTTATTAATTTAAATCATTTATAAAAGAAATCATAAATCACTTATCTTATTTAACTTATTTAAATGCATTAATGTTTTAATGTTTTAAATAGTATTTTAAATTTACTTATATAATTTCTAAATTATCAAAATGATTATTAGAATTTAAAACAAGATTTTATTTGTTAATTTAACTTCACATCAACTTTACCCATTCACAATATATATATACAAATATATATATACATTATAAATAGGAAAACAATTATTAGCTTTTAAAAGATAAAATTCATAAATTACACATTTATTTAATTGGATTATTAAATCAAGTAAATTTTTATTAAAATTTTATCAAATAAATTTAATTTTAAATACAGATTATTAAATTGATATTGCTAAAATTTCCGGGATATCACAATTGGAATATACACCAAATCAATTCAAACCAAAATCAAATGCACATGAATATGTGTTAGGAATTCATACCTAACAATCGAAGATAATCATAGACATAGATGTGAGATAAAAATCTCACCTTTGAACCCAAACAAATGAAGAAGAAGCTCTAAAGCAAAGGAGAATAAACCACTCTTCAAATCTAACTCAAGAAGCTTGATTCTAAGCTTTAAAAGAAGAACATTTCCAAAGTTAGGTTTAGGAATATCTGAAATTGATAAAAGAATGAGTTGAAGAAAAAGAAGAGAAGGCTTACCAATGGCTTCTTCTATTAGTTTGGAGCTAGAGTTTGATTTGCAAAAGAAAACTAGGGCTTGGAGTTTTAATTTCCTCTTCCACTCTCCATTGTTATGAAAGCTTGAATATTAGGAATTAGAAATGAAGTAATGAAGAGGAGAAGGGGTTGGGACTGAACACATAGGTGGGGTTATTAGGCTCAGCCCAAACCAAAGCCCTAAGTGAAAAAGTAGCAAAAATCAACTTACTCCAAACATATCGAGGCTTATACTCAAAAAGGTCGCAAACGGCATTTTAAACTCAATGGGAGTGGTCCCAAGTCCTAATTCGACCGTATGCAAAAAGTAGCTTTTCGGACTAAATTCCGAGTATCGATAAAATATTTAAATACAAAAATCGATAAATATGCGGGTTGTTACAGATATTCAGACAAACTAAGGTATTCGATTCAAGTTTATCATCTATAGGCCAGATTAATTGTAAATCAATTCTTAACTAATTTAATTTAATTACCTTTTATAAATTAAATTAATTTTCTTAAACCCTGCTTAATTAATTTTAATTAATCATAAGTCTCTTCTTTTATTAAATACATTGATTAATTAACCCTTAATTAGTCATATTAACCATTCCTTAATTACTTACACAAATCACCCTTTAATTAATTTCATTTAGTAATTTATCCCAAATCACCTCCATTAAGAAATTGTCGTCTAATTACTTCTATTAAGTAATTTTCCCTTTTATTAATTACTTTTAGAAATTACTCTTTAATTACTTACCCTATACACTTTATAAATTACATCAAGTAATCATACTTCATCAATTTATTTTAATGATTATCCTTAATTAATTAACTAATTAATCATCTTGAATTAATTACATTAATTATTAATTAAGTGATTATACTTTAATTACTTATTAATAAGACTAAATTAATTAAGATAAATCATTTACATTAATTAAACACTTACCCAACATTAAATTAGATGGTTGAAAATAATATATACAAACATTTGGGAAAACTCTTATTAATTAAAGTATAATTATTCTTACCTTTATCACAACTTAATTCAACATCATTTTTTTTAATTTTGAAACCTTCCCGCCTAACAAATTCAACTCGAGACGGTACCAAGAAAACCCGTGTGACGCCCCACCTCTATACCCACGCTAGCCAAGAACACTACGGTGTAGTGCTGTCGACTAGCACGGAGAATAGGGCTGTTGAGGAGCGACCATCCGTGTAATTTCTTTGCGCGAACATTGATATGTCAGATAGTACAGCATGCATTTCATTTAAGGAGGAAATCCGACATACCGATGCAAACTCAAAGCTATCACGCGGTGGCTATATATAATCCTCGGAAACAAATATAGAAATAAGCATAACATAAATCAGTCACAGATAATTCATATCACAACGGCGGAAATAGATATGAATAAACCACACTTAAAAGTGTTTATCAGAGAAGTGGTCTAACAAGATCCACAATAACACAGAAGATTTTAAATAAATGCGGAACACAGATTGAACAGAAAAATCTCATATATATAATAACTGATGGCAGTTACAATACATTTGATATGGTACATATGATGCAACTACAACAGTTGACTCAGGAAGTTATACATACAAGTACATTTTCAATATAATATACGTGAATACATATCTTCATATACAATTATATCGACTACTATACATGACGACTACTCCAAAAGATATGAAAGAACTTCATAGCTCAAGCAGCAATCCCGAAGCTAAAAATCTACAACCTGTAAATACTCGGTCTGACCCGAGTATTAAATTCAAAAGAAAATAATACTCGGGTCAGTCTAATTCAAACTCAGTTATTAGTGCACAGGAGCAATAATAATTAAATAATGAATAGACGATAGTCAAAATAATTTACCTATCCGATTCTTAAATAAAGAAATCGGATAACGGTAACTATAACGCGAACCAAATTCAAACAATTGGAACATCAATTAAAAACATCAACTCGAGTAGGGCTGCAGTATACGCAAGCGTGTACTGCCACGCCACTACAACATATGGAATACGAAATAGATCCATAAATCAAAAGAAAAAGAAATAACAATAAAACCAATACCGTGTGGCTGGAGTTCACGCTTGCGTGCACTGCCGCGCCACAACAGTGATGATGTACCCAGTGAATGTACATAACAAACTGCATATGGAAAAATGAATCAGAGGTGCAAAGGAAAGTAGTATAACTCAAATGAGCAAGTGCAAATAGTAAACTGCACAAATGGTAAGACCAGGCAACTAAATGCCAAAGAATTCGACAAAGTATCACAGAAGCCCAAGACAATGCCAAAATAGTCAAGAGAAGAAGACAACAAACTGCAGCCGAAAACCCAAATACAACAATCAAACGAATGCAGCAGGGGCAAGACTGCACAGTGAAGATGGTGAGCAAACAAAATGCCACCAAGTGAGTAAAGCGACACTGCAACATTCAGGAAGCAGCAGACTGCCACGATAGCTCAGTTGAAGTGGTTAAGGTACAAAATAAGGAGGGTGAGAGCACCAGGGAGTGTGGCACCACACACACAAACAAAGAGCAGACTGCAATTGAATTGCAGCCACCACAAGGTCAAATGCAAGCATGGACATAAGTGCTCGTAGCAATGTACACACACTTCGCGAATACAAGGCAATGACAACATAAAATGGTGAAGTATGCAGTGACAACAACTGTGCAGTGACAACATGAAATGGTGAAGTATGCAATGGCAACACTAGGCAGTGCAGTGACAACAAGTATGCAAACAGGTATGCAAACAGGTACAACGGCACTGCAAATTCAAGAAGGCAGCAAACTGAAGTCTAGAAGTAGTTCAAGTGCATAAACACATGTAATGGTGACAAAATATAGTTGCAGCATATAAGTGGTGAAACAGGTTCAAGTAAGACAATATACAGCAACATGATCAAGTACATGAACCAAGCAGTCAAGCCATAGTTTGGCAAAAATGCAACTGATGGTAAGTGAGTGATGGAAGTACAGTGAACTAAAGACATGAATTGCAACTCAAAAGAGCGGACATGGGACCAATGTCCTAGGTTACGACTTCAAATGAATCAGTGATGCAAGCAATGCTACAAGGCTCGAGATTATATATGCAATGGAGGCCATACATGAACCAGATCACAAATCCAGTTACACCACTGAGTTCGACAATGTCAAGTACAGAAGTACACAAGTGCAACAGGTCAAGAAATGAAATGTCAGATGCAAACCTAGATAACAATGATGCACGAATGCTACTGACCTCAAATGCAATGACTAAGGCTTCAATATGCTCAATGCTCAAGCTACAAATTGGACAGTGCAAACTGCAACTTGAACGATCAGGTTATGCAACTACAATATTATGCAGACTTGAATGGACAATAGACAGTGCATAGTTAAGACATATGCAATGCAATTGTCATGAATACCAATGACACAAGAGAGGTGAACATCATAACATGGAGCTACAGACCAACAACCACATCAAACAGAAGACATGAGTCGAACAAAGCCGAAAAAATGCTCACGCTAGTTGAAATCATTTCGAACAAAGAGTCGAACCAGTCAAACCATATCAAATATCAACAGCCCCAAAACGAACTCAAGACATATAAGTATCAACAACGAACAAATACCAAATCAAAGCTGAAGACCACGAAAACAGAAAAGCAAACGAAGTTGAACTGAGTCTAATTAGATGTGAGTACTATAAAGTACTCACCTTTGCCAAATCGAAGAAGCCGGAACCACGAAATCGCCGTTCCACGAAACCCTAGTTGCCGAAGATTGAACGATCACAAGCACGTTGATGCAGCCCTGAGCAAAGAGGAAGCTTCGAACGAGTTGGCGCCTTCGATTCCCAGAAGCCCCAAATTTTGAGCGATGAAGACGAACGAAATTGAGATGCCGCCATTTATTCGTTCGAGTGCTTTTCATTTTTAGGGTTACTGAATCGAAAAATGGAAAATAGAAAGGGGAAAATGGGTTTTGGGTTTAGATAATTATCACGGCCAACAAAAATGAAAACTTGGGCCGAAAATTCAAAGCCCAAAAATTCAAATTTAAATTCAAATCGCAATTAGCGAGGATATCAAACGTTTTAATGTCAATTATTAATTGACGCGAGTATCGGGTTGTTACAGACTCCCCTCCTTAAAGAAATTGCGTCCTCGCAATCTTTAAGGAATAAATGGGCAAAAGGTAACAACCCCAAAACACAGCAACACAAGATGAAGAAATTTGAAGTAAGTAGCTCACCATAAAGAGCATGAAAGAGTAAGCCTGAAGGTGTTCGCTCAAAGTCAAATCTGGTGAAGCTTCAATTTCTTTAACAATACCGGGCTCAAGAATAAAAATCGAAATCCCAAAGGCATTTTCGTAGAAGGAAGGCGCGTGAAACACGTCATGAATAACAGAAAATTGAGCCGGTAATAAAAGGCGATAAGCCAAGAAACCAATACGTTCAGTGATAGGGAATGGCCCAATATATCGAGGCACTAACTTTCCCGACCGACTGAAACGCACAACACCTTTCATAGGTGAGACACGAATGATTTGGAACAACAGCGTAGTACAATAACGATACGCCAGATGAATCAAAGCTTTATTAATTCGGAACGCCGACGTAGTACAAAAACGGTACGTCCAATGAACCGATCACATAAAAGAACATCAGATGTAAGTCCATAAAAGGAATGAGACGAAGCTCAATAAAACGAAGTACATCGAAACATCTGATGAACCTGGTAAAAAGATGATTCCATTCGGACATCATCAAAGAACAACCACTTGTTTGCCTACGACAAGTGCATCGGTAACAAGATTCCCCATCCGGGAGTGGTAAAGAATATCAAGATCATAAAATGTAAGGAACTCGAGTCAACGTGGTTGACGTAAATTAAGTTCCTTATGAGAAAATAAATATTCCCAAAATTAATGATCAGGGCAGAGAACAATTTCTCACCCAAAATAATGATGCCAAATAGCGAAATCAATAGCCACGAGCACTAGACCATGAGTGACATATCTAGTCTCAATAGGCATAAATGATTTAGAAACACAAGAGGCAGCACGTTCTCTTATGCAAGAGAATGGCATGCAAACCAATACAATTAGCATTGGTACAAACGATAAAATCTTGGTTCCCCTCGGGAATCGCAAGAATAGAAGTATCGGAAAAAGAGTTGTTTTAAATAATATTCTTTCCCGAAAAGCTAAAACTTTCGAAATTTACAATTTACTTTATGTAATTATCTTTTTAGAAAAATTTACATTTTAAAATTCAATTTACTGTGTCTGATTGTCTCATCTAAGCGTCTAGGAGATTCCTATCGATAACGTTGATCAAGCGCATCGACCAGAATTCTTAAAGCACTTAATGGGCAATGCAATCACAAAATCATCTTTTAATTTCATAAAAGAAATTCACAATTTTCAATCTCAAACGGACAAGTCCGGAATTAAACAAATCAGTAAAAGAAAGGGGTCATAGTCCTCGATTTTGCTGAAACGTTTAAATCGCTTCCTCATTCTTTTGAAAGCGTAAGCTGTAAAAATTTTGAAAACAATTTTTATTTTTGAAACAACTTTTTTTTTTTTTTAAAACACGTGATTAAAACAGCGACATCACAAGCAATTGGCATCAAAATATAATACCAACGAATTTTCATTCGTCAAAAATGTCACAAGAATCTTCTCAAAGATAGAAAGGGATATCATACCCTAAACTTGTATTCATAACAAGTCAATGACACAAGAATTCACCAATGCATCAAAAATTGATAAAACTTATCAATAGAAATCACGAAAATTGGTGAAGCACTAATTCCAGAAGACTAAACAAGAAATCCAGAAATCACAAGATGAGAGTACGAAAACTCAAACGGGAGTATGAAAACTCGAACGGGAGTATGAAAACTCAAATGAGAGTATGGAAACTCAAATGGGAGTATGGAAACTCAAATGGGAGTATGGAAACTCAAATGGGAGTATGAAAACTCACCTACACGCGAGCATGAAATCTCATCAGCACATGTAACGCAAAGCGAGAACGGGAGCACGGAATCTCACCTACACGTGAGCATGAAAATCATCAACACGGGCAACGCAAAGCGAGAACGGGAGCACGAAATCTCACCTACCCGCGAGCATGAAAACTCATCAACACGTACAACGCATAACGAGAACGGGAGCACGGAATCTCACCTACACGTGAGCATGAAAATCATCAACACGGGCAACGCAAAGCGAGAACGGGAGCACGGAATCTCACCTACACGTGAGCATGAAAATCATCAACACGGGCAACGCAAAGCGAGAACGGGAGCACGAAATCTCACCTACCCGCGAGCATGAAAACTCATCAACACGTGCAACGCATAACGAGACGCTATCTCATGGTTGCAAGCCACAAATTTTGACACACGAATGGCCCGAAGACCGTGGGGCGCTACCCCACATGTGTGAGTCGGAATCACACAGATTGAGGTCTAGACTAACCTCACAAACAAAGAGATGTGTGTGAGTCAAAATCACACCGACGAGGCCTATGCTATCCACGCCGACAAAGAGGTATGTGTGAGTCAAAATCACACCGACGAGGCCTAAGCTATCCACGCCGACAAAGAGATATGTGTGAGTCAAAATCACACCGACGAGGCCTAAGCTATCCACGCCGACAAAGAGATATGTGTGAGTCAAAATCACACCGACGAGGCCTAAGCTATCCACGCCGACAAAGAGATATGTGTGAGTCAAAATCACACCGACGAGGCCTAAGCTATCCACGCCGACAAAGAGATATGTGTGAGTCAAAATCACACCGACGAGGCCTAAGCTATCCACGCCGACAAAGAGATATGTGTGAGTCAAAATCACACCGACGAGGCCTAAGCTATCCACGCCGACAAAGAGATATGTGTGAGTCAAAATCACACCGACGAGGCCTAAGCTATCCACGCCGACAAAGAGATATGTGTGAGTCAAAATCACACCGACGAGGCCTAAGCTATCCACGCCGACAAAGAGATATGTGTGAGTCAAAATCACACCGACGAGGCCTAAGCTATCCACGCCGACAAAGAGATATGTGTGAGACGAAATCACACAAATGGTGTTTAGGCTAACCGAAAAGGTATGTGTGAATGAAACCACACAAATGGTGTCTAGCCTAACCAAAAAGAGACATCGCACAATTGCTAGTCTAAATCATAAGAATGATCGTCATGATCAACGAGAAGTGTCAATTACACTAAGTTAGTGAATATAAAAGTTTAGCTTCATGTCCCATAACCACTTGCTTAACTCAGATATTTACGAACAAACTGTAAATCTTCACTAATAAAATTGTCACTAGAGGTTCAATCGAACAAGTCCAAGAATTAACCGACGAAGTAAACGCAAGCGTTTCATACCACTTGTTTTACTAAGCCGTTTAATTAGATTTCTCATACGAGTGAAATAAAGATTTGTATATACTAGTAGATTGGAAAACGGTTTGAGAAAAAGAGTTTTGTATTGAAAATAGAGTTGAAAACATTTTGATAAAGAGTTTTGATATTTACTACTAGTATTGAAACCTTTATATTTTTAAAGTGACAAATCACAAAAATGATTGTAGAAACAATCAATCACAAGAATTCACGTTCGAAGTCGTGAATAGAATCGAATGAAATCGATTAAAATTTGGAAGCCAAATTAATTCACTAAAATTCACATTCGAAGACGTGAATAAAATCCAAAGAATTCGATTCTAAATCCGTCAAGGTTGGAATACCCAAAAATTCCAGAAATAGAAGTTATCAAAGTCGATAAAGGCGATAACAACTAAACGGAAAAGAAGAATCGATTATCAATTGGAAAAAATCAAAGCAAAACGAGCAAGGTACTCGAGACAGAAAATAGCAGGGCAAAAGTCGATCAAGTCAGCGACTCTATCTCAACTAAGCACTGATAAACTTTTGATTCTTTACAAGATCCAAAAGTCGTTGGGCAGATATGAATATGCCATCCAGAGATGGACTACTTGATTGAATAGCACTAAGATTGCCAGATTCAACCAAATCTTCTTCTTTAAGAAAAGAAAGAAGGAAGAAGAAAACGATATTCACAAAAATGAATTTCAATCAAACTTGATTGATAAAACAAAGAATCATAAAGAGAATAGGATAGAACGGTACGAAGACCCGAATTAAATCCTAAAGCACGACTCCTAAAATAGACTTAGGACGATGATCCTTGTTATAATAATTCCATATTGTTCCGAAGTTTGGCTCTGATACCAAGCTGTGACGCCCCACCTCTATACCCACGCTAGCCAAGAACACTACGGTGTAGTGCTGTCGACTAGCACGGAGAATAGGGCTGTTGAGGAGCGACCATCCGTGTAATTTCTTTGCGCGAACATTGATATGTCAGATAGTACAGCATGCATTTCATTTAAGGAGGAAATCCGACATACCGATGCAAACTCAAAGCTATCACGCGGTGGCTATATATAATCCTCGGAAACAAATATAGAAATAAGCATAACATAAATCAGTCACAGATAATTCATATCACAACGGCGGAAATAGATATGAATAAACCACACTTAAAAGTGTTTATCAGAGAAGTGGTCTAACAAGATCCACAATAACACAGAAGATTTTAAATAAATGCGGAACACAGATTGAACAGAAAAATCTCATATATATAATAACTGATGGCAGTTACAATACATTTGATATGGTACATATGATGCAACTACAACAGTTGACTCAGGAAGTTATACATACAAGTACATTTTGAATATAATATACATGAATACATATCTTCATATACAATTATATCGACTACTATACATGACGACTACTCCAAAAGATATGAAAGAACTTCATAGCTCAAGCAGCAATCCCGAAGCTAAAAATCTACAACCTGTAAATACTCGGTCTGACCCGAGTATTAAATTCAAAAGAAAATAATACTCGGGTCAGTCTAATTCAAACTCAGTTATTAGTGCACAGGAGCAATAATAATTAAATAATGAATAGACGATAGTCAAAATAATTTACCTATCCGATTCTTAAATAAAGAAATCGGATAACGGTAACTATAACGCGAACCAAATTCAAACAATTGGAACATCAATTAAAAACATCAACTCGAGTAGGGCTGCAGTATACGCAAGCGTGTACTGCCACGCCACTACAACATATGGAATACGAAATAGATCCATAAATCAAAAGAAAAAGAAATAACAATAAAACCAATACCGTGTGGCTGGAGTTCACGCTTGCGTGCACTGCCGCGCCACAACAGTGATGATGTACCCAGTGAATGTACATAACAAACTGCATATGGAAAAATGAATCAGAGGTGCAAAGGAAAGTAGTATAACTCAAATGAGCAAGTGCAAATAGTAAACTGCACAAATGGTAAGACCAGGCAACTAAATGCCAAAGAATTCGACAAAGTATCACAGAAGCCCAAGACAATGCCAAAATAGTCAAGAGAAGAAGACAACAAACTGCAGCCGAAAACCCAAATACAACAATCAAACGAATGCAGCAGGGGCAAGACTGCACAGTGAAGATGGTGAGCAAACAAAATGCCACCAAGTGAGTAAAGCGACACTGCAACATTCAGGAAGCAGCAGACTGCCACGACAGCTCAGTTGAAGTGGTTAAGGTACAAAATAAGGAGGGTGAGAGCACCAGGGAGTGTGGCACCACACACACAAACAAAGAGCAGACTGCAATTGAATTGCAGCCACCACAAGGTCAAATGCAAGCATGGACATAAGTGCTCGTAGCAATGTACACACACTTCGCGAATAAAAGGCAATGACAACATAAAATGGTGAAGTATGCAGTGACAACAACTGTGCAGTGACAACATGAAATGGTGAAGTATGCAATGGCAACACTAGGCAGTGCAGTGACAACAAGTATGCAAACAGGTATGCAAACAGGTACAACGGCACTGCAAATTCAAGAAGGCAGCAAACTGAAGTCTAGAAGTAGTTCAAGTGCATAAACACATGTAATGGTGACAAAATATAGTTGCAGCATATAAGTGGTGAAACAGGTTCAAGTAAGACAATATACAGCAACATGATCAAGTACATGAACCAAGCAGTCAAGCCATAGTTTGGCAAAAATGCAACTGATGGTAAGTGAGTGATGGAAGTACAGTGAACTAAAGACATGAATTGCAACTCAAAAGAGCGGACATGGGACCAATGTCCTAGGTTACGACTTCAAATGAATCAGTGATGCAAGCAATGCTACAAGGCTCGAGATTATATATGCAATGGAGGCCATACATGAACCAGATCACAAATCCAGTTACACCACTGAGTTCGACAATGTCAAGTACAGAAGTACACAAGTGCAACAGGTCAAGAAATGAAATGTCAGATGCAAACCTAGATAACAATGATGCACGAATGCTACTGACCTCAAATGCAATGACTAAGGCTTCAATATGCTCAATGCTCAAGCTACAAATTGGACAGTGCAAACTGCAACTTGAACGATCAGGTTATGCAACTACAATATTATGCAGACTTGAATGGACAATAGACAGTGCATAGTTAAGACATATGCAATGCAATTGTCATGAATACCAATGACACAAGAGAGGTGAACATCATAACATGGAGCTACAGACCAACAACCACATCAAACAGAAGACATGAGTCGAACAAAGCCGAAAAAATGCTCACGCTAGTTGAAATCATTTCGAACAAAGAGTCGAACCAGTCAAACCATATCAAATATCAACAGCCCCAAAACGAACTCAAGACATATAAGTATCAACAACGAACAAATACCAAATCAAAGCTGAAGACCACGAAAACAGAAAAGCAAACGAAGTTGAACTGAGTCTAATTAGATGTGAGTACTATAAAGTACTCACCTTTGCCAAATCGAAGAAGCCGGAACCACGAAATCGCCGTTCCACGAAACCCTAGTTGCCGAAGATTGAACGATCACAAGCACGTTGATGCAGCCCTGAGCAAAGAGGAAGCTTCGAACGAGTTGGCGCCTTCGAT
This sequence comes from Allium cepa, assembly GCA_030765085.1. Classification (NCBI taxonomy): domain Eukaryota; kingdom Viridiplantae; phylum Streptophyta; class Magnoliopsida; order Asparagales; family Amaryllidaceae; genus Allium; species Allium cepa. The sequence continues at coordinate 64,056,807 of CM060931.1, forward strand.
TCCCAGAAGCCCCAAATTTTGAGCGATGAAGACGAACGAAATTGAGATGCCGCCATTTATTCGTTCGAGTGCTTTTCATTTTTAGGGTTACTGAATCGAAAAATGGAAAATAGAAAGGGGAAAATGGGTTTTGGGTTTAGATAATTATCACGGCCAACAAAAATGAAAACTTGGGCCGAAAATTCAAAGCCCAAAAATTCAAATTTAAATTCAAATCGCAATTAGCGAGGATATCAAACGTTTTAATGTCAATTATTAATTGACGCGAGTATCGGGTTGTTACAACCCGAGCAACCCACAACTTTTCCTGAGAAAATGTTCATCAATCCAGACCCGTGCCAACTACGGTCTTCCCCGAGCAACCCATACGAACAACTCAAGAAAACCCCTCTTCATAATTCTGGTGAACAATAGAAGATAAAAAACATGCACCGTGCATGTGTACGACACCAATATTGCCTCTCCGACCATCGTCCCGACCTCGCCGAGTCGTCGACCACACCACCCAACCCTTTGAAAACCTAGATCGTCGTAGCAGCCAGAATACAAAATCGAACCATTCGACCAAAAACTGGAACCTAACTGATAGTCCAAAACCCCCTTGCTCCATTGCCACCAGCCACTAGAACCCCAGACCTTCCGTATGAAGCTTCGCCGAACACCCCTCTACCTAATCTCCCTTTCGCGATAAAGCACGAAACTCCCTTGACGGAGCAATTGGATTGAGAACGATGACAAACCCAATGGGGCTTAAACCCTAAATCGACCCCACTAACCATCAACGATGATCATAAATTTAATTGAACATTTTTCCCGACATCCCTGGCATACCACTTTCCTCTGGCCTCAATCCTAACCCTCCGACTAACCGGTTCGCCAGAAAAAGACGAAAACGCCAATCCCGATCAACACACAATATCTCGTGATTTATAAACCTAAAGTTCGTGATTTTATTTTTAAAAATCACCATTTCAGATTACAAATCAGATTATATACTTGAATACATGATTTATTTAAATCAAGATTTAATATGTTCAGGCTTTTTACTTTACTTTATGGTAGACACTATTATAATAACGTATTGTACTACATAGTAAATAGTGTAACGGATCCTTAGGAGATGGAAATCCCAAACATCTCTTAAGTTATTGCACTCACGTTTGACACTAGATAGGAGATGTCAAACCCCGTAAACGTCTCTGATGCCGTCACACTCATATTTACCGTTGATTTAACTATATAAAATCTTTTAGTTCTGACTCGAGCGTTTTGTCTTTTCAAATTGCTCGGGTCAGTCTGAGCTTTTCAGTTTATCAAAGACTGCTTTCTGGAGGATGAAGACGAAGATTTTGTGCTATTACTATTTATTATATTCATACTACTGCATTATGTTGTTCCTCTGCATTTATTTATTTGTTCCTGTTCTATATAACTCTGATTTTGTGTTGTAAAAGAATAATCAAATGTATTTATAAAACAGCTTCATGAACTGTTATTTGATTATTATATTTTGTCATTTAGCTGTGAGATTATGTATTTTTTCTTTCTTTCTCTGCTTTTTTTATTTACCTCATAACAATCTGCCTCTTTGAATGGTTTGAGTCTGATGTGTGTGATTTATCGTCGATTTAAACCGTCAAAAAAGGCAGGTCGTTGCCATTTTTCTGCAACCAACAGTGATGCTCTACCATTTTCTCTTCTCCACTATTTTCTAAATTATAAAATAAAATGTTTGTAACTATATACATACAAATTGGAGAAGAATAAATATAAGATAAGAGAAGAAGAAGAGCGAATCAATGCTACACGATAATAAGATTATATATATATATATATATTCCCCTTTAGCTCCAAATCTCTTCTTAGACCTATAATCCTAAGATTTTATACACCATTTTATACATATTTCATAGAATAAGAAGAAAATGGAGTTAAATCAAAGTTTTTATTTCATATTTGGAGATTTGGAACACTTTTAGAAGGTGAGTGAGAAATTTACATATTGTTTATGATTTCAATCATTCCGTTGGCGTATGTTAGATTCTTATGCCCAAATTAATAATATTTATGAATTATAGGCTCAAATTAGCGTAGAAAACTATTGCTAACATATTCTTGTTTTCGATCCGATAGAAATTATTGCACCTTGATTGAAAATCAGTCCCAAAAGTTATAGATATGAATATCGATTACATACAAAATTAATTCTAGATCTAAATTGGGTTGTAATTTATTAGTATGATTTTGATTATTACCCTAAGTATGTTGAATCGAAATTTTCAGTTTAATTTGTGAGAGTAATTTCCGTGTTATTTTTATAAGTTTGTTTGTGTTTCCAAATTGCATTTTGAAAATGCGGCATTCGATGTAACAAGGAATATATGCAACAAAAAAGGAAGAGATGTGTAAGGTACGAATTTATTCTTCATAGTTTACACTGTCTATTCCAATAAAAAGAAAATAATCATTCCTTGTAATTTCAAACTAGGCAGATCATTCCTTTTATTTTAACCTAATTTATGGAAATCATTATGGGAAATCTTCCTAAGAAATGTAATTTCAACAAATTAAATATACGAAACAATATTCTTGTAAAAGATTTGTGATTAGTATATATTTGATAGAAGTAGATAATTGTATGTATTTAGAAATGCTAATACATATGACGATTTATGTGTAACGCTTGCTTTGGACATTGGTATACGTAGTAAAAATGTTGATTTGCGATAGGAATTAGGAAGGAGAATGAGGAAAGAATATAATTCCAATCAATAAGTAATAAATGTGAAATGAATTTAGGAGTTATTGATAAGGTTAATGGACCAATAAGACCGATAAATATGGAAGACTAAATATATAATCATGGAATAGTTATAGATGGTTACCAATTGGAAATTATTAAATATACATAAATATCTTAGGAAATGTCCTTAGAATGATAATCTTTAATCACAGACAAGTTAACATTTATGGAGAGATAGATAAAAAGGGGATTTATGGAAAGTTGAATATTTAAGGTAATTTATTTAGCCTTAAAGAAATAAAAGGAGGTCATTAAGCTAAGTCCAATATCAATTTTAGGATGATAAAGCTTAGTAATAGTAAAGCCTAGGATAATATGGCTTAAGTTAGTAAATCCTAAAATAGTTAATTGGACTTAGTATGTTGGGATGTGAGGTTAATAGAGTTACAATATAGAAGTCCTCACTTCACTTTAATATTACTAGCAGTTGTATACACTTCTTATTGATGTGAGACATCTTTAACCATAGGACTTAATAAGATAATTTATTGGGCCTAAAGATTGGTATGTAAGGTCAATAAAGTGATACAATGGAATTTTGCCCTTTGCTGGGCGGCAACCAAAAGTTGTGTAAGCTTACTATTGATGTGAGATATCACCAACCATAGGATCCATGGAAAACGGTTATAAATTTGTTTGTGGTTTCAAATTATGTGGAAAATGCAGCGTATTATTTAACAAGGAATATATGTAAATAAAAAGAAAGAGATGTGTAATGTACAGATTATTCTTCGTTATTTACATTGTTTATTCCAACAAAAATCATTCCTTGTAATGTCGAACGAGGCAAATCTTTTCTTTTATTCTTGATCTTTAGTTTTAAACTAATTTATGGAAACCTTAATGGAGAATCTTCCTAAGAAATGTAATTTTGAGCAAATTAAATATGGAAAAGAATATTTTAGTTAAAGATTTGTGATAGAATATATTTGGTAGGATTAGGTATTGTTACATATCTACACCCACAAATAAATATAACGATTTATGTGTTATACTCGCTTAGGATATTTGTACACTTAGTAATAACATTGATTTTATAATATGAATTAGGAAGGTGGAGGAGGAAAGGTTGTAATTCTAATGGGTAGTGAATGTGAAATGAATTTAGAACTTACAAATAATTGACATGGTAGGTGGATTAATGAGACTGATAAATAGGAAGACTGGATAAATAACTATGGAATAGTTATAAAAGGTTACTAATTGAAAATTAGTAAATACACATAAATGTCTTAGGAAATGTCCTTAAAATGATAAATCTTTTATTATGGACAAGTTGACGTTTATGGAGAAATAGCTCAAAAGGGGATTTATGGGAAGTTGAATATTTAAGGTAATTTATTTAGGTTTAGATAAATAAAAAGAGGTTAGCACACTAAGTCTAATATCCAATTTAGGATGATAAAGCTTAGTAATAATAAAGCATGTGGTAATATGACTTAAGCTAGCAAAGCATAGAATAGTCAATTAGACTTACTAGTTTGGGATGCGAGGTTGGTAGAGTTATGTAACAGAAGTCTGTCTTTCACTTTAAGGCTACCAGCAGCTGTGTACACTTCTGATTGATGTGAGACATCTTTGACAATAGGACCCATAAAATAATTTATTGGACTAATAAGATTAGGATGCGAGGTCAATAAAGTGACACGATGGAAGTTTTCCCTTCGTTCAAAGGTGGCGGCTGTGTATGCTTACTACTAATATGAGACATCACCAATCATAGGACCTATAGGTGAACCATAGGATCTGCTTAGGTGTTAAAGGTATTATGGCTTGTTTGAAGGCCGTCTCTTTCCTAATTAAAAAGTATTAATTGAACTGAATAATCGATTAGGATTGGTAATGGACATCTCGAGGAGGATCGGCTTCGGGTTTGAGGTATTCAATGACTGATCTAGGATCCATCTCTCTTCCATAAAGAAATATTAAATGCCCCAATGAGATTCTAGCCATGGCAGCTTGATAGTACTAGTAAGGAGTCTGCTTTGGGGTTAGTTATTAAATGACAAAGGCTTGCCTAGAATATAGGTATTAAATGGTCAGGGGTTGGCCTAGTCATTATTAATGAGGTAAGTGGCTTGGATACTGTCTCTCGCATGGCTAAGACTTTAATGACGGTAGATGATTTAGTAGTATGGCTATAGGACATAAATAGTCTTCAAATGTCTCTATAGCTAGGATCAATAGACCAATGACGACAATAGGAACCCACTTCATATTTGGAAGTATTAAGTAGTTGGTAGACTTATGTCAGTATTCTGTACCTTGGGAAAAGAAGGTAGATGATTTGTGCTAGGTAAGAATAATATGTGTGCAATATTAGGTTAATCCGATTAACCATAAAACAGTAGATATAAAAATTAAATGGAAACCAATTGGTATGAATTTATTTTATGGACACTAAAGATTCCAGTTACCAGAATGTTGTTCTGACCCCCTTCTCATTACAACCATCAGGATAGATTTAGAGGAACATGTCACTAGAGCTGAATGTTATCAGTTGGTGGAGAAGCCTTCTTTTCTCTCATGCTTTTTGCTGATGGAAATCTGATATCCATGGAATACAATTAATTCCAAGATAGTAGCTACAGTTAGTATTTATATCGTACTAATATTTCCGCCATGAGTTTAGATTTTTATCAATCTTTGATAAAGCTCATACTTTTTTGCAGGTACTAAATCCTATGATCTATGCTTGGATGGACTTAGTTTTCAATTCTTGTTGAAATTTAGGATCTGTGGGTTGTTACATCCACGTGCTGAAAAAGTGTCGCAACCAAGATGATTTATTAAATATTTACCTTCAGTCCAAGAGTCCATCCATTAATCCACATCTCTTCCACTAGTTTTATCTCTATTACATCAACCTACTAGTCTTCCCCTTATTTTCATAATCTCCTTCCACGCTGATGATGTATTATCGCCCGTAACCATTTGTCGAAATTATCCTTCTATATATCTTTGTCTCATCCACCTTTTTCATAGTCTTGGCGAGTTGATTATTTTATATAGGATCAATTTCACCCTAAAGGAGGGGTGAAAAGGGTGATACTATTAATTATAAAAATTAATGTGAAAATTTATAAAAAATAATTGCAACACAGATTTAGCAGAGTAATAGCAGCACAGATAATAGTAGAATATTAAAAGTAGAAAATAAAACACACAGATTTATCCAGCTTCGGCAAAACCCTGCCTACGTGTTGCTCCCAAGGTTTCTACTATAAATTAAGTAGTCTGATGCTTACAAACATAAACTCGCGGCACCCGCTATCGAGTAACCTAACTCTACGCTCAAAACCCTACCACAACTCAGCCACTGAGTTGCGAATTCTCAAATTACACCACCGCAGTTCGTACCCTAGTCACGCGACAAGAAATTATAATGTTTAAAATTAAAAAACACCTTAAAAATAATAAAACAAATAAACCCTAATTTTAAAATATTACAGCCCAAATAAATTATAGCCGGCCCAAACAAGATTTAAGTGCTAAATTATCCTCTTTTCCTTTTATTCTATCGGCCTGCTCTGTTGTGAAAAATAGTTGCTTGCTTTAGCTCGTCCGTTCCTCTTTTCCTTTGCTAAAAAAATTAAGGATTCTGGGTAATTTGAAGTTACAGCTAAAATTGATAGTTGATGCTTTGATTTCTTTCTTCGATTGATTCATGCGTGGCTGCTTCAATTAGGTTGAGTTCGATTGTCAAAAATGGTATGCGATTTTTTTCCCTTTTTCCATATTGATTCTGTTCGACCTTTGATTCGAGTTACTGAATTGATTCTATGCACTATGATATTTCTTGAACTCGAATGCTTTTTTAGGGCCAATGATGATTGGGTTTTATAGGAATTGAATTCCTATATTTTTGTTCCTTATGAATTCATTTGAATTCGTCAACACTTTTGCTCGGCCGTTCGATGTTGCTTGGATGTTGATGATGATTTCTGACTTTGTTTCTTTGTATATATTTTGATTTCTTGTTTCTCACGGCTTGATTTCTTTCGTGGCCACCAGGGCTTCGATTTCTGACTTGTTCGACTTCGGCACTGAGTTGTTCAATATCGGCTTTGGAACTGCTGTTGACATTATTTGATTCTTTTTTACTTCGGCCACTTTTGAAATTCACTGCTTGATTATTTCTGTTGTCTTCATATATGTGCATATATACATTTGTATGTGTGTATGCATACATTGTTGAATTTGCACTGCAGTTTGATATTAACTCTAGTTGTACTTCATTGTTCACTGGTTTCTTGTATCCACACATCTCTGATATACTATCTCGAATTTATCTTCGAGTTATACTGCAATTTTCTCACTTGTTGCTGTGATGTTTTGAACTATTACATATATGTGTGTGTACCTGGTTCTGCCTTTGTACATTTGTTTGCACTGCTTCATCATGTCACTGTTTATATTTGCATTGCCTATGTATATTTGCACATTTTCTGTTTTGTCATTGCTACTTTGAGTTGCATATTTATGTATACAAGTGTATATGTATTTTGTTCTTGTTAGGCCTGGTCTGCTATACATGTGTTGGTCTTGTCTGAATGCTTAACTACTTGTTGTTCACATGGATATGTACTTGTTTAGACTTCATGTAAGTTTGGTTGTTAGGTCTAGACTTCATGTTTTTATGTTGCAGCATTGAGTCTGGTTTGGTTCATTGTTCTATTTACTTGTATCCGAACCTTTTGCACTTCCTTTTGTACTTGAATGCATGTTGAACTTGACTGTTCAATCTGCACTGTTGTACTCTTGATCATGCTATATTGTTCCATGAGTGTTGAGGCTTTACTTGAGTTGTATTGGTTTGTAACCTCACTTGCATACTGCTTCATTTGGCAGACCCTTGTGTACCTGTATTTATATTCACCACTTTGCATTGTGGTTTCTCCGACCAGTCTGGGTTGAACATTTTGATTTTCTGGCCAGCTCATTGAATATGTTACGTTGATGTTGCGTTGGTCTCTTTCACTGATGTAGTTTTGTTTCTTTGACTTGTATGTGGTCAGTGGTAGTCTGTTGGCATTTGAATTTGGTCTGCACTTGTGTTGAATCCAGCTAACAGCTCGGGTTTGACCTTGTGCTAATATCATGACATTATTTGTATTGCACTTGAGTTGAACCCAGCTTTGGATTTGGGTTTGACCTTGTGCTCACCTGTCCATGTAATTTTATCAAGTTTATATCGGTGTGCACGGCCTTATGGCATGTACAGTGATGCACTGTGCATGTCACAAGCTGTTCGTGTATGGTGAATTCAAAATTAAATGATGACGAACAACCTAAATAATTGAGGCAAATAATATTTTCAAAATACACATTTTATTTTATACTGCAAAAATATTTTCTTTTCAATTTTACTGCATCAGCGTATATTTTTACAGATAACTCAGATGTTGGATTCAATTTGGAATGGAGTTGAAGATAAATATGAGGGAGTGAGTGTTATGTAGTGAGGTGCTATTGTAAATGGTAATTGTATAGTGACGTAATCGAAATTGTGATGTAATCAAATTTGTATTGAAATTAAAATTGTTATATATATAGTGAGAGCTCAAATTTGTACTATTCAAAATTATAATAAATATTTGTTTGAATAAAATATCTGTTTGAATTTAAATTCTGAGTTATTTATTTTATTCAGCAAATATTTATTTAAATATGTGAAAAATAATATAGTACATTAACGAATACATTTAAATGAATATATATATATATATATATGTGTGGGTGTGTGGGTGTGTGTGTGTGTTTATTATCATCAAACAAAAATCATATACTTGCACACTACTAGAAAATACTTCAATTTCCTACGCAAAATTTCCTACGCTTTTCCTACGCCAAAAGGCGGGGCGTAGGAAAGGCGTAGGAAATAGGTAGAAAGAGGTAAAGGCATAGGAAAGATGTAAGGAAATTTCCTACGCCTTTCCGACGCCAACATAATATGTAGAAAAATAATCGAGGCGTAAGAAATGTGTAGGAAATTTCCTACGCCTTTCCTGCGCCAACTTCAATATGTAGAAAAATAATCGAGGCGTAGGAAAGACGTAGGAAATTTCCTACACTAAAATTATAACGTAGAAAAGACGTAGAGGACTTGTAACGCTTATATTATACTTAAATGTACCATGATATATGTTTCTGCTCTGCGTTTATCATGCATTTGAGTTGTTGTATTTTGTTCTGATAGATCCTATAGCCATCTATAGTCTCGTCATAAATATCTATTGAATACGTTGACTAGTGCTCTATATGTTTTTTCCTTTTCTATTTTAATTTTAATCTCCTACGTCATTTTCACGTTTATGTTAATTTTCTACAAATCCAGTCTGACGTAGAAAAGGCGTAGAAAATCCCCTATGTAAAATTATAATCTTAATCTTCTACAAATCCAAATCGGCGTAGCAAAGGCGTAGAAAATTTCTCAAATCATCCCTACACCTTAGTAATATAGCTTTTTTAAACTTTAACCCTATACGTATCCTACTAACCCCCAATTATTCAACAGAAAAAAAACCCTAATCTCCATTCGCCAATCTCTTCTTCATGCACGCAACAGGGGACAAAAAAAACATTTCAGAAAATGGCGGCAAGGCTAATCCCCAAAACACAAAATTAAATCAAAAAGCCTAATCTCCAAAAAGCATAATTCCACACAGCTCTGTGCAAATTGCGCGATCTGACAAGCTCGAGACAAGGCGGTGCTGGAGGCAGCTCGATGAGGCGATGTTGAAGGCAGCTCGACGCGTGACCTGGGGAAAGTTGAATTTTTTACAGTGAATTGTTAGGCATTGAGAGAAAAAGAGGTGAATCAGCTGTCCATTCATAAAGAGTTTTATGTAATTTTATAGAAAAAATTGTATTAAATTCTTAAATATAATGAAAACTTATTCTTCTTCACATTCAATTGTTTCTTTGTCAATTCCAGACATATATCCGATCAATTTAGAAATTTATGATTTCTCTGCTTTATTGTTTCTTCAATAATTACGATAAACTTATACTTATACCATCTTTTGCCGCATAGAAAAGATTATTCATAAATATGAAAGGGAAAACAACATAACTAAAATATATTTGGTAATTGTAGGCTAATGAGAAATGAAGGACTAAGCCAATCTATTCTAGTGAGCGAAGAAAGTGGAGGAGGTAAAACTGAAAGCACAAAAATGCTTATGCAGTATCTTGCTTTCATGGGAGGCACAATTGCTGCTGAAATTTTATGCCTGCTGCTTTCATGGGAGGGAAAAAAATTTAAATTTGTAATTTTTGTAATTAGATTAAGAAATTCAATCCAGTTTGAATAAACGATTTAAGTTGTGTACTTCGATTTGGTAGAAATATTATTTAAATCAATTATTGAAATTTATAAATTAATAACTAGTTTAGTTTGTGAAAATTTAATATGGCTTAGTTCATTTAATAAGTTAGGTTAATTTAATAAGTTAGTCCATCCCTTAAGAAAATCTTATTACTTTGTCTTCATACGTTTATTTCCCCGTGTATTCTTTGAAAATAAGTTTCTACTCCATCTCTTCTTCATTTCTAAATTAAGAGAAAATCCCTAATTCCCAATTATCAAAACCTCAAAATTGCAAAATTTGTTCAAGCCTAATGCTTAGGTGAGCTCAACATAACTTTCCATGGAAGCTAGGAGGTGGCGACGCGAAGGGCAACGATTTAGGTGAGATAAACCTCACAAGATCTATCTCTAAAATTCTTACAGCATGCGTTTGATTTTATTTTTTATGTTGAATGATTGCGAATAAAAAGATGATTTTCAATCTCTGTGGTTACAAACTACGACCCAGTCGTTGTTAAAACTGTTCACTGTAAATTAACTAATCGCCGTATTTTCGTTCGTCCCTGCACTTTGAAGATTGGTTACGCAAATTACTTGTTGCCTTGGTTTCATTCATTGCCTGCTGCTTTAAAAGCTTGCTCACGCAGTTGCCTCTAGCCTTAAATTGGTTACATCACTCAGTCGCTACCTTGATTTGGACACGCATTCATCATTGTTCTATGCCTTGAATTTGTTTGTACGTCCCTGCCTCATTGTATTTTGTTGCTTTGAGTTGTACGCCCTCATTTCCCTGTTGCCTTGAGATGTTCATACATGCTTTGCCATGCACCTATGTGCAATTGAACATATTGGTTTGGACTTTTATGCATTTCTCCTCTTTTTGAATAGTTTTCCCTTTTGAGCCTTGATTTTTGTACGCATGCCATGGGGCATATTTCTCACTCACCACATATAACCATTTACATTTATATTATTTTCACCTGCATTTTTCTTATGGTTGTAGAGAAATTCATCAAATGCTTGCCATCTTATTAAGTGGGAGACGAAAACAGCCTATGTAAGTTAAATATTTATATTTTTCTATGATAAAAAACCATGCAAAACATACGATATAACCAACCACACTCGTTATGCAAATCCCAGGATTCAAATGTCGCCTCGTCTCCTTTAAGGGAATCCTATGAAGTCGAAGATAAACCTCAAAGATCACTCAATGAGAAGCAACAAGTTAGTTCAAAATTTTCATCAGCAGTTTTTGCCAATATGCTTGTATGTAATATCTTACTTTATCCATATCATTTTTATACTAACCCTGTTGTAATGTTCATCACTAGGAAAATCAAGATCTGTTGATTAGGTGCATAGCTCGGCACCTTAGCTTAGCAGGAAACAGATCGGTTGCTGCATGTACAACATGCAAATGCCTTCTTCCATGGAGGTCAATCTTTTTGCCCTTTCATATGCATGAAACCCAATAGTGCAGTAGGAATAGCTTCATAGCACAAACGTTCATCATTAGCCAATCTTCTTGGCAGAATTAATGTCTCAAGTATATGACAGTGCTTTCTTGTTTTGGTTAATTAGCTATTTTTTCGTAATGACATTTGCTCACTTGTTTAATCTACATCTTTTAGAGCTTCAGGGGAACTCCTTAAGGTGTGAACCTTAACTTTGTGAACGGAAACTTGGCTGGTGGCATGGATTCATTATGCCAAGTCGAAGCCAGGTATCTTGCACTTCTTTCCAATCAACGACTCACTGCATATGTAGAAAAGATATATGGAATGATCCACTATAATTTGAAGAAAGTAATTTCCCCTTGATTAAGTTTTGTATTCAGGTATTCTAGATATGATACATGATCCTTGAACGATGAATTTTTTTTATTTCACTAATTTTAATTTCTTGATCTTCTTAGGCCCCGAGAACGTCAAGAGCAAGTTTGGTGAAACGATTCTATCAAACTTTAGTAAATGCTGCGGCACATGCTGCACTCATTGCTCATTGCTCATTGGCAGGGGCTTATGAAAAGCCTTGGAAATTTTTTAAGCACATTGAAAGCTAACCATGTTAGTGGATGTTCATTTTACTTAAATTTTTATGTTAAAGCAGGATCAAGTTTGAACTTGAACATTGTGCCACGAGGCAACAGACGAGGTAATCTTCTACTGCTCATTGTTATTGTACTATGCATTAAAAGTGGTCATGCGCTCTTGCTTTTTCATTAAGTTAAATATGTCTGTGTCTTTTATTTTGCATGTTTCAATCTACTACCTTCCACTGACTTGATCTTGATAGTAATATATTATTTTTTCTAGCCGCTTCGGCAGATTTGTCGAGACCAATTTAATAGTAGGAGGAAATTTCTGGTGCTGCAATTAGAACATATCTACTTGAAAAATCTCGAGTTTGTCAAGTTTCCGACCCTGAGAGAAATGGGTTGATAGTTGTAGTGCAACTTGGCTATTGTGATTGCAGACACTGACACTAACATTTTGGTTTGAAAATGGGTTTTGCACGAAAGCTATCTGTCTATTTGTTTTCTTCATCATGTTGTAATTTTACAAGTCATCAAATTTAATAGAAACCAAAATAATATGCAGTTCTTTTGGTAAGACTTGTATTTAGTCTTTAACTGACGAGTGACATGTAGCATGTAGAGTAAGAAAATTTCAAAAGATATTTACATAATTTTAACATTAATTAATGTCAATAATTGTCATGAATAGCAACTGGTCTTTATTCGCTTTCAGGTATGCAGTTTGAGTTGAAGAATTCATTTTAATTTTTAGTTCACTTGCTATATAGTTTTGTTTATTTGTTTAACAAAAGACAATATCATGGGTGAATAAGTTACACAGTTGCCATATCAGCTTTCTGGGCATTTAATTCAAGAAAATGATCAACTAGATGAACATTAATGAAATATAATTGTGTGGTACTGCTATCATCTATAAAAAAATCTTAGACTTAATTACTTATTAAGCAACCATGCAAGTTGTAGATTATTCCTATTCAGGTTTTAGTGCCTTTCTTCCTTTTTAACTATGCATCAAGATTTTGGGAATTGTGAGTTAGTAGCTCCTCTACAAAATCAACCATATCAAAAAAAAACAGTCATGATGGAACTAAAACACATTTAGTTATGGTAATCTATTATCGACCAGTGAGGTAAATAATATAGCAACATTATGTCAAACACTTTTGTTAGTTGACATGAAGCGTGTATGGACATTTTGTTTGGTCAAATATAAAGGCTGTATATTTTTTAAGAAACTATGTGTTATTTTTTGTTAGGAGATAAATCTTCTATTGGAAAATTTACTTGACGTCGTTAAGGAATTCAATCTCATGACTACAATCATGGAATTTGGTCCTATCATTGTTTCATTTACAACAATGTAAGATGTATGCCTTCTCTCTTTTTTATGTATATTAAATCACCTATTTCTGAAAGAGGCCATAATAATCAATTTACCTTCTTTAAAATCAAAATGAACTTTGTTCAACCTTAATGGTTCAAATATCTAAAGAGCGCATATGAGCAAAGTGTACTCCCAAATCTGAACCAAATTCTTATCGGTTCTTTAATGATATAAAAGTTTACATTATATAATTACTTCTCTGCCTTCTCTAGAAGTAAATTTGTCATTTACTTTTGGAAAATAATGATTCCCTGTTCAAACCTGACTTGTATGTTACAGGATACAGAAGAGACTAAAGACTTATATTCAAATGTAACTAGCATTCCTGTATGTCTTCATGTGTACCGGCAAAGCTTTGCCTTCTGCCTATTTTAGGTGGAAGTGTTTGATATGCACTGTTGTTCTGAAGTGGCTATGGGAGCGATGCGTGGAAATGTAGGGTTATGTTGTTTTTCAGTGTTCGTGTTGAGAAGTGGTTGTTGGATGTTGTTCAGTGTAGTTGAAAGGGGAGTGATATGGTAAAGCAGTGGACAAAAAAGTGATAGGCAGAGGGTGATGACAGTTGAAGGTGGAATATGTAGTTGAGATATGGTTGAGAGGAAAATGTTATATGTTGGAGGTAGACTGCGATGTAATTTCAGGTGGAAGTGGTGCTATTTGTTTATGATGAACATGGATATATGTGCAGTGGATAGGAGTGATACTGGTGGATGGCCAGGCAGCAGATGAAGTTGTTGTTTTATAATTTTTCAGACCTAAGGGTGATATGAATGAGATATTTGTTTGACTTTGTAATATGAATGAGATATTTGTTTTTTGAATTAAAGATGAATGATTTGATGTTCCTCTTTTTGTTGGAATGTGTATATGTGTAACAAGTTGGTTTTAGTTTCTATTTAATATGGTGAAATGAAACACAGTAGTAATATATCAAAATTGTTTTAGAAAAGACATAGGTAAAGGGAATATTGATGCACCCGTAAATGAATGAATGGCGTAGATTAAACGTAGGAAATGTAATATGTGAGATTGGCGTAGGAAAAGCGTAGGAAAACAAGGCGTAGGGAAGACGTAGGTAAACATATGACGTAGGAAAGACGTGGGTAACGAAAGAAGTAAAAATGTCATAGCAAAATCGTAGGAATAACGAGGCGTAGGAAAGACGTAGAAAAATCATGGCGTAGGAAAGACGTAGGGAATAACCCAACGGATGGCGTAGGTAAAGCGTAGGTATTTTATTAGCTACGCAAGTTTTACCCACACCAAAATTGACGTAAGGGTTACGTAGTTAATGCATTTACCTACGCCTCGCCTACGCCTCGCCTAAGCCTTTTTGGCGTAGGTAAACCGCAGTTTCCTTGTAGTGGCATATTCAACATTTTATAGCCTTATTTCGTAGTGAAAAAATCGCTCATGTCTCTTAACTTTATGAGACCTACATCCCATTCCACTTTGGTCCGTATAAATCTTCATACTTTATTTTATGTAGTCCTCCTTTCCATACAAAATCCGCACATACCTTTTCCATTTTATTAGTTGACGAATTTGGAAGTTGGAAAGTCTGCAACCAAAATTGAACTTTTTTCTGAACTACCGTGTGGATAAGTTCAATTCTTTTGGCAAATGACAATAGCCCAAAGCTCATCCTTATAGCTTTTCCCTAATTTTGGAAATAAGTTTGGCGCACTCTCTATTTGTGATTTTGTTTGAGGAGAGAGAAACTCATAGGTACTTAACAGGGAGATCACATTCCTGTACATTTAAAATGTCCAACACTTAAACTTCGATTTCTATAGAATTTGCTAAAATTGCACTTGATCTTCAGTTCATTTACTTTTATGCCTACATTACGTTCCATTTTATGGAATATATTTTTGATTGCGTTTGCTGATTCATTAATTTACTTTATGCATATAATCAAGTCATCAGCATATAAGAAGTGGATCACACTCGGGTGAAAACTCTGAATAATTTGAAGGAGCTTATTGCGTTATCCAGCTCCATTTGGGGAGTGAAATACTTCTAGCCACCATAAATAGCTAAGGAGATAAGGCATCTCCCTACCTAATTCTTCTATTATTCTTAATAAAACCTCTGGAAATGCCATTTACCAAGATAAAGAAGGTATATGTAGCAATGCACTCAGTAATTGAATCAAGGTTTTTCTTGGGAATTCCATACTTCTAAGCATTTGTATAGTAACTTACCAATTATTTTGGTCATATGCTTTGTGGAGATCAACCTTTAGACACACAATTTATATACACCTTTCTTATTAAATTTTTTAGTCAATTCATGTGCCAAGAGTGAATCTTGCGATATTCTTCTTCCTATAATAAATGCCACTTGACATCCTACAATAATATCTATTAAGATCTCTTCATTCTACTACATATGATTTTGCTTAAAATTTCGTATATGACATTACAACATGCAATAGGTTTGTAATCCTCAATTTTGCTTGGTTTATCAATTTTTGGAATCAGATATATAAATGTGTGATTAGTTTCCTAAAGAATTTTACCTATACTGAATGCCACCTCCATAGTTGACACCAAATTCTTTTTGTAGGTTAGGCCAATGAAATATGTGGAACATATATCCCATCCTAAAGAATGCATATTCCATCCTATCTGGCCGTGGGCTGTAGTCAGTATGAATGGAGCACAATGAATCACATACTTCGTTTTCCAACACCCTCTTAGATTGTAGCGTTCTTCCTTTGGAATTAACCAACCTTCTGAACTTCATACTTGATAAGTCCAGATTGAAAACCATATTATATAACTCCGTAAAGTAGTTAATGGCATTTTCTTCTATTTTAGTGAAGTATGCTACTGCCTATACAGTTATATCAATACAATTGTGAAAATTATTTATGTTTTTCCTTGTCGACATTTTTGTGTAATTTTTTTTACACTCATCCCTTTTTATGATGAACTTTTCTTTGGCTTTTTGTTTAATTTCATTGCTTTCTTCTACAATGCATCTTTAAGTTTGTTTTGGGATTGACAATAAGCTTGTCAAATTACTTTTTCTTGTCTCTTACTATTAATTTGGTTAAGAATCTCCTCATATTCATTTTGCAAATTTTTTATCTCATCGTGTTCTTTACGTTAATTTTTTCCACTCTTTCGAGCTGTTTTTCATTGTTTTGTTCATGTGCATTGCTAGTTATCCTCCACCTATACATATTCCTCAAAATTCACTACATAGTAATAATTTTGATATAAATGCCAATCATTTGCAGGTTTAAAAGATTTCAACTTGTCTCATTTCTTCCTCTCTTTTAGCTCAATAAGTAGTGGACTATTGTTACCGGTAGAGTTTGTAAGAATGTTCACTTTCAAGTTAGTAAAAATGTCAATACATTTTTGAATTTACTAACATCCTATCAAGTTTACAAAAAAAAAAAAAAGTTTTACACTCGCCGCTCCTCCATGTAAATTCTAGACCAACATGGACATGCTCGATAAGCCAAGCTACCACCACATAGTTGTTGAACTCAACAAGCCACGAGACTACCCGTGTCCATGTAAGACCCTCTTCCTTCCCTTCTACCCTCAGAACTACATTGAAATCCGCCATTATGAACAATGGTCAATTTATATTAAAGGCCAATTACTTAAGCTTATTCCACAGGTAGTTTCTTGCTTTACTTTACTATTTATTCCCGCAAATTTTATATTTATATTGTTATTGTTGTTATTACTATGCTTCAATTTTGTACCTATATATTTGGCCATCATCAATCAATTGCATAGTAGCTATTGATCGACGCTATGTGACCAACAAGTAGTATCAAAGATGCAATTCTATCAACCGTTACAACATCGTAGAATAATGGTCAAAAAAAGATTTGGTCGAAATACAACAAGAAAAATCCCTGATACAAACAAAGCCACAAATGAGGATGGTAAAAAGGCATTTTTTGATTTACAAATTTTAATAAATGATAATAATGAATTAGTTAGTATAACCGATACGATCTCAAAGCTTAAATTTGTTATTTTAGAAAAGATGAAATATATCGAACTTGAAAATAAAAAATTGAAAAAGGAGAAATTAAATTTAGAAAATAAACTTGGTGTTTTGGAAAATAATTTTATAACTCTTAATGATTTTCTAGATGAACAAAATAATATATTGGAAAAGGATAAAGAAAAATTTCAAAAGAAATTTTTGATTTGAAAAGACAAAATGATTTATTACAATCCTCTTTAGGTAATTCAAAATCTTGAATTTTTCTTCTCAAAGATGAGAGTTGTACATTAAAAGACAAAAATTATGAATTAAATAAAAAGATTGATAGTTTGAAAAATAGTAATATTTCTTTTGAAAATAATGTTTGTGACTTTAAAGCTAAATTTGATAAACTTAAAAATAAAGTCACAATTTTAATAAAAGTCAAAATAATTTAAACATGATTTTATCTTGTTCTGGACCTTTACATGATAAGAGTGGTTTAGGATATGGTAAAAAAATTGTAGAGATAGTATCAGATATGCTTTCATGTATAGTAAAAATGTTAATGCTAGTACTAGATCTTGACTAAAATCTAAATCCAATTTTTATAGGAATTCAAGTACTTCTATAATATTTATAATATCTTTAGAAGTACGAAATCCTTAATAGAAAATACAAAAAAAAAGTTATCTAACTATTTGGGCTCCCATTAATTGAAAAAACAGAGAAAAATGCAATGATGACTATTTTAACACAGTAGTTAATAATGAAAACTTTATTTTCAAAGGTTCAACCAAAACCTATTGGTTATGGTTGCATTCAATCTAATCCATTGGACCTTAATGTAGGAAGTGAGTGTCAAAATATAGAATTTATTTTTTGCAGGTACCCAAGAAAGACAAAAGGATAGATGAATTTCGAATAGCAAATGTTCTGTACATATGATGGAGAACCAGTGATTATGTGTATTGGAACTGCAACAAAATTTGGTATATCTAACTCAAATTTTATAGTTTAGGGTTGGTAAGAGTTGCTTAGAGAAGTGCTATAAATATTTAAAATATTTTCTCTTATGTAAAATGAATGCAAAAAATTATTCTGAGGAAAATAAAAATACGTTTTGAAAGAATTTAAAAAAAAAATACATTTTTAAATTCCTATAAATCAGTTTTTTTATATATACGAAATATGAGCCAATATGCCCATTATTTTATAATATTTTTAGAACTTGGCTTATAATAATGGATTTTTTTTGAGAAAATCTTAAAAAGTAGAATTTATGTTTAAGAAAAATCCTACATGTGGATGTACTAAAATATATGGTAACACACATTTAAAATTATTCTTTCCTTATACCAAACATTTAAAAATTTCAAAGAAAATTATTTTTTTGACTAAATTGATGTACAATCCAAAACAGATGGTTTTCAACTTTTTGTTAATAACAAAGGGAGAGAAATTTGAAAATATATAGGAGGTACATAAATTTAGGGTGAGCAAATGTAACGGAAAAGCTGTATAATATTGTTATTTTTAAACAATCATATAATTGTCATCTTCAAAACAAGGGAGAATGTTGAAAAAATGATTTTAGTGTTATGATGATAATAATTATGTGTCAGTGCTATGAAAATGTTTATTGAGTTGTTTTAGGTTAGATACGATGGATGATATAATCTAAATAAGTTGCATTGGACATTAGTAAGAAAATGAGGAGAAAATAAAAGGGTTAGGGTGGAATTTGAATGCAAGATTTGATACAATACATTCATTTTGAAGGCTGATTAGCAGCTTTATATTTGGCTCTAAAATGGAAGAAAAAAAAGGCTGAAAACATAGGGAGATGCAAGACTCAAACCCACGTGATAATGCAAGATAAGCACCTCTCTGTCAACTGCAGTACATTTACTTTTGCTCACAAGATCATTTACAGTCTTTGTTATCGGGAACAATGATCAGAAAAATAAACTAGAGGGAGTAGAAATCAAACCTAGGTAGACTAAGAAGAAGCGCATATCACTACCATCACGCCACTATTGCTTCTTTATTGAAGGTGGGAATCAAACTATATATTGCAAAAGTAATGGTAATAAAGAATTAAATATTAGTGCATAAGTGGGACTCAAACCCATGTTGTTGGAAAGAAACGCATGCTTCATTCCACTACACTACAGCCGTTTTCAAATAGGCATCTGTTAACGTTTATATATGAACATCATGAAATAAATAGTTATAATGCCTTTTCAAGCCTCCTTCTTCAAGTGCTGCAAAGTTCCAATGGTCGCATCTCTTCCAAACTGAATAGCTCAAGGGTTGTTTCTATTCAATGGCTTCTCATCACTTCTGTATAAGTTTTCCACCATCACAAAAGTAAAAACACTATCCTACGCTGTCAAATAATTCTCTTATTGCTTTTAAATGCACTAAAAGAAAACTAAGACCATTGTTCTTTCACTCCACAATATTTTAGCCTGGTCCTAATCCACTTCCCAACCTCTACATAAACATTCTGCATATTTTTAAAGGTTATAAAAGGTGTACTCTAGTTCGACTACTCAATGTATTGAAAACACAAAATATAGTCAAATTATTTCTTTATAAAAGAAAAGATTGAAGTCCCGTTCGATTTCTTGGGAAAATGTACTAAAATCCACTTCTGCTGCTCAGATGTCTTTTTCTTCCAGTGAAGTAAGGGTGTTTGTTAGTTAATTTTAGAAGGAGTCCGCGACAGGAAGCACTACTAGAAAATGCTCTAAAATCGACAGGGTAGGGCGACGGCTCCCGACGGCTTATTTCCAACGGTTTCCGATGGGCCCTCGGCGGCCCTCGGCGGCCCTCGGAAAATCGCGATTTACAGCCCTAGGCC
Source organism: Allium cepa (assembly GCA_030765085.1). Classification (NCBI taxonomy): domain Eukaryota; kingdom Viridiplantae; phylum Streptophyta; class Magnoliopsida; order Asparagales; family Amaryllidaceae; genus Allium; species Allium cepa. The sequence continues at coordinate 64,077,179 of CM060931.1, forward strand.
GAGCCTTCTTCTTCCTCATTCTGCATACAAAAATTTTAGGTTAACAATCCTCAAATCTCTTCCCCAACTTTCCAATCATCAATTTCGAGCTTTCAGATCCTCTCCGGCTGCTCAATCACCGTCTATTGCTCTCTAGCACAGGTGTAATCTCTTATTTTCACCAAAAATTCAGTTTTTACCCTAATTCTAGATTTGCATAAGTTGATTAATTAGGCTAACTATTGATTGAATTTGTTTCCAATAGTGTTATAACAATTTCTAGCATTCCATGGTATTCCTATTTCATCTTTTATCGTGAAATCGCGAAAAACATGTATAATTTGTGGTTGTTCGTGTATATGTAAATCGTTGTGTATGCCTTGATTCTACGATTGTATATGTATGTAGCGCTACTATCATTATATTGTGTTAGTTGGAATAAGATAAAATGTACGAGCGAGGAATATTATATTGTGCACGTATTGACTTATGCAACAAAAAAAAAGGTCGAACGAGCCTTAAGTTAATGTAATACGTCGAATAAATGTGTTAAATTAAAATATATTTTTGTAAATGTGAGCAGTTAGTACAACTGTATTTTTGCGTAAAATGTGCACATACAATTGACAAATGTCCCTTAGAGAGTTTTTGACCCTGTCTGACGAGTGTTGCACATGATCGTTGTATAAATAGTCATTTTTTCGAAAAACGACCATTTATATTTATCTGGTACAATGTTTGTTGGATTTATCCCTGTATTGGACAAGTTATGAATATAGTAGGCATTTACATTTTGTATACTACTTCGTCTCAAACGGTTCATAAAATTTCGGCCTAACTTTTCTTTTTTGTTTCCTGCGTACACGCATTTGTGTACAATGCAGAGAACAAAAGAGAAATGTTGCCGAAATTTTGTTGAATCGTTTGAGACAAAGTAATATACGAAATGTAAATGCTTACAATGTTTTTATTAGGAAGTATAATGCCTGAACATGGAAAAAAAATTATACAATTTTTTATATCGATACGTTAAAAATAAAATGTGCCCTATTTGAAAATAATCTTTTTTCGAATTTGTATTCTTGAAAATAAATATTAAATTTTGAACTTCTCATTTTGTCAAATAGGAAAAATGATTGATTATTTTGTTGACCGGAGGAAATGGATGTACCAAAGAAAAGGACTGAGGGGATCAATAAAAGAAGAGTTTTATAATGGTATAATCATGCTTGTTGAGTTTGCTTTAAGTAATAACGAAAACGATCTAGAAATTCGTTGTTTGTGTAGTAGGTGTAGACATATGAAGTATTTGTTATCAGATATTGTGAAAGTTCATTTGTGCCAAAACGGTTTCGTACCTGAGTATTATGTTTGAGATCGGCATGGAGAAGTTGTAGCAAATACTTCTGTAGAGTCTGAAAGTATCGTTAACGAAATAGTTATGACGACCCGTATAGAAAATATGGTTGAAGATGCAGCACGATCAATGTTTCCTATGGTTGAATTTGACGACGATGATGGAAATGTTGAAAAACCAAATATTGATGCAATTTTTTTTTTATGATTTACTAGACACTGCTAAGAAACGTATTTGAAATGGTTGTAAAAGCGGCACTCAGCTGTCAGTAAAAGCAGAATACATTGCGATGAAGCCAAAATACAACATCACTGAAGCTGGGTTTACAGCTATTGTACAAGCTGCAAAAAGACATATGCCGCCGGATAACCTAATGTGTGAAAATCACTATGAAGTTAAAAAACTTATGTCGGCTTTTGGTTTACCTTATCAGAAAATAGATACATGTTTAAAAAGCTGCATATTGTTTTGGAAAGAAGACGCAAACTTTAGAAATTGTAAAATTTGTAACCAGGAGAGATACAAATCAAGAAAAAAAAGAAGGAAGTTCCGTACAAGCGTATACATTACTTACTCATAACTCCAAGACTTCAAAGATTATATGCATCTTTTGTAACTGCATCTAATATGAGATGACATAGTGTGAGAACGGAGGAAGAGGGTACGTTAACACATCCGATCAATGGAGAAGCATGGAAGCATTTCGATAAAACGTATCCAAATTTTGCAGCGGAGAGTCGAAATGTTAGATTAGGATTATGTATGGACGGTTTTTCTCCATTTTCTCAATTTGGTTCTGAATATTCATCCTGGCCCATTATCGTCACACCGTATAGTTTACCTCCATGGATGTGTATGAAAACACAATATATGCTTCTTACTGTTGTCGTTCCTGGCTCCGACGATCCGACACAAGAAATCGATGTATATTTACAACCGTTGATTGAGGAGTTAAAAATATCGTGGAACGAAGGAGTAGAAACATACGATGTGTCCAAGAAGAAAATTTTTCGTATGTTTGCTTCTTTGCTGTGGAATATAAGTGATTTTCCTGCCTATGCAATGCTTTCAGGATGGAGTACTGCCGTCGTCTAGCATGTTCATATTGCATGGATGAAACACGAGCGTTTTCTTTACCTCATGTAAGAAAATTTCATGGTTTGACTATGATCGATATTTTCTCCATGCAAATCATCCCTTCAGAGGAGACAAGAAAAACTTTTTAGCTAATAGAGTAGAAACCAGACAACCACCGACGATATGGTCAAGCGAAGACATATATGAACTTGTTAGGGACTATCCAAAAATATATGAAACTGGAAAGCAAACAGAAATTGAAGGCAAATCGGTTGTTCATAACTGGTGCAAACAAACTATTTTTTGGGAGTTACCGTATTGGAAACATCTTCTGCTTTGTCATAACATAGATGTGATGCATAGTGAGGAAAATGTATTTGATAATGTTTTTAACGCAATTTTGAATATGAAAGGGAAGACGAAGTGTGATTTGAAATTCAAGACGTGATATAGAAGAATTATGCAAACGTCCTGAGCTTCATATGAAACCAAATGACAGTAAAAAAACCCAAAGTATGTTACGAATTAGATAATAATCAAGTTAACGCTGTGTTAAAATGGATGGAAGGGTTAAGATTTCCTGATGGGATCATCAAATCTTCGTGGATGTGTTGATTTTAAAAATGGTAGATTAAGTGGAATGAAAAGTCACGACTGTCACATAACGATGGAAAATTTATTTCCCGTTATGTTCAAAGAACTACTGCTGTTAAAAGTTTGGAAGGTAGTAACAGAGCTTATAATGTTTTACAAAGAGCTTTGTTCGACTACTTTAAAAGTGCAACGTTTACGTAAACTTGAAGTGGACATTCCTATATTGCTTTGCAAATTAGAGAAAATATTTCCGCCTGGTTTTTTTAATGTAATGCAACATTTACCTGTTCATCTTCCATCTGAAGCACAACTTGGTGGTCCTGTCCAATATGGATGGATGTATCTATTTGAGAGGTATGTAATATGTTATCACGTAACGTAATTGCATTTGAAAGATGAAGTTAATATAAATTAACTTTGTATAGATATTTGAATCATCTGAAGAAAAAAGTTAGGCAAAAAGCACGAGTTGAAGGTTCGATATGTAAATCTTACATCGAAGAAGAAGCTTCATTCTTTTTCTCTCACTATTTCAGTGACCATGTGAATATTTCATTTGAAAGTGTTCCTCGTAATGACGAAGGCGACAAACGAGAGTCCTCTCGGGCAATGTTATCTATTTTTAGACAACATGGTCGGCCTTCTGGAAAATATGTAGAAATATGGCTAGACGATAGAGATCCTAATGTAGCGCACACTTATATTCTTTTAAATTGTGCAACCTAAATTGTGCCGAGGTTGCACCATTTGTTAGGTAATCTGAAATAATAATTTGTGTTTTATTCTTTTCTATAATGCATGCGCGCGTTTAACCTAATGTAATAATTTATTTATATAAACAGTGTTTATGAACGTGAACATCCGAACGGAGATCTCAGTAAAGAATTTTCCTGTTGGTTTTAAAATTACGTTTATGAGCCGAGAAATTGTATTGTTGACGAAGGGTTGAAACATCTTGCGATGGGAACAAAAAGAGTGGTCAAGATATATCCAATATATTTCATCAATGGATATAAATTTAACACCAAATAATACGGTGCAGAAAAATTAACAAATAATACTAGTGTATTTGTTAAAGGTAGTGACGATCCAGAAAATCACTTAAATGATTTTTATGGCGTTCTAACACAAATTTTGCAACTGACATATTTCTCACGACCCGCGGAGGAAGTGTTTCTATTTAGATGCAATTGGTTTAGCAATGTTGCAGGTTCTGGAATTAATGTGCACAAGGATTATAATCTTATCGAAATAAAGCATACATTGCACTATCACAAGTACGATCCTTTTGTACTAGCCAAACAAGCATTGCAAGTTTATTACGCTCCTTATCTGTCTCTAAAAAGAGATAAAGCAGATTGGTCTGCAGTTTTTAAAACAAAGGTCAAATTCACATTTGATGGGAAGAATATTCCGAACGAACAAGCTTATCAGGCAGATCTTGAGCAAAATAAAGAAATAATAATTATAGACGATCATACAGATTTTGGTCCTTTAATCGATTAATCAAATGTTTTGGTAGAAGCGTTTGACAGTGCAGAGGAAAATATCGTAGAAAACGAGACCGAATCTGAATCAGAAGACGTTGATGACTGTTATAAATCTGAATCTGCTTTTTTTGCAATTGATGTAACTATGTTGAATTCTTGATGTATTATGAAATTGATGTGACTATGAAACCAAATTTGTTTACCGTTGTTTACATGTTTTATGTCATCTCCATTTGTCATTTATTTAACAATTTTTATCACAAATGCAATGAAATCTGCTTATTGTCGGAAGAGTACACCCATTATGAATCAGGTATAACACACTTCCATTTCTACTTCCATTTCAGTCATTAATTAAGCAATTTATACCGTTGATGTCATTTTCATATGAAATATATTTCATTATCATGTTATTATTCTCTTATATAATGATGTGTATATATGTCACGGGTTTATCATAATGTCGTATAGAGGTAGGAGCTCTTTCCGATCACCAAAAGGCGATGGCAGTGGCCCATCGCAAGAGTCACAGCATCCAGTAGTTTCGTTACTCCCTAGAGCAGAGGGGTAAGAATTAAATTTTATTCAGCATCTTATTTTTTTATGATATACGTACGTACTTATCTATATCGTATTTAAAAACAGGGGGCTCGACCTACTTCTCTCGAAGGTTGTACTGGATGTTTCTAGAGCTTCTTATCGCAGTAGGATGAGTGCTTGCTGGCCGAAGTGGGATAACATCCCTCCTTACATCATAGAGTGTATATTGCAGGATGTCACAGTATGTACATTTTTCTGTTTTCCATTTTTAATTCGTTTTTTTCGTTTTTCTACTGTTTATCGTTTAAAGTGTATTCTTTTTTCTACTTTTTATCGTGAAACACAGGCTGAGATAGACATCCAGACAGACGATATGCTGCTGGAATGAGGATATTGGATGAAGAAAATGCGCAAGAACTATAGGGACTCGATATCCGAGATTAAGAAATCTGGTAAGAAACCACGATGGATGTGGGAGAGCATATGGCAAGCTTGGTTGAGATATTGAGAGACGGACGAGACGTAGGTAAGTATACTAAATTTTATTGAATTATTAATTTGACGTGATCGAAAAATAATGTATCAAATTTTGAATGTACAGGCAGAGTCGGATAGAAACTTTGCAAACAGAAATAAGAATCCTGCCACTTATCGCGAACGGTCGAAGTCGTTTCAGCAGTATCGGCAGGAGTTGGTAAATTTACTGAATAATAATTGTAAATAGTTTATGCTATATAATTTTAAATGTATAATAATTGTATGTATAAATCAACTTCAGGAAGCTGAGGCACATGGTCCCGTAGGCTATATGGACATGTTCACCCGTACGCATGCTGTCGAGGATGTAAATCCGGACGGGACTGTTCGTATACATGGCAGGACGATAAATCCAGCAAAAGCCATGTAAGCATATTTCATTTTATGCAGTATCAGTAATTGTTCTGCTTGTTAAACTATAATAAAATATGATGTGATGTTATTAATTTGTTAATGCAGGAGAAGTTTATGGAGCAGCGGCAGAAACTCCTTGCTGATACGGGTCGAGATCAGCTGACGACCGATGAGGAGGACGCTATTTTTGAGTCCGTTATGGATCCAGCAGAGCATGGCAGACGATACGAATATGGCAATTAAGTGGTAAATAATTTATTTTACTGCTAATTTGATATTTAAGTCATAATTCTATGTTGGAATGCATAATTTTATCTTAAAATACTTCAAATATGATATTTTGACCTTTTCAAAACAATAAACTTGAATTTTTTTTTCATTTTTCCATTATTGCAGGCCAGCAGTCAGAGAAGGGGACGGCGGAATAGAACTTTGAGCGATCTAGCAGATATAGAAGAATTGCATACTAGAGTGTCCCAGCTGTAGGAGTAGAACCGCCAACAGGCCATGCAGACCACACAGTTGCTAGAGTGCATGCAGCAGTTTGGTGGCCGCTTCCCTTCCTCGGCTGGCTCTGAATCTGGAGGAGATTGATTCATTGCTTGCTTGCTTGTTCAGTTATGTTTTTTTAGTTTTGAATGATTTGGTAGACGGTGGAGGTAATTGTTGATTTTTATATAATTATGTTTGATACACTTGGTTTTGTGGTTGTATGATGATGTGGACGAGGATGTTGATGATTTTGTGTATTTATAACAAGGTAGAACATTTATTGTTAGGGTTATTGTAAATGTTAGAATAGTTATTTATATTATGTATTTTATTTTGATTTAATTTTATTTATTTGTGTGTTTATTGAATTTTGTGTAGTTTGGTTGGAATATTGTATGTTGGATTGTGCAGTATTGATGTAATAGTGTTTGGAAGAGAAATGTGGATGGAATACTATATTTGCAACAGAAAAAAAACAGCAGATTTCCGACGGCTTTCGACGGATCCCGACAGCTTACATGTAGAAAATTTCAGACGGCTACCGACAGCCTGTAGGACATCTTTTCCGAGGCGTCGGGAGCCGTTGGAATACGTCGAAAACGGTTACAACACCCTGTGTCAGAAGCCGTCGGAAATACTGCTCCCCAACACCGTATATTTCGACCATTTTTTCCGACGGCTTCCGACGGCCGCCGACAGTTATCAGCCGTCGGAAATCCTTAATCTCCTTGTAGTGAAGTAAGATTATAGGTCCGAACCAGTATAAAAATTCTGGTATGATTGCTTCTTGCTTTACTTTACTATTTATTCTCGCTACTGTTATATTTATATTGTTGCTGCTTTTATTAATACGCTTCAATTTTGTATCTATATATTTGACCATTGTGGATTCTGACTTATGCTAAGTTACTGGCATATACATAAGTGCAGTACGTTCTTAGCCCCAGTATTGATTACAATTTGTCGATCATCATTATCATAAACATTGGCATTTCACACGTGCTCACACCACATTAATAAAATTCTTCCTTTTTAACTAAAATCATTATTCTATTTAAAGCCTCATCCATCCCCGTAGTTTCAGTAAAGAAAGATAAACTACCAATATTAAAATTACTTCCAATGATACCCACTGTAGAAGATAAATGACTCCTCCTAGAAATAAAGAGATCTAACATACGAGTATAGTTTTTCAGACCACTCACATTCCACTATATTATGGACATTTTGATGCCATAATGCTACTCCTCAACTTTCTAGAAGAGTCCATTTGCGAGCCTTTTGTTTCCTTGTCATTTTGTAGTACTTTTTTTTGCATCGTCTTCCTCTTTATCTAATTCATGTATGTTAATGTTTAGTTTTTAATTTCTCCAATTGTTATAGATAGCTTCTCTTCAAAACCTACAGTAGGCTTTTGGACGGCTTACACTCCTGTTTTTCCTTAGGGATCGCCTCTCCCTCCTAGATTAGTCCCCCTCCTGCTTTTCTGACAAAGCTTTAAAATTTGGCTTCTCACTTGACTCTTGCCCACTCTTAGATGTAATTATCTCCGTATTTTGTATATCAGTATAGTTTGTGTTTTAAGAGTTTCCAGAATTGACTCTACGTGTTCATTTAACGATGGTCACATGTTTTATTACCACTAGGGATTTCTATGTTGATACGAGTGTCAATATAATTTTCTACTTTTTCCTTATAAAGTTTTTTGATAGATGACACTATTTTTAGCATGTTGAATTTCAATATGACCAAAGCACTTACAATTAACACACATAGGAGGCACATACCCATACTCTACATCTTGCACCCTAAACATTGCCTTTATTATCCTTTGCTCTAACATGTTTCTTTAGTTCTGCCCCTGCCTTTAGGTCTACCAACACCCTTGCACATTTTAGTCTCCTAACATTTTTGTTATTATTATCCATATTAGTGGATTACCCAACAGACAAGCCAACTTGCTAATACCTCCTGCATTCCATAAGAGCAGATCAAGGTCTAAAGTATAACCCAAACCGGATAAGATTCAAGTATGTCCCTTTCCCACCTCAGATATGGTTTCCACCATTTTATGAAGATTAACTTACTTTCCATTAGCCACGGTCCACTCTCAAACAACCTTTTGCAATGTTCCTCTTTTTTGAGTTTTATCATATAAAAACTATTATCCCTAGTAAATACATACCATATACCAATAAACTTTCATCCTCTATTTGTATATGCATTTAAATGCATATAGTTGGTCTTTTCCTACCAAATACACGTAGATTGAATTTTTCCACGTATTACTTGCAACTGGATACACCTCATCATCCATATCTGCATATTCTCCCTCTTCATCATTCAATCCTTCAAATCTTTCAACCCCACCATCAATCATGGTATTTGCTGCCGGCGCGTTAACCCATATGCAGATTCTAGGGTTTGATTGAATTTCTTCTAGCGGAGTAAATGCTACCCTAGTTCATTATTTCTCTTGCCTTTTTTTCCTAAACTCATTCCAACTTGTCGGTACTCTTGATCATCTTCTTATATAGATTTCTCGAGAGCAGGTTTTTATGTAGGTTGTGTAGCATCTGCCGTTGTTTATACTAAATAAATATTAACCCTCCTCCTCCCTCTCCGCGCGCGCGCACACACACAGATATATATATATATACTAGTGCGAACCAGTGCTTCGCACAAGGGCTGACAAAAGAAGTTGTATAAAATTAATAACTTAAGATAGCTGGAATGCTTTTATTGCAACTGATTTATCAATAGTTAATCACAGTAAAAATTGAGTAGTAATGCAGAATTGTAGGTAAAAGATAATTTGAAAATATTATTATTATTACTTCAGTTTTTCATACACATACATCTCACATTACGTCTGTATTTATAATGCAGAAAATGGGTATTGGGCTAAATACAAGTCAGGCCCAAAAGACAAAAAAGAAAAGAGAGAAATGTGGATATGGGTTGCCAGATTGGAGCCCATCATAATACGAAGTATATTCCAGAACACAGCAAAGCATGGGCATTATTACGCCCCCTCAAATAAAACTAGGGTTCCAATTTCTTTTCATCTTTCATGGCGGCGGAGAAAACTCTGAGCTCATCCCTAAATCGATCAAAATTCTTAGTTGAAATAGCATTGGTCAATACATCAGCACGCTAATAAAAGGCAGGAATGTGTTGAATCTGGAGTTTCCCACTTCCTGTTCGTTCGCAAACAAAGTGGAGATCCACTTCAAAGTGCTTCGTTCTCGAGTACCGAATAGGGTTCATGGATAGAGAAATAGCGCTCAAGTTGTCAACCCAGATCGTTGGCTTTCGATTTAGCATGAACCCTAATTCCTGAAGTAAAGTTTCAGTCCAAATAATCTCTGCCGTGGTGCTGGCGATGGCCCTGTACTCGGCTTCAGTGCTCGATTTGGAGATGGTGGCTTGCTTTTTCGTGCACCACGAGATGTGATTACTGCCAAGGTAAATGCAATATCCGGTGATAGATCTTCTATCATCCAGATCATTTGCCCAGTCAGAATCACTCTAAGCTTGTAAGTATAAGTTTATGCTTGATACGATCTTTAATCCATGGTTGACTGTCCCTTTTGGGTATCGTAGAATACGCTTCACAGCACACCAGTGTTCAGTTGTAGGAGCTTGCATGTATTGACAAACTTTATTTACACTAAAACAGATATCCGGTCTAGTAATAGTAGCATATTGAAGTGCCCCAACAATACTCATGTACTGTTTGATGTTTTCAATAGGTTCACCCCTTTCTTTAGATAACTTGAGATTACTTGTCATGGGAGTAGGTAGTAGCTTAGCTTTATCCATGTTTGACCTGACAAGTATGTCTAATATGTATTATTTTTGCGATAAAATGATGCTTGAGTCTGCATTCCTTTGAATATGTATGACAAGAAAGTAATTTGCTTCACCCATGTCTTTTATTGCAAATTCTTTATTCAAGTCTTTCATGACTAGTTCGATCTTATGCTGATTGTCTCCTGTGATGTGTATATCATCAACATAAACTAAAATATAGATATCGTCTTCCCTTTTTTTCTTGTATAAAAAGAACTGTCTGACTTAGTGGCAATGAATCCCAGTTTAACTAAGATGCTCTTCAATTTATCATACCAAGCCCTTGAAGCTTGTTATAAACCATAAATTGCTTTATGTAATTTGCATACTTGATTGATACTTGCTTCAGAACTATAACCTTTTGGCTACTGCATATACACTTCCTCCATTAATTCTCCATTTAAAAAGGCATTATGCACATATAATTGCCTTATTCTCCAGTTTTTATGCAACACAATGGTTAAAATTATCCTAACTGTTGTTGGCTTAATGACTGGAGAAAAGGTTTCACTGAAGTCAAATCCAAACTGATGGGTATAACCTTTTGCCACAAGTCTAGCATTGTGCTTAGTGATCTTACCATCAACATCTCTTTTGATTTTTTATGTCCATTTGCTTCCTACAACATTTTTGTGCCTTGGTAAATTAACAAGTGTCCATGTTTTATTTTTAACTAGAGCATTATACTCTTCATTCATGGCTTTTCTCCATCTTCTATCTTTTACTGCTTGTTCATATGATGTTGGTTCCACCTCATTGAGTTGAATATTTAATACTTTGGATTTAAAAATCCCACTCTTTGATCTAGTAATCATGGGATGCTTGATAGTAGTTGGTTGTGGTTCACAATGAACCTCAGGATGCTCATCAGAAGTTTCATTTGTTAATTCTCTGCTGATATGATCTTGTTGTGTGTTTGATTCTTGTTGTTCATCATGTTGAGTACTACTTGTTATTATTTGCTCAGAATGATCATTATGCTCATTCCTTGTTGCTTCTCTGTCTAATTGAACCTCTGCACTTATCCATTCTGACAAGTCTGATATGTGACTAGTGCTTGCTTTGTTTACATCAGTTCCTTGCATGTGATTTTCCTTTTTTCTAAAAGGAAAAAAACATTTTCATTAAAAACAACATGCCTTGAAATATAAACTCTGCCTTGATTGTCTAGACATATGTACCCTTTTTGATTATGTCCATATCCTAAAAAGGTGCATTTACTAGACCTTAGGCTTAATTTATGTTTATTGTATGGTCTGAGACAGGGAAAACATAAGCACCCAAAAGTTCTCAAATATTCATAATTTGGTTTAACACCAAATAATTTCTCAAAAGGACACACATGGTTTTACACTTTGGTTGGCATTCTATTAATGAGATATACTGCTGTGGCAAATGCCTCTCTCCAGTATCTCATTGGTAGACTTGCTTGAGACAAAAGTGTTAATCCTGTCTCCACAATGTGCCTATGTTTTCTCTCAACCAAACCATTTTGTTCAGATGTATGGGGGCATGTAGTCCTATGCACGATCCCTTTTGTACTGAAAAACTCCTTTAGAGGTTTGAATTCACCCCCACCATCTGTTTGTACAATCTTTACACTGCTATTATGTTGTTTTTCAGCATAAGTGATGAAATGTTTCATAGCACTGCATGCATCTGATTTTGCCTTCAAAAAATATATCCATGTATACCTAGTGTGTGCATCAACAAGTGATAGATAATACCTGTCCCCCTATGTTGAGTTATGAGGTAATGGTCCCCACAAGTCAGCTGCCACAAGCTTAAGTGGCTTTTCATATATAGTTTCAGAATATTGAAAAGGCAATTTATGACTTTTACCAATTTGACAGTGTGTGCATATTGATAAATTGTGCAAAGGTGAGAAAGAAATTTTACTTTCATTCAATATTTGTTTTACTACATCATAGCTAGGATGTCCCAGTTTGCAATGCCACATATGAAATACACTGTCACACTTATTATGATTCAAACTAGCATTATTACACCAGACAGCATTATTAAAGATATTCTTTGTTCTCATATGGCTGAACTTGTACAGACCCTGTTCCAGTTTACCCTATAATAATATGTCTTTACTTAGCATATCTCTGACTAGACAGAATTTAGGGTGAAACTCAAAATATACATGATTTTCTTTAGCAAATTGTGAGACACTTATTAAATTCTTTTTGATACTTGGCACTCTTAATAAGTTATTAAGATATAGCAATCTTGTACCTTGTATAGTGTTTGTCCCCACATGTGATATATTTGCAGTTTCACCATTACCCATAGAAACTAAATTCTTACCATTATAGCTTTTGATCCCCAAATTGAGATTTTGTAAGTTGTTGGTAATATGATTTGTAGCTCCTGAGTCTGGAAACCAATCCTCTGTGTTGATGTCATCAATCTTGGCAGCATCATCTGTTGAGTTATCTGAATTATTTCTTGATTGATTATTGGTTTGTGCCATATTTACTGTTGGTTGCCTGCATGATTGTGTCTGTTGTGATGGGTTGTAATCCTCCTTGAATCTGAAGTAGCACTTATTTTTCATGTGACCAAATTTCTCACAAATTTGGCATTTGACTCTATTGTTGTTTGAAAACCTTCCTCTACCCCTGCCTCTTTGACTGTAACCTCCTCTTAGATTCTGGTTGTTCTGACTATTTTTCTGACTTTTGTTCTTTGTGGTTGAAACATAATTTGCTGAATAATCTTCTTGCATAAGTCTTCTCTGCTCTACACTACCTTCATGTGCAAGAAGGGCTGAGTAGACATAGTCAAGGTTAGGTAGGGTTGGTTGTGTGGCAATGAAAGTCACCAGAGATTCATACTCTTGATCAAGGCCATTGGTAATAATGAGAATCTGTTCACTGTTTGAAACATTGTGACCAACTGCCTTTAATCTGTCACACAGATTCTTGATTTTGGCAAGGTAATCTCTCATGCTCATATCAATCTTTCTTGTATTTTGTAATTCTCTTCTATAGTGCATGATTCTTGCTACTGAGTGGGAATTGAAAATTCTTTCGATGGATGACCATATTTCATATGACGTGTAACATCCAACAAGTTGTGACAATAGGGTTTGACTGATAGAAGATAGGAGCCAAGATGCAAGCAAGCTATCTTGTTTCTGATATAAAATATATTCTGGGTTGCTAATTGTATTTCCTTTATCGTCAGTGATGCTAAATGATGGAATCACCTTGGTTCCTTTGACATAATATTGTAGATCATACCCTCTCAAAGCAATTTCTACTTGATATTTCCATGTGATATAATTGTCTTCATCTAACGGGGTGTTTATTGCTTGATTCTTAGGTCTGATCAAGACAGATTCGGATTTTTGATTATCCTTGGATCTGTTGCCAGTGTTTGCTGAAGTAACATCCTCTTCTTCGAAGGCCATGGTGGATCAAGAATTTGGAGAATCTGATTTCTTGATCAAGAAACAGATTCTTCAGATGACTGAGTCGGAAAAGTGCAACCAGAGGTAGAAGTGAAGATCTTGAATCTGATCTGCCTCTAGGATGGAAAAGTGGGAAGTAAGAACTGATGAACACGATCACTAAACTGATCTTGAGAAGGATAGCCTCCCCTATGATGATAATATTCTGAGTGGAGCCCCACAAGAAATCAATTTCTTGAAAAGAAAAAATCTGCCGTTTGGCAATGGTTGCTCTGATACCATAAAAGATAATTCGAAAATATTATTATTATTACTTCAGTTTTCCATACACATACATCTCACATTACATCTACATTTATAATGCAGAAAATGGGTATTGGGCTAAATACAAGTCAGGTCCAAAAGCCAGAAAAGAAAAGAGAGAAATGTGGATGCGGGTTGCCAGATTGGAGCCCATCATAATACGAAGTATATTCCAGAACACAGCAAAGCATGGGCATTATTAGTAGGCATTTATGGTTTGAAAGCTTAATAAAAAAGGTACGTTATTATTTGTACTTTGTTGGCAACCTTTGTCAATAATTCAAGTGCATTGAGTTGGGAAGTACAATGCTACAAAATTGATCTCATAACATGTTGTAGTATTACTCATAACCGAGCTTGTTCTATGAGTGTTCTTCGGTTGTTGGAGGTGGTTTTGTGTTTATGGAGTTTTCTTCTTCGTTATCTTGGCTCCAGAATTCAGTTTCTTCTATCACATGAAGGCGATGTCACCATTTTTGTGGTATTTTAGGAGCTTAGAACTTTATTTGGATTGTGGGATTTCGCCAGTGTTTCTTTTTGAGTTTGAGTAGTGCTGTTTATTTGCATTTGAGTACTGCCTTTTTTTAGTTTGAGTTTGTGCAGTGATGTTTATTTATGTGTGTGAACTGTTAACATGACATGTGTTGGGATCTGCAGTCTTATTCGTTTGTCTTTTCAGCTGAATTAGTGAGAGTGCGTGATTTTTTTTGTGTACAGTTGATTTGTTTGTGCATGTACCAAAGTATTTTTTTACATAGTCTTTTATGGTTGGTAGCTCCGAATCATTTCAAAAAATTATAATGGAACATAACAGGCATGACAGTAGTTGCAGTCGAGTTCTTCATCAGATCACTTTCACTGAAGCCTAGTTGTAGTAATCAACCATTAAGCAAGCCTCTCATGTAATGCCAATAACACCTAGAAATAGGATGCATTTAGAATAACAACCATAGGATAAGTGGATATGCACTTCTTGTTGATATCAATACAAATCAGGTACTGTTGCTTTACCACACTATATCAACTTACCTCCTGAAGTAGCAACTCCAATGTTGGTATGCACATGCATATACGGTCTAGTCTATCAACTTATATCGCCAACTATCTATTTTCACCCTGAAAGCGATTAGCACACTCACTCTGCAGCTATCGCTACTACATGCATAAATCAACCGGTTATTTTGCACTCACTCAACCTACTTACAAACACATTGCCCAGCCTACTGCACTTTGTCTGGCCTACTTCCAAACATGTTCTCCAGCCCAAACTCGTATTGCCTGCACACATGTACTGCCTACACACATATGTAGAATTTGTAAAACTGCAAGTGTCCATTAAAATTATCGATACTCTTTATTATAAGTTGAAACTAGAACTCCAAAACAACACAAAATATAAAACAGGCAAAGGTCATTAAAATATAAATAGCATAAAAGGAAGATTTATATGACATTTATTTCTCTTCGTTATTGCATGAAAATGACAAATAAATTAGCCAGCATAGGGATTCTTACACAATCATGGGAATTGAACAATTGTGTTAAAAAAGGATAAAAACAAATGGCATATAATTATCTTTTCTATAGTATGTACCTCAACATATAAGTTATGAAACCCAATTTGATAAAACTACAATGAAGAATATTTGCTATGACAATGCAACATCCAAACATTGAATAATTATTTTCTATCATTCTTGGTGTTTAATGATGTAGCATTTCTCTATTGAGTTTTGAATAATTGATTTCTACCCTTGTAAAAATTCATTGGAGCAGACCATGTAGATATATTTTTTGACAAATATTTTCTCAAGTACATCATTTTGCATCCCTCATAGACTCATCGATCAACTGATGCTTGTTAAAATTCATTAACATTTATCATGGATGATACACATATATCCATATCAAACTAATATCTTTTAACGGGTACAATCAACAAATTTATGGCTCATTGTTGTGTGGATGTATGTGCTTTGATGCATGGACGTGCTAGTGTGTAAATATATTTTACTGCGTGTGCATATATCTACTTCGGCCTCACCTGCTATTTTTTAGAATCAACAATTTAACTTTTTTGAAAGTTAATATACATGTGCATTTGTGGATGCACATATAAAAAGAAATTTTGCCTGTATGCGTGCTTCAACACATTTTTCCAATAGAAAATAGATTCCTTTTTGAGATAAAAGACAGTATACCTACTCAAAAGTTGTTTTTCTCCAGCAAATTGCCCAGTCGGTCGATTTGCACAAAAATTGGATTACTCCACCATATTCATCATATTCATAAATCACCGATGCATCTGCACTAAATCATTGATGCATTCAAACATAGCCAAAATAACAATGTCTTTATTAGGTGAAATTGTCATAAAATTTACCAAAATTAGTTAAATATATTAATCCAAAACGCGCTAGTTTCATCTTATATATTAATATCACTAATAGTAGTGTGGCTATATTTAATCAGGCATCACATGCTTATATAAAAATGTGTTTCGGTATCTTTAGGTTTAGAAATCAATAAATACGTCAGTGAGATAATTTTAACAATAGGTTTGTAAATTGTTGCAGGCACACACACATATAGAGGATCAGAACATTTGAACTAAGATATAGTAACAATTTAATCAGGTAGCACTTGCTTATGTAAAAATGTATTTCAGTATCTTTAGGGTTACATCAATGAGATATTTTTCAGCAGGTTAGTTACTAGTTGGATAAACATATTTTAAGGTTTGACAAACCTTACATGGGCAGATTTCAAACAAAACTCTTGCACTATATATATTTTCATTGTTACTTCCTCGACGTTTTCATTGATCTAGTTACATTGCAATGTCTATACCAACCCATTTGATATTTTTCAATATATACGGAACATAATATTGTATGTAGACAGAGTGGTGCACTATCTGATCCATAGATGCACACCTATATAGCATAGAAAACTAAGTTAATTTATTCATGTATGGTTAGAAATATATTGTAGTGGCTTGTGATGTATTAAATATTAAGTATTAAATGACCACCAATACTGTAAAGATTGCTCAAAAGTTGCCGCCACAGAAAAAACCGATAGCCATCTCACTGAATAGAGAGCAAAGCCGCAAATCCTGGACTGATATTGTTGCTGATCGGCCTCAAGAACCCAATGATGAAGATTGCAATCTGGAGCATATTGCACCAATCAATATTAACAACAAAAAGTATGGTCTGGTAAAGGAAGAGGTATGTAAAAGGGCAACCGAAACATGGAACAATTCTGTTCTTGTGTGTGTAGTTGGTACCAAACCATACTACATGTTTTTTAAATCTTATATCCAAAGAGTTTGGAATCCGATCGGTGAGTTTGATGTTTTTATAAGAGAGAATGGATTCTTTCTTGTTAAATTCAAAGATTCTCTAGATTGCTCTTCGGTATTGAAGAATGGACTATATTTTTACACTGGCAAACTCATCATAGTGAGAAAGTGGTCTGATTCTTTGAAAATGGATAGAGACTTGTTAACGTCTATGCCTATTTGGGTTAGATTATCCTGTGTTAATCTAAAACTATAGGACAGAGAAACCTTCAGTGTCATGGCCAGCATTATAGGAAAATCCATCAAAATGGACACAGCTACTACCTTAAAGACGAGACTGAATTACGCTCGCCTTCTTGTGGAAGTTTCTGCGACTGATCAACTTTCAGAGGAGATCAATATCACTCTCTATAATGGCAAAAACATCACACAAAAAGTGGAATACGAATGGGTTCCACCGAAATGCAATTTATGTAAATGTTTTGGTCACACTAGAAAGCAATGTAATCCAAAACAAATGTGGATACCCAAAATTAGTAATCAATAAGAGATAATTCTCAAGAAGACAGCTCAGGTGTAATTCAAGAGCCATATCTCAATAAAGAATCAATAAATCAATCAAGAAGTCAAAAAGACAATGATCAGATCAATTAAGAATGTATCATTTCCGATCAAGAAAATAATATTAAGGTGCTCATCGATGGAGAAGATCAGATCACAGTTATGGAAGTTCATCAGTTTAAAGAATCTGATAATAATACAACCGTTCTGAATCAGCATAATACAGTGGAGGGAAGTGTTAATGAATAGTTCTTTAGCTCTGAAATCCCTCCTATTTCAGAGCCATGTTTAGTTACAGAAAATAGTGGTACAAAAATTTATAAATTCTTACATAAAGATAACAGCCAAATTGGGAATGATATAATGCAAGAGGAGTCTCCTTTGGATTTTGCTGTAGATACTGAGGACAGGGTAGACATCAACTCAACATTGCCTCGCAAGAAGGTCTCTCCTCCTAAGCAGGCTGCAATAGCAGAGCATAATGACTTAGCATTGCCTCATACAGCTAATTTCGATATCTCTCTGATTAAGGTCCCTATTACAGAACAAAAGGAAGAAAATGGATTAGATATGGGTGAAGCTGCTGACCAGTTTGATATATCTAATCTACACATTCCAAAACCAAAGATTACTGGTAAACTAAAGGGAAGTAAAGAGAAGAAAGCTTTCAAACAAAAATACATCTCTATTAATCCAGAATGGGATGAGATGTCTACAAGGTTTAAAGCCAAGAGTGTTGAGAATAAGAGGAGAGGTAAGAGTACTTCGGCGTCAGGTACCATTTGAATCCTTTTTTAATTTTTTATTAAAATGTCTGTATTTGTTTGAATGTCAGGGGTATGAATTCCCCTGCTAAGCAATTTGATATTTTATATATGATCAATATTTACAAACCTACCATTATTGCACTCCTAGAAAACAAACTGAATGATGATAATTATGAGAAATTCTGTTTAAAGTTGTCTAGTAACTGGAAGTCTACAAATAATAATGAATGTAACTGTAAAGGTAGAATCATTGTTATTTGGGACTCAAATATATGGCTAAACTTAAATGTTAATAAAGACAAATAGTTTATTGATTGTCAATTTAAAAATATTGGTGGTTTTTTGATTCAAGATACTAGTGTTTGTGGTAGTAATTTTGAAAACGAAAGAAATGATTTATGGCATAAACTGACTTTTTTGAATTCAAAATATAATTTTCCTTGGATTATTTTGGGTGATTCAATACTGTGTTTCATGTATTTGAGAAATTTAGAGGAAACAAAATTCCTCAAAGTAAGTTTGATAAGGTAAATAATTTTCTCTTAAACATGGGGCTTATGGAACCAAATATTAGTGGGAATAGGTATACTCGGAAATCTGGTTTTGCTAAGAACATTCACTATAAGTTGGATAGAATTCTAATCAACAAGGATTTTCTAATTGTTTCTCTGATTTTATGTGTTCAACTTTAGAACAAAATTCTAGTGATCATACCCCTTTTATGATAAACCTTTCTAACACTGTAAATTTAAATAAGAAAATAACCCCTTTTAGATTTAAAATTAACTGGGTTTTAGAAGAGAATTTTAATAATTTGATGGAAAACAGTTTAAAATTTTCTTGTAGTGGTACTAAACAATTTCAGTTTAGTATGCTATTGAAAAATATTAAATTCAATATTATAAATTGGAATAAGAATAATTGTGTGAATAATAATAGTCTGGAATTTTTTTGGAAATGTGGGTAAAATTTTACAGAATCTTATGGATGATAACCCAGGTGATTTGAGTATTGTTAGCAATTTTTTTAATAACCAGAAAAATTTATCTACTAAAATATATAAAAATACTGTTAATGCCAAACAAAAGGCTAAGGTAAACTGGTTAACTCTAGGTGATGATTGTACAAAATTCTTTTATGCTAAAATGAGTAATAGAAAGCATATTAATAATATTGGCAATGTCATAGATATTTCAGTTACATTTCAAATGCTTATACCAAAATTGCTAATGAAGCTGTTGAGTATTATGAAAATCTATACTTTAATGAATCTGTTGTAAAAGAATTTTCTCATATTATTTGTAAAAACATTTTGAAAGATAACGCTTCAGATATATTACTTGCTCCTTGTGACGACCCATAATTTTTAAGCCTTTAAAATCAGAATATTTAATTGATTTTAATATTTAAAGGTAAACTTTTAACTTGAATTCAAATCTCACTATTTATTTGATAATTAAATTATTGAATTAAATAATTTAAAGTTGGGTAAAGGGTTGAATCTAGAATTTTAAGCCTATTAAAAAAAAATTGAAGGCTTGAAAAATTTATATTGATAGTACCGAGTATAATAGAAGTTGTAAAATTGAAATTAACAGTGGTTTGTTCAATTTTAAAAATTTTATAGTTTAAATTGAATTTAAAATAGCCTTCTGAGGCACAGTCTCGGAATTCGGCGAAACTAGTTCTGTTGGATCCGTAATATTGTATTATTACCGGATTTCAAATTTCGTAGCTTTCAGAATTATCGTGTGATCATACGAGATAAAAACGCCTAGACAATAATTATTGTTTTAATTTAAATATAATGTATTGTGTCACAAATCAAATCATAGTCGCCCTACGTTTCTTTTGCCGAACTATTCTCCTCTGTCTTCTGAAGCAAGCCAACTACTCACCTTCCCTAACACGCTTCTTTTTTTTAATACCTACCGCCGAATAAATAAAGAAGTCTTTCTCTTCTAAATCCTAATTATTTTCCCCAATTCGTAATATAAAAAAATGGCCGAAGCATTAATCTTCAAATCGAATACTCAGTTAAATAAAAAAAGGGGAATAAATCAAATCAGTGAGTTCGAAGTGGAGCTCCACGCGCGTGCGACTCGAGGAGAGGCGACGAGGGAAGGGGTTGAGTGATGGGGTTCGTATGCGATCGAATCGCACGTGAGGTTGTCGCGACTGCAGTTTAGGGTGGCTCGAATGGGTCTCGATCGTGGAGGCGGAGGCACGAACTAGGGTTCACAATCATTCCTATTTAAGGCATCGAGTGCAATTTGGAGCAATTAGGGTTGCTGCTGCATCTTGACGAAGGTGATGCAGTGCTCGATCAAATAGGGTTTTGTCTCGCATCTGGTGCAAAGAGCGAGGCGAGGGTCGTAAGATTTGGATCTTGTTCGGTAAGGCAGTATGTATTTGATTTTTTTTTCAAATTTAAATTGATTATTATATACAGAAGAAGAAAATTTTATTCTCATATGGATTTAAATAATAGGTGTATACAATATATTTATTTCAGTTTAAATTGGACTGTATATATATATAGGTCAGGAAATTTATAAGCAACAAGGTATAGTTCTTTTGTTTCCCAATTTATATACATAATAAAAAAATTAACTGGTAGTTAACTTAATTTATAGTTAGGGTGAAAAGAAAATACAGAAAACTAGAAAAGTTATTTAAAATTTGAGGAGGCGGAAATTTTAATTTACTTGTCTATGTTGAAAATAAATTACTAAGGTGATTAGTTTGTTCTATTAACATATTTAATTTATTTTAGTTTCTAAAACTAATTTATTAAACGAAAATTAGTTTAAATAAAATTATTTGTTAATTAAATTAAATTTAGCAAATGGAAATTATTTGTTCGATTTATTCGAATATTAACAAATGAATCCAATGTTTATTCAAGGTAAAAAGTCATGAAAACGGGTCGAGACGGTAATGGACTGCAAACGAAAAGCAAAGGTGAGTTAACCTCACTCAGTTAAATTTAAATTTAAATGATTAAATTTAAATAATTATTTGAATGGTGGAATCGATTTATGTACTGCAGTATGGTATTTTTTGGAATTGGTATCTTATATTGTGCTAACGTCTGTGGATGCAGGGAAAACAGGTTAGAGGGATCCAACTGGACCCTTCAACATTTATTTAAATTATTTAATACCCTCTGTTGTGATTATGTGATATTCTATGATGAATTATATTGGAATATTTAATGCTATGGTTCGAATGGATATAATTGGGTATAATGAATTACCAAAAATATATAAATTGGATTTTGGAAAGAAAATAAAAGAAGTGAATTTGTAAGTAAAATAATTATAGAAATTTGAATAAATTTAAGAATGAATTGCAAAAGAAATAAAGTGACTTTAAAATTCTAATAAATAAATCTTGAGTATAGAATGGAAATTTTGAATAATCAGGAGATTAATGAATTTTAAACTTCAGTATTATTATTTTAAAAGAACAAAACATTTATTTTAAATTTAAGATTTAAAATATTGAAAAGAATAAAGAAGAGATTGGAAAAAAAATTGAAATTTGTTATTTCAGTTAAAAGATTTAAAATCAAACGGGAAATAATAACATTAATAATAAGTCCATAACTAATGAATTTTTGAAATGAACTGAGTAAGTAAAGAAATTTATATTAAATGAAATAAATTGAAAATCAATTTGGGAAATTGATTTAAGTGATTGTGATTGGAAATTCTCCCTGGATAACCAAGTACGTTTTTAAAGTAAATTTTTAAATATAAATTAAAGGTTTTGAAGTTGTTTTTAAAAAGCAAGTTTTGGAAAATTTATCGTTTCTAAATATTTAAAGTTCTAAAGTAAGTATTTTCTTTCAATCTATTATGGTAGTAATTATTTAAAAAATGACTTAGTATTATGTTTTTAAAAGTGAAATCTAGTTTTATATTTTATTAAGTAACTTTATTTTCAAATATCCATATAGTATGCATTTTAAACAAATTCTTGAAATAGTTTTAACTTAAATGTTTTAAAGTATATTTCAAAGTAAAGTGTTTTAAATTATTTTAAAAATCTAGTTTTGTGCTTGGTGATTTCAGTGGAGATAGAAAATATTTGGGAAAGTTTATTCTGAAATGAAAGGTGGTTTTGAAACTATTTCCAAGGTTTGAAAATAGAAATATATCTTGTGAAGATATTTTGAGGTTAATAAATAATTTGGGAAATTATTTATTGTTGGATGGATGTTTGTGAATGTAAATTGATAGTTAAATCACCGACTATTAATATTTGACAAATGTGTTGATCGTTTCGAACAGACCGGGTTCGATATTTATTTCTCGAAAACCACTTCGATCCGGTTTGTACGTTTTCGTGGAAAACGAGTTTGGATTTGAAGATGGAGCAATGAAGTGCAAGGGCTAGTCGCTACTAATCCTGAGGATATGTCCAAAATGGATGTAGTAGGAATAGTGCCTTCAGTTCTTTTCGAACCTGGAACGGACTTTTATGGATGAATGCTTTCGGAGCATCGTTGGGTGGGCGATGGGCATTCTAAGGGATATGTTCTAAAAAGGAAACGCTTAGCCTCAAGCCTCATCAACCGGGAATGACTGAAAATCAAGGGTTATGCAGCAAGGCTAGGTGGGTAGCACCCAAGCAGGGTGAGGAAATCCCTGCCTAGATGTCCCATTTTATTTCGGCTTAGTGGGCAGTTGCTGATCCCAACCGCGGGGTGATCTCACTGGGGATTATCCTGTAAGGGGTAGTCCCGGTCTTGTGTTGTAGGGGAGCGGGCGTACTCCTCGGTAACGTGATCTAGGCCACGTACTATGATAGATGGTACCCCAGTGCCTAGTCATTAGTTGGGAATCCATTTTTCCTATGTGCCTTGTACGAGTTTTGTTTGTATTACCCACTCTGTGGCTAGTAGCTGGAATTTAATCATGTAACAATTTTGGCTATTTTATAAGTATTTGTATATAGACCCTATTATAATATCAGAGGATTTCTATAAAAAAGTGTTTTAGCTATCGTTAGGTAAAAACACGACATGTTTATTTGTGGCGTGGTGCTTTTGTTTTCAAAGGATTTTTGAAACTTTAAGAATCAATTGGGTGTGATTTTCTCACATTGGAATTCCAGACTGACTCGGGTGCTATTTAACTATAATGCTCGGGTCAGACCGAGTATTATAGGATACAGGATTTGATGCTGTGGAGCTCCAGAGACGAGCTGGATGACGATACGTACTCTCCTACTTGTTTTATATATATATATTCCGCTGTGTTGAGTTGCTGTGTATCCATTTATATGTTGTTGTTGTTGAACTGTGATTGATGTACTCTGATGATGTAATATATAAACAGAGATATTTGATTTTTGAGTAATGTTTATTTATTATCTATTATATTTTATTCCGCTGCGATGGTTAGATTCTGATGTTGTTTTCTATTTTCTTCTTCTACCTCTTCTTCTTTAACACAAATGGTTCGTATTTCTATACAACTTGAGTTGATTTAGGTAGAATAGTGTTGACTCAAGGGGTACGGATTTGCGGGTCATTACACTTGGTATCAGAGCGAGGTTGGTGATAACATTGGCTCTGGTGGGAATTACCCATTTAAAATAGAGTCCGTAGAACTCTAGAATGAGTTTGAGCGTATTAATAGTTATGAGCACGTATTTGTTAGTGAATATAAATTGTTTTAGTATTGTGTTGATTGGTTTATTGAGTGGCATATGAACCTTCGTCGGCACAGTCTGGAGAACTGTATTGAAGGGGTTTCTAAACACTTGAATAGAACAATTGACACGGTATTGTTTTAAATGTGAGTGAATGAAATAATTTTACCCAAATAATATATTTTGATATAAAGAAAAGTTTTTGTAAACTATTTTAGCTAATATATGGTTGCTTGGATGTTAGAAATGATAATATTAAATTATTATCATCATTGTGTAAAAATCTAACTAGAAATTGAAAATATAACCAAAGTATTAGGAAATAAATTCATTATAAAATGAAATTACAAATATGAATTATAAATGTAATTTATGAATTGAATTATAATCAAACGGGAGACTATATAAATGAATTGTAGTTAAAATTTGATTTAAATTACAATTGAAAATAATAATAATATATATGTGAGGAATATTTTTGAATCGGATGTGAGAGATTTGGAATTCAAAAATACTTGAAGGGTTTTAAAAGAGAGAAAAGCATTGAACTCTTTACGGTCGTTGGAAAATAATTCCGATGATGATCGCGACATCATCGGTATTCATTTTCGAGTTTCCAAAAGAGGGATTGCTACCAGGATGTTTTGGATTAAAGATTGTTGGAGAAATTTGGTTGATTTTGAAAATGTAAGGAATTTTGGATATAGGTGATTTCAAAAGGAATTTTGAAGTGTTGAAAGATTGTTTAAACCTTGGAATTTTAACTAAGAATGTTTATGGCATATAAAAAGTTTGATGACTTGTAAATTTGGAATTTGTTGAAATAAAATTCAAATGGATTGAATTAATGATATACAAGTATGGAAGGCTGTTGAGCTTAAATAAAATGGGTTCGTATGGAACCTATGCACTATCAAATAAAGTACCATGTATGATAAAATAGAAATGAATTAAAAATAAATTGAGTTGGAGATCAATTTAAAATTTGCTATAAAACTTAAAAAAAAATTTATGAACTGGTAATTGTAAATAAAATTGATTTTAAAATATTTTTGGAATGATGTCGAGTATAATAAAATGGTTTGGAATCAAACTTTTTGGATATGAAAGAAATGCAATGAAAGTTTGTGAAATTTCAAAGGAAATTTGTTGGGAATAAAACCAGGATTGGTTTAAAATTTTGAGAAGCGTGATTTTGGAGATAATGGAAGTTTCAAAATAATTTGAAACCAAAGGTCGGGTGTTTAGAATCATGGTGGGATAGGTTATAAGCTTATAAATTAAGATGATTTTTAAATCAGGAAGGAAATATAAGCTTTGAATGTTGGAAATTTAAATTTAAAGTGAAAAGTTAAAAATGGAATTAACTTGGATTGAGGAATAAAAATTTGACTGGATTGAAATTAATTGAATAGGTTGAAAATAATATCCGGTTGTATTCGAATTAAGTTGAAATCGAATTGAGTTCAATAAATCTGAGTTAAAATAAAATTATTGGAATGAAAGTTTAGTTGAGTTATGGAATGGAAGTGGATTGAAATAAATAAATTAGAATAACTTGTAGAAGAATTAAAATCCATGGAATAAAATATGCTTGGGTTATAAATAAGCATAAGGCTTGAGTTAAAAATAAAAGATGAGTATATTCAAGCCTAGAATGAATGTGATTGTGTAAAATAATAAGTTGTGACTTATAAAATTTGAAAAGTGGGATAGAAAACCCAAAATAAATATTTTTGATGGATTGGAAAATAAAATAAAAATCAAAACTTGAATTATAAAATAAATTAAACTTAAGAAAAATCTAATGAAGAGATTTTGAGATTAAAAATCAAGTATTGAACTATAAATAAGGGAGAATTAATTTGTTAATAAATTAGATAATGAAATATGTAATGAGAACCCAATGTAGTTAAATAAAAGCTGAATTGTGAGTTAATAATGAGGTTTGAAAATAAAAATCAAGATATAAATTAAATTCGACTTAAATTGTTGGTGAAGTAAATGTAATTGAATTGTGAGTTCATAAAATTAGATGGTAAATTAAAAGTAAATAGTGTAATCAGAACTTGAGTTATTAATTAAAATTTGATTTGAGGCGTAACAAATTAAATATAATTGAAATGTATCGAATAAAAATGAAAATGGATTAAAATAGTAATGGTTTGAATTGCAAATAAAATCCAAATAAGTGGAAATAAATTGGGAATGGCCATGTAATCAATTGAATGAGTTAAATTTGAAAATTTAAATTTTATAATAACTAATCAAATGAAATTGTAGATTTAAAATGGGATTTGATTATGATAGAATCAAGTTGAATAGAAAAGAGAACTTACTTGTAAAATGAAAATGAGCTTAAGTATAAAAATTTGAATAAATTAAAGTAAATTAACTTAAGATAAATAGATGGGGGTGTTGAATTGAATTTAACTTAAAACTAAGTTTAATGATATTGGATTGGATTTAAATCAAGTGAAAATAAATTTTTAATCGAAATAAAAATTCGGTGAGTTACAGATAATATTTAATGGAATGAAAATTCTTAAATAAATAATTGTAAACCATTTAAATTATTAAGGAATTGAAATAACTAGAGACAATAAGGAAAATAGAATGTTTTCAAGTTAATAGAATAGTTTTAAATGAATGCGGATAAGAAATGAATCGCAAATGAATTGATCGTGAATAGAATTGAAATGGTTATTGAATGAAATAGCCTGGATTGTTTTCGAGCTAAATAAAATGGTTTGGAATAAACAAATATGGAATGAAACGTAAATGAATGGATTGTGAATGAAATTTAAACAGAATGTGTCGAGCTAGATCGAATGGTTTTGAATGGAACCTGTTTGAATAATGAAACTAGTTTGGTTAATAAAATGAAATGCAAGTGAATGGATTCAAATTTGAAATGTAATGAAAATGAGAATATATGGATTGTGAATAAATTTAAAAATGGAATAGAATTAAGTATAAATTTAGTTGAAATCAATTTAAATTGGTTATAAAACATAAGTACTTTTTTATTCACATAGATCTCGTCAAACTGCATAGAGTAAATTGTCATTTGATGTAAATGGAAGTAATTAAAATTCTATATATTAATAGGAGTAAAATAAATTGATTTTGTGATCAATTGAATTAAATATGAGTTCGGTTTGCTTAAAAATAAATTAAATGTAAGCGATTGAGTTTTAAATCATTCAAATTGATGAAGCTGTATACGAATGGATTGAAAACCATTCAAATTGAATGAAAATGGTTATAAATTAATTGGAACAGTTGAATTAGTATGAAAACTACATATATTACTTACGTAAAGTGTTCGGCGTGCTTTCTTTTTAAAAATTCATGTGTTTAACTATTGTAAATAAGTAAAATATTGTTAAAATTCATATATATGGAACTTACATGTTTTAGTTGAGTAAGTACAAGTACCTGGAAGCTGTATTGCTGGATTTGGTTGCGCTAACTGCTAAAAATATAAGCTGCTTGCTTAAAAATGCTAAATAAGGTACGCCTACGCAATAAAAATAGGAAATATGAACAGTTTTTGGTTTTTCCGACCGTGTGGGTCGATGTATATATATTTATATCTTTTGTCAAATTGCAGAAGCTCCTCCGTACAAAGCAGACTCTGCCAAAATTTTCTGGAAATTTTGGGAGTTAGAATTTTTTTTGAAAAATTTGAAAATTTTTGTTAACAACAAAACGATTTCAAATTGGAAATTGAAACAAATTAGTAAATGGAACTAATTTAAAATAATGACATGAATCAGTATAAATGAAAAATAAAATTCAAATATTCAGAGTTGAAGATAAATTGAATTAATATGGAAATGAAAGAATCAATTTGAATAGAAATAGATATAAACTGAAGTGGTAAGGTGAAAATAAATATAAGAAACATATTAAATGCTTATACTAAACGTAAGAAAGGAATGGTCGGTTCTTAATTTGAAATTGATATTACAATTATATTCTAAGTTAATATTTGAATGAATAAATATTGACAAATTGTAAGGAATTCGATAAAATGTTTTTGGAATATTGTAATTGGACATATTGCTATGTAAGATATGCAGGTAATATAAAGGGAAAAGAAATTCGGTTTTGATTTCAGAAGATAAATTTGAATTGCTCGACAAAAAGGTATGTATTTAAATTTCGGTATGAAATTTGATTGGGTTTTTGATCGAGCCACTTTGCCTTTTGTTTTCTTTTGGGATTTGGGAGCCCGTAGAGGCCTTTTGTAGTTGTACTGAGCTAGCCGCGCAAAGGAGACGCTGGCAAAAAAATTCAGAAATTTAGAGAGTTAGAAATTTTTTGAGAAATTTTGAAAATTTTAAACTTGGTTTTGAATTATAATTTGAATAGTTGAATAAGTAAAGTTATTTGGGAACTATGGAAAAGCTTGGAAAGTTAATAAGAATAATAATGGGTTTTTATAAAAAGATAGTTGGTAAGATGTTGAATTGCTAGAAACTGATTTGTTTTGGGAAAAGTAAATGGGTATTGGACCATTCTTCCTAACTAGTAATTTCAGGGACGAAATTCTTTTAAGGGGGGAGGAATGTGACGACCCGGAATTTTTAAGCCTTTAAAATCAGAATATTTAATTGATTTTAATATTTAAAGATTAATTTTTAACTTGAATTCAAATCTCACTATTTATTTGATAATTAAATTATTGAATTAAATAATTTGAAGTTGGGTAAAGGGTTGAATCTAGAATTTTAAGCCTATTAAAAATAATTTGAAGGCTTGAAAAATTTATATTGATAGTACTGAGTATAATAGAAGTTGTAAAATTGAAATTAACAGTGGTTTGTTCGGTTTAAAATTTTATAGTTTAAATTGAATTTAAAATAGCCTTCCGAGACACAGTCTTGGAATTCGGCGAAACCAGTTCCGTTGGATCCGTAATATTGTATTATTACCTGGTTTCAAATTTCATAGATTTCAGAATTATCGTGTGATCGTACGAGATAAAAACGCCTAGACAATAATTATTGTTTCAATTTAAATATAATATATTGTGTCACAAATCAAATCACAGTCGCCCTACGTTTCTTTTGCCGAACTATTCTCCTATGTCTTCTGAAGCAAGCCAACTACTCACCTTCCCTAACACGCTTCTTTTTTTTAATACCTACCGCCGAATAAATAAAGAAGTCTTTCTCTTCTAAATCCTAATTATTTTCCCCAATTCGTAATATAAAACAAAATGGCCGAAGCCTTAATCTTCAAATCGAATACTCTGTTAAATAAAAAAAGGGGAATAAATCGAATCAGTGAGTTCGAAGGGGAGCTCCGCGCGCATGCGACTCGAGGAGAGGCGACGAGGGAAGGGTTTGAGCGATGGAGTTCGTATGCGATCGAATCGCACGCGAGGTTGTCGCGACTGCAGTTTAGGGTGGCTCGAATGGGTCTCGATCGTGGAGGCGGAGGCGCGAACTAGGGTTCACAATCATTCCTATTTAAGGCATCGAGTGTAATTTGGAGCAATTAGGGTTGCTGCTGCATCTTGACGAAGGTGATGTAGTGCTCGATCAAATAGGGTTTGGTCTCGCATCTGGTGCAACGAGCGAGGCGAGGGTCGTAAGATTTGGATCTCGTTCGGTAAGGCAGTATGTATTCGATTTTTTTTCAAATTTAAATTGATTATTATATACAGAAGAAGAAAATTTTATTCTCATATGGATTTAAATAATAGGTGTATACAATATATTTATTTCAGTTTAAATTGGAATGTATAAATATATAGGTCAGGAAATTTATAAGCAGTAAGGTATAATTCTTTTGTTTCCCAATTTATATACATAATAAAAAATTTAACTGGCAGTTAACTTAATTTATAGTTAGGGCAAAAAGCAAATACAGAAAACTGGAAAAGTTATTTAAAATTTGAGGAGGCGGAAATTTTAATTTACTAGTCTATGTTGAAAATAAATTACTAAGGTGATTAGTTTGTTCTATTAACATATTTAATTTATTTTAGTTTCTAAAACTAATTTATTAAACGAAAATTAGTTTAGATAAAATTATTTGTTAATTAAATTAAATTTATAAAGTAGAAATTATTTGTTCGATTTATTCGAATATTAACAAATGAATCCAATGTTTATTCAATGTAAAAAGTCATGAAAACGGGTCGAGACGGTAATGGACTACAAACGAAAAGCAAAGGCGAGTTAATCTCACTCAGTTAAATTTAAATGATTAAATTTAAATAATTGTTTGTATGGTTGAATTGATTTATGTGCTATAGTATGGTATATTTTGGAATTGGTATCTTATGTCATGCTAACGTCTGTGGATGCAGGGAAAACAGGTTGGAGGGATCCAACTGGACCCCTCAACATTTATTTAAATGATTTAATACCCTGTGTTGTGATTATGTGATATTCTATGATGAATTATATTGGAATATTGAATGCTATGGTTCGAATGGATATAATTGGGTATAATGAATTACCAAAAATATATAAATTGGATTTTGGAAAGAAAATAAAAGAAGTGAATCTGTAACTAAAATAATTATAGAAATTTGAATAAATTTAAGAATGGATTGGAAAGAAATAAAGTGACTTTAAAATTCTAATAAATAAATCTTGATTATAGAATAGAAATTTTGAATAATCAGGAGATTAATGAATTTTAAACTTCAGTATTATTATTTTAAAAGAACAAAACATTTATTTTAAATTTAAGATTTAAAAGAATAAAGAAGAGATTGGAAAAAAAACTGAAATTTGTTATTTTAGTTAAAATATTTAAAATCAAACGAGAAATAATAACATTAATAATAAGTCCATAACTAATGAATTTTTGAAATGAACTGAGTAAGTAAAGAAATTTATATTAAATGAAATAAATTGGAAATCAATTTGGGAAATTGATTTAAGTGATTGAGATTGGAAATTCTCCCTGGATAACCAAGTACGATTTTAAAGTAAATTTTTAAATATAAATTAAAGGTTTTGAAGTTGTTTTTAAAAAGCAAGCTTTGGAAAATTTATCGTTTCTAAAATATTTAAATTTCTAAAGTAAGTATTTTCTTTCAATCTATTATGGTAGTAATTATTTAAAGAATGACTTAGTATTATGTTTTTAAAAGTGAAATCTAGTTTTATATTTATTAAGTAACTTTATTTTCAAATATCCATATAGTATGTATTTTAAACAAATTCTTTAAGTAGTTTTAACTTAAATGTTTTAAAGTATATTTCAAAGTAAAGTGTTTTAAATTATTTTAAAAATCTAGTTTGTGCTTGGTGATTTCAGTGGAGATAGAAAATATTTGGGAAAGTTTATTCTGAAAAGAAAGGTGGTTTTGAAACTGTTTCCAAGGGTTGAAAATAGAAATATATCTTGTGAAGATATTTTGAGGTTAATAAATAATTTGGGAAATTATTTATTGTTGGATGGATGTTTGTGAATGTAAATTGATAGTTAAATCACCGACTACCAAATCAATATTGGACAAATGCGTTGATCGTTTCGAAGAGACCGAGATCGAGATTTATTTCTCGAAAACCACTTCGATCCGGTTTGTATGTTTTCATGGAAAACGAGTTTGGATTCGAAGATGGAGCGGTGAAGTGCAAGGGCTAGTCGCTACTAATCCTGAGGATATGTCCAAAATGGATGTAGTGGGAATAGTGCCTTCGATTCTGTTCGAACCTGGAACGGACTTTTATGGATGAATGCTTTCGGAGCATCGTCGGGTGGGCGATGGGCATTCTAAGGGATATGTTCTAAAAAGGTAACGCTTAGCCTCAAGCCTCATCAATCGGGAATGACTGAAAATCAGGGGTTATGCAGCAAGGTTAGGTGGGTAGCACCCAAGCGGGGTGAGGTCATCCCTGCCTAGATGTCCCTTTTTATTGCGGCTTAGTGGGCGGTTGCTGATCCCAACCGCGGGGTGATCTCACTGGGGATTATCCAGTAAGGGGTAGTCCCGGTCTTGTGCTGCAGGGGAGCGGGTGTACTCCTCGGTACTGTGATCTAGGCCACGTACTATGACAGGTGGTACTCCAGTGACTAATCATTAGTTGGAAATCCATTTTCCCTACGAGCCTTGTACGAGTTTTGTTTGTATTACCCACTCTGTGGCTAGTAGCTGGAATTTAACCATGTAACAATTTCGGCTATTTTATAAGTATTTGTATATAGACCCTATTATAATATCAGAGGATTTCTATAAAAAAGTATTGTAGCTATCGTAAGGTAAAAACTCGACATGTTTATTTGTGGCGTGGTCATACGAGATGCTTTTGTTTTCAAAGGATTTTTGAAACTTTAATAATTAATTGGGTGTGAATTTCTCACGTTGGTATTCCAGACTGACTCGGATGTTACTTAACTATAATGCTCGGATTAGACCGAGTATTATAGGATATGGGATTTGATGCCGTGGAGCTCCGAAGACGAGCTGGATGACGATACGTATTCTCTTACTTGTTTTATATATATATTCCGCTGTGTTGAGTAACTTGAGTTGCTGTGTATCCATTTGTATGTTGTTGTTGTTGAACTGTGATTGATGTACTCTGATGATGTAATATATAAACAGAGATATTTGATTTTTGAGTAAAGTTTATTTATTATCTATTATATTTTATTCCGCTGCGATTGTGAGATTCTGATGTTGTTTTCTATTTTCTTCTTCTACCTCTTCTTCTTTAACCCAAATGGTTCTTATTTCTGTACAACTTGAGTTGATTTAGGTAGAATAGTGTTGACTCAAGGGGTACGGATTTGCGGGTCGTTACACTC
This sequence comes from Allium cepa, assembly GCA_030765085.1. NCBI lineage: Eukaryota > Viridiplantae > Streptophyta > Magnoliopsida > Asparagales > Amaryllidaceae > Allium > Allium cepa. The sequence goes on from CM060931.1 coordinate 64,110,261, forward strand.
CTGTATCTATAGAGGAGATAAAACAATTATTTTTAAAGCTGGTGATAACAAAAGCCCAGGCATTGATGGGTTTAATGCAAAGTTTTACAAAAATCAATGGAGTAATATTAAAAATCAAATTTATGAAGTCATTAATGAATTTATGAATAAAGGCAAAATCCTGAAAAGTATTAATCATACTTTCATTACTCTTATTCCTAAAATGAAAAATCCTTCTAATATTGGAGACTATAGACCAATTTCATGTTGTAATTTCATTTACAAAATTATTTCTACTATCTTTGGAAACATAATTAAAATATTTTTGCCTTTCATCATCTCTGAAAACCAGAGTGCTTTTATACATGGGAGACTTATTTCAGAAAATTCTATGCTAGCTCATGAGATGGTGAGAAAATTCAATACAAAAAAGGAGACAATGTGTGCTTAAAAATTGATTTACAGAAAGCTTATGATAAAGTGAATAGGCATTTTATTTTACATATTATGAAGTGTATTGGATTTCCTAGTAAATTTTGTGATTTGCTCATGGAATGTATTGACACCCCTACTTTTTCTATACTTATTCAATGTAAATCAGGAGGTTTCATCAAGAGTAATAGGGGTATTAGACAAGGTAACCCTCTGTCCCCTTACTTATTTACAATGGTAATGGAATATTTCTCTGTTTTAATGGATATAAAAGCTATTAAAGGGAATATTAATCCCGTAAATAGAGTCCAACCATGTATTAATCACCTTATCTATGCTGATGATTTGATGGTTTTTATTAAGGCCAATAAAAAAAATGCAGTATCCATTAAAAGTGTTTTTGACAATTTGAACAAATTTGCAGGTTTGCAAATGAACATAGATAAAAGTAAAGCATATTTTAGCAAATATAGCAGTTATAAAAATGATGTTCTAAATGTTTTGAAAATTACTGAAGGTAATCTTCCTATAAAATATTTGGGTTTGCCATTATCTGTAAATTAAATAAAAGATTCAGACTGCTCTATTTTACTGGATAAAATTCAAGAAAGAATAGAAACTTGGTCTAGCAAACTTCTTTCTATTGCTGGAAGAGTAGAATTAATCAAAACTGTAGTTTATGCTATTATTTTATATTGGTTACAAACTTTTCATATCCTTGCTGCTTCTATAAAAAAAATTAGATAGCAGATGTGCAAATTTTTTATGGAGAGGTAAATACCACAAAAGTAATTGGGATACAGTCTGCAAACCAAAGGATGAAGGAGGGTTTGGCATTAGAAATATGAAGGACATTAGTTTAACTTGTCATTTAAAATTACTGTGGAGATTTCTTAGTGCAGACTCACTATGGGCTAGATAGATGAAGGCAAAGTATCTCAGAAAAGGTAATTTCTGGAATATTACTCCTAACAGCATTCAATCTAATACTTGGAAACATATTTTAAATTGCAGAGATATTGGTAAGTTTCTTTTGGAAAGAAATTTTAAATCAGGTGTTGAAACCAGCTTGTGGTTTGATCCCTGTTTTAAAAATGAATCCTTTGCTAAAAAAATTGGTTGGACTAATTTAGTTCTTTTTGGGGATTCTAATGCTACAGTGTCTTCTATTATTGTAGACAATCAATGGAAACCTCAAATTCACCTAATTACAAACCCTCACAGAGATGCAATATGTTAAAAAAATTATTGATAGCAATGCTGACAGTGATTACTGGATATGGAAAGCAGACAATAAAGGGAAGTTTTCTTTTAAAAACGCATGGAATGCTATTAGAAATAAAGCCACCAAAGTTGATTGGTATGACTGCATTTGGAATAAGGTGAACATCCCCAAGATGGCATTCTGTACTTTCTTTTCTTTTCATAATAAATTGCCAACTTGGGACAAAATAAATAAATGGGGCAATAGCTCTAGTTCACTTTGTTCCCTATGCAATCTAGAAAATGAGAGCTCTAATCATTTATTTTTTGTATGCAGTTATTCTCAGTTTATACGGAAACATATTAAAGCCAAACTGGATATTCAAAACAATGATAATCTAGAGCTCAAGCAAATTTTTTAGCTTATTAAAACCAAGTTCAAAGGAAAATCATTTGAAAGAGATCATGCTCACGTCTACATTACTACTGCGGTCTATCATATTTGGAGAGAGAGAAATGCTCGTATTCATAACAAAGCTAGTAGTAGTAGAGAGCAATTATGGCTTATAATTGAAACAGACAGTATGATCCTGCTCCATAAATCAAAGAAAAAAGTGAAAGATCAAACCAAGTTTGCTAATTTAGCTGAAGACTGGAGTACTGAAGCAGGAAGTAAGCATCTAGAACAAATCTTAACCCATCCAAAGAGTATACGGACGAGTAATCATATTTCTAATGAGCTTATCTCCGCTAGTGCTTCCAATAGAGTTCATTTAGCCTCTAATCATGATCGTGTATCTATTAGAGCTCAGGATACTACTAATCATGCTCGCGTTGCTTTTCAAAGGGACAATCCAACAGATCTGAGTCTTTTTGACAACAGATCTGCTGATTTCATAAGAAATTATCAACCTCAGATTTGCGTCTTTACTTCTGAAGAGATTGATGGTATGAGAGGCAAGTTTAACGAAGGCCTCTCGTATTGGAAGAGAGGCGAAAGTAGTGGCGTAAAGTAGGTGATGTGCACGTAAATGTGCATATTTTGACCACCATATTTATTCTATTTAAATTAAATAAATGATCATATTGGGTTTTTTAACTTGTTTTAACCAAAATTCAAATTAATTCCAAATTTTCACATATTCATCTTCATATAGGGGAAAAAGGTCATTTAAGTGCATACATTTCTTTGCGAAAAATTAATTGAAAATTTGTATATATTTTTGTAGGAAATTGATCTCAAATAGAAGTGGTTTCATGAAGATATGCATGCACAAAATTAATACAAAGGAATGAAGATGGAAATAAGTCAAAGTGAAGAACATGGAGGACCCCACCTACCCACCTACCTTAATGTACAAATTAAAGGCTAATGCACATGCTTTTGGACTTAATGGTTTCATGTACACTTAATGGGGGATTAAGACATGTTAATGGTTACTTGGCCTCCACACTTCCTAAGGGGCATTTTGGGCATTCCCCAAAAAAAATGAATTAGGGTTTTAACACTTGTATAAATACCCCTTATGTTTCATGTAGCCATCTTGCTCTTAGTTAGTTAGTTTTAGTTTAGAAAATAAAAGAAAGCTCTCTTTCTTTCCATGGCTACTTATCCATTTCTTCTCTTATGTAATTCTTTTCTTTTATGCAATGTTAATTATTGTTTCTTTTTAATTACATATTCATTTCCTTTTATGCAAGTAATGTAGATTTTCCTTTATGCAATTAGAATAGTTTTCCATTTCACTTTGCTCTCTTTTCCTTTTCTTTTTCTCTCATGTTGCAAGCTACATTTGTTCATATGATAACAAATATGAGAGCTTAATCTCTTCAATTTAGGGGTAATGAAGCTCTCTAGTATGTAGATCCAACATTTTGATGTTTATGCTCTCTTTTTGTGCTGAATGAGAATGATTGAAGTGGTTTAATGATGTTGTTTAGCTTTGAATTTGATAGTCTATGTTGTTCATAACAAATAGGCTATGCTTAAACAAACAAAACACAAATTGCCTCTTCATCTAAATATGATTATGGCAAAGAAGTGAATGTTGAAATTGAAATTTGATAGCCTATATTTCTAAACAATAGTTAATGGGCCGTGCTTAAAATAGATTTTTATTTCAACTTTGTTGTCATATTTCATGAGAGTTAAATGTGTATTAGTGATTGTGTTATAGTTTGATGGTTTAGATTGAGCTAATTAATAGCACAAATATACCATACTTATGATAAGCACATCAACTAATTCACTAATGACAAGAAAACAGAGATCATAACTTCATTTTTGTTGATTTATGTGATCTAGAGAGTGGAATTGCCTCTAAATTGTCTTAACACTCTCATATTTTTATCTATTTTCTTTTGTCATTTTTTTTAGTTAATCACTCTTTCAACTTTGGTTAATTTGATTGAATAGAATTTTAAAATCATCAATTCTCTGCGGATCGACCCGTATTCGCCGCATGCTACATTCGTACACCGTGCGCTTGCGGTAATTTTTAATTTAAATTCGTTCGACGGTTTTCTAAATCGATAGAATTTCCATCGACGAACAGTAGGGCGGTGGCGAAGCATAAATTAGTTAGCTGTCACCATTTTTGTTTCCTTTTTTTCTCTGTAGGAGTTGAGAAGATTATTGTGTTTGTCTGTCGGCGTAAGGGTTAGGGTTACATTAGTAGTTGGTATGTTCGGGTTCCGAGCTATTTGCTCTTTTTTGTATTTGGGTTGGGACCTGTTTCCCTCTATTCAAAAAAAGAATTATTTTATAATCAACATAATTTTCATACCACCATTTAAACCTAGAATTTTTTTATTTTCAAACAATAGAAAAAAAACCTAACTGAAGCATTGAAGTATTAAAGGTGAGAAAAACAGAATATTTTACGAAAGTTTTATTATCGCTTCCTTAATAATCAAATTTAATTCTCATCCAAAAGCCTAAACTGGTTTTATGAAAAGTTTAAATAGAAAATCCCAACCAAACCGATTGAAGAAAACAAATTGAAAAAAATTTTAAATGAAGATTTCCATACTGTCATTAAATGAACCCTAAATTGTCCAAATTGAATCAATAAAATGCAATGGGAATAAAAGTTGTCATACAAATCAGATCTAATTGATGGAGGACAAAAAATGGTCTATAAATTATCTGAACCCAAAAATAATTTGGTGAAAACAATTAAAAATACGCTCGATGAAGAGGTTCTTACATTAGGGGAAGCGGTGGTGACTTGGAGGACACCCCGTAGCTTGAGCATTGTCGACCACGTGTATGGCGATGGTAGGAGACAACCACTACCGAGAAAGGTAATATGAAAACCAAAAGGGAAGGAGTGGCATAGCCGATTGTTAGCCATTGTGGAGTTGATTCCAGCTTGAACTGGCTAGCGACGGTTGTGTTGGAGGAGAGGGCAACGATGATGAATAAAGAAGGTTCATTTCAAGGGGGTTATATTTTTCAGTTTGAGAAAAAAGAAAGCTGCTGTAAGCAGCGAGACGTTTGAGATAGGTTGGTGGATATGTATGTATGTGTATATAACATAAAATAATATATATAGCTTGACATATCCTTATAATTTTTGACCTTGTGTATGTATTAATAACATAAGTTAACTTAAATACGCAATTATTAAAATGGAAATTATTAATCATATTAAATACTAGTATGTTTAAATTTCAAGTATGAATTTTAAAATAATAGTTTGACCAATTGAAAATTTATTACCTTTTAACACTGTACAAGTATAGGTTAAATTTATAATTAGATCTTAGATCCTATTTTTACTCATACGATTTTGCACTATAATTAAGACAAATGCATACATTAATACACTAATTCAAAACTTATTACCTTTTACACACATATACTGTATTTAAAATTATATCTTCGATACTATATCTGTGATAATCTACCTTTTCGGTCCTTGGAAGTCGATGCTAATACATCCACAGTATTCACATGCCGAATATCCAAGCCCTAGAAAGAAAGATAGTTAGCGTGAAAGAAAAGCAGAACATAATCTCAAAATGCGATGAGTAATATATAATACACAACGAGTCTTTACAAAAAAAATAAAAGAACTTTATTATACATACTATCATCGAAGAAAAACTAACTGTCATCGGCCCTAGACAGTTATAACAACCTGTCCTTACAATTTTTGATAAATACAGATAAGAACAAATAATGAAGATAAAATACGAGAATCACTTGGAAAGCATCTAACTCGTCTCTTGAAGCTCTAAAGTGTCCAGCTAAATCTGCAAACTAAGCTTCGGCTGACCCGACCTATAACAACCCTAGTTTTGGTGATTACCTATAATAATTAAAGTATAATGGTAGTATAGTTTAATAATAGAGAAAAAAATGGAGTTAGAGAATTTGTTGAAATTGATTATTTTGAATAAAAAAAGAGTTTTGAATAAATAACAAATGAAATATGGGCTTTAAATAATGAAAATAATTTCATTGTAGATAAATGCAACAATTATATTAATTATTGATTAATTGCTTCTTTTAATAATTTTTAAAAGAAATATGTAAATTTTTAAGGTGGTTTATTGAAATAAAAGGTGGAAATTTAGGGTAAAAATAAGTTTTGGCTATAGATAATGTTTTGAAATGGGATGAAATATTTTTCTAGGTATGAAAGTAAATTTTGTGGACTTTTACAAGTTAAAAACAATGTTTATTCATTTATTTCAGTAAATAGTGTATTTTTGTTAAAATAAGGATTTCGATAATAAAAACATTTTAAAAATATAAATTAATATTTTTATATGATAGAAAATATTTTATTTCGCATGTGTACAAGTTTTTATATTTTTCTTATGTGTAAATATGAAGAAAGTGGATTTTTATCATGTGTATATGTGACATGTACACATTAATATTGTTAAGTGTTGTTTAATAAACCTTAAGCCATTTTAATTCTTTTAATTTTTCTTCTCAAGCCCATTAGCCCATTCAGCTTAGCCCGGTTAAGAAAAGAGGGGAAAATGAAGTGGCGGTACGTTCATTTCTTATTACCTTTTTCCTCCTATAGCCTAAAAGTCATTTTCCCATTTTTCAAAACCAAGCTAATTTCTTCAGCAAATTCATCCAAATTCAAATCTTTGTGCAAGATAAAGATAAATCAAAGGTATACAACTCCAAATCATACAATTTCATCACAAAAATCTTTTACAGTAAGAAGTTTTCTAATTCTCTTTACTGTATTTGTTTTGCATGTCCGTAATTGCTTTCTACAGGCTATCAAGCCTTGTAATCTCAAGCTAAGCTTCTGTCTTGCATCTAAATTTTATTTGCATTCAAATCAGCAAGATGAGTATCAAAACTCACATTTTCAAGCTTTGAGTGAGATTTCAAGCTAAGAAATCTCTTTGTCTGTTGCATGTTCAATTGTGTATTTCTGTCAGCAAATTAGGCATATCACTTTCGTTTTAAATGCGGAATTTGATTTTATTTAATTTTATGGAAAGCTTGAAAAGAGTGTGATAACTTTCATGTTAAACACATTCGAAAATTTTGAGCATAAAGGATCGAAAAATCCAATTCAAAATCGCTGCTCTGTCCCTGTAAAATTGTGATTGTCTATGCCATGTGTTGTTGGTAATTTGATCATAACTTTTTCGTTTGATGTCCGAATTTGACAATTTTTCATGTTCCTAAAAGCTTATATTATCTGCACCAACTTTCATGTTTTGAGTTTTGTTCAATTTTGATGTTTACATGGCAGAAAGTTCATTTTAGTATCGTTGTCCGAAACTAAAACGACAACTGTGGTGAACTTGAGATCTGAAATTTGTTTTGAGCATTTCTTTTACGTTTCTTATCAAAATTCAATAATTTTAGATGCTTCTAAAATCTAAAGCGTAGACTTTGTGCTAAAAATTTCATGTTATGAGGTTTTTGAAATTTTGAAGCTAACTTGGTCAAAACTGTGTTTGTTTGTTGTTGTTCCGAGAGCAAAACGACAGCAATAACAATCATTGACATGAGAATTGTATTAGCTTATTTTTTCTCTCATTCTTGTTCGATTTAGATGTTGTTTTTGAGTTGTTTTGGGAGCTATGATGCCAATCAATAGGCTAGCTATATTTGGAGAATTTGAAAGCCAAATTTAAATAAAATTTGAATTGATTTTGGGTTAAATTTAAATTGAATTCATATTGAATTCAAGTTATCGGTCTTGAGTTATCTTTCTGATTTTTCATTGTTTTCGAGCATGGTTTTCACTAAACCATTTTGATGTGATTTTTGAAATAAATGGACATTTTAAATTATTATAATATAATATTTTAAAATTATTTTTCTAATATAAAATCTATTTATTTCCTATAATAAATGAATTTCAAATATTGGTTTTATTAATTTTTTCGGGAAAAAGTTCTAAAAGTTTGTTTTCTCTAATAAACTATTTTAGATATAAAACATACACTTTTATACTATTTAAAAGTATGAGAAAGGGAATTAAATGATTTAGTAAAACATGTGGTATGGGATATGTGCATTTACTATTTTGGTTAGTTCCGGATTTGTACGATCGTAACTATCTGGGTTATTTAGCCAATTTATGGCGGGATTTTGAGATTATAATTGCTATCTTTAGGAATTATCTGGAAAGGTCAATATTTGGTGGGTTTTATGATTTGAGATTTCTATTTTGAGATTTATGGTTTATGAGGAACCATCACGATGTTTTCACTTGTCGAGAAGATGAGACAAGTTATGATGCCATTTAATACTTGTAAATGAGATGAGACGAGTATGGTGTCTCTTTATCACTTGCCAATGAGACGAGGCAAAATATGATTTTCTGAGTTTTATGATGTTCCTAGTGTGGCATCGAATAGCGGCTGTAAACCGCAAACTGCGAACGTGTAGTATGGGACATACGTTAATACTTTTCGGGTTCCTATCCGTGAGTTTGTGATACATTCACGATGTTACCTAGCAGAACTGCTTTGAGTGGTGTTAGCGACCTTGTTATGAGGACAAACTGCTTTGGGAGGTGTTAGCGACCTTGTTAGGGCTGACAAAACGGCTTGGAAAGACGTTAACGACCTTGTCATAAGGACGAACTGCTTTGGGAGGTGTTAGAGACCTTGTCTAAGGCTTTGGCCGTTTGAGTTTAGCACTTGCAGCATTGCTTCGTCATTGTAATCGGGGATCTGGCCAATCTGGGTTTTCTGAGTTTTCTATTTTATTGTGATTTCACCATTTTAAGATGTTTTATTTCATCGATAGCCTAGTGCTATATGAGATGTTATATAAGGCGATTTCATGTATGATGTTTTGAACTCTTATCGAGTTCCTTGATTTATGAGTTTGGATGATTTCACGATTTTATTGGATATTCTGGGTTTTGCCATTTTGGCGTGTTGAGATTGAGATTTACATGCATTTATACCAATGAGATGAGGTATAATTGAATTTGGAGATTCTTCTATATTTGAGTTTTGGATCATCCTATTTGGGAATGTTTTATGTTTGCCATTTTGTTGAGGGTTTGTATTGATGTTTCTCCTTTTTAGGAGATATGGTTCACGGAAACCATGTAGATATTTCTGGTTGTCGCCGATGATATGAGGCGAATGTTTATATTATTTGTGTATTATTGTTGAGTTTGCCTCTTTTGAGGTCTTTGTATACTTAGGTGACATTGTTTCACTTAAGTCATGAGTATGTGTTCCTTCTATTGCCTCTTCACATTTGAGAAGAATTATCACCTTGTATCTTATGCTTCATATTATCGTCCATCCTTATTAACTAATTGTTTTAGTTAGACTGACCCGTGTATTTTATACTCGGGTCAGACTGAGTTTTTTCAGGTTAGCTAACAGTTTCAGGACTTAGCTTTGATGCATCTGCTTGGATATCATCCTAACATTTTTTGTGTAGTTTATATTTCTTTTCGCTTGACTCTGATGTGTATTTTGATTCAATGTATATAGTGTGGTCTCTGAACCACTTTTGTATATCGTTTTGTATTGTACTGGGGTGTATCAGTGTGTATGTATTTATATATATGATGATTACTGTTCTGTGATATGATATGCATTCTGCTATTGTATTTTGTTCTGATAGATCCATTAGCCACCTATAGTTTTGTATTAATTATTTATGGGATATATCGATCCACTTGAGAGTGTGTGTGTATATATTTATAGCAATTATCGAAGTATTCAATAGATATTTAAGAGAAGGCTGCCTTTTGGTCGATCCTAACCAGCCCTATTCTCCGCATTAGCAAACAGAATTACCCAGTAATTCTCTTTGTTAATGTGGGTCTCAGGGTGAGGCGTTACAGCTTGGTATCAGAGCTGAGTTTAGAACAAAGTATGATAAAAGTAGAACAAAAACACATATTACGGTACATCTAAGTGTAATACAAGTGTTACGAATCCCTTAATCATCGTGTCCTTTACCTTATCCTGTCTTTTGGAGTTGATAATTTGGGATATGTCTAGGAATATATTTTATTCCGATATATTCTCAAATTTAATTGATGATATCTTATCTTAGGAATAATCCAAATCGTGACTGTCTTATTCGAGTCCTCTTCAATACGGGTGCTTGACGCCCATCCGTACCGAAGGAGTTCGTTGATGATCTTTGATGTTCTTAGCTTGTGATTTCTTTATGGATTTCGAATCCTATTGAAGGGATCCGCAATATTTGGTATGATGTTTGAGGATTTTGGGATTTTTTCTTGTAGCCTACCTTTTTGTGCGGATTAGCATGCTTTTTCCTATCTAGAGTTGGAATGATCAAAGATAGGGCAGCTTGGGTATTTTCAAGTCGCATTCTGTGATCCGAAGAATCCTTTATTTAGGTATCCTAATTTTGGCTGATTTGTTGTTTCATGCTCTTTGGAATGTTAATGATGATTTTGAAGTGTAACAACCCGCATATTTATCGATTTTATATTTAAATATTTTATAGTTAGTCGGATTTTAGTCCGAAAAGCTACTTTTTTGCAAACAGTCGAATTGGGACTCGAGACTACACTCATTGAGTTCAAAATGACGTTTGCGACCTTTTTGAGTATAAGCTTCGATATGTTTGGAGAAAGTGAATTTTGCTACTTTTTGCTTAGGGTTTTGGTTTGGGCTGAGCCCACTTATGTATTCAGTCCCAACCCCACTCCAACTCTTCATTACTTCATTTCTAATTCCTAACTCTTCAAGCTTTCAACAATGGTGGAAGAGAAAAGAATTAGGAAATCCTAAACCCTAGTTCCTCTTGCAAATCAAATTCCTAGCTCCAAACTCAAGAAGAACCCATTGGTAAGCTTCTCTTCTTCTTCTCCAACTCATTCTCTTACCAATTTCAGAAATTCCTAAACCTAATTTTGGGAATGTTCTTGTTTTTGAGCTTAGATTCAAGCTCAATTGGGTTGTGTTGAAGAGAGGTTGATTCTCCATTTGCTTTCAAGCTTCTTCATTATTCGATTTTGTGAAAAGGTGAGATTTTTAATCTCACATCTATGCTTATAATTCTCTTCTATTGTTAGGTATGAATTCCTAACACTTATTCATGTGCATTTGATTTTGATTTGGATTGCTTTTGTGAATATTCCATTTTTTAGTGTTTTGAGTTCAATTCGTTAAAAATCCTAACTTTGATGTTTGAACATGTTTTTGGTGATGCATCGAGGAGTATATAGGGCCGGGTAGTCGATTGGCATAAACCTTTATCGCCGTTGCTCGAGAGAATGCATATTGGTCAAGATTGAACCTCATTTGGTATAGGCAGGGAAGAGGCTGGAAACAGGTTCGGCCGACCGACCCCTCTGGTCAGGTCGACCGACCTACTTCCAAGTGCATAAGCACTTTCTGTTTTAGGGTTCGGTCGACCGACTCAGGGAGCCCAGTCGACCGACCTGCTGTCCCGAGAGGTTTCCAACCTTTGGTTCGGTCGACCGACTCAGGGAGTCCGGTCGACCGACCTGATGATTTTTGCCAGATTAGCCTATTTCGCTAATCCGTTTGAATATCCAACTTTAATCGATTCGTGTGGTCTCCCTTTTGTTATTGTCATTTATTATCGACTTTGATGACCTTTTCTTTGGGAATTTTAGATATATCCACTTTGATGGATTTTATATCGATTTCATTGGATTTTATTCACGTTTTCGAATGTGAACTTTTATGCCCGATTGTTTCTACAATCACTTCTATGATTTGTCACTTTAAAAATATAAAGGTTTTCTACACTAGTAGTAAATATCAAAACTCTTTCTTCAAATGATTTCAACACTATTTTATAACAAAGCTCGTTTTCTCAAACCGATTTCCAATCTACTAGTATATACAAACCTTTACCTCACTCGTATGAGAAATCTAATTAAACGACTTAGTAAAACAAGTGGTATGAAACGCTTGCGTTTACTTCGTCGGTTAATTCTTGGACTTGTTCGATTTAATCTCTTGTGACAATTTTCTAGTGGAGATCTACAATTTGTTCGTAAATATTTAAGTTAAGCTAGTGGTTATGGGACATGAAGCTAAGCTCATATATTTACTAGCATATTGTAATTGACACTTCTCGTTGATCATGACGATCATCTTTGTGATTTAGACTAGCATTGTGCGATGTCTCTTTGTCCACGTGGAGGACCGTACGTCGTTTTTACTGAGTTTCGGCTCACCGGGAGGAGCTTCGGCTCAATGTCCGCAATGGGGGACTATACCCTGTCACGAGGAGCTTCGGCTCACCAGGAGGAGCTTCGGCTCAATGTCCGCAATGGGGGACTATACCCTGTCACGAGGAGCTTCGACTCACCAGGAGGAGCTTCGGTTCAATGTCCGCAATGGGGGACTATACCCTGCCACGAGGAGCTTCGGCTCAATGTCCGCAATGGGGGACTATACCCTGTCACGAGGAGCTTCGGCTCACCAGGAGGAGCTTCGGCTCAATGTCCGCAATGGGGGACTATACCCTGTCACGAGGAGCTTCGGCTCACCAGGAGGAGCTTCGGCTCAAAGTCCGCAATGGGGGACTATACCCTGTCATGAGGAACTTCGGTTCACCAGGAGGAGCTTCGGCTCAAAGTCCGCAATGGGGGACTATACCCTGTCAGGAGGAGTTTTTGACTCACCAGGAGGAGCTTCGGCTCAAAGTCCGCAATGGGGGACTATACCCTGTCTGGAGGAGCTCCGGCTCATTTTTATGGGATTGGCCATCCTTTTTCTTGTGATTTTTAGATTTCGTGTGTTGATTTCTGGAATTTATGTTTCACCAACTTTTACGATGGGCATTGATATATATGTCAATTATTATGGCTTGGTGAATGAAATTAGGAGTATGACATTCCTTTTTATCTTGAGTAGGTTATTGTGATATTGATTAATCTCTTGTTGATTTTCAATTACATATTTATCACAGCTTGGCACTGTGATTATTATATGTTTATGTCATATTTCTTATTATATATCACTTCATCTGATATTTATAGCTAGACTGATCCGTTTATTATTTTCTTCTTAAATAATACTCGGGTCAGACCGAGATGTTACAGGTGCTTCCGCTTGACTTCTCCCTTGGGATTCATTACTCTGACTTTTGGCAAACTACTTAGATTAGTAATTTATTTTGTTATATACACTTGAGATATGGACTCATAGTTGTATTCTTTTGTATAGCACGTGTTGCTATTCTTTTGTATTATCGTGGATCTTTTTGACCACTACTCTGATTTACACTTTCATGTGTTATATTCATATCTATTTCCGCCTTAGTGATATGAATTGTCTGTGACTGATTTGTGTTATGTTTATTTCTATATTTGTTTCCGAAGATATTATAGCCACTGTGTAGTAGCTTTGAGTTTGTGTCGGTATGTCGGATTTGCTCTTGATAAAGAAATGCATGTTATACTATCTGACATATCGGTGCTCGCGCAAAGCAATTACATGGATGGTCGCTCCTCAACAGCCTTATTCTCTGTGCTAGCTGACAGCATTACTCCGTAGTGTTCTTGGCTAGCGTGGGTATAGAGGTGGGGCGTCACAGCTTGGTATCAGAGCCAAACTTCGGAATAATATGGAATATTATAACATGGATCATCGTCCTAAGTCTTTCTTAGGAGTCGTGCTTTAGGATTTAATTCGAGTCTTCATACCGATTCATCCTATTTTGTTTATGATTCCTTGTTTTATCTATCAAGATTGCTTGATATTCATTTGTGAATAACCTTCTTCTTCTTCCTTCTTTCATTCTTAAGGAAGAGAAATGGTTAGACCAGGCCGCCCCAGCGCCGGTCAATCTAGTGCTACTCCCCAGGATGGAGTTTTTATGTCTGCCCAGCAGCTTTTAGATCTTGTCAAGGACGCTCAAACAGCGGGCCCCAATCAGGAGCCTACACATCCTAGATTCGGTTTTGAACGCTTGTGCAGAGACTACACCGATTTGGGTGGAAGGCCATTCACGGGATCCGAGAGTGTTATTGAAATTCAAGCTTGGCTCAAATCATGCGATCGAATCTTTTCTCGCATGAACCTTATTGACCTTCATCGAGTCCAAGTGGCTTCTAGCATGCTCCAAGAAAGAGCATTAGATTGGTATGAGCTTTTAATTTCTGAAATCGTTGAGGCGGATCTCACTTGGGAGCAATTCCGGGGAAGGTTCGAATTGAAATTTGTGCCGGAGGCTGAAAAAGTAACTTTGGCCCGGCGTTTTATTGACCTTGTTCAAGGTGAATCTTCTGTGACGGACTACGTCGCATCTTTCGAATCTCTCTCTAAGTACGGGGTCGAGTATATTAATACCCCATTGAAGAAAAACCAGAGATTTGTCTATGGCTTGAATAAGAACCTCAAGAAGCCATTACTTTTGAAACTCGAAGTTTCTTTTGATCAGCTTATTGATATCGCTCTTCGTCTTGAAGAGGCCGACAGAGAAAGTGATGTCGAGGTTGGGAGTGCCAAACCGAACTCCAACAACACCAGGAAGAGGCATCCCTTTATTAGGTTCGAAAGTCCTAATCTTAACAAGAGGGCGAAGCAAGAGACTTCTATGGCACATACTCCTATCCCTAATCGCGGAGAATGCTACAATTGTGGCTCTAGTGACCACTATATAAATAGGTGTCCAAGGCCTATTTCTTGCCGCTATTGCAAAAGTGCGGATCATTATATATCTTCATGTCCCAAGCGTCAAAGCAAGAGAGAAGGAAAGCTACAAGTCCCTAGCAACACTTCTCGTGGTCAAGGTATTTTCATTCAATCCTTGATGGCATCGTTTTAATTCGTGAACTTCTTATTTGAGTTCTTTTTGATATGGGTTTCATCTCAGTATTTTATATCAAAAGAACTTGTCGATTCTTTTCTTTGAAAATATTTTGTGCTTGATGACTTCTTTGAGGATTGTGAATCCGGATGGTAGATCCGCAACACTCAATTTGCTTTTTATTGATGTCGAAATTATTTTATGAGACTTTTCTTTCCGAGCCGATATTTTTACTTAGGCTTTGGAATTGTTTTTTTTGAAGGGATCGGCTTGATCATTGTGAAGCCCATCCTATTTTTCGAGTGGACTATTCATCTTCGACATTTTCTATCTGTTAAGCAGATTTCTATTTTTCCTTTATGATTTTGATTCCAACTTGATGGCATCATTTTATTCCTTAAGCCCACTTATAAGGAAAGTGTTGTTTCTCTTATCTAAATAGTTTGAGAAATTTTCCGGTATTTTTGAGCTTGTCTTAGGATTATCACCTAAGTAATCTTTTGTGTGGTGCTGAGGTGTTTTCAGTTTGACCTTGCCACCGATTTTCGTTTGCCATGAGTTGCGGAAATTAGCATTCCACTTACCGCATTCCGCACTCGTTATGATTCTTATGAATGACTTATTATGTCATTCAGTTTATCCAGCTTATTTCATCCATTTTATAGATCGAATATTCTATGAATATTTCGATGAGACTATTCTTGTATTTATTGATTTTGGATGAAAATAGAAATTTAAAATTTTTGAAAATCTTTTTCATAAGATTTATTAATAAGTAAAATTGATTTTTTGTTCTTAAAACGAACAAAGAATATTCTTAGTAGTTTTTGAAAAACTTACTTATCATAAAGAAGATGATTTTGTGATTGTATTGCCCATTGAGTGCTTTAAGAATTTTGGTCGATGCGCTTGATCAACGTTATCGATAAGAATCTCCTAAACGCTTTGATGAGACAATCAGACACGATATATTGACTTGTAAAATGTAAATTTTTCTAGAAAGATTATTACATAATGATAAATGTAATTTGAAAGTTTAAACTTTTCAGGAAAGAAGATTATTTAAAAGAAATTCTTTCTTTTCGATACTCTTGTTCTTGTGATTCCTGAAGGGGAACCAAGACTTTGCTATTTGTAACGATACTAGTCATATTGGTTTTGATGCCGTTCTCTTGCAAAGGAGAACGTGCTATCACTTGTGCTTCTAAATCATTATAGCTTATCGAGATTAGATATGCCACTCATGATCTAGTGCTCGCGGCTATTGTTTTTACTTTTGGAATTTGGCATCATCATTTTTGGATGAGAAATTTGTTCTCTACCCCGATCATAAATCTTTGGAATAATTATTTTCTCATAAGGAACTTCATGTTGAATCGAGTTCCTAGCATCTTATGATCTTGATATTCTTTTATTCCCGAGAAGGGAAATCATGTTGCCAATGCGCTTTGTCGTAAGCAACAAGTGGTTTATTTTTTGATGTTGTCTGAATGGAATCATCTTTTTATCAAGTTCATCGGATGTTTTGGTACACTTCATTTTATTGAGCTTTATCTCATTCCTTTTATGGATTAGTGTCCGGTGTTCTTTTATGGTGTTCGGATCATCGGATGTACTGTTATTATACTACATCGATGTTCCGTCTCTTTTGATACATTGGATGTACCGTTGTACTACATCAATGTCTTTGCTATTTGATACATTGGATGTACCGTTGTACTACATCAATGTCTTTGCTATTTGATACATTGGATGTACCGTTGTACTACATCAATGTCTTTGCTATTAGATTCATTGGATGTACCGTTGTACTACATCAATGTCTTTCCTTTTGATACATTGGATGTACCGTTGTACTACATCAATATCTTCGCTTTTTGATTCATTGGATGTACCATTTGCACTACATCAATGACTTGGCTTTTTGGTTCATTGGACGTACCGTCTTCGTACTACGTCGGTGTTCCAAATTATTCGAGTTTCTAGTTTCTCGGGCGTACCGTATTTGTACTACGCCGTTGCACCGGCTCAACTTTCTGCTATTCTTGACGTTTTCCACGTCTTTTATATACGGGAATGCCTTAGGGATTCCGGTTTTCATTCTTGAGCCCGGTAATATTGTGGAAATTGAAGTTTCACCAGATTTCTTGCTAACTCTTTCGTGCACTTTATGGTGAACTTCCTATTTCAAATTTTCTTTGTGTTGATATGCTTCCATGGTTGTTACTTCTTATTTTCCTCTTAAGTATTGCGAGGATGCAATTTCTTTAAGGAGAAGAGTCTGTAACAACCCGCATATTTATCGATTTTATATTTAAATATTTTATCATTAGTCGGATTTTAGTCCGAAAAGCTACTTTTTTGCAAACAGTCGAATTGGGACTCGAGACCACCCCCATTGAGTTCAAAATGACGTTTGCGACCTTTTTGAGTATAAGCTTCGGTGTGTTTGGAGAAAGTTGAATTTTGCTACTTTTTGCTTAGGGTTTTGGTTTGGGCTGAGCCCACTTATGTATTCAGTCCCAACCCCACTCCAACTCTTCATTACTTCATTTCTAATTCCTAACTCTTCAAGCTTTCAACAATGGTGGAAGAGAAAAAGAATTAGGAAATCCTAAACCCTAGTTCCTCTTGCAAATCAAATTCCTAGCTCCAAACTCAAGAAGAACCCATTGGTAAGCTTCTCTTCTTCTTCTCCAACTCATTCTCTTACCAATTTCAGAAATTTCTAAACCTAATTTTGGGAATGTTCTTGTTTTTGAGCTTAGATTCAAGCTCAATTGGGTTGTGTTGAAGAGAGGTTGATTCTCCATTTGCTTCCAAGCTTCTTCATTGTTCGATTTTGTGAAAAGGTGAGATTTTTAATCTCACATCTATGCTTATAATTCTCTTCTATTGTTAGGTATGAATTCCTAACACTTATTCATGTGCATTTGATTTTGATTTGGATTGCTTTTGTGAATATTCCAATTTTTAGTGTTTTGAGTTCAATTCGTTAAAAATCCTAACTTTGATGTTTAAACATGTTTTTGGTGATGCATCGAGGAGCATATAGGGCCGGATAGTCGATTGGCATAAACCCTTAGCGCCGTTGCTCGAGAGAATGCAAATTGGTCAAGATTGAACCTCATTTGGTATAGGAAGGGAAGAGGCTGGAAACAGGTTCGGCCGACCGACCCCTCTGGTCCGGTCGACCGACCTGCTTCCAAGTGCATAAGCACTTTCTGTTTTAGGGTTCGGTCGACCGACTCAGGGAGCCCAGTCGACCGACCTGCTGTCCCGAGAGGTTTCCAACCTTTGGTTCGGTCGACCGACTCAGGGAGTCCGGTCGACCGACCTGATGATTTTTGCCAGATTAGCCTATTTCGCTAATCCGTTTGAATATCCAACTTTAATCGATTCGTGTGGTCTCCCTTTTGTTGTTGTCATTTATTATCGACTTTGATGACCTTTTCTTTGGGAATTTTAGATATATCCACTTTGATGGATTTTATATCGATTTCATTGGATTTTATTCAAGTTTCCGAATGTGAACTTTTATGCCCGATTGTTTCTACAATCACTTCTATGATTTGTCACTTTAAAAATATAAAGGTTTTCTATACTAGTAGTAAATATCAAAACTCTTTCTTCAAATGATTTCAACACTATTTTATAACAAAGCTCGTTTTCTCAAACCGATTTCCAATCTACTAGTATATACAAACCTTTACCTCACTCGTATGAGAAATCTAATTAAACGACTTAGTAAAACAAGTGGTATGAAACGCTTGCGTTTACTTCGTCGGTTAATTCTTGGACTTGTTCGATTGAGTCTCTTGTGACAATTTTCTAGTGGAGATCTACAATTTGTTCGTAAATATTTAAGTTAAGCTAGTGGTTATGGGACATGAAGCTAAGCTCATATATTTACTAGCTTATTGTAATTGACACTTCTCGTTGATCATGACGATCATCTTTGTGATTTAGACTAGCATTGTGCAATGTCTCTTTGTCCACGTGAAGGACAGTACGTCGTTTTTACTGAGTTTCGGCTCACCAGGAGGAGCTTCGGCTCAATGTCCGCAATGGGGGACTGTACCCTGTCACGAGGAGCTTCGGCTCACTAGGAGGAGCTTCGGCTCAATGTCCGCAATGGGGGACTATACCCTGTCACGAGGAGCTTCGGCTCACCAGGAGGAGCTTCGGCTCAATGTCCGCAATGGGGGACTATACCCTGTCACGAGGAGCTTCGGCTCACCAGGAGGAGCTTCGGCTCAATGTCCGCGGAGCTTCGGCTCACCAGGAGGAGCTTCGGCTCAATGTCCGCAATGGGGGACTATACCCTGTCACGAGGAGCTTCGGCTCACCAGGAGGAGCTTCGGCTCAATGTCCGCAATGGGGGACTATACCCTGTCACGAGGAGCTTCGGCTCACCAGGAGGAGCTTCGGCTCAATGTCCGCAATGGGGGACTATACCCTGTCACGAGGAGCTTCGGCTCACCAGGAGGAGCTTCGGCTCACCAGGAGGAGCTTCGGCTCAAAGTCCGCAATGGGGGACTATACCCTGTCACGAGGAGCTTCGGTTCACCAGGAAGAGCTTCGGCTCAAAGTCCGCAATGAGGGACTATACCCTGTCAGGAGGAGTTTTTGACTCACCAGGAGGAGCTTCGCCTCAAAGTCCGCAATGGGGGATTATACCCTGTCTGGAGGAGCTCCGGCTCATTTTTATGGGATTGTCCATCCTTTTTCTTGTGATTTCTGGATTTCGTGTGTTGATTTCTGGAATTTATGTTTCACCAACTTTTACGATGGGCATTGATATATATGTCAATTATTGTGGCTTGGTGAATGAAATTAGGAGTATGACATTCCTTTTTATCTTGAGTAGGTTATTGTGATATTGATTAATCTCTTGTTGATTTTCAATTACTTATTTATCACAGCTTGGCACTGTGATTATTATATGTTTATGTCATATCTCTTATTATATATCACTTCATCTGATATTTATAGCTAGACTGATCCGTTTATTATTTTCTTCTTAAATAATACTCGGGTCAGACCGAGATGTTCCAGGTGCTTCCGCTTGACTTCTACCTTGGGATTCATTACTCTGACTTTTGGCAAACTACTTAGATTAGTAATTTATTTTGTTATATACACTTGAGATATAGACTCATAGTTGTATTCTTTTGTATAGCACGTGTTGCTATTCTTTTGTATTATCGTGGATCTTTTTGACCACTACTCTGATGTACACTTTCATGTGTTATATTCATATCTATTTCCGCCTTTGTGATATGAATTGTCTGTGACTGATTTGTGTTATGTTTATTTCTATATTTGTTTTCGAAGATATTATAGCCACTATGTAGTAGCTTTGAGTTTGTGTCGGTATGTCGGATTTTCTCTTGATAAAGAAATGCATGTTATACTATCTGACATATCGGTGCTCGCGCAAAGCAATTACACGGATGGTCGCTCCTCAACAGCCTTATTCTCCGTGCTAGCTGACAGCATTACTCCGTAGTGTTCTTGGCTAGCGTGGGTATAGAGGTGGGACGTCACATGAAGTATTGGTATTCACTCTTGAGTTTCGAGATGTTGATAATATATCTCGAAGTCATGTCACTGTGACTCCATTGATTTCTATGAGTCCGCTTTGGGTATGATACCCAATCGGGCAATCAAATATTGTATTGACTTCATTCTCGGTTCTTGGCTTTTCGATCATCCTCCCACGAGGATGTCCACTAAGAAAATGAGGTGATTCATTGAATTTATTTGATATTGCCATTCTTACCCCTTTTGAGATATCCTCCTTGGATACTCGATTGTTGATATACTTTGTGGTATTACTTCACTTGAAGTAAAGATTTGTTGTTTATGCTCTTCTTCTCATTCGAGAAGATATCTTGACATTACTCTTATATCTCATAGATTCCTTTTAATCTATTGAGTGGTGCTAGGGTCAAACCTCAGCTTGACCTACACCGATTTTCGTGGATTACGGGTTGTTGAGGATAGATTTCCTTTCGTCGCACTCTGCACTCGTGGGGTTCTTGTGAATAATTCGTTATGCCATTTGGAAAGTTGAAAGCTCTAGTCTATTCCATCAATCTCGTGAATCGAGTATTCTGGGAATATCACGATGAGTTCTTCTTGTGTCTTGATTTTGTGAATAAGTTATAATGAATTTTCAAATCTTTCAAATCGAAGAAAAATATTTGAGAGAAATTGGATTTTTGTTTTGAGAACAACAAATAATATTTTGAGTATTATATATGAGTTATTTCTTTTAAAGAAAATAAATTATTGTGTTAGGTTGTCCGTCTAGTGCTTTAAGAATCCTGATCGACGCGTCTGGCCAATGTTATCGATAAGGATTTCCTAAACGCTGTAATGAGACAGTCAAATATGGTAAATTGAGTTTTAATAAGTAAAGTTTGAAAGTAATTAATATGGTGGAGTATTAATTTTTATTTTTAATGTTTAATGAAACCATTGAACCATAGTGAGTGTTGGATGAGTGGAGATGCAGTTTTGATCATTCGATCAACTCGCCAGCCAATCGATGAGGTCATTCACTATAAATCAATGGCGAGGTAATATCCTTAAATTTTTGAAATTTATAAAATTGAATATGGTAATTTGGGTAAGTAAAAGTAAATAATTCTAATTAAGGGGATGTCTTAATTAGAAGAAAATATCATTTGATTCTTTGATTAATGAAATGATTTACTTATCGTAAAAGAATACTTTTGTTTGGAAAATTAACATATTAACTAAATATTTTAGTACCAGTTATTAATGATGGCTGTAAAAAAAAATTATTTTGGCACTTATTTATTTGATTAATAGTATAATATGGATATAAAACTCTATCTTAAGAGAAATAAAGAAGTGTTAGTTTAGAACATTTAGTATAAATTGGTGAACTAGTTTTTGTTTTAAACTTAAACGGTACTAAAACTAGTGGGTTTGAAATTGCAAAATTACGTTGAAAAAAAGTTTAAATTAATTATAACCCTTAATAGTTTTATGTTGACAATTAGATGGAAATTTAATTTTCGTGACCAGTGGAAAAGTAAATTTGGATTGTATTGGTAAATAAACAATTCATTTAGTATAATCAATTTAAAATGTGTGAATAAATTTAAACTTTATAAATATATCCCAAAGATTTATTTTGGTGGATAATCAATAACCATTTCTTGATAATAAAAGAGATTAGTTATCTCTTCCAAGAATTAGTTTTCATACTTAATTGTCTTTAAAGCTAGATTTTGGAAAGTATTGAAAGTATTTCCACTTAATAATAATGTTTTATGATGATTACGTAAGTTGATCATAATTTTGTAAATCCTATGTTTCCAAAAAAAAAACCATTTAATAAATGACTTAGCAAAAAGCTTTCTTAAAAATGAAGTTTGAGCTTAAAATGATTTTGGGTAAATTTCAAATCTTAAATTGGTTTAAAAGCTGAAATTTCATTTAGATAAGTGTTGTACTAAAACAGCGATAACTTGGAATTTTTATGGCCAAATGAGCTCAATCTTTTTGCAAGTGAAAGAGGTTTCAGTAAGCTATAAAGTTTATTTTGACCACTTTTAAATATATATTTTTTACTGAGCCCAAAATGGGTTTGAATGTGGATAGGCAGTTCTGCCCTATTGCAAAATTCTCTAAGGCTTAAGCTGAAAGTAAATTTAACATAACTTTCAAACCGTAATCCGATTTTGATGATCTTTATATTTCTGGAAAGCTTAGACTGAGTAGAACAACTTTTATTGCATAAAGTTCTTCAGATTTTATTGTTTTCTGGGTCAAAACAGGTCTTCTTTACAGCATGTCTGAAATGAAATTGTTTTATTTCCCTTTAATAGTTAAGTTTAGCACTTTTTATTTATGAGCATGAACTAATATCATCCATTTGACATAAGTACAGGTGAAAAGAGGATAGTTGGACTATATTTTGAGCAAAAATAATATATATAGGTTTGTGCAAACTCGCTTTAAAATGCTAAAAAGAAAGGTATGTTTTCGGATTAATTTTTAAGAGTTGATTGATGATATATATTTTGTGTTCCAACATTATGGTAGTTGTATATTATGCAAGTCATTTTTTATATATTTTATACGGCCCTCCTTACAAAGAAGACTCTGCCAATTTTTCTAAAAAAATTTAACACTTAGAAAATTTGAGAAACAAATTGGCAAAATATATATATATATATATATATATATAATATATGTTGCAAACTAGGGAATACCTATGAAAAAATTAGAGAATAAACAACTTAAACTTTATTTACTCTGATGAAGAATAATGAATTTAAATTTAAAATCTAAGTAAGAAGCTATGGAAATTTTCAAGTATTGAAAATTGAGAACTGTGAAGGCCCGCAAATCCGTACCCCTTTTGAGCTGGCAAAATTCCATAACAATTAAGCCCAAAGTGGAACAAATGTATGAGTCTTCGGGTTTAAAGAAGAAAGTGGTAGAAGAATAAGAAAAGAAAACAATAACGGAATCTCACATATCGCAGCGGAACAAGTATAATAGATAAATAAATATCTTTCAAACAAAGAACTATATCAGTTATTACATTACATCACATTACATTATCAGAGTTGATAACAACAAACAACAGAAAAGAAATATTACATATATATATGATACGCCTCGCCATCCAACTTGCCTTCAGATCTCCACAGCAACTTCTTGATAGACTTCGCTCCCGAATAATGATAACCTGACTCTAGGCTGCCTGTGTGGAAAATTATGGGCACCCAGAGTTTAGAAAGGGAACAATAAACTCCAGGTCAGTCATGGGACTGGTGCGAGATCTTAAAAACAGTCATTCTTCAACAAAAGAAAACAAAAGGGAAATAAAACAAAATTAGCAATGCTTTTTGGAAAATGAAACTACCATAAGGCCTTCTGCCACAAGCACAATGCAAACGCAAAATTGGAGGAGATTTCTCCTTGTGATAGTCAAACATGCTTAATACGCAAAAATCTTTTTAATATTATCATTAGTGCATAGTGCAAAAACATTTCGAAAGTATAATATTAATCTTAGCCAGCGTACAACCATTATTGTATGCCTACTATAGCTACCAAGTTCAATAGCAGGTTACCGCCACATTCCATGGCAGGTTATACAACTAAAACCGTACAGGCGCGTATTTTTTTTTTGGATTTCCAACAAATGGTCAGGCTAAGGAACTTCCTACTGCCACATGGGTACGCCTCTGGAGGGACGTCCCGAGAACCTACCCGGATCTCTGCCAACACAAGGCCGGGTTACCTCTGTAACTAGGTAACTACTACTCGGGTATGCCATCCTCCGTTCGTTTGCGACCTTTATCCGAGGATCCTCAACCACAAAGCAACAACCATAAAGTATAATAAATTTGTGGCATTAACATAGGTAAAATATCTGGGCTCCATACCACGGTACTACCCTTTTCTAGAAGGAAATGACATACCCTAAAAGGCGCAACCTTCATAACCTTGCCGCATCTTTCCTGTTTCAACCATTTTCGGGGTGTGAGGCCCGATGAAGTCTCGTCCACAAAGCTACACTTTTCACAAAGTCATGCTTTGATCAACAAATGATCAGCAGCACTTCGTATTCCATATTACCAAATTGGGAATATATCACTATTAACCATCAACTACATAACCTCTGAGCTCGTACGTCTCAAAGAAGGGTGTTAAGCTAAGAGAATAAATTCTCCGCCACCAACATAAATGTATTTGATAGAAACCAGCTTTACATCTCAAAGTGTAATGTCAGACACACATCCATACAAGTCCGTTCCGGGATCGAACGGAACCATAGGCACTTCAAAAAAGCCCTTGCAAATCCGGATATTTACTAATCATGTCCGGAATCCCCATCACAAAGGGTGATAAAATCTCTATACCGGAGCAACTTGGGGCAGAGACATTCGACAGGTAATCCTTTCGCTTTCGAAAATACCCGGTCTTCAACACCATCTTCAAATGCAATCCCATTTCGTCGTATCATTATTCGGAATGGGTTTTATGACACAAGGTCCTCTCCCAGCTAATCCGAATAACAAGCGGTTATTTTTTAAAATAATTGTTCATTCAGATTTCAAACAAATCACAACAATTTCTACGTTGATCTTTTTAAACAAAAGATCCATCACAATCACAAAGGTTTGATATGGTTTTCGAATATCCATTTGGAATTCGACTCCTGGTCGCATCGAAATTCAAATGCCATTAAAAGGCCAATATGGATAGTCGGTTTTTTAACTATCAATGAACATCCACAACAATTTGCCCGATTTAAATAAATTTCCCAAATTATTTATTTTCAAAATATTTCCACAGGATATATTTCACACTTAAACCATTTGAAAACAGATTTCAAATTACTTTCCACATTTCAATTTTGTGAAAACAAATTTCAAATCGTTTTTTTTTTCATATGACATTCCAAATATTTATTCGTTTCCACTGAAAATATGCCGAGTTCAATTACTTTAAAATAATTTAAAATGCTTATCCAAAATATACTTAGAGATATTTCAAATAAAACTATTTTGAAACTATTTTCAAACACTTGCTTAAATATTAGTTATGAAAATATTATACTAATGTCTCATATAAAAATTCAAGTCCAAAACCAATGTTAAATTAAAACTAGTAAATGGGATATGACTATTTAAATATCCAATTTCTAAATCAAATATCAATTTAGTCTTTAAAATAATCCCTTCTATAATTAATTAAATAAATCTTTACCTTAGAGGTTTAAAACAATCCCAAAAATAATTTTTCCAACAATATTCTTCCAAATCACTTTCTAGAACTTTAAATTTATACTTCAAAAGCTACTTTAAAATATACTCGGCTTTCCATGGAAGAATTCTCTTTCTATTTATATCAATTAATAAATCTTCTCGATTTATTTTAATTTACATTCAAAATCTGTAAATTTCTTTTCACACCTTTAAAAATAAAACAATATTTATTTTTAAAACAAAATTCCCTTTCCTTTATAAATTCCCATCGTGAATTTAAAGTTCTAAACATCCATTTATATACGATTTTCAAATCGATATCCAAATATTCATTTTCAGCACCGAATTAAATTCTAAATTGATTTCCAAATTTATTTTCAAATACCAAATCAATTTCGAATTTGATTTCTAATTTATTTCAACACCAAATTTATTATCTTTTGAAACAGATTCCTTCTTTTAAATTTATTCAATTTTCTAAAATTAATTTATTATAAATTTCCTACTAAATTTCAAAAATCAAATTCTATTTATTTCTGGTATCCTACGATATCAAAAATATATTCGGCTAAATTATAGCCTTCAACAGTCTCAATCATAAATAGTCACACAGATTACAAATAATCAACACACAATATTGAAATGATTCAAATATTTTTATGGAATCCAGTTGGATCCCTACAACCTGTTTTCCCCGCATCCACAGACGTTAGCACAACAACTAAATACCAATTCCACTTCGAGGTGGAATATCGCGGTATATGGGATTTATCAAATATCATCCGCTATTATGTGGCGCATAGGGTCTCATCCGCTATGTAATGCAGAAAATCAATCATTCCAATATACTATATACTACTATATATACAATATCATCCAGTGAATAAATTATTATAAATCAATCATCCAAGCACACAGTCAATCAATTTTAAATCTAACTATTAAAAATTTATATCAGAACAATATTTGATTGAGTGGGAAGATCTCACCTTTGTCTACGCATTCAATCCGTTTCAAATCCAGATTGTTTTTCTTCATTGTATTATACCTTGTAAAGAATTATACAATTTTATTAATATTCGAGTAAATCGAACCATTAAATTCTCATTTATAAATTTAATTACCAATGATTTTATTTTAAGCTAATAGTTTGATTTGAAACAAATTCCTTTTTTTTAAAAAAATCATTAAAATAAATTTAACAAGTTAATTAACAAATTAATCTCTATATTTTTAAAATCAAACTAGTAAATAAAGATAGGTATATATGTATATTCATTTCATTCCATTATTATTTTAAACCTCACTGTAAATAATTTTCTACATGCATATATTTATAAAATTTGAAAAAACTACACATATATTTTTTCACTGTATATACATATATTTATATGTTTATTTTTCTCTGGATATCAAGATTTTAAATTAAGAAATAGTCTCAATATACCTCACTGCTTCCAGCAAAATCCCCAAATAGTTCGAAGCCCAAGCTTGATGACTCGAATTTCCACCCCTGGCCACGACCCGCGCCTGAACGCCACATGCCGGTGCCACGAACCAAACGCCGCTATACGCGCCATCACCCACGTCGCGACTCCCAAATGCTCGTGCGAGCGTGCCCTAGTTGCGATTCGTCAACAATCCCAGTCAAGACGATGCCCTCTTTAATTCGTCGATTGGAAATCAACCCGCGACACACTGCATTGATCACCGAAGTTTGCCATCGCGAGGCACTCGTGTGCGAGGACTTCGGTCCCTAATCTCTTGAACGAGCACAACTTGAATGATTTTGGAAAAGGAAGAAGTTGTTTAAGGGAGCGATTGATTTGATTTTTTTACCTTTTGAATAAAGTGCTCGGCTATCTTTTAGAAGAAAAGAAACACGATGACGTTGGCATGTATGAGTGGAGACAGTGATTTGAGGGTAAAAAGTTGTAATGTGAATGAAATACAGCTGCAGGGACTAGGGTATAAATATATATTTTAAATTGTATTCAAACCGCCTCGATTTACGTAGTTTAAAATCGCGAACTCCTATCGAGGCGTGCCGCTAGGTGTTTATAATATTATACCCCCATTCCGAATGCAATTGAAAAGGTTTCGAGTCCAAATTCGATCGTATGGAGAAGATAGCTTTTTAGACCCAGCTATTAAATTAAATTTCGATTTAATTTTCAACGCGTTTGCTTATCGTACGGCAAAACGATAACTCCAAACACTACGAAAATTGAAATCCGATAATAAAACAATATTACGGATCCAACAGAATTGGTTTCATCGAATTCCAAGACTGTGCCTCGGAAGGCTATTTTTAAATATCGATTTAAACGATAAATTTTCAAAACTAAACAAATCGTTTTCAAACCAAATTCTGAAGCTTCTATTATCTTCAGTATTATCAATATAAATTTTCTAAGCCTTTAAAAATAGTTTTAGTCAGCTTCAAATTGAAGATACAATTTTTTTACCCGACTTCAATAAATTAAATTCAAAAATTTAATTTCCAAATTCATAGTTATATTTGAAATTCAAGTTAAACTAACCTCCAAATATTTAAAATCAATTAAATATTTCGATCTCAAATGTTCAAAATTCTGAGCCGTCATATCCTTCCCCCTTAAAAGAATTTCGTCTCGAAATTACTAGTTAAGAAGAATGATCCTCAACCATTTGCTATTTTTCCAAAACTAAACAGTTTTATCAACTTTTCAAAACAATCTTTTTCATCAAAGATCTATTATCACCTAAACTAACCTTTCAACTTTAACCGTAAGTTTCAAACAATATCGTTTTCTTAGTCAATTCAAATTTAAATTGAAATTCATATTCAAAAGTTCAAAATTTTCTCAAATTTTTTCTAACTCCCTAAATTTTTAAAAAATTGCACCAGCATCTCCTTTGCGTGGCTAGCTCGGTACAACTACAAAAAATGGCATCACATCCTCCAGTTTCAAAAAGAAAACAAAAAGCCAAGTGGCTTGACAAGAAAATCACCAAATTCCATACTGTAATTTAAATACATACCTTTTTGTCGAGCTATTTCAAATTTATCTTCGAAAATCAAATTCCAATTCCATTTCCCTATAACACACCTGTGTATCCTGCTAGCCATAATATCCAATTACAACATTCAAATTAATTTTGCACATTCCTTTACGGAATTTCAATATATACTTCCTATACCATTTTTACTTCACTATTGAAGTTATATATCCATTTTCATTCAACTTTACATTTTCAATTTCATTTGAATTCGATTTACACTTTCAATTCTGTTTGGATTCAATTTAACTTTTAAATATTAAATTTTTTATCAACTATCTTTCATTCACAACTGATTCATATCACTATTTTAAATTTGTTTCATTTACTAATTCATTACAAATTCCAATTCATTTTATCTCAGCCTATTTTTTTTCCATCTCCACCTTTATTATCTTTAGTTCACTTCGAACTAATTTTACAACTTCATTTTATTTCACACAATTCAAATTGGTTTTCAATATTCAGTCTCAATTTCAGTTTTAATTCTTTTGTTCATTCCCAAACACAATTCAATCTCAATTCACCATTTTGGTTTACAACCACTTGTATTTGAACCGGATTTCAAATTCCATATAAATTTAATTTATCTTTCATTTATAAATATTGAATTCTATTCATCTTAAACCTTATCCATTTGGTTATTCATCAATTAGTTTCACTTACTAATTTTAGTTTAATACTTTACTTTGTTTATCACAAATCAACTTCAATTCCAATTCCGGTTCTATTCACTTACAAATTCGAAATGAATTTCAACATTTAATTCACTTTCATTTAATTTCAATTGTAAATTTGTTCATTCATTCACAACTTTATTTTCCACCTTATAAAATTTTATTCCATAACTATTTTTATAAGATTCCAGAGTCTTTTCAACAATTCAAAATCAATTTTGAAATCAATTCAAATTATCCCTTTAAATTTCTAAAACCAAACCCAGTTTGTAAACAACTTCCATTTAAAATAATTTGGTAGCAATTCCTCTCCTGGAAACCCGAAAATGAACACCGATGATGTCGCGATCATCATCAGAATTATTTTCCACTGACCGAAAAGAGTTTAGAGCTTTATCCTTCCAAAACATTTTTTCAAAATCTTTGAAAACTCATTTTCAAACTCAAGGGAATTAAACTTTCCAAATCTCTAAAATTTTCAAATTCTTTTCAAAACATTTCTCTGGAATTCCATTTCAAATTATAAATCACGTTTACAATTTACATTTATAAATCCTATTTGGATTTTTATTTTCTTAGCTTTTGGTTTTGATTTCAATTCCTCATACAACGATGATAATAATTTAATATTATCGCTTCCTAGCAACCAAGAAACCAAGCAACCATATATTATAATAATTACAAAGATTATTTCCTTTATCTACGAATAGTTTTGGGTAAAATTATTTCATTCACCCAATTTTAAAACAATATCGTGTCGAATTGTTCTGTACGAGTGTTTAGAGATTCCTATCGATAGAGTTGTACGGACTATACCGACCAGAATACATATATCGTTCCACAAACCAATCATCACAACATAAAACAATTTTGTATTCACTAACAAATACGCGCTCATATCTATTAATACTCTCAAACTCATTCTAGAGTACTACCGACTCTATCTCTAATGAGTAACACCCAACAGAGCCAAGGTTGTCGCTTAACCAAATGCTCTAATACCAACTGTGAAGGCCCGCAAATCCGTAACCCTTTTGAGCTGGAAAAATTCCATAACAATACAGCCCAAAGTGGAACAAATATACGAGTCTTCGGGTTTAAATAAGAAAGAGATAGAAGACGAAGAAAAGAAAACAATAACAGAATCTCACATGTCGCAGCGGAACAAATATAATAGATAAATGAATATCTTTCAAACAAAGAACTATATCAATTATTGCATTATATCACATTACATTATCAGAGTTTATAACAACAAAAAGCGGAAAAGAAATATTACATATATATATATATCATACGCCTCGCCATCCAACTTGCCTTCAGATCTCTACAGCAACTTCTTGATAGACTTCGCTCCCGAATAATGATAACCTGACTCTAGGCTGCTCATGTGGAAAATTATGCACACCCAGAGTTTAGAAAGGGAACAATAAACTCCAGGTCAGTCGTGGGACTGGTGTGAGATCTTAAAAGCAGTTATTCTTTAAAAAAAGAAAACAAAAGGAAATAAAAGAAATTCTCAATGCTTTTTGGAAAATGAAACTACCATAAGGCCTCCTGCCACACACACAATGCAAACGCAGAATTGGAGGAGATTTCCCCTTATGATAGTCAAATATGCTTAATACGCAAAAATCTTTTTAATATTATCATTAGTGCATAGTGAAGAAAATATTTCGAAAGTATAATATTAATCTTAGCCAGCGTACAACCATTATTGTATGCCTACTATAGCTACCATGTCCAATAGCAGGTTACCGCCACATTCTATGGCAGGTTATACAACTATAACCGTACAGGGCACGTATTGTTTCTTTGGTTTTCCAACAAATGGTCAGGCTAACGAACTTCCTATTGCCACATGGGTATGCCTCTGGAGGGACGTCCCGAGAACCTAGCCGAATCTTTGCCAACACAAGACCGGGCAACCTTTGTAACTAGGTAACTGCTACTCGAGTATGCCATCCCCCGGTCGTTTGCGACCTTTATCCGAGGACCCTCAACCACAAAGCAACAAACACAAAGTATAATAAATTTGCGACATCAACATAGGTAAAATATATGGGCTCCATACCATGGTACTACCCTTTTCCAGAAGGAAATGACATACCTAAAGGGAGCGACCCACATAACCTTGCCGCATCTTTCCTGTTTCGACCATTTTCGGGGTGTGAGGTCCGACGAAGTCTCGTCCACAAAGCAACACTTCTTTGATCAACAAATGACCGGTAGCTCTTCGTATGCCACATTACCAAATTGGGAATATATCACTAGTAACCATCAACTACATAGCCTCTGAGCACATACGTCTTGGAGAAGGGTGTTAAGCTAAGAGAATAAATTCTCTGCCACAAACAGAAATGTATTGATAGAAACCAGCTTTACATCTCAAAGTGTAATGTCAGACACACATCCATACAAGTCCATTCCGGGATCGAACGGAACCGAAGGCACTTAAAAGAAGCCCTTGCAAATTCGGATATTTACTAATCACGTCCGGAATCCCCATCGCAAAGGGTGATAAAATCTCTATACTGGAGCAACATGGTGCAGAGACATTCGACAGGCAATCCTTTCGCTTTCGAAAATACCTGGTTTTCAACACCATCTTCAAATGCAATCCCATTTCGTCGTATCATTATTCAGAATGAGTTTTATGACACAAGGTCCCATCCCGGCTAATCCGAATAATGAGCGCTTATTTTAGAAAATAAATGTTCATTCAGATTTCAAACAAATCACAACAATTTCTTCGTTGATCTTTTTAAACAAAAGATCCATCACAATCACAAAGGTTCGATGTGGGTTTCGCATATCCATTTGGAATTTGACTCCCGGTCGCATCGAAATTCAAATGCCATTAAAAGGCCAATATTGATAGTCGGTTATTTAACTATCAATCAACATCCACAACATTTGCTGGATTTAAATAAATTTCCTTAATTATTTATTT
Source organism: Allium cepa (assembly GCA_030765085.1). NCBI lineage: Eukaryota > Viridiplantae > Streptophyta > Magnoliopsida > Asparagales > Amaryllidaceae > Allium > Allium cepa. Next base: position 64,142,547 of record CM060931.1, read on the forward strand.
TCAAAATATCTCCGCAGGATATATTTCACACTTCAACCATTTGAAAACAGATTTCAAATTACTTTCCACATTTCAATACTTTGAAAACAAGTTTCAAATTGTTTTTTTCTCCTTATACGGAAAACATTTCCAAATATTTATTCGTTTCTATTGAAAATCTGTCGAGTTCAATTACTTTAAAATAATTGAAAATGCTTATCCAAAATATACTTAGAGATATTTAAAATAAAACTATTTTGAAACACTTGCTTAAATATTAGTTATGAAAATATTATATTAATATCTCATATAAAAATTCTAGTCAAAAACTAATTTTAAAGTAAAATTAGTAAATGGGATATAAGTATTTAAATATCCAATTTCTAAATCAAATATCAATTTAGTCTTTAAAATAATGCCTTCTATAATTAATTAATTAAATATTTACTTTAGATGTTTAAAACAATCCCAAAAACAATTTTTCCAACAATATTCTTCCAAATCACTTTCTAGAACTTTAAATTTATACTTCAAAAGCTACTTTAAAATATACTCGGCTTTCCAGGGAAGAATTCTCTTTCTATTTATATCAATTAATAAATCTTCTCGATTTATTTTAATTTACATTCCAAATCTGTAAATTTCTTTTCACACCTTTAAAAATAAAACAATATTTATTTTAAAAAAAAATTCCCTTCCCTTTATAAATTCCCATTGTGAATTTAAACTTCTAAACATCGATTTATATACGGTTTTCAAATCGATTTCCAAATATTCATTTTCAGCACTGAATTAAATTCTAAATTGATTTCTAAATTTATTTTCAAATACCAAATAAATTTCCAAAATTGATTTCTAATTTATTTCAACACCAAATTTATTATCTTTTGAACCAAATTCCTTCTTTTAAATTTATTCAATTTTCTAAAATTAATTTACTATAAATTTCCTACCAAATTTCAAAAATTAAATTTTATTTATTTCTGATATCCTACGATATCAAAAATATGTTCGGCTAAATTATAGCCTTCAATGGTCTCAATCATAAATAGTCACACACAGATTACAAATAATCAACACATAATATTGAAACTGATTCAAATATTTGAGAAATCCAGTTGGATCCCTCCAACCGTTTTCCTTGCATCCATAGACGTTAGCACAACAATTAAGTTCCAATTCCACTTCGAGGTGGAATATCAAGGTATATGGGATTTATCAAATATCATCCGCTATTATGCGGCGCATAGGATCTCATCCGCTATATAATGTGGGAAATCAATCACTCCAATATACTACCTACTTCTATATATATAATATCATCCAGTGAATAAATTATTATAAATCAATCATCCAAGCACACAGTCAATCAATTTTAAATCTAACTATTCAGAATTTAAACCAGAACAATATTTGATTGAGTGAGAAGATCTCACCTTTGTCTACGCATGCAATTCATTTCAAATCCAGATTGTTTTTCTTCGTTGTATTAGACCTTGTTAAACAATTATACAATTTTATTAATATTCGAATAAATCGAACCACTAAATTCTCATTTATAAATTTAATTACCAATGATTTTATTTTAAACTAATAGTTTGATTTTAAACAAATTCCTTTTTAAAAAAAATCTTTAAAATAAATTTAACAAGTTAATTAACAAATTAATCTCCATATTTTTAAAATCAAACTTGTAAATAAAGATAGGTATATATGTATAATCATTTCATTCCATTATTATTTTAAACCTCACTATAAATAATTTTCTGCATGCATATATTTATAAAATTTGAAAAAACTACACACACACACACACATATATATACTTTCACTATATATACATATATTTATATGTTTATTTTTCTCCGGATATCAAGATTTTAAATTAAGAAATAATCTCAATATACCTCACTGCTTCCAGCAAAATCCCCAAATTGTTCGAAGCCCTAGCATGATGACTCGAATCTCCACCCCTGGCCGCGGCCTGTGCTTGAACGCCACATGCTGGTGCCACGAACCCATCGTTGCAGCGCGCGCCATCACCCACGTCGCGACTCCCAAATGCTCGTGCGAGCGTGCCCTAGTCGCGATTTGTCAACAATTCCAGTCGAGACGATCCCCTCTTCAATTCGTCGATTGGAAATCCACGCGCGCTACACTTCATTGATCATCGAAGTTTGCCATCGCGAGGCACTCGTGTGCGAGGACTTCGGTCCCTAATCTCTTGAAGAGCACAACTCGAATGATTTTGGAAAAGGAAGAAGTTGTTTAAGGGAGCGATTGATTTGATTTTTTTTCCTTTTGAAGAAAGTGCTCGGCTATCTTTTAGAAGAAAGAAACACGATGATGTTGGCATGTACGAGTGGAGACAGTGATTTGAGGGTAAAAAGATGTAATGTGAATGAAATACAGCTGCAGGTACTAGGGTATAAATATATATATTAAATTGTATTCAAACCGCCTCGATTTACGTAGTTTAAAATCGCAAACTCCTATCGAGGCGTGCCGCTAGGTGTTTATAATATTATACCCCCATTCCGAATGCAATGGAAAAGGTTTTGAGTCCAAATTCGATCGTATGGAGAAGATAGCTTTTTGGACCCAGCTATTAAATTAAATTTCGATTTAATTTTCAACGCGTTTGCTTATCGTACGGCAAAACGATAACTCCAAACATTACGAATATTGAAATCCGATAATAAAACAATATTACGAATCCAACGGAGCTAGTTTCGTCGAATTCTGAGACTGTGCCTCGGGAGGCTATTTTTAAATATCGATTTAAACGATAAATTTTTAAAACTGAACAAATCATTTTCAAATCCAATTTTGAAGCTTCCATTATTTTCAATATTATCAATATAAATTTTCTAAGCCTTTAAAAATATTTTTAGTCGGCTTAAAATTGAAGATACATATTGTTTATCCAACTTCAATAAATTGAATTCAAAAATTTAATTGACAAATTCATAGTTATATTTGAAATTCAAGTTAAACTAACCTCCAAATATTTAAAATCAATTAAATATTTCGATCTCAAATGTTCAAAATTCTGGGTCGTCACAAGAACTTTAAATCTTGAAGATAATGGGTTGGAAAACTTTAAGAATATTTGTTTAGCAAAATGGGAGTATAAAAATCCATTCCTTGAGTTTGTTTTGCCTTTGTGCAATTATCTAAAGACTTGCATTTATGCGATCTTTTGGGTTGGTGGTATTGAAGAAACCACCTACCTCTTGTTGACCTCTATTGTTGTCAATCTTTTATTAGTGTGATTCCTTTCGTAGTGACACACAAAAAGCCATGTCAGTAATTATCTAGTTGGTTAGAATCGGGATAAAGTTATGTTAAAATTCCGAATCTATTTGAGAAGCTTATGGGAAATCAATCTCACTCGATTAATCTTTTATGTAGCATTTTGTCTGTGTTCTTGTTTCGAAGGTGTGACGTCTTCGAAATTATTGCATATTCTCCTATTTTAAAATCAATGGTTCGACAATCCTAATGCCTACACTTGGGAAACCATAGAATTAATCGAGAAATCTTACCTTAGGTTTTTATAATCTTGTGTTGAGGGTGAGAAATATTAAACTCAAGCTTATCTATCTTCCATTGCTAGATGAAATAATCGTGTTGAATGCAGCTCTTCTTAAGAAATTACGAGGATGCAATTTTTATAAGGGTGGGAGTTTGTAACAACCCTGGTTTTGGTGATTACCTGTAAAAATTAAATTATAATGGTAGTATAATTTAATAATAGAGAAAAAAAATTGGAGTTAGAGAACTTGTTAAAATTGTTTATTTTGAATAAAAAATGAGTTTTGAATAAATAACAAATGGAATATGGGCTTTAAATAATGAAAATGATTTCATTGTAGAGAAATGCAACAATTATATTAATTATTGACCAATTGCTTCTTTTAATAATTTTTTAAAAGACATATGTAAATTTTTAAGGTGGTTTATTGAAATAAAAGGTGGAAATTTGCGGTAAAAATAAGTTTTGGCTACAAATAATGTTTTGAAATGGGCTGAAATACTTCCTAGGTAAGAAAGTAAATTTTGTGGAATTTTACTAGTTAAAAACAATGTTTTATTCATTTATTTCAGTAAATAGTATGTTATTGTTAAAATAAGGATTTAAATAATAAAAACGTTTTAAATATATAAATTAATCTTTTTATATGATAGAAAATGTTATTTCTCATGTATACAAGTTTTTATATTTTTCTTATCTGTAAATATGAAGAAAATGAATTTTTATCATGTGTATATGTGACATGTACACATGAACATTAAGTGTTGTTTAATAAACCTTAAGCCATTTTATTATTTTAATTTTTCTTCTCAAACCCATTAGCCCATTCAGCTTAGCCCGGTTAAGAAAAGAGGGAAAATGAAGTGGCTGTACGTTCATTTCTTATTACCTTCTTCCTCCTACAGCCTAAAAACATAGTCCGTAAACCATTTTCCCAATTTTTCAAAACCAAGCTAATTTCTTCAGCAAATTCAACCAAATTCAAATATTCGTGCAAGATAAAAATAAATCAAAGGTATACAACTCCAAATCATATAATTTCATCACAAAACTTTTGCAGTAAGAAGTTTTCTAATTCTCTTTATTGTATTTGTTTTGCATGTCTGTAATTGCTTTCTACAGGCTCTTAAGTCTTGTAATCTCAAGCCAAGCTTCTGTCTTGCATCTAAATTTAGGTATTTGCATTCAAATCAGCAAGGTGAGTATCAAAACGCATATTTTCTAGCTTTGATTGAGATTTCGAGATAAGAAATCTCAATTTTGTTTGTTGCATATTCAATTGTGTATTGCTTTCAGCAAATTAGGCATATCTCTTTCGTTTTAAATCGGAATTTGATTTTATCTAATGTTCTGGAAAGCTTGAAAAGAGTGTGATAACTTTAATATTAAACACATTCGAATATTTTGAGTATAAAGGGTCGAAAAACCCAATCAAAATCGCTGCCCTGTCACTGTAAAATTGTGACTTTCTGTGCTTTGTGTTGTTGGTAATCTGATCATAACTTTTTCGTTTGATGTCCGAATTTGACGATTCTTGATGTTCTTGAAAGCTTAGATTATCTGCAGCAACTTTCATGTTTTGAGTTTTGTTATTGATGTTTACATGGCCGAAAGTTCATTTTAGTATCGCTGTCCCAAAACTAAAATGACAACTGTAGTGAACTTGAGATCTGAAATTTGTTTTGACCATATCTTTCACGTATCTTATCCAAATTCAATAATTTTAGATGTTTCGGAAAGCATAGACTTTGTGCTAAAAGTTTCATGTTTTGAGGTTTCTGAAATTTTGAAGCTAACTTTGTCAAAGCTGTTTTTGTTTGTTGTTGTTTCGAGAGCAAAACGACAACAATAACGATCATTGACATGAGAATTGTATTAGCTTATTTTTGCTCTCATTCTTGTTTGATTTTGATGTTGTTTTTGAGTTGTTTTGAGAGCTAAGATGCCAATTAATAGGCTAGCTATTTTGAAGAATTTGAAACCCAAATTTAAATAAAATTTGAATTGATTTTGGTTTAAATTTGAATTGAATTCGTATTGAATTCAAGTTATCGGTCTTGAGTTATCTTTTTGGTTTTTCGTTGTTTTTTAGCACGGTTTTCACTAAACCATTTTGATGTGATTTTTGAAATAAATGAACATTTTAAATTATTATTATATCATATTTTAAAATTATTTTTTTAATATAAAATCTATTTTTTCCTATAATAAATGAATTTCCAATATTGATTTTATTAATCTTTTTGGGAAAAATTTCAAAAATTTATTTTCTCTAGTAAACTATTTTAGATATAAAACATACACTTTTATACTATTCGAACGTATGAGAAAGAGAATTAAACGATTTAATAAACACGAGGTATGTGACATGTGCGTTTACTATTTCGGTTAAATACGGACTTGTACGATTGAAACTATTTGGGTTATTGATTTTTGAGTTATTTAGCCAATTTATGGCGAGATTTTGAGATTATAATTCCTATCTTTAGGAATTATCTGGAAAGGCCAATATTTGGTGAGTTTTATGATTTGAGATTTCTATTTTGATATTTATGGTTTATGAGGAACCATCACGATGTTCACTTGTCGAGGAGATGAGACAAGTTACGATGCCATTTAATACTTGTAGATGAGATGAGACGAGTATGGTGTCTCTTTATCATTTGCCAATGAGACGAGGCGACATATGATTTTCTGATTTTTATGATGTTCCTAGTGTGGCATCGACTAGCGGCTAGTAAACCGCAAAGTGCGAATGTGTGGTATAGGACATAAGTTAATACTTTTCGGGTTCCAATCCGTAAGTTTGTGACAAATTCACGATGTTACCTTGCATAACTGCTTTGAGAGGTGTTAACGACCTTGTCATGAGGGCGAACTACTTTGGGAGGTGTTAGCGAACTGTTAGGGCTGACAAACGGCTTGGAAAGGCATCAGAGACCTTGTCATGAGGACGAACTGCTTTGGGAGGTGTTAGCGACCTTGTCTAAGGCTTCGGCCATCTAAGTTTGGCACGTGCAGCATTGCTTCGACATTGTAATCGGGGATCTGGCTAATCCGGGTTTTCTGAGTTTTCTATTTTTTTGTGATTTCACCATTTTAAGATGTTTTATTTCATCGATAGCCTAGTGCTATATGAGATGTTATATAAGGTGATTTCATATATGATGTTTTGAACTCTTATCGAGTTCCTTGATTTATGAGTTTGGATGATTTCACGATTTTATAGGATATTCTGGGATTTTCCATTTTGGCGAGTTGAGATTGAGATTTATATACATTTATACCGATGAGATGAGGTATAATTGAATTTGGAGATTCTTCTATATTTGAGTTTTGGATCATCCTATTTGAGAATGTTTTATGTTTGCCATTTTGGCAAGGGTTTGTATTGGTGTTTCTCCTTTTGAGGAGATATGGTTCACGGAAACCATGTAGATATTTCTGGATGTCGTCGATGATATGAGGCGAATGTTTATATTATTTGTGTATTATCGTTGAGTTTACCTCTTTTGAGGTCTTTGTGTACTTAAATGACATTGTTTCACTTAAGTCATGAGTATGTGTTCTTTCTATTGCCTCTTCACATTTAAGAAGAATTATCACCTTGTATCTTATGCTTCATATTATCGTCTATCCTTATTAACCGATTGTTTTAGCTAGACTGACCCGTGTATTTTATACACGGGTCAGACCGAGTTTTTTCAGGTTAGCTAACAGTTTCAGGACTTAGCTTTGATTCATCTGCTTGGATATCATCCTAGCATTTTTGTGTAGTTTATATTTCTTTCTGCTTGACTCTGATGTGTATTTTAATTCGACGTATATAGTGTGGTCTCTGAACCACTTTTGTACATCGTTTTGTATTGTACTGGGATGTATCAATGTACATGTATTTATATATATAATGATTACTGTTCTATGATATGATATGCATTCTGCTATTGTATTTTGTTCTGATAGATCCATTAGCCACCTATAGTTTTGTATTTAGTATTTATTGGATATGTCGATCCACTTGAGTAAATATATATATATAGAGCAATTGTCGACGTATTCAATAGATATTTAAGACAAGGCTGTAGATGGTCGCTCCTAACCAGCCCTATTCTCCGCATTAGCAGACAGAATTACCTAGTAATTTTCTTTGTTAATGTGGGTCTCAGGGTTAGGTGTTACACGAGCATTATAAAAAATAACGTGCGGATCAGCCTACTAAGCCAACGTGAGAAACACAATCGAATAACGCCGCTCATAAACATGGATGAGTTTTTACTTTACAATGACTAAACTATTTTATGGGAAAATCCAATGATATTATAATAATGCCTAGAGTTTAAAATAAATATTAACCATAGCCAAAATGGATACATTAATTACATTCCATCATAATAATTATCTAACCAAGTCCATAAAGGCACGTATTGTAGATTGGATTTCCATCAATGATTGGACTACTGGGGTACCATCCATCACAGTACACCTCTAGACATAATGTATTGAGGTCAATAATAACATCTTGCACCACTGCCAACATAAAGCTGGCTTGCCCCATTGAAAGCACAAACTAGATTACATCATTCCCTAGGCACTATGGCTGCAATACATTTGCACCCGGCACCGCTCTTCCCATGGGCATATATACCAAAAACCAGATACGTCGAATCCAGACTGAGGAATTATCCTTTTAATAGTAGCAAACCACATAGCTTTTGTAACAAACCGCATATTTGTCGATTTTATATTTAAATATTTTATTTAAATATTTTATCGTTAGTCGGATTTTAGTACGAAAAGCTACTTTTTGCATACGGTCGAATTAGGGCTCGGGACCACTCCCATTGAGTTTAAAATGTCGTTTGCGACCTTTTTGAGTATAAGCTTCGATATGTTTGGAGAAAGTTGATTTCTGCTACATTTTACTTTGGGTTTGGTTTTTGGGCTCAACCCTATGTTAACTTATGCTCAAATCTGAGCCACTCTTCCCCACTCACCCTCATTCTCTTCTCATTTCAGTTTTTAGAGTGTTAATGGTGGGAGAGATTGGAAATTAAAATTCCAAAACCCTAGTTTCTCTTGCAAATCAAATTCCTTGCTCCAAACTCAAGAAGAACCCATTGGTAAGCTTCTCTTCTTCTTCTCCAACTTATTCTCTTACCAATTTCAGAAATTCCTAAATCTAATCTTGGGAATGTTCTTGTATTTGAGCTTAGATTCAAGCTCATTTGGGTTGTGTTGAAGAAAGGTTGATTCTCCAATTGCTTTCAAGCTTCTTCTTGTTCGATTTTGTGAAAAGGTGAGATTTTTATCTCACATCTATGACTATAATTATCTTTGGTTGTTGGGTATGAATTCCTAACACTTCTTCATGTGCATTTGCTCTTGATTTGGATTGGTTTTGTGAATACTCCAATTTTTGAGTTTTTAAGTCAAATTTGTGTGAAATCCTTTTGTGGATGTTTGATCATGCTTTTGGTGATGCATCAAGGAGCATATAGGCCGGGTTGCCGATTGGCATAAACCCTTAGAGCCAATGTTCGTCCGGTTGTATTTTGGAAGAGTTTGCTCTTCATTTGAATAAGGCTGGAAAACAGCCTAGGCATGATTCAGTCGACTGAAAATCTCTGTTCAGTCGACTGAACCTGAAACCCGAGAGTTTCCAGGCATGATTCAGTCGACTGAAAAACTCTGCACAGTCGACTGAAACTGGAAACAGAAAGTTTCCTGAACCTGGAAAATTTCCAGGTACAGGGTCAGTCGACTGAAAATCTATGTTCAGTCGACTGAACCTGCAGTTTGAGTCCAATTTGCCTTTTTGGATTGAAATTCCAATTTAAATCGATTCGTGATAATCCTATTTGTTGTTATCATCTATTATGACTTTGATGACTCTTTTTAGGGATTTTTGAATATCCATTTCGATGGATCCTTTATCGATTTCGTTGGATCTTATTCACGTCTTCGTATGTGAATTTTTGTGATTTGATTGTTTTTACAATCTTCTTCGTGATTTGTCACTATAAAAATATAAAGGTTTTCTATACTAGTAGTAAATATCAAAACTCTTTCCTCAAACGATTTCAATACTATTTTAATACCAAATTCGTTTATAAAACCGTTTTCCGATCTATTAGTATATATAAACCTTTACCTCACTCGTATGAGAAATCTAATTAAACGGCTTAGTAAAACAAGTGGTATGAAACGCTTGCGTTCACTTTGTCGGTTAATTCTTGGACTTGTTCGATTGAATCTCTTATGACAATTTTCTAGTGGAGATTTACAGTTTGTTCGTAAATATTTAAGTTAAGCAAGTGGTTATGGGACATGAAGCTAAACTCATATATTTACTAGCTTAGTGTAATTGACACTTCTCGATGATCATGACGATCATTTTTGTGATTTAGACTAGCAATGTGCGATGTCTCTTTGTCTGCGTGGGAGACTAAACCCCGTTCGTGTGTCAAATTTGTGGGGTAGCAACCCACGGTCTTCGGGCCATTCGTGTGTCAGGTCTTCGGACCATTCGTGTGTCAAATTAATGGTTAGCTACCATGAGATAGCTTCTCGTTCATGTGTTACAGCTGTTGGTGAGTTTTCATGCTCCCGTTCATGTGATAGGCCTCCCCCCCTTTATTTTGTGTGATTTCTGGATTTCGTGTGTCGAATTCTGGAATTTTCTTCTTCACCTATTTTTTTGTGATTTCTATTGATATGATTTATCAATTCTTGTGCATAGGTGATTTCGTGTGTCATTAACTTGTTGTGAATACAAGTTTTGGGTATGATACCCTTTTTGGATCTTTGAGAAGATTCTTTGATATTGATTAATCTCTTGTTGATTTTCAATTACTTATATATATCACAGCTTGGCTTTGTGATTATTATGTGTTTAGTCGTATCTCCTATCCTATATCATGTTATCTGATATTTATAGTTAGACTGATCCGTTTATTATTTTCTTATAAATAATACTCGGGTCAGACCGAGATGTTACAGGTGCTTCTGCTTGACTTCTCATCCGGGATTAACTCCTTGACTTTTGGGTTAACTACTTAGATTAGTAGTTATTTTGTTGTATACATTTGAGATATAGACTCCTTAATGTATATTTATTCTTTTGTGTAGTTCGTGTAACTATTCTTTTGTGATATTGTGGATCTTTTTAGACCACTACTCTAATGTACACTTTCTAGTGTAATATTCATATCTTATTCCGCCTTTGTGATATGAATTGTGTGTGACTGATTTGTGTTATGCTTATTTCTATATTTGTTTTCCGAAGGATTTATATAGCCACCGTGTAGTAGCTTTGAGTTTGTGTCGGTATGTCGGATTTCCTCTTGAAATAGAATGCATGTTATATTATCTGACATATCGGTGCTCGCGCAAAGAAATTACATGGATGGTCGCTCCTCAACAGCCTTATTCTCCGTGCTAGTCGACAGCATTCACCGTAATGTTCTTGGCTAGCGTGGGTATAGAGGTGGGGCGTCACAGCTTGGTATCAGAGCCAAACTTCGGAACAATATGGAATATTATAACAAGGATCATCGTCCTAAGTCTTTCTTAGGAGTTGTGCTTTAGGATTTTATTCGGGTCTTCGTACCGTTCTATCCTATTTTCTTTATGATTCCTTGTTTTATCTATCAAGATTGCTTGATATTCAATTTGGTGAATAACCTTTTCTTCTTCTTCTTTCTTTCAAAAGGAAGAGAAATGTCTAGACCTGGCCGCCCTAGAGCCGTGCCATCTAGCACTCCGCCCCAGGATGGAGTTTTTATGACTGCTCAACAGCTTCTTGATTTGGTAACAAATGCTCAAGCAGCTGGAGCTAACCCAGAACCTACTCACCCAAAGTCGGGATTTGCACGCTTGTGTAGCAATTACACTAATTTGGGTGGGGAGCCATTCAAAGGTTCCAAAACTGTTATTGAAGTACAAGCTTGGCTTAGAACATGCGATCGCATCTTTTCGCGCATGAATCTTATTGACCTTCACCGAGTTCAGGTGGCCTCTAGTATGCTCCGAGAAAGAGCATTGGACTGGTACGAACTTCTTATTTCTGAGATTAATGAAGCGGATCTCACCTGGGAGAAATTCCGAGAGCGCTTCGAGTTAAAATTCATACCAGAAGCAGAAAAAGTGACATTGGCTCGACCATTTATAGACCTTGTTCAAGGTGAGTCATCCGTGACTGATTACGTCGCCTCCTTCGAGTCGCTTTCCAAATATGGGGTTGAATACATCAATACCCCTCTGAAGAAGAATCAGAGATTTGTTTATGGCTTAAACAAAAGTCTCAAGAAGCCATTACTTCTAAAGTTAGAAGTTTCTTTCGAACAACTCGTTGATATCGCTCTTCGTCTTGAAGAGGCGGATAGAGAGAATGATGTTGAAGTGGTGGGTTCCAAACCAAACTTCAACAACAAGAAGAGGCCAAGCAAATTCAAAGGTCCTTATCCCAATAAGAAAGGGAGGCAAGCAACTCCTGCTGAAAAGACCTTTTCCTCTACTCAAGGGAAATGCTATAATTGTGGTTCGAAAGACCATTTTGCGAACAAGTGTTCAAAGCCTCGTACTTGTCGCTATTGCAAAAGCCCGGACCACTTTATGCATGTGTGTCCCAAACTTCAAAATAGGAGGGAGGGAAAGTTAAATGTTGCTCAAGCCCCTGGCAACACATCTCGTGGCCAAGGTATTTCTCATTCTATTCTAGATGGAATTATTTTGTTTCGTGATCATCCTATACGAGTTCTTTTTGATACGGGTGCGTCCCATTCTTTTATATCAAAAGAACTTGTTGATACCTTTTCTTTGGATGTTTTGTGTTTAATGACTTCTTTGAGAATTGCGAATCCGGTTGGTGGATCCGCAACAATCAGTTTATTGTGTAAAGATGTCGAGATTATTTTGTGTGATTTTCCTTTCCGAGCCGATTTGCATGTCATGCGTTATTTAGGCTTTGGAATGATTTTGGGAATGGATTGGCTTAACCATTATGAAGCTCATATCCTATGTCCTGAGCGGACTATTCATCTTCGACATCCTCAATCTGTTAATCAGGTTTCTGTTATTCTTAAAGATTGAGATTCTGCTTTGGTTGCATCTTTATATTCTTTAAATCCTCGTGATGACGATGATGATGATGAGGGTGATATTATTTCTCTTATTCACGTCGTTTGTGAATTTTCCGACGTATTCGAGCCCTTTTTAGGATTACCACCTAAGCGAGCAATTGAGTTCAGAATTAATCTTATTCCGGGAGCTCAACCTATCACTCGTCCTCCTTATCGTATGTCCAGTAAAGAAAACGAGGAGATGCGTAAACAATTATCTGAATTGGAAACGAAGCAATTTATTCGCTCTAGTTCCTCGCCTTGGGGAGCTTCAGCTATTTTTGTGAAGAAATCCGATGATACACTTAGGCTTTGCGTTGACTACCGCAAGCTTAATGATCTTACTATCAAAAATAAATATCCTTTACCTCGGATTGATGATCTATTCGATCAACTTAGTGGTGCTAGAGTCTTTTCACAATTGGACTTGGCTACCGGTTTTCATCAGCTTCGTATTGCAGAGGATAGCATTCCTTTGACATCGTTCCGCACTCGGTATGGATCTTATGAATGGCTTGTTATGCCATTTGAGTTAACTAATGCCCCGGCTTATTTCGTTGACTTAATGAATCGAGTTTTTAGAGACTTTCTCGACCGGTTTGTTCTCATCTTTATCGATGATATTGTTGTTTATTCTAAAACCGAGGAGGAGCATGAAAAACATCTTCGGATTGTGTTGAAAACACTTAGGAGTAATCAATTAAAGGCAAAATTTTCTAAATGCCATTTTTGGCAATCTCGTGTGAAGTTTCTCGGTCACATTATTTCCGAATCCGGAATTTCCGTGGATCCTTCAAAGATTGAAGCGATTCAAGATTGGAATAGACCGGAGAATGTGACAGAGATTCGTAGTTTTCTTGGATTGGCGGGCTATTACCGTCGTTTTATTAAAGACTTTTCTAAAATTGTCGTGCCTCTCACTAGCTTGACGAAGAAAGGTGTTAAATATATTTGGTCGGACAAATGTGAAGCATCTTTTCAGAAATTAAAAGAACTTCTTTCTGGTGCTCCTATTCTTGTTATTCCCGAAGGGAATCAAGATTTCGTTGTTTATACCGATGCTAGTCGCATTGGTTTGGGTGCCGTTCTTATGCAAAAGGAACGCGTTATTGCTTATGCTTCTAGGCAATTAAAGCCTGCTGAGGCTAGATATGCCACTCATGATTTAGAGCTCGCGGCTATTGTTTTTGCTCTTCGGATTTGGCGTAATTATCTTTTAGGAGAGAAATTTGTTCTTTACACAGATCATAAGTCTTTGAAATATTTATTCTCTCAAAAAGAACTTAATTTGCGTCAACAGCGTTGGCTCGAATTTCTTGCACCATATGATCTTGATATTCTTTATACTCCCGGTAAGGGTAATCTTGTCGCCGATGCTCTTAGCCGTAAACAACAAGCTGTTGTTTCTACAATGATATCTGAATGGAACGATCTCGAGATTTTATCCACTTGCGAAATTCGAGACCGTGTTTCCGATTTATGCTCATCATTTGTTTTATGTAGCCTTGAGGCTCATCCATCTCTTTTAGACCGCATTCTTGAGGCTCAAGGGCTAGATCCCGACTTGGCTCTTCTTGGCCAAAATATTAGGGATAAAATTGATATTGAATGTTTGAAAGACTTTAATATCGATTCTCGTGGCGGCATTCGGAAATTTGGTAGGCTTATCGTGCCAAATGTTAGGGATCTTCGTAAAGATATTTTAGAAGATTCTCATCACTCTAAATTTACCATTCATCCCGGTAGTAGTAAAATGTACGCGGATATGAAGCGACTTTATTATTGGGAGGGAATGAAACTTGACATCGCTAACTTCGTTAAACGTTGCATGACTTGCCAACTCGTTAAGGCCGAACATCAAAGGCCCGGAGGGTTATTGCATCCTTTAGAAATTCCAGTTTGGAAGTGGGATCAAATTTCCATGGATTTTATAGATGGCCTTCCCCGTTCTCGATCGGGTTATGATAGCTTATGGGTAATTGTTGATAGACTTACTAAATCCGCCCATTTTATTCCCGTTCGGTCTAACCGAACCGTTCCTCTTTTGGCCAAACTCTTTATTAAAGAGATTGTTAAATTGCATGGGGTTCCTACTTCAATTGTTAGTGATCGTGATCCATTGTTTACTAGTGGATTTTGGAAGAGTCTTCAAAAAGCTTTGGGAACGAAGCTTAATTTTAGCACCGCTTATCATCCCCAGTCCGATGGACAAACCGAGCGTGTGAATCAAACTCTTGAAGATCTTCTTCGTGCTTGTGTTCTTGATTTTGGTGGAAGTTGGGAAGATCATATTTCACTTGTTGAATTTTCCTATAATAATAGCTTCCAATCTAGTATTGGTATGGCACCTTTTGAGGCACTCTGCGGAAGGCCATGCCGATCTCCTTCTTGTTGGCTTGAGGCCGTTGAGAAGCTAGTTTTTGGTCCAGATCTTATTCGTGACTCCACAGAAAAGATTGATCTTATTCATCATAGGATGAAAGAAGCCCAGAGTAGGCAAAAATCCTATGCCGATAACCGGAGAAGGAAGTTAGAATTTTCTGTGGGAGATCTTGTGTTCATTCGTGTTTCACCTATGAAAGGTGTTGTACGTTTCAGTCGATCGGGAAAGCTAGCGCCTCGATATATTGGGCCATTTCCTATCACTGAATGTATTGGTTCCATGGCTTATCGCCTTTTATTACCGGCTCAATTTTCTGCTATGCATGACGTGTTTCACGTTTCTCAGCTTCGGAAATGTCTTCGAAATTCCGATTCTATTCTTGAGCCCGGTGTTGTGGAAGAGATTGAAGTTTTGCCTAATTTAACTTATGAGCAACATCCTATTCGTATCATTGCTTCGGATGTCAAACGACTTCGAAATAAAGATGTTCCGCTTGTTACAGTTCAATGGTCTTCAAAACCTAAGGATTGTTCTTGGGAATCTAGAGAGTACATCGAGCGCACACATCCGGACTTACTTTCTTGTGCTCTTTGAGGTGAACTTCTTATTTCAAACTTCTTTTGTGTTGAATATGCTTTTATGGTTGTTACTATATATCTTCTTCTTGTAATATTGCGAGGACGCAATTTCTTTAAGGAGGGGAGTCTGTAACAACCCGCATATTTGTCGATTTTATATTTAAATATTTTATTTAAATATTTTATCGTTAGTCGGATTTTAGTCCGAAAAGCTACTTTTTGCATACGGTCGAATTAGGGCTCGGGACCACTCCCATTGAGTTTAAAATGCCGTTTGCGACCTTTTTGAGTATAAGCTTCGATATGTTTGGAGAAAGTTGATTTCTGCTACTTTTTACTTTGGGTTTGGTTTTTGGGCTCAACCCTATGTTAACTTATGCTCAAATCTGAGCCACTCTTCCCCACTCACCCTCATTCTCTTCTCATTTCAGTTTTTAGAGTGTTAATGGTGGGAGAGATTGGAAATTAAAATTCCAAAACCCTAGTTTCTCTTGCAAATCAAATTCCTTGCTCCAAACTCAAGAAGAACCCATTGGTAAGCTTCTCTTCTTCTTCTCCAACTTATTCTCTTACCAATTTCAGAAATTCCTAAATCTAATCTTGGGAATGTTCTTGTTTTTGAGCTTAGATTCAAGCTCATTTGGGTTGTGTTGAAGAGAGGTTGATTCTCCAATTGCTTTCAAGCTTCTTCTTGTTCGATTTTGTGAAAAGGTGAGATTTTTATCTCACATCTATGACTATAATTATCTTTGGTTGTTGGGTATGAATTCCTAACACTTCTTCATGTGCATTTGCTCTTGATTTGGATTGGTTTTGTGAATACTCCAATTTTTGAGTTTTTAAGTCAAATTTGTGTGAAATCCTTTTGTGGATGTTTGATCATGCTTTTGGTGATGCATCGAGGAGCATATAGGGCCGGGTTGCCGATTGGCATAAACCCTTAGAGCCAATGTTCGTCCGGTTGCATTTTGGAAGAGTTTGCTCTTCATTTGAATAAGGCTGGAAAACAGCCCAGGCATGATTCAGTCGACTGAAAATCTCTGTTCATTCGACTGAACCTGAAACCCGAGAGTTTCCAGGCATGATTCGGTCGACTGAAAAACTCTGCACAGTCGACTGAAACTGGAAACAGAAAGTTTCCTGAACCTGGAAAATTTCCAGGTACAGGGTCAGTCGACTGAAAATCTCTGTTCAGTCGACTGAACCTGCTGTTTGAGTCCAATTTGCCTTTTTGGATTGAAATTCCAATTTAAATCGATTCGTGATAATCCTATTTGTTGTTATCATCTATTATGACTTTGATGACTCTTTTTAGGGATTTTTGAATATCCATTTCGATGGATCCTTTATCGATTTCTTTGGATCTTATTCACGTCTTCGTATGTGAATTTTTGTGATTTGATTGTTTTTACAATCTTCTTCGTGATTTGTCACTTTAAAAATATAAAGGTTTTCTATACTAGTAGTAAATATCAAAACTCTTTCCTCAAACGATTTCAATACTATTTTAATACCAAATTCGTTTATAAAACCGTTTTCCAATCTATTAGTATATATAAACCTTTACCTCACTCATATGAGAAATCTAATTAAACGGCTTAGTAAAACAAGTGGTATGAAACGCTTGCGTTCACTTTGTCGGTTAATTCTTGGACTTGTTCGATTGAATCTCTTGTGACAATTTTCTAGTGGAGATTTACAGTTTGTTCGTAAATATTTAAGTTAAGCAAGTGGTTATGGGACATGAAGCTAAACTCATATATTTACTAGCTTAGTGTAATTGACACTTCTCGATGATCATGACGATCATTTTTGTGATTTAGACTAGCAATGTGCGATGTCTCTTTGTCTGCGTGGGAGACTAAACCCAGTTCGTGTGTCAAATTTGTGGGGTAGCAACCCACGGTCTTCGGTCCATTCGTGTGTCAGGTCTTCGGACCATTCGTGTGTCAAATTAATGGTTAGCTACCATGAGATAGCTTCTCGTTCATGTGTTACAGCTGTTGGTGAGTTTTCATGCTCCCGTTCATGTGATAGGCCTCCCCCCCTTTATTTTGTGTGATTTCTGGATTTCGTGTGTCGAATTCTGGAATTTTCTTCTTCACCTATTTTTTTGTGATTTCTATTGATATGATTTATCAATTCTTGTGCATAGGTGATTTCGTGTGTCATTAACTTGTTGTGAATACAAGTTTTGGGTATGATACCCTTTTTGGATCTTTGAGAAGATTCTTTGATATTGATTAATCGTTTGTTGATTATCATTTACATACTTATAGTAGTATGCCATTATGGATATTATACGCCTATGCCATATCTTATATATCATTTATTGTGGCTTGTTGAATGAAATTAGGAGTATGACATTCCTTTTTATCTTGAGTAGATTATCGTGATATTGATTAATCTCTTGTTGATTTTCAATTACTTATATATATCACAGCTTGGCTTTGTGATTATTATGTGTTTAGTCATATCTCCTATCCTATATCATGTTATCTGATATTTATAGTTAGACTGATCCGTTTATTATTTTCTTATAAATAATATTCGGGTCAGACCGAGATGTTACAGGTGCTTCTGCTTGACTTCTCATCCGGGATTAACTCCTTGACTTTTGGATTAACTACTTAGATTAGTAGTTATTTTGTTGTATACATTTGAGATATAGACTCCTTAATGTATATTTATTCTTTTGTGTAGTTCGTGTAACTATTCTTTTGTGATATTGTGGATCTTTTTAGACCACTACTCTGATGTACACTTTCTAGTGTAATATTCATATCTTATTCCGCCTTTGTGATATGAATTGTCTGTGACTGATTTGTGTTATGCTTATTTCTATATTTGTTTTCCGAAGGATTTATATAGCCACCGTGTAGTAGCTTTGAGTTTGTGTCGGTATGTCGGATTTCCTCTTGAAATAGAATGCATGTTATATTATTTGACATATCGGTGCTCGCGCAAAGAAATTACATGGATGGTCACTCCTCAACAGCCTTATTCTCCGTGCTAGTCGACAGCATTCACCGTAATGTTCTTGGCTAGCGTGGGTATAGAGGTGGGGCATCACAGCTTTGCTGCATATCCCCACTTTTAGTCATTACCGGTTTGTGATGCTTGTGAGGTCACGAATACCTTTTTATGCTCTTAGAAAACCCTATTTGGAATGCTAACATTGTCTTCCAAGCAACAATGCAATGCCAGCATTCATCCATACAAGTTGTTCAGGATATGAACAAATAAAAGAAACTACTTCTACTACATTCACTTTGGAATCACCCTCAAGATTAGTAGCAAGTAGCCCATGCACTTCAAAAAACTCCATTTTCTGTTCCATTATCTCGAACCAGTCCTTAATCCTCTTTCAAAGTGTCAAACACACATATGGTTTAGGAGTGGTTATGGTTTGAAGCCAGCTCATATAAGTACCCTCCCCTGCTTTCCAATCGCTCTAGAACCAAATCTATAGTTCTGGTAAACTCAACTATAGGTCTTTTGGAAATAATTAGACAACATATAATAGCGGAGATCACCTTCTAACCATCTAAGTGGACGGATTTTCTTATCATTTTCCTAGGAGAACAAAATGAAATTTATATGAACAGTACAACATCATCGAAGATGGCTGTGCCACAAAACTCTCGTGTTTCTCCTAGATATTTCCGGAGTTATATTTTGGCTAAGGTTTGATAGTTGGTTATTTAACTATCAAATAAAAAAACAATCAGACATAGATTTAATTGCATGTGGGATCCAATAAGCCTCCTTTAATTATTCTTTCATTTATTAAATCTCATTTCAATTAAGGAAGATTTCTTTTTTCCAATTCATATTCAAATAAGCAAAAACAAATATTGCTTAAAACATTACTTACTGTAAAACTTAAACAACTTTTCCTTCGGAGTTAAGTATGGAAACAATGTTTCCATCCACCATACTTAAGTAGGATTATTTATCAAAATCAAATCTCATTCTTTGATAAAAATTCTCTTTTTGTAAGCTCATTTCATATTTATAAGAGCTTTTATAAATCCCGAAATTAATTTGTAAAACTTCCTCTATAAATCTCAGTAATTATTTATAAAATTCCTTTCTATTTATAAAACTCTTTTTTGGTTTATAAATTTTATTTATAAATCTTCCTTTATAAATCCATTATTATAATTCTTTTATAAATCCATTATAATAATTCTTTTATAAATCCAAGCCCATTTTTATAAATCTTATATGTTTAACACAAACCTTTGTTTTTTGAATATCGCTTATAAATCCGTTCTTTTATTCATAAATTATAATTCATAAATCTCTCTTTTATTCATAAAATACCAATTATAAATCTCTTTTACTGAATATCTATATAAACTCCTTTACGAAATATCATTTATTTATAACCTCCTTTGAAAAATATCATTTGTAGCTCGCCTTTATAAAATATCATTTGTTACCTCGTTTAAAAGTATCACTTGTAAATCTCCTTTTAAAATATCAATTATTAAGTAAATATCCTTTTAAAGCTCAATTTATTATTTATAAACACCTTTAACAAATGACTTTATAACTTACACCTAATTAACTAAATTAATTAATTAACTTTAAATATCATTAATATAATAACTAATATGTTAAAATATCATTAGTAAATAAATAATTAACTTAAACCTCATTAACTAAAATAATTAATTAACTTAGTCACCATTAATTAAAATAATTAGTTAACTTAACCTCATTAATAATATAATTAAATATCTTTAAACAACATTAGTATTGTAATTAAATGATTTAAACATCATTAATAAAATAATTAATTAACTTAGACATTATTAATAAAATAATCGATTAACTTAGTCATCCTTAATAAAATAATTAATTAACTTAAACATCATCAATAAAAATAATTAAAATCATTTGTAATTTGTAACACCCTGGAATTTTAGTCATTTGGTTTTGAACATTAAATTTGTTTTAAACGTTGAATTTGAAATATTAATTTATCTTGAATATGGAAATTTTAGTTAAATTAGTGAAATGGTTTAAAATTTCAAATATAGCGATTTAATGGATTTGGTGAATAGTAAATTTAATATCTGAAATTGGGTAAATATGCGAATCTGGAGTTAAATGTGAATGGAAATGATTTCCAAAGTTGATTTAAACTCTATTTGAATTAGAGTGGTGATATTGGACTTTTGAATGGGATTAAAAGTCGATAAATCAAAATTTGAAATTTTGTATATTGAATTAATAGTGAAATTAAATATTTGGAATAGTGTAAATAATTAAATTTGTGATTTCATATGAATCGAAATGGTTTCTAATATGGATATAAATTCTATTTGAATTATAATTGAGTTGGTAAGTTCAAAATTTGAATTTCAAGTAAATTCATCAATTTTGAAATGATTTAATCGACACGATACAATAGCCTTTTGGAGCGCAGTCTCGGTATTCGAGAGGCCAGTTCCATTGGATCCATAACAGTGTATTACTATAAGATTTCAAATTTTGTAGCATTTGGAGTTACCATTTGGTCATACAGGATAGAAACACGTTAAAATTAATAATGGAAATTTTATATTTTAATTCGATTCGAAAAGCTATCTTCCACTTACGATCGAATTAAGCCTCGAAACTTTTTCCATTTTGTTCGAAATAGGGTTAAAACATAATAATGCCAAGCGGAACGTTTCGTTCGATGATCGAAAAAAAAATCAAGTGTGAATAGGGTTTTTAAATAGTAAATACACACACACACACACACACACCTTAAATCGTTAACCCTAACTAAAAATTTAATATCCTTAACAACTGCCGCCACCAGCGTTCAATGGCCAAAAAACTCACGATTTCCTTCCTCGATTTCACACGATCCTTGCATTATACACTTAGGCTTATACATGAAAGTTTTAGAGCACCTCAACATCAATCAATCTAACGATTAATATCGAGAATGGTGGAGCATGTCAGCGACAAATCGATGGTAAACGTCGCGCGTTCATGCACGATTCTTGAGGCAAGGGGAAACTGAGCTTTATGGCGTTTGGGCCAAAGGTGGAGTCGGCGATGGGCTTTAGCATGATGATCTCTGATCAACTCCTAGGGCAATGATGAGGTGGAGGCAATAAAAAGGGGATGGTGGTGAGTGGGTTCTCAACCTGCGCACGTGAACGTGAAGAGAAGACCTATGGCCAGGATTTGATGTGGCAGATCGAATGGCCAGATCAATTTTAGGTTATATAAAAAATTATTTGTATTGATTTTATTCAAATCTTTAGAAATGTATATCTTTGTCATATGAGGTCGAAATTGGACGAAACAAGTAGCAATGGAATCATGGTGACGAACACTACATTATAAAACTGATTTGAAGACAATTGGAAATAGCTAAAATTTTAGATTAAATCGAACGTTGTTCGATTTGATTTGAAATTGGAACGTTTGGCAAACTGAAAACTCAAGGTAAGTTAAGCTCACTTATTTGGTTAATCAGTAATGTTTATACGAATAAAAATTATTTATGCCATTTGGATTGTTGAAATTGGTTTTTAGCTTATTTTCAGCATTTGATCATGTATGTGTGGAAATAAATAAATGGATTGTTTAAAATTATGTTGTTAAATTATAATGTCAATTAAATTAAAATATGTTGGTATTATCCATTTGGCCAAATAAACAGCATTGAATAATAAATGAAAGGTTTTGATTTTAAATGATAATTGGTTAGCAAAATAAATTTTTATTTTTCTATTTGTTGATTTGGACACTGTTCAATGCAAATGGATTTATATTGAAAAATGGATATGTTAAAAAATCGTTTTTAAGTGTGGATTTGATTTACATATATGACTGTTATGTAAATGCTTGTAATTTAACTTTGATAGTTAAATTAAATTAAATGGTAATTGATAAGTACCATTGGGATTTCTAAGCCTCGTTATAACATTGGAAAGGTTATGGTTTCTATTTTACTTTAAATTTTGTAATTTGAAGTAAAAGATATTATTTAATAATTATTATACAAATTGTTTTTTTATTCTTATTTATTTACAAATATTTTGTAAAACCTTTTATTTAGCAAAGTTAATTATGATTTAAAATTAATTGTTAAATTGATTTTTTTAAAGATAATAAGATATTTATTATTATTAGTTATTTAGAACTAGAAAATTATTTCAGTAATAATATAATTCAAAAGATGATAAATTTTATTTAAAGGTTGACTTAGTTTATTTTATAAAATTTTAAAATGTTAAAGGTTAAATGATTATATTAAATATTTTTAAAAAGGTATTTTTATATTATCAAAAATGGTTAAGATATTTTGTGGTGTTTAAAACCTTATTTAATATAATTATGTAATAAATTATTTATAAAAGAAATCCTTTATGTGAAGGATTGGCTAAAGTAGATTATAAATGTGAAGGATTGGTTATAGGAATTTATAAATGGGAAGTGTTGGTTAAAGGAGTTTATAAATGTTAAGGTGGTCTAAAATTGGAAAAGGGAGTTTACAAATGGATTGAAATTTGTAAATGAATATTTCTCTAAATTAAACTTTGAAATTTATAAAGAAGTTTATAAATAGATTTGGAAATATTTTTAAAATAAAGGAATTTTTGGGAAATAACGGTGTATTTTCTTAGCGTAATTCGAGGGTAGAGGTTGTTTATAGTTTGTGATGTTTTTGGTTAGATAGCGACGTAACCATTGTGCAAGCTGCGATCTACGATTAATTGCATGGAAATAATCAGGAGGTAGAGATTGCCTAAGTTAAGTTTGGTTTTTCTAGGACAGAGATGCATCCATCGAGCTGCGATCCAAGGTCGATATCAAATGGCAATTACATATTTATTTTTATGACATAGTTTTCAAGTATTTGAAAGGGATGATTTGTGAATATATTTATTCCGAAAAAATAAGTATATGAATTTTTTTAATAAGGAGATTCAGTTTATCGAAATCAAATTAAATGAGGCATAGTGATTTCAGTGGGAAATGCGATCTATGGTTGAATGCTTGTTATTTGATAGTTAAATAATCGACTATCAAATCTTGACCTAAATATGCAATCCTTCTTAATTTTGGTTGTAGGAAACGATTTCATACTGAAAGCCGAAGGGTTTTAACTCTGGAAATATCTAGGGGAAACATCATAAGGTACAGTTACCGTTCGAGGTGCTATACTGTACATATAAACTATTTGTTCTTCTAGGACAAATGATAATGAGATCCGGACACTTAAACGGTTAGTGGATGATCCCTGCTCTTATGTATTTTTAGATTATTTCCTAAAGAATCGGTATTGAGAATTCCGGAAAATCGATGAATTGTTTTTGGAGCACCTAGGAAATGGAGAGTGTACTCATAAGTGATGACTTTGAACCCACGACCTACTCCGAAACCATATACGGTTAGATGAGGAGATGCATTATATTTTGGGATGTTGAAATCTATATGTGGTTCCGAGACCATTGGGTATGGGAATCCGTGTGTGATTCCAGATCTATTTGAGATGTGGGAATCTGTATGCGATTCCAAGGCCATTGTGGTGTAGGAATCCATATGGGATTTTGTGATCTACTTTTGGAGTGGTGCGTAAGCTTGAATGCCGGACGTAGCCTCATCAGTGGAAACGACCAAAATCAGAGATAGGAGGCATGGCCAGTAGGGTTGTCAAACCCATAAGGTGTACTTGGCTCCTTTTCTAGCAATTCAAATAACTTCGGTTATTTTTGGCATGCTGGAGCGATGCACTCGGTCTTAGCAAGACCAGTTATTTTTTTCCTATAATACCCAGGCTAGACGGGTATGATGCTACGGAAGGATAACTCTGATCCTTATGCAGGAGGACCGTTCTCGAAATACTGAGGGCACTTTTGTGGAAATCCTACGCAATTAGCGAACGTGCCTTACTGAGTTTTGATTTTATATATATTATTGTTGTGATGTACACAGCACGAGCATCACATATGCTTGATTATTATTATTTTGACCCTTAGACATTATTATAATATAACAGGATTTCCCATAAAAATGTTTTGGTGATCATAAGGTAAAAACCTGTCCGTGTTTATGTGCGGTGTGGTCTTATGATACCTTTATTTTGAAAAGGTTTTAAAACTTTATAAATCAAATTGAGTGTGTTTTCTCACGCTAGTTTACCGGATCGATCGTGTTTTATTATTTTATAATAATGCCTGGGGTCAGATCGAGCATATTACATTTATAGATTTGGATTGCTTTGGAGCTCAGGATATGAGCTGGATACTAAGACGTATTTTCTTACTTGTTTATTCCACTACAGTGTTTGTTTTGAAATAATCAGCGATTGTGAGGATAGGCTGTTATAACTATCTAGGCTGGTAATTATTGATTTGTGTATTCTGATTTGAGCTATGTATATTATAGTTTTGATTTGCGTAAAGATCTATTAATATTATATATCATTCAATCCACTATGAGATTATATATTTGTTTAGTTTCTTCTTCTTTTACCTTCTTTCTTTCCCCTAACAATCTATTTTTCTGGCACTCGATTGTTCATCATGCTATATAGTGTACGTACTGTTGTCGATTCTCGAGGGTCGAAAAGTCGGGCCGTCACACGTGGTATCAGATATTAGGTTGGCGATATACCTAGGCTTGGTGGGGTTAACTCATTAGAGATAGGGTTAGTAGCACCCTAGAATGTATTTGAGTGTATTAATTGATATAAGCGTGTATTTGTTAGTGAATATAAAATGTTTTATATTATGTTGACTTATCGGTTGAGTGTTTATGAATTCTGGTCGGTACGGGAAGTACACTGTATCGATAGGGATTTCTAAACTCTTAAGCAGGGTAAACTGACACAGTATTGTTTTGAAGAGGGCAAATGAAATAATTTTACCCAAACTATATTTTGATATAAAAGAAATATTTTATAAAGCCCGATATTTTCAACCATTCACATCCGCACATGTCAGACTTGAATTGCTCAAAATATCAGATTGTTAATTTGTATTTGACAAAACTCAGCATATATAGTAAATAAATAAATCATAGAATCACAGAAACAAAGTAATATAACAAGAAGCAGCGGATACAAAAGAATAGTAGTTCATGAAGCTACTATATATAACATAGTTAAATAAGATACAACAGAAGTCTCAAATACAATTGTTAAATACAAGATCAGAATGCATCACTGAAATCAACTGAATAACTCCAAGCTAAATAGAAAGATGGATTTTCAAGCAAAGGTCCAACTCCAAATGTGAGTCTCAAAAGCTATATCACTCAGTCTGACCCGAGCGTAAAGCAAAACACAAAACACTCGAGCCAGGAATAACATTATTATATAAATAAATCGAACTCAAGTGAAATAACAACAGAAATACAAGTAACTCAAAGGACGTTTGGGATAACCATCTTCTAAGAATCCGTTAAACTATATACTATGTAGTAATATACGCTATTATAATAATATCTAAAGTAAAGTAAACTATTAAAATAGCATTAAGGCATCACCCATATCCCTCTTAACACATTTCATAGTGCCAGTAGTCTATACAGTACCGTAATACCTCCTGATCGGGAAGTTACCAGAGGATACTCTATAGTTACGACACAAAACAAACTCGTAGTGTTCTCGATAGGGTAGGTGACACGGAACAACTAGGCAATGCTAGGATAGATATACTAATTACACTTCCGGCCTGGTGGTAACGCATAGCCGGAGCTACCACCCACCTCGAGCCACAGTCCCAAATCAAAGGTGTGCACCAAATCAATCACAAAGTAATAAAATGGCATATGAAGAAGTGTGTCCAATCGGAGGAGCTACCTCACTTGGCTCGTCGATTGCTCCTGTTTTAGCCACCTTATGCCAACTCACGGGAGTCGGGTCCATGTATGTACCTCAAATAGGACGTCACCACCATCCTACTTCATTCTGGAATCTCCACCGCGTACACGGTTGTTAAAGTGGTTTTCGGTATTGGCAGAGAGTATGACAATAACCGATCCCGGTCTCTTTAACAACCAATCGTTATTATAACACTGTGGTCATATCAAAATAGTTTATACTTCAAAACCAAAATATCATATCCATTTCAAAACCATATCAATACGATATCATTTTCATTTCAAAACCAAATAAGATATCATTTCCATTTCAAATATATCCATTTCCTAAAATCATAGCACTTCAACGTTATCACATTTTCGAAATTATAAAGCTTCTAAAACCATAACACTTTAGAAATCATAACTTAGAAATCAGAATACTTTGGAAATCATAACACTTTGGAAATCACAATTAGAAATCATAATACTTTAGAAATCATAACACTTTGGAAATCATAATTTAGAAATAATAATACTTTGGAAATCATAACACTTTGAAATCATAACTTTCCTTTAAACAGTTTAGATATTAATGATAGTATATACAATAAAATAGTTTATAAAATAAAATAGTTTATATAAAATAGTTTATAATAAAATAGTTACAAGTTAAAATAGTTTATAATAAAATAGTTAGTATATTAAAATAGTTTATATTAAAAGTTTATATTTCAATGATTTATATTAAAATAGTTTATATGAAAAAAATTTATAAAGTAAAATATATAAATAGTTTTAAATATGATTTAAAAATACTTTATATAATAAAATAGCTTCCTCAGATTTCACAAATCGATTCCAAATCAACTCGAATTCCAGAATTCAAATTAAATCAAATTTCAAATCATTAATTTCAAATCAATTCAGTTTCCCTGTAAACCATTTCAAATTATATCGATTTCAAATACAGATTTTTTTTACCATAAAATAAACCATTTTAACTTCAATATTTCAAAGCTTTAAATATTCAAACATTTCAAAACTAGATTTAATAATTCCATATATATGCGTATCAAATTCACTTTACTATTATTTATTTTGAAATATTTACTTGATCATTCAAATAATATTTAATAAAACTTCAAATTTCAAATTTAAATAAAACTAAATTTACCACTTCAATTTATGTAAATTTGAAATATTCATTTAAATCACTTTTAATCAAAATCAAGTTATAAAATCATATCTTTAAAAATCCCAAATTTAATAAATTTCAAATCAAACTTATTTGAGTATAATCCTTAAATAAATTCAATTTCAAACTAATTTCTTTTTCTCTTTCCAACCTGAATTTTATTAAAATCATTATAAACTCTATATTTGATAATATAAATTTTAAATAAATACTTAAACGTATTATATGTTAATTAAATCAACGTAACCAAATCTTATTATTAAACTTATTTTATATATATATTTTAAAATGGTAAAATTGTAAGTAAAATCTTAAAATTTATAACTCGAAAACAAACTTATAATTTTAAATTTTTCGAAACAAATAATTTTAAAAATCAAAATTTAAAACCTTTATAAAAATAACATATATATATATATATATATATCTTAAAATCAATATTTATTAAAACCAAAATATTCACTTTAAAACCTTGGAAGTCATTTCAAAATATATATTGACCAACGGTGTCGTATATAATTTTCTATCCTATGGTCAAGTAATATGGATATTTATCATTCCAATCCGCAATTTAAATATATACGGGCATATATCATTTCAAACCACAATCCTAAATTCAATTTAATGAAAATCGCTTGGGTTTATCAATTCAACCCATAACGATTTTCTTTTATTCGATAGATTGTTCGGGTATGTATCATTTCAACCCATATTGAATTCTATACTAACAGGGAACTTGCAGAGTGAGAACATATATAATAATAATATAACAGGCATATATCATCAATATGAATAACGGATAATGGTGTCAGATGTCACAGGTGAACAGATACAAATAATAGCATATATGTAGTAATGTAAATAACTGACAGCAGCATATTTCAATTGTCGTTTCAATTGAAATCAAATTTAATAAATATAAGAACGTTAATCGTGAGTGATTTCTCACCTTTCGAGGGTAGAGAGATGAACGAGAATCAAATGAGTTATGAATCTAAGTACGAATTTCGAAGCAAAGCACGATGGACACGAGTTCGACGATCAAAGCTGATAAATAGGAATCGGCGAAATCGAATCAGAACTAGATAGATGAAGATAAATGGTATAAGTGAAGTTATATATAACTATATATAACTATATATAAATAATAATCGTATTTTAAATTCAAACACATTTCATATTGACTATATATGTAACGACCCTAAATTGCCGACCCAATTTAGAATTTTAAATCCATCATTTTTGATATAAACTTTTGAAATTTATAAACGATCTCAATTTACGTCCAAACTTTATTTATGACATACGTCTAGTTAGATTTGAATATAGAAAAAGTTTCGTCGCAAAATATTACAGTAAACTTCGTTCAAGTTTTACTGTATATCAGTCCATATAAAGCAGCGTAAAATTTATCTTTCAAATACAATTATTTTTACACAGTTATGTTGTAAAAATTATTCTGATCAAGATTATGTAATTTGTTTCGTCAAAAACTTTCATCGCCTGTTCCGTTTAAATTGTTTTGCAAAACGAATAATTTAAGCGGTGTAAATGCAAATTTTATTAAACCATCGTATCGCAATAATCTGTGTACCGTTGAATGCGCATCGTCGTACTAATCAAAATGGTATATTTATTTGTGCTAATCGGAGTCCGATGAAAATCGTTGCGTTAATTTAATCGTCCCAACGAACCGGTTAAATTAAATTTCAGCCCAAAGTTCAGCCCGTTTACAAAAGGAACAAATTTATCTCAGCTGAGGCATTGAAGAGGGGTAGTTGAAAGCTAAGAGTTGCTTGGGAAAAAGTGTGAATGTTTGGGAATTCAAAAAAATAAAAATAGGAAATGAAAATGCGACGTTTGGGAACACAAAGTAAAAAAATTATGAATATGAGATTGAAACTTTAAAAGAAGCAACGACTCAGTGCACTGTTCACTATTTCACTTTCGTTCAAAACTTCAACAGGTAAACCTCTCCTCCTTTCATCTTCTTCTCATTTTCTTTCTGAAAATAAAATGAGTGGCCGTAAAAAAAAATTAAATAAATGGAAAAGCAGGCCGAATGAGAATACGGTAGAGAGCATGCATCTTCCCCTTCTCCCCTACTCCAGACCCCATGCGCAACCACACCCATTTTCTTGCACATTTTTTTTACCATTCTTCCTTCTGCAAAACAAACATGCATGGCCGAAATTCATGAAAAAGAAAACGTGCAAAAGAAAACTCAGCTTACACCTTCCACCTCACCTCCCTCGTCCATCTCTCCTTTCCTCATTTCGCCTCCACGTCAGACCTTTTCCTGCTGTGCCGAGAATGTGTGTGGTCGTGTACATGAACAGCTAGGTGGCCGAGCATACAGGGAACATACGCATGTGGGTACATACGTGATGGAGGGGGTTTGCTGCATTTTTTTTGACTCGGCCGAAGAAGGGAAAAAACAATTAAAGTAGGCAAAGGCAAAGTGTACATGTTGTAGCATGGGTATGTTCATGGGAATTCATGCGTGCGCAGTGCATAGTGTGAATTGGGATGCAAGTATCCAAAGCATAGTGCACAGTAAAAAAAACACAAAAGGGAAGTGAGTATGGAACAGGGGAGGGAGGTAGACGGGAAAGTGTACAATGTTGTACATGCATATGTGAACAGGGGGTTGTTCATGCGTATGTGAAACTTGAGTTGCCTTGTTTTTTTTTTAACAAAAAAATGTAAGGGCATAAGTTGGGAAGTGTGCGTAGCTATATGCAAGTGAATATGTACAATTGGGTTTGTACAAAGAATAGAAAGAAGGAATGCGTGAGTAGCTAGATGCAAGTAGAGATGAAGGAAAAAATGTGCATGAGATGTGTTTATGCATGTACTGTGTGTGTGCTTAAATGTGTGCGTGTGTTTTGTTTAAAAAAATATATAAAAGAGTTGCGTGAGTATGGAAGTTGATGTAGAGGGAGGGTAGATGCAGATAAAATTGGAAATCATGTTGTGCCTGCATGTTATTACATGCGTGTGTAAAAAGGGGGGCGCATGCATGCGCGATACCAAAAAAAAGAGGAAAGAAGAAAAAGAAAAAAAAATGAAACTGAACGGTACCGATTTAATGAGTAAACAGTAACCGTTTTTCTTTTTCTCTGTTGTTGCAGCAACCGACTGAGTTTCTTTTGCGGCAGCATCGATCGTCAGCTTTTGTTCTTTTCTCCGTCGCCGGTAAGCGCATTTATATATATTTATAAATTACATACAAACGCTCATTGTATTTATATCATCTTTTATCGATATTACAGTGTCCGTTGTTCGCATTATACCGACTCTATTCGTGCTTTTCTTGCTTCGCTGCCAATTTCTTTATCCACGAAAGGTGAATTAATTTTCACGACTATATTCTTATGCAAGTTTGAATTGATGAATGATTGCTATGTGATGTTAAACTGGATGTTAATTGTTATTGTTAAGTGACAAATAATATGCAAGTTAAATTTGAAATAGGATAGTTAACAAATTAAAATGGATTATATATGCCGAACTTTGATTTGTTAAACTTGACCCCTTCATATGTTAAATTTGATTAGTTAAACTTGACCCTTTAATTGAGTTAATGGACACGTAGAATTTGATAAATTACACTTTGAACCTTTGAACGTATATCAGATTAATTGTTGTAATATTAAAACTGAAATTGAAATTGAACGACAAGTGAAAACCGTAATGTAATAAATCTTTAATCTACATGAAATGATAGTGTAGATTCTAGGAATAATTATATTAATTTGCATAAATAACAAATGTAAATTAATACGATTATTTTGGGATTATTTAAACAAACTGTTAAATTGTTATGTATGGGTGCTATTGTTTGTTTATTTACTTTGACACCATCCCAGTTATCACACTACAAGTTCCATTTGTATGCTTTGATTTTGATTTGAAATGGAATCGGTTTGAAATGATAGATACCTATATAACCTTGACTTAGGATAGATAATTAAATTAAAACCGATTAGTCAATGTTTTGATTTAAAATAAAATAATTTTAATTGACTAATAACAAGGTTTTGAATAAAATTGGAATTTAAATTTGAATGAATGTAAACGTGAATATTTGAATTTGAAACAAATATTAACGCCGTAATTGACAAAAGAACATTTTGTTCAAAATTAATTATTTAATAACTAAATTTAGAATTATTTGGCAATTAATTTTTGAAGTTATTAATAACTAAGTTTTAAAAATTATTAATAACTAAGTTTTGAAATTAGTAATATTTAATTTGGAATTTTTATTAATCATTTGAATTTATTAATATTAAGTTTTAAAATTATTAATAATTAAGTTAGAATTAGTGATAATTAATATTTGAAATTATTTGATAGTTAATGAGATTGAATTATTTAAAAATTAAATTGAATTGAATTTTCTTATTAAGTGAAATTGAATTTCTTGAATAAGTGAAACTGAATTCCTTTATTAATTGAGTTCGAAATTTAACGAAGGAAATAAATAAATGATGCTGGATTTCTTTAACAAGAAATAAAATGCATTTATCGAAACAAATGAAGGACTTGAAATTTAAAGAATTGGATCCGATAAATTTAATTTAAATTAAATTTGTAAGCTTGATTTAATATGTTGAACTTAAGAAAGTAATGTAAGGAATTGGAAATTTAATTGAAATTGTTTTAATGATAAATTAATATAATGAATATCGAATGAAATCGATAAATGAGTTTAACTCAATTTGAACGTTAAATTAAGTTAAATAATTATGGAATGAACTTATATACGAAATTAAATGAATATTTAAACTGAACTTTGAAATTGAATTATAGAAATTTTGAAATGGAATTGTGAATATATGAAACGTAAATTTTGGAAATTGTTTGGAAAGACAAATAAAATGTTGAATTACGAATTCTAATTGTAATTGAATTTCAATTGGTTTTGAAATATATTAACGACCAATCGGTAAACTAATTACGAAGGTTATTAAAGGAACCGGAACCGGTTAGGGACATATTCACTGTCTAAACCGAAAACCACTTTAATAACTATACGTGGAAAGTGATCCAGAATGAAGTGGTTGGAATGGTGTACGCGATGACTGAAGAAAGAGAACGATATTGGATAGCCTTGACACTTGTGTCAAATTGAAAATGACTAAAACAGGAGCCGTGCCGGGCCAAATGGGTTAGCTACCTCTAGCGAGCACACTTCTTCGTAAACTACTCATTTACTTTGTGATTGATTGGTGCGCACCCTAGAATTTTGAGTGTTGTTTCGCGGTGTTGCAATCGTTGTGGGGATGCGTTCTCACCAGTCCGGATCTGGCAAACGGTAGTTTCACTACATTGGGTATTGCCTCATCTGCCTTGTCATACTTGTATTCCCATATACGCGATCACTACGATTTTGTTTCGTATTATATCTTTGGAGCACTCCCTGATATCCCACTAGTTTATGGTGGAGTTTACAGTGTTGTATAGTCTATAATGCTATATGAATGTTTTAAGGGGGACAATGGTAACACCTTAACACTATTTTGATATTTTACTTTACTGTTAGACATTATCTATCTATCATACATTACTATGTATAAATAGTTTAACGGATCCTTAAAGATGTTATCCCATACATCTTTGAGTTATTGCTATTTTGAATTTGGATCATATTATCTGTATAAGAATATATGTCCTGATTCGAATGTTTGTTTGTGCATATGCTCGGATCAGACTGAGGATTGCTGTTGCTGTTCTGTTTGGAGCCGAAGACCAAAGACTATCACTATCATTATCTTATCTTATTAGTATTGCTCTATCTATTTAGACTATTGGACATCTATGTTGTTTTATTTTATTTTATCTGAGACATTGTTGTATTTATGGGTAGCTTCATGAACTACTCTTATGACTATGTTGTATTTCCGCTGCACTATTCTGTGATGTTATACTTATGTGATTCTGTGATGATTCTCATTTATATATATATACTCCATTAATGATTCGTGTTTTGTATTATTTCAGTTAAAAAGTAAGAATATCGTCAATTTAAATGGTACAAATATACGGGTTGTTACAGTTGATATCAGAGCTTTGGTTCCCGATAACCTTAGCCTGTGGAGTTTAAAGCTCATAAGAGATAGGATAACCATACCCTAGAACGAGGAGAATCATTTCAGAATCCATATCCTTTGATTCCATTCTTCTCATTGAATTCATTTGATTTGAATTTCATTAAGTTCCATAAATTTCTATCTTTGATTCTAAAATCACTTTTGGTATTCCAGGATGGCTACCAGAAGAAATGTTGGAGGCAGGGGTAGAGGAAATGCTCCCGAACCACATGCCCCAGCTCCCGCAGTCAGATTCTCCACTCTTAGCAAGGAGTACACTCAGCTTGGCGGAGTCAAATTCACTGGCTGCGAGAGTATCATCGAAGCACAGCAATGGCTTAAGAGTTTGGAGAGGATCTTTACTGGCTTAGAGATCACAGACGCTTAGAAGCGTAAGTTGGCCGCTTGGCAGCTTCAGGATGCTGCACAGGATTGGTGGAGTCAGTCACTTCTCGTACTGATGAGGAAACCATCACATGGGCCCAGTTTAGGTAGTAATCTATCTAAAATTTCATCTAAATAAAATTCCCTATTATCTCGTCAAAATTTTGACTCGTTTTCATATCACTTGTAAATAAGGATTCCTTTATGGCTCAGTGGACGCCAGCTGCTGGAAAGGCCCAACTCTATCGGTCTTTTATGGATCTCAAGCAGGGCAACATGACCTTCACTGAATATGAAAGGAAATTCAACGAACTATCTAAGTTCGGACCTGGCTTGATTGATACACCTCTACTTAAGAATGAGAAGCTCATACATAGCGCACGCCCTGAGTACTACGAGCTCCGCACCGCTCATGTCCATGGAACTTTCACTGAGTTGATGGATTTTGCTCTTCGATATGAGGGAAAGCCAAAGGGAACATCAGCCGCTAAGGCTCCAGCTACTGAGCCATCCTCTAGTCAGACTGGAAAGAGGAAGCCAAATTTTGAGCAACAGAAGAAGAATTGGCAAAAGAAATCCGGGCTTGGCTATTCTCAGAAGAAGTCCATTGACATATCATCTATTACTTGCTTCAACTGCAACCAGAAAGGTCACTATGCCAGTAGTTGCCCATCCCCAAAGGGTGCAGCTGTTCCGCCACCGGCACAGATGACTAGGAGGGATTTGTGTCATATCTTCTTACAACCTGGACACTTTAAGAAAGACTGCCCAACACAGAAGAGAAGTACACCATCAGGAGTCTTTGCTCTTTCCAGACCTGCCCCGGGAGTTCCCGCCCCGGAAGTTCCTGATAATCAAGGTACTTTACAAAGTACTTTTATGTCGCATACCTTGCCTGTTAGAGTTCTACTTGACACCGGAGCTACACACAACTTCATATCTATTGATTTATGTGATAAACTTGGCTTGGAACCCACTCTTGCATCTATTTCCTTATGTGTATCTAACCCTATTGAAGGGCCCGCTAACCTCAAGAAGGTGTGCAAATATGTCACACTTATGTATGGCATGCATCGTTTTACTTGGGATTTCTTCGTACTTGGATTCGAGGCATTCGATATCCTACTAGGTATTGATTTGTTGTGAAAGTTCGAAGCCGTTATTTCATGCAAAGCTCGAACCATCTCTCTTATCGACGACAAGAGCTTACCTTTAGTTATAAAAGGCAAATCGCCTCAAGAATATGCTGGTAGTTTTATATTCTCTCTTGACTCCCATCCAAATGAACTAAGCTCTACTCCAGTGGTCCAATTCTTTTCTGATGTATTTGAAGAAGTCAATTCTCTACCATCTCCATGGGAAATCGAATTCCGCATCGACCTTATTCCTGGTGCACGACCAGTAGTTCTTCCTCCCAAGAGAATGGCTCCTAAAGAGAAGGCAAAGTTGAATGTTCAAATTGAAGATTTATTTTCTAAAGGCTTGATTCGGCGCAGTCATTCAGAATGGGGTGCTACAGTTGTATTTGTCACCAAATCTGATGGCTCACTCAGAATATGTGTGGACTATAGAGCTAAAAAAGCTCACACACAGAACAGGTATCCGATGCCCCGCATCAACGATCTATTCGACCAGCTTCATGGAGCTAATGTTTTCTCCCAACTTGATTTGGCTACCGGCTTCCATCAACTCAGATTCGCTGAGGATAGTAATCCTAAAACAACATTCCGCACTGAAAATGGTTTCTATGTATGGCTAGTTATGTCGTTCGGTCTCACTAATACTCCAGCTTATTTTGTTGACTTGATGAATAGAGTTTTCCGGGATGTTCTTAACAAATTCGTTCTTGTTTTCATCAATGATATTCTCGTCTTCTCCAAAGATGAGAAAGAGCATAGGTCACATTTGGCTTTTGTTCTCGAAACTCTTCGCAGACATCAGCTTAAAGCCAAGTTTTCGAAATGCCCTTTTGGAGAGATGAAGTTCGTTTTCTTGGCCATATTGTTTCGGAGAATGGGACTTCGGTTGATCCAGCTAAGATCGCCGTAATCAATGTAAGTTCTATTCTTACTTGTCAATTCTATCTAAACAATTTATCAATATCTAAATTTGAATCCTCGGAATTTGCAGGATTGGGTGACTCCCAAAACTCCTACAGATATCTGTAGTTTCTTGGGTTTGGCTGGCTATTATCGCAGTTTCATAGAAAACTTTGCTCGTATTGCTGCCCCACTTACCGCACTGACCAGAGAGAACGTGAAATTCATTTGGAGTGAAAAGTGTGAAGCAGCTTTCAATGAGATGAAGCGAAGGTTGACATCTTCTCTAGTTCTTATAGTTATTGATGGCAGCGAAGGATTGACTGTCTATACAGATGCCTGTCGTGATGGTCTTGGAGCAGTCTTAATACAGAAGGGAAAGGTTATTGCGCATACGGGTCGTCAATTAAAGACCCATGAAGCGAATTACACAACTCACGATTTAGAGCTAATTGCGTTGTTTTTGATAAACTACACTTTGAACCTTTGAACGTATATCGGATTAATTGTTGTAATATTAAAACTGAAATTGAAATTGAACGACAAGTGAAAACCGTAAGGTAATAATCTTTAATCTACAAGAAATGATAGTGTAGATTCTAGGAATAATTATATTAATTTGCATAAATAACAAATGTAAATAAATACGATTATTTCGGGATTATTCAAACAAACTATTAAATTGTTATGTATGGATGCTATTGTTTGTTTATTTACTTTGACACCATCGCAGTTATCACACTGCAAGTTCCCTTTGTATGCTTTGATTTTGAATTGAAATGGAATTGGGTTGAAATGACATATACCCAAATAACTTTGACTTAGGATAGAAAATTAAATTGAAACCGATTGGTCAATGTTTTGATTTAAAATAAAATAAGTTTTAATTGACTAATAACAAGGTTTTGAATGAAAAGTGAATTTAAATTTGAATGAATGTAAACTTGAATATTTCAATTTGAAACTAATATTAACGCCGTAACTGACAAAAGAACATTGTTTAAAATTTAATTATTTAATAATTAAATTTAGAATTATTTGACAATTAATTTTTGAAGTTATTAATAACTAAGTTTTAAAAATTATTAATAACTAAGTTTTGAAATTAGTAATAATTAATTTGAAATTATTATTAATCATTTGAATTTATTAATATTAATTTTTAAAATTATTAATAATTAAGTTGGAATTAGTGATAATTAATATTTGAAATTATTTGATAGTTAATGATATTGAATTATTTAAAAATTAAATTGAATTGAATTTTCTTATTCAGTGAAATAGAATTTCCTGAATAAGTGAAACTGGATTCCTTTATTAATTGAGTTTGAAATTGTAACAAAGAAAATAAATAAATAAATGAAATTGGATTTCTTTAACAAGAAATAAAATGCGTTTATCGAAACAAATGAACGACTTGAAATTTAAAGAATTGGATTCGACAAATTTAATTTAAATTAAATTTGTAAGCTTGATATAATATGTTGAACTTAAGAAAGTAATGTAAGGAATTGGAAATTTAATTGAAATTGTTTTAGTGATAAATTAATTTAATGAATATCGAATGAAATCGATAAATGAGTTTAATTAATTCAATTTGAAGGTTAAATTAAGTTAAATAATTATGAAATGAACTTATATACGAAATTAAATGAATATTTAAACTGATTGAAATTGAATTATAGAAACTTTGAAATGGAATTGTGAATGTATGAAACGTAAATTTTGGAAATTGTTTGGAAAGACGAATAAAATGTTGAATTACGAATTCTAATTGTAATTGAATTTCAATTGGTTTTGAAATATATTAATGACCAATCGGTAAACTAATTACGAAGGTTATTAAAGGAACCAGAATCAGTTAGGGACATACTCACTGTCTAAACTGAAAACCACTTTAACAACTATACGCGGAGAGTGATCCAGAATGAAGTGGTTGGAATGGCATACACGATGATTGAAGAAAGAGAACGATAATGGATAGCCTTGACACTTGTGTCAAATTGGAAATGACTAAAACAGGAGCCTTGTCGGGCCAAATGGGGTTAGCTACCTCGAGCGAGCACACTTCTTCGTAAACTACTCATTTACTTTGTGATTGATTGGTGCGCACCCTTGAATTTGGAGTGTTGTTTCGCGGTATTGCGATCATTGCGGCGATGCGTTCTCACCAGTCCGGATCAGGCAAACGGTAGTTTCACTACCTTGGGTATTGCATCATGTGCCTTGTCATACTTGTATTCCCATATACGCGACCACTACGATTTTGTTTTGTATTATATCTATGGTGTACTCCCTGATATCCCACTAGTTTACGGTGGAGTTTACAGTGTTGTATAGTCTATAATGCTATATGAATGTGTTAAGGGGGACAATGGTAACGCCTTAACACTATTTTGATATTTTACTTTATTGTTAGACATTATCTATCTATCGTACATTACTATGTATAAATAGTTTAACGGATCCTTAAAGATGTTATTCCATTCATCTTTGAGTTGTTGTTATTTTGAATTTGGATCATATTATCAGTATAAGAATATATGTCCTGATTCGAGTGTTTGTTTGTGCATATGCTCGGATCAGACTGAGGATTACAGTTACTGTTCTGTTTGGAGCTGAAGACCGAAGACTATCACTATCATTATCTTATCTTACCAGTATCGCTCTATCTATTTAGACTATTGGACATCTATGTTGTTCTATTTTATTTTATCCGAGACATTGTTGCATTTATGGGTAGCTTCATGAACTACTCTTATGACTATGTTGTATTTCCGCTGCACTATTCTGTGATGTTATATTTCTGTGATTCAGTGATGATTCTCATTTATATATGTATACTCCATTAATGATTCGTGTTTTGTATTATTTAAGTTGACAAGTTGGAATATCGTCAATTTAAATGGTACAAATATACGGGTTGTTACAATATATGTATTACTATTCAAATTCAAAACACCTATATTAATATCAACATATATAAATAACATATTTAAAATTACTGCTTATATATTATATTAATTCAACCTAACATACCATATATATATTTGCAAATTAACACATTAGGACCACACCATATAAATTAACATATTATGTATATATTTTAAAGTACTATATTTATACTGCCACATTCGAAATTAGTATTTATAAAATTAAATTTTCATAAAAAATCAATATAAATAATTTATTATAATGTATGTAAAACTTAAACGGTAACAGGAAAGATATTTTAAAATCTATGAACAACTTGTTGTAGGTACTATATATACAGCAACCTACATGCATGACTTAACAGCTGTATATACACGTAGACTATACGAATATACGCAGACCTTATAATCTATAAACCTTTATATAGACAGAACCTATACACTATACACACGTATATCCTACTCAATATATAAAAAAGATCATATATATATATATATATTAAAAGTATATAAATGCATATTATAGGATATGTAAACTAACACATTATTTGGTAAGCATTAAAACTTGTAATATATATAAACTAACTTGTAATGTATATAAACTTTGACACTCGAAAATGAATGTCGATGATGTGGCCGCCATCACTGAAACTATTTTCCTACGACAAAAGAGGAGAGCATTGATTTAAACATTTAAAAATTCTTTGGAAATGATTTCTATTCGAATATAGTTTCAATAATATATATTTATAAAAAATTAAAACCCAAGTTTGCAGTTACCAAAAATTAAATTCTCAAAATTTAAATTTTAAATTCAATTAAATTTCCAAAACAGTTTCTAACATGTTTTTATTATTCGATTTATTTATATCATGTGACAATAGTCAATGATTTACAAAGCAATATATGATCTCCGCTCTTATGTATTTTCAGATTATTTCCTAAAGAACCGGTATTGAGCATTCTGGAAAATCGATGAATGGTTTCTAGAGCACGTAGGAAATGGAGAGTGTACTCATAAGAGATGACTTGGAACCCATGACCTACTCCGAAACCATATACGGTTAAACGAGGAGATGCGTTATATTTTGGGATGTTGAAATCCATATGTGGTTCCGAGACCGTTGGGTATGGGAATCCGTGTGTGATTCTAGATCTATTTGAGATGTGGGAATCTGTATGCGATTCCAAGGCCATTGTGGTGTAGGAATCCATATAGGATTTTGTGATTTACTTTTGGAGCGGTGCGTAGACTGGAATGCCGGACGTAGCCTCATCAGTGGAAACGACTAAAATCAGAGATAGGAGGCATGGCCAGTAGGGTTGGCAAACCCATAAGGTGTACTTGGCTCCTTTTCTAGCAATTTAGATAACTTCAGTTATTTTTGGCATGCTGGAGCGATGCACTTGGTCTTAGCAAGACCAGTTATGTTTTTCCTATAATACCCAGGCTAGACAGGTATGATGCTACGGAAGGATAACTCTGATCCTTATGCAAGAGGACCGTTCTCGAAGTACTGAGGGCACTTTCTTGGAAATCCTACACAATTAGCGAACGTGCCTTATCGAGTTTTTGTCACGGTCCAAATTTCGGCGTTCGAAAATCGACATTCATACTCCACTTGTACTTGAATCCCGTAGACCCAAACGTGGAAATTTGACTCGTGTTGGAGATTATAACAAATTAAGTAAAACACAGTGGAAGAAATGAAATAATACATTTGATATACAACATTTGATACAATATTCAGATACAATGATGATACAATAGAACGATACAATAGATATCAATACTATCAGAGATACATGAAATAGCAGCGGAAAGATAATGTCTTCAATGCCAAACTCCAAGAACTCCATCTCCAATCCAGAGCTAGCGAGAACTCCCATCAAGTCGCATAAAGCTAAGCAAGGTCAACTGTGAATGCTGAAGTGTAGCAAATGTGATCCACAAATCCAAAGGGCTTCAAAGGCTATCGAATCAATTCCTACTATTTGACTATCTAAAAAACCCAACTCTAGACTGCCCGTGTGGAAAATTGTGGGCACCCAGAGTTTAGGAAAGGAACAATAAAATCCAGGTCAGTCCTGGGACTGGTGTGAGAAAAAAAACAGTTTTATCTTTAAAACAAACAAAAGATTTTAAAATTTGAAATCCACCATGCTTTTTGGAAAATGAAACTACCATAAGGCCTCTCGGCACACACACAATGCAATCGCACACATGGGGGAGATTTCTCCTTATGATAGTCAAATATGCTTACTACGCAAAATCTTTTTATTATTATTAGTGCATAGTGGAAA
Source organism: Allium cepa (assembly GCA_030765085.1). Lineage (NCBI taxonomy): Eukaryota > Viridiplantae > Streptophyta > Magnoliopsida > Asparagales > Amaryllidaceae > Allium > Allium cepa. The sequence continues at coordinate 64,183,924 of CM060931.1, forward strand.
ATATTTCAAAAGCATAACATTAATCTTAGCTAGCATAGGTACCATTATACTATGCCTACTATAGCTGCCATTTTAAATGGCCGGTTCTACAACTAAAACCGTACAAGGCTCGTATTGGATGATTGGATTTCCAACAAATGATCAGGCTAAGGAACTTCCTATTGCCACATAGGAACGCCTCTAGAGGGAAGCCCCGAGAACCTACCCAGCTCTCTGCCAACACAAGGCCGGTTACCCCCTTCCCGGGGAGTAAAACCTAAGATATGCAACCCTCGGTCGTTTGCGACCTTTATCCGAGGATCCTCTACACCAACAACATCATACAGTAATAAATATACTATAGTGCCCACATGATTAAGTATCTGGGCTCCATACCATGATACCACCCTTTTCCAGAAGGAATGGTCATACCCTAGGGGAGCTACCCCTGAAACCTTGCCGCATTTTTCCTGTTTCGACCATTACTGGTTTGTGAGGCTCGATGAGGTCTCATCCACAAAGCTACGCTTTTTCACAAAGCCATGCTTTGATCAACAAATGATTGGCAGCACTTCGTATGCCACATCACCAAATTGGGAATGTATCACTAGTAACCATCAACTACATAACCTTTGAGCTCGTACGTTTCAGAGAAGGGTGTTAAGCTAAGAGAATAAATCATCGCCACCAAACAAAAATGTATTTGATAGAAACCGGTTTTACATCTCAAAGTGTAATGTCAGACACACATCCATACAAGTCTGTTCCGGGTTCGAAGAGAACTGAAGGAACTTCCAAAGAAGCCCTTGCAATCCAGGTATTCACAATCCCAATCGGACTTCCCGTCATTTAAGAAATCTCCACACCGTCGCGACTCGGTGCAGAGACAATCGACGGGTTATCCTTTCATTCTCGAAAATACCCGGTCTTCACCACCGGTCTTCAAATGCTATCCACAACGTCGAATCATTATTCGGAATGGGTTATATGACACAAGGTCCTTTCTCGGCTAAACCGAATAATGAGCGCAATATTTGAAAACATATGGATAATGGGATTTCGATTAAGTCACAACTTATTATCCAAAACCTTTCTTTAAATGGTTTAAAACAGATTACCATTCCAAATCTTTCGAACAAAAAGGTTCATTTCACAAAGTTCACCAATTTTTCACAAAGGTTCATTCACGGCTTTCCTAAACAATTTCATTTCAAACTAGATTAACTTATCCAATCTTTAAATTAAAGATTTAATTCATAACTTTTCAAACCATTTCCAATTCAATTCTTTTATATGAAAGATATGCCATTTAAAACTCTCTTTGATTTCAAAACAAGGTTTAATAATCTTTCAACATAAGTAAAAGCTGATTACATTTACATAAGTTAAAGCCATTCAAGTATAAAACTTGGGTTTAAATTTAAATTTCCAAAACAATATTTTATTTATGGTTAAAACCTATATAAACACCTTTATAAATTGTATAATCTTTTTAAATCATAATTTCCAAATCATTGAATTCAATTTCAAATTGAATTCAAAATTAAATTAATTATTTAAATTTCAAACCTTTATTAAGTTATTCAAAATAACTTTTATTTTTGAAACTCATTTCCAAAAGCTTTCAATTTTAATTCCAAAACTATTTTGGATTCAAAAATTCAATCTTTAAAATCATTAAAAGTCTGTGACTTAACCAATTTCCTCATGCAATCCATATTTGTGTGTGTAAGGTGTAGTCCAGTGGTTTTACACAATAGTGCAACAACATCACAGACTCAAGCAAATCAATAATATTTGATATGCGGTATAATCCTATAACGCTTATCATCATTTACAGATTCACAGATAGATATGTAAATGCATCACAGATAAATTAAATAAATACAAAAATTATACACAACTCAATTCACAAAACATAATATTACAGTCGAGAGACAACGATCAATTCAAGTCATTTCATATAATACGAATATTCATAAACAATCCAAGCATTCAATAATCATTTATAAGTAGGATTAATTAATTATTCAAATCCTAATTAATTCAATTTAATTTCCAATTAAATTAATTGCTTATCAATTAATTATCAAATCTTGATTTACTAATTACAAATCTTTTGATATTAACTAATGTAATTAATCAACCTTAATTATCAAATGAATCAATCTTCAATCATTAATTAATTACTTTAAATTAAGTAATTATCTTTAAGTAATTAGCTACTTTTAATTACTTGTATTTATAATTCATCTTTTAATCAACTACATAAATTAATTATTCTTTAAGTAATTACATTAACAAATTAACCTTAAATTTATTATCTGTTAAGTAATTACTTAATTATGCTTAAACTAAATAAATCTAAATAATTTACTTTAAATTAATTTCAAAACTAAAATAAAATAGTTATTATACTACCAGAATTTATCAAGAAAGGGTTTAAAACTTGATTAAAATCTAAATTTGAGAAACTTGATTTAAAATCTTGTTCAATACATTTACTTTGAATTTGTTTAATGCCTTTTATTTTAAGCTTTGAAAAACTTATTTCATATAACCTTGAAAACTTGGTTCAATTTCTTTTAAACACTTAATCCCTGGTATAATTTTCTTCAGATTTTTTACAACTTGTACAAGATAAACCTTTTAAATTTTAAAACCAGTTACTTTTTTTAAAACTTGGTATATAGTTAAACAAACTTAAGACGACTTTGAGTTTCAACCCGAGGCCAAAACCAAAAATTCCCGAGCCAACTTTAATTCTTCCTCGAGTCCTTCCCGCTTCTTCTTTCTTTTTCTTTTAAACTTTGTTTTTTAGTTTTAAAATTTCAAGACTGTTGTAAACACACTCGAATCTCCCTGAAACGAACTCAAGCCATAATTCCATTTCCCCGAGACGGTCTTCGACACAAAGAACTTAACCCGAAACCAACGCTGACACACACAGGACGATCGTGCACATGTACATATGATCGGAACAACTCCGATCATCAACGCTGGCTTCAATATATCGCTGATCATTTCTTCCATCATCACGAACACCTATATCGTCGAATTAAAATAGAAATCAAAATTTAGCCAGTTCGAGTATCCACAGTAACCTAACCACCATCTAAAAACTCCTTCGACGCTGATGATCTAGTCCACCAGAGATCACTTGATTTCGTCCAAGGATACACCATATCCCAACATACCGATTCCCCCAGGTCCGATCGATCATATAGCTTCGACGACATCGCAATTTCCTCCAGAACTTATTCGACCAAACTAGGTTGTTAAACCCAATCTCGTTGTCGTTCGCCAATCACAGCGCTCTAAAAATACATCAATGATTTTTCCTACGATCTCCAATGCTGCAGCTTCTTCTAGCACCAATCACGACCCCCATAGCTTCGCGGATCAACGGCAGTTGACTAAAAACCCTTATTCGAACAATTCAGAAAATCTTGATATATAAACTCTTAAAATTAATGAAATCGCTCTCAAAAATCATTATTTACAAATATGAATCTGTTCCTATAAACAAACCTTGAAATTAAAGATATTAAGTTTATATATTGGAAAAGATACTATTGTACTTTCTTATTTTCTCAATATTTACTAAATATTCTTATTTGAAATTATTTTTAAAATTAATATTTCATTCATACACACATTTTTTCTTCAAATATCTTAGCCTAAAATTTGAATGCGTGAGGAGGTTTTGAATTTATCAATATGGATTTAGCCTATAACTAAAGGAACAGAGATATATATAAATTCAGACATGCACAACTTTATATCTGCACATATGCAAACCAAATTCACGCAACTACTCAAGAACACCTCATATCATACTTCAAAGATTAATATATATATATATATATATATATATATATATATATATAGATTTAGGATAAGGGGAGTTAGCTCACCTTGCTTAAGAAGGAACAGAGAACTCAAGCTTTTGAACTGATATCTAGAACATGCAATTTTTTTAAACTGCTCTACCTTTTATCTTTGTTTTGATCATCATTTCCTTAGGTCAAAAATGCTAGAGTTAATTATGTTTTAATTGCTTCAGATCTTTAATTTTTAATTATGGTTTTAATTGAATTTACCTGAGAGATGAAGCAGAGCCTGTGAAGAATAGAGAAGAAGACAGAAACCTGGAATTCATTTTAAAAACTGAATTTTTGATCCTGATTTAAAAGCTGAAGTTTGTTCTGAACTCGAATTTGTTTGAGTTGATCATCCCAGGCTTGATTTCCAGTTTGTTGAAGTTGAACTTTTGCATCTATTTTGAATTTGCTTGAGCTTTGAATTGAAACTTGTTGAATCTGTTTGAAGCTATGAATTTTCTCAGGCTTGTTGTTATTTGGTTTCCTTTCTTAGATTGAAGCTGAGAACTTATTGGATTTGATTTCACTTGATCTCAGGCCATATCAGGTTAAAGATTTTGAATTGTTTTTCTTTTTGTTTCTAAGCTAACTTGTTTTTGGGTTTTGATGTCTTATTTTCAGTTTTCAATCAAAACATATTTCTCTGGTTTTAGAAATGAAGGAGGAAGAGTTGGTTTTTGGTTTTGAATTTCTTTTGGTCAGGAACAACCTGGTTTTGAATTTGTACACTCAATAAATAAATCATGCATATATACATTCCTTTGTTTATAAAGCTTTTGTAAACTTATTTCTTAAATCAATTCTATTTACAATACATTTATTAAATTTCAGAAGGTAAATATTTTTATATTCATTCTTTTTGTAAATTTCAAATTCAAGTCATTGTACAAATCATAACTTTTTAAAGAAATTAATTTCAAAGTTTAGTTGTATTTTAATAATAAACACATATATGGATTATATATGTATTTAAGTCTTTAGAATAAAGGTTTAACTTCAAAAATCCATTTCATAAAATCAGATTCGAATATCTTTATATTATTTTCTATTTATATTTCCTTTTATAACTATTTATACAACCTTAAGAAAATGATTCTTATTTATCTAACATGTTTTTATTTATATATTGACATTTAAATATATTCAATCCAATTTATGTTCAGATTCGTAGTTAGTTTTATATTTGCAAATTTTATTTTCTTATATATATTAACTATGTTTATTTATGTTTTGTACATGAAAAATTTCAAAACTATATTTATTTTCAAAATGTTTATAATTGAATCCTAATCCAAAATACTATTTTATAAACACATACTTCTAATTTATTTTGGAATCTTCATATTTATTCCAAAATAAATCCAGTCTCCAAGATATTCATTTTAATATTTTCAAATCAACAATATTCATTGTCAATATATTTATTAAATTTCAAAATCTAATTTCCTAATTATAATTCATTTGTATAACTAAATGAGCATATATCTTATTAAATTTTGATGAATTCAATTTTATTTTTATATTTCAAATGCCAATAAATCCTAAATAAATTCACTATTAAATCCAAAATTAAATTTGATTACCAATTTTTTCAAAATTTAATTCCAAATATTAAATCAATTATCAAATTATTTTTAGCTAAAATCCAGGAATGTTATTGTTTTGTTTTTATATGTAGTATTGGTGTGATGTACACAGAACGAGCATCACAGATGCTTGATTATTATTATTTTTACCCTTAGACATTATTATAATATAACTGGATTTTCCATAAAAATGTTTTGGTGATCGTAAGGTAAAACCCGTCCATGTTTATGTGCAGTTTGATCTTATGATACCTTTATTTTAAAAAGGTTTTATAACTTTATAAATCAAATTAAGTGTGTTTTCTGACACTGATTTACCAGACTGATCTGTATGTTATTATTTTATAATAATGCGTGGGTCAGACGAAGCATATTACATTTATAGACTTGGATTGCTTTGGAGCTCAAGATATGAGCTGGATACTGAGAAGTATTCTCTTACTTGTTTATTCCACTGTAGTGTTTGTTTTGAAATTATCAGCAATTGTGAGGACAGGCTGTTATATTGTCTAGGCTGGTAATTATTAATTTGTGTATTCTGATTTGAGCTATATATATTACAGTTTTGATTTTTGTAAAGAGCTGTTAATATTATATATCATTCAATCCACTGTGAGATTCTATATTTTTTTAGTTTCTTCTTCTTCTACCTTCTTTCTTTTCCCCTAACAATCTGTCTTTCTGGCACTCAATTGTTCGTCATGCTATATAGTGAACGTATTGATGTCGATTCTCGAGGGTCGAAAAGTCGGGTCATCACACGTGGTATCAGAGCTTAGGTTAGCGATATACCTAGGCTTGGTGGGGATTACTCATTAGAGATAAGGTCAGTAGCACCCTAGAATGTGTTTGAGTGTATTAATAGATATGGGCATGTATTTGTTAGTGAATATAAAATGTTTTATATTGTGGTTACTTATTAGTTGAGTGTTTATGAATTCTGGTCGGTACGGGAAGTACAACTGTATCGATAGGGATTTCTAAACTCTTAAACAGGGTAAATTGACACAGTATTGTTTTGAAGAGGGCAAATGAAATAATTTTACCCAAACAATATTTTGATAGAAAAGAAATATTTTATAACAACCCGATATTTTCAACCGCTCGCATCCGCACACGTCGGACTTGAATTGCTTAAAATATCAAATTGTTAATATATATTTGGCAAAACTCAGCATATACAGTAAATAAATAAATCATAGAATCACAAACGCAGAGTAATATAACAATAAGCAGCGGAAACAAAAGAATAGTAGTTCATGAAGCTACTATATATAATAGAGTTTAATAAGATACAACAGAAGTCTCAAATACAATAGTTAAATACAAGTTCAGAATGTATCACTGGAATCAACTGAATAACTGCATGAATAGATAGATGGATCTCCAAGCGAAGCTCCAACTCCAGAGGCGAGTCTCAAAAGCTGTATCACTCAGTCTGACCTGAGCGTAAATCAAAACACAAAACACTCAAGCCAGAATTAACATTCTTATATCAATAAATCCAACTCAAGTGAAATAACAACTGAAATACAAGTAACTCAAAGGATGTTTATGATAACTATCCTCTAACGATCCGTTAAACTATCTACTATGTGGTAATATACGCTATTATAATAATATCTAAATTAAAGTAAACTATTAAAATAGCATTAAGGCGTTACCCATATCCCATTTAACAAATTTTATAATGCAAATAGTCTATACAATACCGTAATACCTCCTCATCGTGAAGTTACCAGAGGATACTCCATAGGTACGACACAAAACAAACTCGTAGTGGTCTCGATAGGGTAGGTGACATGGCACAATTAGGCAATGCTAGGGTAGATATACCAATTACACTTCCTCCCTGGTGGTAACGCATAGTCGGAGCTACCGCCCACCTCGAGCCACACTCCCAAATCAAAGGTGTGCACCAAATCAATCATAAAGTAATAGAATGGCATACAAAGAAGTGTGTCCGATCGAAGGAGCCACCTCACTTGGCCCGTCGATTGCTCCTGTTTTAGCCACCTTATAATAACTCACAGGAGTCGGGTCCACGTATATACCTCAAATAGGACGTCGCCACCATCCTACTTCATTCTGGAATCTCCACCGTGTAAATGGTTATTAAAGTGGTTTTGGGCATTGGCAAAGAGTATGACAATAACCGATCCCGGTTACTTTAACAACCAATCGTTATTATAATAGCATGGTCATTTCAAAATGGTTTATACTTCAAAACCAAAATATCATATCCATTTCAAATCCATATCAATACGATATCATTTTCATTTCAAAACCAAATACGATATCATTTCCATTTCAAATATATCCATTTCCAAAAATCATAGCACTTCAAATTTATCACATTTTCGAAATTATAAAGCTTCTAAAACCATAACACTTTAGAAATCATAATACTTTGGAAATCATAACACATTGGAAATCATAATTAGAAATCATAATACTTCGGAAATTATAACACTTTGGAAATCATAATTTAGAAATCATAATACTTTGGAAATCATAACATTTTGAAATCATAACACTTTACTTTAAAAGTTTAGATATTAATGATAGTATATACAATAAAATAGTTTATATAAAATAGTTATAAGTTAAAATAGTTTATAATAAAATAGTTATAAGTTAAAATAGTTTATAATAAAATAGTTAGTTTAATAAATAGTTTATATTAAAATAGTTTATATTAAAATGATAGTAGTTTATAAAGTAAAATATATAAATACTTTTAAATATGATTTAAAAATACTTTATACAATAAAATAGCTTCCTTAAATTTAACAAATCGATTCCAAATCAACTCGAATTCCAAAATTCAAATTAAATCGAATCTCAAATCATCAATTTCAACTCAATTCAGTTTCTCAAGAAACCATTTCAAATTATATCAATTTCAAATACAGATTTGTTTACCACAAAATAAACCATTTCAATATCAATATTTCAAAGCTTTAAATATTCAAATATTTCAAAACTAGATTTGATAATTTCATATATATCTCAAATACACTTTACTATTATTTATTTGAAATATTTACTTAATCATTCAAATAACATTTAATAAAACTTCAAATTTCAAATTTAAATAAAACTAAATTTACCATTTAAATTTATGTAAATTTGAAATATTCATTTAAATCGCTTTTAATCAAAATAAAGTTATAAAATCGTATCCTTAAAAAACCCAAATTTAATAAATTTCAAATGAAACTTATTTGAGTATAATCCTTAAATACATTCAATTTCAAACCAATTTCAATTTCTCTTTCCAACCTGAATTTTATTAAAATCATTATAAACTCTATATTATAAATTTTAAATAAATACTTAAACATATTATATATTAATTAAATCAACTTTATTAAATCAAATCTTATTATTAAACTTATTTTATATAAATTTTAAAATAGTAAAACTGTAAGTAAAACCTTAAAATTTATAATTCCAAAACTAACTTATAATTTAAAAAAATTCAAAACATATAATTTTAAAAATCAAAATTTAAAACCTTTGTAAAAATAACGTTTTGATATATATATATATATATATCTTAAAATCAATATTTGTTAAAACCAAAATATTCATTTCAAAACCTTGGAAATCATTAGAAAATATATATTTTGACCAACGGTGTGTGTATATAGTTTTCTATCCTATGATCAAGCGATATGGATATTTATCATTTCAATTTGAATTTAAACATATATGGGTATATGTCATTTCAACCCGCAATCCTAAATTTAATTCAATGAAAATCGCTTAGGTTTATCATTTCAACCTATAATGATTTTCTCCTATTCTACAGATCATTCGGTTATGTATCATTTCAACTCATAGTGAATTCTATACTAACAGGGAAATTGCAGAGTGAGAACATATATGATAATAATATAACAGGCATATATCATCAATATAAATAACAGATAATGGTGTCAGCTGTCACGGGTGAATAGATAGAAATAATAGCATATATATAGCAATGTAAATAACCAACAGCGGCGTATTTCAATTGTCGTTTCAATTGAAATGAAATTTAATAAATATAAGAACGTTAATCGTGAGTGATTTCTCACCTTTCGAGGCTAGAGAGATGAACAAGAATCAAATGAGTTACGAATCCAAGTACGAATTTCGAAGCAAAGCATGATGGACCCGAGTTCGACGATCAAAGTTGATAAATAGGAATCGACAAAATCGAATCAGAACTGGATCGATAAAGATAAATGGTATAAGTGAACTTATATATAACTATATATATATATATATATCATATTTTAAATTCAAACACATTTCATATTGACTATATATGTATTATTATTCAAATTGAAAACACCTATATGAATATCAACATTTATAAATAATATATTTAAAATCAATGCTTATATATTATATTCATTCAACCTAACATATCATATATATATATATTTGCAGATTAATACATTAGGACTACACGATATAAATTAACACATTATGTAAATATTTTTAAGTATTATATTTATACCGGCACTTTCAAAATTAGTATTTATAAAAATCAATTTTCATAAAAAAATCAATATAAATAATTTATTATAATGTATGTAAAACTTAAACAGTAACAGGAAAGAAATTTTTAAATTTATGAACAACCTATTGTAGGTACTATTTATACAGCAACCTACATGCATGACTTAACTGCTATATTTACACGCAGACTATACGAATATATGCAGACCTTATAATCTATATACTTTTATATAAACAGAAACTATACACTATATACACGTATATACTACTCAATATATAAATAAAGACCATATATATATACTAAAAGTATATAAATGCAGACTATAAGATATGTAAACTAACACATTATTTGGTAAGCATTAAAACTTGTAATATATATAAACTAACGTTATATATGTGTGTGAATATGTACAGAAAACAACAATTTAAATAAACAAATATATTATTACAGACATAATTTTATCAAACTAGCATATATACTTTAAAACATATAACTAACACACGCAATATAAATGAATATACTCAACCAATCTTAAAACATATATATTAGTCTTATATAATAATATATGATTTATATATATGATGGTCAGGTAACATATATACTATATATACACACACACATAGCCGACCATCACCAATAACAGATAAGATATATGAAATAAATAATATAAACAACTATCTAATATATATGTACACCAACCACATGCAACAAAGGAGATGCACACGGCCAGGGAAGATGGGTGGAGGAAGATGCCGATAGAAGGCAGCAGCCTGGTGGAGGTGATGTGGTGGAGTTCGGTCGAAGGTGGTGATGCGGCTTGTTAGGGTTTTCGTGTTGACAGGGGGGAAGGGAGGCATGACTTGCATGAGTTGGTGGCCATGGCTGTCGAGGAACGATTGGCAAGGCGGAGTTGTCTAGGTGTGGAGGAGGTTGCACGGGGTGAAAGACATGGACGTGCGGAGGAAGGCCGGAGCTAGGGGAGGAGGTGATGGCACCTTAGGCTGAGATGGCGGAGGACATGGCATACTATCGAATATACTAATGTATATATAATTTATAATTAAAAGGAGCAGGTATTTCCAAGAACCGATGACAGCACAAAAAGGTTGGAGATGAACTGGCTATAGTATAACTTATTATTATATGCATTATTTTATTAGCCTCTCTCCAATAGAAACCGGATATGAAGAAAAAAATGAACCCGAAGATATGAATTTGAAGTGACGGAGTGACAAAAGCCTACAGTTGTACTCTGGAAATAATAAAAGTCTAGTGGTTGTTGAGTTATACGGTGGAAAGTTAAATGGACTAGAAATTCAAAAGGTTTAAAAAAATGTGGAACTAATACGTAAATCGTTCCGCAGATTTCGTGTAACGACCTAGAATTTCTGTCATTTGAAATTCATGATATTTAATTGATTTTAAATATTAACAAGTAAAATTTTAAGTCGAATAACTCAGATTTTGAAAATCAGGATTTATTGGATAATTAAATCGGCAATTTAATATTTGAAATTACAGAAATAATCGAAAATTGGGTTTAATGTGATTAAAAATGATTTATGAAGTTGTATAAAATCATACTGGAGTTAGAATGATGTTACAGAACTTTTAAAATTGAATTAAAAGTTAATTTGTAGAAATTGAATATTTTAATATTTAATTGACGACTAAAAATAGCCATTTTTCAAACAGTCTCGGATTTCGACGAACTATTTTCATCGGATCCGTAATGTTATATTATAGTAAGATTTCAAATTTCGCGTCAATCGGATTTACGGTTTGTCCGGGGCAAGCCAAAACGCATAGAAATTGGTTTAATCGATTTAATTTAAAATTTGATCGTTTGTTTTCGTAACTCGCACATATGATCGAATTAGCCTCCGAAACACGTTCCATTGTGTCCGGAACGCTGGGTAAACCCTAGAAATGCCAGCCAGCACGCTTCGTTTGGAGTTCGGAAAATTTTGGATGAATAGTGTTTTGGCGAATTTTCTATAAAAGGACTCACTTTCTTTCTATTTGCATCAGAACCCTAAAAGAAACCCTAGCCGCCATTAACATTTCTATGGCCGAAAATTCACTTCGTTCCTCTTTAGTTTTCTTCCAATCCACACATCGTTTTGAAAAATTATCAACTACAATGTTGTAGAGGACAGCGAGATCTTCAAATCCAACGGTTGTGATCGAGAATGGAGCTGTGGATCGTCGTGAATATGGCTTTGATAGCCGAGTTTCATGCACAAATTTCGAGACAATGGCAGGGCCGAGCCTCAAGTGCCTCTGGCCGATGGTGTGTTGCATGATGGGCTTCGAAGTGGTGCTTGCTGATCGTTGTAGAAATGAACGTTGGTGGTTGCGAAAATTGTTTGTAGATATCGGCCGTGGGTTCTCTTGCGACCTGGGAAGAAACATGATGGGGAAGAAAGAAGGGGGCGGCCGTGATTTCCTTTGGCAGAAACGTGCGGCCCTGATTCATGGGGTAAAATAATAAAAAGGAAATTGTATAAATTATATATTTATAAATTCGTTCAAATATTTAAAATGCTGTAACTTGTTCATACGAGGTCAGAATTTGACGAAATGAATTGTGTTGGGTTCGTATTGACGAGCACTACGTGATGAAGCTAGATTGGAGCTAGTGAAAATTTTGGGTAAAATTAAACGCGCATTTAATTTTATTTGAAATAAAGCACTGAAACAGTTATTGAAAGCAAGGTGAGAACTTCTCACTCAATCGAAATTGTTTCGATTTAATTTTTAAATAGTTAGATTTAAAATTGCTTGATTTTGTGATTGAATGATAAATTGCTATCTATTGTTTTGAAATAGACCCTATGCGCCGTATATTAAGCGGATGTTATTTATTAAAAACATATACCGCGATAATTCCATCTTGATATGGAATTGGTATTATATATGTACTTGGAGTTGATTTTCCCGCATTATATAGCGGATGAGTCCCTATTGCGCCGCATAATAGCGGATTATATTTTATAAATCCCATATACCGCGATATTCCGTATTGACATGGAATTGGTATTGTGCTAACATCTGTGGATGCAGGGTAACATGTTGGAGGGATCCAACTGGATTCCTCACCCATATTGATTTATTTACAGATATTGTGATATATTCTGTTATCATATTGACATATGATGTTTGGATGCCGTGATTGTTATATTTAGCACTGTTGCAGCATTCGGCCTACTTTTGGAGTTTTAAAAATGTTAAAATAACGATTTTGAATTTAAAAGGATTTTTAAAGTGATTTTTGAAAGTATATGTTTTATTTAAATTTTTGGAATTTATTTATTTTAAATAAATAAACGTTATAATTTTAATGATATAAAAATTATGATTTTTGTGAAATATAACCGAAAGGTGATTTCTGAAATATGGAGTTATTGAATTTTATAAAATAGTTTAAATTGGGATTTTTGAATTATTATAAACAGTTTATACAAAAGATTTATAAAATTGATATTTATAAATTAAAAATATTAGAATTATAAAACGAGTTTTTTTTGTTTGTGTTAAAATGAAATAATAAATGGATGGATTTAGTAGGCAAATGAAATATACAAATTTATAAATTGAGAAGTTATAAAATGAATAGATTTTGTAAAATAAAAGATTTATAGTTAAATTTACTTAAAATATGGATTTTGGCGTGTAAATGGGATATGGATAGAATTTGCTAATAAAGTAATTTATAAGTTGAAGTTGTTATAAAATATAAATGGGATTTATAAACATTGTTTTATAAATTCGAAATCGACTCATTTTGACAAGTCAATTATTTTAGATTTTTAAAGGAGATATATCCACGATTTTGGACGGTGGATAATCCTTTAAATAAAATGTGTAGAAATGTTGAATTTGGTTAACGAAGTATATTCACGATTTTGGATAGCGAATAATATATTAAAGAAATGTTTGAAGAAGTGATCTTTTAAATAGATTAGAATTTGAAGTTGTTTTAAAATGTGTTAAAGATCGAAACCATAGATTTCAACATTCATTGTTGAAATAGACGTTTTCGAGAAATAAAAGGAAATGGTGGACTATAACACTGTTATTATAGTAAATGACTTCCGAAAGGAAATGTTTTTGTATAGTATTGGGATTTATATATCTATCTTAATTTCGAATCCCTATACTAGTGATTTTGGGTTGTCGTAACAATGTTTTACGCAACATTCGTTTGGACCAAAATAAATATGTTTAAGAGAATGTTTTCCTTAAAGAATGAAATATATACTTAATTGTGATTTAAGTATATTGAATATTTTCTAAGTATTGAAAATAAGTAGATTTGTGAATTACTTATTGTTAAATAAGTATGGAAATGTTTTCCAATATGAAGTGAAATGTTTTGGGTTTTTATCTTTTAAAAGATAAATTGAAAATGGATAAGTATTTGGAAATGTTTTCCCATGTTGAATTTGTAATGGTTTAGAGAATATATCTTTTTAAAGATAGATTGAAGTGAATATCTGGCAAGTTATTAATTTATGGAAGATTAATAAAAAGGGCCTCGTGATTGTTATGGTGCTGGATATTTGTTTGTTGGCCTTGATAGTTAAATAACTAACTATCAATATTTACCTTTAAATGGGTATTTGATGTGATTTTCTTGAATTTGAATGCTACACTTATTTTTAAAATAAGCGCTCGTTATTCGGTTTAGCCGGGAGAGGACCTTTGTGTCATATATCCTTTTTCGAATAATGATATGTCGTAATGGATAGCATTTAAAGACCGGTGTTGAAGACCGGATACTTATGAAAACAGAAGGATTACCGTCGAATGATTCTGCATCGGCTGATCTCCGATATAGAGATTTTATCACCCTTTGTGATGGGAAGTCCGGTCGTGATTAGTGAATATCCGTATTGCAAGGGCTTCTTTGGAAGTGCCTTCGCTTCTGTTCGAACCCAGAATGGACTTATATGGATGTGTGTCTGACATTACAATTTGAGATGTAAAGCTTGTTTCTATCAAATATATTTCTGTTGGTGGCAGAGAATTTATTCTCTTAGCTTAACACCCTTCTCTGAGACGTAGGAGCTCAGAGGTTATGTAGTTGATGGTTACTAGTGATATATTTCCAAATTGGTAATGTGGCATACGAAGTTCTGTTGAGCATTTGTTGATCAAAGCGTGGCTTTTGCATAGGACGAGACTTCGTCGGACCTCACACCCCGAAAATGGTCAAAACAGGAAAGATGCAACAAGGTTATTAGTGGATCGCGCCCCCTTAGTGTATGTCATTTCCTCCTGAATAGAGGTTGTATTATGGTATGGAGCCCTGATACTTAACCTATGTTGTTGCTGCAAACTTATTGCTTTGTGGTTGTCGGTGAATCCCGGGATTCAGGTCGGTTACGATCGGGGGATGGCATATTAATGTCAGTAGTTACCCAGCTAAGGTTAACCCGGCCTTGTGTTGGCCGAGATCCGGTTAGGTTCTCGGGACGTCTTTCCAGATGCATACCTATGTGGCAATGGAAAGTGCCTTGGCTTGATCATTTGTTGGAAATCCAAAGAAACAATACGAGCCTTGTACGGTTTTAGTTGTATAACCTGCCATGGAATGTGGCGGTAACTTGCTATTGAACATGGTAGCTATAGTAGGCATACGATAATGGTCGTATGTTGGCTAAGATTTATATCATTGCTTTCGAAATGTTTTCCTACACTTTGCACTTATAGTAATAATATCAAATAAATCTTTCTACGTATCAAGCATACTTGACTATCATAAGGAGAAATCTCCTCCGATTCTGCGTTTACATTGTGTTCGTGTGCGGGAGCCCTTATGGTAGTCTCATTTTCTAAAAAGCATTGCGAATCTAATTTTAAAATATCCTTTTGTTGATTTTTAAAGATAAATCGTTTTAAGTTCTCACACCAGTCTCTTGACTGATCTGGAGTTTATTGTTCTCTTCCTAAACTCTGGGTGCCCACCAATTTTAAGACGAGCAGTCTAGAGTCAGGTTATCAAGTCATTCTGGAATTCAGGAGTTGCTGTGGAGATCAGGAGCATGCTGGATGGCATGGCGTATCAACTAGTATATAGTATTTCTTTTCCGCTGTTTGTTGTTGTACACTCTGATAATGTAATGTAATGTGATGTAATGTAATAACTGATATAGCTCTTTGTTTTAAAGAATATCCATTTATCTATTATATGTTGTTCCGCTATGATTGTGAGATTCTGATATTGTTCTATTGCTTCTTCCTTCTTTCTTCTTCTATCTTCTACCTCTTCTTTAACCCTAACGGTTCATGTAACAGTTAGCGATTTTTCGTTGCCGAAAAACCGAACCATTATGGGTTTTTTTTAAAAAGAATTTAAGAAAAGAAAAAGAGAGAAGATAGAGAAGAGATAGAAAATAGAGGGAAAAGAAGATAGACAATTTTTAGAGAAACAGAAAAAGAGAATTTGAAAATAGAACAGAACAGAACAACTACAGAACACATCAGAATCTCACAATTCACAGCGGAACAACATATAATAATAAATGAATAATTTTTAAACAAAGAACTATATCAGTTATTTCATCACATTATATTACATCACATCAAATCATCAGAGTGTACAACAACAACAATAAACAGCGGAAAAGAAATACTATATATTATTAATATGCTATGCCATCCAGCTTGCCTCCAGCAACTCCAGAATATCCAGAATATCCTGATAAACCTAACTCTTGACTGCCCGTGTGGAAATTGGTGGGCACCCAGAGTTTAGTAAGGAAAACAATAAACTCCGAGTCAGTCATGTGACTGGTGTGAGGACTCAAAACAGTTTATTTATCTTTAAAATCAAAATAGAGGAATATTTTTATTTCAATTCGCAATGCTTTTAAAAAATGAGACTACCATAAGGCCTCCCGCACACACACACATGCAAACGCAGAATCGGAGGAGATTTCTCCTTATGATAGTCAAAGATGCTTGATACGCATTTAAAATAACATTTGATATTATTACTAGTGCATGGTGTAGAGAAATATTTCGAAAGTAGAATATAAATCTTAGCCAACATAGACATTTCGAACTATGCCTACTATAGCTACCATCCAAACAGTGGTGACCACCATAAGTGAATGGCAGGTTCTACAACTAATACCGTACAAGTTTCGTATTGGGAATTGGATTTCCAACAAATGGTCAGGCTAAGGAACTTCCTACTGCCACATGGGATCGCCTCTGGCTGGACGTCCCGAGAACTTAACCAGCTCTCTGCCAACACAAGGCCGGGTTACCTTTATCACTAGGTAACTACTACACGAATATGGCATCCCCCGGTCCCATCGGACCTTTAACCGAGCGCTCGTCACCAACAACACCACACAGAAAAAGATATAGTGTATCAACATGAGTAAGTATCTGGGCTCCATACCATGATACCACCCTTTCCAGAAGGAAATGCACATACCCTAAAGGGAGCTACCCCTCATAACCTTGCCGCATCATTCCTGTTTTGACCATTACCGGGATGTGAGGCTCGATGAATTCACGTCCACAAAAACATACTTTATACAAAAGCCATGCTTTGGGTCAACAAATGATCAACACAATGATCACTAAGATAGACGATCAAATAAATGATCCTATCACAATAATCAACACAATGATCATTTCAGCATCACTCAGCATGTCACATTACCAAATTTGGGAATATATCGCTGATAACTTCAACTATATAACCTCTGAGCTCGTACGTCTCAGAGAAGGGTGTTAAGCTAAAAGAATAAATTCTCCGCCACCACAGAAATATATTTGAAAGAAATCGGCTTTATATCTCAAATTGTAATGTCAGGCATACTATCCATACAAGTCTGTTCCGGGATCGAACAGAACCGAAGGCACTTACAAAGAAGTCCTTGCAATCCGAATAATTTCTAATCACGTTCGGATTTCCCATCACTTATGGAGATCTCTATACCGGGGATCAGCCAGTGCAGAGACAATCAACAAGAAACCCTCTCGTTTTCGAAAATATCCGGTCTTCAACACCGGTCTTCGAATGCAATTCATAACGACGTATCACATATTCGGAATGGGTTATACGACCCCATGGTCCTTTCCCGGTTAACCCGAATAGTGAGCGCTTATTTTAAAAATAAGTGTGGCATCCAATTCAAGCAATCACAGCAATTACTCATTCAAGGGTAAATATTGATAGTCGGTTATTTAACTATCAATAAAGATGCGCCACATCATCAGATTCCAAATAATTTTCCAAATTATTTATTTTTCCAAAAATATCTATACTAGATATAAAATCTCAATACTTCAAAAATAAACCAATGTTTATTTTGAAACCAATTTCCCCTTTTTCATTTATAAATTCTATAGTGAATTTATATTTCATATTTTCTATTGATTTACAGTTTCAATAGATTTTAATTATTAAATTCCAATTTATCTTCAAAAAGATAAATTCTTAAAAATATTCCATTTCATATTGGAAAAGTAATCCCATACTTATCCTAAAAATAAGTATTCACAAATCTTATTTATTTTCAACAATTTGAAAAAAATATTCAATATACTTAAACCATAGTCAAGTATATATTTCATTCTTTAAGGAAATCATTCTTTTATTCACATTTATTTGGGTCAAAACGAATGTTGCGTAAAACACCGTTACGACAACCCAAAAACACTAGTATAGAGATTCGAAATTAAAATAGATATATAAATCCCAATACTATTCAAAAACATTTCCTTTCGGAAATTATTTACTATAACAACAGTGTTATAGTCCATTATTTCTTTATTTTCTCGAAAACGTCTATTTCAACAATGAATGTTGAAATCTATGTTTTCAATACTCAATACATTTTGAAACATTACTAAATCGTTTTAAATTCTGTTTAAAACATGCTTTCCAAAATATCCGTTTTTAATTAATAATATATTCACTGTTCAAAAAACGTGAATATAACTCCTTTAATAAACTTCTATACTCAATTGATCAAATTCAATTGATTACGAATTTATAAACAAAGTTTATAAATTCTATTCCTTTTTATAAACTCCGATTTATAAATTTCCTTTATCAATCCAATTCAATTTTATAAACCCAATTACATATACCAAAAGCTATATTATAAGTTGAATACTTATAATATAAATTATTTACCCAAATCGTTCCTTTGAACTTCATAAATCTTGAATCTTATTACTTATAAGTTTTCTTTATAAATTTCCTATTTCCAACTTATCAAATTCAATTTGATTTCGGATTTATAAAACAACGTTTATAAATCCCATTTAAAATCTTATAACTTCTATTTATAAAAACCAATTTATTTACAAATTCCCTTTATATTTCACTTTGATACCAAATTCCGATTCATAAGATAATTTCTTATAAATCTTTTATTTTATAAAATCTATTCATTTTCTAATCTCACAATTTATAAATTTATAAATTTTCATTTACTTATAACAACCATTTATATTTCACTTTATAACACTTATAAAAATTCGTTTTATAATTCCAATATTTTTAAATTTATAAGTATCAATTCTATAAATTTGCTAACTATTTCAAGATTCACATTTTGCTTCCATTTCACAAAAAATCTTAAATTCTATAACTCGAAAAATTGAAATTTTAAATTTATTTAAAATGAATAAATTCAAAATTTAAATAAAACCTATACTTGAAAAATCGATTTAAAAAAAATCCCTTTAAAATCAAAAATCGTTATTTTTAACTTTAAAAATGAATCCGATGATGCCACAGCATCAATTGGTCAATCACTACACAAATATCATATATCGATATGATATTCACAATCATCAAAAATATTTATAAACAAATAAATATTTGTGAGGGGTCCAGTTGGATCCCTCCAACCTGTTTCCCTGCATCCAAAGAGTTAGCACAATACCCATTCCACTTCGAGGTGGAATATCGCGGTATATGGGATTTTAGAAAATATTCCGCTTACTAACGGCGCAATAGGGTCTCATCCGCTATACGAGGCGGGAAATCAATCAACTGCAATATATACATATGCCAATATATATATATTGCTATATATAGATATATCCTAAAATATCTACTATCACAATCAAGCAAACAATCAATCAATCCATCAACAAATTTTAAATATAACTATTTAAAATTTAATAAACCCTTTTTGAGTGAGAAGTTCTCACCTTTGCATTTATTAGCGATCCAATTTCCCTCCTGACTTGATTTTCTTGATTTATACCTAGTATAAATATTTTATACAATTCAATTAATATTCGAATCAATTGAATAAATTAAATTTTCATTTGACAAATTTTAAATTCATCAGTTTTCTCCTTTAAATAGTTTAAATTAACTGATAGTTTTATTTTTAAACCAATTTCTTGTTTTAAACAAGTTTATTTACAAATTATTAAATTTCCTTTCTTTTAATAAATTTAATCAACCAGTGGCCTTTATTTTAAATCAATTCCTTTTAGTAAATTAACCTAACATATAAATTTTATACTAATTTTCTTTTTATATATTTTAAATCAACTAATCTTTCCTTAAATAAATTATTTTCTTTGTTTAATAAATTTATTTTAACTAAAGGTTACGATTTTTAAAAATTAAATCCCTTCTTAATAAATTGTTTCAAACAATTCTTTTTAATACTTTGTTTTAACAAAAAAAAAAAACTTAAATTCAAACTATTTTTATAAATTTATTAAACAAATTTTCTTTAATAAATTTTCTCATTTGGAACTAAATTTATAATTAACTGATAATTTTGCTTTAACAAATAAATTTAATTTTTAACCCTATTTCTTTTAAAATCCCAAATTTCTTTTCAAATCTATATTTAAGTTTTAAATTGAATAACAACTGTGAATAACTTACTGTTTAGACTTTTTCAACAGTTTTCTCTTATTTTTCTTTTTTTTTTTTTTTTTACTGCATATAATTTAAATTAAATTAAAGAGAAAGAAAAAGAATTTATTCATTACCTTACTGACTCAGTTGCTTGACGAACCCGCGATCGACTCAGAGCACATCGGCATCTCCTCGATCCCGTGCCAGACACTGCTCTTGCTCGCCGCTGCCTCGCCCCACTGCCGCCTTCAAATCGCGACCAAGCCCTGGGGTCGCAACCACCTGCCACGCGGCCAAACCCTACGCGAGCACCACCGCCGCGCGCGCCTCCCAAATTCCAAGCGCCACTGCCCTAGCCCCCAGTCGCAGTTGCGACCCACGCGATTCGAAGCCGCTGCATTGAACAGCTACCCCTCTCTCCAGCGCCTCCAGATTCCCACGAACTCGCGCGCCGCCGTTGCCACTCCACGTCGCCGCCTCTCCCTATGCGCGCGCGCCATTGATTCGAACGCGACTTTGATTTGGGCTTCGGCCATTCCTTTTTTTTTTTTTTTTTTTTTTAGATTTGAAGAAGGAATCGGCCTTTATTTTTGGGGAAGAAGAATAGAAGATGGGGAAGAAGGATACGAGAGAGAAACGGCTTCGGCATTAAAATCTAAACGAAAATTTTTGTCGCCATTTTTTTTTCTTCTGCGTGATTTTGATTTTTGAACGAGAGGGGAGATACTTAAAATCGAATGCAGTATGCTCTACACGATCTTCATCGTGATATTAGGCATAACTTTAGGGAAAAGAACGTGTGTTTGTTTGACCAAATTTAAATTTAAATTTAAATTTAAATCGTTGAAAATTTCGACGTGTTTATGTGTCGTGTGCTCACATATTAACTCCAAAAAATACGAAAATTGAAATCCGGCAATAATTCAATATTACGGACCCAATGGAACTGGTTTCGTCGAATTCCGAGACTGTATGAAAATTGACTATTTTTAAATATCGATTTAAACGATAAAAATTCAAAACTGAACAAATTACTTCCAAATTAAATTTTGAAGCTTCTATTATCTTCAATATTATCAATATGGATTTTACAAGCCTTTGAAATATTTTAAATCGGCTTAAAATTGAAGATTCAAATTTTTATTCAACTCTAATAGATTAAATTCAAAAATTTAATTGCCTATTTCAAAGTTATATTGAAAATTCAATCCAAACCATTATTTAAATATTTAAAATTAATTAAATATTCTCAAATTAAATAGTTTAAAATCCTGGGTCGTTACAATCTTTCCCCCTTAAAAGAATTTCGTCCCGAAATTACAAGTTAAGAAGAATGCCCTTATCTTGATTATTATCTTTCACAACCCAAATAGTTTTATCAACTTGCTAATCTAAATCTTTTTACTAGAGTTTCATTATCATTTCAACTAGCTTTCCAACTTCAATTATAGGTTTCAAACAATATTGTTTTACTAACCATTCAAATTTAAATTCAAATTCAAATTATAAACTTTCAAATTTTCTCAAAATTTTTCTAACACCCTAAATTTTCGAAAAATTTTGCCAGCGTCTCCTTTGCGCGGCTAGCTCGGTACGACTACAAAATGGCACCACGGCCCCTCAGAATGAAAAAGAAAAGAGAAAAGCCAAGTGGCTAGAGAAGAAAGTCATCAAATCTCATATTAAAATTGAAATACGTACCTTTTTGTCGAGCAATTCAATTTTATCTTTGAAATCAAAATCTCAATTTCTTTATACACCTGTATAACCTGTATAATCTGCTAGTAGTAGCATCCAAATCCAACATTCAAACTATTTTGCTAATTCCATTACAAAATTTTCAACATATGTTTCTTATATGTTTTTACTTCACTATTGAAGTTACATATCAATTTCATTCAATTTCACCTTTCAATTCAATTCACGACTTCAAATTCATTCGAATTCAATTCTCAATTTAAATTCTATTTGAATTAAATTCTAAATTCTAAATATTGAATTCTATCAATTACTTTTATTTAGTAATTCATATTACTACCTTAAATTAGTTTCTTTTACTAATTTATTTCAAATTTCAATTCATCTCGAATTTACTTAATTACCTAATTCAATTTTTTTATTGCTTACTACCAATTCACATTCCATATTCATTAGTCCATGAATTAATAATTTATCAAGTTAATTTACTTGAATCCAATCCATCTATTTTATTTAATTCCATATACTAATGATAATAATTCAATATTATCACTTCTTAACAATCATGCAACCATATACTATAATAATTCATAGAAAATCATTTCTTTTTCTATACAAAAATAGTTTTGGGCAAAATTATCTTATTATATAAATCAATTTTATATTCACTAACAAATACGCGCTCATATCTATTATTACACTCAAACTCATTCTAGAGTACTGCTGACTCTATCTCTAACGAGTAAGACCCTACAGAACCATGGTTGTCGCTTAACCATCAGCTCTGATACCAACTGTAACAGTTAGCGATTTTTCGTTGCCGAAAAACCGAACCATTATGGGTTTTTTTTTTAAAAAGAATTTAAGAAAAGAAAAAGAGAGAAGATAGAGAAGAGATAGAAAATAGAGGGAAAAGAAGATAGACAATTTTTAGAGAAACAGAAAAAGAGAATTTGAAAATAGAACAGAACAGAACAACTACAGAACACATCAGAATCTCACAATTCACAGCGGAACAACATATAATAATAAATGAATAATTTTTAAACAAAGAACTATATCAGTTATTTCATCACATTATATTACATCACATCAAATCATCAGAGTGTACAACAACAACAATAAACAGCGGAAAAGAAATACTATATATTATTAATATGCTATGCCATCCAGCTTGCCTCCAGCAACTCCAGAATATCCAGAATATCCTGATAAACCTAACTCTTGACTGCCCGTGTGGAAATTGGTGGGCACCCAGAGTTTAGTAAGGAAAACAATAAACTCCGAGTCAGTCATGTGACTGGTGTGAGGACTCAAAACAGTTTATTTATCTTTAAAATCAAAATAGAGGAATATTTTTATTTCAATTCGCAATGCTTTTAAAAAATGAGACTACCATAAGGCCTCCCGCACACACACACATGCAAACGCAGAATCGGAGGAGATTTCTCCTTATGATAGTCAAAGATGCTTGATACGCATTTAAAATAACATTTGATATTATTACTAGTGCATGGTGTAGAGAAATATTTCGAAAGTAGAATATAAATCTTAGCCAACATAGACATTTCGAACTATGCCTACTATAGCTACCATCCAAACAGTGGTGACCACCATAAGTGAATGGCAGGTTCTACAACTAATACCGTACAAGTTTCGTATTGGGAATTGGATTTCCAACAAATGGTCAGGCTAAGGAACTTCCTACTGCCACATGGGATCGCCTCTGGCTGGACGTCCCGAGAACTTAACCAGCTCTCTGCCAACACAAGGCCGGGTTACCTTTATCACTAGGTAACTACTACACGAATATGGCATCCCCCGGTCCCATCGGACCTTTAACCGAGCGCTCGTCACCAACAACACCACACAGAAAAAGATATAGTGTATCAACATGAGTAAGTATCTGGGCTCCATACCATGATACCACCCTTTCCAGAAGGAAATGCACATACCCTAAAGGGAGCTACCCCTCATAACCTTGCCGCATCATTCCTGTTTTGACCATTACCGGGATGTGAGGCTCGATGAATTCACGTCCACAAAAACATACTTTATACAAAAGCCATGCTTTGGGTCAACAAATGATCAACACAATGATCACTAAGATAGACGATCAAATAAATGATCCTATCACAATAATCAACACAATGATCATTTCAGCATCACTCAGCATGTCACATTACCAAATTTGGGAATATATCGCTGATAACTTCAACTATATAACCTCTGAGCTCGTACGTCTCAGAGAAGGGTGTTAAGCTAAAAGAATAAATTCTCCGCCACCACAGAAATATATTTGAAAGAAATCGGCTTTATATCTCAAATTGTAATGTCAGGCATACTATCCATACAAGTCTGTTCCGGGATCGAACAGAACCGAAGGCACTTACAAAGAAGTCCTTGCAATCCGAATAATTTCTAATCACGTTCGGATTTCCCATCACTTATGGAGATCTCTATACCGGGGATCAGCCAGTGCAGAGACAATCAACAAGAAACCCTCTCGTTTTCGAAAATATCCGGTCTTCAACACCGGTCTTCGAATGCAATTCATAACGACGTATCACATATTCGGAATGGGTTATACGACCCCATGGTCCTTTCCCGGTTAACCCGAATAGTGAGCGCTTATTTTAAAAATAAGTGTGGCATCCAATTCAAGCAATCACAGCAATTACTCATTCAAGGGTAAATATTGATAGTCGGTTATTTAACTATCAATAAAGATGCGCCACATCATCAGATTCCAAATAATTTTCCAAATTATTTATTTTTCCAAAAATATCTATACTAGATATAAAATCTCAATACTTCAAAAATAAACCAATGTTTATTTTGAAACCAATTTCCCCTTTTTCATTTATAAATTCTATAGTGAATTTATATTTCATATTTTCTATTGATTTACAGTTTCAATAGATTTTAATTATTAAATTCCAATTTATCTTCAAAAAGATAAATTCTTAAAAATATTCCATTTCATATTGGAAAAGTAATCCCATACTTATCCTAAAAATAAGTATTCACAAATCTTATTTATTTTCAACAATTTGAAAAAATATTCAATATACTTAAACCATAGTCAAGTATATATTTCATTCTTTAAGGAAATCATTCTTTTATTCACATTTATTTGGGTCAAAACGAATGTTGCGTAAAACACCGTTACGACAACTCAAAAACACTAGTATAGAGATTCGAAATTAAAATAGATATATAAATCCCAATACTATTCAAAAACATTTCCTTTCGGAAATTATTTACTATAACAACAGTGTTATAGTCCATTATTTCTTTATTTTCTCGAAAACGTCTATTTCAACAATGAATGTTGAAATCTATGTTTTCAATACTCAATACATTTTGAAACATTACTAAATCGTTTTAAATTCTGTTTAAAACATGCTTTCCCAAAATATCCATTTTTAATTAATAATATATTCACTGTTCAAAAAACGTGAATATAACTCCTTTAATAAACTTCTATACTCAATTGATCAAATTCAATTGATTACGAATTTATAAACAAAGTTTATAAATTCTATTCCTTTTTATAAACTCCGATTTATAAATTTCCTTTATCAATCCAATTCAATTTTATAAACCCAATTACATATACCAAAAGCTATATTATAAGTTGAATACTTATAATATAAATTATTTACCCAAATCGTTCCTTTGAACTTCATAAATCTTGAATCTTATTACTTATAAGTTTTCTTTATAAATTTCCTATTTCCAACTTATCAAATTCAATTTGATTTCGGATTTATAAAACAACGTTTATAAATCCCATTTAAAATCTTATAACTTCTATTTATAAAAACCAATTTATTTACAAATTCCCTTTATATTTCACTTTGATACCAAATTCCGATTCATAAGATAATTTCTTATAAATCTTTTATTTTATAAAATCTATTCATTTTCTAATCTCACAATTTATAAATTTATAAATTTTCATTTACTTATAACAACCATTTATATTTCACTTTATAACACTTATAAAAATTCGTTTTATAATTCCAATATTTTTAAATTTATAAGTATCAATTCTATAAATTTGCTAACTATTTCAAGATTCACATTTTGCTTCCATTTCACAAAAAATCTTAAATTCTATAACTCGAAAAATTGAAATTTTAAATTTATTTAAAATGAATAAATTCAAAATTTAAATAAAACCTATACTTGAAAAATCGATTTAAAAAAAATCCCTTTAAAATCAAAAATCGTTATTTTTAACTTTAAAAACGAATCCGATGATGCCACAGCATCAATTGGTCAATCACCACACAAATATCATATATCGATATGATATTCACAATCATCAAAAATATTTATAAACAAATAAATATTTGTGAGGGGTCCAGTTGGATCCCTCCAACCTGTTTCCCTGCATCCAAAGAGTTAGCACAATACCCATTCCACTTCGAGGTGGAATATCGCGGTATATGGGATTTTAGAAAATATTCCGCTTACTAACGGCGCAATAGGGTCTCATCCGCTATACGAGGCGGGAAATCAATCAACTGCAATATATACATATGCCAATATATATATATTGCTATATATAGATATATCCTAAAATATCTACTATCACAATCAAGCAAACAATCAATCAATCCATCAACAAATTTTAAATATAACTATTTAAAATTTAATAAACCCTTTTTGAGTGAGAAGTTCTCACCTTTGCATTTATTAGCGATCCAATTTCCCTCCTGACTCGATTTTCTTGATTTATACCTAGTATAAATATTTTATACAATTCAATTAATATTCGAATCAATTGAATAAATTAAATTTTCATTTGACAAATTTTAAATTCATCAGTTTTCTCCTTTAAATAGTTTAAATTAACTGATAGTTTTATTTTTAAACCAATTTCTTGTTTTAAACAAGTTTATTTACAAATTATTAAATTTCCTTTCTTTTAATAAATTTAATCAACCAGTGGCCTTTATTTTAAATCAATTCCTTTTAGTAAATTAACCTAACATATAAATTTTATACTAATTTTCTTTTTATATATTTTAAATCAACTAATCTTTCCTTAAATAAATTATTTTCTTTGTTTAATAAATTTATTTTAACTAAAGGTTACGATTTTTAAAAATTAAATCCCTTCTTAATAAATTGTTTCAAACAATTCTTTTTAATACTTTGTTTTAACAAAAAAAAAAAAACTTAAATTCAAACTATTTTTATAAATTTATTAAACAAATTTTCTTTAATAAATTTTCTCATTTGGAACTAAATTTATAATTAACTGATAATTTTGCTTTAACAAATAAATTTAATTTTTAACCCTATTTCTTTTAAAATCCCAAATTTCTTTTCAAATCTATATTTAAGTTTTAAATTGAATAACAACTGTGAATAACTTACTGTTTAGACTTTTTCAACAGTTTTCTCTTCTTTTTCTTTTGTTTTTTTTTTTTACTGCATATAATTTAAATTAAATTAATGAGAAAGAAAAAGAATTTATTCATTACCTTACTGACTCAGTTGCTTGACGAACCCGCGATCGACTCAGAGCACATCGGCATCTCCTCGATCCCGTGCCAGACACTGCTCTTGCTCGCCGCTGCCTCGCCCCACTGCCGCCTTCAAATCGCGACCAAGCCCTCGAGTCGCAACCACCTGCCACGCGGCCAAACCCTACGCGAGCACCACCGCCGCGCGCGCCTCCCAAATTCCAAGCGCCACTGCCCTAGCCCCCAGTCGCAGTTGCGACCCACGCGATTCGAAGCCGTTGCATTGAACAGCTACCCCTCTCTCCAGCGCCTCCAGATTCCCACGAACTCGCACGCCGCCGTTGCTACTCCACGTCGCCGCCTCTCTCTAT
The DNA here is from genome assembly GCA_030765085.1 of Allium cepa. NCBI lineage: Eukaryota > Viridiplantae > Streptophyta > Magnoliopsida > Asparagales > Amaryllidaceae > Allium > Allium cepa. The sequence goes on from CM060931.1 coordinate 64,212,305, forward strand.
GCGCGCGCGCCATTGATTCGAACGCGACTTTGATTTGGGCTTCGGCCATTCCCTTTTTTTTTTTTTTTTTTTAGATTTGAAGAAGGAATCGGCCTTTATTTTTGGGGAAGAAGAATAGAAGAGGGGGAAGAAGGATACGAGAGAGAAACGGCTTCGGCATTAAAATCTAAACGAAAATTTTTGTCGCCATTTTTTTTTCTTCTGCGTGATTTTGATTTTTGAACGAGAGGGGAGATACTTAAAATCGAATGCAGTATGCTCTACACGATCTTCATCGTGATATTAGGCATAACTTTAGGGAAAAGAACGTGTGTTTGTTTGACCAAATTTAAATTTAAATTTAAATTTAAATCGTTGAAAATTTCGACGTGTTTATGTGTCGTGTGCTCACATATTAACTCCAAAAAATACGAAAATTGAAATCCGGCAATAATTCAATATTACGGACCCAATGGAACTGGTTTCGTCGAATTCCGAGACTGTATGAAAATTGACTATTTTTAAATATCGATTTAAACGATAAAAATTCAAAACTGAACAAATTACTTCCAAATTAAATTCTGAAGCTTCTATTATCTTCAATATTATCAATATGGATTTTACAAGCCTTTGAAATATTTTAAATCGGCTTAAAATTGAAGATTCAAATTTTTATTCAACTCTAATAGATTAAATTCAAAAATTTAATTGCCTATTTCAAAGTTATATTGAAAATTCAATCCAAACCATTATTTAAATATTTAAAATTAATTAAATATTCTCAAATTAAATAGTTTAAAATCCTGGGTCGTTACAGTTCAGTTTTCCGGCATTCGATTGTTTGGCAGTTGATACAGTGGACGTATTAATGTCGACCTTCGAGAGTCAAAAATCCCTCTCGTTACATTTGGTATCAGAGCTTATGGTTAATTGACAACCTTGGCTCTGTTGGGAAGTACTCATTAGAGATAGAGTCAGTAGTACACTAGAATGAGTTTGAGTGTAATAATAGCCATGAACGCGTATTTGTTAGTGAATGTAAAAATTGTTTTGTATTGTGTTGACTTATCGGTTGATTGTCTATAGATTCTAGTCGGTGCAGTCTGGACAACTGTTTCGATAGGGGTTTCTGAACTCTTAAACAAGATAAACCATCATAGTATCATTTTAAATTGGGTAAATGAAATAATTTTACCTCGATTATATTTTATATATAAAGGAATAATTTTTCAGAAATTATTGAAGTGTATATAAATTGATTGTTTGGTTGTTGAAAATGTAAGAATATATAAGTTAATTAAAGGATGTTTAAAGAATCTAAATAAAAACAATTGTAAAAGAATAAATTATATAAGAGAAGAATTATAGTTATGGAATTATAATTGATATGATTTACAATTGTGAAATGATCTTATATAAGTAAAGAGAAAACAGTGAAATTTTATAAGTAAAAGATTTGTAAATGTGATTTGTAATTTGAAATAAAATTCCTGAGGAATATTTAGAAATGTTTTGAAAGGGTTTTCAATTTAGAAAAGATTAAATTCCTTTTTTAATTTGAAAATGGTTTTCAAAGGTTCGGAAAAATGTTTTTGGAGGGATAAAAGCTCTAAACTCTTTTCGGTCACTAGAAAATAATTCTGATGATGATTGCAACATTATCGGTGTTCATTTTCGGGTTTCCAAAAGAGGGATTGCTGCCAAGTTGTTTTAAATGTAAGTTGTTTGGAAAATTTGAGTTTGGGTTTTGAAATTTAAAGGATAATTGAGTTGGTTTCAAAGATGATTTTTGAAATGTTGAAAAGACTCTAGAATCCTATTTAAAATATTTATGGCAATAATAAATGAGTGATACCTTATATAATTTGAATTTTGATAGAATAAATTTAACTTAAAGGATGAAGTTAAATAAAGTAAGTATAAGTGAATCAATTAAATAAAGTGAATTTAAAGAAAGGTCTAAGGAGGCTAAGTGGAATGATTACTTAAAGGAAATTTATTAAGCAAAAAATAAATTTGGGTTAGTAACAAATGAATTGGAAGTGAGTTTAATTTATGAAACTAAAATTGTGAACGGATAAATAAATTTACAATTGCAAGTAAATGAAATTGAAATTGAATGTTGAATGAAGTTGAATTTGGTATCGAAGTAAATTAATATAGTGAAGTGACGAATATGAACTGGAGTTATGTAATGAAATTCAACTTTTGTGGTTAAATGAATTAGCACTTGAATTGAACTAATGAATTGAATATTAATCAATTGAATGTAAATTTAATAATTTGGTTAAGTTGGTTATACGTTGGTTGTTAGTTGATTGTATATAATTCAGTAAGTGTTAATGATGTTGAATTAATGAAAATGAAAACTATAAATCATTGAGTTCAAATTGGAAGTAAGTAAATCTAAATAGAATTGAATATGATTTAATTTGAAAGTGAACTAACTTGAATGTGAATTAGTGAATGTAAACTAATTGAATGTGAATAAATGAATGTTAGTAAAAACATCCGAAGAAATGAATCAAATGTGATTAAATGAAAAAAACCAATTCATTGGATATTAATGAGGAGTGAAAGTGTATTGATTTGATTATGGATGTTAGTTGAATGCTAGTTGGTTGATGGTTGAATTTATTGCTTTTGTTGCATTTGCTATATTGGCACATGTAGTTGTTATGTTGGTATATGTTGTATATTGATATTATTTTCTATATACATGTTCTCATATGTTTCTTAAGTGTTTGGTAGGTGTGGATTGCGCTTGCTTCGCATTTGGAGCTCGCTTTCACGCTATATTAGCCGTATATGCTCGCAAATAATATATAAGGTACATATCTCGGATTACATATCGTACTTTTACACTTTTTTCCCTACGGGATGCCTCATTACTTGATGAGATGTATATTTGTGTTATATATTATCATTTTTTTACGGATCAAGCCGCGCAAAGGAGGTTATGGTGAAATTTTTCGAAAATTTAAGGCTTTAGAATATTTTTGAGAATTTTGGGAAAAATTTGTGAAAACTACAATTTTGACTTGAGTTGAAAAGTTAAACGACATAGTTGGTTTTGAAAAGATAACTAAGTATGATTTGAAAACATAGAAAAGTTATTGTAAGAAGTTTAACTATGGATTTTGGAAAAGTTAAAATGTTTAAATGAATTTGAAATTTAATTTGAATGGATGTTTGAAAAGTTAATGGATTCTGTAATTTTTTCTTACTTGATAATTTCGAGAACGAAATTCTTTTAAGGGGGGAAGTTTGTAACGACCCAGAATTTCTGTCATTTGAAATTCGTAATATTTAATTGATTTTAAATATTAACAAGTAAAATTTGTAAGTCGAATAACTCAGATTTTGAAAATTAAGATTTATTGGATAATTAAATCGGCAATTTAATATTTGAAATTACAGAAATAATTGGAAATTGGGTTTAATGTGATTAAAAATGATTTATGAAGTTTTATAAAATCATATTGGAGTTAGAATGATGTTATAGAATGTTTAAAATTGAATTAAAAGATAATTTGTAGAAATTGAATATTTTAATATTTAATTGACGACTAAAAATAGCCATTTTTCAAAAAGTCTTGCATTTCAACAAAACTAGTTTCATCAGCTCCGTAATGTTATATTATTGTAAGATTTCAAATTTCGTGTCAATCGGATTTACGGTTTGTCCGGTGCAAGCTAAAATGCATAGAAATTGGTTTAATCGATTTAATTTAAAATTCGATCGTTTATTTCCCTAACTCGCACATATGATCGAATTAGCCTTCGAAACACGTTCCATTGTGTCCGGAACGTGGGGTAAACCCTAGAAACGCCAGCCGGCACGCTTCTTTTGGAGTTCGGAAAATTTTGGATGAATAATGTTTTGGCGAATTTTCTATGAAAGGACTCACTTTCTTTCTATTTGCATCAGAACCCTAGAAGAAACCCTAGCCTCCATTAACGTTTCTATGTCCAAAAATTCACTATGTTCCTCTTCGATTTTCTTCCAATCCACACATCATTTTGAAAAATTATCAACTACAATGTTGTAGAGGACAGCGAGATCTTCAAATCCAACGGTTGTGATCGAGAATGGAGCTGTGGATCGTCGTGAATATCGCTTTGAACAGCCGAGTTTCATGCACAAATTTTGAGACAATGGCAGGGCCGAGCCTCAAGTGCCTCTGGCCAATGGTGTGTTGCGTGATGGGCTTCGAAGTGGTGCTTGCTGATCGTTGTAGAAATGAACGTAGGTGGTTGCGAAAATTGTTTGTAGATGGCGGCCGTGGGTTCTCTTGCGACCTGGGAAGAAATTTGATGGGGGAAGAAAGAAGGGGGCGGCTGTGATTTCCTTTGGCAGAAACGTGCAGCCCTGATTTGTGGGGTAAAATAATAAAAAGGAAATTGTATAAATTATATTTTTATAAATTCGTTCAAATCTTTAAAATGCTGTAACTTGTTCATACGAGGTCAGAATTTGACGAAACGAATTGCGTTGGGTTCGTATTGAGGAGCACTACACGATGGAGCTGGAGTGAAGTTGATTAGAGCTAGTGAAAATTTTGGGTAAAATTAAACGCGCGTTTAACTTTATTTGAAATAAAGCACTGAAACCGTTATTGAAAGCAAGGTGAGAACTTCTCACTCAATCGAAATTGTTTCGATTTAAATTTTAAATAGTTAAATTTAAAATTGCTTGATTTTGCGATTGAATGATAAATTGTTAACTATTGTTTTGAAATAGGCCCTATGCGCCGTATATTAAGCGGATGTTATTTATTAAAAACATATACCGCGATAATTCCATCTTGATATGGAATTGGTATTATATATGTACTTGGAGTTGATTTTCCCGCATTATATAGCGGATGAGACCGTATCGCGCCATATAATAGCGGATAATATTTTATAAATCCCATACACTGCGATATTCCGCATTGACACGGAATTGGTATTGTGCTAACATCTATGGATGCAGGGTAACAGGTTGGAGGGATCCAACTGGATTCCTCACCCGTATTGATTTATTTACAAATATTGTGATATATCTGTTATCATATTGATATATGATGTTTGGATGTCGTGATTGTTATATTTAGCGCTGTTGCAGCATTGGGCCTATTTTTGGAGTTTTAAAAATGTTAAAATAACGATTTTGAATTTAAAAGGATTTTTAAAGTGATTTTTGAAAATATACGTTTTATTTAAATTTTTGGAATTTATTTATTTTAAATAAATAAACGTAATAATTTTAATGTTATAAAAATTTTGATTTTGTGAAATATTACCGAAAAGTGATTTTTGAAATATGGAGTTAATGAATTTTATAAAATAGTTTAAATTGGGATTTTGAATTATTATAAACAGTTTATATAATAAATTTATAAAATCGATATTAATAAATTAAAAATATTGGAATTATAAAACGAGCTTTTTTAGTTTGTGTTAAAATGAAATAATAAATGGATAGATTTAGTAAGTAAATGAAATTTATAAATTTATAAATTGAGAAGTTATAAAATGAATAGATTTTGTAAAATAAAAGATTTATAGTTAAATTTACTTAAAATATGGATTTTGGCGTGTAAATGGGACATGGATAGAATTTCATAATAAAGTGATTTTATAAGTTGAAGTTGTTATAAAATATAAATGGGATTTATAAACATTGTTTTATAAATCCGAAATCGACTTATTTTGATAAGTAAATTATTTTAGATTTTTAAAGGAGATATATCCACGATTTTGAACAGTGGATAATCCTTTAAATAAAATGTGTAGAAATGTTGAATTTGGTTAACGAAGTAGATTCACGATTTTGGATAGCGAATAATATATTAAAGAAATGTTTGAAGAAGTGATCTTTTAAATAGAATTAGAATTTGAAGTTGTTTTAAAATGTGTTAAGGATCGAAACCATAGATTTCAGCATTCATTGTTGAAATAGACGTTTTCGAGAAATAAAAGGAAATGGTGGACTATAACACTGTTGTTATAGTAAATGACTTCCGAAAGGAAATGTTTTTGTATAGTATTGGGATTTATATATCTATCTTAATTTCGAACCCCTATACTAGTGATTTTGGGTTGTCTTAACGATGTTTTACGCAACATTCGTTTTGACCAAAATAAATATGTTTAAAAGAATGTTTTCCTTAAAGAATGAAATATATACTTAATTGTGATTTAAGTATATTGAATATTTTCTAAGTATTGAAAATAAGTAGATTTGTGAATTACTTATTGTTAAATAAGTATGGAAAAGTTTTCAATATGAAGTGAAATGTTTTGGGTTTTTATCTTTTAAAAGATAAATTGAAAACGGATAAGTATTTGGAAATATTTTCCCATGTTGAATTTGAAATGGTTTAGAGAATATATCTTTTTAAAGATAGATTGAAGCGAATATCTGGCAAGTTATTAATTTATGGAAGATTAATAAAAAGGGCCTAGTGATTGTTATGGTGCTGGATATTTTTTTGTTGGCCTTGATAGTTAAATAATCGACTATCAATATTTACCTTTAAATGGGTATTTGATTTGATTTGCTTCAATTTGAATGCTACACTTATTTTTAAAATAAGCGCTCGTTATTCGGTTTAGCCGGGAGAGGACCTTTGTGTCATATATCCTTTTTCGAATAATGATATGTCGTAATGGATAGCATTTGAAGACTGGATATTTATGAAAACGGAAACCGTCGAATGTTTCTGCATCGGCTGATCTCCGATATAGAGATTTTATCACCCTTTGTGATGGGAAGTCCGGTTGTGATTAGTGAATATCCGGATTGCAAGGCTCTTTGGAAGTGCCTATGGTTTTGTTCGAACCCAGAATGGACTTGTATGGATGTGTGTCTGACATTACAATTTGAGATGTAAAGCTGGTTTCTTTCAAATATATTTCTGTTGGTGGCGGAGAATTTATTCTCTTAGCTTAACACCCTTCTCGGAGTCATACGAGCTCAGAGGTTATGTAGTTGATGGTTACTAGTGATATATTTCCAAATTGGTAATGTGGCATACGAAGTGTTGTTGAGCATTTGTTGATCAAAGCGTGGCTTTTGTATAAAGCGTAGCTTTGTGGATGAGACTTCGTCGGACCTCATACCCCGAAAATGGTCAAGACAGGAAAGATGCAGCAAGGTTATTAGGGGATCGCGCCCCCTTAGTGCATGTCATTTCCTTTTGGATAGAGGTGGTATTATGGTATGGAGCCCTGATACTTAACCTATGTTGTTGCTGCAAACTTTTTACTTTGTGGTTGTTGGAGAATCCCGGTATTTAGGTCGGTTACGACCGGGGAATGGCATGTTCATGTCAGTAGTTACCCAGCTAGGGGTAACCCGGCCTTGTGTTGGCAGAGATCCGGTTAGGTTCTCGGGGCGTCTTTCTAGAGGCGTACCTATGTGGCAATGGGAAGTTCCTTGGCCTCACCATTTGTTGGAAATCCAAAGAAACAATACGAGCCTTGTACGGTTTTAGTTGTATAACCTGCCATAGAATGTAGCGGTAACCTACTATTGAACATGGTAGCTATAGTAAGCATACGATAATAGTCGTATGTTGGCTAAGATTTATATCATTACTTTCGAAATGTTTTCCTACACTTTGCACTTATAGTAATAATATCAAATAAACCTTTCTTCGTATCAAGCATACTTGACTATCATAAAGAGAAATCTCCTCTGATTCTGCATTTGCATTGTGTGTGTGTGCGGGAGCCCTTATGGTAGTCTCATTTTCTAAAAAGCATTGCGAATCTAATTTTAAAATATCCTTTTGTTGATTTTTAAAGATAAACTGTTTTAAGTTCTCACACCAGTCTCTTGACTGATCTGGAGTTTATTGTTCTCTTCCTAAACTCTAGGTGCCCACCAACTTTAACACGGGCAGTCTAGAGTCAGGTTATCAGGTCATTCTGGAATTCAGGAGTTGCTGTGGAGATCAGGAGCAAGCTGGATGGCATGGCGTATCAACTAGCATATAGTATTTCTTTTCCGCTGTTTGTTGTTGTACACTCTGATAATGTAATGTAATGCGATGTAATGTAATAACTGATATAGTTCTTTGTTTTAAAAAATATCCATTTATCTATTATATGTTGTTCCGCTGAAATTGTGAGATTCTGATATTATTCTGTTGCTTCTTCTTTCTTTCTTCTTCTTTCTTCTAACTCTTCTTTAACCCTAACGGTTCAGTTTTTTAGCATTCTATTGCTCGGCAGTTGATACAGTGGACGTATTAATGTCGACCTTCGAGAGTCGAAAATCCCTCTCGTTACATTTGGTATTAGAGCTTATGGTTAACTGACAACCTTGGCTCTGTTGGGATTACTCATTAGAGATAGAGTCAATGGTACTCTAGAATGAGTTTGAGTGTAGTAACATCTTTGAGCGCGTATTTGTTAGTGAATATAAAAATTGTTTTGTATTGTGTTGACTTATCGGTTGATTGTTTATAGATTCTGGTCGGTGTAGTCTGGAAAACTGTTTCGATAGGGGTTTCTAAACTCTTAAACAAGATATACCGACATAGTATCATTTTAAATTGGGTAAATGAAATAATTTTACCTCGATTATATTTTATATATAAAGGAATAATTTTTCAGAAATTATTGAAGTGTATATAAATTGATTGTTTGGTTATTGAAAATGTAAGAATATATAAGTTAATTAAAGGATGTTTAAATAATCTAAATAAAAACAATTGTAAAAGAACAAATTGTATAAGCGGAGAATTATAAGTTTGGAATTATAATTGATATGATTTACAATTGTGAAATGATCTTATATAAGTAAAGAGAAAACAGTGAAATTTTATAAGTAAAAGATTTGTAAATGTGATTAGTAATTTGAAGTAAAATTCCAGAGGAATATTTAGAAATGTTTTGAAAGGGTTTTCAATTTGGAAAAGATTAAATTCCTTTTTGAGTTTGAAAATGGTTTTCAAAGGTTTGGAAAAATGTTTTTGGAGAGATAAAAGCTCTAAACTCTTTTCGGTCGCTGGAAAATAATTCCGATGATGATTGCAACATCATCGGTGTTAATTTTCGGGTTTCCAAAAGAGGGATTGCTGCCAAGTTGTTTAAATGGAAGTTGTTTGGAAAATTTGAGTTTGGGTTTTGAAATTCAAAGGATAATTGAGTTGGTTTCAAAGATGATTTTTGAAATGTTGAAAAGACTCTGGAATCCTATTTACAATATTTATGGCAATAATAAATGAGTGATACCTTATACAATTTGAATTTTGATAGAATAAATTTAACTTAATGGATGGAGTGAAATTAAAGTATGTATAAGTGAATCAATTTAATAAAGTGAATTTAAAGAAAGGTCTAAGGAGGCTAAGTGGAATGATTACTTAAAGAAAATTTATTAAGTAAAAAATAAATTTGGGTTAGTAACAAATGAATTGGAAGTGAGTTTAATTTATGAAACTAAAATTGTGAATGGATAAATAAATTTACAATTGCAAGTAAATGAAATTGAAATGGAATGTTGAATGAAGTTGATTTTGGTATCGAAGTAAATTAATAAAGTGAAGTGATGAATGTGAACTGGTTATGTAATGAAATTCAACTTTTGTGGTTAAATGAATTAGCACTTGAATTGAACTAATGAATTGAATATTAATCAATTGAATGTAAATTTAATAATTTGGTTAAGTTGGTTATACGTTGGTTGTTAGTTGATTGTATATAATTCATTAAGTGTTAATGAAGTTGAATTAATGAAAATGAAAGCTATAAATCATTGAATTCAAATTGGAAGTAAGTAAATCTAAATAGAATTGAATATAATTTAATTTGAAAGTGAACTGACTTGTATGTGAATTAGTGAATGTAAACTAATTGAATATGAACAAATGAATGTTAGTAAAAACATCCAAAGAAATGAATCAAATGTGATTAAATGAAAAAAACCAATTCATGAATATTAATGAGAAGTGAAAGGGTATTGATTTGGTTATGGATGTTAATTGAATTCTAGTTGGTTGATGGTTGAATTTATTGCTTTTGTTGCATTTGCTATATTGGCACATGTAGTTGTTATGTTGGTATATGTTGTATATTGATAATATTTTCTATATACATGTTCTCATTTGTTTGTTGAGTGTTTAGTAGGTGTGGATTGCGCTTGCTTCGCATTTGGAGCTCGCTTTCACGCTATATTAGCAGTATATGCTCGCTAATAATATATAAGGTACATATCTCGGATTACATATTGTAAGATTTCAAATTTCGTGTCAATCAGATTTACGGTTTGTCTTGGGCAAGCTAAAATGCATAGAAATTGGTTTAATCGATTTAATTTAAAATTCGATCATTTATTTCCGTAACTCTCAGATATGATCGAATTAGCCTCCGAAACACGTTCCATTGTGTCCGAAACGTGGGGTAAACCCTAGAAACGCCAGCCGACACGCTTCGTTTGGAGTTCGGAAAATTTTGGATGAATAGTATTTTGGCGAATTTTCTATGAAAGGACTCACTTTCTTTCTATTTGCATCAGAACCCTAGAAGAAACCCTAGCCGCCATTAACGTTTCTATGTCCGAAAATTCACTTCGTTCCACTTCGATTTTCTTCCAATCCACACATCGTTTTGAAAAATTATCAACTACAATGTTGTAGAGGACAGCGAGATCTTCAAATCCAACGGTTGTGATCGAGAATGGAGCTGTGGATCGTCGTGAATATGGCTTTGAACAGCCGAGTTTCATGCACAAATTTCGAGAGCATGGCAGGGCCGAGCCTCAAGTGCCTCTGGCCGATGGTGTGTTGCGTGATGGGCTTCGAAGTGGTGCTTGCTGATCGTTGTAGAAATGAACGTAGGTGGTTACGAAAATTGTTTGTAGATGGCGGCTGTGGGTTCTCTTGCGACTTAGGAAGAAACGTGATGGGGGAAGAAAGAAGGGGGCAGTTGTGATTTCCTTTGGCAGAAACGTGCAGCCCTGATTTGTGGGGTAAAATGATAAAAAGGAAATTGTATAAATTATATTTTTATAAATTCGTTCAAATCTTTAAAATGCTGTAACTTGTTCATACGAGTTCAGAATTTGACGAAACAAATTGCGTTGGGTTCGTATTGACGAGCACTACACGATGGAGCTGGATTGAAGTTGATTAGAGATAGTGAAAATTTTGGGTAAAATTAAACGCGCGTTTAATTTTATTTGAAATAAAGTACTGAAACCGTTATTGAAAGCAAGGTGAGAACTTCTCACTCAATCGAAATTGTTTCGATTTAAATTTGAAATAGTTAGATTTAAAATTGCTTGATTTTGTGATTGAATGATAAATTGTTATCTATTGTTTTGAAATAGACCATATGCGCCGTATATTAAGCAGATGTTATTTATTAAAAACATATACCGCGATAATTCCATCTTGATATGGAATTGGTATTATATATGTACTTGGATTTGATTTTACCGCATTATATAGCGGATGAGACCCTATTGCGCCGCATAATAGCGGATTTACGGTTTGTCCGGGGCAAGCCAAAACGCATAGAAATTGGTTTAAACGATTTAATTTAAAATTTGATCGTTTAACCGGAGAGGACCTTTGTGTCATATATCCCATTCCGAATAATGATATGTCGTAATGGATAGCATTTGAAGACCGGTGTTGAAGACCGGATATTTATGAAAACGGAAGGATTACCGTCGAATGTTTCTGCATCGGTCCGATATAGAGATTTTATCACCCTTTGTGATGGGAAGTCCGGTCGTGATTATTGAATATCCAGATTGCAAGGGCTTCTTTGGAAGTGCCTTTGGTTCTGTTCGAACCCAGAATGGACTTGTATGGATGTGTGTCTGACATTACAGTTTGAGATGTAAAGCTGGTTTCTATCAAATATATTTCTGTTGGTGGCGGAGAATTTATTCTCTTAGCTTAACACCCTTCTCTGAGACGTACGAGCTTAGAGGTTATGTAGTTGATGGTTACTAGTGATATATTCCCAAATTGGTAATGTGGCATACGAAGTGCTGTTGGGCATTTGTTGATCAAAGCGTGGCTTTTGTATAAAGGATAGCTTTGTGGACGAGAGTTCGTCGGACCTCACACCCCGAAAATGGTCAAAACATGAAAGATGCAGCAATGTTATTAGGGGATCGCGCCCCCTTAGTGTATGTCATTTCCTTTTGGATAGAGGTGGTATTATGGTATGGAGCCCTGATACTTAACCTATGTTATTGCTGCAAACTTATTAATTTGTGGTTGTTAGTGAATCCTGGGATTTAGGTCGGTTACGACCAGGGGATGGCATATTCGTGTCAGTGGTTACCCAGCTAAGGGTAACCCAGCCTTGTGTTGGCAGAGATCCGGTTAGGTTCTCGGGGCGTCTTTCCAGAGGCGTACCTATGTGGCAATGGGAAGTTCCTTGGCCTAACCATTTGCTGGAAATCCAAAGAAACAATACGAGCCTTGTACGGTTTTAGTTGTATAACCTGCCATGGAATGTGGCGGTAACCTACTATTGAACATGGTAGCTATAGTAGGCATACGATAATGGTCGTATGTTGGCTAAGATTTAGATCATTACTTTCGAAATGTTTTCCTACACTTTGCGCTTATAGTAATAATATCAAATAAATCTTTCTATGTATCAAGCATATTTGACTATCATAAGGAGAAATCTCCTCCGATTTTGCGTTTGCGTTGTGTGTGTGTGCGGGAGGCCTTATGGTAGTCTCATTTTCTAAAAATCATTGCGAAACTAATTTTAAAATACTTCTTTGTTGATTTTTAAAGATAAACTATTTTAATTTCTCACACCAGTCCCATGACTAACCTGGAGTTTATTGTTCTCTTCCTAAACTCTGGGTGCCCACCATTTTTAACACGGGCAATCTAGAGTTAGGTTATTAGGTCATTCTGGAATTCAGGAGTTGCTGCGGAGATCAAGAGCAAGCTGGATGGCATGGCGTATCAAGTAGTATATAGTATTTCTTTTCCGCTGTTTGTTGTTGTGCACTCTGATAATGTAATATATTGTGATGTAATGTACTAACTGATATAGTTCTTTGTTTTAAAGAATATTCATTTATCTATTATATATTGTTCCGCTGCGATTGTGAGATTCTGATAATGTTCTGTTGCTTCTTATTTCTTTCTTCTTCTATCTTCTACCTCTTCTTTAACCCTAACGGTTCGGTTTTCCGGCATTCGATTGCTCGGCAGTTGATACAGTGGACGTATTAATGTCGACCTTCGAGAGTCGAAAATCCCTCTCGTTACATTTCGTTGTCACCCGAACTTCAAAACACACGAACGAATATACTGTGGGGATCAGCATGGCGGGACGATTAAAATGGCATACAAATATCAGTGGGACGACCATCCTATCAAAAGTCGATAATCGGTGTAGAAAAATGCTGCTAATTTGCCGGAATTAAGGTAAACAGAGCAGTAGCAGTCCAAATTTGACGAAACAAAATACGACGTCTCACTCAGAAGATGATTTACAAATTTATTGTATAAAAATATTCAGGTTTGGAAAACATTTTATTATCGTCAATTTTAACTGATTTGAATTGAAATAAAATTACACAATAAAATAAACTTGAATATTATCCGATGAAATTTTACCATTTATTATGTTTAAATAGACGTATTACAAATTTTAAATTTTTATTTTAAAATATTATTATTTAAAATTTCACAAAAATACAATTAATTAAATAAATAAAACCACTAAAATTTACGGCTCGTTACATATTTCTCGAAAATTATTATAGTATATATATTTGGAGTATTTGGTTAGTATTATTATAATCAAAATGAAATTATAAAATTTGGAATGGGTTGTACAACCAATTTAAAAGCACATAAGTATGATATATACAATTGAGTTATAACTAGAATTGGATGCAAACTAGAATTTGAAATTTAAGTCCCAGAAGCTTTGAGAAATGTTTTAAATGGATTTGAACTAAGTATTTGTGAATTTTTAAATCTCAGAGATTTTAGAAATGTTTCCCAAAGTGGTTTGTGATAAATAGCAGAGTATTATTTTTGGAGATATTTGTGAATAGAAATTGTTTTAAAATGGATTTTGGAAATAAGAAAGCATTAAACCCACTTCAGTCGCTAGAAAATAGTTCTGGTGGCGACGGCCTCTTCATCAGTATTCGTTTTCAAGTTTCTAAGTGACGGATTGCTTCCGTAATGATTGGGTAGGATTATTTGCATTGAACTTGTTTGGTAAACAAGTTTTGTTTTGGAAATTCCAAGAGGAAATTGTTTTGGACAAAACCAAGTTGTTTTTTTAAATTTTGAAAGTATGATTTGATATACAAAAGTGGATATATGTATGTTTATGATTTCAAAATGATTTGAAATAAAACCGGGTGATTGAATTCTAGGATTTTCATTTAAATGATTTGTGAAGTCAGAAGAAAATCAGTTATTGAACTTATAGTTTTGAATTAATATAGATAAGAAATGAAAGTGTGAATTTTAATCTTGGAATTAAAGTTTAACTTGAGTAAGTTAAAGTGAATAATAGGAGTGGAAACTTAACCTAAGATAAGTTAACTAAAGTTAAGTTGGATTTGAATTGAATTGAATATAAAATTTGAAATCTAAAATGATTTTATAACTATAAGTTATGATTATTGAATGGAATGGATACACTTAAGCTATAAAGTGATATATATAATCCAGAGTTATGGTTATAAGATGTGAATGGACTCAAGTAAGCAATGTGAGATTTTGAGTAAATAAGTTCTCGAACTTAGGAATTGAGAAATGCAATGGTAAAACCAAAATGAAAACGGTTTGGTATTATGGTAAAGGAATGGAAATTCAAATTTTTGAATTTTAAATGCAGGGTGAATTGGAATTGAGTAAATTAAAAATAAACATGAATTGTGAAGAGATTATATACCTATATGTTATAAATATAGAATGTGAGTAAACTTAAGTGGAAATTCAGGGAATTGTGAATAAATAAGTTTATGTAACTTATTAAACCGAGAAAGTGGAAGATTATGACCAAGTTAAAATGGTTAGGTATTTGATAACAAGGAATGAATTCAATTTAAGAGTAAACGAACTGAATATTATTTTGGAGTATGGATTGCATAATACTGTGTATGAACTTAAGTTATGAAGTTGAATATGAACTTAAGTAGTGGTATGGAATGCTTATAATAAACCTTAGAAATAATTTTATGAAATGGCTTATAAATAATTAGCATGGAATGAAATGCCATTCACTATAAAATGAAGTGGATAACACTATGTGAATTAAATGAAAGTGAATGAAAAAGATGTAATATAAGTTGGAAGTGAAA
Organism: Allium cepa; assembly: GCA_030765085.1. Lineage (NCBI taxonomy): Eukaryota > Viridiplantae > Streptophyta > Magnoliopsida > Asparagales > Amaryllidaceae > Allium > Allium cepa. Next base: position 64,227,594 of record CM060931.1, read on the forward strand.
TTAGTATGAATGCAAGTGCATGAACCTGAGCTGAATTGTTCGAGAATTGATTTACATGGAATGGTTCCGAGATTAATAAAATGGATTTGAATATAATGAAGGTGGATATGAATGGAATGCAAATGAATTAATTGTGAATCAATTTGAATTTGAACGAAATTGAATATACTTTGATTGGAAATGGATAATTGAATGTTTGAATCTTGTAGTTATTTACGCATTCATAGTATACATGTTATAATATGTTTGTTTTATGAAAAACAAGTGTTTAAGTTCGTTAAAGGAATGGAATGTTATGGAAATTTCATGGTTATGGAATATATGCTTCATTTGAGTAAGTACAAGTACAAGGAGCTGTGTGGATAGACTTTGGTTGTGTAACTGCATATAAATTATGCAAACTCGCTTAATAATGCTAATATAAGGTACGCTTACACATTAAAAGCGAAAATGAGATAAAATATTGATATATATTGTGTTTCTGACAATGTGGGTCGATGTATATTATGTTTATCATATTTGTGATATTGTAAAAGGCTTTCCATACATGGGAGACTCTTTCAATTTTTTTTTGAAAATTTAGGGTGTTAGAAAATTTTTGGTTAACTAAATTTGATTTGAAAATATAACTTGAAGTAATGGAATTAGACGAATCAATATGAATTAGTGGATTTGGGTGACGCTAAAAGACTTAGGAAATGGTAATAGAATTTTTTTAACTAAATGGGTTTTGGAAAGAAATGGGTTTGGAGCAATTTTTCCTACCTTGGCAATTTCGGTGACAAAATTCTTTTAAGAGAGGAGGAATGTAACGACCCGAAATTTTGGTCGTTTGGTTTTGAAGGTTAAATTTATTTTTAAATATTGAATTTGAAATATTAATTTATTTTTAATATGGAAATTTTTGTTAAATTAGTGAAATGGTTTAAAATTTCAAATATAGCTATTTAATGGATTTTGTGAATAGTAAATTTAATATTTGAAATTGGGTAAACATGTGAATCTGGAGTTAAATGTGAATAGAAATGATTCCTAAAGTTGATTTAAACTATTTGAATTAGAGTGATGATAGTGGACTTTTGAATGGGATATAAATTGAAATTTGAAATTTTATACATTAAATTAATAGTGAAATTAAATATTTGGAATAGTGTAAATAATTGAATTTGTGATTTAATATGAATCAGAATGGTTTCAAATATGGTATAAATTCTATTTGAATTATAATTGAGTTGGTAAGTTTTTAAAATTTTAAGTTCAAGTAAATTCGTCGATTTTGAAAATCGTTCAATTTAATCGACACGATAAAGTAGCCATCCAGGGTACAGTCTCGGAATTCTACGAAACCTATTCCATTGGATCCGTAAAAGAGTATTATTATCAGATTTCAAATTACGTAGCATTTGGAGTTACCGTTTGGTCATACGGGATAGAAACACGTTAAAATAAATATTGGAAATTTTATAGTTTAATTTGATTCGTAAAGCTATCTTTCACATACGATCCAATTAGGCCTCAAAACTTGTTCCATTGTGTTTGTAATAGGGTTAAAATGATATAAATGCCAGGCGGCATGTTTCATTTCGAGATCGCAAAAAATCACGTGTGAAAAGGTTTTAAATTGTAAATTGCACACACACACACACATATATCCTGAATAGTTAACCCTTGCTAAAACCCCAATATCCATAATAGCAGCCACCACCAGCATTCAATGGATTGAAAACTCACTATTTCCTTCCTTTATTTCACACGATCCTTGCACTTATACACTTAGGATTCTAAATGAATGTTGTAGAGCACCTTAACATCTATCAATCCAACGATTAAGATCGAGAATGGTGGAGCATGTCAGCGGAAAATCAATGGTGAACGTCTCGCGTTCGCGCATGATTCTCGAGGGCAAGGGGGGACCGAGCTTTATGGCGTTTGGTTGAAAGGTGGAGTCGGCAATGGGCTTCAGCATGATGGTCTCCGATCAACTACTAGGGCAACGATGAGGTATCGGCAATAAAAGGGGATGACGGCGGGTGGGATCTCGACTTGGGCATGCGAACGAGAAAATAAAGATGTGTGGCCAGGATTTGATGTGGTAGATCGAAAAGACAGATTAATTTTAGGTTGTATATGAAAAAATTATTTATATTGATTATATTCAAATCTATAAAAATGCATTTCTTTGTCATACGAGGTCGAAATTGGACGAAACAAGTAGCAATGGAATCATGGCAATGAACACTACATTATGAAACTGATTTGAAGGCGATTGGAAATAGAATTTTTTTTAGGTTAAATCGAACATTGTTCGATTTGATTTGAAATTGGAACGTTTAGCAAATTGAAAACTCAAGGTAAGTTAAGCTCACTCATTTGGTTAATTAGTAATATTTATAGCGAATAAAAATTATTTTTGTGTTTGGATTGTTGAAATTGGTGATTGTTGAAATCAATTTAGAATGACGATATAGCATCTTGAAATGCTATTAGATTGGTTGAACCGGACCTAGGATCACGATATAGCAACTTGAAATGCTATTAAACTGTTTATGTTTATTTTAAGCTTATTTTCAGTATTTGATCATGTATGTGTGGGAATAAAATAAATGGATTATTTAAAAATTACGTTGTTAAATTATAACGTAAATTGAATTGAAATACATTGGTATTATCTATTTGGCCAAATAAACAGTGTTGGATAATAAATGAAAGAGTTTTATTTTAAATGATAATTGGTAAGCAGAATCAATTTTGATTCTACTATTGATTGATTTGAACACTGTTCAATGCAAATGGATTTATATTGAAAAATTGATATGTTAACAAATCGTTGTTAAGTGTGGATTTGATTTACAAATATGACTGTTATGTAAATGCTTGTAATTTAACTTTGATAGTTATTGAATTTAATGGTACTTGATAAGTAATATTGGGATTTCTAAGCCTCAATATAACATTGGAAAGGTTATTCTGTTTAACTTTAAATGTTATAACTTGATAAAAGATATTATTTAATAATTATTATACAAATTATTTGTTTAAATTCTTATTTATTTACAAATATTTTGTAAAACCGTTTATTTAGTAAAGTTAATTATGTTTTAAAATTAATTGTTAAATTAATTTTGTTTAAAGATAATAAATTATTTATTATTATTAGTTATTTAGAACTAGAAAATTATTTCGATGATAATACAATTCAAAAGTTGATAAATTTTATTTAATGGTTGATTTAGTTTATTTTATTAAATTTTAAAATATCAAAGGTTAAATGATTATATTATTAATAAATATTTTTAAAAAGGCATTTTTATATAATAAAAAATGGTTAAGAAGTTTTTGTAGCGTTTAAAATATTATTTATTATAATTATGTAATAAATTGTTTATAGAAGAAATTCTTTATGTGAAGGATTGGTTGAAGGAGTTTATAAATGTGAAGGATTGGTTAAAGGAGTTTATAAATTTGAAGGATTGGTTAAAGGAGTTATAAATGTGAAGGTGGTTTGAAATTTGATAAGGGAGTTTACAAAAGGTTTGAAATTTGTTAAAGAAATTTCTCTAAGTTAAACTTTGAAATTTATAAAGAAGTTTATAAATAGATTTGGAAATATTTATGGAATAAAAGAATTTTTGGGAAATAAAGGTATATTTTCATAGCGTAATTTGAGGGCAGAGATTGCCTTCAGTTTGGGATATTTTCGCTGGGATAGCGACGTAACCATTGTGCAAACTACAATCAATGATTGACTGTATGGCGGAAATCGAGATCCAGAGATTGCCTAAGTTAAGTTTGATTTTTCTGGGATAGAGATGCAACCATCGAGCTACAATCCATGGTCGATAACGAATGACACTTCCATATCAATTTTTATGATATATTTTTCAAGTATTTGAAAGGGATGTTTTGTGAATATACTTATTCCGATGAAATAAATATATGAATGTTTATAATAAGGAGATTCGATTTATCAAAATCAAATAAAATGAGTCTTTGTGATCTCCACTCTTATGTATTGTTAGATTATTTCATATAGAACTGGTATTGAGCATTTTGGAAAATCGACGATTTGTTTTTGGAGCACCTAGGAAATGGAGAGTGTACTCGTAAGAGATGACTTTGAACCCATGACCTACTTCGAAACCATATACAGTTAAATGGAGGAGATGCGTTATATTTTGGGATCCATATGTTGTTCCGTGATTATTGGGTATGAGAATCCGTATATGATTCCAAGATCTATTTGAGATGTGGGAATCTTCGTGCGATCCTATAGCCATTATGATGTGGGAATCCATATGGGATTTCGTGATCTACTTTTGGAGCGGCACGTATGCTGGAATGATGGATGTAGCCTCATCAGCGGAAATTACTAAAATCAGAGATAGGAGGCATGGCCAGTAGGGTTGGCAAACCCACAGGGTGTACTTGGATCTTTTCTAGCAATTCGGATACCTTGGGTTATTTTTGGTATGCAAGAGCGATGCACTCGATCTTAACAAGACCAGCTATGTTTTTCCTATAATACCCCGGCTAAACGGGTATGATGCTATGGAAGGATAACTTTGATCCTTATGTAGAAGGACCGTTCTCGAAGTACTGAGGGCACCTTCGTGGAAATCCTACACAATTAGCGAACGAGCCTTATCAAGTTTTGATTTTTTATATATACTATTGTTGTGATGTACACAACAAGAGTATCACAGCTGCTTGATTGTTATTATTTTGACCCTTAGACATTATCATAATATCACTAGATTTTCCATTAAAATGTTTTGGTGATCGTAAGGTAAAAACCCGTCCATGTTTATGTGCGGTGTGGTCTTATGATACCTTTATTTTTGAAAAGGGTTTATAACTTAATAAATCAAATTGAGTGTGTTTTCTCACGCTGGTTTACCAGACTGATCCATGTTTTATTATTTTATAATAATGCTCGGGTCAGACCGAGCATATTACAGATATAGATTTTTATTGCCTTAGAGCTCAAGAGACGAGCTGGAGACTGAGATGTATTCTCATACTTGTTTATTTCGCTGCAGTGTTTGTTTTGAAATTATCAGCAATTGTGAGGATGGGTTGTTATAACTGTCCAGGCTAGTAATTATTGATTTGTATACTCTGATTTGAGCTATGTATATTACAGTTTTGATTTGTGAAAAGAGTTTTTAATGTTATATAACATTCAATCCGCTACGAGATTCTGTATTTGTTTAGTTTCTTTTTTCTTCTACCTTCTTTCTTTTCCCCTAACTATCTGTCTTTTCGGCACTCGATTGTTCGGCATGCTATACAGTAAACGTTTGATGTCGATTCTCGAGGTCGAAAAGTCGGGTCGTCACATAATTAAATAGACACTTAACCTCAAGTTGTTATAAAATTGAAGTTAATTTAAATCATAACTTTTTAGATTCATAAAGAAGCTAAATGGCCACTATGGTACTTGAACAAGCTACCATCCATTTTTAATTTATTTTCCAAATTTTATCACTGGTATTTACATAAGCAAGAATAAAGTCAACAATTAGCCATCAATAGTTAAACCATCTCTTATCTGATATTAATTAACCTACATGTTAAATAACAGACACAGGAACAAATGCCTGATTAACATTATAGTAGCACGGGGATATATTCTGTTAAGCAGACATCGTCAATAATCTATTCAATTTAATTATTGCATAACGTTGTTTTAATAGATATCCAAAATAATCTAAGTAAATTAATTTAACAAAAAGATGCCTTATTTGGCCAAGTTGATTTCATCAATGAAGTTTAATTGATTAACTACGTAATTATCCAAAACAATGTAGCTATATCCAACCAGTGTTATTTTATCGTTAACTTATACTTCCACGAAGCTATCAACTATTTATGTCATAGCTTTATACTCGTCAATACGAGCTTACTACATAACCCATTGGTCAAACAAATTAATAATGAATGAGATACGATATTTCATATTCCAATACATTTAGTCAATACTAAATAACTTAAATTTAAAAGTTATCTTACCAAATCCAAAGTCCAAGACCCGCATCTATAACGATCTGCTATTTCGCACATTTCAAGCTGACAATAACCACATATGTCCAACTTGAATTGAATAAAAGGATGAATAGTTTGGGGAAAGAAAGAAGAATGAAGAGAAGAGAGAAGAGAGAAGAGAAAAAGAAAGTTGAACAACATAGGATCTCACAACGTAGTGGAACGACATATGTAATATAATATCAATGATTTTATAAAAGAAAAACTGTAATGTATATACATCAATCAGAGTACATAAATAAATAATCATCAGCCTGGATAGTTATAACTATGTGTCCTCATAAATGTTGATAACTTAAAGAACCAATTATTTGAACCAAAAATTGGCACAAACACCCAATGGAGATTTTGTAGTGAAATAAATGAAGAAAATTCAACGAAAACAGAGGAAACAAGCAATTAAATAACGTGAAATAAGCAATAATAAAAATGCAATGATTTATAGTGCTTCAGCATTGAAATAATAAGTTCACTTTGTAGAAATAACTTTATTAATCGCTTAAATTGCTAAGAACAAAGGGATGCATCAGTTATGATTTGTATTGATAATGGACTACCAAGGAAAGAGCAGCATAAAGATCCCGAAGATGAAATATCAAGTCTATACTTAAAGGGGAAGACGGTGAAACATTTTCTTCAAATTTCAGCAGTAGAGTCTCCATGTCTAGGAGAAGTCACAATATCGATCGTGGGTCCCACATCACCAATAATAACGTTCGACACTGATCATTTTTTGAGGTCATTTTGGCATGCATTCGATATGGTGGGCTCCACTCTTTGATATATTGATGTTCCTAAATTTTCATAAGCATTTGACTTGTATATTTTGAGATATCAACGTTTTCCACAGAGTTGGACTGTAATATCGATATGGTATGATCCATAATTGGTGAATATTGCTCTTTACTGATCCATTTTTAGTAAATGGTTTACTTTCATATTTAGAGCATCCTATTGAGTCCATCTTCTACTTTCGCTTCGTCGCTGCTTCATATTTTTATTTGTGCCTGATCTCCGGGGTTCGTGATTGTTAATTTGACTTGTCAGTCTCGATGATAGCCGAGTCTAACTTGTCTAGTTAGTTTGAATAAAGCCAAGCCGGAAGGCTCGATAACACCAATCCAGTTTTCCACATAGTAGTCATCCCTTCGATGAATTGCTTTCCTTGAAGAGTCGCATCTCTTTCTATTTGACATGATGATTGGTTAATTTCACTTAGTATAAATTTTAGGTCACATGTTGATGTTGATCATTTAAGTCTTTGTTTCAGTGCACCAGTAAGCCTTGGTTGTCTGGTTTAAATTTTCATTTGATTAATCTAGATGAGGAAATTGAATTCAAGAAATCCAAATTCTTGGGATGTACACTAGCACGTTTATGTATTCTTCCCTGACTCCCTATAGCGATTGAATGTTCACGGGTTGTTGTCAACTTTTCGCATATGCTTCACCTCTTTTTTCTCTTTTTTTTTGATAGATCAGCACGAATCCATGAAGTAAAGGAAACATACTTGATCCATTTTTAGTATGGTCCAGGTAAAATTCGTTTGAGATTGGATCTTGTCCGATCATCCTCCCCTCTTTTTTCTAAAAAAAAACCGATAAAAAAATGATGGATCGTTCCAAAGCCATTAGTTTTGGGTCATACATGATCCAAGTATATGTTGAACAAACCAATTGCACTACATATAAAAGAGAAGGATTAGTATACATTCACCATGGAACGATCGCAGCCGGTCATTTCTTGGTTTGGTTAGTTGATTGAAACGCGGGTTAAGAAAGATAGACCGACACAAGACCATCTTAAAATGATCATATCCGATCATTTATCAGTTGGATTTTCCATTGAATGCAAACTTCGATGGTTCATATTTCTTCCTTTATATATATACTTGGGTACTCCGATTATTTTCCCTACTATTTCATTAGCAAAGCTATACTGACCGAACCAAAATAAAATAAACTCTATCATCTTCCTTCCCATCACTTTCGATCTAAATTCTCGAATCCAAAATCAAATTTCAAACGTAATCCATCTCTTAGCCAATGTACTCCTTCAATATATCCACCACCATCACCTCCATCTCCTCAGATCTTGTTTTGTAATCGAATCCAAATCATCTCCGGTTACAATTTCTGACATAGGTAGGTCAAACTTCTCTTTCTTGTAATAATTTAGTGACAAGATGATAAGATCTCATTCTAATTTGCATGATTTAGGTCATGGTTGTTCAATCAGTCATAACAGAGGGATAAATGGTGATGATCGGGTCGAGTTGTTCATGCTGGTGTGATGGTTGCGGTGGCATTTGTGTTTTGAAATGGAAGACGACTACAAGCTTTTGGAGTTGGTGATGGGGCAACTGAAATGATCATGGTAGCACCGATCGTTTTCTTTAGTGGTCGAGTGTGGAAGATTGATTCTATCCGATCGATTTGGAAGTTCTAAAATGTGAACTATTACCGATCGTTATGTTGGATAAGTACTTGAAAAAATAAAGAGAAATTGGATCGATCGACTTCTGGTACGACTTTGGCCGTCATTTTTTTGATCGGTGGTTGGAGATTGGTGATTTGCATTGAAGTGAAATATGGAATCAGAGCTGAAAGTTGGATAGATCGCAAAGATCGGTATGGGATAACGATCAGTTGGAGTTGGTAAAACGATCGTTTGTCAAATGATCAGATAAGAATGATTGGTATTAGAACTTAGTTCGGTCATGTGCATTGGGATGGATCGGTCCTAACATCATTATGGATTGGTTGTTGGTTTAACTTTGATGAACGTACATAAAATCTTCAAATCTTATTCTGAACTTAGTGATGAGCTTTGGCCTTGAATGCCTGAATGGACGTACATGACTTGCATATGAAATGGACTGCATATCCAGACATATATGACAATTGAACTGTGGAACGAAATTGACCGAACTTCTACATATTTACATTTGTTGCCTATGCCTTGGATTTTTGAAGCTCATCCACTTCTGAATGAACAGTTTGAAATTTATTATGCCAACAACTGATCCCGATGCTTAGACTGAATTCTTAGATAGTGACATGGTGAATCGCTTGAGATGGTCAGCAAGATGGTTACTTCGCTCGAACCCCGGAGTCTCATCATAGTCATAGTATTTAATTTGCATCTATTTTTTACTACACTGCACTACACTGCACTACATTGCACTACACTGCACCACTCTGCACTAGCACACACTTTGCACAGGGGAAAATGGGTTATGTTTTCTAATGATGATTATCTACCTTGTTTAGTAGTCATGGGTTCCAAACGCTAGGTGATTTTAGTTGCCATGTCTTCTAGACAACCTTTATAACACAATAATACAAGTACCAAATCGAGCTCCGCAACTGCTTCCTATAGACTCTCCCCCGAACATCAAGCTGAACAACAGGAATATTCATGTATGTTACTCAATCTCTTCTTTGTCGTTCCTGTCCTTCAAGTAGAATTGATAGAACTTGCTCCCGACACTCTAGAAGATAAAATATTTTTGAAAGATCCAGAGGATTCTGTAGCTTCGAAATTAATAAAGCCTTTCTTTGTAGAATTTGTGGATGACACGGGATTCCTTTTGACGGCATGGTGATCCCGACTCAAAATGACAAATCTCATATGCCCCCAAAGGGGTATACTGCATGCAACAAGTTAATGTGTTGGGCAAGATGTGTCCCACCCTCCAAGTCATTTGTCCAAGAGATGTCATATCATTTGAAGTTTGCACCGGCACAACTGCATCCAAACGGTTATCACTTGCTTAACCGTACCTACATGGCATGCATGGATTTTTTATTATGTCCTCCACCTTCTTAAGACATCCAATTTCTTTTCATCCGCAAGCGACGTTAGGAAGCCTTTCATTCACATTCCTCGAGTTAGCCAAGAAGTGCCATATCCCGATTGGCACTTGGAAGAAGTTGAGCACTTTGAAAAACGAGTGGCTCTATATTCGCTGCCTACCTGGCTTTGCCAGACGGTGGTTAGAAAGACGTAAGTATTTCTCCTTGCTTAATTTCTTGCGTGCTTATATCCAGGTCGTATCCTGAACTAAGAAACTTTTCTAGTATGTGTAGGCTCTTATACATGACTCGATGGAAAATAATACATAGATGTGTTCTTGACAGTCAAAAGGATTCCATCAACAGATAGAGACATTGATAATCTCCTTACCGATGAACGCCTCATCCTACTACTTAATGGAAGAGGGTGGTAGCATAGGGCTACCAGTCACTGCTAGAGTTATAGTGATGGAACAGCGACATGCAGATGATGAAGAAGGCCATCGAGCTAATCATATTATTGCCGTAGTTGAGGAGGCTTAGGAAGCTACCGACAAAGATGTAGCAAGAGATGAGGGTGATGACCTCGGTGGTGATGACATTGGTTGTAATTTCAAGGATGGGGCTAAATCTTCACAAACCTCACAACCCCCTGCTCTTGAAAAAGGAAAAAGAAAAAAGGAAAAAGGAAGAAGCTTGTTTTTAGGTTCCCTAAGAGCTGCCTCTTTAAACGGCCCAAGCTATCCATCACCCCTTAGTTATTCCGAATCAGTTTGCTTCTCAACCTTCAGAGCAGGACGAAACATTTTAGGAATTATCTGATATTTCGACACCGGATAACGTTGATGCCTTCCATTTTATTGACATAAGTGTCGGTGGATGAGAATCTCCTTCTAGAGCTGGGGCTAGAATTCCTCCTACCACTTGTGGAGAGGTTACTCCTGCCAATAACTTTTCAATAACCAGTCCGCTAGGTGGACAAAGAACATGCACATTTTCCCGCACTTCACAATATTACATTGCACTTATCTAATGTCCTTCAATACATAGAGATGATTCATTCTTTGACTGTTATGTAGAACAAATGATGAGGAAGAATCACATGTTTCACTCTTTATAGGAACACGCTAGATTCTTGATTCTCATTTGGGGCCATAGCACTAATGCAGTGGCCTAGAATATGACCTTAGCTATCACTTCAGCCAGGATTGGGATTTCCAAAATAGAAGTGACAGAGATAGGTCTTTCCGTGATAAACATCGATCCAAATCTAGATTTCCTCCTTCTAAAGATTCTTAAAGGCGACAAGGTCGCCACGTTGACGTTCCTCCTATTGACACCTCTCATAGTCCCCTTTCCACTTAAGTTTCTCCATAGTCCATTATTCCATCTCATCCTCAGTGACCCAACGATCATTGGTGCCATAGTGAGCATGATGTTCACCAACAAAGGTTGGGAAAAGAAAGCATTGACATATAAGTTTTCACCGAACTCACAAGTCAATGCCGCCACTCGTATGGCCTAACTTAAGTCAGATTTTCCAGAGGCATGTCTTGATGGATATTTCTTTATACCTAATCATTAGAAAGTCCTTGAAAAATTCCAGAAAATGACTATGGATTGTGTGAATGATATCCATAAGCAATAATGAGTAGATGAGAGTAGCAGAGAGGATTTCTAAGGTATCTTGGGAGAGAGCTGTAGTGATTTATAAACTGAAATGCCAAGAGGCCCGGGACAGACGAATCAATCGAAACTCTAACCAATGTGTTAGAATCTTTATGAAGCTCATAGGCATAAGCCAAGAGAAAAGTAGAACAACCATCAAGGCACTCGAGGATGAGAAGGCCGGGCATTTTAATGAGGTTAAAGAGCTTTGTCATCGAAACCGTAAACTGGTGTTAGAAAGTGATGCGGCGCAAAGAAGCGCAACCGATACAAAAATAAATTTGAGCATGAATGTAAAGATAAAGAGGAAGCATTGAAAATCAGTTAGGACATGTGTGATGAATTTATTACCGTCGGACTTAAAGTGGCATGATTGTTGAAAAGGCCAAATGCATTGATTCCCTTGTTAAATGAGAAGTGGAGGCCATAAAAGAAAAGGCCGGGGAGGAGGTTATGGAAGATCTAATTCCACTACTTATTCTTTACAATGCCAATGTCCTAAAGCATAGTAACTTAGAGTGGATCCTAGGTGACTACCCTTACCATCTTGTACATGCTTGGGTGCATCTTTTTTAGGAGGAGAAAATGTCTTTTTGCACTAAAAAAATCGATCTGATGAGGCTAGATGGCAAGATTCTATTGGGTGACAAACCCAAGGTTCTATATAAAACCAAGCTTATACTCCAAAAAGAGCACGCTACCACTTTCAACATGAAGCTGGTGAAGGTTCTGGATCAGTGTTACAAAATATCGCTGATGACCAGAATCCGGTGAACCAAGCTATTTCCAAGCACCACTTTGGATTCTTCTATCGAGATTGGTTAAAATTCGAAAAAGCCACATATTGCTACAACTAGTAGGCTCTCCCCCATTATGGAAGGAGGTTCCGATGGCACTCTGGCTCACATGGGGGAGCAATCTGGAGAAGGTACTTCACTACACTCACATGTCCTTCGGAAAGCTAAAGTATCCAGGTCGATATATCTAGTCTCTTTAGTTATGTTTCCTTAGTTTTAGATCTACCTGTTGTAGTTCCACCTCTTCCTCAAGAATATCAACCAAGAACTCAAGTGCCTACGATGAAGTAGTTATTGTCACAGCTTTGGGAATAACCTAAGATGTCTCGAAAGAGGAAGCTTTTATAATAGATGAGCATTTGATGGACGCTTTATTGAGGGAAGAAAGCGATCCATGTTAAGAGATTCCTGCTAATGATGACATTGTGATTATTGCAGCTTCTCAATCGTTGTCCAGTCCTTCTATGCATGATTTAGCATAGAAACTTGAGCCAGACATTGCCTTTGAGATGAAAGTCTAGCAGGAGAAAATGGAGATCGCTGCCCCTCCTATCTCTATCGTTTTGCTTGGAGAAGCACTGGACTGGAGCAGGGAATGGAAAAACCCTTTCTATACATGACTCTTTCCAGAATGATATATCGTGAAGCTTTGCGGAGGATTTATCATCTTTCATTCCTTCATTCGAGAAGGACTCCTCATAATAAATAATCTTTAATTGGAGTCGGCCATGACTCCTCCTCACGCTCCGTCTTTGGTATCCAATCGATTTCCAACTGGTTTATGCCAAAGCGTTTAGTACTTTGACTAAAACTAAGCCTATTTTTTGTGCTTCACCGGTGCCAGCAAACTTTGCTAATGTGCCTGCCCCTTTATTTTGATCCCTAGGAATACACCTGATGTCATAATACCCAAAGTCAGTCAATAGCTCTTAGACTCGGATATGGTATGGAGCGAGTCATATCTTTACCAGGTAATCTCCTTTGACTTGGTATACGACCAACTGGGGATCCTAAAAGAGTTCAAGAGATTTTATTCCTAATTCTTTGATAAAGTTTGAGTCCAGCAATCAGAGCTTCATACTCAGCTTCGGTGTTCTTCGTAGGGAATTCAAGCATCAAAGCGTAGCAAATTAATCGTTCTTATGGAGTCACCAACACGATTCTGGCTCTAGAATAATGATCATTGGATGCTCCATCTATGTACATTTTTCACCGCAATGATAAGAGCTCGACTGCTCCTTGGGAGATCATCCTGTTAGTGAATTATACTATAAAGTCATGCAAGTCCCTGAATGGATCTCCAAGGGAGATAAGTGATGTCAAATTAGCTCAGTTCGATATTCCACATTAGCAACCTTCCAGACATCTCAAGTCATTGTAAGACCTGTCATAACAGTTGATCAGTGTAAAGGTTGATGGAATGAGCCTGAAAATAGGGGCAAATCTTTTAGGAATCAATCAACAAGAAGAATATGATTTCTCTTTATCGGATGGTTCCTTTCAGCTCCTGTCAATCACTTGCTAACATGATAGACCGGTCGCTGGATTTGATTCTCCTCGCGAAGTGGTGCAACATTTATAGCATGTACCGACGCGGCCAATTAGATATACAGTCTTCATGATCCATCGACTTTGACAATATGGGAGGCCTCTCAAAGTGGTTCACCAAAGCTTGGAATGCATCTTCACAATCCTCTGTCCATTCAAAGTTCCTTTTCCCTTTTCAAATAAAGTAGAAGAAAGGAATGCATTTATCGGTGGCTCGGCTCTGCACTTGTTTGATGGTCTTTGGCACTTGGATGTTGCTATTACTCAATATATTCACCTTTCGTTTAAGTCGAAGATCTCAAGCAAAGGACAAAAGAAAAAGAATCCAGATCGAACCTTCCAAAGAGGTCGAAGGGATGCAGTCAACAATATGAAGCGACTCAAGACCTTTCGTAGGAGACGGAGGGAATTATTCCACAGAATCCTAGAAGTTCTGACCATTCGAAGAAGGCAAAGAAGTCATAATAAGGGCATGTGACCATATAACAACTTTTCCGAAAGCATAGTGAGTCTTTCAGGCTAGTTGGAACGCCCATTGAATGCCATTCAGCGGTGTCGAAAGGTCTATGATGAAGGCAAAACTCATTAGTCAATTAAAAATCAGAGGAAAACACCCAATCATGTTCAAAGGAATCAGGTGTTACACTAAAGATTAATCTGCCGGCTAAGACAAAAGATCCTTAAGCACGCAAATAAAGGAGGAGCATAGCTTAAACCTTGCGAAACTTTCGAAGGGATGCAAGCGTTGAAGTTCACTAACCAAAAGCCCTTCGAAAAGTCAAAAAATTTAGTCTCCGATGTCCAAGGAATTTAAAGGAGAAGAAGAGGTCAAAGAAAGTGAGAACAACAACCTAATGGCCTTTTCGAAAGCATAATAAGCCTTTCGAATAGGTTGAGAAACATACAAGACACCTTTCAACAATATCTAAAGGTTTGTAAAGAAGACGAGAATCATAAGTCAGCAAAAAGTAAAGAAGCATCCTTTCGACAAAACAGAAGGTTCACAATAGCATATGAAAAGAAAACCCTTCGACAAAAGCGAAAGATTTATAAAGACATAAAGAAAAACAGACCCTTCAATGATTCCCTAAAGTCCACAAAACTTTTCAACCGGGTCGAAAGGTTCCCAACTATATATAAGAAGGGAACCCTTCGACCCAGCCAAAGGCACAGGGGCAGAAACACGGCCGCGGACATCTATATATAAGACGCAAGGGGTTTTGTTTTGTGACAGATTTTTCTTTCATTCAAAAACTTATAACTTCTTAATCATAACTTTGTAACTCTAATTGGGGATCAAATTGGAGGAATTTAATAAAGTGAAGTCTTTTCACGGATTGTGAGGGAATTCTTCAATTTGAGAATCATTTTATTGATTATTTAACCCTTTGTTGGCATAACTTCAATTTTCAGGATCAACTGCACCGAAAGGTTCTTGCCGATAAAGTCAGAAGCTCGATTAGTAAAGCTAAAACTTCAAGATTCGAAAGTCATTAATCTTCATACCCTCACCTTTTGATAAGGCTGACAAATGACTTAGATTAACATGAGTGGTAACCTTCCGGAATTATTGGGGTTACGACCTGAATCCTTCAACTAAAACTAGTAGATGCTTATACTTTAGCAACGACCAAACCTTCTGCAGTCATGTACCGAGCAACCAAACCCTTTGGGATAGTCTAAGTTCAAGGATATAAAGCTTGATCCAATGGTTAAAATCTTAATACCTTCCGATAAAGTCAAAACCAACTTCTAAGAGTGACCAAACCTTATGGCAAGGCCAAAGATTCTTGTACACCACCTAGGAATTCATTGTCTGACCTATTACTAAAGAGACCATCACTTAAACCATTCGGAAGTACAAGAGCTTGGCTTAAAAGAGATACGTTTGGTTATTAACCATTTTGTCATAACGAAAAACTCCTCGAAACTCCTAATAAGCTTTACCTTTGGTAATTATTCTTCTACTTGAAAGAATAAACAGACTACATTGAGAGGTCTAAATCAAAAATCAGCGAAAATTGTAACAAAGCGTAGAGATTATTATTAGGGATATCTCACCCTTCCATTCAAACCAACCTTCCCTTTCTTGTTAAAGCACTATCTGGGGTGTTGTCCAAAAATCCGGTTAACATTTTTTGTGCTAAAAGGAGGGCTTGAATCTTCGACTTGATTGATTTCCTGACACTACAATTCTCTGATTCTCATCGAACCAGTTTCGCATCAAATTCACTTATTGCTGATTAGATTATCGCTAAAAGATTCAAGAGGTCCGAGCAAGGGTTTTTCGAACCACACTTGGCAAGGCGTTCCCATGTAAGAATCAAAGACTCTAACTAAGATAAGGAGCAAAGGTTAAGGCTTGAAGATTATAAATAAAAAGAAGGTGAAATCTTATGACCCTGAAAAATGGAGCTTGAACCCTTTTCATGTAGGACTAACCTTGATTTTTGACTTGGAAAAAGAATAAATGGAAGTGACAACATTTTTAATTGAATGAGAAGAACTATCCCGTCATATTCCCAAGGAACTGACTTTTAAAAGGAGACGGTAAAAGATTATGATAGTTTCATGAACAAGTGGAGCAAGATCATAAGTGAGGCCTACCACCCAAGGGAAACCTATGAGCATTTGAGAAAATCCACGATCGAATAAATAAGACAGATAAAAGAACTACCCGGTGGAAAGATAGGAATTACTAGGAGTCTCCAATCGGAACCCTGAGATTGAAAGAAAAGCCCTTGAAAAAAGACCAACGGGTAATGAAAAGGAAGCTTATCCCTCAAGAAGAAGTATTTGTACCAGGCTACAAAAGAATTAGATGTCAGTCAACGACGGTACAAAAATCAATACTTCTTGGAGAATACAATCTTAAAATGTCAATTGAGGACATTTATGTTAGAACTAAATTGGAACTAAATTATTGGCCTTCTTAGAGGAAAAGTCCAGGGTTTGAGAGAAGGTCGAAGGGATCATACTGCAACTTTCATCTCATAAATGGACATAATATAAATCGGTGTAAGGTACTAGGGAAAATAGCCCTACACTTTCCACAAAAAAGAAAGCTGAAGCAATTTGTAAAAGATTGAACAAATTTTGAAAGTAGTATTCTGTTCACAAAATAAGAAGTCTACATGGTCAGGAGTAAAACTGTCCTTAAACTTGGACTACCTAAAATGGTAGGCTACCAATAATGGTAGAAAGCCTTTGGTCGTGCCAAGATGGCCAGGTGAAGGCACCTCCTAGAGGGATGACGTAAGCCTTTATCCGTGCCAAAATTAGAAATGGCTAGGTTAATGCAGAACAAACCCTTATCCACGTCATGCTATGGTCAGGATAAGGCACCTCCTGGAGGGAGGATGGGTAATCTCTTGGTCCCGCCATGTTATGGCCTGGCCAAGGTACCGAACAAGCCCTTAACCGTGCCATGTTATGGCCAGGTAAAGGAGCCTCCTAGAGGGAGGACGAGTAAGTCTTCAGGCCCTACTTCAGAATAAGCTAGCCGAGTGCACCGAAAACCCGAGTGGAATGTCCAACAGCCTCAAAAAGTCCATGCCTGAAATGGGCACCTTTTAAAATGGCAATAACCAAAAAGTGGCAATGTCGAAAACGACAAATAGCCTGAAATAGGCTCTGCTTCAATAAGCATAAAATCGGACAAAAGTGTCCCCACCTGAAATAGGCCAAGACAAATGACAAATGAACAAAGAAAACTCGGGCTTGAGAAAGAAAAAGCATGCAAGACATCCTTATTGAAGATGGCACATTCAATAGATAGAATCAGAAAGAATCCATGAACTTCTTCCAGATGGGTATTCTGGTCTTCTATTGTTAAGTACCAGAAACGGTATTCTGGTCTCCTATTGTTAATTGCCAGAAATGATATTCTAGTCTGCTATTATTAATTGCCAGAAATGCAATTCTGGTCTTCTATTATTAATTTCCAAGAATGGGATTCGGGACTTCTATCCTTAAATATCTAAATGATGCTCTGGACTTCACTATCAAATATCAGAAAAGGATATTCTGATCATCTATTGTTTATTACCAGAAGCGTCTTTTTGGTTTTCCATTATCGATGTCGAATTAGATTTCTGGCCCTCTGTTACTCATTATTAAGATGTACACTCCCGTTCTTCTAATAATTATAACTAGAGATGACATTCTGGTCATTTATTACTTGTTATCGAAAATGATATTTTGACCTTCCATTATTAAAGGTACCTTGGACTTCTATTACCAGAAATGAAATTCTTGAAGTGGCATTCTAGTCTTCTATCACTTATTACAGAGAATGGTAGTGCGGTCTTTTATTGCTCATCGCCAGGCTAAGTGCTTAACCCTTCATTATTAACTGTTAAATATGGTATTCTAAACTTCTATTACCCAAATTCCAAGATGGGTTTTCTGGTCTTTTGATATTAAATACCAGGATGGATTCTTGGTCTTCTACTAATTATCAAGTGTCGCATCGGGTATTTCGGATCGTTGTTATCTAATTAACACATACGGTTTTCCTGACTTTTACTATTAATTCCAAATTAGAGCTCTCAGTATCTTATCAGCAAATATGAATTTCTATCCTTATGACGACAATCATTGGAAACGATACGGCAGGGTTCAATTGCTTATCATCAAGAGAAGGCATTTTGGCCTACTAACTCTCCATCGCCTATTATCAGAGTATACCAAAAAGCGACTGCCAAATTATCTCAATATTTTCTAATACCCAAATTTGGGTCCGGTGATATCTTATAAAACTTCATCATTAATGATGCTACAACTAATGAATATTGAAAGGCCCAATCTGGGTACACAATCTTTGGGTTCTTATTTATCTCAAGTAATTTGAACCGAGTCAAGGAATGTTATCGGAAGAAGATTACTACCGAAAGAGCCTCCTAATGGAAACTTCCAACCTTCTTTATTCTTAGATTCCCAGATAATGGGGAATGAATTCAAAAACTACCTTATCAAGATCTCAGTCATAAGTGTCCCATCAAGGTCTTCATTGGGTAAATGTTAGATTTCGATAATTATATACAACCTAACAATAACTATTTTCAGGAAGGCCGAACAAGTGAAAGAAGCTAAATCTGCATTTATCCCTTATTACAGATAAAGATGAGACCTTGACATTTTTAATGAATTGCTTTTCACACAATTTCCATAATGATTTGCTAATCTAGGCAACTGATGTCTTCCAAATTAGATTGTCAATTTTAAGCTAATAATTAAAGAATACTATACGCTACATGTTTTGCAAGTAAGATAGGATGACAAAGAATCTAGGTTCGCTTAATCAGAAGAGAAGTCATGGATTGGAATGAAAAGTTTGGAGATACATCAATCTAGAGACATATCCGAATCAAAGATAAATAAGGTGTAAACAAAGATAATGAAACAGAAAGCATTTACAATATTATAAGTATTGCACTATGCTGCATAGCATTACCAAGGTATGGAAAACACGTCCTATGTATAAATTGAGATACTCATGACCTTATTAATCATACTAGCAAAACTCATGGATATTATAGTACTAACACTTGAAATTGAGTTACCAAATAGGGATTTTGAAGATTTAAATAGAACCCGACTATCTTTAAATTTTATTTCCAAGCTATCTATCTTCGCATGAAGCTTAGTTATTTCAAGTTATGATTTATACAAGTATCTCCACTAATGAAATGCTTTAAAACTTCAATATTCCAGCCTCCCTCTTTCTTGAAGATTTAATTTCAAAATCGCAATTTCTGTAAAGAATTTTTGAATAGTGCAACATTTGAGCTTAGAAATTAAAGAAGTCTTTGTAAAATTAACCTTTTTTGAGCCCTATTCTTAACTTATCCAAAACCATTGTGAACCCCGAAGAAGGAGCTTTGGAAGGAAAAACCAGTCTTGTTCAAGTCTCCAATATCAACAAGCAAAGCAGAAATCAAGTCCCTTTATTTCAGCAATAAGAACACATATTAGAGTGTTTATTGTTGAAACTTGTTATTAATAATAAGATACAATAAACCCGTCTAGAATGGTAACTAGTATGTATTTGCTAATTTCATCTCTCGGTTGGAAGGGTATTATAGTATAACTATCAATCAATTTCGAATAAAATATCCCAATTTTCCTTAAAAGGAATTTTCCTTCTACATTCGAAGGAAGCCGGGTTAGAAGTGAGGGGGTTCCACATACAAAAACCATTTACCCTAGGGCAACCAATATTAGGTCATTTTGGAAGGAGGCCTACATCTACACAACATATAAACTAGGGTGGCTTATTAAGGAAACATGATTTAGGGAATAGATAGTTTGGAATAACATAGTATATACAAGCGTAACATAAAATATGTACCTAGAAATGTATATTCATAGAACAATTGCTTATCGCCTATTTGTAATCATTCCGCCAATTCATACGAAATGGACCTAGAGAGATTCAAAAATAAACTTATACTTATAACGCTTGAAACATTCAGGAGAAATTTTGACAAACGGTCTGGTTCAAAGCAAATTGCAACATGCACCAGGATTTAGGCTAAGACCTAACCTGCGTGAAAATAGAAACACTCAAATAAACTTCCATTGAAGTTTATCCAAATATTAAAATTTCAGGGCTGAGTGTAAAGAGTGCACTTTACATAGAAATATCCAAAATGTCTCTCTACTTGTTATCCAAAGGAAAATTAAGAATTCATCACTTTTTTTCAAAAAAAAATAGTGCATCGAACCAGGATCGTCGTTTGCAGAATTTCACTAGATAGTGCTTAACCAACAATTGTTTTCAAATCAAAAATGAAATGGTAATCATACAAAAAAACAAAAACAATTAATGATAAATCTCTAGAAATATGAGAGAGGGCATGCAAAATTTAATGCCAAAATCTCTGCTAGAAATCCATTCGTCTTCTTCCACTTTCTCTTCTGACTTTTATTACATAAGCATTTATTTTAAAAAAAACAAACAAAACAAAAGAGACAAGCATCAATGGATGCCTACAATCTCCATCAAATTCATCCTGATTTTATCAACGCAGAAGCACCACACTGTTGTTGCTTTTTATTAGGATTATTAAACCCACCCCAAGAGGTGGAAGAGGTCAATAGCGCACAGTATAGCAATATAGACCACCTACAGCCTAATTTCCTTAATCCACACATAAAAGCAACACACTCTTCGCTCTTTAATCTGGCCATAAACACATTTTGGATGGATTTGGCCATCCAAGATGTTTCTAGAGAAAACCTTGCATTGATAACCCACTCGCCTTATCAGCCAATTTAGTTGAACCCGTCATCATCAACTCAATCGATTTAGTTCCGAACCTTCCGCCTTTTCCAGACGAGCTGTAGGAAAAAGGGGAAGAAATCATCTTGCTTCTTTTGATCACCTTTGATGTTTATGCTAGTGTCACTTTGAATATATACATGTTGATGGATCATTTTGGGAATGTAATTTGAAGTAATATATGTATGTGTGTGTGTGTGTGTGTGTGTGTGCGTGCGTGCATGCGTGCGTGTGTGTGTGAATATTTAGATGTTTTAGTTGAATTTATGAAGTTATGTTGTGTAGTTGAAAATACGTTTATGTGTTTGTTACCTTGTTATATGATGTTTTGATATACAAAAAGGAATCGAAAGGTTTAGGACTCTTAGACTCCAACAAAAGCTTATTGTCGAAGGACTAACCATTATGTTGTTTAGACCTTTCGACAATAAGGGAAATTTGAGATTGGAATACCTTTCGATCCTATTGGGAGGATCAAAAAGGGAAAAATCACTATTGCAACCCTAATTCCCTCAGGAGAGGCAAAAAGGATACTCAAGGTTACCAAAATGATACTTTAATGAATCTCAAGTTATACTAGTAACTTGATACTGAATGCAAATTTAAATCTTACTTGGAAAAATGAATGAGTAGGGAATATGGCCTAAAGGTTTTAAATCAGGTTTAGAAAATGACCTCTTTGTTTTGAGGGAGGTTGTTTAAAAGAGCTATTTTACTTGTACTTGGTAATTGCATTTGCAGGAAATTGACGCTGGAAACTCTATAGTTCTTAGAGAAGATGACTTGGAAAGTCAAGGGCATCCCTTCACATGGGGGAGGGGGATGGAGAAAATGTTACTCAATAAATTCACCTTTCGTTTAAGTCAGATCTCAAGAAAAGAACAAAAGAAAAGGAATCTAGATCGGACCTTCCGAAGAGGTCGAAGGGATGCAGTCAATAATATAAAGAAACTCAAGACCATTCGCAGGAGACAGAGGAAATTATTCCGCAGAATCCTATAAGTTCTAACCTTCCAAAGAAGGCAAAGAAGCCAAGATAGGGGCATGTGACCCTATAACAACTTTTTTGAAAGCGTAATAAGCCTTTCTGGTGGTTGGAATACCTACTGAATGCTTTTCGGTGGTTTCGGAAGGTCTATGATGAAGGCAACACTCATAAGTCAACTAATAATGTGAGGAAATCTACTGATCATATTCAAAGGAATCAGGTGTCACACTAAATATTAACCTTCTGACTAAGTTGAAAGATCCGTAAGCGTGCAAAGAAGGGAGGAGCGCAGCTAAAACCTCGCAAAACTTCCGAAGGAATGCAAGCGCTGAAGTTCACTAACCAAAAACCCTTCGAAAAGTCGAAAGGTTTAGTCTCAAGTGTCCAAGGAATTTAAAGGATAAGAAGGAGTCAAAGCAAGTGAAAAGAACTACCCAATGACCTTTTCGAAATCATAATAAGCCTTCTGAATAGGTTGAGAAACATACAAGACACATTTTAACAATTCAAAAGGTTTATAAAGAAGACGGGAATCATAAGTCAGCAAAAAGTGAAGAAGCATCCTTACGATAAAAACAGAAGGTTCATGATAGCATATGAAAGGAAAACCCAACGACAACAGCGAAAGATTTATGAAGACATGAAGGAAAACATACCCTTCAACGATTCCTAAAAGTCCACAAACTTTACAATTAGGTCGAAAGGTTCGCAACTATATATAAGAAGGGAACCCTTCGACCCAGCCGAAGGCACAGGTGTGGAAACACGTTCGCCGACATCTACAAATAACACCCAAGGGGTCCTATTTCGGGACAGATTTTTCTTTCATTCAAAAACTTGTAACTTCTTAATCATAACTTTATAACCCTACCTGGGATCAAATTGGGGGAATTTAATAAAGTGAAGTCCTTTCATGGATTACGAGGGAAGTCTTTAATTTGAGAATCGTTTTATTGATTATTTAACCCTTGGCTGGCATAACTTCAATTTTCAGGATCAACTCCACCGAAAGGTTCTTGCCGATAAAGTCAGAAACTCAATTAGTTAAGTTATAACTTTAAGCTTCAAAAGTCATTAATCTTTCTAACCTTACATTTCGATAAGCCTGACAACTGACCTGGATTAACATGTGTGGTAACCTTCCAGAATTATTGGCATTACGACCTGAATCCTTCAACTAAAATTAGTGGATGCTTTTACTTTAGCAACAACCAAACCTTCTGCAGTCATTAACCAAGCAACCAAACCCTTCGAGATAGTCTATGTTCAGGGATATAAAGCTTGATCCAACGGTTAAAATCCTAATACCTTCCGACAAAGTCAAAACCAACATCCTAAGAGTGGCCAAACCTTACGGCAAGACCAAAGGTTCTTGTACACCACCTAGGAATTCATTATCTGACCTATTGCTAAAGAGATCAATCACTAAAACCTTTTGGAAGTACCAGAGCTTGGCTTAAAAAAGGTATGCTTAGTTATTAACCATTTATGTCATAACGAAAAACTCCTCGAAACACCTAATAAGCTTTAACTTTGGTTATTAGTCTTCTACTTGAAAGATTAAACCTTTCGAATATGTTGAGAGATCTAAATCAAAAGTCAGTGAAAATTGTAACAAAGTGCAAAGACTATTATTAAGGATATCTCAACCCTCCATTTAAACCAACCTTCCCTTTCTTGTTGAAGCACTATCTGGGAAGTTGACCAAAAATCTAGCTAATAGTTGCAAATAGCTCGAAACTTTTTCAGATTAGCTACGACATGACAAGCATTGATGATGAAACCCAAGAACTTTCCTGATGCAATGCCAAAAGAACATATTAGAGGATTGATATTCATCTTGTAATATCAGAGGATGTTAAACATTTCTGCTAAGTCTCTAATGTGGTCGCTTGATCATCGTGACTTCACAAGCATATCATGCACAAGCCTCCATTGTTATCCCAATTTGGTTTTCAAACATTCGGTTAACTAGGCATTGATATGTTTCTCCAGCATTCTTCAATCCAAATGGCATTAACACATAGAAATACAATCCCATGTCAGCAACAAAGTTGGTGTACACCTGGTCGGGGATGTGCATCGGAATTTGATTATATCCGAGTATGCATCCATGAAAGATAGCAACTCATGTCCTACGGTAGAGTCCACTAGCTAGTTAATTATCGAAAGGGGAAATTGTCTTTTGGGCATGCCTTTTTTAAAATCGAATAGTCAACACACACGCCACTTTCCATTCACCTTTCTCCCAAGTACAGGATTAGGTACCCAGTTAGAGTAGAAGGCTTCGTGAATAAACCCATTGCTTTTGAGCTTAACCACCTCCTCTTTAAAGGCGGATGATCTCTTCGGATCCATGCCATGCCTTTTGTGTTTCACCAGGACCTGCCTCGGGTTAATATTTAATGTGTGGCTCGCAATGGAAGGCAAGATCCTACACATATCAGAATGACTCCAAGTTAACATGTCAAGATTCCCTCGTAGGAAAACAATAAGTTCTTTCATCATCATCGGAGGGGGGAGGGGGTTAAGCCATGATCCGATCTTTAAAACCCATGACAGGTTATCATGGTTGACTGTGGTGTCAATCATTAGCTCAACCGATGCAGCCTTGGCTTCTTTGACTCCTTCTCATCATTTCTCAGTGTCATATCTTTGTAGAACCGACTGTGGTGCTTGAGCCAAGGCTCGGGCGCTGGTTATCAATCTTCGTTGGCTTGGATGCGGAGAGACTTATCCATACCTTTACCTTTCTCCTTCCACCGAGCATCCTTAACTCAGCACATAGCAGGCATGTCCGGTCGCCTGATTTCCATGCACAACACCCATGCCATTATCAATTGGGAATTTTAAGGTAAGACACCAAGGAGTAATGATTTCTTGGAATTTAGCAAGGGCCAGTCGATCTAGAAAAATATTATGTGGAGAGTCCACATCCAACACAACCAATGGCAACACCCTTATTCTCTTACGGTCGCCTTCTCTCAATCCATTGGTAGTTCAACATAGCACACTGCTTTTGATGCAACACCATTAAAGCCATGAATGAAGGCTTTAC
This sequence comes from Allium cepa, assembly GCA_030765085.1. NCBI lineage: Eukaryota > Viridiplantae > Streptophyta > Magnoliopsida > Asparagales > Amaryllidaceae > Allium > Allium cepa. The sequence continues at coordinate 64,252,780 of CM060931.1, forward strand.
ATGGTTTCAGATCTTTGGCTTCATTTCTCATCCGGCCATCCTTTTTGAAAATTCATCGAGCTGCCACTGTCAATCAAAATTTTTCTCACTAAGGCAGGGCCGATCATGGCCGAAATGACCATTGGGTCGATCATAGGTGCTTCCACCTTATTTGAATCTCTATTGCTAAATACAATGTCATCTGCCATTGTACGCTGCTATTTGTCTGGAACCCCATCTTTTATATTTGAATAACACTCAATTCCACATGCTTGATTGCGCTAGCACAGTGCTCCATCTCGTGCCAAATTTTGTCGGCTGGTTGTGGTACTCTAACTATTGCATTGATAACTAATATTCCACAAGCCTGTGTAAGCTCCTTAGCCATGTGTGGCACTTGTCCTCGATTGGGGTCGGATGTCCCTTGCCCACTATCCTGTAGGGCTTTAACAAACTGCCATCGTTTTTTTCCTAAATTGTTTCTGTGTTGTGACCACAGCAGTCGTGGAACCGACAATATTTTTCAGTTTTCTTTTGTTTCTCGATTGATTTATTCGGAGGTGGCTTCCTATACTACATGGTATTGCATGTAGATAAGTGGACATTCTCTAGAGATGTATATAGTGTTGTTTAGTATCATACATTGGAATCCTTGACTTTCCACTTCTAGAATCCCTCTTTTATTCATGGTTCCTATCACTATCTTTCTTTGGTTGATCCGGTCAATTTTGTACATTTGTTTGAACTTTTTTAGAACTCTCCCCAGACCGTTTTAGTGTAAGATTACTCTGCACTCCCTCTCCACTCGGTCTCACAAAAATATTCTTCCTAGAGTATCTAACTTTCTCTTTCCTCAAATACTGAGCCGCTTTTGCATAGAAATGCTCAAATGTCACGGGTGGTTTGCCAGCTAACTAATCCCCAAAGATAGATTCTGGGTCAATTCCTCTTGTTACCACCATTAATATTGAATGGTCATTCAGATTATTGACTTATGTGACGATTGTATGAAATCTCTTCAAATTGCCTTTCAGCGATTTTCCTAAAGAGTGGATCACGTTTGATAGGCACATTACATCTTTAGGGAGAGTTGCATGCGTATGGAACTGCTCCACCAATTTTGTTTCTAAATCATCAAATCTAGAGATTTACTGTAAGGGTAATCTCATAAATCATATCATTGCTATGTCAGAGAGAATACTAAGAAAACATCTGCATTTTGTGGTACCATGAACTCATGTAGAACCCATCAGTCATTCATATCTCATGATATGCTGCCCAGGGTCAGTTTTTCCCTCGTAGGAAGGCATCGTGTAACGACCCGTAAATTTTCGATAACTAAAATAGCTAATTTAATAAGATTTTGCAATTTAATGTTAGAAATTTTTTTTGTAATTCGTTGGAATAATAATAAATAGAATGAATTGCAACAATAATTATCCAAGTAATGAAAATAAATGCTACTTAGTGAATACCTTTGAAATCAATAGTTGAATAGTTAATAAATATTGAATTCATTGGGTATAATAGAGTAATTGATTGATAAGTAAAAAAATTTTAAATCAAATATTGAATATTGAACAGGTAAACTGTTTAAATTTAATATTTAAAACTTATTGAATAATTGAATAACTGTAAAATGAAATAGTGTTCTAAATTGTGAATTGGTTTTAAAAGTTGAATCTTATAAGTTCAATTTCAGTATTTCTAAAGATAATGAATTACTGGATAATCGAAATTGTTTAAATTTAATATTTGGAATTTATTGAATAATTTAATAATGGGAATTGAATAACTATATAATGGAAATGGTTGTTCTATAAATTTTAATTCGTTTCAAAAGTTAAATTTTTAAATTCGTTTTGAATATTTCAAAAGATAGTGATTTAAGAATAATCAAATTTTGTTTAAATTTATTATTACAAATGTTTGAATGATTAAATTTCGAATTTGATATGATTAATTTGATATTGAAATTTAATATATGGAAATAGAGTGAATAATTGAAATTTGATTTAATATGATTCAAATAGGTTTCCAAAGTGAATGTAAGTTATATCGGGATTATAATAGAGTTAATAAGATTTTAAAATTGGAATTTATTGGATAACTGAATAACGGGTTTAATATGATTAAAAATGATTTGTAAAATTTTATTTTATCATATTAAAGTTAGAATTATGTTGTAGAACTTTTAAAATCAAATTAAAAGTAAATTTGTGAAAATTGAATATTTTAATATTTAATTGACGAGTTAAAAATAGTCATTTTTCAAACAGTCTCGGATTTCGACGAAACTAGTTTCATCGGATCCGTAACGCGATATTATTGTAAGATTTCAAATTTCGTGTCAATCGGATTTACCGTTTGTCCAGAGCGAGCCAAAAAGCATAGAAATTCGTTTAATCGGTTTAATTTAAATTTGATCATTTATTTCCGTAACTCGCACATACGATCGAATTAGCTTCCGAAACCCATTCCATTGTGTCCGGAACGCAGGGTAAACCCTATAAACGCCTAGCGGCGCATCTTGATAGGAGTTTGAAATAAGTATCTAGATTTTTGAATTTTAAATAATAAAAATTAATATACTGATTTGACCATACCCTTCACATCTGTCTGTTCTTCTTATCAGCCGATACCCTAGTACCTATTTCCTATTCAAACACGCATACTCTCCTTTAATAACCCACTCATGCAAGCTTCAGGCAGAAGAAGATAATAAATCAAACTTCAAAATTTTCTTTCTCCTCAAATACTCGATTAAAAATCACGAAACCTTCTCTAAAAATCCTATTTCATCGTTTGCTTCGATCCTATATGCTTTTGGCCTGGTGCGACTTGGAGTTTGGGAGTGCGACAGTGAAGACGTGAGGGGATTTGAAGCTAGGGTTAAGCTTCACTTTGTTTTCATTCACCGATTCGAGAAATAAAGCTCGTATTGGGATTATCCTCGTCGAATAGCATCTGGACGCACGTTTTGGTGGAGCTCGGTGGTGTCTTAGGGCGTGCGACCTGAGCGTGGTGGAGAGGGAGATGCACGGGTCGCGTTTTTCTAGGGGTGGCCGAGCTCGAAGTTGGTGGTGCGGGATGGTGGAGATTTCGGAGAGAAGTTGGATGGTATTGTCGGTTCGTTGAGTTATGTAGCCTAGCTCCGTATCACTGGGATTGATGCACGGCCATGGAGTTGTACACAGGAAATGGCTACAAGCTTTGTTTGGGGAAGAAGATGGAGCTAGTGGGCTGGGCCTCATTTGCTTTGGGTATGAATTCATTTAATTATAATATAAAGCGTTTTATAAAATTCAAATGTCGATAACTTATAAAATGTATAACTCTCACATATGAAGTCCGATTGAGACGAGACTTTTTGCGTTGCGATCGTGATGACAAGAGCTTCGAAATGAAATTGGTTCGGACAAATTTGGAGACAGTTGAAATTTGGGCTAAAATTGGAAGTCGTCCGATTTAGTTCCAAACCGGAACGTCTCGGCGACAACGGAAAAATCAAGGTGAGTGTTTTATAACGCTCACATCGTACTAAATATCTTTATGCTAGTTAAATTTGACATTGTGAAGTGTTATGATTTTATTTGTCGTTGTTTGATAAATTTAATTGTCATATGGATTGTCATTTGAATTAACCGTTGAAAATTTTGAACAGTTAAATTGAAATTCAAATTGAATTGCGATTTAATCACCCGACATTGATAACTATGAAATTGCCATGAATTGTATTGTCTATTGGATGATTTATTTCGATGGATGCTATTGGTTGATATTTAAATGTTTGGATGTTTATTTGCTTATATATAACCTGTTATGCATACATATGACACTATGATCGATTTAAGTGATATATCTTCATCCCTGACATTTAATTGAAATAAATAATTACTTGGCCATAGGATAAAAAATTATATACGGACACCGAATTGGCTAAATTAATAATTTTTAAAATCGTCAATTTGAAATTTATTTAAATGTTTTGATTTAAAAGTTATAAATAGAAATTAATTTATAGAAATTGTATTTATCGAAAAATTGATTTTGGAATGTTGAAATAAATTTTGGTTAAAAGAAATTGTTAATAATTAAAGTGGAGATTTTGGAATTTAAAAATGGGGAAATGATTGAATTTCGAAAATTGATTTGTTTAAAGATTGAACCTAAATTCGAGCTTTGAATATTACTAAGTAAAAGCGATATAAAAATGATATTTTGTAATCAAACATGGAATTGAATCATATTCGAATTTGTATTTAAACTTGAATATTGATGGAAATTTTTGTTAAGTTTTATAAATGGATATTTTTGAAAAATCAAGCTCCAAATCGATATAAATTGAAATTGAATAAATTCGAGTGAATGTAAAATTGAATTAAATTAAAGTCAAAGTTGACATTGATTTGAAATTGAAATCGAAATTGAATCTGTCGAATGGAAAGTGAAATTGATTTGAATTGGGAAGTTATAATTGAAATGGATTGGTTTTGAAGCTGTTTTATTTTGTTTTCCAAATTACTCAGTTATATTAACCATTTTTGAATACTTAAACTATTTAAATCTATTTTAATCTACTTAACCCAATTTAAATTATTTTAAACTAATTTATTTATTTCAAATCCATTTTAAGATTATCAATATTTTTAACTATTTTAATTATTTAAACTACTTTTAAACTACTTAAAACTGTTTTCAAAAATTCTAAGCTGGTCAAAAAGGTGAAATGTTTATATTTATATCTTGAATTTAAATACGAATTGGGTTAAATGAAGTTGCAAGCTAAATTGAAATTCGAAATGATTTTGAAATCGAAATGAGATATTGATGCGAAGATGATTTTTGAAACGGAATCTTACATTGAAAAGATACGATGATATTTGAAATGGATTTGATTTTTTGAAGCGAATATGATATTTTGATATCAATTATGAATCGATTTGAAATGTAAAAGAGCCAACGGTGTAATAATACGTAGTTATTAAAGAAACCGGGATCAGATATGGACATACTCTCTATCGATACCGAACACCACTTTAATAACTATTATACGCGGAGTGTTGATCCAGAATGAAGTGGATGGTTTGGTGAACGCGTTGACTGAAGAAAGAGAACAATTATTGGATGGCCCCTGACATGACTAAAACAGGAGCCGCGCCGGGCCATTGAGGTTCGCCATCTCTAGCGGACACACTTCTTCGATACCATATCTATTACATTTGTGATTTGATTTGGGTGCACCCCTTGATTTGGAAGCGTTGTTTCACGGTGTTGGGATAGCTGCTGGCTATGCTCAACATCAGTCCGGATCACGCAACTACTAGTATCCTAGTTGGTATCGCCTCATGTACCTTGTCATACTGATTATCCTATTTGCGACCACTACGTTATGTTTTGTGTTATACCTATGGGGTACCCTTTGATAACCACCAGTTTACGGTGGGGCTTACGGTGCTGTATAGACTATGGCATTATAAAAATGTGTTAAGGGGGATTATGGTAACGCCTTAATGCTATTTTGATACTTTATATTACTGATAGGCATTATCTACTTAGCATACATTACTACATAATAGATAGTTTAACGGATCCTTAAGAGATGGAAAATCCCGTAACATCTCTTGAGTTATTGCACGCACGTTGACACTGGATATGAGATGTCAAACCCCGTAAACATCTCTGACGCCGTTACACTCATATTTATTTACGATTGATTTAACTTTCATAAGGATATTTTAGTCCTGACTCGAGTGTTTTGTCTTTTCATTACGCTCGGGTCAGTCCTGAGTTTTTCAGATTTTTGAAGATCTATTCTGGAGGACGAAGACGAAGATTTGGTATACTATTACTATTTTTACCCTTGCATCATGCTATCTGCTGCATTATTTTAATTGTTCTGTTGTATATGTATAACTCTGACAAATGTTGTATAAATAATTGTCAAAGTATTGTAAACAGCTTCATGAACTGTTTATTTGATTATTATATTTATCGTTCCGCTGCGAGATTCTATGTTGTTTCATTTCATTTATTTCCCTTCCCTTTCTTTTCTTATTTACCCCAATAACCATCTGCCCTTTTGAATGGTTTGGAATCGGCATGTGCATTTGATCGTCGGTTTAAACTGTCCAAAAAGGCGGGTTGTTACAGTTGGTATCAGAGCTTTGGTTTAGCGATAACCTTAGCTTTGTGGGGTCTGACTTTTTGTAAACAGGGTAGTTATACCCTATGATGAGTCGCTGAGTGTATACATATGAGAGAGCGTATTTGTTAGTGATATGAAATGTTATATACTATGTCGGTTGATTTGTTGAGTGGCTTATGGATTCTGGTCAATACGAGTAATTAACGTCATTGATAGGGATCTATAAACACTTAAACAGAACAATTTGACATAGTATTGTTTTGAGATTGGGTAAATGAAATAATTTTTCCCTAATTATATTTTGTGTACAAAGAATTTATTTTCAAAAATTATTTTGATCTATCTAGCTTATTTGGTTGTTAGAAATGATATATTGGTTATTATCATTAATTGGATATTGTAATTTAATAAATACGGTGAATTACAAAATGAACAATGATAAAACACTTGTGGATTGCTTGGAGAAAAAAATCCTATAAGAATATTTTATAAAGGTGACTTATGAATTAAAATAGATTTAAATTGGAAAATATTGGATTTAAGACCCGAAGATTTTGAAAAATGGTTCTCAAAGTTTTGAAGAAATGTATAGTAATATTAGTTGGAAATTATTTATGGAAATATTTTGAAAGGATTTTTAAAAGAAGGAATGAATTCAGTACTCCTCTCTTATGTCGCTGGAAAATAATTTCGGTGATGACTGCGCAGCATCATCGACGTTCATTTTCGAGTCTCAAAGTGGGGGAGACTTCTAAGAAGCTTTGCTTTTCTTCGAAATTATTTTGGGTAAATGGGTTTTGGTTTAAACTCCAAAGGTATGATTTGATATATTAAAGATATAAGTGAATATATTTATTTCAAAAGATTTGAAAAGAACCGGGCATTTAAATTTCTAAGTTATGTTAATTAATAATTTTTAAATTATTTGAACGAAATGCGAATAACCAGAATTTATAAAATAAAAGGACTAAGATATTTAAGCTTATGTTTTGGGAAACTTTAGAGTTGTAGTGTACCTTTAAAGTTGAAAGGTAAAGAGGATTTTAACAAATTAAATTTGTGAACATTCTAATTTAGTAAAAATGAAATTCTATAAATTTGTATAATACCAAATTTGCATTCTAATAACATATAATATGACTTACCAAATATTAAGAAGTTGAAATGATGTTTTGGATATGTAATGAGATGTTGTACAAATAAACAGAACCTGAAAATAATTGAAGTATACAAGTAAGGAAAACTCAAAAGAAATTGAAATGTATAGAAATGAAAATTTTGGTTGTGATAAAAATGTTATATACTTAAATATAGCATGAAATGATGAATGGATAAATGGAACAAGTAAGTGAACTTAAGAAAGAAGATAAATGAATTGTATTATATCTTTGTAAATTGGTTATAGATAATAAATATAAATTGCAAACGGATTGAATTTTTTTGAATTTGTAACCTTTAAGATAACTGTAAACTAAGAAAAGTCATTTATGAGAGGTTAGACTTTTATAGGATGACTATAAACTAAAGTGATGATTAATAAAATGTTCCACAAATAAATTTGTATTAACTGAAACTATGGATATGAAGTAAATGTAAACAAAAGAATTTGGTATAGCTAAGAATCAATTGGGAAAAGAAATTGAGTTTAATTAAATTATGTAGAATGTTTAAAATGAACTTGAGTAAGCAAATTCTTTGATATGATGTTTGAGAAAAGATAATGTTAAAGAATATGCTATGTAAAGAAATGAATATACTAACTGAATAATGGATTGTGAGTAATTAAGTGAAAAAAATATATATAAAAGTCAATAAAATAACTTAGTATAGACAGATTGGATAGAAATCCATTGGAAGGTAATACGTGAGATTGTACGTATATTATTTTATTCGCATAACGATTTGATCCAAATTCGAGCACAAAATTTCGAGATGATTTATGTTGATCCAAGTTAGAATTTTTCACTCGATTTTCGACGGCGAACCCTAGATATGGATTTTTAATTAGATTTTGGAATTCTCTATCATAGTATATAGCTATGCAAGGAGAGTAACAGTTTTCAATCAAGGAACCAAATCTGAGTCCGCACTAGAGGGTCGGGTGAACGATACTAGTGGGAAGTGAAATTGTGTGATCGAATAAGCGATTAGATTGATATTGCTCACGGATGATATATGTACGACTTACGAACTTAATTAAAGTTAATATTGGAAACTTAAGATGCCAAATATAAAATGATTCTTTTAAAATTATATAACAAGATATATATATAAAAGAGATAAACCAAATTGAATGTAAAATTAATAAATTGGTTATGTTGGGTATGATTTGGTTGTTATATGATTGTTAGTTGATTATATATAATTCATTAAGTGTTAATGAAATTGAAAGCTATAAATCATTGAAATCAAATTGGAAGTTAAATGAATTTAAAAGAATTTAATTTGATTCAAAGTAGAAGTGAACTAATGTAAATATAAATTAGTTAATGTTAACTAATTGAATTGAGAATGAATGTTAGTAAAATCCAACGTTAATGAATCAACTGTGACTAAAATTGAAACCTAAGTCAATAAATATTAATGAGAAGTGAATTTATATTGATTTGTTATGGATTCGTTGGATGATAGTTGGATGATAATTGATTTGTTGGATGCATTTGTTGTTTGTTGCATTGCTATGTTGGCACATGTAGTTGTTATGTTTCTATATGATGTATATTGATATTATTTTCATATATGCATGTTTCTCATGGTTTTATGAGTATTTAGTAGGTGCGGATTGCGCTTGCTTCGCATTTGGAGCTCGCTTTCGCGCTATATTAGCCGTACATGCTCGCTAACAATATATAAGGTACATATCTCAAATTACATACCGTACTTTTACACTTTTTCCCTGCGGGATGCCTCATCACTTGATGAGATGAATATTTGTGATATATATACTGTCATTTTTTTTTCGATCGAGCCGCGCAAAGGAGACTCTGCCGAAATTTTCCGTAAATCCGGGTGTTAGAAAATTTTTCAAGTTTTAAATATTTTTTATAAATTGTCTTGATAACTAACTTTTAAAGTTGGAAAGCCATTCGGAGTAACTTAGTGGAAGCGTAGTTATGAATTTATAAATGAAATTTCACTGCTTTATAAGTGGATAATTTTGAATAAAATATATCGAATGTTGAATTCTTTACTTAGTTTCTTTTTCCTTCTTTTTTCCTTTTCGGGGACGAAAAGTTTTGAGTGGGGGAGAGTGTAACGACCCATAAATTTTCGATAAATAAAATAGCTAATTTAATAAGATTTCGCGATTTAATGTTAGAAAAAAATTTTGTAATTCGTTGGAATAATAATAACTAGAATGAATTGAAACAATAATTATCCAAGTAATGAAAATAAATGCTACTTAGTGAATACCTTTGAAATCAATAGTTGAATAGGATAATAAATATTGAATTCATTGTGTATAATAAAGTAATTGATTGATGAGTAAAATTTATTTAAAATTAAATATTGAACATTGAACAGGTAAACTGTTTAAATTTAATATTTAAAACTTATTGAATAATTGAATAACTGTAAAATGAAATAATGTTCTAAATTGTGAATTGGTTTTAAAAGTTGAATCTTATAAGTTCAATTTCATTATTTCAAAAGATAATGAATTACTGGATAATCGAAATTGTTTAAATTTAATATTTGGAATTTATTGAATAATTTAATAATGGGAATTGAATAACCGTAAAATTGAAATGTTTGTTCTATAAATTTTAATTCGTTTCAAAAGTTAAATTTTTAAATTCGTTTTGAATATTTCAAAAGATAGTGATTTAAGAATAATCAAATTTTGTTTAAATTTATTATTACAAATGTTTGAATAATTAAATTTCGAATTTGATATGATTAATTTGATATTGAAATTTAATATATGGAAATAGAGTGAATAATTGAAATTTGATTTAATATGATTCAAATTGGTTTCCAAAGTGAATGTAAGTTATATCGGGATTATAATAGAGTTAATAAGATTTTAAAATTGGAATTTATTGGATAATTGAATAACGGGTTTAATATGATTAAAAATGATTTGCAAAATTTTATTTTATCATATTAAAGTTAGAATGATGTTGTAGAACTTTTAAAATCGAATTAAAAGTAAATTTGTGAAAATTGAATATTTTAATATTTAATTGACGAGTTAAAAATAGTCATTTTTCAAACAATCTCGGATTTTGATGAAACTAGTTTCATCGGATCCGTAACGTTATATTATTGTAAGATTTCAAATTTCGTGTCAATCGGATTTACCGTTTGTCCGGGGCGAGCCAAAACACATAGAAATTCGTTTAATCGGTTTAATTTAAATTTGATCGTTTATTTCCGTAACTCGCACATACGACTGAATTAGCTTCCGAAACCTATTCCATTGTGTCCAGAACGCAGGGTAAACCCTATAAATGTCTAGCGGCACGTCTTGATAGGAGTTTGAAATAAATATCTAGATTTTTGAATTTTAAAATAATAAAAATTAATATACTGATTTGACCATACCCTTCACATCTGTCTGTTCTTCTTATCAGCCGATACCCTAGTACCTATTTCCTATTCAAACACGCATACTCTCCTTTAATAACCCACTCACGCAAGCTTCAGGCAGAAGAAGATAATAAATCAAACTTCAAAAATTTCTTTCTCCTCAAATACTCGATTAAAAATCACGAAACCTTCTCTAAAAATCCTATTTCATCGTTTGCTTCGATCCTATATGCTTTTGGCCTGGTGCGACTTGGAGTTTGGGAATGCGACAGTGAAGACGTGAGGGGATTTGAAGCTAGGGTTAAGCTTCACTTTGTTTTCATTCACCGATTCGAGAAATAAAGCTCATATTTGGATTCTCCTTGTCGAATAGCATCTGGATGCACGTTTTGGTGGAGCTCGGTGGTGTCTTGGGGCGTGCGACCTGAGCGTGGTCGAGTGTAACGACCCAGAATTTTTAATAATTAAAATTTGAATATTTAATTAATTTTAAATATTAAAAAGTGAATTTATAAGTCGAATAAATTTTATTTCGAATAATTGGATTTAATTGAATAATTAAATCGATAATTTAATATGTTAAATTATGGAAATAATTGAAAATTGAGTTAAATATGATTGAAAATGATTTGTAAAATTTTATTTTATCATATTGAAGTTAGAATGATATTTTAGAACTTTTAAAATCGAATTAAAAGTTAATTTGTGAAAATTGAATATTTTAATATTTAATCGACTAGTGAAAATAGCCAAATTTTGAACAGTCTCAGAATTGGACGAAACCAGTTTCATTGGATCCGTAATAGTTAGTTATTACCGGATTTCAATTTTCGTGTCAATCGGAATGATCGTTTGATCGTGGCAGCTCGAAACACATCGAATTATTTTTAATATTAATTTGGCGAGTTAAAATAGTCATTTTTCAAAAAGTCTCGGATTTCGACGAAACCGGTTTCATCGGATCCGTAATATGATATTATTGTAAGGTTTCAAATTTCGTGTCAATCGGATTTAACGTTTGTCCGGTACAAATTAAAACACCTAGAAAATCGTTTAAATCGGTTTAATTCAAATTGAACGTTTATTGCCATAACTCGCACAGATGACCGAATCAGCTTCCGAAACCTGTTCCATTGTGTCCGAAACGCGGGGTAAACCCTAGAAACGCTGGTTACGGCGCGTGAATCGGAGTTCGGAATTTCCGGAATGAATAGTGTTGTTCGTTCTCTATAAATAGACCAACCCTTCACAAGAAAAAAAAAAACTAAAAACTAAAAACCCTAAACCTAATATGCACAGCCGCCTCTAACATATTCATAGGCCAGAATTCACTTTCGATTCTCCTCTCTTTTCTTCAAATCCGTGCAACGATTCAACAAACTTTCTAAATGAAAGATGTAGAGCATGGCAAGATCCTTATATTCAACGGTGGAGATCGAGATTGGAGCTGTATTTTGTGAGATATGAGGGTCGACGGCCTGGGGCTTGCGCACGGAAATCAAGGCAAATCAAGGGGCCGAGCTTCATGCTCCTTGGGCCGAGCATAGCTCTTGGTCGTGGCTTCGATTTGGCGCATTCTGATCGTTGCAGAAGTAGAAGTGGAAGTCGTAATATGTAACCCTAGTTGCTTGTTGTATGGGTTTATTTGTACATGATGATGTCTGTAGAAGTGAACGAGAGGAAGTAGGAGATAGTGCGCACGGCTATGATTGCATAGGGGTGAGATCTAACGGCATATGTTAGTGTAGGTTTATAAAATAATTATATATGTTGTAAAATTATAAAAATAAATTCGTGTAACTTGTAAAATGCATAACTTTTTCATACGAGGTCGAAAACGCACGAAACCAGTTGCGTTGGAATCGTATGGATGAGCACTACGCGTTGGAGTTGGATTGGAGTCGTTTGGAGTTAGTGAGAATTTCTGGTAAAATTAAACGTCCATTCGAAATAAATCGCTAAAACGAAATTGAAATCAAGGTGAGAACTTCTCACTCAATCGAATCAGTTTCGATCTTATTTTAAATACTTAGATTTAAAATATTTGAATGCATGTTTGAATGATGATTGATATCTATTGATTGTTAAAATAGACATTATGCGCCGTTAGTAAGCGGATGTTATTTAGTAAAAACATATACTGCGAATATTTCATAAACAGTGAAATTGGTATTATATATAATAGCAATATATATATATATATATATATATATATATTGGCATATGTATATATTGGAGTTATTGATTTCCCGCATTTATATAGCGGATGAGACCCTATTGCGCCGTTTATTAAGCGGATAATATTTTAAATCCCATATACCGCGATAATTTCGTACTGGAGCGAAATTGGTATTGTGCTAATGTTTGTGGATGCAGGGAAACAGGTTGGAGGGATCCAACTGGATTCCTCAATAGTTTTTATTTGATTTCAGATATTTTGATATTTAATGGATTATCATATCGATATATGATATCGTTGTAGTCGTGATTGGCTATTTGGTGTGTAGCATCATCGAACCAAATTTTGGGATTTTAAAATAATTTTAAAGTGATTTTTGAAAGTATACGTTTATAAAATATTTTTGGAATTGATCCATTTTAAATAAATAAACGTTATAATTTTTAAAGTTATAAAAATTATGATTTTGAGAAATACAGTTAAAAGTTGATTTTTGAAAATATGGGGTTAATGTTTTTATAAAATAATTAAATTGGATTTTTGAATTTATTATAAAAAAGTTTAAAAATAGGATTTATAAAATTTGATTATTTTATAAATCAAGAGAATGGTGAAATTATAAAGGAGATTAAAGATGTTTTAAAAGAATAATATAAATTGATTTATATAAAAAGATTTATAAATTGATAATTTATAAATGAAAATATCTGAGTTATAAAACGAATTTTTATAAGTGTTTGAATGAAGTGAAAATGGATTGCGTAAGTGTATGGAATTTATAAAATTATAAATGGTGAAGTTATAAGTGAAATTTATAAATAATAAGATTTATAAATTTCGTGAAGTTATTAAAGAATGGTTTTGGATAAATAATTGAATCTTATAGGTTATAAGATTTATAATTATGAAGTTCAAAGGAATGATTTTTGCAAACAAATAAATTATAAGTATTTCACTTATGATATGAACTTTTGTTTTATAATTGAGTTATAAAATCGAATAGGTTAATAAAGGAGATGTATAAAAAGGAAGTAGTTATAAAACAAATAGAAATAGCATTTATAAACGTTGTTTTATAAATCCGCAAACGACTTATTTTGATAAGTAAATTGTTGAAACCTATTAATGGAGTTATATTCACGTTTTAGGCAGTGAATAATCCTTTAAAATGAAATGTATAGAAATGATGAAATTGCTTAACGTAGTATATTCACGTTTTTGAATAGTGAATAATATGTTAAAGAAATTGTTTTGAATGTGATGTTTTAAATAGAATTAAAACGACCTAACGATGTTTTAAAATGTGTCGAGATTCAAAACCATAGATTTCAACATTTACTGTTGAAATAGATGTTCTCGAGAAATAGAAGGAAATGGTGGACTATAACACTGTTGTTATAGTAAATGATTTTCGAAAGGAAATGTTTTGTATAGTATTGGGATCTATATATCTATTTTAATTTCGAATCCCTATACTAGTGATTTTGGGTTGTCGTAACGATGTTTTACGCAACATTCGTTTTGGCCCAAATAAATATGTTTAAGAGAATGATTTCCTTAAAGAATGAAATATATACTTAATTTCGATTTAAGTATATTGAATATTTTCCAAGTGTTGAAAATAAATGGATTGAGAATTACTTAATAAGTATGGAAATGTTTTCCAATATTAAGTGAATATTTTGAATTTATCTTTTTGAAGATAAATTGAAAATGAATATTAGAAATCGAATTGAAGTTGTATATTCATAGATATTGTGAAATATAAATTCACTATGGAATTTACAAAAGGAAGTGAAATTTGTTTAAAAATAAATATTGATTTATTTTTGAAGTGTGAAAATTTTATATCTAGTAAAGATATCTTTGGGAAATAAATAATTTGGAAAATTATTTGGAAACTGGTGATGTGTGCATATCCATTGAAAGTTCAATAACCGACTATCAATAATTTCCCTTTGAATGGGTATTTATTGTGATTTGCTTGAATTTGAATGCCACGCTTATTTTTGAATAAGCGCTCACTATTCGGGTTAACCGGGAAAGGACCATGGGGTCGTATAACCCATTCCGAATATGTGATACGTCGTTATAAATTGCATTTGAAGACCGGTGTTGAAGACCGGATCTTTTTGAAAGCGAAAGGACAACTCGTCGATTGTCTTTGCACCGAGTAGCAACGGTATAGAGACTCCATATGTGATGAGAAGTCCGGACGTGATTAGAGATTATCCGGATTGCAAGGACTTCTTTGTAAGTGCCTTCGGTTCTGTTCGAGCCCGGAACAGACTTGTATGGATTGTATGTCTGACATTACAAATTGAGATATAAAGCCGATTTCTTTCAAATATATTTCTGTTGGTGGCGGAGAATTCATTCTCTTAGCTTAACACCCTTCTCTGAGACGTACGAGCTCAGAGGTTATGTAGTTGAAGGTTATCAGCGATATATTCCCAATTTGGTAATGTGACATGCTGAGTGTTGCTGTGAAATGATCATTGTGTTGATTATTTGTGATAGGATCATTTGTTTGATCGTCTATCTTGGTGATCATTTCTATGATCATTTGTTGACCCAAAGCACGGCTTTTGTATAAAGTGTGTTTTTGTGGACGAGACTTCGTCGAGCCTCACAAACTGGTAATGGTCGAAACAGGAATTGTGCGGCAAGGTTTTCAGGGATCGCTTCCCTAGGGTATGACCATTCCTTCTGGAAAAGGGTAGTATCATGGTATGGAGCCCAGATACTTACTCATGTTGAAACACTTATTATTATGGTGTGATGTTGGTTAGAGAGCTCTCGTTTAAAGGTTCCAAAGGACCGGGGGTGGCATATCTGAGGGTGTAACGACCCAGAATTTTTAGTAATTAAAATTTTAATATTTAATTAATTTTAAATATTAATAAGTGAATTTATAAGTCGAATAAATTTTATTTTGAATTATTGGATTTAATTGGATAATTAAATCGATAATTTAAAATGTTAAATTATGGAAATAATTGAAAATTGAGTTAATTATGATTGAAAAAAATTTGTAAAATTTTATTTTATCATATTGAAGTTAGAACGATACTTTAGAACTTTTAAAATCGAATTAAAAGTTAAATTGTGAAAATTGAATATTTTAATATTAAAATCGACTAGTGAAAATAGTCAATTTTTGAACAGTCTCAGAATTGAACGAAACCAGTTCCATTGGATCCGTAATAGTTAGTTATTACCGGATTTCAATTTTCGTGTCAATCGGAGTTATCGTTTGATCGTGGCAGCTCGAAACGCATCGAATTATTTTTAATATTAATTTGGCGAGTTAAAATAGCCATTTTTCAAAAAGTCTCGGATTTCGACGAAACTAGTTTCATCGGATCCGTAATGTGATATTATTGTAAGGTTTCAAATTTCGTGTCAATTGGATTTACCGTTTGTCCGGTACAAATTAAAACGCCTAGATAATCGTTTAAATCGGTTTAATTTAAATTGAACGTTTATTAACATATCTCGCACATATGATCGAATTTGCTTCCAAAACCTATTCCATTGTGTCCGGAACGCGGGATAAACCCTAGAAATGTCAGTTTCGGCGCGTGAATCGGAGTTCGGAATTTCCGGATGAATAGTGTTCGAAAATTCTCTATAAATAGACCATAACCCTTCATAAATAAAAAAAAAAAATTAAACCCTAAACCTAAAACCCTAGCCGCCACCCCAGAATTCAAAGGCCGAAATTTTTCCATCTTTTTCCTCTTTGATCTCTCAATCCATCAAGTTTTGGCTAAAACTTTCTACATGAAAATTGTAGAGCACAGCACGATCTATAAATCCAACGGTGGAGATCGTGTTTGGAGTTGTGGATTGGTGGCGAGTTGAGTTGGAAGCGTAACCGTTCGTTCTCGATTTGCGCGCAACGTGGGAGGCCGAGCTTCGGGGCATTTGGGGCGAGTGTGGAGGTGGCTGAGGCGGTTCAAATGGCGGTGGTGTGATCGAGTATTGTCGTCGTCTGAGGGTGTGAATTTAAACCCTAATCTATGAGAGTGGGTTCGGCATGTATGTGTTGTACTGGAGATATGCGTGAGATGGGAAGAAGGAATTGTGCGGTCATGATGCTAGGGGGAGAGATCTAACGGCCTGGGTTAGTTTAGGTTATAAAATATAAAATTTATTTGTAAATTATGTATATAAAATTTGTGTAAACTTTGAAAAATCATAACTTTTTCATACGAGGTCGAAAACGCGCGAAACCAGTTGCGTTGGAATCGTATGGACGAGCACTACGTGATGGAATTGGATTGGAGTCGTTTGGAGTTAGTGAGAATTTTGGGTAAAATTAAACGTCCGTTTAATTTTATTCGAAATAAATCGCTAAAACGAAAATAAAATCAAGGTGAGAACTTCTCACTCAATCGAATCAGTTTCGATTTTATTTTAAATAGTTAGATTTAAAATATTTGAATGCATGTTTGAATGTTGATTGTTATCTATTGATTGTTAAAATAGACATTATACGCCGTTAGTAAGCGGAGGTTATTTATTAAAAACATATACCACGAATATTTCATAAACAGTGAAATTGGTATTATATATAATAGCAATATATATATATATTGGCATATGTATATATTGGAGTTATTGATTTCCCGCATTTTTTGTTTAGCGGATGAGACCCTATTGCGCCGTCTATTAAGCGGATAATATTTTAAATCCCATATACCGCGATAATTTCGTACTGGAGCGGAATTGGTATTGTGCTAATGTTTGTGATGCAGGAAACTGGTTGGAGGGATCCAACTGGATTCCCCAACAGTATTTATTTTTGATTTCAGATATTTTGATATTTGATGGACTATCATATACGATATATGATGTCGTTGTTGTCGTGATCGACTATGTGGTGTGTAGCATCATTGGACCAAATTTGGAATTTTAAAATGATTTCAAAGTGATTTTTTAAAGTATACGTTTATAAAATATTTTTGGAATTGATCCATTTTAAATAAATAAACGTTATAATTTTTAATGTTATAAAAATTATGGTTTTTGAGAAATATAGTTAAAAACTGATTTTTGAGAATATGATGCTAATGATTTTATAAAATAGTTTAATCGGCATTTTAGAATTTATTGTGAAAAGTTTAAATATAGGATTTATAAAATTTAATTATTTTATGAATCAAAATGGTGAAATAATAAAGGAGATTAAAAACGTTTTAAAAAAATAATATAAATTGATTTATATTAAGAGATTTATAAATGGATATTTATAAATTGAAAATATTGACATTATAAAACGAGTTTTTATAAGTGTTTGAATGAAGTGAAAATGGATTGAATAAGTGAATGGAATTTATAAAATTATAAATGGTGAAGTTATAAGTGAAATTTATAAATGGTAAGATTTATAAATTTTGTGAAATTATTAAAGAATATATTTGGATGAATAATTGAATCTTCTAAGTTATAAGATTTATAATTATGAAGTTCAAAGAAACGATTTTTGTAAAATAATCATTTTATGAGCATTTAACTTATAATATGAACCTTTAGTTTATAATTGAGTTATAAATCGAATAGATTAATAAAGGAATTTATAAAAGGAAGTTGTTATAAAATAAATAGAAATGGAGTTTATAAACGTTGTTTTATAAATTCACAAACGACTTATTTTGATAAGAAAATTGTTGAAACCTATTAATGGAGTTATATTCACGTTTTTGAACTGTGAATAATCCTTTGAAATAAAATGAATAAAAGGATGAAATTGATTAACGTAGTATATCCACGTTTTTGAATAGTGAATAATATGTTAAAGAAATTGTTTTGAATGTGATATTTTAAATAGAATTAAAACGATCTAACGATGTTTTAAAATGTGTTGAGATTCGAAACCATAGATTTCAACATTTATTGTTGAAATAGACGTTTTCGAGAAATAAAAAGAAATGGTGGACTATAACACTGTTGTTATAGTAAATGATTTCCGAAAGGAAATGTTTTGTATAGTATTGGGATTTATATATCTATTTTAATTTTGAATCCCTATACTAGTGATTTTGGGTTGTCGTAACGATGTTTTACGCAACATTCGTTTTGGCCCAAATAAATATGTTTATGAGAATGATTTCCTTAAAGAATGAAATATGTACTTAATTTCGATTTAAGTATATTGAATATTTTCTAAGTGTTGAAAATAAATAAAATTCGTGAATTACTTATTTAATAAGTATGGAAAATGTTTTCCAATATAAAGTGAATATTAGAGAATTTATCTTTTTGAAGATAAATTGAAATGAATAATTGAAATCGAATATTCATAGATAATTTTGGAATATAAATTCACTATGGAATTTATGAATGAAAAGGGAAGTTGCTTAAAAATAAATATTGATTTATTTTTGAAGTGTGAAAATAATATATCTAGTGAAGATATTTTGGAAAATAAATGATTTGGAAAATTATTTGGAATCTGGTGATGTTGTGCATATTCATTGATAGTTCAATAACCGACTATCAATATTTCCCTTTGAATGGGTAATTGATGTGATTTGTTTGAATTTGAATGCCACACTTATTTTTGAATAAGCGCTCACTATTCGGGTTAACCGGGAAAGGACCATGGGGTCGTATAACCCATTCCGAATATGTGATACGTCGTTATGAATTGCATTGAAGATCGGTGTTGAAGACCCGGTATTTGCGAGAGCGATAGGATGACCTGTCGATTGTCTCTGCACTGAGTTGCAACGGTATAGAGACTCCCTAAGTGATGGGAAATCCGATCAGGATTGTGAATATCCGGATTGCAAGGACTTCTTTGTAAGTGCCTTCGGTTCTGTTCGAGCCCGGAACAGACTTGTATGGATTGTATGTCTGACATTACAAATTGAGATATAAAGCCGATTTCTTTCAAATATATTTCTGTTGGTGGCGGAGAATTTATTCTTTTAGCTTAACACCCTTCTCTGAGACGTACGAGCTCAGAGGTTATGTAGTTGAATGTTATCAGCGATATATTCCCAATTTTGTAATGTGACATACTGAGTGTTGCTGTGAAATGATCATTGTGTTGATTATTTGTGATAGGATCGTTTATTTGATCGTCTATCCTGGTGATCATTTCTATGATCATTTGTTGACCTAAAGCATGGCTTTTGTATAAAGTATGTTTTTGTGGACGTGACTTCGTCGAGCCTCACACCCCGTCAATGGTCAAAACAGGAAAGAAGCAGCAAGGTTATGAGGGGTAGCGCCCTTTAGGATGTGTGCATTTCCTTCTGGAAAAGGGTGGTATCATGGTATGGAGCCCAGATGCTTACTCATGTTGAAAACACTTTGTTATGATTGTGTGAATTGATTACGAGCGCTCGGTGAAAAGGTCCCAAAGGACCGGGGGATGGCATATTCGGTCAGTTGTTACTCAGTTAGGGGTAACCCGGCCTTGTGTTGGTAGAGATCCGGTTTGGTTCTCAGGGATGTCCATCCAGAGGCATTCTCATGTGGCAATGGGAAGTTCCTTGGCCTGATCATTCGTTGGAAATCCAAAGAAACAATACGAGACTTGTACGGTTTTAGTTGTATAACCTGCTATGGAATGTGGCGGTAACCTGCTATTGAACATAGTTAGCTATAGTAGGCATACGATAATGGTCGTATGTTGGCTAAGATTTATATTCTACTTTCGAAATGAATTTTTCCTACACTATGCACTAGTAATAATATAAAATGTTCTTTTAAATACGTATCAAGCATCTTTGACTATCATAAGGAGAAATCTCCTCCGATTCTGCGTTTGCATGTGTGTGTGTGCGGGAGGCCTTATGGTAGTCTCATTTTTAAAAGCATTGCGAATTGAATTAAAAATATTCCTCTATTTTGATTTTAAAGATAAATAAACTGTTTGAGTTCTCACACCAGTCACATGACTGACTCGGAGTTTATTGTTTTCCTTCCTAAACTCTGGGTGCCCACCAATTTCCACACGGGCAGTCAAGAGTTAGGTTTATCAGGATATCCTGGATATTCTGGAGTTGCTGGAGGCAAGATGGATGGCATGGCGTATTATTAGTATATAGTATTTCTTTTTCCACTGCACTATTTGTTGTTGTTGTTGTTGTACACTCTGATGATATGATGTAATGAAATGTAATGAATGTAATGTAATAACTGATATAGTTCTTTGTTTAAAGATTATTCATTTATTATTATATGTTGTTCCGCTGCGAATTGTTAGATTTTGATGTTGTTCTGTTGTTTCCTTTCTGTTCCGTTCTATGCTCTATTTTCTTTTCTCTCTATTTTCTGTCTTTTTCTCTCTTCTTCACTCTCTTTCTTTTTCTTTTCTTAAATTCTTCTTAAAACCCTAACTATTCGGTTTTTCGGCAACGAAAAATCGCGTACGTTACAGAGGGTTTGTAATATCCCTTGGGAAAAGGGGTTCCCAGCTTTGTTTAATATAGAACGGTTTGGTTCTCGGGGCGTCCTTCCAGAGGCGTTTCCATGTGGCAATGGGAAGTTCCTTGGCCTGACCATTTGTTGGAAAATCCATTCTTCAAATACGAGCCTTGTACGGTTTTAGTTGTATAACCTGCAATGGAATGTGGCGGTAACCCGCTATTGAACATGGTAGCTATAGTAGGCATAGTTCGAAATGTCTATGCTGGCTAAGATTTATATCTTTATTTTCGAAATGAATTTTCTCTACACTATGCACTAGTAATAATATCAAATGTTCTTTTAAATGCGTATTAAGCATCTTTGACTATCATAAGGAGAATTCTCCTCCGATTCTGCGTTTGCATTGTGTGTGTGTGCGGGAGGCCTTATGGTAGTCTCATTCTTAAAAACATTGCGAATTGACTTTAAAAATATTCCTCTATTTTGATTTAAAAAATAAATAAACTGTTTTGAGTTCTCACACCAGTCACATGACTGACTCGGAGTTTATTGTTTTCCTTCCTAAACTCTGGGTGCCCACCAATTTCCACACGGGCAGTCAAGAGTTAGGTTTATCAGGATATTCTGGAGTTGCTGGAGGCAAGCTGGATGGCATGACGTATTACTAGTATATAGTATTACTTTTTCCGCTGCACTGTTTGTTGTTGTTGTTGTTGTACACTCTGATGATATGATGTAATGTAATGTATTGTATAAAATGTAATAAGTGATATAGTTCTTTGTTTAAAGATTATTCATTTATTTATTATATGTTGTTCCGCTGCGAATTGTGAGATTCTGTTATTGTTCAGTTGTTTTCTTTTTGTTCCGTTCTATTTTCTATTTTCTTTTCTCTCTATTTTCTACCCTATCTTCTTATCTCTTCTTCTGTCTTTTTCTCCTTTTTCTTTTTCTTAAGCCATAACATTTCGGGTTTCCGGCCTTCGATTTCTCGGTAGTCGATAAAGTGAGTATCGATGTTGAATTTTCGAAAGTCGAAAATTTTCGGGACGTTACATCGAGAGGGAGATGCACGGGTCGCGTTTTTCTAGGGGTGTCCGAGCTCGAAGTTGGTGGTGCGGGATGGTGGAGATTTCGGAGAGAAGTTGGATGGTATTGTCGGTTCGTTGAGTTATGTAGCCTAGCTCCGTATCACTGGATTGATGCACGGCCATGGAGTTATGTACAGGAAATGGCTACAGGCTTTGTTTGGGGAAGAAGATGGAGTTAGTGGGCTGGGCCTCATTTGCTTTGGGTATGAATTCATTTAATTATAATATAAAGTGTTTTATAAAATTCAAATGTCGATAACTTATAAAATGTGTAACTCTCACATATGAAGTCCGATTGCGACGAGACTTTTTGCCTTGCGATCGTGATGACGAGAGCTTCGAAATGAAATAGGTTTGGACAAATTTGGAGACAGTTGAAATTTGGGCTAAAATTGGAAGTCGTCCGGTTTAGTTCCAAACCGGAACGTCTCAGCGACAACGGAAAAATCAAGGTGAGTGTTTTATAACACTCACATCGTACTAAATATCTTTGTGCTAGTTAAATTTGACATTGTGAAGTGTTATGATTTTATTTGTCGTTGTTTGATAAATTTAATTGTCATATGGATTGTCATTTGAATTAACCGTTGATAATTTAATTGAACAGTTAAATTGAAATTAAAATTGAATTGCGATTTAATTACCCGACATTGATAACTATGAAATTGCCATGAATTGTATTGTCTATTGGATGATTTATTTCGATGGATGCTATTGGTTGGTATTTAAATGTTTGGATGTTTATTTGCTTATATATAACCTGTTATGCATACATATGACACTATGATCGATTTAAGTGATATATCTTCATCCCTGACATTTAATTGAAATAAATAATTACTTGGCCATAGGATAGAAAATTATATACGGACACTGAATTGGCTAAATTAATAATTTTTAAAATCGTCAATTTGAAATTTACTTAAATGTTTTGATTTAAAAGTTATAAATAGAAATCAATTTATAGAAATCGAATTTATCGAAAAATTGAGTTTGGAATGTTGAAATAAATTTTGGTTAAAAGAAATTGTTAATAATTAAAGTGGAGACTTTGGAATTTAAAAATCGGGATATGATTGAATTTCGAAAATTGATTTGTTTAAAGATTGAACCTAAATTCGAGCTTTGAATATTACTAAGTAAAAGCGATATAAAAATGATATTTTGAAATCTAACTTGGAATTGAATCATACTCGAATTTGTATTTAAACTTGAATATTGATGGAAAATTTTGTTAAGTGTTATAAATGGATATTTTTGAAAAATCAAGCTCCAAATCGATATAAATTGAAATTGAATAAATTCGAGGTGAATGTAAAATTGAATTAAATTGAAGTCAAAGTTGACATTGATTTGAAATTGAAATCGAAATTGAATCGGTCGAATGGAAAGTGAAATTGATTTGAATTGGGAAGTTATAATTGAAATGGATTGGTTTTGAAGCTGTTTTATTTTGTTTTCCAAATTACTCAGTTATATTAACCAATTTTGAATACTTAAACTATTTAAATCTATTTTAATCTACTTAACCCAATTTAAATTATTTAAACTAATTTATTTGTTTCAAATCCATTTTAAGATTTTTAGTATTTTTAACTATTTTAATTATTTAAATTAATTTTAAACTACTTAAAACTGTTTTCAAAAATTCTAAGCTGCGCAATAAGGTGAAATGCTTATATTTATATCTTGAATTTAAATACGAATTGGGTTAAATGAAGTTGCAAGCTAAATTGAAATTCGAAATGATTTTGAAATCGAAATGAGATATTGATGCGAAGATGATTTTTGAAACGGAATCTTACATTGAAAAGATACGATGGTATTTGAAATGGATTTGATTTTTTGAAGCGAATATGATATTTTGATATCAATTATGAATCGATTTGAAATGTAAAAGAGCCAACGGTGTAATAATACGTAGTTATTAAAGAGATCGGGATCGGATATGGACATACTCTCTGTCGATACCGAACACCACTTTAATAACTATTATACGCGGAATGTTGATCCAGAATGAAGTGGATGGTTTGGTGAACGCGTTGACTGAAGAAAGAGAACGATTATTGAATGACCCCTGACATGGCTAAAACAGGAGCCACGTCGGGCCATTGAGGTTCGCTATCTCCAGCGGACACACTTCTTCGATACCATATCTTTTACATTTGTGATTCGATTTGGGTGCACCTCTTGATTTGGGAGTGTTGTTTCGCGGTGTTGGGGTAGCTGCTGGCTATACTCAACATCAGTCCGGACATGCAACTACTAGTATCCTAGTTGGTATCGCCTCATGTACCTTGTCATACTGATTATCCTATTCGCGACCACTACGTTATGTTTTGTGTTATACCTATGGGGTACCCTCTGATAACCACCAGTTTACGGTGGGGCTTACGGTGTTGTATAGACTATGGCATTATAAAAATGTGTTAAGGGGGGTTATGGTAACGCCTTAACGCTATTTTGATACTTTATATTACTGATAGGCATTATCTACTTAGCGTACATTACTACATAGTAGATAGTTTAACGGATCCTTAAGAGATGGAAAATCCAGTAACATCTCTTGAGTTATTGCACGCACGTTGACACTGGATATGAGATGTCAAACCCCGTAAACATCTCTGACGCCGTTACACTCATATTTATTTACGATTGATTTAACTTTCATAAGGATATTTTAGTCCTGACTCTAGTGTTTTGTCTTTTCATTACGCTCGGGTCAGTCTTGAGTTTTTCAGATTTTTGAAGATCTATTCTGGAGGACGAAGACGAAGATTTGGTATACTATTACTATTCTTACCCTTGCATCATGCTATCTGCTGCATTATTTTAATTGTTCTGTTGTACATGTATAACTCTGATAAATGTTGTATAAATAATTGTCAAAGTATTGTAAACAGCTTCATGAACTGTTTATTTGATTATTATATTTATCGTTCCGCTGCGAGATTCTGTGTTGTTTCATTTCCTTTATTTCCCTTCCCTTTCTTTTCTTATTTACCCCAATAACCATCTGCTCTTTTGAATGGTTTGGAATCGGCATGTGTATTTGATCGTCGTTTAAACTGTCCAAAAAGGCAGGTCGTTACACATCGGCTGCATGCTAAATCTCTTCGGCTATTCCGAATGTAAAATATTGTCTATGAATGGGGCATGGCTTCTTGAGATCAACAAATCATCGTTAGTCAAGCCTTGACTTTCCATTACTAGTTGTTTGATCATAGCCGACAAGTCTGGTATTTGGATAGTTGGATCCAAGCGAGAGTCGTGCTCCTCCTCATGTGAATGGTCAGATCGATGTCTATGGACCATTCCATGCCTTCTTGGCTCAGCATCCTCTCAATATGCGTCATGTGCGTTCGCATTGTCACCATTCCAGATATCTGCACTTACTTGAACTCTAGCATCCATATCAATTGCGGTGTCACCAATGTGCATTCTTCCCGTCATCTACTATTACCCGCCTCTAAAAGTTGGATCAGCATTGATCATTCCAGATGGACCATAACGATCGTGGTCGGCCTGTCTGGATCATCATATGATGCCGGGTTGATGTTTTCGCATGGTATATGTCAGTTCTATGTTGTCTAAGTCTGTGATAGTCATCTAATGAAGTTGAGCTCTCTGATGTAGAATAGGGAGTTAGCTCCTTTCTAGTTTTCCCGTGTTATTGATCCCTGAGTTGACTCATTTAACCGATATTGGCTTGAATCTACCAGTTCAACTTTCAGCTACTATCCATTAGTTCTCTCATCGGGCTCTAAAAATCAGTTCTTCTGATGGAATCAGCTGGATTCTAGACATATACTAGATTGGCAGCATTAACATTTACTTGCAGATTGCTTTGGCCTTCTTGCTAGATGTTGGCATTCTCATTTGCTTTTGCATTGATGTATAAACCTAGAATTCTTAAACATCGCTGATAGTTTTCTTAGACTTTTGCAAACCTGAATAGAAACGGAAGCTTGTCGGTAGAAAGATGGATCTATCTCATCAATATAAGAATCTGTAAGTAGACAATCAAATCCAATCAAGCCGAGAATTCGTTTTTCGGTGAAAGCACCGAAATGTTTGCACCAAAAACTATCACAAACACCCGAAAGAGATTTTCTAGAGAAATAAATGAAGAAAATTCAACTAAATAATGGAAACAAGCAATTAAGTAACTGAAAATAAGCAATAATAAGAACACTATGATTTACTGTGGTTCGACATTGAAAGTTTACATCCACTTTGGAGAAATAACTTTATTAATCGCTTGAATTGCTGAGTACAGAGGGATGGATTAGGTATCATCCATTGTTATGACGGAGTATCAAGGAAACAACATCGTAAAGATCTTGAAAATGAACAATCAACTATATATTTATAGGGGAAGATGGTGAAATATCTTCCTAAAATTTCAATAGTGGAGTCTCAAGATCCAAAAGAAGTCAAGTATCGAACGCGAGTCCCACATTACCAATATAACAAATGACACCGATCATTCCATGAGCTAGTTTTGGCGGGCGATTGATATGGTGGGCTCCACTCTTCATTATATTGACGTTCTCAAAGTTTCATGTGCATTTGGCTTGTAGATTTTGAAATATTGACTATTATTCGTTGATTTAAACTGTAATATCGATATGGTATGATCCATAATTAGTCAATATGGATTAACCCTATCTATTTTCAGTAAATGGTTTACTTTTGTATTTTTAGTGTCCTATTGAATCAATCTTCTGCTTTTGCTTGGCCGTTGCTTCATATTATCATATGTGCCTAATCTCTGGGCTTCATGATTTTTAATCTGACTTGTCGATCCCAATGATAGTCAAGTCATACTTGTCTAGTTAGTTTGAATATAGCCAAGCCTAAAGGCTGGATAACACCAATGCAGCGGAAAATAAATATATACGTGAATACAACTTAAAGACCTCTAGCTCATCTTCGAAAGTTCCAAAGCATCCAAACTGAATCTGTAAACATACTCCATCTGGCTCGAGCATTAGAAAGGAATAATGCCTGGATCGGTCTGGTAAATTAGTGTGAGAAAACACATCTCAATTGGATTTTTAAAGTTACAAAACCTTTCAAAACAATGGTATCTCACAAGACCACGCCTTAGATAAACATGAACGGTTCTTACCTTACGATAACTAAAACATTTCATATCAAATCTTCTAATATTATAATAGTGTTTAGGATACAAATGTATATTAATCATATTCAAAATTGTAACATTTACTAAATTCCAGTATAATATTTTATAGTTAAAACCATAAAGGCTTGTATTGGAGAATGAATTCCATACAGTGACAAGATAAGGGACTGTCTTTCAATGGTAAATCTTTGGAAAAATGCACCAAGGCACCAACAAATGGTCCTCTACCAACACAAGACTAACTGACCGTTACTATAGATAGTACCGCATATGACATCACCTCGGTCGTTCCTGACATATCTGAGAGCTCTCACAGCATACACAACAAACCCGATATATAGTAGATAACCTAGAAAGGTGATGAACATTTCCTAATCAAAGCAACCCACTTAGTTCTACCGCATCTTCCATGTTTTTTTCATTCCCGACGTGCAAGGCTTAAGGTAACATTTTACCTTTCATAAAAAAATCCCACTTTGAATGCCACATTCCATTTCCAACAACACACTAATTGATTTTCAAAATAGTACAACCTCCTAGTTCATGCGCCTTAGAGAAGGGTGATAAGTGCAAGAGGAGTTTCCTTCTACACCAACAAACAAATGTACATTTATAAAAGCCAATGTGCATGGTTCTTAGAAATACAATATTAGACATTCGCCCGTAAAATTTGCCGAGGAATAGGACAAGCTGAAGGCACTCTCCTACTACATCTATCAAGAATCAACCCTAGGATTAGTAGCGAGCAGTCCTTGCATCAAAGACTTTCAGAGTGAAGTAATACTGTCAATATATATATAATTTGGCTAATGGCAAGCAACCCTACATCATAAAGATCTCCATTTTCAAATATCATTATCTTCAACAAATCTGCACTTTCGAATGTATATGTTGGTCCAAAATAGATTTTAGATAAATCTGATCCCGATCACTCCGAACCAACAATCAATAAGAGAACCTCAACCTCATATGGAGACCAGGTCCTATAGACTTATCACGTTTCCAACTCTCAACTTGCTGTTCTTCGGCCAATAAGGAAGCTTGGTAAATTGGAGTACCATAGTCATTCTATCCTACTCGAATCATTATTCTTAACACCAAACGTTAATCGAGCCTACTCAACTGGCCTCGTACTAAGTGCAGAACTAATTAGTTCTCACATCAAGTCAAGGAACCCAAAATGACCAAAAATACAATCTAGCACACAAGCAGGCCTGTTTAATTAGTCTTTTAATAACTAAACCACTTTTCAAATATTTATCTCAAAATATCTTTAAAAAGATATGTTCTTCAAACTATTTTAATCTTTCGATAGTTGGGAAACATTTCCATATACTTATTTCGATGATAAAGTACATTCACAAACCATTTCATTTTCAATACTTAGAAAATATCTCTATATACTTAAATCCGTAATAAGTATATTTGCAAAAATTTTGAGGAAAGCTTCATATTTTCTGAAACAAGCTTTATTGGGTCGAAATGAATGTTGCATGGAACATCGTTACGACAACCCAAAACAATACTATAGGAATTTGTATATTTATACTTATATAAATCCCTTATACCACATAAATCACTTTCTTTTGGAAATCACTTTGTATAACAATAGAGTTATATTCTATATCTTCCTCATTTTCTTGAAAAACAAATGTCACAACAATAAATGTTGAAATCCATATCATTGTCCCTTAGCATAATTTAAATCACTTTTTTAAAACCATTTAACTACATCGGAAATATCACTTTCAAAACATTCCTTTAAAAGATTATTTTAACTTTTAAAACATGAATGTATTTATTTTATGAAAATCCGTATCCAAATCTCAACATAAATCATTACCATATTTATAAAACTATGTTTATAAATCACCTTTCTATTTCTATAAAACTTCTCTTTATGAAATTTCTTTATTTATATAATTCTATTCGTAAAAGCGTTCCTTTATAAATATCATTTATTTATAAAATATTACTTCTATAAATCTTTTGAACAAACCATTTCAGAAATATTTATTTCAAACTACTTCTATCTTCTTAAATCTATATTTCCTTTATAATAAAAGATGTACTCGTTTATTAAGTTTCTAAAACCTTTATAATACAGTTCAAAAATTTCTATTTAACATATTTCATAAACTATCAATTTATGCTACCAAAAGCCATACTACTATTTTTTTGAAATAAACTCATTCTTTTAACAATTCAAGCATAATTATATTAAAAATATAATTAGTTTCAAAATAACTTTAAAATCCATTTAAATGAAAATCTTCACTTTATAGTATTTCGATATACTAAAAATAAGGCTAAGTGTTACTGTATCACTAAATAAGCAAAACCATGTCCATGTAATCTAATATGACATTCAATAAATCATATATCACAATATATATGAAAATTAAAATCAACAGCGGTGAGGTATTTATATAAGTATAAATAGTCAAATTCCTGTAGCACTAAATAAGCAACAAACATGCATCAATAAAAATATCCATACTTATATAAAATTTAAGCGGATCCAGAGAGGTGATTTAAATCACCTAATTCCAGTTATCGCCAAAGTATTCCGGTTTGAATTAAAATCGAAAAATTGATCGAAAGTTCGATTTTAGTGCAAATTCCTACAAATGCCAAACTACCCCACTCCAACTCCATACTATAGTATTCGTTGATATAAACCTTGTGTGACTGACCGTGTTCCTTGTTGAAATAGTTATATGTTTATAAGATTCAAATTAGTTATAATAATAAATTTTCTTAATTATAATTATTAGCACTTAACGTAATCAAGTTTTAAATGAACCAGTCCCGCTAATCTCTCATCTCCGAAGTTAAGGGATGCCAAATCATAACCAAACATCTTCGTTCATTGCCTTCGCACTACACCACCGTCGACCACCGCATTTTGGCAAAAAAGAGCCCTGACCATGTTGTAACATCCCAAAATTTAACCACTTCAAAATATAATATTTAAAGTGATTTTAAATATAAAATATAAAAGATTTCATGATTTAAACAATATTAGACAGGATTTGGAAATAGAAATATAATAAAAATAGTAACATTTGCTTATATCGATAAAAGTGACGAAATCCTAATTCCAGACAAGTAAGATTAAATGGTTTAATAAATTATTTTAATTTATTTATGAGTGTTTATATGTTTTTAAATAACATTATACAAAATTATTTTAAATTTGGTTTACAAAAATAATTAGTTTAACTAAAACGTCAAAATGTGACCGTAAAACATTTTGTCAAAAGTCAATGTTTTGTCGATTTAAAGTTGTCGCAGCGTTGTTGCACCTTTATTTTAATATCTATGTACAATTATATAAATTTATTAAGTATAAATTAAGTTTCTAATTAGGTTTACTTTTTTATTAAAACGCAATAAGGAAATTCTAGAATACGATTAGGAAAAGTAAACTAATAAAAACAAAACATGTCAAATCAAAAGAAATATCATTATTACTTTAAGTTTTCTTACTCCTTAAGTGATAAGGACATAAAGTAAAACTTTGAAATGTGATATTAAGTATTGAAAAGTAAGATTACTTTAAAAGTAAGTAAAGGGTATTTTGGTCTTTTGTAAGTATAATATTTTAATCTACCCATTTTCTCACTTCCTTCACACTTCTTCTTTCCAAAATTTCAAGCTTCTTCTCAAATTTTTTAATGGCTTCAAACCTTAATGAAATAGTGCCAAAATTTATTCCAAAAATATACTAAAAAAAGTAATCATTAAATCACCTTAAATATTCACCAAAACCCCTCCTCCTTCCTTCACAACCACGACCCACCCCTTCACCATCAAGCCGAGCCCAAAACCTCCTTGAAACTTATGGCCCAAAGCTCCAAAGACCTCCATAAGGAAAGTCAAGCCACCTAGAAGTCTTAGAACAAGTGCTCATGAGTTTTTGAGTTGAGTTAGAAAAGCTATTTCAATTTAATAGTTCGTTCAATTCCAAACAAGGTGAGAACTTCTAATTTATATTTATATATTTGGTTGTGATATTGTGATATGTTTATTTGGATGTTTAGTTATGATATTGATTTCCATATGTTGTTTATTGCATAATAATATTGAAACAAGTCACGATATACACGACATTGATTCACAGGGAAAACACTTTCCAAAATAAAATGAAAAGTGATATGGAATCATTTATATCTTTGGAAAAATGTTTGAATATGATTTAGAAATGATTCCTAAGTTTTTAAACTTGTCTCGTTAAAGTTTGGATATGAATCTCAAAATACGTTTAAAATTTGACGCGTCACGTAACGGTAGTTCGTGTTTTCGCGTCAAAAGTTCAAATGAACATACGAAGTAGAATATAGTTCTGAATTCTTCGAAGTAAGAATTTTCCAAATCCTTATATCCATATCTTTTACATAAAAAAAATAAAATCAAGATTTCATTTCGTATATTTTAAAATATGGCAAAATCAATTTTCAAGAAAAATCCAATTTTTGCACTAAATGACCAAAGTTGGAAATTAATAAAATAATCATTTTAAAAATATGAAATAAATTCTAAAAAACTTTTATAATGTTTTAAAAGTGATTTAAGTTGAAAATATGGTTTTCTTAAATGATATAAAAGTTGTTTTGAAGAATATAGCATTTAAAGCACTTTTTGTAACATTATTTGCAACACTTTTCGCAACGCTTTTCAATAACTTTTGAAATAAAGATTGGAACTAAATAATTCTTTCCCAAGCCTTAGGTAACCATTTTTAAGTAAATGATAAAGTATTTAAAAAATAGATTTGAACAATTCAAAATTATTTCAAAGGTGGTTAAACAAATAGTTAAGTGATTTAAAAAAGGAAAATGAGTATGTGGAAACGACTAGTACATTTTCTCGGCCGTGAGAACTATAAGTGAAAACAAGGTCTGTAACTAAGGTTAGGATGGAACAACCAGTGTCATGAACTGACCTAGCCTCAGTTTTCTCTTTTAGGTAAGGGGTGGTTCATATCGAGAGGAAAGCCCGGATGCTCAACTTGGATTTTATAAAAATAATCTTCTTATACTCATTATTAAATTATGAAGAGGGCACTTGTCCTATTCATGAAATTTAAAAGGTGATCACACAGTTATTCCGCCCATAGCACTCGTTGAATACGGTTTCTAATAAAAGTAGAATGATTTCTATAATCCTATTTTCTCAAAAGATGCCCTTTAAAAAATGATTAAAGAAATTTTCAAAAAGAGGTTTAAATGATTCCGTATTCACTAAAAGAATATTTTGAAAATTTATATCTTCCGAGGATATTTTGGTAAAGGAAAATGAATGATTAGAAAAACAATCGCCTAATTACATCATTTTTATCGATAATCGAATTTCGAAGAAACCAAGGTCGGATTTAAGTGATTTCTGTCCAAAAACCACTTCGAACCAATTTATGTGTTCGAAGATTAAAGATGTTTGAAGATGGAGATATTGAGACGAATAATAACGAGGGACTACTTGTTGATTAATTGGGGATAAACTCCCGATTCACCATATTGTAACAGTGGTCTCTTTGTTATGAAAAACCTCAAAACCACAAGGGCTTCTCGCCTAGTAATGATTGAGTAAAGTACCTTTGATTTCATTCAGTCCCAGAACGAACTTGCATGGATGAGTGTCTGGTCTTGCATTCTAAATCACAATGAGTAATCTCTATATAGTATATCAGTCGGTGGCGGGGAAGACACCTTCTCTTAGCTTAACACCCTTTCCCGAGACACACGAGCTCGGAAAGTTATACATTTATAGAAATTAGTCATGTGAATGTGGAATGGCAATGTGGCATTCAAAGTGAAAGAAGATGTGCTATGTGAAAAGGTAATCGTTGCTTCGAGCCTCATCAACCGGAAATGACCGAAACAGGGTTAGATGCAGCAAGGATAAGTGGATCATTCCCAATTAGGGTATGATCATTCCCTTCTAGATATATTTTTTTCCGCTACGACCTTCGGGATGTAAAATAATGTTGATGTATGTGAAGAGAGTTCTCGAATAAAGGTCGGTAATGATCAGGGGATGATATATTCGGTACTATTTAGTTATAGAGATAGGCCGGTCTTGTGCCGGTAGAGGATCCTTTGTGATGGTCCTCGGGACATCCATCTAAAGATGTACCCATCAGAAGGCAGTCCCTTCACCTGGTCATTTGTATGGAAATCCATTCTCGAATAAGAACCTGTTGTTTTGTTTGTATTGGCGTAATGAATAGCCCCGAAATGCTATAAGGGTAACCATTTCGGCTAAGATTAATAAGTTTATTTGCAAATGTTTTCAATGAAAGTCATTAAAAATAATATCCCCAAATTTTACACAATAAAGAGTTTTGGTTATCGTAAGGTAAAACCCCGTTCCGTGTTTATGTGCGGCATGGTCTTATGAGATACCTTTTTGTTTTCAAAACATCATACTTTGAGTTCTCACACCAGTCCCATGACTGACCCGGGGTTTGTTTTTCCCTTTAAACTCTGGGTGCCCAATTTTTTCGGGCAGCCAAGTAGTCAGGATACCTTAGGAGCATTTTGGAGCTTGTTGGGGGAGCATTTTGGAGAAGTCTTTTGGAGCTATTAAGTTGTAGTACCTTATGTAGATATGTACCCATTTTCCGCTGTGTTATGTAGTATGTGTTTCCCAACATATGTACGGATGGACAGTTATAACTATCCCGTTGGATTTTTATTTAAGTCTGATCATTTATGTATAACTAAAATGTTGAATGCGATGTGAGATTCTATTATTTTGTTATCTTATATCTTTATTTTCTTTTACACCCTTGATAATCTGCCTCCTCTGGCACTTGGATTTACGGCACTTGAATACCGTGGATGTATTAGTGTCGATTTCTGAGGGTCGAGGAGACGGGTTGTCACACACGTCCTTGCCAATGCCACTAACAATTCCTCCGCGCGACACCTCAAATCGAAGAGAATGACCCAAAACTTCCTAGACGTACATGGCGAGTTCTGGCTACAACACTTTACCTCAGGCGATCTCCATCATTGAATCCCCTCGTCTCCTGTAGCCATATACTTTCCTAGTTGACACCCTTGGCCAATAATGCCCCTAGCGGCTTGAATGTACTACGCTCGTTGGATGCTGAACTTTTAATGATGGCTAGGCTTTCATGAATTTTGTTTGGGAAAAATAATGAGAGTAAGGGTCCTTTATAGGAAAAAATCCAAAATACTATTCACATCGAATTTTCGAACTCCAATCGAAGCGTACCGATTAGCGTTCCATACTAAGTGCCTATATTCTGAACACAATAGAACTAGTATCAGAATCTCATTCCATCGTATGCAGATGTTAACTCAAAATCAAATTACATTAATTTAAATTCCTTTAATTAATTTCTATGTGTTTTGAGCTGTAGGACTAAATGATACAATCGATCGCCATGAAATTCGTTAATATACAATAATTCACTATTAATGATCCAATGGCACTAGTTTCATCAATATCTAAGATAGTGTCCCGAAAGGCTATTTTCACATGTTAATTAAAATGAAGTATTATTAAAACCATTCTTATCACTTTAATTATAATTAAAGTTCATATTAACCATTTATTATTTAAAATCAAATCTAAACAATCTTCTAAAATCTAAGAGATCCTATATTATTGTTTGGTTTTCATTATCTCTTCTCTATTCTCTTCTTTCTTCATTCTTCTTTCTTCTTTCTTTCCCCTGACTATTTGAATTTTCGTTCAATTCGAGTTGGACATGTGCGGTTTATTGTCAGCTTGAAAATGTGTGGAAATACGAATCGCTACAATTGTTAGCAGAGCTTAGGTTAGGAAACACCTAGGCTTTGGTGTGGTACTCATTATAGACAGGGTCAGTAGCGCACTAGAATGAGTTTGAATGTGTGCGCATGCATGTGCGCCTGTGTGTGTGTGTCTAAGCGCATATTTTTCACTGATATAAATATGTTTTATAGTGTGTTGGTTGATTTGTTGAGTGGCTTATGGATTTTAGTCAATATGAGTAGTTAACATTATTGACAGGAATCTCTAAACACTTAAACATAGCAATTCGACATAGTATTGTTTTAAAATTGGGTAAATGAAATTATTTAACCTTGATTATATTTTATATATAAAGGAATAATCTGTCAGAAGTTATTATAGTTATATATATGGTACGTTGGTTGGATTTAAGATATAATGTTAATAAATGCTGTTTATTATAATCTTAACAAAGATAAACATTTGTAAAATGAGTTACAAAAAGAAAGTGAATTTATAGCTGTGAATTAATGAGTATTGTTTATAATTAAAATAATCAACATTTCTGAAATGATATTATATAAGAAGTGATATTATATAAGTATGATTTATAAATAAAAAGGAAATGAAATTGTATAAGTATATTTATAAACTAGGGTTATAAATAAAAATGGATTTAGAACAAGAAATTGAGAATTTAAATCCTGGTGATTTTGAAAATTGTTTTTCAAAATAATAATAGTACTATTTTGAAAATATTTTTGTTAGAAATAATTTAAAATGGAATTTAAAAGAGATAAGAAAGCACTAAACTCACTTCAGTCACTGGAAAATAATTTGGGTAATGAATGCAGAATCCTTGTTGTTCATTTTTGAGTTTCTAAGTGACGGATTGCTACCATAGTAATTTGCTGTAAAAGTTTATTTTGGTGAAATGAAGTTTTATTTTGGCAAACAAATTATAGATTTCAAAAGTATGATTTGATATACAAAAGAGTTATGTATATATTATGAGTTCAAAATATTTCGAATAAAAAATCCAGTGTATCAATTCTAAAAAAAATTATTTAACAGTTTTGTGAAAATGTAAGGGAATAATTTTTGTGACTTATAAGTTGAAAAATGGTAAATTAAAACAATTTTGAATTTGTTAAATATTCTGGTTAAGCAAAGAAAATTGGTAATTTAATACACTCTTAGGATGTAGGAGAGTGTGAAATGAATGTAAACTTATGTCGTAAGGTAATTATATAACCACAAATTGTAATTATAGAATGTGGATTAACTTAAGTAAATAACTATGAAATTAAAAGTAGCTAAGTTTATATAACTTATAAATTTGAGAAAATGGAAAGTAAAACAAAATTTTAAAAATAGTCAAACAATTTGGTTAACAAAAGAAAATCTGAAATTGAGCTATGAAATAAAATTTAACCTAAGTAAACTTAAATGAAATTGATTATGATTTAAAATGAGTATGAACTTAAGCTTGGAAGTGATAATAGAAATAAGTTGCATTGTATAAAATGTTTATAATAAACCTAAGTAATGATTTTATGAAATGGTTCCTAAGTGATATTACTATTAAAAAATATACTAAGAATAAATTAAATGTGAATATAAAGAATTTGGTAAATTTAGGAAAACCAATTGGAATAAATATATAAGTTGTAAATAGATCATTTTATTCGCATAACTGTTTGATCCAGATTTGAGTACATGATTTCGAGGTGATTTACACCAGTCCAACCTAGGAATTTTCACTCGAATCTTGACGACGAACACTGGATATGGATGTTTGATTCGTTCTGAAATTCTCCATCATAGTTTATTGCTATGCAAGGAGAATGACGATTTGTGATCAAGGAACCAGATCAAAGTCCGCAAGAGAAGTCGTGTAAGCAATACTAGTTCGGAAGTGAAATTGTGTGATCGAGAGAGCGATCGAATTTGATGAGATGACCCACCTCCTCTATACTCAAAAATCGATACCAGTACATCCTTGGTATTCACGTTTCATAAATCTAAGTACTGGAGAGGCAGAATATAATGGGGTAAAGAAAAAATAAAGATAGAAAGCAAGGCAATAATAGAATTTTACATTGTATTCAACTCATAGTCATACATGTCATAACCTCAAATTGCACCATTAGAGTTAATACAAATCAAGATGGGATAGTTATAACTACCTATCCTTGCATATGCTAGTAACTACATGATACATAACACAGTGGAAATAAATAGGTGGCTTCTACAAAAGATCAAAATGCTCTAGGCTCCATGCTCCATTCCAACATCCTCCGAGCTTTCCTAGCTACTTGGCTGTCTGGAAAAATAGGGCACCCAGAGTTTAAAGGGAAAATAAAATAAACTCCAGCTTAGACATGGGACTAGTGTGAGAATTTAAAATATGATGTTTGAAAACAAAAAGGTATCTCATAAGACCATGCCGCACCTAAAAAAGGAACGAGTTTTTACTTTATGACAACTAAAATCTTTATTACATGAAATGTGACGATCAGGAATTTTCACGCTCGAAAATCGACATCCATACTTCAAACGTATTCGAATGCCATAGATTCGACCGTTCAAATCCGATTCGCCGGAGCTTATAACAACATTAAGTAAACAACACAGCAGAATAAACAGAATAATACATTGATATACAGCTTTGATACAATATCTGATACAACAGATGATCCAACAGATATCAATATACATCAGAGGTATGATACAATAAAATAGTAGCGGAAAAGAAAATAGATAACAACTAGCAGCGGAACAAATAACTCTAAAATAGTCTTCAAAAGAGAACTCCAGCAGCAGCAGCTCATTTCAACATCACGATACGCAAAGACAAGCAAGTCTCGTCCACATCCAAAGACTGAACTAGCTCCAGATAATTCACTAAACCTAACTATCTGAAAAACCCAACTCTATACTGCTTGTGTAGAAAATTTTGAGCATCCAGAGTTTAGGAAAGAAACAATAAACTCCGGATCAGTCATGGGACTGGTGTGGGCAACAAAAACAGTTTATCTTTAAAAACAAACAACGAAATATTTAAAAATCAATTCGCAATGCTTTTTAGAAATGAGACTACCATAAGGCCTCCCGCACACACACACAATGCAAACGCAGAATCGGAGGAGATTTCTCCTTATGATAGTCAAAGATGTTTGATACGCATTAAAAAGAAACATTTGATATTATTATTGAAAGTAAAGATATAAATCTTAGCCAACATAGACATTTCGAACTATGCCTACTATAGCTACCATCCAAACAGTGGGGCCCCACCATAAGTGAATGATAGGTTCTACAACTAAAACCGTACAAGGTACGTATTTGAAGAATGGATTTCCAACTAATGGTCAGGCCAAGGAACTTCCCATCGCCACATGGAAACGTCTCTGGAAGGACGCCCCGAGAACCCAACTGGATCTTTGCCAAACAAGGCCGGCTACCCCCCTTCCCGGGGAATATACAAAACCTCAGATATGCCACCCCCGGTCCTTTGGGACCTTTATACGAGGCGCCTCTAAACCAACAACCACACAGAATAAATATAGTATGTCCACATGAGTAAGTATCAGGGCTCCATACCATGACACTACCCTTTTCCAGAAGGAATGGTCATACCCTAGGGAAGCTATCCCTGAAAACCTTGCCGCACAATTCCTGTTTCGACCATTACCGGTTTGTGAGGCTCGACGAAGTCTCGTCCACAAAGCCACGCTTTGGTACAAAGCCATGCTTTGGGTCCACAAATGATCATAGAAATGATCACAAAGATAAACGATCAAACAAATGATCATATCACAAATGATCAAACAATGATCATTTCACAGCAACACTCAGCATGTCACATTGCCAAATTAGGAATATATCGCTGAAACCATCAACTACATAACCTCTGAGCTCGTACGTCTCAGAGAAGGGTGTTAAGCTAAGAGAATAAATTCTCCGCCACCAACAGAAATATATTTGAAAGAAATAAGCTTTATATCTCAAATTGTAATGTCAGACATAACAATCCATACAAGTCTGTTCTCGATTTAGAACAGAACCGAAGGCACTTCCAAAGAAGTCCTAGAAATCCGAATATTCACAATCTCGATCGGATTTCCCATCACTTAGGGAGTCTCTATACCGACGCGACTCAGTGCAGAGACAATCGATAGGTCATCCTATCGTTCTCGCAAATACTCGGGCTTCACCACCGGTCTTCAAATGCTATCCATAACGACGTATCACATATTCGAAATGGGTTATACGACCCAAAGGTCCTTTCCCGGCTAACCCGAATAGTGAGCGCAACATTTAAAACATATGGATATTGGGATTTCAATTAAGTCACAATTTATTACCCAAAATCTTTCCTTTAAATGGTTAAACAAATTACCATTTTAAATCTTTATATTACAAAAAGATTTATTTCACAAAGATCAATTCATAGACTTCAAAACAATTTCCATTCCAATTGGGTTAACTCGTTAAATCTTTAAATCAAAGATTTAACTTATAGCTTTCAAACCGTTTCTATAACTTGGAAATTATTTTTATTTTAAACTAGAAATCTTTTTAACACAAATTGGATGTTCATTTCTTATGTGAAAGCTTTTATTATTTGAAAACAAACAGTTTTCGTTTCATAAAAATCCAATTTTATTTACACGAGTTAAAGCCCTTGAATATAAATTCAAATTCCCAAATCAATACCTCTAACATAGTTTAATCCATATAAACTCATTTATAAGTTGAATAGCCCTTTTAAAACCCTAGTTTCTAAATCATAGAATTCAAATTTAAATCCAAATATTTAAATTTCAAAACTCAATTAAGTTATTCAATTAAATTTCATCTTTGAAATCCCATTTCAAAAGCTTTTCACTTTAACACAATCCATTTCCAAAACATTTGAGTTCAAATATTCAACTTTAAAAATCATTTCTAAATCTGTGACTTAATCGATTTCCTCATGAAATCTATATTGGTGTGTGTATAAGTGGGGTCAAAGGGTTTAACACAATAGTGCAACATCATTCAATCATCACAGATCAAACACAGAAATATAGTTGATAAGCGATATAACTATAAAGCTTATCGCCCATTCATAGATAAAATATAGATGTATCAACAATAAATGAATAAATTATACATAGCACAATCCATAGAACAAAATATCATAGATCGGATAAGACAATCAATTCAAAGCATCTCATACAATAAAATCATTTATAAGTAGGGCAAACATTCAATAATCATTTATAATTAGGATTTATTAATCGTTTAATCCTAATTAATTCAATTTATTTCCAAGTAAATTAATTACTTACGAATTTATTTACCCAATCTTGATTAATGAATTACAAATCATTAGACAATTTATTTATCAAACGTTTAAATAAGTTAAATTATTTTTTTATTAATCATATTAATTAGATTAACCTTAAGTTGATTACAAAATCATTTAACCTTAATTAATTTCATTAAATAATTATCTTTAAGTAATTTATTATCTTTATAATGAATCAACATTTTAATTACATTAAATGTAATTTTATCTTAATCACTTGATTAATTAACCTTAAAAATTAACCACTTACAATAACTAATAAATCTTAAATTAATTATAACTCATTAATTAAGTAATCTTTAATTAACTATTATTCCATTAATTATCCTTAACTGGCAACAATAAGTGTTTATCCCGATCACTTATTCTAATAAATCAAAATTAAATTACATCGAGTAATTATACTTAAATCCCTTGATTAATTATCCTTAAATTAATCATTCTTTAATTAGTATAACTAAAATCCCATTAGTAAACATTCAGAAGTTAATGAAATTAACCTATCGCATACTCCTTTTAGAAACAAATCAATTTTTTTTTAACATTTAAAATTAAAAAATCTATCTTTGTTTTAAAATTTGGGATTCAGACTTGATTCAGGTTCAGTTTTCAAGTATTCAATTTAACTTTCAAATTTATTTTAAATACAAATCTTCTATTTCACTTAATTGCTTAAACCCTTTTTAATTTGGAAAGCGAGCTACGCAAACAAAATTGTCCCAAGACAAAACCATTTTTATTTTGGGTCCAATACTCGAATGCTTCGAGTCAAACACAGGGATTACTCGAGCCACACCCCTTTTTAACTCGAGAACACCCGAGTACTCATCTTCCTCAAACCCACGCCATACCCACTGACACCGACAACCCACTGTGCATATGCACGTCACCGGAGTCACCTACCACCACCAACGAACATTTCAACATATCTGACATCATCACTGCGACCATCTCCGATTGCCAAAACATCACCATCGGCCTCGAATCAAAATCACGCAAAAATGGAAACCTGGAACACAAGAACAGACCTTACATCAATCTGGAACTCGTCGACGTTCTCGAAATCCTGTCCACTAGAGAGCCTCAAACTTCGACCCTCTACTCGTCCACGTTCCCCATACCATCACCCCAAAACTCGCCGTACTTGATCGCGCGACGAGGACGAGCCAATTGAAACACTCGACCCAGTCGAAATTAGGTTAAGAAATTTAAAACGTTCGCCGCCGCTTCCACGTTGAACTGGAGCACTTCCCCTCATTTTTCCCTGGCCCACAGTACTCCCCTCTACCTTCACTCGAAACCCCGAGGTCCCTCAACGACGAGATCACTCAAATTCATCAAAAACCCAAATATTGTTCCACTTCGATTTTCTCGTTCCATAGTTCATTAAAAATCGTGATTTTCCTTCCAAAAATCATTATCTTCGATGTCATTTAAAATGGTCCACCCGAAACTAAGATTTATGATGTTTGAAATTTCGACATAATTTAAGTGATGTCTGTATTTTCAAAATTTTCAAGAGAGACTTCCTTTGTTTTACTTAAATCTAATTTTTATATTTGAACCATATTAAAACTAACAACTTTTATTTAAGGTCTGAAGTTTAACAATAATCAGAAGAGAGGGAATTTGATTTCAAAACATATTTGGAAACTTGTTATGTTCAAACTGAGAACATGTCTGTTTTCTGACAGGCATAGTTCACTCATACTCATATACATACCTATCTATATGCATACAATACTTCATCACTTTTACTTTATCATGATTATTAAAACAACCAGCTAAATTCAGATTCAAAAGTTTACTCACCTTGACATTCCAGAAATAAAGAACAGAGTCCATTATTTCAGACAGGTTTTGAATTTGTTTAAAAACTATTAGTTTAGACAGAGGCTCATGTATTTACAGTCATATACACACAAACATTTTTATATATATGCAGACATGCAATGATATTCATACTGTCATATTGCATTCATTAAGATATTCAACCATCACACAAATCAAACAATCATCATACCATCAAAATATATTAATAGGATTAGGCTTTTAAAGGAAGAGTTGCTCACCGTGGTTTCCAGAAAAAGAACATAGGGGCTTTGAACAAAAATCTGGAAATGCTTTTGACATACAATGGTTTGTTTCTAGCTTATTTGGTCTGCTACTTGCTTTGCTTCATGAATTTGAAGTTAACAGATTGTAGTTTCCAGGTTTGAAGAATTTAAATTTCTTTATTTTTTTTTTTGAACGAAATAAGGTAGTGCAGGTGGATTATATTACTTAGTACAATAGGCATATTATAATGTTTTGTAAAATTATATCAGAGATTTTTTTTTCTTCAAAGGGTGGCTGACCATGCTTATTAATGGCTAGAGGTATAAACAGTAAATTCCATTGTACAAATCTATCCTTATTTAATTTGCCCATACTTGATTATATCTTCTTGTCTCGGCTGATAGATTTTGTGTGCTAGAGATATTTGTTGTCTTATGCTATTTTAAATGCATATGCAATTTTGTTTCTAGTTTAAGTGTACTAAAGATACTTGTATAAATTTCTTTTGTCTTGTTTATATTGCCTATGCATATCACCTTTTTTTCTATTTCCATTTGACTTCACTTTTTTTTCTATTTCCATTTGACTTTTGTACAGGCTGTTTTGTTCCTTCTATACATAAACACTTTAGTTGATTATGTGCAAAATCATGTTCACTTTACACGCAACACATATTTTTATGAAAATGTGGTGGTGGCTAATATGTTATGTACTTACATTTTCATTTGTTTGTACCATACTTGAATGTATGCTTATCCTTTCTTTTGCAAGCTATTAAATACATTTACATTTTTCTTGTTTACTTGTTTCATATTACAAGTGTGCATACTTATATATTTATTGTTTCTTTATTTATTTTATTTTCTTTTACAAGTATACATACTTGTCTTCATATATTTGTTTGTTTGTATTTACATTTTCATTTGTTTGCTTTGTTTATGTTTGATACATATTTATTTTACTTTATGTACATATTATAAAAGTTGTTATATTTATTTTTATTATATTAGCTTATATATTTATTTCTATTCTTACATGACTACTTATTTTTATTTATATTTATTTTTAAAACCATTTATTTAAGATTTTATTTCTAATCCAATATATACATATATATTAACATATATACAAATTTTCAAATTCATACGACTTAATATATTTTCTACTTGAATCGGGGAAACTCGCATCACTTTACTAATTAATCTCAAAATTTTAATTAAAAAATTCATTTAAATTATCAATTTAAATTCATAAAAATCCGGGGTCGTTACAAACTTCCCCCCTTAAAAGAATTTCGTCCTCGAAATTCGCAAGCACGAAAACAACACAGAGATAGACAGATTCGATCTCCTATAATTCCTCAAACTTAAGATATGAATTCCAAATTCAAGTCGGAATACTCAGAATACATACCAATTTGTCCCTCTTCGGACTTCGACCAACCCAAGAAATTACAACAGAATTTCAAAATTTAGTTTTAAACGATATCGTTTTATCTATATAATTTAAATCATTCTTCATATTCTACTAATCAATTTAACTCAAATTAAATTTTCAAATTTATTCAAAATTTCTAATTTATTTAAAATTTCCAATTTCAATTTTCAAATTCATATTCATTAAAGTTTAAATCAAAAAAAAATGATAAGAAATCGATGAAGATATGAGATAAGAATTTCCTACAACAATTCGTAGGGCCATCATCGCACTGAAACTTCTTTCGAGAGCTGTCACGAAGCAATCAAAAGAATTTGGAAACGAATCAATGGAAAATTGATAGAGAAAGATTATTTCCACTGTTGCAGGGCATCGACCATTTATAGTCGTACTTCCCTGTCCCCTACCTCGTTCTCTTCTTGCACTCATACTTACTATCGGTGAATAGCAAGAGAATTTACTGAGACATTCGAACAGATATCTTAGGGATATACTCATCCTAGGGTATACTTCACCCTATCTTTAATGAGCTACTTAACGTGTTATACTCCTGAGCTAAAGTTTCACCTTAGCTCTGATACCAAATGTGACGATCAGGAATTTTCGCGCTCGAAAATCGACATCCATACTTCAAATCGTATTCGAATGCCATAGATTCGACCGTTCAAATCCGATTCACCGGAGCTTATAACAACATTAAGTAAACAACACAGCAGAATAAACAGAATAATACATTGATATACGACTTTGATACAATATCTGATAC
Source organism: Allium cepa (assembly GCA_030765085.1). NCBI lineage: Eukaryota > Viridiplantae > Streptophyta > Magnoliopsida > Asparagales > Amaryllidaceae > Allium > Allium cepa. The sequence goes on from CM060931.1 coordinate 64,297,616, forward strand.
AACAGATGATCCAATAGATATCAATATACATCAGAGGTATGATACAATAAAATAGCAACAGAAAAGAAAATAGATAACAACTAGCAGCGGAACAAATAACTCTAAAATAGTCTTCAAAAGAGAACTCCGGCAGTAGCAGCTCATTTCAACATCACGATACGCAAAGACAAGCAAGTCTCGTCCACATCCAAAGACTGAACTAGCTCCAGATAATTCACTGAACCTAACTATCTGAAAAACCCAACTCTATACTGCTCGTGTAGAAAATTTTGAGCACCCAGAGTTTAGGAAAGAAACAATAAACTCCGGATCAGTCATGGGACTGGTGTGAGCAACAAAAACAGTTTATCTTTAAAAACAAACAACGAAATATTTAAAAATCAATTCTCTATGCTTTTTAGAAATGAGACTACCATAAGGCCTCCCGCACACACACACGATGCAAACGCAAAATCGGAGGAAATTTCTCCTTATGATAGTCAAAGATGCTTGATACGCATTAAAAAGAAACATTTGATATTATTACTAGTGCATAGTGTAGTAAAAAATCATTTCGAAAGTAAAGATATAAATCTTAGCCAACATAGACATTTCGAACTATGCCTATGCAATGACCCTAATTCTTAAGCAAAATTTTTTTTTTTTTTTTTTTTTTTTTTTTGCTTACATACTTAACTAAGACTACCTAGGGTCATCCTTACCTATTCTCATATTATCCAGGATCTTTCTCAATATAAAAATATTGTTTTAAATCTAAATCTTTCCTAACATACATATATGAAGATATCTATGTTATATCCTACTAGAATCAGAGCATAATAATAATAGGGAAGTAGAAATCTTTTTAAATCTATTAAAATGTGATAATTCCCTAATAAAAGATTTATTTTCACATTCTGATTATTGACCATAGAATCCACTGTAAACATGTACTTTGGTCTGTTATTCTTATTAAGGAATGATTAATTAATAATCTAGTGGAAGAAAGCTTTTTAATATGGATGTTTGTGTTAAAATCTGCATAGTTTCAAACTCAAGCTAAAAGAAAGTGGATCCTAAGTGAACACAAGCAACATCTAGGCGTAATGGAAACGCGCCTAACTTACACATGAGAGGTCACGAGTTCAAGTACTATGCTGGTCAGTTCAAACTCAATTTTTGCTTTCTTTTTTTTTTTTCCTGCAGGGTTTTAAAATCTGATACCTACCTATCTCTATACATATACACTTAAGTTTTGCCTATAATCTAACATACAAAACAATATTTCTTGCTTTATTATTTTCAAAACCCATTCCTACTACTTTTCTAGGAATTTGTATTTATTTTGTTGCCTAAATATCAACATGTACACAGATATACAGGTACATGTCTATGTTTTTGTTCATTTTCCAGAAAAACTGGGTTCAAATGGTTCCTAGCTCCATTTTTTTAAGGTGTGTGTGTGGCCTGACCTATGGTCTAACTGTTTGGTTAAAGAAACCATTCTTTTACTTGCATTTGGACAAGTTTCAGTATCAAGACATGAAAGTGTAACAGTTATAATTCTTTCTGGATTTTCCCAATATAATTTCCTATATATCTATCTTTTGAAAAGATTTAGGATTAACTAAAACCATCATAAAGTGATCATACTTATAAAATCCAGTTTTTCCTTTAATCAAAACAACTTTAGCAAATAGATAATCAATTCAGCTTAACTTCAATATTCTTAATACATACCAAACCAGAAAACAGAAATAACATAACACATATCTCTTGCAAGTTCTTCCCACTTAATACATCACTAGATTCATTTAAAATAACTGAATAATTCCAAACTTTCAAGGTTTTGCATAACAGCCTAAACAGAACTATCAAATTTTCCAGATTACATGCAAATATCTCATTCTAAGTTCTTATTTAACTCTAGTTTAGCATGCTTATCCAATCATTCTCATTAGCCTTAGCAGCTTCCTATTTAGAGCCAGCATTCCCTGAAAAAGCATTAAGGGCTGCCCCATTTTAAATGAGACACCCCAGTTGCCATAAACAAACAAGGGTCAGATACAAGATCTGGTATGAGCATCATCAAAAATTCCATGATATTAAGTAATTAAGTGAGACCTAAACATTTTGTATAGATTGCATTTACCAAATTTCTTCCTAGCCTCATCTGCCATAAGGAATCATGGGGACACATTGCAATAAAATAATTCACAATATTGCACAAAGATCTCAGGGCTTAAACAAACCATGTGTCAACTTGCATACTTTAAATACAACAAGCATTCCAGCAGTTCTCTTGGCTCACAATCCTTTGTTTATTTACTAAGTGTTCATGTTTGATCCTATCATGAGATAGCTAGGTGACTGAATCACAGTGTACATGAAACATTATATAGAGCTCTCAAGCATAATTCCAGAACAAGCTAACTTTCATATCCAGGGAATTCATATCTACAAGTATTCTGGTTTAAAAGAAAATACAAGAATATTTGTAACTGGGAATAAAGACTAGGCATGTGGGTTATTATTGTTTCACAAGCAACCATGTTTGAACTAAATTCAAGATCTAGCTTAAACAAGATTTCTGGCCCATGGTTTTCTATTTGATCAAAGGTTCAGCACATTAGGAATTTCCATTGCAACCTTGAATCTTTCATTTGAGCCTCAGCACTTACACAAGTGTAATGCAACTCATATACATATGTTTGTCATGCCATAACTAAACCAGCTACAAGCATTCTCTATTTACTATTACATTTTCATACTATAACATTTCTGGGTATAAACAATCAGAGCATAATACTCACTATCAAAACTAAAAGCATTTAGAAACACCCATTAAAGCATCCATTAAAATCATAGTAATAAAATCCAAAATATGCAGAAAAATTAGCATAAGCTAGGCTGCCTCATAACAGGACTTAATGCCATGGATTAGTGAGATTACTCACAGAAAAATGCTTCTCCTGCTTAAATCAGAAAGAAAACCTTTTAAAACTTGCTTTTCTGCTTGCAAATATTTTCCTCTTTGTTTTCTTAAATGTTTTGGGTAGCAAAATGATTCTTTTCTGGTTTATACTTGAATTTATAAGAGAAGTTTTCTAGGGTTTATCATTGTAAAATCCCATTCCTACCCTGGCCAAGACTCATGCATTTTGCATTTCAGATTTGTTCATTTTCACTTTTGATACCCCGGCCATATGTGGTGCTTACTTTCCCTTATATTTTTTTTTCTTTACCTTTTCAAAATATATCCTATTCTCACCAAGTCATGAAAATTGTGTGACATTGTCACTTGTTTATTTTCTAGAAATCCTCCTTTCTATTTCTGCCTAAAGCAATTATTCTGCTTGCAATTTGTCTTTTGCCATTTTAGTATTACAGTTTTCTTTTACTTGCTTATTTCTTTTTAACATTTTCTATTCTTACAGAAATGTACATTTGCATACATATCCTATCTAGGCTTATTTAACTCCTCCTTAATTTCAGAAAGATATGCACCTATATGTGCATACAGACTTTTAAATCCCTGTAATATTTTCTTTTCTGGGTTTAAATAAAATATGTTTACTGATTCAAAACAAAACTTACTTTTCCTTATTTTCTTGGATGATTCATATAATTCCAGAGATCAAATATCCATATCACAAAATTATGTTTGTAATACTTTTTAATTCTTGTTTTGATTTCAGTGGATTTGGAGTTCTTTCTTGTGCCATACCAGTGTGCACACACTTGAACACTTTATTTTTTTTTTTTTATATATTCTTATACAAATGAATTCATATATTTTCAAAATTCAACCAAATAAGATTCTATGAATTTCTGGGGCATTACAATCACCCCACCTTTTTTAGGAATTGTGTCCTCACAATTTTCTCATTCATTTTTTTTTTTATATTTCTAGATTCTCCTAAAATCTATCAGACATTGCATAAGCAAACAATTCAGTCAAAACAACCATACATATTAAACTTTTAGGAATTTAGTTTTTTTTTTTACCTTCCACTACAAAAAGTTTAGGGTAATCCATCTTTATTTTATCCTCCAATTCCCATGTACAGTCCTTAGGGTCTAGGCTCCATTGAACCTTTACCAATTTTAAAGTTTTGTTCCTCAACTTCTTTTCCTCTTTAGCCAAAATCCCCACGGGTTCTTTCTCATAGACCAAATCAGAATTTATTTGAACCTGAGTGGGTTTCTCTAGAATCTCTTCTTTATCATGTACCCATCTTCTAAGTTGTGATACATGGAATACATTGTGCATTGCACTCATCTCTTCAGGCAGCTCTAGCCTATATGCTAATGAACCTATTCTTTCCAAAATCTTGTAAGGTCCAACATATCTTGGGGTAAGTTTTCCTTGCTTGCCAAATCTTAACACCTTCTTCATAGGTGAAACTTTGATGAAAACATAATCACCAACTTCATATTCTACCTGCTTTCTCTTTTTATCTGCAAACTTCTTTTGCCTATCTTGAGCTGCTGCCATTCTTCTCCTCACCAGTTCAATTTTCTCTGTGGTCTCTTTTACATACTCAGGCCCTAAGACAGCCTTTTCTCCTGCTTCAACCCAACATATTGGTGACAAACATGGTTTTCCATACAAGGCTTCAAATGGTGCCATGCCTATGGTGCTTTGATAACTATTGTTATATGTAAATTCAGCCAAATGGAGGTGATCTTCCCAATTACCTCCAAAGTCTAATATACATGCCCTCAATAAATCCTCCAAAACCTTATTTATCACTTCAGTTTGACCATCTGATTGGGGGTGGTATGCTGTACTCAAGCATAATTCACTCCCTATGGCTTTTTGAAAGCTCTTCCAAAATCTGGAGGTAAAGATTGTGTCCCTATCACTCACTATAGTTTTAGGGATTCCATGCAACCTTACTACCTCTTTCATGAATATCTGAGCTAGTTTAGGGGCATTTCTTTCTGCCTTTACTGGTATAAAATGTGCCACTTTGGTCAATCTATCAACTACTACCCAAATGCTTGTATTTCCTCTCTTTGATCTAGGCAGACCATCTATGAAATCCATAGATATATCTTCCCACTTCCACTGTGGTATACTTAGAGGTTGTAATAGGCCTGAGGGTCTTTGGGTTTCTGCTTTGACTTGTTGGCAAGTCATACACTTTGCAACATATTTGGCCACATCAGCTTTCATCCCTGTCCACCAATAATCCCTCTTCAAGTTTTGGTACATCTTGGTGCTACCTGGGTGTATAGAATACTTGCTTCTATGATATTTATTAAGTATCTCTTCCTTCAATCCTATATTCTTTGGAACACATATCTTACTCTTATTCCTTAAGTAACCATTCTTATCAATGTGGTAGTTTGGTACTTCTTCTCCTTTTTCTATTAGAGATTTCTTTTCTAACAAATCTGGATCTTCCTCTTGCATTTTTCCCACTTTCAAAATTAAATCTGATTGCAAAGTTATCAAACTTAATTTTCCCTTTTTCCCTTCTTCAATCATCTCCATGTTTACCTCATTGTCTTCCTCAATTTCCAAATCAGTAAGTAGGGATAAATTTTTAAACTCTTCTATCATTAACATGGCTACTTTTGCGTGCTGCCTGCTCAAAGCATCTGCAACCTTATTAGCTTTTCCTGGAGTATAAAGTATGTCTAAATCATATGCTGCTAAAAATTCAACCCATCTATGTTGCCTCATATTCAGATCTTTTTGTGAAAAAAGATATTTCAATGCCTTATGGTCAGTGTATAAAATGAACTTTGCACCTAGAAGATAATGTCTCCAGAGCTTTAGTGCATATACCACTGCTGCCAATTCAAGATCATGGGTTGCATACTTTGATTCATGCGGCTTCAGTTGCCTTGATGCATAGGCTATAACTTGGTCTTGCTGCATCAATACAGCTCCTAGCCCAGAGCCACTTGCATCAGTATAAACAATCAAATCCTCATTTCCTTCTGGTACTCTCAACACTGGTGCATTGACTAAAGCCTCTTTGATTTTACTAAAGGCTTGTTCACATTTCTCAGTCCATCTAAAGGGTTGGTTCTTTCTAGTTAGGTTGGTAAGAGGTGATGACATCTTAGAAAAATCTTTTATAAATCTTCTATAATACCCTGCCATTCCCATAAATGACCTAACTTCTCCCACTGTGCTTGGCCTTTTCCATGCTTGGATAGCCACAACTTTATTGGGGTTCACTGAAATGCCTTTGGCAGATACAACATGCCCAAGGAAATGCACCTCTTCTTTCCAAAATGCACACTTAGAAAATTTGGCTTTTAAATCTTTTTCTCTTAATCTTGACAAAACAAGGTGTAAGTGATTTTCATGTTCCTCTACTGTTCTAGAATAAATCAAAATATCATCAATAAAAATCAATACAAACTTGTCTAAATAATCCCTGAATATCCTATTCATTAAGTCTACAAAATATGATGGGGCATTTGTCAACCCAAATGGCATGACAAGAAACTCATATAAACCATACCTAGTGTTAAAGGCTGTATACTTAACACTTGAGTCTTCAACCTTCATCTGATGGAATCCAGATGCCAAGTCTAACCTAGAAAATATTTTTGCTCCACTAAGTTGATCAAAAAGATCATCAATTCTAGGTAAGGGGTACTTGTTCTTGATAGTGACTTTGTTTAACTCCCTGTAATCTATGCACATTCTTAAAGTACCATCATGTTTCTTTACAAATACTACTGGAGCACCCCAGCAAGAGTTACTTGGTCTTATAAATCCTTTGCTTTCTAACTCTTCTAACTGTTTCTTTAATTCCTTCAACTCATTTGGCCCCATCCTAGTGGGTTTCTTAATAATTGGACTTGCTCCTGGTATCAGACTAATCTGAAATTCCACTGGTCTGTGGTGTGGAACCCCCTCAACTTCTCCAAACACATCTATGTATTCGTTAATTATGGGGATTTCTTCAATAGAAGGCTCACTGGAATCCTTATTTAAGTCGATCAAGTGATATAATTTTCTTTCTTTGGCTGTTTCACACAAAATTGTGATTCTTTGACCTCTAGAATTTTGTAATGATATGGTGGATGAGTCTAAATTAATTATGGCTTTGTATTGCCTTAACCAGTCTACACCCAATATAACACCTATATTTGGGTAATTTAAAACATATAAATTGGAAATAAAAACATTTCCTCCTATGTTTAATCCCACATCCACACAAATCATGTTTAAAACACTAGAACTTCCCAATGGGCTTTGCACTAACAAAGGAGTTTCAACCAATATGCAATTTAATTTAAGCAATGCAACTAATTCATGGGAAATCATAGAATGTGTTGCCCCTGTATCATACACTACTGATATAGGTAAGGTACAAATAAATAAGGTACCTTCTACTTGACCATGATTTTCTGCAATAGTCTCTACTGTGGATTTGCCCTTGCTCTCCAAACTTGCTAGCTTTCCTTGCTGTTTATACTCAGGGCAGTTTCTCTTGATATGTCCCTCCTTTCCACATAGATAGCACTTGAAAGCTCCTCCCTTCAATTCTGGGCACCTTGGTTTGATATGTCCTTCTTTTCCACAATGATTACATGTTATTTTCCTTTTTGTATCAGTGGTCTTAGTATCATTAGTTTTCTTACTTTCTATCTCCTCCTTCCTCTTGTCATAGGGGTGATATCTTCCCTTATTCTTCTTATTGTTGTTATTCTTAAAACTCCTATACTTCTCCCTTTCCTTGTCATGTTGCTCAAATTTCAAGGCCAGATCAATGACTTGATCAAAAGTTTTATCTACATATGGCAACATGGCTCTACTAAGCCCTGGATTTAAACCCTTAATATACCTATCATTCTTTGATGCCTCATCAGCCACAAGCATAGCTCCATACTTAGACAAGCCTTCAAACCTATGAGTATATTCAGTCACATTAAAAGTTCCCTGCCTAAATCTGATGAATTCTTCAAGCAGTAGAGTTTTGGCTGATGCTGGAACAAATCTAGCTTCCAACATCTCCTTGAATTGATTCCAAGTGATTTCATTCTCAATCCTCCCAGCTATGACTACCTCCCACCAACTCAAAGCCACACCTTTCAGTTGTCTTGAGGCCACTTGCCTCTTCCTTTGATCATCCAACTGCATGTCATTGAAAATTCTATCCAGTGTTCTCAACCATGTTTGAATTTCCATCACATTTTCAGTCCCTTCAAAGCTCTTGCCTCCTAAATTGGTATAAGTCTTTAATAGTTTGGAAAGTTCCTCATGTGGATTCTCAAGTCTCTGCCCTACTCCATCCCTCAAAGCCCTCATAAAGTCTTGCATATCAAGCATTTGTGGTGTACATGACCCTGCATTGTGTTGAGATCCTCTTCCTACCATAATTGGACAACTACAGTATGGGTAGATAAGGTTAGTTTATCATGAGAGTATATATATATCTATATATTTTAACTTTCTATCTATATTATTATTTTACTCAAACAGTACATACATATGATTATAGTACTTCAATCAATCAATACAATCATTCTTAGCTATGTATAAATTTAACATAGCTCTGATACCAAATGCAATGACCCTAATTCTTAAGCAAAATTTTTTTTTTTTTTTTTTTTTTTTTTTTGCTTACATACTTAACTAAGACTACCTAGGGTCATCCTTACCTATTCTCATATTATCCAGGATCTTTCTCAATATAAAAATATTGTTTTAAATCTAAATCTTTCCTAACATACATATATGAAGATATCTATGTTATATCCTACTAGAATCAGAGCATAATAATAATAGGGAAGTAGAAATCTTTTTAAATCTATTAAAATGTGATAATTCCCTAATAAAAGATTTATTTTCACATTCTGATTATTGACCATAGAATCCACTGTAAACATGTACTTTGGTCTGTTATTCTTATTAAGGAATGATTAATTAATAATCTAGTGGAAGAAAGCTTTTTAATATGGATGTTTGTGTTAAAATCTGCATAGTTTCAAACTCAAGCTAAAAGAAAGTGGATCCTAAGTGAACACAAGCAACATCTAGGCGTAATGGAAACGCGCCTAACTTACACATGAGAGGTCACGAGTTCAAGTACTATGCTGGTCAGTTCAAACTCAATTTTTGCTTTCTTTTTTTTTTTTCCTGCAGGGTTTTAAAATCTGATACCTACCTATCTCTATACATATACACTTAAGTTTTGCCTATAATCTAACATACAAAACAATATTTCTTGCTTTATTATTTTCAAAACCCATTCCTACTACTTTTCTAGGAATTTGTATTTATTTTGTTGCCTAAATATCAACATGTACACAGATATACAGGTACATGTCTATGTTTTTGTTCATTTTCCAGAAAAACTGGGTTCAAATGGTTCCTAGCTCCATTTTTTTAAGGTGTGTGTGTGGCCTGACCTATGGTCTAACTGTTTGGTTAAAGAAACCATTCTTTTACTTGCATTTGGACAAGTTTCAGTATCAAGACATGAAAGTGTAACAGTTATAATTCTTTCTGGATTTTCCCAATATAATTTCCTATATATCTATCTTTTGAAAAGATTTAGGATTAACTAAAACCATCATAAAGTGATCATACTTATAAAATCCAGTTTTTCCTTTAATCAAAACAACTTTAGCAAATAGATAATCAATTCAGCTTAACTTCAATATTCTTAATACATACCAAACCAGAAAACAGAAATAACATAACACATATCTCTTGCAAGTTCTTCCCACTTAATACATCACTAGATTCATTTAAAATAACTGAATAATTCCAAACTTTCAAGGTTTTGCATAACAGCCTAAACAGAACTATCAAATTTTCCAGATTACATGCAAATATCTCATTCTAAGTTCTTATTTAACTCTAGTTTAGCATGCTTATCCAATCATTCTCATTAGCCTTAGCAGCTTCCTATTTAGAGCCAGCATTCCCTGAAAAAGCATTAAGGGCTGCCCCATTTTAAATGAGACACCCCAGTTGCCATAAACAAACAAGGGTCAGATACAAGATCTGGTATGAGCATCATCAAAAATTCCATGATATTAAGTAATTAAGTGAGACCTAAACATTTTGTATAGATTGCATTTACCAAATTTCTTCCTAGCCTCATCTGCCATAAGGAATCATGGGGACACATTGCAATAAAATAATTCACAATATTGCACAAAGATCTCAGGGCTTAAACAAACCATGTGTCAACTTGCATACTTTAAATACAACAAGCATTCCAGCAGTTCTCTTGGCTCACAATCCTTTGTTTATTTACTAAGTGTTCATGTTTGATCCTATCATGAGATAGCTAGGTGACTGAATCACAGTGTACATGAAACATTATATAGAGCTCTCAAGCATAATTCCAGAACAAGCTAACTTTCATATCCAGGGAATTCATATCTACAAGTATTCTGGTTTAAAAGAAAATACAAGAATATTTGTAACTGGGAATAAAGACTAGGCATGTGGGTTATTATTGTTTCACAAGCAACCATGTTTGAACTAAATTCAAGATCTAGCTTAAACAAGATTTCTGGCCCATGGTTTTCTATTTGATCAAAGGTTCAGCACATTAGGAATTTCCATTGCAACCTTGAATCTTTCATTTGAGCCTCAGCACTTACACAAGTGTAATGCAACTCATATACATATGTTTGTCATGCCATAACTAAACCAGCTACAAGCATTCTCTATTTACTATTACATTTTCATACTATAACATTTCTGGGTATAAACAATCAGAGCATAATACTCACTATCAAAACTAAAAGCATTTAGAAACACCCATTAAAGCATCCATTAAAATCATAGTAATAAAATCCAAAATATGCAGAAAAATTAGCATAAGCTAGGCTGCCTCATAACAGGACTTAATGCCATGGATTAGTGAGATTACTCACAGAAAAATGCTTCTCCTGCTTAAATCAGAAAGAAAACCTTTTAAAACTTGCTTTTCTGCTTGCAAATATTTTCCTCTTTGTTTTCTTAAATGTTTTGGGTAGCAAAATGATTCTTTTCTGGTTTATACTTGAATTTATAAGAGAAGTTTTCTAGGGTTTATCATTGTAAAATCCCATTCCTACCCTGGCCAAGACTCATGCATTTTGCATTTCAGATTTGTTCATTTTCACTTTTGATACCCCGGCCATATGTGGTGCTTACTTTCCCTTATATTTTTTTTTCTTTACCTTTTCAAAATATATCCTATTCTCACCAAGTCATGAAAATTGTGTGACATTGTCACTTGTTTATTTTCTAGAAATCCTCCTTTCTATTTCTGCCTAAAGCAATTATTCTGCTTGCAATTTGTCTTTTGCCATTTTAGTATTACAGTTTTCTTTTACTTGCTTATTTCTTTTTAACATTTTCTATTCTTACAGAAATGTACATTTGCATACATATCCTATCTAGGCTTATTTAACTCCTCCTTAATTTCAGAAAGATATGCACCTATATGTGCATACAGACTTTTAAATCCCTGTAATATTTTCTTTTCTGGGTTTAAATAAAATATGTTTACTGATTCAAAACAAAACTTACTTTTCCTTATTTTCTTGGATGATTCATATAATTCCAGAGATCAAATATCCATATCACAAAATTATGTTTGTAATACTTTTTAATTCTTGTTTTGATTTCAGTGGATTTGGAGTTCTTTCTTGTGCCATACCAGTGTGCACACACTTGAACACTTTATTTTTTTTTTTTTATATATTCTTATACAAATGAATTCATATATTTTCAAAATTCAACCAAATAAGATTCTATGAATTTCTGGGGCATTACAGCCTACTATAGCTACCATCCAAACAGTGGGGCGCCACCATAAGTGAATGATAGGTTCTACAACTAAAACCGTACAAGGTACGTATTTGAAGAATGGATTTCCAACAAATGGTCAGGCCAAGGAACTTCCCATCGCCACATGGAAACGTCTCTGGAAGGACGCCCCGAGAACCCAACTGGATCTCTGCCAAACAAGGCCGGCTACCCCCCTTCCCGGGGAATATAAAAAACCTCAGATATGCCACCCCCGGTCCTTTGGGACCTTTATACGAGGCGCCTCTAAACCAACAACCACACAAAATAAATATAGTGTGTCCACATGAGTAAGTATCAGGGCCCCATACCATGACACTACCCTTTTCCAGAAGGAATGGTCATACCCTAGGAAAGCTATCCCTGAAAACCATGCCGCACAATTCCAGTTTCGACCATTACCGGTTTGTGAGGCTCGACGAAGTCTCGTCCACAAAGCCACGCTTTGGTACAAAGCTATGCTTTGGGTCCACAAATGATCATAGAAATGATCACAAAGATAAACGATCAAACAAATGATCATATCACAAATGATCAAACAATGATCATTTCACAGCAACACTCAGCATGTCACATTGCCAAATTGGGAATATATCGCTGAAAACCATCAACTACATAACCTCTGAGCTCGTACGTCTCTGAGAAGGGTGTTAAGCTAAGAGAATAAATTCTCCGCCACCAACAGAAATATATTTGAAAGAAATAAGCTTTATATCTCAAATTGTCATGTCAGACATAACAATCCATACAAGTCTGTTCTGGATTTAGAACAGAACCGAAGGCACTTCCAAAGAAGTCCTTGCAATCCGAATATTCACAATCCCGATCGGATTTCCCATCACTTAGGGAGTCTCTATACCGGCGCGACTCAGTGCAGAGACAATCGATAGGTCATCCTATCGTTCTCGCAAATACTCGGTCTTCACCACCGGTCTTCAAATGCTATCCATAACGATGTATCACATATTCGGAATGGGGTATACGACCCAAAGGTCCTTTCCCGGCTAACCCGAATAGTGAGCGCAACATTTAAAACATATGGATATTGGGATTTCAATTAAGTCACAACTTATTACCCAAAATCTTTCCTTTAAATGGCTAAACAAATTACCATTTTAAATCTTTATATTACAAAAAGATTTATTTCATAAAGATCAATTCATAGACTTCAAAACAATTTCCATTCCAATTGGGTTAACTCGTTAAATCTTTAAATAAAAGATTTAACTTATAGCTTTCAAACCGTTTCTATAACTTGGAAATTATTTTCATTTTAAACTAGAAATCTTTTTAACACAAATTGGATGTTCATTTCTTATGTGAAAGCTTTTATTATTTGAAAACAAACAGTTTTCGTTTCAGAAAAATCCAATTTTATTTACACGAGTTAAAGCCCTTGAATATAAATTCAAATTCCCAAATCAATACCTTTAACATAGTTTAATCCATATAAACTCATTTATAAGTTGAATAGCCCTTTTAAAACCGTAGTTTCTAAATCATAGAATTCAATTTCAAATACTGAATTCAAATTTAAATCCAAATATTTTAATTTCAAAACTCAATTAAGTTATTCAATTAAATTTCATCTTTGAAATCCCATTTCAAAAGCTTTTCACTTTAACACAATCCATTTCCAAAACATTTGAGTTCAAATATTCAACTTTAAAAATCATTTCTAAATCTGTGAGTTAATCGATTTCCTCGTGAAATCTATATTGGTGTGTGTATAAGTGGGGTCAAAGGGTTTAACACAATAGTGCAACATCATTCAATCATCACAGATCAAACACAGAAATATAGTTGATAAGCGATATAACTATAAAGCTTATCGCCCATTCACAGATTCACAGATAAAATATAGATGCATCAACAATAAATGAATAAATTATACATAGCACAATCCACAGAACAAAATATCATAGATCGGATAAGACAATCAATTGAAAGCATCTCATACAATAAAATCATTTATAAGTAGGGAAAACATTCAATAATCATTTATAATTAGGATTTAATCGTTTAATCCTAGTTAATTCAATTTATTTCCAAGTAAATTAATTACTTACGAATTTATTTACCCAATCTTGATTAATGAATTACAAATCATTTGATATCAATTTATTTATCAAACGTTTAAATAAGTTAAATTATTTTTTTTATTAATCATATTAATTAGATTAACCTTAAGTTGATTACAAAATCATTTAACCTTAATTAATTTCATTAAATAATTATCTTTAAGTAATTTATTATCTTTATATTGAATCAACATTTTAATTACATTAAATGTAATTTTATCTTAATCACTTGATTAATTAACCTTAAAAATTAACCACTTACAATAACTAATAAATCTTAAATTAATTATAACTCATTAATTAAGTAATCTTTAATTAACTATTATTCCATTAATTATCCTTAACTGGCAACAATAAGTGTTTATCCCGATCACTTATTCTAATAAATCAAAATTAAATTACATCGAGTAATTATACTTAAATCCCTTGATTAATTATCCTTAAATTAATCATTCTTTAATTAGTATCATTAAAATCCCATTAGTAAACATTCAGAAGTTAATGAAATTAACCTATTGCATACTCCTTTTAGAAACAAATCAATTTTTTTTAACATTTAAATTTATAAAATCTATTTTTGTTTGAAAATTTGGGATTCAGTTTTGACTCAGGTTCAGTTTTCAAGTTTTTAATTTAACTTTCAAATTTATTTTAAATACAAATCTTCTATTTCACTTAATTGCTTAAACCCTTTTTAATTTGGAAAGCGAGTTACGCAAACAAAATTGACCCAAGACAAAACCATTTTTATTTTGGGTCCAATACTCGAATGCTTCGAGTCAAACACAGGGATTACTCGAGCCACACCCCTTTTTAACTCGAGAACACCCGAGTACTCATCTTCCTCAAACCCACGCCATAACCACTAACACCGACAACCCACTGTGCATATGCATGTCACCGGAGTCACCTACCACCACCAACGAACCTTCCAACATATCAGACATCATCACTGCGACCATCTCCGATTGCCAAAACATCACCATCGTCCTCGAATCAAAATCACGCAAAAATGGAAACCTGGAACACAAGAACAGACCTTACATCAATCTGGAACTCGTCGACGTTCTCGAAATCCCGTCCACTAGAGAGCCTCAAACTTCGACCCTCTACTCGTCCACGTTCCCCCTACCATCACCCCAAAACTCGCCGTACTCGATCGCGCGACGAGGACGAGCCAATTGAAACACTCGACCCAGTCGAAATTAGGTTTAGAAATTTAAAACGTTCGCCGCCGCTTCCACGTTGAACTTGAGAACTTCCCCTCATTTTTCCCCGGCACACAGTACTCCCCTCTACCTTCACTCGAAACCCCGAGGTCCCTCAACGACGAGATCACTCGAATTCATCAAAAACCCAAATATTGTTCCACTTCGATTTTCTCGTTCATAGTTCATTAAAAATCGTGATTTCCTTTCAAAATTCATTATCTTCGATGCCATTTAAAATGGTCCACCTGAAACTAAGATTTATGATGTTTGAAATTTTGACATAATTTAAATGATGTCTGTATTTTCAAAATTTTCAAGAGAGACTCTATTTTTTATATTTGAACCATATTAAAACTAACAACTTTTATTTAAGGTCTGAAGTTTAACAATAATCAGATGAGAGGGAATTTGATTTCAAAACATATTTGGAAACTTGTTATGTTCAAACTGAGAACATGTCTGTTTTCTGACAGGCATAGTTCACTCATACTCATATACATACCTATCTGTATGCATACAATACTTCATCACTTTTACTTTATCATGATTATTAAAACAACCAGCTAAATTCAGATTCAAAAGTTTACTCACCTTGATATTCCAGAAATAAAGAACAGAGTCCATTATTTGAGACAAGTTTTGAATTTGTTTAAAAACTGTTAGTTTAGACAGAGGCTCATGTATTTACAGTCATATACACACAAACATTTTTATATATATGCAGACATGCAATGATATTCATACTGTCATATTGCATTCATTAAGATATTCAACCACCACACAAATCAAACAATCATCATACCATCAAAATATATCAATAGGATTAGGCTTTTAAAGGAAGAGTTGCTCACCATGGTTTCCAGAAAAAGAACAGAGGGGCTTTGAACAAAAATCTGGAAATGCTTTTGACATACAATGGTTTGTTTTTAGCTTATTTGGTCTGCTACTTGCTTTGCTTCATGAATTTAAAGTTAACAGATTGTAGTTTCCAGGTTTGAAGAATTTAAATTTCTTTTTTTTTTGAACGAAATAAGGTAGTGCAGGTGGATTATATTACTTAGTACAATAGGCATATTATAATGTTTTGTAAAATTTTATCAGAGATTTTTTTCTTCAAAGGGTGGCTGACCATGCTTGTATTAATGGCTAGAGGTATAAACATTAAATGCCATTGCACAAATCTATCCTTATTTAATTTGCCCATACTTGATTATATCTTCTTGTCTCGGCTGATAGATTTTGTGTGCTAGAGATATTTGCTGTCTTATGCTATTTTAAATGCATATGCAATTTTGTTTCTAGTTTAAGTGTACTAAAGATACTGGTATAAATTTCTTTTGTCTTGTTTTATATTGCCTATGCATATCACCTTTTTTTCTATTTCCATTTGACTTTTGTACAGGCTGTTTTGTTCCTTCTATACATAAACACTTTAGTTTATTATGTGCAAAACCAATGTTCACTTTACACGCAACACATATTTTTATGAAAATGTGGTGGTGGCTAATATGTTATGTACTTACATTTTCATTTGTTTGTAACATACTTGAATGTATGCTTATCCTTTCTTTTGCAAGCTATTAAATATATTTACATTTTTCTTGTTTACTTGTTTCATATTACAAGTGTGCATACTTATATATTTATTGTTTCTTTATTTATTTTATTTTCTTTTACAAGTATACATACTTGTCTTCATATATTTGTTTGTTTGTATTTACATTTTCATTTGTTTGCTTTGTTTATGTTTGATACATATTTATTTTACTTTATGTACATATTATAAAAGTTGTTATATTTATTTTTATTATATTAGCTTATATATTTATTTCTATTCTTACATGACTACTTATTTTTATTTTTATTTATTTTTAAAACCATTTATTTAAGATTTTATTTCTAATCCAATATATACATATATATTCACATATATACAAATTTTCAAATTCATACGACTTAATATATTTTCTACTTGAATCGGGGAAATTTGCATCACTTTACTAATTAATCTCACAAATTTAATTCAAAAATTCATTTAAATTATCAATTTAAATTCATAAAAATCCGGGGTCGTTACATGAAATTAAGGCTTATTATCTTTAATGACATTCTTTGAAAAATATGTTTAAATAAACTTAATAATCTTAGCCGAAATTGTTACATTATTAAATTCCAGCATATTAGGTTTACAATCAAGTCCGGAGGCACTTATCAGGGAATGGATTCCATACAAATGAAAAGGTAAGGGACTACCTTTCGACAGCACACCTCTAGAGGGATGCACCTAAGGTCTAGTTATTGAATGCCTAAACCAACACAGAACCCGCCTACCCATTCGCTGGATAGTACCGAATATTTCATCACCCTAGTCGTTACCGACCTTTAACGGGATCTCGAGTCATACATTCACCACATACTTAAACATGTGTAGAGTAATCTAGAAGGGTGATGACATCTCCTAATGGAAGAAACCTACTTAGCTCTGTTGCTTCTATCCCGTTTTTGTCATTTTCGGGTGATGAGGCCTAAGGTAACGATTACCTTTACACATAGCACATCTCTTTCCACTTTGAATGCCACATTGCAATTCTACACTCATATGAATGATTTCTATAAACGTGTAATGTAACGCCCCACCCCGAGACCCACCTTAGTAAAGAGAATTAACGAGTAATTCCATCTACGAAAGCGGAGAATAGGGCTGGTTAAGGGCGACCATCTATAACTTTGTCTTAAACATCTACTGAATATGTCGATAAATGCAATATAATATTTCTTTTCTATCTCAATGGATCGACATACACAATAAATGTTTAATCCAAAACTATAGGTGGTTGACGGATCTATCAGAACAAAATACAATAACTAAATGTAAAGCACATCACAGAACAGTAATCGACATCATATATATACATATACACTGATACATGTTTAGTACAATACAATATGAAATAATAAAGGAGGCACTCGACCACACCATATACATCAAATCAAATGTAAAACATCAGAGTATGCGGAAGAAATAAACTACTCAAGCGAAAGAAGAGATGATATCCAACACCAACTTCAAGCTAAGTCCAATAGATGATACCTGAAACAACTCGGTCTGACCCGAGTATAAATACACGAGTCAGTCTAGCTACACAAATCAGTCAATATCGATAATATGAAGCAGAATGGATATAGTGATACTTCTTCTCGAATGAGGAGAAGGATTAGATAACTCATTGATCAATACTTAAGTAACAAACGCTACCTAAGTGACTAAATACCTCGAAAGAGGTAACTCAAACTCAATACTGAAATAAAACACAAGTGCCTCATATCATTAGCGATAACCCATAATGAACTCAAATCAACTCATATAAAACTCAAGCAAAACTCAAATGGTTCGATGAACCATTACTCCAAAAAGGAGAAAACTCGTCTCAATCACAAATAGAAGTCATGAAAGCAACACAAGACAACTCCATAAGAATGTGAGATCTCAAACTCAAAAGTAGGCCAAGGCGGCTAAATCTCACACATACATCTCAATCGTAAAAACTCATGGAACTCGATACGAGTTCAAACTCATAAAATCTCAAACTCAATAAAGAATTCGATGCATGTTCAAAACTCAGACGGACGAAGCCTTAGACAAGGTCGCTAACACCTTCCAAAGCAGTTCGTCCTCATGACAAGGTCGCTGACACCTTTCCAAAGCAGTTCGTCCTCATGACAAGGTCGCTGACACCTTTCCAAGCCATTTTGTCATCCCTAACAAGGTCGCTAACACCTCCAAAGCAGTTCGTCCTCATGACAAGGTTGCTGACACCTCTCAAAGCAGTTCTGTTAGGTAAACATCGTGAATGTGTCACAAACTCACGGATAGGAACCCAAAAAGTGTTAACGTGTGTCCCATACCACACCTTTGCACTTAGCGGTTTACTAGCCGTTAGTCGATGCCACACTAAAAACATCATAAAACTCATAAAATTATATCTCGCCTAGTCTTATTGGCGAGTGATAAAGAGATACCATACTTGTCTCATCTCATCGATAAGTATTAAATGACATCATAACTTATCTCATCTCATCGACATGTGAAAAACAGTGATTTCTCATAAACCATAAATGTCAAAATATGAAATCATAAACTCAAGACTTGCCTTATGCCATTGGCAAGTAAATAAAATATCGTGACGGTTCTCATCGATCAAACTCCTACATAGTAGATCTCAAACCATAATACTTGCCAAATATTGGTCATCTTAAATAATTCCAACAAATAGGAATTGTAAAACTCAAAATACGCCATAAAATGGCAAAACATCTCAGAAACATTAAACTCAAATAGCTTCGATCGTACAAGTCCGAAATTAACCAAAATAGTAAACGCACATGTCCCATACTACGTGTTTTACTAATTCGTTTAATTCTCTTTCTCATACGTTCGAATAATATAAAAGTGTGTATTATATATATAAAATAATTATAAATTTTTGTAAAACATTTAATTTGAAAGCTTTTCCCATTTTGAAAATCATTTCAAAAACGGTTTAGAAAACACGTGCACAGAAACATCAAAAATTGATGAAAATTAATAAAATTACCATACGATAAAACCCAAATGAAACCGTCAATTCGTAGTGTGAATCGACATTAATGTCAGATTTTCTATTAGTAGGAGTTAGCCTTTTAGATCCATCTTGAAAAAAATATGCTCGAAATCATCGAATTCAAAAAAACAATTCAACGGAAAATGCTCAAACGTTGCAAAAGAACTCAGGTCTGCGGCTTGTTTTGCCAATTTGCCGCTTTTAAACTCAAAATTTGAGAAAACATGAAACATAAAAGTTGAATATAATTTCCATAGCTTGAAGTCAGAAAAAGAATCAACTAATTCGAACATTTGAGTCAAAACTTATGGCAGTTCTAATTATCAGGTATAAAATTACAAAACTGTGAACAATATGTATAACAACAGGGCTGCGGCTTAAAGAGTCATTTTGACCCTGTAGATCCAGAATTTGATAAATCATAAAACATAAAAGTTGAAGAGAATTGCAAAATCTAAAAGACAGAAAAAGAATCACCTTATTTGGACTATCGGGTCAAAAGTTATGATCATTTTATTTCTCAGATCAAAAATTACAAAACTATGAACAATGTGCATAACAACAGGGCTGCGGCTTAAAGAGCCATTTTGACCCTGTAGATCCCAGAATTTGATAAATCATAAAACATAAAAGTTTAAGAGAATTGCAAAAGCTAAAAGTCAGAAAAAGAATCACCTTATTTGGACTATCGGGTCAAAAGTTATGATGATTTTATTTCTCAGATCAAAAATTACAAAACTCTGAACAATGTGCATAACAACATGGCAGCGGCTTAAAGAGCCATTTTGACCCTGTAGATCCCTGAATTTGATAAATCATAAAACATATAAATTGAAGATAATTGCCAAAGCTAAACGACAGAAAAAGTATCGCCTTATTTGGACAATCGAGTCAAAAGTTATGACGATTTTATTTCTCAGGTCTAAAATTACAAAACTGTCACTTTGCTCTCGGGATAGTAAAAATAAGTGCAATTTTGACTAAGTTAACTTTAAAATTTCATAAAACTCAAGACATAAAACTTGTAGAAAAATTTATAGGCTTTCCAGAACATATAAAATTATCCAATTTGGATTAGAAATGTAAAAGATATGGCAAAATATATTACAGGTATAAACTCAGGAAATTTTCTTTAAGGACAGTGTTGCACTTTTACTTTCAATTCTATTTCAGGTCTATCAAACTTCCATAAATCGAGATGCAACCAAAAGCAAAAAAAAATTCTCCTTGAGTCTAGTTTCTAATCCAAAAAGAATGAGCTCAAACGGATTAGGAACATGCATGATATCACTATTTTACTTCTGTCCATTTTTCTAATTCATTTTCAGCAAGCATAGAAACCCCAAAATCATCTTTCTAATTCACAAATTCAACCAAGGATTCATCTAATGCAACCAAAAACAAACATGAAAATTCGAGTAAACTAGAATAGTGAGTGTTTAAACTCACCTTAAGGTTTATTTGCAGCAAATTAGCGGATTTAGCAAGCAAAGTAGGAAACTTTGGCCTTGATTTGGAGTTAGAAACCTAAAAGAGGAGAAAATAGAAACATGCAAACAAGAAGAGACAATTAACAGAAAATCTTCTCTAAACTAAAATTGGATGTGAGTATTTAGGTTTTGGAATATGATTACCTGTGAATTTCACTTTATATTGATAAAGAGCTCAGCTTGAATTGAAGAAATTTGAGTTTTAAAAGCCATAGATTGAAGAAGATGGAGTTGGTTTTTTTTTTCTTCTGGTTTCTGAATGTTTGCAGGAGGAAGAAAATGAGCGTACAGTAATTAGTTTCTCATTTCTTCCTTTAGGCTTAGGCTAAGTGGGCTTGGACCCAAATAAAAAGAAGAAGAAAAAACCTAAGCAAATTAATACAACACATAACAAATGCACAAATATGTATATTAATATACAAAATAAATTACGTTCACTTTTAAATTTTTACATAAACAATTATGTAAACTTACATACATATGAAATAAAATATTTCCTATCATATCAAAAGATTAGTTTAAATTTAAAATATTTTTATTATTAAAAAGGCCAAATTTACAAAAATAATCAATTTACATCAAATAAATTCATAAAAAATTCCTTATTTTTAACTTCTAAAATTCAACAAAAATTATTTTCTTGCGTAGAAAAATATAAAAACTATTTTAGTCTCATATCTATAATCAAAACACATTTTTAAACCAAATTCCATCTTTTTATCTAAATAAACAACGTTTAAAAAAAATCAATTACTTCCTTAAAAATTATTAAAAGAAGTAATTGGCAATAATTAATAAAATCGTTGCATTTACTCCAAATAAAAATCCATTTTCCATTTATTATTGCCCTAAGAAAATAAAATAGAGTTCCAAACTTTATTTTCTCATTTTAAATTCAAAATTTATTATTTATCCCAATTAAACAATTTAAATTACCAATTTATTTTAATTCTTAATATTAAATTATAACTACCGTTGTAATTTAATATTCACAGGAAATCTCCAAAACCAAGGTTACTACAGACTTCCCTCCTTACAAAAATTGCGTCCTCGCAATTTTCTAGAAAAAAAGCCGTAAACAACACAAAAATTCAATCGACAAAGGATAAAAGACAAGCTCGAAACTCAAACCATTCATACTCTCAACAAGAATGGTAGAGAGAAATAAGGAAAAACTCACTTGGTTAATCCAATGGCCCATCAAATGCCAATATAATGATTGGTAAACCATCGAAATTTCCAAGTATCTCAAAAGAATTTCGAAGATGTCCCGTCTTCAAATCAAACTCAATAAGATGCTCAACAATTAATCAATCGAAATTGATTGATTCTAGAAAAATTCTACGAATAGAATCGGGGTCAAACTCACTTAAACCCGAACTCTAAGCAATAAAGAAGATCATCAATAAGATATTCCGCATAAATATACGAAAAGAACATCCTCACAACATGTAGATACAATAGACAAGATAGATAAATCACAAAATAGCTTCTCATAAGGCCACCAAACTCGAACGACCGCGAGAAATGCACGTCGTTGATAATAGCTCAAAGATAGAATATGCTCAAGAACAAGGATATAAGATCGAATTATCTTTTAATCCAAGATATTTATAATTTTAAATCTCAATATCTTCTAAATTTTTAAATCTCAATTTTCAACATTTGAAAATTTCTCAAACTCTTTAATATATTACTTAGTAAGTAATTTAATACTCAAAATTAAAATTCAATTTCTTATCTTTCTTCAAAAGTAATTTTCAAAGAATTATGTAAATCCATAATAATATCCTTTAAAATAAATTAAGGGTTTAAATTCTCTTATTATACTCTTTCCTTAAAATATCCAGCATATAATATATATTTTAAAATCTCAAAATATACTTCCAATAAAGTATAGCTCAAAAATAATCTCATTTATATTCTCATCTTTATAATTTAAAAATTAATAAATGGCATTGCCTTGCTATTGAGTTTTTAATAAATAAATACATATCTGTTGGCTGCAGAGTTGACCGAATGATCAAAACTGCCTCGCCACTCTATTACTCATATCTAAAATTAGTGGCAGCAATTACCATTCAAAAATAAATTTAATATTTAATCTCAAATTATTATTTTCAAAATCTCAATCTTTAAAACACAAATCATCATGTTTGATTGCCTCATCATAGCATTTAGGAGATTCCTATCGATAATGTTGATCAGACATATCGACCAGAACTCTTAACTACCTGATGGATAACCCAACACTCTCAAATTATTTCTAAGAAAGAATACTACTCATATAAATATATTCTCAAAACATTCTTCGATTTTTTTTTATAAAAAATAACTCAAAGCTCAAATTCTATTTAAAACTCATATTTATATAGCTTTAAAACTCAAACCAAAGAACATTAAGAGAATGCATCGAGATATTCCCAGAATACTCGATTCTCAAAATCAATAGAAGGAGATAGAGTGTTCGTCAATCTTATGATGTCATGAGCCACTCCCAAAAATCATCAAGATACAGGATAAGCAAGATATTCTTCTCTAAGGAGAAGAAGCACATAAACAACAAATCATTACTTCAAACAACGTAATGCTACAAAGAATAACACTAATTGAGTATCCGAAAAGGATAATTCAAAGAAACGAATGATAAACTCAATCAAACTCGCATAATCCAAAGACTTACTCATTCCTTAGTGGATGTCCTAGTGGAAGGATAGCCGAAGGCTAACAGCCAGGAACAAGGTTAATTTAAAACTCGATTGCCCGATTGGATATCAAACCCAAACGGACTCATCAAAACTCAACAACGTCGCCTTGATTGGAATTCTACGTCATCAAAATCTCGATACTCAAGAGTGAATTCAGAAACTTCAGAATCATCATTAACATTCCAAAGTGATAGAAATAATAAACCAATCAAAATAGGAAACCTAAATATACAATAGGATCCTATAAAAAAAAAGGATTAGACTTAATATCAAATAAGTCAATCCATCTCAAATCAAATGCATCGCAAGGTTGTGAGTAACAAACAAATATTCACAAAAGCAACATCAAATAGAAACCTCAGAATGCTCACAACGAGCCAATCATTGTGGATCCCCTCAATACGATTCACAACTCTCAAAGGAACACAACTAAAAATACTCTAAGGAATCAATAAGCTTCATCTATACGAACTCACTCGCATCGACAAAAATAAGAATGGAATAATCCCAAATAAGATTATTCATAAGATAAGATAACACCAAAATCAATTATGGAATACTATGGAATACAATGTATATTCCTAGATATATTCCATCTTAACATATCACAATTCTAGAAAAAGAATCAAAGCACGATTCGAAAACAAGCTCGAATAAAGGACAATGATTCACTCGTATTGTACTTCGATGTATCATGATATACGTACTGTTCTGTGTTTACTCTACTTTGTTCTGACCACAGCTCTGATACCAAGCTGTAACGCCCCACCCCGAGACCCACCTTAGTAAAGAGAATTAACGAGTAATTCCATTTACGAAAGCGGAGAATAGGGCTGGTTAAGGGCGACCATCTATAACTTTGTCTTAAACATCTACTGAATATGTCGATAAATGCAATATAATATTTCTTTTCTATCTCAATGGATCGACATACACAGTAAATGTTTAATCCAAAACTATAGGTGGTTGATGGATCTATCAGAACAAAATACAATAACTAAATGTAAAGCACATCACAGAACAGTAATCGACATCATATATATACATATACACTGATACATGTTTAGTACAATACAATATAAAACAATAAAGGAGGTACTCGACCACACCATATACATCAAATCAAATTTAAAACATCAGAGTATGCGGAAGAAATAAACTAATCAAGCGAAAGAAGAGATGATATCCAACACCAAGTTCAAGCTAAGTCCAATAGATGATACCTGAAACAACTCGGTCTGACCCGAGTATAAATACACGAGTCAGTCTAGCTACACAAATCAGTCAATATCGATAATATGAAGCAGAATGGATATAGTGATACTTCTTCTCGAATGAGGAGAAGGATTAGATAACTCATTGATCAATACTTAAGTAACAAACGCTACCTAAGTGACTAAATACCTCGAAAGAGGTAACTCAAACTCAATACTGAAATAAAACACAAGTGCCTCATATCATTAGCGATAACCCATGATGAACTCAAATCAACTCATATAAAACTCAAGCAAAACTCAAATGGTTCGATGAACCATTACTCCAAAAAGGAGAAAACTCGTCTCAATCACAAATAGAAGTCATGAAAGCAACACAAGACAACTCCATAAGAATGTGAGATCTCAAACTCAAAAGTAGGCCAAGGCAGCTAAATCTCACACATACATCTCAATCGTAAAAACTCATGGAACTCGATACGAGTTCAAACTCATAAAATCTTAAACTCAATAAAGAATTCGATGCATGTTCAAAACTCAGACGGACGAAGCCTTAGACAAGGTCGCTAACACCTTCCAAAGCAGTTCGTCCTCATGACAAGGTCGCTGACACCTTTCCAAAGCAGTTCGTCCTCATGACAAGGTCGCTGACACCTTTCCAAGCCATTTTGTCATCCCTAACAAGGTCGCTAACACCTCCAAAGCAGTTCGTCCTCATGACAAGGTTGCTGACACCTCTCAAAGCTGTTCTGTTAGGTAAACACCGTGAATGTGTCACAAACTCACGGATAGGAACCCAAAAAGTGTTAACGTGTGTCCCATACCACATCTTCGCACTTAGCGGTTTACTAGCCGTTAGTCGATGCCACACTAAAAACATCATAAAACTCATAAAATTATATCTCGCCTAGTCTTATTGGCGAGTGATAAAGAGATACCATACCTTTCTCATCTCATCGATAAGTATTAAATGACATCATAACTTATCTCATCTCATCGACATGTGAAAAACATCATGATGGTTTCTCATAAACCATAAATCTCAAAATATGAAATCATAAACTCAAGACTTGCCTTATGCCATTGGCAAGTAAATAAAATATCGTGACGGTTCTCGTCGATCAAACTCCTACATAGTAGATCTCAAACCATAATACTTGCCAAATATTGGTCATCTTAAATAATTCCAACAAATAGGAATTGTAAAACTCAAAATACGCCATAAAATGGCAAAACATCTCAGAATCATTAAACTCAAATAGCTTCGATCGTACAAGTCTGAAATTAACCAAAATAGTAAACGCACATGTCCCATACCACGTGTTTTACTAATTTATTTAATTCTCTTTCTCATACGTTCGAATAATATAAAAGTGTGTATTATATATATAAAATAATTATAAATTTTTGTAAAACATTTAATTTGAAAGCTTTTCCATTTTGAAAATCATTTCAAAAACGGTTTAGAAAACACGTGCATAGAAACATCAAAAATTGATGAAAATTAATAAAATTACCATACGATAAAACCCAAATGAAACCGTCAATTCGTAGTGCGAATCGACATTAATGTCAGATTTTCTATTAGTAGGAGTTAGCCTTTTAGATCCATCTTGAAAAAAATATGCTCGAAATCATCGAATTCAAAAAAAACAATTCAACGGGAAATGCTCAAACATTGCAAAAGACCTCAGGCCTGCGGCTTGTTTTGCCAATTTGCCACTTCTAAACTCAAAATTTGAGAAAACATGAAACATAAAAGTTGAAGATAATTTCCATAGCTTGAAGTCAGAAAAAGAATCTACTAATTCGGACATTTGAGTCCAAACTTATGGCAGTTCTAATTCTTAGGTATAAAATTACAAAACTGTTAACAATATGCATAACAACAGGGCTGCGGCTTAAAGAGTCATTTTGACCCTGTAGATCCCAGAATTTGATGAATCATAAAACATAAAAGTTGAAGAGAATTACAAAATATAAAAGACAGAAAAAGAATCACCTTATTTGGAAGATCGTGTCAAAAGTTATGATGATTTTATTTCTCAGATCAAAAATTACAAAACTCTGAACAATGTGCATAACAACAGGGCTGCGGCTTAAAGAGCCATTTTGACCCTGTAGATCGCAGAATTTGATAAATCATAAAATATAAAAGTTGAAGAGAATTGAAAAAGATAAAAGGCAGAAAAAGTATCACCTTATTAGGACTATCGGGTCAAAATTTATGATGATTTTATTTCTCAGATCAAAAATTACAAAACTTTGAACAATGTGCATAACAACAGGGCTGCGGCTTAAAGAGCCATTTTGACCCTATAGATCTCAGAATTTGATAAATCATAAAACATTTAAATTGAAGAGAATTGCAAAATCTAAACGACAGAAAAAGAATCACCTTATTTGGACAATCGAGTCAAAAGTTATGATGATTTTATTTCTCAGGTCTAAAATTGCAAAACTGTCACTTTGCTCTCGGGATAGTAAGAAATAAGTGCAATTTTGACTAAGTTAACTTTAAAATTTCATAAAACTCAAAACATAAAAATTATAGAAAAATTTATAGGCTTTCCAGAACATATAAAATTATCCAATTTGGATAAGAAATGTAAAAGATATGGCAAAATATATTACAGGTATAAACTCAGGAAATTTTCTTTAAGGACAGTATTGCACTTTTACTTTCAGTTCTATTTCAGGTCTATCAAACTTCCATAAATCGAGATGCAACCAAAAGCAAAAAAAATTCTCCTTGATTCTAGTTTCTAATCCAAAAAGAATGAGCTCAAACGGATTAGGAACATGCATGATATCACTATTTTACTTCTGTCCATTTTTCTAATTCATTTTCAGCAAGCATAAAAACCCCAAAATCATCTTTCTAATTAACAAATTCAACCAAGGATTCATCTAATGCAACCAAAAAAAAACATGAAAATTTGAGTAAACTAGAATAGTGAGTGTTTAAACTCACCTTACGGTTTACTTGCAGCAAATTAGCGGATTTAGCAAGCAAAGTAGGAAACTTTGGCCTTGATTTGGAGTTAGAAACCTAAAAGAGGAGAAAATAGAAACATGCAAACAAGAAGAGACAATTAACAGAAAATCTTCTCTAAACTAAAATTGGATGTGAGTATTTAGGTTTTGGAATATGATTACCTGTGAATTTCACTTTATATTGATAAAGAGCTCAGCTTGAATTGAAGAAATTTGAGTTTTAAAAGCCATAGATTGAAGAAGATGGAGTTGGGTTTTTTTTTCTTTTCCGGTTTCTGAATGTTTACAGGAGAAAGAAAATGAGCGTACAATAATTAGTTTCTCATTTCTTCCTTTAGGCTTAGACTAAGTGGGCTTGGACCCAAATAAAAAGAAGAAGAAAAAACCTAAGCAAATTAATACAACACATAACAAATGCACAAATATGTATATTAATATACAAAATAAATTACATTCACTTCTAAATTTTTACATAAACAATTATGTAAACTTACATACATATGAAATAAAATATTTCCTATCATATCAAAATATTATTTTAAATTTAAAATATTTTTATTATTAAAAAGGCCAAATTTACAAAAATAATCAATTTACATCAAATAAATTCATAATTCCTTATTTTTAACTTCTAAAATTCAACAAAAATTATTTTCTTGCATAGAAAAATATAAAAACTATTTTAGTCTCATATCTATAATCAAAACACATTTTTAAACCAAATTCAATCTTTTTATCTAAATAAACAACGTTTAAAAAAAAATCAATTACTTCCTTAAAAATTATTAAAAGAAGTAATTGGCAATAATTAATAAAATCGTTGCATTTACTCCAAATAAAAATCCATTTTCCATTTATTATTGCCCTAAGAAAATAAAATAGAGTTCCAAACTTTATTTTCTCATTTTAAATTCAAAATTTATTATTTATCCCAATTAACAATTTAAATTCCCAATTTATTTTAATTCTTAATATTAAATTATAACAACCGTTATAATTTAATATTCACAGGAAATCTCCAAAACCAGGGTTATTACATGTAACTTCCTAAGCTCGTGCGTCTTAGGAAATGGTATTAAGCTAAGAGAAGGTGTTTTCTCCACCACCGACTGATATACATTATATTGAGATCACAGTGTTATTTAGAATACAAATGTCTGACATTCTTCCATACAAGTTCGTTCTAGGATTGAACGAAACCGAAGGCACTTTCCCGCCACATCATGTTAGGACCAATAGCGAACAGTCCTTGCATTTGATATCTCATAACGAAGAAACCACCGCTACTATATATATGTTGAGAGTTTATCCCCAAATGATCAACAAGCAGTTCTTCACTATGAATATCCTCATATCAATATCTTCAACATATTTTACTTTGAAACGTAAATCGGTTCGAAGTGGTTTACAGATAGGAATCACCCAAATCTGACCCTGGTTTCTTCGAAATTCGATCATTAATAAAAATGATATAATTAGATGATTGTTGTTTGATTCATTCATTTCTATTTATCAAAAATATCTTCAAGAGATATATATCTTCAAAAACTTCTTCTTTAAAAATGGAATCAATTAAACCTCTCTTTTGAATATTTCTCAAATCATTTTTAAAGAGTATCTTTGAGAAAATAGGATTATAGAAATCACTCTACTTTTATTCACTATCAAATTCCGTATTCAATAAGTGTTATGGCCGGAATAATGGTGAGATCACCTTTAAAATTCCACTAATAGGATGAGTTCCGTCTTCGTATTTTAATAATGAGTATAAGAAGATTATGTATATAAAATTCAAGCTGAGCATCCGGGCTTTCCCTTCGATCTGTTCCACCCCTCGTCTAAAAGATAAAGCGAAGGCCAGGTAAGTTTAGGTCACTGGTTGCTTCATTCCTAACCTTAGGTACACACCTTGTCTTACTGTTTAGCTCTTACAGGCGGGACAAATGTACTAGTCGTTTCCACATACTCAATTTCCTTTTTAAATCACTTAATTACTTGTTTAACCACATTTGAAATAATTTTAAATTATTCAAATATCTTTAAAAATACTTTAGTTTTTACTTAAAATTGTTTACATAAGATTTGGGAAAGAATTGTTATGTTTCAACATTTATTTCAAAAGTTATAGAAAAGCATTGCGAAAAAGTGTTGCAAATAGTGTTTTAAAAGCTATATTCCTCAAAACAACTTTTATATCATTTTGAAATCCATCTTTTCAACTTAAATCACTTTTAAAATATTTAAAAGATTATTAGAATTTATTTCATATTTTTAAAACATTTAAAATATCAATTTTAAACTTTGGTAACTTTACTCCAGAAGCGCGATTTTTTAGAAAATTGTTTTGGACATATTTTAAATTCTACTTAATGAAATCTTGATTTTCTTTATTTCTTAGAAGGATGTAGATATAATAGTCAAAAAATTCTTATCTTGAAGAATTCTGAGCTAAATTCCATTCCGTATACTTATTTCAACTTTTCGGTGCGAAATCGTGAACTACCGCTGCACGACGCGCCTAGTTTTAACATATTTCTTGTTTTTCATCCAAACTTTGTCAAAACAAGTTTATATATTTATAAAACATTCGTAATATATTTTTAATCATTTTAAATGGCATTAAATGATTCCATATCACTTTTCAATTTATTTTGGAAAGTGTTTTCCGTGTGAATCAATGTCGTGTATATTGTGACTTGTTTCAATATTTATATGCAATAAACAACATATGAAAATCTATATCATAATCAAACATATAAACAAACATATCACAACATCACAACCATATATATTTATACATAAATACGAGTTCTCACTTTGTTTGGCTTTGGCGAACGGAAAATCGGCTATAGCTTCGCTACTTGTTGTTTTTCGCTCACGAATCTTTGCGCACTTGGACTCAGATGGCTTGACTTGGATTGGGGAAGGTAGATAGTGCTCACATCTAAGGTGGAGGGTGAAGGAGTGCTCGGCTATGGGTGGTGGAGAAGTGGGCCGTGGGTATGGAGAGGAAAAGGAGGAGTTTGAAGTGATTGGGGTGGAGTTTTGGTGACTATTTCTTTAGTAATTAATTTTAGAATATTTCGGCATTATTTTATTAAGGAGGGAGGCCATTAAAGAAATGAAGAAATATTGAAATAGGAAGAAGAAGTTGTGTAGAAAATGGAAGAAAGTGGATGTTTATTTATAGAAAAAGTTTTGGAATAAAATAATATTTTGTAAAAAGACCAAAATACCCTTTTCTTATACTTTAAGAAAACTAATTTTTTCAACACTTAACATCGCATTTCAAATCATTACTCTATGTAATTTTCACTTAAGAATTAAGTAAAGAAAGTAATAATTATGTTCACTTAATTTAGTGTTTACCTTTTGACCTTATAACCCTATTTCATCTTTTTATCCTTACCTTTTCTAATTATATTCTAGAATTTTATATTTATAACTTCACAATTTATAAGTCCATAAATTTCGTTCACTTATGAAATCCATTTTTTTATTTTAACACTTATAAAACTCGTTTTATAATTCCAGTATTCTTAATTTATAAAATATCAGTTTTGTATATCTTTTATATAGATCGTTCATAATAATTCAAAAATCCCAATTTAAGTAAACCAATCCTTTTAATAATTTACAAAAACGTTATTTAAAACTTATATAACTCCAAAATCATACTTAAGTACTATTTTCCAAACATATAACTTTTATAACAATAAAATTAAATGTTTATTTATTTTAACAATTCAAAATTTAATAAAACGTATACTTTCAAAAATCACTTTAAAATTCTTTTTAAAATCAAAATCATTATTTTAAAACTTCAACAATGGATCCGATGATGCAACAGCACCAAATAGTCAATCACGACATCCAAATATCATATATCGATATGGTAATCAACAAACATCACAATATCCATAAACAAATAAACACTGGTGAGGAATCCAGTTGGATCCCTCCAACCTGTTTCCCTGCATCCACAAACATTAGCACAATACCAATTCCGTTCCAGTACGGAATTACCGCGGTATATGGGATTCATAAAATATTATCCGCTATTATGCGGCGCAATAGGGTCTCATCCGCTATATAATGCGGGAAAATCAACTCCAAGTACATAAATAATACCAATTTCACTATACGGTGAAATATTCGCGGTATATGTTTTTAGTAAATAACATCCGCTTACTAATGGTGTATAATGTCTATTTTAACAATCAATAGATAACAATTTATCATTCACGCATACAATCAAGCAATTTTAAATCTAACTATTTAACATTTAAATCGAAACTATTCGATTGAGTGAGAAGTTTTCACCTTGCTTTCAATTCAGTTTCAGTGTTTCATTTCGAATAAAATGAAACGTGCGTTTAATTTTACCCGAAATTCCCACTAGCTCCAAACGACTACAATCTAGTTCCATTGCGTAGTGCTCGACAAAACGAAGCCAACACAATTCGTTTCGTCCAAAACGGACCTCGTATGACAAAGATACATCAATTTAAATATTACACGATTTACATTATAATTTATTTACAATTTCCTTTATAATTTTAAACCTAGAAAATTGTGGCCGTCCATCCTTACCCCTGCAGATCCAAGCCGTAGAACGCAACTTCATCTCCTTCGTTCCAGGTTCGAACGTGAACCCAATGCCGCCTCCAACCCTAAATTAACGCGACCTCATCTTCAACTTTCAACCCGATCAAACACCTTCACGTCGTGCGCCTGCCTCAACTCCACCCTCGGCCCAAGTATGGAAGAGCCCGGCCTTGACCTGACCTCGAATGACGTGCGCGAGTTTTGGTCGAACGTGAGCCAATTGTGGCCTCCACACAACACCAATTCTTATCTCCATCGTTGGATTTGTCAATCACGATGTCCTCTACGT
This sequence comes from Allium cepa, assembly GCA_030765085.1. NCBI lineage: Eukaryota > Viridiplantae > Streptophyta > Magnoliopsida > Asparagales > Amaryllidaceae > Allium > Allium cepa. The sequence goes on from CM060931.1 coordinate 64,330,585, forward strand.
TTTTCTAGTTGAAAACTTTGGCTAATAACTAATGGATTGAAAGAAATTTCAGGAAGAAGGTGATTAAATTTCGGCCATTAATAGAATAGCCGGCGGCTAGGGCTCTTGAAATTAGGGTTTTGGGTTTCCTTTGCAAATTGAAGATAACATGTCCTTTTATAGAAAAATACGCGACACTATTCATCCCGGATTTTTCCGAACTCCAAACGAAGCGTGTTGGTTGGCGTTTCTAAGGTTTACCCTGCATTCCGAACACAATGGAACGTGTTTCGGAGGCTAAATCGATCATCTGTGCGAGTTAATAAACGATCGATTTTAAATTAAATTGGTTAAACTAATTTCTATGCGTTTTGGCTTGCCCCGGACAAACGATAAATCCAATTGACACAAAATTTAAAACCATGCAATAGTATCATTTTATAGATCCGATGAAACTGGTTTCGTCGAAATCCGAGAATGTTTGAAAAATGACTATTTTAGCTCGTCAATTTAAATATTAAAATATTCAATTTTCACAAATTAACTTTTAATGCGATTTTAAAAGTTCTATAACGTTATTATTACTCCAATATGATTAAATAAAATTTTAAAAATCATTTTCAATCATATTAAACCCAATTTTCAATTATTTACGTAATTTCAACTATTAAATAATCGATTTAATTATCCAATTAAATCCAATTATTCGAAATAAAATTTATTCGACTTATAAATTTCACTTATTAATATTTAGAATCAATTAAATATACAAATTTTAATTGACAGAAATTCTGGGTCGTTACATACTTCCCCTCTTAAAAGAATTTCGTCCTCGAAATTACCAAGTAAGAAAAAGTTACTGAATCCATTTACTTTTCAAAACAATCCATTCAAATTAGATTTTTCAAATCTCTTAAGTGTTTAACTTTCCCAAAATTAGTAGTTAAACTTCTTACAACATCTTTACTAAGTTTCCAAATCAAAACTTAGTTTTCAAAAAATTTCCAATTTTCTCAAAAATATTCTAACGCCTTAAATTTTCGGAAAAATTCGCCATAGTCTACTTTGCGCGGCTCGATCCGAAAAAAATGACAGTATATATATCACAAATATACATCCCATCAAGTGATGAGACATCCCGCAGGGAAAAAAGTGTAAAAGTACGATACTAAATCCGAGATATGTACCTTATATATTATTAGCGAGCGTATACGGCTAATATAGCACGAAAGCGAGCTCCGAATGCGAAGCAAGCGCAATCCGCACCTACTAAACACTCAACAAACAATGAGAAACGTGCATATATGAAAATAATATCAATATACAACATATATCACTACAACAACTACATGTGCCACATAGCAATCCATTCAATCAACAAATGCAACCATCAAACAACTATCCAACCAATAAATCCATATCAAATCAATATATATATATATATATATATATATATATATATACATACACTTCTCATTAGTATTCAATGAATTGGTTTTCAATTTAATCACATTTGATTTGTTAACATTGGATTTTATCAACATTCACTTATTCATATTCAATTAGTTTACATTCACTAATTTATATTCAAGTTAGTTCACTTCCAAATCAAATTCAATTCTATTCAAGTTCATTTTCTTCCAAGTTGGATTCAATTACTTTAGCTTCCATTTTCGCTAATTCAATTTCATTAACACTTAATGAATTTATATACAATCAATTAATAACCATATAACAACCAATGTACATTCAACATAACCAAATTATTTAATTTACATTCAATTTGGTCCAACATTTTTACTTTCAATTGGTTTATATTAAATTGACTTCCATTCAATTTATTCAATTTCTCAACTTTATTAGCTTCTAAAGAATTTACACTTACATTCATTATTCTATATCAATTTATTTTAGATTCAATTGATTAATATTCCATCCATTTATCAATTCAATTGCTAATTCCTTTAACAATGTAATGTCGAATTTCATTTATATAACTCAAGTTCATATTCATTTAATTCACTTGATTAATTTACTTCGATACCAAAATCAACTTTATTCAACTTCACTTAAGTTATATTTCAAACCACATGTCTTTGATGACAACTCAAATTTATTTCAACTTGGATTTTTAATTTCATTTTCTTGCACTTGCAAATTTTATTCATTCACAGTTTATTTTCCAACTTAATAATTATATTCCAATCATTTTATATAACATTTCAGAGTCTTTTCAATCTTTCAAAACCATTTTTTTTAAACCAATTCAATTATCCTTTGAATTTCAAAACCCAAACTCAAATTTTCCAAATAACTTTCATTGAAAATAATTTGGCAGCAACTCCTCTTTTGGAAACCCGAAAATGAACACCGATGATGTCGCGATCATCATCAGAATTATTTTCCAGCGACCAAAAAGAGTTTAGAGCTTTACTTTCTTCAAAACAATTTTCCAAAATATCAATCCTTTCAAAACACTTCTCTGGAAAAAAATTTAGATTATAAATCACATTTATAAATCTTTTACTTATATAATTTTATTTCTTATATATAAGATTATTTCACAATTGTAAATCATTTTAATTATAATTCCATACTTATAATTCATTTGCTTATACAATTCATTCTTTTACAGCTGTTGTTTTTATTTGACTTATTCAACAACCAAACAATCAATTTTATATGCACTTTAATAATTCTGAAAAATTATTCCTTTATATATAAAACATAATCAAGGTAAAATTATTTCATTTACCCTATTTTAAATAATATCGTGTCAAATCGTTCTGTACAAGTGTTTAGAGATCCCTATCAACAACGTTAATTACTCGTGTTGACCAAAATCCATATACCATTTAACAAACCAATCTTCACAATATAAAACAATTTATATTCACTAAAAAATACGCGCTCGTATCTATTATTACACTCACACTCATTCTAGAGTACTACTGACTCTATCTCTAATGAGTAACACCCAACAGAGCCATGGTTGTCGCTTAACCATATGCTCTGATACCAAATGTAACGAGTCGACTTTTCGACGCTCAAAAACCGACATCAATACGTCCACTATATCAACTGCCGAGAAATAGAAGGCCGGAAAACCATACCGTTAGGGTTAAAGAAGAAGAAAAGATAGAAGAAGAGAGAAGAAGATAGAAGGAAACAGAAAGAAACAACAGAACAACATCAGAATCTCACAATCGCAGTGGAACAACATATAATAGATAAATGAATAATCTTTAAACAAAGAACTATATCAGTTATTACATTACATCACATCACATTTCATTACATCATCAGAGTGTACAACAACAAACAACAACAAACAGCGGAAAGAAAATACTATATATTACTAATACTCCATGCCATCCAGCTTGCCTTCGGCAACTCCTGAATTCCAGAATATCCTGATAAACCTGACTCTTGACTGCCCGTGTGGAAATTGGTGGGCACCCAGAGTTTAGGAAGGAAAACAATAAACTCCAAGTCAGTCATGTGACTAGTGTGAGAACTTAAAATAGTTTATCTTTAAAAACAAAGAACAGGATAATTTTAAAATAGATTCGCGATGCCTTTTCGAAAATGAGACTACCATAAGGCCTCTCGCGCACGCACACACAATGCAAACGCAGAATCGAAGGAGATTTCTCCTTATGATAGTCAAAGATGCTTGATACACATTAAAAAGAAACATTTGATATTATTACTAGTGCATAGTGTAGGAAAAATCATTTCGAAAGTAAAGATATAAATCTTAGCCAACATACGACCATTATCCTATGCCTACTGTAGCTACCATGTTCAATAGCAGGTTACCGCCACATTCCATGGCAGGTTATACAACTAAAACCGTACAGGGTTCGTAATGTTTCTTTGGATTTCCAACAAATGGTCAGGCCAAGGAAATTTCCATTGCCACATGGGTACGCCTCCGGAAAGACGACCAGAGAACCTAACCGGATCTCTGCCAACACAAGGTCGGGTTACCCCTAACTGGGTAACTACTGACACGAATATGTCATCCCTCGATCGTAATCGATCTATATCCGAGGATCCTCGATTTCCAACAACCACAAAGTAATAAATTTGCAGCAACAACATAGGTTAAATATCTGGGCTCCATACCATGATACCACCTCTATCCAGAAGGAATGACATACACTAAAGGGGTGCTACCCCCTAATAACCTTGCTGCATCCTTCCTGTTTTGACCATTTCCGAGGTGTGAGGTCCGACGAAGTCTCGTCCATAAAGTCATGCTTTATACAAAAGCTGCGCTTTGATCATCAAATGCTCAATAGCATTTCGTATGCCACCTTACCAATTTGGGAATGTATCACTAGAAACCATCAACTACATAACCTCTGGGTGTTAAGCTAAGAGAACAAATTCTCCGCCACCAACGGAAATATATTTGATAGAAACCAGCTTTACATCTCAAATTGTAACGTCAGACACACATCCATACAAGTCCGTTCCGGGATTGAACGGAACCGAAGGCACTTCCAAAAAAGTCCTTGCAATCCGGATATTCACTAATCACGACCGGACTTCCCATCAAAAAGGGTAATAAATTTCTATATCGGAGATCAGCCGATGCAGAAACATTCGACGGTAATCCTTTCGTTTTCACAAATATCCGGTCTTCAACACCGATTATCAAATGCAATCCATAACGACGTATCACATATTCGGAATGGGTTATACGACCCCAAGGTCCTTTCCCGGCTAACCCGAATAGTGAGCGCTTATTTCAAAAATAAGTGTAGCATTCAAATTCAAACAAATCACAACAAATACCTATTTAAAGGTAAATATTGATAGTCGGTTATTTAACTATCAATAGGCGTGTTCAACATCACCAAATTCCAAATAATTTCCCAAATTATTTACTTTCCAAATTATCTTTACTAGATATATAATTTCCACACTTTAACCATTTGAAAACAAATTTTCAAATCACTTTTCACCTTTACCACTTTTGAAAACAAATTTCAATCATTTTCCTTACGTGGAAATACTTTCATTTCAACATGGTTCATTTAAACTAATTAAGTAAATCCTTACCGATTTACTTTATATTTACGTTCCAAATCCGTAAATTTATTCCCACACTTCAAAAATAAATCAACGTTTATTTTTAAACAAATTTCCATTTCTTTTATAAATTCCCTGGTGAATTTACAATTCCAAAACATCTATGAATATACGATTTCCAAATCAATTTCTAATATTCATTTTCAATTTATCTTTAAAAGATAAGATCTCAAAACATTCACTCCATATTGGAAAACATTTCCATACTTATTTAATAATAAGTGATTCACAAATCCATTAATTTTCAACACTTGGAAAATATTCAATATACTTATGTCGAAATTAAGTATATATTTCATTCTTTAAAGAAAACATTCTCTTAACACATTTATTTGGGTCAAAACGAATGTTGCGTAAAACATCGTTACGACAACCCAAAATCACTAGTATAGGGATTCGAAATTAAGATAGATATATAAATCGATATGATAATCAACAAACATTACAATATCCGTTAATAAATAAATACGGGTGAGGAATCCAGTTGGATCCCTCCAACCTGTTTCCCTGCATCCACAAACATTAGCACAATAACAATTCCGTTCTAGGACGGAATTACCGCGGTATATGGGATTCATAAAATATTATCCGCTATTATGCGGCGCAATAGGGTCTCATCCGCTATATAATGCGGGAAAATCAACTCCAAGTACATAAATAATACCAATTTCACTATACGTGAAATATTCGCGGTATATGTTTTTAATAAATAACATCTGCTTACTAATGGCGCATAATGTCTATTTTAACAATCAATAGATAACAATTTATCATTCACGCATACAATCAAGCAATTTTAAATCAAACTATTTATAATTTAAATCGAAACTATTCGATTGAGTGAGAAGTTCTCACCTTGCTTTCAATTCAGTTTCAGTGTTTTATTTCGAATAAAATTAAACGTGAGTTTAATTTTACCTGAAATTCTCACTAGCTCCAAATGACTCCAATCTAGTTCCATTGCATAGTGTTCGACAAAACGAAGCCAACGCAATTCGTTTCGTCCAAAACGGACCTCGTATGACAAAGATACATCAATTTAAATATTACACGATTTAAATTATAATTCATTTACAATTTCCTTTATAATTTTAAACCTAGCAAATTGTGGTTGTCCATCCTTACCCCTGCAGATCCAAGCCGTAGAACGCAACTTCATCTCCTTCGTTCCAGGTTCGAACGTGAACCCAATGCCGCTTCCAACCCTAAATTAACGCGACTTCATCTTCAACTTTCAACCCGATCAAACACCTTCACGTCGTGCGCCTGCCTCAACTCCACCCTCGGCCCAAGTATGGAAGAGCTCGGCCTTGACCTGACCTCGAATGACGTGCGCGAGTTTTGGTCGAACGTGAGCCAATTGTGGCCTCCACACAACACCAATTCTTATCTCCACCGTTGGATTTGTCAATCACGATGTCCTCTACGTTTTTCTAGTTGAAAACTTTGGCTAATAACTGATGGATTGAAAGAAATTTGAGGAAGAAGGTGATTAAATTTCGGCCATTAATAGAATAGCCGGCGGCTAGGGCTCTTGAAATTTGGGTTTGGGGTTTCCTGCAAATTGAAGATAACATGTCCTTTTATAAAAAAATATGCGACACTATTCATCCCGGATTTTTCCGAACTCTAAACGAAGCATGCCGGTTGGCGTTTCTAAGGTTTACCCGCGTTACGAACACAATGTAACGTGTTTCGGAGGCTAATTCGATCATCTGTGCGAGTTACGGCAATAAACGATCGATTTTAAATTAAATTGGTTAAACAAATTTCTATACGTTTTGGCTTGCCCCGGACAAACGATAAATCCCATTGACACGAAATTTGAAACCATGCAATAATATCACATTACAGATCCGATGAAACTAGTTTCGTCGAAATCTGAGAATGTTTGAAAAATGGCTATTTTAACTCGTCAATTTAAATATTAAAATATTCAATTTTCATAAATTAACTTTTAATGCGATTTTAAAAGATCTATAACGTTATTATAACTCCAATATGATTAAATAAAATTTTACAAATCATTTTCAATCATATTAAACCCAATTTTCAATTATTCACGTAATTTCAACTATTAAATAATCGATTTAATTATCCAATTATTCGAAATAAAATTTATTTGACTTATAAATTTCACTTATTAATATTTAGAATCAATTAAATATACAAATTTTAATTGACAGAAATTCTGGGTCGTTACAAATTATTTATTTATGGAAATAAATTATTAAAATATATTTTTATAGTTAGAATCCAATAGCATTCAGAATAAGTCCAAGTGAATTAATTTTATGTAGTTTACATATATTATATATTTAATATTTTATTATATCATTTTTTAGCTAATTAAAATAATTTAAAATCGTGGTTGAATTTTTTTATGATTCTGTTTTAGTTTTTCTTTTAAACATCATTTTCTAAAAATAACTAGCATGCAATAAACTGGACAATACAGGCATATAAATTCGTTATATAATATAAAGGATTTAAACTATACTATCACGATGTAATGAATAATTAAAATTAGGATTAGATAATTACGATAAGAAGTGGTCTAAGTTTCACATCTTTAATGAGTGAATGACTCCGAAACTAGATTGAATCAATCTTTGGATTTTCCTACGATCTAAAGACCAAAATTGCCTTTTATTTCTCTGTTTTTTTAGAATTTTTTGCTCTAAAATTTTTCCACTATAGCACCTTCAACTCATGGCCAGAACTAGAAAGAGATGGAGCAAAAAAATAATGTAGGTAGTGAGTGATTTAATTGGTATTAAGATGAGGTAAAAGGGGAGAAAATATCTCCTTCTTTTAATCATTCTTATACTACCTTTTTAAAATAAATTTTGAACTCTGAAAACCACTCCACTTTCACAGTATAATTGGAAATATCTTGGGCGTAGATGGGCTTTTTAAAATCCCAAGCTCACATAGTAAATAATCGATTTAAATCAAATTTAAATATTTATCTATATTGTATATCCATATGCATATATGTAACTTTTATATACGCACTTAACTAAACATCTTGACATCCAAAAATTAAATTAAATTAAATGATTAATATTTCATAAATGTTAGTTAATTTAATTAATTAACAACAATTATAAATTAATTAATCGCGCGGAATTTTGGAGTATTCATCATCACGGTTGTGTGACTCAAAGGTGTAAATTCAATCAGCGATTAGTATCTAAAAATTTAAATATTAATGTTCACACGTTACCTTTAGTAATGACGTGACAGTTTGGTTGTATTTATCGCTTGCACAACTTTTTAATAAAAATTCAATTTTACAATTTTAAGTGGTACATGATAGTAATGATTATTTGCATAACTACTCTTCATTAAAACCATATCACTTTAGAAATCTTGGAATTTGGTTTTGGTCAATTTTCTAATGTCATACACAATCAACTTAGTTAGGCCAACATAAAGTCCTTGGTTTAGTAATAACAACTATTACTAATCATGTTGCTTTTGCCAAAGTCTTTGATTTTTTTGTTGACTGTAGTTGACCATGATACTAGCCTCATATAACCAAGGAGATGGATTCTTTATTAAATTGTGTTTCACTCCCAATCTTTCAAATTAGATCAAATTGTAGTCGTTCGTTAATCACTACCCAAGGTTTAACTATGATGAAAATGGAGTGTCATCTACGGAAGAACTGTGTAACACTGTCACTACGAGATTCTCTATTTGACCTTAGTTATAGTAATCAACAGAAAACTCTCGAGTGAGCCATTCTAGAGTTATCCAATAACTATCGGTACGTAAACCTTGTTGCCTAAGTAGCCATAAGTAATATACATTGTCTAATATTTGGAGGACATCAAATACTGTAGTCTCAATGGATGTACGGCATCTTATTTCGAAATATCTTGATAAAGAATATTTAAAATAATATGTTATTTTGGTAAATTTTTCATGATTCACATTGTAAATACCATCAACGTACCACATCATTTAAGGATTTTCAATTAAATATACTTGAATTAAATAATTAATTAAAGTATCACAATATGATAAGTATATAATAGAAAGGAAAATACTATTTCAAATGAGACTTTATTACAGAGTTAACGATTTATAATGAATTACAGAATTACTCCTAGAGCGTACCTCTAACTCTATCAATTTATATCATCATAGCACTTTTATATGTGTGATATTTTCTCCCTACAAATATTAATATATGTTAAATTATATTCAGTACTTAATCTACATGAAATCATTAATTCAAATTCAAAGTTCAAAATTGAAAAATATAGTTAAATATTTTAAATTTGACTATAATCGTATTCTAATACACACAAACACACACATGTATGCATGTTGTAAAAATTATAAATATTTATTTTTAATTTTAAGAGATTATTGGCTAATTTTAAAACCTAAAATACCTTAAAACTATATGCATGCATATATATATATATATATATATATATATATAATTAAATTATTTCGGCTGTTAAAGTTTAAAAAATGTATTCTGTGGCCAAAACATAATTTTATTTAATCATAATATATATTAATTGTTATTTTATATAGTGTTTACTTTTAATATTATTATATATATACATATATATTCTTTCAATAAAATAATTATTTTTGTTTAAATTTTTTTTTCTTACTGGCCAAATAACATTTTACATATATATAATTTAAAATAATTATTGTATAAAATATATAGATATAATTAATTATACGTATCAAAATAGTGTCTCATGTGTGTGTGTGTATAATAATAAGTTGTAAAATTCCACACCCACCAAATAATATTTTACATATATATATATATAGTTTTAAAATATTTATTTTATAATATACATATAACGTTTGCGCATATTATAAAACTGTTATGTATCTAAAATAAATAAAAATATAAATTTGAAAATTTTGAAAAATATATCATGTTTTTCTAGTAATAATTATTTTATATTCCTATTCTTTCGTGTCTACGGTGTGGCATTCTTCATTCTGGATCGTCCCCGTTCGTAGTAAGGAGTTATTTGCACTTCTTCTGCATCTGTAGTGTGGCGTTCTTTATTCTGGATCATCTGCATTTGCAACGTGACGTTCTTTCCGGTTCTTTCGCGTCTATAGTGTGGATTTCTTTATTGGGATCATCCGCATTTGTAGTGAGGTGTTTATTTTTGAGCTGGAGCTATTTATCATTCTCATCTGCACTAGACGGCATTATGGTTTTTTTGGGTACTTCTAACACCTTATTACCAGGGGTGGCCTTGTCGAAGCTCGATATTGAGGTGTAATGGGCGGTAGCCCAACCGGAGCTTATTACGGATGTACTTGAGTCCTTTTTCATTTTTTTGTATTATGATTAGTTACCAGCCAAGAATATTGATAGCACCCGTAACAACCCGCATATTTATCGATTGTATATTTAAATATTTTATTTAAATATTTCATCGTTCGTCGGATTTTTGTCTGAAAACCTACTTTTAGCAAACAGTCGAATTGGGACTCGAGACCACTTCCATTGAGTTCAAAATGCCGTTTCCAACCTTTTTGAGTATAAGCTTCGATATGTTTGGAGTAAGTTGATTTTTGCTACTTTTTCACTTAGGGCTTTGGTTTGGGCTGAACCCTTTAATCACTTACTAACTCAGTCCCAACCCCCTCTCCTCTTTATTACTTCATTCCTCATTTCCTAACACTTCAAGCTAAAGCAAAAATGGGGGAAAGAAGAGGAAATTCAAACTCCAAGCCCTAGCTTTCTCTGCAAATCCAACTTCTAGCTCCAAATTCAAGAGAACCCATTGGTAAGCCTTCTCTTCATCTTCCCCAACTCATTCTCTCTTTGATTTCAGAAAATTCCTAAACCTAATTTGGGAAATATTTCTCTTTTAAGCTTGGAATCAAGCTTCTTGAGTTGGAATTGAGGTGTGGTTGATCTTCCTTTGCTTTCAAGCTTCTTCTTCATTAATTTGGGTTCAAAGGTGAGATTTTTATATCACATTTTTGTCTATAATTATCTTCGATTGTTAGGTATGAATTCCTAACACTTATTCTTGTGCAATTGATTTTGGTTTAGATTGATTTTGTGTATATTCCAATTTTTGGTGTTTTGGTCTAATTTATGAAAATCCTTTTTATGGACATTTGGACATTGATATTTGAGGCGTATCGAAGAGCCGTTAAGGCTGGATTGTCGCTTGGCGTAAATCCTTAGTCGTTGTCGCTCGATCGATCGATTCTGTATCCATTTGGCCATTTTTGGCCTAGGTTCAGGGAATGCCCTGAACCCAAGTTTCAGACGTCTGAAACATAGTATTCAGACGTCTCAATATTATACTGGGAATTTTTATTCCCCGTTATTCAGACGTCTGAATCATATTATCCAGACGTCTGAATTGGTTCATTTTAAACCAGAAAGGAAATAGGCTAAAAGGTGCCTATTTCAGACGTCTGAATTCTATTTTGGAAAATATTTTATTTTCCAAATTCAGACGTCTGAATCCTTGATTTCAGACGTCTGAATCTGCTCTCTTTTTGCCTATTTGCCTATTTGCTTGAGAATTCCAACTTCAATCGATTTATGTTGATTCCGATTTGTTGATTATCATTTATTATGGACTTGATGATTTTTATATCGGGATTTTTGAGAATATCCATTTCGATGGATCCCGTAATCGATTTCTTTGTATTTTATTCACGTCATCGAATGTGAATTTTGGTGATTGATTATTTCTACAATTGTGACGCCCCACCTCTATACCCACGCTAGCTAAGAACACTACGAAGTAATGCTGTCAACTAGCACGGAGAATAAGGCTGTTGAGGAGCGACCATCCGTGTAATTGCTTTGTGCGAGCATCGATATGTCAGATAGTATAACATGCAATTCTTTTTAAGTGGAAATCCGACATGCCGACACAAACTCAAAGATATCACATGGATGGTCGCTCCTCAACAGCCTTATTCTCCGTGCTAGTTGACAGCATTACTTCGTAGTGTTCTTGGCTAGCGTGGGTATAGAGGTGGGGCGTCACAGCTTGGTATCAGAGCCAAACTTCGGAACAATATGGAATATTATAACAAGGATCATCGTCCTATGTCTTTCTTAGGAGTCGTGCTTTAGGATTTTATTCGGATCTACGTACCGTTCTATCTTATTTTCTTTTATGATTCCTTGTTTTGTCTATCAAGATTGCTTGATATTCATTAGTGAATAATCTTCTTCTTGCTCTTCTTTCTTTCTAAGGAAGAGGAATGTCTAGACCAGGCCGTCCCAGAGCTGGACCATCTAGTGTTCCACCCCAAGATGGAGTTTTTATGACTGCTCAACAGCTTCTTGATTTAGTGACAAATGCTCAAGCAGCTGGAGCTAACCCGGAACCTACTCACCCAAAGTCGGGATTTGCACGCTTGTGCAGCGATTACACTAATTTGGGTGGGGAGTCATTCAAAGGTTCCGAAACTATTATTGAAGTACAGGCTTGGCTAAGGTCATGCGATCGAATCTTTTCTCGCATGAATCTTATTGACCTTCACCGAGTTCAGGTGGCCTCTAGTATGCTCCGAGAAAGAGCATTGGACTCGTACGAACTTCTTATTTTTGAGATTAATGAAGCGGATCTCACCTGCGAGAAATTCCGAGAACGCTTCGAGTTGAAATTTGTACCAGAAGCTGAGAAAGTGACATTGGCTCGACGATTTATAGACCTTGTTCAAGGTGAGTCCTCCGTGACTGATTACGTCGCCTCCTTCGAGTCGCTTTCCAAATATGGGGTAGAATACATCAACACCCCTTTAAAGGAGAACCAGAGATTCGTCTATGGCTTAAACAAAAATCTCAAGAAGCCATTACTTCTAAAATTAGAAGTTTCATTCGACCAACTCATTGATATCGCTCTTCGTCTTGAAGAGGCGGATAAGGAGAATGATGTTGAAGTGGTGGGTTCCAAACCAAACTTCAACAGCAAGAAGAGGCCCAGTAAATTCAAAGGACCTTATCCCAATAAGAAAGGGAAGCAAGAAACCTCCGTGGCAAAGACTTCTTCCTTTGGCCGTGGGGAATGCTATAATTGTGGTTCGAAGGACCATTATGCGAACAAGTGCCCAAAGTCTCTCTCTTGTCGCTGCTGCAAAGTTCCCGGTCATGTTATATCTTCATGCCCCAAGCTTCAGGGCAGGAAGGAGGGAAAGTTAAATGTTTCTCAAGCCCCTGGCAACACATCTCGTGGTCAAGGTATGCCTCATTCTATCCTTGATGGAATTATTTTATTTCGTGATCATCCTATACGAGTTCTTTTTGATACGGGTGCGTCCCATTCTTTTATATCAAAAGAACTTGTTGATGCTTTTTCTTTGGATGTTTTGTGTTTAATGACTTCTTTGAGAATTACGAATCCGGTTGGTGGATCCACAACAATTAGTTTATTGTGTAAAGATGTCGAGATTATTTTGTGTGATTTTCCTTTCCTAGCCGATTTGCATGTCATGCGTTATTTAGGCTTTGGAATGATTTTGGGAATGGATTGGCTTAACCGTTATGAAGCCCATATCCTATGTCCTGAGCGGACTATTCATCTTCGACATCCTCTATCTGTTAAGCAGATTTCTATTAATCTTAAAGATTCAGATTCCATCTTGGTTGCATCTTTGTATTCTTTAAATCCTCATGATGACGATGATGATAACGAGGGTGATATTATTTCTCTTATTCGCGTCGTTTGTGAATTTTCCGACATATTTGAGCCCGTTTTAGGATTACCACCTAAGCGAGCAATTGAGTTCAGAATTAATCTTATTCTTGGAGCTCAACCTATCACTCGTCCTCCTTATCGTATGTCCAATAAAGAAAATGAGGAGATGCGTAAACAATTATCTAAATTGTAGACGAAGCAATTTATTCGCTCTAGTTCCTCGCCTTGGGGAGCTTCGGCTATTTTCGTGAAGAAATTCGATGGTACACTTAGGCTTTGCGTTGACTACCGCAAGCTTAATGATCTTACTATCAAAAATAAATATCCTTTACCTCGGATTGATGATTTATTTGACCAACTTAGTGGTGCTAGAGTCTTTTCACAATTGGACTTGGCTACCGGTTTTCATCAGCTTCGTATTGCAGAGGATAGCATTCCTTTGACATCGTTCCGTACTCGGTATGGATCTTATGAATGGCTTGTTATGCCATTTGGGTTAACGAATGCCCCGGCTTATTTCGTTGACTTAATGAATCGAGTTTTTAAAGACTTCCTCGATCGATTTGTTCTCATCTTTATTGATGATATTTTTATGTATTCTAAAACCGAGGAGGAGCATGAAAAACATCTTCGGATTGTGTTGGAAACTCTTAGGAGTAATCAATTAAAGGCAGAATTTTCTAAATGCCACTTTTGGCAATCTCGTGTGAAGTTTCTCGGTCACATTATTTCCGAATCCGGAATTTCCGTGGATCCTTCAAAGATTGAAGCGATTCAAGATTGGAAGAGACCGGAAAGTGTGACAGAGATTCGTAGTTTTCTCGGATTGGCGGGCTATTACCGTCGTTTTATCAAAGACTTTTCTAAGATTGCCGTGCCTCTCACTAGCTTAATGAAGAAAGGTATTAAATACATTTGGTCGGACAAATGTGAAACTTCTTTTCAGAAACTAAAAGAACTCCTTTCTGATGCTCCTATTCTTGTTATTCCCGAGGGGAATCAAGATTTCGTTGTTTTTACCGATGCTAGTCGCGTTGGTTTGGGTGCCGTTCTTATGCAAAGAGAACGTGTTATTGCTTATGCTTCTAGGAAATTGAAGCCTGCTGAGACTAGATATGCCACTCATGATTTAGAACTCGCGGCTATTGTTTTCGCCCTTCATATTTGGCGTCATTATCTTTTAGGAGAGAAATTTGTTCTTTATACCGATCATAAGTCTTTGAAGTATTTATTCTCTCAAAAGGAACTTAATTTGCGTCAACAGCGTTGGCTCGAATTTCTTGCACCATATGATCTTGATATTCTTTATACTCCCGGTAAGGATAATCGTGTCGCTGATGCTCTTAGCCGTAAACAACAAGCTGTTGTTTCTATGATGATATCCGAATGGAACGATCTCGAGATCTTATCCACTTGTGGGATTCGAGACCGCGTATCCGATTTATGCTCATCATTTGTTTTATGTAGCCTTGAGGCTCATCCTTCTCTTTTAGACTGCATTCTTGAAGCTCAAAGGCTAGATCCCGAATTGGCTCTTCTTGGCCAAAATATTAAGGATAAAATTGAAATTGAAGGTTTGAAAGACTTTGATATCGATTCTCGTGGCGGCATTCGGAGATTTGGTAGAATTATCGTACCAAATATTAGTGATCTTCGTAAATATATTTTAGAAGATTTTCATCGTTCTAAATTTACCATTCATCCCGGAAGTAGTAAAATGTACGCAGATATGAAGCAACTTTATTATTGGGAGGGAATGAAACTTGACATCGCTAACTTCGTTAAGCGTTGCATGACTTGCCAACTCGTTAACGCCGAACATCAAAGGCCCGGTGGGTTATTGCAACCTTTAGAAATTCGAATTTGGAAGTGGGACCAAATTTCCATGGATTTTATAGATGGCCTTCCCCGTTCTCATTCGGATCAAGATAGCTTATGGGTGATTGTTGATAGGCTTACTAAATCTGCCCATTTTATTCCCGTTCGGTCTAACCGAACCGTTCCTCTTTTGGCCAAGCTCTTTATCAAAGAGATTGTTAAATTGCATGGAGTTCCTACTTCTATTGTTAGTGATCGTGATCCATTGTTTACTAGTGGATTTTGGAAGAGTCTTCAAAAAGCTTTGGGAACGAAGCTTAATTTTAGCACCGCTTATCATCCTCAGTCCGATGGACAAACCGAGCGTGTGAATCAAACTCTTGAAGATCTTCTTCGTGTATGTGTGCTTGATTTTGGTGGAAGTTGGGAAGATCATATTTCACTTTTTGAATTTTCCTATAATAATAGCTTCCAATCTAGTATTGGTATGGCACCTTTCGAGGCACTCTATGGAAGGCCATGCCGATCTCCTTCTTGTTGGCTTGAGGCCGGTGAGAAGCTGGTTTTAGGTCCAGATTTTATTCGTGATTCCACAGAAAAGATTGATCTTATTCGTCATAGGATGAAAGAAGCCCAGAGTAGACAAAAATCCTATGCCGATAACCGGAGAAGGAAGTTAGAATTTTCTGTGGGAGATCTTGTGTTCATTCGTGTTTCACCTATGAAAGGTGTTGTAAGTTTCAGTCGATCGGGAAAATTGGCGCCTCAATATATTGTGCCATTTCCTATCACCGAACGTATTGGTTCCATGGCTTATCGCCTTTTATTGCCGGCTCAATTTTCTGCTATCCATGACGTGTTTCACGTTTCTCAACTTCAGAAATGTCTTCGAGATTCCGATTCTATTCTTGAGCCGGTGTTGTGGAAGAGATTGAAGTTTCGCCTAATTTAACTTATGAGCAACATCCTATTCGTATCATTGCTTCGGAGGTCAAACGACTTCGAAATAAAGATGTTCCGCTTGTTAAAGTTCAATGGTCTTCAAATCCTAAGGATTGTTCTTGGGAATCTAGAGAGTACATCGAGCGAACACATCCGGACTTACTTTCTCGTGCTCTTTGAGGTGAACTTCTTATTTCAAACTTCTTTTGTGTTGAATATGCTTTTATGGTTGTTACTATATATCTTCTTCTTAAAATATTGAGAGGACGCAATTTCTTTAAGGAGGGGAGTCTGTAACAACCCGCATATTTATCGATTTTATATTTAAATATTTTATTTAAATATTTCATCGTTGGTCGGATTTTAGTCCGAAAAGCTACTTTTTGCATACGGTCGAATTAGGACTTGGGATCACTCCCATTGAGTTTAAAATGCCGTTTGCGACCTTTTTTAGTATAAGCTTCGATATGTTTGGAGAAAGTTGATTTTTGCTACTTTTCACTTTGGGTTTGGTTTTGGGCTCAGCCCTATGTTAACTTATGCTCAAATCTGAGCCACTCTTCCCCACTCACCCTCATTCTCTTCTCTTTTCAGTTCTAAGGCATTAATGGTGGGTGAGATTGGAAATTAAAACTCCAAAACCCTAGTTCCTCTTGCAAATTCAATTTCCTAGCTCCAAATTCAAGAGAACCCATTGGTAAGCATTCTCTTCTTCTTCTCCAACTTATTCTCTTACCAATTTCAGAAATTCCTAAACCTAATTTTGGGAATGTTCTTGTTTTGAGCATAGATTCAAGCTCATTTGGGTTGTGTTGAAGAGAGGTTGATTCTCCATTTGCTTTCAAGCTTCTTCTTGTTTGATTTTGTGAAAAGGTGAGATTTTTAATCTCACGTCTATGTCTATGAATTATCTTCGATTGTTAGGTATAAATTCCTAACACTTATTCTTGTGCAATTGCTTTTGATTTGGATTGTTTTTGAGAATATTCCAATTTTAGTGTTTGAAAGCCAAATCCTTTAAAAATCATAACTTTGATGTTTGAACATGTGTTTTTGGTGATGCATCGAGGAGCCAATAGGGCCGGGTAGCCGTTAGGCATAATTCCCTAGCGTCCGTGCTCGTTCGGTTGCGAATTGGTGGAGGTTGCATATCAATTTATGGGCATCAATTTGCAGAGCATCAGGTTCGGCCGACCGACCCCCCTGGTCCGGTCGACCGACCTGCTAGTAAAAGTGCAGATTGCACTTCTCTGTTTCTGGTTCGGCCGATCGACCCCCCTGGCTCGGTCGACCGACCTGATGCCCGAGAAGTTTTTCAAAACAAGGTCCGTTCGACCGAGCCCTGCAGCTGGCCGACCGACCTGTGCAATTTTGCCTATTTTCGCCTAATTGCTTGAATTTCCAACTCTAATCGATTTGTGTTGTTTCCCTATTTGTTGTTATCATTTGTTATTGACTTTGATGGCTTATTTTCTTTGGGAATTCTTGGAATATCCATTTCGATGGATTCGGTATCGATTTCTTTAGATTTTATTCACGTTTTCGAATGTGAATCTTAGTGATTGATTGTTTCTACAATCTTCTTTGTGATTTGTCACTTTAAAAATATAAAGGTTTTCTATACTAGTAGTAAATATCAAAACTCTTTCCTCAAACAATTTCAATACTATTTTAATACCAAATTCGTTTATAAAACCATTTTTCCAATCTATTAGTATATATAAACCTTTACCTCACTCGTATGAGAAATCTAATTAAACGACTTAGTAAAACAAGTGGTATGAAACGCTTGCGTTCACTTTGTTGGTTAATTCTTGGACTTGTTCGATTGAAACTCTTGTGACAATTTTCTAGTGGAGATCTACAATTTGTTCGTAAATATTTAAGTTAAGCTAGTGGTTATGGGACATGATGCTAAGCTCATATCTTTACTAGCTTACTGTAATCGACACTTCTCGTTGATCATGATGATCATCTTTGTGATTTAGACTAGCAATGTGCGATGTCTCTTTGTCTGCGAGGGAGACTAAACCCCGTTTTGTGGAGTTTCGAATCAATTTGGTGGGGTAGCAACCCATGGTCTTCGGGCCGTTTGTGGAGCTTCGGCTCAATTTGTGATGGTTAGCAACCATGGAATTAGCGTTCCGTTTGTGATACACGTGTTGGTGGGCTTTATGCTCCCGTTTGTGATAGGTCTCCCCCCTTTGTGATTTCTGGATTTCTTGAGATGATTTCTAGAATTTGTGTTTCACCAATTTTCGTGATTTCCATTGATAAGTTTTATCAATATTTGTGCATTGGTGAATTTGTGCGTCATTGACTTTTGTGATTTCTGGATTTCGCATATTGAATTCTGGAATTTGTGTGTCATTGACTTTTGTGATTGACATTGATATTATTGTCAATATTTGTGCATTGGTGAATTTGTGTGTCATTGACTTGTGTGATTGACATTGATATTATTGTCAATATTTGTGCATTGGTGAATTTGTGTGTCATTGACTTTTGTGATTGACATTGATATAATCGTCAATATTTGTGGTTTGATGAACGAAATAAGGAGTATGGCATTTCTTTGATTCTTGTGTAAATTTGGGGATATTGATTAATCTCTCGTTGATTTTCAATTACTTATATATATCACAGCTTGGAATTGTGATTATTATGTGTTTAGTCATATCTCTTATTCTATATCGTTTCATCTGATATCTATAGTTAGACTGATCCGTTTATTATTTTCTTATTAAATAATACTCGGGTCAGACCGAGATGTTACAGGTGCTTCTGCTTGACTTCTCTCTTGGGATTGATTTCTCTGACTTTTGGCTTACTACTTAGATTAGTAGTTTATTTTGGTATATACATTTGAGATATAGACTCCATAATGTATACTTATTCTTTTGTGTAGTTCATGTAACTATTCTTTTGTGATATTGTGGATCTTTTTAGACCACTACTCTGATGTACACTTCCTAGTGTAATATTCATATCTATTTCCGCCTTTGTGATATGAATTGTCTGTGACTGATTTATGTTATGTTTATTTCTATATTTGTTTTCGAAGATATTATAGCCACCGTGTGATATCTTTGAGTTTGTGTCGGCATGTCGGATTTTCACTTAAAAAGAATTGCATGTTATACTATCTGACATATCGATGCTCGCACAAAGCAATTACACGGATGGTCGCTCCTCAACAGCCTTATTCTCCGTGCTAGTTGACAACATTACTTCGTAGTGTTCTTGGCTAGCGTGGGTATAGAGGTGGGGCGTCACAACAATCCTTTCTATGATTTGTCACTTTAAAATAAAAAGGTTTTCAATATTAGTAGTAAATATCAAAACTCTTTCTTCAAATGATTTCAACACTATTTTATTACAAAGCTCGTTTCTTAAAACCGTTTTCCAATCTACTAGTATATACAAACCTTTACCTCACTCATATGAGAAATCTAATTAAACGACTTAGTAAAACAAGTGGTATGAAACGCTTGCGTTTACTTCGTCGGTTAATTCTTGGACTTGTTCGATTGAAACTCTTGTGACAATTTTCTAGTGGAAATCTACAATTTGTTCGTAAATATTTAAGTTAAGCTAGTGGTTATGGGACATGAAGCTAAGCTCATATATTTACTATCTTACTGTAATTGACACTTCTTGATGATCATGACGGTCATTTTTATGATTTAGACTAGCAATTGTGCGATGTCTCATTGTCTGTGAGGCTAGACTAGACACCATCTGTGTGATTTCGAATCACACATATCTATTTGTCTGCAAGGTTAGTCTAGACCTCATCAGTGTGATTTCGACTCGCACATATGGGGTAGCACCCCATGGTCTTCAGCCCATTCGTGTGTCAAAAATTAATGGCTAGCTACCGTGAGATAGCATCTCGTTCGTGTGATACATATGTTGGTGAGTTTTTATGCTCCCGTTCATGTGATAGGCCTCCCCCCTTTTATGATTTCTAGATTTCGTGTGTTCATTTCTGAAAATTTTATGCTTCACCTATTTTTGCGATTTCTACTGATAAGCTTTATCAATTTTTGTGCCTTGGTGAATTCGTGTGTCATTGATTTGTTATGAATACACGTTTTGGGTATGATACCCTTTTTGGATCTTTGTGAGGATTCTTGTGATATTGATTAATCTCTTGTTGATTGTCATTTACATACTTATAGTAGTATGTCAGTATGGATATTTTATGTTTATGACATATCTTTTACTTTATATCATGTCATCTGATAATTATAGCTAGACTGATCCGTTTATTATTTTTTTCTTAAATAATACTCGGGTCAGACTGAGATATTGCAGGTGCTTCCTCATGACTTCATATCTGGAACCATCTTCTGACTTTTGCTTAACTACTTTAGTCTTGTAGTTTTTGTTGTATACATTTGACATGTAGACTCCTTGATATATTCATATCTTTTTCCGCCTTTGTGATATGAATTGCATGTGACTGATTTATGTTATGTTTATTTCTATATTTGTTTCCGAAGATTATATATAGCCACTGTGTAGTAGCTTTGAGTTTGCGTCGGTATGTCGGATTACCTCTCGAAATGAAATGCATGTTATACTATCCGACATAGCGGTGCTCGCACAAAGCAATTGCACGGATGGTCGCTCCTCAACAGCCTTATTCTCCGTGCTAGTTGACGGTATTACACCATAGTGACCTTGGCTAGCGTGGGTATAGAGGTGGGGCGTCACAGCTTGGTATCAGAGCCAAACTTCGAAACAATGTAGAATAACTTAACAAGGATCATCGTCCTAAGTCCATCTTAGGAGTCGTGCTTTAGGATTTTATTCGGGTCTTCGTACCGTCCTATCCTATTTTCATTTATGATTCCTTGTTTTATCAATCAAGATTGCTTGATATTTATTTTGTGAATAACTTTTCTCCTTCTTTCTTTTCTAAAGGAAGAGAAATGGTTAGTTCTAGCAGTCTTAGCGCTGGTCAATCCAGTAGCCCTTCTCTGGATGGCACATTCATGTCTGCCCGACAACTTTTGGATCTTGTAAAGAATCAAAAGTTTATCTGTGCTTTGAGTAAGAACCCCAAAATGGTTCTACCTTTGAAACTTGAAGTTTCTTTCAATCAGCTTGTGGATGTTACTCTTCTTCATGTAGAGGTTGGTAAAGGAAGTGTTTGTGATATTGGGACTTCCAAGAAGAGGCATATTAAGTTCAAAAGCCCTAATCCCAATAAGAGAGTGAAGCAAACTACTTTTGTAGCAAAGACTCCAATCCCTAATCGGGGAGAATGCTACAATTGTGGCTCTAAGGACCACTAATAAATAAGTGTCCTAGACCTATCTCTTGCCGCTATTGCAAAGGTTCTGACCATTATATGTCTTCATGTCCCAAACTTCAAAGCAAGAAAAAGGTGGAACAACAAACTTCGGTAGACAAGACTCCTACCCCAAGTCGTAAACAATGCTACAATTGTGGTTCCACGGACCATTATGTAATTAAGTGCCCGAAATCCCTCTATTGCTGCTATTGCAAAGGCTCGGGTCATTACTTATCTACATGTCCCAAACTACCTAGCAAGAGGGAGGGAAAGTTGAAAGTCGTGCAAGCCCCTTGTGACACTTCTCTTGGTCAAGGTATTTTACATTTAATCCTTGATGCTATCATTTAATTCGTGATCTTTTTATTTGGGTTCTTTTGATATGGGTTCATCTCATTATTTTTATATCAAAATAACTTGTCAGTTCTTTTTCTTTGAATATTTTGGGCTTGTTGACTTCTTTGAGGATTGCGAATCCGGATGGTGGATCTGCAACACTCAACTTACTTTCTATTGATGTCTAAATTATTTAATGTGATTTTCTTTCCGAGCCAATATTTTTTTACTTAGGCTTCGGAATTGATTTGTGTTAAAGGATTGGCTTATTCATTATGAAGCCATATCCTTTGTCCCTAGTGGACTACTTATCTTCGACATTCTTAATCTGTTAAGCAGATTTCTATTTCTCCTTTGTGATTTCGATTCCAACTTGATGGCATCATTTTATTCGTTAAGCTCACATGATGAGGAAAGTGTTATTTCTCTCATTCATGTGGTTTAAGAATTTTTTTTTGGTATTTTTGAGCTTGTCTTAGGATTATCTCCTAAGCAATCTTTTGAGTGGTGTTAGGGTCTTTTTAGTTTGACCTTGCCACCAATTTCATTTGCTACGAGTCGCGGGAGTTAGCATTCCATTTACCGCATTCCGCACTCGTTATGATACTTATTAATGACTTATTTTGTCATTCAGTTTGTCCAGCTTATTTCATCCATTGATAAATCGAGTATTCTATGAATATCTCGATGACTTCATTCTTGTATTTATTGATTTTGGATGAAAATAGAAATTTAAAATTTTGCAAATCTTTTTCATAAGATTTATTTATAAGTACAGTTGGATTTTGATCTTAAAACAAGCAAAGAATATTCTCAAAACTTTTAAGAGATATTTTCATCATATAGAAGATGATTTTGTGATTGTATTTCCCGTGAGTGCTTTAAGAATTCTGGTCGATGCGCTTGATCAACGTTATCGATAGGAATTTGCTAAACGCTTAGATGTGACAGTCAGACAAAATTGACTTATGTAAATTTTTCTTGAAAGATTATTACATAAAGATAAATGTAATTTTGAAAGTTTTAACTTTTCAGGAAAGAAGATTATTTTAAAAGAAATTCTTTCTTTTCGATACTCTTATTCTTGTGATTCCCGAAGGGAACCAAGACTTTATCTTTTGTGCCAATGCTTATCGTAATGGTTTGGGTGCCGTTCTCTTGCAATAGATAACGTGCTGTCACTCGTGTTTCTAAATCATTAAAAGCCGATTGAGACTAGGTTTGCCACTCATGATCTAGTGCTCGCGACTATTGTTTTCGCTTTTAGAGTTTGGCATCATCATTTATGGGGGAGAAATTTGTTCTCCGCCACGATCATAAATCTTTGGAATATTTATTTTCTCATAAGGCACTTTATGTTGACTTGAGTTCCTTGCATCTTATGATCTTAATATTCTTTGTATACTCCCGAAAGGGAAATCATGTTGCCAATGTGTTTAGTCGTAAGCAATAAGTGGTTGATTCTTTGATGATGTCTGAATGAAATTATCTTTTTATCATGTTCATCGGACGTTTTGATATACTTTGTTTTATTGAGCTTTATCTCATTTCTTTTATAGACTTGCGTCTGATGTTCTTTTATGGTGTTCGGTTCATTGGACGTACCGTTTTTGTACTACGTCGGTGTTCCGAATTATTTGAACTCCGGATCATTGGACGTACCATTTTTGTACTACGTCGGTGTTTCGAAATTATTCAAGCTTTGGATCATCTGGCGTACCGTTATTGTACTATGCCGTTGTTCCAAATTATTCAAGTTCCTCATTTCTCGGGTGTACCGTTTTTGTACTGCGCCGTTGCACTGGCTCAATTTTCTGCTATTCTTGACGTTTTCCGCGTCTTTTAACTATGAAAATGCTTTTAGGTTTCCTATTTTTATTCTTGAGCCCGGTGTTATTGATGAAATTGAAGTTTCACCAGATTTGAATTATGAGCAACATTCCATTCGCGTCATTACTTCGGAGGTTGAGCGCCTTCGGAATAAAGATGTTCTTTTTGTGAAAGTTCAATGGTTCTCAGATCCTAAGGATTGCTCTTGGGAATCCTGGGAATTCATCGAGCGATCCCGTTGAGGCTTACTCTTTCAAGCTCCTTATGGTGAACTTCCTATTTCAAATTTTCTTTTGTGTTGATATGCTTCTATGGTTGTTACTCTTTATTTTCTTCTTAAGTATTGCGAGGACGCAATTTCTTTAAGGATGAGAGTCTGTAACAACCCGCATTTTTATCGATTGTATATTTAAATATTTTATTTAAATATTTCATCGTTCGTCGGATTTTTGTCCGAAAACCTACTTTTAGCAAACAGTCGAATTGGGACTCGAGACCACTTCCATTGAGTTCAAAATGTCATTTGCAACCTTTTTTGGTATAACCTTCGATATGTTTGGAGTAAGTTGATTTTTGCTACTTTTTCACTTAGGACTTTGGTTTAGGCTGAACCCTTTAATCACTTACTAACTCAGTCCCAACCCCCTCTCCTCTTCATTACTTCATTCCCCATTTCCTAACACTCAAGCTAAAGAAAAAATGGGGGAAAGAAGAGGAAATTAAAACTCCAAGCCCTAGCTTTCTTTGCAAATCCAACTTCTAGCTCCAAATTCAAGGGAACCCATTGGTAAGCCTTCTCTTCATCTTCCCCAACTCATTCTCTCTTTGATTTCAGAAAATTTCTAAACCTAATTTGGGAAAGATTTCTCTTTTAAGCTTGGAATCAAGCTTCTTCAGTTGGGATTGAGGTGTGGTTGATCTTCCTTTTCTTTCAAGCTTCTTCTTCATTAATTTGGGTTCAAAGGTGAGATTTTTATCACACATCATTGTCTATAATTATCTTTGATTGTTAGGTATGAATTCCTAACACTTATTCTTGTGCAATTGATTTTGGTTTAGATTGATTTTGTGTATATTCTAATTTTGGTGTTTTGGTCTAATTTATGAAAATACTTTTTATGGACATTTGGACATTGATATTTGAGGCATATCGAAAAGCCGTTAAGGCTGGGTTGTCGCTTGGCGTAAATCCTTAGTCGTTGTCGCTCGATCGATCGCTTCCGGTATCCATTTGGTCATTTTTGGCCTAGGTTCAGGGAATGCCCTGAACCCAAGTTTCAGACGTCTGAAATGCAGTATTCAGACGTCTGAATATTATACTGGGAATTTTTATTCCCTAGTATTCAGACGTCTAAATCATATTATCTAGACGTCTGAATTGGTTCGTTTTGAACCAAAAAGGAAATAGGCTAAAAAGTGCCTATTTCAGACGTCTAAATTCAAGGATTCAGACGTTCGAATTCTGTTTTGGAAAATATTTTATTTTCCAAATTCAGACGTCTGAATCTTTGATTTCAGACGTCTGAATCTGCACTCCTTTTGCCTATTTGCTTGAGAATTCCGACTTCAATCGATTTATGTTGATTACGATTTGTTGATTATCATTTATTATGGACTTGATGATTTTTATATCGGGATTTTTGAAAATATCCATTTCGATGGATCCCGTAATCGATTTCTTTGGATTTTATTCACGTCTTCGAATGTGAAGTTTGGTGATTGATTATTTCTACAATCCTTTCTATGATTTGTCACTTTAAAATACAAAGGTTTTCAATATTAGTAGTAAATATCAAAACTCTTTCTTCAAATGATTTCAATACTATTTTATTACAAAGCTCGTTTCTTAAAACCGTTTTCCAATCTACTAGTATATACAAACCTTTACCTCACTCGTATGAGAAATCTAATTAAACGACTTAGTAAAACAAGTGGTATGAAACGCTTGCGTTTACTTCGTCGGTTAATTCTTGGACTTGTTTGATTGAAATCTTGTGACAATTTTCAAGTGGAAATCTACAATTTGTTCGTAAATATTTAAGTTAAGCTAGTGGTTATGGGACATGAAGCTAAGCTCATATATTTACTAGCTTACTGTAATTGACACTTCTTGATGATCATGACGGTTACTTTTATGATTTAGACTAGCAATTGTGCGATGTCTCTTTGTCTGTGAGGCTAGACTAGACACCATCTGTGTGATTTCGACTCACACATATCTCTTTGTCTGCAAGGTTAGTCTAGACCTCATCAGTGTGATATCGACTCACACATGTGGGGTAGCAGCCCATGGTCTTCGGCTCGTTCGTGTGTCAAAAATTAATGGCTAGCTACCATGAGATAGCATCTCGTTCGTGTGATACATATGTTGGTGAGTTTTTATGCTCCCGTTCGTGTGATATGCCTTCCCTCTCCCTTTTATGATTTCTGGATTTCGTGTGTTGATTTCTGGAAATTTTATGCTTCACCTATTTTTGTGATTTCTATTGATAAGCTTTATCAATTTTTTTGCCTTGGTGAATTCGTGTGTCATTGATTTGTTATGAATACAAGTTTTGGGTATGATACCCTTTTTGGATCTTTGTGAAGATTCTTGTGATATTGATTAATCTCTTGTTGATTGTCATTTACATACTTATAGTAGTATGTCGGTATGGATATTTTATGTTTATGACATATCTTTTACTTTATATCATGTCATCTGATAATTATAGCTAGACTGATCCGTTTATTATTTTCTTCTTAAATAATACTCGGGTCAGACTGAGATATTGCAGGTGCTTCCTCATGACTTCCTATCTGGAACCATCTTCTGACTTTTGCTTAACTACTTTAGTCTTGTAGTTTTTGTTGTATACATTTGACATGTATACTCCTTGATATATTCATATTCTTTTGTCTAGCACTTGTATCTATTCTTTTGCGTTATTGTGGATCTTGTTTGACCACTACTCTGATATACACTTTCATGTGTTATATATTCATATCTTTTTACGCCTTTGTGATATGAATTGCCTGTGACTGATTTATATTTATTTCTATATTTGTTTCCGAAGATTATATATAGCCACTGTGTAGTAGCTTTGAGTTTGCGTCGGTATGTCGGATTTCCTCTCGAAATGAAATGCATGTTATACTATCCGACATAGCGGTGCTCGCACAAAGCAATTGCATGGATGGTCGCTCCTCAACAGCCGTATTCTCCGTACTAGTTGACGGCATTATACGGTAGTGTCCTTGGCTAGCGTGGGTATAGAGGTGGGGCGTCACAACATCTTTATTTTTAGCTATACACACACATGTGCGCTCTCCTCTACTTTTGAGGATCACACATTTCTCTCAAAAGTAATAATTATTTATATAAACATACACATTTAAATTTAATTAAAGATATTTAACTGATATTTTAAGATCAAGGTTTGAATTTTAGAATGTGTTACTATGTCTTTAATAGATATTATAAACACAAAATTTGAATTTAAAATTTAATGTCCTCGTAAAAATCACATTCTTTATTTAAATTTTATTATACACAAATTTTTTTGAACTTTTTCTAAATATGTTCAATAATGTTTTGAGATAATTAACATATATATAAATGATCAAGTTTATATAGTGGTTATAAATCCCAATATCTATTTATGTGATCTTTAACTATGTACAACTTCTATGCTGCACATTACACTTACATTTTTGAAATTCCAGTAAATCCGGCTTCGCTGGCGACATCTAAGGGGAATATAAGAAGGCCGGCCATAAGTTGCATCCCAATTTAAGCCAGCCCTTTCGGACGACTCGGTGTGGTTGCCAGGAATCGAAACCTCTCCCCTCTATGTGGGAGTCGAATGATCCTGCTAACTGCATTAAGCCTACAAACACATTACATTTATATTACACATGAGTATGTATTAATATACTCAAAACAAATAAATAATTAACTAATTAATGTACATTAATTAACTAAACCAACAAAATAAAATAAAATATTATTTTATTTAAACCAACTAGATTGGCTCTAGTACAACCATTAGACTTCATAGGCCAACTAATGTCCAGTTTGAACTTTTTTTTGTAATTCATATATTTCACCCGTTGTTAATCAGCCCAGCTCCAACAACTTTTGGTTATGCTTATGTGTAGTATGAGTGATAATTTAATTTTAAAGCGTGCTAGCCGGGACACATGGACTTTTGGAAGACAAAGAAGTGTTGTTTATTTACATATATTTAGCCTACGTAAGGCTGACCTTTGAGCAAGGCAAGCTAGGTGGCCGCTTAGGGAAAGCAATATGAAGGGAGAGCAATCTAAAACTTTATGTAGCTATAATATGTTATGGACGAATTTTTTCATAAATGATTCAATAATTAAGCTTTAGTGTGATGGTTTGTTGTTTAAATGTAGTGCATGAACACCTAAGACCAGTGCTGGCTCCCTTAAGGTTAAATTATTTTGTACTTCACTTTGTTATTTTGCCTAGGGCAACCCATATAGTTCGGTCGGCACAGTCCATGAATGATTGTATTTATTAGATTTTTTATTCGTGATGAGATTATGTATTATACTTAATGTATCTATTCAGTGTTCCATATTTATGGATTCTACGTAAACTGATTTGTTTTTGTTATGACTTTATCAATTTGATATCTATATTCCACCTGTATAGATAAATGATATCTTTCATGTCTTCGATCATTTGAAATCATGCCTTTGTGCATTGGTCTTGACTTCATGCATTAGTATAGTTGTGATATTACATGTTGTTATTTCCATTGTGGGTTTATGCATAGAAATCATGCCAAAATTTAGTGTTGGTTTTATAAAATTTACCCAATACTACACATACTACGGTATTTTAAAGCATATGCGTTAATCATCATATAGCATATATTCGTAACATTGTAAATTGCGGGTCATTACAATCTCTCTAACGATGGTTAGTGTTAAGACCTAGTGAAATTATATGAAAAGGAGGCTTGCACTAATTAGAAAGAGAGCATTTGCAATAAAGACCAATGCTAATGGGTTTTGGGCTTACTGATGTAATAACTCACCAAGTAATTTATAAAAAAATATGTTATTTCTTTATTATTATAGCAAAGTATTTTTTACATGCATTCTCTCAAAGCACCATGATAGATACTTAAATACCTGCAGAGTATATCCCATCAACTGAATACTCCAACAGATCATTATGTATCAATTCTCAAGGAGTGTAGATATTTAGAAGCATTCTATTTATTTCGAGCCAATGCAAATAAATTCTCTTATTAGATGAATGTAAAATGATAATTTTACTCATTTAACCATATAAATAGAATAATGAGACAATTCTCATTTACAGACGTTGGATTTCCACACCATTATGTATGACTTTATATTGAATCCTTTTATGATACTTATTGTATTTCTGATTTTCAAATCCAATTTGGTTTTAACTGCATACCAACTTTATCTAATAGTTTTTCTAAATTTTTATGGAAATTATTTTTTAAATAATGTCATGGGGTTTTAATAAAATATGATTTCCAAACCATAAAATTATATATTTGGTGAAAAGTCTTCACTATTTCTATTTGCAAATGACAAAGTTTCTATATTAAGAATCTTAAATGTAAATGGACACTCTGTAAGTACCAGACATTTGTTTCCTTACGAACGTAATGTAAAAAATATAATGAATCACACCTTATCAAAATGAGTTAAATGGGTTACCATTATATTTTAACTGCTTAGAATACCTATATTAATTTTATAAGTATTAAATACTTAATTGATTGTTCCGAATCACTCTTAAACAATGCTTCTCTACATAACTTACCGAAATGTAACAACTTGGATTGTTAAATAGTTGCATCAGTGTAATTTTTCTGACTTTTGAAACTTGATAGCCTTCTATTTTTTAATACAAAAAGTTATATTCGTTCATTATCATGCATAGTTCTACTTTTAAGATATAATTGTTATTTCTTAATACATATACATGCCTTAAATAAAATATACATTAATTATTTGTGCTTTACAAATGCAATTATATAAACCTATGCATTCATATTTCATCTCTCTAAATACTGTTCAAAACTGTTCATTTAATATCTAAGAAGTTAAACTAAACAACAATTAATAATATGAAAATGAGTGAAAAACAAAATTAAAAACCTTTATAAAGGAAACATACATTGATAAATTATCCTTCTTTCTTTCGTGGTAGAAGATAGAAAAATGAATAAAATAAGCTACTGTATCTATTTTATCTTTCTAAAAGAAATTAAAAGGAATAATCCCATAGCAACGATGGTAATTTTATATTCATATTACAATAATAAATAATATGATTTATATGAGAAAACGATAGTTATTTATTAAGATTGTATTGCATTATGGACAAGACAGGACATATTAACTTTTAAGGTCGATTTTCGTATAGTTTTTACCTTCCACCCCCACTATTTTAGCAAAAAACGATGTAGTGCACTGACTAGGTTGAACCCTCTTTCTAAAGTATCCTTATTTCTCATAATTCATGCACATTTTTAAAAAAAACCACGATTTATGAAAGCGAGGAATCATACCGAACCCTGCTTAACTCAAGCATGGTTATTAAGGAATAATACTAGGTGAATGTGGTTCACTATAGAACCACGCTCCAATGGAGAGAGGTTATTTGTATGTTTAATGGATTAAACTCAAGACACTACGAAGATTCAAAGCAAAAAATCTACCACTTAGGTAAGTGGTCATTGACATTATCATAACGGTTAAGTCAATTCACACAACATAAATTACTTTTCCAACTTGAGTTCTATTTTTAAAAAAAAAACTTAATACCATATATAGTTCGTTTTGTTAGGGTTTTCATACCTCATATCGATAAAATTTGATGGAGATGTGGTGTATAAGTATGGATTGGTATACCTATAACATTGGAATTTTTTTGTTAAACTAAGTGTGTTAACTGATATGTTTTCGCCAAGTGCGAATATGTGGAGTTTAATACGACTGCCATTACACAACAAGCGTTATCAAAGCCTAAGGTTACAAACTGGACCATATGTGCCAACTTATTTGCGGACGTCATGTGTAGGAGATGAGGAAGCTTGGTCGAATCGTCATTTCACAACATTTTTCCAACCCATTTTATTCCACTTATACTCATTTAACATCTTTACTTTCTTCAGCTTGTACTTTTTTTACTTTCCCTCTTATATCCTATTCTTTTCTTTTAGTAAACAAATGTCCAAAAATATAATAAAAAATTACATCTTTGTTTTCCCAATTTCCATCAACAAATCGACTAAAAAAATCAATGTAATGCTTGGTTTAGACTTGATTTGATTTATAACATTGTGAACCTAAGGGGATCCACAGTCTAACTAGTGCATGTACTCTTAGATACTTTAAGTTCCTAACATGTACTGGACCAAGTTTCAAATAGTTCCAAGCTTGCAACATACGCGATGTAACAACCCAAAATTTTTTAGTAATTTAATTTTAAACGTTTAATTTATTTTAAATATTTAAAATAACTGAATTTTGGAATTCAGTAAATTATAATTCAAATATATGGGATATTTAAATATTTTAATTGTGAATTAAATTTCAATTAAATGGATTTAATGATTTTATTTGACTCCTTTTAATTAATAAACAACAAAGTTGTAAATTTACTTACAACGATAAATGGTTTGAATATAATAAATAATAGGAAAATCAAATTGTAGTGAAATGACTTGACTTCTGATGATGTATTTTTAGTTTAATTTATAGAATTTTTCCATAATTTTTAATTTCGAAAATATTTAATTTATAATTGTACAATAGTTCACAAATGATGATATTTGAGATTTCTCAGAATGTAAAAACCAGTGTCTTTTATTATCAATTTGTGATTGTGTCGCATTTTTGAGCATGACTATATTTTTTTTCCATTCCTAATTCGTACGAGAATGGAACTCTGTGTAGCGTCGAGTTAGAAATTTCAATTTAAACTAGAACATAAGTACATATTGCATACAAACATGTTTTCTTGCCTCCTGTGCATTTGTTCTTCTTTCAAAGTAAGACATAATCATTGTGTTTGTTAATGCAAAGGATTCTAATGTTGCTTATTAAAAAAAAAATTCACTTAAACAAATATTCATTTCATTTCCTTGATTATATCACTTATCATTCTTCCATTCACTCTTCATTTGCCTATTAAAGAAAGAAAATAACAACCGACATTTAAAATTCAAAATCAAAAGAATCCCTCACCTATAAATTATAGAAATTGTTTCATTGTCTTTGTATGATCATGACCTTCGATCCATGTCGTTTTGGTAGCTCACGGTCATGTATCATCGAGCTTAATTCTTAGGCAGTCAAACTAGGGTTTGGAAATTCTCGTGATTTAGCCAATGTTGCCGCTCGACGTCATTCCCATTGACCTTCTCTTGTCGAACTGAATCTTTAGCCAAAGTTTCGTGGAGATTGGTGCTTGGTGGTGAGTTGTGTCATGACAGGGCAATGGTGAGATATCCTGGTCGCATGCCTCCAATTTGAGTTTGTGATGAGCATTATGCTGAGGGGAGGAAGAGAAGTCCATCGGAGCTGACAGTGACCGATTTCGTAAAGTACAGGATGATTTAGAGTGTGCATGAACATTTTGTTGTACAGTGAGATCATGTATAGGAGGGAGATTGATGCAGCAGGTATGGAGAAGATGAGTTAAGGTGGAATTAGCAGCTTAAATAAAGTCATTAAATTTTCGATTAATAATTTAATTTCTAAATCTTATAAAATGTATACCTTTGTCTTATGAGGTCGGATTCAAATGACGTCAGTTGCGTCGCACTTGTGGAATCATTAGCTGCACAATGGAATTGGTTTTATCGAAACTGAAACTAATGGAATTTCAAATTAAAGTCGAATGCTCGTTCGGTTTTAGTTTAGAATGGAACGCTTCAGCAATAACTGGAATCAATGTGAGTTTAACTCACATTAAATTTATTATATCATATCTATAATGTTATAACCGTTTATTGATTGCTTGGAAGTTAGTTAAATTGTTTGGTTGCTTATTTGGTTGAATTTCCATTTGGAAAACGGGTGACATATTAATTTGATCGTTATAAACTCATGTTATTATCCTTATATTATCCATAACCATTGTTTTGTAGGAAAAGCCTGTAGAGAGTCTCAAAAGGGGGTTTCTCACCCATAAATTATTTATTTACATCTGTATGCTGATGTTGATTGTTAATTGAATTAAACTCTGATATTCCATTTAACTTGTTAATTTTCGTTATAGCGGTTTTGCTCTATTTTCATTTATTAAAATATATCTCCAATAATCCTATCGTATGTTTTTGAACTTGAGCTTGTGTTTCCACTAGATAGAATATTAAAATTCATTATACATTTGGGTTTATGATAAATTAAAAATAATTAATTATTTTAACTAATTATTTCGAGATTAATTAACCGATTTAATAAATGATGATTAAAAATTAGTTTATCTTTAGATTTAATAAATCATATATGCTAATGATGTTTTAGACTTAATTAATTGTTTTAACTAATAATTATTTAAGTTTAATTAATTATTTTAATTAATTAATGATAATGGAGTTTAACTAATTTATTGAACTTAATTAATTATTTTAATTAATGATGATGGAACTAAATTAATTATTTCAATTAATGATAAGTGAAAATTAATTAATCATTTTAAATAATGATATCTGAATTTTGTTAATCATTTTAATTAATGATTGTTTTAAATGTAATTAATTGTTTTAACTAATGATATTTGGAATTTAGATAAATCATTTTAACTAATGATATTTTATAATTAAATACATCATTTTAAAAAATGATATCATCATTTTATCAAATTTGGCTTGAATTTAATTAATCCAATTAACTTATGATTGTTTGAACTTAATTAATTATCTTAATTAATGAAATTTAAAATTACTTATCATTTTAATAAATAATGTTTGAGATGACATTCATTTTTAACTAATGATTATTTGAATTTAACTAATCTTTGTATTTAATGATATTAAAGTTAAAGAAATAAAAAATTAAAATAAATTAAATAAAATAATAAAATTGCTTTAATCAACTAATTTAATGTTAATAAACCAAATTAATAAGAATTTAAGTTAATTTACCAACGTTATAAAAGTGTTTGGTAATAATTATCTACTTTATTAACGATAATGGATTTGTTTATTTAAAAGAGATTTTAAATGTGATTAATTGTCTTTTGGGATAATTAATATTGTTTTTAAAGTCGTAAAGGTATTTAAATTATTTTATTATCCTTTGGGATAATCTCTTGGGTGTCGATTTAATGTTGGTTTAGGGCTTCGGGGTCGAGCAGTTGAAAAGATTACTCTCGTAACGTTTTTCCAATCAGGAACTAATTCTAATATGGAAATCAATCACAAGCTCGATTAATTTTTAAAGAAAAAGTTTGATTTTTTATGGAAATGAATAATTTCCATAAAGAAAATCACTTATATGGAAACGATTTATTTGTATGATGAGTACTAAACATTGAAGAAGTAAATTTGTTGCTATTTCAAAAGTTAAGAATAATCGTTGGATGCAACTTTGAGGCAACACTACTTTGACTTGACCGGTATTGTTTATTAACCAATAAATAGTAAAAGTTTGAATTCAATGAGGTAACCCTGCTATTGCTCCATTGAGCGTTGCTATCCTTTGTCGAAAATGACTAAACTAAAAGCGCAAGAGGAAGCCAAGCTACGTGGGGTTTCTCCTATTATGGTATTTTCACATCTCATCCAGTTTGGATTCAGTTGTGCACTTAGATGTGGAAATATTCGGATACGTGGTAAGGTTTGGCGAATCTGGCTTGGTATTGTCCGAAAAGGGTTATAGAGTAAATGAGCTTCTCAGAAGTATATTACTAGAGGTATACTTCAAAGGGGGTGCTCCTTCCTTGTCATTTGTTGAAAAATTCCTTTCCTTATTTGATTTGAAAACCCTGAATCTGTTTTAGCTTTAAATTTCCTCAAGTAGAGCCAACTCCTCATCATGGCATTTAAATATTTATTTAGTCCATTCTATCATGTTGGACTGTTACCTTATTTAGCCCATTCTATCAAGTTTGGATTGTTGCCTTATTTAGTCTATTCTATCAAGTTGGACTGTTTTCCTTGTTCTATAGATTCTGTCTAGTTTGTATTTTACTCGGTTTATTTCCGTTCTTACAAGTTTGGTTTAATATTGATTTTTCTCATTCATATTTGGATTTGATTAATGATCTATATTGGTTTTTAAATCTGGTATACTCTGTATTTTTGAAACAACAATTTCAATTGTCCTTGTTCTATTATATGATGGCGATTCAACTATGAGATTCTTTTTTTCTCTATTCACTGCATTTTGTTTTATTTACCCTAATAACATGCCCTTTTGTCGATTGGATATGCGACAGTTGAACATAATTGTAGTGTTTGGTGTTGACTTTTCATGGTCAAAAATGCGGGTAGTTACATTTGGTAATAGAGCACGAGGTTAAGTGAGGACCTTGGCTTTGTTAGGGTTTTGCTCATTTGAGATAGGGTAAGCGACACCCTAGAATGAGTCTGAAGTTTTATATATGCGGGAGTGTATCTGTTAGTGTTATAAAAATCTATTATGTTAATTGGTCTATTGAGTTTTTATGAATTTTGGTCGAGACATGGGAAGCCACGATATCGATAGGGGTTTCTAAACACTCGACCAAGGCCAACGAACATGGTATTGAAAATTTTGAAATTTTGGCAGATTAAATATCGTTCCTATGATTATATTTTTTATATATAAAGGAATAATTTTCAAAACTTTATATAGTTATAGAATGTGTTTGTTTAAAAGTGATAATATTTATTTATTATCACTATTGTTTGTTCGATTATTCTTAGTTTAAATAAGAAGCATTAACTATTGCGTGATAGTTGTTAAATTGTGCTCGGTATAATTAGAAGCATTTATAGTTTTGATTTAAAACGAACCCTTTGTGAATCAATTTTCACTATTTGACTATAATGGTGTTTGGAGAAAATGTTAGCTTGAAAATTCCCTTTTTAATAATGGTGGGTTAAGAATTAAACTTTATAAAAAGGTGTTGATATAATCTATATAGTGGGATAAGATATTTAAAGAATAAATATTGGAGATAATTCTATTATAGTGAAGAAAGATTACTATAATATAAAATGATTTTTATATAAAGGTAATTTTATATGAATTTAGTTTGTAAAATACGGTTGAAAATGTTTTTTAATCTAAATCCCATAGTTTTTGAAGATATTTTCAAAGGAATTTTCGAGAAATAGCAATACTTTTGAAAATATTTAAAAATAGAAAATATATTGAGATGTAAAATTTGAAATGGAATGCATTTTCTTTGGGATAATTAGAAGGAAATTGTTTCGATTAGTTTTGTGGTAATGCGAATAATCTTCTAAGTGACGATCAGATGTTTGCTTAGGCGAACGTTGTGGAGTACTTAGTAAATTATTCTCATTGTCATTGTGCGATCGAAATGAGTTCAAATCCGAATAAACCCAAAGTGAGTATTAATAATTAAGTTGTTTGAAGTTATTATATGTAGAAATATATGTGGTATGCTTTCAAAGATAAGTTTTAAAATTAAAAATGGATATCTATTTTTTAAGTTCCCTTAGAGGGAATTGATTTCAAAACAAAACGTAATTCTAATAAGATATTGTTTTGATAAATGAAATTTTTCCCTTAGATAAGATAAGGGATATATTAGAAACAAGTAAATTGGGTTAAACTGTATAAGAAGGTTTTGATGAACACTATTTTATTAAAATCATATATTTGTTCAAAACATCTAAGTAATATGAACTACTTGTTGATTTTGTCAACCCATAAATTTATTCATTTTAGCACTCTAAATAAAAAGAGGGTTAATAGGTTGATTCGGTTTTAAGAAACCATAATTTGATTTGATCCCCTTCTAGATCTTTGAAAAAGTAAAATAAAATTTATATGTACTCTTAGAATAGAGAAGGGTATTACACAAGTAAATGAAGTGGAATAAGTTATTATTTGATGTTTTATAGAGAAATAACTTTATAGAATATTTTAACACTTGGGTGAAAATTTATGAGATAATCCAAAATAATTTTAGTATTGAATAAAATACAAAGTGAAAATATAAGTGAATTAGAAACTTTACAATATAACTAAGAAACTAATAAAAATATAGAGTATAACTTTCCATTTTGTCCGAGTTAGTTTGGATAATCTTCTGAGCAATAGCCAAAGGCCAGTGAGCAAAACGATACATTTAGAAACGTTTAGGAAATTGTCTATATTTTCGAACAATTAAGGAAGTTTTGAACCTAAGTAAAAAATTTGCTTGCTAGTCGTTTGACATTTTGAAACAATATTAAGTGATAAGTCTTCCCTTATGGAATTTGTTTAACTGTTAGAGTTAGTTTATTCCTTCATGGAATTTGATTGAATTGAATTGATTGGTTGTGTGATTTCATAGATCATTATCTATAAAGTTTCTATGGATAAAGGATTTTAAAATGTCGTTATTAGGGCCCAAATCTCGGTCATTTTCAAAATGAGATTTTTAAAGATTCTTGGAAATGAATGATAGTTATTCACTCTAGTTCATGTTTTTGGAGGGATCGAAATACCACTGGATGCTCTATATCTTTTAATTCTAGATTTTCACCATACTTTATTTGGAGGAATCCCCCTCGTGATTTTAATTTTTGATCTTAGATTTCTCTCGTCTGAGAAATTTGAAAATAAAATTTTGAATTGAAAAACTCGGGTATTTAGATCTAAATTTGACATCTGAAAAATATTGGATGCACAACATCTGTTATAGGACGTCCTCTTTGTTTGTTGCATATGATTGAGGTATGGTTGTTGATTGCATGTAGGATTATATCAGACTAGTTTTTCATGTAAGGTTACATTACATTGTTTTGGTCAGCCTGATTTTTTTCTTTTAGATTACGCAAGTACAGATATGCAAGAGATTACCATTTGATTTTTGTGCGCTTGCATTTGCTAAGAGATGATAAATACTTGCCAAAATAGAAACAAATTTAGAAATTTAAATTAGTTAATGATTTTGTGCTCCAGATATGAGAGGCCACTTGCTTTTATTTTATTTGATTGTTTTGGAGTCCATAGAGGCCATTTGTAGTTGTACCAATCGAGCCGTGCAAAGGAGATGCTGAAGAAATTTTCTGAAAATTTAAGAGTAGGAAATTTTTAAGAATTTTGGAAATTTTTTGATAACTAAAATTTAACTTTTGAGTTATATCTTGGAATGAGTGAATGTGAGAAATTAGTGGGTATAGGTGAAGTGTTTAAAAGATTAGAAAATTTTGGAATCTATTCCAACCAATTTGTTTTAAAAAGTTAACAAATTTAATAACTCATCTTAAATTAATTATTTTAAACTTAAGGGTTTGGATGCATTTTCTTCTTTAGGAATTTCAGGGACGAAATTCATTTAAGCGGGGAAGGGGGGAGAATGTAACAACCCAAATTTTTAATCATTTGATTTTAAATATTTAATTTATTTTAAACATTTAAAATAATTGAATTTTGGAATTTAATAACTTATAATTCAAATATATGGCATATTCAAATATTTGAATTCTGAATTAAATGCCACTAAAATGGATTTAGTGGTTTCATTTAACTCTTTTTAATTAATAAACATTAATGTTGAATTCATGTCATAAATTTAATTATAACAGTATAAGGTTTGAATAATAAATAATAGGAAAATCAAACTGTAATAAAACGACTTGATTTCGGATGATATATTTTTGGTTTAATTATAGAATTTTTTCATAATTTTTAGTTGGCAAATGTTTAAATTATCATTAGACAATATTTTGAAAAGCGATGATATTTTTTAGATTTCTTATATTGTAATTAAGAAAATGCTACAATTGCTCATAAATTGGTATCGTAATTCAAAAAATGCTTATTATAATTTATAAGATGCTACTATATAATAACATTATGAACCAAAATTTACATAGTATATCTAAAAACGCTACTACAATTCGTACTTTATAAAATATCACCATTAAGAGAAATATATATAACTAACTTATTTTTCAAAAATGAAAAGAAAATTTATCAGACATTAGTATTACTCTAAGTATCATTTTCTTCTCCAATTAGGATCTATTCCCCCCTTACCACCATCATCACGCCATCTTCAAAACCTAACCATAACACAAAAAATTAACCACCTTGTCACTCTAACACTTAAACCCTAGCTAACCACTGTCGCAACCGCCAAAGCTGTTGAGACTTGTCGCACCATCATTATCGAAGACTGTTACAACTTTTCTCCATTGTCTAGACTCCATCGTGCTAAAACTTAAATAAATAAAGCACGGTCTTAAGATCTAATATTTAGATTTTGGTTGTATTGCAAGTGCTTAAAGATTAAGTATGTCCTAATGGTAAAAAAAAATGTTCAAACTTTGTCCTTTACACCATTTCTCTGTTATTGAGAATGATGCAAACTTGCTACAATGCATTTCGACTTTGTTTTTGCTTTTTCTTTGTTTCTGATGCTATGGGTGAATATTTTAATGAATTAATCGCCTGAAGCAGTTTAATTTGATCGGGTTAGCTTAGTTCAATTAACAAATTATTCAATTTATAAAAAATTATGTTTAAATATAGATTCAATCAAATAATTGAATTTCATTATGTTTAAATATAGATTCAATCAAATAATTGAAGTTCATTATGTTTAAATATAGATTCAATCAAATAATTGAATTTTATATTGTACTACCCTAATTTTTGGTGGCATAATAAATTTACTTTTGATCACATATGCGTGTGTGGAAATTATTTGTGGAAATAAATTAAACATCAATAAATGCTCTTTCGTAATAATCAAGTGTTTTATTTTAATAAATTCAACATTCTTGTTTGATTTATATGTACTATAATTATATCCTATTTGATTTATATGTATTATAATTATTTTAGAACTCAACAAATTCTCATAAATGCTCATTAAGTGGCATAAAATATAAGATTAATTTCAAGACAATAACATTAAAGTCTTTTATGGTAAAAAATTAAAGGAAAATTTTAACATTCCAAAATGCCACCCAAACATAACGTCGAGTCCAGTAAGTAGCTCTTAAATGAGGGTCAAACAATTCAAATAAAACCAACATTTTCCATGTCAAAATAGGGAGAGCAATAAAAAGACAATAAGTATTATTAATTTGTAGCAAGAACTTCATTTTCCTTTCAAAAAAGAGGAGGGAGAGGTAAATGCTCCATTAATTACTGATGCAACTATGGATCTTTGTTTACTATATATCATCGTGATTATCACAATACTACATTCAAGAGAGATAACAATACTACTCTGGTTTTGAACAAGTACCGATTCGAAAAGGGTTGAAGAAGAACAAGAAGAAAGCTACCTCATAAGGTCTTTTTCTCAATTATTTTCTGATGGTCTTCTTTGTTTTTGGCGTTATGATTGTGCCTAGAAATTACCTTTTTGGATTCTTCTTAATATAGTCGAACTTATTACCAAATATATATTAAGAAGAATGAATGATTTTGATGTAAGTGCATTGACTAATCAAATTTGCTGATGGAAAATTTATTTCAATTAAAATGAAGACATTCATGCTAAAAATCGAAAGTTTAGGATTGGATTTAGTTAGTTTACTATGTTTAGTTCAATTGTATATGTATCTTTTGTACTTTAGGCGTTCTTTAAAATAGACTTTTATTTTTATCAATCTATCAGTTTAGATGGATAAATATTGTTCTTGTTTTTTTGAATGATGCACAGTTAGATTATTTTAATGTCTATATTTCGCATATAATTGCACAAAAATAAAAATGCTATCGAATTTCATGGTTTATGCAAGCAAGGACATTAAAATGACTGTCAAGGAAGCATCAACACAGCTGTGGTTTTTTGAGAGCCACAACAATGCAAAGCGCTCGCAATGGCTACAATCAACTTTGTCAGGTTTGCTATTTCAACATACATTGCAATATTTTCTTAATGCAAATTGTTACAGCATACTAAAATGGACTTTTTTATTTATTTCTATAATCTACTTACAAAATTAAGCCGTATTTTGATTAACTTTATTAATACACTAGTGCAATTCGAATTTTACCAGTGCAAACACAATATTGCGTAATAAAAATAAAATCATCAAAGCAATTCCAAAAATGTCCATGTTGTATGTAAACATTTTCAAAAACTTGTTGTTTTTGTGTTAGATGTTCTGAAATGGGTTGTATGTAATATGAATAAAAAAGATAACAAATGATCAATCATAATAACAATGAAGAGTTAGAAGATAAAACAAAGGGAATGTTGGAACTAATCGAAGGCGATGCCGAAACATTTGCTCAAAGAGCATAAATGTACTACAAAAAGAGACGAGAACTGGTCAATATGATTGAAGATTTCTATAGATCCTATCGTTCTCTAGCCGAAAGCTATGTTCAACTTAGAATGGAGTCAGGAAACTCTCTCTTAAATAGAAGATTCTCACTCACGAGTCGAAGCTTTACAAATGAATCACTTGCATCTTCGATGGTTACTTCCGATTCAAATTCTGACCCTGAAGTGGATGATCCAGTTCAAGAAGTTGAGTGCAAACTCAAAGAAAATGATGATCCAGTTTAAGAAGTAGAGAGAAAATTCAAAGAAACACAAGTTGAGTGCATGGTTGAGACATCCACTGACAAGAACAGTGAAGTTTGCATCGTGAAACCAATGCTAGATGAAACCAGAAGCAAGGAGAACATTTTCACTAAACACTATGCAAAGGCAGTAAATAAGATGCAAATCAATGATAAAAAAAATCCTGTATACCTTGGAAGAAAAGAAACTCATGGTGAAAGCAAATTTAAAGAAACATAAGTGAAGTGCATGCTTGAGAAATCTAGTGAAAATAACAGTGAAGTTTGTGTGGTGAAAACAATGGTTCAAGAAATCAGAAGCAAGAAGAACATGTTGATTGAAGATCATGCAAAGGGGGTAAGTAGGATGCAAATTAATGATAAAAAAGAAGCGCCACTAGTTCATGGAAAAGGAGAAACTCATGGTGACATTGAATTAGCAAAACTTATACATTCTTAAGTTGATTTCAAGCTCTCTGGTGTAAGCTTACCTAAACATGAGTTGGAAGAGTATCCCAGAACAAAGAGTGAGAATTGTGAAATAAAGCCTATGATTGAAATAAAGCCTCCGATCAAGTCTAGCGATCATACCGAGAACTATGTAGAACGTGAAGTACAAAGGCTAAAAGGAGAAATTGACACTTATAAGGTTGAGTTAGAGCAGAAGGATGAGGAAAAGAGAGAAGTCATTAGACAGCTTTCTGCACCTATGGACATGCTGAAAGAAGAAAATGACAGGACGAAAAATTTCATTAGGGAGTCGAAGAAGCAAGGAAGGGATTTTGAATTGGGAAAACTGAAAGATGTATTTTGTAAGAATCATTTCGATTTCCTGCTCCTTCGTCTAGGGAAATGTCTATAGGTCTCTCTCCCACTGTACAGCAGGCTTTGACTCACTATACTTCTATGCAGCGGTTATCACATTTCTTTCTAGCTGTTATGTCTCCTTTGCAAGATGTCAATGGTGCTTTGTTGTCGGATCAACGTCAGAGTCTATATGATTCATCTATTAGTTTATCTAATTATAGTCTGTATAATAGATAATGAAATAATTGACAATAATATTCTAGTCAGGGCATTGTCTTGTTGCAGTCTGAAAATTCTGCAGAATTGGCAAATTTTTTAATCTTTTATAATTATAGAGTGAATTTACTGTTCGATTTTAGTCCCCTTTTAGTTTGGATAGTCTTGGTTAAAAATCATCAAATCTTGGTATGTAACCATTTCTTTTATTTGCGTTTCCAGTAAATTTTGTACCAGTTGATCAAAATACTTATAAATGTTGTTTGATGCATTATTTACAGTCTCCTTTTCTGTTATTTCTATCTTTTCTTAATTCTCGTTAGGTTTCGACTTTTCTCCCTTTTTTTCTTATTTCATTTACATACACTAGCCTTATGCTCTTGTTTAGTTTTTTGTTAATATTATTTTACAAGCAGTAATGAAGTTATAACTGATGAAGTCTTGTTCTACTGTAAATTATCAGTCTAGTGGATACTTTCTAAAATTTGATGGATTTGTATTGTCAAATTTTAACAATAGGTAACACATTGTGAGTCTGGGCTTGGGGTTCAATTCCTCTGTTCCTAAACTATGCATTCCCATGTGCTCATGGGTCGAAGTAACATATTAATTACATAAAAATAAATTAAATTGTGAGGACCACACATAAAATAAACAATTGGATTATACAGAGGACATGAAATTTAAAGACAATGGAATTGGTCTCTTCTCTATGTTTAAGTTCAACGTTACATCAACCTCGTTCAGTCTTTGAATAATCCTCTTTTTTCCTTTCTCCATCTTCGTTCTAATTCACTTTTTTTACATTATCCCTCTAAATCATCAAGGGAGAATAAGTCAAAGAGAATTGTAATGACGCTGAATATTAATTAACATTATTCGATATATTTAATTGGGTAAATTAAATATAATAATGTGAATACTAGTGAGATGAAATTAATAAATCAAATGCCTGTGTCTAAAAGAATAAACTAAAATAAAAGGACTTAAATAAATTAAGAAGAAGGAATTTTTTCCTAAGGGGTAAACATGTAAATGAGGCTACATTTCTTAGTATATATTTCTTCCTCTACTTGAATAAATTTCCACTTTTTCATTCTTAACTCCTCATCACTTCAGCCGGCCATTAAAAAGCTCGAGGAAGAGTTTCAATTGAAGAATAAGCTAAGGAATTAAAGCTAGGAAATTATCTCATTCCTTAATCAACTAATCAAGGTGAATAATCATGTTTACCATCTTGTTTTTATGTGTTTGGATCGGTTATGGGTTATACTCAATTCGTGTTTGTGATTTTAGTTAGGATATAACCATTTAAACCTTTATTTGGATAAGACATGGGTTTTATAAATGTTAATGGGTTTATTAACACATTTTTGTTCGGTTTTGGTTAAATTTCGAGTTGTTTTGATCTTCATATGGTTTGAAATTTTAATATGTTGAAGTATATGATTTATCTGATTTTTGGTGATTTTTGAGAATTTTTCCTTAGTGATTTACTAAGATAATTAAATTATTTAGGCCCTTGGGCCAAACTGAAAATTTGCTTCCGAAATGAGGAAGAAGCACGGTGTTTTGAGAAAAAGGTTGATTTTTGTATACTTTTTACTATTTGGAAGTATAGGAGAAGGATCTTCAGCCAATCAAAATTAGACAAACAAGGTAAAAACATCACTTCAATGGGTTCGGTTCTCTCTTCGACTCCGACAAGCCTGCTTTACCCTTTTGACGAAGTCAAAAGGTACCTTTCGTCTAAAACGGAAGGTAAACAGTTACCTTCTGGCCAGGTCAAAAAGTAGGCACAGGGCCGAAGGGA
The DNA here is from genome assembly GCA_030765085.1 of Allium cepa. Taxonomy (NCBI): domain Eukaryota; kingdom Viridiplantae; phylum Streptophyta; class Magnoliopsida; order Asparagales; family Amaryllidaceae; genus Allium; species Allium cepa. The sequence goes on from CM060931.1 coordinate 64,375,112, forward strand.
AGAAAAGGGCAAAGGGATGGGGAGACTGCTTTTTTGCTTTCGGATAGGAAAAAATTTATTTTCGAATAAGTTGAAGGGGGTTCCTTTGACTCTATCATTTTATAAAAGACTAAAATTTATATATATATTAAAGAAGAGTTTCATAGGGGATCTTCGAAAGCTTAAACCTTCAAGAGTACTATTTTAAAATGTTTTCTGAAAAGGTGTTTTAATACCTTTTGGCGAGCCGAAAGGTAAACCTTCTGACATGGTCGGAAATATACTTTCGAAGGGTTGGTTCCAACACCAACACTTCATTGTTTTTGAATGATTTTGAAAGGTTTATTTCGATGGGTTTTGAAGGGGCTATTTTTAATGATTTTGAAAGGTTTTAATTTTGAAAGATTTATTTCAAAGGATTTGAAGGGGCTATCTTCAATGATTTTGAAAGGTTTTAATTTCAAAAGGTTTTGAGTTCGAAAGGTTTAATTTCGAAAGGTTTAATTTTGAAAGGTTTATTTTGAAGGGCTATCTTCGATGATTTCAAAAGGTTTTAATTTCGAAAGGTTGTGAGTTTGAAAGGTTTGATTTCAAAAGGTTTTGAGTTCGAAATGTTTGATTTCGAAAGGTTTAATTTCAAAAGGTTCATTTCAAAGGGTTTCGAAGGCGCTATTTTCAATAATTTCGAAAGGTTTTCGAAGGAGATAACTTTGGACCTTTATTTGCTTTTGAATGGGACTTCATTTGAAGGGTTTTAAAGGGTTTTTTTAGCCGTTTTTCTTAAGTAAAACTTTTCTAAGACGAAGGGATTACTTCAAAGGGTTATAGCATAAAATACTTATCTTTGGTTGAATATGTAAGGGGGATCCTTATATAAGATGAATTTTGTAAAACCTTGGGGACACCGGGTTGGGTTTAATGATTTAGTTACACAGTCTCGGGTTACAAACAAAAATATGTTTTCAAAAATATGCAATGGGGCTATTAATATGTTTTTATTTAATTTAACCTTATTGGGGCTGCCAATGGGAATAGGTTAAACAATTGGTTTACGTGGAGAAAATAATTAATCATGGAGATCATGAAGTTTTATAAATAATCATGGGGATCATGATATTTTTGGCTAAGTGACGGGTTCTTGTTTAACCTAGGAAAACAATGAAATGTGCGATAGATAGCCCACATCAAATTTCTGAAGTAAAGAATGTTTGCCAAAGGTGGTTAGCCTCGAGATTTGGCACCTAAGGGATTATAGTCATCCTAGGAAAATAATGGAGTGTGCGGTAGATAGTCCACACCATCTTTTACAAAACAATGTACGATGGATAATCTGCGTTTATTTTGAATGGATAGTCCTATTAAATTATGACGGATAGTCATTTTAAAGATTTTAGAGGAGAACTCTAATAAATTGATTTTGATGGAAAATCTAATAAATTGCTTTTAGATGGGATATCTAATAAATGGGTGGATGGAATACCCAATAAATATGATTTATGGCTTTATTTCATATTATGTTAAGACTAATCATTTGGTTACAGGGGCATAGTAAATGATTTACATGTTAGTTCTTGATACTAGTGAGGAGAAGACCCGTTCTGCTAAGCGGCGTGGCCTCACTAGATATCTATTTATGATAAGAGATAATAGAGGATTATTCATACCTGACTTATTGTCTGACTCGAAGTTTGTGTTTCTCCACAAACTCTTAGGTACTCAAAATTAATTTGAGTAGTCCGAGAGTAGGAAACTTTTAGGTTTTTGGACAAATAAGCTTCCGGAGACGTGCAGGAGGCAGTGTTAGCTATATAGGAGCTATTTTGTGTATTCCGCTGTATGTGCTAAAAACTGTAACGTTCATATTTATTAGTTTTCGGATCTTCATAAGAGGACATCTTCATATGTCGCTCTTATCGTATTTTGTACATGTATATGTGATCTGGACGTGGTTAACGTCTGGGATTATGTAATTCAAAATAAAATTGAAGTTTGTAAGAAATGAGAAATTCTGCATTGTCGAAGTTTAAATTTTTTCATATTCTTGTGTTTTTGTATTGCTAATAGTTTCAAGATTCCGATTTCGGTCATTGAGAAATAACACCTTTGGATGACTGCAGCATCCGTAGCAGTTAGTTTTGAGCCTCCGAAAGCGGGATATAACCGAAATTTTGTATGGATGACCGAGTAAGAATATTCACAGCAAAACTAATACTTAATGTGAATATTCTTCCATCCACTGACGTGCACAATTACGGTTATTATATTAATAAATGAATTTAATTTATAAAAATGTGATAAAAAGCTCTTTTTTAAGAAATTAGTTTTACAATCTTAAAGTTATTTTAGCTAGAATGAAACTATATATATAAGCTGCTTTAAGAAAGAAAAAAATAATGCGAGATGACCTTTGACCATTACAACAATAGAGCTGTTTAGTCACCATATCTCTATTCCTTTCACACTGAGCGAACGAGTTATGCACCTAAATGAAGAAAATCAAAAACAAAATCAGTTTTTTTGAAATCACTAATAAATAAAATGGCAAAACTTTGCCATTATAACCCATTTCCATACTAAAACTGAAGCAACCCTGACTCGACCTTCGAAAATCGGCACCGAATATGACACTCGTATTCAAATGTCGCTGATCCAAACATCGAATCTGGTTCGCCAGAGCTTATAACACATTAAGTACAACACAGCGGAAGAAATGAATAATACATTTGATATACAACATTTGATACAATATTCAGATACAATGATGATACAATAAATATCAATATATATCAGAGATATGATACAAGACAATAGCAGCGGAAAGAAAAGATAACACCAACAGCGGAACAATATCTCCAATATGGTCTTCAAGAGAGAAAGAGAGATAGAATCTAGAACTGTATTTCATCTCCAAAGCACCAATCCATAAATAGCTCGAACTCCCAATAACGAGGTTTCACAAAGATAAGCAAGTGCAGTCCATATCCAAAGACTGAAATAGCTCCAGATAATCTACTAAACCTGACTATCTGAAAAACCCAACTATAGACTGCCCATGTGGGGAAATTGCGGGCACCCAGAGTTTAGGAAGGGAATAATAAACTCTAGGTCAGTTGTGGGACCGTTATGAGCAAAGAAAACAGTTTATCTTTTAAAACAAACAACAAAGGAAATTAAAATTAAAATTCCGCAATGCTTTTTTTAGAAAATGAAACTACCATAAGGGCTCCCGCCACACACACAATGCAAACGCAGAAGTGGAGGAGATTTCTCCTTATAATAGTCAAACACGCTTGATATGCAAAAGTCATTTGATATTATTATTAGTGCATAGTGCAGAAAACCTTTTGAAAGTATAATATTAATCCTAGCCAGCATACAACCATTATTGTATACCTACTATAGCTATCATGTTCAATAGCAGATTACCGCCACATTCCATGGCAAGTTATACAACTAAAATCGTACAGGGCTCGTATTATTTTGTTTGGATTTCCAATAAATGGTCAGGCTAAGGAACTTCCTACTGCCACATGGGTACGCCTCTGGAGGGACGTCCCGAGAACCTACCGGCTCTCTGCCAACACAAGGTCGTGTTACATCTGTAACTGGGTAACTACTACTCGAGCATGCCATCCCTCGGTCCTTTGGGACCTTTATCTGAGGCGCCTCTCAACCACAAAGCAATCACAAAGTAATAGATTTGCAGTATCCACGTGAGTTAAGTATCTGAGCTCCATACCATGATACCATCCTTTTCCAGAAGGAAATGACACACCCTAATGGGAGCAACCCTCATAACCTTGCCGCATCTTTCCTATTTCGACCATTTCCGGGGTGTGAGGTCCTGATGCAGTCTCGTCCACAAAGCTACACTTTATAAAAAAACCATGCTTTAATCAACAAATGATACACAACAACACTCAGCATGCCACACTACCAAATTGGGAGTATATCACTGATAACTATCAACTACATAACCTCTGAGCTCGTACGTCTCAGAGAAGGGTGTTAAGCTAAGAGAATAGATTCTCCGCCACCAAACAGAAATGTATTTGACAGAGATCAGTTTTATATCTCAAAGTGTAGTGTCAGATATACAACCACACAAGTCTATTCTCGGTTCGAACAGAAACGAAGGCACTTCTGAAGAAGCCCTTGCAATCTAGGTATCCACAATTCTGATCGGACTCCCCATCACGTATGGAGAACTCTATACCGGAGCAACTCAGTGCAGAGTCAATCGACAGGTTATCCTATCATTCTTGAAGACACTCGGTCTTCACCACCGGTCTTCAATTGCAATGCATAATGTCGTATCACTATTCGGAATGGGTTGTATGACACAAGGTCCTCTCCCGGCTAGACCAAATAGTGAGCGCAATATTTAAAACATATGGATATGGGATTTTAGTTAAGTCACAACTTTTAAAATCCAAAACTTCGCTCTCAAATGGTTTAAACCAATTACCATTTCAAATCTTTAAACAAAAAGATTTATTTCACAAAGTTCACCTAGTTTCACAAAGATCCATTCACAAATTTCAAAACACTTCCATTTCAATTTGGATTAACTCATTCAATCATTAAATCAAAGATTTAATAGCTTTCAAATCCGTTTCCAAAGATTTATTCATAACTTGGAAAACTATTTTCATTTTAGACTTGAAACCCTTTTAACACAAATTGGAAATTCATTTCTTATATGAAAGCTTTTATTATTTGAAAACAAATAGTTTTCATTTCGGAAAAATACGATTTCATTTATACATGTTAAAATCTTTGGGTTAAACTCAAAGTCCCAAAACGACACTTTAAAAATGGTTTAAAACCCATATAAACTTGTATAACCATTTTTTTAAATCATAAATAGAATTCAATTTCAAATTTTGAATCTAAATTTAAATCAAATTATTTAAACTTCAAAACTTAATCAAGTTATTCAAAAATAACTTTTATCTTTGAAATTCCTTTTCAAAAGCTTTTGATATTCAACCCAATCCAAACCATTTGGATTCAAAAATTCAATTTTAAAACTATTTCAAAAAAAAATCTGTGACTTAACCAATTTCCACGTGCAATCCATACGGTCCAGGGGTTTTACACAATAGAAGTGCAACATCATCAATCAGTACGTATTCAAATACAGCAATATGTTTGATAAGCGGTATAAACTATAACGCTTATCTTTCATTCACAGATCACACACACACACACACACACACACACATATATATATCACAGATAATAAATTACATTAAACACAGCTCAAATCAAAACAGAGCATCACAACCAGGGATATCAAACAATTCAATCATCCAATAAAATCCAAACATTCATAAGTAAGATCAGTTAATTGTCTGATTAATTCAAATCAGATTAATTACTTATGAATTACTAATCGTGGTTAATTAACATTAATAAATTACAAATCATTTTGATTAATTACTCTTTAATCATTTATTAATTAACCATTAATAATAAATTAATTAACCTTTAATTAAATTTCATCAACCTTTAATTATTAAATAATTAACCTTTAATTATTTAATTTACCATTTAATTAATTATCTATAATTAATTAATTAACCCTTAATTAATTAATTACCATTAAATTAACTATCCTTAATTAATCACGATAAGCGACTATCCCTAATCTTAAATCAATGTTAATCACTTGATTAATCCACCCTTAATCATTAATTAATTGCTTTTAATTAAGTAATTATCTTTAAGCAATTAATTACCTTTAATTTCTTTCATTAATTTAATTTTCATTTATTAATTATATCAATTAATAAATATTTAATTATAAATTAATTTACCTTTAATTAATTTATTCAAAATAATTCTCCTTAAATATTCACAATAACTAGCCTTAAATTAATTATCTAAAGTAATTAACTCTAATTTTAATTACCCAAAGTAATTATACTTGATTACTTAATCACATTCTTTAATTTATCAAAACTTAATAAATTTCAAAGATAAACCTCTTTTATCTTTTATTAACTACTTAATCACAACATTTAAATCTTACTTTAATGAACTTTTGAAAACAGATTTAATTTTTATCATAAATTAACTAAATACCTGAAGTCAAATAACAATTTCAAAACATCATTATCTTTTAAATTAATTTCTTCATTTAAACTCAATTAACTTAAATAATATTTGCATTAATCCTAATTTCAAACTAAAATAAAACATTTACTATCCTTCAAAATTAATCAGGAAAAGTTTAAAGCTTGATTTAATTACATTTTGAAAACCTATTTTAATTTAAAGTCTAAAACTGCTCTTAATACCAAACCGAGACCACCCCGCGTCTTTCCCCGAGTGTTACCCGAAATACCTGCCTGCCTTCTTCGAGTCGTTCTCGAGTAGTTCCCAAAATTTATTCAAAACTTTTGATTTTTGTTTAAATTTTATAAAACCCAGTATAACACAAAAAAGCGCTCGAACAAACACTCGAGCCTACACCCAATTTCCCCGAGGAGTACTTCGAGTTTTCTTCCTTCGTTCCCAAATCTTCCAAACCATCATCAAGTACACGCGTGCACCGTGCACACTGCCACAACCACCTCCGACCAACGCCACTCCCCCCAGCACATCATCGATGACCCGCATGGCTACTCCAACCACCCAGAACACTCTATATCACCGTGGTTCGAATTCAAGTGTTTCGATCATACAAGCACTCGAAACCAATCGACAAAAAGTGCCTCGTCGACACCATTGCTGACCATCAGAAACTTCGCCATCATGATTGGAGTTGCACCATGAACCCTAACTTCAATCCCCCCTGCACCGGTAACACTCGATCCATCAAGGACACCTCAGCAGTTCAATTTCTAATCCATATAATACACGAGCTTAAACCCTAAATGAACTACGTCTAGCCACCACAATGATCGAAATCCATTCTAAGCATTTTCCCCAAACTCCACGATCCCCCAACGAGCCTCATCCCTGATCGCGCCGACCCACGCTTCGCCGATGACCCAAGTTTCTCCAAAATGTATTTTCTGATCATCTCATGAATTCACTTCACTCACTCGCTTAAAAATCTTAATATCTATACTAAAAATCATGATTTAACAACATGAATTCAAAGATACAATCTAAACTTGAAAATTCAAAAATCAAAATTTCGACTTGAGTTAAATTATCACTGTCATATTCCATTTCATAATATCCCATAAATATTTACACCTGGAATTTATTTTTAAAATTTAAATTATGAAATCATAAACAACTTTCATTCAGACATTATATTTAAATTTCTGTTATACAAAGAGATGTGAGATTTTTCTTGGATTTGGTTTTTTTTTAAACTGTAACTTTGAAACAGAGAGGTGTCTGTACACACAGTAACCTATATACACACATATAGGAAAGTTTACATCCATGCAAGCACATTCCACAATCAACATTCAATACTAAGCACATGAAAAACCAAAGTATAAATGGTTTTAAAAGTTTGCTCACCTGTTGTTTCTAGAAGCGTAGAACAGAGGACTGGAATTTGAAAAGCAAGTTTTTGTCTGAATTTTTTTTTTTTGATTTAGCCTGAACTTGATTTTTGTTGATGTTGTTTGCTTGATCCTCTTTACATTGCTTCAGGTTTGTAACTTCCAGTTTTGATATTTATTTGATTTCCAGATTCAAGCTATCTGTTTTATTTCTTTTGTTCCTTTTTTTGATCACTGAATTGCCTGCAGATGTTGCTTGCTTGAGTTAATTTCCAGACTTGAAGAAATTTGATTTATCTGAACTTCGAGCTTGATTGTTTTGAGGTGATTTACAGCTTCAAGTTTGAAAGAAGCCTTGGTTTTGTATTTTGATTTTCAAACTTTAGTTTGGATTTTTATCTTCATTTCCAGGCTCTTATATTTGAATCTGAATTTGCCTGGCTTTAACTTTTTGCTTTGGTTTCAGAAATTAAGAGTTGAAGATGATTTTGTTCTTTGAACTAAATAAATGAACAGCCTAGTTTCTTTCATTTGATTTTTTATTAACATTAAAAATTTAAAAGAAAATATTTTGTCACTTGTATTTTGCATGGTGACATTGTTTAACACTTGTCCATTATGTTGACACTTGTTAACGCATGAATTAAAATTTTTACAAGTGTCATCTTGTGAAAAAAATATGTTTAAGTCCTTAACTTAAATTAATTTTATAGACTTATGTTTAAATCCCTCTTAGCTTTATTTTTACAAAACATTTCCTTTTTATATTAACATATATTACAATCTTTTATATATAATTCTCTTATGTTTATGACTTATGTTTTAACCCCATTATATTATTAATTAGTGAATCATATTTTTATGTTAAATATATACTCAAACTATTTATTACAAGTGAATCTTTTTAAAAGAAAGTATGTATACTTATTTGTTTTTAAGATATTCATTTTAGTATTTTCAAATAAATAATATTCATTGTCAATAAATAAATTAAATTTCAAATCAAATTTCTAATTATAATTCATTTATATAACTATATATCTTATTTAAATTTGGAGAATTCAAATATACCCAAAATTCTTTTTACAATATATTTTATATTTCTAGAATTTCTAGCTTAAAATTCAATTAAGTTTTATTTTTATATTTCAAATCCAAAATTCTATTTAAAAAAATCTAAAATATTTATTTATTCTGGAAATTTTCTAGTTGATTCACAAATAATTTCAGAATGAAACTCTGAAATTAAATTAATTGCCAAATTAAACTTGGTTAAAACTCGGGAATGTTACAGATTTCCCCCCTTTAGGAAAATTTCGTCCTCGAAATTTACAAAGGAGACAACAAAGAAAATATGAAAGATAGAGAAATATCTTTTCAGATCAAATGAGTATTTATTCTGCATTTTGCTTACCAAATCAGAATATAAACAATATGAGAACAAACTCTTACAATTATTTCACAAAATACTCGGGTCCACCGGTCTACGAATATGCAAGGGCATTGATTAGTTCGAAGTCGTGGAACATATGGAGACCCAGACAATAGATAAATGGATTTAATCTTCCATAATTCTCAAACACTAGATATGGATTCCGAATTCAAGTCGAAATATCCCAAAGTATACATCAACTTGTCCCTCTTCGGACTTCAGTCTACACAAGAAATTACAATAGAATTTCAAATTTGGTTTTAACCGATATCTTTTTATTGATACAATTCGAATTTATCCTTATATTTGTTAACCAATTTAACTTAATTTAAAATTTCCAATTTATTTAAAATTTTCAATTTCAAATTCATTAAAGTTTAAAATGAAAAACTGATAAGAAACCGATGAAGAGAATACGAAATAGAAACTTATCTACACGTTTCGTAGGCCATCACCGCACCGAAGCTGCTTCTTGTAGCTGTATGAAGCCATCAAAAGAATTTGGAATCGAATCAAAGGAGATTGAGAAGAAAGTTGTTTCCACTGTCGCAAGGTATTGACCATTTGTAGTGGTACTCCCCTGTCCCCTATCTCGTCCTCTTCTCGCACTCATACTCACTATCAGTGGATAGTAAGAAAATTTACTGAGACATTCGAACGGATATCTTAGGGATATACTCATTCTAGGGTATACTTTACCCTATCTCTAATGAGTTACTTAAAGTGTTATACTCCTGAGCTAAATTTTCAACCTTTAGCTCTGATACCAAATGAAACGACCCTGACTCGGCCTTCGAATATCGGCACCGAATATGACACTCGTATTCAAATGCCGCTGATCCAAATGTCGAATCTAGTTCGCCGGAGCTTATAACACATTAAGTACAACATAGCATAAGAAATGAATAATACATTTAATATACAACATTAGATACAATATTCAGATACAATTATGATACAATGAATATCAATATACATCAGAGATATGATATAAGACAATAGCAGCGGAAAGAAGAGATAACACCAGTAGCGGAACAATATCCCCAGTATGGTCTTCAGGAGAGAAAGGGAGATAGAATCCAGAACTGTACTTCATCTCCAAAGCACCAATCCAGAAATAGCTCGAGCTCCCTATAACAATGTTTCACAAAGAAAAGCAAGTGCAGTCCATATCCAAAGACTGAACTAGCTTCAGATAATCTACTAAACCTAACAATCTGAAAAACCTAACTCTAGACTGCCCGTGTGGGAAAATTATGGGCACCCAGAGTTTAGGAAGGGAACAATAAACTCTAGGTCAGTCGTGGGACTGGTATAAGCAAACAAAACAGTTTATCTTTTAAAACAAACAATAAACGAATTTAAATTTAAATTCCGCAATGCTTTTTTTAGAAAATGAAACTACCATAAGGCCTCCCGCCACACACACAATGCAAACGCAGAATTGGAGGAGATTTCTCCTTATGATAGTCAAACATGCTTGATACGCAAAAGTCATTTGATATTATTATTAGTGCATAGTGCAGAAAACCTTTCGAAAGTATAATATTAATCCTAGCCAGCATACAACCATTATTGTATGCCTACTATAGCTACCATGTTCAGTAGCAGGTTACCGCCACATTCCATGGCAGGTCATACAACTAAAACCATACAGGGCTCGTATTGTTTTGTTTGGATTTCCAATAAATGGTCAGGCTAAGGAACTTCCTACTGCCACATGGGTACGCCTCTGGAGGGACGTCCCGAGAACCTGCCCGACTCTCTGCCAACACAAGGTCGGATTACCTTTGTAACTAGGTAACTACTACGCGAGCATGCCATCCCCCGGTCCTTTGGGACCTTTATCTGAGGCGCCTCTTAACCACAGAGCAATCAAAAAGTAATAGATTTGCAGTGTCCACATGAGTTAAGTATATGGGCTCTACACCATGATACCACCCTTTTCTAGAAGGGAATGACACACCCTAAAGGGGCGACCCTCATAACCTTGCCGCATCTTTTCTGTTTCGACCATTTTCAGGGTGTGAGGTCCTGATGCAGTCTCGTCCACAAAGCTACGCTTTATACAAAAGCCATGCTTTGATCAACAAATGATACATAGCAGCACTCAACATGCCACACTACCAAATTGGGAGTATATCACCGATAACTATCAATTACATAACCTCTGAGCTCGTACATCTCAGAGAAGGGTGTTAATCTAAGAGAATAAATTCTCCACCACCAAACAAAAATGTATTTGATAGTGATCAGTTTTATATCTCAAAGTGTAGTGTCAGACATACAACCATACAAGTATGTTCCGGGTTCGAACAGAACTGAAGGCACTTCCGAAGAAGCCCTTGCAATCCGGGTATCCACAATTCCGATCGAACTCCCCATCACGTATGGAGAACTCTATACCGGAGCGACTCAGTGCAGAGTCATTCGACAGGTTATCCTATCGTTCTCGAAGACACCCGGTCCTTACCACCAGTCTTCAATTGCAATGCATAACGTCGTATCACTATTTGGAATGGGTTATATGACATAAGCTCCTCTCCCTGCTAAACCGAATAGTGAGCGCAATATTTAAAAACACATGGTGGGATTTCAGTTAAGTCACAACTTTTAAAATCCAAAACTTCCCTCTCAAATGGTTTAAACTAATTACCATTTCAAATCTTTAAACAAAAAGATTTATTTCACAAAGTTCACCTAGTTTGACAAAAATCCATTCATAGATTTCAAAACACTTCCATTTCAATTTGGATTAACTCATTCAATCTTTAAATCAAAGATTTAATAGCTTTCAAATCCGTTTCAAAGGATTTATTCATAACTTAGAAAACTATTTTCATTTTAGACTTGAAACCCTTTTAACACAAAATGGAAATTCATTGCTTATATGAAAGCTTTTATTATTTGAAAACAAATAGTTTTCGTTTCGGAAAAATCCAATTTCATTTATACATGTTAAAATCTTTGGGTTAAACTCAAAGTCCCAAAACGACACTTTAAAAATGGTTTAAAACCCATATAAACTTGTATAACCTTTTTTCTTAAATCATAAACAGAATTCAATTTCAAATTTCAAATTTTGAATCTAAATTTAAATCAAATTATTTAAACTTCAAAACTTAATCAAGTGATTCAAAAATAACTTTTATCTTTGAAATTCCTTTTCAAAAGCTTTTTATATTCAACCCAATCTATTTCAAAAACCATTTGGATTCGAAAATTCAATTTTAAAACTATTTCAAGAAAAATCTATGACTTAACCAATTTGCACGTGCAATCCATATTGTGTGTGTATAAGTGTGGTCCAGGGGTTTTACACAATAGAAGTGCAACATCATCGATCAGTACATATTCAAATACAGCAATATGTTTGATAAGCGGTATAAACTATAACGCTTATATTTCATTCACAGATCATAGATATATATCACAGATAATAAATTACATTAAACATAGCTCAAATCAAAATAGAGCATCACAATCAGGGATATCAAACAATTCAATCATCCAATAGAATCCAAACATTCATAAGTAAGATCGGTTAATTGTCCGATTAATTCAAATCAGATTAATTACTTATGATTTACTAATCCTGGTTAATTAACATTAATAAATTACAAATCATTTTGATTAATTACTCTTTATCATTTATTAATTAACCATTAATAATAAATTCATCAACCTTTAATTATTAAATAATTAACCTTTAATTATTTAATTTACCATTTAATTAATTATCTTTAATTAATTAATTAACCCTTAATTAATCAATTACCATTAACTTAACTATCCTTAATTAATCACGATAAGTGACTATCCCTAATCTTAAATCAATGTTAATCACTTGATTAATTCACCCTTAATCATTAATTAATTACTTTTAATTAAGTAATTATCTTTAAGCAATTAATTACCTTTAATTTCTTTCATTAATTTAATTTTCATTTATTAATTATATTAATTAATAAATTTTAATTATAAATTAATTAACCCTTAATTAATTTATTAAAAATAATTCTCCTTAAATATTTACAATAATTAGCCTTAAATTAATTATCCAAAGTAATTAACTCTAAATTTAATTACACAAAGTAGTTATACTTAATTACTTAATCACATTCTTTAATTTTTCAAAACTTAATAAATTTTAAAGATAAACCTCTTTTATCTTTGATTAACTACTTAATCACAACATTTAAATCTTACTTTAATGGACCTTTGAAAACAGATTTATTTATTATCATAAATTAACTAAAGACCTGAAGTCAAATAACAATTTCAAAACATCATTATCTTTTAAATTAATTTCTTCATTTAAACTCAATTAACTTAAATAATATTTGCATTAATCCTAATTTCAAACTAACATAAAACATTTATTATCCTTCAAAATTAATCAGGAGAAGTTTAAAGCTTGATTTAATTACATTTTGAAAACCTATTTTAATTTAATGTCTAAAACTGCTCTTAATACCAAACCGAGACCACCCCGCGTCTTTCCCCAAGTGTTACCCGAAACACCTGCCTGCCTTTTTCGAGTCGTTCTCGAGTAGTTCCCAAATTTTTTTCAAAACTTTTGATTTTTGTTTAAATTTTATTAAACCCGGTATAAAACAAAAATATGCTCGAACAAACACTCGAGCCTACACCCAATTTCCTCGAGGAGTACTTCGAGTTTTCTTCCTTTGTTCCCAAATCTTCCAAACCATCATCAAGTACACGCGTGCACCGTGCACATTGCCACGACTACCTCCGACCAACGCCACTCCCCCCAGCACATCATCGTTGACCCGCATGGCTACTCCAACCACCCAGAACACTCTATATCATTGTGGTTCGAATTCAAGCGTTTCGATAATACAGACACTCGAAACCAATCGACAAAAAGTGCCTCGCCGACACCATTGCTGATCATCAGAAACTTCGACATCGTGATCAGAGTTGGGCCATGAACCCTAGCTTAGATCCCTCCTGCACCGTTAACACTCGATCCATCAGGCACACCTCAACAGTTCGATTTTCGATCCATATAAATACACGAGCTTAAACCCTAAATGAACTACATCTAGCCACCACGATGATCAGAATCCATTCTAAGCATTTTTCCCAAACTCCACGATCTCCTAACGAGCCTCATCCCTGATCGCGTCGACCCACGCTTCGCCGATGACCCGAGTTTCCCTAAAATGTATTTTCTGTTCATCTCGTGAATTCACATCACTCACTGACCTAAAAATCTTAATATCTATACTAAAAATCATGATTTACCAACATGAATTCAAAGATGCAATCTAAACTTGAAAATTCAAAAATCAAGATTTTGACTTGAGTTAAATTATCACTGTCATATTCCATTTCATAATATCCCATAAATATTTACAACTAGAATTTATTTTTAAAATTTAAATTATGACATTATAAACAACTTTCATTCGGACATTATAATCAAATTTCTGTTATACAAAGAGATGTGAGATTTTTCTTGGATTTGATTTCTTTTAAAAAAATGTAACTTTGGAACAGAGAGGTGTCTGTACACACAGTAACCAATATACACACATACAGGCAAGTTTACATCCATGCAAGCACATTCCACAATCAACATTCAATACTAATCACATGCAAAACCAAAGTATAAATGGTTTTAAAAGTTTGCTCACCTGTTGTTTCTGGAAGCAAAGAACAGAGGACTGGAGTTTGAAAAGCAAGTTTTGTCTGAATTTTTTTTTTATTTAGCCTGAACTTGATTTTTGTTGAAGTTGTTTGCTTGATCCTCTCTACATTTCTTCAAGTTTGTAACTTCCAGTTCTGATATTGTTTTGATTTCCAGATTCAAGCTATCTTTTTTTTCTTTTGTTCCTTTTTTATCTCTGAATTGCCTATAATTGTTGCTTACTTGAGTTAATTTCCAGACTTGAAGAAATTTGATTGATCTGAACTTCGAGCTTGATTGTTTTGAGGTGATTTACAGATTTAAGTTTGAATGAAGCCTTGGTTTTGTATTTTGATTTTCAGACTTCAGTTTGGATTTTTATCTTCATTCCCAGGCTCTTGTATTTGAATCTGAATTTGCCTGTCTTGAACTTTTTTGCTTTGGTTTCAGAAATTTAGAGTTGAAGATGATTTTGTTCTTTGAACTGAATAAAATGAACCGCCTAGTTTCTTTCATTTGATTTTTCATTTACATTAAAATTTTAAAAGAAAACATTTTTCCACTTGTATTTGCATGGTGACATTGTTTAACACTTGTCCATTATGTTGACACTTACTAATGAATGAATTAAAAAATTTACAATTGTCATCTTGTGATACAATTATGTTTAAGTCCTTAACTTAAATTAATTTTATAGACTTATGTTTAAATCCCTCTTAGCTTTATTTTTACAAAACATTTCTTTTTTATTTGAACATATATTACAATCTTTTATATATATTTCTCTTATGTTTATGATTTATGTTTTAACTCCTTTATATTATTAATTAGTGCATCATATTTTTATGTTACATATATACTCAAACTATTTATTATAAATGAATTTTTTTTTAAAACAAAGTATGTATACTTATTTTGTTTTCAAGATATTCATTTTAGTATTTTCAAATCAATAATATTCATTGTAAATAAATTAATTAAATTTCAAAATTAAATTTCCAATTGTAATTCATTTATATAACTATATATCTTATTTAAATTTGGAGAATTCAAATATACCCAAAATTCTTTTTACAACATATTTTATTTTTCTAGAATTTCCAGCTTAAAATTCAATTAAGTTTTATTTTTATATTTCAAATCCAAAATTCTATTTAAAAAAATCTAAAATATTTATTTATTCTGGAATTTTTTAATTGATTCACAAATAATTTCAGAATTAAACTCCAAAATTAAATTAATTGCCAAATTAAACTTGGTTAAAATTCGAAAATGTTACACAAACGGCAAAGTTTATGTATTTTTAAAAACCATTCAGTATCATGTTGTTTACTTATAGTATTAGAAATGTTTAATACCTTTTAATTTTCTTTCTTAAGGATACACGGTTCATATACGTTTTGACTGAAAATCAAACTGTTTGATATTTGTCAAAATACACGCTCAACTTTAATGCTTGTTAGGTACCATTTTTTTCCGCTCTACATCATAATCAAAAAATAGACATCCGTGTTATTGCTCTCGTTGACCTTGAGATATATTGGCTGTTATATATAAACATTCTCTTCTAAATCATTATTTACAAGTTCCGTTTCAACATCAATTGTCAAAACTCAAAATCAATTATGCGATAATTGCATGCAGAATCCAAATGAAATTTAACATGTTGACTAGAGAAATTATTCCACCAGTTACAACATTTGAAATCGATGATGTTATTTCTATTCATCATTTCCTATTTTATTCCAGCTCCGTTTATCTTCTCCTCAAATAGTCAGATGCTGCTGATGGATTATATGTTTTCAGCTACAATTATAAAAATCATATTTTGTTAATTGACTTGGAATTCATTTGTGATTTAAAAGCATCGCAAGATAGTATGGACTATACTCTCATGGCTTGTCGAGGTCCTAAGATATGGTATTGCTAACAATTTGTTTTCTCAACATTGATGAGAAAATCATAGTTTCTCTTCATTGTGTAAGAATTTTTATTAGACATTTTAATATAATTGTGTCCATCTTAAGCTAGGTGAAATTTACTTCATCTACATATTTTGATGCCATATTAGACTATTGGATCTTGTCCAAGTTTGTCACACTACCATAAATTTACCTAGAAATAATTCCTCTTGCTAAAAGGTGGTATGCCTTGAAAGAACTATTTGTTTCTTAGTGCGATGGAATATGTATTCAAAACATTTTATAACTTACTTATAGCCTTACATAAAGCAGATCTAGTTATGAAACTTACATTCATAACGTAAATTGGACAATCATATACCTTAAAATATTTAAAATTAGGATTCCTTTCTAATTCATGTCTTATATTTAATCACAAACTACACTTTTAGATGGAATTAAATTTATCAAATGTACTTACTCTTAAGTACATATAATTATAGAAAGAAGTACGTCAACTTCACTCTTTACCAATCATACTTTGTCCAACAAAACCTAATTGCTTCTTATCGATATAATATTATGCACCATAAGGAAGAGTGACTTTGGAGTTTGGATTTTATTCTTTTTTGGTATTATTGAAACTCTTTCCCGACGTACTCGCCTATTCAATCGAACTAAATTGATTTACTCCTTTTTCATACATTTTTCTCTAATTTCATTTATATTCTATGAGTTTATCATAAATAACTAGCTTGTGTATTAAATATACATGTTCATATCTTAGATAATTCACCAATGAATTTAACGAAATAAGTGGACCCGCTTTTAGTAATATAAGATTTCGAATTATATAAATCTATTCGTATCAACTCGGTTAGTTTGTTAACTCTTTTGTTTCCCCCATTCAGTGGGTGCGTTGCCCTTAGCAATTTTAGATACAAGTCACACATGTCATATGATTCATTGTCAGTATTTTAGATGCTTGTATATTTTCTATAGCTAACACATCAGTATTTGTATGAAAAAAAAGTCGAAATTTATTTTATAACGAATATTCATAATATTAATATCAAAATAACACCGCTTTTTTTTTGAAATGGTACTTTATATACAATATGTCACTGGAACAACATATCACATGTCAATAAACGTTTGAATCATGTTATGCAAGATTTGAACTTGTTACCTCTTGCACCAAACAAATCACTTAACCACTTGGACAATGATGCTTGTCGCTGCTTTTGTTTTTGGTCAATACAAAAAATAGTCAATATTTCGTAATAATATTCAGCATACATAAATGTAATATTTCGAAACTTGATACTTCCACTGGTAAGGTTATATTGTATGCTTCTACTATTTATGGTATTACAATAACAAAATTTAGAATACATAGCTTCTTTTAGCTACTTGCTACGGGCTATTTATTTCCTCTAGTATAAATAATTTATAATTGACAGTTTTAGACCGAACATCTTGAACAACTAGAAATAAATTTTATAGAACTAGTTTTCTATAAGAAATATATATATACATATATATATATATATAATAATCATATTTCTTAGTTCCTTATTATGCGTTTATAAATGATAAAACTAATTGCTTTTTCAGTATCTCTTCTAAAGCAGCAGCGACCATTCACTCTCTTCATACCAACCGTGTTAATATTATTACTATTTTCAAACTTTCGCTTTCTATTTTGAAAAGTTAGAATAGTTCAAAAGAGGAAAATCTTTACTACATAACAGCGTTGAATTCTTTACTAAAATGCATTCAATCATTTTTAAGATTTTAAGGATGTCGAATGTGTTTCACTCAGGTAAAATGATCAAAATAGCATTTCAATGGTTGAATTACAAGGTCCATTCATGGTCCTTTGGACCAATGTTGTCTTTGATACATCATGATCCTCATAGTAGTCTATCGTATTGAACATATGGTCTCACACTATATTTAACTTGCAATATTATATTAAAACATTTTCATTGAAATTTTTTATATTACAAATATGGCTATTCACCATGCAACTCCTATATGTGATCGCATATAGATCAAATATCCATATGCTTGCATTGCTTTAGAGCGTGGACTATGTATAAACACCTAATGGGTGTGACTGACCACCCATCAACCAACTCTAGTCCTCAAAGCATGGATTGGAACAAAAATACCAAAATGGATGCAACTCGACTGTCCATCTATCAACTCTGATTCCTCAGCAAGATTTGTAGTATAAAAAGTGGATGTAGTTCGATCGTCCGCTTTCCAACTCTTCCATTGACTTAGGGGAACACTTATCACACAAAATCGGATGCAATCCGGCCATCCAGCACTAAGCGGTGGTGGCACGACCGTCCTTACATCAACTCTTCCTCGGACGAGACCCATAACATAAATTTATAGGGATCACTCTAACCCTACAGGATAAAATTTCTTCCTTGAGTCGATACGGAGATGCAGATTCGCAAAATGGGCCTAGCTAGATGTCCTGTTCTGAAAGGATGTGACTACCCATCCAACTGCAAATGAACGTGACATGACTGTTCATCCGCTAACTCTCATCTATGATCCGATGGGTTGTGCGTGCAACATGGATGGATGTGACCCAACAATGGGTTTAAATCGCTCATCTCGGCCGAGATCTCGTTTTCAAACCCGAGAGATTCGAAATAGGCTATCTAATTTGAATCTAGTTTGACCCAAATCTGGACGATATTTCAGTATCTTGTCCTGTATCTCGGACGAGATTTAACAGCAAAATATTGGCCGAGTTGTTGAATTTTGGAAAAAATCAACTCTTTTTCCATATTGGGCCGGCTCATCCTTTACCTTAATTTAAGCCTTCTTAATTGTACTTTTTTTAACCCTTATTTTTTTTAAATCTCATTTAATCTTCATCTCTTATTTTACGGTAGTGACGAGTGTAAGATGATGATAAAATCTACATCGATTATGGTAAGTATTTCACTTTATGATTTTCATTTAGGTTCCTGATCCAAGTTAATTTACATTCTATTTCATTTTTCTTTTTTTGACACTTTCTTGAGTTTTTTCCTAACCCTATTTTTGCAGCTATAAATTTTGGGCTTGACTTATTTATCTTTATGTTCCAAATGGATTCCCAATTTGATTTCATTTAGTCTTTGCTGCTATAATTTTTTTCCTCAAGGCTTATTTTTAAGCAATAAAGGAATTCTCTTTCATCTATTAATTTCATTTGATGATTACATGTTCATTCGTACATCATTTTTTTCTTGTTTTATAATATTACTAAACGGTTGAAAACTGTTTGTATTATATATTCTATTTTCTATGTTTGTTTGTAATATCTATGCTATTAGTTGCTTAATGAAATTTTGTTTGCTAATAATTAAATACTATAATCAGACATAGAATATCTTAATTCTACTTGTAGACTTTTGTACTTGAAGTTATAAAATTGAGATTTCCCTTGCAGCACTATAAATCATAAAAGATAGAAATGAGACATTATATTGTGTAGGAAAGTTAAGTGAATGATCAAACAAAGTAAATGTGCATATGTTATGGTTTGTTTCTTGTCTACGTTAGCTCATGTGATATTGTATTGAACATTGTTCATGAAATCTAGTTATTTGTTTATTTTACATGATACAAGTGATATTTTTCCATACTAAATTGCTAATGATAAGCATGTGATATATTGAAGGTAAGTGCACAGTGTTTTCCTTAAGATAGTGACTAGTATTATAAATTTAGGTGTATGAAAACAAATTTTCGACATGACATATACTTCGAGATAACTTCGAAATGAACTTTAGAAATCGAGATGTAAATCCGAGATGGATGACTGAGATGCACTCATCTCGTTCGAGTTCTTACCCGATGTGAGATAAGCTCTCTAAATTCTTCGAGACGAGACGTGATTAACTGTCCAGAACTTGGCTCATGTTCGAATGTCGGTGAAGCAACGAAGTATTCTTCCTAGAAGAAAGAACTAGAACATAATGCAGGATAGGCACGACTCAGCCTTCCATCGGTTAACTCAATCCTATGTTTCAACGAGATAGAATACGAAATTGAAGCGGATTTGATCTACCTTGCCTCTTATCGAGATATTCCCTAGACTTAGGGGCACGCACGAGAAATAAGATCAATGTGATTTGATTGGTCATCAAACAACTCTGGCTTTTACAGCTTGGACTACAGTATAAACACGACAGGGTTAGACTCCACCATTCGCATAATACATCCATCAACCCAAGACTGGGGGCATGTGGTTGATCGTCCAAGAGCTGGATACCACTACTCTATCCTATGACTCATGCCTAGTATTTATAACAACTTGAGGTTATGACCGAAAGGATGCTTGGAGATAAAATCATCGGATCGATGCTCAGACTTATGGGTAATATATCATCATTCCGACCCTTACAACGAGCAATGGATCATGAGTACACTGAATGGAAAGCGCGTCACTTAGAGACACAAGTAGATTCAAACTCATAACTAGAGCTAGCTTTATAGCAGCACACGATACAAGGCTAAACTCTACTAAGCCTTCGATTCAACGTGCCTATAAGGCTGATCATTAACCATTGCAAATAAGCACATGAAGCGCCTACAACCCATCACGAGTATTGAAGATCGGATCACAAACTCAGCGCAATAATGATGAAAGAATTAACTGTTTTACTCTAGGTGAATCTTGATTTGTTCGCTTGGACTCAATCTTATATATATATAGACTCTCACCAGCCATTAGGAACCTTGCATTAAATGTCGACCGGTGGCATGTCTCGGTGAATAAAAACAATGCGATGTGGATCCAGAGTGATCTACTGCACTCAAAGAGGAGGAAAATTTACTAAAAACCAATGGGTTTATTCACGATGCCCTCTATCCAAAATGAGTATCCGATCCTTTACTTATGAGGAAAACAAAACGAGAGTACCGGACGTACGTCGACTACTCAGATTTGTACGAGGCATGATAAAGCACAGCTTTCCACTTCCAAAGGTTAACCAACTGGTGAACTCAACCATCGAACATGAATTACTCACTTCCATGGACGCAAACTCCATATATAATCAGATACTGAAGCATGTTCCAAATCAGGAATACAACAGCTTGTTACTGGCCTGGACCTATAGTGCTATGTTGAAATCCCTGGATTCAAACTTAAGAACACCGGTGCTACTTACAAAATGACGGTTAACAAATCATTCAAAAATCAGATCAGTCGATCAATGAAAGTATATGTGGTTAAAATGCTCGTGAGATCATGACTATCAAACGACCACATCGATGACTTGGTAGAGATATTCAGTACTCTCCAAGAAATGCAGAATGAAACTCGATCCTTTGAAATGCTTTTTCAGCGTTGCATTAGAAAAATTCTTGGGTTTCATCATCAATTCTCATGGAATTGAGGATAATGTCCAGAAAATCATGACAATTAGAGACATCCATGTACCGAGGACAACCAAGGTGGTACAGAGCCTAAGTCGGAAGATTACCTTCCTAAGCTGATTCAACTCTAGGGCTATCTACAGGTGTATTCTCTTCTTCAACCTGACCAAGAGAGGGAAGAGAACTTTTGATGGACTAACAACTGTGTTGATGCAATTCGGGCTCCGATAGATCGCTTAGAGAGACCTCCTATTTTACCCAAGCCGTTGGATCACGACGATTTATACATCAATTCGGCCATGTCAATACGCGCCATAAGCACCGCACTGTCACGCGAAGAGAATTATATTCAGAAAGTCGATTTTCCTTACAACAAATAACGAAGCTTGACATAATGTCGTGACTGTCAGGCCTAAATTTGTAAGAGGATTAGGAATGAAATCTCTACAGATGTTTTATGAGTCCCAAATAGTAATATCTCAAGCCAGAGGAAATTATCAAGCTAAGGGGGAACGACTTGATCCTTGTCTCGTCTGAGTCTAAAACTCATTGGCCGATTTTGAATATTTTATCGAACACACATCCCCAAAGAATAAAATGAAAGAGCAGACTTACCAGCCAAGCTAGCCAATTCAGAGGATACGTAGCAGATGAGCTCGTTCTTAGTTGGAGGACTTAATGCTCCAAGCATTGACCATATAGAGTTCGACAAGATTTTGGAAATGGAGCCAAAAAAGAAAGAAAAAAACTAGCCATGGACGAATCCTATCTACAATAAGGAATCCATCTTGAACAGAGGAATGAGAAATGGCATGTCCTCCGTGAAGCTTCCTTCTGCATCATCCATAAAGGAATCGTGAAAAAAAAGGTACCTTCGTATCCCAACTTTGATGTATCGCTTACGATATAATCAAATAAGTATCGAGAAAATTCCTACACAAAAATTCATTGTTTGGTGGAATACCATTTCTCTTGCCATCAAAAATGCAAATGATTGAATTACATTTCACCGAGTTGGCAATGACCCACAAGCGTATGACAATATCCGGCAGCCAATGACATAAATGTGTATATAAACTTGCATGCGTGCATCCTAAAAATTCGATTTTCTAAAACAAATAGAAATTGGATACTCACCTGGAATCAAACAGAAACAGAAACAGCAAATCATTGACACTTGATATTTACCAAAGATGAAAACTACGTAATCATTGGAAGGCTACAACTCAACATTTATACTACTGGAAATCGACAAGGAGTCATATCTATTGAAAATTACATCTATAGACGAAGGGACAATGAATACTCAGCGAATCAGATAGAGTCTCTTCAGACTATCTTTTCAGAATAAATATGGTGGCTTTTCAAAGAACATCATGTTCACACATGATGCACCTTGGGTGGCAAATGTTATCCCGCCTTTTGGCAAGGCCATGATACTAAGGACTTTATTAGAGACTGAATAAAATCTACTCTGGAGATCAGTTATCAACAAGTTCAAGACAGATCCAAGCAAACTTGATCTAAGTCCGAACCGGGCCACAATCAACATGACATGACAAACAGAGCTATGCAAAGCAACATTTCGAATTTCAGGTCAGTCGGATTCGTATGCTCAAGTTATGGAATGATCAAGATCCATGAGAAACATGCCACTCTCGTATCCATCATTTTGTATCGATCAACACCGATACAAAATGAACGTAACTAAAGCACTTAGCATCCATCATTCGTATCCATATGGTTCAAACTCATAATGATGGACTTTGGCACTTCCCAGATCGATCATACTTCACTTAGCCAGCAACTGCACTTTTCGTATCGATCACCTACTTGATCGATACGAAGAGCGGAGCCTACAATCAATGCAAAGATGGAAGTAAGGCATCGATATGGAAAGGAAGAAGTGGATGGATACGAACGAAGCAAGCACATAACTGAAGCTCCGAAAGAAGCAGTCTTAACTCCATGCACAAATTGCATGCCATTCTATCGATACGAAGCTATCGATACGAAAGCTTCAGCCATCCAATAATTGCAATCTTGGTCGATCAATAACTCCACAAGCACAACTCCAAATGAAATGAGATTTTCACAGCAATTTGCACAACACATAGGGAGCATCCGTGATCGATCGCAGCTCAATTGGAGCAGTTTATAATCGATATGAACTCATTGTGGATCGATCAAGGATAGATCTCGAATGACTCCAGATCGATCATGTAGGACCATCTGGACTTGAGAAAGAGCATTCCGAGATTTAAGGCAGATTTTTCCATCTCCATACCTATAAATATCGCCTTCATTGCAACTAAAAGGGATTTTTTTACGTTGTTGCTTAAGAAAGACAATATTGTAAGAAAGTGTTAGTTATTTTCCTTCATTGTAATTCATATTCAAGTGAATAATAAAGATCAAACATCAAAGTGGACGTACGCCGATCAACGCTGAACTACTATAAATTTCTTTGTCTTCATTTTTCTATCATATTGCTTAGTGTGATTGTCTCTTTATCCTCATTTTAATTTTAGTTCTTCATTTACTTCTCTTCAATCACGCTCTTGAGGGTTTGTGACCATTTTTGGTGCAAACAATATATATATATATAACTATAAATAATTTCAAATTATAGTATAATAAAAGTTATTATGTGTATATCTTAATTATAATTAATTTTGACTGATTAAATATATTTTGAAATTAAAATTAATATCTTAACATCTAATTTAGGCTTGGAAAATTCAAAATCAAATCTATAAAAAAATTACACAAATTATCTATTCGTATAGATAAAATAATATATAATACATACATCAAAAACGTGTATGTGTGTATGAAAATTTATTTTATATTTGAAAATATATATTACTTGAATTCAATTTTAATGAAAATGGATTAAGTAAATTTGATAGTATAATTATTATTAGTATATATTTATGTATTAACATATTTTAAATATTTATGTTCGACCATAGGTTTAAATTTTCTTTTAATTTTTTAGATTTTTAACAAATGTGTACTTGTATATAAATTATTTGAAAATTGCTCGTTAATTATTTATTTATGGAAAAAAATTATTAAAATATATTTCTTTAGTTAAAAACCAAAAGCATTCAAAATAATTCCTAGTAAGTTAATCTATGTAGTTTACATATATTATATATTCAATATTTTATTATATCATTTTTTAGCTAACTAAAATAATTTAAATTAAAATCATTCATTAATTTAAAATCATGGTTGAATTTTTTTATGATTCTATTTTAATTTTTCTTTTAAACATCATTTTCTAAAAATAATTAGCATGCAGAAAACTGGACAATACAGGCATATATAAATTTGTTATATAGTATAAGGGATCTAAACTATACTATCATGATGTAATGTATAATTAAAATTTGGATTAGATAATTACCATAAGAAGTGGTCTAAGTTTCACATCTTGAATGAGTGAATGACCCCGAGACTGGATTGAATCAACCTTTGGATTTTTCTATGATCTAAAGACTAACATCGCCTTTTATTTCTCTAATTTTTTTTTAGACTTTTCTGCTTTAAAAAATTTCCACTATTGCACCTTCAACTCATGGCCAGAACTAGAAAGAGATGGAGCAAAAAGATAATGAAGGTGGTGAGTGATTTAATTGGTATTAAGATGAGGTAAAAGTGGAGAAAATATCTTCTTCTTTAAATCATTCTTATATTACCTTTTTAAAATAAGTTTTGAACTCTCAAAACCACTCCACTTTCACATTATAACTGGAAATGTCTTAGGCCTAAATAGGCTTTCAAAAATCCCAAGCTCATATAGGAAATAATCGATTTAAATCAAATTTAAATATTTTTCCATATTGTATATCGGTATGCACATATGTAACTTTTATATACACACTTAACTAAACACCTGGTGACATCCAAAAATCAAATAAAATTTAATAATTAATATTTCATAAATGTTAGTTAATTTAATAAATTAACACCAATTATAAATTAATTAAATTGTGTGGAATTTTGGAGTATTCATCATCACGGTTGTGTGACTCAAAGGTGTAAATTCAATCAGCAATTAGTATAAAAAAATTTAAATATTAATGTTCACACGTCACATTTAGTAATGATGTGACACTTTGGCTGTATTTATCGCTTGCACATCTTTTTAGTAAAAATTCAATTTTACAATTTTAAGTGGTACACGATAGTAATGATTATTTGCATAACTACTCTTCAATAAAACCATATCACTATAGAACTCTTGGAATTTGGTTTTGGTCAATATTCTAATTTCATCAACATTCAACTTAGTTAGGCCACCATAAAGTCCATGGTTTAATAATAACAACTATTACTAATCTTATTGCTTTGACCAAAGTCTTTGATTTTGTGTTAACTATAGTTGACTATGATACTAGACCCGTATAACTAAGGAGATGGTTTTTTATTAATTTGTGTTTCACTCCCAATCTTTCAAATTAGACAAAATTGTAGTCGTTCGTTAATCGCTACCTCGAGAATTAACTATAATAAAAGTGGAGTGTCATCTATGAAAGAACTGTGTAACATTATCACTATGAGATTCTCTATTTGACCTTAGTTATATTAACCAACAGAAAACTCTCGAGTGGGTCATTCTAGAGTTATCCAAAAACTATCAGTACGTAAACCTTGTTGCCTAAGTAGCCATGAGTAATATACACTGTCTAATATTTGGAGGACATCACATACTATAGTCTCAATGGATGTACGGTATCTTATTTCAAAATATCTTGATAAAGAATATTTAAAATAATATGTTATTTTGTAAATGTTTCATGATTCACATTGTAAATACCAGCAACGTACCACATCATTGAAGGATTTTCAATTTAACATACTTGAATTAAATAATTAATTAAAGTGTCACAATATGATAAGTATATAATAGAAAGAAAAATACAATTTCAAATGAGACTTTGTTATAGAGTTAATAATTTATAATAAAGTACAGAATTACTCCTAGAGCCTACCTCTAACTCTATCAGTTTATATCGTTATTGCACTTTTATATATGTGATATTTTCTCCCTACAAATATTATATGTTAAATTATATTCAATATTTAATTTACATGAAATCATTAATGCAAATTCAAAGTTTAAAATTTAAAAATATAGTTAAATATTTTAAATTTGACCATACTCGTATTCTAATATATATATATATATATATATATATATATATATGTATGTATGTATGTATGTATGTATGTACATATGTATGTATGTATGTACATATGTATGTATATTCTAAATATTCTGAATATTTATTTTTAATTTTAAGTGATTATTGGCTAATTTTAAAACCTAAAATATCTTAAAACTATATTTATATATATATATATATATATATATATAATTAAATTATTTCGTCTATTAAAGTTTAAAAAAACGTATTCTCTGGCCAAAACATAATTTTATTTAATTATAATATATATATATATATATATATTAATTATTATTTAATATAGTGTTTACTTTTAATCTTATTATATATATACATATATATTCTTTTAATAAAAAAATTATTTAAAAAAATATTTTTTGCTTACTGGCCAAATAACATTTTACATATATATAATTTTAAAATAATCATTTTATAATATATATAGATATAATTAATTATATGTATTAAAATAGTGTCGTGTATGCGTGTATATATATAATAATAAATTGAAAAATTCCTCACTCGCCAAATAATATTCTACATATATATAGTTTTAAAATATTTATTTTGTAATACACATATATCGTTTGTGTATATTATAAAAGTGTTATGTATCTTAAACAAATAAAAATATATAAATATAAATAATTTTGAAAAATATAATATGTTTTTTTAGTAGTAATTATTTTATATTCCTGTTCTTTCACGTCTACTGTAACGACCCGCTAAATTTATAATATTTAATAAATCAAATTTATATAATTTCTAATTTGGTTAAGTATAAAGGTAGAGATTTGGTATAGTGGTTGCAATTTAGTGTAACTATAAAATTTTATGACAATAGATGTGGATAATGTAAATTGTCACAACTTGATTTAAAGTAAAATTTTAAGAAACAAATAAATGTTGAAATGGTGAATGTTAGTATAAATATTAGCTTAAATGGTATTCATTAATACAAAGATGTAATTAGTGTAGACAGTAATAGTTTATGTCTGTAGAGACAAGAAAACTAATAGAAACATAAAATTTATTATATGTAAACAAAAGTATAGTTTTGAACGAATTTATGAAAATTGATAGAAACAGTGTTTGTAATTAGTTGGTTAATTAATATTTGAAAGATGGAGATGTGTAAATACGTTAATGAAATTATAATGGGAAGGCATGGTAAGAATGAAATATATTAATAAGCATTTGATTGAATTAAGGGAATTAAATTATATTAAATGGACATTTAATAAATTCAACGTTTGTGAGAAATCATATGAGTTGTGTATAATGTGTACAAACTTCGATTTTGGGAATTTATTGGATTTATAACGGTTTTGTTATTAAGTGTATGAGTTTAAAAGTTATTTCATTTTGTAAGTAATAGAAGAATGCATAAAAGTATAAACAGGGCTAAATAGAATTGATACTTAATGAATCGAAGAAATTGGCCATTTATGTAGATATGTATAGTGAAATAAATGGCCTAAACAAATTAAATGCGATAATTATTGAGATTTGTACTATGAAATTTAATAGTAATATTTATTTGCAAGTAATAAAAGCCTATCTAGGTGACTAGAATCTAGATTAAACGACTATTGTATGTTACCTATTCCTGCTTCTTATTAATTTAAAACTTTGGAATCAAATTCAATTTATCCGCCAATTTACCACAGTTAAAGTGAAATGAATTGGTGATTGAATAATGTTAAATACAAATAAGATGTAGCCAAGGGAAATCCCATTTGTAATACATTATGTAAATTAAAGTAAAGGAACTAGGAAATTGTGGAAATAAATTGCAATCAATTGAATTATTGCAATTTAATGGAATTAATATGTAATAGTTTATGTAATTATTATTTGGAAGAAATGGGAGTTATTTGTAAAAAGTATGAACCAAATGTTAATTTTTCGTATGGAATAGTGAAATGAAATAGATGTAAAGGTTTCAATTATACATTGAAATTCATATTCACCATAAAATGTTAATTGAAACCAAAGAAGTTAATATAGGAGTCAAGCCTCATTTATTAATTTGGATTTATTGCAATAGTTAATACCATAGAATAAAGTTAAAGCTAATTCAAATTTTATTTGACCATTGTTGATGTAACTTTAGAAAACAAGATTTTATTCATAATTTGAATATTAAGGTCAACAAATGGTATTTGCTACATATAAAATGGATTCTAACGTAAATTATTACGTTATTGAATTTAGATTGGAATTTGTAAACAGTTGAGTGAATTTAATAGATTTATCAAACTTACAATATTGAATTTATTAAGATTGGAATTAAAATAGTTAAGAAATGAGGGAATGATATTTGAAATCATTGAAATAGATATTAATCTAGGATTGCCTTAAATAAATTAAGGCAAATAAATGGGAATAAAAGTTTATTGATAATTTGAAATTTAATTATGGTAAAAAGGGGTTAATTACAATTAAAAATGAGTTGAAAAGGAAATCAAATCTATTTATCTAATTGGATTCAAGTTGAGATGGAAACCCAATTATTTATTTAGTTAGATTTAAGTTAAGAGTATAAAGGTATAAGATGTAATAATTGAGTTTTAGAATATAATTTATAATTTCCAAATAATAAGAAAGTGCAGATATTAACACTGCAAGTTGATATATTTATAGATTTTAATTCACATCCAAGCTTGTTAAATCAATTGAAATTGATGGAATTATATAAGTAATGAACCTAGCCAATATTAGAAGTTGAAATATAAAAAAATTGGATTTTTATGATTTATTTAATTGATTTAATAAATATTAAAAATAGCCATTTTTGTCAAGGACTCGGATTTCGACGAAACCAGTTTCATCGGATCCGTATCGGTGAATTATTATAGGGTTTCAAATTTCGTATCGATCGGACTTGTCGTTTGATCGTACGGACGCGAAACGCCTTGAAATCAATTTTATTAAAAATCAATTTGAAATCAATTTGGAAATCTTGTTTTCAGCATAACTTCTTCATACGATCGAATTTGGTCGCGAAACTTTTTCCATCGCGTTCAGAATACTTTAAAACACCTATTTCGATATACGGGTTTGCCCAATTTCGCTCCGGAGTCGAAACGGGCTTTTCGGGCCATATATCGTGTAGCGTGTTCATCTATCGTAACCAATCCATCCTATTTCAGATTTGTCTATAAATATATCGCTATAAACCCTAATTTCCTTCATTTTAATTTGGCTGTACGTATATCTCAGCTCTTTCTCCTCCTCAATGGCAGACAATAATTGTAGATCCGATTACAATCCAATCAAAAGTCAAAAATTTAAAGTTCTCAGAAAAAATCAAAAAAAATATATGTTGTAGCTGTCGATGTATACGTCACAGATCCGTGATTCGTTTCTCGATTCAGTTGTTCGTTCGCCCAGAGAAATTCAAAACAGTTTCGGCCGTTCATGTATGGAGGTGGGTTTTAACGGCGGATCTTCAGATTTGTCTCGATCGGGGAGTGCAGGATCGTAGAGTGTCGTGTGTAGCTTGCATCGGCAGGGTCGATTTGGTCGAAGGGTGCTCGAATTCGCCAGAATTGGCTTGGAAAGCTCGCGGCGGCGGCCTTGATTTTTGCGACCGGAGTTCACCCCAGGGGCGGCGTAGGTTCGGCCGGAGGTGGGTGGGCCAATGGCGAAGGCCGATGGTCCTGGAAGCGAAGGGGATGGCGACAAAAATTCACTGAAAACGGCGGCTAGGGCTTCGGCCTGGTTTGTTTCGTGACGAACGAAAGAGGGAGACGGTCCTGTTCACGCGCTTAGTCAGTAATGACGTGGCCAGACTTTAGTGTGAGGTTGCTTTATTTCTTTTATTTTTAATTTATTTGCAATCGAATTAACTCGCGTAACTTTCTCATACAAACTTCGATTCACACGCGATTTTTTTTGTTAGGATCGTAATTTAATTCCGGACTCGATGACGCTGGTTTGGATGAATTCCGAGACGGGCGAATTTTTGGGTTTAAATTGAATTTAAATTCGATTTAAATTCAAAAGGTGAGTGTTTTAACCCACTCACAATTACTAGAAGCTTTTATGTTTGTTAAATAAATTTTAGAAATGAATAGAAATTTATTTATGAGCTTTTGGCATGTTATTTCATTCATATCTGTTGAATTGCAATTTTTGAATTTAACTGTAAATTTAATTGATTTATTGCG
This sequence comes from Allium cepa, assembly GCA_030765085.1. Lineage (NCBI taxonomy): Eukaryota > Viridiplantae > Streptophyta > Magnoliopsida > Asparagales > Amaryllidaceae > Allium > Allium cepa. Next base: position 64,406,322 of record CM060931.1, read on the forward strand.
TGTTGATTGGCTGTTAGAAATTATTGTTTGCATATGAACTGCTAGTTAACAGTTATGTCAATTATCACTGAATATAAATTGTTAGATTAATAGTTGATAAATATAATTTGAAATAAAACTGCCAATTATTACCTGTTGTATATTACCAAACATATATTGTTATTGATTGATATTGCTTGATGTTTGTGATTGGGTGATGGATGTGTTATTGAATGGATGTTTTATTTGATATCATTAAACTGCAAGTTAGTATGCATTTTTCATTTCATTCGGGATTGCGGTTTGAAATGATATACAACCGCAGTTTTATTTTTAAATTGCGGATTGAAATGATAAATATCCGTATCACTTGACCATAGGATAGAAAACTATATACAGGCACCGCGGTCTATATATAACTATTTTAATGTGATTTCTATGGTTTGGATTGAATACGGTCTATAAATCTTAAATTTATATTGTATAAATATTTTATTCCATATTTATATACCTATGAAGTTGGAATTTTGAAATTAAAAGGAATATAAATTTCTTTATTGAAAATGGAAAAAATTTAGAAAATGGAGTTTGGTAAAATTTATATCCTATGTTTAAATGTAAAGTTGGAAATTATAAGATATGATATTTGTAATTGGATTTTTCCAAAATAAATAGAAATGGATATTCTAGTATAATTTGAAGTGGAAAAATTCTATATATATATATATATTTTACTAGAAATTGAAGTCTTATTAATTATGGATTTTATGTGAATGGTCAAGATTAATTAATAGAATATTGATTTTGAAAGGATAAAAATCCAACTTTAGTTGAAATATTAATGCTCAAAAATGGATATAAATATATATAAAATTGAAATGGTTGTGGGACTTGAAGTAATATTTTGGACTTTGGTTTAACTTTAAAACAAGAAATATTTGGAAAGCCATGTAATTTATTCTTTATAAAGCAACAGTAAAGTTAAACCTTTTTAATTCGCATACCGTTGAATATCCAAACCATTTAGTTTTGAAAATAATGGTTTTAAAATACTATGGATTTTCGAAGAATTATGTTGAAAGTTACAAACAAAATATTGGTTACATGGGATATTAAATAATAAAAAGTGACATAATTTTTGGAAAGGAAAATTTTATTTGGGAAACGATATCATGGATTTGGGTTTTTATAAAATAACATGAAGATAAATTATTTGTGTTTTAAAGAAAAATGATATCGTAATATTATGGTTTTGAAAGGGACTATGTTCTGGTTTTAAAGTATAAACTATTTTAAATGACCGCGGTGTTATAATAACGATTGGTTGGCAAAGAGACCGGGATCGGATATGGACATACTCTCTGTCGATACCGAAAACCACTTTGACTAACCGTGTACGCGGTGGAGATTCCAGAATGAAGTAGGTTGGTGGCGACGATTCCTGTAAGGTAAATACGTGGACCCGACTCCCGTGAGTTGGCATAAGGTGGCTAAAACAGGAGCGATCGACGGGTTAATGAGGTCATTCCTCTGATCGGACACTCCTCTTCGATATTATACTATGACTTTGGATTGATTCAGTGGCCACTTCTATTTTTTTTTGATTTGGGGAGTTGTTTCGAGGTGGGCGGTTGCTGCGGCTTCGCGTTACCATCGGCCCGGAAGCGTAATTGGTATATCTACCCTGGCATTGCCTAGTTGTGCCGTGTCACCTACCCTATCGCGCCTTGTACGAGTTTGGTTTTCTCCCGTAGCCCGTGTGGTATCCTCTAGTGGCTTCCCGATCAGGAGGGACTATGATATTGGATGGACTACTGGGACTATTACGTGTTAAGGGCTATATGGGTAACCCCTTAACGCTATTAAAAAGTAAGTTTATTTTATAAATAGACACTATTATAATAACGCAATATACTACATAGTAAATAGTTTAACGGATCCTTAGGAGATGTAAATCCCGAGCATCTCTTGAGTTACTGTACTCATATTTATTTCTGTTTATTTAACTCACATAAGATATTCTAGTCTGACTCGAGTGTTTTTGTCTTTTCAAATTCGCTCGGGTCAGTCCGAGCATTTCAGGATAGCAGATTTTAGCTTTGGAGGACGAAGACGAAGAATCAGTATTATTTTATATATAGTATTACACCACACTCTTTCTATTCCGCTGCATTGCTTGTATTGGTATGTGTAACTCTGATATTTATTGTAAGATAAGAATCAAACTTTTGTAAAATGTTTATGAACTGTATATTTGTTATTATATTTTATCCTTCCGCTGTGAGATTCTGTTTTTGTTTTTATTCTTCTCTGTTTTTCTTATTTACCCCATAACAATCCGCCCTTGCGTATGCTTTGAATTGGCACGTGTGTCGGTTTAAAGTGTGCAAAAAGGCGGGATGTTACAGTTGGTATCAGAGCTTTGGTTTAGCGATAAACCTTGGCTTTGTGGGGTTTGACTCTTTGTTAATAGGGTAGAAATATCCTATGGGAGTCGCTGAGTGTATATATATGAGAGAGCGTATTTGTTAGTTTTATAAAAAGATTTTTTATATTGTGTTAATCTGTTCCGTTTTGTATTTATAAATTCTGGTTGATGCATGGGACGCTATGCCATCAATAGGGATTTCTAAACACTTAATAGGACAGACCGACATAATATCCGTTTTTAATATAGGTGAATGAAATAATTTTGCCTATTATATTTTCTATATATAAAAATATTTTATAAAGATATATATATTTGGTTGCTATAGATTGGGTGTTAGGAAATAAAATATTTATAATAATCGAAGCTAAGTGAAACTATAACCAACCAAATTTGGAGATTTTAGAACTTAAGTCCGGGGTTTTTGAAATTTGTTTCCAAAGAATTTGTGAAATTTATTGATTTGGTTTATAAGTAATTTCTAATATAAATATAGTATAATTTGGAAGAATTGTTTCAAAAGAAGATTTTGGAGAAATAAATTTTGTACTTTTCTCTGTGTCGCTGGAAAATAAATTCGGTGATGACGGCCGCATCATCGACTTTCATTTTCGAGTTTCAAAAGGGGAAAGGCCACTGTAGTAAATTCTACTGCAGATTTATTTTGAAATTTTCTAAAATTTTTCTTTTATTGTTCTAAATATAATTAGAGATATTGAGTTGTAAGAACTTATTTATCTATTATTTTGAAATATTTGAAATTTAACCCGGTATTTAATTCTTAAATTTCCATTAATTAATTGTTTAAATTATTTTAGTTGAATAAAAAGATAAGTAATTAATAAGTTGAAACCTCTAATTTAAGTAAGAGAATTAATGCAATATTATAAAGAGAAATTTGAAATTTTTAACATATGAGATAAAAGAGTAATATGGATAAACATTAAATTTAATTAAAGAATGGAGATTTAACTTGTATAAGTTCAATTGCATTTCTTTAACATAAATAACTTACCCAAATATAAAAGTTGAAATGTTAAATCAGAAACTAGAATTGAATGTTTTACAAGTAGGAATTTAGGAAAAATGAAGTATTCAATAAACTACTGTTATAATAAGAATTTAATGGTATAAACTTAGGTTATAATTGAAATTTTATGGAAAATAAAGTTGAGTTTGAAAATATTTATGTATGTTAAATTCATGCATTCGGCTATAACGGATTTAATAATAAAAAGGAATTGAGAAGAAACTTGTAAATTTTCACTTGCATTCTTAAACATACATAACTTACCATATAATAAAAGTTGCAATGTTAGTAAGAAAATGTAAGGGGAAATCTTACAAGTGAAGCTTGAGGTAATTAAGGTATTCAATAAATTTGCTGTTATAAATGAGAATTAATTGTATAAACTTAAGTTAAATTGGAAATTTTACTATATAAGAAAGGGTAAGTAGTATAAATAGATGATATAAACCTTAGTCAATAAATTGGAATACAATATAATGAATTTTGTAACAAATGGAAAATGAAAATTGTAAGAAACAAAGAAATCCCTCCATAAATGAAAGAAAGAAAATAAAAAAAAACCACTGAAGCAATGAAATAAATGTATAATAAGCTATTGTGGTGTTGATTTGAATTGTTTGGTTGATGTATGGTTGTTGGGTAAGGAATTTTGAAGTTGTGGGATGGAGAAATAATCTATATTTGTTCCATCTAAGACTGTTGAGTAAAGGATGCACTTGATAGTTATTTTACATTTCGTATAATTTCAGAATTTGAACCCGAACAACTAATGGTTGTTGATTGAATGATTATTGTTTGTGGTGTGTGCTGTTTGCTAAAATATATGGTTGTTGCATTTGATTGGATATGAATGATTGAATCCACCTAAACATTCACTGTAAAATAAATATTTAACCTTTTAGATTTTATAAGTGAATACAGGTGTTGGAAGCAACTGCTACTGCTTTTGGTTCCAAAATAATAAGCGTATATTGCCCGACAAATAGGTACGTTTTCGGATTACGTTTAAAGCGCTATTTTATATATTTTTCCGTGTGGGATATTTTATTTTGGATATATATGTAATATATTTGTATATTTGGATATTATATTTTCTCCAGAGTCCCTCCATACAAAGGAGACTCTGCCAAAATTTTCCGTAAATTTTGGACTTAGAATTTTGTTGAAAACATTTTTCCCAACTTTAATAATTCAAGTATCAAAGGGTATAATGATTATAAAACAAGTGTATTTCATTAAAGGAAATTAATCCAGTAAAATATTGTTTATAAATTAATATTTGAAATAAAAATGTACTGTTTTATTCTTCCTTCTCCCTTCTTTTTCCTTTTCGGGGACGAAAAGTTTTGAGTGGGGGAGAGTGTAACGACCCGCTAAATTTATAATATTTAATAAATCAAATTTATATAATTTCTAATTTGGTTAAGTATAAAGGTAGAGATTTGGTATAGTGGTTGCAATTTAGTGTAACTATAAAATTTTATGACAATAGATGTGGATAATGTAAATTGTCACAACTTGATTTAAAGTAAAATTTTAAGAAACAAATAAATGTTGAAATGGTGAATGTTAGTATAAATATTAGCTTAAATGGTATTCATTAATACAAAGATGTAATTAGTGTAGACAGTAATAGTTTATGTCTGTAGAGACAAGAAAACTAATAGAAACATAAAATTTATTATATGTAAACAAAAGTATAGTTTTGAACGAATTTATGAAAATTGATAGAAACAGTGTTTGTAATTAGTTGGTTAATTAATATTTGAAAGATGGAGATGTGTAAATACGTTAATGAAATTATAATGGGAAGGCATGGTAAGAATGAAATATATTAATAAGCATTTGATTGAATTAAGGGAATTAAATTATATTAAATGGACATTTAATAAATTCAACGTTTGTGAGAAATCATATGAGTTGTGTATAATGTGTACAAACTTCGATTTTGGGAATTTATTGGATTTATAACGGTTTTGTTATTAAGTGTATGAGTTTAAAAGTTATTTCATTTTGTAAGTAATAGAAGAATGCATAAAAGTATAAACAGGGCTAAATAGAATTGATACTTAATGAATCGAAGAAATTGGCCATTTATGTAGATATGTATAGTGAAATAAATGGCCTAAACAAATTAAATGCGATAATTATTGAGATTTGTACTATGAAATTTAATAGTAATATTTATTTGCAAGTAATAAAAGCCTATCTAGGTGACTAGAATCTAGATTAAACGACTATTGTATGTTACCTATTCCTGCTTCTTATTAATTTAAAACTTTGGAATCAAATTCAATTTATCCGCCAATTTACCACAGTTAAAGTGAAATGAATTGGTGATTGAATAATGTTAAATACAAATAAGATGTAGCCAAGGGAAATCCCATTTGTAATACATTATGTAAATTAAAGTAAAGGAACTAGGAAATTGTGGAAATAAATTGCAATCAATTGAATTATTGCAATTTAATGGAATTAATATGTAATAGTTTATGTAATTATTATTTGGAAGAAATGGGAGTTATTTGTAAAAAGTATGAACCAAATGTTAATTTTTCGTATGGAATAGTGAAATGAAATAGATGTAAAGGTTTCAATTATACATTGAAATTCATATTCACCATAAAATGTTAATTGAAACCAAAGAAGTTAATATAGGAGTCAAGCCTCATTTATTAATTTGGATTTATTGCAATAGTTAATACCATAGAATAAAGTTAAAGCTAATTCAAATTTTATTTGACCATTGTTGATGTAACTTTAGAAAACAAGATTTTATTCATAATTTGAATATTAAGGTCAACAAATGGTATTTGCTACATATAAAATGGATTCTAACGTAAATTATTACGTTATTGAATTTAGATTGGAATTTGTAAACAGTTGAGTGAATTTAATAGATTTATCAAACTTACAATATTGAATTTATTAAGATTGGAATTAAAATAGTTAAGAAATGAGGGAATGATATTTGAAATCATTGAAATAGATATTAATCTAGGATTGCCTTAAATAAATTAAGGCAAATAAATGGGAATAAAAGTTTATTGATAATTTGAAATTTAATTATGGTAAAAAGGGGTTAATTACAATTAAAAATGAGTTGAAAAGGAAATCAAATCTATTTATCTAATTGGATTCAAGTTGAGATGGAAACCCAATTATTTATTTAGTTAGATTTAAGTTAAGAGTATAAAGGTATAAGATGTAATAATTGAGTTTTAGAATATAATTTATAATTTCCAAATAATAAGAAAGTGCAGATATTAACACTGCAAGTTGATATATTTATAGATTTTAATTCACATCCAAGCTTGTTAAATCAATTGAAATTGATGGAATTATATAAGTAATGAACCTAGCCAATATTAGAAGTTGAAATATAAAAAAATTGGATTTTTATGATTTATTTAATTGATTTAATAAATATTAAAAATAGCCATTTTTGTCAAGGACTCGGATTTCGACGAAACCAGTTTCATCGGATCCGTATCGGTGAATTATTATAGGGTTTCAAATTTCGTATCGATCGGACTTGTCGTTTGATCGTACGGACGCGAAACGCCTTGAAATCAATTTTATTAAAAATCAATTTGAAATCAATTTGGAAATCTTGTTTTCAGCATAACTTCTTCATACGATCGAATTTGGTCGCGAAACTTTTTCCATCGCGTTCAGAATACTTTAAAACACCTATTTCGATATACGGGTTTGCCCAATTTCGCTCCGGAGTCGAAACGGGCTTTTCGGGCCATATATCGTGTAGCGTGTTCATCTATCGTAACCAATCCATCCTATTTCAGATTTGTCTATAAATATATCGCTATAAACCCTAATTTCCTTCATTTTAATTTGGCTGTACGTATATCTCAGCTCTTTCTCCTCCTCAATGGCAGACAATAATTGTAGATCCGATTACAATCCAATCAAAAGTCAAAAATTTAAAGTTCTCAGAAAAAATCAAAAAAAATATATGTTGTAGCTGTCGATGTATACGTCACAGATCCGTGATTCGTTTCTCGATTCAGTTGTTCGTTCGCCCAGAGAAATTCAAAACAGTTTCGGCCGTTCATGTATGGAGGTGGGTTTTAACGGCGGATCTTCAGATTTGTCTCGATCGGGGAGTGCAGGATCGTAGAGTGTCGTGTGTAGCTTGCATCGGCAGGGTCGATTTGGTCGAAGGGTGCTCGAATTCGCCAGAATTGGCTTGGAAAGCTCGCGGCGGCGGCCTTGATTTTTGCGACCGGAGTTCACCCCAGGGGCGGCGTAGGTTCGGCCGGAGGTGGGTGGGCCAATGGCGAAGGCCGATGGTCCTGGAAGCGAAGGGGATGGCGACAAAAATTCACTGAAAACGGCGGCTAGGGCTTCGGCCTGGTTTGTTTCGTGACGAACGAAAGAGGGAGACGGTCCTGTTCACGCGCTTAGTCAGTAATGACGTGGCCAGACTTTAGTGTGAGGTTGCTTTATTTCTTTTATTTTTAATTTATTTGCAATCGAATTAACTCGCGTAACTTTCTCATACAAACTTCGATTCACACGCGATTTTTTTTGTTAGGATCGTAATTTAATTCCGGACTCGATGACGCTGGTTTGGATGAATTCCGAGACGGGCGAATTTTTGGGTTTAAATTGAATTTAAATTCGATTTAAATTCAAAAGGTGAGTGTTTTAACCCACTCACAATTACTAGAAGCTTTTATGTTTGTTAAATAAATTTTAGAAATGAATAGAAATTTATTTATGAGCTTTTGGCATGTTATTTCATTCATATCTGTTGAATTGCAATTTTTGAATTTAACTGTAAATTTAATTGATTTATTGCGTGTTGATTGGCTGTTAGAAATTATTGTTTGCATATGAACTGCTAGTTAACAGTTATGTCAATTATCACTGAATATAAATTGTTAGATTAATAGTTGATAAATATAATTTGAAATAAAACTGCCAATTATTACCTGTTGTATATTACCAAACATATATTGTTATTGATTGATATTGCTTGATGTTTGTGATTGGGTGATGGATGTGTTATTGAATGGATGTTTTATTTGATATCATTAAACTGCAAGTTAGTATGCATTTTTCATTTCATTCGGGATTGCGGTTTGAAATGATATACAACCGCAGTTTTATTTTTAAATTGCGGATTGAAATGATAAATATCCGTATCACTTGACCATAGGATAGAAAACTATATACAGGCACCGCGGTCTATATATAACTATTTTAATGTGATTTCTATGGTTTGGATTGAATACGGTCTATAAATCTTAAATTTATATTGTATAAATATTTTATTCCATATTTATATACCTATGAAGTTGGAATTTTGAAATTAAAAGGAATATAAATTTCTTTATTGAAAATGGAAAAAATTTAGAAAATGGAGTTTGGTAAAATTTATATCCTATGTTTAAATGTAAAGTTGGAAATTATAAGATATGATATTTGTAATTGGATTTTTCCAAAATAAATAGAAATGGATATTCTAGTATAATTTGAAGTGGAAAAATTCTATATATATATATATATTTTACTAGAAATTGAAGTCTTATTAATTATGGATTTTATGTGAATGGTCAAGATTAATTAATAGAATATTGATTTTGAAAGGATAAAAATCCAACTTTAGTTGAAATATTAATGCTCAAAAATGGATATAAATATATATAAAATTGAAATGGTTGTGGGACTTGAAGTAATATTTTGGACTTTGGTTTAACTTTAAAACAAGAAATATTTGGAAAGCCATGTAATTTATTCTTTATAAAGCAACAGTAAAGTTAAACCTTTTTAATTCGCATACCGTTGAATATCCAAACCATTTAGTTTTGAAAATAATGGTTTTAAAATACTATGGATTTTCGAAGAATTATGTTGAAAGTTACAAACAAAATATTGGTTACATGGGATATTAAATAATAAAAAGTGACATAATTTTTGGAAAGGAAAATTTTATTTGGGAAACGATATCATGGATTTGGGTTTTTATAAAATAACATGAAGATAAATTATTTGTGTTTTAAAGAAAAATGATATCGTAATATTATGGTTTTGAAAGGGACTATGTTCTGGTTTTAAAGTATAAACTATTTTAAATGACCGCGGTGTTATAATAACGATTGGTTGGCAAAGAGACCGGGATCGGATATGGACATACTCTCTGTCGATACCGAAAACCACTTTGACTAACCGTGTACGCGGTGGAGATTCCAGAATGAAGTAGGTTGGTGGCGACGATTCCTGTAAGGTAAATACGTGGACCCGACTCCCGTGAGTTGGCATAAGGTGGCTAAAACAGGAGCGATCGACGGGTTAATGAGGTCATTCCTCTGATCGGACACTCCTCTTCGATATTATACTATGACTTTGGATTGATTCAGTGGCCACTTCTATTTTTTTTTGATTTGGGGAGTTGTTTCGAGGTGGGCGGTTGCTGCGGCTTCGCGTTACCATCGGCCCGGAAGCGTAATTGGTATATCTACCCTGGCATTGCCTAGTTGTGCCGTGTCACCTACCCTATCGCGCCTTGTACGAGTTTGGTTTTCTCCCGTAGCCCGTGTGGTATCCTCTAGTGGCTTCCCGATCAGGAGGGACTATGATATTGGATGGACTACTGGGACTATTACGTGTTAAGGGCTATATGGGTAACCCCTTAACGCTATTAAAAAGTAAGTTTATTTTATAAATAGACACTATTATAATAACGCAATATACTACATAGTAAATAGTTTAACGGATCCTTAGGAGATGTAAATCCCGAGCATCTCTTGAGTTACTGTACTCATATTTATTTCTGTTTATTTAACTCACATAAGATATTCTAGTCTGACTCGAGTGTTTTTGTCTTTTCAAATTCGCTCGGGTCAGTCCGAGCATTTCAGGATAGCAGATTTTAGCTTTGGAGGACGAAGACGAAGAATCAGTATTATTTTATATATAGTATTACACCACACTCTTTCTATTCCGCTGCATTGCTTGTATTGGTATGTGTAACTCTGATATTTATTGTAAGATAAGAATCAAACTTTTGTAAAATGTTTATGAACTGTATATTTGTTATTATATTTTATCCTTCCGCTGTGAGATTCTGTTTTTGTTTTTATTCTTCTCTGTTTTTCTTATTTACCCCATAACAATCCGCCCTTGCGTATGCTTTGAATTGGCACGTGTGTCGGTTTAAAGTGTGCAAAAAGGCGGGATGTTACATCTACAGTGTAGCATTCTGCATTCTGGATCATTCCCGTTCACAATGAGGAGTTTTTTCCACTTCTTTTACGTCTGTAGTGTGGCGTTCTTCATTCTGGATCATCCATATTTGCATTGAGACGTTATTTCTAGTTCTTCGCATCTATAGTGTGGCTTTCTTTATTTTGGATCATTCGCATTTGTAGTGAGGTGTTTCTTTTTCAACTGGATCTATTTATCGTTCTCATTCGCACTGGGTTGCATTATGGTTTTTTTGGGTACTTCTAACACCTCATTACAAGGGGTGGCCTTGCCAGAGCTCGACATTGAGGTGTAATGAGTGGTGGCCTTACCGGAGCTTATTATAGATGCACCTGAGTCCTTTTTCATTGTTTTTTGTATTATAATTAGTTACCAGCTAGGCATGTTGGTGGCACCTTTATCTTTAGTGATACATACACACGCATATGTGCTTTCCTCTACTTTTGAGTATCACACATTTCTCTCAAAAGTAATAATGTTTTTATATAAACATACACATTTAAATTTAATTAAAGATATTTTAACTGATATTTTAAGATCAAGGTTTGAATTTTAGAATGTGTTACTATGTCTTTATTAGATATTATAAACACAAAATTTGAATGTACAATTCACTGTCTTTGCAAAAATCACATTCACAATTTAATATTTTATTATATACAAATTTTTTTGAATTTTTTACAAATATGTTAAATAATGTTTTGAGATAATTAACACATAAATAAATGATCAATGTTTATATAGTGGATATAAATACCAATATCTATTTATGTAATCTTTAACCATGTACAACTTCTATGGTGCACATTACACTTGCATTTTTTTGGAATTCCAGTAAATCCAGCATCGCTGGCAACATCTAAGGGGAACATAAGAAGGCCAGCCACAAGTTACATCCTAATTTAAGCCAGCCCTTTCGGACGACTCAGTGTCGTTTCCAAGAATCGATCCCTCTCCCCTCTATGAGGGAGTTGGATGATCCTGCTAACTGCACTAAGCCTACAAACACATTTCATTTATGTTACACATGAGTATGTATTAATATACTCAAAACATAAAAATAATTAACTAATTAATGTACACTAATTAAATAAACCAACAAAATTGAATAAAATATGATTTTATTTAAACTAACTAGATTGGATCTAGTACAACCTTATACTTCATAGGCCCAATAATGTCCAGTTAGGATATTTTTTGAAATTCATATATTTCACCCGTTGTTAATCAGCCCAGCTCCAACAACTTTTGGTTAAGCATATGAATAGTATGAGTGACAATTTAATTTTGAAGTGTGCTAGCCTGGACACCTAGACTTTTGCAAGAGATGGAAGTGTTGTTTATTAACATATATTTAGCCCATGTAAGGCCGACCTTAGGGCAAGGCAAGCAATGTGGCCGCCTAGGGAAAGCAATATGGAGGGAGAGCAATCTAAAATTTTATGTAGCTATAATATATTATGGACGAATTTTTTCATAAATAATTCAATAATAAGCTTTAGTGTGATGGTTTGTTGTTTAATTGTAGTGCATGAACAACTAAGACCAATGCTGGCTCCCTTAAGGTTAAATTATTTTATACTTCATTTTTTTATTTTGCCTAAGGAAACCTATATAGTTGGGTCGGCATAGCCCATGAATGGCTGTGTTTGATAGATTTTTTATTCATGTACGAGATTATGAACTATACTTAATGTGTATATTAAATGTTCCATATGTATGGATTCTACTGTTATGACTTTATCGGTTTAATATCTATATTCCACCTTATATAAATATATGATATCTTTCATGCCTTCGAGCATTTGAAATCATGCCTTTGTCCATTTGTCTCGACTTCATGCATTAGTATAGTTGTGATATTACATGTTCTTTCCATTGCGGGTTTATGCATAGAAATCATGCCAAAATTTAGAGTTTGGTTTTATAAAATTTACCCAATAGTACACATACTATGGTATTTTGAATCATATGTGTTGATTTGCATATAGCATATATTCGTAACTGTAACGACCCAGAATTTTGGACAATTTAAATTGAAAATATTTAATTAATTTTAAATATTTGAATGATGGTTTGACTTGAATTTCAAATTATCAGAATGAATTTGGCAATTAAATTTTAGAATTTAATCTATTGAAAGTTGAATAAAATTTTGAATCTTCAATTTTAAGCTGATTAAAAATAATTTAAAAGCATAGAAACTTCACATTAATAATACTGAAGATAATAGAAGCTTCAGAATTGAATTTGAAAATGATTTGTTCAGTTTTGAAATTTTATCATTTAAATTGAATTTAAAAATAGCCTTCCGAGGCACAGTCTTGGAATTCGACGAAACTAGTTCCATTGGGTCCGGAATATTGAATTATTACTGGATTTCAAATTTCGTATTTATCGGTGTTGTTTTGTGAGCATACGACACCTAAACGCGTTGAAATTCGTGTTGAAAACAAATTGAAAAAAAATATATATATGATAATCTTTTCAGTCAAGCCTAAAATCACGCGACCTTCAAAGCATGGCCTCAAATCAAAACACTGTAAAGGTAAGGCAAGCACGATCTTTTCTCTGCAAAGCCACGAACTCGTGTCCCCTCCCCACTTCCTCATAAAATATGGAACCTCTCTCCTTTTCATTAAGAAAAGATATCAAACGGAAAAAAACAATTAATGGCGGCCTCGAGTATTCTTCTTCGTTCCTGATCTCGATAGCTAGGGCTTGGTTAAATCGAAAGGCGCCAACTTTATTCGATCGAATCAGTGATGATTTTTGGTTGCTTTCTCCGTCGATCGTTCGTGCTCCTCGTTTCGACAAAGGTGAGTAATTTTATTACTCACATCTAATTTAAAGTCATATGATCTTTTGTTTTAGATTTCCATGGTTTTGATTTTGTTGGAAATTGTTGCTTTGAATTCTCAGGACTTCGAGTTGATTATATTGGCCTTCGGTCATTTTTGTGAAACCCGTTGATTGATTACTTTGAAACTTCTGCATATTGAACTGTTGTGGCTTTGTCTACTGCTTGTTTACTTTGAGTTTGGTTCGAATACATGTATCACTGTGTCTATTGAGTGTGAACATCCACTATGTTGGTTCACTGATATAGCTGCTGCACATCACTGCATTTCCAGTTTGCAGTCCACCTGAGTACATATGTATGGTTTCTTGCTTACATTTATATAAGTGTGCTTGTCTTTACTGCACTGTTTAATTTTACCTGTACTCTTGCAGTGTATTGATATTCATGCCTGCACTTTGATCATATATGTTGTTTGCATTTCCAGTTCCATTTAGTTGAATCTATTTCAACTTCACTTCATGTATATACTACTTGGTTGTCATTGTATATGCTGGATATTCACTTGGTTTGAATTTTTAGTTCGGTCGACACTCGAATTTTGTTTGTTCATTGATGTATACACCACATCGATAGCATTTGTGGTCTGGTCATTCATGTAGCTAGTCTGAACTTATACACTTCACGGTGGTATTACCACTACCTATTTCAAATTGCATTTTGATGTTCACTTGTCATCACTGGTTCAAGTGTAGTAGTACTTCTTGTACTCTGATTGCTCTATCTTTGATGTTGAGGCTGCTTGTTTGATTCCTTTGTAATTTTTGTGCCCTTGCGATCTTGTGGTGGCAGCAGTATTCATTGCAGTTTACCCTTGTATCCTTGTGGTGGCGGCAGTTCCATTTTTGTTGCATTGTTGGGTGCATCGTTTTATATATGTTTTCTCACTTTTAGTTGCACCTGTGTCGAATTGGCTATGGCCATTGCATTGTTGAGATTGAGTTGTATTGTCAAATTCAACTCACTATTGCATACGTGTTGACTTCGTATATTTTTGTCTTTTTGAAGTGGCACGGTCTGTTGAAGTTGCGCTTTGCATTCATGCGTTTGCACTCTCCAGTGTTTTGTTTTGAAGATGCAATATCATTCGTTTTTTTTGAAGAAGCAGTAAATTTTGCCTTACTGCTTCGGCACTGCATCTTGTTCTTGATTTTGATACTTGCACATTTGAGTTTTTGTTCTTTTCGCACTGCTTACTGCTAGTTTGATGTGCATTTGTTTTCAAGTATAATATCAACATGTTGTAGTTGCAGTTTGTATTTGCTGTGCCCTTGTATCCTTGTGGTGGCTGCATTTTCGTTGCAGTTTTGCCCTTGAATACATGTGGTGATTGCAGTCTCTTATGTTGCAGTGATATTTCTTTCATTTTGGTATACTCTATGTTACTACTGCCTGGTGGTTTCGAACCTGTAGCTTTTGAGTTTACATGTTCGTTGAATTGTTGTATCACTTTCTCATGTATTTATGTGCTGTGGTGCCATACCTCTGGTGCCCTCACCCTCCTTTTATTTTATACTTGTGCCACTGCTTTGTGCTTTGGTGTTGCAGTTGAGTTGAGTCAGTGACTTGACCTCTGCATTTTGTAAGTGATTTTTATTTGCAGTCTTTGCTGCAACAGTATGAGTATTCTTGACTTTAGTTCTTGCGTGGGGTTCAGTAGCTTGTATCACTTTTTGAGACAGTTGCATGCCTTGGACTACTTGTGCCTGCACCTTGCTAACCTGTCTTGTGCAGTTGCATTTTGGTCTTGCTTGCATTATTCATTTCTTTGTTGTAAGTATGTTGACTTCAAGTTTGAAATATTTAAAGCTTTGTAGCTTGTACACTTCACGTGGGGGCTGCAGTCTTGTTTGCAGTTGCCCTTGTATTCAAGTGAAGGCTGCAGTTTTATTTTTGTATGAAGTTTTGCCTTAGTTGATTTTGGTCATTATTGCACTTGGTCTAGTTTGTGATAAACTACACTTGATTTATTTGTTGCAGATTTGGGTTGCATTGAGTTGCACTGGTTGATGATTTAACTTGAACTTGTTACACTGCTTCCATGTTGTACCAGTTTTGTTTGCATTCATTGTTGGTTTCATTTGCAAATTGCTTGAAGGCTTGGAGTCTTTGTTCGACCATATTGATAGTATTTGGTCTGGATAGTGTTGTATTATAGCTTGTACATTGATTTGTACATTGAGTTGAATCCATCCTAATCGCTCGGATTTGACCTTGTGCTGATTTCTATTTCTTCACTGTAGTGGCGAGGCCGTGCACGCGTGCGTGTACTACAGCCACACCGTATTGATTTTATTGTATTTCTTTTGCTTTTGATGCGTCTATCTTTTGTGCATTTCATACTGTAGTGGCGAGGCCGTACACGCGTGCGTGTACTGTAGCCAATCGGTTTTGATGTTTTAATGTAACTTTTCAATTGTTTGAATTGATTTGGTTATAATTTGATGATTTTGTTGTTAATTGTCGTTTAGGCAATTTTGATGTTTTTTTCTAAATTATCTTCATTTATAATTCCTTCATCTATCTTCATTGATAATTTGAATTTGCTGATTTATTGTTTAACACTGTTAAGTGATATATTTACCGTTATCCGATTTCTTGTTAAAGGATCGGATAGGTGAATTTATTTTTGACTGTCGTCTAATCGTTATTTGATTATTATTGCCCCTATGCACTAATAACTGAGTTTGAATTAGACTGACCCGTGTATTATTTTCTTTTGAATGTAATACTCGGGTCAGACCGAGTATTTTACAGCTCGAAGATTTTCGGGCAGCGAAGTTAGAGAGAGAGGGGCAAATGCTTACTTTAGCTTTTCGGGGATTTTTGTACTTAAAGAAATATTCCGCTGTATAAATTTAATGCATTGTATAAACTCTGATATATGTAAAAAAAATCGTTTATGTGAAATATAATTATTCTGTGTTTCTGTGGCTGATTCTGTTTAAACTCTATAAACTAAATAACAATCCGTCATTTTGAACGTTTCAAGTTGGTTTAATTACCGACTAGGGGAAGTCAGAAGGGCGGGTCGTTACAAAAGTGGTATCAGAGCCTTGGTTTATACAAAGCTCAGTTTATGATGTTTAATATGAATAGTTACTAGAATCACTTTAAAGAAAATGTTTTTCAAATCTAAAGAAGTATAAAATTGTTTTCTTCGAAAAATAAAAGGTATTTTCAAAATTCAAATCCTTTTCGGAAATTCCCCTCTCTAAATTTAGGTTTACGATAGTTTCTCTTCGGTAAGGTCTCCTTAGATTTGAGTCCCGATCATTTGAAAAACCATTATCGAATTGCTGAGATTTATGAAAAATAAAATATAAGTTAAGTGAATTAATGAATTGGTTTAAATCAAATATTTTGAATATCTCCAAAGTAATAATTGTGAAATAAAATGACGTGTCAATTTAGTTATAGCCAAGGGGATCATTGAACTATAACTTGGGAATTTGATTCTGAATTCTTTTGAAAATTGATTTCAAATGTTTTGAAAAACAATACTAGTAGTATATACAGGAAGAAAAATTTTCAAGTAATTTTTCAAAATATTTTTGAAAATAATAAAATAAAATAAATTTTGTTTTTATGTTTCAAGCAAAGTTTAATACGCAAGTATGTATATGTATGTATATTTCAAATGTTTGAAATAAAATCCAGAGTTGAATCTCAAGTTTGGTTGAATAATAATCCTATATATCAGGATAATGTAAATTTGCAAATTGTCTTGGGGGAATGATTGAATAATCCAACCTTTGCTAATAGGGATTGTAAATTTTAATAGGAAACTTCGAAAATATCTTGTTAATTAAAATAGTGTAAACCGAAGAGGGAAGTTTGTCAAGGATGCGTACTACCAGACAGGAAGTTGATAGTCCTCAATAATTCTGAATCTTAAACCAATCAGTATATTTGAAGCAATCAATATATTTTGTAATACTATCTTTTGTAATCCAAAATCTTCTATGTACGTATTTTAAAAGTATTAAGCCATGGATAGTTTTGTACAGAAAGAAGTATTTTAGTAAAATAGCGCCTTGGGAAGGAAATTTATTTGTTGACTTAACTGTATGAATCAAACTAGTTTTGATGTAAAGCTTATATTTCAAGTTTAAACTAATGCCTAAAATAGTTAATGTGGAGATATAAATCTAATGGAACCAAGTCGATGAATGGCTTACTAAAGAACTAGTTGATTAATTTGGAAATAGAAAGCAAATGCAAAGTTCAAATGGAATTTAGATTTCAAATTTGAAGTTTGTCAACATGATAATCCCTATTAGGTTTAATAGATTCAGTGATGAATTTGAATTTGAACATCAGAAAATTAAGTTAAGTGAAAAACTTAATATTTAAAAGTTCGAAATCGGTTTAAAACCAATATTGTGAAAAGTGTGCGGAATTCAAACTATGAAACAAGTCCAAGTGTTGAATTTGGTAAACGATGTATATCCACGATTTTGGACAGTGGTTAATCTTTTGATAAAAGTGTAGAAATAGTGAATTGGGTAAATAAGGTATATTCATGATTTTGGACAGTGAATATATTATTGAATAAACGGGTATGGTTTGGAGAAGTGAAATTTAAAAGAATGAAGTTA
Organism: Allium cepa; assembly: GCA_030765085.1. Classification (NCBI taxonomy): domain Eukaryota; kingdom Viridiplantae; phylum Streptophyta; class Magnoliopsida; order Asparagales; family Amaryllidaceae; genus Allium; species Allium cepa. The sequence continues at coordinate 64,424,450 of CM060931.1, forward strand.
ATTGTTTTAAAGGATGTTTTAAAATGTATTAACTATCGAATACATAGATTTCAACATTCATTGTCGAAATAGACGTTTTCGAGAAATAAGGAAATGGTGGACTATAACACTGTTGTTATAGTAAATGGTTTCCGAAAGGAAATGTTTTATATAGTATTGGGATTTATATATCTATCTTAAATTCGAATCCCTATACTAGTGATTTTGAGTTGTCGTAACGATGTTTTACACAACATTCGTTTTGACTCAAATAAATGTGCTTAAAATAACGCTTTCCTTGAAGAATGAAATATACACTTGATTATGATTTAAGTATATTGAATATTTTCCAAGTGTTGAAAATAAATGGATTTGTGAATTACTTATTATTAAATAAGTATGGAAACGTTTCCCAATACGAAATGAAAGGTTTGAAGTTTTATCTTTTAAAGATAAATTGAAAAGTGAATATTTGAAATTTGTTTCAAATGGTTAAGTGTGGAAAATTATATATATCTTGTAAAGATATTTATGGAAAATTTGAACAATTAGTTCAACTTGAATTTTTCAAAAAGATTGAATCTTGAGTTAAATTGAGTTTAACTTCGACACCAAAAACAATATAAGTTGAGCTTTGAATTTCGGATAGTCGGTTTGGATTGTATGTCTAACATGGTGAATTAATGACATAGCAATTGATCTCTATTAAATATATATCTGTGGTGGCAGAGAATTTATTCTCTTAGCTATATACACCCTTCTCTGAGACGTACGAGCTCAGAGGTTATATATCGGTAGACATCAATTACGTGTTGAGAATTGACGATGTAACGTGAAATCCAAATCGAATGTGAAGTCGATAATGAATTGGATTATGAATGTGAATTGGGTTTGAGATAACCTTAAATTCTCAAATCGACTTAGAGGAAATTTTAAACGAGATGGAAAATTTAGAAATCCTCTATTTATTATGGGTATGGGAAATTGTGGTTTTCGGAACTTATATATGAGAATGTAGTAATTCGAAAACCATCAGTTTGGAAAGTAATTGTTATGGAAATCCTATGTAAGTTTACATAGGTATGATATGTACGAAATGTGAAATGAAGTACTATATGTATATGACATTATGTTTTCTAAACTGAGGATATGGAAAAGTACCTTCCATTTAAAATTTGTGAAGGTATTGGAACTCGGTATGAGTGTCCATTTGAAATTCGTAGCTACGTAGAATTTCCATAAGTTGGAGTGTCCATTTGGATTAGAATCCCTCGTGATGGATCATCGCGATGGGATCATGTGAATTGACGATGATGTATGCTAGCGTAATTTGAGGGGCGTGATGCCTACAGTTATAAGCGATTCCACTGGGATAGTGGCGCAACCGCCGTGTAAACTGCAATCTAGATGCCGAAGCGAAATTTGAGGGGCGAGATGCCTACGGTCACAAGAGATTCTACTGGGATAGTAGCGTAACCTCCGGGTGAACCGCGATCTATGGCTACAACCGTGGCGAAATTCAAGAGATGTGAAATCTACAGATTACAAGCGATTCCACTGGGATAGTAGCATAACCGGCGGGTAAACTGTGATCCATGGGGGAACGTGCTTTCCATATCCATTTTTAAAAGTATTTTTAAAAGTATTTTCACTGGGAGTTGAAGCAGGTATATTTAGTACTTAGAGATTTTTAGTCCTGCGCCTGGCCAGCGTATGCCTAATGTCTGTGAGAACGACGATAGACTTGTTAAACTTCGAGTTAGCAAGTATTTTCAAAAAAATACTTTAGATAGAAAATCAATAGTTTGAAATTAGAATCACATAATTCCAACCTAATAAACTAAGGAAGAACATCTTTAAAATGTCCACAGCTTTGGAAATGATATAATATGCAAATCTCTAACATGAAGAATTTCAAGTTTAAATCTGAGTTTTGTAATTCGAAAATTTTGGTAAAAGACTTTTGCGTCTTGATTGTAGAAATCAATGAAAAAAAGAAGATAATGAACAAAGCTAGTGAGATAAAATAAATGGAATAAATCCTACATTTATTTATTTTAATAAGATTCGAACTTGGTAAAATTGTGTAGGGTATAAATATCGGTGAGATTTTAAGAATCATTTTTTCCTAACTTATAATTTCGGGACGAAATTCTTTTATGGGGGGAAGATTGTAACGACCCAGAATTTTGAACAAATTAAATTGAAAATATTTAATTAATTTTAAATATTTGAATGATGGTTTGACTTGAATTTCAAATTATCAGAATGAATTTGGCAATTAAATTTAAGAATTTAATCTATTGAAAGTTGAATAAAATTTTGAATCTTCAATTTTAAGCTGATTAAAAATAATTTAAAAGCTTAGAAAATTCACATTAATAATACTGAAGATAATAGAAGCTTCAGCATTGAATTTGAAAATGATTTGTTCATTTTTGAAATTTTATCATTTAAATTGAATTTAAAAATAGCCTTCCGAGGCACAGTCTCGGAATTCGACGAAACCAGTTCCATTGGGTCCGGAATATTGAATTATTACCGAATTTCAAATTTGTTATTTATCGGTGTTGTTTTGTGAGCATACGACACCTAAACGCGTTGAAATTCGTGTTGAAAACAAATTGAAAAGAAAAAGAAAAAGAAAAATATAAAAATAATATGATAATCTTTTCAGTCAAGCCTAAAATCACGCAACCTTCAAAGCATGGCCTCAAATCAAAACACTGTAAAGGTAAGGCAAGCACGATCTTTTCTCTACAAAGCCACGAACTCGTGTCCCCTCCCCCCTTCCTCATAAAATACGAAACCCCTCTCCTTTTCATTAAGAAAAAAAATCAAACGAAAAAAAATAATAATGGCGGCCTCGAGTATTCTTCTTCGTTCCTCATCTCGATAGCTAGGGCTTGGTTAAATCGAAAGGCACCAACTTTATTCGATCGAATCAGTCATGATTTTTGGTTGCTTTCTCCGTCGATCGTTCGTGCTCCTCGTTTCGACAAAGGTGAGTAATTTTATTACTCACATCTAATTTAAAGTCATATGATCTTTTGTTTTAGATTTCCATGGTTTTGATTTTGTTGGAAATTGCTGCTTTGAATTCTCTGGACTTCAAGTTGATTAGGCCTTCGGTCTTTTTTGTGAAACTCGTTGCTTGATTACTTTGAAACTTCTGCATATTGAACTGTTGTGGCTTTGTCTACTGCTTGTTTACTTTGAGTTTGGTTCGAATACATGAATCACTGTGTCTATTGAGTGTGAACATCCACTATGTTGGTTCACTGATATAGCTGCTGCACATCACTGCATTTCCAGTTTGCAGTCCACCTGAGTACATATGTATGGTTTCTTGCTTACATTTATATTAGTGTGCTTGTCTTTACTGCACTGTTTAATTTTACCTGTACTCTTGCAGTGTATTGATATTCATGTCTGCACTTTGATCATATATGTTGTTTGCATTTCCAGTTCCAATTAGTTGACTCTGTTTCAACTTCACTTCATGTATATACTACTTGGTTGTCATTGTATATGCTGGATATTCACTTGGTTTGAATTTGTAGTTCGGTCGACACTCGAATTTTGTTTGTTCATTGACGTATACACCACATCGATAGCATTTGTGGTCTGGTCATTCATGTAGCTAGTCTGAACTTATACACTTCACGGTGGTATTACCACTGCCTATTTCAAATTGCATTTTGATGTTCACTTGTCATTACTGGTTCAAGTGTAGTAGTACTTCTTGTACTCTGGTTGCTCTATCTTTGATGTTGAGGCTGCTTGTTTGATTCCTTTGTAATTTCTATGCCCTTGCGATCTTGTGGTGGCTGCAGTATTCGTTGCAGTTTACCCTTGTATCCTTACGGTGGCGGCAGTTCCATTTTTGTTGCATTGTTGGGTGCATCGTGTAACGACCCATAAAATTTTAATAATTTTTAATTGGTTTTATAACGTATTTAATGAAATGTTCGTGAAATTTTATAATAATTTAAATTTTAAAACAAAATGTTTACATATTTAGAATACGTATGTTTAAATATAGCAGATCTTAAATTTTCAATTTATTTTATGAAAGTTTATTTCATGGTAAAATTTTATTTAATTCAAGCTAGCCAGTAATTGCTGATAATAAATTTATTTTCAAGCCTGAATATTTTTTTTTATGGAAAATTTCTAAATCTCCTTCTGACTAAGATGCCATTTCCGTTTTTCAAAATTCGGACTTCTATTACTCCGTTTATCTCATTTCTGGCTAAAATAACTGCATTTCGGGTACCGATTATCGACTTTTGATCGGATGATCGTACCACCAATATTTGTATGCCGTTGTGATCGTCTCTTCGTGCTGATCTCAATAGTATATTTATTTCTGTATTTTGAAGTCCGACTCACCGCGAACTCCACGAAACCGGTAACCACGTCGGTACCAGATCCGTAACCTTTTATTTTCTTTTGCTTTTCAGACTTCGAACCTTGACTGCCAAGCAAATTTGATTGCTATAATTATTTCTCTACATAAATTGTTAGCCGTTCAAAATTTAAAACGTTGTAATAATAACGTTTAACTTTTCCTTGAGTTTCGCCTCGTTCTTTTGGAATGCAGACGTGTTTCGTTTCTTATATTTTTTTTTATCCGTTCACATTTGCCTATGATCTCTTTCATATATGCTATTGAGGGAAATTAATTGAAACCAGTATCTTTTGCATAAATTATGGCGTACGTTTCGCTATTTTTTTTTTTTTTTCATCTGTTCGTTTCTGTGATTCTTAAATGAATAGAAATAAAATATAACGTAAGCTCTCCTTCCACCTGTTATATATTTCTCTACTTCAGTTCTCTCCCTGGATCTGCCATTTTCATTTTTGCCAAACTCCTCCGCCCGCTCGCCTTCCTTCGCCGCAGGCAACAGCATGGAACCCACGGCCCCATCAACCAGCCTACCTCCGCCAATCTCCGACCTCTCACGCAACAGCCATGCTCCCATTGCCTCACGCCGTTCATCTCTCCGACCACGGCCTCACCCATTTCCGGACCTTCGCCAGCTGCCTTGCTGAGCCATCTCCGAGCCTACCCCTTCCAGTCACCGCAGCCACCTACCGAAGCCACTTCACAACCCATGCCGGGACCACCTCGACCCTGACTCGCTTCCGCCACCGCTCCATCAGTCAACCTCCACCTTGCAACCGTCCCCTCTTCTCCTCTCTCTCCCCTGTCGCTTGAAGTCTTGTCTGTTTGCTGAGGTATATTTTATACTTATTAGTATAATAGAAGTTAGTTGTCTGATATTAGTAGGGCACACTTTGGTCTATTTGGTAATCATCTATGTTCAGGCATTATATGGGTTGTATATTGGTCTTTGTTTTAACATATGTACATAGGTCATATATTATGTAATGTCACTGCAGTTGTACATAGTATAGGTAAGTCTGTGTATTTTGAACTAGGGTATATGCATTTTAGAATGAGTATTCTTGCAACCGAGTTCGACCAAGTCTTGTCCTATATATACATATATATGTTATATAACTTGATATTTTGCTTCCTTTTGATTTATACTTTATATATTTAAAGAAGGTCTGTGTATATATCTAGTTATGTGTGTGATGTCTGCATAAGTGTAGCTTGCGTATGCATGTATTTGGATCTATAAGGATCTATATATATAAACTCAGATTTTTATATTAATTTATATGTAAACTGTAAAAGATTTTATGTAATACTTTGTTATAAAATATAGTTACTGTATTTATATATGTCTATAGAGATCCAGTATATGTCTTTTTCGAATTTGATAGTAAGCTATATTATATAGCTGTTAATATGCATAGTGTATATAATGTTCAGAACATGTATATATAGTTCGTTTTAAGGTATATAAATATCTCCTACACAGTTACGTTCTATATTTGGTTTACATACTAGCTAGCAGTTTATATACGTGAATATATTATAATACTTTTAGATACAATATAGGTTGAAATTGCAGTTTCTATTTTTCTTGCCTTTATTTGAAACGTATGTTTGTTTATGAAATTTTAATGCGTTTCAACTAATCTTGGTTAAAAGGGTAATATAATAGAATAAAATATTAGTACTGTAAGTAAAAGCTTATACTCAGCCTATATTTATACTATCACGTCTAGTTGAAGTAAGGCGATAGTTTAGGAATAGTATGCAATAGGATAGTAGTTGTATATTCATATCCACATTTGTGGCATCGAGTTTGGTCTGCATTACATGTTTCTGCATATATATATTTGCACATGTCGGTCACACCTTGTTTTATATTAGCAGTCCATCTATGTGTCTGTGTACACTTTAGTATATAGATGAGCTACCTGTTGTTTAAAAGTGTATCGAGTTATTAAAGTTTAAGTAGAAATTTTCAATTAGTGTTAGTATAAGGTATGTTTCGAGCAGCACATATGTCCAATAATATTATAAATATGTTAAATGGTGTATAATATAAGTATGGTCCTTGTCTGTAACTATACATATGCTAAGTTTCAAGAGAGGTTACATGTACTTAGGCTTACGGATTTATATTTTTAAGTTGCTATACACCGTAGAGAGTCAGCACATATTTTATGTATAACAGGGTCTGCATCTTTTGTGATTATTGTACGGTCTACCCCTAAGTATCTATATTATTTTATAGCCAAATTTATATCTTTTAAAATTTGGTTGAAGGTTAGATTTCTGAATTTTAAGTAGATTTGAAATAGGTAAGGACTTTACAACACATTTATTTCAAGTTAGACTTATAAAATGTTATATTGGGCTAATTTGATCCGTTCCCATCGATTTTCTTTTATCAGCTTTGATCGTCGGTTCGTGCCAATTTTTCCTTGCTTTGAGATTCGTGCTTGGATTTCATAACTCAACTTTATTGTCTATCTCTCTAGCCTCGAAAGGTGAGCAATCACTCACGATTAACGTTCTTTTATTTATTAAATTTGATTTCAATTGAAACGACAATTGAAATATGCTGTTGTTAGTTGTTTTTCTGTTATGACTACTATTATCTGTATCTGTTCACCTATGACACCTGACACCCTTATCGGTTAATTATTTATGTGATAAAAATACAGATTGGTTGATAATTGATTGTTTGATTGATTGTTGTGTAATTTGAATGTTAATTATTATTGTTAAGTGATAACTAGTTTGCTAGTTTAAAATTTGGGGTAGTATAATTTACAAATTAAACGGAGTATATATGACGGACCTTGTTTTATTAAAAATCTGACCCCGCCATATGTAAATTTGATTAGTTAAATTTGACCCGTTAATTGTCGTAGAAATTGATAAATTATACTTTAAACCCTTGAACGTAGTGTGGATTAATTGTTGTAGTTTTAAACTAAAATTTAAAAAGGAACGACAAGTGAAGAACTGTAATGTGATAACCTTTAATCTACATGAAATGATAGTGTAGATTCTAGAAATAATTATACAAATAACAATGCGAATAAATACGATTATTTCGGGGTTATTTGTTTTATTTATTGAATTGTTATTGATTGTTGTTGTTGCTTGTCTATTTACTTTGACACCATCCCTGTCATCACACTGCAAGTTCGAAATGATAGACCCAAGCTGGTTTCATTTAATTAAAATTGGGATTTACGGGTTGGAATGCTATCCACCCGTATACATTTAGAGTACGGATTAAAATGGTAATATCCGTAACACTTGACCATATGATGAGAAATATATGGTCTTAATAAATGTAAATTCTTAAAAACATATGTAAAAGAAATGATAAATATAGAGTAAATTATATCTAGTAAATCAAGATTTGACTAAATACAAGAATTATGATAAATATCTATGTGAATTTATCTCGAATAGTTTTTGCAATAATATCGAACGATTAAGATTGGGAGATAAATTTGGGTTATTGTAAAATGATGTTTAGATAAGGATTTATTTAAATCAATTTGAATTTTATCAAATGAGATATTTCACGTTTGATAAAATTGAGAAATCTTGAGAAAGATGTAATTTAAAGTCACTAAAATGGTATTGAATAAGGGAGGGTTCAAAACTAAATAATAATGATGTAAAAACCAAGAATCTATATGAAACTGTTAAATTTAACATCTAAGTATCTAAGCCATGAACTGTATTGAAATTAAATGGTTAGCGATTTGGATATGTATTTGGAACCCAGATAGTTGAATTTGTTATTTTAGACAACGAATTGAATTAGATATAAATTGAGGGTGAACTAAATTTGGATATTTTTATTTAGGAATCTAGATTGGGAAAAATTTAGTTGAAATGTATAATACTTAAAGTATGGAAACATATTGAATAAAAGGGGTAATTGGGATATCAAATCCAAATTTGAGATTTTTAAAATTTGAAGTGGATATTCTAGGAAAATTCAAATTGATAAAATGAGATTGAATATGATGGTAAGGTCGGGGTGATGATTATGTTAAGTTGAGGGAGTTGAAATACTTTACCGAATACATTATTTAATATATGTATATACTATTAATTGGAGTGAAATCGACATTGGGGTTGAAGTATAAATTAAGTGAATGACCACAGTGTAATAGTATATGTTTCTACCTTGTAGACAGTTCTATGGACCCTTAGAGGATGGACATCCCAAACATCCTTTAAGATATATTGTATTTCAATTGATATTTCATTTGAGTTGAATCTATTGATATAAGAATGTTAATCCTGACTCGAGTGTTTTGTTTTTGCTTTACGCTCGGGTCAGACCGAGTAATACAGCATTAGAGACTCACCTTTGGAGATTAAAGCTTCATTTGGAGATCCAACTATCGTTTCAGCTTTCAGTTTTCTAGTTGACTGGTTCAGAGGATTCATCGGCTCGTACTGAAGACTTTTCTGTATTCAAGAGATTCTGATGTATTTTATTTTAAACTCTAATATATATAGTAGCTTCATGAACTACTACTTTTCTATTCCGCTGCATTATATTACTCTGTGTCTGTGATCTGTGTTTGATTTATTTACTGTATATCTTAAGTTTTGCCAAATTAAATTAACAATTCGATATTTTGAATTATTCAAGTCGGACATGTACGGTTTTAGTGTCGATTTGAATGGTCCAAAATAGCGGGCTGTTACAGCTGGTATCAGAGCCTTGGCTCTAGGCAAAACTTAACATATATGGTAAATTTATTTACAGAATCACTTTCGCTCGAGTTGAATCTCTTCCTTTCGACTCGATTTCCTTTGGATTTTGTAATGCCCCTCGATTCCAAAATTCATTCTTGCCTCCCTCTATTTATGTTTTTTTTGACCCAGGAGTATCCAATGACTCCACTGAATGTTTTGTAAAACGGATGAAACTCCGTACAATTGGCATTGATTCACCGAAGATTCTGTACCCTCGGTTTACGATGCTGATATATCTTGATGTGCCAAATTCTATATTTGGCAACCGAATACCGATTTGTTTTAGAATTCCGCATCGATCATATCCCCTGAAGTCACGGTTGACCGGGTTAAGGTCGCCCGCGATTTATAGAAGTATATCCATCTTCTATTTTGAAATTTAATTATCTCATCTTCGATCGAGTCTATCTTTGTATTTGGATTCTATTGAGTAGAGTTCCTCTAATTTAAATCTCCATCTTTGTTTGAAATCCATTCTTAATTTATCCTTTGAAAATCGGGTATGCTCGTATTTTGAAATTGCTTTATATATAAAATTTATATTTTAATAACTATGATTTTATCCTATATATAAAAAGAAATTGGTTTCAATAGGGATTATATACCTACATATATAAAGCAAATAAGATATGTATTCTATATAAAAAGGTTTTGAAAGGATTTGAAAATTTGAAAAATTATAAGAGATTTATTTATATAAAAATGATTTATAACTGTAAAGGTAAATTTGAAATTCGAGAATTGAATTCCGGTGCTTTGAAATTGGTTTTAAGATTTTCGAAAATATATAAATAATACGATTTAAAAGTATTTTCCGAATAAGGAATGTTTCAAATAAGTTCAAACGAATTCTAATAATTTTGAAGGAGTTTCAAAGAAAATAGAAGTCCAGAACTCACTTATGTCACTGGAAAACAATTTCGGTGATGAGTGCACGCATCATCGACATTGATTTTTGAGTTTCAAAGTGGGGAAGAGGCCACTTCAATAGCTCCGCTATGCGAGTGATTTTAGAAAACCGTTTTGATTTCAAATTCCGAAGTATAATTTGATATTTTCGAAAGATATATGTATATATTTGAAATAATTTAAAATATACCGGTGTTCGATCCTCGAGTTTTCGATTTAACTCAGAATAACCCTACTTATAAAAATTGATTTCAAACTCTTGGATTTGAAATTTGATTTCACCGACTATTTTGAAGGTTCGAGCACTTCCAAATCAAGGTTTAAAATTTAAAATCTAGGAAATTTCGAAGAATATAAAATGTTTGATAAAGCATATAAGTTTGTTTTAGATGTTTAAGTTTGAAGCCTTTTGTTAAATAAGAGAATATGAATATTTTGAATTATACTAATATGGAATTTAGTTTGAAATATTGGAAAAATGATTAGTTTAAATAATGGTTTCCGGAAAGGCAAATTGGATATTTTAAATAGAAATAAATAGTTTAAAGGTTATAAAGGGATAATTATTAATTGGGAAACCATTTTGAGTATAATTGATTTTGAGAGAATATTTGGTTTTGAAATTTAATTGAAAATTTAAAACCAGTACTTATAGGATGATTTTGGAAATGAATTTGTTTGACTTAAATTATTTTAATCTGGAAACTGGGATAAGTTTCTAAACATATTATTTGGGAACTTCGAAATTGAGATATCTAATTTGGAAGAAAATTTGGGGAAATCATATATGATTTTGAAATCGAATTGATATTGAAATAAATTGAAATTGAGAACCTTATTTTATTAAGCACTTGATTTGGGAGGGGTCGAACTTATATAAAATGGATTTGTATAAGTATGAAGTTGATTTGGAATCTATTGATTTGAAAGGTATTCAATTTGGAAAGAGAATTTTATATAATCAAAGTCTATATAAGTATGATTTGATATACAATGGCTTTGGAAAATATTCGATTTGAAATGGAATCCTATATATTATGGACTTTATATCAGTATGATATTTAAAAGGGATTTAAAAAGGTACTATATGATATATATATTTTCCAAGTAAAGATATGGAAAGTGCCTTCTGCTTGATATCCGCTTTGTGGCCACAGCGTGGATTCATTCTATTGATATTATTCTCTCTGATTTTGGTTTTCCGGATGTAATACTCGAGTGTTCCCACCGTGTCGTAACCCACGGTTTCTTTTTCTCTCGTGAATGCACAGCGCAATTGCCTGGCTGAGTCTTGCCTAGGGGTATGGATTGTTTCCTGGGGGAACCAGGCGTAACCATTGTGTATCCTGCAATCTGTGTAGGTCGCGAATAGTAGCGCAAGTGCCTGGCTGAGTCTTGCCTGGGGGTACGGATTGTTTCCTGGGGGAACCAGGCGTAACCATTGTGTATCCCGCACCCTACTAGTCATCATGGCGTAACTCGCAGGGCTGTGAAAGCTTACGGATATGGATTGTTTCCTGGGGGAACCAGGCGTAACCATTGTGTATCTGCGAACCATGATCGGACAAAGGTTTTGGTTAATTGTTTTGTTTGGATCGTACTTTCCATATCTGTTGTTTTTAAAGGGTTTTTTCAAGTATTTTCACTGGGTGTTGAAACAAGTCTACTTAGTACTTGAAGAATTCTAGCTTTGCGCCTGATCAACGCATGGCCAGAGTCTACAAGAACGATGATAAACTTGTTGAAACATCGAGTTATAAAAGTATTTTCAAAAGGAAATTTATTCCAATATAATAAGTATTTTATTATAAGAGTATTATTATAAAAGGTTTGAAATAAATTATTCGTGCCCGATGCCATTCTTTTGAAACTACCGTATCTGCTCAGCTTTAGTTATTCCCCTTGATTCTGTCTCCAGGATCTACCTTCCTTTTCTTTTGAATATAATCTTTAAAATACTGTTTATTTATATACTACTTGGTTTGATAGAAGATTTTAAATATTGTAAATATTTTGAAGTTATTAATTAAATAAAACATCTTTAAAGAAAATGATTATTAATTTATTGATAATATTTGAAAGGTATTTTGAGATAAATTAAAATTTTCATAAATTTTGGAATTAATATTTTCAATAGTCTTTGTAAATATAAGTAATAATGTAAATAATCGTTTTCAAAGGGGTTTGAAATGTTTTAAATATTAAAGAAAATTAAATTTCAAATGAAAGTTTCAAATAGATATTTCAAATAAAAATTTATGTAATTTGAAATTAATTGTTTATCTTATCTTTCAATCTTTATTCTTTCTGGTTGTTTTATTCTCCTACCTCCTTCCTTTTCGGGGACGAAAAGTTTTGAGTGGGGGAGGGTGTAACGACCCATAAAATTTTAATAATTTTTAATTGGTTTTATAACGTATTTAATGAAATGTTCGTGAAATTTTATAATAATTTAAATTTTAAAACAAAATGTTTATATATTTAGAATACGTATGTTTAAATATAGCAGATCTTAAATTTTCAATTTATTTTATGAAAGTTTATTTCATGGTAAAATTTTATTTAATTCAAGCTAGCCAGTAATTGCTGATAATAAATTTATTTTCAAGCCTGAATATTTTTTTTTATGGAAAATTTCTAAATCTCCTTCTGACTAAGATGCCATTTCCGTTTTTCAAAATTCGGACTTCTATTACTCCGTTTATCTCATTTCTGGCTAAAATAACTGCATTTCGGGTACCGATTATCGACTTTTGATCGGATGATCGTACCACCAATATTTGTATGCCGTTGTGATCGTCTCTTCGTGCTGATCTCAATAGTATATTTATTTCTGTATTTTGAAGTCCGACTCACCGCGAACTCCACGAAACCGGTAACCACGTCGGTACCAGATCCGTAACCTTTTATTTTCTTTTGCTTTTCAGACTTCGAACCTTGACTGCCAAGCAAATTTGATTGCTATAATTATTTCTCTACATAAATTGTTAGCCGTTCAAAATTTAAAACGTTGTAATAATAACGTTTAACTTTTCCTTGAGTTTCGCCTCGTTCTTTTGGAATGCAGACGTGTTTCGTTTCTTATATTTTTTTTATCCGTTCACATTTGCCTATGATCTCTTTCATATATGCTATTGAGGGAAATTAATTGAAACCAGTATCTTTTGCATAAATTATGGCGTACGTTTCGCTATTTTTTTTTTTTTTTCATCTGTTCGTTTCTGTGATTCTTAAATGAATAGAAATAAAATATAACGTAAGCTCTCCTTCCACCTGTTATATATTTCTCTACTTCATTTCTCTCCCTGGATCTGCCATTTTCATTTTTGCCAAACTCCTCCGCCCGCTCGCCTTCCTTCGCCGCAGGCAACAGCATGGAACCCACGGCCCCATCAACCAGCCTACCTCCGCCAATCTCCGACCTCTCACGCAACAGCCATGCTCCCATTGCCTCACGCCGTTCATCTCTCCGACCACGGCCTCACCCATTTCCGGACCTTCGCCAGCTGCCTTGCTGAGCCATCTCCGAGCCTACCCCTTCCAGTCACCGCAGCCACCTACCGAAGCCACTTCACAACCCATGCCGGGACCACCTCGACCCTGACTCGCTTCCGCCACCGCTCCATCAGTCAACCTCCACCTTGCAACCGTCCCCTCTTCTCCTCTCTCTCCCCTGTCGCTTGAAGTCTTGTCTGTTTGCTGAGGTATATTTTATACTTATTAGTATAATAGAAGTTAGTTGTCTGATATTAGTAGGGCACACTTTGGTCTATTTGGTAATCATCTATGTTCAGGCATTATATGGGTTGTATATTGGTCTTTGTTTTAACATATGTACATAGGTCATATATTATGTAATGTCACTGCAGTTGTACATAGTATAGGTAAGTCTGTGTATTTTGAACTAGGGTATATGCATTTTAGAATGAGTATTCTTGCAACCGAGTTCGACCAAGTCTTGTCCTATATATACATATATATGTTATATAACTTGATATTTTGCTTCCTTTTGATTTATACTTTATATATTTAAAGAAGGTCTGTGTATATATCTAGTTATGTGTGTGATGTCTGCATAAGTGTAGCTTGCGTATGCATGTATTTGGATCTATAAGGATCTATATATATAAACTCAGATTTTTATATTAATTTATATGTAAACTGTAAAAGATTTTATGTAATACTTTGTTATAAAATATAGTTACTGTATTTATATATGTCTATAGAGATCCAGTATATGTCTTTTTCGAATTTGATAGTAAGTTATATTATATAGCTGTTAATATGCATAGTGTATATAATGTTCAGAACATGTATATATAGTTCGTTTTAAGGTATATAAATATCTCCTACACAGTTACGTTCTATATTTGGTTTACATACTAGCTAGCAGTTTATATACGTGAATATATTATAATACTTTTAGATACAATATAGGTTGAAATTGCAGTTTCTATTTTTCTTGCCTTTATTTGAAACGTATGTTTGTTTATGAAATTTTAATGCGTTTCAACTAATCTTGGTTAAAAGGGTAATATAATAGAATAAAATATTAGTACTGTAAGTAAAAGCTTATACTCAGCCTATATTTATACTATCACGTCTAGTTGAAGTAAGGCGATAGTTTAGGAATAGTATGCAATAGGATAGTAGTTGTATATTCATATCCACATTTGTGGCATCGAGTTTGGTCTGCATTACATGTTTCTGCATATATATATTTGCACATGTCGGTCACACCTTGTTTTATATTAGCAGTCCATCTATGTGTCTGTGTACACTTTAGTATATAGATGAGCTACCTGTTGTTTAAAAGTGTATCGAGTTATTAAAGTTTAAGTAGAAATTTTCAATTAGTGTTAGTATAAGGTATGTTTCGAGCAGCACATATGTCCAATAATATTATAAATATGTTAAATGGTGTATAATATAAGTATGGTCCTTGTCTGTAACTATACATATGCTAAGTTTCAAGAGAGGTTACATGTACTTAGGCTTACGGATTTATATTTTTAAGTTGCTATACACCGTAGAGAGTCAGCACATATTTTATGTATAACAGGGTCTGCATCTTTTGTGATTATTGTACGGTCTACCCCTAAGTATCTATATTATTTTATAGCCAAATTTATATCTTTTAAAATTTGGTTGAAGGTTAGATTTCTGAATTTTAAGTAGATTTGAAATAGGTAAGGACTTTACAACACATTTATTTCAAGTTAGACTTATAAAATGTTATATTGGGCTAATTTGATCCGTTCCCATCGATTTTCTTTTATCAGCTTTGATCGTCGGTTCGTGCCAATTTTTCCTTGCTTTGAGATTCGTGCTTGGATTTCATAACTCAACTTTATTGTCTATCTCTCTAGCCTCGAAAGGTGAGCAATCACTCACGATTAACGTTCTTTTATTTATTAAATTTGATTTCAATTGAAACGACAATTGAAATATGCTGCTGTTAGTTGTTTTTCTGTTATGACTACTATTATCTGTATCTGTTCACCTATGACACCTGACACCCTTATCGGTTAATTATTTATGTTATAAAAATACAGATTGGTTGATAATTGATTGTTTGATTGATTGTTGTGTAATTTGAATGTTAATTATTATTGTTAAGTGATAACTAGTTTGCTAGTTTAAAATTTGGGGTAGTATAATTTACAAATTAAACGGAGTATATATGACGGACCTTGTTTTATTAAAAATCTGACCCCGCCATATGTAAATTTGATTAGTTAAATTTGACCCGTTAATTGTCGTAGAAATTGATAAATTATACTTTAAACCCTTGAACGTAGTGTGGATTAATTGTTGTAGTTTTAAACTAAAATTTAAAAAGGAACGACAAGTGAAGAACTGTAATGTGATAACCTTTAATCTACATGAAATGATAGTGTAGATTCTAGAAATAATTATACAAATAACAATGCGAATAAATACGATTATTTCGGGGTTATTTGTTTTATTTATTGAATTGTTATTGATTGTTGTTGTTGCTTGTCTATTTACTTTGACACCATCCCTGTCATCACACTGCAAGTTCGAAATGATAGACCCAAGCTGGTTTCATTTAATTAAAATTGGGATTTACGGGTTGGAATGCTATCCACCCGTATACATTTAGAGTACGGATTAAAATGGTAATATCCGTAACACTTGACCATATGATGAGAAATATATGGTCTTAATAAATGTAAATTCTTAAAAACATATGTAAAAGAAATGATAAATATAGAGTAAATTATATCTAGTAAATCAAGATTTGACTAAATACAAGAATTATGATAAATATCTATGTGAATTTATCTCGAATAGTTTTTGCAATAATATCGAACGATTAAGATTGGGAGATAAATTTGGGTTATTGTAAAATGATGTTTAGATAAGGATTTATTTAAATCAATTTGAATTTTATCAAATGAGATATTTCACGTTTGATAAAATTGAGAAATCTTGAGAAAGATGTAATTTAAAGTCACTAAAATGGTATTGAATAAGGGAGGGTTCAAAACTAAATAATAATGATGTAAAAACCAAGAATCTATATGAAACTGTTAAATTTAACATCTAAGTATCTAAGCCATGAACTGTATTGAAATTAAATGGTTAGCGATTTGGATATGTATTTGGAACCCAGATAGTTGAATTTGTTATTTTAGACAACGAATTGAATTAGATATAAATTGAGGGTGAACTAAATTTGGATATTTTTATTTAGGAATCTAGATTGGGAAAAATTTAGTTGAAATGTATAATACTTAAAGTATGGAAACATATTGAATAAAAGGGGTAATTGGGATATCAAATCCAAATTTGAGATTTTTAAAATTTGAAGTGGATATTCTAGGAAAATTCAAATTGATAAAATGAGATTGAATATGATGGTAAGGTCGGGGTGATGATTATGTTAAGTTGAGGGAGTTGAAATACTTTACCGAATACATTATTTAATATATGTATATACTATTAATTGGAGTGAAATCGACATTGGGGTTGAAGTATAAATTAAGTGAATGACCACAGTGTAATAGTATATGTTTCTACCTTGTAGACAGTTTTATGGACCCTTAGAGGATGGACATCCCAAACATCCTTTAAGATATATTGTATTTCAATTGATATTTCATTTGAGTTGAATCTATTGATATAAGAATGTTAATCCTGACTCGAGTGTTTTGTTTTTGCTTTACGCTCGGGTCAGACCGAGTAATACAGCATTAGAGACTCACCTTTGGAGATTAAAGCTTCATTTGGAGATCCAACTATCGTTTCAGCTTTCAGTTTTCTAGTTGACTGGTTCAGAGGATTCATCGGCTCGTACTGAAGACTTTTCTGTATTCAAGAGATTCTGATGTATTTTATTTTAAACTCTAATATATATAGTAGCTTCATGAACTACTACTTTTCTATTCCGCTGCATTATATTACTCTGTGTCTGTGATCTGTGTTTGATTTATTTACTGTATATCTTAAGTTTTGCCAAATTAAATTAACAATTCGATATTTTGAATTATTCAAGTCGGACATGTACGGTTTTAGTGTCGATTTGAATGGTCCAAAATAGCGGGCTGTTACACATCGTTTTATATATGTTTTCTCACTTTTACTTGCACCTGTGTCGAATTAGCTATGGCCATTGCATTGTTGAGATTGAGTTCTATTGTCAAATTCAACTCACTGTTGCATACATGTTGACTTCGTATATTTTGTCTTTTTGAAGTGGCACGGTCTGTTGAAGTTGCACTTTGCATTCATGCATTTGCACTCTCCAGTATTTTGTTTTGAAGATGCAATATAATTTGTTTTTTTTGAAGAAGCAGTAAATTTTGCCTTTCTGCTTCGGCACTGCATCTTGTTCTTGATTTTGATACTTGCACATTTGGGTTGTTGTTCTTTTGGCACTGCTTACTGCTAGTTTGATGTGCATTTGTTTTTAAGTACAATAGCAACATGTTGTAGTTGCAGTTTGTATTTGGTGTGCCCTTGTATCCTTGTGGTGGCTGCATTTTCGTTGCATTTTTGCCCTTGGATACATGTGGTGATTGCAGTCTCTTATGTTGCAGTGATATTTCTTTCATTTTGGTGTACTCTATGTTGCCACTGCCTGGTGGTTTCGAACCTGTAGCTTTTGAGTTTACTTGTTCGTTGAATTGTTGTATCACTTTCTCATGTATTTATGTGCTGTGGTGCCATACTTCTGGTGCCCTCACCCTCCTTCTATTTTGTAATTGTGCCACTGCTTTGTGCTTTGGTGCTGCAGTTGAGTTGAGTCAGTGACTTGACCTCTGCATTTTGTAAGTGATTTGTATTTGCAGTCTTTACTGCAACAGTATGAGTATTCTTGACTTTGAGTTCTTACGTGGGGTTCAGTAGCTTGTATTACTTTTTGAGACAGTTGCATGCCTTGGACTACTTGTGCTTGCACCTTGTTAATCTGTCTTGTGCAGTTGCATTTTGGTCTTGCTTGCATTATTCATTTCTTTGTTGTAAGTATGTTAACTTCAAGTTTGAAATATTTAAAGCTCTGTAGCTTGTACACTTCACGTGGGGGTTGCAGTCTTGTTTGCAGTTGCCCTTGTATTCAAGTGAAGGCTGCAGTTTTATTTTTGTATGAAGTTTTGCCTTAGTTGATTTTGGTCATTATTGCACTTGGTCTGGTTTGTGATAAACTACACTTGATTTATTTGTTGCAGATTTGGGTTGCATTGAGTTGCACTGGTTCATGATTTAACTTGAACTTGTTACACTGCTTCCATGTTGTACCAGTTTTGTTTGCATTCATTAATGGTTTCATTTGCAAGTTGCTTGAAGGCTTGGAGTCTTTGTTCGACCATTTTGATAGTATTTGGTCTGGGCAGTGTTGTATTATAGCTTGTACATTGATTTGTACGTTGTGTTGAATCCAGCCTAATCGCTCGGATTTGAGCTTGTGCTGATTTCTATTTCTTCATTGTAGTGCGAGGCCGTGCACGCGTGCGTGTACTACAGCCACACCGTATTGATTTTATTATATTTCTTTTGCTTTTGACGCGTCGATCTTTTGTGCATTTCATACTGTAGTGGCGAGGCCGTACACGCGTGCGTGTACTGCAGCCAATCGGTTTTGATGTTTTAAAGTAACTTTTCAATTGTTTGAATTGATTTGGTTATAATTTGATGATTTTGTTGTTAATTGTCGTTTAGGCAATTTTGATGTTTTTTTCTAAATTATCTTCATTTATAATTCCTTCATCTATCTTCGTTGATAATTTGAATTTGCTGGTTTATTGTTTAACACTGTTAAGTGTCATATTTACCGTTATCCGATTTCTTGTTAAAGGATCGGATAGGTGAATTTATTTTTGACTGTCGTCTAATCGATATTTGATTATTATTGCCCTTATGCACTAATAACTGAGTTTGAATTAGACTGACCCGTGTATTGTTTTCTTTTGAATGTAATACTCGGGTCAGACCGAGTATTTTACAGGTTGAAGATTTTCGGGCAGCGAAGTTAGAGAGAGGGGGAAACACTTACTTTAGCTTTTCGGGAATTTTTGTACTTAAAGAAATATTCCGCTGTATAAATTTAATGCATTGTATAAACTCTGATATATGTAAAAAAATCATTTATGTGAAATATAATTATTCTGTGTTTCTGTGGCTGGTTCTATTTAAACTCTATAAACTAAATAACAATCCGTCATTTTGAACGTTTCAAGTTGGTTTAATTACCGACTAGGGTCGGTCAGAAGGGCAGGTCGTTACAGTAACATTGTATATTGCAGGTCATTACAATCTCTCTAACGGTTGTTAGTGTTAAGACCTAGTGAAATTATATGAAAAGGAGGCTTGCACTAATTAGAAAGAGTGCATTTACAATAAAGACTAATACTAGTGGGTTTTGGGCTTACTGATGTAATAACTCACCAAGTAATTCATAAAAATATGTTATTTCTTTATTATTATAGCAAAGTATTTCTTGCATGCATTCTCTCAACGCACCATGCTAGATACTTAAATACCTGCATAGTATATCCCATCAACTGAATACTCCAACCGATCATCATGTATCTCAATTCCCAAGGAGTGTAGATATTTAGAAGCATTCTATTTATTTCAAGCCGATGCAAATAAATTCTTTTATTAGATGAATGTAAAATGATAATTTTACTCGTTTAACCATACGATAGAATAACAAGACAATTTACATTTAGCGGACGCTGGATTTCCGCACCATTATGTATAACATTATATCGACTCCTTTTACGATACTTATTGTATTTCTAATTTTCAAATCCAGTTTGGTTTTAACTGCATACCAACTTTAACTAGTAGTTTTTCTGAATATTTATGGATTTATTTTTAAATAATGTCAAGGCATTTTCATAGAATATGATTTGCAAATCATAAAATTATATATTTGGTGAAAAGTCTTCAACATTTCTATTTGCAAATGACAATGTTTCTATATTAAGAATCTTAAATGTAAATGGACACACTATAAGTACCAGACATTTGTTTTCCTTACGAATGTGATGTAAAAAATATAATGAATCACACCTTATCAAAACGAGTTAAATGGGTTACCATTATATTTTAACTACTTAACATGCCTATATTAATTTTCTAAGTATTAAATACTCAATCGATTGTTCCGAATCACTTTTAAACAATGCTTCTCTACATAACTTACCGAAATGTAACAACTTGGGTTGTCAAATAGTTGCATCAATGTAATTTTTCAGACTTTTAAAACTTGATAGCCTTCTATTTTTTATTACAAAAAGTTATATTCAGTCATTATCTTACATAGTCTACTTTTAAGATATAATTGTTATTTCTTAATACATATACATGCCTTAAATAAAATATACATTTAATTATTTGTACTTTAAAAATGCAACTATATACACCTATCCATTCATATTTCATCTCTCTAAATACAGTTTAAAACTGTTCATTTAATGTCAAAGAAGTTAAATTAAACAACAATTAATAATATGATAATGAGTGAGAACAAAATTTAAAACTTTCAGAAAGAAAAACATAAATTGATAAATTATCTTTCTTTCTTTCATGGAAGAAGATAGAAAAATCAATAAACATAAGTTATTGTATCTATTTTATCTTTCTAAAAAAATTAAAAAGAATAATTTCATAGCAATGATGATAATGTCATATTCATTACAATAGTAAATAATATGAGGTATATGAGAAAATGATTGCTATTTATTAAGATTGTATTGCATTATGGACAAGAGAGAACATATTAACTTTTAAGGTTGATTTCATTAATCGTATAATTTTTACCTTTCATCCCCACTATTTTATCAAAAAACGATGTATTCCACCGACTGCGTTGAAGCCTCTTTCTAAAGTATCCTTATTTCTCATAATTCACGCACATTTTGTAAAAAAAACCAGGATTTAAGAAAGCAAGGAATCATACCGAATCCTGCTTAACTCAAGTGTGGTTATTAAGGAATAATGCTAGGTGAATGTGGTTCACCATAGAACCATGCTCCAATGGAGAGTTGTCATTTGTATGTCTAAGGGATTAAACTCAAGACACTACGAAGATTCAAAGCTAAAAATCTACCACTCAGGGAGGTAGTCATTGACATTATCATAATGGTTAAGTCAATTCACACAACATAAATTACTTTTCCAACTTGAGTTCTATTTTGAAAAAAAAAATTAATACCCCATATAGTTCTTTTTATCAGGGTTGTCATGCCTCATATCGATAAAATTTGATGGAGATGTGGTGTATATGGATTGGTAGACACATAACTTTGGATTTTTTTGTTAAAATAAGTGTGTTAACTCATTTGTGAACGCTAAGTGCTGAATATGGGGAGTTTGATACGACTTCCATTACAGAACAAGTGTTATCAAAGCCGAAGGTTATAAATTCGACCATATGTGCCAACTTATTTGCGGACGTCACGTGCAGGAGATGAGGGAGCTTGGTCCAATCGTCATTTCACAACACTTTTCCAACCCAATTTATTCCACTTATACTCTTTTGACATATTTACTTTCTTCAACTAGTACTTTTTTTACTTTCCCTCTTCTATCTTATCCTATTCTTCTAGTAAACAAATGTCTATAAATATAATAAAATATTACATCTTTGTTTTCTCAATTTCCATCAACAAATCAACTAAAACAAAATCAAGGTAATGCTTGATTTAGATTTGATTTGATTTACAACGTTGTGAACCTAAGGGGATCCACGGTCTAAGTAGTGCATGTACTCGTGGATACTTTAAGTTTCTAATATGTACTGGACCATGTTTTAGTTAGTTCCAAGCTTGCAACATACGTAGTGTAAGAACCCAAAATTTTTAGTAACTTGATTTTAAATGTTTAATTAATTTTAATATTTAAAATAATTGAATTTTGAAATTCAATAAATTATAATTCAAATATATGGCATATTTAAATATCTCAGTTATGAATTAAATGTCAACTAAATGGATTTAATGATTTTATTTGACTCCTTTTAATTAATAAAAAATAATGTTGTAAATTTAGTTACAACAATAAATGGTTCGAATATAATAAATAATAGGAAAATCAAATTGTAACGATGACTTGATTTCTGATGATGTAATTTTAGTTTAATTTATAGAATTTTTCCATAATTTTAATTTGGAAAATATTTAAATTATCACTGTATAATATTTCGCAAACGATGATATTTTTGGAGATTTCTCAGAATGTAAAAACTAGGGTATTTTATTATTAATTTGTGATTGTGTCGCATTTTTGAGCATGACTGTATTTTTTTCCCGTTCCCAGTTCATACGAGAATAGAACTCTGTGCAGCGTCGAGCAAGAAATTTCAATTAAATCAAAAACATAAGTACATACTGCATACAAACATGTTTTCTTGCCTCTTATGCTTCTATTCTTCTTTCATAGTAAAACATTATCATTGTGTTTATTTAAGCAAAGGGTTCTAATGTTGTTTATAAAAACCTAAACAAATTCATTTAAACAAATATTCATTTCATTTCCTTGACCACATCACTTCTCATTCTCCCAATCGCTCTTTATTTGCCTATTAAAGAAAGAAAATAATGGCCAACCTTTAAAATTCAAAATTGAAAGGATCCCTCATCTATAAATTATAGAAATTGTTTCGTTGTGTTTGTATGATCATGACCTTCGATCCAAGTCATTTTGGTAGCTCGCGGTCGTGTAACGTCGAGTTCAATTCTTAGGCAGTCAAACTAGTGTAAGGGAATTCTCGTGATTTAGGCAATGTTATAGCTCGGCATCATTCCCATTGATCTTCTCTTGTCGAACTGAATCTTTGGCCAAAGTTTTATGGAGATTGGTGCTTGGTGGCGTGTCGCGTCATGACAAGGAAGTGGTGAAATATCCAGGACGCGCGCCTCAAATTCGAGTTTGTGGTGAGCATTGTGTTGAGGGGAGGAAGAGAAGTCCATCAGAGCTGACAACGATCGATTTCATCAAGTACAAGTGTTTATTTTGCAATGATATCATGTATAGAAGGGAGATTGATTTTGTAAGTTTGGAGAAGATTAGTTAAGGTAGAATTGCCGGGTTAAATAAAGTCATTAAGTTTTCAATTAATTATTCGATTAATTATTTAATTGCTAAATCTTATATAATGTATACCTTTGTCTTATAAGGTCAAATTCAAATGTCGTCAATTGCGTCGCACTCGTGGAATCATTCGCACAATGGAATTATTTTTGTCGAAATTGAAACTAATGGAATTTCAAGCTAAAATTGAACGCCCGTTCGCTTTTAGTTTAGAATGGAACATTTTAGCGATAATTGGAATCAATGTGAGTTTAACTCACATTAAATTTATTATATCATATCTATGATGTTATAACCATTTATTGATCGCTTGGATGTTAGTTAAATTGTTTGATTGCTTGAATTTTCGATTGAAAAATTGGTGACATATTAATTTCGTCATTATAAACTCGTATGATTATCAATATATTATCCATAACCATTGTTTTGCAAGGAAAAGTCCGTAGAGAGACTCAAAAAGGGGTTTCTCGCCCATAAATTATTTATTTACATCCGTATGCTGATATTGATTGTTAATTGAATTAAACCCTAATATTCCATTTAACTTGTTAATTGTCATTATAGAGATTTCACTTTATTTTCATTTGTTAAATTATATCCTCAATAACCCTATCGTATGTTTTTGAACTTGAGCTTGTGTTTCTGCTAGACCGCATATTAAAATTCATTATTCATTTGTGTTTATGATAATTTAAAAATAATTAATTATTTTAACAAATTATTTTGAGATTAATTAACCAATTTAATAAATGATGATTAAAAATTAATTTATTTTAGATTTAACTAATCGTATCTGCTAATGATGTTTTAGACTTAATTAATTGTTTTAACTAATGATTATTTAAGTTCAATTAATTCTTTTAACTAATTAACGATAATGGAGTTTAATTAATTTATTGAACCTAATTAATTATTTTAATTAATGATGATGGAATTAAATTAATTATTTCACTTAATGATAATTGAAAATTAAGTAATCATTTTAAATCACGATATTTGAATTTTCTTAATAATATCAATTAATGGTTGTTTTAAATTTAATTAATTGTTTTAACTAATGAGATTTGATATTTAGACAAATCATTTTAACAAATGATGTTTTATAATTAAATAAATCATTTAAGAAAATGATATAATCGTTTTATCAAATTTCACATGAATTTAATTAATCCAGTTCATTTAAGATTGTTTGAACTTAATTAATTATCTTAATTGATGAAATTTAAAATTACTTATCATTTTAATAAATGATATTTAAGATGTTATTCATTTTTAACTAATTATTATTTAAATTTAATTAATCTTTGTATTTAATGATATTTAAATTTAATTAAATAAAAAATTAAAATAAATTAAATAATATAATAAAATTGCTTTAATTAACTAATTTAATGTTAATAAACTGATTCGATAAAAAATTTAAAGTTAATTTACCAACGTTATAAAAGTGTTTGGTGATAATTATCTACTTTATTAAAGAGAATGATTTGTTTATTTAAAAAAGATTTTAAATGTGATTAATTATCTTTTGGGATACTTAATATTGTTTTTAAAGTCATAAAAGGTATTGAAATTGTTTTATTATCCTTTGGGATAATCTCTTGGGTGTCGATTTAATGTTGGTTTAGGCCTTTGGGGTCGGGCAATTGAAAAGACTATTCTCGTAACGTTTTTCAATCATGAACTAATTCTAATATGGAAATCAAGCACAAGTTCAGTTCATTTTTAAAGAAAAAGTTTGATTTGTTTATGGAAATGAGTAATTTCTGTAAAGGAAATCACTTTTATGGAAACAATTTATTTTTATGATGAGCACTAAACATCGTAGAAGTAAACTTGTTACTATTTCAAAGGTTAAGAATAATCCTTGGACACGACTTTGAGGTGATACTACCTTGACTTGATCGATATTATTTATTAATCAAGAAATAGTACAAGTTTGAATTCAATGAGTGGTGATAAGTATACAAGATTTAATTTCCATATATAATCGTTTTATATCCTCAATAGCTGGTATCTCAAATATCGGTTACTTGAGCTACATTATCATCATCATTCTAAGGCGATTTATTGCTTCATTGAGCGTTGCTACCCTTTGTCGGAAATGACTAAACCAAAAGCGTGAGAGGAAGCCAAACTATGTGGGGTTTCTCACATTAGGGTATTTTTACATCTCATCCAGTTTGGATTCGATTGTGCACTTAGATGTGGAAATACTCCGATACTTGGTAAGGTTTGGCGAGTCCGGCTTAGTATTGTCCGAAAAGGGTCATAGAGTAAATAAGCTTCTCAAACGTATATTACTAGAGGTATACTTCAAGGGAGGTGCTCTTTACTTGTCATTTGTTGAAAAAATTCCTTTCCTTATTTGATAAGAAAACCCTCTGTTTTAGCTTTAAATTTCCACGAGTAGAGCCAACTCATTACCGTGGCATTTAAATATTTATTTAGTCCATTCTATCATGTTGGATTGTTACCTTATTTATTCTATTCTATCAAGTTTGGATTGTTGCCTTATTTAGTCAATTATATCAAGTTGGACTTTTTTCCTTGTTCTATCCATTCTGTCTAGTTTGGATTTTACTCGGTTTATTTCCATTCTTAAAAGTCTGGTTTAATATTGATTTTTCTCATTCATATTTGAATTTGATTAATGATGTATATTACTGCTCTTGTCTGTATGGATGTTATTCCAGTGAGGTAAAAACTCATTCCCCGTTAGTGGCGTGGTCTCATGGAACTTCTATATGTTCCCAATTATTTGAGTTATCTCAAGCTGGTATTTTCATACTTATCCAGGTGTTATTTATTCTAGTGAGGTATACCTATCGGCATTTGTAAGTTCAGGATTTTATAACTGTTCATCTAGTATAGTTTGTTTTTAACTCTGATATGCTCTTTATTTTTGAAACGACAATTTCTACTATCCTCGCTCTATTATATGTCGGCGATTCCACAATGAGATTCTTTTTTTCTCTATTCTCTGTTAGTTTTGTTTTATTTACCCTAATAATCTGCCCTTTTATCGACTGGATACGCGGCAGTTGAGAAAAGTGGTAGTGTTCGGTGTCGACTTTCTATGGTCAAAAATGCGGGCAGCTACATTTGGTATTAGAGCGCGAGATTATGTGAGAACCTTGGCTTTGGTAGGATTTGGCTCATTTGAGATAGGGTAAGCGACACCCCAAAATTAGTTTGAAGTTTTATATATACGGAGTGTATTTGTTAGTGTTATAAAAACCTATTATGTTAATTGGTCCATTGAGTTTTTACGAATTTTGATTGAGGCATGGGATTTCATTGTATCGATAGGAGTTTCTAAACACTCGACCAAGGCTAACGGACATGATATTGAAATTTTTCAAATTTTGGCAGATTAAATATCTTAGCTAGGACTGTATTTTATATATATAAAGGAATAATTTTCAAAATTTTATATAGTTATTGAATCTATTTGTTTAAAAGTGATAATATTTATTTATTATCCCTATTGTTTTTTCGGTTATGCTTAGTTTAAATAAGAAGTATTAACTATTTCTTGATAGTTGCTAAATTATGGTCGGTTTAATTAGAAGCATTTATAGTTTTGACTTAAAACAAACCCTTTGTGAATTAATTTTCATAATTTGACTATAATGGTGTTCGAAGAAAATGTTAGCTTGAAACTTAACTTTTTAATAATGGTGGGTTAAGAATTATACTTTATAAAAAGTTGTTAATATAATCTAAATAGTGGGATAAGATATTTAAAGAATAAATATTGGGGATAATTCTATTATAGTAAAGAAGGATTATTATAATATAAAATGATTTTTATATAAAGGAAATTTTATATGAATTTAGTATTTAAAATATGTTTAAAAATTATTTTTAATCTAAATCCAGAGTTTTTGAAGATAATTTTAGAGGAATTTTCAAGAAATAGCAGTACTTTGAAAATATTTAAAAATATTTAAAAATAGAAAACATACTGGGATGTAAAATTTGAAATGGAATGCATTTTCATTGGGATAATTAGGAGGAAATTGTTTCGATTAGTTTTGTGGTAATGTGAATAATCTTCTAAGTGACGATCAGATGTTTGCTAAGACGAACGTTGTGGGGTACTAGGTAAATTATTCTCATTGTAATTGTGCGATCGAATTGAGTTTGAATCCGAATAAACCCAGATGGGATATTAATAAATAAGTTGTTTGAAGTTATTATATATAAAAATATAAGAAGTATGCTTTCAAAGAAGTTTTAAAATTAAAACGGGATATCTAATTTTTAAGCTCCCTCAAAGGGAATTGATTTCAAAACAAAACGTATTTCTAATAAGATATTGTTTTGATAAATGAGATTTTTCCCTTAGATAAGATAAAGGATATATTAGAAACAAGTAAATTGGATTAAATTGAATAAGAAGGTTTTGATGAACATTGTTTTATTAAAACCTTATATTTGTTTAAAACATCTAAGTAGTATGAACTACTTGTTGATTCAGTCAACCCATAAATATTATTCATTTTAGCACTTTATATGAAATAAGGGTTAATAAGTTAACTCGGTTTTAAGAAACCACAATTTGATTTGATCTCCGTCTAGATCTTTGAAAAATAAAAAAAAAATTGTATGTACTCTTAGAATATAAAAGGGTATTACACAAGAAAATGAAGTGGAATAAGTTGTTGTTTGATGTTTTATAAAGAAATAACTTCATAGAATATTTTAACACTTGGGTGAGAATTTATGGGATAATCTATGAATAATTTTAGTATTGAATAAAATATTAACTGAAAATATAAGTGAATTAGAAATGTTTTAATATAATTAAGAAAATAATAAAAGTATAGAGTATAACTTTCCATTTTGTTTGAGTAAGTTTGGATAATCTTCTGAGCAATAACCAAAGGCTAGTGATCAAAACGTTACATTCAGAAACGTTTAGAAAACTATCTATATTTTTAGACAATTATGGAAATTTTGAACCTAAGTAAAAAAATTATTCGCTAGTCATTTGACATTTTGAAACAATGTTAAGTGATAAATCTTCCCTTATGGAATTTGTTTGACTGTTAGTGTTAGTTTATTCCTTCATGGAATTTGATTGAATTGAATTGATTTGTTGTGTAATTTGATATACCACTATCTATAAAGTCTAATTTTTAAGACAAAGAATTTTAAATTATTGTTATTAGGGCCCAAATCTCGATCATTTTTAAAATGAGTATTTTGAAGATTTTAGGAAATGAATGATAGTTATTCACTCTAGTTGATGTTTTTGGAGGAACTGGAATACCACTGGACGCTCTATATCTTTTAATTCTAGAATTTCACCATAATTTATTTAAAGGAATCCCCCCTCCTTGTCATTTTAATTTTTGATCTTTGGTTTCTCTCATTTGAGAAATTTGAAAACAAAATTTTGAATTGGACAAATCGGGTGTTCAGATCTAAATTTGACATCTGAAAATTATTGGATGCACAACATCTATTATAGGATATCCTCTTGTTTGTTGCATATGATTGAGATATGGTTATCGATTGCATGTAGGTTTATATCAGACTAGTTTTTCATGTAAAGTTACATTACATTGTTTTGGTCAGCCTAATTTTTTTCTTTTAGATTTCAAAAGTACAAATATGCAAGAGAATACCATTTGATTCTTGTGCACTTGCATTTACCAAAAGATAATAAACGACTTACCAAAATATAAATTGAACGCAAAAAGGGATGAAATAAATTTAGAAATTAAATTGGTTGACAATTTTATGCTTCAGATATGAGAGGCCACTTGGCTTTTATTTTCTTTGATTGGTTTTGAGCCTATAGAGGCCATTTGCAGTTGTACCGCTCGTGCCGCGCAAAAAATACGTTGGCGAAATTTTCTGAAAATTTAAGAATAGGAAATTTTTAAGAATTTCGGAAAATTTTTGATAACTAAAGTTTGACTTTCGAGTTATATCTTGGAATGAGTAAATGTGAGAAATTAGTGGATATAGGTGAAGTGTTTAAAAGATTTGGAAATTTTGAAATCTATTCCAACCAGTTTGTTTTAAAAAGTTAACAAATTTAATAACTCATCTTAAATAAATATTTTTAAACATAAGGGTTTGGAAGCATTTTCTTCCTTTGGAATTTCGGAGACGAATTCATTTAAGCGGGCGAGGGGGAGAATGTAACAACCCAAATATTTAGTCATTTGATTTTAAATGTTTAATTTATTTTAAAATTTTAAAATAATTGAATTTTGGAATTTAATAACTTATAATTCAAATATATGGCATATTTAAATGTTTGAATTGTGAATTAAATGTCACTAAAATGGATTTAATGCTTTCATTTAACTCTTTTTAATTAATAAATAATAATGGTGAATTCATTTTATAAATTTAATTATAACAATAAATGGTTTGAATAATAAATTATAGGAAAATCAAGTTGTAATAAAACAACATGATTTCGAATGATATATTTTTGGTTTAATTTATAGAATTTTTCCATAATTTTTAGTTAGAAAATATTTAAATTATCATTAGACAATATATCAAAAACGATGATATTTTTTTAGATTTCTCAGAATGTAATAATCAATGTATTTTATTATCAATTTGATATTGTGTCGCAATTTTTATCACAAGCGTATTTTTGTTTTTCCATTCTTAGTTCGTAAGAGAATGGAACTTTATGTAGCTTTGAGTTGGAAATTTCAATTTAAACTCAATATCAAAGTCATAGACTGGTAAAATTGTCTGCTATTTGGCAAATATTTGTTGTGGGTTTGTTTTTAACGTCCTTTTGTAAGGTTTCTTCAATAGATTTATAATTTATTGTTAATAAAAAATTGATTTAATAAATCACTTTCAAATTTCTGTATACGTAATACAATTGACAGTATTTCCCTATTTTACTGTAGAGGAATTTTGTCTTGGTTCTTGCCATAGCCCAGATGTAAATCTTACTAATGATTCTTTATTATCAATTTTTTGTTTAATAATTCCTCCGTAGCCTATGTCTGATGCATCGGTTTCAACTATTTTGAATGCATCGGGGTGAGGAATAGCTAGACATGGAATTTCTTTAACTCTGGCTTTTATCTTTTTTACTGCATTAGTATGTTTTTCTGACCATGCTTGTGGATTCTTTTTTAATCTTTCAAAAAGTGGTTTAGCATCATAATCTAAATTTTTATAGAAATCTGATACATAGTTCAAACTTCCTAGAAATTTTTGTAATTGGGTTTTAGCTTTAATTTCATTTGGGAATTTGTCAGCAAATATAATTGCTCTATCTATTGGAAGTATTACTCCACCTTTTATAATATGTACGAGAAATCTTATTTCTATTTGTAAAAAAAAATTCTTAGCTATCACAGCTAGTCTAGCTTTTTAGTGACATTTATAAAAATATTTAATGTTTAAAATGTTTTTCAGTTGAATTTGAAAATACTAAAACATCATCAATGTAAACTATTGTAAAGGCTGTATAAGCACTAAAAATATCATTCATAATCTTTTGAAATTCTAAAGGTGCATTTTTAAGTCCGAATGGCATTACATTCCATTCGTAGTGTCCGAATTGTACTATAAATGTTGTTTTATATCTATCCTTTTTAGTAATTTGAATTTGTCAAAATCCAGATTTCATATCGAATATTGACATCAATTTGGCTTAATAAAGCCTTGCTAGTATGTCCTTTTTATTTGAATTTGGATATCTAATCCATCTTAAAGCCTTATTAAACTTTTATAATTTATAACTAATCTAGGGACTGCATGTTCTAATTCAGCTGCATTTTCAACATGAAATGTTAGACACCTCCATGGGCTTTTAGAGGGTCTGATATGCCCCTTTTTCAGTAATTCATTAATTTCATTTTTACATATTTCAAGATGTTTTGGGCTCATAGCAATTGGACGGGCCTTGGTTAGAATTTGACTTTCCTTAAAGTCAGGCTCATAAGGCAGATTTACCATATGTTTTTTTTCTTTCCCAAAATGCATTAGGAGTATCTGAACATATTGTATTTTCTATATAATTTTGCAAATTTTTTATTTTCTTTTGAAAATGAGGTAAAAATAAATTTTCTATAATCCTTTTACGCTTTATTTCTTGGGATAAGGAATTCAGAAAACTTTCTTTTATTTTATAGTTTTTTTATAAAATATCATTTTCATGATATTTTGGCTGTGAAACAAAATTGAATGTTAATTCTTGATTATTTATAGCACTAGTTTTACCCTTTTCAGATATCTTTGTTATCGGGTATAACATATGTACGAATGGGTTTCCAAATATGACATCCTGTGATAAAAAAATTACCATTATAAATGGCATTTTAAGGCAACTTCTTTTGTTACAGATGGCTGAATTTTGTAATTTATAATTTACTAATAATTTTCTGCCATCTGCAGCATTTAGAATTTCAGTTGTTTTAGTAAAGTATTTTGAAGGTACTAACCCTTCATTAATGCAATTTAAATCAATATTTGAGTCCTGAATTAACTGAATTTGCTTTAGGTCCTGAATTTCCTACTCTATTGAAAATTTCAATTATATTATAAGTTTCCGGTTCTTTCAATTTCAATTTTTTCTCATTGATTTTATCTTGATAAGATTCTAAATAATTTTCTTTTCTTCCGAGTCTGATAATTTATCCACGATGTCTAGGATAAAGTAATCTTCTTTTGTTAAGACAAATAATCCATTAGATAAATTTTTGCAATAATCATAATTATCAGCTTCTGAATCATCACTTAGTGATTCTTCTTCTGATCCTATTTCTGAATGTTCATCTGCAATAATATTTAATTTTAAATTCTCATTTTCTGAATCAGAGCTTTCTAAAAGTAATTTCTTAAGAGAATTTTTTAATACTTCATCTGTATCAAGATTATTTAGTTTCTTCTTCATTTTACATTTATTTGCATAGTGTCCTGCTTTTTTGCATTTTCAACACATTGGAATTTCCTTATTATTTTCTTTATCTTTATTTCATTATTTTTAGTTTTATGATATTTTTTGTTTATAGTTTTACTACATTCATTGCTTTCCTTTTGGAAGTCCTTATTTTTATAAGTTTTTCTTTTAAATGGTTTTTTCGATTTTCTATAACCATTTTAAGGTCTAATGGGTCTAACTCCTACTTGGCATAGAAGTCACCTAAGACTAGTTTACCATATAATTTTCCCTTTTATTTTTTTATGTAATTTAATTTCATTACATAGATTAATTCCTTCAGCTACTTTTTCTAAGGCTAATTCACCATACGAATATTCATCATAAGGAATCACTCGATCATTTTGATTTTTTATTCTTTCTTTAGCCCTTACTGCAAAGAAAGGTGGTAATCTTGATAAGAATTTTTTTCCAAATGTCCTAATTGCAATCATGCATTATAAATACTTTAGAGAAATAAACATCTTTATACCACTTAAATTATAATAAATTATCACATCTTAATTTAATTAATTGCTCTCTTGTTTTACCATTTTATAGTGCTATTTCTACAAATTGATTAACTATTATGTAAAGAAGTGTATTAACTACATTAACTACCTCTTTGTCATTTACTACTTTTACTGCTCTGGTAACACGACTTATGCATCGCTAGTCATATAATTTTCCCACCAATGTCTTAATTGGCCCGTAAATCCTTGAATTGTTGCATTTGCTATATCTTCATCATTATTACCTTTATCTCTACTGGTTACAACATACAGAGCCATACAATACAGTTTTAGTCGAATTTGATATTATGAACAACCATCAATGTTTCATTCAACTATTGAAGAACCGTCATATGATGCTTGCATATAAGGATCTAATTCTTCTATTAGGAGATCGACTGGAGTCAAATTATCATAATAAGGTTATTTATTTGGAAAAATTTTGTACTTTATTTATTGATTTCAAAAGAATTTCCTGGTTGTTTTGGTTTTGACATAGAAGTTAATTAATTTCTTTTGTCTAAATTTTGATTAGAGTCTTCACTAGATGTCAATTTTGTATTATAATTTTTCTTTGTAATAGGTGCCACTTCTTCCTCTTTCATTCCTAAGTTTATTTTTAACTTTTTATGATTTCTTCTAACATTTCAGTATTTTCTCTGAGCCTGTTTTGGTTAAGATTTAATTTCTCAAAAGGTAATGGTTTAAATAAAGCCTTATCTATGCTAAAGCATACTTTATGAATTTTATTTCCTTCCTGTTTGAATTTTTACTAACTTCTTGTTTTATTCTAATGAGTTGTTTACCCATTGATTGTAACGTTAATTTTATAAAATTATTTTGTTCAATCACGGCTTTAATATTACCATTTTTCCTATAAGGAGTTGCAGTTAATTCTTCCTTATCAATTTTAAATAATAAATTGGATTCTAGAGGTTGAATACTTTTTATTACATTTCCTTTTTTGTTGTAAATTCTTCATATGCTATATTTATATTGGCAACTGTTAAAAAATCATCAAAATTAGGAAAAGTATCTTTATGCTTTTCTATTTTATAGTATCCCTCTATCATTTTGAAGAAATCATAATTTTCTGGTAAATTATCTCCTATTTTTTGAAGATATGATTTATATCTTCGAACCATTTTTCTTGAGTTTCAGGGGTATTCATAAAAAACCATTTTCTTTTAGTTTTATTTTCAACTGAATAAAATTTTGTTGTTATATTCCCAAAAAAGGAAATCTTATTTCTTCATTAAGAGTTAAGGTATTTAAACCAAATACACTTTTGTCCTCATCAAAGCCGATATAAAAAGTAGTTGGGGATGAAGATTTATCAATTCTATATCCAGTTGGCTTACTCTATCTAGTGTGTTTTTAATTACGTTTTCTTCTTTTAATTTTAAAGGAATTGGGCATATGTGAAGGATCGCTTCTTCTAATTTTGAGGTAGTACCAATTGTAAGGTGTGTAACTCTATTTTTTGAAAATCTTATTTATACATTACCTTTTGGATATTCAATAACTTCCTCCAGGGTTTTATTTTCTATCTTAACTGGATCATTAGCTTCTTCTAAAAGCCATTTTTTTGGTAAATTTATTACATTCCATTTTATGGATTTAGGGATAATAATGTTATATTTATTTATATCAGTTATAAACATTTTAATTGTACCCTCGTTTTTAATTGGTATGTTTTTAATACCTGCTACAACAGTATTCATAGCTTTATAACATATTTTATAAATAAGTATAACATTCTATGTTCTAGGATTCATATTAAAACCTTTTGTTTTTATATCTAAACAGACTGATTGAGTTACATTTGGGTCTATTATAGAAACCGTGAAATTAGGAAACATGAAAAATATATTGGTCCATCATATAAAGTTGATTCAAAGATTCCTATTAAAGAATCACGAAATTGGTTATGTCTTTTATCACGCACTGCAATAATAGCTGATGCATTTAACCCTAGTTGAGTTGCATGTTTTAACGCTTCGAACCACACCTATATGAATATATATATATATATATATATATATATATATATATATCTTTATGTAGATTTAACAGCCTTTTGGAAGTAAGCTAAAAGTATATATCATTCGGTAAAGGGAATAGCTCGTTCAACAGTTTTGATTATATAATCTGATTTCATAATGACACTGCCTGTTTCTTATAAATTTTTAATGGAGAATAAACCAGTATTTTCCAATTAGTTAGATTATGTTCTAAATCTTCATTGATATCAATTTCTTTGTTTTTATTATTAATTTCTATTTCTAGATTATCTAGACTACCTTCGCTATTGTCTCTATATGACAATGCTGTGGTTAATCGATTCGTTATCTTTTCCTTATCACTATCAATGATTTACTCCAAAAATCTCAAAATGCCTTAACACTTAAATGGCTAACAGAGATTAATAACGGATATGTGACTTAAGGATGAATCTCGGTTTTAAAGGTGAGATAAATTCCATTCTTTTAGATAATTATCAATAGGTACAATACCAAAATAGTAGATCACCAGATTTGCTAAATTTAATTTTCGATAAATAGTGTTCTTCGGTGCTACAGTAACTGAATGTGGAAATTTATACCTGATCGTCAAGCTGATGAGCTGGACAACTTCACGTAACTACCTCACGGGGGTCTAAAATGCACGGGCGTCATAGGGCAGTCGTCACGCACGCGCACACAACACATACACACATACACATACATATATATGTAGACACACACACACACGCATATGTAGTTATTGTCTACCTAGGGTAGATGGAACATATCGTATGTGCTCGTGGAGTCAAGATGACTAAGTAAAACAATAAATGTAACATATAATAGAAAGAAATTGGCATAAACTAGTGTTATGCATAAAGTGTGTAATTTACCAGTCATAAAAACATCATTTCGATCCCCTCGTAGTTACAATCCATAGGATAGTTTTAGAAGGACAAGTATTGGTACAAGGCAGAGTCGATGAGTAGTATTAGCTCACACCCAAGGGGAGATACCCAAGTAATCTCTATCCATAGAACCTAAAAAGAAGAATGGATGACTAAAGCACTGGATTAAGAACTAGTCTAGAGTGTTAATGTTTGTGATCCTAGTAGTGGATGAAGTGCTGGTATTTGCCTAAGTGTTCTACAAACCGTTTTCAGGGAATTGGAAGGACGTGGTTTCATCACACTCAGCCAGGATGTCCCCAAACGGGAAGCTAAATCCTAAAGGCCCATTATTCAAAATGTCATTAATAGTAACGCCTCCAGTACCGAAGGCTGAATGAATTCCAAGTTCACCAAGCGAGAAGAAGGTATTCTCGGAGGAATCGCGGGAGGTGTAACTTCTCCGGTTGGTTTAAGATTTGAACCGAGGCCAGACTTGGATGACTTAATCACAAAATGCTTCAGACATGATAGGATAGAGACCATGTTGCTTTTAGGGGATGTATCCCATATGATTCTTTTCTCTCAAGCCATGGTCTTTGTTATCGTCATCTTCATCATCTCCTTCTATATCTTCTTTCCTTTCTCCTCCTCTTTCTCCTTCTCCTTCACCTCCTCTTCCTTTAGCTCCTTCCCATGCCACGTTCTCTTCTACCCTCACTTCTTCCTTGCCTACGTTCAGCTTGACTTATAACTCTTGTCGTACCCTTGATAATCATCCTCGTGATCACGAACAAGGCAGAGGGATCGACAATAATTCAAGACTGCTTGGTGGGAGGCGTGATGGGATTTACAATACTTTTGTCAGGGTATGGGAGGCCATAAATTTTTGCTGTTTTATATATCATTTTACATTATAAGTCACTAGCTAGAACACTTAGCAACTTTCACATGACACTAATATAAATAACACTACAAAATGAAATGTGTCAAATTTATGCTAAACTTATATCTCAGGTCGTGATCTCTTTCACAGCCGCTCCCTTGCGCCATGAATCTCATTGATTACTAGTTTCAGTTCCCTATCACTCCCCCTACATATGTGCTTCATCACGACTTCACCGTCATCGACTCTCATAGCCATCATAATTATGGAAATAACTACCGTTTTATCACACATGCTCAAACCCTAACCTTAGCAAACAAACTTTTACATCCTCTCACCACATACGATACTACATACATTCTCCAACCCACCCACGACATTTCATCTTCCTTACCAATCATTAATTACATCAAAAAATAGCAACATATGCCAAATGAACTATATGGTATCATTATATAAGAAAAATATATAAAACCATAACAACAAATATACAACGATATTAAATCATAGCATTAAAATGCTACTACAATGTAAGATCAGAAAATAAAAGCTATTTTTTTTAATACAGCATATACTGCTGTGCAATAGTTTTTACACATGAAATGTACTACAAGTTAAAACAAGATAAATGCAATACTCTTTTTTTGTTCAATGAATACAAAATGCTACTATATAGTAGCATATAAACATGCTACTACTATGTAAAATTAAAAAAATGAATGCTATGTTCTGTCTTTTTTAGTCCAGCAAGAACAAAAGTGCTACTATATTATTATAAAATAATTTAGGAAAAATAGGACTACGATAAATTAGAGAACAAAATGAAAATAAAATTACCTTTACAAAAATCATAAAATTCTACAAAAGGATAGAATTATATGAAAAATACTTCATATATAAAACTACCAGCAAATAGATTTATAAGCTAACACACACATATAATTTGTCAAATTATTTTATTAGAATTCATGATATAGTACTAAAAATAACATCACAAACTAAGACATACACATTTCATCAAAAGATTATACTATAATTCATAAAATTCTACTATAAAACAAAAAATGCAACTATATTGTTTAAATTGCATAGTTAATTAATGTTGTTACGAAATAGCAATAGACTTAAATATACACAATTCATTCAAAAAATTCTACAATTGCTCATAAATTGGTATCGTAATTCAAAAAATGCTTGTTATAATTTATAAGATGCTACTATATAATAACATTATGAACCAAAATATACATACTATATATACAAACACTACTAAAATGTTGGGTTAAGAATTAAACTTTATAAAAAGGTGTTGATATAATCTAAATAGTGGGATAAGATATTTAAAGAATAAATATTAGAGATAATTCTATTATAATGAAGAAGGATTATTATAATATAAAATGATTTTTATATAAACAAAATTTTGTATGAATTTAGTTTGTGAAATATGTTTAAAAATGATTTTTAATCTAAATCCCAGAGTTTTTGAAGATATTTTCAAAGGAATTTTCGAGAAATAGCAGTAATTTTGAAAATATTTAAAAATAGAAATTATATCAGGATGTAAAAATTTGAAA
The DNA here is from genome assembly GCA_030765085.1 of Allium cepa. Taxonomy (NCBI): domain Eukaryota; kingdom Viridiplantae; phylum Streptophyta; class Magnoliopsida; order Asparagales; family Amaryllidaceae; genus Allium; species Allium cepa. The sequence goes on from CM060931.1 coordinate 64,462,861, forward strand.
TGGAATGCATTTTCTTTGGGATAATTAGGAGGAAATTGTTTTGATTAGTTTTGTGATAATGCGAATAATCTTCTAAGTGACGATCAGATGTCTGCTTAGGCAAACGTTGTGGAATACTTAGTAAATTATTCCCATTGTCATTGTGCGATCGAAAAGAGTTCAAATCCGAATAAACCTAAAGTGAGTATTAATAAATAAGTTGCTTGAAGTTATTATATATAGAAATATATGTAGTATGCTTTAAAAGATAAGTTTTAAAATTAAAATTGGATATCTAATTTTTAAGTTCCCTTAAAGAGAATTGACTTCAAAACAAAATGTATTTCTAATAAGATATTGTTTTGATAAATGAGATTTTCCCCTTAGATAAGATAAGGGATATATTAGAAATAAGTAGATTGGGTTAAATTGAATAAGAAGGTTTTGATAAACACTGTTTTATGAAAAACATATATTTGTTTAAAACATCCATGTAGTATGAACGGCTTGTTGATGGTCAACCCATAAATATTATTCATTTTAGCACTCTAAATAATAAGACGGTTAATAGCTTGACTCGGTTTTAAGAAACCATAATTTGATTTGATCCCCGTCTAGATCTTTCAAAAGGTAATCTTAGAATAGAGAAGGGTATTACACAAGTAAATGAAGTGGAATAAGTTATTATTTGATGTTTTATGAAGAAATAACTCATAGAATATTTTAACACTTTGGTGAGAATTTATGAGATAATCGATAAATAATTTTAGTATTGAATAAATTACTAAGTGAAAATATAAGTGAATTAGACATTTTTTAATATAATTAAGAAACGGATAAAAATATTATGTATAACTTTCCATTTTGTCCGAGTTTGTTTGGATAATCTTCTAGGCAATAACCAAAGGCCAGTTAGCAACACAGTACATTTGGAAACTTTTAGAAAATTATCTATTTTTTCGGACAATTAAGGAAGTTTTGAACCTAAGTAAAAAAATTGTTTGCTAGTCGTTTGACATTTTGAAACAATGTTAAGTGATAAGTCTTCCCTTATGGAATTTGTTTGACTGTTAGTGTTAGATTATTCCTTCATGAAATTTGATTGAGTTGATTGGTTGTGTCATTTCATATACTATTGTCTATAAAGTTTTTATAGACAAAGGATTTTAAGTTGTTATTAGGGCCCAAATCTCGGTCATATTTAAAATGAGATTTTTGAAGATTTTTGAAAATAAATGATTGTTATTCACTCTAGTTGATGTTTTTGGAGGAACCGGAATACCACTGGACACTTTATATCTTTTAATTCTATATTTTCACCATACTTTATTTGGAGGAATCCCCCCTCCTTGTCATATTAATTTTTGATCTTTGATTTCACTCATCTAAGAAATTTGAAAATAAAATTTTGAATTGGAAAACTCGGGTATTTAGATCTAAATTTAGCATTTGAAAATTATTGGATGCACAACATCTGTTATACGATATCCTCTTGTTTGTTGCATATGATTGAGATATGGTTGTTGATTGCATGTAAGTTTATATCAGACTGGTTTTTCATGTAAAGTTACATTACATTGTTTTGGTCAGCCTGATTTTTTTTGTTTTAGATTTCGCAAGTATGGATATGCAAGAGATTGTCATTTGATTCTTGTGCACTTGCATTTGCCAAGAGATAATAAAATACTTGCTAAAATATAAATCAAACGCAAAATGGTGCGAAATAAATTAAGAAATTAAATCGGTTGACGATTTTATACTCCAGATATGGGAAGCCACTTGGCTTTTATTTTCTTTGATTGGTTTGGAGCACGTAAGGCCATTTGTAGTTGTACTAATCGAGTCATGCAAAGGAGATGCTGGCGAAATATTCTGAAAATTTAAGAGTAGGAAATTTTTAAGAATTTCAGAAAATTTTTGATAACTAAAGTTTAACCTTCGAGTTATATCTTGGAATGAGTGAATGTGAGAAATTAGTGGGTACAGATGAAGTGTTCAAAAGATTTGAAAATTTTGGAATCTATTCCAACTAATTTGTTTTAAAAAGTTACCGAATTTAATAACTCATCTTAAATTAATAATTTTAAACTTAAGGGTTATGAAGCATTTTCTTCCTTGGGAATTTCGGAGACGTAATTCATTTAAGCGGGAGAGGAGGGAGAATGTAACAGCCCGAATTTTTAATAATTTGATTTTAAATGTTTAATTTATTTTATACATTTAAAATAATTGAATTTTAGAATTTAATAACTTATAATTCATATATATGGCATATTTAAATATTTGAATTGTGAATTAAATGCCACTAAAATGGATTTAGTGATTTCAATTAACTCTTTTTAATTAATAAACAATAATGGCGAATTCATGTTGTAAATTTAATTATAACAGTATATGGTTTGAATAATAAATAATAGGAAAATCAAATTGTAATAAAACGACTTGATTTCGGATGATATATTTTTGGTTTAATTTATAGAATTTTTCCATAATTTTTAGTTAGAAAATATTTAAATTGTCGTTAGACAATTTTTCAAAAAACGATGATATTTTTTAGGTATTTTAGAATGTAATTTAGAAAATGCTACAATTGCTCATAAATTGGTACCGTAATTCAAAAAATGCTTATTATAATTTATAAGATGCTACTATATAATAACATTATGAACCAAAATATACATACTATATCTACGAACGCTACTACAATTCGTACTTTATAAAATATCAACATTAAGAGAAATATATATAGCTAACTTATTTTTCAAAATTGAAAACAAAGTTTATTAGACATTATTATTACTCCAACTATCTTTTTCTTCTCCAATTAGGATCTATTCCTCCTTTACCACCATCATCACACCATCTTCAAAACCTAACCATAACACAAAAAATTAACCACCTTGTCACTCTAACTCTTAAACCCTAGCTGACCACTGTCGCAACCGCCAAAGCCGTTGAGACTTGTCGCACCATCATTATCGAAGACCGCTACAACTTTTCTTCATTATCTACACTCCATCGCGCTAAAACTTAAAAAAATAAAGCACGGTCTTAAGATCTAATATTTAGATTTTGGTTGTATTGCAAGTGCTTAAAGATTAAGTATGTCCTAATGGTAAAAAAATGTTCAGACTTTGTCCTTTACACCGTTACTCTGTTATTGAGAATGATACAAATTTGCTTTATTTCGTACAATGCATTTCGACTTTGTTTTTCTTTGTTTCTTATGCTATGGATGAATATTATAATGAATTAATCGCCTGAACCAGTTTAATTTTATCGGGTTAGTTTGGTTCAATTAACAAATTATTCAATTTATAAAATAATTATGTTTAAATATAGATTCAATCAAATTAATTGAATTTTATATTGTACTACCCAAATTTTTGGTGGCATAATAAATTTACTTTTGATCACATATGCGTGTAAGAAAATTATTTGTAGAAATAAATTAAACACCAATAAACGCTCTTTGGTAATAATCAAGTGTTTTATTTTAATAAATTCAACGTTCCTATTTGATTTATATGTACTATAATTATATCCTATTTGATTCATACGTATTATACTTATTTTAAAAATCATCAAATGCTCATAAATGCTCAGTAAGTGGCATAAAATATAAGATTTAATTTCAAGACAATAACATTGAAGTCTTTTATGGCAAAAAATTAAAGGAAAATTTTAACTTTCCAAAATGCCACCCAAACATAACGGCGTGTCCAGTAAGTAGCTCTTAAATGAGGGTCAAACAATTCAAATAAAATCAACATTTTCCTTGTCAAAATAGGGAGAGCAATAAAAAGACAGTAAATATTATTAATTTGCAGCAAGAACTTCATTTTCCTTTCAAAAAAGTGGAGGGAGAGGTAAATGCTCCATTAATTACTGACGCAACTATGGATGTATGTTTACTATATAATATCGTGATTATCACAATACTATATTCAAGAGAGCAAACAATACTACTCTGGTTTTGAACAAGTACCGATTCGAAAAGGGTTGAAGAAGAACAAGAAGAAAGCTATCTCATAAGGTCTTTTTCTCGATTATTTTCTGATGGTCTTCTTTGATTTTTGGCGTTATGTTTGCGCCTTGAAATTACTTTTTTGGATTCTTCTTGACATAGTCGATGCTTATTACCAAAAATATACTAAGAAGAAGGAATGATTTTGATGTAAGTGCATTGACTAATGAAATTTGCTGATGGAAAATTGATTTCAACTAAAATGAAGACATTCATGCTAAAAATCAAAAGTTTGGGATCGGATTTAGTTAGTTTATTATGTTTAGTTCAATTGTATATGTATCTTTTGTACTTCAGGCGTCCTTTAAAATAGATTTTTATTTTTATCAATCTATTAGTTTAGATGGATAAATATTGTTCTTATTTGTTTGAATGATGCACTGTTAGATTATGTTAATGTCTACATTTCGCATATAATTGCAAATTTCATGGTTTATGCAGGCAAAGATATTAAAATGACTGTCATGGAAGCATCAACACAGCTATGGTTTTTTGAAAGCCGCAAAAATGCAAAGCGCTCGCAGTGGCTACAATCAACTTTGTCAGGTTTGCTATTTCAACATACATTGGAATATTTTCTTAAGGCAAATTGTTACAGCATACTGAAATGGACTTTTTTATTTATTTATATAATCTAGTTACAAAATTAAGCCGTATTTTGATTAACTTTATTGATACACTAGTGCAATTCGAATTTTACCAGTGCAAACACAATATTGAGAAATAAAAATAAAAATAAAATCAGCAAAGCAATTCCAAAAATGGCGATGTTGTATGTAAACATTTTTCAGAAACTTGCTGTTTTTGTGTTAGATGTTATGAAATGGGTTGTATGTAATATGAATAAAAAAGATAACAAATGATCAATAATAACAATGCAGAGTTAGAAGATAGAACAAAGGGTATGCTGGAACTAATTGAAGGTGATGCTGACACATTTGCTCAAAGAGCAGAAATGTACTACAAAAAGAGACCGGAACTGGTCAATATGATTGAAGATTTCTACAGATCCTATCGTTCTCTAGCTGAAAGCTATGATCAACTTAGAATGGAGTCAGGAAACTCTCTCTTAAATAGGAGATTCTCACTCACGAGTCGAAGCTTTACAAATGAATCACTTGCATCTTCGATGGTTACTTCGGATTCAAATTCTGACCCTGAAGTTGATGATCCAGTTCAAGAAGTTGAGTGCAAACTCAAAGAAAATGATGATCAAGGTCAAGAAGTTGAGTGCATGGTTGAAAAATTCACTGACAAGAACAGTGAAGTTTGCATCGTGAAACCAATGTTAGATGAAATCAGAAGCAAGAAGAACATTTTCACTGAACACTATGCGAAGGCAGTAAATAAGATGCAAATCAATGATGAAAAACTTACACATTCTGAAGTTGATTTCGAGTTCTCTGGTCTAAGCTTCCCTAAACATGAATTGGAAGAGTACTCTGGAACAAAGAGTGAAAATTGTGAAATAAAGCCTATGATTGAAATAAAGCCTCCGATCAAGTCGAGCGAACTTACCGAGAACTATGTAGAACGTGAAGTACAAAGGCTGAAAGGAGAAATTTACACTTATAAGGTTGAGTTAGAGCAGAAGGATTATGAAAAGAGAGAAGTCATTAGACAGCTTTCTGCATCTATGGACATGCTGAAAGAAGAAAATGACAGGATGAAAAATTTCATTAGGGAGTCAAAGAAGCAAGGAAGGGTTTATGAATTGGAAAAACTGAAAGATGTATTTTGTAAGAGTCGTTTCAGATTTCCTGCTCCTTCATCTAGGGAAATGTCTATAGGTCTCTCACCCACTGTACAGCAGGCTTTGACTCATTATACTTCTACGCGGCGGTTATCACGTTTCTTTCTAGCTGTTATGTCTCCTTTGCAAGGTGTCAATAGTGCTTTGTTGTTGGATCAACGTCAGAGTCTGTATGATCCATCTATTAGTTTATCTAATTATAGTCTGTATAGTAGATAACGAAATAATTGACAATAATATGTTAGTCGGGGCATTGTCTTGTTGCAGTCTGAAAATTCTGCAGAATTAGCAACTTTTTTTACAGATATTATCTTTTATAATTATAGAGTGAATTTACTGTTCGATTTTATTCCCCTTCTAGTTTGGATAGTCTTTGGTTAAAAATCGTCAAATCTTGGTATGTGACCATTGCTTTTATTTGCATTTCCAGTAAATTACGTAACAGTTATCAAAATACTTGTAAATGCTCTTTGATGCATTATTTACAGACTCCTTTTCTGTTATATTCTATCTTTTCTAAGTTCTCGTTAGGTTCCGACTTTTTCTCCCTTTTCCTTGTTTCATTTACATACACTAGCCTTATGCTCTCGTTTAGTTTTGTGTGAATATTATTTTACAAGCGGCAATGAAGTTATAACCGATAGTCTTGTTCTTACTGTAAATTGTCAGTCTAGCGAATACCTTCTAAAATTTGATGGATTTGTAACGTCAAATTTCAACAGCGGTATCACAGTGTGAGTCTGTAAATTAAGTTCAATGTTACATCAACGTCGCTCAATCTGTGAATAATCCTCTTTTTTCTTTTCTCCATCTTTATTCTAATTCACTTTTTTTAACACTGTCCCTCTTAATCATCAACGGAGAATAAGTCAAAGAGAATTATGTATGGGTGACCAAATAAGAATATTCACAACAAAACTGATAATTAATGTGAATATTCTTCCATCTAGTGACGTACACAATTACGGCTATTATATTAATAAATGAATTTAATTTATGAAAATGTGATAAAAAGCTCTATTTTAAGCAATTAGTTCTACAACCATAAAGTTATTTTGGCTAAAATGAAATTTTATATACATATACATACATACATACATACATATATATATATATATATATATATATATATATATATAAGTTACTTTAAGAAAGAAAAAAATAATGCAAGCCAACCTTAGATCATTACAACAATAGATCTGTTCAGTCACCATATCTCTATTCCTTTCACACTGAGCGAACAAGTTATGCATCCAAAAGAGGAAACCAAGCACGAAACCAGTTTTTTTGTTTTTTAAATCACTAATAAACAAAATGGCAAGGACTTTGCCGTTATAACTCATTTACGGACTAAAACGGCAATGTTTTCATCGTTTTAAAAATCATTCAGTACCATGTCGTTTACTTATAGTATTAGTACCTTTTAATTTTCTTTCTTAAGGATACATGGTTCATATACGTTTTGACTAAAAATCAAATTGTTTGATATTTTTGTAAAAATACCCGCTCAACTTTGATGCCTATTAGGTGCCATTTTTTTTTCCGCTCTACATCATAATCAAAAAACAGATGCCCGTGTTGTTGCTCTCGTTGACCTCGAGATATTTTGACTGTTATACGTAAACATTCTCTTCTAAATCATTATTTGCAAGTTCTGTTTCAATATCAATTGTCAAAACTCAAAACCAATTATGTGATAATTGCATGCAGAATCCAAGTGCAATTTAACATGTTGACTAGAGAAATTATTTCACCAGTTACAACATTTTAAATCGATGAAGTTATTTCTATTCATCATTACTTATATTATTCCAGCTCCATTTATTTTCTCCTCAAATAATCAAATGCTGCTGATGGGTTATATCTTTTCAGCTACAATTATAAAAGTCATTTTTTGTTAATTGACTTGGAATTCATTTGTGATTTAAAAGCATCGCAAGATAGTATGGACTATACTCTCATGGCTTGTCGAGGTCCTAAGATTGGTTATTGAAAACAATTTGTTTTCTTGACATTGATGAGAAACTCGTAGTTCCTTTTCAATGTGTAAAAAATTTTATTAGACATTCTAATATAATTGTGTCCATCTTAGGCTAGGTAAAATTTACTTCATCTGTCTATTTTGATACTTTATTAGACTCTTGGATCTTGTCCAAGTTTGTCACACTACCATAAATTTATACAGAAATAATTCCTCCGGCTAAAAGGTGGTTTGCTTTGAAAGAACTATTTGTTTCTTAGTGCGATGGAATATGTATTCAAAACATTTTATGATTTACTTAAAGCATTACATAAAGTAGATATAGTTATGAAACTTACATTCATAACGTAAATTGGCCAATCTTTTATCTTAAAATGTTTAAGATTAAGGTTCCTTTCTAATTCATGTCTTATATTTAATCACAAACTACACTTTTAAATGAAATTAAATTTATCAAATGTACTTACTCTTAAGTACATATACTTATAGAAAGAAGTAAATCAACTTCACTCTTTACCAATCATACTTTGTCCAACAAAACCTAATTGCTTCTTATCGATATAATATTATGCATCATAAGGAGGAGTTACTTTGGAGTTTGAATCTTATTCTTTTTAGGTATTATTAAAACTCTTTCTCAGTGAACTCGCTTATTCAATCGAACTAAATTGATTTACTCCTTTTGCACATATATTTTTCTAATTTTATTTATATTCTATGAGTTTATCATAACTAACTTGCATATTAAATATACGTGTTCATATCTTAGATAATTCATCAATGAATTTAACGAAATAAGTAGACCCGCTTTTAGTAACATAAGATTTCAAATTATATAAATCTATTTGTATAAACTCATTTAGTTTGCTAACTCTTTTGTTGCTCCCATTCAATGGGTGCTTTGCCCTTAGCAATTTTAGATGCAAGTCACAAATGTCATAAGATTCATAATCATGTAAGTATTTTAGATGATGATAGATAGTGGAAATTAGCCACAAGAGTCTCTTTAGCAAGTGCAATTAGTTTGTAGGACAAACAACTTAAATAATTACTTTTAAGGAAAAGTTGCAAAATAATTAGTTTTAAGGCTTAAAAACCTATGAAATTATGTCCTTGAAAGTAATTGGACTGCTGACTTTGTCCTTAAAAGTAACTATTCTGCTAACTTTGGCCTTGAAATTAATTTCTTTAGATGTGTGTCCTAGAAACTAATTGGACTGCAAAGTTTGTCCTTCTAGTGAAATGCCCCTTTTAGATACTTGTATATTTCTATAGCTAACACATCTCTATTGTTGTGAAAACACATGCCAACTTCGAAATGCCAAAGCCGAAATTTATTTTATAATGAATATTCATAATATTAATATCAAAATAACACCGCTTTTGTTTTTTTTGAAATGGTACTTTACATACAACATGTCATTGAGACAACATATCACATGTTAATAAACATTCGAATCACGCTACATAAGATTCGAACTTGTGACCTTTCGCACCAATGCCGAATCACTTAACACATGGACAATGGCGCTTGTCACTTCTTTTTTTTGTCAATATCTAAAACAGTCAATATTTCATAAACAATATTCAGCATACATAAATGTAATCATTCGAAACTCGATGCTTCCACTGGTAAGGTTATGTTGTATGCTTCTAGTACTTATGATATTACAATAACAAGATTTGGAATACATAGCTCCTTTTAGCTAGTTGCCACAGGCTATTTATTTCTCTAGTATAAATAATTTATAGTTGAGAGTTTTAGATCAAACATCTTGAACAACCAGAAATAAGTTTTATAGAACTAGTTTTCTATAAGAAAAATATGTATAGAATAATAATCATATTTCTTAGTTCCTTATTAAGTGTTTATAAATGATATAACCATTAGCGTTTTCAGTATCTCTTCTAAAGCATCGGCAACCATTCACTCTCTTCATCCCAACCGTGTTAATATTATTACTATTTTCAAACTTTCACTTTCTATTTTGGCAAGTTAGAAAAGTTCAAAAGAGAAACTCTTTACTACAAGACTGCGTCGAATTCTTTACTAAAATGTATTCAATCATTCTTAACATTTTAAGGATGTCGAATGTGTTTCACTCAGGTAAAATGATTAAAATAACGTTTCGATGATTGAATTATTAGGTCCATTCATGGTCCTTTGGTCCAATGTTGTCTTTGATACATCATGATCCTCATAGTAGTCTATCATATTAAACATATGATCTCATACTATATTTAACTTGCAATATTATATTAAAAAAATTTCATCGAAATTTTGTATATTACAAATATGGCTACTCACCATACAACTTTTGTATGTGATCGAATATGGATCAAATATCCATATGCTTGCATTGCTTTAGAGCTCAAAAGTCATATAATACGATACATAGTCTCAAATAAATAATACCTAAGTGAACAAGACATGATTTTTAGTGGTTATATAATTTTGGCTCTTGCATGGGTCTTGAAGCAATGGCATGCCATAAGATTTATTGATAATTATAATTTACATTTCCTTGTCAATCTTAATTCATTTCATTTAATATATTTAACTAATAAACAATTTTATCAATCACACTAACTGTGCAAATTTATTGTTGCAAATTATTTTAACGTCATATATGTACTTATACTTATTGGATTGTTTTATTATATTTACCTAATGAGATTTCAACTAATTTTTATAACTTTTAAAAACTCTAAAAGATTAACAAGAATTTCGAAAATTCCTTCACTGGGAGTTAGAATATGTTTATCATGTTACTACGAACTTGAATTTTCTCAACAAATTATAGTCTTTATAAATGATAGGCAACCATTTACCTATTATATCTTATGTAACTCCTAATTTATTTTTTTACTTTGCTCCAAACCACATTTATGATATCGGGTTTTCTCAACAAATCATACACATTAGACATTAAAGACCCTAAACATTAGCGAAATCCTAAAGGGAGCATAGATAACCCTTGAGGCTACTCGACAAAGTTACAAAAACATTCTTATATTTCTATAGATAATATAAAAATCCCCATAGATATTCTAGGACTTGAGGCTGCTCGATAAATATTATATTACAAATGTTAGAGAGCGTTATTAGCGTTAAATTCATAGTTTAAAAGTAATTTTATGGAATATTATCGACTATTTAAGGGAAATGAGTATATAACATTTATAGCTCATGATATTAAGTATATTTATATATACATCTAATGTATACCACTAAGTCTCATGGGTTTTATTGATTTTGACCTCTCATTCTATTTATACATAACACGCACTTACATACATACACATACATACATACGTAAGTATGCATGTATTATTAGAACCTCCAACTTATGTTTCAATGATAACAACTATATAGTCATATAAATATATAGATTTTATCAAGATTGCAGGTATATACTGCAAGGAAACACCGTGCTCGAAGATATTGAGACTCAAAGAGAACCGAAGATTCATTGACCATGATAAGGTTATTTTACTGTAAAAGAGTCCTAGATAAAATATTATTAAAGTCTCCTTAAGTATACATTCATGCACGATCACACACAATTTTATATACATCAAAATTTAGTAAAAAAAACCGATTTTTTTCACCTCACAGACGTCTGAGTTGCACTCATAGACATCTGTGACAAGTCTCGGGTTAAAAATAAAAAATAGTCACCGACTTCTGTCATTATACTGCGAACGTCTATCAAGGCAAAAAATGTCATATATTTGAAAAGATATTTCTTTTTGAAACTAAAGGAAATCATCTTTCATGAAGAGTTGCAGCCATTAAAACGAAAAGATTTCTTCGAAAAGTAATAATTCTTCATCTGCATCTCTCTGATTCTATAAATAACATCTTGATTGAGAAGTAGAAATTACTAACTACTCTTCATTTCAGAGCACTCTCTTGCATATGCACTGTTTACATACTCTCAATCCATTATAACCTTTTAGCTACATCACTTCCTACAACTCAAAGCAATCATATCCATATACTCAAAGGAAATCGTAGTAAGATTTGTACTATAAGTCAAAAATCTTGTTATTGGAACACAAGATTGTCAAAGACACTTTTGTATTAAGCCTATTCCTCTAGGCGAAATGAGGTTGGTTTGTTTAAAGGAAATACCGAAGAGGATCTTTAGGATTGGACGTGGGATGGGAGGTCTGAATCAGTATAAAAACTATGGTTTGTACGATTTTATATTTAACTGTTTATTGTCTACTATTGCATTGAATTATATACTTGCATATTATACACAAGTTAGATAATATACAATCCACTAGACTTTTATTTGGTATCGAAACTTGGTCATTTCAATCTACAATAACACATAATTGAAATTATTAATATGGCACAAGTACATTTCAAGAAGGTCAATCAATTGCACGTTACCCACTATTTACTGAATTATGCTTATTGGTCAACACGCATGTGAATTTTCACAGAAGCAAATGGTTTAGAAATATGGTTAGCAACTCAAAATAAATATAAAGCACCTAACACTGATATAGGCACATGGACTGATGCACAAAAAGCAGAGGCATCTAACATTGCCAAAGCAATGAATGTTTTATTTTGTTCACTCGACAAAAATAAATTTTCACAAGTCATGTTGTGCACTACTGCTTATGATATATGGCGTACATTACAAATTACCCATGAAGGCACAAACAAAGTCAAGAAAATACGAATTATATTCTAAAAATCAATTTTCATCTTTTAAAATGAAATCAAATGAGTTAATTATTGACATGTATGCTAGATTTCAAACTATACAACACGATCTTATGACACTAGGAGTTAAATTCATTGATTTTGATTTAATCATATGAATTTTGAACTCTGTGACAAACGAATGGGAAAGAAAAGTTTTATCCGTTGAAATAGCTAACGATCTTTCTCAACTCAAAGTCGTAGAGTTAATAGGAAATATAATATCGTATGAAGCTAATTTACAGGCAAGAAAGGAACAAAACCAAGAAAGGAAAAACATCACATTTCAGGAAAACAACGACAACTCCGACATGAAAGAAGATGAGATTGTATTCATTATCCAAAATTACAAGAAGTTCAAAAAGATGATGAAATTTCAAAACAACAGTAACACTAGTTCCTCAAGTCAAATATTAATGAAATCCTATGGGCGTGATAAATTTGTTCATATGAAGAAAGACTATCCACTACTCAACAATGATAAAAAGAAAAACAAATTCGAAAATTTTAAGAAAAAGAGAAGAGCATTTCAAGTAACTTGGGATGACTCTGAATCTTCCTTTTTATCCAATAATGACAGTGACACAGAATAAGCAAATCTTTTGCTTCATGGCCAGCACGGGTAAGGTACGTCCTGAATAACATATGATGAACTTCTTGAAATTAGTGTAGAAAAATATAGAGAATTAAAGAAATTAAATAATGAAAACATTGGAAAATTAAACAGAATTAGAAATTGGAATGTTAAACAAAAAGAAAAGTATTTTATAAGAAGAATTAGAATTAGCACAAAAAGAATGCAAAAAATTATCATCTCATAATGCTACTCTAACGCATGATATAGGGAATAACAAAATAGAGAATTATAAACATGAAAAATAAAAGTATGAATTAAAAAAAAAATAGAATTAGCTAATATAGAAATTTCTGATCTCACAAATAAATTAGATAAAATTACTAACAATGTTTTAAAGTTTAATAAAGAAAATTAAAATCTAGATAATTTTTCAAAGATTCCAAAAACATCAGGAAATAGGAATGGCTTAGGATTTAACAAAAATATCATAAACGTTCTAGAAATAAGCTGGTCGCTAATATTAATCAAAGTCTTAAGAAATATAGTACACTATTTACAAATTTTAGAAAAATAAAACCTAAAAAAGAGAATAAGGGAACAAAAATGATTAAGATATGGATTTCTAAAACAAATAACAAATTGATTAGATAAAAATACAAAGATTTATATTTAAAAGTGATAGTTCATAATGAAAATTACATTTCAAAAGGTTCCAAACCCTTATGGGTATGGTTACCTTCTCTTACTAACCCATAGGACAATAAGAAAGGATGTGGGTACGAATTTTTTTTATTTTTTTATTTTGCAGGTAACCAAAAACAAAAATAAGTAGAAAGGGATACTCGATAGTGGATGTTCCAAACATATGACAATAAACTCACAAATGCTATCAAACATTACTTACATGGACGGTGGCACGATCACTTTTGAGGATAATTCCAAAGGATTTCTTATCGAAATTGGAAATACGATTGATGTCATTACATTTACTCCTCCTTTTATTTCAAATGTTTTATTAGATAAAAACTTAAAACATAATTTACTTAATATAAGCCAATTATGTGATAAGGGATTTAGAATCAATTTTGAAAAAGATAAATGCAATATCTTTGATCAAAATACAAATTTAATTTTCGAAGGAACAAGAAATCAAAATATTTATATTCTAAACATGAATATTAATTATAATAATGATTTATGTATAACCGCAAATTATGATTATCTATTGATATGGCATAAAAGATTTTTTCATATAAATTTCAAATATATAAAAAAATTAGCTAAAAACAATTTGTTAAGAGGATTACCCAAAATAAATTTCAAAGTTAAAAATCTATGCGATGCATGTCAACTTGGAAAATTGAAGAAAATCTCGTTTAAATCTAAATGGGAAAACTCTACTAAATAACCTCTTGAATTACTTGATCACTTGGACTTATTTGGTCCACCTCAAGTACGTTAAATCATAATAAATATGTTATTTTAATTGTAGACTATTTTTCAAGATATACTTGGATGTTATTTTTAAAACATAAAAGTGATACATTTGAAAATTTGAAAATTTTTGCTAAATGAAATAAGACTTAATGGATTTAAACATAAAAAGTATAAAAAGTGATCACGGTGGAGAATTTGAAAATGAATTATTTACAAACTTTTGTAATAAGAAGGGAAGTACTCATAATTTTTTATTTCTATGAACATCACAACAAAACGGAGTAGTCAAAAGAAAAAATTGCACCTTGCAAGAATGTGCTCGAACACTCCTAAATGTAGTGGCTTACCAAAGAATTTTTGAGACGGAGCAGTTGCTATTGCTTGTTACGTATTAAATCGAGTAACTCTTAGATCTATGACTAAAAATACATGTTATGAAATGTTCTGCAAAAAGAAACCAAAAGTATCGTATTTTCGAATATTTGGATCAAAATGCTTTATTCTAATACAAAAGATAATCTTGGTAAATTCGACTCAAAAGACGATGAAGGAATTTTTGCTGAATATCCTGATCATAGTAAATTTATAGAATTTTTAACAAACAACAAATATTATAGAAGAAAGTCTTTATGTTTTGTTTTATGAAAACTTGAAAAATATAAATGAAGATGATGAAGAAAATTTTGGCACTAATCAAAATACAGCCATTGAAAATAATAATAGTCAAAATAATATGATTGAAAATAATAATAATCAAAATAATATGATTGAAAATAATAATAATAAAATAACAATGATCTGAAATCACCACCCCATATTTTAAAAGACCATCATATTGATAACATAATTGGAAATCTAGGTAACAAAGTTTCGACTAGAAGACAAATAAATCAAATGAGTAATGTAGCGTTTATATATAATTTTGAACCAAAATATTATAAGGAAGCATTAAATGATGATTTTTGGATTTTAGCTATGCAAGAAGAACTTAATCAATTTGAACGTAATATGTCTGGGATTCAATATCAAGACCAAACGATCAATCAGTAATTGGAATAAAATGGGTTTTTTAAAACAAAGCTAACGAAAAAAGAAATATTATACATAATAAAGCAAGATTATTGGCATAGAATACAACCAAGTAGAAGGCTCTAATTACGAAGAGACTTTTACACTTGTGGCACGTCTTGAAGCCATAAGAATATTACTTGCTTTTACGTATCATCATAACTTTAAGCTTTTACAAATGGATGTTAAAAGTGCTTTTTTAAACGATATTACAAAAGAAATGTTTACGTAGAACAACCACCACTATTTTTTCATGAAAAATATTTGGATCATATTTTTAAACATAAAAAAGCATTATATGGTTTAAAACAAGCAACTCAAGATTGGTATGATCGATTAAAATCACATTTAATAATTTTGGTTTTTGGTAAAATACATACAACATTATTTATTAAAGTGGAAATTAGAGCAAGTGCAATTAGTTTCTAGGACACACAACTGAAATAATTACTTTTAAAATGAATAATAATTAGTTTCTAAGGCCTAAAAATCTATGAAATTATGTCCTTGAAAGTAATTGGACTGCTGACTTTGTCCTTAAAAGTTATTATTCTATTGACTTTGGCCTTAAAATTAATTTTTGTGGATGTGTGTCCTAGAAACTAACTAGACTGCGAAGTTTGTCCTTCTAGTGAAATTTCCCAAAAGAGAACAGAAGGATATATTAATTGTTCAGATTTACGTTGATGACATTATATTTGGATTTACTAACAAAAATTTATGTAATGAATTTTCTATAATAATGACAAAAGAATTTGAAATGTATCATATAGGTGAATTAAATTTATTTTTTGGATTGGAAATGAAACAATTAAATATGAAATTTTTGTAAATTAAGAAAAATACTATAAAGAACTGTTAAAACGTTTTAGAGTGGATATACATCAAGTAAACCTACTCCAATGAGTACTTCTACTCATATAGACAAAGACGAACACAGAAAAGAGTTTGATCAAAAAGACTATAGAAGCATGATAGGATCCTTACTATACGTAACTGCTAGTTGACCATATATTATGGTGAGTGTTTGTGTATGTGCAAGACTTCAAGCACAACCCAAAGAATCATATCATCGTGTAGTTAAAAGGATTTTACGATATTTAACTAACACTAAAGATTATGGTTTATTTTATCCAAAAGGAGGTACGTTTGAAGTTGTATCTTACAGTGATGTGGATTTTGGAGGATGTAAATTGGATAGAAAAAGTACAAGTGTCACATATCACTTTATTGGTCAATCGTTATTTTCTTGGTTTGATAAAAAGAAAAATTATTTGTCTCTTTCAACATGTGAAGTTGAATATATTTCTGCTTCCTTCTTGCACTCAAATAATATACATGCAGCAAACACTTAAAGACCATGGAAAAATAACAAACAAATCTCCAATATATTGCGATAATACTAGTGCTATAAATGTATCTAAAAATCCAATTAATCATTCACGAGGAAAACATATAGATATTCATCACCGTTTTCTAAGAGATAATACTGAAAAAGGAATAATAACTCTAGAATTTGTACTTAGCGAAAATCAAATAGCCGATATCTTTACAAAACCTTAAGTGAACTAACTTTTATTAGGTTAAGACGGGATTTGAGAATTTGTTCGTTAAATGAATTGATTAATTAAAGTTATAGAAATAATGTTTGATTCACATTAGTCTATAATAGCTTATATGAATCTTTAACAAAAAAATTTAATTTTCTAACTTTGAATTAACCACTACCATGGAAGTTTTTTTAATAACAACCATTTAAAAAAAGGTAATAAAATCACAACCATTTAAAATCCATGACTTAACTCATTTTTCTCAACCAATTTTTTAAATATAGCTGAATTTTATCTTATGAATTCAGTTATATATTACATAGAAATAAATAAACACAAATATATTTTCTAAAAAGTAAATAAAACAATGTCTTTCGAACACGATTCCACCCAGTCCATTATCGACTATAAATCCCCCACATCCAATAGCATCTACAGTTCTCCAACAAAAACCACTCCTACATCATCTCCTTCTCTAAACATTATCGCATCACCAACGTATCACATTGGCTTTTCTCCAAAAGGAAAGAAAGATAAACGATCAATTGATTTGAAATAATCATCTCTTTCTGACAAAGTCGATGAGATATATCACTATCAACAAGAGATGATTGGCGTTCAACGAGAAATGTATTGCGAGCAACATCATTAAGGATCCATCTAAAATTTCTCGAAAATTGCATTCCCGCATTTGTGGTCATTCACCAACAAAAGATTGCTGCATCAAAAGTCTCCAGGATAAGAGAAACTTCTACAAAAGCACACAACATTACTCCGAGAAACCTATGCAAAACTGAACTATCAAACCAAGCTTGGATTGACGCCTTTGTAAAAATAGAGTTAGGAAGTATCATAGATATGTCAAAATAATTTAACATTTATGCAAAGTGATGAGTATCTAATAGTTGTGTCAAACATAAGCAAAATGATAGTATCATTTTTGGTCAGATTAACGGGAACCCATATATCAATATTAGTTGACACAAATTTATTACTATAAAGGATGTTTTATATTTCTATGTATGCTATCATAACACGAAGTGCTTTTAGAACTACCTTTACTTTTAGTACTAGCATTAAGACTTGTATCCATGAATGCATATCTAATACAATTTATACAATTATCTTGTTTATAGCCTAAACCAATTATGTTATTGTGAGCTTTGGTATTTGTAATTAAGGAAGATAAATTAATTTTTATATTGAAATTTGTGATTTTCTATTTAATTTATCAAAAACAGCTTTAGAATCTCAAATTTCTCCTTGCAAAATAATATTATTATCTTTTAATAGTTCACACACTTTAATTATAGATTCTTACCATTTAAAGTGCTACTCTCTTTAAATAGAGATAAAAGTGTAGAATTTTACATAAAAATATTTTTATTTTGCAAAACTTCATTTCCTTCAAAATGTCAATATTTTTATCATTTAAACGCTCATTATCTTTTAATCGAAATTCTTTTTGTAAAACAAGTTCTGCTAATTAGTACGTTGTACACTACCTAAGACTTGTAGTACTAATTTGTACTACTATCTAGATAGCCAATTTCAAAAAAGTCCTTTGAATATATTTTCAAAAACATCATTTTTTTTTACTAAAAATTTATATTCTTCCTTTAAAATACTAAATTTACACTCATAATCATCAAATTTAGCTAAAGAACTAGAGTTGACTTTTTTTGGTGCTTTACAATCTTTTAATAAATTCTCATGCATTTATAAAAGGTCGCTATATAAAGAACCTAAGCGTACCGACTTTGATCTGAGATTAGCCATGCAGCACATGTACATTGATTCTATTGACTATTGCCTGCTTTCAGAAATCTTCTTTTTCTTGATTATATTTGAACTCTAATTGGATATTCTCTTTCTGGCACAATGTATCTTGAAAGTTTTTCTTTCAGATTCGCCGTTAACAAAGAGAAGCAATTGCTGGAGTGAAGAGATGCAAAGATACCACTTTAGGAAGCTAACCATTTCGGTTAATTGGGAGAAGGCTTTAGCTGATTGGTCTAATGTAAAATTCAAGCCCATGACAACTATAAGAAACGGTAGACAAGACAGTATATTCTGTCAATTGGATTTATTTTCAATCGACTGAATCTCTACAAATTCTAAAAACTTGCATGGTGAAGTGGTAAAGGCATTCACTATTATCTTGACCAGTGTGGGTTTGAATCCTAGTTTTGCAAATTTTTAGCAATTTCATTTCCAACTTTTCTGTCATCGTTTTACCCTAAAATAACTTAGCAAACAAATTTGGCAGCATTGTTGTATGGTTATTCTATTGAAACATCGTATTTATGATTCTTTCACTATCTTTGACCCCCTTCTTTCCGAGATATTTTAAACATCTCTGGTCACTCTTTTTTTAAAATTTTCTTTCTATGGTTTTTGCCTCCACCTCTCCTGCAACACCCTGCATTTTTATATAATTAAATACTCAAATAACGATGAATAGTGAAAATAAACATTTTTGTAATTGTCAGAGTATGGCCTTGAAACTTATACCATTGTGTTTGTGGCGATTTTCTAATCAATTTACATATACAATATGTCTCGAACATAGTACATATGAAAAAGTTATTGGCGTTCAAAGTTTTGAATTTAGAATTAATTTTACATGTAAATGTACATAATATATTTATTATAAATAAATATATGTGCATATGAAATTCTAGAAATAATGCGCATTTGAATTTTAAAATAGATGAGTGCTAAAAAGGTAATTAATTAATATTGCCATTATAAAGGAAATTAATGGATATCAGTAATTAAAGTTAATTAATTAACACCAACATGCAATGTAATCAAATCAGCTATTTGCGGAAATTAATTTACATTAATTGGAAAATTTTATAAAGTATAAACATTTGCAATTAATTAATAAGATATTTATAAAAGTAGTAATAAATTTATTATTTTTGTAATGAATGTAAATTATTAAGAGAATTAGATGTAAGAGAAAAAAATGTATGTATGGAATAAATTAAATAATAACGTACATATATTAATTTATAATTGATGTAATCAATTAGTTAAGAAATTAATTAAAAAGACATCAAGTAAGCGTCAATTAATAAAAGAGGGAAACTTATATGTATAATGAATTGGCGGTTTAAATACATACAACTAATAAATATGTGACTTGTTTGCGCATAGGAGTTAATTTGGATATCGATTAAAATTTGAAAATGTTCCAATTAATTAACCGGAACTTAATTGAGCGTTTTAAAAAGGGTGTCAATTAATCAAAGAATATGCCATTGTTACAATAGCAAATAATGTAAATTAATTAGCGGTAAGAAATCGACAGTTATTGGATTATTTTTTTCCAACTTAAAAAGGAAAAAAATTTGGAATGCGTACAAACATCAAACTGAGTAATTAGATCTATGATGAAGGTAAATTAATAAGAATAAATAAAAATTTATAACCTTTATATACATTCAATTAATAGAGGTATTAATTGACGTGTTCAAATAGGTAAGAAATTATAACATACAAGAATCAATAAATATTGAATATACATACATACATATGCATATACATATGTATGTATGTATGTATGATATAATTAATTGGATAATTAATGAAAGAATCTTTTTTAGAAGGAAGCATGAATTATTAGGGACGTATAACAAAGGAATAAATGAATAACGTTGGAGAATTATATGTTACAAGCTAACGTAAACAAATCAATAAATGATGGTGATTATTGTTTTTAGGGTTGATCAAATGGTTCATAGTTGTACACTACACCTATAAATTGAATGTAACTTAACCCTAACCCACACTATTTTCTCTGAATCAGTTGTTATCGATTATAGCAAACTCCGCTTCTCTTCTCCCTCTTTCTTTCTCCTCTGTCAATTAAATCTTTCCCCAAACTAAAAAATAAAATCAAGCAAGAAAATACATACAAGAAAATCAGAGCATTGTGCAAACAAATCGGAGAATTTTCAGCGAATCAAAAAAGGGAAAAGCGGAGAAAAGCGTTGCAAATTAAAAGGGACAGGGATAGAGATTGAAGCTAAGGACGACATGTGAGTGGATTTATTTATATATCTTTTAAGTTTAAGATATATTATCGTTAAATTCTCATTTAGAAAATTTTATTCAATAATTAGTCTTATTAATTAAGTTATGCTAAACTATAAGGAATTTACAGTTTATTTACAGTATTAGTATTTATTTATATCTATTTCTACGTTTTGGATTTCCATGTAAGCATCATTCTTCTTCTATTTTCTCATCTTTCTTTGCATATGGATTAGAATGGATTAAACGTGAATATGGATTAAATAATTAAGAATACTGAAATGAAGGAAATTAGATGTAAAGTAATAAAAGTTTGAGGAATATAATTGCTGTAATAAATTACGTTAAAATGAGAAAAGTTAATTAATCTAATAACTCGATTTGGGAGTAACTAAAAGGTTAATTGGATGGTTTAGAAAATTAAATACATTACTATAATTTAATATTTAAAAGACAACAACGAACGTAATTGCTAGAACAAAAGAAAAAAAAGGGAATTAGTGTAAAATAGAGAAACCACTGTATTTTACATTATTCCAAAATAGTAAAAGAAATATCCAGCAGTCATGGATTATTATTTATAGTATTATTTAATATTAAAATATGGAAATGAATTTTTAAATACAGTTTTCATAACCAACCAAATAAAATAGAATCACTTCCTAGAATTGAAGATAATGAAGCAAAGTATGCCATGAATCAAGTAAATTATTAGATAAGAACTTGAAGCTGTAAACGATGATGAACCTAGGTCTACGTTCACTGCACAGAATATTTAAGGAGATAGTTATTATGATAAGTGAATTGTATAATATAAGAGAATAAAAGAATATTCTATATCATAATAAAAGAAGGCTGATTAGAACAGAAAAGAAATGCTGGAATTATGTACGAACTATAAAAGAAGAGAAAATGACAATTACAGGTAGAATTATAACATAGGCTATAATAAAGTAATAAATATGGAAAAGCATATTTTGAGACTTTGAATAAAATAATGAGCAATAATAATGGAATAAGCTTATTTAAATAATTGAAATTATGTCAATAAGAAAATAAAGTAGGAATGATAAAAGAGGCCTATTTTAATGAACTTAAGATTTATATCAAATTGAATAAGCAAGATAATGAATGTGGCTCATACCAATAGCATTCCCAATTAAATGAATGGAAATCTCACAATAGATAAAGGTAAGACGAGGGTAAGAATATGCAAATTAGGGTAAATAAGTAGCCAATAGAATAAGAAAGTAAACTAAACGCAAATTAAAATATTAGACTTAGGGTCTAATAAAAGAATTGAGATGTGTTTGAAGCAGCCCAAAGGATGAAGCGTCTAACGAAGCAGTTCATAACGGATTTCAGAAATGGAGAAGCACATCCAACTTAGTATTTTTGGGCTTTAAGGAAGTTCGAGACTTCAACGGGACGTAGGGATACTCTAGGATGGCCCTCTGGGTAGGCCTAACGAAGCTACACCCCCAGAGGAAGGTATGTAGGTGTTCCATCAAGAGAGTATGCCTTGACTGCATTTGCATCGTAGGCCTAACAAAGCAGATATTGGAAGGTAGTCAGAAGGGCTTGGTGTTCAGAGTAGGGTATTCGTATGTCTAGTACTTGCAAGTAAGTTAAAGAATAGTCGCATGCGGATATCGGCTAACATCAAGACCAAGAGATATTTCGGGAAAGACTAGAGTTAAACCAACGGGCCAGTGATTCTTTAACTATCGAGATAATGAATGAGGGGCACAGCCATTTGGATGTTAGATTGTTTGCAGTAGGGCACAACCACTTAACTCTTTAGAAGTCTTTCGGTTTGTTGAGCGGTGGCTGTGTTGGGCCATAGCCACGATGAAAAAGAGACAGACAAGCTAGAATATCTATATTGTAGGTCTAACGAAGCAGTCCTTTACAGATATAGAAAATTTTCGATTGAATTTCGTACAAGGTAGACCTTGTTGGAAGGATTCAGATGTAAAAAAAACGATTACGTAGTCCACAATGTACTCACTGAGTGGTAAATTGTGGATTTCCGAGCACTAGCATAGACTAGTGCGGACGCGATTTACGTTTTCATAGTAAGTAGCGGAGCATATGTATTGTAGGCCTTACGAAGCAGTCCTTTACAGATATAGCTATGGAACGCTCGTGGAGCAAGACGATGGAGTATCTATATTATAGGCCTTATGAAGCAGTCATTTACAGATATAGCTACGAAGCAAGACGATGGAGCCCTTTTCGAGGAGGATACGGAAGGTAGCATGAATGGTACCTAGAACCAATATGGTCATTGAGAATATAGCTACATATATGTATATATTAATTATTAAGTTTTAATCTACTATGGAGTAGATAGGCACGGTTCACGAACAGAGGCGAGAGTATTGTAACCTCGTGAACCTAATATAAGAATAAAGGAAGTAAAACGATACATGTAGAATTAAGTCTAGAAGTATATAATTTATTGATTCACTAGGACTTTTTTTCTGACCCCCTCCTCATAACATCCTACATGTTAGGTAGATGACAGAGACTTCCAGCTTTATGATACTTGCTTAGAAAGTGGTATTATTTGGGGAAGTATTTATTACTATTATATTTCAGTCAATCTCGTTATGAGATAAATTATTGGGCTCTGAAATATTTGTCTTTGCCTATTTGCAGGATGCCAGATACCCAACTCGGGCTTTAGTGGGCTTGATTTTTAGCATTTTGTGAAAAATCCACACCACTGAAATCCGGGTCGTTACATTTGGTATCAGAGCCTAGATTTAGGATTCCGTGGTAGATAGTGAGTGAACGTATTTGTATTTTGGAACAAAATATAAATATATTATGTACTAAAATCCAAATAGTCCCCTACCATAGATTTTAACATATAGAAAGTTTTTAGAAGTATATTTGTGCATATTTTACTAGTTGGGTTTGGGATGACCCAAGTATGTAGACCCTATGTTATTACCAATTTATAGCATGCAAATAAGCCATGTTTTAAGAGAATTTTTTTATCCATATGTTTTAGGAAGTAGGGAAGTTCCTTAGAGATAGTACGGAGTGTCCTTTTATTTCGAGAAGAATAAATGATTTTAGTATGAAGAAAATCCACTTTATGTCTAACTCAATAAAAATGAAACTTTTGAATTAAAAAAGTTGAAAAATACAATTGTTAATATAGTTAAGGAAGTAAATATTGGGTTTAAAAAAAAGTGGTATGAAATTTAAATTGGTTTTTATATGATGTAAATTTTGTTAAAAGTGAAATTCTTTTTGAAGAATTATAGAGCATGTATAGCTCGCTAGTTTCTTTGTAGCTAAATAATGATTTTAAATATAAAAACATAGAGTGTATTAAGCATCAAAAACGTAGGTTACAACATTTATTGTTGTAATAAATGTCTTCAGTAAAAATAAAGGAAGCATGGACTATGACACTATTGTTATAGCAGGTGGCTCCTAAAGTAAATGTTTTTACATAGCATATGAGATTTATTATTATTTATTTTAATTGAATCCATATATTAGTATTTTTGGATTATAGAAACGGTGTTTTATTCAACATCTATTTTGACCCAAATGAGTTTTTGAGATAATCTCTAAAGTGGTTTGTATGTACACTTATTTCTTTGTAAATGTGTATGTACACTTATTATTTAAATAAATATATGAAAATATTTTCCAGTTATAAAGGAGTTTTAAAAAATGAGTTCTTTTGAAAAATAATGTACGATATATTAATGAATTTATTAGGAGATATCTTATGTAAGTAAATATAGAGTAAACATACCTTAATCTATTGAAATGAATTATGATATAATTACTATGAATCACAAATAAAAATGTTTTTTGCAAGTTACAAGGAATACGTGAAAGAGATGTACAAGGTATGGAAAGCATCATATTTTGTATAGCCTATTTCAATAAAATATAAAATAAATTTCTTATAATTTCACATAAACTTGAAATCCTCCTTTAAAGGATTCATAGAAGGTTTTGGCGTTTTCTCATAAGAGAAAGTAATTCCAATACATTAAGTTATAAAACCATTAAGTGTAGTAAGTCAGTAACTCCTTCAAGGTTAAGTAACTGGAAGAGTAGGAAAGTTAAGAGATTTTTGATAAAATAATTGTTCTTATTTACTCCAGTTTTAGTAAATTTGTAAATCTATTAAACAAAGAAGAGAGTGTAACTAAAAGGAAAACAACAAATTAAAAGAAAGTAATCAAAGATAACTAAAAGAAATGAGAACAGTAAATGCAAAAAAAAATTAAAAGAAAATTTTCTTATGTAAACTGTGCTTGAAAAAGAAAATTGGGTTTTTTGTAGAATAGTGGCATAAGTCTCAAGTATAGAGAAAAAGGTGCACAAAATTAAAACGGGAAATGTGAGGTTTTCCGTTTTCCACCTTACTTATAACATAAGAAATCGAATTTGAAAAATTCGAATTTTCTAAAAATTCGAATTTTAGAAGTTTTGTGGTAGATTTGGACGTAAAATTTGTTGAACTGCACTCCTATTCAATAGGAGTGTGGGAGAAATTGGATGAAAAATGTTTTGAGTTTTCAATAAATTGCATTCGTATAGAAATTATAAGTATATTTAAGATGTGTGCATCATGTTTTAAAAGGAATTTCTAAAAGAAAATGCATTCATATAGGAAGTACCGCTTAGAAATTTTGTATATGCATATATTTTATGATGTATTGCTTTTTACACTATACACGGATTGTTGCAAAATTGGATGTACACAAAGTGAATGTGATTAACGCGAGAAATTAAATAATTTTACCCTTTTCGAATTTCGAGGACGAAATTTCCTAAAGGATGGGAGAGTATAACACCCTGCATTTTCATATAATTAAATAATCAAATTTCGATGAATAGTGAAAATAAACATTTTCGTAATTCACAGAATAAGGACTTGAAACTTATACTATTTTTTTCGTGGTGATTTTCTGACCAATTTACATGTATAATATGTCTCGAAGGGAGTTCGTATGAAAAAGTTATTGACGTTCGACGTTTTATATTGAGAAATAATTATACATGTAAATGTACGTAAATATATTTGTTATAAGTAAATATATGTGCGTATGAAATTCCAAAAATAACACGCATTTAAAATTTAAAATATATGTGTGCCAAAAAGGCAATTAATTAACATTACCATCGTAAAGGAAATTAATGGATACCAGTAATTAAAGTTAATTAATCACCATCGACAAACAATGTAATCAAATTAGCTATTGGAGGAAATTAATTTACATTAATTGGTCACATGGAAATTTATAAGTTATAAACATTTGCAATTAATTCATAGGAATTTATAAAAGCAGTAATAAATTTATTATGTTGGTAATGAGTGTAAATTATTAAGGGAATTAGATGTAAGAGGAAAAAAAGGTATTGAGGCAATAAATTAAATAATAACATACATATATTTTCCACACCTCAATTGATTGTATAATCTTTATGTTGACATATATTTTAATTCCTTCATCTTATTTTACCATTTTTTGTTTATGTGTAGTTTAGATCATCATTACAATGAATTTACATGTGCGTAATTTGTTTGATCTGGTTTAACATTGTTTTGAAATAATTATGCCAAAAGAACAATTTTGATAAGTATACTCTTATATCTTACATGGTTTTCCAATAATTTTGATTAACCATATCGATCAACTTTCAATTATTTTGACTGCATACAATATCTTAACCAAAATTATTTTGATTTACAACATTTAAATTTGGTATACATATACGTTTCGTGTTTATTCAAACAATTTTGATTAGTGGAAAATTGCCTAACTTATTGATTTGAATATATTCTACTTGGTACAGTATAAAAATAGATAAGTGGTTCTTATGTAAAATCGTAAATCATTTTACTTATTGCTCATTTATATTTTGATTTGAGTTTATTAATCCTTAAATTTATAAATATAGGGAAATACCAGACTATAACCCTTATACATTTATATGTGTGTGTGTGAATGTGTGTTGTTTATGATATTAAGACAAGGTATACTGTTATTTAAGCGTTAACCTATGCATGTTTGTGTTTTAACTCAAATTTTAAAAATAACCTTTATGTAAAATCTTAAAATTTATTTTATAACTTTTCAATAATTATATATGTGTGTGTGTGTGTGTGTGTGTGCATATATTTTATAACAAAGCTTTGGATAATAATGGTATGTGTAAAAGGACTAATGGCTAAACTCATAATGGTAGGTATAAACGCTATTTAACATGCCAATTAATTTAATAAAAGAGAGAGAAGTGAAATGTTTCTCTCTCCACTTTTATAGCGTCGCCTTCCCTTAATTTATTATATATATTAAGATAAGGAAACAAAATGTTTATTTTTTTAAAAGTTTACATCTTTAGGTACACATATATACACTGCTTATATGTTACACTTACACTTCAAAGATTTGAATGTATTTCATGAATTTATTATAATACGTACAAATTCAAATAAAAGTTTTAACTTCTTTTTTGACCAAATTAAATAAATATGATTTTTTTGAAACTTCATTAGATCCGATCTAATAATCTTCTAAACTTCATAAGCCCAGTATATCCAAAATAAGAATTTTTTGAAATCTACTTATTTCACCCATTCTCATCAATCTGGCTCCTACATTGTTCAAGTGTAAGCGCCAAGGGTTGGCTTTGCCAAGTTAAACAAGACTAGTATGGTCTTGGTGGCAAACCTTTCTTAGAACAGAGTTGGCTATGGAAGTGCTGAATTGGTTGGTGTAACGATCCGGGATTTTGGACATCCCGAGTTGTGAATATTATTTATAATATTCAATGATATTGTATTTTAATATACAATATTTGTATTAATCAATGATTTATCATTATATAAAATTTATTTTTCTAAAAACAAGATAACATGGTTTTCAAAACTACATTAAATTATGGAGTTGATTTAAATAAATTTCTTAAATATATATATTTTGTTTCAAAGTAAAATATGTATATATTGTTTAGATTTAATGTATGTTATTGTTTCAAGGATAAATATATATTTATTCTAAAGTTGAAATATAATAAGGATTTAAATTTATTGTGAATCCATTATTTTCATATATAGAATGATAAATTAGAAAGAAAATTTATAATTGTTGTTTGAGAGAAATGTTATATATTAATATGTATAATAATCACATAAATAAATAAGAGAAACTATTTATACATAAATATTGATGAAACTTAGTTGTTTGAAGTTATACATTTTTTTATTATAAAAGGGAGAGTGCCTTGATTTATTTTAAGATTTAATCTATGGTATAGATTTTATTTTTATCAAAATTTCATTTGATATAAATTATATGAAAATAAAATTGTTATTTTATTTCATTTGGCTTAAAGCAACAAATTATTTATTAAAAATATAAATAAAAAAGAGGGGTTATTTTAATTGATTTATGCCTCATCTTTATTTTAAAACAAATAAGGATACATGCTTTAAGTCATATTTAATTAAGTTTTTATTTTTTGTTTAAAATTTAAAAGTGACAATCACATTTACACTTGGCATTTAAGAAAATGAAATCCAACATAATCATGAATGTTTCTTTTCAAAGATTTTTCTTTGGTTTCAAAAAAATACGATTTCAGCCTTTAAAGGGCTATTTTTGTTCAACATTCATATTGAGAAATTACAACTATATAAATATATAATCAGTAGTTTTTGATAACAACACAGTTCATTTTTAAAGAAAAATATCAAAACATAAATAAAGGAAATGGCAGCACTCGGGAAAAATTCTGCAAGTTAAAATTTACTCTGTAATCAAAATCTGAAAGGCTTTTAAAAGAAGATCTTGTAGCAAGCTCTTAAAGAACCCATTTTCCTGGAAGCAAGTCAAGAATTTCAAGCTTTTAAAATTCAAATTCCAAGTTTAAGGGGAGCTAGAATCAGATGTTTAAGGTGAGAAAACTGTAAACTTCAACTTAGAATTGCATGCATGCTCTGTTCAGTAAAAAGTATGTCTAAACTTTACTTCTAAAATCTCAATCAGTTGATCTAGCTTGAATTTGAAGATATTGTGAACTGCAAGCATGTTTATTTACTAGAATATCTTATGTTAAAATTTATTACTTAAATTTTTATGCTGTATAGTTCATATACGTTAAGTTTTACTGCAAAAATCGAATTTTTATGAAAATTCAAAATGTTTAAATCGAAGTTTCAACCATGCATGTTAGATTCGCTGATAAAAATAGGATTTTTGGTGCTTGAATCGTGTCACTTAGATTGTGAGATATGTGAAGTTGAACTGTTTCGGTTCAAAAATTATTTTCTGGCGAATTCTTTGTCGAAGGGTGGTGCGGCTTGGACAAGTAGGTGCTGGGTGACGTGGTAAGGCGATGACCGTGGCGGAATTTGCGAATTCGTTTTTGATTTTGTGCGCATGGGGATTTTAGGGTTTAAGGGATGATCGAAGTACTGTGTTCAATGCGATGTTTTTGGAAGACGAAGGCGCGATCGGAGTTCGTGAATTTTGGCATGAAGATAGTAGATGGAGTAGGCTTTAGATCGGGGTTAGCGACGAGAGAAGTAGTAGACGGCCGTGGGTGCAGTAGGCAGTATTCAGTGGTGATGTTGATCGTGGGTTTTGGGATTTTGGTGTGACTGAGAGTCATTTTTCGATCGATGGGGTTTTTGGTGATTTAAGTTGCGACATTCGAAATCTGGGAGAAATCAGGATTTGGTTGCGGTGCTAAAGCAGAGAGGCGGCCACTAGCGATGGCGTGCATGGGCACCGTACCGTATGCACGAGCTATTTTGTGCACGAGCTATTTGGGCATGGCAGTATTGGGTAAGGTAAGGAGAAGGATTGATGCTGGCGTGTCGCGTGCGTGTTTTGTTCTAATTCGATAAGGGGGTTGATTGGCGTACTGATCGGAGATCGTCTCTTCTCTGGTGGGTTATGTCGTTGCCACTGTGTTTGCGTTCCTGGTTGGAGATGGTCATTGGTTCGGTAGATAGGCTGTATTGGAAAGGGAAGATGAATTTTGGAGTTGGGTTCGTGCTGTAGAATTTGATTTGGGCTTCGGCCCAATTTTGCCGAGTGTTTGTTTTTGGAACCGAGATTGTTTGATTGTGAAGGACTTCGGCCCAACTACCGTGTATTGTTTTAATACTGGGCTTGTATTTTCATGTTTAAGTGATTTCGAGCCTGTGTGTTTTGGGTTGTGTCTTAGGGTTCGATTGTTATATAGGCTGTTATTTTATATGAGTAAAACTTAAAGAGTTTCCAAATTTAAATTGTTTTGTCATCTAAAAACTTTAATAATCTATGTAAACCTTGAAGCAATACCTTTACTATTAAATATTTTATAAGTTTGGATTAGAGACTATAATTTTTAATAATAAACGGATTGTTTATATTAATACTTAATTATTGCTATTAAGTAAGTTTGATATTAGTGTTTGATTTAATTGAAATAATTAAATTCTTTTACTCAAGTTATTTGAACAAATTAAGTAAAGTAAAATGATTTTAGAAAATCATTATAATTGAGTTTTGAATTAGTCAAGCGCTTAAAGACATTTAAATTAATATTAATTAATGGTGGAATTAAGAGTTGATTAGTGAAGAAATAATTAATTATAACAAATTAAATAAGTAATCAAATAATTAATTATAATTAATCAAGGAATTACATAATTAATTAAGCAATTGAGGGTTAATTGCTGAAATGGTTAAAGTAATTAATTTGTATAATTAATTAAAAGTTAATTACTGAATGTAATTAGAAAATAATTAATCTAGGATGATTAATTTAAAAATGAATATAATTGAAATAATAAAGGGAAATAATTACTTATAATTTGAAGAGAATCCAAGTTCTTAAGTAATATATTATTTTATTTTAAATTAATTATTTCATAAATAAAATGTTATGAAATAAATGGTTTGTATCGACGAATGTTATGTCGTCATATGATCCATTGCAAAGTTGATATGTGAGATTGTATAAGCTTGTTTAGGTAGGATCTAGTTTGTCAATCGGGAATGAATGCCATTTAATAATCTTATGGTCAAACTGATAATTCCAATTTATTGGTTGCATTTATTTAGATTATTTAAACTAGATGACATTGTGACGGCGGGAACTGACACCATTCCGCTGTATATTTGATATAATTGTTGTGTAGGGTGTAAGCCATTGACTGGATTGTGATGAATGATTATTATGGTAATGATAATCTCTAATCTGTGTTATTGCATATACCTATTATGTGCCCGTTAATTATATTTAGAATATATTGTGAATCGATCTATGGAAATGGATTGATTTGAATATCTGAGATTGTGAATTACGAACTGTGAATTGATAAGTACCGTTTGGACTGATAAGCCTTGTTTGATTTGAATTTACTTATGAAATTAGTTTTGTTTTAAAATAAAGTAATATAATAATATTTTTTTAGAAATGTTTTTAAGATTTATCAATATTTGGAATATTTAAAGTAGCTATTTATTTCTTCCTTTGAAAATCTTTTTTAGTTATAATTTTTAAATTGTTTCAAGTATTAACTCATTTTGTAAAGATACCTTAAAGAACAATTTTTATTAATATTTAAGTTATTTTCTTTAATGAAAAATTCCCTTTAATAAAAGTAGTTTAAATAATTATAATAATCTTTATAAAGAATATTTTATCTATTTAACTTGAAATAATATTTGTAAATTTATAAGTATGTTTTGGAAGGAAATAGTTTTATATATATTTCAAATGAAACAAGTTTTCTTAAATAAATGATAATTTACTTAGATTTTTAAAGATGGACAAGGTTTAACGTTTGAAATGTGAAAGAACTTTGTGTATTGATTGATTGCTTTGATAGTTAAATAACCGACTATCAAAATTGGACAAAAGCTGACTTTGGAAATATCTAGAGGAGACTCGAGAATTATATGGTACGGTTACCAATCAAGGTGCTATACCGTACGTATAAACTCGTTTATTCTCTAGGACAAATTATAAGGAGACCCGTACAATAGCGGTTAGGAGGTGAACTCTGATCTTGTATTTCATCGGAGTATTTCCTAATGAACCGGGGTTGAGTTTACCGGAAAATAGCGAACATTGTTTCGAAGAGACCGGGATCGGATTTGAAATCCGAAAACCACTTCGATCCAACAATACGTTTTTGGGATTAAGACAAGAGTTTGGAGTCGAAGTTGGAGCAGTGAAGTGCAAGGGCTACTCGCTACTAATCCTGAGGGTGATTCCAAAATGGATGTAGTAGGAAGAGTGCCTTCGGTTCCGTTCGAACCCGTAATGGACTTCTATGGACGAATGCTTTCAGAACATCGTCAGGTGGACGATGAGCATTCTAAGGGATGTGTTCTAAAAAGGTAATGCTTAGCCTCGAGCCTCATCAACCGGGAATGACTGAAAATCAGGGGTTATGCAGCAAGGCTTCGTGGGTAGCCCCCACTTGAGAGTAAGGACATCCATGTCTAGATGTCCCTTTTTATTTCGGTTTAGTGGTGCGGTTGCTGATCCCAACCGTGGGGTGATCTTATTTGGAACTGTCTAGTAAGGGATGGTTCCGGTCTTGTGTTGCAGGGGAGCGGACGTACTCCTCGGTACTGTGATCTAGGCCACGTACTATGACAGGTGGTACCCAGTGCTTAGTCATTAGTTGGAAATCCATTCTTCCTACGCGCCTTGTACGAGTTTTGTTTGTATTACCCACTTTGTGGCTAGTAGCTGGAATTTAATCATGTAACAATTTCGGCTATTTTAGTAAGTATTTGTATATAGACCCTATTATAATATCAGAGGATTTCATAAAAAGGTTTTAGCTATCGTAATGTAAAAACCCGACATGTTTATTTATGGCGTGGTCTTACGAGATGCTTTTGTTTTCAAAAAGAATTTCCAAGATTTAATAATCAAGTTGGTTGTGTTTTCTCACGCTGGTATACCAGACTGACCCGGGCTTTGGTGTTTTCCTATATGCTTGGGTCAGACCGAGCATATTTCCAGGTTTAACTGGAAGAGGAGAAGCTTCAGAAGGAAGAGCTGGATCGGGAGACGTATTCTTGTAATTGTTTACATGTAATCCTTTGGTCGTGTGATTATGATTATAAGGACAGAATTGATATAACTATCTGAGTTGTATGGTTGTAATCCTGATGTAAAACTTGTATATGATATATATAAAGGTAACTCATTTGGTTTCATGTAAAGATTGTTCATATTATAAATTATTCGATCCGCTGTGAGATTCTGAATTGTTCTCTTTTCTTCTATCTTCTTTCTTTCTTTCTTTCATTATCCGTCTTTCCGTACGATTTAACCGACAAGAGTGCTTCAAGGTCGGTTTCAATTGGTTTGGAAAAATGGGTTGTGACATTGTGGTATCAGAGCCTAGGTTGAGTGAATACCTAGGTTCGAGTAGGTTGCTTATTAGGAATAGAGTCTATAGCAACCTGTTGAGTCTGAGTGTATATATGTATATATATACGAGAGTGCGTATTTGTTAATTTGTATAAAATGGTTTTATATTGTGTTGATTGATCGGTTAAGTGGGATATGGATTCTGGTCAATGCGAGTAGCTAACATTATTGATAGGAATCTCTAAACACTTGAACCAGGCCAATGGACACAATATTGTTTTTAAAAGGGGTAGATGAAATAATTTTACCCGAATATATTTCCCATATAAAAGGTATGATTATTTTTAAATATATATGGAATTTAAATTGAGTAGGATGTGATGATAATAATTTATCGTCTGGTTTCTGTGTGGTCTTAGCTAACAACCTTAAGTATATGCATTGGATTGTTCTTTTTACTAGAGTATACCCTTAGAATAGAGCCCTTTATAATTTGAATCTGTGGAAAATATATACTTAATAAGTTTTATTTACAAGAGAAATTTGGAAAAAAACTCTTAAATTGATATTTGAAAAGTTTTGAATTAGTAAATTTTTGGAAAATTTTCCACTCTTTAAAAATAAAATTAATTAACCAAGTAATTAAAGATTATTTGGGATACAATTAACACTTAGTTATTTCAGTGATTAGAGATAAATAACAATTAAAAAGAATTGTTAATAGCTATTGTGAAGGTCATTAACTAGGGATTATTTGATGATTGAATAATATGATTAATTTTAATTATCAATTAGATTAAGTAATTTAAAGATAATTATTTGTGTAAATTATTAAGTATAATTACTTATGGAAGTAATTAAGGAATTAATTACTTATTGTAATTAATTGAGTTTAATTTGATTTGATTAAGTTAATTAATTCATTTTAATTAACTTAGAACAATCATTTGGTGATAATTACTTAATGTAATTTAATGAAGAGAAATTACTTAGAGAAATAACTAATGGTTAATTACAGTATGTAATTAATTGAAGTAATTCGTTGATGAAAGTAATTTGAGTATAATTACTATGTAAATTAATCAAAGGATTAATTTGAGATAATTAATAATGAGTGATTAATTTATTTTGGTGAAGTAATTAAAGATAGTTAATTACTAATGGAGTTAATCAAAAGTTATTAACAATTATGGATGTGTGTGAATAATTTTCGACCTAAAATTTCTTTTCAAAAATATATGTACTTGGATTATTTGAAAGGATAGATTTATAAAATCTTGGGTAATGAGAATTCAAAGTGATAAAATAAATTGGGAGTATAAAACTTTGATGAACTTCTTAACTTATAAGAATTCTAAACCTTAGGGTCTCATTTCAAGAATTGGATTTAATTATAGAGAACCTATTTTGTCCATCGTGGAGGAGCTTTGGCCCGAGCCAGAAGAGAGGGTAATTTGGACAAGGTCAGAAGGATTAGGGCAGAACTTTATGAGCCATCTTTATATGAGGAAGAGCCCGAGGCATCTGGAGAGCCGGCTAAGTAGTCTCAGCCACAGCCTCAGCCACAGCCGCAGCCGCAGCCTCAGCCATAGCCGCAGCCTTAGCCACAGCCTCAGCCTTATCAGGAAGAACCAGAGGAAGACTTCGACAACGAAGAAGAATTTGAGGTCGAAAAACAGGAGGAATTCAATGACGAGGAGGAATTCGAGGTAGAAGAAGATTCCGATTCTGAGGTCGATGATGCTTTTCTTTGGAATATAGTTGAAGCTGCTAGGGGACCAGTTGCTGGTGGACCTAATCCGGAAGTGGTTCAGGATCCTGATGATGGTAGAGAGGTTAGAGAGTTATCGGGACCTGAGAAGGAGGCCTCCGATGGAGAGAGTCCGTAGTAGGGGTTAGATTGTTTTCTCCTTTTTGTGTTTATAGTTTTTGTTTGTGTTCTGACCTTTGGACTCCATGGATGATTAAGTGTTTGGTAGGGTGGTACGTGTCTGTTTATTTATATGGATGGTGGTGATAACATTTGTAAGAATGTTTTGAATAGTGCTTAATATAATGTATATTTTGATATACCATGTGAGTCTTTATGTTTACCACTTTAGTTTGGGTTGTTATTGATCTGTTTATTGTGAGTAAATAATTTTTACTAGCATAACTGTGGAATTTCGAGGACGAAATTCTTTTTAAGGGGGAAGGTATGTAACGACCCAGGATTTTGGACATCCCAAGTTGTGAATATTATTTAAAATATTCAATGATATTGTATTTTAATATACAATATTTGTATTAATCAATGATTTATCATTAAATAAAATTTATTTTTCTAAAAACAAGATAGCATGGGTTTTCAAAACTATATTAAATTATGGAGTTGATTTAAATAAATTTCTTAAATATATATATTTTGTTTCAAAGTAAAATATGTATATATTGTTTAGATTTAATGTATGTTATTGTTTTAAGGATAAATATATATTTATTCTAAAGTTGAAATATAATAAGGATTTAAATTTATTGTGAATCCATTATTTTCATATATAGAATGATAAATTAGAAAGAAAATTTATAATTGTTGTTTGAGAGAAATGTTATATATTAATATGTATAATAATCACATAAATAAATAAGAGAAACTATTTATACATAAATATTGATGAAACTTAGTTGTTTGAAGTTATACATTTTTTTATTATAAAAGGGAGAGTGACTTGATTTATTTTAAGATTTAATCTATGGTATAGATTTTATTTTTAACAAAATTTCATTTGATATAAATTATATGAAAATAAAATTGTTATTTTATTTCATTTGGCTTAAAGCAACAAATTATTTATTAAAAATATAAATAAAAAAGAGGGGTTATTTTAATTGATTTATGCCTCATCTTTATTTTAAAACAAATAAGGATACATGCTTTAAGTCATATGTAATTAATTTTTATTTTTTGTTTAAAATTTAAAAGTGACAATCACATTTACACTTGGCATTTAAGAAAATGAAATCCAACATAATCATGAACGTTTCTTTTCAAATATTTTTCTTTGGTTTTAAAGAAATACTATTTCGGAATTTAAAGGGCTATTTTTGTTCAACATTCATATTGAGAAATTACAACCATATAAATATATAATCAGTAGCTTTTGAAAACAACACAGTTCATTTTTAAAGAAAAATATCAAAACATAAATAAAGGAAATGGAAGCACTTGGGAAAAATTCTGCAAGTTAAAATTACTCTGTAATCAAAATCTGAAAGGCTTTTAAAAGAAGATCTTGTAGCATGCTCTTGAAGAACCCATTTTCCTGGAAGCAAGTCAAAAATTTCAAGCCTTTTAAATTCAAATTCCAAGTTTAAGGGGAGCTAGAATCAGATGTTTAAGGTGAGAAAACTGTAAACTTCAACTTATAATTGCATGCATGCTCTTTTCAGTAAAAAGTATGTTTAAACTTTACTTCTAAAATCCCAATCAGTTGATCTAGCTTGAATTTGAAGATATTGTGAACTGCAAGTATGTTTATTTACTAGAATATCTTAAGTTAAAATTTATTACTTAAATTTTTATGCTGTATAGTTCATATGCGTTAAGTTTTATTGTAAAAATCGAATTTTTATGAAAATTCAAAATGTTTGAATCGAAGTTTTAACCATGCATGTTAGATTCGCTGATAAAAATAGGATTTTTGGTGCTTGAATCGTGTCACTTAGATTGTGAGATATGTGAAGTTGAACTGTTTCGGTTCAAAAATTATTTTCCGGCGAATTCTTCGTCGAGGGGTGGTGCGGCTTGGACAGGTAGGTGCTGGGTGACGTGGGTAAGGCGATGACCGTGGAGGAATTTGCGAATTTGTTTTTGATTTTGTGCGCATGGGGATTTTAGGGTTTAAGGGATGGTCGAAGTACTGTGTTCAACGCGATGTTTTTGGAAGACGAAGGCACGATCGAAATTCGTGAATTTTGGCATGAAGATAGTAGATGGAGTAGGCTTTCGATCGGGGATAGCGAGGAAAGAAGTAGTAAACGGCCGTGGGTGCAGTAGGCAGTATGCGGTGGTGATGTTGATCGCAGGTTTTGGGATTTTGGCATGACTGAGAGTCATTTTTCGATCGATGGGGTTTTTGGTGATTTAAGTTGCGGCATTCGGAATCTGGGAGAAATCAGGATTTGGTTGCGGTGCTAAAGCGGAGAGGCGGCCACTAGCGATGGCGTGCATGGGCACCGTACCGCGTGCACGAGCTATTTTGTGCCCGAGCTCTTTTGGCATGGCAGTATTGGGTTAGGTAAGGAGAAGGATTGATGCTGACGTGTCGCGTGCATGTTTTGTTCTTATTCGATAAGGGGGTTGATTGGCGTATTGATCGGAGATCGTCTCTTCTCTGGTGGGTTATGTCATTGCCACTCTGTTTGTGTTCCTGGTTGGAGATGGTCATTGGTTCGGTAGGTAGGCTGTTTTGGAAAGGGAAGATGAATTTTGGAGTTGGTTTCGTGCTGTAGAATTTGGTTTGGGCTTCGGCCCAAATTTGCCGAGTGTTTGTTTTTGGAACCGAGATTGTTTGATTGTGAAGGACTTCGGCCCAACTACCGTGTACTGTTTTAATACTGGGCTTGTATTTTCATGTTTAAGTGATTTCGAGCCTGTGTGTTTTGGGTTGTGTCTTAGGGTTCGGTTGTTATATAGGCTGTTATTTTATATGAGTAGTACTTAAAGAGTTTTCAAATTTAAATTGTTTTCTCATCTAAGAATTTTAATAATCTATGTGAACCTTGAAACAATACCTTTACTATTAAATATTTTATAAGTTTGGATTAGAGACAATAATTTTTAATAATAAACGGATTGTTTATATTAATACTTAATTATAGCTATTAAGTAAGTTTGATATTAGTGTTTGATTTAATTGAAATAATTAAATTCTTTTACTCAAATTATTTGAACAAATTAAGTAAAGTAAAATGATTTTAGAAAATCATTATAATTGAGTTTTGAATTAGTCAAGTGCTTAAAGACATTTTAATTAATATTAATTAATGGTGGAATTAAGAGTTGATTAGTGAAGAAATAATTAATTATAACAAATTAAATAAGTAATCAAATAATTAATCAAGGAATTACGTAATTAATTAAGCAATTGAGGGTTAATTCTGTAATGGTTAAAGTAATTAATTTATATAATTAATTAAAAGTTAATTACTGAATGTAATTAGAAAATACATCTAGGTTAATTTAAAAATGAATATAATTGAAATAATAAAGGGAAATAATTACTTATAATTTGAAGAGAATTCAAAATCTTAAGTTATATTTTATTTTATTTTAATTTAATTATTTCATAAATAATGTTATGAAATAAATGGTTTGTATCGATGAATGTTATGTCGTCATATGATCCATTGCAAAGTTGATATGTGAGATTGTATAAGCTTGTTTAGGTAGGATCTAGTTTGTCAATCGGGAATGAATGCCATTTAATAATCTTATGGTCAAACTGATAATTCCAATTTATTGGTTGCATTTATTTAGATTATTTAAACTAGATGACATTGTGACGGCGGGAACTGACACCATTCCGCTGTATATTTGATATAATTGTTGTGTAGGGTGTAAGCCATTGACTGGATTGTGATGAATGATTATTCTGGTAATGATAATCTCTAATCTGTGTTATTGCATATATCTATTATGTGCCTGTTAATTATATTTAGAATATATTGTGAATCGATCTATGGAAATGGATTGATTTGAATATCTGAGATTGTGAATTATGAACTGTGAATTGATAAGTACCGTTTGGACTGATAAGCCTTGTTTGATTTGAATTTACTTATGAAATTAGTTTTTTTATAAATAAAGTAATATAATAATATTATTTTTAGAAATATTTTTAAGATTTATCAATATTTGGAATATTTAAAGTAGCTTTTTATTTCTTCCTTTGAAAATCATTTTTAGTTATAATTTTCAAATTGTTTCAAGTATTAACTCATTTTGTAAAGATACCTTAAAGAATAATTTTTATTAATATTTAAGTTATTTTCTTTAATTAAAAATTCCCTTTAATAAAAGTAGTTTAAATAATTATAATAATCTTTATAAAGAATATTTTATCTATTTAACTTGAAATAATATTTGTAAATTTATAAGTATGTTTTGGAAGCAAAAAGTTTTATATATATTTCAAATGTACCAAGTTTGCTTAAATAAATGATAATTTACTTAGATTTTTAAAGATGGACAAGGTTTAACGGTTAAAATGGGAAAGAACTTTGTGTATTGATTGATTGCTTTGATAGTTAAATAACCGACTATCAAAATTGGACAAAACCTGACTTTGGAAATATCTAGAGGAGACTCCAGAATTATATGGTACGGTTACCAATCAAGTTGCTATACCGTACGTTTAAACTCGTTTGTTCTCTAGGACGAATTATAAGGAGACCCGTACAATAACGGTTAGGAGGTGAACTCTAATCTTGTATTTCGTCGGAGTATTTCCTAAAGAACCGGGGTTGAGTTTACGGGAAATAGCGAACGTTGTTTCGAAGAGACCGGGATCGGATTCGAAATCCGAAAACCACTTCGATCCAACAATACGTGTGGGCTGGGGACGCGCAGCCAGCCCCAGCCCGTGTGGGCTGGGGACGTGCGGGCCAGCCTATGTGGGCTGGCCTGGTACCGGCTAGCCCAACCGGGCTAGCCTGCTGCGCCCGGGCAGCAGCCTGGGTGCAGCCCAGGCCTGCCCTGGTGCACCCAAAGCCCTGTTTTCAGGCTGAAGCATTCCAGCCAGCTGGAAATGCAGTTTTTGATGGTTTTGGGGTGTTTTTTTCAAGTTTTTGGCATCAAATTTCACTAATAACAATCACTAACTACCATATGATGATTACTACACTATATTAAAGGAGACAAAGGGCCAAAGCTTAGCATTACCTTATGAAGCAATATCGCAAACACCTTATGTGCACACCCAAAATGAAAGCAAAGATGATCAAAGAGCTATGATTCACATGTTACATAATAAAACATGTGTTACTAAATGATTACTGAAATCAAAAGAGGATTAAACACATATTAGAAGAGGTTTTTAGCAATATACCTCTCTAGAAAGCAACAAAGACTATTATAGCATCAACCCAAGTTAGCAAAAGATGATTAGGAGGCTATAAGATCAAAAAAACACATAAAACATGTGTTACCAAATAAATTTCAGAAATTAGAAAGATATAAAAATGGATTTGAGGTGGGTATTTACATTACCTTTGCATAGAATGACTTGCATGAGCTAAAACTAGAAGGAGATGAAGATAGAGGCCATTTTTGTTAAGAAAGCTTTAGAAAATGATTAGGGTTTTGATTAGGGATGCATGAATGAGGTTAGGAGAGTTTGAGATAATTTATAGAGGAGGTTTAGGGTGGGTTATTGGGTTAAGTTTAGTAATCCAATAAGAAGAGGGTTATTTACATGTTTCCAAAAATAAGTCTAAGTGTTCATGTATGTTTATAAAACTCATTTTTCTTACCCAAACCCGTTTTAAAATCTCTCCTAAATATTTAACTTTCCAAAAACAACATTTTATCCTCATTTTAAAATCCATATTTCCCATTTAATTAAAATAGCCTTTTTCAAATAAATTTTGTTATTCCAATTCCTTTTACGCTTCTTTAAAATAAATAGAACTCCTAACTTTTATTTATTAATTGGTAATGCAAATCCCGGGTTGTTACAGACTCCCCCTTAAGAAAATTGCGTCCCCGCAATTCCTTAAGATAGATGTCGTCTATAACGTCAAATCCACAAAAGAAGTGATAGAGTTAAAATAGAGAATTCTTACCCGCAGAAGAAGATGGGAGAAAGCCAGGATAAGAGCGCTCGATAGATTCTCTGGTCTCCCAAGTGGAATCCTTAGGATTCGGTGACCATTGAATCTTCACGAGTAGAACCTCTTTGTTGCGAAGGCGTCTAACCTCTGAATCAAGCACACAGAGAGGTTGCTGCTCCAAAGATAAGTCAGGTAAGATCTCTAAATCAGGCACGACATGCGGCTCAATGATAGAATCAGGATCACGAACACACTTGCGAAGTTGAGAAACATGGAACACGTCATGCATTCCGGAAAAATGAGCAGGTAGAGCCACACGATAAGCAACGGGGCTGATGCGTTCCGTAATAGGAAATGGTCCAACATAGCGAGGAGCCAACTTCCCTGTAGAGCTGAAACGCACAACCCCCTTCATAGGGGAAATCCGAATGAAGACAAAATCACCAATGGAGAACTCAAGAGGCTTCCTACGGTTGTCCGCGTAGGATTTCTGGCGGTCCTGTGCCTCCCTCATTCTCTGACGGATAAGAGCAATTCTTTTCAGAAGATTCCCAAACTGAATCTGGACCAAGAATGAACTTCTCGCCAGATTCTAACCAACAAGCAGGAGAGCGACATGGCCTTCCGTATAGAGCCTCGAATGGTGCTATGCCGATACTAGACTGAAAGCTGTTGTTGTAGGAGAACTCTACAAGCGGTAAGTGATCCTCCCAACTACCTCCGAAATCCAGAATAAAACAGCACAAAAGATCCTCTAAAACACGATTCACCCCCTCCGTCTGACCGTCGGTCTGAGGAAGATAAGTAGTCGAGAGATTCAGCTTTGTGCCCAAAGCTGACTGTAGGCACTTCCAGAAGTGACTAGTAAAGATAGTGTCTCGATCACAGACGATAGAGCTAGGAATGCCATGACGTCGAACGACTTCCTTCACATATAGCTTGGCAAGCTAAGGATCAGTCCGAGTGGACCTAATAGGAAGGAAATGAGCTGATTTAGTCAAGCGATCGACGATGACCCAAATAGAAGTATGGCCTGACCTCGATCGAGGCAGACCGTCAATAAAACCCATGGATATCTGATCCCATTTCCATAATGGAATCTCTAGCGGCTGAAGAAGACCAGATGGACGCTGATGCTCGGCTTTGATCTGTTGACAAGTCATGCAACGGCTTACATAACTTGCAACATCACTCTTCATGCCCTCCCAATAAAATAGGCGACACATGTCGGCATACATCTTACTCGACCCAGGATGAATAGTGTGCTTAGTGCGATGACACTCGTCTAGAATGTCACGCCTAAGAGATGAATCAGATGGCACAACAATACGGTTCTTCCTCCGAAGACACCGATGAAAATCAATAGAATAGTCCAGCAATGTCTCATCACTGGATCCTGACTCGAGAAGATGAATGAAATGCAATAGGTCTGGATCCTGCCGCTGAGCATGGGCAATGCGATCCAACAAGATGGGACGAGCTTCCAAGCTGGATAATAAGACAGGAGCATCAGAAGATGGAGCTTGATCTCTAATATCACATAAAGATAGAGTCTCAAGAACATTCCACTCGGCAATCATCATAGAAACAACTGCCGAGTGTTTGCGACTGAGCGCATCTGCAACACGATTCCCCTTGCCAGGGGTATACTGAATATCTAAATCATATGAGACGAGAAACTCAAGCCATCGCTGCTGCCTCATGTTGAGATCTCTCTGGCTAAAAAGATACTTCAGCGACTTGTGATCGGTGTAAAGAATGAAGTGTTCGCCTAATAGAAAGTGACGCCATGTCTTCAAGGCAAAGATGATTGCTGCTAACTCAAGATCATGAGTAGCATAGCGAACCTCATTCGGACGCAGTTGCCTGGAAGCATAAGCGACTACCCGATCCTTCTGCATAAGCACAGCACCGAGCCCACTACCACAAGCATCGGTGTAAACAGCAAGATCTTGGTTACTCTCAGGAACCACAAGAATAGGAGCATGAGTGAGAAGTTCCTTCAGTCGCTGAAAGGAAGCTTCATACTTATCAGACCAAATAAAGCGAACACCCTTACGAGTCAACGTCGTAAGAGGAAGTGCAACTCGAGAGAAATCCTTGATAAACCGACGGTAATAACCCGCCAGACCAAGGAAGCTGCGAATATCATGAACGTTCTCGGGCTACTTCCAATTCTGAATAGCTTCGATCTTGGCAGGATCGACAGAAATACCCTCAGACGATACAATATGGCCCAAGAACTTGACCTTGCTCTCCCAAAAATGGCACTTGGAGAGCTTGTCCTTAAGCTGATGCTGACGAAGAGTATCCAAGACGATCCGCAAATGATGAGCATGCTCTGCCTCGGATCTAGAATAAATAAGAATATCGTCAATGAAAACCAGAACGAATCTATCGATGTATTCCCGGAATACTCGATTCATAAGATCGACGAAGAAAGCCGGTGCGTTCGTCAAACTGAATGGCATGACCAACAACTCAAAAGAACCGTAACGAGTGCGGAAAGCGGTAAGAGGAATGCTATCTTCCGCAACTCGGAGCTGATGAAATCCGGTGGCAAGGTCGAGCTGTGAAAAGACCTTCGCACCGCTCAACTGATCAAACATATCGTCTATCCGTGGCAATGGATAACGATTTCTGATGGTCAACTCATTAAGCTTGCGATAGTCAATGCAAAGCCTAAGAGAGCCATCGGGCTTCTTAACGAAGACCACAGCAGCACCCCATGGCGAAGAACTAGACCGAATGAACTGCTTCGCCTCAAGCTCTACTATCTGCTTCCTGAGTTCCTTATTCTCCTTAATAGACATTCTCGTAGGAGGACGCCCAACTGGGTGGGAGCTTGGAATGAGATCGATGCGGAACTCAAAGGCCCGCTTTGGCGGCAGGCCTGATACTGGCTCGAATATATCGGGGAAATCCCGAACAACAGGAATACGAGATATGTCCAAATCCTCATCTCGTGAATCAAGAGAAAATAAAATAATATCAGAAATCCCAACATCCTGAAGAGCAATAGCTAACGGAGCGGACGAGTCAGGATGACGAAGAAATAATATCCGCTCCGAACAAATGATTTTGGCGTCGTACTGAACGAGCCAATCCATGCCAAGAATCATGTCAAAGCCCAAATACTCCATAACGTGCAGATTCGCACGGAAAGAAAATCCACAAAGATCAATATCCATATCCTCACAAACCAAGCTAAGGGTCGTGTATCCACCAATGGGATTCACAATCCTTAGTGAAGAAACCAGACAAGTAAC
Source organism: Allium cepa (assembly GCA_030765085.1). Classification (NCBI taxonomy): domain Eukaryota; kingdom Viridiplantae; phylum Streptophyta; class Magnoliopsida; order Asparagales; family Amaryllidaceae; genus Allium; species Allium cepa. Next base: position 64,507,462 of record CM060931.1, read on the forward strand.
ATCCAAGGATAAAGCATCTACTAGCTCCTTTGATACGAATGAGTGAGAGGCACCCGTATCAAAGAGAACTCTACAAGATCTACCATGAAATAAAATAGAACCTTCGAGAATGGAAGGATGCGTACCTCGAGGCTGAGCTGAAGATGTAGGAGCCTTGGCAGCATTAAGCTTGCCAGATCTAGGAGGTGCAGTAGGACAAGTGGAGATCCTATGTCCCTCCTTCTTGCAGAAGGTGCAATAGAGAGGTTTGGGACACTCTCGAATAAAGTGATCAGGAGAACCACAGTTGAAGCATTTCTTCGGAGGACGTGTCCCACTAGGCTGAGCAGGAGTCTGGGATTGAGAACGAGTCTAAGGCTGAGTCTGAAAAGTAGAACTGCCAGTCTTCTTCTTCTTGTTCCAAGGCTTGGTATTCTGAAATGGACCCCGCTTCTAATTGGGGTTTTTGGAACCCTCACCATCCCCATCACTGTCTCTCTCACGCTCAACCGCTTCAAGGTGAAGCGCTGCGTCAACCAGCTCATCAAAAGGGAGCTTAAGCTGGAGCATAAGTTGTTTCTTCAAATATTTCTTCAGGCCTTCTACAAACTTGAGATTCTTCTTATAAGGAGTGCTAATGAACTCGAGGCCATACTTAGACAGGGCCTCGAAAGATGATGAATAGTCAGCAACAGAGGTCTTCCCTTGCTTAAGGTCAATAAAGCGGCATGCAAGGGCTATCTTCTCGGACTCGGGGACAAACTTGAGCAAGAAGCGCTCTCGGAACTGATCCCAAGTGAGAGTGGCCTCATCGGTCTCAGAAATAAGGAACTTGTACCCATCCAAGGCACGACCCTCTAAATGGCTAGTAGCAACAAGAACTCTGTCATGGTCAGGAAGGGTCATGCGAGTGAAATTACCTCGTAAACTCTGATCCAAGCCTGGACCTCAAGAACAGTCTCGGAGCCATTGAACGGCTTGCCTCCAAGATAAATAAAGTCGCTGTAGAGGTGCGCAAAAGCATACTTGCGCGGTGCATCAGAAACTGGTGCAGGAGATTGAGAGTGTGACTGAGAGTTACGAACCAGCTCCATGATCTGATCCGTGGTCATGTATACGCCCTCTGGATGAGGGTTGCTGGACTGTCCAACATCAGTAGAACGGAGGTTCCTAACTCTCCCAACCATACTGAAAGATAAGGTAAGATTTAGTTAAGCACGATTCAAAGATAGATAATTCATTAAGGAATATTACGGAATATAACATATTCCTACAACTATTCCTAACTTATCTATCTAAAGGTGGTGATGTTCAATTTGGATCGTATTGTAACGTATTATACTACGTGTCTATTCTGTGTTTGTTATGCTTAATTCTGAACCTTGTCTCTGATACCAAACTGTAACGCCCCACTCCGAGACCCACTCTAGTAAAGAGTATTACGGAGTAATACCGTCTACTAGAACGAAGAATAGAGTATAATGGAAGCGACCATATGTAATCAAGCTATAACTAACTACCGAATACGTCGAATAGGTGGTTTTCTTTTCTCAAGTGGTTCGACATATCCAATAGATATTTATAAAGAAATTACAATGGCTAAGAAAAATAGGTTCAGAACAAACATAATACTAAATGATAACATCATCATCACAGAACAATCACATAACAGTCACAGAACATAGGTACAATATATCGTCAATACAGATCCAAATATCAAAAGATGGGTACAAAGCCACCGCTCACACATGTGAGTCAAAAATATGTACATAAGAGACTGAAAAATCAAAGTATCAAAATAGTGGACAAATATAAAGAGCTATCTATCAGCATAGCAGATAATGTCCAAGCGGAAGCACAGAAAGCTAAGTCCAGAGACCTAACCTAAAACAACTCGGTCTGACCCGAGAGAAAACACTCGGGTCAGGCTAGCTAAACAATCAGTAATAACTGAGATATATAATAATGCCGTACATAAATCAAACAGAACTTCTCCAAAGAGAAGAGTAATATGGACTACATGAACATAGTGACGATCCCCAATCATCAATAAACAGTAAAAATCTCCAAAGAGAATATCAACACCAAAGTGTTAAATAAATAAAATCGCCTCATATCATCGGCATAGCCAAAGCTATATAAAGTTGCCCATAGGCAATAATCCCAAGAGTGACCAGAGTCTGTAATCAATGCCCAAGCAAAGATCGATGCTCCAAGGAGCAATAGGGATATACTGAAAAGTCAATGAAATCGAATACTGAAAAGCAGTGTCCAGAGACACTGTGAATCCACAAGGTAATCGCACTTACATCGTATGGTGCCATAGAACCAACACCGAATGGTAGTACTCGAATGGATATAAAAATCATCAGATAATACAAGTATAGCACGTGCACCGACCAGAGTCGTTATTGCCAAGTACTGTAGAGTTGTGATCGACCACTCGCACAGATGCGGAACGCGCGAGACGGCGAGACCCTTCCCAGAAGGATAAAGGCCCAGAGGCACATGCCGCAAAAACTGCTCCATAGAGCAGGTGTCCAGAGACGGTTGCCCAGAGGCGTGGTGACCCAGAGGTCCAGTACTGGTCGCCCAGAGGCTAATGTGTCACAAACTTCTTGGAGAGGAACCCGTAAAGTGTTAACAATGAGTCCCATACCCCCACGTTCACACTAAACGGTTTACTAACCAATAGCAAGCTCACACTCCAAACAATAAAAAGTCCACCTCGTATCATCGGTAAACTAGACCCAATGGTTAAAACGATCAATCGAATAGGTCGGGGATTAACCGGAAAGAAAATACACACGGTTCCATAGGCCGGAGATTTCCTAACCGTTTAAGCACCTTTCCACTTCGCTCGAAGTGCTAAAAGTGAGTGTGAGATTTTTATTATAGAAAATAATGGTGCGAAACGGATTTATAATTGATTTTGAAATAACTTTGAAACGACTTTTGAAAACTCTCCTATTATGGAGTAATTAATTTAATAATTAAAAATAATATTACATAATAATTTCGAAAGCCATTTAGGAGTGAAAAATCCTTTTAAAATAGTTCATAAAAACGCGCGTACGAAATCCAGAGACAAATCTCAACGAAATCGATAAATCAGAAAATCACTGAAAACCAATATTGGCGTTGGAAAATATTCCGAATGGTTGTGAATCCGAAGTTCGAAATTTTTTGATTAGCAATTGAAGCCCAAAGGTTCATTGCAGAAACAATCAATTTGAAGCGGTTGCACCAAATGGTGCAACCCGGACTCGGTTGCACCAAAATGGTGCAACCGGTGGGTCGGAACCCGGCTGCATCAAATGGGTGTAGCCCATTTTTTTTTTAGAACCAGCTGCGCCGCATGGTGCAGCCTGGTGCGGTCCAGCCCCCAGCCCGCCTGGGCTGGGGGTGTAATGGGTTAAGCCCTAGCCCCCTACGGGCTGGGGAGGGGGGGAAGCCCAGCCCGCATGGGCTGGGAGAAGGGGGGTCGGCCCCAGCCGCATGGGCTGGGGACATGCGGCCCAGCCCCAGCCCGCATGGGCAGCGGACGCGCGGCCATCCCCTGCCCGTGTGGGCTGGGGACGCGCGGGCCGTCCCCAGCCCACACGGGCTGGGGACGCGCGGGCCAGCCCCAGCCGGTGTGGGCTGGGGACGCGCGGGCCGTCCCCAGCCCACACGAGCTGGGGACGTGTGGGCCCGCCCCAGCCCGTGTGGGCTGGGGACGCGCGGCCAGCCCCAGCCCGTGTGGGCTGGGGACGTGCGGGCCAGCCCGTGTGGGCTGGCCTGGTACCGGCTAGCCCAACCGGGCTAGCCTGCTGCGCCCGGGCAGCAGCCTGGGTGCAGCCCAGGCCTGCCCTGGTGCACCCAAAGCCCTGTTTTCAGCCTGTTTTCAGGCTGAAGCATTCCAGCCAGCTGGAAATGCAGTTTTTGATGGTTTTGGGGTGTTTTTTTCAAGTTTTTGGCATCAAATTTCACTAATAACAATCACTAACTACCATATGATGATTACTACACTATATTAAAGGAGACAAAGGGCCAAAGCTTAGCATTACCTTATGAAGCAATATCACAAACACCTTATGTGCACACCCAAAATGAAAGCAAAGTTGATCAAAGAGCTATGATTCACATGTTACATAATAAAACATGTGTTACTAAATGATTACTGAAATCAAAAGAGGATTAAACACATATTAGAAGAGATTTTTAGCAATATACCTCTCTAGAAAGCAACAAAGACTATTATAGCATCAACCCAAGTTAGCAAAAGATGATTAGGAGGCTATAAGATCAAAAAAACACATAAAACATGTGTTACCAAATAAATTTTAGAAATTAGAAAGATATAAAAATGGATTTGAGGTGGGTATTTGCATTACCTTTGCATAGAATGACTTGCATAAGCTAAAACTAGAAGGAGATGAAGATAGAGGCCATTTTTGTTAAGAAAGCTTTAGGAAATGATTAGGGTTTTGATTAGGGATGCATGAATGAGGTTAGGAGAGTTTGAGATAATTTATAAAGGAGGTTTAGGGTGGGTTATTGGGTTAAGTTTAGTAACCCAATAAGAAGAGGGTTATTTACATGTTTTCAAAAATTAGTCTAAGTGTTCATGTATGTTTATAAAACTCATTTTTCTTACCCAAACCCGTTTTAAAATCTCTCCTAAAATATTTAACTTTCCAAAAATAACATTTTATCCTCATTTTAAAATTCCATATTTCCCACTAATTAAAATAGCCTTTTTCAAATAAATTTTGTTATTCCAATTCCTTTTACGCTTCGTTAAAATAAATAAAAACCCTAACTTTTATTTTATTAATTGGTAATGCAAATCCCGGGTTGTTACAGGCAGTCTCTAATACAACGCCGCCTCCACGATGAAACAGCTTTAGGTCAATATCAACAGCCTCTTGCACAAAGATTGGTGAGTCAATAGCATGCAAAAAATATTACTTGGATCTAATAAAGTTTAAGGGAGAAGAGGAAGAGTTTGGAACTAGTGAAAATTATGTCAAATACCTTAGTTTATATAGGAAAAATCCAAGTAGAAACCAGGGCTAAGTCACAAGAAAATATCGGATCTGATTTTACCGGGTCTTATTACCAAGTCAAAGTCGGTTTAAAAAATACTGCTAAAGTTAAGGAGCTCTTCATCACATTAGCCAAGCCCGGCCTGGGTCGGGTCGAGTTGAGTCGAGTAGGTCGGTTGGTGCGCGCATGTTTGATGGCAAGCGTGCTCTCCCTCCTCAACACAGAAGAAAACATTAGATGCCCAAAGGGCCCATCCTTCTCTTGTGAATCCTGTATTTAAATCGAACCAATCTATAGTTCCTCACAATGTGAAACTATTCAATAAGAAGGTTATTCTTTACTCCTTCCAATATTTTTAACAGTTCATTTTAAAATCCAAATTTTCAACAAACCTTAACTCAAATTTCTCAAAATATTTCTCTCGAGCAATTTCTGATTTTATTACATTGCACATAAACGATGGTATCTTTTGATTTGAACCTTTGCATAATGAGTAAGGTCTAAATTATACTAGAGTAACTCGTAGTCTTGAATTCTATCTCTGACATCAAACCACATACAAACCTTTCTAGGGTGTAATCTATAGCCCATGCTTTAAAAGCCATGCACATCTATCCCAGTTTAGTGAATGCTCTAGGAATTTTATCAAACTTCATAGAAAATGACCACGTTTCTACATTCACATAGGTGAATCTATTAATAGTAATCCTATAGCTAGGAACTCCACTCCACATAGAGTATAGATTTCATTTAGAGTTAAACACATCCTCACACCGCTACAAAACTACATGCTTCTAGCTAATGAAACTAGCATGTTCAATCAGTGCCACTCCATAACTCGTTATACCAATTGAACCTAATTCTTGAGATCTCCAGTCATTAGGTTGGATTACCATTATGACTGACTTCTCATTCTAAACGTAATAGTCTTAATTTTTTAGATGTAGATATGAAATTCTCGCTGGCTAATCTTTTATCAAAGGATCTGCCAGATTCTCATCAGTGCATACATGATCCACTCTTACAGATTCTGAAGAGATATACTCTCTTACAATGCTATTTTTACGATGAATTTTTCATCGCTTACTGTTGTAATAACGGTTTTCTACTTTCACAATAGCCGCGGTACTATTGCAATGGATCAACATAGCCGGTATTGGTTTTTCCAAAAAGGGGATCTTAACTAGCAGATTTCTTAAGTAATATGCTTCTTCACTAGCAGTAGCTAGCGCTATCATTTCTAACTCTATAGCGGATTGAACCAAAATAGAGTTTTTCTTAGATTTCCAAGAAACAGCTCCCCCTACACTACTGAAAATATATCCACTAATGGCTTTGGAATCTTTTGATAATGTATTCCAATCTGCATTGCTGTATTCTTTAAGTATAGCTGGAAACTTCTGATAGTGTAATCCAAGGTTCATAGTTCTTTTAAGGTATCTCATGACTCTTTCAATAGTGTTCCAATCCTCTATAATAGGTCTGCTAGTAAATCTGCGCAATAATCCTACAACATAGGCTCGAGATCAGAACAATCAGTGCAATATCCCGGAATTTCAAACAAATTTAAATGTGATAATCTCTATTATAAATTATTTAAAATTTGGTAAAATTGTAATTTTCAAACAATAATGATAAATGTGTTGTTTTAAAATATAGATAAGTAAATTTTTAATAGAATTATTAATTTCAAATTTAAACTTGGGTTTGTTTAAAATATATATATATATGTATTTATTTGAATTGGATTTTTAAACTTGATTTGGATTTTGAATTTAAATTTAAATTTGGATTTAAATTTGAAAATTAAAAAAAAACATATCTTAAATATATTTTGGATATAAAAATACATTATATATGATTTTATTTTGAATGATTGGTTTTTATTTTCTTTAAAAGGATTTTATTTATATAGATTTAGAAAAATACTTATTAATTAGTAGATAAACTCAAAGGCTTTTACCTAACATTTAAAAATAACTAAAAATATCTAATTACAAGTGTTGATCTATGAAACCTCTAAATAACATGTGTAATTGGATTAACAAGCCTAAATGACAAATGTTATTTTTTTTACAAGTGTCACTTTTAGTTTTTATTTTTTTAAATCACAAATAACTCTATATAAACATACATCTTCTATCTTCATTTCTTTTTCCTTATTTCAATTTCAAAAGCAAGAAGCTCAAAGCACAATGAATCCATTAAAAGAAGCAGCTCATGAGGAAGGCAAGAAGATAATGCTCACAGAGGTCGACTCTTGAATCGAGGCAGCTGCCAAGGTCGACAGAGAAGAAATCAAATCTTTATTCTACCCGCTCATTGTTGAGTTCAATGTAAGAGTCCTCATGCACCGTGACTTCTCTTTCTTGGGCGATAATAATCTCAAATCACTCGCTAAAGTATGGGATACTTTGATTAGGCTTAAAAAGTGGAGCCAGATTGTCGAAGAGATTGATGAAGAAGCTCTGGCGAGGGAAGTGCTTCGAGGCAACGAACCCTCAGATTTATCTGCAACGAAAGCCCTCGTCGGGGGAGGCTCCCCTGCATCAAAGGACAAAGAGGATGGTCCATCTGGCTCCGAGCCCCAGATTCCTCTTCCCATTAAATTGACCAAAACTCCATCGCTCAATCCCCGAGCAATATGTAGGTTACGGCCCGGAGAAGCCTGGACTTGGCATCCACATTCTATCCCCAATTCCAGAGGGTGATACTCCCAAGACGACTGAGAGCCAAATGGAAGCTGGTATGTGACCCCACCTTCTAAAGTTCATAGAGTAATCTCTTTTGGCGAATAACTACCGTATCTTAACATTCACTTTTCATGAATTCATACAGGTCATTCTAGACCTAAACCGACTCCAAGGAGCGATGTCACTACGAAGCAGGAAGAAAAAGATACTGAAGTACTCCAAGCCGACGACACCCCTGGTCCTAACGCTCAAATATTAGGGGCGCTTGAGGAAGATAAGCCCGAAGATCCTTCACTCGTAGAGGGGCACGATGATGTTGAAATCACAGGTGCTTTCGAGCACACTTCCAAGCTCAGCATGAAGGAACAACTCGAGGAGGAGAGAAAGGATAAAATCAAAGTAAAATTAGAACCTCAAGTGGTGGCGCTCGACAATCCCTTAAATAGGCCGCTGAAGGTTATTCTCCCTGGTGGTAACACGCCTTTGGAAGTTCCTCCTTCCTCGGATACTTCATCGCTGGGAAGCAGAGGGTCCAAAAAGAGGCGCTCGGATGAAGAAACTTTGAAGAAACCAAAGAGGGAAAGAAAACTGAGTTGTTGCCTCGCCATGTTTTGCTCAACTTAAGTAACTTAGAACCATGTACTTATTTTCCTCTTTTTCTTTATAGTCATCGTAGATAGATTTTGGCTTCGTACTTCGAAGAAGTTGTAACGAAACTTCTTTTTCTATTAGTATATAAAATTTTACTTCTTTTTATTCCCAGACTCTCATCGCTTAGCTTATAATTTAATCTGCAATTGAAATTCAGAGTCTTGCAGGTCATGTAAAATCCAGTCCGCTTTCACAAGACTTGGAGATTTTTGAATCATTTATACTCTAGTATGCACTCTGGGACTTTGAGATTTTTGAATCGTTTATACTCTAGTTCATACTCTGGGGACTCAAAGTACTCTAATATGCACTCAAGGGACTTAGATATTTTTGAATCGTTTATACTCTAGTACGCCTTCTAAGGACTCAGAGTACTATAGTCCGCACTCTGGGGACTTAGAGATTTTTTTGAATCATTTATACTCTAGTCCGCACTCTGGGGACTCAGAGTACTCAAGTCCGCACTCTAGGGACTTAGAGATTTATTGAATTGTATATACTCTAGTCTACACTTTGAAGACTCAGAGTACTTAAATCTGCACTTTGGGGGCTTAGAGATTTTTTGAATCGTTTATATTCTAGTCCGCACTCTGGAGACTCAGAGTACTCTAGTCCGCACTCTAGGGACTCAGAGATTTTTTGGAATCGTTTATAATCGAAAAAAATCTGCACTCTGAGGACTCAGAGTACTCAAGTTCGCACTCTAGGGACCTTGAGATTTTTTGAACCGTTTATACTCTAGTTCGCACTCTGGGGACTTAGAGTACTCAAGTCTACACTCTATGGACTCAGAGATTTTTTGAATTGTTTATACTCTAGTCCTCATTCTAGGGACTTAGAGTACTCTAGTCCGCACTCTGGGGACTTAGAGATTTTTGAATCGTTTATACGCTAGTACACACTCTAGGGACTTAGAGATTTTTTGAATCGTTTATACTCTAGTCCACACTCTGAGGACTCAGAGTACTCAAGTCCGAACTTTGGGAACATAGGGATTTTTTGAATCGCTGGCTGATCGACTTTTAGTTTTGTGTGTGCATTCATATGCCAGACAGGTTAATGCACTTTAATATTGCCATGAAATTATAAAACACATAACACTAATAATTCATAGAAAAACAACTTCAAGCCTTTATTAACTGTAGAAAATAAGGACAAACTTAATTTTCTTATTACATGTCAGAAACAGATAACAACAAAAGAAACATATACCATAAACAATTGCTACTAAAATGTAAAGGAAATAAACTAAGTATAATAACGGCGCAAATGCTCGCTATTCCATGCTCTGGGAGTGTCACGCCATCAGCAGTCACTAGCTTGAAGGTTCCTTCCCCAAGCCTTCATTCGATGACATAGGAACCTTCCCATGTAAGGTTCATATGTGGCGGGATCGAAAAAAAACTCGCTTAAAAACAAGGTCGCCCACATCGAAAATTCTTGGTCGAATTTTCCATTATAATATCGAGCGACTTGGTGCCGACATGCGGTCGCGCTTAAATTAGCTTCTTCACGTTTCTCGTCGAAAAAGTCAAATGAATCCATTAAAAGATCGCAGTTCGTTCTAGGATCATAACAAGTCACCCAGTGAGAAGGAACTTCAAGTTACACAGGTATAACAGCTTCAATGCCGTATGCCAAGGTGAAAGAGAGTGGCCAGTCGCGGACTTGTTGGCGGTTCTGTAGGCCTGGAGTGCTGTTTGAAGCTCATCCACCCACTTGCCTCTAGCCTTCTCCAAATATTTTTTTCAAGATGGACTTGATTATCTTATTTACGTCTTCGACTTGCCCATTCGCTTTAGGGTGAGCAAATGCCGCAAACCTTTTCTCAATGCAATATTTTTAGCAGAACACTTTGAATTCTCTACTCTCAAATTGAGTTCCGTTGGCAGTAATGATAGTCCATAGGAGACCAAAACGGCATATAATGTTTCGCACAACAAAGTTAACGGCCTTTTGGTGGTGATCATAGCTAATGGCTCCGCTTCTGCCACTTGGTGAAGTAATCAACCGCGACTATTGCGAATTTCACACCACCTTTGGAGATTGGCAAGGAGCCAATTATATCGATCCCCCATATTGCAAACGGCCATAGACTAACCATTTGCGTGAGTTCTGTCCATGCTGCTCTCGGGATCTTTGTGTACTTTTGACATTTGTCGCATCTCCTTACATAGTCCACGACGTCCCGATTCACATTCGGCCAATAGTATCCATAGCGGAGTAACTTTTTGGCTAGTATCTGCTCCCCAGTATGGTCGCTACATTCTCCTTCATGGACTTCTCTTAAAACCCGCTTTATCTCGTCTTGGGTAATGCATCTAAGCAAGGGAACGGAGAATCCCTTTCGATACATCATTCCATCCTGCATTATATACTGGGTGGCCCTACGAACGACTTGTCATCTCTTGTTCTTTCTCTCGGGAAAGATTCCATATGCCAAGTATTCTTTGAATGGGGTCATCCATGACTCCCTTTCAATTTCTATCTCTGACACAAAATCTACCTCTATCTCATTTATACTCAGGGCGTGTAAAGTTTCAACAGGAATCAAGCCCATATGCAGTGCTTCACCGGTGCTGGCAAATTTTTCCAAGGAATCGGCTTCCACGTTTTGTTCACGCGGAATGTGCTAAATATCATAGTAATCGAGGTCGCCAACAATTCTTGAACAAGAGCTAGGTATGGGGTAAGTCTTGCCCCTTCTCCTAATAGTCTCCTCATACTTGGTACACCACCAACTTTGAGTCACAAAAGATTTCAACCAATTTCACTCCAAAGTTCTTTGGTAAGCTTCAGTCCAGCGATCAATGCTTCATACTCGGCTTCATTGTTCGTAGCGAGGAAATTAAGTTTCAAAGCATAACATATCGATCGGTTCTCGAGAGTTACAAGAATAACACCAGCTTCAGAACGATGGTCATTGGATTCCTATCGGTATATAGCTTCCATCAAACCGTGGGAATCACATCACTTCCACTTGGCTCATCTGATATGATGAACTCTATAATGAAATCTGCTAGTGCTTGCCTTTGGATAGCGCTCCATGGTAGGTAGGTGATGTTGAACTGACTCAGCTCAATATTCCATTTGAGTAACCTTCCAGAAGTCTCCGATCGTTTGAGCACCTGCCGCAAAGGTTGATCGGTATAAATACTGACTGGATGTGCTTGGAAATACGGGTTGAGCTTGTGTGATGCGATCACCAAACAATAAGCCAGCTTCTCAATCTTAGGATAATTTCACTCTGCCCTCGTTAAACCCTTGATAACAAAGTACACTAACTTTTGGATTCGGTCCTCCTCGCGAACCAAAGCTGCAATGATGGCATGCTGGGATACAGCCAAATAAACATACAACTCCTTGTGGTCTATGGGCTTTGACAGAACAGGGGGCCCGCTAGGTGTCTCACCAGAGAAAGGAAAGCGTCCTCACAATTCAGCGTCCATTCAAAATTTCTTTTTCCTTTCCTTATCACATCAAAGAAAGGAATACACTTGTCGTTTGCTCTGGATATAAATCAACTCAACGCAGTGTCCCATCCAGGCTTTGTACTTGCTTTATAGTTCTGGGTGCTTGTTTGTCTCGAATAGCTTGAATCTTTTCTGCGTTGGCATCGATTCCCCATGCATTCGCAATGAAACCTAAAAACTTCCCCAACTCAATGCCAAAGGAACATTTCAATGGATTGATTTTTATTCCGTAAAACCTAATTATATCAAACATCTCTTCTAAGTATCGAATGTGGTCGTTTGACTGTCGTGACTTCACGAGTATATCATTCACATAGACTTCCATCATTCTACCAATCTGGTCTTTAAACACCTGATTCACCAAACGCTGATAAGTTTCCCCTGCGTTCTTCAACCCGAAAGGCATCACAACATAACAGTACAGTCCAACGTCCATGACAAAACTGGTATGCTCCTGATCCGAAATGTGCATCAGGATTTGATTGTATCCCAATACGCATCCATAAATGACAACAACTCATGTTCTGCTGTCGAGTCGACCAGTTGATCAATACCGAGCAATGGAAAATTATCCTTAGGGCATGCCTTGTTCAGGTCCGAGTAATCAACACAGGTCCTCCACTTCCCGTTTGCCTTCCTCACCAGTATGGAATTAGATATCCATTCAGGATAGAGGGCATCGCGGATGAACCCATTGGCTTTGAGTTTATCATCCTCCTCTTTAAGAGTAGCGGACCTCTCCAGGTCCATGCCTCTCCACTTTTGTTTCACTGGCACATACTTCGGGTCAACATTCAATATATGACTTTCGATGGCGGGAGAAATCCCACACATATCAGAATGTGGCCAAGTGAAAACATCTAGATTCCCTCGGAGGAAATTATTAAGATCCCTATCATTGAGGGATTGAGCTATGATCCAGTCTTAAGCGCCCGTGATGGGTCATCATGGCTGACTAGAATGTCAATCGTCAGTTCAGCCGGTGCCGCCTTGGCCCCCTTGGGTTCTTCTTCGTCATCTCTCGTACCTATGTCTCTATATATCCGACTGTGTTGCCCAAGCCAAGGCTCAGGCGCTACTTGTCAGTTTTCAGTAACATGGATGCGGACTGGGTTGTCCACACCCTTTTCCTTCTCTCTTCGCTGGGCCTCTCTTAGCTTAGCCACATAACAAGCACGACCAGTCGCTTGATCGCCATGCACTACACCAACTTGTTTATCCGTTGGAAATTTCAAGGACAAACACCACAGGGCCAAAGCTTCCCTAAACTTTGCCAGGGTCGGTCGGCCCAAAAATGCATTATACGGGGAATCAACATCCAAAACAATGTATGGTAGGATCCACACCATCCTACATTCACCTTCTCCTAGTTCAACTGGCAATTCAACAAAACTATTGCATCAGTAGCTGCACCATTAAAGCCATGAATGCGGGCTTTAGATAGTTTCATATCCTTTGCTTCCATCTTCATTTGGTCATATGACTTTCTGAAGATAATGTTAATAGAACTCCCATAATCAATCGGTATCCTTCTCACTAGCACCAGTCCGATCGTAGCTGAGATAACCATCGGGTTGCCTATACCTGATCGGCATCCCTACTCCTGAATACTATATCATTGATCATCATTCACTACTGTTTCGCTGGAGTCCCGTCTTTTTTTTTCGAGCAGCATTCGAAGCCTACATGCTTCAAGGAACTAGCATAGTGTTCCATTTCTTGCCAAGTCTTGTCTGTCGGATGAGGCCCACCGATTATCGTGTTTATGACTAGCCTTCCTTCGGTCCGAGCAGGCTCCTCGGGTCGATGTGAAGCTTGCCCGGATTAGGGTCGGATGTCCCCTGACAGCCTTTTGTGGATTCTTAACAAACTGTTGTAACTTCTTCTAGCAAATCAGCTTTTCTATAGCATCATAGAGGCGTCTGTACTCTTTAGTATTGTGCCCATAAGTCTTGTGAAACCAACAATACTTTCCAGTCTGCTTTTTTTCCTCAGTCGATTCCTTTAGGCGCGACTTTCAATATTGAAATATATTACAAGTTGATAGATAAATACCCTCTAAAGATGTATTCAGAGGCGTATATTCTCTATAGATTGGGATTCTTGGTTTCCACTTTCCTGCTTCCCTATTTCGTCCGAAATTTCCTCCTTCGGATCCTTTAGACTGCTCCAGCCTATTTTGAACATTGACTTGGACCTTACCAGAGTTTTTGCCAGATTGCTTTACCATAATGTTGCTTTGTACCGCATCCTTGCTGGTCCTTGTTGCACCGCTCTATCATTACCACCTTGCCTCTTCCCTTCTCATGAATTGGTTCGCCTTTGAATAAAAGCATTCTAGGGTAGTCGGTGGTTTTCTTACCAGCTAATCACCAAATTCTGAGTCTGGATCTACTCCTTGCATCATGGCCATAAGGATAGCATGGTCATTCGGATTGCTAACTTCGGTAGCCGCAACGTGAAATATTTGCGAATAATCCTTCAATGATTCCCTCGAAGCATGGATCACACTGGACAATGACATCACATCCTTTGGGTGAGTGACATGGATCCTAAACTACTCCACGAAGTTCCTGCTAACTCATCAAACCTGGAGATCGATCATGGGGAAAGTCCGGTGAACCACATGGTAGCGATTCCATATAGGGTTATTGGGAAGCATCTGCATTTGGTCGCATCATTTGCCTTAGCCGAGTCCATCATCCACTCGTATCTTATTATGTGATGTCGGGGGTCGGTCTACCCTTTATAAGCTAGAATATTAGGCATGCTGAATTTCTGGGGATACTCGGCTTGTAGGATGGTATCTGTAAACATAGTATGGCTCCTCGATATGCCCCAATCATCATTGGTTAAGCCTCTGATTCTCCCTCATCGGTTGCCTGACCATAGTTGATAAATCCAGCATTTGGATGGGAGGTGGCAAATCGGTACCCGTCCAACATGATTGCTCCGGGTGGTGTCTCCTCAGTAGGTGATCACCAAAGTGTACATCCTGAGGATGCGCTTCACTACGACCCTAGCAAGGTGGTGGACCAGCTCCTAAGCGTGCTCCAGATCCTAGGTTTCCCACTCCAGGTTGGGAGCGACTCCTCAGGTGCAGTTGAGGGCCACGGTTCTAGCCAAGGAATCTGGACCATTTCTGTTAGTTTGTTCTTGGCGAGTTGTCACCAATTGCTCTGTTACACCAGTTCGTGCCTTTTCAATCCTATGGGGTCTATGCCTAGGGTGTTCATAAGACGAAGCAGAGCTGTCGGATGATGAGTAGGAAGTAGGGCTTCCTCCAACGTTTTGATGCTGCTGCTGAGCGATCTGGATTATCAGGTTGGCGTTTTTTTGGATCTGCTCGTTAAGTTGTCTCCTACTGTCCATAAGCTCCCTCATCACCACGTTGAAGTCTGCCCTGGTGACAGCTTCTACTTGGTTTGGGATGATGGCGGGTTTTGCACCGGCATTAGCTTGCTGATTTCTAGGTCCTACTTTTTGGACTCTAGCAGTCTCATTAGCATTGGCGTTGTGGGAGGCAGACCTGGTACGTGGTCTTGTCATCATAGAGTTATCTATAGGAGCTTTGAGTAAAAACTATGAACTCTTGAGAATGAACTTGGACCTCCTTTAGGGGATTTCCTCAATCCAGTAGTAACAAAGTAGATCCTAATTGCCTAAGAATGTACCCCTCTCAATGAAAGCACCAAAATGTTAACACCAAAATTGGTTACTAACATCCTTGAATAGAATTGTGTAGAGAGATTGATGACGAAAGTAAATTAAAATAGAGAAGTAATACATTTGAATGCAAAAGGAACAAAAAAAACGAGGACACCAGATTTATAGTGGTTCAGCGTAATTGCCTACGTCCACTTTGAATATGATCTTTATTACTTTTCCAATTACTAGAGTACAGATACAATCCGTAAGTAGACAACTTGAATACAAGTTTGAATTGGAAAGAAGCGAGTACAAAAAATGGCAAAGTCTCCCTGGAGTTTCCGAAAAAAGGTCCCCTTAACTGTACCCCTGCCGCTCTACTTATAGACGAAGACAGGCTAGGTCTCCTGTGCAAGCCCACGATCAAGACAACTTGGCCCACGAGTGATGCTTCAGGACAAACGACCTAGGTAAACCAAGCCACTTTGACCGAACCAGGGGTCCCTTGTGGATGACTCAAAGCAACTAGATACGTTACTAGAAGCATGATGAAAACAGCTGTATCCCCCTGTTGATAATTTAGTGACTCCCTTGATGCATATCGATCCAAGTACATTGAGCCGCCATGTCTGGGTCCTAGTTCCGAGCAACATGTGCCGAGACATGACGAACCACTGAAGCCGAACGATACATGCTGAACCTAGGTCGAATGACACGCGCTGAACTAAGGCGAGCCATACCTAGTGAGCTATGCTCACCAACCCAGACATATCGAGCAATGCTTGCCGAGCCATACTCACCGAGCCAGTCATATCGGGCCATCGTGGCTTATGCACAATGATCGAACCATGCATGATCTCCTCTCCTTGACCGAGGCATGTACGACCGAGCCACCTTGATCGAGCGACCCACACCGAACCATCCATGAATGCCGACTGAGATAAGTTACA
This sequence comes from Allium cepa, assembly GCA_030765085.1. Classification (NCBI taxonomy): domain Eukaryota; kingdom Viridiplantae; phylum Streptophyta; class Magnoliopsida; order Asparagales; family Amaryllidaceae; genus Allium; species Allium cepa. The sequence continues at coordinate 64,523,887 of CM060931.1, forward strand.
TCAATCCTTCATGTTTCCAATCCTTTCTTGACTCGATTCTCGTTTGAGCCCAACCATACCTTCTGTGACTATCGTCTTATAGTCGGGCCAAGCAGCCGGGTAACACTATGGATCAATGGACAGATCTTGAAAATAAACACCAAATTGCTAACGCTCAGGCTATGAATACTATAATATGCTCATTAGATCAAATTGAATTTAATCGTGTCTCATATTTTCTAACTGCATAGGAAATCTAGTACACGCTTAAAGTGACTCATGAAGGAACCACCCAAGTTTAAGAATCTCGCCTTGCCATTCTTAGTAGCGAGTACGAAAACTTCACAATGGTGAAGGATGAAAGTGTCAAAGAAATGTGTGGGCAACTTTCTAATCTTGGATACAAATCAAAATCTCTATGAAGACCATACACAGAACTAGAAATAGTCTGAAAGATCCTCAGAATTCTTCCATGAAACATTGAAGTAAAGGTGACTACCATCTAAAAATCAAAGGATCTGAAATAAGTTAAAGTTGAAAAACTCATCAGAAACCTCACAACTTATGAGCTGTAAATCATATTCAAGGAAGAACGTGAAGGAGGAGATACACGTAAGGAATCAATAACTCTCAAAGGAATAATAGAAAGTGAAGATGACGATGGAGCACCTGAACTGGCACTGATAGTAAAGAGATTCAAAAGGTGGAACCACAAGTATGAAAATCCAGCCCTAAATCAACAACTAAAGAGCAGAATCGTCGAAGTTCTAGACAACTCAGAAAAGCAGGAGATCATTTGTCACAAGTGCAATAAACCTGGTCATATCAAGCCAAACTATCCTCAAAATCACTTTAGTAAAGAAAAGAGACCGAAAAGGAGAAGTTTTGCAGCAACTGGGGATAAAAGCGATGAAGATAATGATGAAAGCTCTAGTAGTGAGAATGAAAAAGCAAATTTGTGCTTTTCAAGAGAAACAAATGACAACGATGATGACGAGCCAAGTGAGGTATCAAAACTTACTCACTCACAATTACTTGTATATTTTCATGAAGTAAATGGTTGTTTTGAAAGACTTAGGGAGAAGTATGCTACACTTGAATCACAAAAAGATAGTTTGATAGAACTTAATAAGCAGGTTGATCAAATGGTCCAAAACTATGGAAATAAAAGCCCTAAGTGTGATATGTGTCTATCATTAGAAGCAGAAATAGAAAATCAGAAACTAAAATTAAATCGCTTAAAAAAGATATTCTGGTTTTGAAAGAAAGTGAAAATACTAGGAGAGAAAATTCTACTAAAAAGTGCACTCTGTTATTGAATGAAAATGAATCTCTCAAGTCACAAGTCCAACAATTATCTACAACTTTAGGAAAATTCTCCAAAGGAGAAAGATCGCTAAATATGCTATCAGGGAAAAAACTGTTAATATTATTAGACAAGGACTTAGGTATACTCAATCTGAAAATGGTAGAAGTGAAACTAATCATGTCAACTCCAAGTGCACGATTTGTGGAAAAATTGAACACAATCAAAAAGATTGCTGGTATAGACCCAAAACACACGAAAACCATACTAATTTGAGTTTCTAAAGGCACGAATGTAAATCTCTTAAAGTCAAACAAATCTGGCTGCCAAAAGGAACAAAATTAGACTGTTTTGGTTCTACTCAAACTTGTTTTTCGAAATTTCTCACCACTAACAATCATGGACCTATGAAAACAAAAAGATCACGAAAATCTTTCCTCGTGTAGATGTGTTGGCAGGCTAAGGGACATCAAGAATGGTACCTCGATTCAGGCTGTTCCAAGCACATGACGGGGGACAAATCAAAGTTCCTTAGCCTAGAGAAGCGCAGAGGTGGCAGAGTCACAATGGGCAACAAGATATATTATATGTTGAAAATCAGCACCATAATCCGATTTCAATCAGCCAATGATCAACTGGGAAAATTTGAGCCAAAATGTGGCAAAGGCATTGATGATCAAAATAAGGAAATAATCAAAATCAATGTCGAAGAGGAGAATGAAAATGATTAAAGTGAAAATACAACCTCGGAAGAAGTCCAAAGAAATCTAGAACCAGAGATTCAAAGCTGATCATCCTCCAGAATTTGTAATAGATAATCCTACCACGGGTATTCAAACTCGTTCCTCCTTTAGATCAAAAGAAATATCGAGGTATAATTGGATCACTTCTTTATCTTACACCTTCTAGACCAAACATTGTGTTCTCTATTTTTTTTATGTGCATGGTTTCAATCAAATCCAAAAGAATCTCATCTACAAGCTATAAGAAGGATTATAAGGTATCTGTTGCATACCCCACGTTTTGGTCTATGGTATCCAACTAATGATAACTTTGAGTTAAAAGGATATTCAGATGCAGACTATGTTGGAAGTTTAGTTGATAGAAAAAGTATTAGTGTAATGTGTTTTATGTTAGGACACTTGTTAGTTGCATGGTTAAGTCGAAAACAAAATTGTACTGCATTATTTACCACCGAGACATAGTATATTGCTATAAATGGTTGCTCTGCTCAAATGTTATGGATGATACAAATGTTGCAAGACAATGGTCTAAATTTTAAATGAGTTCCACTTATGTGTGTTAGCAAAAGTGCAATTGATCCCACAAATAATCATGTACATCATTCTCGCACCAAGCATATAGATGTTAGACATCATTTCATTAGAGATCACATTAACAAAGAAAATATTTACATAAACATTATTTCAACTGATTCTCAATTGGCTGACATTTCTATGAAACCCCTTCCAGAAAATAGTTTTTGTCGACTTCGTCGTTTAGGCATTTTACAAATATGATTTTCTAATTTTTTGGATTTGATCTTAAATGTATATGCTAACTAATTTGACTCCCCATTGATTCTCGAAAAGATAAACAGTGACCAAAAATGTGATGAGTGTTGATATTAATCATACATTATGACTAGAGACAGTATAAAACAAAATTTGTAATAACTTTGGTTGGTAAAAATTCCATGACCACCTCTATTCCTATCATATTTCTACGACTATCACTCATCAAAATCCAAAATAGTATGTCAAATTGTGGTATTTAAACAGGAAAATATTCATTTTTATTAAAAATTAGCATTAAAATCATCCAAAAAGTACTCACCCTCATTTAAAAGTCCTTACGGTTATGCATGGTTGAACTACTTGAAATCTCTGATTATGTGCTTTCATGTTCATTTAAAAGTCCTTACAGTAATGCATGTATGGAACACATTAAAATTGGATGAAATATGCGAGTTGATTCTTACCCCATTTAAAAGTCCTTATGGTTATGCGTGGTTATATGATGCTTGGAATTTATTTTTTTAATAAAAATAATAAATACTTCTAATCTTATTTAAAAGTCCTAATGGTTATGCATGGTTAGTAAGTATTTAAAAAGATTCATATCATAAATATACCTTAAATGGATATGACTATATGGTTTTCTATGCCGACATCACCCCTATCACTCAAAAATGGAATATGCGCTTAACAGAGTATTTATGATTCCTGTTTGATATTTTATTGAAATTTGATATTTATACTCGATTAAGTATTAATGTCTATCACTTTTTCACTATTTTTTAACACTATTACTTTTTTGCTGATAACAAAAGGGAGAGAAGTTAAGATTTTGGTAAATAAGTTCAAATAAGTTTAATTTTTTATTTTCATATTCTCATCTAGGTTCATTGCATTTTTTATTGTTATTTATTTTGCACATTTTTATTTATTTCCATGCATATGTGAAGGGGGAGCTTTGTTGTAAGGGGTGTATTCAAATAGGTGGAGCAATAGAATTCATCAAAAGCAAATACATTTAATAGAGTCAAAATCTTAATATATGTTTGTTATTATCAAAAGGGAGAGATTATTTGAAAGAACTCTTTTCTGATACTCTTATCCTTGTGATTCCCGAAGGGAACCAAGACTTCATTATATGTACCAATACTAGCCGTATTGGATTCAGTGCTATTCTCATGCAAAAAGATAGTAGTTGCCTATGCTTCTAGACAACTAAAGCCTAACGAGATTCGTTATGCTACCCCTGATTTGAAGTTAGCCACTATAGTCTTTGCTTTAAAGATTTGACGACATTATTTATTGGGCGAACGTTTTGTTCTCTTCACTGATCACAAATCTCTGAAGTATCTATTCACTCAAAAAGAACTTAATTTGAGACAACAACGTTGGCTCGAATTTCTAGCTTCTTATGATTTCGATATTCAGTATACGCCTGGTTAGGGTAATCGAGTTGCTGATGGGCTCAGTCGCAAGCAGCAAATTGTTGTTTCCATGATGCTAGCAGAGTGGAATATACTGGAAGCTTCATCTCATTGTGATAATAGAGACCGTCCTTCAGTTTCTGATTCTCCGGTGCTTTTATTTAGCATGGAAGCTCGTCCTAGTTTGTTGGATCGTGTTGCTGATGCCCAGAAACAAGATCCAAATATTGCTCATCTTATTCAGAGTTGTAAATCGGAATCCCTAAGTGATGATCTAAAGGATTTCGATATTGATATTCATGGTTGTGTTTGGAAGAAGGGCAGATTGATCGTGCCTAGTGTTTCTAATCTTAGAAATGACATTCTTGAGGACTGTCACCGTTCTAAGTATACTATCCATTCGGGTGGTAGTAAGTAGTATGCTGATATGAAACGCTTATACTGTTGGGAAGGTATGAAGCGTGATGGTGTAAGTTATGTGAGTCGTTGCATGACTTGTCAACTTATTAAAGCTGAACACCGTCATCCTAGTGTTCTTTTGCAGCCTCTTGAGATTCCATTATGGAAATGAGATCATTTCTTTATACTTCATTGATGGGCCACCTCGTTCGAGGTCGGGCCATATTAGTGTTTGGGTGATTGTTGACCGATTGATCAAATCAGCCCATTTTATTCCTATCAAGTCCAATCGGACTTGCTTCTTAACTTTGGAGATAGTTGGGAAGACCATTTATCTCTTGTTGAATTCTCTAATTATAACAGTTTCCAATCCAGTATTGGTATGGCTCCTTTCGAACTCTTTACGGAAGGCCGTGTCGATCACCATCTTGTTGGTTGGAATCGGAGGAAAAGTTAGTTCTCGGCCTCGATTATATTCATGACTCTTCTAAGAGGATTTATATTATTAGACAGAGAATGAAAGAGGCTCAGATTAGGCATAAATCTTATACTGATCATCGTAGGAAGCCTTTGGAATTTTCTGTTGGCAATCGCGTATTCATTCGTGTTTCTCTGATGAAGGGTGTGGTGCGTTTCAGTAGCTTCGGGAAATTGGCTCCTCGTTATATTGGACCATTTCCTATTACGGAATGCATTGGCCCTGTTGCTTATCGTGTATCACTACCTATTCAGTTTTCGGGAATTCATGAAGTATTTCATGTGTCCCAGCTTCGTCGATGCTTTTGATATTCAGATTCTATTATCGATCCTCATGTGTTGCAAGATCTTGAGATCTCACCTGACTTATCTATTGTGCAAAATCCTATTCGTGTGCTAGCTTCGGAGGTTAAACGCCTTCGGAACAAAGAAGTCCCGCTTGTGAAAATTTAATGGTCGCAAATCCCAAAGAGTGCACTTGGGAAACCAAAGAATTCATCGAGCGTTCTTCTTCCGGTTTTCTCTCCTCTTCGAGTGGGGGGTGAGCATTTTTATCCATTATTTCTATTTTTATCTTTGTTGTGATGAATTATTTGTGTTACTGACTGCTTCTAGTATAAAAATTGCGGAGACGTAATTTTTATAAGGGGAGGAGTCTGTAACGACCGTAATTTTACTACCGTCGTAATAAATATTTTAAAAATCTATAACGACCGCCATTTTTGAATTACTGTCGTAATAAATATTTTAAATTAGAAATTTTAGAAATTGAATTTGAAAAATAAATTTACAATGCAAATTTGCTTCAAAGTCAGTTGCTTACTTGTTTTATGTGGTATCACATTTAAAGTAAAAATCAAAGTTGTGCTATAATTCACTTGCCTTCACGTGTGTAAATAAATGGGTCTAATTCAAAAGCAAAGTGAACCTATTTGTTGATGCGCTGTCACATTTTTTATTTATGCAAGTGGAACATTTTTTGTCACCAAGTTTCAAAAGCCAATGTGAACACTCTTTTATCCCATATCTTTAATCAAGCCGTGTACTATTTTACTCTGAAGCACGTCGCCTTAAATGCTTTGTACCATATGAAGGCCAGCTCACATTCCTCCATTAACTAGTTCACAAAAATGAGAATAAAAGTAAACATTTCTCTTCAACTTTCGTTTCACTTTTCAAGTAGCACTGCAAAAGCTTTTAATGGCAGCTCAATGGATTCTTGCTATCTTTTGGGATTTTTGGGTGTAAACTGATTTCTAAATAAGTTAAGGTGAGTTCCAAACTCACACTTCTAGTTTACCTTTGGTGACATTGATTTTACATATTCTTGCGTGCATGTAGTGTCCAGACTCTTGCTTTTATTTCATTCGTGATTCTATAGTTACGAATGGGTAGGTTGCCTTTCACAACAATTAAGTTCAGATCTATTGTTTTTTAGTCACTCTGGCGTGCAAACTGATTTTATCCTCAACAACTTCATCACTGAATGCAGTAGAATTCATGTGGGAACTAGTTATATCATATGTAACTTATCCAAGTTATATTTTTGTATTGTGCCGTGCGTGTAGGTTGATAAGGTGAAAAATTAAGTCTAGGTTATTATATTTACTATGTGACTTATCCACCTCATTGTTGCATGCACATATGGATAGTATAGCTCAATTCCAGGTTTTCTACATCTTGTTTAGATATGTATATTGCGTCCAGGTCATTTGCGTCTTTAAATATAGCCAGGTCAAATTATTTTGGAAATAGTTTCACGTGTGTTGGTATGATTTCATGTTTTGCAAAGAAATATGTGCCCTGGTCTTTATACTTTTGGGTTATATAATTCACTATTTCGTTGTTACATAGTGTGTTGTCCTTTGCATGAGTATAAATCAGATCATGCATAGTTGAATTGCATATTGCAATGTCATTTATTCCTAGGCAAGTATAACTTTGCCTACTCATTATTGCATGGGGGTGGTTCGCCCATTTCTATACCCAGTCTCATTAGTGTGCTCGTAAACTTTGCATGTTGGTACAAATGTTTCAAGTGTGAAATGCAGAACCGCCCCTCTGTTTATTTCATGTTGTAATATGGTTCAGGTCCATATTTTGCATCGTGCTAAGTATTAGTATGGCCGACTAATTACTGTATATAAATAAGTATTGACACGTGATTCATGTATGTTGAGTAGGTGCATAAAATGCATGAGGCAAGCACATAAATATAAGTCCAAGTAACGTGCCTGGTACATTTTAATAGCAACACAATGCTTTGATTTCATTCATGAACAGTGTGGAGAACATTGTTTATACCTCATGTATGTTAGATGTACGGTTTATTTCTTTTATTGTCATTGAAGGACCTAAATTTGTGCCACTACTTGAAGGTTGTAGCTGAATTCTCTTGATAGTAACAGAACGACTTTAGTAATTATATAAAGGGTTATCTGCATTGAATTAGTGTTAAATTTCATACATTCATTTGAATTAACTAAATGTATGAAAATTAAATAAGTTCATAATAACTAGTATTAGACCTGTATAGAGGGGTTGCGGACATCATTTTGTTTTGCTAAGCGGCAATCATGTATGGTTGAAGTATATTTTTGTGTATGTCAGTTAATATAACTGTTTGAAAACTGAAAGCTTTAACTACAACCCTATGGTGAGTTGTACAAATATTTTGGTGAAAATACAGGGGGCAGTCCACTATTTAATATACATTGAACCGGTGTTTGATTTTAAAACGTATTTTCTGCCGTTATTTTTATAATGGAATTTTTACTCCGGTGCTATATTTTTGAAACGCTTGTTGTTTTGATGAGATTTTTTACGAATAAAAATTACTGTTGTTTTGACTTAAGTAACGGTCAATTTTAAAATGGATTTTTAGCGGTTATCCCGCAACGCTGATTTTGAGATCCGTTTTACGGTGTTTTGGAAAGCTTGATTTCTTCGTCGAAATTGTTATAGTTGTTGCTGTTTTAATCACGTGTTTTCAAATCGTTTTAAAATAAAATTGTTTCCCAAAATTTTTACAGTTTGCGCTTTCAAAAGAATGAGAAAGCGATTTAAACATTTCAGCAAAATTGAGGACTATGAACCCTTACTTTTGCTGATTCGATTAATTCCAGACTTGTCCATTTGAGAACGTAAAATGTTATCTTTATAAAATACACAAATTTGCACTTTCAAGGAAATGATGAAGAGATTTAAACAAAGTGCGGAGTATGGAACCACACTTTTACTATTTCGGTTAATTCCGGACTCGTTAATTGAAATATTTGCTATTTTTATTATTTGTTGGGCTTTCGAGCCACTCTGCCGGACCTTCAGATCATTTGTTGGACCTTCGGGTCACTATACGGACCTTCGAGTCACTCTACGGACCTTCGCATAAATTACCAGTACTAGACCTTCCGGTCACTCTGTGGACCTTCTGGTCATCTCATGGCAACCAAAACTTATAGTACTTGGTAGGCTTCGGCCATATGAGATGCACGTGCAGCGTAGCCAAAACTTGCCATCTGCTGGTATCGATCCATCTTTATGTTGATTTTCTAGTTATCTTATTTGATTTCTAGATTTTGTGACAGCTGATTTGTCTAGTTATCTTAATTGATTTCTAGACTTTTGCATACTGCTGCTTTGAATTCAATAGTGAATTTGGAAGTTGATTTTGATGGTGTTTAATGGGATTTCTTCCCTTAAACTATGATGATTACTATGTTGTATAGTCTCACCCGAGGCTATAATTTTGTGTATAGTCTCTTCCGAGATTATAATTTTGTGTATAGTCTCTTCCGAGATTATAATTTTGTGTATAGTCTCATCCGAGATTATAAATTTGCGTATTTCTATTTTGAATTCAATTGTGAATTTAAAAGCTGATTTTGATGGAGTTTAAATTGAGATTTCTTCATTTAAACTATGGTGATTGTTCATGTTGAATAGTCTCATTCGAGATTATTGATTTTGATGGAGTTTAAATTGAGATTTCTTTATTTGAACTATCTATGTTGTATAATCTCATTCGAGGTTATGATTATTTGTTTAAGTGTTGATTATCATACACTTATTTAAACTGGAATTTTCTTTTGAAAATTAATAATTATTTAGTTTGTTAAATGATATTGTTTTCAAAAGTTAAAAATATTTAAGTAATAAATAATCTTTCTTAACTGATTTAAAAATATTTTATTTATGATGTATAAATGTTTATACATTGTAAATAGAAGATTTGGTTTTTAATTTTAATTTATTACTTAATAAAGGGTATTTTCTAATTTATATATAAATGAATAAATTGTAAATGGATTTAAATTAATTTAAATTAGTATTGTAAACATTTCAATAGTTTGTTTTAAAAGATCTACCTTATAATTTTCATAGAAAGTAAATAAGTATTTATTTTGTTTTTAAAAATAAATATAGTTTAAAATTTCAATTTTATAATAAAGGTTTATTTTGTTTTGTTTTATTTTAAAATTCTTTTCTTTTGAAATATAGTTTCATATAGAATATTATTTTAAATAATTAAACAAGCATTTAAATGTAAATGTATAGTTTTATAAAGAAGTTCATAGTTTATATGTATTTATTTAAAGACTAGATGTTAATAAACATTTGAAAATTGCTAAAATTAATTTGAAATGGTTTAAGACAAATTCAAATACATTTAATAATTTAGAATTCTCTTTTAAATATTGAAATAAACATGCGTTAGTCAATTAAACTATTAAGTAGACACTTGTAAAACATTTAACATGATAAGTTAACAAGTGGCATTGGTTTTAAATCTTATTTTTTTAAATTATTAATAGGAGAAACATAGTGATTCATTTGATAAAAACACATTTTTCTCATTTGAAACCTGAAATCAAAATTTCAGTAAATCAAAACCCCTCAAAACAAATGCATGTTGAAAATCTGCATTCAACCTCAAATCTGCCAATCAATTTATACAAATAACTTCAAATCTGTAATCATTTTCCTCAATATATAAATTGCAAAATGAAGAATCAATTCTCAAATCTGCAAAATGAAGATCTATTCAATTTCAAATCTGTGCAATTGAAATTGGATCTGCATGCTATTTTTCAACTTCAAACTGGGTTGCAATTTCAATATGAAATCTGAACAAATCATCATCAACAAGCAACTTCATCTTACAAAACCCAAATTTCAAATGCATTTCAATATACAGTTTCTGGAAAATGGATCTACCTAAGCTTGTGCTCTGCATCAAATTGTTTTCTGCATTCTTCAATTTAATAAGGTGAGTAAACCTTTACTTTTAAAAACAGTTTCTTTTTAATCAAAATTATACAAGATTTCCAGAACCTAAGCTTCATATGTAAACTGTTCTTTGTTTCAAAACTGCTGTGATTGAAACTGCCCTGTTAATTATCTATTTATTTACTGTGAGAAGTTGAAATCTATCTGTTGTATTGTATATACTTGTATGCTTTTATTTGTGATCAATATAATGTGTGAATATACATAGATATAAATGGAAGTACAGAAATCTTGATTTACAGTTTTCTGTTTTAAAATAAGTTTAGTAGAAAACTTTATTTACTTGTTTAACTTCTGTTAGGAATTAATATGAGCAAACAGATAATGTTGTTTAATAATAAAATTATGTCCTTAAATCATAATTTTGTTACTTTGAAAAATCTATTAATTCTGAAGCAAACACATCAGTAAGCATTTCAATAAAACCAAATATCAACATCATTAACTATTTAAAAGAAGATTATAACATTGATGTATGTTAGAAATCAGAAAGTATAAAACAAATTTCATTTTATATAAACTGTAGTACTAGCATTCTGTTTGGAACAGAACTAAAAATTTAGGAATTTTCTGAGGAGCTAGTGGATTTAGGGTGTTAAGATGCTTCATGTTAGTGGTGTATTGATGTGAGAGTGGGGGAAACTGGTGACAGATGATCAGAAGGGAAGGAGATGATATTGGGTTTTCCAGGTTGATAGAGTTTGTGGTTGTGTTTCAGGTTGTTTGATCAACCTGAAATTTTGAAATGTGAGTTGCAGGGGAGATTAGGGGATTGAATCTCTGTTAGGGGATGGTAAGTGACTTGTAGGAATGGGTTAGCGTAGCTGGAGTTGGCCAAGGTGACAGTGCATGTGCACATTTTAGGTTGAAGTTCTGGTGAACTTCTGTAGTGTGCAGGGTTTTAACTTGAGTCATTGCTCGGGTATTTTTATTTTTGACTCGAAGCAAAGGGTTATAGAACTCGAAGTAAAATAGATGAGTTCTCGGGTGGGTTAGTTGCAGGGTTAAACCTGAAATGATGCAGTTTTTAAATTTTTGAATGAAATTCATATTTTAAGTTGGAAACTGGATTCAAGTATGAATTGAAACTGAATTCAAATGGAGTTTTGAGTTCAAGGATTTAAAAATAAATTTTTTAAATTTAAACAAGGTTTTAAATTCTGTTTAAAATCAAGATTTAAACACAAAACAGTTCAGGTTTTAATCCTGAGAAATTTTGCAGTTTTTAGTTTAAATGAATTCATATTTTTTTAGTTAGAATCTGATTTAAATGGAAGTTAAATCTAATTTCAAATGAGGTTTGAAATTCAAAGTTTTTAAAAATGAAACTTTTAAATTTAAACAAGTTTTAAATTCTGTTTTAAATCAAGTTTTAAAACAAAACAGTTTCAGGTTTAAAATCCTGTAGCTTTGCAATTTCTAACATTTGAATGAAATTTAAATTTTTGTGTGGGAATTTGATTTTAGGTGGAAGTTGAAAACTGAACTAAAATGTAGTTTGAAATTTAAAGTTTTTGAAAATGAGAATCTTAAATTTAAAAAAAATTTAATCTGGGTTTAAGTCAAGATTTAAAATAGTTTCGGGTTATCTTTTAAACCTGATTTTTGATTTAAAACAGTTTATTTGAGTTTTAAATTTTGAGCAGATTTAAATGATTTAAACAAGATTTAAATTGGTTTTGAAATTTAGTTAAAAGCAGTTTTTCAAATTTTCTTTGGAAACAGCTTTGATTTCAAAACCAGTTTGTAAAAAACAAATAAACAAAAATGTTGAACATATCCAAATGTTTAAAAGTGAATTTGGAAATGAAATTTGATTTCAAATAAGGTATAAACTTAGAAAAATTATTTCTTTAATATTTGAAATATGAAGTGTTAATTTAGAATTGAAGTTATGTAATCATTCTATTCTCTAGCTTGATTTATTTTAATCAAGTAATTTTGTTCTAAACTTCTCTTTTATATCTAAGTAATGTTCTTAAACATTCATTTTCATTTTTAAGGTTTATAATTATTTAAGTTGAATTAATGTTTAAATAATTAAACATTTGAATCTTTCAATAAATTGGAGTTTGAATTTAATTTTTAGAAATGTATTGTTTTAATACATTTTGAATTTAAATGAGTCATTTGATTAGTAATTAAATTATTTTGAAAATCTTTAAGATAATTAAGGATTTACTTAATTATTTGATTCTTAAATAATGGTTTAGATTAATATTAATTAGAAATGTTTTATTAATCTAATTTAAATTTCCTTAAGTGTATAATTAATGAAATATGTTAATTAATAAATGATGATAATTATGTAAGGATAATTTAGAAATTAATTAAGGAAATTAATTTTGGATAATTAATTAGATTAATTAATTGAATCTAATTAATTGTAATTTGTTAAGTAATTAAGGAATTAATTACTTATTAATTTGGATTGTGATTTGTTAAGTTAATTAATTCAGTTTAATTAATTTTAATAAATCATTTGATGATTTTAAGTGTAATTACTTAATGTAATTAATGAAGCATGACTACTTTATAATTAGTGGAATGTAACTAGTAATTTGGATAATTACTTTTGTAATTAATTAAGGAATTAATTGATGATTAATTATTGGTTAATTAATTTATAAATAAGTAATTAAAGATAGTTAATTAATTAATTTGATATTACTCAAGGTGATTAATAATTGGATTAATTACTAAATGCAATTAATTTTAATTAAGTAATTTATTTAAATATTAGAGATCATTAATTATTTTAATTAATGATGTAATTAAGGATTGTTTAATTAAGTAATAATTAATTAATTAAGTGATTAATTAATTGTAATTAATTAAGGATAAATATAATTAATTATATTTAATTAATAAATGAAGTAATTAAATGTTAATTACTTATGATTAAGGTTAATTAATTTATGAAATTAATTTAATACTAATTACTTATTGTAATTAGTAAATGATTAATCAAAGATGTTTAATCAAGTTTAATATTTAGGAAGTGAATTAATTAACTGAGTTAATTAATTAATGGATGTTAAGCAAGATTTAAATGTGTTAATTAATTTAATTTAATTTAAATTAATTAGAGATGGTTGTAATTAATTTAATTCATTTTAAATTAATTATAATTGTTGGTTAGTAAATCATTGCTTATGAATGTTATTGATTGAATGGTTGTGATCTCAGTAACGAGATTAGTTGAATCTGCATGATATGGATGATTGGCTTAAGTATGATGGTTTGTGATGGATTATTTGGTTGTGATGATTATCTGTTTAAGGATGATACAGATTATCTGTTTATGGTATGAATGTGATTATCTATTGTTAGATATAATTTATCTATCTATGTGAATTAGATAATAATGAAATGAGATAATTATTTAAAACCCTTAAGTACAACTTGGACATTAAAATGGCGTTTGGTTTCGGTGAGACCAGGATCAGGTTTCCATATTTTGAATTCTGAAAACCACATCGATTCCAATTAAACGTTAGGTCGTTAATCCAAGTGGAGCAAGTGAAGACTCGAGGTGTAAGGGCTATACGTCAGTATAACTCTGTGGGTGATTCCGTAATGAGTTGACGGAATAGTGCTTATAGATTCGAGATTGTGATTTAGAGTGCAAGGGTTATCGTCGTTAACTCTGAGGGTGATTCCAATACGAGTGTAACAAGATAATGCCTTCGGTTTCGTTCGAACCCGGAACGAACTTGTATGGATTGAATGCTTCCAGCACATCGTCAGGTGGACGATGAGCATTCTAAGATTGATATATCCTATAAAGGTAATCGTAACCTCAAGCCTCATCAACCGGGAATGGCTAAAACAGGGGAGGTGCAGCAAAGCTTAGTGGGTCGCACCCACTTGAGAGCAAGATTTACTCCTGTCTAGAGGTCCCTTTATATTTCGGCTGTGTGGCAGTTGGTGACGACCAATCTGTGGGGTGGTCTTGTTCGGAACTGTTTAGTAAGGAACGGGTCCGGCTTTGTGTTGCAGGGGAGTGGGAGTACTCCTCGGTACGGTGATCTAGGCCACGTACTGTGACGGGCGGTACCCCAGTAGCCCTGCCATTGATGGAAACCTATTTACCCTACGAGACCCTACGGTTTTGTTTGTATTACCCACTTTTGTGGCTAGTAGCTGGAATTTAATGAATGTAACAATTTCGGCTATTTCTTATTTACTTGAAAACCCTAGACACTATTATAATATCACTGGATTTCCTATCAAATGTTTTGGTTAGCGTAAGGTAAAAACTTTTCCATGTTTATGTGTGGGAAGTCTTACGTGATACCTTTTGTTTTCAAAGGATTTTCTAAAGTTAAGAAACTTTTATCCTCGTTTACTCACACTAGACCCCTGTCTGACCTGAGTGTTTATTTTTTGTTTTATTAAACTCTTGGGTACTCATATTATGTATGAGTAATCAAGTGCTAAGGATTGCTTTGACGAGTTCTGGAGGAGATAATGGAGCAGGAAGCTTCAGCGTGTAGATATATTTAGTAGTTCCGCTGTGTTTGAGTTGTATCTGTTTCTCTGATGTACTTGAATTGTAATAGCTAGACAGATGTTTATAACTGTCTAGTTTTGTGTTGTATTAGCTGTATTACTCTGATGTATAAGATACTATGTAAAGTATTATGTGATATATTATAATTTATTCGATTCCGCTGTGAGATTCTGATGTTGTCTGTTTCTTTCTTTTCTTTCTTTTCTCTTTTATATCTCTTTCTTTCTTCTTAACGATGCGACTTCCTGGAGTTTGGAAGTTGGGTCGTTACAACGTGGTATCAGAGCTCTAGGTTGAGCGAATGCCTAGACTCTGAAGTGGTGTTCTTCTTGAGAGAGCGTATTTGTAATTTTGAATATATATATTATTTATTCCTACCTATTAGATTGGGTTACCTGTTCGGTTTCTCCAATATATGTAATAAAGGTAGATAGGGTAGTGGTGTGTGTAACACAACTACCAATGGTTAGAGTTCGAGTGTTTGGAGTTGAAAGTGATCTGCTAGGGCAGTGTTAGGCATCTTGAGTAGCTTGGCAGTTTGGTGTGAAGGATTTTTCTGATCTCTGAAGGAAATATTTTTAAGATTCAGAGTTTATTTTTGGAATATAAGCTTGTTTGCACTCGTGTGAGTGGATTCTCTTGAGTTTGGATTAGTTGGGAGTTCTAAAGCCGGCGATGGTATTTTGGCAACCTTAGGAAGGAGTTCTGTCTATATTTGAGTTTGAGACTCAGTTTGGCAGAGTTTGAGCTTGGTTTGGAAGCAAGTTTCCTGAGAGATATCTGTCTATCTGGAAGGCTCTATTGTGAAGTGGCTGGTGTAGCTTTGAGGTTTGATGAGCTTTTGGATAAGGAAGTTTTGGCAGCAGTAGTAGCAGTAAGGGGCCTGTTTCTTCGATGGTTCTGAAGACTCTGTGAATCTTCTGTCAGTAGTCCGGGCAGATAGTGGAGCTTGTCCATTTCTTCTGGAAGCTCTGTTGGGTGTGATGTTTGTAGTTAAGAAGTGGACCACTAGTTTTTCTTTGAAGACTTTAGCTGTTTTGATTGTTGAAGTGAGAACGATTTCTTGGAATTTGAACTAGGTAGAATCGCAAAACTGACTTGCGATGGTTCGAAAGTTTTCTGAGTGATCTTTGTTTGGATTGAAGCATCTCTAGTGGATGTTTGAGTTCTGTATCGACTTGATTCTTGGAGCTTTACCGGTGGTTCAGCATTGTAGGAGATTCTTTGAGTGTGATCTGTTTAAGTTGGCAGGATTTATCGGATCTGGTTTCTGGTTGAATTTTTGCTGTGGTGTTTGTGACTGAATCGGATAGGTCACTGAGATTTTATGGAATTTGATGAACAATATTCCGGGATAAGTTGATCAAGTTTATACTTGTGTTCATCAACAACATGCTAGAATCAGAGTTGCGCAGTGGAAGCATGGTGGCCGCTATTCCAGAATTGGAGCACTCGATTCATTAGGAATTTGAGTTTTGTCTTGGATCTTTCTGTTTTCTCTTGAGGATTAAGTGTTTGTTCTACAAGATTGAATTTCCAGTTCGGATGGATGGAATTTGTTTGCCTTTTCACGTATCTCTGAAGGAGTACGTGTATGGTTTATCTCTGGTTTTAGAATCAGTAGTTCTGTGAGATTTGGGAGTTGATCAGGACTTGTTTCTAGTCCTGTATTCTGTTTAGATTGGTAGACCTAGATATATAGGAGCTCCAGATCTGAGTGGTGTAGTTAGTTTAGATTTTGTAGGACGAGTGTCCCGGTGTTTGTACCTGGGAAACTCTAGGAAATTCTATCCAGAATTTTTGTCTGGGTAATTAGAATTGTTTGTTTGAATTGGTTGCTATGGTTGCTAGAATTTGGTTGATAGTATTTGATTGCTATTTTAAATTTAAAATCTATATGAGATTATTAAATTACCTTTGCTTTTAAATTTCGGGGAAGAAATTCTTTAAGGGGGAAGGAATGTGATGTCCCGGAAATTTAGGCAATAATTATTTAATAATTTCATTGATAATTATTTTATAATATGAATATTGATTTAATAATTTAATTTAAACTGGAATTTTCTTTTAAAAATTAATAATTATTTAGTTTATTAAATGATATTGTTTTCAAAAGTTAAAAATATTTAAGTAATAAATAATCTTTCTTAACTGATTTAAAAATATTTTATTTATGATGTATAAATGTTTATACATTGTAAATAGAAGATTTGGTTTTTAATTTTAATTTATTATTTAATAAAGGGTATTTTCTAATTTATATATAAATAAATAAATTGTAAATGGATTTAAATTAATTTAAATTAGTATTGTAAACTTTTCAATAGTTTGTTTTAAAAGATCTACCTTATAATTTTCATAGAAAGTAAATAAGTATTTATTTTGTTTTTAAAAATAAATATAGTTTAAAATTTCAATTTTATAATAAAGGTTTATTTTGTTTTGTTTTATTTTAAAATTCTTTTCTTTTGAAATATAGTTTCATATAGAATATTATTTTAAATAATTGAACAAGCATTTAAATGTAAATGTATAGTTTTATAAAGAAGTTCATAGTTTATATGTATTTATTTAAAGACTAGATGTTAATAAACATTTGAAAATTGCTAAAATTAATTTGAAATGGTTTAAGACAAATTCAAATACATTTAATAATTTAGAATTCTCTTTTAAATATTGAAATAAACATGTATTAGTCAATTAAACTATTAAGTAGACACTTGTAAAACATTTAACATGATAAGTTAACAAGTGGCATTGGTTTTAAATCTTATTTTTTTTAAATTATTGATAAGAGAAACATAGTGATTCATTTGATAAAAAAACATTTTTCTCATTTGAAACCTGAAATCAAAATTTCAGTAAATCAAAACCCCTCAAAACAAATGCATGTTGAAAATCTGCATTCAATCTCAAATCTGCCAATCAATTTATACAAATAACTTCAAATCTGTAATCATTTTCCTCAATATATAAATTACAAAATGAAGAATCAATTCTCAAATCTGCAAAATGAAGATCTATTCAATTTCAAATCTGTGCAATTGAAATTGGATCTGCGTGCTATTTTTCAACTTCAAACTGGGTTGCAATTTCAGTATGAAATCTGAGCAATAAGTATAGGTCTGCATGCATCATCATCAACAAGCAATTTCATCTTACAAAACCCATATTTCAAATGCATTTCAATATACAGTTTCTGGAAAATGGATCTGCCTATGCTTGTGCTCTGCATCAAATTGTTTTCTGCATTCTTCAATTTAATAAGGTGAGTAAACCTTTACTTTTAAAAACAGTTTCTTTTTAATCAAAATTATACAAGATTTCCAGAACCTAAGCTTCATATGTAAACTGTTCTTTGTTTCAAAACTGCTGTGATTGAAACTACCCTGTTAATTATCTATTTATTTACTGTGAGAAGTTGAAATCTATCTGTTGTATTGTATATACTTGTATGCTTTTATTCGTGATCAATATAATGTGTGAATATACATAGATATAAATGGAAGTACAGAAATCTTGATTTACAGTTTTCTGTTTTAAAATAAGTTTAGTAGAAAACTTTATTTACTTGTTTAACTTCTATTAGGAATTAATATGAGCAAACAGATAATGTTGTTTAATAATAAAATTATGTCCTTAAATCATAATTTTGTTACTTTGAAAAATCTGTTAATTCTGAAGCAAACACAGTAGTAAGCATTTCAATAAAACCAAATATCAACATCATTAACTATTTAAAAGAAGATTACAACATTGATGTATGTTAGAAATCAGAAAGTGTAAAACAAATTTCATTTTATATAAACTGTAGTACTAGCATTCTGTTTGGAACAGAACTAAAAATTTAGGAATTTTCTGAGGAGCTAGTGGATTTAGGGTGTTAAGATGCTTCATGTTAGTGGTGTATTGATGTGAGAATGGGGGAAACTGGTGACAGATGATCAGAAGGGAAGGAGATGATATTGTGTTTTCCAGGTTGATAGAGTTTGTGGTTGTGTTTCAGGTTGTTTAATCAACCTGAAATTTTGAAATGTGAGTTACAGGGGAGATTAGGGGATTGAATCTCTGTTAGGGGATGGTAAGTGACTTGTAGGAATGGGTTAGCGTAGCTGGAGTTGGCCAAGGTGACAGTGCATGTGCACATTTCGGGTTGAAGTTCTGGTGAACTTCTGTAGTGTGCAGGGTTTTAACTCGAGTCATTGCTCGGGTATTTTTATTTTTGACTCGAAGCAAAGGGTTATAGAACTCGAAGTAAAATAGATGAGTTCTCGGGTGGGTTAGTTGCAGGGTTAAACTGAAATGATGCAGTTTTTAAATTTTTGAATGAAATTCATATTTTAAGTTGGAAACTGGATTCAAGTATGAATTGAAACTGAATTCAAATGGAGTTTTGAGTTCAAGGTTTTAAAAATGAAATTTTTAAATTTAAACAAGGTTTTAAATTCTGTTTAAAATCAAGATTTAAACACAAAACAGTTCAGGTTTTAATCCTGAGAAATTTTGCAGTTTTTATTTTAAATGAATTCATATTTTTTTAGTTAGAATCTGATTTAAATGGAAGTTAAATCTAATTTCAAATGAGGTTTGAAATTCAAAGTTTTTAAAAATGAAACTTTTAAATTTAAACAAGTTTTAAATTCTATTTTAAATCAAGTTTTAAAACAAAACATTTTCAGGTTTAAAATCCTGTAGCTTTGCAATTTCTAACATTTGAATGAAATTTAAATTTTTGTGTGGGAATTTGATTTTAGGTGGAAGTTGAAAACTGAATTAAAATGTAGTTTGAAATTTAAAGTTTTTGAAAATGAGAATCTTAAATTTAAACAAAATTTAATCTGGGTTTAAGTCAAGATTTAAAATAGTTTCAGGTTATCTTTTAAACCTGATTTTTGATTTAAAACAGTTTATTTGAGTTTTAAATTTTGAGCAGATTTAAATGATTTAAACAACATTTAAATTGGTTTTGAAATTTAGTTAAAAGCAGTTTTTCAAATTTTCTTTAGAAACAGCTTTGATTTCATAACCAGTTTGTAAAAAAAAATATAAAAAAAATGTTGAATATATCCAAATGTTTAAAAGTGAATTTGGAAATGAAATTTGATTTCAAATAAGGTTTAAACATAGAAAAATTATTTCTTTAATATTTTAAATATGAAGTGTTAATTTAGAATTGAAGTTATGTAATCAATCTATTCTCTAGCTTGATTTATTTTAATCAAGTAATTTTGTTCTAAACTTCTCTTTTATATCTAAGTAATGTTCTTAAACATTCATTTTTATTTTTAAGGTTTATAATTATTTAAGTTGAATTAATGTTTAAATAATTAAACATTTGAATCTTTAAATAAATTGGAATTTGAATTTAATTTTTAGAAATGTATTGTTTTAATACACTTTGAATTTAAATGAGTCATTTGATTAGTAATTAAATTATTTTGAAAATCTTTAAGATAATTAAGGATTTACTTAATTATTTGATTCTTAAATAATGGTTTAGATTAATATTAATTAGAAATGTTTTATTAATCTAATTTAAATTTCCTTAAGTATATAATTAATGAAATATGTTAATTAATAAATGATGATAATTATCTAAGGATAATTTAGAAATTAATTAAGGAAATTAATTTTGGATAATTAATTAGATTAATTAATTGAATCTAATTAATTGTAATTTGTTAAGTAACTAAGGAATTAATTACTTATTAATTTGGATTGTGATTTGTTAAGTTAATTAATTCAGTTTAATTAATTTTAATAAATCATTTGATGATTTTAAGTGTAATAACTTAATGTAATTAATGAAGCAGGACTACTTTATAATTACTGGAATGTAATTAGTAATTTGGATAATTACTTTTGTAATTAATTAAGAAATTAATTAATGACTAATTATTGGTTAATTAATTTATAAATAAGTAATTAAAGATAGTTAATTAATTAATTTGATATTAATAAAGGTGATTAATAATTGGATTAATTACTAAATGCAATTAATTTTAATTAAGTAATTTATTTAAATATTAGAGATCATTAATTATTTTAATTAATGATGTAATTAAGGATTGTTTAATTAAGTAATAATTAATTAATTAAGTGATTAATTAATTGTAATTAATTAAGGATAAATATAATTAATTATAATTAATTAATAAATGAAGTAATTAAATGTTAATTACTAATGATTAAGGTTAATTAATTTATGAAATTAATTTACTGCTGATTACTTATTGTAATTAGTAAATGATTAATCAAAGATGTTTAATCAAGTTTAATATTTAGGAAGTGAATTAATTAACTGAGTTAATTAATTAATGGATGTTAAGCAAGATTTAAATGTGTTAATTAGTTTAATTTAATTTAAATTAATTAGAGATGGTTGTAATTAATTTAATTCATTTTAAATTAATTATAATTGTTGGTTAGTAAATCATTGCTTATGAATGTTATTGATTGAATGGTTGTGATCTCAGTAATGAGATTAGTTGAATCTGTATGATATGGATGATTGGCTTAAGTATGATGGTTTGTGATGGATTATTTGGTTGTGATGATTATCTGTTTATGGATGATATAGATTATCTGTTTATGGTATGAATGTGATTATCTATTGTTAGATATAATTTATCTATCTATCTGAATTAGATAACAATGAAATGAGATAATTATTTAAAACCCTTAAGTACAACTTGGACATTAAAATGGCGTTTGGATTCGGTGAGACCGGGATCGGGTTTCCATATTTGGAATTCCGAAAACCACATCGATTCCAATTAAACGTTAGGTCGTTAATCCAAGTGGAGCAAGTGAAGACTCGAGGTGTAAGGGCTATACGTCAGTATAACTCTGTGGGTGATTCCGTAATGAGTTGACGGAATAGTGCTTATAGATTCGAGATGGTGATTTAGAGTGCAAGGGTTATCGTCGTTAACTCTGAGGGTGATTCCAATACGAGTGTAACGAGATAATGCCTTCGGTTTCGTTCGAACCCGGAACGAACTTGTATGGATTGAATGCTTCCAGCACATCGTCAGGTGGACGATGAGCATTCTAAGATTGATATGTCCTATAAAGGTAATCGTAACCTCAAGCCTCATCAACCGGGAATGGCTAAAACAGGGGAGGTGCAGCAAAGCTTCGTGGGTCGCACCCACTTGAGAGCAAGATTTACTCCTGTCTAGAGGTCCCTTTATATTTCGGCTGTGTGGAAGTTGGTGACGACCAATCTGCGGGGTGGTCTTGTTCGGAACTGTTCAGTAAGGAACGAGTCCGGCTTTGTGTTGCAGGGGAGTGGGAGTACTCCTCGGTACGGTGATCTAGGCCACGTACTGTGACGGGCAGTACCCCAGTAGCCCTGCCATTGATGGAAACCCATTTACCCTACGAGACCATACGGTTTTGTTTGTATTACCCACTTTTGTGGCTAGTAGCTGTAATTTAATGAATGTAACAATTTCGGCTATTTCTTATTTACTTGAAAACCCTAGACACTATTATAATATCACTCGATTTCCTATCAAATGTTTTGGTTAGCGTAAGGTAAAAACTTTTCCATGTTTATGTGTGGGAAGTCTTACGTGATACCTTTTGTTTTCAAAGGATTTTCTAAAGTTAAGCAACTTTTATCCCCGTTTACTCACACCAGACCCCTGTCTGACCTGAGTGTTTATTTTCTGTTTTATTTAACTCTTGGGTACTCATATTATGTATGAGTAGTCAAGTGTTCAGGATTGCTTTGACGAATTCTGGAGGAGATAATGGAGCAGGAGGCTTCAGCGTGTAGATATATTTAATAGTTCCGCTGTGTTTGAGTTGTATCTGTTTCTCTGATGTACTTGAATTGTAATCAAGGTTTTAAATCTCCCCGATATCAGCCGAGATGAAAATCCGAGATATTAGCCAAAATCTGAGATTTGGCAGCTTGGTTAGTTATAATTCTTTTAAATATCTCTCGAGACAGCCGAGATATTTGCCCGAGATATTGGCCAAAATCCGAGATTTGAAACCTTGATTGTAATAGCTAGACAGATGTTTATAACTGTCTAGTTTTGTGTTGTATTAGCTGTATTACTCTGATGTATAAGATACTATGTAAAGTATTATGTGATATATTATAATTTATTCGATTCCGCTGTGAGATTCTGATGTTGCCTGTTTCTTTCTTTTCTTTCTTTTCTCTTTTCTATCCCTTTCTTTCTTCTTAACGATGCGACTTCCTGGAGTTTGGAAGTTGGGTCGTTACAGGAACCCTAGAATGAGTTGAGCGCATACTTGTTATTTTCTTATATAAAGATTTTAAATGATTTTATATAAGAATATATTTTGATATATAAAGCAATATTTCTTTCTAATAAATATTAAGGTAATTGGTTGTTAAATTATTGGAATTAAATTAAGTGCTAATAGAAATACAACCAAATTGAAATTAAATAAAGATAAATTTGAGATGGATTCAAACTGAAATTAAAATCTTGAAATTGGAGGAGAATTTTCAGAATAAGATAATAGTGAATTGATTTCCACTAGTAATGACCTTGGTTATCATCCTAAAATGATAAAATGTCTGTTAATGATTAAGCAAAAATGAAATGTTTTAAGGGGGTAACCTTTAAATAAGTGTGACATGTAAATTGAAGTGGGTTTTAAACTGTGAAGTTCTGAATTCTAAATTTAAATATTTGAAAATTGTTCTCAAAATTTTAAAGGAAATAATATTATTTAAACTATTTTGAATGTAATATTATTCTAGAATAAGAAGTTGTTTGTAAATTATAAGAGAATTTGTTTGAATTAAAACCAAGGATGGTTTAAATTTTAAAATTTGGCTTGGTGGGCCAAGAAGTAAATATGCATATATGTATGATATACATAATATCAAAGATGGTTTGAAATAAACTCTAAATGTTGGGTTTTAAATTTGGAATGTGATGTAAAACCCAAAGTGATAAGTTTTTGAACTTATAAGTGGGAAGGTTATTAATGTGAAGTTAAATAAGTTTGAATGATCAACATGATTTGGAAATTTTAAGATGAAATTAAGATTTAACTTGGGAAGTTAAATGGTTAATTTGAATTGGGAGTTTGTGTGATCTCAAAATGGGGTTGGGATCTGAAAATTGGAAATGGATGGATGTTTTAAAATAATTTGAATGATATCATCCTGTTGTTATTAATAATCTTTAAGTTGAAATTGGATTTGCTTAAATGAATAAAGAAATGAGGTGTGGTAATATATCAATTATTAAGATAAAATGGAATCATTTTGGACTTAAGATCATTTGAATGTTTAAGATAAAACTTCAAAGGATTGGTTACAAAATTGAAATTTGACGATAAATTGAATTTCAAAGATTTAGTTGTTTAAAAAGGATTTGAATTATTATTTAAACTTTGAAAAAAGTTAAAAATTGAATTTGGATTCAGAAAATAATGGTTTAAAGATATAAGTTGATTTGATTTAATTTAAAGGATTAAATCAACATTTAAAAATTTAACTCGAATTTATATAATTCGGGATTGTTTAAATTTAGAATTTGAATTGAATCGGTTCAAATGGAATTTGATTTGAATTTAGGAAAGAAATTCAGGATTAATTCAACGAGAATTGGGAATAATCAATTTCAATGGAAATTGAAGTTATTTAAATTGGAATTGAGTCAATTTAAATGGAAGTGGAAATTTAAATTGAATTGATTGGAAATGGAGGTTGGGAATTGAATAGTTTAACTCTGGACTATTTTCAAAATAAATTGTTTTAATATAAATCTATTTTTTCTCCAAACTATTTACTATACAAATTTTCTTTTAAACCTAAAACTATCTTATACTTGTTTTACAATTATTTTTAGAACTACTTAACTATTTTACAACTGTTTTATAAACTAATTACTGTTTTTCAACTATTTTATAACTAATTACTATTTTAAACTATTTTGTAATTATCTCACTATTTTATAACTATTTGAATATTTTCCAACTATTTTATCATTACTTAACTATTTTACAATTATTTTACAAAACTATTAATTATTTTTATCAACTATTTATCTATTTTAAAAAAATTCAAGCTATTTTCTAAATTTAAATTGGACAGAGTTCAAACTGTTTATGATTGAATATCCATTTGAGTTAAGGATTAAAGTAATAATCCAAATGAAATTGAGGCAAATGTGAATAAGTAAATAGAAATCAAAAGTGGATGTGAATAGAAAGGAGAAATTGATTTAGTTGATAATCAATGAAGATAAATACGTAGGATGTGCGTATATTATACTATTTGCAAAGTGATTTGATCCAGATTCGAGCATAGAATATCGAAATAATTATATCGATCCGAGTTGGGATTTTTCACTCGATTTTCAACGGCGAACCTGGATATGGATTGTTGATTGGTTCTGGATATTCTCTATCATAGTTATGGCTACGCAAGGAGAATGACGGTTTCTGATCAAGAAACCAGATCTGAGTCCGCACTAGAAAGTTGGGTGGACGGTACTAGTTCGGAAGAGAAATTGTGTGACCGAGTGAGCGATCAAATTGGTATTACATACGAATGAGATGTGTACATCGTACGGGTTTGAATGAAATTGATACTAGGAATTTGTGGATAAGAACTGGAAAATGGTTTTTGAAATGAGAAGTATATTTTGTGAATTATATGATGAAATAAGGATTTCTATGGTAGAAAGGGAATATGGTTAATAACTTTATAAAAGAATAATCAAATTTGAATATTTGATTTGGTAAAATTATATATATATATATATATATATATATATATATATATATATATATATATCTGTTATATAAGATAAATCTCCCCTTGTTGAATCTAGCTAAAATTAAAGGGTTTTAGAAAATATTTGAAGTATAAAAAATGGTTTTATACAAGTTTGAAATGATCCAAAGATTTTTAAAGGTTATATATATATCTATATATATATAAAGGATCTTGTGAGAATGATTTTGGAAGAAAGGTTTTTGGAACCTTTGGATTTGAAAAGGATTTTTGATTTTTGGGTAAAATCAATACTGGAATTTGGAAAAGCCTAATTTGAGAATTATCGATTCCGGGATAATTGATTTTGAGAAAGGAGATTTATTTGAGATTCATACTAGGTGTATGATTTGGAAGATACTATATGTGTATAGTATAAAGTGTTTTGAAAATGGCTCTGGGGAAAAAGCCGCTCCCTTGAAATGAACTTCTCAGTAGTGCCATAGGTTGGTACTGCCTTGAACCCTAAGGGGGGGAGGGGGTTCTAAAGTTGATCCTGTGAGGAATCCGGACAAAC
The DNA here is from genome assembly GCA_030765085.1 of Allium cepa. NCBI lineage: Eukaryota > Viridiplantae > Streptophyta > Magnoliopsida > Asparagales > Amaryllidaceae > Allium > Allium cepa. The sequence goes on from CM060931.1 coordinate 64,550,091, forward strand.
TAGTTCCTGAGGATTATTGGGTAGCGAAAGTCGAGGGCGCTGATGCCTATAGAGGCATTTGGGTTATGGTGTGACGATAGTGTAACTCGATGTCGCTGTGATCTACTGTGTGGACCATAGCGGAAATCATGTGGAGGTAAGTGTCAACGGTCTACGCTTGATTTTTCCGGGAAGGCAACGTAACATCGGTAGACTGCGATCTATGGTCGAGTGGAGTGGAGAAGTTTCATTCTTTTGGCAGCGAAATTCGAGGGCGCTGAGGCCTATAGTTACATGGATTTTTGCTGCGATGGCAACGTAACCCCAGTTGTAGCTGCGATCTATAGCGGGTTCCATGGTGTAATCGAGAGGCGCGGAGGCCTACAGTTATCTATGAATTTTGTCGGGATGGCAACGTAACCATCGGCTTAACTACGACCATGGATGGAGGTGATGACTTCCAGAGCTTTCTCGCCAAAGATATTTCCTCTATTTTTAAAATTGTTTTCTATAATTTCAATGAAATTATTTTCCAAGTATTTTCGCTGGATGTTGAAATGGGTTTGCTAAGTACTTATAGATTTTCAGTCCTACGCCTGATCAAGTATGACCGAATTTCTATGAGAACGAGGACGAACCTTGCGACGACCCGGAATTTTAGGCAATACCAATTTAATAATCCGTATTAATAATTAATTTGATTCGAAAATTTTTCTTTATAATTTTAATTTAAATTGGAAAATTTAATCTTTTAAGGGTTAATAAATTTTTAATCTGGCAATTTGATAATATTTATTTTCCAAAGCTAATAAATTTTTATTCTATTTATAATATATATTTGACATATATTGTGGATAGGAAAAATCTTTTGTTTTAAATTAAATAAGATTTTTCAAAAAATAATTTAGTTTAATTCAATTTGTTTTCAAATATAAGATAATTATTTGTTTTTAAATATGATAGTTTAAATAAAGTTTTATTTTTGTATTCTTTAAAGTGTTTAATTTTAAATGGTTATAAAATGTATGTATAAAGTTGTCAATAAACTTTCTTTTAAAAAATTATTTCTTAAACACTAAGAATAAATGTTTTAGATTTTAAATAACATGTATAAGAAAATTTATTTATATTATAATTAGTTTTAGAATATTTTCTTTTAAAGGTAAACTTATATTTAGAAATTTAGTGAATTTAATAAGTAATCATATATTAATATCTAAATTTAATAAAAATTTGTATAAAAATATTTAAAGAGATGTGTAACCATATTAACACATTTTAATAACACTTGTAACCTAAGGGATTTGCATTTGACATTTGTCCAAGTTTTATAACAAGTGGCAATATATTCATTTTTATTTCTAATAAATGTTTTAAGAAGAAAGTTAGTTTTTCACAAACATTTTTCCTTTGTTTTCTTTCTTAGCTCAAAACAGAAAATCATTTTTCAAAAACCCGAAAATAAATCTACATGAAAAGATAAAATATGAAGTTCAGCTACAAAGTTTTTCAAATCTGCAAATTAAAGCTCTTCACATCAATTTACAAACCTGCAAATTAAAAATCTGCAACACCAACTTCAACCTGCAAAACTGCAACTTTCCAACCTGCATTTAAAATGAAGATCAACAGTTTAAATCACCAAATTGAAAGCATGCAAAGGGGTTCATTTGCAACAGCAAAGCAAAATTTGTTCTGCAAGATTTTTCAAGCCTGGATAAAAATGAATCAAAAAAATGCTCTGCTTAAAATTATGGTGAGTAAATTGATTTTGAAAATAGATAAGTCGAATTCTGATCCTAATGCATGTGAATTAGTATTGGTGTTGCGTGGAAATCATTTAGTTTTTATTATTGAATTTATAGTTATATTTATATATGTAAACATATAACTGTATATGTTGATGTTTGTTCTCTGTTTGAAAAAAACTGTGACCTTTGTTTTCAAAAATCAAAATTTCACAATTAGGTCCATATTAGCCTTGAATACATGAATGAAATTTGTTTGTGAATGTAAAATGAAGATCACAAAAATAGTTCTATGATTTTAAATACAAAAATAAGTATAAATAGGGAATTTACAGCAAAACTAAATTTTAGTTAAAAATCAACTACCTTAAATTTTAATTTTAATTACATGCATGTAATCTTGATAGAAAATCATGAATTTTGATATGCAATATGTGATTTTTAGTTGGTTAATTCGTGTGAATTTGGGGTTTGAACATTTGGGTTGTTTTGGTGATTTGCCGAAGATCATGGTGATAATTGAAGCTGGATTTCTGATCGTAGCTTGTTCTTAGGTTGTAGATTTTGGGAAAAATACAGTTGAAATTTTTAAGTGGACGAATTATTCGAATTCGATTAAACTAGGGTTTAAGTTAGTTTTTGGCTCGGCTTGACTGTCGTGGATTTTGCGGCTTGAATGTTGAACCGGAGTTGATCGCGCGTTGATGGAAGGTGGCACGGTGATGCTGCGGTGCTTGGGAGAGGTTACTGGAGCTTACAGTGATGGTGCGATCATCTGAGGCGTTTGCAATGGGATTTGTGGTCTGATATTCTGTAGTTTTTTTTCGAGCTTAGGGGTCAATTCTGTTTTGTGTGTTTTCTGTTCGATCTGGGAGCTTGGTTGTAGTCGCGTGTGGTCGTGTCATCGTCGATGATGGACGCGTTGACCAATGGTTGTCGGGATTGTTGGGGTACGTGCACCACGTGCATGTTATATCTGGGGATTTGAAGTATTGGGGAAGACGAGTTGAAACCCGGAGTAGCACTCGCGTCGTATTCGGGGGTGACTCAAAGTTGAGGGAGCTGGATATTTTCTCAGGGAAGGCTCATGTAACTGCCGTGTATTGTCTCGAGTTTTGAGTGGTTCTTCCCTGTTAAGTTTTGTAATGATATATGTTACAAATGTTAACTTGAGTTTGAACAAATATAGATCAAGCATAAAATTATAAACATGTTTGTAAAAGACAATAAGTTTATAAGTTAAAAGTTTGTTGTTATGAAATAAAGTTAAACTTTTAAAAAAGGGTGTTAATTGAATTTATTTTAAATTCAAATTTTTTTGAAAATGATTTCTTTTTGAAGTAATCAACTTCATTAAATTTTGGATTTTTATTTAAAAAGGGAATGTTTTGAGTTTAATTATTAAATCAAAGTTTTAAGCAAGATTTTAAAAGTAATGTTTAAGAACTTAAGTTTTCAAATTTTATTTAAAATGAATAAGTTTGAATCAGATAACTAAAGTATTTTTAAATTTCAAATTTGATTTCTAAATGCTTTAATTTCAAATAAAGTTTAAGTTATAATTTTTATAAACCAAATTGAATAATTTTTTTTAAGTTATTAATGTTTAGTTCATTCAAATAATTAATTTATGAAAATAAATATGGTTAACTTATCTTTGTTATGAATTTATGGATTCTTAATAATTATGATTTATAAATAAGTAAAGAGTTTAATTAAGATAATTATTTTCTTATTTAATTAAGGATTTTTAAAATATAAGAAGTTAATTAATTAATTATTTAGTTAATTTTAAATGGTTAGTTAATTATTTATTTAAGTTTTAAATAATCACTTAATTATAAATTAATTAAGTGTAATTACTAAATGAAGTAATTAATGGTGAATTTTTGATGTAATTAATGTGTAATTACTTAAAGTAATTAGTGTGTAATTACTTATGGAAGTAATTAATGGAAATTACTCATGTGAGTAATTAAATGGAAGTGATTAATGGATAATCACTTCATGTTATTAATCTGAGAAATCGATTAATATAATTGATTCGAAGTTAACTAATTATGGAGAAATTAATTAATTAAGAATTATTTAATGATAGAATTAATTATTTGTTAAGTAATTAATTAAGAGAGTAATCAAGATTTATTTACGGAAGTAATTAGAAGACAATTACTTATGTAAGTAATTAAGGGTTAATTACTTAATAATTTTAGTTAATTAATTAATTTAATTAATTAATAAATGTTATTAATTTAAGATTAATTACTATGTGTAATTAATTAAAAGGTAATTAATTAATAAAGTAATTAATTAAGGATTATTTATTAATTTAATTGATTAATAATTACTTAATGAAGTAATTAATATTAATTAATTAGATTAATTAATCAAGGATTAATGTAATTAATTAAGAAATTAATTAATTATGATAAGTAATTACAAGTTGTTAATTACTGATGATGATTAATGAGATGATTAATTATAAATTAATTATTTAATTTATTAAAGGAATTATTAATCAATAAGGATCATTAATGTATTAATCAAGATTGATTAATAAAAGTAATTAACTTAAGTATGATGAATTGATTGTAATTAATTGAGGTTTAATGTAATTAGTTATAGTTAATTAATTAATGGATGTAAATGAAGGATCATTAATTATTGTAATTAATGATAGTAATTAAAGGTTAATTACTGTATATGGTTAAGGATAATTACTTGAATGTAATCAAAGTATAATTGATCAAAGAAGATTAGTTAAGGAAGATCTTTAAGAGATGATTGATTTATTTATTTGGAATAAATTAATGAAGAAGGATTTAGGAAATCCAATTGATTAAGAGTTAATCAATTCTGCTTGTGAATGATTGATTGATATTTGGTGATTGATATTGGATGATCAATTTATATTGGATGATTAACATTGGGTGATTGGTTGATACTGGATGATTTGGATATCTCTGATATGTGATATGCTGCTTTGTGAGATGAATGTTTGTTATGAATTATCTATTGTGATAATGTGATTCATCTATCTGTTTATATCATCTTGAATATAAGTTAAATGTTTAAAACCGTTAAACAACTTGGACATTAAAATGGAGTTTGGTTTCGATGAGACCGAGATCGGGTTTCCATATTTGGATATCCGAAAACCACATCGTTTCCAATTAAACGTTCGGTCGTGAATCCAGGTGGAATTAGGGAAGACTCGAGGTGTAAGAACTATTCGTCAGTATAAATCTGGGGGTGATTCCGTGATGAGTTTGACGGAGATAGTACTTATAGGTTCGAGATGGTGATTTAGAGTGCAAGGGCTATAGTCGTTGACTCTGAGGGTGATTCCAAAATGAGTGCAACGAGATAGTGCCTTCGGTTTCGTTCGAACCTGGAACAAACTTGTATGGATTGAATGCTTTCAGAACATTGTTAGGTGGACGATAAGCATTCTAAGATAGATGTGTTCTATAAAGGTAATCGCAGCCTCAAGCCTTATCAGCCGGGAATGGCTAAAACAGGGGAGGTGCATCAAGGCTAGGTGGGTAGCACCCTTTTCAGGGTGAGGTCATTCATGTCTAGATGTCCCTTTTATTTTGGCTTAGTGGGTGGTTGGTCGTGCCAACCACGGGGTGATTTTACTCAGGACTGTTCAGTAAGGAACGGTTCTGGCTTTGTGTTGCAGGGGATTGGGCGTAATCCTCGGTACTGTGATCTAGGCCACGTACTGTGGCGGGCGATACCCCGGTAGCCCTGCCATTGATGGAAACCCATTCTTCCTACGAGACACTACGGTTTTATTTGTATTACCCACTTTTGTGGCTAGTAGCTGGAATTTAATCATGTAACAATTTCGGCTATTTCTTACTTATTTGAAAACCCTAGACACTATTATAATATCACTAGATTTCCTATCAAATGTTTTGGTTAGCGTAAGGTTAAAACTTTTCCATGTTTATGTGTGGGAAGTCTTACGTGATACCTTTTCTTTTCAAAGGTTTTCCTAAAGTTAAGCAATTTTAACCCGTTTACTCACACCAGACCCCTGTCTGACCCGAGTGTTTATTTTCTGTTTTATTAAGCTCTTGGGTACTCATATTATGTACGAGTAGTCGAGTGATTCAGGTTTGCTTGACGAATTTTGAGGGAGATATGGAGCAAGAGGCTTCCACGTATAGATATATTATGGTTCCGCTGTGTTTGTATGGTATCTGTATCTTGTGTTCTTGAGTTGTATAGTTAGACATATGTTTATAACTGTCTAATATGTGTTGTACAAGTTGTGTACTCTGATGTAATATGATACTATGTAATATTTTATGTGATATATTTTATTTCATTCGTTCTGCTGTGAGTTTTCTGATATTTTTGTGTTTCTTCTTGCTCTTTCTTTTCTTCTTCTATACCTTTCTTTCTTAATTAGTGACGCGTCTTCCTGGAGATAGGAAGATGGGTCGCCACAGCTGGTATCAGAGCATTAGGTTGAGTGAATACCTAGGCTCTAGAGTGGTGTCTTTCTTGAGAGAGCGTACTTGTAATTTTTATATATAATTATATAACTATATCTACCTGATCTGTTGGGTTATCTGTTCGGATTTTCCAGCATAAGTTTTAAAGGTAGATGGGGTAGTGGTGAGTGTGTGTAACATGATTACTACTGATGGAGGTGGTCCATATGTTTGAGGTTGGAAGTATATTTGTCGAGACTGTAGACCTAATACCGTCTCGAGTGAGTTTAGTTTGGAGTAAGGATTTCTCTAATATCCGAAGGAAATCTTTTTAAAAGATTCAGAGTTTAGCTTGGAAGTGTAATTTTGGATCTGTTGGAAGTGAAGAAGTTAGTAATGGTATCTTGATAACTGCGTGATGAGATGCAGTACCCATAGATATTTCCGAAGATGTTTTCTCTTGGAGCAGTTTCTACCTGTCACAGGGAAGTTTCGTCTGTGTAGAAGTTGTCTGGATCTTTAGCATGGAGGTTGGCTGTTCTGGAATATGAGACTAAGGTCTATAAGTTGTTTTGCTTCAACATGGTCTCATTTGTCATTCCTTAAGGAGAGCGAGATGTTGATGCTTGGTTTGGAGCCGAATTTCTTGAGAGGTTGTCTACCATTTCGAAGGTCCGTTGTGTGGTTTGTTGAAAGTTTTGGTTTTTAAGGAGCCCTTTGGATTAGAAATCTTTGATTAGCTGTGGTAGCAGTACTGCAGCTCGAAGTGTTCGGTGTGCTGACAAGAAGGTCTTTTGGCTCTACAGTATCTTCAAGGTAGAGTTTGGAAGCAGCAGTGTGTCCATTTCTCCAATGGTTCAGGAATCTTTGTGGTTCTTCTTTCAGCAGTCCGGGCAGATGGTGAAAGTTTTCTTGAAGGTTAACCTTGTTTCGAGAAGCTTAAGGATATTCTAAGTGGTAAAGTGAGGACAGTTTCTTTGGAATCCGAACTAGGTAGGATCGCAAAAGTGACTTGCGATTAGTTTGGAAATTTTTCTTGGGCAATTTTTTTTGTTTGAGATTGAGGATTCTCATGTGGTAGTAGGAGCTACTGAAGTAATCAGAAGTTTGTCTGCATCTAGAGTTGGGTTCCATATTGTTTTGGTTCCAGAAGCGATACTGGTAGTTAGCCTGGAAGTATGATGGTTCCGGAGAAGTAAGAGTTGGTGTAGTAGCTCGGAAATTTTTGGAGTTTGGATAAGTCTGATCTAGTTTATGAGTTGGATTTCTGCTGTAAGATTGTGCGACCGAGTCAGATGGGTCACTCAGATTTTATGGATTTGATGAACAAAGTTTTCCGGATATATTGGATAAGTTTGTATCCGTGTTCATAAACAGTATTCTCATCTATTCCAGAATCAGAGTTATGCAGCGGAAGCAAAGTAGCAGCTGTACGAGGAAGGAAGCAAGTTCTGTTTGCTATTACTTGAGGAGTAGAGCTTGTGTTCTGGATTTCGACGGATCTTGGAAGACTTTTCTGTTGGATAGGATTCACAACTGGTTTGTTTTGGTCTAGTTGTTTCTAGAAGTATCAGCCTAGGTTGAGCTGATCAAGAGAATTGGTAGCCTAGGATTGTCTGTTGAGTAATGCAGATATGAGATAAGGAATTTGGAATTCGAAGTTGGAGACTTCAATGTTGTTAAGATTTCTCTGGTTAAGAGAGCAGTGATTGGGTAAGATTGGATGGCTAGTTCTGAGGCATTTGAGATTTCTTATATTATTATGATAGGATAACATTGAATTGCCAGTTTGGATAGCTGGAGTTCATTGTATTTCACGTATCTGAGGGAGTACGTGTATGATTCATCGTTGGTTGTTGAACCTGCTATTCAGTTGGATTTGGAAGTTGCGCTGGACTTAAGTATAGTCTGATGTTCTGTTTAGATTGATGGATCTAGAGACGAGTGGAGCTCTGGATTTTAGTGGTGTAGTTTGCTAACTTCTGTAGAGCCTCCTGATGATTTATATTTGGGAAACTCTAGATAGTGTTAGTAAGATTCATTTTGATTTGTGTCAGGATAATTGGTTAGGTTTGTTTGTTTGTTTGATTGCTTTGGTTGTTAGTAACCGGATGTTAGGTATGCTTTGCTGTTTGAAATTAAAATTGCTGGGTTATTAAATTATCTTTGCTTTTAAATTTCGGGGACGAAATTCTTCTAATGGGGAAGGAATGTGACCACCCAGAATTTTAGGTAATACCAATTTAATAATCCGTATTAATAATTAATTTGATTTGAAAATTTTTCTTTATGATTTTAGTTTAAATTGGAAAATTTAATCTTTTAAGGGTTAATAAATTTTTAATTTGGCAATGATAAGATTTATTTTTCAAAGCTAATAAATTTTTATTCTATTTACAATATATATTTAATATATATTGTGGATAGGAAAAATCTTTTGTTTTAAATTTAATAAGATTTTTCAAAAGATAATTTAGTTTAATTCAATTTGTTTTCAAATAGAAGATAATTATTTATTTTTAAATATGACAGTTTAAATAAAGTTTTATTTTTGTTTTCTTTAAAGTGTTTAATTTTAAATGGTTATAAAATGTATGTATAAAGTTATCAATAAACTTTCTTTTAAAAAATTATTTCTTAAACCCTGAAAATAAATGTTTTAGATTTTAAATAACATGTATAAGAAAATTTATTTATATTATAATTAGATTTAGAATATTTTCTTTTAAAAGTAAACTTATATTTAGGAATTTAGTGAATTTAATAAGTAATCTTATATTAATACCTAAATTTAATAAAAATTTACATAAAAATATTTAAAGGCATGTATAACCAAATTAACACATTTTAATAACACTTGTAAGCTAAGGGATTTGCATTTGACATTTGTCCAAGTTTTATAACAAGTGGCAATATATTCATTTTTATTTTTAATAAATGTTTTAAGAAGAAAGTTAGTTTTTCACAAACATTTTTCCTTTGTTTTCTTTCTTAGCTCAAAACAGAAAATCATTTTTCAAAAACCTGAAACCAAATTTGCATGCAAAGATAAAATCTGAAGTTCAACTAGAAAGTTTTTCAAATCTGCAAATTAAAGCTCTTCTCATCAATTTACGAACCTGCAAATTAAAAACCTGCAACATCAACTTCAACCTGCAAAACTACAACTTTCCAACCTGTATTTCAAATGAAGATCAATAGTTTAAATCACCAAATTGAAAGCATGCAAAGGGGTTCATTTGCAACAGCAAAGCAAAATTTGATCTGTAAGATTTTTCAAGCCTGGATAAAAATGAATCAAAAAACTGTTCTGCTTAAAATTATGGTGAGTAAATTTATTTTAAAAACAGATAAGTTGAATTCCGATCCTAATGCATGTGAATTGATGTTGGTGTTGCATGGAAATCATTCAGTTTTTATTATTGAATTTATAGTTATATTTATATATGTAAATATATGACTGTATATGTTGATGTTTGTTCTCTATTTGAAAAAAAAAACTGTGACCTTTGTTTTCAAAAATCAAAATTTCCCAATTAGGTCCATATTAGCCTTGAATACATGAATGAAATTTGTTTGTGAATGTAAAATGAAGATCACAAAAATAGTTCTATGATTTTAAATACAGCAGATAAGTATAAATACCGAATTTACAGTAAAACTAAATTTTAGTTAAAAATCAACTACCTTAAATTTTAATTTTAATTACATGCATGTAATCTTGATAGAAAATCATGAATTTTGATATGCAATTTGTGATTTTTAGTTGGTTAATTCGTGTGAATTTGGGGTTTGAACGTTTGGGTTGTTTTGGTGATTTACCGAAGATCAAGGTGATAATTGAAGCTGGATTTCTGATCGTAGCTTGTTCTTAGGTTGTAGATTTTAGGAAAAATACACTTGAAATTTTTAAGTGGATGAATTATTCGAATTCGATTAAACTAGGTTTTAAGTTAGTTTTTGGCTCGGCTTGACTGTCGTGGATTTTGCGACTTGAATGTCTAACCGGAGGTGATCGCGTGTTGGTGGAAGGTGGCACGGTGATGCTGCGGTGCTTGGGAGAGGTTACTGGAGCTTTCGGTGATGGTGCGATCATCTGAGGTGTTGGCGATGGGATTTGTGGTCTGATATTCTACAGTTTTTTTCGAGCTTAGGGGTCGATTCTGTTTTGCGTGTTTTCTGTTCGATTTGGGAGCTTGGTTGTAGTCGCGTGTGGTCGTGTGATCGTCGATGATGGCCGCGTTGACCAATGGTGGTCGAGATTGTTGGGGTATGTGCACCACGTGCACGTTATATCTGGGGATTTGAAGTATTGGGGAAGACGAGTTGAAACCCGGAGTAGCACTCGCGTCGTATTCGGGGGTGACTCAAAGTTGAGGGAGATGGATATTTTCTCGAGGAAGGCTCGTGTAACTGCCGTGTATTGTCTCGAGTTTTGAGTGATGCTTCCCTGTTAAGTTTTGTAATAATATAAGTTATAAATTTTAAGTTGAGTTTGAACAAATATAGATCAAGCATAAAATTATAAACAAGTTTATAAAAGGCAATAAGTTTAAAAGTTAAAAGTTTGTTGTTATGAAATAAAGTTAAACTTTTAAAAAAGGGTGTTAATTGAATTTATTTTAAATTCAAATTTGTTTGAAAATGATTTCTTTTTGAAGTAATCAACTTCATTAAATTTTGGATTTTTATTTAAAAAGGGGATGTTTTGAGTTTAATTATTAAATCAAAGTTTTAAGCAATATTTTAAAAGTAATGTTTAAGAACTTAAGTTTTCAAATTTTATTTAAAATGAATAAGTTTGAATCAGATAATTAAAGTATTTTAAAACTTCAAATTTGATTTCTAAATGCTTTAATTTCAAATAAAGTTTAAGTTATAATTTTTATAAACTAAATTAAATAATTTGTTTTTAAGTTATTAATGTTTAATGCATTCAAATAATTAATTTACGAAAATAAATATAGTTAATTTATCTTTGTTATGAATTTATGGATTCTTAATTATTATGATTTGTAAATAAGTAAAGAGTTTAATTAAGATAAATGTTTTCTTAATTAATTAAGGATTTTTAAAATATAAGAAGTTAATTAATTAATTATTTAATTAATTTTAAATGATTAGTTAATTATTTATTTAAATTTTAAATAATCATTTAATTATAAATTAATTAAGTGTAATTACTAAATGAAGTAATTAATGGTGAATTTCTGATGTAATTAATGTGTAATTACTTAAAGTAATTAGTGTGTAATTACTTATGGAAGTAATTAATGGAAATTACTCATGGGAGTAATTAAATGGAAGTGATTAATGGATAATCACTTCATGTTATTAATCTGAGAAATCGATTAATGTAATTGATTCAAAGTTAAGTAATTATGGAGAAATTAATTAATTAAGAATTAATAATTATTTAATGATAGAATTAATTATTTGTCAAGTAATTAATTAAGAGAGTAATCAATATTTATTTATGGAAGTAATTAGAAGATAATTACTTATGTAAGTAATTAAGGGTTAATTACTTAATAATTTTAGTTAATTAATTAATGTGATTAATTAATAAATGTGATTAATTTGAGAATAATTACTAAGTGTAATTAATTAAAAATGTAATTAATTAATAAAGTAATTAATTAAGGATTATTTATTAATTTAATTGATTAATAATTACTTAATGAAGTAATTAAAGTTAATTAATTAGATTAATTAATCAAGGATTAATGTAATTAATTAAGAAGTTAATTAATTAAGAAAAGTAATTACAAGTTGTTAATAACTGATTATGATTAATGAGATGTTTAATTATAAATTAATTATTTAATTTATTAAAGGAATTTTTAATCAATAAGGATCATTAATGTATCAATCAAGATTGATTAATAAAAGTAATTAACTTAAGTATGATTAATAATTGTAATTAATTGAGGTTTAATGTAATTAATTATAGTTAATTAATTAATGGAAGTAAATGAAGGGTCATTAATTGATGTAATCAATGATAGTAATTAAAGGTTAATTACTGTATATGGTTAAGGATAATTACTTGAATGTAATTAAAGTATAATTAATCAAAGAATATTAATTAAGGAAGATCTTTGAGAGTTGATTGATTTATTTATTTGGAATAAATTAATGAAGAAGGATTTAGGAAATCCAATTGATTAAGAGTTAATCAATTCTGCTTATGAATGATTGATTGATATTTGGTGATTGATATTGGATGACCAATTTATATTGGATGATTGATATTGGGTGATTGGTTGATACTGGATGATTTGGATATCTCTGATATGTGATATGTTGCTTTGTGAGATGAATGTTTGTTATGAATTATCTATTGTGATGATGTGATTCATCTATTTGTTTATATCATCCTGAATATAAGTTAAATGTTTAAAACCCTTAAACAACTTGGACATTAAAATGGCGTTTGGTTTCGATGAGACCAAGATCGGGTTTCCATATTTGGATATCTGAAAACCACATCGATTCCAATTAAACGTTAGGTCGTGAATCCAATTGGAGTTAGTGAAGACTCGAGGTGTAAGAACTATTCGTCAATATAACTCTGGGGGTAATTCCATGACGAGTTTGACGGAGATAGTACTTATAGGTTCGAGATGGTGATTTAGAGTGCAAGGGCTATAGTCGTTGAATCTGAGGGTGATTCCAAAATGAGTGCAACGAGATAGTGCCTTCGGTTTCGTTCGAACCCGGAACGAACTTGTATGGATTGATTGCTTTGAGAACATCATCAGGTGGACGATGAGCATTCTAAGATAGATGTGTTCTATAAAGGTAATCGCAGCCTCAAGCCTCATCAACCGGGAATGGCTAAAACAGGGGAGGTGCAGCAAGGCTAGGTCGGTAGTACCCTTTTCAGGGTGAGGTCATTCCTGTATAGATGTCCCTTTTATTTCGGCTTAGTGGGTGGTTGGTCGCGCCAACCACGAGGTGATCTTACTCAGGACTATTCAGTAAGGAACGGTTCCGGCTTTGTGTTGAAGGGGATTGGGCGTAATACTCGGTACTGTGACCTAGGCCACGTACTGTGACGGGTGCTACCTCGGTAGCCCTGCCATTGATGGAAACCCATTCTTCCTACGAGACCCTACGGTTTTGTTTGTATTACCCACTTTTGTGGCTAGTAGCTGGAATTTAATCGTGTAACAATTTCAGCTATTTCTTATTTATTTGAAAACCCTAGACACTATTATAATATCACTGGATTTCCTATCAAATGTTTTGGTTAGCATAAGGTAAAAACTTTTCCATGTTTATGTGTGGGAAGTCTTATGTGATACCTTTTCTTTTCAAAGGTTTTTCTAAAGTTAAGCAATTTTAAACCGTTTACTCACACCAGACCCCTGTCAGACCCGAGTGTTTATTTTCTGTTTTATTAAGCTCTTGGGTACTCATATTATGTATGAGTAGTCGAGTGATTCAGGTTTGCTTGACGAATTTTGGAGGAGATATGGAGCAGGAGGCTTCCACGTGTAGATATATTATAGTTCCGCTGTGTTTGTATGGTATATGTATCATGTGTTCTTGAGTTGTATAGTTAGACAGATGTTTATAACCGTCTAATATGTGTTGTATAAGTTGTGTACTCTGATGTAATATGATACTATGTAATATTTTATGTGATATATTATATTTCATTCGTTCCGCTGTGAGTTTTCTGATGTTGTTGTGTTTCTTCTTTCTCTTTCTTTTCTTCTTCTATCCCTTTCTTTCTTAATTAGTGACGCGTCTTCCTGGAGATAGGAAGATGGGTCGCCACAGCAGGTATCAGAGCATTAGGTTGAGTGAATACCTAGGCTCTGGAGTGGTGTCTTTCTTGACAGAGCGTACTTGTAATTTTTATATATAATTATATATCTATATCTACCTGATCTGTTGGGTTATCTGTTCGGATTTTCCAGCATAAGTTTTAAAGGTAGATGGAGTTGTGGTGAGTGTGTGTAAGACGACTACTACTGATGGAGGAGGTCCATACGTTTGAGGTTGGAAGTATATTTGTCGAGACTGTAGACCTAATACCGTCTCGAGTGAGTTTAGTTTGGAGTAAGGATTTCTCTGATATTTGAAGGAAATCTTTTTAAAAGGTTCGGAGTTTAGCTTGGAAGTGTAAGTTTGGATCTGTCGGAAGTGCAGAAGTTAGTGATGGTATCTTGATAACTGCGTGATGAGATGCAGTACCCATAGATATTTCCGAAGATGTTTTCTCTTGGAGCAGTTTCTACCTGTCACGGGGAAGTTTCGTCTGTGTAGAGTTGTCTGGATCTTTAGCATGGAGGTTGGCTGTTCTGCAATATGAGACTAAGGGCTATAAGTTGTTTTGCTTCGACATGGTCTCATTTGTCATTCCTTAAGGAGAGCGAGATGTTGATGCTTGGTTTGGAGCCCAAATTTCTTGAGAGGTTGTCTGCCATCTCGAAGGTCCGTTGTGTGGTTTGTTGATAGTTTTGGTCTTCGAGGAGCCCTTTGGATTAGAAGTCTTTGATTAGCTGTGGTAGCAGTGCAGCTCGAATTATTCGGTGTACTGACGAGAAAGTCTTTTGGCTCTGCAGTATCTTCGAGGTAGAGTTTAAAAGCAGCAGTGTGTCCATTTCTCCGATGGTTCAGGAATCTTTGTGGTTCTTCTTTCAGCAGTCTGGGCAGATGGTGAAAGTTTTCTTGAAGATTAACCTTGTTTGGAGAAGCTTAAGACTGTTATAAGTGGTAAAGTGAGGACAGTTTCTTTGGAATTCAAACTAGGTAGGATCGCAAAAGTGACTTGCGATTAGTTTTGAAATTTTTCTTGGGCAATTATTTTTGTTTGAGATTGAGGATTCTCATGTGGTTGTAGGAGCTACTGAAGTAATCTGGCTTTGAATTTGGTAATATATTTGTAACGGGTTTTTCTTCGAAGATGTTCAAGTTTTACATCAAGCAGGAAGAGTGTAGTGGTCCCGTGTCTTGATCAGGGAAGTTAGGGGTTTGCTTAAGTTTTGGTGAGAGCAGTTTTAAAGATGTTTCAGGCTTATGATTGTACTGGTTTTATGAATAAAGAAATTTCATTTTTGAAATGTTTCTAAGTTTCAAGACAAAAGTAAACAAGTTCTTACCTATCAAACTAAATTGTTTCATGAATAATCATTTAAATAAGTTTTAAATATTGAAATAGAGAAGTTTTTAAAGAATAGGAAAATGGATTTTAAATGACTTCGTATTAAAATCTATATAATAACTTTGGAAGTTTCAGAGATTTTAAAGGTTTAAATTAGATGTTTATATTGTTTAAAATTATAATTGATTTCTAAAATGTTTTATGTTTTTATTAAAGTTTAAAGATAAGAATTTAGTAAATCAATTATAATAAAGAGTTTAACTTTAAGTGATTAAGAATTTTGATTAATTTAAGATAAATAAATTTTCTTAGTTAAGAATCTTTTAACTGTAAGTAATTAAGAAATTATTTAATTGATTTTAAATGATGAGTTTATAATTAACTAAGTAATTAAATAGTGATTAATTAAAGATAATCACTTATGAATTAAGTAAGAGTAATTACTCAATGAAGTAATTTAAAGGATTATTTTTTGGTGTAATTAATTAAGTTAATGTGATTAATTTAAATTAATTAATTAAGTTTAATTAATTAAAGAGGATTACTTGATGATGAGATTAAGTATAATTACTTAATGCACTTAATGGAGTGTAATTACTTAGTGAAGTAATTAATGAATAATTACTGGATATAATTAATTAAGGGAAATTACTTGATGGATATTAATTAAAGTGAAGTAATTAAGTGGTGATTACTCAGTGTAATTAAAGGATTAATTAACAAAATTAATTAAGAGGCTGATTTAATTAATATAAGCAATTAAAGGGAGTTAATTACTAAGGTGATAAATCAAGGTTAAGTAGTGAATGTAATTAAAGTTAAAGGTTAATTATTGAATGTAATTAGAAGAATACTCAATCAATGATGGTAATTAAAGGTTAATTACTGTAAATGGTTAAGAATAATTAATTTGTGTAATTAATTAAGGGTTAATTACTTAGTGTAATTAAAGGATAATTAATCTAGGTTGATTAATTAAGATGATGATTAATTAATTGGTTTGAGATTAATTATTGTTAAATAAGCAAGATTTAAAAGCGATTAAAGAAATTGATTTGATTTAATTAGGAATGGGTGACTAATTAATCTTGCGTATAAATGATTGGTTGATATTTCTGATATGAAATGTTTTAAGACATGATATGTTTGTCTTGAATAGTGATTATTTGGTTATCTATCAATGATGAATTATTGTGTAAAAGAGTGACATCTTGTGATTAAAGGTTGAATTGTGATTCCCTTAAATAGTGTGGGTTAAGATGTCATTAAATTCGAAGAGACCGGAGTTGGATATTAGTTAATACCCGAAACCACTTCGACTCTTCATAGATTGATATGTGAAATCAATAGGCTGGTATGGAATGATTTAAGTAAATTGGACCATTTAATCTAAGTTTTGGTGCATAGAAATTGATGTGTGAAATAAGTGATGTCTATAACAAATTGTGAATTTGTAAATTGAAACAAGTTACCCTGGGTTTATATAAGCTGTATACTTTTGTCTTCCATGATAGATGGGTTTACTCATGCTGGTTTTCCAGCCTGACCCAGGTGTTACTTTGATGTAATGCTCGGGTCAGACCGAGTATTGCAGATTTTCAGGTAAGGACGTTCTGGAGCTCAGGAGACGAGCTGGATGGCAGGAACGTATGGAGAGTATCTCGTTGTGATTTATTGTAGCTTATTTGGGGCATGTTGAATTAAACTGCCCAGTGTTGTGTAAATATTGTAACTCTGATATATTATAGTGTAATTTGATAAGTACAGTTTTCCTTTGTAAAACTGCTATTTTTTTAATATTATATTTCGATCCGCTGCGAATGTGAGAATCTGTGTTTTGGTGTTTCTGATTCTTCTTTTTCCTCTGTCTCTTTCTTATTTTTCATAACTATTTGGAGATTTCGGGATCGAAAATTCCGGGTCGTTACAAGTTCTCTTAAGATATGAATACCCTATTTTGACATATTGTAGTCCCTAGACGTCATGTATGTATGTATTTATGTTAGACTGTAGTTTGATGAAGTATCTTAGTGGATGTTTGTATATGGATACATGTGTGGCTGATGTGTGCATAACTGGTTAGGGTTATCGATATCTCTTAGATATGTATATTGTGAATATAGTTGTTGTAGTATCTTAGTTGATGCTCATGTATGATTGATATTTTGGATATAGATATATGTGACCGAACATTTGTGATAAGGTAGTTTATTAATTTGCTAATAAAATTTAAAAATTCTGTTAGTTAGGTTTACTAGCCTTGTCACGGAAATTTCAAGGATGAAATTCTTTTAATGAGGAAGGAATGTAACGACCCAAGATTTTTATCATCTTGAGTTATGGATATTTATTTTAAATATTCAATAATATGGACTTTTAATCAAAATAAAATCCTTATTAAATGGCAATTTATTATAAATAAATAGTTTTAATCAAGATAATATTTTGAATTTTCCAAGTTTTATTTATAAAATTGAAAGTTGATTTAATTTGGGATTTCTTATATATATACATAAAAACGAAATCATAAGTAAATTAAATACAAATTCAAAATAGAAACTTGTTTTAAATTCAAAACTAGGGTTTATAAATTTCTAGCTTTTGTTATAATAAACTCGAATTTACTTATATTGATTACAAAATCATTCATTTTGGTTATATACAAATAAATTCAAAGAGATATATATGTTATTTGTAAAGTAAATAAAAACAAATATATGTGAAAAAATCAATATGATGGAAATGTGAAAAGAAAATTAAATCATTTAATTTCTTTTAAAAGAGAAAATTTTTGGAAAAAAATATGTTTTAAAACAAAGATGTTGTTTCTATACCTTAAAATAGAATAACAAGCTTTCATTTCTTTGTGTATGCATTTTAAATATAAAAGAAATAGGAATATGAAGACTTAAAACTATTTTTATCTAATATCTCTTTGCATTATTTTGTTCTCAAAATGTAGTGAAAAGAAAACATACCAATTGGAATTGAACTAGGGAAGTGAGGAGATAACAAGCAAAAGAACTTATAGGTTGATAACAAAAAAAGATATTTATATATACCAGGTCAAATTGCAAGTCGAAAAAGAAGGCTATAGCAAATAAAAAAAAAAGAAATTTCACTTAGTCAAGAAAAGTAGGCGGCCACGAAAATGTTTACAGCAGCTTTATGATTTTCGAATCCTTTTCGAGACCCAAAATATTTGTATATATGTATCTTTATACTTCTGCATATTTGTATATATAGATAGTTGAAAGTTTGCTTCAGTTTTTATACTCTATCAAAACCCTGTAAACATTATAAAAAGAAAAGAAGAAGAAAAACAATTCCGTTCTTGTAAAATTCAAAGCAAGGCAAAGTTAATCAAGGTCCGGATCATATTTTGGATTTAAACTGAAGTTTTGAAGAGATTAAAGCATGATCAAGGTGAGAACTTTAAATTTGAAAACCTTTAATTGCGTAAACATTACTCTATCATGTATAAACAATGTTAAACCTATATTTATACACTTAGTTTTTAAAAATCAATAGCTTCCATTCCAGTTTGAATTTGTGAATGATGTAAACTAGCGAATTGCTTGTTTTTGTGTATAGATTACAATAAAAATAGTATTAGGTTGATTTATGCTATATATTGTGTGAAATTTTGAATTTACAGTAAGCAATCATGATTTTGGCAAACATTCTAAAAACATTGATTCATGTATATAATCAGGATTGTTAGGTGAAAATATGATTTTTAGTGAAGATTTCATGATTTTTAATATCTTATATCTCGAGAAATCTTGAGATGGTCGGAATTCACAAAAAATGTTAATTTTCAGTAAGATAATCGATTAGAGTAGGGGCAGTTTGGTCGAGGAGGAGCATGGCGACATGGTCTAGGATTTCACCGTGGCCGATTTTCAAAATTTTCTTTAATTTGATGTGGCATAGTGATATTATGGTTTTGGAATGAAGGTTTGGGGGCTCTAGAATGTGGCAATCAGTGATGAAGAGAAGCATCCGAGTAGGTGTGGTCTTTGAATCAAGGAGCGGGTTAGAGAGAGCTCTCTGTTGGCGTAGGCTGCTTAGGTTCTAGTGGTGTGTGATAGTCGTGGGTTGCGGTTTCCAGGGTGGTTTTGCATTCAACAGTGGTGAAGTTTGTTCGAATTTGGACAGAGATTGTGGGAGATGGAATCATGGCATGTAGATGGTAGAGCATGGGAAGCGACGTATGTAAATGGGTATGGAAGTGTGATTCGATGTTTGGAGGGTTCGTGCATGTGCACACCGTGCATGCGAAGTTCATCTATGGCAAACTAGAGTGGGGGTTTAGAAGTGGCTTTAAGGCTTTCGTGTTTGAATGTTGGGTTCGACCTTGGGTCGATGGTTCATGCGCTGTTTGGTTCAAAGTTTTGATAGTAGGATTTATCGAACTTGTTGATATCGTTTGGAATTTGGTTGGTTCGGTTGAGGATTTGTGAACTGGAAGAGAAGAGAGGAGAAAGGGGAAGTAGGTTTTGGTATTGGGCTTGTTTATGGCCCAGTTTCATGAAGTGGAATTTAATCCGGTTTAAATTATATATGTATATATACATATATATATATATACATATATATATATATATATATAGTTAAAACTTTAAAAGGCTATAACTCGTACATACGAAACCCGATTATAGCGATTCTTTTGCGACAGGTTCGTATCGTCGAGTACTTTATTTTTGTGAAGCCCGATGTCAGAATTAACGAAGCGATAATTTATGACTTATTAAAACAGTCAAGTTTAAATACATGATTTAAACGAATTTGGTTGTTTAAAATTTATATGTTCTATCCATCGACGTTAATTGCCGAAGAAAAATATGAACGAATTATTTTAGAGTAAATAAGATGATTTGACATTTGTTTAGCGTAATAAGACATAGTCGTTTTAATCGTGCAGGCTTGTCGTTTGATCGTGCGGGCTTGAAACGCGTAGAAAACAAATTTAATTGAAATAAATTTGAAATAAGCTGATTTAAAGCTAACTTCTTCACACAATAGAGCTGGGAATTGAAACCTGTTCCATTAAGTTAAAAATATGGAAAACGACTATTTTGATATATGGGATAATCTATTTTCGTTTTGGGGTCAGGACGGGCTTTTTGGGTCGCATAGTTATTTTGATCAATCAATCCAGTCCGTTCATTTCTAATTCAGATATGCATATATATAGGCCATTATAAACCCAAGTTGTCCCTCATTTCTTATTTCTGTATGTACTATTACTTCTACCAAGCCCTCCTTATCAAACGATAGAATATGAAACCTTAAATCCCAATTCAATTTCAAATCCAATTCAATCTCAAGAATTTCAAACTCTCCAAACCCTATCATATTATATACTGATTTGAAGACCTCGACGAGTGTAATTCAAATCTGCATTTTGTTTTTTATTTGGGTCTCTGAGTGTCCAAAGTTTGGCGATTAAATCACGGTTATTCGTTGGGGTTTGATCAACTGTGACATATCGTTGAGTCAAGGATACCATTGTATGGAGAGTGTTTTGCAGAGTGCATCTGTGGTGTTCTTGTGGTCGTGTGATGGTCAGATCATGGGGAAAAATTCGCATAGGGTTTAAATAATTCAGAGGTGGCTAAGCTGT
The DNA here is from genome assembly GCA_030765085.1 of Allium cepa. Lineage (NCBI taxonomy): Eukaryota > Viridiplantae > Streptophyta > Magnoliopsida > Asparagales > Amaryllidaceae > Allium > Allium cepa. The sequence continues at coordinate 64,571,013 of CM060931.1, forward strand.
TGGGGGTGCGATCGTGGTAGCTGGATGGGCGGAGGACATGGGTGGAGCGGCGCTTCGTGGATGGGGTCACGATCATCACTGGCGGCGAACGATGATGGATATAGGGTTTCGAACGACCTGGGCTTGGCTCGTATGCGATAAATGTAGGCTACGTGGAAGAAGGGTATACTTCTTATATTTACTAACAGTATTAATATAGGGGCATTTTATTAGAAGGACAAACTTTGCAGTCTAATTAGTGTCTAGGACGCACATCGATAGAAATTAATTTCAAGGCCAAAGTCAGTAGAATAATTACTTTTAAGGACAAAGTTAGCGGTCCAATTACTTTCAAGGACAAAATTTCATAGGTTTTTAGGCTTTAGAAACTAATTATATTACATTTTGTCCTTAAAAGTAATTATTTCAGTTGTGTGTCCTAAAAAGTAATTGCACTTGCCAATGAGGTCCTTGTGGCTAATTTCCACATTAATATATTGGATAAATTATTCATTTATGCTAATTAAATCATATCTTTTGCATACGAACTCGGATTTGGGTGCGGTGAGTTCCATAGTAATCGCATCAAAATTATGGACATTTCGGAACTGGTCTAGTCAAATTCCGAGACTATTGAATTTTGGGCCTTATTTTGGATTTCAAATCGATTTGAAATCAAAGGTGAGTGTTTTGACCCAATCACAACTTCTAGATTATCTTATGTTAGTTAAATCGAATTTATGATGTGATTAGAAATTGATTGGTTCATGTTTGGTATTATTCTAGTTAAATCTGACTTTTATTGAATTTAATCACTATTTAATTTAATATTGAATTTTAAATTGCTTATTAATACCTGCTATTGATGATCAGTCAATTGTTGTCATCTATTTGTTGATCTGAATGATGACTGTAATAGATGTTTGATTATTGATATTGGATGACTGAATGTTATTTATATTGTTATAACACTGCAAGTTCCCTTAGCTTATTGTTAGTAAATGCCTATGGGTGGAAATGATACATACCCGATCGTATAGATTAGGGAAAAATCGTTATGGGTTGAAATGATAAACCCATGCGATTTTATGGATTTTATTTTAACTCAGAATTGTGGGTTGAAATGATATATACCCATAAATTTAAATTATTGTAGGTTGAAACGATAATACATTCGTATCACTTGACCCTAGGGTAGAAAATTATATACGAACAGCAGATTGGTTAAATTAGATGATTTTAAATCCTAAATTTTTTGAATTCAGATAAATGTATTTTGAATAAAAATTTGATTTATATAAACTAAATTATTTTCGAGATCCAATTTTTAAATGTTAAACGCATTGTTTAAAGGACTAAAATTGAAATTTGAAAGTTGGATGTGGTCCATATGTGTTGAAATGAAAGAAACGGTTTAACTTGAAATTAATACCAAATTATCAATTTTATATAAACTGTTTTAAAAAATATATTAATTTAAAAGTCCTAATTAGTAAGATATTCAAATTATTAAACTAATTCAATCTATTTTAACAATTTTAGAATATTTAACCAATTTTAAACTATTTTAATTAATTTTAATCTATTATAATCTATTTAATCCAATTTAATCTTTTATAACTTATTTTAAACTAATTAAGCTATTTAATCTATTTTAAATCCATTTAATCTATCTTTAACTATTTAAACTATTTATAACTATCAAAATTAATTTCAAAATTTCAGCCTATGTAAAGTTGAAGTGTTTATATTTGAATCCTCGATTTTTAAAGCGAATATGGTTAAATGATGTTATAGCCTAAGGTGGGATTTGAAATGATAGCTGCTAATGATAGGACATATTTGAGTAAATATGATGATTTTGAAATGAGGATTTAATTAATCTATCTTATCGATAATGAATATGATTTCGAAAGTGAATATGGATTCGAAAGTGATATGGTTTGAATTGAATATGATATTTTGATATCAGTGACGAAAGGCTTTGGAAATTTAAAAGAACCATCCGGTGTGAAATAAGCATTTGGTTATTAAAGAGACCAGGATCGAATATTGTCATACTCTCTGCCAATACCGAAAACTATTTTAACAACTGTGTACGTGGTGGAGATTCCAGAATGAAGTATGATGGTATGGCGAACGATTCTGTATGAGGTATTTACATAGTCCTGACTCCCATGAGTCAGCTTGATGTGGTTAAAACAGGAGCCATGCTGGGCCAAGTGAGGTCGCTCCTCCTGTCGGATACATTTCTTCGATACCATATAATGACTTTGTGATTGATTTGGTGGCAACCCCTCGATTTTGATTATGGGAGTGTACTCTGAGGTGGACGGTAGTAGCTCCTATGCGTTATCAACAGTCAGGATCCGAAAAACGTTAGTGTCCTACCCTGGGCATTGCCTCGTGTGCCTTGTCACATGCTTTATCGCGCCTTCTTCGAGTTTGTTTCGTACCGTACCTATGGAGTGCTTTTTGGGTAAACCACCGGTAGTGGAGCTTACGTTATTGTATAGAGGGATATGGATAACGCCTTAACGCTATTTTAATACTTTACTTTACTGTAGACACGATATTAATGGCGTATTGTACTATGTATGTAGATAGTTTAACAGATCCTTAGGAGATGTAATCCCAAACATCTCTTAAGTTATTGCACTCATGTTAGACACTGGATAGGAGATGTCAAATCCTGTAAATATCTCTTACGCTGTTACACTCGTATTTATTTACTGTTGATTTAACTTATAGAAGATCTTTTAGTTCTGACTCTAGTGTTTTGTCTTTTCAATTCGCTCGGGACAGTCTGAGCTTTTCAGTGTATCAAAGACTGCTTTTCTGGAGGACGAGGATGAAGATTTAGTACTCTTATTATTTATTATATTTATCCAACTATATCATGTTGTTCCACTGCGTTATTTATTTATTACTACTGTATGTACTCTGATTCTACGTTGTAAAAGTGTAATCAAGTGTAATTTGTAAAATAGCTTCATGAATTGTTGATTTGATTATTATATTTTGTCACTGTGAGATCTGTGTTTTGTTTTTCTTCTTTTCTCTTCTTTTTCTTATTTAACCCATAATAATCCTCCCTTTTGAATGGTTTGAGTTTGACACGTGTGGTTTATTATCAATTTAAACTATTCAAAATGGTGGGTCGTTACATTTGGTATCGGAGCTTTGGTTTAGTGATAATCTTAGCTTTGAGGGGTCTGACTCATTAGATTAGAGTAGTAATACCCTAGAATGAGTCGTTGAGTGCATAAATATGAGAGAGCGTACTTATTAGTGTTATAAAAATGTTTTTATATTGTGTTAATTTTTTCAGTTCAGTATTTATAAATTCTGGTCGGTACGTTGGACGCTATGGTATTAGTAAAGATTTCTAAACACTTAATAGGGCACCGACGCAATATTATTTTTAAATATAGGTAAATGAAACAATTTTGCCTAGTATTATATTTTGTATACAATGAAATAATATTTATAAATGTATATAATGGTATATGATATGTTTGTTGTTAGGAAGTTAAATTTTACAGATATTGGGTGTAAAATAGGATTTACAAGTAAAGTAAATATAAATTGGAAAATTGGGAACTAAAGTTCCCGAATTTTGGAAATTTGTTTCGAAGGATTTTGGAATATAGTATTAATATTATTTGGAAGTATTTTCTAATATAAGTATTTCAATACGATGTGGAAGAAATGTTTTAAAGGAATTTTGGAAGGAAATAAGTTATGTACTCCCCTTACTGTCGTTGGAAAATAAGTTTTGTGATGAGTGCACGCATTATCGACGTTCATTTTCAAGTTTCAAAGTGGGAAGACCGTTGTAGTAGTTTACCACACATTTATTTTGATAAACAGAACTTAATTTTAATTTCCAAATTTGATATCATATATATAAAAGATATGATTATATATATGTGTGTGTGTATATATTGTTTTAAATTGATTGAAATGGAACTCGATATTTAGTTCTTAAGTTTCTGTAAATTAGTGTTTTAATTATTGTAATGAATGAAATCTTGACTATATTGACAGTTGGAAACTTCCAAATTGATAAAATAAGGAAATAAATGCTAAGTGATTAGTGAAACATATAAAAAATGGAAATTTGTAACTTGCAAATCAAAAGATATGGAAAAAATAGGAAAATGTAATTACTGAACATTTTGTTAATTAAAATGAATAAGATAACTTGTGTAACATTCAATTATATTATAAAAGACATACAACTTACCAAAAATATTTATAAAGTTGTGATGTTAAATAGGATATGTAATAGAATATTATACAAGTAAAACTTAAGATATGAAAGTGTTGAAATGGAAGTATTTCTATAAAAAGAATTTTTATGTTACAAAGGGTTATAAACCGAAGTTAATAATTCAAGATGCTAGTAATTAAATGTAATCGAAAAGTGAATATTGAAAGTATATGATTATCAACTTAAGTTAGTGTTTGAAGTTAGTTATAAAGTAAAAGTGAATACTACATATGAAAGAAATAAAGGTGAAAGAAAAAAAAATCTAAGTATCAATTGCTTCACAAATAAATATTGATGTTAAAAGGAAATCAAAGTATATAATAAATGAGAATTAAACTGAAATAAAATGTATGCAATACTCTAATAATGAATCCATTGATTATTTTTAACTAATTAAATGGAAATAACTTATGAAGTAAATGTATGTAAGCTAATGGAAACATTGCATTGAAAGGATGAAATGGGAAATGAAGTTTGCAAGTAATGAGTGTAAATTAAAGACAATCATTGTATGAAAAGTAATTTTTTGAACAATGAATGATTGAAAGGAGAATATAAGAATAAAATTAAACGATATTTGGAATTATTGTTTGTTTTGGCTTATGGGATGGTTGGGAAAAGGTACTTCTAAATGTATAAAGATATATAAATAATCTATTAAGTTTTATCTAAGACTATTGAGCGTATGGTATACTTAGTAGTTTATTTATCATTCTATATGATTAAAAGTGCCTAAACCTGAACAAACCATTTGTTTTAGTTGCTATGGGGGTATGGCTGATTACTTTGATTTCATGTGATGGTTGTATGCTTTTGGTTGCAAGTGATTGTTGTTATGTTATGTTGACTTGTTATTGAAACAACTAAATATTTCTCTTTTCTATAATTATTAACTTCTTTGGATTATATAAGTGAAATACAGATTATAAAAGTAATAATTACTTCTTTTGGTTTCATAAAATAAGCGTTGTTGCCCGACAAATAGGTATGTTTTCGGATTGCGGTTTTCTAGCGATATTATATTGTTTTCCCATGGTTTGGGATATATTTTTTTGAAATATGTGATATATTTTTTTATTATTGATATTATTATTTTTACTAGACCTCTCCATATGAAGAAAACTCTGCCGAAATTTTCCATGAATTTTGGACTTAGAATTTTTTTTGTGAAAGTGAAATATTTTCAAACTTTTATTAACTTGAATATGAAAGGATTTAATTGTTCATAAAGTGATATATTTTATTTAAGTTATTTAATTATGTAAATTAATTGTTTGTAAATTTAATACTTTGAATAAGATATATTAATTTCTTAGTTCCTTCTTTTCCCTTTTCGAGGACGAAAAGTTTTGAGTGCGGGAGAGTGTAACGATCCGTAATTTTCAATAATTAAAATAATAATTTAAATAGGATGTGGTGTTATTATCGGAAGAAATAAAATTTATAATTTATTAAAAAGAAAAATAACTAGAATGAAATGTAATAATGTTAATGTAAGTTAATGGATATTTATTTTATGAAAATTTCAATTGAAATGATTGTACACATAAAATTTGGTTATAAATTGCAAATAAGGAATAAACCAAATGTTGTATTATTGGTGAAATAATATGTAATTAATTTGTAGTTGGATAAAATCAGTGTTGTGTAAGTAGTTATAACAACTTTGTAGATAATAAACTTATAAATGTGATTGAATTAAGTATAAGGTGACAATTGTTATTTGTTACCTATTTATTTAATCAGCTTAATTTAATTGGAAGTCAATTGCAATTAAATGTGATTAATATCATGTTAATATTACTTAGGATGATAATTGTAGAATATTAGTGTAATGAGATATAAACCAATGTTAATTATATCGGCCATAAGATGACAATTGATTGAATAAAAAGATCAAAAATCAAATAAATGGATTTATTTGAATTTAAATTAGTAATCAATGAATTTATTTCAGTTGAAACTTGAACGCTATAATTAGGGCAATAATTAATGTTGAACTTGTCATGGGAAATTGATTTTAAAACAATTGTTAAAAATCTGTGAAATTAGAAATGATAAAAATGGTTAGTTATTGAATTTAATTTTTTAAAAGTGATTAATTAATTTAATAATAATTAATTTAATTAACGTGAAAATAGCCATTTTTGCCACTGTCTCGGATTTCGATGAAACCAGTTTCATCGGATCCATAATGGTGAATTATTGTAAGGTTTTAAGTTTTGTAGCGATCAGACTTGTCATTTGATCATGTGGGCTTGAAACGCATAGAAATTAATTTAATTGAAATCAGTTTGAAATAAGCTGATTTTAAAGCTAACTTCTTCTTCATACGATCGAATTAGGACTTGAAACCTGTTCCGTTGAGTTTAAAAGTATCAAAAAAACTATTTTGATATATGGAATGATCTATTTTCGTTTCGGGGTCAGAACGGGCTTTTTGTGTCGCATAGTCGTTTTGATTAATCCAATCTAGTCCATTCATTTCTAATTCAGATATGCCTATATATAGGCATTATAAACCCTAATTGTCTTTCATTTCTTATTTGTGTACGTACTTTTATTTCTACCAGTTCCTTCTTCTCAAACGATGGAATATGAAACCCTAAATCCTAATTCAATTTCAAATCAAATTCAACCTTAAAAATTTCACTCTTCAAACCCTATCATATTATATACCGATTTGAAGCTCTCGATGAGCGTAATTCAAATCAAAAGTTTGTTTTTCAATTTGGGTCTCTCTATGTCCAAAATTTGGCGACTAAATCTTGGTCGTTCATTGGGGTCTGATCAACTGTGACGGTTCGTCGAGTCAAGGATACCGTTGCGCGGAGAGTGTCTTGCGGAGTGCATCGGCGGTGTTCTTATGGTCATGTGATGGTCAGATCATCCTGAAAATTTTTCCTAAGGTTTAAATAATTCGGCGTCGGCTGAGCATGTTGAGGGTGCGATCGTGGTTGTTGGATGGGCGGAGGTCGCGGGTGGGGCGGTGCTTCGTGGATGGGGTCGCGATCATCTCAAGCGGCGAACGATGATTGATATAGGGTGGCGGCCTTACATCTGAAGGGTTTAGAATGACATAGGCTTGGCTCGTGTGCGATAAACATGGGCTACGTGGAAGAAGGGTATATGTTAATAGTATTAACATGTTGGATAAATTTTAATTATTCGTCTATGCTAATTAAATCGTATCTTTTGCATACGAATACGAATTTGGACGCAGTTTGTTCTGCTGCGATCGTATCGAAATTACGAACATTTTAAACTAGTTTGTTCAAATTCTGAGACTACTGAATTTTGGGCCTTATTTTAGATTTCAAATTGATTTGAAATCAAAGGTGAGTGTTTTGACCCACTCACAATTACTGGATTATCTTATGTTAGTTAAATTGAATTTATGATGTGATTAGAAATTGATTAGTTAATATTAGGTATATTTAAATTGTCATTCTTGTTAACTCTGACTTTTGCTGAATTTAATCGCTGTTTAATTTAGTATTAAATTTTAAATTTCCCGTTAATACCTATTATTGACGATCAATCAATTGTTTTCATTTATTTGTTGATCTGAATGATGATTGCAATGGATATTTGACTATTGATATTGTACGACTGGATGTTATATTTATATTGCTATAATACTGCAAGTTCTCTTAGCTTATTGTTGGAAAATCCCTATGGGCTGAAATGATGCATACCCGAGCGATCTATAGATTAGGGAAAAATTGTTATGGATTGAAATGATAAAACCGAGCGATTTTATGGATTTTATTTTAATTCAGGATTGCGGATTATAATGATATATATTTGTAAATTTAAATTATTGCGGGTTGAAATGATATACATCCTTATCACTTGACTATAGGGTAGAAAATTATATACACACATCGGATTGGTTAAATTAGATGATTTTAAATTCTAAATTTTTTGAATTCAGATAAATGATATTTTGAAAAAAAAAAATTGATTTGTACAAACTGAATTATTTTCGAGATCCAAGCTTTAATGTTTAACGAATTGTTTAAAGGACTTAAATTGAAATTTGAAAGCTGGACGTGGTCCAGATGTGTTGAAATGAAGAAACGATTTAATTTGAAATTAATATCAAATTGTTATTTTTATATAAACTGTTTTAAAAAAATATTATTTTAAAAATTCTTATTAGTAAGATTTTCAAACTATTAAACTAATTTAATCTATTTTAACTATTTAAGACTATTTAACCAATTTTAAACTATTTTAATTTATTTTAATCTATTTTAATTCATTTAATCCAATTTAGTCATTTTTTAACTTATTTTAAACTAATTAATCTATTTAATCTACCTTGAACTATTTAAACTATTTATAACAATCTAAATTAATTTCAAAATTTCGAACTATGTAAAGTTGAACTGTTTATATTTAAATCTTTGATTTTTATAGCAAATATGGTTAAATGATGTTATAACCTAAGTTGGGATTTGAAATGATAGTTGCTAATGATACGACATATTTGAGTAAATATGATGATTTTCAAATGTGGATTTAATTAATCTATCTTATTGATAATGAATATGACTTCGAAAGTGATATGGTCTGAATTGAATATGATATTTTGATATCAATTATGAAAGGCTTTGGAAATTTAAAATAACCATCCAGTGTGAAATAAGCATTTGGTTATTAAAGAGACCATGATAAGATATTGTCTACTCTCTGCCAATACCGAAAACCAATTTAACAACTGTGTACATGGTGGAGATTCCAGATTGAAGTAGGATGGTTTGACGAACGATTCTGTATGAGGTATTTATGTAGTCCTGGCTTTCATGAGTCAGCTTGATGTGGTTAAAACCGGAGCCATGCTGAGCCAAGTGAGGTCGCTCCTCCTATCGGACACATTTCTTCGATACCATATAATGAATTTGTGATTGATTTGGTGGCCACCCCTCAATTTTGATTATGGGAGTGTGCTCTGAGGTGGGCGGTAGTAGCTACTATGCGTTATCAACAGTCCGGATCCGAAAAATGTTAGTATCCTACCCTGGCATTGCCTATCGCGCCTTCTTCGAGTTTGTTTTGTACCATACCTATGGAGTGCCCCCACTAGTTTGGTGGAGCTTATGTTATTTTATAGACTACGGGAATATATAAAATGTGTTAAGGGGGATATGGGCAACGCCTTAACGCTATTTTAATACTTTGCTATAGATACTATATTAATAGCGTAATGTACTATGTATGTAGATAGTTTAACGGATCCTTTAGAGATGTAATCCCGAACATCTCTTAAGTTATTGCACTCACGTTAGACATTGGACATGAGATGTCAAACCCCTTAAACATCTCTGATGCCATTACACTCATATTTATTTGTTGTTGATTTAACTTACACAAGATCTTTTAGTTCTGACTCGAGTGTTTTGTCTTTTCTATTCGCTCAGTTCAGTTTGAGCTTTCCAATGTATCGAAGACTGCTTTTCTGGAGAACGAGGACGAAGATTTAGTACTATTATTATTTATTATATTTATCCAATTGCATTATGTTGTTCCGCTACATTGTTTATTTATTACTGCTGCATGTACTCTGATACTATATTGTAAAAGTGCAATCAACTATTATTTGTAAAACAGCTTCATGAACTGTTTTTTATTATTATATTTTGTCATTCCGGTGTGAGATTCTGTGTTTTGTTTTCTTCTTTTCTCTTCTTTTTCTTATTTATCCCATAACAATCCTTCCTTTTGAATTTGCTCCTACAAATGAAATTGCCAGCACTTCCTTCTCTTTCTCTTGCTCCGGAGTTCTCGACTTGCTTCCTTTTTTCATATGGTTCGGCCTTGATGGGTTCCACCTCATCCTCCATCATTTTTTCACTTCTTAGATGCTAAACCATGTTTTAATAGTATTCTAAGATCTTTGGCAAAGTTTGGTAGTGTTTGGAGTTGATTTGATATGATTTTATGAAAAGTTAGTAAGGAAAAGAGAAAAGAAGAAGCCATTGAATAGAGCTTTACGGAGGAAGAATAAGGTGGAAATGATGAGAAATAAAGTGAAGCAAGTGGTTGGTATTTGTAGAAAAAATGAGGTGGTAAGTTACCAAAATATCTCTTTACCAAATTATCAAAATAACCTTACTTTTTTTTCAATACTTAACACCACATTTCAAATCATTTCTTATGTCATTTTCACTTAAGTATTAAGTAAATAATATAATAATTATGTTTGCCTTGATTTGATGTTTACATTTTAACTTTTATAACTTTTTTCTTTGTATGCTTACTTTTTATTAATTATATTCAATAATTTTCTAAGTATGTTTAGTAAAAGTAAGCTTGATTAGTGAATTAATTAATACTTATACTATTTGAATATATGTTCATACATAAGAAAATAAAGTTGCAACAACGTTGCGAAAACTTTAAATCAACAAAATGTTTTACATATACAATTTGACTTTTTTTAAATTTTTATTCATGTAAACCAAACTTGGAAATAAATTTATTATCGTTTTTAAATAATTAAAACAAGTATATTTGGCTTATAAAATAATATAAAACAATATCGAAATTCATTTGCAAAATATGATATTGATTGTGTTAATGCGCGACGAAATTTATCAATCAGTATAACATAAGTATATATATAACTATAAAACTTTTACCAAACTATTATTATCTTTATACAATGATTTTAAAAGGAGTTATTCATCTTTTAAAACATTTATTTGACCGTGTATCCAATTTCATCCAAAACCGACTTTTGTCAATTTTGTCGATGTTACTGTAAATGCCCAAAATATTTACTCAATTCTAGAAATAAGTTTACCATTCTTATTTATTATATAAAAAATGATTATTTAAGTTTGAAATTTCTATATTTGAATATTTAAATACATTAAATATTTCATTTTCAAAGTGGTAAAATTAAGGATCGTTACACATCTGGTGACGGATAGAACCGAGTATGAATCACCCCGGTCGTAACCACCTATCGAGAACATACTCAACATATAAAGAGTAATCAAGAAAGGTGGTGACCATACCCCAAAGATTGCGAACCATATAGCAATACGACATTCCATGTTTTCCATTTCGAGGTGATAAGGCATGAGATAACGATTACGTTTCACATAGCACATTTCACTTTGAACGCCATGTTGCAAATTCCATCACAAACGGTTGATTTCCATTAATATACAACCTTTGATCTCGTACGTCTCAGAAAAGGGTGTTATGTGTAAGAGAGTTACTTCCTACACCACCAAATCAATTTACATTCGTAAAAATCAATGTATATGTATGTTGAAATGCAATGTCAAACATTTGTTCATATAAGCTATCCAAGAATAGGACAGACCGAAGGAACTCTCTTACCACATCCTATCGGGAATCATCCCTAAGATTAGTAGTGAGAAGCCGATCAAATGAAGATACTACTACCATATATATGATATGGGAAATTTCCCCCAAGGGTCAGTGACAAACAACCCCTCATTTAATTGTTATTATTCCAAGTCTTCTTATCGAATACATAAATTGGTTAAAAGTAGTTTTCGAATAAGAATCACTCAAATTCGTTCCCGGATCCTTCGAACCCATCATCAATAAAAATATGTTAAGTAAATAGGTGCCTAACATTTAATCAATTATTTTCTTTTTGTTAAAAATCTCTCATATATATATATATATATATATATATATATATATATATATATATATATAAACATTTCTTTCAGGTATTTACGGAATTATTAAACCACTGTTTAATTTGAAAATACCAAATCATTATCATAACCCTATTGGAAAACATCATTGAGATAAAAAGAGTCGATATTATACTAATTCTACTCATTAATTTCCGTATTCAACTTTTACTGTCTATCAAATAACGGTGGAATCACCTTTTAAATCCATATGGACAGTATGGGTTCCCTCCTTAGAATATAATACCAAGTATAAGAAGATTATTTCTGTACAATCCTGTATTAAATTTTGAAAAATTAAATCTTTATACTTGTCTCGTTTCTGACATTTTTATCTTATCTATTCCTCACCCAGGAAAAAGGCCAAGTGAGCCAAGGCAATGGTTGCTCCTTAATATTCCCTTAGTTTAAGCACCACACATCAGGATCTTACAAATAAAAATTTCGGTCTACCTATCGGCATTTGTAGCCATGATTAAATCACTTGATTTTAACAGCTTTTCTTTAAATCATTTATTTAACTTTTTAAAATAAATTATAGAACCTTCAAATCATCTTTAAAATAATTAATTATTTAAAAAAAATTATAAAAGATTTGGGAAAAAATACTTAAGTTTATAGCCATATTTCAAAAGTTATTAAAAGTGCTGCAAAAAGTACTACAAATAGTGTTTTAAAAGCATATTTGATCAAAACAACATTTTGATCATTTAGAAATCCATTTTATAATCCAAACATGTTTTAAAATATTTAAAAATATCTATAGAATTTATTCCAAATTTTTAAAGAACTAAAAATATTAATTTTAAAGAATTTATCTCTTTGGTTTCTAAACTGCCAAACCGCGACTATTTTGAAACTTGATTTGCTCATATTCCAAAATCTACTAAACGAAATCTCGATCATTTTCTTTTGTTCAAAAACTATGATTATAATATTTCAGAAAGTTCTTATTACAAATAATTCCGACTTCGCATCCATAGTATAGATGGATTTACTTGCTACAGCGCAAAATCGCGAACTACCATTACACGATGCGCCTATTTTGACTCAATTTTCACAACTGGTCAAAACTTCACCAAATTGAATTTTAATGTTTATAAAACATTTATAAACCATTTAAAAAGGTTTAATAATCTCATAAACACCATTTTATTTATTAAAGGAAACTGATTTCCTTTGTGATATTCGACGTGTATTAAACGTGAATCGTTTCAACATCAAAATATCATATAATCAACATCCAGACTCAATAATCAAATATAGTAAACAAGCATATCAATCATTTCATATCATCATATTTATAAAATAAATTTCAAAGATTCTCTCACTTGAATTTAGATCAGACTAACTTTAAAATGGTTATAGCTCCGCTATCTCGAAATCGGAGTTTAGAACTACTAGCACAATTTCTACTATATGGCTCGACCTTGGTATTGGAAGCTTAGAAAGGTTTGGCCTTTCTTGGCAAGTGGTGGTGGATGGTGTGCCCATGGGTGGTAGAGGTGGAAAGAGTGGCTTTCTTTTGTTTTGAAGAGTTTTGACAATATATAATTAATATATAATTTCAGTTTCTTTTTGCCATAATTTCCGACATAACTTTTTTTAGGTAAGAAGCCAGTAAAGAAGAGTTTAAGAAGTAAAGAATCTTAGGAATTTTATGAAGAAGAAGTGTGAGTGAAGTGAAGAGTGGTGGGTGCTATTTATAGGCGAACGTAAGGATGCAAATATCATTATATTTCCATACAAACGTATCACCATTTCATCACCACTACTACCCACCTCCCCGACCTTATCCATTTCAGCCATGTACTCCTCCCCATGTGTGTACCCATGTGCTTGTACTTAGTGTGTAAGAGTTGACTTTAGATTTACTTAAGGGTTAAGTTTTAGGAAAATATCTTGAGTATTTTGTAATATATATATATATATATATATATTATAATATGGTTACTAGGTTTGGTTATAAGAGCGTAGAAGCCACTTGAGTAATTAAAAAATGAATAGTCACGATTTATTATTTCTTTCTCTTCATGCCTGCACCTCTTCAATAAATCATAAAAAAATCACCTCCCTTGCTTTATTCATCTATTAGTTCTATCGTTATCGTCTAACACGAATTAGGGGAATCTTACCAGAATAATCTTCGATAAAGCAAAAGGAGAAGTAAGTTAATCGTCAATGGTAGGTTTCTCAGTCAGCTACACTTCTCGGCAATCTCGATGTTCCTATTTTTTCCGCCATCGCATTCCTTTGGATTTGCTACACTAGGTCCTTCTCCTTCCATCGCGACGTGTCGTTCTTTGGGTCGATTTGGTACTATGTTCTCTCTAATACCCCATTCCTTTACACATTCAACCCCACCGATTTAGTTTATCCCTTTATTTTTTGGAATAGATACTAGGTATGTACTTTAAACATTGTCATTTTAAATGTTTTAAATATTTTGGTATTTCTACTGCCCCGGGTAAAGAATGATTTTGCATACTTATCTAAATTTAAACTAGGAGTAGTAATGCTAAGCTTTTTTCATGTGGTTTTCCATTTTATAATTAAAAAAGGATTTTATTGAACCAACTATCCATTTAGCTTGGATATGTATTTTTTTTTACCTCCTTGAAATTTACATAACAGTCAAAGGATTCTTCATGTTAATTTCTATTCAAATTGCATAGCTAATAAAATACCTTCTATTCGAAAAAAACACTAAGTCTATATAAAACTAGAATTATTTTTCAGTATAAGATATGAGTATGCAAGCATTAAGATAATGCACAAGTTAAGGCTTGCATATCCTTATTTGAGTCTAATATATATGAGCGTTGATCACATTTTGCTCTTTTCTTGGGTGCTAAACCTATATTTCATGCTTTTCAAACTCATAGAGGCTCTTTTTTGTAATTTAATTGAAGCATAACCAATTCTAAAAGGTTTAGTTGTCGACCATGTAAAGCACACAGGTATTATTTCATGAGGGAAAGAGGGTCTGGTTTACTTTGGACCATGAAAATGGTTGAATAGATATTGTGAAGATGTAGCGATCGTATTTATTCTGTAAATCATACAAAAATTTCAAATTGTTGGTAGCTCTACATTTTGAATTTCCATATCTAAACGTGTTTAAAATTTTCATGTTGCACTTTTTTCAAGCTACACTAATTTTTTTCCTTTTCTCCATTTGGACTTTGAAAATTGAATTTGACAATAGTTGTACTCTTGGTTAGTGCGGGTTCAGTGTAGTATGACACCATCGTTCAATTTGACAAGAGTTGTTCTTATGAAAAATTTAGGCTTTGTGGTTTGCATAACGACTAATAGAGGCGATGGAGGGTATGATGAAGATTGGCACAGTATGGCAACACTTTCAAGGAATAGAATTGTTTTGACGATTTTATTGCCGCTGTTGAGTTTCTTATATCGAGCGGGTACATGTTTCCTGAAATTGAGACCTTACCTTCCCTAAACCTTGAATGACCTGAACCTTGAGTATGTACATATATACATGTATATACATATGTGTATATATGTATATTACTTGAGCTTTGAAGCTTGTTATTTGGTTTTCTTATGCTTGCACCAGTGCATTGTTGGCTAAAACCCATATTGTTTTCATGTGAATGTGCCTTCAGTCCGTATATTCACATGTATTTGTTCTGGTGCACTTCACCCTTGTTGCCTTTTACTATGTATCCATTCTTGACCTTATGTGTTGTTAGTGTTGTGATCTGCATATGTACATGCAGCTTTATCCATGTCTTGCATTTTTGAAATGATTTTGACCTTTTTTGTTGTGCTGCTTGTCTTTGTTTTGCTTCTTGAATCATGCTGAACTCAGTTTTCCAATCCCTGGTAACTTGGGGTTGAGTGTGCATTTTCCTGGCTGCACTTATATATTTCTGGTTGGAGCACCTGAGTGCACTTGAGTTTGATTTTCTGGTTTGATTTTGTAGCTTGAGTTGCATTTCCTTATGCACCTGAGTTGAGCCCGATAAGGCTTGGGCTTGACCTTGTGCAAATTTGCACTGTGTTAAGCCTTCGGGCTTGACCTTTGCAATAGTCCACGAGATATAATCGATGTCCGGCCTTAAATATTCATAGTGATACATTGTGCATATCATAAATATTCCGTGCACATATATATATTTTTCTGGCCATGTCTAAAACATGAAGAGAAAATAAACCCCATAAACTAAGGCAATATTAATATTCAAATTTTGTTTTATTTTGCAATTTAGGTTTGTTTCCTTTTCCATTTTACCTTGTTGTTTATTTGACAGGTACAAGAGATGGTTGGACACAAGCTGGAGCAAGCAAATGAAGATCAATATAAAAAATAAACTCGAGTGAGTGTAAGTAAGTGCTAGTAAAAAATGTTATATATGAGAGTGTAGAGAAAAATTGTACATATGAATGTGATAGTGAAAGTTGCATTTTATTTGAAAATGTAAGAATAGTGAAAGTTGTATTGTATTTGAAAATGTTAGTATAGTGAAATACTATATTGTATTTGAATTTGATTTTAGATAAAATATTTGTTTAAATAAAATTGTGATTCATTATTTCATTTTGCAAATATAACATAAGTATAATTGACATGCATAGTAATCAATATTTATACGTTGTCTAATAGAAATTTTTATAGATGTTACTATAACATCAGACAATGCATGGTTTTTATTTTGATGTGTTAGTGCATATCAGGTGATAGTGCATATTTGTGGTTTGATATGTAATGAGACGGCACAGAAGTAGACGACAGATAAGTATTCATTCAGACAATGGAGCATATCTGTCTTTTGATTCATTTTTTCTCATAGCGTATAACAACTAATATCCTTCAAAAAAAATCTGGCAGTCCTCCTTCTAGCTTGCCTTGCTATATCTTCTTTCCAGAATGGTTGACCTTTCTTTTCTTCCAGTTATTTTTGTTGCTTTGAGTTATGGGCGGATTCTTCATATCTAGAGTTTCATATCGAAACCTATGTCTACCAAATTGACAAAGGTTCCCTTTACATGACCGGTCATCATGTCCTGGTATTGCCCCTTCTTCCATATGATAGACATTTCATTTTTCTTTAAAGGAGTGTCCATCAGACCTGGCCCAAAATGAGCTAATTCATTGAACTTGTTGGAATATTCTTCAACGAGCATGTTTCCTTGCTTTAAATCTGTTACCCGGTGCTTTGGTCCGGCTACAAAAAGGTAGTTGCAGGGTCCAGAATTGATGATTAATGGAAGAATGGTCGAGAGTCGATATCGATATGGCTTTGTGTTTCTTAGGGTCTACTACGGGTCATCCCATGGTTTACTTCAGGTCAGCATGGATCTTGCTTCAGAATGGCATATGGTCAATATGGCGTTTACTTTGGGTCAACACTCCGGTCGGTTGTGAGAAATGCGAGAGATCAGCATATATCTAAGGAATCGGCATATATATAAGTGATAGGCATATACCTAAGCGATCGACATATATCTCTGGGATCGACATGCATCTTGGGATCGGCAAGTAGTTTGGGGTCGATAGAAGCATTGCATAGGGTGAAACCCGAGTCGGTATAATGAACGGTCGGCATTATGGGGTCGGCATTGTAGGTCGGCACTCTCAGGTCAGCACTGTTGGCATAGCAGGGTTGGGCCAAATTCACCTAGTGATGGGCCCACGTGACCAATGGGGAAGTCTAAGCTTCGAGATGTTAGGCTGCCTCCATCTATAAATACAGGGACAGGGGACACTTTGGGGATCCTTTTTTTGGAATGTAAGGAAGACTCTGCCTTTTTTATACTCACTTTCTCTTTGCTCCAACTTCTATTCAGGTTTTTCCTTATAAATTGTATTTGCAATCGAGTGATTGATAAAGTAATAAAGTGAATATTCAGAGTGGACATATGCAATCAACGCCGAACCATTATAAATCCCGGTGTTTCTACTTTTTATGGCTCTATCTTGCAATATATAGTGTTGTTCTTCATTTTCCATTTAAATTCTTCATTTATCTCCCTACATAAGGCTATTCTCGAGTGTTAGTAACCAATATTGGTGCTAACATTTTGGTGCTTTTACCGAGAAAATCGATTCTCAGGCTTTAAGGATCATCTTCGCTGCTACTAGATTGGAGAAATCCCACAAAGGAGATCCATTTTCTTTCTTAAGAGTTTGCAGATATTATTCAGATCTCCAAGGATCTAAGCACATGAATCCAAAATGGTAAGACGCACCAGATGTACCTCGCATAACGTCGATGCCAATGAGACTACTAGTGTCCAACTAGGAGGGCCAAGCAACCAACCAACCAACCAATATGATCGTGGAACCCGTTGCACCTGAAAATCCTGCTGATTACATCACCCGAACCAAATTCAATGACCTGACGAGGAAGCTAATGGAAAGCCGGAGGAAGATAAATAAGCAAATTCAAGAAAATGCTAATCTAATGAACCAAATTGCCTAACAGCAACGTTAAAATGCTAGAGGAAGCCACACTTCATACTCGACATATGGTACTTCTACTTCATCATTGAACACCACAGGCATAGGCGTCGTAGGATTAAACGACGTAAATCGAAGCAATAGAGAAACTTGTGGCAGGCCACCGCCGACAATCTAACGGAGATGGCACTGATCCCTTAACTGGGAGAATGGCTCCTCAACTACACCTGGGAAGTCAAGCTCAACCTGGAATGGAGAACGTACGCACTATGGCTCGCATGGAAACTGGTCAGTTACCTCACCGGGATGAAAATGAAATGGATCCTCATAATACGCATTTGGAGGACAATAGGCCCAGGAGAAGAGAATTTCCCATTAAACACCAGCTGGAGCCTTCATGAAGGATGGAACCCGACTTGGCACCCCTTATCCAAACTTTGGATTTATCCGCAATGGTCAGACAGTTGATGAGAGAAAACCAGGGATTGATTAATGATGATTAGGGGGACTCTAGGAGTCATACTCCATTTACCAATAACATCTTACAGGCTAAATATCCCCGGAGGTTCAGCATGCCTGCAATGTCTACTTACGAAGGGAAGACTGATCCCTGACAGCACATCATAAGGTATGAATGGTTGATGGACTTAGATAAGGCAAATAACGCAACCAAATGCAGATTCTTCCCTATAACTCTGTCTGGAATTGCTACAATGTGGTTCACGAGGTTACCCCATGGTAAATATCAAGATTCGATGAGCTGCCAACTAGATTCATGGAACAGTTCCAAATTCATGCTACATGCCCCAAAGATGTGATGTCGCTATCCAATGTGATCCACGCTCCGGGTGAATCACTAAAAGATTACAAAGATTTCACGTTGCAGCTACAGTGGTTAGTAATCCTAACGACCATGCCATACTTATGGCTGTGATAAGGGGGTTGACCTAGAATCTGAGTTTGGAGATTGGCTAGCTGGAAAACTACCAGCCATGCTAGAGCATTTCTACTTAAAGGCGAATCAGTTCATGAGAAAGGAGGAAGCTAAGTCATCCATAAGGAGCAATGCTACATGACCAAGCAGAGAAGTGGTGTGGAGCAACATTGCAGTGAAGCAATCTAGTGAAAGCTCCAGAACGGGTCAAGCCAACGTCTAAAATAAACCGGGGCAACAAAAGTGACTGGAGGAGGAAATCTTGATCGAAGGAGGGAGTCCAAAAAGTGGAAGCCATGAATCCCTAATTATAATGACTAACTGCCTTAAACGATTCGTTAGAACATCTACCTATCCACCTATAACACTTTCTTGTATAGGAAGCTGTGTCCGAAGGAACCGATCGAGGAACAAAAACAAAACGGGAAGTATTGTTGGTTTCACGAGTCCTATGGACACAACATTGATAAGTGTAGACACCTCCACAATGCCATTGAGAAGTTGATTCGCCAGAAAAAGTTGCAGCAGCTATTCAAGAATCCATAGAACGATGGACGAGGAACGTCGAAACCCAATCGAGTAATGGTTCCACGCAGGCCTGAGTGGCCTACTCAGATCGATGGGAGATTAATAGTAAACAAAATAGTTGGTGGACCACATTCTGTAGATAGGAGTTGGCAGGAAATGGAGCATTATGCCAGTTCAATGAGACATGCGGACTCTGATTATTGTTCAAACAGAGAGGATGGAACTCCGGTGAAGCAACAGTGCATGATGGAGGATGATATAATGCTCAGGAGCAAAGATGCTGATAGAGTGGAGGCTCCTACTATTGATCCGATGGTTATCTCTGCCATAATTGGACCTGCGCTGGTGAGAAAAGTACTGGATGATTGTGGGAGTTTAATGAACATCATTTTTAAGAGGGCTTATGGCAAATGAGGATGGAGGCTAAGAATTTAAAACCACCAAAGCTTATATACATCGTTTTAACGATGCGGCAACTGAAGCAATAGGTTTTGTTGAGTTACTGGTTGAGTTAGGGAAGATGAATGTAGGATGGTACGGATCCTGCCATTTATTGTTTTGGATGTTGATTCACCATATAATGTATTTCTAGGCCATCCAGCCTTGGCTGAGTTTAGGGCAGCTCTTGCCCCATGGTGCTTGACTTTGAAATTTCCCACACACAACAAAGTCAGCGTAGTGCATGGTGATCAGGCAAATGGTCGTGCTTATTATGTGGCTGAGCATAGAGAAGCCCAACGAAAAGAGAAGGGAAAGGATATAGACAAGTCTGTCCGCATCCTAGTTACTAAGGATGGACAATAGAGCATAAGCCTTGGCTTTGGCACTACAGGCAGTTCTATAGGGATATAGATCCAAGAGACAACGAGGAGGAGCACAAGGAGGCCAAGGCAGTGCCGGTTCAACCGACGATTGATATCACAATCAGCCACGACGACCCATCACGGGTATTGAAAATCGGGTCACAACTCAGCCCTTGGACGATGAGGGTACTTACTGATTTTCTCTGAGCAAACTTTGATGTGTTCACTTGGACCCATTCTTACATGTGTGGGATCTCACCTGCCATAGCAAGCCACGCGCTGAATATCGATCCAAAGTATGTTCCTGTAAAACAAAAAAAGATGAGCATGGACCCAAAGAGAGCTGTTGCTCTCAGGGAGGAGGTGGATAAACTCAAAGCCAACGGGTTTATTCGCGATGCCCTCTACCCTGAATGGATATCTAACCCTGTGCTAGTAAGGAAGGCGAATGGAAAATGGAGAATGTGTGTTGATTATTCAAACCTAAATAAGGCATGCCCTAAGGATAGTTTTCCCTTGTCTAGAATCGATCAGATGGTTGACTCGACTGCTAGGTACGAATTATTATCGTTTAGGGATGCATACTCGGGATACAATCAAATCCCAATGCACATCCCAGATCAGTAGTACTCCATTTTCATCACAGATGTTGGGTTACAATGTTATGTAGTGATGCTATTCGGATTGAAGAATGCGAGAGCAATCAACCAGCGCCTGGTTAACCGAATGTTTAAAGATCAGATCGGCAGGATGATGGAAGTCTACGTGGACAATATGCTCATGAAATCACGGCAATCAAATGACCACATTCGAGACATAGCGAAAATGTTTTACATCCTTGGATTTTATAGCACCAAAGTAAATCCATTGAAATGCTCCTTTGGTGTTGCATCAGGAAAATTTTAGGGCTTTATTGTCAACGTGCGAGAAACTGATGTGAATCCAAAAAAGATTCAAGTCATTCGAGATATACAAGCACTCATAACTATTAAGAAAGTATAGAGCTTAAATGGGAAGGTCGTTGCTTTAAGTCGATTTATCTTCAGGTCAACTGGTAAGTGCATTCCTTTCTTTGATTTGATAAGGAAAGGGAAGAGGAATTTCGAATGGATGCAATACTGTGAAGACGCATTTCAGACTTTAGTGAACCATCTAGAGAGACCCCTTGTTCTATCGAAGCCCATAGACCATGAGGAGCTGTATATCTATCTAGCAGTATCACCACATGCCATAAGTGGCGCTTTGATTTATGAAAAGGACCGGATTCAGTGATCAGTGTATTATGTTAATAAGCAATTAACGGGAGCAGAAAGAAATTAACGCCTGATAGAGATGTTGGCATATTGACTGGTGGTTGCATCACATAAGCTTCGTCCATACTTCTAGGTGCATTCGATTAACATCTATACAGACCAACCTTTATGACAAGTCCTGCAGCGACTCGAGACATCTGGAAGGATACTAAAATAGAACATCAAGCTCAGCCAGTTTGACGTCACTTATCTCCCTCGAAGAGCTATCCAAGGACAAGCCCTGGTGGATTTCATAGTAGTGTTTATCGTGAAGGATGAGCCAAGTACAAGTAGTGAAATTCCTACTGCATGATGGAAATTCTATACTGATGGGGCATCCAATGATCATTGCTCTAGAGCTGGTGTCATTCTTGTAACTCCCAAGAACAGACCAATCTACTATGCTTTGAAACTTGAATTCCCCGCTATGAACAATGACGCTGAACATGAGGTGTTGATTGTTGAACTCGAGCTTGCTAAAGAGTTTGGGGCAAAATCAATCGAAATCTTTTGTGACTTACAGCTGGTGGTGTACCAGGTTATAAGGGACTACCAAGCGAAGGACCAGCGGCTCACCCCATACCTTATCCGAGTCTGGGAGTTATTGGCCAATCTCGAATACTATGACATTTTACACATCCTACACGGGCAGAATGGGGAAGCTGACTCGCTGGCCAAATTTGCAAGTATTGGTGATGCACAATAGATGGGCTTGGTTCTAGTCGAAACCCTACATACCCTAAGTATAAGCATGATGGAAATTGACAATATGCCTGAAATAGAGCCTGAAAGGGAATCATGGATGTCACTGTTAAAAGAATATTAGCTGCATGAAACCTTTCCTGAAAAAAGAACGAAAAGTGACAGATCCTCCGTAAGGTCACGCGGTATGTTATGCAAGATGGAATCATGCATCAAAAAAGATTCTCTGTTCCTCTGCTAGGTGCATCACTCATGACGAGGTAAAACGGTTTCTAGAAGAGGTCTATGGAGGAGAATGTGTGATCACATTCGGGGCAGATGCTGGCTCAAAAGATACTTCATTATGGATACTTCTAGCCGACCGTGAATTGCGACGCCGCAGATTACGTAAGGCAACGTGAGAAATGCCAAATATATGCGAAAGTTCCAATAGCGCCACCAATAGAAATCACGCAAATGGTCAGTCCATGTCCATTCGTGATATGGGGAATTGATATTGTCGACACATTGCCAATTTCCAAAGGCGGTGCGAGATATGAAGTCGCCATGGTTGATTACTTCACCAAGTGGACCGAAGCAGAGCCGCTAGCTACAATCACAACCAAAAAAGTCAATAATTTTGTTGTGTCAAACATCATATACCATTTCGATCTCCCACGAACCATCATAACAGATATAGAGTCTCAATTTGATAGTGCCGAGTTCAAGGAATTTTGTTGGATATATTGTATTGAGAAGAGGTTTATGGCAGTTGGTTACCTTCGGGCAAATGGACAGGTTGAAGCTATAAACAAAATAATAAAGTCCATCTTGAAAAAAACGCCTGGAGAAGGCTAGAGGCAAGTGGGTGGATGAACTTCCCATGGTGCTTTGGGCATACAGGACCACCAATAAGTAGCAATTGGCAATACCCCATTCGCTTTAGCCTATGGGGCCGAGGCAGTTATACCCATGGAACTCAAAGTCCCTTCCCATCGAATAATTTACTACGATCCCAGAACAAACCGAGACCTCTTATGGGAATCATTGGACTTTATTGATGAAAAGCATGAAGAGGCCAATTTGAGAGCGGTCGCACATCGACACCGAGTCGCCTGGTACTATAATATGATGAAGGTTCGACAAAGAACCTTTGACGTTGGCGACCTTGTCCTGAAGCGAATCTCTTCGATCCCATCACATATGAACCCTACATGGAATGGGCCATACGTCATCAAACGGAGGCTTGGAGAAGAAACTTTCAAGCTAGTGACCTTTGATGGTGTAATACTTCTCAGGGAATGGAATAGCGAGCATTTACCGCTATATTATCTAGATTGTTTCTCTTGCATTCTAGTAATAGTTGTATTTAGTATTTGCTTTGTGTTGGGTTTGTTTTTGTTATATAATAAGATGAATTATTATGTATTTATGTTTTTTGATGAATAAAGGCATGAGGCAGCTTTTCGACGAACTATTTCTATGTCATATTGTGTTGATCATGGGACGGAATCAGTTAATATGAACATTTGCATTTTTGATGTATGAATATACACATGAAACAAAAAAAGCAATTTCCAAAGAAAAATCTCTATGTCCCCAGAGTGCAGACTAGAGTACATTGAGTCCCCGAAGCGAACTAGACTATAAATGACATGAAAAATCTCTAAGTCCCCGAGTGTGAACTAGAGTACTCAGAGTCCCCAGAGCGCGGACTAGAGTATAAACGATTTGAAAAAATCTCTAAGTCCCCATAGTGCGGACTAGAGTACTCCGAGTCCTCGAAGCAGGGACTAGAGTATAAACGATATGAAAAAATCTCTAAGTCCCAAAAGGACGGACTAGAGTAGTCTGAGTCCCAAGAGCGTGGACTAGCGTATAAACGATGTGAAAAAATCTCTAAGTCCCCAGAGCACGGACTAGAGTACTCTAAGTCCCCGGAGCGCGGACTAGAGTAAAAATGTTTGAAAAATCTCTAAGTTCCTAGAGTGCGGCTAGAGTACTCTGAGTCCCCGAAGCGTGGACTAGTGTATAAACGATTTGAAAAAAAATCTCTAAGTCCTGATTGCAGACTAAATTATAAATGAAGTAAGTACAGTATCTAAGTCCATAATGAAATATTTTTAATGCCAAATGTCCGAACCAATGGATAAACGAGAAGACTTTTGATCGTTTTCTACCCCACGTACACCAGTCTAAGATCGATGGAAGGTGCTCAAAAGGTTAGCGTCGGAATTCAACCTTTGGTTATGATTAAGGCTTGTGGTTGATGGCGACTCCCGATGAAGTCTGCAAGGGAGCTCTGAAATAAAGGTAACATATTACCAACGAAATCTAGAAAATCAACAAAACATTTGGAGTGGAAGAAGTTACTCCCCACTGCAATAATAACACATTCGATGATTGACTAAGGAACAAATTTTATTCACAATTCCCAAAATTCCTTACAACCCCTCTGAAGGTTCGGAGGCCAAAAAGAAAAAATAAAACAACTACCCTTATCTAATTTATTTAGCTTATACAAAATATTATGGTACCTACACTATTTCCTTCATGTTTTCTCTTTCATCGGCTTTTTGAGGGGGGGTTCACTCAAATGTTTCTTCCTGGACCCCTTGCTGCCTTGAGAGGAGGTACTTAAGGAAGGAGGGGGAACTGCCATGGGAATAAACCCGCCAAGAGGGATGAATCGCAGTGGTATATTAAGGGGATTATCGACCTCTATCACAGCGGGCTCATCCGTAATTTTGAGTTTTGATTTCTTCTCCTGTTTAATCTACTCCTTCCTGCTGAATTTTGCAGTGTGTTTAGAAGCATGTAATTATAACATCATCAGGCTCCTCCGTATGTGGTGGGTCTTCAAGTTTGTCCTCATCGAGCATCCCAATTACTTGAGCATCAGGCCCATGGATATCTTCAACGGTTGGAGCCTCAACATCTTTTACCTCCCATTCCGTGGCGACATCGCACCTTTAAGTTAACCCGAGATCAGGATGACCTACAAGGTTTAATGAAAAGCAAATATTAGATTACGGCCAATTGTCCACTGAGGACGACAAATTTTTAGATTATGGAGGTTTCAGTATAGTACCAGCATCCAGTTGGCTTTCAGTGCTCATAGAAGTGCTCCCTTCAATGATTGGGGATAACGAGTGAAGGCCGAGTCTAGGTTTCTCCAGATCGTAGACAATGTGTTGCTCGAGAGGTTGGGAAGATGAAGTCTCAGCCGGTTGAACGGGAGAAGGACCCTGAGGCTCAATGCCGGATGAACCAACAATATCTCCTTTTACCTTAAGCGGCGAGGGGGCCTTACCAAACTGAAGCTTTGCAGCAACCAAGTCGTATGGTTCATTTCCTCGGAGAACTTCTTGTGTGAGTGCCTCTTCATTAAGCTTCACCATGCCCAACTCCACTTTCTTGATTTGGATGAGAGTGTCCCAAGTTTCGACAAGCGATTCGAGATAGCCGTCCCCCAAGAATGTTAAATCATGGTGGAGGATAATCCTTGCACTATATTCAACGATGAGTGGAACGAACAAGCACTTGATTTCCTCCCTGTCGGATTCGGTTACTACTTCAATTTAGGAGTCGTCTTCTATGAGAATTGCTTTATTGCCCTCTTCACGAGCGACATCTTTCAGTGCTTCAATCTAGGACAGTTGCTCGTCGAGCTTCGCCTTTAAGTTTCTTATCTCGATGATTTCCTTGCAATACTTCTGCAACTCCTCTTGCGCCTCTGTTTACTCCACCCTTTCCTTAGACAACAATTTCTCTATTCCTCCACATGACGGGCTAGAACGTTTTTCTCCTTTTGCAAGGAGTCCTTTTCCAGAGCCAAAGCACCGTAGCGTTGGAGCGCATCGTTTAAT
This sequence comes from Allium cepa, assembly GCA_030765085.1. Lineage (NCBI taxonomy): Eukaryota > Viridiplantae > Streptophyta > Magnoliopsida > Asparagales > Amaryllidaceae > Allium > Allium cepa. The sequence continues at coordinate 64,597,490 of CM060931.1, forward strand.
TCCTTTCCGTGGGTAGCCTCTAAGAGACTAAATGCCTCGGTCATCTCTTTAGCAATCTTTTTCACATCCTCAAGTTAGGTTTTAAACGAGAGAAATTCGCTATCCTGATACTTTATGAGGTCCTTGTCATGGGTGGCCTCTAACTTAAGGCGATCGTTCTCATGTTGACATTGAATAGAAACCTCTTAGGTCTTTTCAACTAAGTGTATGAACGCCTTATGTTGTACATATACGTCGTTCACGCATGCAAGCGAATCTGCTTTGGCAGTCCTAGGAATGGGATGTATGGCTAAAAAGAAATTTAGCCGGTCGAAGCAAATCTTTGGAAAGATGGCTTTGAGCTCGACTAATTTCTCTGCTATAGTTGAGTCGTGAGCAGGAACTGGAGGAATTTGTTCTTAAGAAATCAATGTTTGCTTACGGTTCTCATGAGATTGCCTAGTGCTTGAGGAGCAATAATGCTGGTCATGGGGAGCATCAGACAGAGAGCCTCGGTGGGTGGGCTTGTCTCCACCACATGCAGGAGGATTTGTAGATCACTTTGATGTGAAGTATGTCCTAGGGATTTCCTTTTTGAAGATGAGGATGATTATCGAGAACGATAATCTCTCTCCTAGCCTTCATCTCTCTCTCGTCTCCTGGGCTTGGAATCCCGACCTGAGCGATGGAAGATAGAAAGTCGTAGAGGCGGTCGAAGCCACGTGAGCAGGTCATTGTACCTGTAAACAGGGTTAGAGGAGAAAATATTAATAGTTTCTATGCCTATAGTAAAGTGCAAGTGAGTGGTGAGGTGCATGTATGTGTCCTAGTGCATCCCCCCGACAGACCAGTGACGTTTACTTTACCTATTGGAGTTCTTTCTCCTTCAGTGGGAGGTTGAATGCCTTCCCCGTTTCTAGTTGGAGAGTTAAGCCCTTCGACACAAGGTTAGTGAAGTCATAGTTCAGCAAATTGCCCGGGATAGAGATGTCAGAAAGCCCCTTTAAGGAGCTCTCCATTTGTTGAGAGGATGAGACTTTTTCGATTGGAATTACAATGAATTTTTAGGTCTTCCCACTCTCCCTTTTCTTGATTCTATTCACCAAACTCTTTCTCTCTTTTAGGGAAGGTTGCACTTGGCTTGTATGCTCCGTATCGGCAGCTGGCGCTTATCCCAGGCCTATATCTTTATTTTTTGGCCCTACGTCTTCGATCTCCTTTATCTCACCTTCTTCGGTGCCTTCTTAGATTTCCTCAGTAGGGGGCACCACGAGGTCAACCTATTCTCTTCTCCTATCGACGGTCACCCTTAAGATTGCTCTACTTCCTTGAAGGCCGATTCTGCGGTCGTCTTCTAGCTGCCCAAATAACGAGAGAAGTTCGTCAGTGACTAACAGTTTGATATCTTGATCCTCTAATAAAGTAGCACGGATGGCCTCCATTGCTCTGGAATATTTAATGCCTTCGGGCTGAGGACAAGCAACTGGAAGAGTTGATAGAGTTCATGTGATTGGAGAGAATGTGATTTAAGTCGATGAATTAAGGGCGGAAACTGGAATAAAACTTACGTCCTTCCAGCCACCTTCTCATGAAGCCAGGAGGACATCGCACGTAGAAACTCTTCTGTTTGAAAAGGCAGAGCTTGTTCCATGCACCCATTAGGACTTGACATCTAGGCAGTGGCTTGAGATATACGTACGACGGACTATCGGCTCGTCTCTTGAAATTATAAATATATTGGATGTCCTTGGGAGTTGGCGGACGGAATAGTACACTCGTGAAGAGCTAGAAATTATCGTGAATAAATGCGTGGCTGTTGGGGTGCAATTGAGTAGGGGTGATTCCCATATACTCCAGCACTTCGCGAATAAAGGAGTTGAAGGGTTGAATGCTCCAGACCCATATACATGTAATGTACCCGACTGGGGGTAAGTGGGGCCTATCTTGCTTCAACGGGACCAAGACATCTTCGAAAGGAATCCCGTGAATCAACCATAGTCAATGAAGGTCTGTTTTTCCGATTTTCAAAGCCTGTGATCGGTCGGGTTATCCAAGACAATGGCATCATCCACGGTGTCCGGAGCCAAATCTATAACCTCAGCAGGAAGAGTTGCGATGTCAAAGAAAATGTCTGGCTGTGACCAAATGTCTCTACTACTTCTCGTTGCTGGCTTGGTCTGGGCTAATTGGACAATAGCGGAGCTCGATTTCTTTTCGAATCAAGAAGCCATCGTGGGAGAACACTTTATATAACTTAATGCCTGTGTTAGCTATACTCAAAAGACAATCGATATTAGAAGTAATAAAAGTCCATCCCCTCGTGTTGTGCGTGGACGAGTGCAATAAATTTGAAATAAATGCGAACAGCTTAAGATGGAAAAATCGGAAGTAAAACGTCAAATTTCTTAGTTTTTGTCCAAAGAGACCATCATCGCTGACCGTCATGAATAGTGTGGAAGGTGACCGACAACAAGAGCTTTAAGATCGGATGTTGTCATTCACAATTATGAGGTTTTGGTGTTTGAAAATGTTGGGCTAGCTTTATACTTAACTCATGTTCTATGGAATGGGATTTGTTTGTTCAAGTTCAAGTCCGTCAATTCATATGTGCTAGTCATGATGTTATTAGTCACATTACACTGGGGTAGTGAAATATGCAGTCAGATGATTGAAAAAATCAAGTTAAAGTGGTTTAAAGTACATCAATACCGATCCCAGCCACCAATGCCGGCCCCTTCCTTAAACCTATATACCGATCCCAATTTTCCTAAGGGAATACCGACCCCTTCTCCTTCTTCCTATATACCGATCCCCTTTCCTAACGTTACACCGAACCCTCTAACACGATACTGATCCCTCCAAACACCATACCGGGCCCTATGTTCAGGATAAGAATGTCGATCCCTGTTTTCCAATCCCAATGCCTAAAAATATAACGCCGAACCTTTGTTTAAAACGATTGTACTGAGTCCTCTTAGTATCCTAATCTACGCCGGCCTCAATTCAGCCGACCCCATCTTCAATCTCATCCACACCGAACCCATCTTCCTTTCCTTCAACTCCCTCCTATTTCTCTTAATCCTTCTTCCTCTCCACCCCATGTCTACATCTCGCTGGAACCCAACCACCTATGTACCTAAACACCATGCAAATCCACAAGGCCATAGCATGAATTAGAGAGAAAATTCATACCTATGTTATAGATCTTGGGCTGAGGAATAGCAATAAGTTCGAGTGAAGGATTGCTCGAATTCATGTTTAGTTGGGAATTAAAAACAGAGCAACTTGGATTTCAAAAAAGAGAGGTTTATACGGTCCTGAAGGAGTCGATCGAGAGAGGTCGGAGGAGAGGTGAACTTAGAAAAGTAAAAATGAAAGAGGGAAAACACAGACCTAATTTTTTATGTATGGAAGTGAATATGAACCGGTATCTTCTAAGAGACCCGGTCATTGTGTTTGAAGGGGTCGGCTATTCGGCATGCCGACCCCAAACCACGAGAAACAATCGAGGGATCGACATTCCTATGCCGACCCCTCCCTTTAAAAAAAGAAAAAGAATAATAATAATAATAAATAAAAATATGTATAAGAAAATCAACATAAATATGTAGCAATGAAAAAATAGAATAAAACAGTAGGATGGTGATGTATGTTTGAGCAACAAAAAGAAAAAGAGAGATGCTTAGATGGGAGATGACCATAAGACTAAAAAGCTTCATGTGAACCCGACTTTGGAAAAATTAGACCACGAAAGGCCGAAGGCTTTATGCAACTAGATTTGCACCTTCAACCGAGATGAGACTTCGTCAGAGGTTAGTGAAGAACAATGGCCAACTAATGATTGAATGATCTCGCCTCTGGAAACGTAGATTTATAACTAATTCAAAGCGCGTCGTGTTATTCACAAGACATGCTTTAGGAGGAAAATGTTACCTGGTGCCCCAACTCGGCTGCAAAAGGTAATTACAGGGATCAGAATTGATGATTAATGTAAGAACGGTCGAGAGATGATATCGATGTGGCTAAGAGTTTCTAAGGGTCTACTTCGAGCCATCCCATGGTTTACTTCAGGTCATCCCATGGTTTACTTCGGGTCATCCCATGGTTACTTCAGGTCATCCCATGGTTACTTCGGGTCATCCCATGGTTTACTTCGGATCAGCATGGCTTTTTCTTTGGGATGGCATATGGTCAATATGGTGTTTACTCTGGGTCAACACTGGGTGGGTTGTGAGAAATAATAAAGATCGACATATATCTAAGGGATCAGAATATATCTATGGGTTCGGCATATATCCAAGCGATCGACATATATCTAAGCGATCGACATATATCTCTAGGATCGGCATTCATCCTGGGAATGGCATGCATCCACGGATCGACAAGTTGTTTCAGATCGGCAGAAGCATTGCATAGTGTAAAGCCCAGGTCGGTATAAGGAGCAGCCGATATTATGGGGTCCGTATTGTGGGGTCGGCACTCTCAGGTCAGCATTGTTGGCATAGTAGGGTTGGACCGAATTCTCTTGGTGATGGACCCACGTGACCATGAAATAGTCCAAGCTTTGAGATGTCAGGCTGCCTCCATCTATAAATACAGGGGCTAGAGACCACTTTGGGGGATCCTTTTTTTGCAGAACCTAAGGAAAACTCTGCCTTTTTTGTACTCACTTTCTCTTTGCTCCAACTTGTATTCAGGTTTTACATTGTGAATTGTATATGTAATCGAGTGATTGATAAAGCAATAAAGTGAATATTTAGAGTGGACGTAGGCAATCAATGTTGAACCACTATAAATCCCATTGTTTCTACTTTTTGTTGCTCTGTCTTGCAATATATATGTTGTTCCTCATTTTTCATTTAAATTCTTCAATTATCTCGCTACGCAATTCTATTCTCGGGTGTTAGTGACCAATTTTAATGCTAAAAAAATCCATAAAACTCCGATAAAGGCGGGATTTTCCTACAGCTGTCATGTGTTTTTCTTCTAGGACTTCCTTGAACTGTTCCCATAAGAAATTGTCTTCCGAATCATTCAGAGTTATGGACTTCCACCATGCTAGAGTCCCTTCTTGTAACTGCCAAGAAGCTAAGAACCTTTTCTGCTTATTCTCGATATTCAATCCCTTAAAAATTATTTCACAAGAGCAAACCAAGCCTTAGCTTCAATAATGGACTCTGTTCCTTTGAATGGTTTACGACCCAAACTGGTGTAATCCGCGCATAGAGTAACAAAGTTAAATTGAGGTTGCACAAGGATTACCACTTCCTCAATTATTGTAGCATTTGATCGACCATTGGTGGTCGTAGTGTTGCTACCTCCCTTTCGTCTTCTTTTATTACTCATCTCCTACTATCTTCATATAGTAAGGAAACATCTTTAGAAATATTGATGAAATTATCTTAAGAAACGGATATAACCTTGAATAGACTTATTTGGATAAAATTTCAAATATGCCTTCTCTCTAACTAAAATCATTCTAGGGTATTACTAGCCATATCTCTAATGAGTTTACTCTGTCTGAGCTTAGGTATTTGCTCAACCATACGCTCTGATACCAAATGTGATGGCCTACCTCCTCGACCCTCAAAAATTGACACTAATACATCCTTATTATTCATGTGCTGCAAATCCAAGTGCTGGAGAGGCAGATTATCATTGGGTAAATAAAAAAGACAGAAGACATACAAAATAGAATCTTACATCACATTCAACATTTAATTATACATATGAGTAGTATATACAATTACTCCAAATTGCTCCACTTGAGTAATAGTAAGTACTAATTCAGCTAGGATAGTTATAACTACATATGCTTACAAGTGCTGGTAGATACATCATAAAAAATAGGCACCCAGGGTTTAGGGAGGAAAGAAAATAAACTTTGGGTTCATCATGAGACTGGTATAAGAAAATCAAATTACAGGTATTTGAAAAAAAAGGGTGTCTCATAAAACCACGCCCTACATAAGCACGGAACATGTTTCTTTACCTCATGATAACCAAATTACATGCTATGAAAAATCTGTGAATATTATTTTTAACGACTTTCTTTTGAAAACACTTTTCATGTAAACTTATATAATCCTAGCCAAAATTGTTACATTGGTTAAATTCCACATAATATGTTCTACAATCAAGTCCGAAGGCACTTATGTGAGGACTCGGATTTTTGCGTTTGAAAATCGACATCCATACTTCACTCGTATTCGAATGCCGCAGATTCAAACGTTGAATCTGATTCGCCGGAGCTTATAAAACATTAAGTACAACAACACAGCGGAAGAAAACAAGATATATCATATAACTCCAATGAATACAATATCCAATGATATACCACAATGATACAACTCCCAACATATATCAGAGATATGATACAACAAATCACAGCGGAAGATACACAATATTAGTAGTGAAACAATAACATAAACCTGAACTCCAAAGAAGGAACTCCAATATCAGCAATCTCCATCTCCAAACCACCAATCCAAAGATAGCTTGAACCAAAAGCTCGAACCCACCATCATCGATGCATTAAGCAAGGTCAGTCATCCAAAGACCGAAGGCTATCAAATCTACACTTATTATTTGATTATCTGAAAAACCCAACTCAAGACTGGCCGTATGTAAAATTGTGGGAACCCAGAGTTTAAAAAGGGAACAATAAACTCCGGGCCAGTCATGGGACTGGTATGAGCAAACAAAAACAGTTTATCTTTAAACAAAACAAAAGAATCTAAATTTGAAATCCGCAATGCTTTTTGGAAATTAAAACTACCATAAGGCCTCCCGGCACACACGCCATGCAATCACACACTTGGGGGAGATTTCTCCTTATGATAGTCAAACATGCTTACTATGCAAAAACCATTTGATATTATTATTAGTACATAGAACAGAAAACCTTTGCAAGTATAATATTAATCTTAGCCAGCATATGTACCATTATCGTATACATACCATAGCTAACACATTAAATGGAAGGTTCTACAACTAAAACCGTACAAGGCGCGTATTGGTGATTGGGTTTCCAACAAATGGTCAGGCTAAGGAACTTCCTATTGCCACATGGGTATGCCTCTGGAGGGACGCCCCGAGAACCTACCCGGCTCTCTGCATACAGAAGGCCGGTTTACTCCCTGCCCGAGAGTAACACTTACAAATATGCCATTCCTGTTCATTTGCGACCTTTATCCGAGGGCTCTCAACCACAAAGTAACCACAAAGTAACAAATTTGCAGTGTCCACATGAGTTAAGTATCTGGGCTCCATACCATGATACCACCCTTTTCCAGAAGAAATGGACATACCCTAGGGGCGTGACCCCTGAAAACCTTGTTGTATCCTTCCTATTTCGACCATTTCTAGGGTGTAAGGTACTGATGCAGTCTCGTCCACAAAGCTACACTTTTTCACAAATTCATGGTTTGATCAACAAATGGTCAGCAGCACTTCGTATGCCACATTACCAAATTGGGAATGTATTACTAGTGACTATCAACTACATAACCTCTGAGCTCGTAAGTCTCAGAGAAGGGTGTTAAGCTAAGAGAATAAATCTCCACCACCAAACAGAAATGTATTTGGTAGAAACCAGCTTTGCATCTCAAAGTGTAATGTCAAACATACATCCATACAAGTCTGTTCCGGGTTTGAACAGAACCGAAGGCACTTCACGAACAAGCCCTTGCAATTCGGATAATCCTAATCACGTCCAGTCTCCCCATCACAAAGGGTGATCAAATCTCTATACCGGGGACCAGTCGGTGCAGAGACATTCGACGAGTTATCCTTTCGTTTTCGAAAATATTCGGTCTTCACCATTGGTCTTCAAATGCTATCCATAACGTCGTATCATTATTCGGAATGGGTTATATGACACAAGGTCCTTTCCTGGGTAAACCGAATAATGAGCGCAATATTTAAAAACATATGGATATTGGAATCTCAATTAAGTCACAACTTATTACCCAAAACAAATGGTTTAAACAAATTACCATTTTAAATCTTTTTAAAATAAAAGATCCATTTCACAAAGTTCACCAATCTTTCACAAAGATCCATTCATATTTCTCAAAACTATTCCAATTCCCAAATCTTTTATACAAAAGATATATTTTTCAATTTTAAAACAAAGTTTAACAATCTTCCATAAAGATTCAATTATAGCTTTCAAAACAATTCATAATTCAAATCTTTTATACGAAAGATAAACCATTTAAAATCCTCTTCAATTTCAAAACAAGGTCCAACCCTCTTTCCCAAAGATTCATTCATAGCATTCAAAACAAAGCATTTCAAACCTTGAAATCTTTTTAACACAAATTGGGAGTTCTTTCTTTATATGAAAGCTATTATTATTTGAAAACAAATAGTTTTTGTTTCGAAAAAATCCGATTACATTTGCACAAGTTAAAGCCCTTCAAGTATAAAACTTTGGTTAAATTTAGATTTCCAAAACAATACTATTAAAATGGTTTAAAACCCATATAAACATGTATATAACTTGTATAATCTTTTTGAACCAAAATTTTCAAACATAGAATTCAATTTCAAATCTTGAATTTAAATTCAAAACTTAATAAAGTTTTTCAAAATAACTTATCTTCAAAATTCCTTTTTAAAAGCTTCTCATATTTAACCCAATTTCACCTCCAAAACCAGTTGGATTCAAAATTCATCTTTTAAAATCATGTGAAAAATCTGTGACTTAACAGATTTCATCGTGCAATCCATATTTGTGTATGTATGGTGTAGTCCAGAGGTTTTACACAATAGTGCAACATCATCAATTATCTCATATTCAATTATATCAATATCAATAAGTGGTATAATCTATAGCGCTTGTCTTCCATTCACAGATCCACAGATAAATAATATACATTCATCACAGGTAAATAAATTACATTCGTCACAGCTCGAACTAAAACATTTCATATCACAAAGCATCACACGGTAGAGATATCAAACAATTTCGAGCATTCAATACAATTCAAACAACCATAAGTAAGGTCAGTTAATTGTCTGATTAAGTTAAATCAGATTAATTACTTATGAGTAAACTATTAATCCAGTTTAATTAATATTAATTAATTACAGATCATTTTGATTAATTATTCTTTAATCATTTATTAATTAACCATTAATAATAGATTAATTAACCTTTAATTTTTTTATTAATCAACCTTTAATCATTAATTGATTTTGCTTTAGTTAATTAATTTACTTTTAATTAATTAAATTAATTAACTATTTAATTAACCTTCAGTTAATTACATTAATAGTTAATCATGTTTATTAATTATCCTTAAATAAGTTAAGTAATTGCCTTTAAATCACTTTTATTAACTAATTATTCTTTTAATTAATCACATTAATTATCCTCTAATCACTTTCAATAAGTAATTATCCTTAATCACTTTCTTTATTTAATAAATTTCTAATTACTTAAGATCTTAATTTATTTAAAAGAAAATTCATTTATCTTAATCATTATTTTCAATTTCATCATTATATTTTTTTTTTAAACACTCAAGGCTCTAAATAATTAACACAAAAACTATTTTAAATCAAAGAATTTTTTAAAACATTATTCTTTAAATTTTTAACCTTTGAAATTACTTAAAAAGCTTGTTTCATAGATATGTTTTTAGAAACTTGTTATTAACAAATGATTTAAGACATTTTATCATCATCTAAATTTGGCTTTTCAAATCAACTTGATTAATTAAAGTTAAACAATTTCTATTATATAGAGAAAATAGTTTAAAACTTAAAGAAAACTTTGTTTATATTTGTAAACTAATAAAACAGGTACCCGAGAAAATCTCGTGTAATACCCGAGCCAGAGATAAGTTTACCCGAGCATCCCCCCAGGTCACCCACTTTCCCTTTTCTTTTTAAACTTGCTTTTATTTTAAATTTCAAAACTATACACGCGCGAGCGACTCGGCAACAATCCCGAGCTAAACACATTCTTTCCCGAGAACCACTTCAAGTTCGATAACTTCTTCTCCAACCATCATCAATTCAATCACCCAGATATGCACAGGTGCACGTGCACCATCGATCGACGCCGATCTGATCGTCGCCCAGACCTCCGGCATGTCGCCTCTGACGACCTCGCCTCAAACATCCACGCAGATCAATGTTTCCTCCACGAATTTAAAATCGAGCTAAACCATTCCCCTTGGAACCAACACCTCCGGCAAAAAAACGTCTCACCGACGATAGTCTAGTTCATCAGAAATCACATGACTTTAAGCTACACCACCTTTCAACACACCGATTTCCCCAAGTCCCTAGGACTCCGTTGCTACCCCACCGTCGAGGGACCCATGTTTTTGCCATCAACCAAAAAATGCTTTTAAAGCCCAAATTGGTTTCGAGCGGCCACTATGGTGAACAAGAATTTAAGCAAGTATTTTTTCGATAATCCTTTATCCTCCAACCACATTTGACAACGAGCACGGCTTACAGTTCACCATCGATCACCAAGAATTGATAGAAATGTGAATATTGATCAACTCAAAATTTCTTCATTTTTACGAACTAAAAAATCATAAATTTACTATCAAAATTCATGATTATACAACACGAATCTGGTTATATGATCGAAATCTGAATTTGATATGATAGATTTCTGACCTATTTTGAATTATCACTTAATTTCCATAAATTTAATGCATTTGCTAAATTTAAATACTTGGAATTATTTTTAAAATTGACATCGTATTCTTATGATCATTTTTCATTTATAAATCTTGGCCAGAAAATGTTGAGATAAAAAGATGTTGATTTGTTTTTGATGAGAGTGAACTTGTAACTTAATAACAGGCTTAACTTATTCATGCATATCAATATATATCTGTATATTGAACATGCAGGCAAGAATAAACAACGTTATCATATCGATTTTCAAACATCAATCACCGTATCAAAGGTTATAGGCAAGGATAAGTGAGTTTGCTCACCAGTCATGTGAAGAACAGAGGACCTGGAAGCTTAAAACTGGAAGTATTTTGAAATTTGAATTTTTGATCTGCTATCTAATTTTTTTGAGTTGCTCTGAAGCTTGATGATCTGATCGTTAACTTGCTCCTTAATTAGGTTAGTGTTTTGAAATGAATTGAACTTTACTTTTTATTTGTCTTTTGCTTTTTAGATTGAATGCAGCTTTAATTTGCAGTTGCATCTGATCTTGCTTTGTTTGATCAGGCACTGTCTAGATTTGAAAATCTGGAAATTTGAACTGGAAAATGTATTTGAAACTGAAGTTGTTGATCTGAATTTGATTGCTAATGATCTTGAAACTGTTCTTTGTTTGAATTTGAAAGAGGTGTTTGTATTTTTGTTTGCTTGGTTCTTTTCTCCGATTTCATTTTTCTGGTTTGTTCTTCGTTACAAGTTTTTTTTTGTTTTGAAATGTTATCAAAGAAAATAAGGATGAAAGAGTCTTTTATTTAATTTTATTAATCCTCAATTTAATCAATTGCCACTTGTAATAATTGCATGGCAACATTATTTACACTTGTTAATGAATATACTTATTTAGCTACAAATTTTTAAATGTGTGTTAAAAAGGTTTACCCTCGTTAAAATAATTCAAATTATGTTTAAGCCCTTTATATTATTTTATTTATAAATTTATCTTAAACCCTTATGTTATTTTATTTATAAATCATGCTTTTATAAACATCTTATTTACATATGTATTATATTTTAAACAATTTAAATTTTCAGGTTTATTATTTAAATATAATTTTATATTATATTTTCTATATATATTCCCTTTTATACTATTTATATATGTTTACAACTTTAAAGAATATAAATTTAATAATTAGTTAAGCACTTGTAGTTTTAAACCCTTACTTTATCTTAAATTTATAAAACAAGTTTATTTATTTTATTTTCTTACAATTTATATATGTTTTCAACTTTATAAGAAAATGAGTTTGAAATCTAATTATACTAAACAAATAATCATACATACATATTTTAAAGATATAGAGTTTGATTATTTGCAAATTTAATATATTAGATTCAAATAAAATTTTCAAAATACATATATTTATATTTATTATAATTAGAAAACAAGTTCCTATAAATTTCAAAATATAAAGTTTTAAATCTTTTTAGCTATATATTTACAAAACATTCCTTTTTATATTAGATTATGTTTTATATTTATACATTTTCTATTATTTAATCTTATATAACCTTTTTAAGGAAAATGTTTTTAAAACTTAATTTCTATAATAATTTCAATTTATTTATAAATATTTACATTCTGAATTTTCCCAAATCAGAATTTTATCTACAAATTAACTTCCAATCTATATATATTCATAAATATATTCATTCATAAAATTTCGAATTAATCCACAATTAAATTTATAATAATATATTATTCAAAATATTTATTTCTGAATTCCCATTTCGAAATTCTATTTTAAAAGCATATTTATATTAATAAACAAACAAATATCAATTTAATTTGGAAAATACCAAATTAATTCACAATTTAATTCAAAAAATTAAATTAGTTATCAAATTAAAATTGGCTAAAATACGAGAATGTTACAGATTCCCCCCTTAAGAAAATTTCATCCCCGAAATTTGCTAGGGAGACAACAGAGATAGAAGAACACACAGAGAAATGGTTCACCAGATCAAACTGAATAGTTATTCTGCATTTGGCACACCAAATCAGCATATCACCAACAATTATGAGAACAAACTCATTCAATAGAACACAGGATACTCGGGTCATCCAGTCTACAAAATATGCAAGGGCATCGGTTAGTTCGAAGGAATAGCTAATCGTTCGTAGAATATATCGAGACCCCAAACAAAAGATAAATGGATTTAATCTTCCATGACTCTTAAACACTAGGTATGGATTCCAAACTCAAGTTGGAATACCCCAAAGTATATATTAACGTGTCCCTCTTCAGACTTAGATACTCATAAGAAATTAAAATAGAATTTCAAATTTGGTTTTAATCGAAATCGTTTTATCGATAAAAATCAATTTTAACTTTATAACCAATTCATTTCAAATAAAATTTCAAATTCATTAGACTTAAAAACGAAAAACAGATAAGAAACCGATAAAGAGAATACGAATTAGGAACTTGTCTACACGATTCGCAGGGCCACCACCATACCAAAGCTTCTCCTTATAGCTGTCACGAAGAAATCAAAAGAATTGGAACTGGATCAAAGGAGATTGATAGGGAAAAGTTATTTCCGTTGTTGTAGGGTATTGACCATTTGTAATGGTACTCCCCTGTCCCCTACCTCGTCCTCTTCTTGCGCTCATACTTACTACCAGTGAATAGTAAGAGAATTTACTGAGGCATGCAGACGGATATCTTAGGGATGTACTCATTCTAGGGCATTTATATCCCTATCTGTAATGAGTTACCTAATGTGTTATACTCCAAAAGCTAAAGTTTCAACCTTCAGCTCCGATACCAAATGTGACGACCCGGATTTTTGTGTTTGAAAATCGACATCCATACTTCACTCGTATTCGAATGTCGTGGATTCAAACGTTGAATCTGATTCGTCGGAGCTTATAACACATTAAGTACAACAACACAACGGAAGAAAACAAGATATATCATACAACTCCAATGAATACATATCATATGATATACAACAACGATACAACCCCTAACAGATATCAGAGATATGATACTACAAATCACAGCAGAAGATACACAATATCAGTAGCAGAACAATAACATAAACCTGAACTCCAAAGAAGGAACTCCAATATCAAGAATCTCCATCTCCAAAGCACCAATCTAAAGATAGCTTGAACCAAAAGCTCGAACCCACCATCATCGATGCATTAAGCAAAGTTAGTCATCTAAAGACTGAAGGCTATCGAATCTACACCTATTATTTGATTATCTGAAAAATCCAACTCTAGACTGCCCGTGTGGAAAATTATAGGAACCCAGAGTTTAGGAAGGAAACAATAAATTCCGGGTCAGTCATGGGACTGGTATGAGCAAAAAAAAACAGCTTATCTTTAAAAAAATAAAAGAATTTAAGTTTGAAATCTGCAATGCTTTTTGGAAAATGAAACTAACATAAGGCCTCCCGGTACACACACCATGCAATCGCACACTTGGGGAGATTTCTCCTTATGATAGTCAAACATGCTTACTATGCAAAAACCATTTGATATTATTATTAGTGCATAGTGCAGAAAACCATTGCAAGTATAATATTAATCTTAGCCAGCATACGTACCATTATAGTATGCCTACTATAACTACCATATTAGTTGGCAGGTTCTGCAACTAAAACCGTACAAGGCGCGTATTGATGATTGGATTTCCAACAATTGGTCAGGCTAAAGAACTTCCTATTGCCACATGGGTACGCCTCTGGAGGGACGCCTCGAGAACCTACCCATCTCTCTACCAACACAAGGCCGGTTTACTCCCTGCTCGGGAGTAATATCTACAGATATGCCATCCCCGGTCGTTTGCGACCTTTGTCCAAGAGCTCTCAACCACAAAGCAAACACAAAGTAATAAATTTGCAGTGTCCATATGAGTTAATTATCTGGGCTCCATACCATGATACCAACCTTTTCCAGAAGAAATGGACATACCCTAGGGGCACGACCCCTGAAAACCTTGATGCATCCTTCCTGGTTCGACTATTTTCGAGTGTGAGGTCCGGATGCAGTCTCGTCCACAAAGCAGCACTTTTTCACAAAGTCATGCTTTGATCAACAAATGATCAGCGGCACTTCGTATGCCACATTACCAAATCGGTAATGTATTACTAGTGACTATCAACTACATAACCTCTAAGCTTGTACGTCTCGGAGACGACTGTTAAGCTAAGAGAATAAATCTCCATCACCAAACAGAAATGTATTTGATAGAAACCGGCTTTGCATCTCAAAGTGTAATGTTAGACATACATCCATACAAGTCTGTTCTGGGTTCTAGCAGAACCGAAGGTAGTTCACAAAGAAGACCTTGCAATCCGGATAATCCCTAATCACGTCCAGACTCCCCATCACAAAGGGTGATCAAATCTCTAAACCGGGGACCAGTCACTGCAGAGACATTCGACGGGTTATCCTTTCATTTTCGAAAATATCCAGTCTTGACCACCAGTCCTCAAATTCTATCCATAACGTCGTATCATTATTCGAAATGGGTTATATGACACAAGGTCCTCTCCCGGCTAAACCGAATAATGAGCACAATATTTAAAAACATATGGATATTGGGATCTCAATTAAGTCACAACTTATTACCCAAAACAAATGGTATAAACAAATTACCATTTAAAATCTTTTAAAAACAAAAAGATCCACTTCACAAAGTCCACCAATCTTTCACAAAGATCCATTCATAGTTCT
Source organism: Allium cepa (assembly GCA_030765085.1). Lineage (NCBI taxonomy): Eukaryota > Viridiplantae > Streptophyta > Magnoliopsida > Asparagales > Amaryllidaceae > Allium > Allium cepa. The sequence goes on from CM060931.1 coordinate 64,612,872, forward strand.
CAAAATTATTTCAATTCCCAAATCTTTTGTACAAAAGATATACTTTTTCAATTTCAAAACAAAGTTTAAGAATCTTCCGCAATAATTCAATTATAGCCTTCAAAACAATTCATATTTCAAATCTTTTATACAAAAGATAAACCATTTAAAATCCTCTTCAATTTCAAAACAAGGTCTAACACTCTTTCCAAAAGATTCATTCATAGCTTTCAAAACAAAGCATTTCAAATCTTGAAATATTTTTAACATAAATTGGGAGTACTTTCTTTATATGAATGCTATTATTATTTGAAAACAAATAGTTTTCGTTTCGGAAAAATCCGATTACATTTGCACAAGTTAAAGCCCTTGAAGTATAAAACTTTGGTTAAATTCAGACTCCCAAAACAATACTTTTAAAATGGTTTAAGACCCATATAAACACATTTATAACTTGTATAACTTTTTTAAACGAAATTTTCCAAACATAGAATTCAATTTCAAATCTTGAATTTAAGTTTCAAAACTTAGTCAAGTTTTTCAAAATAACTTTTATCTTCAAAATTCCTTTTCAAAAGCTTTTCATATTTAACCCAATTCCACTTCCAAAACCAGTGGGATTCAAAATTCATCTTTTAAAATCATTTCAAAAATCTACGACTTAATCAATTTCCTTGTGCAATCAATATTTATGTATGTATGGTGTAGTCTAGGGGTTTCACACAATAGTGCAACATCATCAATCATCGCAGATTCAATCATATCAATTTCGATAAGCGGTATAATCTATAAGGCTTACCTTCCATTCACAGATCCATAGATAAATAATATACATTCATCATAGATAAATAAATTGCATTCATCACAGCTCTAATTAAAACAAATCATATCACAAAGCATCACACAACAGAGATATCAAACAATTTCAAGCATTCAATACAATTCAAACATCCATAAGTAAGGTCAATTAATTATTTGATTAAGTTAAATCAGATTAATTACTTATGAACAAACTACTAATCCTGGTTAATTAATATTAATTAATTACAGACCATTTTGATTAATTATTCTTTAATCATTTATTAATTAACCATTAATAATAGATTAATTAACTTTTAATTTTTTTATTAATCAACCTTTAATCATTAATTAATTATCCTTTAATTAATTTACTTTTAATTAATTAAATTAGTTAACTACTTAATTAACCTTTAGTTAATTACATTAATTAGTCGATCATGTTAATTAATTATCCTTAAATAAATTAAGTAATTAGCCTTTAAATCACTTTTATTAAGTAATTATTCTTTTAATTAATCACATTACTTATCCTCTAATCACTTTCAATAAGTAATTATCCTTAATTACTTTCTTTAATTAATAAATTTCTAATTACTTAAGATTTTAATTTATTTAAAAGATAATTCATTTATCTTAATCATTATTTTCAATTTCTTCACTATATTTTTTTAAAACACCCAGGGCTCTAAATAATTAACACAAAAATTATTTTAAATCAAACAATTTTTTAAAACATTATTCTTTAAAATTTTAACCTTTGAAATTACTTGAAAAACTTGTTTCATAGAAATATGTTTAGAAACTTGTTATTGACAAATGATTTAAGACATTTTATCATCATCTAAATTTGGCTTTTCAAATCAATTTGATTAGTTAAACTTCTATTATATAGAGAAAATAGTTTAAAACTTAAAAAAAACTTGGTTTATATTTTTACACTAATAAAACACAGGTACTCGAGAAAATCTCATGTAATACTCGAGCCAGAGATAAGTTTACCCGAGCATCCCCCCTGGTCACCCACTTTCCCTTTTCTTTTCAAACTTACTTTTATTTTAAATTTTAAAATTGTGTTATACACATGCGAGCGACTCAGCAAAAATCCTGAGGTAAACACATTCTTTCCCGAGAACTACTTCGATCTTGATAATTTATTTTCCAACCATCATCAATTCAATCACCCAGATATGCACAGGTGCACGTGCACCATCGATCAACGCCGATCTAATCGTCGCCGAGACCTCTGGCATGTCGCTTCTAACCGCCTCACCTCAAACATCCACCCAGATCGATGTTTCCTCCATGAATTTCAAATAGAGCTAAACCATTCCCCTTGGAACCAACACCTCCGACTAAAAAACGTCTCGTCGACGACAGTCTAGTTCATCAAAAATCACCTGACTTTGTCCAAAGCTACACCACCTCTCAACACATCGATTTCCCCAAGTCCCCAAGACTCCGATGCTAGCTGCCGTCGAAGGACCCATGTTTTCGCCATCAACCAAAAACTGCTTTTAAACCCTTAATTTGTTTCGCGTGGCCACCACGGCGAACAAGTATTTAAGCAACTATTTTTTCGATAATCCTTTAACCTCCAACCACATTTGACAACGAGCACGACTTATAATTCACCGTCGGTCACCAAGAATTGACAGAAATGTGAATATTGATCAACTCAAAATTTCTCCATTTTTACAAACTAAAAAATCTTAAATTTACTATCAAAATTCATGATTATACAACACAAATCTGGTTCTATGATCGAAATCTGAAATTAAAATGATAGATCTATGACCTATTTTGAATTATCACTGTAATTTCCGTAAATTTAAAGTATTTTCTAGATTTAAATACTTGGAATTACTTTTAAAATTGACATCATATTCTTATGACCATTTTCATTTGGAAATCTTGGTCAGAAAATGTTGAGATAAAAAGATATTGATTTGTTTTTGATGAGAGTGAACCTGTAACTTAAGAACGGACTTAACTTATTCATGCGTATCAATATATATCTGTATATTCAACATGTAAATACAACATTTTCATATCACATTTCAAACATCAATCACCATATCAAAGGTTATAAGCAAGGATAAGTGAGTTTGCTCACCAGTCATTGAAGAACAGAGGACCTGGAAGCTTAAAACTGGAAGTATTTTGAAATTTGAATTTTTGATCTGCCATCTAGTTTGTTTGAGTTACTCTGATGCTTGATGATCTGATCATTAACTTACTCCTTGATCAGGTTAGTTTTTTGAAATGAATTGAACTTTACTTTTGATTCTTGTTTTGCTTTTCAGATTGAATGCGGCTTGAATTTGCAGTTGCATCTGATCTTGCTTTGTTTGATCAGGCACTGTCCAGATTTGAAAATCTGGAAACTTTAACTAGAAAATGTATTTGAAACTGAAGTTGTTGATATGAATTTGATTGCTGATGATCTTAAAACTGTTCTTTGTTTGAATTTGAAAGAGGTGTTTGTATTTATTGTTTGCTTGGTTATTTTCTCTGATTTCATTTTTCTGGTTTGTTCTTGGTTACCAGAGTTTTTTTTTTGTTTTGAAATGTTATTAAAGCAAATAAGGATGAAAAAATCTTTTATTTAATTTTATTAATCCTTAATTCAATCAACTGCCACTTGTATTATTTGCATAGCAATATTATTTACACTTATTAATGCATATACTTATTTAGCTGCAAATGTTTAAATGTGTGTTAAAAAGGTTTACACTTGTTAAAATAATTCAAATTATGTTTAATCCCTTTGTATTATTTTATTTATAAATTTATCTTAAACACTTATGTTATTTTATTTATAAATCATGTTTTTATAAACATCTTATTACATATATATTATATTTTAAACAATTTAAATTTTCAGGTTTATTATTTAAATATAACTTTATATTATATTTTCTATTTATATTCCCTTTTAAACTATTTATATATGTTTACAACTATAAAGAATATAAATTTAATAATTAATTAAACACTTATATTTTTAAACCCTTACTTTACCTTAAATTTATAAAACATGTTTATATATTTTGTTTTCCTACATTTTATATATGTTTTCAACTTTGTAAGAAAATGAGTTTGAAATCTAGTCATGCTAAACAAATAATCATACATACATATTTTAAAGATATAGAGTTTAATTTTCAAACAGCTTTTGAAAATTTACTATATTAGATTCAAATAAATTTTCAAAATACATATATTTATATTTATTATAATTCGAAAACAAGTTGATATAAATTTTAAAATATAAAGTTTTAAATCTTTTTAGCTAAATATTTACAAAACATTCCTTTTTATATTAGCTTATGTTTTATATTTGTACATTTTCTATTATTTAATCTTATATAACCTTTTAAAGGAAAATGTTTTAAAACTTAATTTCTATAATAAATTCAATCTATTTATAAATATTTACATTTTGAATTTTCAAAAATCAAAATTTTATCTATAATTAACTTTCAATCTATATATATTCATAAATATATTTATTCAAAAAATTTCAAATTAATCCAAAATCAAATTTACAATTAATATATTATTCAAAATATTTATTTATGAATTTCCAATTATAAATTCTATTTTAAAATCATATTTATATTAATAAACAAACAAATATCTATTTAATATGGAAAATACCAAATTAATTCACAATTTAATTCCAAAAATTAAATTAATTATCAAATTAAACTTGGCTAAAATACGGGAATGTTACAACTTATTGGAGTGTTGTTTCCGTACAATGGCAGGCAAGGAACCACCTTCCCATAGTATACACATCTCTAGAGGATGTACCGTGGATCAACAACTTTGAAACCTCTGCACCTGGCCTGATCGGCCTACCCATATACCCATTTAGTGGCACATAGAACTGAATATGACATTACTCTGGTTGTAACCGACCTATCTAGAATCTCATAGCATACACAACATAGTCAAAATATATAGAGTAATCTAGAAAGGCGATGACCATACCCTAATGGTTGCAAACCACATAGCTTTATGATCCGCCTTGTTTAAGTCATTTTCAGATGATGAGGCCCGAGGTAGCGATTACCTTTCACATAGCACATTCCACATTGAATGTCACATTGCCAATTCCATCACACACCATTGGTTTCCACAAAAGTACAACCTTTGAGCTCTTACGTCTGTGAGAAGGGTATTAAGTGTAAGAGAGTTACTTCCTACACCACCAAACAGATGTATGTTTGTAAAAATCAATGTACGTATGTTGTAAATGCAATGTCAAGCATCCAGCCATACAAACTATCTAGGAATAGGACAAACTAAAGGAACTCTCCTTTCACTCCTATCGGGAATCATCCCTAAGGTTAGTAGCAAGTAGCCCTTGCATCAAAGATCAAATGAAGATACTACTACCATTTATATACATGAGTATATAAGCACGCCTAGGTGCACTTGCATTTAATCACAACGTGCATGCATTTATAGTTGCATCTGTTGAAGTAGATTTGACAGTTCCATTATCAGCATAAACTGAACCTGAAACAATGACCAAGAACGCCAAAACAACTGAAGAACATTTGTAGAACCAATAACTTGAAAGCATTCCTATTTTATCATTCGTTTCTTTTGTTTTAGTTTATTTTATACTACTAAAAATGGAAATAATACTTGTACTTTTATATGCATATGATCTTTTAGCTAATGTGGGTTGTGAGCCTGCTTCTAATCCCATTGTGCATGCATTAATTCAACAATGCACTTGTGTAGCATGTTTCAAAGCATGTATAATATTATGTTACTTTTAGCATGTACAATGCTTTGTTTACAAATGTAGTACACATTTTCTTCATTCATGTCATAATGTCAATAAAGTCTTCTTCGTTTTAAGGTATGGACCACGTGTACGCATTATAAAGCATTGATTAGCCTTCTATCGTAGTCACATCATATTTTAATACCAGTTTATTTCATATTTATTTTTCACATAAAATCAATACAATGATTTTATGTTAGCCAACAGCATCTTCAATACTATCGTTAATTTCAAGTTACTAATTATGTATATCATTTATGTGAAAGATGGTATTTTTAAAACAATTTTTTGGGTACATTTTTGTTATATTTATAAAAAAGAAAACTATGTATGCAAATTATTGACTTAATTAATAATGCACTATGAACTCTAGTCATTTAAATTGTATTTATAATACTTCAGAGAACATTGTCATAAATTTAAGATTGTCCATCCATCCAATTTCATCAAAGAACATAAACTTCCCTTCAAAGATCAAATTTAAATGTTTTTTGCACAACACTCCATATTTGTGACTCAATGGTCCACCACCACTGTTTCAGTGGTTATATGCTCGATTTTGGTGCGAGAAGTTAACTTGCATAGCGTGATTCGAACCAATTACCCAACTTATAAAAAAAATTGTGACTCGCTAAACTTCAATTAGGTATGACTCACAAAATAGTTTAAACATGAGTAATTTTGAACAAAATACAGCTGCTTCAGGCAGATCTTGGAATCCCCATGTTAGTATATAACCATACTAATTCAGCTGCTATTGATATAGCATATAGCTATGTTAATTAAAAAAACACATTACCCATCCTTCAATAAGCCATAAAATTCTCTCATATAAATAATGTCAGAGAAAATCATTACTAAATCTACCATTAAACCTCTAAAATGGCATGTAATACTGCTATATTCATGAAACTACTATAGATATTTATAAACATGTCAATTGCTTGTCCAAATTTTTATATGCAGACGATACCTTTGAAAATAATAACACGCGAAGATATCATTTTGTAAAGTATTAATAACATTGACAGATGGAGCTTGAAATTCACATGACAAACGGTAAATAAACCAACATTTGAAAGTTTTGAGTATTTAGCATTTCTCTATATAAAACATACATATAAAAGTAGTGTGTTGTTAGACAACAGAAGGCAAATATAGATGAAAAATAATATTTTAACTGGAGATGCTTTCCTGTAAGATTTCGTTAATCGCTTTAGTCGATGCAAGCTTTAAATCATTTGGATGTAGTGCACTACTTACATTATCCTCGGCCATCACTTAAAAGACATTATATTCCCTATAGAAAAACAACAATTGTTGTAAGAAGTGACTGAGGCAATGACAGCAAAGGAGGCCATGGGTGATACATTATTTGTATCAAGTTAACTCCAAAACACTAAATTGTGGTGAAGCAACAATAAAAAAAACACTAAGTTATTAGTAGTAGAGATGCGCACAGTCCAAAATAGAATTACTGTTGTCAATAACATAACTATATTTTTATCCATAATAGTCATATACTCATCATAATGTTAAAACATAACTTATCATTCAGAGTAGTATAAAACTTCAGTGTTATTTTTTGTATCCACCCATAAGATTGTTAGCAAACTCTATTCATTTCTCATAACCGTACATATATTAATATGTAACTAATATGCAATAAAAGATGACAAATGAAATTGAGAACAACATGGCATAAATAGAAAGTTTAACAACAAAATAACATGACAAACTAAATCATGTTTAGTAGAAGATAGCCTCCTTCTTTAAGCATGAAACATTGTGCATTAATATACTAGACCTCCATGGTGTCTGGTATACACTTATTATGACAAGTTTTCCATCTATGTAGGCCATAATATCCAGCTTCATTTTAAATATTTAATGTAAAGTAAGTGGGCATATATGTTGCAAATCAATGAAAAATTACCACAGCATGAGAAATAGTTAAGGAAATTATAACTTGCATAATAAAAAATGACATTTAGTTTTATAAATTTGAAGTTCTACACTGGTCAAATCTGAAATCATGGTCCCATATTCTATATATTGCATGGGAAAAGGCATGCAAAACATTTTTACATTTGAACACGATGAAGTAAAATTTCAAAAAGAAATTTTCAAACTGTCACGAAGTAAAAATAGATGACATATAACAAACCCGGGCAACAACTTAACTGTCTAAGGGATAAGAAATGTATTAACTGAGAAACAAATGTACATGTTCCATAACAAAACTTGGAAGAAATTTTTTTCACTTGCAACCTCATTGTGCTCATAGGGATCATTAAATATCCATTTCGTTTATAATGGGTATCTTCCTGCTTATGCAAGGCTATGAATTGAAATATGAAAGCAATGAATACAACTATTCTCTTTTTATTACAATTTCAGTCTTTGTTAAATTCTTCTCACCATGACAATGTGATAGACTTATTTCATTTCAAATTTACAGAAATAAAATGATTTTGATCCCTTAATTAATAAACTCGTATTAAATAGAGGAGCATGCTACTTGAACCAGATAAGAAGGGTACACACATTAAATAGGTGAATATTCAGGGGGCTTTATGATTTGACTGGTTTGGATGAATCACACTTAATTCCATTAATTAAGTTTCAGCTGAAAAAGGCTATTCCTTAAACAAAACATATGTTTAAGAAGAAGAGCACCAATGTTTAAATTGCATTACATTTGAGTGAAGCATTTTGATACATTACACATAATGGTTGTAACAACTATCAGCCTAAAAGGATCGATCATCAATTTATAATACGTCCGTATACTCGTAGCATAGAAGGAAAAGTCTAGTGCTATGCATCGTGATGTATAATATGTCCGTAATTATTATTTTTCTATCAAACTAATTACCTATAAATAAAAATAAATTGATGAGAAGGCGGTATGGCATTATTATTTTTATTATGCCTTCACTCCCATAACCCCTATGATGAAGTTACTTTTGAAATTGATTTGTTAAATGGCAATAAAGGATCAAAACATTTGCGACAGATTGATTATTTGGTACATTAAATTGTTATTTTTAGACAAAATATTAAAAACCAAAGTAAAATTTGGAACAAACAAACCAATTGATTAACCAAATTGATTTATGCATCATGTAATCAGCTGTCATTAAATTAGTTAACACATACATGCATCCATGCATAAACGACGGTTGTTTAAGTAAAATAGCAACGTACAAAAACCTAGTTTCATATCACATGCGTGAAATTCAAAATAAACTAACATGGACTAACCTCAAGTCAATAGTGGTGTTCCTTCTTACCATCATCTTCTCACAGGTATCTTCACCCCCTCGATCTCTACAATTATCAACAACAAAATCGCCTCCTTCGTCATCCTTAAAGAGCAATGAACAAACATAAAAACTAAATACCTTCCATCTTCATCCAAACTTCTTTTAGAACCACCTCTTCCATGGAAAATTCACATATCTGAACCCATGTAATAATTTATTGTTAAGGAATAAAGGGAAAAGAAAAAAAACCTTACAATTGAGAACAATCATAAAATATCTGACATTACCTTCTAGGAAATCAGTCAGGTCTGAAATCTAATTAATTAATTTATGTTGGAGAATAAAATGAAACTGAATGGAATTTAATCTGAGAAACATGAGTTATCCATGATCAAATAGTCTGTTAGATTTAAGCTTCCATTGAAAAACGTGTGATGTGATCTGACAGAAGGATTATGGCGGTGAGATTATCAATCGATCAGGACGATAGAAGATTTGTGAGTAGTTATGGAATTGATCTAGGTTATCAGATGGAATGCGCGAGGAAGAGAGGAAAAAGGGATAATAGAGAAGTTTGGATTCGATAACAAAATAGCTTTTGATTTAGGGTTTTACGAGCATGAACAGACATGGACCGAAGGGTATTTTTGGTAATTCAAAAGGACACGGTTGAAATTAGTTCGTGGAATTCTCATTATTGGTAGTAAAGATAAAGATATATATGATATGGGAAATTCCCCCGAGGTTTAGTGACAAGCATCCCTTCATTCCATTTATTATCGTTCGAAGTCCTCACTTTGAATACATAAATTGGTTAGAAGTGGTTTTCGAATAAGAATCACTCAAATTCGATCCAGCTCCTTGGAACCAATCGTTGATAAAAAGATGTTCAGTAAATAAGTGTTGTCATTTGATTAGTTACTCTCTTATTATCAATGATCTCTTCTAGAAATATATATCTTTAAAATATTTCTTTTTGGTATATATGGAATCATTAAACCTCTCTTTCACTTTGGAGATACAAAATCATTTTCATAAGTCCTATTGGAAAACAGTACTGAGTTAAAAAAGGGTCGACAAAAATTATAATAATTCTACCAACATCAATTTCTGTATTCAACCATTATTATCCATCGAATAACAGTGAAATCACCTTCTAAATTCACAGAAAAGTATGGTTCCCTCCTTAGAATTTAATACCTGGTATAAGAAGATTATTTCTATACAATCCAAACTGTATTAAACTAGGAAAAATTTAAGCTTTCATGCTTGCCTCGTTTTTGACATTTTGACCTAATCGATTCCCCGCCGAGGAAAAAGGCCTGGTGAGCCAGGGCATGGGTTGCTCCTAGACACCCCCTAGTTTAAGCACCTCACATCCATATCTTATGAATAGAAAAATCCAGTCCACACATCGGCTTTTAGAGTTAAGATTAAATCACTCGATTTTAACAGCTTTTCTTTAAATCAATCATTTAAACTTTTAAAAATAAAATTATAAAACTTTCAAACCATCTACATAATACTTAATTATTTATTTAAAATTATTTATAAAAGACTGGGAAAAAAAATTTAAGTTCAAAGCATATTTCAAAAATTATTGAAAGTGTTACAAAAAGTGCTGCGATTAGTGTTTTAAAAGCTTACTTGATCAAAACAATTTTTTAATCATTTAGAAATCCATTTATATAATCAAATCTCTTTTAAAACATTTTAAAACATTAATAGAACTCATTCCATATTTTTAAAGAATTAAAATATCAATTTTAAAGAATTTTTCCCTTTGGTTTTCGAATTGCCAAACCGCGACTATTTCGAAAACTTGATTTGCTCATTTTTCAAAATCTACTAAACGAAATCTTGATCTTTTTATTTTTTTTGAAAACTATGTTTATAAATGTTCAAAAAATTCTTAATACAAAGAATTTCGACTCTGCATCCATCGCATAAATGGATTTACTTTCCATGGCGTGAAATAGCGAACTACCATTACACGACGCGCCTACATTTGGCTCGATTTTCATAACTTGTCAAAACTTCAACAAATTGTATCTTATGTTTATAAAACATTTATATACCATTTTAAAGAGGTCTAAAAATCTCATATATAGCATTTTATTTATTAAAGGAAAGTGATTTCCTTTGTGACATTCAACGTGTATTAAGCGTGAATCATTTCAAAATCAAAATTATCGTATAATCAACATCCATACTTAATGATCAAACATAGTACACAACCGTAACAATTATATCACATCATCATTTTATGAAATAAATTTTGAATAGTTTCTCACTTGTATTTCGATCGGACTAACTTTGAAACGGTTATAGCTCCGGTATCTCGAAATTGGTGCTCACGACTACTAGCACAATTTCTCCTAGGGGACATAGCCTTGGTTTTGGAAGCTTGGAAGGGTTCGGCCTTGCTTGAAAAGTGGTGGTGGATGTTGTGGCCATGGGTTGCAGAGGTGAAAAGGAGTGGATTTGCTTTTTTTTTTGAAGAGTTTTGATAATATATACTTACTACATAATTTTAATTTTCTTTTTTCCATAATTTTTGACATAACTTTCTTTAGGAAAGATGCCATTAATGTAGAGTGGCCTTTTAATCCCCCTACATGTGTGTACTCATGTACGTTAGTGTGTAAGAGTTTGACTTTGGATTTATTTAAGGGTTAAATTTTAGGAAAATATCTTTTATGTTTTGTAATTTATATATTTAAATGTATAAGTACATTTGTATGTATATATGTGTTCATGTGTATATGAATGTGTTCATGTATATGTACATGTATCTGTGCATATGTATATCTCAAATGATTCATAACATTGCACAAATTTTCTACGTTAAATCGTTACAAATTCCAATTTCGATTTCCGATCATATTTTTAGTTCTTATGTAATGACCCTGACTCGACCTTCGAAAATCGGCATCGAATGCGACACTCGTATTCAAATGCAACAGATCCAAACGTTGAATCTGGTTCAGCGGAGCTTATAACACATTAAGTACAACACAACGGAAGAAAACAATGAAATAATATAATTTGACGTACAACATTTGATACAATATTTAGATACAATGATAATACAATAGAATGATACAATGGATATCAATACCATCAGAGATACAAGGAATAGCAGTTAAAAGATAATGTCTTCAATAGAATACATCTCCAAAGGAATCTAACTCCATAACGCAACTACAACGCCATCTTCAATCCAAAGCTAGCTCGAACCACCATCATGTTTCACAAAGCTAAGAAAGTGCAATCCATGAATGCTAAAGTGTAGCAAATGCGATCCACAAATCCAAAGGGTTCCGAAGGCTATCGAATCAATTCCTACTATTCGACTATCTGAAAAACCCAACTCTAGACTGCCCGTGTGGAAAATTGTGGGCACCTAGAGTTTAGGAAAGGAACAATAAACTCAAGGTCAGTTGTGGGACTGGTGTAAGCAAACAAAAACAGTTTTATCCTTTAAAACAAACAAAAAAATCTTTTAAAGTTCAAATCCGTAATACTTTTTGGAAATTGAAACTACCATAAGGCCTCCCGCCACACACATCATGCAAACACAGAATTGGAGGAGATTTCTCCTTATGATAGTCAAAAATGCTTGATACGCGAAAACCATTTTGATACTATTATTAGTGCATAGTGGAAAACATATTGAAAGTATAATATTAATCCTAGTCAGCATACAACCATTATTGTATGCCAATTATAGCTACCATGTTCAATAGCAGGTTACCGCCACATTCCATGGCAGGTTATACAACTAAAACCGTACAGGACGCGAATTGGTTTTTTGGATTTTCCAACAAATGGTCAAGCCAAGGAACTTCCTATTGCCATATGGGAATGCCTCTGGAGGGACGCCGCGAGAACCTACCCGACTCTCTACTAACACAAGGCCGGTCTACCCACTTCCCAAGGGTAAAACCTAAGATATGCCACCCCTGGTCGTTTGCGACCTTTATCCGAGGGCCCTCTATACCAACAACATCACATAGTAATAAATATACAGTGTCTACTTGAGTAAGTATCTGGGCTCCATACCATGATACCACCCTTTTCCAGAAGTAATGGATATACCCTTGGGGAGCTACCCCTGAAACCTTGCCGCATCTTTCCTGTTTCAACCATTACCGAGTTGTGAGGCTCGATGAGGTCTCGTCCACAAAGCTACACATTTTCACAAAGTCATGCTTTGATCAATAAATGATCAGCAGCACTTCGTATGCCACATTACAAAATTGGGAATGTATCACTAGTAACCATCAACTACATAATCACTGAGCTCGTATGTATCGGAGAAGGGTGTTAAGCTAAGAGAATGAATCTCCGCCACCAAACAGAAATGTATTTGATAAAACCGGGTTTACATCTCAAAGTGTAATGTCAGACACACATCCATACAAGTCTGTTCTAGGTTCGAACAGAACCGAAGGCACTTTCGAAGAAGCCCTTGCAAATCCGGGTATTCACAATCCCGATCTGACTTCCCATCACTTTTGGAATCTCTATACCGGCGCGACTTAGTGCAGAGACAATCGACGGGTTATCCTTTCGTTCTCAAAAATACCCGGTCTTCACCACCGGTCTTCAAATGCTATCCATAGCGACGTATCATTATTCGGAATGGGTTATATGACACAAGGTCTTCTACCGGCTAAACCAAATAATGAGCGTAATATTTAAAAACATATGGATATGGGATTTTAGTTAAGTCACAACTTATTATCCAAGACCTTTCTTTAAATGGTTTAAAACAAATTACCATTCCAAATCTTTTAAATAAAAAGGTTCATTACACAAAGTTCACCAATTTCTCACAAAGATTCATTTACAGATTTCAAACAATTTCCCTTTCAATTTGGATTAACTCATCCAATCTTTAAATCAAAGATTTAATTTATCGCCCTCAAACCTGTTTCCAAAGATTCATTCATAGCTTGGAAAACCATTTTCATTTCAACTTGAAATTCTTTTAACATAAATTGGAAATTCTTTATTTATATGAAAGCTTTTATAATTTGAAAACAAATAGTTTTCATTTCGGAGAAATCTAATTTCATTTATACAAGTTAAAACCTTTCAAATATAAAATTTGGGTTCAATTCAAATTCCCAAAACAACACCTTTAAAATTGTTTAAAACCATATAAACACATTTATAACTCACAAAACCTTTTTACACCATAATTTCCAAATATAGAGCTTAATTTCAAATCTTTGAATTCAAATTCAAATCAAACTATTTTAAATTTCAAAACTTTATTAATTTATTCCAAAATAACTTTTATCTTCAAAATTCCTTTTCAAAAGCTTTTTCGCATCTAATCCAAATTTATTTCCAAAGCCATTTGGATTCAAAATTCAATTTTAAAACCATTTCAAAAATCTGTGACTTAACCAATTTCCTCGTGCAATCCATATTTGTGTGTGTATGGTGTAGTCTAGGGATTTTACACAGTAGTGCACAACATTGATCATCACAGATTCAAGCACATCAATATTGATAAGCAGGATATTCTTATAACGCTAATCTTCCATTTATAGATTCACAAATAAATATATAAATGCATCATAGATAAATAATTCACAGATCACAGCTCAACATACAATTCATATTACATAATAGCACACATTAGGGATATCAAACAATACAAGGCACTTTGTGCAATTCAAACATCCATAAGTAAGGTTAATTGATCATCTGATTAATTGAAACCAGATTAATCACTAATCCAGGTTAATTAATATTAATTAATTACAAATCATTTTGATTAATTATTCTTTAATCATTTATTAATAAACCAATAATAATAAACTAATTAACCTTTAATTATAATTCATCAACCTTTAATTATTAAATAATTAACCTTTAATTATTTAATTGACCATTTAATTAATTATCTTCAATTAATTAATTACCCTTTAATTAATTAATTACCATTTAATTTATTATGTTTAATTCATTACAATAATTAATCAACCCATAATTAATATTCGTCCCTTAATCACCTTCATTAATTAATTAGCCTTTAATTAATTAATCGTTTCTTAATCACCTTCATTAATTAATTAGCCCTTAATTAATTATCCTAATTAACCCTTAATTGTTAATTAATTTAATCTTGATTACTTTTATTAATTAATTACTCCTTAATTAATTAATAATTAATTACAAATTAATTAATAATTAATTACAAATTAATTGACCTTAATTATTTATTAAATTAATCTTAATATTAAGTAATTAATTAAGTAATTACTTCTTAAGTAATTATATTAACAAAATCATTAATTAATTGTTTAATAAACCAAAAGATAAATTAATTACTTTGAAAATATCGTATTTAATACTTAATTGATTCAATATTTTAAATCAAACCATCATTTGAAACATGTTTTAAAAATGCTTAAAAGTTTGAGAATTTTTTCAAAACAAAAACTGTTTTGCATATGAGCTCGTGACCTGCTTCGAGTCACCCCGAGAGAATTTCCTGCTTACTTCGAGTTTTATCGAAAATCAACCCGAGTGCCACATTTTCAAACTTGAAATTTTTTTCTAAGTATTTTTACCCGACGCGTTAATTTTTTTACTGAAGTTATAACTCGAGCTCGAACCCTTCTCTCCCTATACTTGCTTCGAGTCGAACCCTCGTTTTCACGTGCTTGAACTCGAGAACCCTTCTCCCTCCTCAAACTTAAATCAACCCAGATGCATACTATCACGCTTGCACGTGCACCATGATTCTGATCATCTTTGGTTGCCGCCAAGGCCACCCACACATCACCATTGAATTCCTCTACCAATCTCGACTACCCATCTCCGGTGATCACATCAGAAACAAAATTTTGCAACTCGACCCCCTTCCAGGACTTGAACCACCATAAGAAAACGCTTCGCCACACCACGTCAAGCCACCGGCATCCCTGAATCACCAACCACAGCTTCATCATATCATCACGCCCCTATCCCCCTTGGTGCGATTGATCAGATTGCCACATCGACGATGAAAACTTCTCGTGAACAAGAGCGAACTCAACATACCCCAAAACCTAAATCAACGTCAAACTACCACCTTGGCATATTATAAAATTTGCGAGTATTTTTCCACGATTCTACCATACTCAAGCCATCTTCACCTTAAATCATGATTCATAATTCACCGTCGATTACCAGGAATTGTCAAAATTCAAATTTCATTCAACTTGAGAGTTCTCCATGAATACTCTCCTAAAAATTCTAAAATGATTATCTAAAATTGTGAATTTGAAACACGAATTCATTTGTATAATTAGAAATCGAAACCCAGACATTTGATTTTTTGTTTAAGATTTGATCATCTCTGTCATTTCTATTTTTCAAAAATATTACTACAAAATAAGGGTTCATGTAATTATTTTTAAAATTAGCATTTCATGGTTATCATTACTTTTCGTTTAGAAATTAAATCCTGAAATCATTTAAATAGGATAATCTCAAATTTTCTAACAGGTTTTGAAAAGCTGTAACAAGAACAGAGATGTTCTTTCTGTTTCCAAGCATGCACAAGCAAACACAACAAATATACACACAAATTTGCATGCACATTAATCATTCATTCAAACAACTTCAAACAAAATGTGAGTTTAGGGGTTTACTCACATATGATCTAAGAGCAGACGCTTGGAAATGAGAGACAAAGAAGCTGCTATTTGAATTTGAAAACTGGAACTATTGTTTTTGAACTTGACTTTGATCAAGGACTCGATTTATCATGTCGGGTTGAAATGGGTTATTGAGCTTTTATCTTTACTTCATTGTTGTTCTCTGGAACTTGCATTTGATTTCCCGTGACCTTGAACTTTTCTTTGAGATCTTTGATTTTTCTTTCTTCTCTGTTCCAGGTTGAAAGCTTTTGCTTGTTTGAGTTAATTTCAGGCTTGAAGAATTTTGATTTGTTACTTGATACTTGAACTGGAATGCTTTTGTTTTGAAAGATCTGGAAACACATGATCTGGTTGTTCAGGTTTGAACTTGCATTTGCGTTGGGTTTCCAGATTTTGTTATGATCTTTCTGTTTTAATTTCTAAAACTTTTTATTTCTTCTTTTCTTTTGTTTTGATTTTTAAACTTCCAGGTTGTGATAAATTTGCATCTATTTCTGGCTTAAGACTTTGGTTCAGGTTTTAGAAAAATCGGAGAAGTGAGAAAATGAAACATTTTATTTAATTTTATTAATCTCAAATTCAATCAACAGCCACTTGTTTACATTGCATGCCAATTCAACTACATTTGTAATCCTACATACCTATTTGTTTCACAAATGTCATTTGTTATAATTTATGTTTATATCCCTTCTCTTAAATTCATTTGTACATTTTGTTTATTAAACTCTCATTTTATTTTAATTTATAAACATGTTTTATATTAATGTGTTTATGGTAAAAATGTATATTCATAACAAAGCCTTTATATTTATTCTAACTATATTCATCTTTAATTATATAAGAGGAAAGCATTTGAAAATTTTAATCAAATCTTACTTTATTTCAGATTAAAATTTTTTATTTTAAATCCTTAATCAATTTGTGAATTGATTTATCTTATGTGTATTTTAATACTTATGCTCATATTTCAAAAGATACATACACATCAAAGCTTTTTAAATCTAATCTATCTTTTAAACCAATCTTATTCCCAATATATTTATTAAATTTCAAAAGGTAAATATTTTATTTTCATTCTTGTTTTAAATTTTAAATTCAAGTCATTGTACAAATCATAACTTTTTAAAGAAATTAATTTCAAAATTTAGTTGTATTTTAATAATAAACACATATACAGGTTATATATGTATATAAGTTTTTAGAATAAAGGTTTAACGTCAAATAAACTTTTAAAAATCCATTTCATAAAATTAAATTCAAATATCTTTGTATTATTTTATATTTATATTTCCTTTTATAACTATTTATACATCCTTTAGAAAATAATTCTTATATTGATCTTAAATCATATCTTCCCAATCACAATGTATATATTTACATACATGTATATATAATTAGAAAACAAATCTCTACTAGTTTATAAAATTCTTAAATCCAATTTATTTCTTAGAATATTTATTCTTGAATTTCAAATTCCAGATTCAATTTAAAAATCCATTTATATACATATATATAAATTTTAAAGCCTTTATTAATTCCTGTTTTCACAATCTATTTATAAAACCCACATTTTAATTGTTTTTGGAGAAACTCAAATAAATTTTACCAATTAATCTCACAATTTAATTCAAAATTTTATATTAATTATCAAACATTCCAAACCTTAATTCCAAAGATCAAATTAATTATTAAATTAATTTGGCCTAAAAATCAGGAATGTTACAGATTTCCCTCCTTAAGAAAATTTCATCCCCGAAATTTGCCAGGGAGACAAAAAAGAATGGATAGATACATAAAGATAGAGAAATATCTTTTCAGAACAAACCGAACATTTATTCTGCATTTGGCTTACCAAATCAGAATATCAACAATAGATATGAGAACAAACTCATTCAATACTATACGAGATACACGGGTCACCAGATCTACGAAATATGCAGGGACACTGGTTAGTTCGAAGGAATAACTAACCACTCATAGAGTATATCGAGACCCAAACGACAGATAAATGGATCTAATCTTCTACAACTCTCAAACACTATATATGGATTCCAAACTTAAATCGGAACACCCCAAATTATATATAACTTGTCCCTCTTCGGACTTTGATACCCATAAGAAATTACAATAGAATTTCAATTTTGGTTTTAATCGAAATCGTTTTATCGATACAATTTATTTAACTTCATATTTTAGTTAACCAATTTATTTCAATTTAAATTTTCAAAATTATCAAAGTTATAAGCGAAAAGCTGATAGAAATTTGACGAAGAGAATACGAAATAGAGACTTATCTACATGATTCATAGGGCCACCATCATACCGAAGCTTCTTCCTCGAGCTGCCACGAAGCAATCAAAGAATTGAAATGACGAATCAAATGAGATTGATAAGAAAGTTGTTTCCACTGTTGCAAGCTATTGACCATTTGTAGTGGTACTTCGCTGCCCCGTATCCCGTCCTCTTCTCACACTCATACTCACTATCAGTGGATAGTAAGAGAATTTACTGAGTCATTTGGATGGATATCTTAGGGATATACTCATTATAGGGTATGTTTCACCCTATCTCTAATGAGCTACCTAATGTGTTATACTCCTGAGCTAAAGTTTCAACCTTTAGCTCTGATACCACTTTGTAACGACCCTGACTCGACCTTCGAAAATAAGCACCGAATACGACAGTCGTATTCAAATGCCGCAGATTCAAATGCCGAATCGGTTCGCCGGAGCTTATAACACATTAAGTACAACACAGAGGAAGAAAACAATGAAATAATATCATTTGACGTACAACATTTGATACAATATTCAGATACAATGATAATACAATAGAATGATACAATGGATATCAATACTATCAGAGATATAAGGAATAGCAGCGGAAAGATAACGTCTTCAATAGAATGCATCTCCATAGGAATCCAACTCCATAACGCAACTGCAACTCATCTTCAATCCAAAGCTAGCTCGAACCACCATCACGTTTCACAAAGCTAAGCAAGTGCAATCCGTGAATGCGGAAGTGTAACAAATGCGATCCACAAATCCAAAGGGTTTCGAAGGCTATTGAACCAATTCCTACTATTCGACTATCTTAGAAACCCAACTCTAGACTGCCTGTGTGGAAAATTATGGGCGCCCAGAGTTTAGGTAAGGAACAATAAACTCTAGGTCAGTCGTGGGACTGATGTGAGCAAACAAAAACAGTTTTATCCTTTAAAACAAACAACAAAAGATTTTAAATTTCAAATCCACAATTCTTTTTGGAAAATGAAACTAACATAAGGCCTCCCACCACACACACCATGCAAACGCAGAATTGGAGGAGATTTCTCCAAATGATAGTCAAAAATGTTTGATATGCGAAAACCATTTTGATATTATTATTAGTGCATAGTGGAAAAAAATTTGAAAGCATAGTATTAATCCTAGCCAGCATACAACCATTATTGTATGCCTACTATAGCTAACATGTTCAATAGCAGGTTACCGCCACATTCCATGGCACGTTATACAACTAAAACCGTACAGTGGGCGTATTGTTTTTTTGGATTTTCCAACAAATGGTCAGGCCAAGGAACTTCCTATTGCTACATGGGAACGCCTTTGGATGGGCGTCCAGAGAACCTACCCGACTCTCTGCTAACACAAGGCCGGTCTACCCCCTTCCCGTGGGTAAAACCTAAGATATGCCACCTCCGGACGTTTGTGACCTATGTACGAGGGCCCTCTATACCAACAACATCACACAGTAATAAATATACAGTGTCCACATGAGTAAGTATTTGGGCTCCATACTATGATACCACCCTTTTCCAGAAGGAATGGACATACCCTAGGGGAGCTACCCTTGAAACCTTGCCGCATCTTTCCTGTTTCGACCATTACCGGGTCGTGAGGCTCGATGAGGTCTCGTCCATAAAGCAACACTTTTTCACAAAGTCATTCTTTGATCAACAAATGATCAGCTGTACTTCATATGCCACATTACCAAATTGGGAATGTATCACTAGTAACCATCAACTACATAACCACTGAGCTTGTATGTCCCAAAGAAGGGTGTTAAGCTAAGAGAATGAATCTCCTCCACCAAATAGAAATGTATTTGATAGAAACCGGTTTACATTTCAAAGTGTAATTTCAGACACACATCCATACAAGTTTTTTTCAGGTTCGAACAGAACCGAAGGCACTTCCGAAGAAGCCCTTGCAAATCCAGGCTATTCACAATCCCGATCGGACTTCCCATCCTTAGGGAATCTCTATACCGGCGCGACTCAGCGCAGACACAATCGACGGGTTATCCTTTCATTCTCGAAATACCCAGTCTTCACCATCGGTCTTCAAATGCTATCCATAGCGACGTATCATTATTCGGAATGGGTTATATGACACAATGTCCTCTCCCGGCTAAACCGAATAATGAGCGCAATATTTAAAGACATATGGATATGAGATTTCAGTTAAGTCACGACTTATTATCCAAAACCTTTCTTTAAATGGTTTAAAACAAATTACCATTCCAAATATTTTAAATAAAAAGGTTCATTTCACCAAATTCACCAATTTCTCACAAAGATTCATTCACAGATTTCAAAATAATTTCCCTTTCAATTTGGATTAACTCATCCAATCTTCAAATCAAAGATTTAATTTATCGCTATCAAACCTGTTTCCAAAGATTCATTCATAGCTTGGAAAAACATTTTCGTTTCAACTTGAAATCCTTTTAACATAAATTGGAGATTCATTATTTATATGAAAGCTTTTATAATTTGAAAAAATATATTTTTCGTTTCAGAGAAATCTGATTTCATTTATACAAGTTAAAACCTTTCAAATATAAAACTTGGGTTAAATTCAAATTCCCAAAACAACACTTTTAAAATGGTTTAAAACCATATAAACACATTTATAACTTACAAAACCTTTTTACACCTTAATTTCCAAATATAGAGCTCAATTTCAAATCTTTTAATTCAAATTCAAATCAAACCATTTTAAATTTCAAAACTTTATTATGTTATTTCAAAATAACTTTTATCTTCAAAATTCCTTTTCAAAAGCTTTTTCACATTTTACCCAAATTCATTTCCAAAGCCATTTGGATTCAAAATTCAATTTAAAAACCATTTCAAAAATTTGTGACTTAACCAATTTCCTCGTGCAATCAATATTTGTGTGTGTATGGTGTAGTCCAGGGGTTTTACACAGTAGTGCACAACATTAATCATCACAGATTCAATCACATCAATATCAACAAGCGGGATATTCTTATAATGCTTATTTTCCATTTACAAATTCAAAAAATAAATATATAAATGCATCACAGATAAATGATTCAAAGATCACAGCTCAACATACAATTCATATTACATAATAGCACACATTAGGGATATCAAACAATACAAGGCACTTTGTGCAATTCAAACATCCATAAGTAAGCTTAATTGATCATCTGATTAATTGAAACCAGATTAATCACTAATCCAGGTTAATTAATATTTATTAATTACAAATCATTTTGATTAATTATTCTTTAATCATTTATTAATCAACCAATAATAATAAATTAATTAACCTTTAATTATAATTATCAACCTCTAATTATTAAATAATTAACCTTTAATTATTTAATTCACCATTTAATTAATTATGTTTAATTAATTAATTACCCTTTAATTAATTAATTGCCATTTAATTTATTATCCTTAATTAATTACAATAATTAATCAACCCTCAATTAATTAATCATTTCTTAATCACCTTCATTAATTAATTAGCCCTTAATTAATTATCTTAATTAACCCTTAACTGTTAATTAATTAAATCTTAATTACTTCTATTAATTAATTACTCCTTAATTAATTAATAATTAATTATAAATTAATTAACCCTAATTATTTATTAAATTAATCTTAATATTAAGTAATTAATTAAGTAATTACTTCTTAAGTAATTATATTGACAAAATCATTAATAAATTGTTTAATAAACCAAAAGATAAATTAATTACTTTGAAAATATCTTATTTAATCCTTAATTGATCCAATCTTTTAAATCAAACCATCATTTGAAAACATGTTTTAAAAATGTTTAGAAATTTGAGATTTTTTTCAAAACAAAAACTATTTTGCATATGAGCTCGAGACCTACTTCGAGTCACCCCCGAGAGAATTTCCAGTTCACTTCGAGTTTTATCGAAAATCAACCCGAGTGCCATATTTTCAAACTTGAAATTTTTTTTCTAAGTATTTTTACCCGGCCGTTAAAATTTGTTACTCAAATTATAACTCGAGCTCAAACCCTTCTCTCTCAATACTTGCTTCGAGTCGAACCCTCGTTTTCACGTGCTTGAACTCGAGAAGCCTTCTCCTTCCTCAAACTTAAATCAACCCAGATGGATACTATCATGCGTGCACGTGCACCATGATTCTGATAATCTTCGGGAGCCGCCGAGGCCACCCACACATCACCGTTGACCTCCTCTACCAATCCCGACCATCCATCTCCGGTGATCACATCAAAAACAAAATTTTGCAACTCGACCCCCATCCTGGACTTGAACCACCATCAAGAAACGCTTCGCCACACCACGTCGAGCCACCGGCAACCCTGAATCACCGATCACAGCCTCATCACATCACCACGCCTCTATCCCCTTCGGTGCGATCGACCAGATTGCCACGTCGACGATGAAAACTTGTCGTGAACAACAGCGAACCCAACGTACGCCAAAACCCTAAATTAACATCAAACTACCACCCTGGCATATTATAAAATTTGCGAGTATTTTTCCACGATTCTACCGTACTCAAGCCATCTTTACCTTAAACCATGATTGTAACGACCCACCTTTTTGGACGTTTTAAATCGAAAATAAACTACATATGTCTAATTCAAACCATTCAAAAAGGAGGATTGTTAATGGGGGTAAATAAGAAAATAAAAGAAAAGGAAGAAAAATAGAACACAGAATCTCGCAGCGGAAGGATGAAATGTAATACAAAAAAATAAATACATAAATAGTTCACGAAACTATTTTCAACAAAATCAGAATTTACACTTTTCAGGCAGAATAATAAATTTCTATAATAATAGTAGACAAGGTCCTCGACTCCGTCTTCGTCTTCAGAAATAAGTGTCTTCGCTAAACTGAAATACTCGGTCTGACCCGAGCGTAAAGTAAAACAAAAACACTCGAGTCAGGACTAACATCCTTATATAAGTAGGTAAACTCAAGTGAAATGTACATATAACTCAATAAGTGAAATACTTAGGTTTAAATATACATCATCTTTCACACTATAAATCGATTCAGTTCAAATACCGACTTTATGTTCATTTCCAATCGATTTACTATAAATCTAACTTCAGATTTCAATTTTTCTCTTAAAACTATTAAGTTATAAATCAAACATGTTTAAATCCAATAAAAAAATTGATTAAATTTCAATTTCATAATTTTAAGTTCAAACATAAATACGAACTTACTATATTCCAATTTTATTTCTAAATCAATTTATTTAAACCAAAAATTGTTTTATATTGGGTATACATCATTTCAATCCAAAGTGATTTTGTTAAAGAGAACTTGAAGTGTGAGAACAATAATAACATATATAACATAACATATCACTGATCAACATGCGTGCATAAT
Organism: Allium cepa; assembly: GCA_030765085.1. Taxonomy (NCBI): domain Eukaryota; kingdom Viridiplantae; phylum Streptophyta; class Magnoliopsida; order Asparagales; family Amaryllidaceae; genus Allium; species Allium cepa. The sequence continues at coordinate 64,637,054 of CM060931.1, forward strand.
TAACAACTTAATACACACACATGCATAACTAACATATCACATGTGCCACATATCGTAAACAACATAAGTGAATATTTCAAATTCTGACATATCATACACTAACAAAACATATAAACATATAACATGACATATATACAAGGAACTTGCAAGGTGAAATAGCATGGCATCTCATTTTTTCAAACATAACACATTATTTACACATAGCATAGATGACATATTATTAACATAGCATGTATAACATATGATTTTATTAACTAACTCATTTTTTTAACAAAGCATATGTGACGTATTTCAATACAAGGCAGATAAAAATTTCTAACATAACACATTTTTTTCACATCTCATATGTGACATAGGTTCTTCCTGAAAGCTCATTGTATGAGCACGACCTGACCGAAGCCCCGATGAACGGCGGCTGTAACTATAACGGTTCGGTCGTTGTGGTCGGACTCTAATTTGAATTTCTGACCACATTTTCCATAGGGCCCTCTTATCTCTTCCTTCTCCAAGCTCGGGTTATGGAAGAAGGAACTGAGAAGGAGATATCAGCAACAACGGGTTTTATCCATAGCATTTGGTAACCATATGTGAAGGGGAAATTGTGCAGATTTAGCAACTGCGCCGAGAAATAAAAAAGAAGCACAAAGAGTAATAAATAAAGAATTTACTCCATTATTATGAATTAATTTTGGATCCCAAGTGCCCGGGACAATCAAAAGTTCGATTCTATCTGAACTGCTCATTTTCAAGAAAAATAAATGCAATAGCTAAATGGTGATGAGCCATATCGGTCAACCATAAACTTTGCGTTTGTGGATGAAATCCCCTAAGAAGGGTTAGAATGGAAGTTCCCGCTCCTTGGAAGGTACCACCAATTTCTCTTCCGGTGTTAGAACTAGAATAGGCTATGCTTGGCGAGAACTCAGCTATCGGGCGAAGAATATCTCCAACTAAACCAAATACCGGATTTGAGGTGACCACTGGTTGCTTAGGAGGGCCTATTTCAATGAAATAGACCCTCCTAAGCAACGAGTGGTCACCTCAAATCCGGTATTTGGTTTAGTTGGACATATTCTTTGCCCGATAGCTGAGATCTCGCTAAGCATAGCCTATTCTAGTTCAAGCACCGGAAGAGAAATTGCAGAGGTGCGACTATCGGGCATGAATGCAGTCGCGGATCAAAATATGATGAAAGATATATTCAAGGAGAATGGAGCACTCGTGCTAGCCGAAGGACTTATGGGTTTCGATTGATCCTTTCTGGGGAATTAGACAGTCTTCCCGAGCAGGCCTTTTATTTGGTAGGTAACATCGACGATTTCTTCTTCATATAGATAGATATAGGATCTATGGGGCAATTACTTAGAAGTACATATTGTGCAACAGCCCTTCCTATCTGATAGAAAAAGACGAATCTTTTTGAAAACATAATGGAAAAATGGAAAGACTTGCTGTCCAATTCGAGATTTTCCTTGGGAGCTATCGGGAAGGAATTGGATGTCTGGCATTCCCGGCCCACCAAGCGAAACCGGTGGTTTCTTGGTCGACAAATATAATCTTTTTTACTATTCTAAGTGGTTATTTTATTCTGGGTAATGAAGAACTTGTTATTCTGAATTCTTGGATTCAGGAATTCTTCTATAACTTAAGTGACACAATAAAAGCTTTTTCCCCTACCTTCCTTCGCTATCCAGAAAGGAGTCTTTATTTAACATACATATGTGGAAATCAATCAAATCAACATAATATACTATTTGTGATATATAAAACAACATCTGCATGTGAATGTTATAACACAAGTTCAGTGGAACATAACAACATATATCACATATTCATATCTAAAGCAAACATTTCAATCAATGTTATTTACCTAACAATAAAAATGTTAATCGTGAGTGATTGCTTACCTTTTGAGGTTAGAAAGATTTTGACAACACAAATTGATAGATTCTAGATGAAATCCAAACACGACAAGCTAACCAATCCTATACATAGCAACAACCCAATAGCAAAGCAAACTTATGAATTTGTGGATTTAGGAATTTTGAAGTTTTTGTATTTATGAGGAAGAAGGAGAAAGTTTGAGCAGAAAGCTTCAGATGGAGTAATGAGAAACAATCTGTACGTACTTTTGTTTTATTCTCTAGTGGAAAACCAAAAGAGGCATGTATTTAATAAAAGAAAGCAATAAAACCAAAATGTGGAAATAGTGGCAGCTGTATTGAATAATAAGGAAATGAAGGGACCACTTAGGATTTATTTAATTACATGTTCCACTCAATTAAATATAATAGCACCAAATATACTTTTTATACTCCCGTTTTAAACAAATTAACATATAATAAATAAATTTGAATATAACAACCAATGTAACGTTACACAAAATAAAAGATGATCCGAAACTCAAATTCAAGTTATACGAAATATTAATAAAATAGTATATACATATATATACACACACACGCACACAAATTTGATAAGAAAATATATAAAATAAAACATTTTTTGGCTCATATTACCAAATTCCTAGGGGAAGGATTGGAAAAACACTAAATTAGGCACTCACGCGTATTCTTTGTGTTTAAAGCATGCAGAAGGTATAAATGTTGGAAGACAGATACAAAATAATGAGAAGAAATAAATTTGGAGGAGCATCATAGTTTTTGAAAGGAGGAGGTGACAAAAGAATATAAAAATACAGTAAGCTTTTCAAAGAAACGATGTGGTTATGTGTTTAATAAATATAAACATGAACATGCTAGCAAGAATGATGCATGTGCATTAAATATGAATTGTTAATAGATGAATTAGTGCAGGTAGAAGTTATGGAAAAGAATGAATACTGGAAGTTGTAACATGCAATAATAAATGCTTAGATGAAAATACAAGAGGTATATAAGAATTAGGCCTAAAAAAAGTAGGTGGGAGAATGTATATCTAATAATAAGAATGAAAAATGAATATACAGAGGATAAATGAAAGTTTTATGAAATAAAGAGAGAGGTTTTTTTGAATATTTGAAATGTGAAAGTGAATAAGGCAAGGAAAAAAATGAATGAGATAGTAGTTAGAAAAAAAGCAATAGAATATGAAATGTGCATGAATATGAATTTATGGTGAACATCACCTTTCATACTTCAAAATGAATATAGTGCCACATTAATCCAATATGGAAATATATTTCAATTCAACTAATTTCGTTAATCCCAAATCAACTCAAATTTACGCCTATTTAAAAGTTTTATTAACATACAAAAAAAAATTAAACACACCAACCAAGGCAACGGGGACCACCGCTACATAAAATAAAAGATGAACCATGATTCCAAATTCAAATCAAAGTCGGCGTTTTTCTTAGTGCACAATCATGAACATAAAATATTTAATTTATTGTAAATTTTACGATTAGCATTATACCTCTATACTATCAAATCTTACTATTTAACGACCGTAAAATGTTGCTTCAATATTCAATTTTGCTCTTTTATAAAATTTCGCTTACTTTAAAAACAATAATATTCATTTTGTTTTCATTAAGACATCCTTTTTTATTTTAACAATAACGTATGTTTCTTTTATTAAATCCATTAATTACAATTAATGTATTTATTTTTTGCCTTTTTAATATTGAAAGATTCCAAACGACATAATTGTAATTAATTTGAAATTTACACTTTAAAGCGGATCCTAACAAACGTACATTTCTTTCATTAAATATCATTAATTTCAGTTAAATTCTCTTTCTCTTTTATTCAAAGATTCCAAGTTAAATTAATGGCAATAAATTTCAACACTAGAATTTAAAACGGAACATAATTAATGGATAGATAATTAAAACAATTGAAATCTTTTTACAGTAACTTAAATACATATATAGAATTGTTGTTTACACATAAGATAATTAAGACAATTGGATTCTTTTTACAGTAACTTAAATACATTTATAGGTTTGTTGTTTACATAAGATAATTAAAACAATAGAAATCTTTTTTTTACATTAACTTAAACACATTTGTAGAATTATTTTTTACATATAAGAGTTATAAATTAACTTGCTTAAATAGTATCAATGACATACAAACAACAAAATTTATATTTATATTTTATTATTATTGATAATTTCACCAAACTTCAATAGTTTAAATACGATTAAATTTAGTAAAGTTCTTAATTTAATACAATTTCAATAAATTCAACTTTATCTTCTCAATTCCTGAATCGTTTAACTAATTAAGTCTTATTAAAATTTATATTTCTTTCCTTTTATGTAAAATCCAATTATACTAAATTTTATTAACAAATTAATTTCAATAGGTTGATATGTAAGATGAGCAAAAATCAAGACTAAAATTTAAATAAGTTTGAATACATAATTGTACATTTATTGTTTACAAATAGATTAAAAGTTAATTTAAAATTCAAACCCAATTCTAGTTAATTATAAATTAATTTCATGCTTTACATAATATTAAATCTATCCAATTAAACTTTTATTAAACCATACGTTTGAAATCACATAAAATAGTTGTTACTTTATTAAATCAAATCAGATGTTATGATTCAAAGTAAATTTTATTTAAAATCATAAAATTTTAATTTCTTACTGTATTAAATTCTAAAATTTGAATTTTCTTCTTTTCGAAAAATACGGGTCGTTACACTCTCCCCCACTCAAAACTTTTTGTCCTCGAAAAGGAAGGAGGTAGGAGAATAGAACAACCATAAATAAAAGTAGATTGAAAGTTAAAATTAACAATTAATTTGAAACTATATAAATTTTACCAGAAATATTCATACTTTTCAAAACCCATTTGTAAAATTTCCTGCTTCCTCTACAAATATCATTTATATGTTTAAATAACACCTTAATAAATATATGAAAACTATTTGAAAACAATTATTTACATCATTACTTATATTTACAAAGAAGCTATTGAAAACATTAATCCATAATTCATCATTTTATAAATTTTATCTCAAGATACTTTTCAAATATTATAAATAAATCAATAGTCATTTACTTTGAATATGTTTTATCTAATTAATAACTTCTAAAATATTTATAACACTAAAATTTTCTATTAAACAATGTAGAATATAAATAAACAATATTTAAAAAGGATATAGTCAATAAGGAAAAGAAGGTAGATTTGGAAAAACATAATATAGGTGAATAAATAAACTGAGCAGATAAGGTAGATTAAAAAGAATAGTATCGGGCACGAATAGTTAATCCAGTATAAAATTTCTTTATTGGAAATACCATTATAATAAAATACCTTCATATCGAAACAAATTTTCTTTTCGAAAATACTTCTATAACTCGATGTTTCAACAAGTTTATCCTCATTCTTGCAGACTCTAGCCATGCGTTGATCAGGCGCAAAGCTAGAATTCTTCAAGTACTTAGTTGACTTGTTTCAACACCTAGTAAAAATACTTGAAAAACCTTCAAAATCGATATGGAAAGTACAATCCAAACAAATCACCTGGATCACAGGATACATAATAATGGTTACGCCTGGATCCCCCAGGAAACATCTGTACCCTTTAAACAATCTCTGCCATACGAATTTCGCCATGATAACCAACACTATGGACCACAGGATACATAACAATGGTTACGCCTGGATCCCCCAAGAAACATCCATACCCTTTAAGCAATCTCTGCCTTGCGGATTTTGCCACCACAACAAACTATAGACCACAGGATACATAACAATGGTTACGCCTGGATCCCCTAAGAAACATCCATACCCTTTTAGCAATCTCTGCCTTGCGGATTGCGCTACCCAAAAAAAATGACCACGGGTTACGCCATGGTAAGACGCTCGAGTATCACATCCGGAAAACCAAAATCCGAGAGAATAATATCAATAGAATGAATCCACAATGTGGCCACAAATCGGATATCAAGCAGAAGGCACTTTCCATATCATTACTTTGAAAATATATATCATACAGTACCTTTTCAAATCACTTTCAGATATCATACTTATATAAAGCCCATTTTATATAAGATTTCATTTTCAAATCGAATACTTTCCAAAATCAATAGTTTTCAAATCAACTTCATACTTATACAAATCAATTTTATATAAGTTCGATAACTCCCAAATCAAGTATTTATTAAAACAAGGTTCTCAATTTCAATTTCTTTAAATATCGTTTCGGTTTCAAAATCATATATGATTTCACCAAATTATTTCTTCCATATTTAGTATCTTCATTTCAAAATTTCCAAATAATAGGTTTAGAAAATAATCCTAGTTTCCTAATCAACATAATTTAGGTCAATTAAATTCATTTCCAAAATCATCACATAAATACTGGGTTTTAAATTCCAAATCTTATTTTTCGAAACCAAATATTTTCTAAAATCAATTATACCCAAATGATTTCCAATTTTATAACCATCCCTTTAAAACCTTTGAACTATTTATTTCTATTTGAAATATCCAATTTACCTTTCTGAAAACCATTACTCTATATTTATAATTTTATAAAAGATGATATTAAGTTAAAACATTTAAACTAAATTTTATTCAAGCATTTCAAACTAAGTTTCATATCAGTAGTTCAGCTTATTTAAATCATATGACTTCATACTTAAATATACCAACTAAACTTATATACTATATCAAATGATTTATACTTTCGAGATTTCTTAGCTTTGGAAATTAAACCTTGATTTAGAAGTGTTCGAACATTCAAAATAGTTGGAGAAATCAAATCTCCAATTCAAGTGTTGGAAATCAACAACCAATCAGTAAATCAATTTCCAAAAGATAGATTTATACCAATTCAGAATTCAAAACTCGAGGACGAACACCGGTTCATTTCAAATCATTTCATATATATATACATATATCTTCCGAATATCAAATCATACTCCGAAATTTGAAATAAAATTTGGATCCACAAAATCACTCGTAGAGCAAAGCTACTAAAGTGGCCTCTCCCCCACTTTGAAACTCAAAAATCAATGTCGATGATGCGTGCACTCATCGTCGAAATTATATTCCAGCTACACAAGTGAGTTCTAGACTTCTATTTTCTTGAAACTACTTTGAAATTCTTCGAAATCATTGGAAATCATTGGAAGACATTTGAAACATTTCTTATTTGGAAAATACTTTCGAATCATATTATTATATATTTTCAAAATCTGAAAACCAATTTCAAAATACCGGAATTCAACTCCTCGAATTTCCAATTTAAAATCCTTCAGTTATAAATCATTTTTATATAAATCAGTTTCTTATATAATTTTCAAAATTTAAAATCTTTTCAAAACTTCAAATTTTATTTTTTTTAAAAGGTTTATAATCCTTATCGAAAGCAATTTCTCTTTTATATATAGAATATAATCATACTTCATATTTGATTCATAGAATTTCTCCTTTTGATATAAACATTAATATATCTATTCTCATAATATTGCTTATATTTCTCTTTAATTTAAATTACATTCATTTCACATGTAATATTTCTTATTTATACTACATTTATTTGCAAATCATTTCATAAGGAATTTTCTTACGTTTATAACCAATTTATTAAACTTAATTCCTTTTTATAAGACATTCTTCGAGTTTAATGTTATCACAACTTTATTTATAACCATTTATTGCAACATCCATTTATTTCATAATAATTTACAAGTAATGGCTTTATTTGTAGTCATTTCAATTTTAATTAATATTTGCTTATCCCATTTAGTTTCAGCTTTACCTTTCAATTTATTTATGACACGTTTCATAAATGTTAATTAAGTTTATAAACATATTTTTCCAATTTAATCTCATTTACAACATTTCCTTAATCACAATTTCAATTTAAAGATCCCAAGGTTTAAAGTTCACACTTGTATATTATTACATTACATGCTAAGAATGTATACCCCAATTCTATTCATTTACTAAACATAGATATAACTAATTAAACCATATTTTACTTTCTTTACAATTAAGGTTATCATTTCAACTATATAATCAATCCTATCATCAAGTTTCACTCATTTATTAATTCAAAAGGTTTCGATTATCCAAAATATCCAAATATTCCATTTTTTTCAATAGTTGAAACTACATGTCAACATACAACAAAATTCACAACAACATTTCAATTTCATAAACAAATATCCTAATTATTAATTTTATTCTCTTTAATACACTATTATTAACTAATGTTTAGTCCATTAATTCAATCAACAATAATTAAACAATGTTTATAATTTGATTAAATACAACAAGTCAACAAAAATGATAATAATTAAATATTACCATTTCATAAATCAAACACATTACAAATAAATATATTAGTCATAAAATATTATTCCTTTATATATATCATATAATATTAGGAAAAATAAATTCATTTCAAAATTTATACATTTTTATAACACTAACAAACACGCGCTCTCGTATATACACTCAGACAACTCATTCTATGGTATAACTACCCTATCCCTAATGAGTTGACCCCAACAGGCTAAGGTATGTCTAAACCAAAGCTCCGATACCAACTGTAACGATCCACCTTTTTGGACGTTTTAAATCGAAAATAAACTACACATGTCTAATTCAAACCATTCAAAAGAGAGGATAGTTAATGGGGTAAATAAGAAAATAAAAGAAAAGGAGGAAAAATAGAACACAGAATCTCGCAGCGGAAGGATGAAATACAATACAAAAAAATAAATACATAAATAGTTCACGAAACTATTTTCAGCAAAATTAGAATTTACACTTTTTCAGGCAGAATAAACAGTTGCTAGAATAATAATATATACGGTCCTCGACTCCGTCCACGTCTTCAGAAACAAGTGTCTTCGCTAAACTGAAATACTCGGTCTGACCCGAGCGTAAAGTAAAACAAAAACGCTCGAGTCAGGACTAACATTCTTATATAAGTAGGTAAACTCAAGTGAAATGTACATATAACTCAATAAGTGAATATAACTCAATAAGTGAAATACTCAGGCTTAAATAACATCATCTTTCACACTATAAATCGGTTCAGTTCAAATACCGACTTTATGTTCATTTCCAATCGATTTATTATTAAATCTAACTTCAGATTTCAATTTTTCTCTTAAAACTATTAAGTTATAAATCAAGCAAGTTTAAATCCAATAAAAAAATTGATTAAATTTCAATTTCATAATTTTAAGTTCAAACATAAATTCGAACTTACAATATTCCAATTTTATTTCTAAATCAATTTATTTAAATCCCAAATTGTTTTATATTGGGTATACATCATTTCAATCCAAAGTGATTTTGTTAAAGAGAACTTGAAGTGTGAGAACAATAATAACATATATAACATAACATGTATTGATCAACATGCGTGCATAATTAACAACTTAATATACACACATGCATAACTAACATATCACATGTGTCACATATCGTAAATGACATAAGTGAATATTTCAAATTCAAATATATCATACACTAACACAACATATAAACATATAACATGACATATGTACAAGGAACTTGCAAGGTGAAATAGCATGGCATCTCATTTTTTTCAAACATAACACATTATTTACACATAGCATAGGTGACATATTATTAACATAGCATGTATAACATATGATTTTATTAACTAACTCATTTTTTTTAACAAAGCATATGTGACGTATTTCAATACAAGGCAGATAAAAATTTCTAACATAACACATTTTTTTTTACATCTCATATGTGACATATTTAACATACATATGTGGAAATCAATCAAATCAACATAATATACTATTTGTGACATATAAAACAACATGTGCATGTGAATGTTATAACACAAGTTCGAGGGAACATAACAACATATATCACATATTCATATCTAAAGCAAACATTTCAATCAATGTTAGTTACCTAACAATAAAAATGTTAATCGTGAGTGATTGCTCACCTTTTGAGGTTAGAGAGTTTTTAACAACACAAATTGATAGATTCTAGATGAAATCCAAACACGACAAGCTAACCAATCCTATCCATAGCAACAATCCTATAGCAAAGCAAATCACGGCAACGCAAGTCGAACAAACTGAGTTTTCTTCTTTTTTTAGAGAGATGAAGCAAGAGAGGAGTGATGCAGTTTGACGCTTGAAGAGAGAAGGGATGGAGGTTGAAGTTTGGAAATTTGTGGATTTGTGGATTTGGGAATTTTGAAGTTTCTGTATTTATGAGGAAGAAGGAGAAAGTGTGAGCAGAAAGCTTCGGATAGAGTAATGAGAAACAATCTGTATGTACTTTGGTTTTGTTCTCTAGTGGAAAACCAAAAGAGGCATGTATTTTAATAAAAGAAAGCAATAAAACCAAAATGTGAAAATAGTGGTAGGTGTATTGAATAACAAGGAAATGAAGGGACCACTTAGGATTTAGTTAATTGCATGTTCCACTCAATTAAATATAATAGCACCAAATATACTTTTTATACTCCCGTTTTAAACAAATTAACATATAATAAATAAATTTGAATATAACAACCAATGTAACGTTACACAAAATAAAAGATGATCCGAAACTCAAATTCAAGTTATACGAAATATTAATAAAATAGTATATATATATATATAACACAAATTTAATAAGAAAATATATAAAATAAAATATTTATTGGTTCGTATTACCAAATTCCAAGGGGAAGGATTGGAAAAACACTAAATTAGGCACTCGTGCATATTCTTTTTGTTTAAATCATGCAGAACGTATAAATGTTGGAAGAAAGAGACAAAATAATGAGAATGAGAAGAAGCAAATTTGGAGGAGCAGCGTAGTTTTTGAAAGAAGGAGTTCAGAAAAGAATATAAAAATACAGTAAGCTTTTCAAAGAAATGATGTGGTTATGTGTTTAATAAATATAAACATGAACATGTGAGCATGAATGATGCATGTGCATTAAATATGAATTGTTAATAGATGAATTAGTGCAGGCAGAAGTCATGAAAAATAATGAATACTAAAAGTTGTAACATGCAATAATAAATGCTTAGATGCAAATACAAGAGGTATATAAGAATTAGGCCTAATAAAAGTAGGTGGGAGAATGTATATCTAATAATAAGAATGAAAAATGAATATACAGGGGATAAATGAAAGTTTTATGGAATAAAGAGAGAGGTTTTTTTTGAATATTTGAAATGTGAAAGTGAACAAGGCTAAAAAAAAAAGAATGAGATAGTAGTTAGGAAAAAAGCAATAGAATATGAAATGTGCATGAATATGAATTTGTGGTGAACATCACCTTTCATACTTCAAAATGAATATGATGCCACATTAATCCAATATGGAAATATATTTCAATTCAATTAATTTCGTTAACCCCAAATCAACTCAAATTTACTCCTATTTAAAATTTTATTAACATACAAAAAAAAATTAAACACACCAACTAAGGTAACGGGGATCACCGCTACATAAAATAAAAGATGAACCATGATTCCAAATTCAAATCAAAGTCGGCGTTTTTCTTAGTGCACAATCATGAACACAAAATATTTAATTTATTCAAAATTTTACGATTAGAATTATACCTCTATACTATCAAAGACTACTATTTAACGACCGTAAAATGTTGCTTCAATATTCAATTTTGCTCTTTTATAAAATTTCGCTACTTTAAAAACAATAAAATTCATTTTGTTTTCATCAAAACATCATTTTTATTTTAACAATAAAGTATGCTTCTTTCGTGAAATCCATTGATTCAATTAATGTATTTCTTTTTTTGCCTTTTTAATGTTGAAAGATTCCAAATCGACATAATTGTAGTTAATTTGAAAATTTTAAAGCGGATCCTAACAAATGTACATTTCTTTCATTAAACATCCTTAATTTCAGTTAAATTCCCTTTCCCTTTTATTCAAAGATTCCAAGTTAAATTAACGGCAATAAATTTCAACATTAGAATTTAAAACGGAACATAATTAATGGATAGATAATTAAAACAATTGAAATCTTTTTACAGTAACTTAAATGCATTTATAGAATTGTTGTTTACACATAAGATAATTAAACCAATTAGATTCTTTTTACAGTAACTTAAATACATTTATAGAATTTTTGTTTACATAAGATAATTAAAACGATTGAAATCTTTTTTTTTACAGCAACTTAAATACATTTGTAGGATTGTTGTTTACATATAAGAGTTATAAATTAACTTGCTTAAATAGTATCAATGACATACAAACAACACAATTTATATTTATATTTTTTTATTATTGATAATATCACCAAACTTCAATAGTTTAAATACGATTAAATTTCGTAGAGTTCTTAATTAAATACGATTTCAATTAATTCAACTTTATCTTCTCAATTCCTGAATCGTTTAACTAATTAAGTCTTATTAGATTAAAATTTATATTTCTTTCCTTTTATGTAAAATCCAATTATACTAAGTTTTATTAACAAATTAATTTCAATAGCTTGATATGTAAGATGAGCAAAAATCAAGAATAAAATTTAAATAAGTTTGAATACATAATTATACATTTATTATTTAGAAATAGATTAGAAGTTAATTTAAAATTAAAACCCAATTCTAGTTAATTATAAATTGATTTCATGCTTTACATAGTATTAAATTTATCCAATTGAACTTTTATTAAACCGTACGTTTGAAATCACATAAAATAGTTGTCACTTTATTAAATCAAAATCAGATGTTATAATTCAAAGTAAATTTTATTTACAATCGTAAATTTTTAATTTCTTAGTCTATTAAATTCTAAAATTTGAATTTTCTTCTTTTCGAAAAATGTGGGTCGTTACAATGATTCATAATTCACTGTTGATTACCAGGAATTGTCAAAAATTCAAATTCCATTCAACTTGAGAGTTCTCTATGAATACTCTCCTAAAAATTCTAAAATGATTATCTAAAATTGTGAATTTGAAATACGAATTCATTTGTACAATTAGAAATCGAAACCCAGACATTTGATTTTTTTGTTTAAGGTTTGATCGTCTCTGTCATTTCTATTTTTCAAAAAATATAACTACAAAATAAAGGTTCATGTAATTATTTTTAAAATTAGAGTTTCATGGTTATCATTACTTTTCATTTAGAAATTAAATCCTGAAATCATTTAAATAGGATGATCTCAAATTTTCTAATAGGTTTTGAAAACCTGTAACAAGAATAGAGATGTTCTTTTCTGTTTCCAGGCATGCACAAGCAAACGCAACAAATATACACACAGATTTGCATGCACATTAATCATTAATTCAGAAAACTTCAAACAAAATGTGAGTTTAGTGGTTTACTCACATATGATCTGAGAGCAGAGGCTTAGAAATGAGAGACAAAGAAGCTGCTATTTGAATTTGAAAACTGGAAATGTTGTTTTTGAACTTGACTTTGATCAGGGACTCGATTTATCATGTCAGGTTGAAATGGGTTGTTGGGCTTTTATCTTTACTTCATTGTTGTTCTCTGGAACTTGCATTTGATATCCAGTGACCTTGAACTTTTCTTTGAGATCTTTGATTTTTCTTTCTTCTCTGTTCCAGGTTGAAAGCTTTTGCTTGTTTGAGTTAATTTTCAGGCTTGAAGAATATTAATTTGTTACTTAATACTTGAACTGGAATGCTTTTGTTTTGAAAGATCTGGAAACAATTGATTTGATTGTTTGATTTCCAGGTTTGAACTTGCATTTGCTTTTGGTTTCCAGATTTTGTTTTGATCTTTCTGTTTTAATTTCTAAAACTTTTGATTTCTCCTTTTCTTTTGTTTTGATTTTTAAACTTCCAGGCTGTGATAAATTTGCATCTATTTTTGGCTTTAGACTTTGGTTTCAGGTTTTAGAAAGATCTGAGAAGTGAGAAAATGAAACATTTTATTTAATTTAATTAATCTCAAATTCAATCAACTGCCACTTGTTTACATTGCATGCCAATTCAACTATACTTGTAATCCTACATACCTATTTGTTTCACAAATGTCATTTGTTATAATTTATGTTTATATCCCTTCTCTTAAATTCATTTGTACATTTTTTTTATTAAACCCTCATTAATATTAATTTATAAACATGTTTTATATTAATGTGTTTATTGCAAAAATGTATATTCGTAACAAAGCCTTTATATTTATTCTAACTATATTCATCTTTACTTATATACAAGGAAAGCATTTTAAAATTTTAATTAAATCTTACTTTATTTCAGATTTAAATTTTTTATTTTAAATCCTTAATCAATTTGTGAATTGATTTATCTTGTGTGTATTTTAATACTTATGCTCATATTTCAAAAGATATATACACATCAAAGCTTTTTAAATCTAATCTATCTATTAAACCAATCTTATCCCAATATATTTATTAAATTTCAGAAGGTAAATATTTTATTTTCATTCTTGTTTTAAATTTTAAATTCAAGTCATTATACAAATCCTAACTTTTTAAAGAAATTAATTTCGAAGTTTAGTTGTATTTTAATAATAAACACATATATAAATTATATATGTATATAAGTTTCTAAAATAAAGGTTTAACTTCAAACAACTTTTAAAATTCCATTTCATAAAATTAAATTCAAATATCTTCATATTATTTTCTATTTATATTTCCATTTATAACTATTTATACTTTCTTAAGAAAATAATTCTTATATTGATCTTAAATCATATCTTCCCAATCACAATGTATATATTTACATACATGTATATATAATTAGAAAACAAATCTCTACTATTTTATAAAATTCTTAAATCCAATTTATTTCTCAAAATATTTATTCATGAATTTCAAATTCCAGATTCAATTTAAAAATCCATTTATATATATATATATATATATATATATATATATATATATTTTAAAGCCTTTATTAATTCCTGTTTTCACACTCTATTTATAAAACCCACATTTTAATTGTTTTTGTAGAAACTCAAATAATTTTACCAATTAATCTCACAATTTAATTCAAAATTTTATATTAATTATCAAATATTCCAAAGCTTAATTCCAAAGATCAAATTAATTATTAAATTAATTTGGCCTTAAAATCAGGAATGTTGCATCTTATTTAATACACATACACACATATTTGTAAGCAAACTTTGATAATTATATTTACACCATTATATGACAATTAAAAGGGCATATTTAATAACTAAAATAATTATTAAATCATTTAAAATCAATTTAAATTCAAGAATTATTTATTCCAAAATTGTGATATTTTATTGATGATGTTAGAACGAAATTTTATTTTCAAAAATAAAATAAATAATTCTATTATATACTCTCACTCATATACATAAATGAGTTAATGTATCTACCTCCATGCATGACATCGGATGGTCTAAGAGCTGTTATTGATAAAATGGCTTTTGGTCATTTTATTGATATATCTTCCAAGTATATATTCAAAATAAGATTACCAATATTATTTATTGTTCAGAACATTATCATTTATGTTAAACAATCTTAAATTTTAATTTTTAAAAACAAAATTGAAGTGAAGAATTTGCGGGTAGATAAAATACCAAATCCATATAACTGATAAGAAGAATCCTCTCTTGAATTGTGTTTCACTTCCAGTACTTCCACTCGACCCAAATATAGTCGCTCGATAGACTTCATGCCATGATTTGACTATAATCAAAGCGGAGCGTTCATATTGAAGATCGACAATATTCTCAAATCGAGAGAACTGTACAAATAAGTTACATGTATATTTTGTTTTCATTTTAGTTATATTAACCAATAGACAACTATCGAGTGATTGATTCGACGTTTATCCAATAACTATTAGTACGTAACTTATAGGTGCCCTTAGCGGTCATGAGTAATACACTACCCAATATTTGGAGAGCATTATATACTTTATTCTCAATAGATACACCGATATCCAGTTTCGATGCGTCTTGACTAGGAATATTTAAAATGGTATATTTATTTTCATTGTGATAGTTCACTCATGGTTACAATGTTTTGTAACTACTATCACAAAACATACCATTTATGAATTTTCTATTAAATATACTTTAATTAAATTAATTACTATAACACACTATATCAAGTACATAATAGAAAGAAAATTCCTTCTATTTCAAACAAGATTGGTTTTCGTGTTAAATATATGTAATAACTACATAATTTCGCATAGGACACACCCCTAACTCTATTAGTCTCCCACCTGCACTTGGGGTCAATTATGGTATCTTATTCCAATTTCCCCGATTGGTTTCCTCAAAACCAATTTTGATCAGTCCCTTAATGAACTGGTATGCTATTTTGTTTCATCTATCTACTCTGTCAATCAACTTTCCCCAACATTGATAAACTGTTTTACGATGTGGAACAATTCAGAGTATGTCCTTTGACATCTAGTGTTCTCTAAGTTCTGTTATGAATTATTTCGCTGGATTGTTATCATCTCAATGTTATGGGATTCTTAAAATTTGAAATCACCCTTAGCTCAATTATAAATTTGTGCATTTATACATACATACACACACATACATACATATTGTTTTATTGCAGCGCTAGTCAACACGATATAGTTAGCCTTTTTCATTGAGTCGGTCATAGTCTTTCGTTTGGAACGTTTTCAACTTAAGGATTCTTAACTTGAATCTATTATTGATATATTGTACTCAATGGCACTTATGAAAAATTGAGTCTAAATGCTCCTTCATAAGTTCGTCATTTCTGTAAACAATTCTCAAGTATTTCATAAATAATACACTAGAACTCCTCAAACAAGCATATAGTAATATGAATTTGGATTTAATATTTTTTTCATGTATCGAATATATAAACAAGTCACGATATAATAGACAACATAATATGTATAATAATTCCTATTGTCAATGCATAAGGAATCCATCTACATGTTCTATACTAACAATTTGATAAGGCATCCTTGCATATTGTTTTGGGACATTCCCAAAATCTTTATACTCACTATAAAAGACATCATTTGCAAATCCAACATCGAGTATTAAAACAACTAAAATCAATTTTAACATAAGTACATCTTTAATAAGCCATAGTGTGTTGTTTACTTACGATTTAGTGATATCTATGTAAATTCTAATTTTGTTTTTTATGAGCACAGGTTTCCTCTGCATTTTGACTGATAATCAAATGATTTGATACATCTATCAAAATACTTGTTCAATTTTGATGTTTTTCATAATGATACTTTCATTCCTTTCTTGGCTCGTATTCGAAATATCCAAAAACTCAATATTCTTCTTACTGACTTCGAGACACTTTGGTTGTAATGTGCAAACAGACTAGTCAAAATCTATAATTAGAGCTTTCTATTTTAACATATATGTACAAAAACATAAAGCCAAATTTGGTAATAACTCTATGAGTAAAATCCAGACGAACTTGATCACTTCGAAGGGTGAATTTGTTATGTGAATTTCAACAATTGAAATTTATGGTAATATTCTTATCAATGTGGCTCACTTCATTCCAACTTCATTTGTCTTTCTCATAAAGACACATTTGCGACCAATGATCATAACCCCTTCGAATACAGCTATCAAAATAATAATGTACTTGGAATTTATTTTGGATTAACACATCGTATCATATTATAGATTTAATACTGTTAATGGTTTAATTAAACAAAAGAGGATTATTTATTCTTGATATTAATAAGAAACTCACAATTTCTCTTTAATGTACAATAATGCCCTTTGAACATTCTGATGTATTTATGTTCATTTAGGTTCATCCCTTGTAATCAATTTTATCATTGGATCATATCCAAACCCATTTTACTACCAAAAATTTTTCAAAGAAAATCCAGCGCTACGAAGTTGGTATTTCTTAAAATAATAGTTATTTCTCAGTGCAATAAAACTAGTTCATAGAAAATTTACGAGTAGCCTTACATAGGACTGATTTTTCATTAGTTCACAATATATTTATTTTCACAACATAAATCAGTCATATGATGACTATTGTTCCCAAATTCTCTTGGCATGACTCATACAAGATCCCTTACGTATAATTATTACATGCAATCTTTCGACTTGCATAACTTGCCAACTCCTTAACCTAGGGTATATAAAGGGTTCTTATAAACCCTTATCTCGTATGGTTTTGTAAACTATCTTTGGATGATATTAATTTTGACTTGTATATTACTCTTCAATGCACACCCTATAAGAAGTATTTAACTCAACTTCACTCATCATTAATTGTGCTTTACCCAACGAAGTTTGATTACTCCATCAACACATCATTATATATTATAGTAAGAGTGACCATTGAGACTGAATCCTTATTCATACTAGGTAAACATGGAACTCTTTCCAATATACTCACCCATTTGATCAAATCAAACCATTTCTATCGCATGTTATTTTATTTACTTCCATTTTATATTCTACGAGCTTATCATAGAGTTCTACATACATATCTAATGAACATTTCATGCCTATGATAACTCGTCGGTGAATATGACAAAGTACATGGAACTGTTTTGGTATTAATAGAATTATGATTGCATATATCTATATGTATCAATCCTAAGAGTTCATCAACTCTTATGACACTACCACTAAATGGGTGCATAGCGTTTACCTATTTAAGATAGAATCAACTAGTATCATATGATTCATAATCATATAATATAAATTATTTATGAAAACTATGGCTTAGTCTATAATTTCAAAATAATTGTAAATAATTTTAGATACTTTGGTATATTCCAATGCATCACTTTTGTTGTGAAAACAAACACTACATTATAATTTTATTTCATAGCGAATATTCATAATATTCACATTGAAATAACTATATCTATTTTCAATAAACACCCAAAAATAGTCATTGTTTCATAAATAATGTTCGACATGTTTTATGAAAACAATTTTTGTAATTTGATGCAATCAGTAAGTGCTATATGACATGCTCTTACTATTTTCGCCATTACTATATAATATACTAAATTTGAAGGTCCATCATTCACTGAATATAGATTATTTATTTCATATAAAGCAACTAGTTTACAACATAGATTTCTTTAACCAAATATCTTGAAGTCAAAGAGGTAAATCTTATAGAAGCAATTTTCTATATGAAAATACTTTTTGGAATAGAAAATCTTATTTCTTATTCCAATATTAAGTATCAATTATGTGATATCCCGGAAATTTTGACAATAACAATTTAATAATCTATGTCAAAATTTAATTGATTTGACAATATTGTTAATAATAAATTTGAATTAAAATTAATAATCTTCTTTAAAATAAATATTTAAACTGATAATCTATTTTTGAAGGCTAACAAATTGTTTTATATTGTAATATATGCATATTTGTATATATTATAAATAGATAATCTTTGTTTTAAATTCAATATATATAGGCATGTTTTCTTATTCTAATATTTTTGATAAATTAAAAATTGGATTTAATTTGATATTAAGCTATTAAATAAATAACCATATGATTTTAATACTCAAGATAAAAACTTAATTGTTTAAAATTGATTTTAGCTTAAGTTTAAATTTAAATAAAAAGGTTTGTTCTGTTTTTTATAAGTAATTATTAAATAAGAGACAAATTCTTTTATGAATTATTTTAATTTAATCATGAGTTATACTTAAACAATATTAATGATGTAATGTTTTACAAATGGATTTCTAATGTAAATAAAAATTGTTATCTTAAATTATATATGTGTATTTGATAGGAAGGCTATGATTGTAAATTTGAAATAACATCTTTCAAACATGTTTAAAATAAAACAAATCTTAAATATATTAAACACAAACATAAATCAAATGTATGGTATTAAAATGAGTATAAATACATAAACATCTATGGTGTAAGCATAAGTATAAAAATAGATAATAAGTAAATTAAGTGTTGATAGTTAAGTTTAACAATAAAAGTGAAGATAAAAATAAACAAAGAGTAGATAAACAAACCAGGTTGAAGCATCTTGTATATAACCTGTAAGTGATTATGCAAAGCAAGTAAAAGAAAAATCTATCAACATCAAAATACATATCTACATACAAGAAAAAAGTATATATACTGGTACAAGTAAAAGATACAAACCTGACATTGTAATATTTGTTGCCTGCAAAATAATATACAAGGTAAGTAACATGTATGTAAATAATATGCAGGCAAGTAAAAGAGCAAAGTATAATAGCATATCAGACAAGAACAAATAAAAATAAAACAACTAGGCCGAGGTAAGATATTGTGTTACCTGTAGAGTAGCATGCTAGACAAGAACAAGCAATAATAAAAGTGTTAAGTACATAAAGTAAACACAAACCAGGCAAGAAAAGGGAAGCATCAGCATACAAAGGAAGACAAGTGTAGTACATTTGCATTAAATGTTGTATCATCTCAGCCAACTACTGAGTCAATTCGAATTTTTGCTAATGATCATTTTAGCCTACATTTGAAGAAAACATCTCTGACTAAAAGAAAAAAAAATATAATCTGAACAAACTAAATGCCTATACCAGATGACACCTTCCTGTACAAGCTTGCCTGGCTTGTATTTATATGCAATGCTCTTTGTTCATTGTCTTTCAAAACTTAGCAAACCAGAAAAAAGCAAGAAAAAAATATAAGTAAGCTTTTCCTTTCTTTTACAAACTCAAACAATATCATAAAACTTCAACTAAGACAAAACAAGATAGTAATCAAGGAAGATCAAGCCTGCTGCTTTTCAAAACAATAGGCTCTGTTATCTTCTCAGAAACAAAAGTGAGTAACATAACAAATTAAATAGTTTAAATTTATAAATTTCTTTTGCATACTCATCTATGAGAATGTGTTTGTGATGTTTATGTATACATAGGTCCCTGTAATATGTATGTGTGCAGTACTGTGATTTTGGTGGTGCTCTGCAATGTTCCCAGGCTCAAATTTTTAATTTAAATTTCTTTCCACATAATCCTGTCCATGATAAGATCTGGTTGTCAAACCAATAATGTTTGATTCAAATTGGAATAATTGTTTAAATTCTAAGATAGTTCAAATTCTGTTGTTTGTTTTTGTAAATATTAAAAACAACTGAGTATACCAGGTATAAATGAAAACTCAAACTATTTAACTTATAATTCCAGTGCACAAATCGAAAACCTCACACAAAATATGATTTTTAACACAAGAGTTAGGATTTATAGTTTAGGATTGAAGGTGGGGTTTGAGTTTTTACTGGTAGTGTGTTTCTGGGTTTACCTCGTGATCAAGAGGATGGGTGAGCTCACGGACTTTCCTAGAGATGGAGGACCGATCATCGAAGTGGGGAAAATTGGTATAAGGTCCGGCAGAGGGACGTGGTGGCGCCGGCGACGTCTTCTTCTCTGTAGCCCTAAATTTTTGTCATGTTGGAATTTCGACTCGTTCTCCTTATTGGTGCAATCGAGCGTTACGTGCTCTTGAGGGGAGGTAGAGGGGACGTAGACGTGGTGATGGCCAGAATTTTAGCATCTCTGGTGGACGAGGTGGCGAGAGCGGCGTACTTCCAGGTTTTGGATTGTGGGTTGTCTGTGTTTTCGGGTTTGGAGCTCGAACCTTCATTTTTGATTTTTGCGTTGGATTGTCGTGTTGATGCTTGCGAGGAAGTGTTGGGGTGATGGATGGTGTGGAGGGATCATCGAAGATGATCTGCATCGACCATCGGCACTGTGCATATGCACGGTGCCGATGTGTTGTGCCTGGAGGAGTTTGTTGAAGCAGGGGTACTTGAGTCTTTAAGGAATTGACTCGGGGGAAGTATCACGCGAACTCGAAGCACGCTCCTATTTGACTCGGAGTAAATGTAGGGGGCCTGGGTAAGTTGTAACAGGTTTTAAAATCCTGTAAAGTTTAAATTTTCTTTAAACTGGGGTTTTGAAATGAGAAATAGATATTTAAAATAGGTATTTAAATCAAAGATAAGTTTGGATTCAAAAGAAGTTTGAATCTCAGTTTAAAATAAAATAAAGTTTTAAAATTTTAAATTATTTGTAACCACTTTAAAAAAGGGATTGTTGCTCGAGTTTCACTCGAGTGATTCGAGTGTTGGACTCGAAGAAATTTGGGGTTTTGCTCGAAGAAATGTTTGTTTATCTCGGGTATTTTAGTTACAGGGTTTAGAACCTGTAAGTTTTATAAAAATTTTAAAACTGGGTTTTTAAATGGGAAAAATAGGTATTTAAACAAAGTTTAAATAGTGTTAAGTTTGGTTTCAAAAGTAGTTTGAATCTCAGTTTTTAAATAAATGACGTTTTTAAAATTTAAAATTGTTTTAAATGAATTTGATTGATAAAGCGAATTTTCAAATTTGAATTGAATTCAAAATGGAATCGTGTTTAAATTCTTTTAATCTTCTATTTTAAGAAAAATATTCTTTTAGTTGTAAAATAAAAAGGAGTCTGGAATTGTTAAGATTAATTTGATTTAATTTTGAATCTTAAATTTAAAATGAAGTTTAAAAGTAAATTTAAATTAAATTGTTTAAAATACCTTATTAATGATAAATTGATCATTTAATAGAAAAAGGATTTAAAAGACTTAAGAATTTCTAATTATTAAGTTAACTAAGTGGATAATTAATGACTTGAAATAATTAACTTAAAAATTAAGAGTTTAAATGTATTTAAATAAGATATAAGTTAATTAATTTAAGGTAAACCAATTGGTAATTAAGAAATCATTGATTTAATTTTAAATTAATGATTAGTAAATAATTAATGAATTAATTAGGGATTAATTAATAAGTCATTAATATTAATAAAATGTAATAGATAATAAATTTTAGCTAATTACTTTAGGAAAAGTAATTAAAGAATTATAATTAGTTAATCAAGGTCATTAACTAAGATTATGAAATAATCAATTAATGGGATTAATTTTAATAATTAATTAAATTATTATTTAAAGATAAGCAATTGTGAATTGTTAAGTATAATTACTTAACGGAAGTAATTAAGGAATTAATTACTCATTGTAATTAATTCAGTTTCATATGAATTGTTTAAGTTAATTAATTAAGTTTAATTAATTTAAACAATCATTTGATAATGTGATAAGTATAATTACTTAGGGAAGTAATTAATGATAATTACTGGATGTAATTAACTTAGGGTGATTTAATAATGAAAGTAATTGGAAAATAATTGCTTTGTATAATTAATCAAGGGATTAATTTAAATTAATTAAGGAGTAATTAATTTATTTGATGGAGTAATTAAAGATAGTTAATTACTGAATGGTATTAATCAGAGGTGATTAATAAATGTGGTCTAATTGAAGATTTATTACTTAAGGTAATTAATTTTAAACAAGGAATAAATTAAAAGGTAATTAATTGAATCATTAATTAATATAATTAATGATGTAATTAAGGGATGATCAATTTAGATTAATTAATCAATAATAAGTAATTAAGAGTAATTAATTAGAGTAATTAAGAAGTAATGTGATGTTTGTAATTTAAGGTTAATTTCTATAATTGGATAAGATAATTAATTTGTGAAAATAATTTAAGGATGATTATTTGAATATAATTAAATGTTAATTAATCAAGTGTGATTGATTGAAACGAATGATTAGTGAATGATTTATTAATTGATTAATAAATTGATTGATAATTATATAAGCAAGAGTTATAATGGTATAGTAATTAATTTAATTTATTTTAAATTAATTAGAGATGTAAGTAATTAATTTAATTCATTTTAAATTAATTATAGCTTATATGATTGCTTATGTATGGATGATGATATCATCTACCTTGAATGATTTAAGATCACAGATATGACAAATTGATGCTATGTGATATGGATGCTTTGATTTAGTTATGATGATAATATGGATTATCTGTTATGATGATAATATGCATTATCTGTTTGTAGTGATAATATTGATTATCTGTTTATGATGGTAACGTTGATTATCTATTATGATATTGTGAATTATCTATCTGTGTGTATATGGATAATTGAACTGAACTGTTTTAAATTTTAAACAACTTGGCCTTAAAAGACACGTTTTGGATTTCGATGAGACCGGGATCGGTTTTCCTTATTTGGAACATCCGAAAACCACATCGATACCAAATTAACGATAGGTCGTGAATCTGAAGTGAAGTAAAGATCCAGAATGCAAGGGTTATCGTCGTTAACTCTGAGGGTGATTCCAAAATGAGTGTAACGAGATAATGCCTTCGGTTTCATTCGAACCCGGAACGAACTTCTATGGATTGAATGCTTTCAAAACATCGTCAGGTGGGCGATGAGCATTCTAAGAGATATGTTCTTTAAAGGTAATCGTAGCCTCAAGCCTCATCAACCGGGAATGGCTAAAACAGGGGAGGTGCAGCAAGGTTAGGTGGATCATGCCCAAGCAGGACAAGATTTTCTCCTGTCTAAATGTCCCTTTTATTCCGCTGTGTGGACAGTTGTGAGCTCCAACTGTCGGGGTTGTCTTGTTCGGGACTGCTCAGTAAGGAATGGTTCGGGCCTTGTGTTGCAGGGGGTCGGGAGTGATCCTCGGTATGTTGATTTAGGCCACGTACTGTGACGGGCGGTACCCCAGTAGCCCTGCCATTGTATGGAATCCACAATCCAATAAGTGCCAACGGTTTTGATTGTATTACCCACTTTTGTTGCTAGTAGCTGGAATTTAATCATGTAACAATTTCGGCTATTTTCTATTTACTTGAAAACCCTAGACCTATTATAATATCACAGAATTTCCTATCAAATGTTTTGGTTAGCGTAAGGTAAAAACTTACCCATGTTTATTTGTGGGGAGTCTTACGTGATACCTTTTATTTTCAAAAGGATTTTCAAAGTTAAGCAACTTTAACCTATTACTCATACCAGACCCATGTCTGACCCGGAGTTTATTTTTGTTTTTCATAAACTCTCGGGTACCTAAATTTTGCGGGTAGCCAAGGGATTCAGGTTAGCTTTGACGAATTCTGGAGGAGCAATGGAGCAGGAGGCTTCTACGTTGTAGATATATATATATAGTGTTCCGCTATGTTGGTATCTCTGTGTTGTTATGTGTATTGAGTTGTATAACCAGACAGGTGTTTATAATTGTCTAGTATGTGATGTAATATCTGTATAACTCTGATATATGTAAAATTTTGTAATAGTTATGTAATCTATTATATTTTGTTCCATTCCGCTGTGAGATTCTAATGTGTTGTTCTTTCTTCTCTATCTTTTCTATTTTCTCATCCCTTTCTTTCTTCAAGATGAACCGGGTCGTCACAGTTTATTATTTTACAATTCTTGTTCTCGATGTTTCTTTATGAAGTTGAAGTGATAATTCACTTTCTTCATCCCAAATGTACCTTAAATAACATCTATTCTTGCGCATTAATTAATATTTCTAAATGGTCGAACTATTCAAAAGAAAACCCCTACTACAATATCATAATGAAATCTTTACAAAAGCGCAGGCGATTATCCTTAACATTTAAGGACATTAAATATGTTGCACATTGCGTAAACTAATCAAACTAACATTTCAGCTATCGAGTTCTTAGATCTATCTTTAGTTTGTTCTAGTGTTACATTTAACATAACAATCCTTTTGTAATCGATTATATTGATTACCCAATCTCATGTTATTGTTTATTTTCTTATATCCAATGAACTAATTTCATCAAACTACTCTACATCATGAACTGTGACCATTCCCTATATAAAACTTATATGCAATAATATATGTGTTACCACCAATTCTCACTTCAACCTTGTCAAAACCAAGATGAGTGGAAAAGAAGGATGTATGATAGATGATAGCATCAACAAATCCTTTTGAAAGAGTCAAAGAGATACTGCAGCAAAGGGTTATATGTGCTACAAGCTTTCGAAGGGGTCAAAAGCATCCTTGCACTTCAATTGCTTCCTTTCGAAACAGATTTTTTCATCTACATGAAGATGTTTCGAATAAGTTGAGGAATACCTTTCGAAGGCAGCAAATAACATCCACTCATATGCATGCCAAACCTTTCAAAACCGAAGGTTTAGTCTTCCTTCAAATTACTCAAAAAGATGCTTTGTTGGAACAACTCCTTCAAAAGCATAACTAAGCCTTTCGAACTAGTCGAAGCCATTCATAAGTATAAGGGGTTCTGCATCAAGCCGCAAGTATGCTTTCGGAAGTTACCTACCGCATTAGAACTTGTAGTATTTCAATACCTTCGAAACGCCAAGGATGTACCTGTTACATAGTCGAAAGCTCATACCCTTCTTACTTGCAACAACAAAGCAACAAACGGTGAAAATGCACACCTACCACTTTCGAAGAAGACAGAAGCATTCAAATGCAATGATGATGGATGCGCAAATGTTGAAGGTGACGAAAGGTCTACAAGGCCACCTTTCTACCTTTCACCAGGTGGAAAACACCGAGTCGAAAGGTGTCACTCCCCACCTATAAGACCCTAGGGGTATGGTTTTGGGGGTCGAATTCTTTCACTCTACTCTTGTATTTTCTAAAGTTGTAAACCCTAATTTTCAAATTAGATTGGGAATTTGATCAGTTTGTACTACTTGAGTTTAATGTAAGCAAGATTATGGAATTTTGGGATATTTGGCTGATTTGATATCTCTGTTATATTCAGTTCATAATATTCTTATGTCAACTTGATTGAAGGGTCACCATTAGAGTGAGTCGAAACCCTTAGTTTAACCAATATCCTTAGAGCAATAACTCCTACTCTCAAGTTGTCGAAAGGTTAGCTTCAGAAGAAGTCAAAACCAATCTATCCAACCCACATCCTTAACTAATTAAAGGCAAGCTTAGGGTCTTTTCAACTGATTCGACAGGGGATTTCGTTAGAGTACTAAAGCGGATTTACTGGTTCGAAAGGCAATATAAGAAAGGTTTTCAGTGTTTCATTTAAATCAAAAGGTCCAATAAGAAGGAGTTTTAACCACAATAACCTACATGAAAGGAAAAATAAAGAGAATAGAATGGATTATAAACATCTTAACCTGATTAAGAAGTTTCGACTACTTTCATCTTTTCGAAAGAAGGTCTCAAAAGAGCTATCTACACTTTGAATTCAACTTTGAGGTGTTGATAAGTTTTCTTGTTAATATTTTGGCGCTAGAAGAGGGCCTAAACCTCTACTTTGTTGAACCTCCAACTCCACTTTCCTCTGACCCAATCTTATTCTAGGCTTACCCTCTTTATACTTTACTTCGTCACGATTAGAAAAGTCAAAAGTTCCAAGTAAGGATCCTCGGAGCCACATCCAATTGGTTCTCCCATGGAACAGTTAATGATTCAAATCTACATGAAGAACAATTGTTAAGAATGAAGGCCTTAAAGATCATGAGGAAAAAGAAAGTTGAATCCTATGATCCAAATAAATGGAATTTAAACCCTTTTCATATTGGCTCTACCCATATCTTTGCCTTAGGAGAAAGGAAAAATGGAAGTGATAACTTTTTTGATCAAATGAGCAAAACTATTCAATATTACACCAAAGGCACAAGTTTTGAAGAAGAAATGATGGCTGATTACAACATCTTTGCATACAAATGTCATCAAGAAACAAGTGGGACACTATCAACAGAGAAACTTCAAATGGTTTTAAAAAGAAAACTAGTCATTGAGGGTGAAACACATGAACAAGTAATAAAAGATCTAGAAACCACTTTAAAAAGACCAGCTTCAAGTCGAGACTTCCTAAGGAATGAAATTTGGCAACATCAATCGAGAATATTTATTTGCTAACCAAGGAAGATTTCAACTATTGGCCATCACAAAAGGAAAAATCTAATTATGAATGGAATTCGGAAGGATCCTATTGCCACTACCATATGATGAATGATCATGAAACAAATCAATGTAGAGCACTCGAAGGATTGATAATCAACATTTTCAAAGAAGGCAAAATTAATGAGTTTGTGAAGAGACCCTAGATGAAGTCAATAAAGAACTACTTAAATAAGAAAAATCTACATAGGTGGGAGTAAAATTCTCCTTGCACTTGGACATTACCTTAAACGGTCAATGCCTTTGTCCACGTCGAGTTGGCCTGGTCAAAGCGCCTCGTAGAGGAAGGTTAGAGTAAGCCTTTCTCTATGCCACACTAAGGCCAGGTTAAAGCATCAAAAAGCCCTTGACCACTCCATGCTATGTCCAGGTCAAGGCACCTCCTGGAGGGAGGATGAAGTAAGCCCTTGGTCCCGCCATGCTTTTGCCCGGCCAAGGCACCGAACAAGTCCTTGATCGTGTCATGCTATGGCCAGGTCAAGGCACCTCCTGAAGGGAGGACAGAGTAGCCCATGGTCCCGCCACGCTATGGCTTGGCCAAGGCATCGAACAAAGCCCTTAATCGTGCCACGCTATGGCCAGGTCAAGGCGCTTCCTAGGGGAAGGTTGGGTAAGTCCTTAGGTCCTCCTTGTGGATAAGCTAACCAAGCGCACTGGACAATAACGGACTAAGACGTCCAAGCCCGAGAAGCGGTTTATTAAATGATGGATAAGATATCTGAGTCCAAGAAGCAACATATCAAATGATGGACTAAGCGTCCGAGCCTACGAAGTGGCATATCAAACGATGGACTTAGATGTCCAAGCCTAAGAACTAGCATATCAAACGACAAACTAAAACGTACGAGCCCAAGAAGTTGCATATCAAAATACGGACTAAGAAGTCCAAGCCCGAGAAGCGGAAAATCAAAAGCAACTACATACAAGGCTTAAAGGGTTAATGCAGGTCTAAAGAGTCAAAACCAAAGGAGCGGTACAAAATAAAAGTCTTAAATAAGAATCTACATCCTCCAAAAGATCATCAAAAAAGAATTTATGAACTACACTTATTAATACCCGTATCTGGGTCTCTAGTCTTTCATTTAAGTTTGGAACTCCACTTATTAATACCCTTATTTTGTTCTTGGGTCTTTTAACCTATGGTCTTCATCATATTCGAATCTGGGTTTCGGGGCTACTGCTATTAATTACTAAAATTCACTCTTTAATGCCTAAATCTGGGCTAAAGATCTATATTAAGAAGATTATTATGGACATATGGTTATCATCCAAAAATACTCGAATATGGGTTTCAAATTTTCCAACTTTTAAATTTCATTCTTAAAGCCAGAATCTGAGTCACTAGATTTCTATTGCGAACTTTCAGACAATGATTTTTGGACTTTTAATACACGATCATTATCGATTTTCTATTAGCTATCCCCAGAAGATGAATTTTGAAACATCTATAATTAAATTCGTGATTGAATTTATGGTTTTCTACCATCGAATTTCTGGTATTTCACTAATATAATTAAAGTTGAATTCCTGATTCCCTCTCTTCATTACCAAAGATGTGTTTCAAGACATTCAACCATATTCAATTATTGAATTACTTTTAACTTATTTCTTATGTTAACATATGATTTGTTAACCTCCACATGTAATGTGGATAAACTTCTATATAAATTTCAAGCTAACGATAAAGAATATTATTTACTTCATGCTTTTTAGGTTAAGGAGATCAGTAAAGAAAATTGAAAGATCCATCAAATACAAAAATCATAGTACAAATTATCAAAAGATTGATTCAGAAACAATATTATAAGAAAGGACTATAGACCAGGTGATATTTATAAATTTTTCATAAATTACATAATTTATGAAATTATTTACAAGTATATGATACAAATATATATATTTCACAAATCTTGAACATCCTTGTCTATATTCTCTGCAATTAAAGGATCAACGATGTGATGAATTTGTAACGTCCCGCCTTTTTGCACGATTTAAACAGACACACATGCCGATTAAATCCATACGGAAGGGCGGATTGTTATGGGGTAAATAAGAAAAACAAGAAAGAAATAAAAGAAAACAGAATCTCGCAGCGGAAGGATAAAATATAATAATAAAATATACAGTTTATAAATCTGTTTACAAAACATTCATATAATACATATCAGAGTTACACATACCAACAACAATGCAGCGGAACAGTGTGTAGTGCACTAGTATAAATAATAATAATATACATCTTCGTCTTCGTCCTCCAGAGCTAAATCTTCAAATCCTGAAACACTCGGACTGACCCGAGCGAATTGAAAAGACAAAACACTCGAGTCAGAACTAAAAGATCTTATGTAGGTTAAATTAACAGAAATAAATATGAGTGCAGTAACTCAAGAGATGCTCGGGATTTGCATCTCCTAAGGATCCGTTAAACTATTTACTATATAGTATATTGCGCTATTATAATAGTGTCTATTTGTAAAATAAACTTACTTTTTAATAACGTTAAGGGGTTACCCATATAGCCCTTAACACAAATAATGCCAATAGTCTATACAGTACCGTAATACCTCCTGATCTGGAGGCCACCAGAGGATACTCCATAGGTACGACACAAATAGAAACTCGTAGTAAAGGCGCGGTAGGGTAGGTGACACGGCACAACTAGGCAATGCCAGGGTAGATATACCAATTACGCTTCCGGGCCGATGGAAACGCGCAGCGCGCAGCTGCCGCCCACCTCGAACAAACTCCCCACATCAAAGAAATCAAAAATGAAGGTGGCCACCGAATCAATCCAAAATCAGAGTATAGTATCGAAGGGAAGCGTCCTATAAGAGGTGCTACCTCATTAACCCGTCAATCGCTCATGTTTTAGCCACCTTATGCCAACTCACGGGAGTTGGGTCCACGTATTTACCTTACAGGAAACGTCGCCACCAACCTACTTCATTCTTGAATCTCCACCGCATACACGGTTAGTCAAAGTGGTTTTCGGTATCGACAGAGAGTATGTCAATATCCAATCCCGGTCTCTTTGCCAACCAATCGCTATTATAACACCGCGGTTATTTAAAAAAAATATACTTTTAAAACCATAATAAAATATCCATTTAAAACCCATATAAACCCGATATCATTTATTCTTAAAACCCCAAATCAATACGATATCATTTATTTTCCAATATATATTCTTTCCAAAATCATAGGGTTTCCAAAGTAAAATATTTAGAAATCAAAACTCTTGAATATAATATTTCCAAATTATACTACCTTGAAAACATAGCTTTGAAACAAAATTTTCATCTCTTAAATGGTTAAATATTAAATTACTTTTATAAACAAAATAGCTTCTTTAGATTTCACAAATCAATTTGAAATATCGATTTAAACTTCCAAATACCATTTCAATTCTTATGTTTCAAGGCTTTAAATATTTCACCATTTCAAACAGACTCATTTGACAATTCCATACATATATCAAATTCAGTTACTTATTATTTAGACTTGAAATGTTTGCTTAATGAATTCAATATAATTTAAGAAAACCTTTAACTTCATATAACTAGATCATCTTTCAGTTTATTATATATTCATTTAATCAACCTGATATTCATTAAAATCACTTTACAAAAAAATCAAGTTATAAAAATCATATCCTTTAAAAATTCTAATTTTTATTAAATTTCAGTTTAACTTAATATTCATCTTCCAAATCTATTCTCATTTAAGTCATAAAACTCCAGAAATTAAATTTAAAATAAATGTTTAATCTTATTTGATCTTAAAATCAAACTTATTTAAACTTCAAATCAAATTTATACAAAGCTTAAAAACCGGAAATTACTATATATATATATAATAGCCTTTATCAATAACCAAATCAATATCTCATAAACCATATATATATAACTTTACAAAACCATAGAAAAACATTTCAAAAATAATTTTATATATTCACCGCGGTGCCTGTATATAATTTTCTATCCTATGGTCAATTGATACGGATGTTTATCATTTCAATCCGCAATTTAAAATGAAAAAAAAATGCGGTTATATATCATTTCAAACCGCAATCCCGAATGAATAAAATGCATAGCAACTTGCAATTAATAAAATTAATCATCCATTCATCCATCAAATCATACATCCATTTATCACAGTCATCATACAATTTCAAACAATCATCAATACATAACAGGTGATAAATAATGGTATCAATTATCAGTTTATACTCAAAATAAATTTAATAACTGTTAATTGGCAGTTTATATGCAAAAATAAACGTAAATTTAACTGGCAGTTAATATGAAATAAAAATTTAACATAACTATGACTGGCAGTTAATATGCAATTAAATAAATTCTAACTGTCAAATTTATATGCAATAAATAAATAAATTTACAGTTATATTAAATAAATGCGTTTATACATAAATAGTGAATAAAACATGCCAAACAGTCATAAAAAAATTTCTACCCATATCTAAAATTAATTTAACAAACACAAGAAATTTTAGAAATTGTGAGTGGGTTAAAACACTCACCTTTTGAATTTAAATCGAATTAAAATTCCGATTTAAATCCAAAAATTCGACGGTCTCCAAATCTGTCCAAACCAGTGTCAAAAGATCCCGAATTTTATTACGATCCTAACAAAAAAAAAATCTCGCGTGAAACGGAGTTCGTAGGAGAAAGTTATACGCATTAATGGTGATTGAAATTTCAAAAAAAAAGAATAGAAATAAAAGAACACCTTCAAGCGCCACGTCATCCCCCTTTCTTTCCCTCTCTCCCTCATGCGTTTTGCTTCCAGATTTTTCTGAGAAGTTTGAATTTTAGCTTTTGATTTGGTTTGGAACTTTTATTTGGATCTAAGATTTGTTTGTCTTCCATTGAGGAGAAGGAGCTGATGAAATTTTACACGCAGACAAATGAGAATAGGCGGAGGCTGGGGTTTAGCGGGGTATTTATAGATGAAGTTGGAATAGACAGATGGATCCGAATTTAAATGAATTCACAATTTGTCAAATTTAAATTTCAATAATCCATTTATTTGATTTTTAGATCTTATTATGAATAAATGGTCAACTTACCATTCCTATCATTTCTGATTGCAATTAGCTTCAAATTTATTAACCAAACCTCCATATCAAATAAAGATTTATTGCAAAAAATTTAGTGTTTACCTTTAATTAAAGTAAATTCAATAAATTATAAAATCTTATTTCAAAATGAAATTTTATACCATTCATATTCAATTCTCTTTATTAAATCAATCATCATCTTATGTATATATTTAACATTAGTATATATCAATTTACCCCAATTAAATAAAATTTTATTCCCAAATTGATTTACAGCCTAATATAACATTTGAATTTTATTCCCAATTCATAAATTACTACCTTAACTAAATTTTACGTTTCCTTCTAATTTACATTTTCACCTTACGTTACTACATTAATTATCCTTAAAGTAACGTCTATTATTAATAACAATATTATAATTACTTAACATTTTATTTCATAAATTAATCCATTTCATCTAAATTCTTATCTACGTAATATTTCAACATTTAATTTCATCAAATGTAATTGTTTTCCAATACGTTAATAACTTTATTTCCAAGTCTTATATTACAACAAACTATCCAATATGAAAGTCTTAACATTGTTACAAATACTACTTTAATTAACATTAATGCAATATTCAATTAAAAATTATTGTAACTGATTTCAAAATTGTAAATTAACAAGATACCAAAATAGGCAACATAAAATAGGTGTACTCTAACCTTTAGTCACATTAATACGCTTTTATTTCTCAAAATCAAAGTTCCCATTTAACTAAATCTCCATAAATGAATTTGACGTTATCTTCAAAAAGTACTTTATATTAACATTAACGTAAAAATTTATTTATATCTATTGCAATCGATTTAGTACTATTTTCTCAATATTTAAAATGATTTAACAAATTTTTAATGTCAATTTAATCAAGATTAAATCAATATAAATATTCAATTCCATAAAATCCAAAATTGTTGATAAATTTCCAAAACTTCCTTTTTTATTGAATCAACCTATATTTATTCCTTTCATTAATCTCAAATATAAGGGTTTACCCTTTGGATTAAAAATTATCACATAAATATCCTATTTTAACGTAATTCTTAATTTAACATAATAAATAAAATTTGATTTCATTTATCTCAATAGGTCCTACTATTATAAATTAACCAATTGACTCACTATTCAAATTCACCTTCTATAATTCAAAATTTTTCTATCACCTTGATTTACTTAACTTTATAATTCCTTAGACAAATCTCTATCTCAAATCCTAAATGTAAGTCATTCTACTAATTATAGTACTTAATATTTTCTTAAAATAATCTTTCTATTACGCTTGAATCCAATTTATTAAATAAGTTTCCAATTAGATCCAATTTCAACCTTGCACATAAGTTTAGGTTATAATTAACTTATAACGTATGCTTCCCTAGTTATTTCTTTATATACTCCCTATATTAATTCCACAATTAACCATTATTATTAGAATAACGTTTATAATAAATACGATCCTATAATTTACTCAACACTTAATTATTTCCTTTTCCATTAGGGTAACATTCCTTTATCTGATTATTACTTATTACACATTCTAATTCCATTAACAAGGAAGCAGGTAAATTATGATATATGCTACAAATTTTCAATTTATTACTATTCATTATTATTAACCTAAATTCAGCATTACTTACCTCGCATTAACCTTATTACTTAAAATCCTTATACAGTTGAAATTAATACTCTAAATAAATACATTTACTCCTTTCGTTATTTTATTAATTACAATTAAGGCACACCTAATTATCTTTATAGGTAAATGAGTGAATTTACTAGTACCCTACTATTACAACCTTTAATATACTTGTATATGGTTATTTTACCCTTTTATAATCCCTTTATAAATATATGCACATCTACAAATTAAGATTCTAAATCCAATTTCTTATTCCATCTAGGTTCCATTTCTTCACTTTATGAATAACTAGCATTTCCTATTCATTTGTTACATCTACTTATATAAACTTTATGAATAGTTTTGATATTCCATTTATTACTAACTTTAATTATTGCAATTTATTATCTACATACAATTTGAATCTATTTTCAAATTTTCACCTTTTTAATAATTAACACCTTCCAATAATAAATAAAAAGGATTGTACTAAATAAAATTTTATTTTCATTAATGAATTCAATCCTTGCCTTTATTTACTTATTTCTAACCTTATATCCAATTGCAACAATTTCCACTATTACACTTAATTGCAATAAACATTCAATTTGTAAATTTCAGTTAACCTAGATACATCTAATTTCAACATTCTCTTTCATATAAATAAATAAGATTTCCGTTTCTTTCTAAATTAAAAATTAAAAATTAAAAATCCTATTAATTTAATTCATTTTAAGCATCGAATTTACACGGGTCGTTACATTCTCCCCCACTCAAAACTTTTCGTCCCCGAAAAGGAAAGGAAGGGAAAAGAAGAATTAAATAACAATACATCTTATTAAAAATATTAACTCATAAACAATAACTTACTAAATTTATTACCTTAAATAAAATATACCCATTTTATAATCATTATATCTTTTTATACTTAAATTACTAAAGTTCGGAAAACATTTTTAAAATATTCTAAGTCTAAAATTTTACGGAGAATTTTGGCATTGTCTCCTTTGTGCGGAGAGGCTTGGAAGAAAATATAATATCAAAATATAACAATATACACAAATATTTTCCAATATGTATCCCTACACGGGAAAATGTATAAAATAGCGCTATAAACCGTAATTCGAAACGTACATATTTGTCGTGCAATTTACGCTTAATTTATGGAACCAAAAGCAGTAACAATTGCTTCTATAACCTGTATTTCACTTATAAAATCCAAAGAGGTAACAATTTATATAAAGTGAAATATTTAAGTGGTTTCAATCACTATCAACAAATCAATACAACAACCAACAATTTCAACAAACAGCATATACAACAAATACAAACAACCATTCAATCAAACAAACAAATAGTTGTTTGGGTTCAAAACTTTTAAGTTATACGGAATGAAGAATAAACCA
Source organism: Allium cepa (assembly GCA_030765085.1). Classification (NCBI taxonomy): domain Eukaryota; kingdom Viridiplantae; phylum Streptophyta; class Magnoliopsida; order Asparagales; family Amaryllidaceae; genus Allium; species Allium cepa. The sequence goes on from CM060931.1 coordinate 64,672,956, forward strand.
TCAAGTGCATCATTTACTCAACAGTCTTAGATTAAACCCAATGGATTATTCATCCATCCCAACAAGATTAAAGTTCCCTTACCCAACAACTCCAAACCACGACAAACAACAATTTAAATCAACAAATCAAATTAACTTATTATAAATTTTATTTCATACATTAGTTGTTTGATTCTTTTCATTCATATAACAGTTTATCTTTTATTTTCATTTATTTCATTCAATTTTATTTCCATTTTATTTCTTTCAATTATATTCAGAAATAACTCTACCCTATTTCTTAAATTTACATTTTCTCTTTATTATGTTACATTCATTTATTTTCACTTTAATTACTTAAGTTTATAATCGTTTATTTACCATACTTACCTTTAATTATATTTACTTGGTAAAATTTCAATTATAACTTAAGTTTATAACATTAAATTCTCATTTAACAGCGATTTCATTGAATACTTCATTACCTACCTTTACTTGTACAATTTTTATTACATTTCCTATTAAACATTTCAACTTTTAATATATGGTAACTTATATATGTTATTTAAGAGTATAATTGAAAGATATACAAGTTTGTTCTATTTCCTTAAAATAAATTAAAGTTCAATAATAGTAATCTTTATTTCATAAGTTACAAATTTCCAATTTCATTTAATACCATTTTTACTTTACTTAAAGGTTCAAATTTGCTACACTTAATTGTCCTATTAATTAACTGGAACCTAAGAACCAAATACCGGGTTTAATTTTAAATCATTTAAAATAATAGATAGATATCTACACTTAACATATATATCCAATTATAATTAAAACGATAAAATTTCTTAACGATTCTGCAGTAAATTACTACAGTGGCCTTCCCACTTCGAAACTCGAAAATGAATGTCGATGATGCGTGCACTCATCACCGAAACTATTTTCCAGCGACAGAGATGAAAGTACAAAACTTATTTTCTCTAAAATCTTCTTTAAAACAATTTCTTTTAAATTATATTAAATATATATCAGAAAATACTTATAACAATATTATTATATTCCAAAATTTATTCGAAAGAAATTTTAAAACCCCGGATCTTAAGTCCTAAATTTCCAAATTTCATTGATTTTATTTTTCAATCTTATTTCTATTATTAATTATACACTTTATTACCTAACAACCAATCTATTACAGCCAAATATAGATATTATTTTGAAAAATTATTTTATAGAAAATATAATAGGTAAAATTATTTCATTCACCTATAATAAAAACAAATATTATGTCGGTCTGTCTTATTAAGTGTTTAGAAATCCCTATTGATGTCATAGCGTCCCATGCACCAACCAGAATTTATAAATACGAAACGGAACAGATTAACACAATATAAAAACCTTTTTATAACACTAACAAATACGCTCTCTCATATATATACACTCAGCGACTCCTATAGGGTATTACTACCCTATTAGTAAAGAGTCAAACCCCACAAAGCTAAGGTTTATCGCTAAACCAAAGCTCTGATACCAGATGTAACGTCCTGCCTTTTCGCACGATTTAAACTGACACACATGCCGATTAAATCCATACGGAAGGGCGGATTGTTATGGGGTAAATAAGAAAAACAAGAAAGAAATAAAAGAAAACAGAATCTCGCAGCGGAAGGATAAAATATATTAATAAAATATATAGTTTATAAATCTGTTTACAAAACATTCATATAATACATATCAGAGTTACACATACCAACAACAATGCAGCGGAACAATGTGTAGTGCACTAGTATAAATAATAATAATATACATCTTCGTCTTCGTCCTCCAGAGCTAAATCTTCAAATCCTGAAATGCTCGGACTGACCCGAGCGAATTGAAAAGACAAAACACTCGAGTCAGAACTAAAAGATCTTATGTAAGTTAAATTAACAGAAATAAATATGAGTGCAGTAACTCAAGAGATGCTCGGGATTTACATCTCCTAAGGATCCGTTAAACTATTTACTATATAGTATATTGCGCTATTATAATAGTGTCTATTTGTAAAATAAACTTACTTTTTAATAGCGTTAAGGGCTTACCTATATAGCCCTTAACACAAATAATGCCAATAGTCTATACAGTACCGTAATACCTCCTGATCGGGAGGTACTCCATAGGTACGACACAAATAGAAACTCGTAGTAAAGGCGCGGTAGGGTAGGTGACACGGCACAACTAGGCAATGCCAGGGTAGATATACCAATTACGCTTCCGGGCCGATGGCAACGCGCAGCGCGCAGCTGCCGCCCACCTCGAACAAACTCCCCACATCAAAGAAATCAAAAATGAAGGTGGTCACCGAATCAATCCAAAATCAGAGTATAGTATCGAAGGGAAGTGTCCGATTAGAGGTGCTACCTCATTAACCCGCCAATCGCTCCTGTTTTAGCCACCTTATGCCAACTCACGGAGTTGGGTCCATGTATTTACCTTACAGGAAACGTCGCCGCCAACCTAGTTCATTCTGGAATCTCCACCGCGTACACGGTTAGTCAAAGTGGTTTTCGGTATCGACAGAGAGTATGTCCATATGCGATCCCGGTCTCTTTGCCAACCAATCATTATTATAACACCGCGGTTATTTAAAAAAAAATTATACTTTTAAAACCATAATAAAATATCCATTTAAAACCCATATAAAACCGATATCATTTATTCTTAAAACCCCAAATCAATACGATATCATTTATTTTCCAATATATATTCTTTCCAAAATCATAGGGTTTCCAAAGTTAAATATTTAAAAATCAAAACTCTTGAATATAATATTTCAAAATTATACTACCTTGAAAACATAGCTTTGGAACAAAATTTCCATCTCTTAAATGGTTAAATATTAAATTACTTTTATAAACAAAATAGCTTCTTTAGATTTCACAAATCAATTTCAAATATCGATTTAAACTTCCAAATACCATTTCAATTCTTATGTTTCAAGGCTTTAAATATTTCACCTTTCAAACAGACTCATTTGACAATTCCATATATATATCAAATTCAGTTACTTATTATTTAGACTTGAAATGTTTGCTTAATGAATTTAATATAATTTAAGAAAACCTTTAACTTCATATAACTAGATCATCTTTCAATTTATTATATATTCATTTAATCAACCTGATATTCATTAAAATCACTTTACAAAAAAATCAAGTTATAAAAATCATATCCTTTAAAAATTCTAATTTTTATTAAATTTCAATTTAACTTAATATTCATCTTCCAAATCTATTCTCATTTAAGTCATAAAACTCCAGAAATTAAATGTTAAATAAATGTTTAATCTTATTTGATCTTAAAATCAAACTTATTTAAACTTCAAATCAAATTTATACAAAGCTTAAAAACCGAAAATTACTATATATATATATATAATAGCCTTTATCAATAACCAAACCAATATCTCATAAACCATATATATATATAACTTTACAAAACCATAGAAAAACATTTCAAAAATAATTTTATATATTTACCGCGGTGCCTGTATATAATTTTCTATCCTATGGTCAAGTGATACGGATGTTTATCATTTCAATCCGCAATTTAAAATGAAAAAAAATGCGGTTATATATCATTTCAAACCGCAATCCCGAATGAATGAAATGCATAGCAATTTGCAATTAATAAAATTAATCATCCATTCATCCATCAAATCATACATCCATTTATCACAGTCATCATCCAATTTCAAACAATCATCAATACATAACAGGTGATAAATAATGGTATCAATTATCAGTTTATACTCAAAATAAATTTAATAACTGTTAATTGGCAGTTTATATGCAAAAATAAACGTAAATTTAACTGGCAGTTAATATGAAATAAAAATTTAACATAACTATGACTGGCAGTTAATATGCAATTAAATAAATTCTAACTGTCAAATTTATATGCAATAAATAAATAAATTTACAGTTATATTAAATAAATGCGTTTATTCATAAATGGTGAATAAAACATGCCAAACAGTCATAAAAAAAATTCTACCCATATCCAAAATTAAATTAACAAACACAAGAAATTTTAGAAATTGTGAGTGGGTTAAAACACTCACCTTTTGAATTTAAATCGAATTAAAAATCCGATTTAAATCCAAAAATTCGACGGTCTCCAAATCTGTCCAAACCAGTGTCAAAAGATCTCGAATTTTATTACGATCCTAACAAAAAAAAAATCTCACGTGAAACGGAGTTCGTAGGAGAAAGTTATACGCATTAATGGTGATTGAAATTTCAAAAAAAAAGAATATAAATAAAAGAACACCTTCAAGCGCCACGTCATCCCCCTTTCTTTCCCTCTCTCCCTCATGCGTTTTGCTTCCAGAATTTTCTGAGAAGTTTGAATTTTAGCTTTTGATTTGGTTTGGAATTTTTAATTGGATCTAAGATTTGTTTGTCTACCATTGAGGAGGAGACGGAACTGATGAAATTTTACGCGCAGACAAATGAGAATAGGCAGAGACTAGGGTGTAGCGGGGTATTTATAGATGAAGTTGGAATAGACAGATGGATCCGAATTTAAATGAATTCACAATTTGTCAAATTTAAATTCCAATAATCCATTTATTTGATTTTTAGATCTTATTATGAATAAATGGTCAACTTACCATTCCTATCATTTCAGATTGCAATTAGCTTCAAATTTATTAACCAAACCTCCATATCAAATAAAGATTTATTGCAAAAATTTTAGTTCTTACCTTTAATTAAAGTAAATTCAATAAATTATAAAATCTTACTTCAAAATGAAATTTTATACCATTCGTATTCAATTCTCTTTATTAAATCAATCATCATCTTATGTATATATTTAACATTAGTATATATAAATTTACCCCAATTAAATAAAATTTTATTCCCAAATTGATTTACAGCCTAATATAACATTTGAATTTTATTCCCAATTCATAAATTACTACCTTAACTAAATTTTACGTTTCCCTTTTAATTTACATTTTCACCTTACGTTACTACATTAATTATCCTTAAAGTAACGTCTATTATTAATAACAATATTATAATTACTTAACATTTTATTTCATAAATTAATCCATTTCATCTAAATTCTTATCTATGTAATATTTCAACATTTAATTTCATCAAATGTAATTGTTTTCCAATACGTTAATAACTTTATTTCCAAGTCTTATATTACAACAAACTATCCAATATGAAAGTCTTAACATTGTTACAAATACTACTTTAATTAACATTAACGCAATACTCAATTAAAAATTATTGTAACTGATTTCAAAATTGTAAATTAACGAGATACCAAAATAGGCAACATAAAATAGGTGTACTCTAACCTTTAGTCACATTAATACGCTTTTATTTCTCAAAATCAAAGTTCCCATTTAACTAAATCTCCATAAATGAATTTGACGTTATCTTCAAAAAGTACTTTATATTAACATTAACGTAAAAATTTATTTATATCTATTGCAATCGATTTAGTAATATTTTCTCAATATTTAAAATGATTTAACAAATTTTAAATGTCAATTTATTCAAGATTAAATCAATATAAATATTCAATTCCATAAAATCCAAAATTGTTGATAAATTTCCAAAACTTCCTTTTTTATTGAATCAACCTATATTTATTCCTTTCATTAATCTCAAATATAAGGGTTTACCCTTTGGATTAAAAATTATCACATAAATATCCTATTTCAACGTAATTCTTAATTTAACATAATAAATAAAATTTGATTTCATTTATCTCAAAAAGTCCTACTATTATAAATTAACCAATTGACTCACTATTCAAATTCACCTTCTATAATTCAAAATTTTTCTATCACCTTGATTTACTTAACTTTATAATTCCTTAGACAAATCTCTATCTCAAATCCTAAATGTAAGTCATTCTACTAATTATAGTACTTAATATATTCTCAAAATAATCTTTCTATTACGCTTGAATCCAATTTATTAAATAAGTTTCCAATTAGATCCAATTTCAACCTTGCACATAAGTTTAGGTTATAATTAACTTATAACGTATGCTTCCCTAGTTATTTCTTTATATACTCCCTATATTAATTCCACAATTAACCATTATTATTAGAATAACGTTTATAATAAATACGATCCTATAATTTACTCAACACTTAATTATTTCCTTTTCCATTAGGGTAACATTCCTTTATCTGATTATTACTTATTACACATTCTAATTCCATTAACAAGGAAGCAGGTAAATTATGATATATGCTACAAATTTTCAATTTATTACTATTCATTATTATTAACCTAAATTCAGCATTACTTACCTCGCATTAACCTTATTACTTAAAATCCTTATCCAGTTGAAATTAATACTCTAAATAAATACATTTACTCCTTTCGTTATTTTATTAATTACAATTAAGGCACACCTAATTATCTTTATAGGTAAATGAGTGAATTTACTAGTACCCTACTATTACAACCTTTAATATACTTGTATATGGTTATTTTACCCTTTTATAATCCCTTTATAAATATATGCACATCTACAAATTAAGATTCTAAATCCAATTTCTTATTCCATCTAGGTTCCATTTCTTCACTTTATGAATAACTAGCATTTCCTATTCATTTGTTACATCTACTTATATAAACTTTATGAATAGTTTTGATATTCCATTTATTACTAACTTTAATTATTGCAATTTATTATCTACATACAATTTGAATCTATTTTCAAATTTTCACCTTTTTAATAATTAACACCTTCCAATAATAGATAAAAAGGATTGTACTAAATAAAATTTTATTTTCATTAATGAATTCAATCCTTGCCTTTATTTACTTATTTCTAACCTTATATCCAATTGCAACAATTTCAACTATTACACTTAATTGCAATAAACATTCAATTTGTAAATTTCAGTTAACCTAGATACATCTAATTTTAACATTCTCTTTCATATAAATAAGTAAGATTTCCGTTTCTTTCTAAATTAAAATTAAAAATTAAAAATCCTATTAATTTAATTCATTTTAAGCATCGAATTTACACGGGTCGTTACATTCTCCCCCACTCAAAACTTTTCGTCCCCGAAAAGGAAAGGAAGGGAAAAGAAGAATTAAATAACAATACATCTTATTAAAAATATTAACTCATAAACAATAACTTACTAAATTTATTACCTTAAATAAAATATACCCATTTTATAATCATTATATCTTTTTATACTTAAATTACTAAAGTTCGGAAAACATTTTTAAAATATTCTAAGTCTAAAATTTTACGGAGAATTTTGACATTGTCTCCTTTGTGCGGAGAGGCTTGGAAGAAAATATAATATCAAAATATAACAATATACACAAATATTTTCCAATATGTATCCCTACACGGGAAAATGTATAAAATAGCGCTATAAACCATAATTCGAAACGTACATATTTGTCGTGCAATTTACGCTTAATTTATGGAACCAAAAGCAGTAACAATTGCTTCTATAACCTGTATTTCACTTATAAAATCCAAAGAGGTAACAATTTATATAAAGTGAAATATTTAATTGGTTTCAATCACTATCAACAAATCAATACAACAACCAACAATTTCAACAAACAGCATATACAACAAATACAAACAACCATTCAATCAACAAACAAATAGTTGTTTGGGTTCAAAACTTTTAAGTTATACGGAATGAAGAATAAACCATCAAGTGCATCATTTACTCAACAGTCTTAGATTAAACCCACTGGATTATTCATCCATCCCAACAAGATTAAAGTTCCCTTACCCAACAACTCCAAACCACGACAAACAACAATTTAAATCAACAAATCAAATTAACTTATTATAAATTTTATTTCATACATTAGTTGTTTGATTCTTTTCATTCATATAACAGTTTATCTTTTATTTTCATTTATTTCATTCAATTTTATTTCCATTTTATTTCTTTCAATTATATTCAGAAATAACTCTACCCTATTTCTTAAATTTACAATTTCTCTTTATTATGTTACATTCATTTATTTTCACTTTAATTACTTAAGTTTATAATCGTTTATTTACCATACTTACCTTTAATTATATTTACTTGGTAAAATTTCAATTATAACTTAAGTTTATAACATTAAATTCTCATTTAACAGCGATTTCATTGAATACTTCATTACCTACCTTTACTTGTACAATTTTTATTACATTTCCTATTAAACATTTCAACTTTTAATATTTGGTAAGTTATATATGTTATTTACGAGTATAATTGAAAGATATACAAGTTTGTTCTATTTCCTTAAAATAAATTAAAGTTCAATAATAGTAATCTTTATTTCATAAGTTACAAATTTCCAATTTCATTTAATACCATTTTTACTTTACTTAAAGGTTCAAATTTGCTACACTTAATTGTCCTATTAATTAACTGGAACCTAAGAACCAAATACCGGGTTTAATTTTAAATCATTTAAAATAATAGATAGATATCTACACTTAACATATATATCCAATTATAATTAAAACGATAAAATTTCTTAACGATTCTGCAGTAAATTACTACAGTGGCCTTCCCACTTCGAAACTCGAAAATGAATGTCGATGATGCGTGCACTCATCACCGAAACTATTTTCCAGCGACAGAGATGAAAGTACAAAACTTATTTTCTCTAAAATCTTCTTTAAAACAATTTCTTTTAAATTATATTAAATATATATCAGAAAATACTTATAACAATATTATTATATTCCAAAATTTATTCGAAAGAAATTTTAAAACCCCGGATCTTAAGTCCTAAATTTCCAAATTTCATTGATTTTATTTTTCAATCTTATTTCTATTATTAATTATACACTTTATTACCTAACAACCAATCTATTACAGCCAAATATAGATATTATTTTGAAAAATTATTTTATAGAAAATATAATAGGTAAAATTATTTCATTCACCTATAATAAAAACAAATATTATGTCGGTCTGTCTTATTAAGTGTTTAGAAATCCCTATTGATGTCATAGCGTCCCATGCACCAACCAGAATTTATAAATACGAAACGGAACAGATTAACACAATATAAAAACCTTTTTATAACACTAACAAATACGCTCTCTCATATATATACACTCAGCGACTCCTATAGGGTATTACTACCCTATTAGTAAAGAGTCAAACCCCACAAAGCTAAGGTTTATCGCTAAACCAAAGCTCTGATACCAGATGTAACGTCCTGCCTTTTCGCACGATTTAAACTGACACACATGCCGATTAAATCCATACGGAAGGGCGGATTGTTATGGGGTAAATAAGAAAAACAAGAAAGAAATAAAAGAAAACAGAATCTCGCAGCGGAAGGATAAAATATAATAATAAAATATACAGTTTATAAATCTGTTTACAAAACATTCATATAATACATATCAGAGTTACACATACCAACAACAATGCAGCGGAACAGTGTGTAGTGCACTAGTATAAATAATAATAATATACATCTTTGTCTTCGTCCTCCAGAGCTAAATCTTCAAATCCTGAAATGCTCGGACTGACCCGAGCGAATTGAAAAGACAAAACACTCGAGTCAGAACTAAAAGATCTTATGTAAGTTAAATTAACAGAAATAAATATGAGTGCAGTAACTCAAGAGATGCTCGGGATTTACATCTCCTAAGGATCCGTTAAACTATTTACTATATAGTATATTGCGCTATTATAATAGTGTCTATTTGTAAAATAAACTTACTTTTTAATAGCGTTAAGGGGTTACCCATATAGCCCTTAACACAAATAATGCCAATAGTCTATACAGTACCGTAATACCTCCTGATCGGGAGGTACTCCATAGGTACGACACAAATAGAAACTCGTAGTAAAGGCGCGGTAGGGTAGGTGACACGGCACAACTAGGCAATGCCTGGGTAGATATACCAATTATGCTTCCGGGCCGATGGTAACGCGCAGCGCGCAGCTTCCGCCCACCTCGAACAAACACCCCACATAAAAGAAATCAAAAATGAAGGTGACCACCGAATCAATCCAAAATCAGAGTATAGTATCGAAGGGAAGTGTCCGATTAGAGGTGCTACCTCATTAACCCGTCAATCGCTCCTGTTTTAGCCACCTTATGCCAACTCACGGGAGTTGGGTCCACGTATTTACCTTACAGGAAACGTCGCCACCAACCTACTTCATTCTGGAATCTCCACCGCGTACATGGTTAGTCAAAGTGGTTTTCAGTATCGACAGAGAGTATGTCCATATCCGATCCCGGTCTCTTTGCCAACCAATCGTTATTATAACACCGCGGTTATTTAAAAAAAAATTATACTTTTAAAACCATAATAAAATATCCATTTAAAACCCATATAAAACCGATATCATTTATTCTTAAAACCCCAAATCAATACGATATCATTTATTTTCCAATATATATCTTTCCAAAATCATAGGGTTTCCAAAGTTAAATATTTAAAAATCAAAACTCTTGAATATAATATTTCAAAATTATACTACCTTGAAAACATAGCTTTGGAACAAAATTTCCATCTCTTAAATGGTTAAATATTAAATTACTTTTATAAACAAAATAGCTTCTTTAGATTTCACAAATCAATTTCAAATATCGATTTAAACTTCCAAATACCATTTCAATTCTTATGTTTCAAGGCTTTAAATATTTCACCTTTCAAACAGACTCATTTGACAATTCCATATATATATATATATCAAATTCAGTTACTTATTATTTAGACTTGAAATGTTTGCTTAATGAATTTAATATAATTTAAGAAAACCTTTAACTTCATATAACTAGATCATCTTTCAATTTATTATATATTCATTTAATCAACCTGATATTCATTAAAATCACTTTACAAAAAAATCAAGTTATAAAAATCATATCCTTTAAAAATTCTAATTTTTATTAAATTTCAATTTAACTTAATATTCATCTTCCAAATCTATTCTCATTTAAGTCATAAAACTCCAGAAATTAAATGTTAAATAAACGTTTAATCTTATTTGATCTTAAAATCAAACTTATTTAAACTTCAAATCAAATTTATACAAAGCTTAAAAACCGAAAATTACTATATATATATATATAATAGCCTTTATCAATAACCAAATCAATATCTCATAAACCATATATATATATAACTTTACAAAACCATAGAAAAACATTTCAAAAATAATTTTATATATTTACCGCGGTGCCTGTATATAATTTTCTATCCTATGGTCAAGTGATACGGATGTTTATCATTTCAATCCGCAATTTAAAATGAAAAAAAATGCGGTTATATATCATTTCAAACCGCAATCCCGAATGAATGAAATGCATAGCAACTTGCAATTAATAAAATTAATCATCCATTCATCCATCAAATCATACATCCATTTATCACAGTCATCATCCAATTTCAAACAATCATCAATACATAACAGGTGATAAATAATGGTATCAATTATCAGTTTATACTCAAAATAAATTTAATAACTGTTAATTGGCAATTTATATGCAAAAATAAACGTAAATTTAACTGGCAGTTAATATGAAATAAAAATTTAACATAACTATGACTGGCAGTTAATATACAATTAAATAAATTCTAACTGTTAAATTTATATGCAATAAATAAATAAATTTACAGTTATATTAAATAAATGCGTTTATACATAAATAGTGAATAAAACATGCCAAACAGTCATAAAAAAATTTCTACCCATATCTAAAATTAATTTAACAAACACAAGAAATTTTAGAAATTGTGAGTGGGTTAAAACACTCACCTTTTGAATTTAAATCGAATTAAAAATCCGATTTAAATCCAAAAATTCGACGGTCTCCAAATCTGTCCAAACCAGTGTCAAAAGATCTCGAATTTTATTACGATCCTAACAAAAAAAATCTCGCGTGAAACGGAGTTCGTAGGAGAAAGTTATACGCATTAATGGTGATTGAAATTTCAAAAAAAAAGAATATAAATAAAAGAACACCTTCAAGCGCCACGTCATCCCCCTTTCTTTCCCTCTCTCCCTCATGCGTTTTGCTTCCAGAATTTTCCAAGAAGTTTGAATTTTAGCTTTTGATTTGGTTTGGAATTTTTATTTGGATCTAAGATTTGTTTGTCTGCCATTGAGGAGGAGAAGGAACTGATGAAATTTTACGCGCAGACAAATGAGAATAGGCAGAGGCTAGGGTTTAGCGGGGTATTTATAGATGAAGTTGGAATAGACAGATGGATCCGAATTTAAATGAATTCACAATTTGTCAAATTTAAATTCCAATAATCCATTTATTTGATTTTTAGATCTTATTATGAATAAATGGTCAACTTACCATTCCTATCATTTCTGATTGCAATTAGCTTCAAATTTATTAACCAAACCTCCATATCAAATAAAGATTTATTGCAAAAATTTTAATGCTTACCTTTAATTAAAGTAAATTCAATAAATTATAAAATCTTATTTCAAAATGAAATTTTATACCATTCGTATTCAATTCTCTTTATTAAATCAATCATCATCTTATGTATATATTTAACATTAGTATATATCACCTAATTAAATAAAATTTTATTCCCAAATTGATTTACAGCCTAATATAACATTTGAATTTTATTCCCAATTCATAAATTACTACCTTAACTAAATTTTACGTTTCCCTTTTAATTTACATTTTCACCTTACGTTACTACATTAATTATCCTTAAAGTAACGTCTATTATTAATAACAATATTATAATTACTTAACATTTAATTTCATAAATTAATCCATTTCATCTAAATTCTTATCTATGTAATATTTCAACATTTAATTTCATCAAATGTAATTGTTTTCCAATACGTTAATAACTTTATTTCCAAGTCTTATATTACAACAAACTATCCAATATGAAAGTCTTAACATTGTTACAAATACTACTTTAATTAACATTAACGCAATACTCAATTAAAAATTATTGTAACTGATTTCAAAATTGTAAATTAACGAGATACCAAAATAGGCAACATAAAATAGGTGTACTCTAACCTTTAGTCACATTAATACGCTTTTATTTCTCAAAATCAAAGTTCCCATTTAACTAAATCTCCATAAATGAATTTGACGTTATCTTCAAAAAGTACTTTATATTAACATTAACGTAAAAATTTATTTATATCTATTGCAATCGATTTAGTAATATTTTCTCAATATTTAAAATGATTTAACAAATTTTAAATGTCAATTTATTCAAGATTAAATCAATATAAATATTCAATTCCATAAAATCCAAAATTGTGATAAATTTCCAAAACTTCCTTTTTTATTGAATCAACCTATATTTATTCCTTTCATTAATCTCAAATATAAGGGTTTACCCTTTGGATTAAAAATTATCACATAAATATCCTATTTCAACGTAATTCTTAATTTAACATAATAAATAAAATTTGATTTCATTTATCTCAATAAGTCCTACTATTATAAATTAACCAATTGACTCACTATTCAAATTCACCTTCTATAATTCAAAATTTTTCTATCACCTTGATTTACTTAACTTTATAATTCCTTAGACAAATCTCTATCTCAAATCCTAAATGTAAGTCATTCTACTAATTATAGTACTTAATATTTTCTTAAAATAATCTTTCTATTACGCTTGAATCCAATTTATTAAATAAGTTTCCAATTAGATCCAATTTCAACCTTGCACATAAGTTTAGGTTATAATTAACTTATAACGTATGCTTCCCTAGTTATTTCTTTATATACTCCCTATATTAATTCCACAATTAACCATTATTATTAGAATAACGTTTATAATAAATACGATCCTATAATTTACTCAACACTTAATTATTTCCTTTTCCATTAGGGTAACATTCCTTTATCTGATTATTACTTATTACACATTCTAATTCCATTAACAAGGAAGCAGGTAAATTATGATATATGCTACAAATTTTCAATTTATTACTATTCATTATTATTAACCTAAATTCAGCATTACTTACCTCGCATTAACCTTATTACTTAAAATCCTTATCCAGTTGAAATTAATACTCTAAATAAATACATTTACTCCTTTCGTTATTTTATTAAATACAATTAAGGCACACCTAATTATCTTTATAGGTAAATGAGTGAATTTACTAGTACCCTACTATTACAACCTTTAATATACTTGTATATGGTTATTTTACCCTTTTATAATCCCTTTATAAATATATGCACATCTACAAATTAAGATTCTAAATCCAATTTCTTATTCCATCTAGGTTCCATTTCTTCACTTTATGAATAACTAGCATTTCCTATTCATTTGTTACATCTACTTATATAAACTTTATGAATAGTTTTGATATTCCATTTATTACTAACTTTAATTATTGCAATTTATTATCTACATACAATTTGAATCTATTTTCAAATTTTCACCTTTTTAATAATTAACACCTTCCAATAATAAATAAAAAGGATTGTAATGAATAAAATTTTATTTTCATTAATGAATTCAATCCTTGCCTTTATTTACTTATTTCTAACCTTATATCCAATTGCAACAATTTCCACTATTACACTTAATTGCAATAAACATTCAATTTGTAAATTTAAGTTAACCTTGATACATCTAATTTCAACATTCTCTTTCATATAAATAAATAAGATTTCCGTTTCTTTTTAAATTAAAATTAAAAATTAAAAATCCTATTAATTTAATTCATTTTAAGCATCGAATTTACACGGGTCGTTACAGAATTGCAATACGAAGAACATTCTTAAACTTCTTCTCTTTTTTCCTTATCTTATCGGCGTCATCAACAGATCCAATATGGGTCTTTAAAGCACGATTAAAGGCTTTGTTTTCACCTTTGAAAGTTTTATTTTCAATTTTTAAAATCAACAGTACACTACTGAAGAAGATACTTTTCGTGGTTTTGGAATCTAAGTTGCATACTCGTTTATGCGCTGCGAGTATCTCACTCTCTATTGTTCATCAAAATATTTCATCATCTCAAATTTGACTTTCCTACACCATTCTCCTACTAACTTATCATCTAAGCCAGTCGTACCAGGAAACTTTTTGATGGAAAGGGAAGTAGACCTTGTTGATTTTGCGAAAGATAGAATAGTGGAAGAAGCTGGTGAATTGATGTTTGAAATGCTATTCTCTATAATGGATTCTAGCGGTTCCACCGAGCTTGAATATCTTTTAACTTAATATCCAAATCACTTTTTGTTGGAGAAGTTCGGACATCTTATAGTCAAAATCAATTGAAGGATTTGATTTAATATGGCGCTTCAATATGGAAATCATTTCATTCTTACTCTTAATGTCCGCTTCTGGATTGCCGATTTGATCATGGGGATTTCTAATGGTTGTCTCTTGAAGCAACTATCTTCTGTGCCATTCTAGAGCTTCGGAATTGTTTTAAAAGTGATTAGACAAAGGATCGCTAAGAAGATTCCCCTTTTCAATATCTGCTAATAAGATATCTCTAATACTGATAAAGCGAAATGTCGAATCTAGCGAGAGTTACATCGTAGATAATTGTAACTCAAATTTAAAAAATAAAAAGAAAATAAAGTCAAGACTCAAATAATTAATCTCTTTTATTATAGAAATAAAGGACTGCAACTTAAATAGAAATGAACAAAAGGTAAAACTCCACTGGACACTTTTTTCACATTTAAGGTTGAGAAACAGCCTCTTTGACTATATTCAAGAAATTAGCCGAAAGGGTAACCGTCGAATCAAAAAGGGCATTAAATCCTTCCGGGGTTATAACTGGAGGATATTTACAATGGTCCCACTCCTCGGTGGGAGGACTATCATGACCACATATCAATTTGATATGATATCTCTGGATTTCCTAAAGAAGCTTTTCTTTTTGTTCACCAAGAAAATCGAAAAGAAGAGAAGGATGTTCCTTGTAAAGACTTTGCAAATCTCTAAGAAAGAAGGATGGGAAGTTGGTCAGATCTAGTATGGATCGTACATGGACGATTGTTGGAGTCGGCGGCTCTCCTAGGGTTCCATCATCTGCGATCGCTAGGGAAGAGGATCAAATTGGCCCTTGCGAATAGCTTGATGCACTATCTCCCTTCAACCCTTTGCTTTGAGCGAAACGTGGCAAATGGAAGGAAAATCCATGGACCAACCCCATCGTCTCCACCCCATAGGAACTACGAGATCGTCCCAAGGACGCCTTCGGCATCCAGGGGTCACGGACCGACCATAGACCCTGTTCAATAAGTGGAACACAAGCATCCTATAGTAAGAGGAGTAGTTATGAACCCTGTAGACCATCCCCATGGAGGTGGGGAAGGGAAAGCCCCTATTGGTAGAAAAAACCCACAACTCCTTGGGGTTATCCTTCGCTTGGAAGAAGAAGTCGGAAAAGGAGAAAAGAAGACAATTCCTTGTAAAGACATTGCAAATCTCTAAGAAAGTAATATCTAGCTAATTTTGAAGATTTCAAAAGTGAAGCCTTTTCTGGATAATCTCTTGTTAGTTTAACATACTTTCTTAAATAATCTCTAGAAATAAGGTTGCCTAAGGGACATTTATTCTGCAACAATGTAGTAAAATATAGCTTGGTATAAAAGGAAACTAGAGCAAAAAATTCATAAACCAATACATAATAATGAATGTTCATCCGGTTCATATAGAATTGGCTTTTTTGAATAACTCTGAAACAAATTTATCCTCATAGTATTTATGTTTTTCAGAAGGCAACTCTTAGTGAGTCGATTTGACTCGTGATAAGTTCCAGCAGGCTCCCGGATGTGGATCATATCCAAATTCGTCCAAATATCTCTTGTGTAAACACCTAAGTAGATGTGACTCCCCACCTCTATACCCACGCTAGCCAAGAACACTACGGAGTAATGCTGTCAACTAGCACGGAGAATAAGGCTGTTGAGGAGCGACCATCCATATAATTTCTTTGGGCGAGTATCGATATGCCAGATAAAAATATAACTTTTCGTCACAAGAGGAAATCCGACATACCGACACAAACTCAAAGCTACTACACAGTGGCTATAGTAATCTTCGGAAACAAATATAGAAGTAAGCATAACACAAATCATTCACAGATAATTCATATCACAGAGGCGGAAGAAGATATGAATATATAATTAACACATGAAAGTGTATATCAGAGTAGTGGTCAAAAAGATCCACAATAATACAAAAGAATAGCAACATGTGCTATACAAAAGAATACAACTATGAGTCTATATCTCAAGTGTATACAACAAAATAAACTACTAATCTAAGTAGTTAGCCAAAAGTCAGAGAAATCAATCCCAAGTGAGAAGTCAAGCTGAAGCACCTGCAACATCTCGGTCTGACCCGAGTATTATTTAATAAGAAAATAATAAACGGATCAGTCTAACTATAAATATCAGGTGAAATGATATAGAATAAGAGATATGACTAAACACATAATAATCACAATGCCAAGCTGTGATATATATAAGTAATTGAAAATCAACAGGAGATTAATCAATATCACCAAATCAACACAAGAATCAAAGAAAATGTCATACTCCTTATTTCGTTCACCAAACCATAAATATTGACGATTATATCAATGTCAATCACAAAAGGCAATGACACACAAATTCACTAATGCACAAATATTGATAAAACTTATCAATGGAAATCACGAAAATTGGTGAAGCACAAATTCTAGAAATCATCTCAGGAAATCCAGAAAATGACACACGAACTCACCTATGCACAAAAATTGATAAATCATATCAATAGAAATCTCAAAAATAGGTGAAGAAGAAAGTTCCAGAATTCGACACACGAAATCCAGAAATCACACAAAATAGGGGGGAAGGCCTATCACACGAACGGGAGCATGAAAACTCACCAACATATGTATCACACGAACGAGACGCTATCTCATGGTAGCTAGCCATTAATTTTTGACACACGAACGGCCCGAAGACCATGGGGCGCTACCCCACATATGTGAGTAGAAACTCACACAAACGGGGATTAGTCTCCCTCGTAGACAAAGAGACATCGCACATTGCTAGTCTAAATCACAAAAAATGATCGTCATGATCATCAAGAAGTGTCAATTACAGTAAGCTAGTAAATATATGAGCTTAGCTTCGTGTCCCATAACCACTAGCTTAACTTAAATATTTACAAACAAATTGTAGATCTCCACTAGAAAATTGTCACAAGAGATTCAATCAAACAAGTCCAAGAATTAACCGACGAAGTAAACCCAAGCGTTTCATACCACTTGTTTTACAAAGTCGTTTAATTAGATTTCTCATACAAGTGAGGTAAAGGTTTGTATATACTAATAGATTGGAAATTGGTTTGAGAAAACGAGCTTTGTTATAAAATAGTGTTGAAATCATTTAAAGAATGAGTTTTGATATTTACTATTAGTATCGAAACCTTTATATTTTTAAAGTGACAAATCACAAAGAAGATTGTAGGAACAATCAATCACTAAAATTCACATACGAAGATGTGAATAAAATCCAAAGAAACCGATAAAGAATCCATCGAAATGGATATTCAAAAATCCCTAAAAACGAGTCATCAAAGTCATAATAAATGATAACAACAAATAGGATCTTCACGAATCGATTTAAATTGGAAATTCAATCCAAAAAGGCAAAATGGACTCAAACAGCAGGTTCAGTCGACTGAACAGAGTTTTCAGTCGACTGACGCTGTGCCTGGAAATTTTCCAGGTTCAGGAAACTTTCTGTTTCCAGTTTCAATCGACTGAACAGAGGATTCAGTCGACTGAATCATGCCTGGAAACTTTCGGGTTCCAGGTTCAGTCGACTGAACAGACTTTTCAGTCGACTGAATCTTGCCTGGGCTGTTTTTTTCAGCCTATCCAAATGAAGAGCAAACTCTTCCAAAATGCATCCGGACGAACATTGGCTCTAAGGGTTTATGCCAATCTGCAACCCGGCCCTATATGCTCCTCGATGCATCACCAAAAGCATGATCAAACATCCATATAAGGATTTTCACACAAATTTGACTTAAAAACCCAAAAATTGGAATATTCACAAAACCAATCCAAATCACGAGCAAATGCACATGAAGAAGTGTTAGGAATTCATACCTAACAACCAAAGATAATTATAGTCATAGATGTGAGATAAAAATCTCACCTTTGAACCCAAACGATTGAAGAAGGTGCTTGAAAGCAAAGGAGAATCAACCACTCTTCAAATTCAACTCAAGAAGCTTGACTCTAAGCTTTAAAAGAAGAACATTCCCAAAGTTAGGTTTAGGAATTTCTGAAATTGATAAGAGATTGAGTTGGAGAAGAAGAAGAGAAGCTTACCAATGGGTTCTTCTATTAGTTTGGAGCTAGAACTTGATTTGCAAAAGAAAACTAGGGCTTGAGTCTTAGTTTCCCATCTCTCCCACCATTGTTGCTAAAGCTTGAGTATTAGGAATTGGAAATGAAGTAAATGAGGAGTTGAAGTGGAGTTGGGACTGAATACATAAGTGGGGTTATTGGGCTCAGCCCAAACCAAAGCCCTAAGCAAAAAGTAGCAAAATTCAACTTTCTCCAAACTTATCGAAGCTTATACTCAAAAAGGTCGCAAATGTCATTTTGAACTTAATGAGGGTGGTCTCGAGTCCCAATTCGACCCTATGCAAAAAGTAGCTTTTCGGACTAAAATCCGACTTCGATACCACATTTAAAGAAAACATTTAAATGTATAAATCATAACATATGCGGGTTGTTACAGACTCCCCTCCTTAAAGAAATTGCGTCCTCACAATATTTAAGAAGAGAATATAAAGTAACAACCATAAAAGCATATTCAACCCAAAAGAAGATTGAAATAAGAAGTTCACCTTAAAGAGCACGAGAGAGTAAGTCCGGATGTGTTCGCTCGATGAACGCTCTAGACTCCCAAGAACAATCCTTAGGATTTGAAGACCATTGAACTTTAACAAGCGAAACATCTTTATTTCGAAGGCGCTTGACCTCCGAAGCAATAATACGAATAGGATGTTGCTCATAAGTTAAATTGGGCGAAACTTCAATCTCTTCCACAACACCGGGCTCAAGAATAGAATCGAAATCTCGAAGACACTTCCGAAGTTGAGAAACGTGAAACACGTCATAGATAGCAGAAAATTGAGCCGGTAATAAAAGGCGATATGCCATGGAACTAATACGTTCAGTGATAGGAAATGGCCCAATATATCGAGGCGCTAACTTTCCCGATCGACTGAAACGCACAACACCTTTCATAGGTGACACACGAAGGAACACAAGATCTCCCACAGAAAACTCTAACTTCCTTCTCCGGTTATCGGCATAGGATTTTTGTCTACTCTGGGCTTCTTTCATCCGATGTCGAATAAGTTCAATCTTTTCTGTGGGATCACGAATAAGATCTGGACCTAAAACCAGTTTCTCACCGGCCTCAAGCCAACAAGAAGGAGATCGGCATGGCCTTCCATAGAGTGCCTCGAAAGGTGCCGTACCAATACTAGATTGGAAGCCATTATTATAGGAAAATTCAACAAGTGAAATATGATCTTCCCAACTTCCGCCAAAATCAAGAACACATGCACGATGTAGATCTTCAAGAGTTTGATTCACACGCTCGGTTTGTCCATCGGACTGAGGATGATAAGCGGTACTAAAATTAAGCTTCGTTCCTAAAGCTTTTTGAAGACTCTTCCAAAATCCACTAGTAAACAATGGATCACGATCACTAACAATAGAAGTAGGAACTCCATGCAATTTAACAATTTCTTTGATAAAGAGTTTGGCCAAAAGAGGAACGGTTCGATTGGACCGAACGGGAATAAAATGGGCAGATTTAGTAAGTCTATCAACAATCACCCATAAGCTATCATGACCCGAACGAGAACGGGGAAGGCTATCTATAAAATCCATGAAAATTTGGCCCCACTTCCAAATTGGAATTTCTAAAGGTTGCAATAACCCACCGGGCTTTTGATGTTCGGCCTTAACGAGTTGGCAAGTCATGCAACGCTTAACAAAGTTAGCGATGTCAAGTTTCATTCCCTCCCAATAATAAAGTCGTTTCATGTCCGCGTACATTTTACTACTACCGGGATGAATGGTAAATTTAGAACGATGTGAATCTTCTAAAATATCTTTACGAAGATCACTAATATTTGGCACGATAAGTCTACCAAATCTCCGAATGCCGCCACGAGAATCAATATCAAAGTCTTTCAAACCTTCAATATCAATTTTATCCTTAAAATTTTGGCCAAGAAGAGCCCATTCGGGATCTAGCCCTTGAGCTTCAAGAATGCGGTCTAACAGAGAAGGATGAGCCTCAAGGCTACATAAAACAAGAGATGAACATAAATCGGAAACACGGTCTCAAATTTCGCAAGTGGATAAAATCTCGAGATCGTTCCATTCGGATATCATCATAGAAACTATCGCTTGTTGCTTTCGACTAAGTGCATTCGCAACGCGGTTTCCCTTTCCGGGAGTATAAAGGATATCAAGATCATAAGGAGGAAGGAACTCGAGCCAACGTTGTTGACGCAAATTAAGTTCCTTTTGAGAGAATAAATACTTCAAGGACTTATGATCAGTATAAAGAACAAATTTCTTTCCCAAAAGATAATGACGCCAAATCCGAAGAGCAAAAACAATAGGCGCGAGCTCTAAATCATGAGTGGCATATCTAGTCTCAACAGGCTTCAATTGCCTTGAAGCATAAGAAATAACACGTTCTTTTTGCATAAGAACGGCACCCAAACCAATGCGACTAGCATCGGTATAAACAAGGAAATCTTGATTCTCCTCGGGAATAACAAGAATAGGAGCATCGGAAAGGAGTTCTTTCAATTTCTGGAAAGAAGCTTCACATTTGTCTGACCAAATGTATTTAACGCCTTTCTTTGTTAAGCTAGTGAGAGGCACGACAATCTTAGAAAAGTCTTTGATAAAACGGCGGCAATAACCCGCCAATCCAAGAAAACTACGAATCTCCGTCACACTCTCCGGTCTCTTCCAATCTTGAATCGCTTCAATCTTTGAAGGATCCATGGAAATTCCGGATTCGGAAATAATATGACCGAGAAACTTCACACGAGATTGCCAAAAATGGTATTTAGAAAATTTTGCTTTTAATTGATTACTCCTAAGAGTTTCCAACACAGTCCGAAGATGCTTCTCATGTTCCTCCTCGGTTTTAGAATACACAAGAATATCATCAATGAAGATGAGAACAAACCGATCGAGGAAGTCTTTGAAAACTCTATTCATAAGGTCGACGAAATAAGCCGGAGCATTCGTTAGACCAAATGGCATAACAAGCCATTCATAAGATCCATAAGGAGTACGGAACGATGTCAAAGGAATGCTATCCTCTGCAATACGAAGCTGATGAAATCCAGTAGCTAAGTCTAATTGTGAAAAGACTCTAGCACCAGTAAGTTGATCGAATAGATCATCAATCCGAGGTAAAGGATATTTTTTTTGATAGTAAGATCATTAAGATTGCGGTAGTCAACGCAAAGCCTAAGTGTTCCATCGGATTTCTTCACAAAAATAGCTGAAGCTCCCCAAGGCGAGGAACTAGAGCGAATAAATTGCTTCGTTTCCAAATCGGATAATTGTATGCGCATCTCCTCATTTTCTTT
Source organism: Allium cepa (assembly GCA_030765085.1). Classification (NCBI taxonomy): domain Eukaryota; kingdom Viridiplantae; phylum Streptophyta; class Magnoliopsida; order Asparagales; family Amaryllidaceae; genus Allium; species Allium cepa. The sequence goes on from CM060931.1 coordinate 64,695,582, forward strand.
ATTGGACAAACGATAAGGAGGACGAGTGACAGGTTGAGCTCCAGGAATGAGATTAATTCTGAACTCAATTGCTCACTTAGGTGGTAATCCTAAAACGGGCTCGAATATGTCGGAAAATTCACGAACGACGTGAATAAGAGAAATAATATCACCCTCATCATCATCATCGTCATCACGAGGATTTAAAGAATATAAAGATGCAACCAAGCTGGAATCTGAATCTTTACGATTAATAGAAATCTGCTTAACAGATTGAGGATGTCGAAGATGCATAGTCCGCTCAGGACATAGGATATGAGCTTCATAATGGTTAAGCCAATCCATTCCCAAAATCATTCCAAAGCCTAACTAACGCATGACATGCAAATCGGCTCGGAAAGAAAAATCACACAAAATAATCTCGACATCTTTACACAATAAACTGATTGTCGTGAATCCACCAACCGGATTCGCAATTCTCAAAGAAGTCATTAAACACAAAACATCCAAAGAAAAAGTATCAACAAGTTCTTTTGATATAAAAGAATGGGACGCACCCGTATCAAAAAGAACTCGAATAGGATGATCACGAAATAAAATAATTCCATCCAGAATAGAATGAGAAATACCTTGGTCACGAGATGTGTTGCCAGGGGCTTGAGCAACATTAAGCTTTCCCTCCTTCCTATTTTGAAGTTTGGGACATACATGCATAAAATGGTCCGGGCTTTTGCAATAGCGACAAGTACGAGGCTTTGAACACTTGTTCGCAAAATGGTCTTTCGAACCACAATTATAGCATTTCCCTTGAGTAGAGGAAAAGATCTTTTCAATAGGAGTTGCTTGCCCCCCTTTCTTATTGGGATAAGGGCCTTTGAATTTGTTTGGCCTCTTCTTGTTGTTGAAGTTTAGTTTGGAACCCACCACTTCAACATCATTCTCCCTATCCGCCTCTTCAAGACGAAGAGCGATATCAACGAGTTGGTCGAAAGAAACTTCTAACTTTAGAAGTAATGGCTTCTTGAGATTTTTGTTTAAGCCATAGACGAACCTCTGGTTCTTCTTTAAAGGGGTGTTGATATATTTAACCCCATATTTGGAAAGCGACTCGAAGGAGGCGACGTAATCAGTCACGGAGGACTCACCTTGAACAAGGTCTATAAATCGTCGAGCCAATGTCACTTTCTCTGCTTCTGGTACAAATTTCAACTCAAAGCATTCCCAGAATTGCTCCCAGGTGAGATCCGCTTCATTAATCTTAGAAATAAGAAGCTCGTACCAGTCCAATGCTCTTTCTCGAAGCATACTAGAGGCCACCTGAACTCGGTGAAGGTCAATAAGATACATGCGAGAAAAGATTCGATCGCATGACCTTAGCCAAGCCTGTACTTCAATAATAGTTTCGGAACCTTTGAATGGCTCCCCACCCAAATTAGAGTAATCGCTACACAAGCTTGCTAATCCCGACTTTGGTTGAGTAGGTTCCGGGTTAGGTCCAGCTGCTTGAGCATTCGTCACTAAATCAAGAAGCTGCTGAGCAGTCATAAAAACTCCATCCTGGGGCGGAGTGCTAGATGGTACGGCTCTGGCGCGGCCTGGTCTAGACATTTCTCTTCCTTTAGAAAGAAAGAAGAACAAGGAGAAGATTATTCACTAATGAATATCAAGCAATCTTGATAGATAAAACAAGGAATCATAAAAGAAAATAGGATGAATCGATACGAAGACTCGAAGTAAATCCTAAAGCACGACTCCTAAGATGGACTTAGGACGATGATCCTTGTTATAATATTCCATATTGTTCCGAAGTTTGGCTTTGATACCAAGCTGTGACGCCCCATCTCTATACCCACGCTAGCCAAGAACACTACGGAGTAATGCTGTCAACTAGCACGGAGAATAAGGCCGTTGAGGAGCGACCATCCGTATAATTTCTTTGGGCGAGTACCGATATGCCAGATAAAAATATAACTTTTCGTCACAAGAGGAAATCCGACATACCGACACAAACTCAAAGCTACTACACAGTGGCTATAGTAATCTTCGGAAACAAATATTGAAGTAAGCATAACAAAAATCATTCACAGATAATTCATATCACAAAGGCAGAAGAAGATATGAATATATAATTAACACATGAAAGTGTATATCAGAGTAGTGGTCAAAAAGATCCACAATAATACAAAAGAATAACAACACGTGCTATACAAAAGAATACAACTATGAGTCTATATCTCAAGTGTATACAAGAAAATAAACTACTAATCTAAGTAGTTAGCCAAAAGTCAGAGAAATCAATCCCAAGTGAGAAGTCAAGCTGAAGCACCTGCAACATCTCGGTCTGACCCGAGTATTATTTAATAAGAAAATAATAAACGGATCAGTCTAACTATAAATATCAGGTGAAATGATATAGAATAAGAGATATGACTAAACACATAATAATCACAATGCCAAGTTGTGATATATATAAGTAATTGAAAATCAACAAGAGATTAATTAATATCACCAAATCAACACAAGAATCAAAGAAAATGTCATACTCCTTATTTCGTTCACCAAACCATAAATATTGACGATTATATCAATGTCAATCACAAAAGTCAATGACACACAAATTCACCAATGCACAAATATTGATAAAACTTATCAATGGAAATCACGAAAATTGGTGAAGCACAAATTCTAGAAATCATCTCAAGAAATCCAGACAATGACACACGAACTCACCTATGCACAAAAATTGATAAATCATATCAATAGAAATCACAAAAATAGGTGAAGAAGAAAGTTCCAGAATTCGACACACGAAATCCAGAAATCACACAATATAGGGGGGAAAGCCTATCACACGAACGGGAGCATGAAAACTCACCAACATATGTATCACACGAACGAGACGCTATCTCATGGTAGCTAGCCATTAATTTTTGACACACGAACGGCCCAAAGACCATGGGGCGCTACCCCACATATGTGAGTAGAAACTCACACAAACGGGGATTAGTCTCCCTCGTAGACAAAGAGACATCGCACATTGCTAGTCTAAATCACAAAAAATGATCGTCATGATCATCAAGAAGTGTCAATTACAGTAAGCTAGTAAATATATGAGCTTAGCTTCGTGTCCCATAACCACTAGCTTAACTTAAATATTTATGAACAGATTGTAGGTCTCCAATAGAAAATTGTCACAAGAGATTCAATCGAACAAGTCCAAGAATTAACCGACGAAGTAAACGCAAGCGTTTCATACCACTTGTTTTACAAAGTCGTTTAATTAGATTTCTCATACGAGTGAGGTAAAGGTTTGTATATACTAATAGATTGGAAATTGGTTTGAGAAAACGAGCTTTGTAATAAAATAGTGTTGAAATCATTTGAAGAAAGAGTTTTGATATTTACTATTAGTATCGAAACCTTTATATTTTTAAAGTGACAAATCACAAAGAAGATTGTAGGAACAATCAATCACTAAAATTCACATACGAAGATGTGAATAAAATCCAAAGAAACCGATAAAGAATCCATCGAAATGGATATTCAAAAATCCCTAAAAAGGAGTTATCAAAGTCATAATAAATGATAACAACAAATAGGATCATCACGAATCGATTTAAATTGGAAATTCAATCCAAAAAGGCAAAATGGACTCAAACAGCAGGTTCAGTCGACTAAACAGAGTTTTCAGTCGACTGACCCTGTGCCTGGAAATTTTCCAGGTTCAGGAAACTTTCTGTTTCCAGTTTCAGTCGACTGAACAGAGGAATCAGTCGACTGAATCATGCCTGGAAACTTTCGGGTTCCAGGTTCAGTCGACTGAACAGACTTTTCAGTCGACTGAATCTTGCCTGAGCTGTTTTTTTCAGCCTATCCAAAAGAAGAGCAAACTCTTCCGAAATGCATCCGGACGAACATTGGCTCTAAGCGTTTATGCCAATCGACAATCCGGCCCTATATGCTCCTCGATGCATCACCAAAAGCACAATCAAACATCCATATAAGGATTTTCACACAGATTAGACTTAAAAACCCAAAAATTGGAATATTCACAAAACAAATCCAAATCAAGAGCAAATGCACACGAAGAAGTGTTAGGAATTCATATCTAACAACCAAAGATAATTATAGTCATAGATGTGAGATAAAAATCTCACCTTTGAACCCAAACGATTGAAGAAGGTGCTTGAAAGCAAAGGAGAATCAACCACTCTTCAAATTCAACTCAAGAAGCTTGATTCTAAGCTTTAAAAGAAGAACATTCCCAAAGTTAGGTTTAGGAATTTCTGAAATTGATAAGAGATTGAGTTGGAGAAGAAGAAGAGAAGCTTACCAATGGGTTCTTCTATTAGTTTGGAGCTAGAACTTGATTTGCAAAAGAAAACTAGGGCTTGAGTCTTAGTTTCCCATCTCTCCCACCATTGTTGCTGAAGCTTGAGTATTAGGAATTGGAAATGAAGTAAATGAGGAGTTGAAGTGGAGTTGGGACTGAATACATAAGTGGGGTTATTGGGCTCAGCCCAAACCAAAGCCCTAAGCAAAAAGTAGCAAAATTCAACTTTCTCCAAACTTATTGAAGCTTATACTCAAAAAGGTCGCAAACGTTATTTTAAACTCAATGGGGGTGGTCTCGAGTCCCAATTCGACCCTATGCAAAAAGTAGCTTTTCGGACTAAAATCCGACTTCGATACCACATTTAAATAAAACATTTAAATGTATAAATCATAACATATGCGGGTTGTTACAGTAGACCCTCACTAAAATCACCTAAGTATGAAAAAACTACAGTTAAATGTCTACAATAGGCTTTGTATAAAAAGTCTGTAAGGATGTTTCTCTCTTCAACCAACATCCAAAAGAGCGTAATTAGCTCTCAATTCTCTTTCATAAGTCTATCATATCAAAGGCGTGCCTTAATCTGTTGTGGTGCAGTTTCTTGATTTTTGAAAGATGCTAACACTACAACACTTCTGTTAAGCCTATGTTACTTATCGGAGAGGATTTTATGTTCTTTTAACTGATTATTTATTTCTCTTATTTTCTTCAAGCTTGGTTTTATAAGGATGAATGGATTTCCTTTTTATATGAAATAAAAGATGTAAATTATTATTATCTTGGAAGTGAAAGCCATTTAAAAAACAAATCCTATACCTGAGAAACAGGAATTGTAATTTGAGAGACTAGCATTTTTCTATTTGTTCATCTACGTCGATGATCGCGGTCTCTTCTAGACGGCCAAAAGGCTTTGAGGGTTCAGGTTGGCTTGCTTCATGGACGATTAGACCAGGGTTGACATTTTCTAAAGCCCCGGTATTGTCATTGCCATCTTTTTCATGAACATCGGAGTGACCACCCCATCGCCACGTGAACCTTGGACTCATATACATTATCATCATTAGTGTCGTCATCAACATTACCGCCTTCTTTCTCCGCGGTTTCATCTTTATCACCTTCGTCCTCAGAATCAGAATCTACTTCGAAGGAAGGGACTTCGAGGGATAAGATTTTGGAGGCATCAATCTCCTCTTTTTTAGGAACTTCAACCCTCTGCCCCATTTCTTTGATTTTAGCCATAAATCTATTAACAATAGTAGGGTCAAGAGAAGGAAAGCTGAAATCTGGGCATTTCTCTATGTTGTCGACATAAGCAAGCATCAAGGCATCCTCGTTGGAGTTAATAGATATCATCGTGGGAAGTATTTAGGAATTGTGACACCTGGTGCTTAGCATCAGAGATGACATTGATAGTCAAATTTAGAAAACTTTTCTTTTTCCCCAACTTTTTCATGAGAGAGGATTGTTTAGCAGCCATTTTAGCTTCTTATCTTTAGATTCTTTAGAGCTATTTTCAAAGCCAGATTTTCATTAGGTAAAAGTTGATATGCTTTTCTTTCCTCACAATAATTGACTCTGATTGAGCAAGAGAGGCTCTCAATCTCACCAGTTCCATTGTAGCTTCATTTTAACCAGCAAACAAGGATATCACTTGGCTGTTCAAGTTTGAAATTTCCTCTCGAAGCATAGATGTTTCATTGAAAGATTTTGATGCATTTTGTTATAGAGAGGGCCAGCATTTGGAAATCTAAAAGGAAATGCATGATGCAAATCAACATTCAGAGAGAAACAATGATAATATGGATAAATAATATGAAACATAGCAAGAGTTCTTATTCTATAAGAGACCAACAGTGACCCGTCGGATTAGGAACATAAGAAGACGGACGAATAGAAGCAAAAGATAAAGAATTCAAGATAGATTGAACTATCTTTTCAAAATCACTTGTAGACATGGGTGACTTGGGTCTAGAAGGAGTTGAAGTTCCCAAGTTATTTTGCATCTTCTTAACGATGTGAGGAGAGCAAGAAATGACAATGCGAGACAAGGGATTGTCCATTGAAGGAGTCATCTTGGGTCGATTAATAGAAGCTTTAACAGATGGACTCTTGGAAGTTTAACTCATATCAACGGCCTTGCCCTCTTCTACTGATGGAGAATTTGGAACTTCAACAATCTTGGCCTTCTGAAGGAATGGTTTTGCCATAGCCACTTTACCCAATTTGATTATAGCAGCCATCTAACCTAATAATGGCTTGAGTCAAAGATAATGCATGGGATGTAAAAGTTGGGAGAGCCAGATCACTTATGATTGGTTCAACTTGAGGAGCGGCTGTTGAAGATTGAAAAAATTTCAAGTCAGTAAAGTAATTTAAGAAATAACTCAATGACAAACTGAAGTACTATGTTTAAGCCTACCGGGGTGATTAGGGAAAATTGGTGACAGTGGGGAGAAGTTACCCGAATTACCCAAAGATAGAAAGCGTTTTCTTCAAGAAGTGTGTAGAACTAGGGGAGGTTGACTGAGCACCCTATGATCTACAGATAGGAGGGAATGCATTTAAAGGTTTGAGGGATCCAACAAAGAAAGCATATTCCCAATGCTACTTGAAGCAGCAATCAATAACTTGAAAGTTCACTTATCCTCATCATTTAGATCTTTAGCGGAAGGACTTGATAAAGAAACATAGATTAGCAAAAAAAGGCAATTGAATAAAAATAAAGACTGTGGTCAAGTTACGAGGGGAAGAGACGACTCATTTATATTTGGAAAGCATTTAACAAAGAAGAATTGTGTTTCCCAATCTTTGAATTTGATTACCCCCTCAGAAATTAGCTTTTTAAGGGGATTGGCTTTAAAATTTTGATTGTTAAGATTGCCAAGTTTAACTGATTGAACTAGGTAGTTCCATCAGCATTTAATGATGGAATCCCCGACTCCAGAGCCATAAGTTCCAAGGATAGGGAATATGTATATACATTTGGAGACTGCTGGATGGGAGTAATGCCCAGGCGTGTCAGGAATTTGGTCAAGAAATCTAGGAAAGGAAGGAAGCCACCGTGCCAAATATGGATAGCAATGTTGGCGAAGTATCCTTCAAGAGGATTTTGAATGGTGTCGCTATGCTCGGGGGAATTTTTTCCACCGCCGTGATGCCAAAGTAATTTAGAATAGCGTCTACCTCATCCTGGGAGTATATTAAATAATGATTAGAAATTGCTTCAATCTTCTTTGGAGAAGATTCCATCGTCGGTACTATAAGTCCTTTTCACTCCCATGATCCTCTCAGGCGAAATCATTTTAGTAAAAAGTTATAACTAGCAATGTTTTTCAAGGATATCGAAAATCTATTACAAAATTTCAAATACCAACCAAAATATGGATCCTTGAAAGGATGTTAGAGCTAGTTTAGGAAAATGAAATTCGTTGAGCTTTCAACAATGTCGAAAGGGGAAATGAAAGTGGACCTCCAACAAACACCCTTTAGCAACTTTGAAACCCCAAGAAAAACTTTATGGATGAAAGGAATGGTTAAAGCCTACACAATTAATTCAGATATAGATATACACTAACAACATTTAGTAAACATGACAAATAAACCCACAAACTTTGTTTGAGAATATGAATGCTATCAAAACCCCATATTCCAATTTAGTAAAATGGTTTTAGTTTGAGTAACATTAATATAAATGAAAAGGTTTCGGGATGTTTCGACAACATTTCTATAAAATCATTATTGAATTCCAATTAGTTACAAAAGTACCAAGAAAGTCGAAAGTGGTACATAGTTTCGAAAGCATATCAATGGCCAAACTTAATCGATACAGCAGGTTTCGATCAAGTCAAAAGGTTTTATTTGATTTTTAACTTAAACAAAGTATGTATTCCTCAATCCAATTTATGAAAAGAAAAATGATTCTCTAACTCCTAACATCTCCTAAAATAAGTAAAAAGTATGCGAAAAGTATAAAATAAAAATTATGCTTCTGAAAGTATGTAGTTGGTAATCATTTAGTAAGGCACATCAGGCAACTTCATTGAAATTATCAAAAGACACACAAACATAGTAATGAAAGGTAAAATTACAACGTCAAGTCGCAATTCAATTACAAGATAGGTGTCAGACTTCCTTTCGATGCCATTGAAAGAGGTTAAATAAGCAAAACAAAATTAGCCGCCTTAACCACTTTCGAAGGGGTAGGAAGGTAAAATTACAACGTCAAGTCACGATTCATACGGTAATTGAAAAACTCTTTTTTCCTCAAATTCAATTTTAACCCAATATTTAAAAAAAAAATTAAAAGCAAAATTGATTTGAACGTTGATTTACGATCAATAATCATAAAAATCCCTAAAATGTAAATTCAAACCTTAAAAAACCAAATCAAATGAATTTTAGATATCAATTGACACAGGAAATGGAACAAAATAAGCCATTTAAAGAAATTCATGGATACTTTCATATAAGCGAAAATCTCAAATTATGAAATAAGAATAGCAATTCAAATTTAAATCTGACTAATTTTAAATAAAAAAATTTAGCATGGAAAGTTGGTTAGAAAAGTAGGATAGTAAAAACTTAATTTGAATACGTGCTTTTGTTTGCTGAAAATAAGAATTTTTTAAGAAATTGAGAATTTTGATTTTTGCTGGAAGTTTTTTTAATCGCGGGTAAATGATAGAGGAAAAGAAAGAAGCGCGATTTATAAGGAAAAATACAAGAATATGAAAGGGCGGGAAATCTCAATGCTAAAACAAGGAAGAGTATTGAACTAGATGATTTGAAAAGTCAAAGGCATCCCTTCGCGGGGAAGGGGGGAGGGGGAGGTTTGGGGATGGAGTGGCAAGAGTTACCATCAACTCTCACTTCAGGCTTGTCGAAAACAAGATGCGTAGAAGAGAAGGATGCACGAAAGATGATAGCATCAACAAAGCCTTTCAAAATAGTCAAAGGGATGCTACAGCAACGGTCAGATGTGTTACAAGCTTTCGAAGGGGTCGAAATGGTCGAAAGCATCCTTGCACTTCAATTGCTTCCTTTCGAAACAAATAATTTTGCTTGCATATAGACATTTCGAATTAGTTGAGGAATACCTTTCGAAGGAAACAAATAACAGCCACTCACATGCATGCCAAACCTTTTGATGCGAAAGGTTTCGCCTTCCTTCAAACTACTCAGGAAGATGCTTTTTGGAACAACCCTTCGAAAGCATAACTAACCCTTTCGAATTGGTCAAAGCTGTTCACAACTAAGAGGGGTTCTGCATCAAGCCCCAAGTATGCTTTCGAAAGTTATCTTCCACATTGGAACCTACAGTATTTCAATACCTTCAAAATTCCAAGGTGAAAATGCACACATGCCACTCTTGATAAAGATGGAAGCGTTCAAATGCCCCACTTACTTGCAACAACAAAGCAATACAAGGTAAAAATGCACACATGCCCCTCTTGGTAATGATGGAAGCGTTCAAATCCATTCAAATGCAATATAGAAGGATGGACAACTGTTAAAGGTGATGTAAGATCTACAAGGCCACCTTTCGACCAGGCCGAAAGCACTGAGTCGAAAGGTTTCATCCCGCTATAAATAAGACCATAGGAGTTTAGATTTGACGGCTGAATTCTTGCACTCTACTCTTGTATTTTCTAAAAGTTATAATCCATAATTTTCAAACTAGATTGGGAATTTGATCAGTTTGTACTACTTGAGTTTAATGAAAGAAAGATCATGGAATTTTGGGATATTTGGCTAATTTGATATCTCATTTAGATTCAGTTCACAATTTTCTTGTGTCAACTTGATTGAATAGTCACCATTAGAGTAGTCAAAACCCTTAGTTTAACCAATATCCTTAGAGCCATAACTCCTACTCTTAATTTGTCGAAAGGTTAGCCTTTGAAGATATCAAAATCAATCCATCCAACCGACATCCTTAACTCATTAATGCCAACATTAGGGTCTTTTCAACAGATTCAACATGGGGGTTTCGATAGAGTACCAAAGCAGATTAACCAGTTCGAAAGGAAATATAAGAAGGGTTTTCAGTTTTTTGTCTAAATCGAACGATCCAATAAGGAGGAGTTTCAACCATAATAACCTATCCAAAAGGAAAATTGAAGAGAATAGAATGGATTATAACCATCTTAACATGATTAAGAAGTGTCGACTACTTTCATCTTTTTGAAAGAAGGTCTCCAAAGAGTTATCTACACTTTGAATTCAACTTTGGGGTGTTGACAAATTTTCTTATTAACAATATGTATCAAATATCCATAGTCTTATATTGGTTTTAGGGTTTGAAACACATAGAATGCAATACACAGTCTCGACCAAAAAAACATGGCGACCAAATTATGAATGTATTCAGTAGCTGCAAAATTAGGCACTTGCATGGGTGCTGAGACATTAACATGCAAGAAACATTTATTAGTGAATATATTTTATGTTTCTATTTTTAATTTTCAATTCAGTTCAATTGTATATCTTAATAGATAAACATTTTATCAATCTTATTAAATGCACAAGTTTAACAATGTAGATTATTATAACATTATGTGGTATATGTTCCTACAATATTATAAAGGTTAAATGTTATCATTTAATTTTTCTAATAAGGCTTCTACTAGTTTTTATGTTTCTCCAACCCTTAAGTCGAAACATAGAGGTCTTTCGACCTCACTGGTGGGTGTTAGGACTCGCCCATTTTCGAATTATGACCTTGAGTTTGCTCAATAAGTCTTTTGACTTCATTAATAGGGTTTTGATTTGAGTGGTATCGAGTTAGAATCCATCACAACGTTTGGTATCAGAGCATTGTGTTGGTAGATGGCTATCGAAATGCCGAAATTAGATAATACTTAAAGTAGTTCCTCAATAAATAATCCAAGTTGAGTTGCGCCTTATATAAACGGTATGTACGCATCTTAGTGATCACAATTGGTTATGGACAAGTGGAATGGCGATAATGATTTTGAAAAATGGCAATGGAAGATGAAAGCGGTTCTAAGGAGGAATCAAATGCATCGGGTAGTGTTTGACACACATTTGTTGCCAGCCGACATCTCGGATGTTGAGAGAGAGAGAGGGAGGGGAAATGGAAGAGTGGGCATTCACTACACTTTATCTTGCTATGGGGGAGAATGTTATCTCCGAAATTAGTGGAGAGACTACCTTTAAGGGTATTTGGGACCAGTTGGAGGAGTTGCATATGAAGAAGTCGCTAACTATCCATTTGAACTTATCGCGAACGTTCTTCACCTATAAGATGAAGAAAAGTACTTCGCTGAAGGTGCACTTGAATACTTTTGATGGTTTGCTAATGAATATGAAGGCGGTAGATTTGAAGATATAGGAAGAGCAAAAGGCGATGATATTTTTGTGTTCGTTGCAGGACCGCTATACTGATTTCTCAAATAGTTTGATCTATAGTCGGAATACATTGACTCCCGATGATGTCAAAAAAGTTCTTCTTAGCGATAATTTGTGGGATGAAATAAAGGAGTTAGGTTATGGAAGTAATGGTGCTAGTAGTGGTTATGGTCTAATATTGGAGAAGGAGAGGTATGTGAAGAAGGAGAACCAAGGGCGTTCTAAATCAAGGAACTCCAATTGGAGAGGAAAAGTGAAGGAAAGAAAAGGCAAGTGCTATATTTGTAAAAATCTCAGTCATTGGAAGAATGAGTGTCTAGATAAGGAGAAGGAAAGGAAGGAAGTAACATCTTCATCATGAGCGGTGGAGAGTGGAGATGGCGAAGGCGACATAGATTTGTTGTCAATGGTAACATCGGATGTTTCGGGTAGCGAATGGGTGCTCGACTCAGGGGTGTCTTATCATATGACGCCAAATAGGAATTATTTTTCATCTTATGTTGACAAAGAAGTAAATTCAATTTTTATGGGTAATGGTGATATTTTCAAGTCGAAAGGCATTGATTTCATGCAAATTTGGATGTTTGACTGAGTGGTCCGTACTCTCCTTAATGTGCATTATGTACCAGGACTTAGGAAGTCTCTTATCTCTTTGGCGAAGCTAGATTATTTACTACGGGTTTCGAGGATGTGCTTGTGGTGATGAAGGGTGCTAGAACTCATGGCATTTATTTGCTTCAAGGAGTGACCATATAAGGTGAAACTTGCATAGGAGTCGATTGATCTCGTGGCTTGGATGCTACTAGGTTGTGGAATTTGAAGTTAGGTCATGTCTCAGAGAGGAGTTTGGATATTCTTCGAAAGTGGGAGATGATCGGTGGAGAGAGTTTGAACAAACTAGAGTTTTGTGAGGAATATGTCATGGGGAAGCAAACTAAAGTTTCATTTGGTGAGGAAAAACATGATTCGAGAAGGTTTCTTGAGTATGTTCACACTGATTTTTGGGAACCGACATCGGTAGCTTCTTTGGGTGGAGCTCGCTATTATATTTCTTTTATTAATGACTTTTCTCGAAAGGTATGAGTGTATATAATGAAGGCCAAGTCAAAGGCATTTGCAAAGTTCAGAGCATGGAAAGCACTTGTTAAGAATGAGAGTGGTAAGTCTTTGAAGATCTTAAGGTCCGACAATGGTGGAGAGTATGTTTCCATAGGATTCATGGAGTTTTGCAAGCATCATGGTATTTGGAGGCATTTTACTACATCGGGAGATCCGCAGTCGAATGGTGTTGCGAAAAGGATGAACCGTACTCTACTTGAGAAAGCTCGATGCTTGAGATTGACGTCGGATTTGGCTAAGGGATTTTGGGATGAAGCTTTTATCAATCGCAGTGCATATTATTAATCGATATCCATGCTCAACTAATTATAACAAAATTCTGAAGGAGTATGGAAGGAAAAGAGCATTGCCTTAAGCTATCTTCGTGTGTTTGGCAGTCCAGTTCATTTGCGTGATCCGAGAAATGATAAGCTTGAACCTAGAGCTTTCAAGGGGATTTTGCTCGGTAATACAGATGGAGTAAAAGGCTATCAAATTTGGAATTTAGAAATGAAGAAGGTAGTAATTTCTTGTCATCTTACCTTTGATGAGTCGGCATTGTTCAAGGAATATGAGAGCTCATCGAATGTTCCGGATTTGGTTCATGATGAATCAAAGGAGAAGGAAGTTATTCTCACATTTTATCCAAAGAGTAGAAATAGTAGAGTGGTTGGAGATGCTTGCGAGGAGATAGCAATTGATGTAACATCACATAGTCCACAGTATTCCTCTAGTAGTTTGGTGATGTGCATGATTCTAGAGAGGTTTCTGTTCAAGGTGGAGCCGAATGGTGTTTGGTTGTTGGTATTACCACTCGGATTGGTCGCTGTGCAATAAGCCACCCGATAGATATGGTTATTGTAACTATCTTAGCTTTTGTGATAATTTGGACTATGCTCTTTATGTAGTCCAAGGTGAGCCGATGGACCTTGATGACGTCATGGAGTCGAGTGATAGCTCGAAATGTATTTGTGCCATGGAGGAAGAGATACAATCATTATTGAAGAATCAAACTTGGATTTGGTTCCATTTCCTAAAGGAAACCATGCTATTGGATGCAAATGAATATACAAGGTGAAGGACGATGGAAGATACAAAGCTAGGCTAGTGGCTAAGGGGTTTGCACAAAGGAAGGGGAAGGACTATAGTTAGATATTCACACCGATTGTGGGTCGTACTTCTATCCGGATATTACTTGCTATAGTTGTATTTCACGACTTAGAGTTGGAACAACTTGAGGTAAAAACCGCCTTCTTGAATGGTGACTTGGATGAAGACATATACATGGAGAAACCGAAAGGTTTTGTTGTAGATGGTAAGTCAAATTTGGTTGGCAAATTAAAGAAATCACTATATGATTTAGAGGAATCACCTAGACAATGGTACAAGAGATTCGATCATTTATGCTTGAAAATGGTTTTGATTGAAGCATCAAGGATTCTTGTGAAGAATTTGAAAAATGATTGTTAGGTGTATTTACTCTTGTATTTGGATGACATGCTCATTGATTCTAAGGATAATAATGAAATCAACAAGCTAAAACTGAGTTTGAAATCGGAGTTCGATATGAAGAATCTTGGAGAAGCAAGAAGGATATTGGCATGGAAATTAAAAGGATTTAAACCATTTTGATTTCAAATTAACTTAATAGGAGTACATAGAGAAGCCAGTTAAGCATGGAGAATGCAAAGGCGTCAAATACACCTTTACCTTTGCATATGAAGCTTTCGAGTAAATCACCAATCATGGAGAATGACAAGACTTATATGGAAAATATTCCATAGCTAGTGCGGTTGGAAGTTTATTGTATGCTATGGTATGTACAAGGCCCGATATTGCAAATGCCGTTGGGATGGTTAATCGATATATGGCTAATCCTGGGAAATCGCACTGGGAAGTTGTGAAGCTTATATCGAGATACCATATAGGTACATCATTTTATGGTCTTGTTTTTTGCGGTAGTAAGGCAATGGTTTGCAAGTTTGTTGGTTATTATAATTCAGACTACACCGGTGGTAGGGATCGAAGAAAATCAACTTCCGGATATGTCTTCACACTTGGTGGTATGGCCATAAGTTGGAGATCGAGATTGCTGATAGTAGTTGCTTTATCCACTACGGATGTGAAGTTGATAGCCACGGTGGAGGTGGCAAAGGAGGCACTTTACTTGAGGCTATTGTTGTGTGACTTGGGAGTCGGGCATGATAGTGTTGATATTCGACGTGATAGCCAATGTGCTTTTCACTTGGCGGAGAATTTGGCATTTATCTCACAAACTAAGCATATTGAAGTGAGAAAGTCATTTCTAGTAGTCATGGATAAGGATAAGCAAGTATATCTTTGGAAAGTGCACACAAAGGATAACACGATGGATACGTTGACTAAAGCATTATCCGTTGAGAAATTCGAGCATTGCTCGAACTTAATTTGCTTGGAGAAGTTCTAGTGCCATGGGTGGCACAGTTGAGGGATGAGCTTAGTTGTGATGATAAAGATCATCTATGAGAGATTGTGGATCTATCTTCTTGGTGATTGCTAGTTTACACTCCTTAGCACTTTAGTCTTTAGTGAGCCGATTTGGGATGTGGATGTTTTCAACACTTCATTAGTGAGTGGGGGCTTTGTCTGAGCTCGTTGATGGAGTGCAATGGTTGGTGGCTTTGGTGAAACTCATTGGGAAAGCGTTTATTTTGATTGAAGGTAGAAATGGTGATAGTTGGTGCGATCGATTGTTGTTGATGGTATGGTAACATTGGAGTTGGAGATGGATATAGTGTCGATGTGAAGTGTTGAATTTGACGACACTGTATGGAGAAATCGAAGTGGTTGGAAGTAGCTTGGTGATGGAGAAAACGGTTTGCAAATCAGACTCGAAGGAGGAAGATATTATAAATAAGGTGGAGTGGTGCTGGAGCAACAATGAAAGACGTCTGTCATTATGGACACATGTCTACGGCTTCGGCAAATCTATTCCAGAGACTCATGATAGACATCTGAGGATATGATCAAATATTGGAGTCTTCAGCAGATTTTTCAGAGAGCTAGGACAGACATCTGTCACTTTGGATAGACGTCTGATGTCGCGAGAAAAATTTTGCTGAGACTTTGGATAGACGTCTGTCACATTGGCGACCTCTGCCAGTTTTCTAGCCCGGGCTTGACTTGAAGATTTTTGATATTTAAAGAGGTAATTTTGGAGCTTTGCCTAGCTTTTCTATTCTCCTATATAATCTATTTTCTGGATCCAGATTTCTATGAAATAGAAAGCGAGTGCAAGGGTTTGAGCCTCCACTAATTAGATTTTGTCAAAACCTAATTTTCTTTAATTCTCTTATCCACTAATCAATTATATTTGAATTTTGATCATTATAATCAATCTCTTCTGCTCTTCTCACCGATATTAATAAAAGCTATCTTTTAAAGTGGATGTACACTAACATAACGTTAGTGGAACCACTATAAATCGGTATGTGATTTGTTTTTCGTTATTGCTTTGATTTCTATATTGCTTATTTGGGGATTATGACCAGATTTGAATTGGTTGAGATTTAGATTGAGTTATTGATTGGTTATTTTTACACTTCTTACCACGATCTTGTTTTTCCGTGCATTGGGGTTTTGATTTGAGTGGTCTCGAGTTAGAATTCGTCATAACATATTTGTAGTATATTTGAAACCTATAGTTTCAGTTCATTTTCTTCTTATTTGTTTCACTATCATCATTATGCTTTAGCTGGTATTGTCCTCGTAAGTTCTTACCTTACAAACTAGTTATTTTATTTCTAATTTATGGAAGTAATAAAAGGTATTTTGGAGAAGATATTCAGATCATTTACCTCTATTAATAAGATATATGTGTGTGTATGCGTGTGTGTATATATTAGAGAATGAGATAAAAGAATGAATAAACCACAATCGAATATAACTGAACCAGCCAAGCCCAAGTTGAACCAGTCAAGTGAAAAGGGCATCTTTTGTTATTTTCACAACCATGGAGCAGGCCGAAGAATAGCATATATATATATATATTTGTGTACTAGTACACTTTTATATTCAGTTTTCTTGTATCAGATATCAAAATTAATTAAGTGATCATTTCTCTTTTATTGTATCAGAAACAAACACTACCTAACAACAACCCAAGCACCATGCCATCTCTATTTAAGCTCGTCTCCATCATCTAGAAGGTGGCTATGTTGTCAAATCTATCTCCTCTTAGAAAATTGTCATCATCGAGGAGATTTTCTCGATCATTCTGAACAAAATCTCTGTGCATTCTAATCAAGAACCCTACCCATAGATATTCAGTGCCTCGCCAGAGAAGTCTGACTAGAAAAATATCATCATTCCGGTTGTTGGCTGCACCAAAAAGATCATCAGAGATGGTCTCTTAATCTGATCAGATGCTTATTCAAGGGCAGGAAAAGATGATAATGCATCTCATGCATCATCACCACCTCAGGCTACTCAGACCACTCATACCTCTGAAATTGAAGAAATGACCAAGAAAATCATCAATCCAAGAAGAGAGCTCATCAACATACAACTTGATGAAAGTAACTTCTTGCTTTGGAAGTATCACATTCAGACTGCCATAAGAGGATATATTTTAGAAGAATTCATTCTTTGCACATCCCTAATTCCTGCAAAGTTCACCACCAAAAAAGAAGAGTTGATCAGCAATAAAGAATACATAATATATCAAAAAAAAGATAGTCTGCTGAGTGCATGGCTACTATCAACCATCAATGCAAGTTTACTACCACAAATAATAGGGTGTAAAATTGCTCATGAAATTTGTACTATAGTGGAGCAAATATTCAATACTCAGCTGTCGGCAAGAATCACAAATTACAAGAGGAAACTGCAAAATATACACAACAATGAAATGTCAATGAGGGAGTACTTATCAAAGGTGAAAACCCTGTGTGATCTATTAGGCTCAGTAGGTCATAAAGTTTCTGATACTGATCAAATACTTGTTATTTTAAATGGACTGGATGAAGAATATGAATCGATTGTTGCAGTTATCTCATCAGTAGAAACAGTTCCAAGTATATCATATGTGCATTCTACTCTACTTGCATATGAAAGGAGACTTGAGCAAAGAAAATCATCTAATTCAGATTTTAGCATCAACTATGCGTCCAACTCATTAAATTTCAGATTCAAGAATCAAGAAAGGAATCGGAATGCAAGAAATGATCAAAACAATCAAAAAAGTGGTTAGACTGACAGAGGTAGAGGCAAATGGAATAACAACACCAATAGGGTCAAATGTCAAATTTTGGAAAATATGGTCACATTGACAATAGATGCCACTTCAGATTTGATCAAAACTACTCAACGGGTCAACAAGCAAATAGTAGTCAAAGAAATTATCAACCAAATGGCAACATGGTGCACACAAGTCAAGAATTCAAGAATCAAGTAGAAAACTCCAAGATCCATGGAGATGTTGAAGTTTTGGCTAAACCAGAAGATATAGTTAATGAAGCATGGTAACCTGACTCAGATGCAACAAATCATATCACTAGCAACATGCAAAATTTGAATCTAGGCAATAAAGAGTATAAAGGTACACAATCTATTTTCATGGGTAATGGTATAAGGATGGCACTTTACCATACATATGTACATATTATCAATTGGGAAAAGTAATAAACGGGCATTTCCCAAATCTATAACTGAATACAACAAACCATTTAAAATGGTTGATGTTGTTTTACATGGACTAGCCCCATCAATTCAAATTATGGATACAAATACTATATTTCATTTGTAGATGCATTTTCCAGATTTATTTGGATTTATTTTTTAAAATCAAAGGATGAAACATTTAATGCAGTAGTGCGATTACTAATATAGTAGAGAAGCAAACCAGTCAACTAGTAAAATAATACAGACAGATGGTGGAGCTGAATTTAAACCACTAAAGGATTACTATGCAAAGAAAGGAATTGTATACAGAGTTACCCGTCCTCCTACTTCAGAGCAAAATGGTTTAGTAGAGAGAAAACATAGACATATTGTTGAGACATGCCTTACACTCATGGTGAGACATGCCTTACACTCATGGCACAAGCAACTTTTCCTATTAAATTCTGGTCAGATACCTTCTCAACATTAGTATGCTTGATAAATAGATTTCCAACAAAAGTATTGAAATTTTAAGCCACCAGTGAAGTTCTTTTCAACACCGAAGTGGACTACGCAAGCCTGAGGACATTTGGATGTCTCTTCTTTCCATGCTAAAGATCATACAATGCTCACAAAGCATAGCTTTAGATCTGCACCCTGCACATTGCTGGGATATGCAATACAACAAAAGGGATATAAGTGCTTAAGTAATAATGGTGAAATAATCATTTCTAGACAAGTTGCTTTTAATTAAAATGTTTTTCAAGGAAAGATATGAAAGTCAAGCAAAAGCTATACGCTATACAGTGCAAAAGCTTCCATACCTCCAATACCACTGTATAATGAGGAATATGAAGGAAAAGTAGATGGTTTCACAAATAGTGAAGTTGATGAGAAAAGTGAAGCAATCAAGTGAAACATCAAGGCATACAAGCAATTCAGCTAGTTATAATCATGACAATGAACAAATATCATATCATTAGCAAGAACTTCATGAAGATAATTATTAGCATGAAGCCACTCAATCACATGAGTCTACGCCTTCCCAAACTGGTCATTATATGATAACAATGTCAAAAAGATGCATTTTCAAACCCATATTATGTACATCAACTTCAAAACATGAAGAACCAATCACATATGAACAAGCATTAAAAAGCAACAGATGGAAAACTGCTATGACTGAAGAATATCAAGCTCTCATAAAAAATAAAAATTAGGATCTAATGCAGAGACCAGAACATCAAAATATAATTAGGTGCAGATGGACATTCAAACTAAAGAAAAATCATGATGGAACCATCAATAAATACAAGATAAGGATTGTGGCCAAAGGATACACACGGCGTTACAGGGACCTTCTCCCAGTATTAAAACCAACTACTATAAGGGTTTGCATAAAAATGGGATCTCAAGTAATTGAATGTAATCTCAAGTAATTGTAATTGTAAAGTTGATTTGGTTATAAACTATAAGTAAGCAAAAAAAGCAAAGTTTGAATTAAATGGTGAGGTTGTATGTAATTAGTTGAAATTGAATATAAAAATCAGTGATGGTAAGTAGCAATAAATCTTGATTGTGAGCAATCAATTTTTAAATGTGATTAAATTATTTGAAAGTGAAAATTGCTTTAATTATTATTTTATTATTTAATTTGTTGAATTAATTGGAAAATCAGTGTGAATTTATAATAACTAAATATTGCAGTTAATATGAATTTAGATGATAACTAACAATTGATTAATATGAATTTAGATGATTAATGTGAATTGAATGTAATAAAACGTAAATAAAGTTAAGTATATCCATAAGATGATAATTGATTGAGTAATAAGATGTAAATCGAAATAAATGAATTTATTTGAAATTTAAATTATAGTTAATGAACTTACTGCAATTGAAATTAAACGTTGTAATTAGTGCAATATTTAACATTAGATTTGACATGGAAATTATTTTAAAGAATTAAAAATGTTTAAGAAATCAAAGATGATGAAAATTGCTAACTATTTAATTTGAATTTGGAAAGTGATTAATTAATTTAATAATAATTTATTTAATTAACGTGGAAAATAGCCATTTTGGCCACTATCTAGGATTTCAATGAAACCAATTTCATCGGATCCGTAACGGTGAATTATTGTAAGGTTTCAAGTTTCGCAGCGATCGGACTTGTCATTTGATTGTGCGAGCTAGAAACACGTAGAAATCAATTTAATGAATTCAATTTGAAATAAGCTGATTTTAAAAGGTAACTTCTATATACTATGGAATTGGGATTTGAAACACGTTCCATTGAGTTTAAAAGTATCTAAAACATCTATTTTGATATATCAGATGACCCATTTTCGTTTCGAAAGCGGAACGGGCATTTCGGGTCGTTATTGTGGTTTGGAAACAATTTGATATGTCATTCATTCTTATCAGGCCTTGTCTATATAAATAGATTTTCTAACCCTAGCAGGCTTTCTATTTCTTATTCGTGTACACACAGTTTTGCATGTCTGTTCCCATATCCTCTCTCCCATGGCAGAAACCGATTTTCAATTCCAAAAACTCTAAATTCAATTTCAAAACACCAATTTCAAAATTCAAACCCTCAACTCTATGTGATATTACATATCATTGGAAAGCTCTCTATGAGCTTAACCCAAATCTGCTGTTCATTTTTGCATTCGGCTTTTGGTTTGTCCGAAATTGACCAAAGCATTTTCGGTCGTTCGTTTGATGGTTGATCAACGACAATTGATCGTCGATTCGAGGGTAGGTTGCATGGAGATTGGCATAGGGAGTTCATCGGAGTTGGTCGTTTGTCAGATTAGTGGTTGTATCATCCCCTAAAATTTGAGTAGGGTTGGTATTCATGCGGCGAAGGCTGCTCTTGTTGACATCGATCGACGTTCAAGAGAGGTGTCGATGGTCGTAGGGGATGCGCAGAAGGTGGCGACGCGTTCCGTGGTGGTCTGGTTGGTCACGATGTGTGGTGGAGGTGGCACAGCGATGATTTTGCATGGTGGCAATGAGTTCGTGATCGTGGCAGTGGTAGGGTTTCTTGCTGTAGCGTAGTTGTGAAGGTGACGTGGCTTGCTATTTCATTATTTTACTGATTTTTATAACATATATCGTATAACTTCTAACTCGCATTACATTTCCATACGAGCTCGGATTCATGCACGGTTTTCTCCGTTGCGATTGTATCGAAATCCTTGACATTTTGAAACTAGTTTGGTCACATTATGAGACTACTCAAATTTGGGCCTTTATTTGTATTTTCAATCGATTTTAAGCCAAAGGTGAGTGTTTTAATGTCACGATCCAAATCCCAACATTCGAAAATCGACATCCGTACTCCAATTGTACCTGAATGCCTAGATTCAAATGTTGGAATTCGGGTCGTGCCGGAGCTTATAACACATTAAGTACAACACAGCGGAAGAAAAAGGATATATCACTATACAACATTTAATACAATATCTGATACAATATGATACAACAGATGATACAATGAATATCAATATACATCAGAGATAAGATACAAGACAATAGCAGCAGAAGAAAAGACAACACCAACAACGGAATAATATCTCTAAGATAGTCTTCAAGAAAGAACTCCAGCATCGGTAATCTCCATCTCCAAAGCACTAATCCACAAATAGCTCGAACTTCCAATACGATGCACAAAGATAAGCAAGTGCAGTCTTGATCCAAAGACTGAACTAGCTCTAGATAATCTACTAAACCTAACTATCTTAAAAAAGCAACTCTAGACTGCCCCTGTGGGGAAATTGTAGGCACCCAGAGTTTAGGAAAGGAACAATAACCTCCAGGTCAGTCGTGGGACTGGTATGAGCAAACAAAAACATTTGGTCTTTAAAGAAAATAAAAGAGTTTAAATTTGAAATCCGCAATGCTTTTTAGAAAATGAAACTACCATAAGGCCTCGCGCCACACACACAATGCAAACGCAGAGTTAGAGGAGATTTCTCCTTATGATAGTCAAATATGCTTGATACGAGAAAAATTCATTGATATTATTACTAGCATAGTGGAAGATCTTTCAAAAGTATAATATAAATCCTAGCCAGCATAGGTACCATGATATTATGCCTACTATAGCTACCACTTGAGGTGGCAGGTAATACAATTGCAATCGTACATACTGTTTTGATTGGATTTCCAACAAATGGTCAGGCTAGGGAACTTCCTACTGCCACATGGGTACGCCTCTGGCGGGACGTCCCGAGAACCTAAGCGGATCTCTACCAACACAAGGCCAGGTTACCTCTGTATCTAGGTAATACTCGAGCGTGCCATCCCCTGGTCCTTTGGGACCTTTATCCGAGGTACCTCTCATCCAACAACCATAAAGTAATCACAAAGTAATAGATCTACGGTATCCACATGAGTGAAATATCTGGGCTCCATACCATGATACCACCCTTTTCCAGAAGGGAATGACAAACCCTAAAGGGAGCGACCCTCATAACCTTGTCGCATCTTTCCTGTTTTGACCATTTCTAGGGTGTGAGGTCCTGATGCAGTCTCGTCCACAAAGCTACGCTTTATACAAAAGCCATGCTATGATCAACAAATTATACACAGCAGCACTCAGCATGCCACACTACCAAATTGGGAGTATATCAATGAAAAATATCAACTACATAACCTCTGTGCTCGTAGGCCTCAGAGAAGGGTGTCAAGCTAAGAGAATAAATTTTCCGCCACTAAGCAGAAATGTATTTGATAGAGATCAGTTTAATATCTCAAAGTGTAGTGTCTGACATACAGACATACAACCATACAAGTCTGTTCCAGGTTCGAACAAAACCGAAGGCACTTCCGAAGAAGCCCTTGCAAATCCGGGTATCCATAATCCCGATCGGACTTCCCATCACTTAGGGAATCTATATACCATAGCTACTCGGTGCAGAGACAATCGATAGGTTATCCTATCGTTCTCGCAAATACCCAGTCTTCAGCACCAGTCTTCAAATGAAATCCATAACGTCGTATCACTATTCGGAATGGGTTATATGACACAAGGTCTTCTCCCGGCTAAACCGAATAGTGAGCACAATATTAAAAAGCATATGGATATGGGATTTTAGTTAAGTCACAACTTATAAAATCCAAAACTTTTCTTTCAAATGATTAAACAAATTAACATTTTAAATCTTTTAACAAAAAGACTCATTTCACAAAGTTCACCTAGTTTCACAAAGATCTATTCATAGATTTCAAAACAATTTCCATTTCAATTCGGATTAACTCATTAAATCTTTAAATTAAAGATTTACCTTTATCTTTCAAACCCGTTTCCAAAGATTTATTCATAACTTGGAAAACTATTTTCATTTTAGACTTGAAATCCTTCTTACACAAATTAGAAGATCATTTCTTATGTGAAATCTTTTATTATTTGAAAACAAACGGTTTTCGTTTTGGAAAAAATCCGATTTTTATTTATACAAGTTAAAATCTTTGGTCAAATTCATGTTCCCAAAACAATACTTTAAACATGGTTTAAAACCCATATAAACATATTTGTAAGTTGAATACCCTTTTTAAACCATAGTTTCTAAATCATAGAATTCAATTTCGAATATTGAATTCAAATTTAAATCAATTTATTTAAATTTCAAAACTCAATCAAGTTATTCAAAATAACTTTTATTTTGAAATTCAGTTTCAAAAGCTTTCAATTCTAAACTATTTTGGATTCAAAAAATTCAATCTTTAAAACTATTTCAAAATCTATGACTTAACCCACTTCCACGTGCAACCCATATTCATGTGTGTATAAGTGTGGTCAAGGGGTTTTACACAATAAAAGTGCAACATCATCAATCAGCATAGATTCAAATACAACAATATATATTTGTTAAGCGGTATAAAATATAACGCTTGTATTTGATAAGCGGTATGAACCATAATGCTTATCTTTTATTTACAGATCACAGATATATATATATATATATATATATCACAGATAATAAATTACACCAAACACAGCTCAAATCAAAACAGGACATATCAGAGTATCAAACCATTCAATCATTCAATAGAATCCAAACATTCTTAAGTAATGTGACGACCCAGAAATTTTTAACATTTGAAAATGAAATATTTAATTGATTTTAAATATTGGAAGTTGTTTTAAACTGGAATTTCCTAGTTAACTATGAATTTGGCAATTTAAATTATTGTATTTAATTTATTGAAGTTGGATAAAAATTTAAATCTTCAGTTTAAGCTGATTAAAAATATTTTCAAGGCTTAGAAAAATTATATTAATAATACTGAAGATAATAGAAGCTTCAGAATTTGATTTGAAATTGAATTATCCAGTTTTGAAATTATATAGTTTAAATCGATATTTAAAAAAAAAGCCTTGTGAGGCACAGTCTCGGATTTCGATCAAACTAGTTCCATTAGATCCGTATTATGTATTATTATCTGATTCCAATTTTTGTAGCAATCAGAGTTGTCGTTTGACCCTGACAGCTCAAAACGCATAGAAAATGTTTTAATCGATTTAATTCAAAATTGGTCGTTTATTTCCGTAACTCGCGCATACGATCAAATTAGCACTCGAAACCTTTTCCGTTGCATCCGGAATAGGGTTATAACATTATAAACGCCTAGCAGCACACCTCGGTAGGATTTTAGGATTTCGAGTTAGCTAGTACGAGATATTTTGAATATTTAATTTTTTAAAAATCAAACCCTACCTTCCTCTATACACTTCCCCTCTTTAACATTTACAGCCGAAACAAAACCCTTTCCTATCTTTAAAATCGAAAAAAGGGGCGTACGAATCCAATTCGAATGAAAGCAAGGTCGCGCGCGAAGCTGGACATGGGGAAGGTCACCTCGTTTAACAAAATCAAGATTTGGTGAGGACGAGCTTCATCCAGTTAACTCGTGTCGTGATCAAGCTAGGGCTTGGGGCCATGTTCGAATCGGCAGGTCATTTATTCGTGATGATGGGTTTCGCGGGCTAGCTAGCGTTGACCGCGAGAGGATGGCGGTGCTTGAGAGCATCTCAAATCATGGGCGGCGGCACTCAGGTTAGGCCAAGGCAGAGCTCGCAATTTGGGGGAGAACGCAGTGGTAGCGGCGCTCGCTCGTTGAAGGGGTTTGGTCGAAATCGAAGTAAGCAGGTGCAAGCTTGGGTTCGTCACGTCGACGGCAAGGGAGGGATTGAATACCAGTCAGTAAGGTATAAATGATTCATTTTATTTTAATTTGAATATATATATATATATATATAATATATGCAGAAAAAACTAGGAATAGAATATTGAAAGTAAGATTTGAAAATGAAATAAAATATTTGAAAGTTTATACGAATTAGATTTAAACAGTTGTTAAATATTAATAGATATGATTTTGGGAAAATGAAGAAAATATAGGAGATTTGTTGAAATAAAGTTATTTTGAATAAATCATTAGTTAATTAAATTTATAAAATGGGAAATTGAGTTGTTCAATTTATTCGAATAATAAATTGTATAAATTATTTATACAAGGTCAAAATCATGAAATCAAGTTATAATGGAAATGGATTGCGAAACAAAAGCAAAGGTGAGATCTTCTCACTCAATTAAATCTCCAGTTAATTTTTAATAGTTAGATTTAAAATTGATTTACTGTGTGCTTGGATGATTGATTTATAATTATTCACTGGATGATATTATATATATAGTAGTATATAGTATATATTGGAGTTGTTGATTTCCCGCATTATATAGCGGATGAGACCCTATTGCGCCGCATAATAGCGGATGATATTATATAAATCCCATACACTGCGATATTCCACCTTGAAGTGGAATTGGTATTTAATAGTCGTGCTAACGTCTGTGAATGCAGGGAAACAGGTTGGAGTGATCCAAATGGATTCCTCAAATATTGAATTTGTTTCATATTTTGTGTGTTGATTATTTATAATCTGTGTGTGATTATTTGTAATTGAAACCCTTGAAGGCTATAATTTAGCCGAATATATTTCTGATATCGTAGGATATCAGGAATAAATAAAACTGGATTTTTGAAATTTAGTAGAAATTTATAGTAAATTAGTTTTAGAAAATTGAATAAATTTAAAAGGAGGAATTTGTTTCAAAGGATAATAAATTTGGTGTTGAAATAAATTTAGAAATCAATTTTGGATATTGATTTAGTATTTGTAAATAAATTTGGAAATCAGTTCAGAATTTAATTCAGCGCTGAAAATGAATATTTAGAAATCGATTTGAAAATCGTAGATCAGTGGATATTTAGAAGTTTAAATTCACAATGAAAATTTATAAAGGTAAAGGGAAATTTGTTTTAGAAATAAATATTTGGTTATTTTTAAAAGTGTGAAGGAAATTTACAGATTTAGAATGTAAATTAAAATAAATCGAGAAGATTTTTTAATTGATATAAATGAAAAGTAAATTCTTCCCTGGAAAGCCGAGTCTATTTTTTAGTAGCTATTGAAGTATAAATCAAAAGTTCTAGGAATTGTTTTGGAAGAATATTGTCGGAGAAATTATTTTTGGGATTGTCTTAAACCTATAAAATAAAGATTTATTTAATTAATTATAGAAGGATTATTTTAAGCCAAATTGATATTTGCTTTAGAAATTGGATATTTAAATAGTTATATCCTATCTACTAATTTTATTTTAAAATTAGTTTGGACTTGAATTTTATATGAGATTTTAATATAACATCTTCACAACTAATGTTTAGATAAAGTGTTTTAAAATAGTTTTTATTCTGAATATTGCAAGTATATAAGTTTGGATAAGTAATTTAAATTATTTTAAAATATTTGAACTCGGACGACTTTCAGTGGAAATAAATAACATCGGGAATCTTATTCCGCGAGTGAAAAGTAATTTGAAATTTGTTTTCAAATGATTGAAATATTAAAAAAAATTATATCTTGCAAAGATATTTTGAAAATAAATAATTGGGAAAATTATTTAAATCTTGGTGGTGTTGTGAATATTTATTGATAATTAAATAACCGACTATCATTATTTGCCTTTCAAATGGCATTTGAATTTCGATGCGACCGGGGGTCGGATTCCAAGTGGATATCCGAAAACCACATCGAACCTTTGTGATTTGTGATAGATCTTTTATTTAAAAGATCGAAGTGAAAAATTATTGTGATTTGTTTGAAATATGAATGAACGCCTTTTTTAAAAATAAGCGCCCTTTATTCTGATTAGCCGGGAGAGGACCTTGTGTCATAAAACCCATTCTGAATAACGATACGACGAAATGTGGTTGCATTTAAAGACGGTGTTGAAGACCGGGTATTTTTCGAAAATGAAAAGATTACCTGTCGAATGTCTCTACACCGGGTTGCTCCGGTATAGGGATTTTATCACCCTTTGTGATGGGGATTCCAGACGTGATTAGTGAATATCCAGATTGCAAGGGCTTCTTTTTAAGTGCCTTCTGTTCCGTTCGATCTCGGAACGGACTTGTATGGATGTGTTGCTGGCGTTACATTTTGAGATGTAAAGCTGGTTTCTATCGAATACATTTCTGTTGGTGCCGGAGAATTTATTCTCTTAGCTTAACACCCTTCTCTGAGGCGTATGAGCTCAGAGGTTATGTAGTTGATGGTTACTAGTGATACATTCCCAATTTGGTAATGTGGCACACGAAGTGCTACTGATCATTTGTTGATCAAAGCATGACTTTGTGAAAAGTGTAGCTTTGTGGACGAGACTTGCTTATCTAGGTGAAACGTGATGGGGGGTTCTCGCTTTGCGTTAGGTGGTGAACGAGAGACTCTTACCCCCACATGTCCTCTTTAAGGGGTTGGTTAGGCGTAAGCTGTGACAGTCGAAAGGCTGGCCGTAAAAGCAAGTTTCGGGTACCATTGTATGCCACGGCGAGGCTGGGATGGTTGAAAAGCCTACCTATCGAGAGTGGCCGCTGTCGATGGTTGAAAAGCCTAGACTGTTACATTTTTGGTATTAGAGCAATTGGTTAAGCGACAACCTTGGCTCTGTTGAGTGTTACTCATTAGAGATAGAGTCAGCAGTACTCTAGAATGAGTTGAGTGTAATAATAGACATGAGCGCGTATTTGTTAGTGAATATAAAATTGTTCTATTTTGTTATGATTGGTTTGTTGAGTGGTATATGGATTCTGGTTAATACGAGTAATTAACGATATTGATAGGGATCTCTAAACACTTATACAGAACAAATTCGACACAATATCATTATAAAATAGGGTAAATGAAATAATTTTACCCAAACTATTTTCATATATAAAAGAAATAAATTTTCTGTGAATGATTATAATATATGGTTGCTTGGTTGTTAGGAAGCGATAATATTAAATTATTATCATCGTTGTATGAGGAACTGAAACTGAAACCAAAAGCTAAGAAAATAAAAATCCAAATGGGATTTGTAAATGTAAATTGTAAATTAGATTTATAATTTGAAATAGAATTCCAGAGAAATATTTGGAAATGTTCTTGGAAATATTTGAAATTCAGGAAGTTTGGAAATTAAATTCCTTTTGGGATTGGAAATAGTTTTTCAAGGGTTGGAAAAATGTTTTGAAGGGATGAAAAGCTCTAAACTCTTTTTGGTCACTGGAAAATAATTTCGATGATGATCGCGACATCATCGGTGTTCATTTTTGAGTTTCCAGGAAAGGAATTGCTACCAAATGATTTTAAATTGAAAATTGTTTGCCAAAATTGGGTTTGCTATGGAAATACAAAGGGTTTTGGATATAAAATTGACTTCAAAATGGTTTAAAAAATTGTTTAAAAATCTGGAATCCTATTTAAAATGGTTATGGAATAATAATAAAGTTTGAAAACTTAGAAAAATTCAGATTTAAACTGAAATAAATTTGAGTTAATTTGAATAAAGGGGAATTTTTGAAGTCTAATAGACTAAAATGATTGGAATAAAGTTTATTAAGATGGAAAATAGATTGTGAATGAATGAATAAATTTACAATTGTAATTAAATGAAAGTGAAATTGAATGTTGAAATTCATTTCGAATTTGTAAGTAAATAGAACTGGAATTGGAATTGAATCTGGTTCATATCAAACAAAGTGAAATATTGAAGTAAATTAGTAAATAAAACAAATTAAAGGAATGACGAAATTGAATATGATCTGAAATGAATCGAAATTCAATAATTGTAAACGAAAGTAAATGTATCAACAGAGGTGAATAAAAAATTGAATTTTTAATCAATTGGAAATGAAATAGAATAAAGAGTAAACTGAGTTGATATTAATTTAAATTAGTTATAAACTAGATTGGATATTCTATTTAGTGAATATCGTCGAATTTGCATAGAAATGGTTGTCGTTTGACGCGAACGTAATTGTATAAAATTCTTTGAGTTAATGAAAGCCAATAAAATTGATTTTTGAATCAATTTAAATGGATATGAGTTCGTTTCAGTTAAAAATGAATTAAATGAAAGAAAGTGAATTGTAAATCACTTGAATTGAATGGAAATGGTATGGGACGTAGTTGTAAGCAATTAAATTTGTATTGAAACCTTATAAATTGCTTATGAGAATTATTTAGAGTGCATTGCTTGTGAAAACTATGTGTTCACTATTGAAAATAAATGAAATGTAAATGAATTTCCTATATATGTCACTTACGTGTTTAAATTGAGCTAGTACAGGTACCGAAGGGTCGTTTGGCTGGATTAGGTCGTGCTAAAATGCTAATAATAAACTGCTTTGCTTAAAAATGCTAAATAAGGTACGCCTACGCAATAAAAAATAGGTAATATGAACTGTTTTTGTGTTTTCCGACCGGGTGGGTCGATGTGAATATATTTATATCTTTTGTCAAATTGCAAAAGCTCCTCCGTATAAAGGAGACTCTTGCAAAAAAATTTGAAAATTATGAGAGTTAGAAAATTTTTGAAATTTTTTTTGTCAGCGATAAACGATTTCAAATTTGAAATTGAAGTAAATTAGTGAATGAAACTAATTTAAAATAATAATATGAATCAGTTATAGTGAAAGATTAAATTCAATATTCAGAGTTGAATATAGATTAAATTCATATGGCAATGGGAAAACTAATTTGAATAGAAGTAGATATGAGACTTCTGTAAAGAAATGTGCAAAAATGATATTTGAATGTTGTAATTGGATATTATGGTTAGCAGGATATACAGGTGTATTAAAGGAAATGGAATTGGGATTTTGATTTCAAATATAAAATTTAGCTGCTCGACAAAAGGTAGTATTTAAATTTCAGTATGAAATTTGGTGATTTTCTTGTCCAGCCATTGGCTTTTTGTTTTCTTTTTCGAACCTGAGGGCCTGTGGTGCCATTTTGTAGTCGTACCGAGCTAGCCGTGCAAAGGAGAAGCGGGCGAAATTTTCCAAAAATTTAGGGAGTTAGAAAAATTTTGAGAAAATTTTGAAAGTCCAAAAAAAATTGAATTTAAATTTGAATTTGAATTTTTAAAGAAAACATTGTCGTTTGAAACCTATGGAAGACTTTGGAAAGTTAGTTAAAGTAATAATGGGTCTTAAATAAAAAGATTTGTTTTGAAAAGTTGATGAAACTATTTGGATTGGGAAAAATAATAAATGGGTTAAGGATCATTCTTCTTAACTTGTAATTTCGGGACGAAATTCATTTAAGGGGGGAAGGATGTGACGACCCGGAAATTTTTAACATTTAAAAATGAAATATTTAATTGATTTTAAATATTGGAAGTTGTTTTTAAACTGGAATTTCCTAGTTAACTATGAATTTGGCAATTTAAATTATTGCATTTAATTTATTAAAGTTGGATAAAAGTTTAAATCTTCAGTTTAAGCTGATTAAAAATATTTTCAAGGCTTAGAAAATTTATATTGATAATACTGAAGATAATAGAAGCTTTAGAATTTGATTTGAAAGTGAATTGTCTAGTTTTGAAATTATATAGTTTAAATCGATATTTAAAAAATAGCCTTCTGAGGCACAGTCTCGGATTTCGATGAAACCAGTTCCATTCGATCCGTAATATTGTATTATTATCGGATTTAAATTTTCATAGCAATCGAAGTTGTCATTTGATCCTAACAGCTCAAAACGCATAGAAACTGTTTCAATCGATTTAATTCAAAATTGGTCGTTTATTTCCGTGACTCGCGCATTCGATCAAATTAGGACTCGACACCTTTTCCGTTGCATCCGAAATAGGGTTATAACATTATAAACGCCTAGCGGCACGTCTCGATAGGAGTTTGGGATTTCGAGTTAGGTAATACGAGATATTTTGAATATAAAAATTTTAAAAATCAAACCCTACCTTCCTCTATACGCTTCCCCTCTTTAACATTTACTGCTGAAACAAAACACTTTCCTATCTTCAAAATCGAAAAAAAGGGCGTACGAATCCAATTCGAAGGAAAGCAAGGTCGCGCACGAAGCTGGACATGGGGTGGACACCTCATTTAACAAAATCAAGATTTGGTGAGGGAGAGCTTCATTCAGTTAACTTGAGTCGCGATCGAGCTAGGGCTTGGGGTCATGTTCGAATCGACATGTCATTTATTCGTGAAGATAGGTTTCGCGGGCTAGCTAACACTGACCGCGAGGGGATAGCGGTGGTTGAGAGCATCTCGAATCATGGGAGGCGACATTCAGGTTTAGGCCAAGGCAGAGCTCGCGATTTAGGCGAGAACGCAGAGGTAGCGGCGCTCGCTCGTTGAAGGGGTTTGGTCGAAATCGAAGTAAGCAGGTGCAGGCTCGAGTTCGTCACATTGACGGCAAGGGAGGGATTGAATACAAGTCAGTAAGGTATAAATGATTCATTTTAGTTTAATTTGAATAAATATACATACATACATACATACCTACATATACATACATATATATATATATATATATATGTTTTTAAATAAAATATATGCAAAAAAATAGGAATAGAATTTTGAAAGGAAGATCTGAAAATGAAATAAAATATTTGAAAGTTTATACGAATTAGATTTAAACAATTGTTAAATATTAATAGATATGATTTTGGGAAAAGGAAGAAAATCTAGGAGATTTGTTGAAATAAAGTTATTTTGAATATATCATTAGTTAATTAAATTTATAAAATGGAAAATTGAGTTGTGCAATTTATTCGAATATTAATAAATTGTATATATTATTTATACAAGGTCAAAATCGTGAAATCAAGTGAGAATGGAAATGCATTGCGAAACAAAAGCAAAGGTGAGATCTTCTCACTCAATTAAATCTCCAGTTAATTTTAAATAGTTAGATTTATAATTGATTTACTGTGTGCTTGGATGATTGATTTATAATTATTCACTGGATTACATTATGTATATAGTAGTATATAGTATATATTGGAGTTGTTGATTTCCCTCATTATATAGCAAATGAGACCCTATTGCGCCCCATAATAGCAGATGATATTTTATAAATCCCATATACCGTGATATTCCACCTCGAAGTGGAATTGGTATTTAATTGTCGTGCTAACGTCTGTGAATGTAGGGAAACAGGTTGGAGGGATCCAAATGGATTCCTCAAATATTGAATTTGTTTCATATTTTGTGTGTTGATTATTTATAATCTGTGTGTGATTATTTTTAATTGAAACCCTTGAACGCTATAATTTATCCGAATATATTTCTGATATCGTAGGATATCAGGAATAAATAAATTAGGATTTTTGAAATTTAGTTGAAATTTAAAGTAAATTAGTTTTAGAAAATTAAAAAAATTTATAAGGAGGAATTTGTTTCAAAGGATAATAAATTTGGTGTTGAAATAAATTTAGAAATCAATTTTGGAAATTTATTTGGTATTTGTAAATAAATTTGGAAATCAATTTAGAATTTAATTCAGTGCTGAAAATAAATATTTAGAAATCGATTTGAAAATCGTATATCAATGGATATTTAGAAGTTTAAATTCACAATGGAAATTTATAAAGGTAAATGGAAATTTGTTTTAAAATTAAATATTTGGTTATTTTTAAAAGTGTGAAAGGAATTTATACATTTGGAATGTAAATTAAAATAAATCGAGAAGATTTATTAATTGATATAAATGAAAAGGAAATTCTTTCCTGGAAAGCCGAGTATATTTTTTAGTAGCTTTTGAAGTATAAATCAAAAGTTCTAGGAATTGTTTTGGAAGAATATTGTCGGAGAAATTATTTTTGGGATTGTCTTAAACCCATAAAATAAAGATTTATTTAATTAATTATAGAAGGGATTATTTTAAAAGCTAAATTGATATTTGTTTTAGAAATTGGATATTTAAATAGTTATATCCTATTTACTAATTTTATTTTAAAATTAGTTTGGACTTGAATTTTATATGAGATTTTGATATAACATCTTCACAACTAGTGTTTGGATAAAGTGTTTTAAAATAGTTTTTATTCTGAATATTGCAAGTATATAAGTTTGTATATGTAATTGAATTATTTTAAAATATTTGAACTCGCAGACTTTCAGTGGAAATAACGGGAGTCTTATTTCGCGAGTGAAAAGTAATTTGAAATTTGTTTTCAAATGATTGAAGTATTAAAAAAATTTATATCTTCAAAGATATTTTGAAAATAAATAATTGGTAAAATTATTTAAATCTTGGTGTTGTTAATATTTATTGATAGTTAAATAACCGACTATCAATATTTGCCTTTTAAACGGCATTTGAATTTCGATGCAGCCGAGGGTCGGATTCCTAGTGGATATCTGAAAACCACATCGAACCTTTGTGATTTGTGATAGATCTTTTATTTAAAAGATCGAAGTGAAAAATTGTTGTGATTTGTTTGAAATCCGAATGAACACCTTTTTTAAAAAATAAGCGCTCGTTATTCGGACTAGCCGGGAGAGGACCTTGTGTCATAAAACCCATTCCGAATAACGATACGACGAAATGTGGATGCATTTAAAGACGGTGTTGAAGACCGGGTATTTTTCGAAAACGAAAGGATTACCTGCCGAATGTCACCAGATTTCTCCGGTATAGAGATTTTATCACCCTTTGTGATGGGGATTCCGAACGTGATTAGTGAATATCCGGATTGCAAGGGCTTCTATGGAAGTGCCTTCGATTCCGTTCGATCCCGGAACAGACTTGTATGGATGTGTGACTGGCGTTACACTTTGAGATGTAAAGCTGGTTTCTATCGAATACATTTCTGTTGGTGGCGGAGAATTTATTCTCTTAGCTTAACACCCTTCTCTGAGACGTACAAGCTCAGAGGTTATGTAGTTGATGGTTACTAGTGATACATTCCCAATTTAGTAATGTGGCACACGAAGTGCTGCTGATCATTTGTTGATCAAATCATGACTTTGTGGAAAGTGTTGCTTTGTGGACGAGACCTCATCGGACCTCACACCCCGAAAATGGTCAAAACAGGAAAGATGCAGCAAGGTTATGAGGGTCGTTCCCTTTAGGGTATGTCATTCCCTTTTGGAAAAGGGACGGTATCAGGTATGGAGCCTTGATATTTATCCTTTGTGGTTACTGCAAATACTTTTCTTTATGGTTGTTGGTGTAGAGGATCCTAGGATAAAGGTGCCAAAGGACCGGGGGATGGTATACTCGTGCAGTAGTTACCTAGTGTGATGACTCGGAATTTTAAACAATATCAATTTAATAATCTGAAATAAAAATTAAATTGATTCGATAATCTTTGTAATAAGATTTGAATTAATTTAATAATCCAATAAAATAAATAGTTAATTGATAGATTTTATCTTTTTAAATCTAATAAATTGTTTTCTATTTATAATACATATAGGATATATATATATATTGTAAATAGATCTTGTTTTAATCTAATAAATAAATAAATCCTGTTTTCTATAAAAATGTACATCTTTACTAAAAATTGGGAATTATGATTTTATTTAAAAGTTAAACTTATAAAAGGTTATTTAATAAATAAATATGGTTTAAAATTGATAAGATAAAAAAAAATTGTTTAAATTAATTTATTTGATATTAAGTTTTTAAAAGTATATAATAAATAACTTTATGATTTTAAATGCATAAGGTGAATGTTGAAATGATTTAAAATATGTTTAACTCAAGATTTAAATTTAAATAAGTAACAATACGGTTTATTTTGATTTATTAAAAATATAGTTGGATAAAATAAATAATTTATTGATAAAGAAACAATTTCTTTTATAAATTATTTATAGTTATCAAATGTTGTTATTTTTAAAAATATAATAATACATTGTTTTTGACAAATAGATTTTTAATAAAAATAATTATTTTTCAAAATTTTAATTGTGTAGTTATATTTGCAAATAAACTTGATTTCAAAATTTAATTTGAACTTGAATTCAAATCTTTGAAATCTAAAGTATAAATATTTTTAATTTGTTTTGATTTTGAAATATTTGTATAAACTTTATTTTATAATTATAATTGGATTTATTCATTTTAAAATTTATCTACATATAAATAAATACTTGTTAACTAATTAATTAAACAAAGATTCACTTTTATCTTATATTAAAATGTTAACTAAATAACTAATTAGCATTTAACTATAACTAAATTACATAATTATAACAAATTAGCATTAAAGACAAATGTAAACATTATACTAATTAAAAGAACAAGTGTTAATCCATAAACTTGACAAAGTGACAAATGTTTAAATTGGAAGACAAGTGTCATTTATTTTTTGTTTTTCTTTTACTTATTTTTTTATAAACATTTCAGTTTTTGTAAACAATTTCTCTTTCATTTTATTTCTTTTCTAAATCTAAATACAAAAGAAAAAAAACACACACAACTCCTAAAAAACTAAATCTCAAATCGTCTTCAAAATTTGATCAAGACCCTGTAAATCACTTTCCAATTCAAATCTATAAATCCACTTCACAAACCTGAAAAAAAGCCTGCATGCAAACCATTTTTTTTCAAATCAAAACAAAGCCTACCTGCATTTTTCAAAAACGTGAGATCTGCTCACAAGAAAGCAACTTCAAGTTCAGATGCAAGCATTCTTTTTAGTTTTGGATGTAATCAAGTTTCATATAGCATGCATGCAAGAATTCAGTATCAAGCCTTCAAGTTTTTAACTCAAGCAAACCAAGCATTCAAGTTTTAAAAAAAAAGGAACTGCATATTTCTAGTTTTAAAAGCGC
This sequence comes from Allium cepa, assembly GCA_030765085.1. NCBI lineage: Eukaryota > Viridiplantae > Streptophyta > Magnoliopsida > Asparagales > Amaryllidaceae > Allium > Allium cepa. The sequence continues at coordinate 64,732,165 of CM060931.1, forward strand.
CATAGCCTTTTTCAGAAATCATTGCTCTGTCCACCAAGTTTCAAGTGAGTAACATCCTTTTTAATAAAATTTAAGTATTTTAAAATGTTGCATGTTGATTTCTATGATTTAGTATGAATGATATGTATTTATATCAGCTGGTTTCTAGTATGTATGAATGGATAATTTTAAAACATGCTATGGTCCTCTGTATTATATTCCCAGGATTCAATAATCTGTTCAAACTCCAATATCACATGATATAGTTTATGTCAGTATTTAAGATTCATACAACATGTGTTTGTTGAATCAAGAATTAAAAGTTCAAAATTCATTCAAGTTTTAAAAAAAAATTGAACTGTCTCTGAAACTTAGGATAACTGGGCAAATTTGTAAATAAGTAAAATACCAAACATGTTGATTCACTGTTTCAGGATTAAAATCAAAAACATTATTCAAAATTCTGATTTTTAAAACTAAATTCACAGTTTTTTAAATTAGATTTAACATATAGTTCAATGTTGAACTAAAAAAGGGAATATTGGGTTTTTGGGTGATCTCGGCAATTTGAACTGTCGGGGTTCATCTGGTAGGTGGAGAAGTAGTCATTGATCCCGGGAAAAATGAGTGATGGTGATGCAAATAACCATGGAAACAGTGGTACGGGTTCTTTATCTGTAGCCCTAGTTTAAACTAGGTAAATTGTTTTGGTCGGTACTACATGTAGGTAAGATCGAGTTGAACGGGGTTTTAGGTGTTTATAGTTTGGTCGTAGGCGAGCTATGGTCGGTGGTGGAAGATCTCTGGTGGTCGGAGGAAGGTGGTTGAAGTGCTAACAGGTTTGGATTGGGTTTTGGTCTTCTGTTTCCAGGTTTTGGAATAAACCTCGAATTCGATTTTTTTTTTAGGAAGATGATCTGATGGTGGTGGTTGGTCGTGGGGTTGGTTGTCGATGTTGGGAAGCCACCGGAGGCGGAGGAAGATGGCCGGAGGCACGGTGCACGTGAACCGTGCATTTTTGGGTTCTGTTGAAATCTGGGTATTGCAGTGTTTTTTTTTTACTCGAGTTTTACTCGAGATTTTGGAAAGTTTGCTCGAAGCGGCAGGCCTGATGACTCGAAGCAAAATATTTTTAGCTCGGGTAATTGTAGTTATTACAGTTTTTCTGTAACTGCTTGTAGTTTTTAATTTAAATCAAATTTAAATGAATTTCAAGTTGTAATGATAAGATTTAAAACAATTTTAAATCTAGTATGTATTATAGTTTCAAATGGTTTTGAAATCTTATAGGTTTTTAAATTTTGAAAGTGGTTTTTCAGTTTTTTTTAAAAAAAAGAAAAGAAACCTAACAGTATCTGGAAATTGAAATTTTTTTTTAAAAATCTGAAACGTGATTTAAAAATAGCAGTTTGAATTTAAAGATTAAGTCCAGTTCTTTTCAAAGACTTTTGAATCTTCAGGTATAAAAAAATGAATTTGGATTTCAAATAAAGAGTTTTAAAATCAAGGTTTAAAACAAAAATTAATTCAAGTTTTAAATCAAAAGTTTTAAACAAATAATGGATTCAAGTATCTTGAATTCAAGTCTGGATATTTGAATAAGTTTTATAAATTCTGAATGTTTTCGAACATAGTTTAAATTTAAATTGTTTGCTGGAGGTAAATGTGTTTTCAAGCAAATACTTAAACTTGATTCTTTCGAAACGAAGTTCTTTATAAAAGGTTTATAAATGGAACTTAAATGGTAATGTACTTAAAACTTAATTTTAAATAAAATAAGTAAATTAAGGCTTATCTTGTATGAGTTTTAAATGTAAGTAATAAATGTTATTTACATTTATTTTAAAGGATTATAAATGGAATTTAAATTTGGTTAATGCTTAAATAAATATCATTTTGAATCTTGGATTTAAAATGGAATTTGAATTTGAATTTAAATTTAAAAATGCAATGTTCTAGTACACTTTAATATTTATAAAATCATTAATAAGGAAAGGATTTTCTTAGAGATTATTAAAGTATTAAATTGATCATATGAATAAGATAATTTAAGGAATGCTTTATTTATTTAATGTATAAATTAATAATTTAGATTAGTTTATAATTAATAAGTAAATCAAGAAAAGTAATTAAGGAATGATAAATAGTTAATGAAGGTCATTAACTAAGAATTATTTAGTAATTAATTAATATGATTAGTTTTTGATAATAAATTAGATTAATTAATTAATGATAATAAATTGTGAAAATTATTTAAGTTTAATTTCTAAATGAAAGTAATTAAGACATTAATTACCTAATGTAATTAATGGAGTTTATTGAGTTTGGTTTAAATTAATTAATTTAATTAATTTTAAACATTGGATTTGATAATAATTACTTGATGTAATTAATGAAGTAAAATTACTCAATGAAGTAATTAAAGATAATTACTGGATGTAATTAGTGGATGATGTTGGGATTGTGAAAGTAATTTAGATTAAATTATAATTAATCAAGGGATTAATTAAAAATTAATTGAGGAGTAATTAATTTGATAAGTAATTAAGGGTAGTTAATTACTGAATGTAATTAATCAAAGGTGATGAATGATTATGGATTAATTGAGGTTAAGTACTGAATGGAATTAATTTAAATAAGATAATTAATTAAATATAATTAAGGATCATTAATTAATATAATTAATGATGTAATTAAAACAGATTAATTAAGATTAATTAATCATTAATAAGTGATTAAGGGTAATTAATTAATGTAATTAATTAAGGTTTAATGTAATTAATTATAGTTTATTAATTAATGAAGTAATTAAACGTTAAATACTGTATTTGGTTTAGAGTAATTAATTTTGTGAAATTAATTAAAGTATAATTAATCAGGGTTGATTAATTAAGATGATAAATTAGAAGTTAGTTAATTAATTAATTTGTAATTAGTTAATGGTGATGTAAGCAAGATTTATATTGATGATGTAATTAATTTAATTCATTTCAAATTAATTATAGACGGTATGATTATGGATCATTGCTTATGAATGGATGTTTGCCTTAAATGGTTTGGAATCTCAACTATGAGATTAGTAATGTTGGGTGATATGGATGCATTGGTTGCATTGTGATGATGATATGGATTATCTTTTGATAATGATAATGTGGATTATCTGTGGTTATGCTAATGATAATTATCTGTTGTGAATCTGTGAATTATATATCTGTGTGTATATAGATAATGTAATTGAATTATTTTAAACTCTGAAACAACTTGGACCTAAAAGACGCGCTTTGGATTTCGATGAGACCGGGATCGGGTTTCCATATTTGGATATCCGAAAACCACAACGATCCGAATTAACAATAGGTCGTGAATCTTATGTGAAGAGTGAAGACTCGAGGTGTAAGGACTATTCGTCAGTATAACTCTGGGGGTGATTCCGTGATGAGTTTGACGGAAATAGTACTTACAGGCTCGAGATGGAGATTCAGAGTGCAAGGCTTATCGTCGTTAACTCTAAGGGTGATTCCAAAATGAGTGTAACGAGATAATGCCTTCGGATTCGTTCGAATCCGGAACGAACTTGTATGGATTGAATGCTTTCAGAACATCGTCAGATAGACGATGAGCATTCTAAGTGATGTGTCCTATTAAGGTAATCGTAGCCTCAAGCCTCATCAACCGGGAATGGCTAAAACTGGAGAGGTGCAGCAAGGCTAAGTGGGTGTTGCCCAAGTAGGACGAGATTTTCCCCTTTCTAGAGGTATCTTTTTATTCGGCTTAGTGGGCGGTTGGATATGCGCACCAACTGCAGGGTTGTCTTGTTCGGGACTGCCCAGTAAGGGATGGTTCCGGCCTTGTGTTGCAGGGGAGCTAGCGTACTCCTCTGTACGGTGATCTAGGCCACGTACTATGACGGGCGGTACCCCAGTAGTCCTGCCATTGTATGGAATCCAAAATCCAATAAGTGCCAATGGTTTTGATTGTATTACCCACTTTTGTGGCTAGTAGCTGGAATTTTGTAACAATTTCGGCTATTTCATATTTACTTGAAAACCCTAGACCTATTATAATATCACCGGATTTCCTATTAAATGTTTTGGTTAGCGTAAGGTAAAAACTTTTCCATGTTTATGTGTGGGAAGTCTTACGTGATACCTTTTCTTTTCAAAGGTTTTGCAAAGTTAAGCAACCTTAACATGTTACTCACACCAGACCCATGTCTGGCCCAGAGTTTATTCTTTGTTTTCTTAAACTCTTGGGTACTCAAATTTTTACGAGTAGCCAAGGGATTCAGGTTAGCTTTGACGAATATTGGAGGAGCAATGGAGCAGGAGGCTTCTGCATTAGATATATAGATTTTCACTGTGTTTGATATCTCTGTGTTGTCTTTGAGTTGTATTGAGTTATAATAACAAGACAGGTGTTTATAACTGCCTAGAATGTGTTGTATTATCTGTGTACTCTGATAATTGTTGTATACTATGTAATATATTATGTTATTAATATAATTTATTCGTTCCGCTCTTTAGATTCTGATGTGTTGTTTCTTCTTTCTTCTCTTTCTTTCTCTTTTCTATCCCATTCTTTCTTATTAATGATGCGTCATTCTGTAGAGACGGATGGCTGGTCATTACAGTTGTATCAGAGCATTAGGTTGAGTGAATACCTAGGCTCTGGAGTGGCATCTATCTTGAGAGAGCGTATTTGTAATTTTAAAATATATTTATATATATATATATATATATATATATATTCATCTATTTCAACCTATCTGTTTGGTTACCTGTTCAGGTTTTCCAATATAGGTTATAAAGGTAGATAAGGTAGTGATGTGTGTGTAATACGACAACTACCATTTGTTGGAGTTTGTATGTTTGAGGTTGGAGGTGTATTTGTCGAGACTATAGACCAAATACTGTCTCGAGTGAGTTGTGTAGAGTGTAGAGATTTCATCGACCTCTGAAGGTAACCTGTAAAGGTTCGGAGTTCATCTTTGAAGTGCAGAGTTGGGTAAGTAGAGTTTAGATCTTTCGGTTGGGCAGAGGCAAGTGATGGTATCTTGATACCTCAGGAAGTTGTAACTGCATGATGAGATGCAGTGACTAGGTATGTGTCCGCAGATATTTCTTTAGAACAAGTTTTAGAAAGTGTGTCTGCTTCGGTGTTGTGGCTGGATTTAGCAGAATGTTGGGTGTTTCTGTTTACTTTGAAGTCCGAGTTTCTCGAAGAACTATGGATTAGGAAGTTTGGCATTGGTGTCAGCAGTGCAGCTCGGAATGTTCTGTGAGTCGACAGAGCGGTCTTAACTGAGTAGTTTTTTTGGAGGTGGAGTTCAGAAGCAGCAGAGTGGATCCATTTCTTCAATGGATTGGGTAGACCAGCATAAGCTGTTCTGTTTGGTAAAGAGGGAACGGTTTTTCTTTGGAAATTGATCTGGGTTGATCACAAAAGTGACTTGCGGTAGTTGAGTGTTCTCTTGAGTTGTTGAAGATTTTCTAGATGTCTTCTAGGAAGTCAGAGGTTTGTTTGCATCTAGAGATGGAGTTTTTCTTTATGGATCCGTTGAACTATATTTCTGGAAGGTGATGTCCAGTTGGTGCTTGTGTTCTTCATCGGCATTCTTATCTACTTCGGATCAGAGTTGTGTAGCGGTACCAGTTTGGAAGTGTTTCTAATTGTCTTTTTCGGATTAGGAGAAGTTTGTTGTCTTCTGTTGGTTATGGAGTAGAGTTGTGTTTTTGGTTTTGGTTGATCTTAAGGAGATCATTGGGTTGGGATGTTTTTGGTCTAGTTTGTTTCTAGAGAAATCAACAAGGATTGAGCTGATTAGTTTGAATGTTGGCAGCCAGGATTGTCTGAAGACATTTTGTGGATAAGAGACGAAGGAATTTGGATTCTGGAGTCGGATTTTTGTTTTGGATAAGTTTTCTCCGATCAATGAAGCTATATGATGGGATAAGGCTAGAAAGCTAGCTCCGAGATATTTTGGATCTCTGAGTAGTTGAGAGGATAAGTATTTGGTTTTCAAGACTGAATTGCCAGTCTGGATAACTAGAATTCGATATGTTTCACATATCTCTGAGGGAGTACGTGAATGGTCTATCCCTGGTTTTGGAATCAGCTGTTCAGGGAAGTTTGGTTGTTGAATCAAACACATCTACAGTCTGATATGCTGTCTAGTTCTGTAGATCTAGATGAATAGGAGCTCTATAGCTTAATAGTATTGATTGTTTGGAATCTATAGAGCGAGTATCCCGATATTTATACCGAGGAAACTCGTGGAAGTTCTATCCAGAATTTTTCTGGATAATTCGATTTGTTTGATTGGGTGAATTGATTTCTATGGTTGTTAGCATATCATTGGTATATGCTTGTGTTTTAAAATTAAATCTTTAAAAAAATTATTAAATTACCTTCGTTTTAAATTTCGGGGACGAAATTTGAGATGACCCGCTTTCTTACCCAATTTTTTTTTTTTAATGTTGTACAGGTTTTTTTTCCAGTGGTCATCTACTCAAGAGAACATCCCTTTTAGTTTCCCTCCATTCCAGGATCTTTCAATCAATATAAAAATATTGTTATACTCAAATTATTTTGAACACTCATATGTGAAAACATGTGTGAATAATACCTTGTGTTTTAAATCAGAGTAAAGGAGTTTTGGAAGCAAAGAGAATTTACTTTGAAATTCCCTGTGTGATTTTCCCATAGCAATGTAATTTGCAAAAGTGGTTTTTCTGTCTTACTTGAATTTTTTTTACAAGTTCCTAATGTAAAGTTCTCTAGTCTTAGCATCTATTTACACTTCTATGATTTTATTTTTACATAGACTGTATTTATTGCCCGTGCTTGTGTGTACATGTACTCTGTGCATATATATGTCTTTGTAAATTTCAAGTACTCATTTTTCATTTTTATCAAAATAACTGAATCTTCCCTAGGCCTTTGGGTTATTAAGTTTAAAATATTTGAAGATGGTTGAACCCAGGCTGGATAAAGTGGTCAGGTTAGCTTTGCTTTTCTTGCATGCATTTATACACATTTTATAACCTTTTCTGGGTTCTCTTTTGGGCAGTTTAAAACTTATGTTTAACAGATTTCTACTTCATCTTTAGACCTGAATTCCTCACACCAACTACTGGGTTTCTTTTTTTTTCAGTTCATACTTGGTTGATATCTCAGATTTCTTATTCTTTAATTAAATCATTCTATAAGCTAAGAAAAGAAACTCCATTACCCAGTAAAACATTTTTCAAAAGCAACCTATAAGTTCTAGCTGAACCGCACAATTAAATCCAATTCTTACAAACAGAAGACAACATCACTTTCTTTCTAAATATTTTGAACAACATAACATATCATACATTTGACTTAAACTTCTTTTCTTAATATCAGAAAGCATGTAACTATTGCATCCCAATTCTTAAGCAGCTAACACATCCAGAGCTTGGTCATTGAAGTACTTATTTTCCTGCACAATCACCATGGACTGCCTCATAAATTTATGAGACACCCAATGGTGAACAAACACACAAAGGGTCAGACAAAATTGTCTGGTATGAGCAATCTACTGAAATCATATCCTTATTCTAATTTTGTTTATTGTTTGAGTATTTTACATGAACAAAGGGGTATCAATATCCTCTCTGTGCCATTTCTGTGAGGCCTATACTTCATGTCACTGCAAACTGACTAAGTGTGATTCAAGCAATTTAATTCAGGAAAAACAATCATAAGATTCAACAAATAAACATCCTAAGCCATCCAATACAAAAACAAGTACAATCATCAAGTCCCCTTTCAAAAAAAATTTCTTACTAGTCATCAGGGTTGTACCCAAACCTCACTTGACCTTGCTCCTATTGTTTTTCATCAAATGTCATTTTAAGATCTGTAGCTGCTTTCTCTTGTTAATACACACATTGCCTGGGACCAATCTCTGTTAACCCAGCACACTCAGGCCCCTGGGTATAAACATACCATGTGTGAGCTTGCAATATTCCCCTTGCCAAGCCATCTTTTGTAGCCCAAAGATCTTTAGTCCTTAGTTATCTTACTAAGTGTTATTCCCTTTTTTTCCTTAATTATGCTAATCCCCTCTGTAGATCACATTTCATCAGAGAAAAATAAATAACTCAGCCATCATGCATTAACTCAACGAGTAATGGATCATATTCCCATAAACATGGGTTTAATCACACAAACTGGTATATATTCTCAGTACACATATTATTCAGATCATGGGTTTTGAGTGGATCATGTTTATAAATATATGGTCATAAATAGTTTTCTCTGTTGCATCCATTTACCTCTGGTTTAATCAGATACTCACAAATTCATGAGATCTGGCTAAACCATAAGCCTTTATTCAAATCTGGATTTATTTGTAAATATGGAAGTTCAGCACATGTATAACATTGCACTTCTATATTTCCTTTTATTTAATCATGAGACATAAACAACAACAATTCCATGCTGCAGTCCCATTTTCCCCATTTCAGACAATAGATTTACAACATAATTACTGAGATCTTAAATAGATAATTATATGCAGAAAATCCATAAGGAAAAACATTTCATTTCAAGGTTAATCCATAACACAAATGATCATTTAAACAGGAGATCCATAAACCATATTTTCTGGGTATATCAATATGAAGGGTTAAACACTTAAACAGATCATCAGTACCAAGACAAACACAAATTATATAAATGAAATATAACACTATTTAGGCTGCCTTGATATTTAGGACTTAATGCCAGGTTTTTCAGTGAGATTACTCACCTCACTTCCTTTCCTAAGCCTTCCTTTTCCTTTGATCTTCTATTTCCTCTTATCCCTAATGGTCAGTGTTCCTCATTTCCTCTGGTTTGTATTTCCATTACTATATATTTTTTTGCTGTTTTAAAAATAATGACAGATCTCACTATCCCTTAGGCCCTCTTATACCAGACTCTGGTTGCCACTAGGGTTTTAAAATTTTACCTAATGTCAATTTTACCCTGTCACTTATGATAAGCCTCTCATTCTATTTCAAGAGAAAATGGGTAAGTGGTCCTTATTTCTACTAACAGAAATTTTATCTTATTACCCCGGTCATTTTATTTGCATGATCTCTGTTTCATCTTTTTTTAAAGCTAAGGAAATTGCTAAAAGTAGATAAAGTATTTATTCAACAACTCATACCATTTCCATGCAATTTCTAATATATATTTTTCTCCTTCCAGCCTGTATTTGTTTAAAATACATGTATACTGCCTATATTTCTATCCTTGCCTAAACCTTGATTTTTTTTTTCTTTTTACTCTTTTTAAGTATTAACCATCTTCTGCATATATTTACTCCAGCCTACATACCTTTATTTCCTTTATACTAACCTGTTTTTAAAGATATAACCATGTCTGCAATAATTATGTTTACATGCCTATTTATTTGTAATTTATCTATTCTAACTCACAAATTAATTCCTGCCTATTTCATCTTGCAGAAAATTATGTACATGTGTGTGCACTGTCTTGTGCACCTGTACATGTTTTTTTTAAAAAAAAAATTGAACTAAATCATAAAATTGCTTCACAAAATCAGGGTTATCACAAAATTCTTTTAAGGGGGGAGGAATGTGATGACCCGGAATTTTAAACAATATCAATTAAATAATCTGAAATAAAAATTAAATTGACTCGATAATCTTTGTAATAAGATTTGAATTAATTTAATATTCTAATGAAAATAAATAGTTAATTGGTAGATTTTATCTTTTTAAATCTAATAAATTATTTTCTATTTATAATATATATAGGATATGTATATATTGTAAATAGATCTTGTTTTAATCTAATAAATAAATAAATCCTGTTTTCTATAAAAATGTACATCTTTAGTTAAAATTGGGAATTATGATTTTATTTAAAAGTTAAACTTTTAAAAGATTATTTAATAAATAAATAATGTTTTAAATTGATAAGATAAAAAAATTTAATTTGTTTAAATTAATTTATTTGATATTAAGTTTTAAAAGTATATAATAAATAACTTTATGATTTTAAATGCATAACGTGAATGTTGAAATGATTTAAAATATGTTTAACTCAAGATTTAAATTTAAATAAATAACAATAAGGATTATTTTGATTTCTTAAAAATATAGTTTGATAAAATAAATAATTTATTGATAAAGAAACAATTTCTTTTATAAATTATTTATAGTTATCAAATGATGTTATTTTTAAGATATAATAATACATTGTTTTTAACAAATAGATTTTTAATAAAAATAATTGTTTTTCAAAAATTTAAATGTGTAGTTATATTTGTTAATAAACCTGATTTCAAAATTTAATTTGAACTTGAATTCAAAGCTTTGAAATCTAAGTATAAATATTTTTAATTTGTTTTGATTTTGAAATATTTGTATAAACTTTATTTTATAATTATAATTGGATTTATTCATTTTAAAATTTATCTACATATAAATAAATACATGTTAACTTATTAATTAAACCAAGATTCACTTTTATCTTATATTAACATGTTAACTAAATAACTAATTAGCATTTAACTATAACTAAATTACATAATTATAACAAATTAACATTAAAGACAAATGTTAACATTATACTGATTAAAAGAACAAGTGTTAATCCATAAACTTGACAATGTGACAAGTGTTTAAATTGGAAGACAACAGTCAATTATTTTTTGTTTTTCTTTTATTTATTTTTTTATAAACATTTCAGTTTTTATAAACAATTTCTCTTTCATTTCATTTCTTTTCTAAATCTAAATGCAAAAGAAAAAACACACACACACAACCTCAAAAACTAAATCTGAAATCATCCTCAAAATTTGATCAAGACCCTGTAAATCACTTTCCAATTCAAATCTGTAAATCCACTTCACAAACCTGAAACAAATCCTGCATGCAAATCATTTTTTTTTAAATCAAAACAAGCCTGCCTGCATTTTTAAAAAACCCGAGATCTGCTCACAAGCAAGCAACTTCAAGTTCAGATGCAAGCATTCTTTTCGGTTTTGGATGTAATCAAGTTTCATATAGCATGCATGCAAGAATTCAGTATCAAGCCTTCAAGTTTTTAACTCAAGCAAACCAAGCATTCAAGTACAAAAAAAAGAGGAACTGCATATTTCCAGTTTTAAAAGCACCAGAGCCGTTTTCAAAAATCATTGCTCTGTCCACCAAGTTTTAAGTGAGTAACATCCTTTTTAATAAAATTTAAGTATTTTAAAATGTTGCATGTTGATTTTTATGATTTAGTATGAATGATATGTAGCTGATTTCTAGTATGTATGAATGGATAATTTTAAAACATGCTATGTTCCTCTGTATTATATTCCCAGGATTAAAGAATCTGTTCAAACTCCAATATCACATGATATAGTTTATGTCAGTATTTAAGATTCATACAACATGTGTTTGTTGAATCAAGAATTAAAAGTTTAAATTTCATTCAAATTTTTAAAAAAAAATTTGAGTAGTCTCTGAAACTTAGGATAACTGGGCAAATTTGTATATAAGTAAAATACCAAACATATTGATTCACTGTTTTAGGATTAAAATCAAAAACATTATTCAAAATTCTGATTTTTAAAACCAAATTCATAGTTTTTAAAATTAGATTTAACATGCAGTTCTATATTGAACTAAAAAGGGGGATATTGGGTTTTTGGGTGATCTCGGCAATTTGAAATGTCGAGGTTCATCTAGTAGGTGGAAAAGTAGTCATTGATGCCGGGAAAAATGAGTGATGGTGATGCAAATCACCATGGAAGCAGTGGTGAGGGTTCTTTGTCTGTAGCCCTAATTTAAACTAGGTAAATTGTTTTCGTCAGTCCTACCTGAAGGTAAGATCGAGTTGAACGGGATTTTAGGTGTTGATAGTTTGGTCGTAGGCGAGTCTGTGGCCGGTGGTGGAAGATCTCTGGTGGTCGGAGGAAGGTGGTTGAAGTGCTGACAGGTTTGGGATGGGCTTTGGTCTTCTGTTTCCAGGTTTTGGAATAAACCTCGAATTCGATTTTGTGTTTTGGGAAGATGATCTGATGGTGGTGGTTGGCCGTGGGGTTGGTTGTCGATGTTGGGAAGCCACCGGAGGCGGAGGAAGATGGCCGAAGGACGGTGCACGTGCACCGTGCACTTTTGGGTTCTGTTGAAATCTGGGTATTGCAGTGTTTTTTTGACTCGAGTTTTACTCGAGATTTTGGAAAGTTTGCTCGAAGAGGCTGGCCCGATGACTCGAAGCAAAATATTTTTAGCTCGGGTAATTGTAGTTATTACAGTTTTTCTGTAAACTGCTTGTAGTTTTTAATTGAAATCAAATTTAAATGAATTTTAAGTTGTAATGATAAGATTTAAAACAAGTTTAAATCTAGTATGTATTATAGTTTCAAATGGTTTTGGAATCTTATAGGTTTTTAAATTTTGAAAGTGGGTTTTTAGTTTTATAAAAAAAGAAAAGAAAAGATACCTGACAGTTTCTGGAAATTGAAAAATTATTTTAAAAATCTGAAACCTAATTTCAAAATAGCAGTTTGAATTTAAAGATTAAGTCTAGTTCTTTTCAAAGACTTTTGAATCTATAGGTTTATAAAAATGAATTTGGATTTCAAATAAAGAGTTTCAAAATCAAGGTTTAAAACAAAGTTTAATTCAAGTTTCAAATCAAAAGTTTTAAACAAATAATGGATTTAAGTATCTTGAATTCAAGTCTGGATATTTGAATAAGTTTTATAAATTCTAAATGTTTTCAAACATAGTTTAGATTTAAATTGTTTGCTGGAGGTAAATGTGTTTTCAAGCAAATACTTAAACTTGATTCATTCGAAATGAAGTTCTTTATAAAAGGTTTATAAATGGAACTTAAATGGTAATGTACTTAAAACTTAATTTTAAATAAATTAAGTAAATTAAGGCTTATCTTGTATGAGTTTTAAATGTAAGTGATAAATGTTATTTACATTTATTTTAAAGGATTATAAATGGAATTTAAATTTGGTTAATGCTTAAATAAATATCATTTTGAATTTTAGATTCAAAATGGAATTTGAATTTAAATTTAAAAATGCAATGTTCTAGTACACTTTAATATTTATAAAATCATTAATAAGAAAAGGATTTTCTTAGAGATTATTAAAGTATTAAAATGATCATATGAATAAGATAATTTAAGGAATATTTTATTTATTTAATGTATAAATTAATAATTTAGATTAGTTTATAATTAATAAGTAAATCAAGAAAAGTAATTAAGGAATGATAAATAGTTAATGAAGGTCATTAACTAAGAATTATTTAGTAATTAATTAATATGATTAGTTTTTAATAATTAATTAGATTAATTAATTAATGATAATCAATTGTGAAAATTATTTAAGTTTAATTTTTAAATGAAAGTAATTAAGACATTAATTACTTAATGTAATTAATGGAGTTTATTGAGTTTGGTTTAAATTAATTAATTAAGTTTAATTAATTTTAAACACTGGATTTGATAATAATTACTTGATGTAATTAATGAAGTAAAATTACTCGGTGAAGTAATTAAAGATAATTAGTGGATGTAATTAGTGGATGATGTTGGGATTGTGAAAGTAATTTGGATTAAATTATTTTGTATGATTAATCGAGGGATTAATTAAGAAATTAATTAAGGAGTAACTAATTTGATAAGTAATTAAGGGTAGTTAATTACTGAATGTAATTAATCAAAGGTGATTAATGATTACGGATTAATTAAGGTTAATTACTGAATGGAACTAATTTAAATAAGATAATTAATTAAATATAATTAAGGATCATTAATTAATATAATTAATGATGTAATTAAGACTGATTAATTTAGATTAATTAATCATTAATAAGTGATTAAGGGTAATTAATTAATGTAATTAATTAAGGTTTAATGTAATTAATTGTAGTTAATTAATTAATAAAGTAATTAAAGGTTAAATACTGTATTTGGTTTAGAGTAATTAATTTTGTGAAATTATTTAAAGTATAATTAATCAGGGTTGATTAATTAAGATGATAAATTAGAGGTTAGTTAATTAATTAATTTGTAATTAATTAATGGTGATGTAAGCAAGATTTATATTGATGACGTAATTAATTTAATTCATTTTAAATTAATTATAGACGATATGATTATGGATCATTGCTTATGAATGGATGTTTGCCTTGAATGGTTTAGAATCTCAACTATGAGATTAGTAATGTTGAGTGATATGGATGCATTGGTTGCATTGTGATGATGATATGGATTATCTTTTGATAATGATAATGTGGATTATCTGTGGTTATGGTAATGATAATTATCTGTTGTGAATCTTTGAATTATCTATCTGTGTATATATAGATAATGTAATTGAATTGTTTTAAACTCTAAAACAACTTGGACCTAAAAGACACGCTTTGGATTTCGATGAGACCGGGATCGGGTTTCCATACTTGGATATCCGAAAACCACATCGATCCAAATTAACGATAGGTCATGAATCTTATGTGAAGAGTGAAGACTCGAGGTGTAAGGACTATTCGTTAGTATAACTCTGGGGGTGATTCCGTGATGAGTTTGACGGAAATAGTACTTACAGGCTCGAGATGGAGATCCAGAGTGCAAGGGTTATCGTCGTTAACTCTGAGGGTGATTCCAAAATGAGTGTAACGAGATAATGCCTTCGGATTCGTTCGAACCAGAAACGAACTTGTATGGATTGAATGCTTTCAGAACATCGTGAGGTGGACGATGAGCATTCTAAGTGATGTGTCCTATAAAGGTAATCATAGCCTCAAGCCTCATCGATCAGGAATGGCTAAAACAGGGAAGGTGCAGCAAGGCTAAGTGGGTCATGCCCAAGTAGGACGAGATTTTCCCCTGTCTAGAGATCCCCTTTTATTCGGCTTAGTGGGCGGTTGGATATGCGCACCAACTGCAGGGTTGTCTTGTTCGGGACTGTCCAGTAAGGGATGGCTCCGGCGTTGTGTTGCAGGGGAGCGGGCATACTCCTCGGTACGGTGATCTACGCCACGTACTGTGACGGGCGGTACCCCAGTAGCCCCGCCATTGTATGGAATCCAAAATCCAATAAGTGCCAATGGTTTTGATTGTATTACCCACTTTTGTGGCTAGTAGCTGGAATTTAATAAATGTAACAATTTCGGCTATTTCATATTTACTTGAAAACCCTAGACCTATTATAATATCACTGGATTTCCTATCAAATGTTTTGGTTAGCGTAAGGTAAAAACTTTTCCATGTTTATGTGTGGGAAGTCTTACGTGATACCTTTTCTTTTCAAAGGTTTTGCAAAGTTAAGCAACCTTAACCCGTTACTCACGCTAGACCCATGTCTGACGCGTAGTTTATTCTTTGTTTTCTTAAACTCTTAGGTACTCAAATTTTTACGAGTAGCCAAGGGATTCAGGTTAGCTTTGATGAATATTGGAGGAGCAATGGAGCAGGAGGCTTCTGCGTTAGATATATAGATTTCCGCTGTGTTTGATATCTCTTTGTTGTCTTTGAGTCGTATTGAGTTGTAATAACTAGACAGGTGTTTATAACTGTCTAGAATGTGTTGTATTATCTATGTACTCTGATAATTGTTGTATACTTTGTAATATATTATGTTATTAATATAATTTATTTGTTCCGCTGTTTAGATTCTGATGTGTTGTTTCTTCTTTCTTCTCTTTCTTTCTCTTTTCTATCCCTTTCTTTCTTATTAATGATGCGTCATTCTATGGAGACGGATGGCGGTCATTGCACCTAGTTACAGAGGTTACCCGGCCTTGTGTTGGTAGAGAGATGGTTAAGTTCTCGGGACGTCCCGCCAGAGGCGTATCCATGTGGCAGTAGGAAGTTCCTTAGCCTGACCATTTGTTGGACAATCCAAACAAAACGATACGAGCCTTGTACGGTTTTAGTTGTAGAACCTACCATTTAAAATGGTAGCTATAGCTGGCATAATATAATGGTACTTATGCTGGCTAAGATTAATATTATACTTTTGAAATGTTTTCCACCATGCACTAATAAGAATATAAATGAAGAGTTTTGCGTAGTAAGCATATTTGGCATAAGGAGAAATCTCCTCCATGTGTGCGATTGCATTGTGTGTGTGCCGGGAGACCTTATGGTAGTTTCATTTTCCAAAAGCATAGCGGTTTTCTTTTTTTATTTTCTTTGTGAAAATAGCTGTTTTTAAGATCTCACACCAGTCCCACAACTGACCTGGAGTTTATTGTTCCCTTTCTAAACTCTGGTTGCCCATAATTTTTCCACATGGGCAGCTTAGAGTCAGGTTATCCTTATTCGGGGGAAAAGTCAAGAAGTTGCTGTGGAATCAGGAATTGGAGCTGGATGGCGAGGCGTATCACTTATATATGTAATAATTCTTTCCGCTGTTTGTTGCTGTACACTCATATTGTAATGTGATGTAATGTAATAACTGATATAGTGATTCTGTTTAAAAGTATTTATTTATCTATTATATTTGTTCTGCTGCGAAATGTGAGATTCTGTTATTGTTTTTGTTTCTTCGTTCTTCTTCTTTAAACCCTAACGGTTCGGTTTTTCGACATTCGACTGTTCGGCATTCGATACAGTACTTTTGGGCATCGAGAAATTGGGTCGTTACAAGTAAGGTCGATTAATCATCTATTTAACTTTTTTTGAGGAGAACGGATGTATAGCATGAAACTACACAGCTGATTAGTAATATATATATATATATATATATATATATATATATATATATATATAATTGCTTAGGTCGATCAACAGGCCTAATCGATGGCAAAACAAAAGCAGCATAATCAGTGTTTAAGATACAAAATAGCCTGCCAGCATGAAATTACAGACCAGGAGATTTCAAATGTACATAATAAGACCTAGCTTAATTAGCAAAGAGAATAAGTACTACTGTAGAGAGGATCCTAAAAAGTCGGAGGCGAAAACAATCAAACCACTAGCTGCAGCTAGGGTGATCAGTCGGCGCATCTGGCGTTGCACTAGCTACGGATTCGACCGATGGGCACCAAGCTGATGGAAGCCGAAGTTTGAATGTTGCCGAGAAGGAAGAGCCTGTCCAGTACGCAAATATATTAGAAATTTTATTGCGTATGTTAAAACACGAGTTGGTAGGTTTGTTGAAGAAGAAGGCTTTTCTCTCTTTCCAAATGACCCAGCTGAAGATGGCTAGAAGGATGTCTAGGTGATGGCTCGGTGCATAGTATTGCCAATGATCAAAAAAGTATGTGATTGTGTATATTTGCCCTAGGTTGAGTACGCAAACCGAAACCCATATATAGTAAGATATATCGCATTCGAAGAAAAGATGGCAGATCGATTCAGCTTCAGTGTTACAGAAGACACAATTCTGGTCAGATGTGATGTTCAAATGCAAGAGAGATCTTTAGTATTTATGCGTCCGTGGATGAGACACCATTGAAAGAATTTGATACGGGGAGGGATGTGGCATTTCCAGACACGAGCGAAGAAGAACATTCTACCAGGATGGTTTAGGAAAGAGGAGAATTGGGATACAGAGAAGCCTCTTAAGGGAGATAGTGTCCATATGTGTCTGTCCACCGCTGAGGAGTCAAGGGTTACAGATTGTATTAGGTGGAGGCCGAAAAGGAGTTCCATGAAGGTGTCTTCGGCAAAAAGGCTTGGTGGACATAAACTAGGTAGGCCCAGGGTGACACCATCCGCCACAGTCGGGAGGGATATGTTGGAGTAGGAAAAAGGGATGGAAAGGAAAGGCTAAGGGGTGAGAGGCTGTGCTAGGTGTCAAACCAGAAAAGACAATTGGAGCCATTGTCTATGTTCACCTGGATTAGGGGTTTGATACGGTCTACAGATGCTAGGACACCTGACCAAAATGGGGAGGGCTTGAGACGTGGAGCGAAATGAAGAGCACGGAATGGGTCAGCATTGTAGTAGGGTGCCAAGATCCAGTCTTTCCAGATGAACCGATCTAGCGAGAAGAGACGCCAGAGCCATTTTGCTTGAAATGCCTGATTGAGAGAAAACAGGTTGGTAATGCCTAGTCCGCCATGATCCTCGTACATGCATACAATTTTCCAGTTGACAAGGGATTTGGCTTTCCCCCCATTCCAGAGGAAGGAGTGCCTAATAGCATCAATTTTTTGGATACCCGCAGGGAATCTTGTGGAACGAGAGCCAGTAGAGAGGAAGCGCCAAGAGTACAGCTTTAACCAAGACCAGCCTTCCCAAAGTCGATAGAGTGTTTGCTTTCCAGCCTACAAGTCTTGATTCAAGTTTGGAAATGAGGGGGGTGCAGTCAGATCGGTGAAGCTTGGTGGGGCGCAGGGTGAAGCCAAGATAGGATAAAGGAAAGGTGCCAAGGCAGCAGTTAAAGGAGGAGGAGATGTGGGGACCGAGATGGTCAGCATTTCCAAGCATGATGATGAAACTCTTATTAAAATTAATTGATAGGCCGGAGATGAGCTCGAAGGTGTAGAGGAGGACTTTAAGACAGTGGATGTGATCAAGAAAAGCAGTGACGAAGAGGATAGTGTCATCTGCCAAACCCATCTGTCCCTGGTGATTTGTCGTCATCCATGTCCTTAAGGGTGGCCAGGATCTCTTCTTCTGTGAAGGGTGAGTCTATAGGAACTGGCGAAGGGTTGGGATATAGAAGGTTCCAATCTATGGGAGGAAGGGGAGGCGAGGGTTTGCCGAGGATGGAGCGGTAGAAGTCGATAAAGAGGTTTGAAATTTCGAAGGGGTTGGTGATTGGGATGTTCTGCATTATTTTCGAGATGAAAAGGGACCTGCAGCGGCCATTTGCTAATTTGTGAAAGTAGGATGTATTTTTATCGCCTTCTATCAGCCACTTAGCTTTGGACCGTTGTTTCCATCCAATCTCTTCCTGTTTCATAAGTCGTTCAAGCTGAACTTCTAGGTTTGAGAGTTTGAGTGAGTCACAGTTGTCAAGTGGGAGAGATTCTTCCTGGATATTTAGGGCTAGAATTTCATTTTGAATGGCGGCTATGCGTTTACGGAGGGAGCCCCATATGGATTTCGCCCAAGGCTTGAGGAGTTTTCTTAGGGATTTGAGTTTACATACTACACGTGCAGTGGCCGAGGAGGACTTGGTGGGCTGATCCCATACTAGTTTGATAAAGTCCTCGAAAGAAGGTTCAAGTAGCCAGAGCCGTTCAAATCTAAAAGGATGCTTGGTAGTAGGAATGATGTCTGAGTCGAGGCAGAGAGGACAGTGATCAGATAGGATGGTGGCAAGGCCGATGCATTTGGAGAGAGGATGGATATCTTCCCAGGATGGATTGAAAAGGAAGCGATCGAGCTTAGCAAGAGTAGGCGATTGACGCTTATTGGTCCAGGTAAAATGACGGTTGTTGACTGGGGGCTCAACAAGTGAACAGGAGTTGATGAAGGCGTTGAAATCATCTGAGTCAAGTGAAATATTTCCAGAGCTTCTTTCGTTTGGGAATCTGGTTGTATTAAAATCTCCACCTATTACCCAGGGGTCGTATATAGTTGACGCAAATTCCACGCAGCCCGACCAAAGTTTTAATCTTTCTTGTATCATGTGGGGGCCATATATGTCAGAGAAAAAATAAATAGTATCAGACTGTACGTGCCTGAGCGCTACATGGAGGACAGGGGGATGGGATATGATTAGACAGAGGGACCAAATGGATTCATTCCACATGGTTATTAGACCCCCTAGAGCCAATAGCGTTGGAGTGTGCACAGCCTGTGAGATTGGAACCACCTAATTGTCTAATTTGAAAAGGAGTTGGATCGGACAGTTTAGATTCCTGAAGCAGAAGGATGTATATGTTTAGGGGGGACAAGGATAGATAGATTGAATGTCTCTTAGAGGGGTCCCCTAGCCTACGAATACTCCATGATACAATTTTCATTGGGTAAAAGACAATCTCTCCTGTGCTAGGGTTTGCATGGCAGTGTAATGTTCATCATCTATAGTTACCCCCATGCAACGTGCTAGCTTTCTGTTTAATTTAGAATTAGCAGAAGAAAAAACTACAGTCTTATAGAAACAACTTGTATGTCCAGGCAAGGGTCTTGAGTTCCTCGCGCTTCTTCTAACCCGCGTCGGAGTCAAATCATTCCTCCTTGGGTGTATCGGCATCGGGAATGAGGGAGAGGCCAGATTGTGAGGGATAGGGGAATGGGTGGATGCCTGGAGATGAAGGCGGGTGGGGTCGGGAGCAAGGCGATGGTCATCAATAGGAACAGGTTCCAGAGAGGGAGCTTGGAGATGAAAAGCCATCGAGAGTTCCAGATCTAGGAGTGGGTCCTAACGTTGAGGGGCTGGGACGGTAGGGGGACCGAGGATACTGTTGTCTTCTTCTTCCATATTGAGCTGCATGGGGGGGAAGGTGTAAGGACTATTCGTCAGTATAACTCTGGGGGTGATTCTTCGCAGCGGATCGTTGATGCATTTCATATCTCTTTCATAATATAGGCCCAAAAGAAAATTCTCCGGCCTGATGCGTGGACGAGCATGATCTCATCTAGATACGGTGATGAGGTAGTACGCATCATTAAGGGAACTCTATATGATGATGAAGAAGGGACCCCCGCTAGGAACTGAATTTTAATATATAAAAGTCTACGATCGAATTCTGACCAATCACATCTGTCAAATTCTGTAAATTTGCCCATCGGGTTGATAACCGCTTGCACAACATCTGGGTTGTGTTTAAGAAACTCTGGGATTCACTTGATCGTAGCCCAGCTTGGGGGTTCAAGGACAATTGGGGCCGGCTTTTCATATTCTGGCCAGGCTTCTAGGAAGATGGAGCCCCCTGCTTTGGTGAGGATTTTTCGGGCAAGGGCCATATTTTTGATGGATGCGGAGGGGCAGGAAATAAGGAAGTGATTGTTGTCGAGAAACCAGATTGGCCATTCTCTATGCCCAAAGGCGGATTGAAGAATTTTACTGAGAGTTTCAACAGTCCAGGCACCATCGATAATTGTAGCGGTGATGTACCGGGTAAAGTCTGCCATTGGGAAGTGATATGCGGGTTCTGGAGGGAAGAGGGAGCATGATGGATGCCACTTTGTGTGAAGGGAGAGGGAGAAATTCGATTGGGTACAGTTATTTTTGGGGTGGGGCCAGAGTGGGAATGAATGGATGGTTTGTCACGTGCGGCTACGGTAGCAGAAATGACAAAAGGTGGATTAGATGTATCACTGCAAGCGAGATGAGTACTTACAAAAACCAAAGGGTTTTTGGCGGGTCCCGATGCAGAAAATATGGAAGGACGGCGGGAGTAGTAATGTCCAAAATATCGGAAGAAGTAACAAATCTTCGCATCCCTACATTTAGTCGCCACGTGTCTCTTCCAGCGCATCGGAAGCATCTTTTATTTGATTCTAAAAAATCTAAAGTTTGGCGGTAAGAAGAAAAGAAAGGGAAGGGACGCCTATGGTTGTATTGTCTGGAAGTTGGAAGGAGAGGCTTCTGGGTCGGAGTGGCTACCACTTGCGCATATGTTCTCACTTTGTTCAGGGTCCGTCGAGAGTAGCCAGGGGGATTACCACCTAAGTCAGGGGGAGAGGAACGTAGAGCATCAGCATGCGAAGCCAAGAGGGTGGCAAGAAACGGGCCTGAAGGATAATGAGGTAGACGGAGGTATTTGGGAGGGACAAAAGAGATATCTAAGAATGATAGTGATGGTGCGAAGGGAATAGGAGGGTGAGAGAATTTATCGGATTCATCGAAAGCCATTAAAAGAGGTGTATTAGACCATAGAATAATCATCTGATTAACTTAAATTAGATTAGTCATTAATCCTGGTTGATTAACATTAATGGATTACAAATCATTTTTGATTAATTATTCTTTAATCATTTATTAATTAACTACTTAATTATAATTTAATTAATATTTAATTATAATTAATCAACCTCTAATTATTAAATAATTAACCATTAATTATTTAATTAACCATTTAATTAATTATCTTTAATTAATTAATTTAACCCTTATTTATAAATAAATCAACTTTAATTGATAATTAATCAATCCCTAATCATTAATAATCAACCTCTAATTATTGCTCTTAATTAATTAATAGACCTTTAATTAATTACCATCTAATTAACTATTATTAATTTAATTAATTAATTACTCCTTAATTAATTATCATTCCTTAATCACCTTTGTTAATTAATTAACCTTTAATCAATAATTACTCAACCTTGATTTATAAATAAAACAACCTTTTATCATTTAAATAATTAACCTTAAATTATTTAATTATCCTCTAATTAATTAATCAATCCTTAATTTATCGCTTTAATTAATAAATCCTAATTATGAATTAATTAACATTTTAATTAATAACTAATTAGTTAATTATCATTGACAATATAAATTAACTTAACCTTTAAGCTAATAATTAAAAATATTTGATTGACTCCTTAATTATATTGTTAAGTTTTATTTAAAACAAACTCTTCTAAAATACAAGTTTAAAACAATTTAAACTTAACTAATTTTAAAATATTTTATTCCAAAACCTTTAAATACCATTTAACTTTAAATCTTCTTTAAAACTTGTTTAAAATTTTGAAAACTTGTTCATATTTTCTTTGAAACCTTATTTAGTTTAAATCTGCTTTGAAACTTTGTTTTTAAACAAAAATTTACTTTTTTAACTAAAAAAACTGTTTATTTTAAAGCCCGAAACCAAACTTCTTCCTTTTTAAATTTTGAAATCTGGTAGCGGATCAACACCGAGCCCTTTCTTATTTCACTCGAGTCCATCTTCGAGTTACTCACGTCTCCCCCCATTCTACGAGTTAATCCATCAACCTTTACGGGCTTGTCTCGAGATCCTTCCTATTTCCCAAACCATCGAAGGCAACTGACACGAACGACATCACGTACACGTGCACCGGTGCCCAGACGTTCTCCCGTCAACTTGACCGTCATCCACAACTCACCGATGATCGACTCGAGCCCACCGACCTCCCAGAACCCTCAATTCTCGACGAACTCAAAATCTAGGCGTTTGACCCATACTGGAATAATCTCGACCACCCAAAAAACCACTCGCCATCCCACCTCAGGCCACTAGAGGCCAAGAAACTTCGGTCAAAGAATCGTCGATCTCCCTTCTTCCTGTTGCCACTGGTGCGATTGTTTCCAGTGCGATGATGAAACGATGGCAACACGTCATCTGAATGCAACTAAAACATAAGATAAACCCTAGATCGATCTTATCTACCATCCACAATGGATTATAATTTCATTGCTCATTTTTCTGATGATCACTAGTACTCAAGCTACCCCCGGCCCTAATCTCGAGACCAGAAAAAAACCCAATCACCAGAATTCGACAGTTTGGTGCTTTTCATTCAATTCGAGAATTTTACCTCGAACCAAAATTAAAAATCTTGATTCACCCGTTAAAATTCATGATTTTACAACTCGAATTGGTTTCTAAATTCAAAACAGGATATTTCGAATATCAATTTTCTAACCTTGATTTACTTTCACTGTAATCTATTATTTTCCGTATTATTGTTAATCATTTATACTTTCAAAGGTTTTCAAAAATTGAATCAGGTAATTGCAGCCAAATTTCTTTTACAGATCATTATTCAAATCTTTTCCTATTTTTAGATATGAATTTTCTTCTTAATTTTGTTAGCCTGTTACTTGAACAGAGTATCAACAACATACACACAAGTATACGCAGGTAAATCTACATATATATATATATATATATATATATATATATATATATATATGCGCAGAACAACTTGAAGCATTCACCATATATCAACTACAGATAACAGAATAAAACATAAATTAGGTCAATCTGCTCACTTGCGTATGTGCAAACAGAGAAGAACAGAAGCATATATTTTTGTGAGAAAATGGAAGTTGTTCTTCTTCTCTTTTTTGTCTTTAAACTTTGATTTTTTTTGTTCCCTGCAACTGTTTAATATAATTGTTTAAATCTCTTTGCTTCATAACCGATTACTAACATCAAACTCAAATTTTTAAAGAAAGAAATTTACTTGCCTTCATTCGTTTTTTCCAAAGAAACTTGTTTCTTCCAGGTGTCCAGATTTAAATTTTTCTTCTTTGTTTTGAAAATTCTGTTTTCAGGTTGCTTTGAATTTGTTTAGCTGATTTTGTTTTGCCTGATCTGTTGCTTATTGAAGCTTTGAACTTGCATACTTTCAGGTTTATTTAATGCTTCCAGGCTTTGCATTTGAACTTGTTTTGACCTTCATTTTCTAATCTCCAGTTTATGAATTGAATCCATATGTTGCTTGAACTTTGAAAACCTAAATCTGAAGCTTTGTTCAGATTGGAAAAGAGAGATAATAGCAGTTTTTGAGAAGAGAGTGGCATTTTTCTTTTCTGGTTTTTTTTTCTTTCTTCTTTGGGAGTTGAGATATGAGATACTCAATCTTTTCTCTACTGTATTTCAGATTTGGCTGAGACTAAAATAACTTTAGCATGGGAAGATGGAAGGTTTTTGTATAATTTTTTAATTCTATTATTTTATTTAAGCAATCATAAGGAATGCCATTTATAAAAACAAATGATTATGAGATCTAGATACTTGTACAAATTTTATACTTACATATGTATGTTTATTCTTTATAATTTTACAAAGACAAAAGAATTTTAAAAATAAACTTCATATTCACTTAAGTCTTTCATGTACTTAAGTTTTCATTTTACATTCTAATGTTTAAAACCTTGCCTTATTTTTCTATATTATATTTATGTTCAAACCTTATTTCTAATTTTAGTTTTAGACTTATATATGCTTTTACACTTTATAACTATTTATCTTATTAATCTTCCAAATTTTAAATTTTTTATCAAATCTTATTTTACATTTTATATTCAAGTTATTAGGAATGTTCATATTTTATTCATACATTTTTTTCTTTTATTTATGTATGTGTTGTGTTTTGTTTTATATCTACATTTACAATAATAAGATCAATCTTAAATTTAGTTCATACATTTGTTTAAAATTTATATTTACACAAACAAAATTTTATCCACATTAATTTTCACATTTAAATAAATTTTTCTTTAATTTATTTTTGTACAACTTTTAAAAGAAAAGAAGGATTTAAAAATGTTGACTTCATATCAACAAATAGTTACATTTATTCATATATGAAAATTTAACTTTAAAATAACATTTTGAAAATGAGTACACTAATTTTTTTCTTTTCATTATAACTTCCAAATATTATTTAAAATTTAGAAACAAACTATCATAATTTTTTAATTAATCCCAAAGCTTTTAATTCCTATTTTATTTTTAATACTTTAAATTTTGAAATTCCATATTTGTTTGTAAATACTTATTCTTATATTTTACATCAAATTTCTATTTATAAAATTACTTATCCTTAAATTTTAAACCAAATTCCTATTTATAATCAAAAATTTATTTATTTATCCTAGAAATCTCTAACTAATTCACAATTATATTTCAAAAATTAATTTAATTGCCATATAAAACTTGGTGAATTTCCAGGAATGTTACAGATTTTCCCTCTTAAAAAATTTCATCCTCGAAATTTGCAAGGAAGATGAGAAAGAATGGATGATAGATAAAGAAACGATTGATCAGATCAGATCGAAATATTTATTCTGCATTTGGCTTACCAAATCAGAATATCAACAAATGTGAGAAAAAACTCATACCATTACTTCACAAGATACTCGGGTCACTGATCTACGAATATGCAAGGGCATTGATTAGTTCGAAGGGATAACTAACCGTTCGTAGAATGTATCGGATCCCAAAGAGTAGATAGATGGATTTATTCTTCACGATCCTCAAACACATATATGGATTCCAAATTTGGGTCGGAATATCCCAAAGTATATACCAACTTGTCCCTCTTTGGAACTTTGATATACATAGGAAATTACCATAGAATTTCAAATTTGATTTTAACCGATATCGTTTTATTGATATAATTCAAATTTATCCTTATATTCTATTAACGAATTTAACTTAATTTAAAATTTACAATTTATTTAATTCAAATTTTCAAATTCATAAGAGTTTAAAACGAAAAGATGATAAGAAACCGATGAAGATAAGAAGTAAGGATTCTCTACAATGATATGTAGGGCCACCATCACATCGAAACTTCTTCTTGTAGCTAATACGAAGCAATCAAAAGAATTTTGAAATCGAATCAAATGAGATTGAGAAGAAAAGATTGTTTCCACTATTGCAGGTATTGACCATTTGTAGTGGTATTCCCCTGTCCCCTATCTTGTCCTCTTCTCGCACTCATACTCACTATCAGTGGATAGTAAGAGAATTTACTGAGGCATTCGAACGGATATCTTAGGGATACTCATCCTAGGGTATACTTCACCCTATCTCTAATGAGTTACTTAATGTGCTATACTCCTGAGCTAAAGTTTTAACCCTCAGCTCTGATACCAAAATGTCACGATCCAAATCCCAATGTTCGAAAATTGACATCCGTACTCCACTTGTACCTGAATGTCGTAGATTCAAACGTTAGAATTCGAGTAGTGCCGGAGCTTATAACACATTAAGTACAACACAGCAGAAGAAAAAGGATATATCAATATACAACATTCGATACAATATCTGATACAACGGATGATACAATGAATATCAATATACATCAGAGATACGATACAAGACAATAACAGCGGAAAGAAAAGACAACACCAATAGCGGAACAATATCTCCAAGATAGTCTTTAAGAAAGAGCTCCAGCATCGGTAATCCCCATCTCCAAAGCTCTAATCCACAAATAGCTCGAACTTCCAATACGATGCACAAAGATAAGCAAGTGCAGTCCTGATCCAAAGACTAAACTAGCTCCAAATAATCTACTAAACCTAACTATCTAAAAAAACCCAACTCTAGACTGCCAGTGTGGGGAAATTATGGGCACCCAGAATTTAGGGAAGGAACAATAAACTCCATGTCAGTCGTGGGACTGGTATGAGCAAACAAAAACATCTGGTCTTTAAAACAAACAAAAGATTTTAAATTTGAAATCCGCAATGCTTTTAAAACAAATGAAACTACCATAAGGCCTCCCGCCACAGAGACAATGCAATCGCAGAATTGGAGGAGATTTCTTCTTATGATAGTCAAATATTCACGAGAAAAATTCTTTGATATTATTACTAGTGCATAGCGGAAGATCTTTCAAAATTATAATATAAATCCTAGCCAGCAAAGGTACCATGATACTATGCCTACTATAGCTACCACCTGAGGTGGCAGGTAATACAATTGTAATCGTAAATGGCTTGTATTGTTTTGATTGGATTTCCAACAAATGGTCAGGCTAAGGAACTTCCTACTGCCATATGGGTACGCTTCTGGCGGGACGTTCCGAGAACCTAACCGGATCTCTGCCAACACAAGGCCGGGTTACCTCTATAACTAGGTAACTACTACTTGAGCGTGCCATCCCCCGGTCCTTTGGGACCTTTACCCGAGGTACCTCTCATCCGACAACCACAAAGAAATCACAAAGTAATAGATCTGCGGTATCCACATGAGTGAAATATCTGGGCTCCATACTAGTATACCACCCTTTTCCAGAAGGGAATGACAAACCCTAAAGGGCGCGACCCTCATAACCTTGCCGCATCTTTCCTGTTTCGACCATTTCTGGGGTGTGAGGTCCTGATGCAGTCTCGTCCACAAAGCTATGCTTTATACAAAAGCCATGCTTTGATCAACAAATGATACACAGTAGCACTCAGCATGCCACACTACCAAATTGGGAGTATATCATTGATAAATATCAACTACATAACCTCTGAGCTCGTACGTTTTAGAGAAGTGTGTTAAGCTAATAGAATAAATTCTCCGCCACCAAGTAGAAATGTATTTGATAGAGATCAGTTTAATATCTCAAAGTGTAATGTCAGACATACAACCATACAAGTCTGTTCCGGCTTTGAACAGAATCGAAGGCACTTCCAAAGAAGCCCTTGCAAATCCGGGTATCCACAATCCCGATTGGACTTCCCATCTCTTATGGAATCTCTATACCGTAGCTACTCGGTGCAGAGACAATCAATAGGTTATCCTATCGTTCTTGCAAATACCCGGTCTTCAACACCAGTCTTCTAATGTAATCCATAACATCGTATCACTATTGAGGAGTGGGTTTTATGACACAAGGTCCTCCCCGGCTAAACCAAATAGTGAGCAAAATATTTAAAAGCATATGGATATGGGATTTTAGTTAATCACAACTTATAAAATCCAAAACTTTTCTTTCAAATGGTTAAACAAATTACCATTTTAAATCTTTTTAACAAAATGATTCATTTCACAAAGTTCACCTAGTTTCACAAAGATCTATTCATAGATTTCAAAACAATTTCCATTTCAATTTGGATTAACTCATTAAATCTTTAAATTAAAGATTTACTTTTAGCTTTCAAACCCATTTCCAAAGATTTATTCATAACTTGGAAAACTATTTTCATTTTAGACTTGAAATCCTTCTTACACAAATTAGAAGATCATTTCTTATGTGAAAGCTTTTATTATTTGAAAACAAATAGTTTCTTTTTGGAAAAATTCCAATTTTTATTTATACAAGTTAAAATCTTTGGGTCAAATTCATGTTCCCAAAACAATACTTTAAAAATGGTTTAAAACCCATACAAACATATTTGTAAGTTGAATACCCTTTTTAAACCATAGTTTCCAAATCATAGAATTCAATTTCGAATATTGAATTCAAATTTAAATCAATTTATTTAAATTTCAAAACTCAATCAAGTTATTCAAAATAACTTTTACTTTGAAATTCATTTTTAAAAGCTTTCAATTCTAAACTATTTTGGATTCAAAAATTCAATCTTTAAAACTATTTCAAAATCTGTGACTTAACCCACTTCCACGTGCAATCCATATTCGTGTATGTATAAGAGTGGTCCAGGGGTTTTATACAATAAAAGTGCCACATCATCAATCAACACATATTCAAATAGAACAATATGTATTTGATAAGCGGTATAAACTATAACGCTTGTATTTCATAAGCGGTATGAACCATAACGCTTATCTTTTATTTACAGATCACAGATATATATCACAGATAATAAATTACACCAAACACAACTCAAATCAAAACAGGACATATCAGAGTATCAAACAATTCAATCATTCAATGGAATCCAAACATTTTTAAGTAAGGTCAATTAATCATCTGATTAACTTAAATTAGATTAGTCACTAATCTTGGTTGATTAACATTAATGAATTACAAATCAATTTTGATTAATTATTCTTTAATCATTTATTAATTAACTACTTATTTATAATTTAATTAATCTTAATTATAATTAATCAACCTCTAATTATTAAATAATTAACCTTTAATTATTTAATTAACCATTTAATTACTTATCTTTAATTAATTAATTTAACCCTTATTTATAAATAAACCAACTTTAATTGATAATTAATCAATCCCTAATCATTAATAATTAACCCCTAATTATTGCTCTTAATTAATTAATAAACCTTTAATTAATTACCATCTAATTAACTATTATTAATTAATTCAATTAATTAATTACTCCTTAATTAATTATCATTCCTTGATCACCTTTATTAATTAATTAACCTTTAATCAATAATTAATCAACCTTGATTTATAAATAAAACAACCTTTTATCATTTAAATAATTAACCTTAAATTATTTAATTATCCTCTAATTAATTAATTAATCAATCCTTAATTTATTACTTTAATTAATAAATCCTAATTATAAATTAATTAACCTTTTAATTAATAACTAATTAGTTAATTATCATTGACAATATAAATTAGCTTAACCTTTAAGCTAATAATTAAAAATATTTGATTGACTGCTTAATTACATAGTTAAGTTATGTTTAAAACAAACTCCTTAATTACATTATTTCCAAATTTATTATTTTAATATAAACCATCTAAAGGTATATTCTTTATAAATTCCTAGTTATTTATATTTCCAAACTATTTCTATATAAACCATTTTCAGTAATCAAACCATTTATTATTAAACTATTAAAAATCTATTTTAAACTATTTTAATCAATTTTAAACAATTTTAATCCGCTTTAAACTATTTTAATCCATTTCAAACTATTTAATCTATTTTAATCTTTTTTAATCTATTTTATCCGTTTGAAACTGTTTAATCCTTTTTAAACTATTTAGTCTATTTAATTTATTTTAAACTATTTTAAAACAATTTAAACTATTTAAGCCATTTAAACTATTTTAAAGTATTTGAAACTATTTTAAAACTATCTAAACTATTTTATAAAAATAAAATGGTGCAAGGTTGGACTGTTATATTTAAATCCTTGATTTGAAAGCGAAATTGTTAAATGAATGTTATAACTTACGTTGTAATTTGAAATGATATTTTCTAATGAAATGACATATTTGAGTAAATATGATGATTTTGAAATGAGGGTTTAACCTATTTTATGGATATGATTTCGATAGTGAATATGATTTCGAATGTAATATGATTTTTAGGAATATGATATTTTGATATAAGTTATGAATTGATTTTGGAAATGTAAAAGAACCATCCGGTGTGAAATAAGCGTTTGGTTGTTAAAGAGACCGGGATCGGATATTGTCATACTCTTTGCCAATACTGAAAACCACTTTAACAACTGCGTACATGGTGGAGATTCAAAAATGAAGTAGGATGGTTTGACGAATGATTCTGTATAAGGTGTTTACGTAGCCCTTACTCCCGCAAATCAGCTTAATGCAGCTAAAACAGGAGCTATAACGGGCCAAGTGAGGTCGCTCCTCCGATCGGGCACATTTCTTCGATACCATATTATGACTTTGTGATTAATTCGGTGGCCACCCCTCGATTTGATTACGGAAGTGTGTTCTGAGGTGGGCGGTAGAAGCTACTATGCATTACCACCAATCTGGTAGTGCAAATGGTAAAATCCTACCCTGGCATTGTCTCGCATGCTATGTCACATGCCTTATCGCGTCCATTATCAGTTTGGTTTGTACCATACCTATGAAGTGCTCCCATAGTATCCCATCGGTTTGGTGGGACTTACAGTATCTGTATAGGCTACGGGAATATATAAAAATGTGTTAAGAGGGATATGAGTAACGCCTTAACGCTATTTTAATATATTATAATAGCATAGTGTACTATATATTTAGATAGTTTAACGGATCCTTAGGTGAATCTCGAACATCTCTTTAGTTATTGCATGCACGTTGACACTGGATAGGAGATGTCAAACCCAGTAAACATCTCTCAAGTCGTTACACTCATACTTATTTACGGTTGATTTAACTTACATAAGATCGTTTAGTTCCGACTCGAGTGCTTTGTCTTTTCATTACGCTTGGGTCAGTCTGAGCTTTTCAGTGTATTGGAGTCCTTATTTCTAGAGGATTAAGATGAATATTTAGCACTATTATTATCTATTATATTTATACTACTGCATCATGTTGTTCCGCTGCATTTAGTTATTTATTCCCGTTGTATGTGAGTCTGATCTGTATTGTAAAAGTGTAATAAAATGTTATTTGTAAAACAGTTTCATGAACGTTTATTTGATTATTATATTTTGTCATTTCCTGTGAGATTCGGTGTTTGTTTTCTTTCTTTCTCAACTTTTCTTATTTAACCCATAACAATCCTCCCTTTTGAATGGTTTGAGTCTGACGTGTGTGGTTTATCGTCAATTTAAACCATCCAAAAAGGTGGGTCCTTACATTTGGTATCAAAACTTTGGTTTAGCGATAACCTTACTTTTGTGGGGTTTGACTCATTGAGAATAGGGTAATACCCTAGAATGAGTTGTTGAGTGTACATGTATGAAAAAGCATATTTGTAAATGTTATAAAAGGTTTTTGTATTGCGTTAATTTATTCTGTTTAGTATTTATGAATTCTGGTCTGTACATGAGATGCTATGTCTCCGATAGGGATTTCTAAACACTAAATAGGGCATACCGATACAATATTGTTTTGAAATATAAGTAAATGAATTTTTCACCTAATATTATATTTTGTATATAAAAGAATAATTTTATAAATAATATGATTAGATGGAATATAATTGTTTGTTATGAACTGGAATTTATAAATCTTGGTTGTGAAATAAAATTTACAAATAAAGTAAATATAACTTGAAAATTTGAGAACTAAAGTTTCGGGAATTTTAAAAATTGCTTTCGAAAGATTTTGGGATATAATATTAGTATTGTTTGGAGGTATCTTCTGGTATAAATATTTCAAGATGATTTGAAAGAAATGTTAAAAGGGACTACTCCACATTTGTTTTGATGAATAAATTTTAATTTCTAAATATGATTTGATATATAAAAGATATGTATGTATGTGTGTGTAATGAAATGATTTAAAAAGGAAACCCGACATTTAGGTCTTAAGTTTCTGTAAATTTGACATTTCAATTATTATAATGAATGAAATCCTGACTATTTAACAATTGGAAATTTCTAAAAAATAATAATAAGAAATTAAGTGTTAGATGATAATGAAATGTAAAGAGGTTGAAGGTTGTCACCTATAAATTAAAAAGATATGAAATTTAGAAAATGTAATTATTGAACATTTTGTTAACAAAATTGAACGAGGTAACTTGTGTAACTTTCAGTTGCATTCTTAAGACATATATATATATATATATATATATATATATATAACTTACCAAAATGTTAAATAGGAGTATGTGATGAAATATTATACAAGTGAAACTTAGATAATGAAAGCATGCAATAGAATTTTTCTATAAATAAGAATCTAATGTTATAAAATGTTGTAAACTTAAGTTAATTATTTGAAGTGCTACTAATTAAATTTAATAAAAAGGTGAACATTGTAAGTAAATGATTATAAACTTATGTTAATGATTGAAACCGTTTATAATTAGAAGTGAATAGTAAAGGTGAATCCTATATTAAGTAAATGCTCATAACTCTAGAAAATGTTGAAATGACTAGAAATAGATTTAATATTCAACAATGCTAAATATAAAGGAATTGAATATAAAGAAAATAGAAAAAGTTGAAGTTATAAGTATGATTTGATTCACAAATGAATATTGGTAATGAGAAAGGAATTTTTATAAGTAATGAACGGAAATAAATGAAAATGACAATGTATGAATGAATGGGAAATGAATTTTGTAAATAATGAACGTAAACTAAAGAAAATAGTCATTATAGGAAAAATGAACAGTAAATGATGTGAAACGAGATTAATAAGAACAAACATAAATAATATTTGGAATTCTTGTTTGTTTGGCTTATGGGATGTGGGGCAAAGGATACTTCTAACTATATAAAGGTGTATAAATAATCTATTAATTCTTATCTAAGACTGTTGAGTGTATGGTATACTTAGTAGTTTATTTATCATTTATACGGTTAAAAGTTTCTAAACCCAAACAAACCATTTGTTTTGAATGCTATGGATGTATGATTGATTACTTCGATTGTGATGGTTGTATGGTTTGTTTGCAAGTGACTATTGTTATGTTGTGTTGTTTTGTTTGTTATTAATTGAAAAAACTTATATTTCTCCATTATATAATTATTAACTTCTTAGGATTGTATAAGTGAAATACAGGTTAAGCTAGCAATTGCTACTACTTTGGTTTCATAAATAACGCGTTGTTTGCCCGACAAATAGGTATGTTTTCAGATTATGGTTGTATAGCGGTATTATTTTATTTTCCCATGGTTTGGGATATTTTATTTTTGAAATGTGATATATATATTGTAATTATTGATATTATTATTTTCTCGGACCTCCGTACAAAGGAGACTCTGCCGAAATTTTCTGTGAATTTTGACTTAATTTTTTTTGTGAAAGTGAGATGTTTTCAAACTTTTATTTACTTGAATTTAAAGGATTTAATTGTTTATAAATTGATATATTTTACTTAAAATGCTTAATTATGTAAATTAATTGTTTATAAATTGAATACTTTGAAGAAGAAAAATTAATTCCCTCTTGTCCTTTTCGAGGATGAAAAGTTTTGAGTAGGGGAGAGTGTAACGACATGTAATTTTCAATAATTAACATATTAAATTTAATAAGATTTTGGTGTTTAATATTGGAAGAAAATAAAATTTGTGATTTATTAATGAGAAAGACAACTAGAATTGAAATCTAATAATGTTAGTTTAATGCAATTGATGACTATTTGAATGTAATCTCAAGTAATTGTAATAATTGTAAAGTTGATTTGGTTATAAAATGTAAGTGAGGGAATAAAGCAAAGTTTGAATTAAATGGTGAGGTTATATGTAACTAGTTGAAATTAAATATAAAAATCAATGATGGTAGGTAGCTATAAATCTTGGTTGTGAGCAATTAATTTTTTAAACGTGATTAAATTATTTGAAAGTGACAATTGTTTTAATTATTATTTTATTATTTAATCTGTTGAATTAATTGGGAAATTAATGTGAATTTATAATAACTAAACATTGCAGTTAATTTGAATTTAGATGATAATTGTAGAAAAATGATTTAATAAAACGGAAATAAAAGTTAAGTATATCCATAAGATGATAATTGATTGAATAATAAGATGTAAATCGATATAAATGAATTTATTTGAAATTAAATTATAATTAAGGAACTTATTGCAATTGATATTAAACGCTGTAACTAGTGCAATATTCAACACTGGATTTGACATAGGAATTATTTTAAAGGATTACAAATGACTAGGAAATTAAAGATGATAAATATCGTTAACTATTTAATTTGAATTTGGAAAGTGATTAATTAACTTAATAATAATTTATTTAATTAACGTGGAGAATAGCCATTTCGGTCACTATCTCGGATTTCGATGAAACGAGTTTCGTCGGATCCGTAACGGTGAATTATTGTAAGGTTTCAAGTTTCGTAGCAACCGGACTTGTCGTTTGATCGTGCGGCCTAGAAACATGTAGAAATCAATTTAATGAATTCAATTTGGAATAAGTTGATTATAAAAGCAAACTTCTATATACAATGGAATTGGGGTTTGAAACCGGTTCCAATGAGTTTAAAAATATCGAAAACATCAGTATTGATATATGGGATGACCCATTTTCGTTTCGGAAGCGGGACGGGCTTTTTCTGGTCGTTATTGTCTTCGAACCAATTTGATACGTCATTCATTCTTATCGGGCCTTGTCCACATAAATAGAATTTCTAACCATAGCAGCCTATCTATTTTTTATTCATGTATATACAGTTTTGCATGTCTGTTCCTATCTCCTCTCTCGAATGGTAGAAACCTATTTTCAATTCCAAAAGCACTAAATTCAATTTCAGAAACCAATTTCAAAATTCAAACTCTCCAAACTATGTGATATTATATTTCATTGGAAAGCTCTCGACAATCGTAAACTAAATCAGCTGTTCATTTTTGCAATCGACTTTTGGTTTGTCCGTAATAGAACATAGCCTTTTTGATCGTTCGTATGATGGTTGATCAACGGCGATGGATCGTCAATTCGAGGGTATGGTTGCGAGGAGATTGGCGTAGGGAGTTCATCAGAGTTGGTCGTTTGTTAGATTAATGGTTGGATCATCCCCTAAAATTTTATTAGGGTTGGTATTCATGCGGCGGCTGGACGTCGATTGGCATTCGAGAGGGGTTTCGATGGTCGTGGGGGGTTGCGTAGAGGGTGGCGACGCGTTTGTTGGTGGTCTGGTTGGTCGCGGCGCGTGGTAGAGGCGGCCCAGCGATGATTTTGCATGATGGCTGTGAATTCGCGATCGAGGTAGTGGTAGGGTTTCGGGCTGTTGCGTAGTTGTGTAGGTGATGTGGCTTGCTATTTTATTGATTTTTATAATAAATATCGTATAACTTCTAACCCATATAACTTTTCTGTCCGACCTCGGATTCACGCGCGGTTTTCTCCATGCGATCGTACCAAAATACGAACATTTTAAAACTTGTTTGGTTTAATTTCGAGACTATTGAAATTTGGGCTTTTATTTGGATTTTAAATCGATTTGGACCAAAGATGAGTGTTGTTTATTGTTGATTTGAATGGTGATTGTGATGGACGTTTAACTGTTGATATTGGATGACTAGATGTTATATATCACACTGCAAGTTCCCTTAGTTTATTGTTAGTAAATCGCTATGGGTTGAAATGATGCATACCCGAACGATCTATAGATTAGGGAAAAATCGTTATCTGTCGAAATGATAGACTCGAGCGATTTATGGATTTCGAATTTTAACTCAGGATTGCGGGTTGAAATGATATTAACCCATAAATTTTAAAATATTGCGGGTAGAAATGATATATATCTGTATCACTTGACCATAGGGCAGAAAATTATATATGGACATCGGGTTGGTTAAATTAAATGATTTTCAAATCCTTAAATTTTTAAATTCAATTAAATGATATTTTGGAATGACGTTTGACTTATATAAATAGAATTATTTTCAAAATCCAAGTTTAAAATGTTGAATTGGAATTGTTTTAAAGGAATTGTTTACAGAATTGAAATTGAAATTTTAAAGTTGAATTTTTGAAATATAAACGAATTTATCAAAAATTGAGTTATTGAAATGTTTGAATATTTAAACTTTGAAATCTAGAATTTGAAGTGCTTTAAAATTTGCAGTTCAAAAATGATTTTGAAATCGATATAAATTGAAATGATTTTCGGAATTTGTATTGAAAGAAAATTTAGTTTTGTTGAAATTTGGATATGGTTCAAATTTGTTGAAATGGAAGAAATAGTTTAATTTTATATTATTTCCAAATTTATTATTTTAATATAAACCGTCTAAAGATATATTCTTTATAAATTCCTACTTATTTAGATTTCCAAACTATTTCTATATAAACCATTTTCAATAATCAAACCATTTTATATTAAAGTATTAAAACTAAATTAAATCTATTTTAAACTATTTTTAATCCATTTCAAACTATTTTAATCCAATTTAAACTATTTTAAACTATTTAATACATTTTAAACTATTTAATCTTTCTAATCCATTATATCTATTTTAAAACAATTTTAACTATTTAAACCATAAATTATTTTAAAGTATATTAAACTATTTTAAAACTAACTAAACTATTTTATAAAATTAAAACGGTGTAAGGTTGGACTGTTATATTTAAATCCTTGATTTGAAAGCGAAATAGTTAAATGAATGTTATAACTTACGTTGTAATTTGAAATAATATTTTCTAGTGAAATAACATTTGAGTAAATATGATGATTTAGAAATGAGGGTTTAACCAATTTTGTGGATATGATTTCGAAAGTGAATATGAATTCCAAAGTAATATGATTTTTGAGAATATGGTATTTTGATATAAATTATGAACTGATTTTGGAAATTTAAAAGAACTAACCGGTGTGAAATAAGTGTTTGGTTATTAATGAGATCAGGATAGGATATTATCATACTCTTTACCAATACCGAAAACCACTTTAACAACTATGTACGTGGTGGAGATTTCAAAATGAAGTACGTTGATTTGGCGAACGATTCTGCATGAGGTATTTACATAGCCCGACTCCCACGAATTAGCTTGATGTGGCTAAAACAGGAGCTATACCGGGCCAAGTGAGGTCACTTCATCAATCGGGCACATTTCTTCGATACTATATATTGATTTCATGATTGATTTGGTGGCCACCCCTCGATTTGATTATAGGAGTGTGTTCTGAGGGGGTAGTAGTAGCTGCTATGCATTACCACCAGTCCGAGAGTGCAAATGGTAGAATCCTACCCTAGCATTTCCTCGCGTGCCTTGTTACATGCCGTATCGCGCCTATTACGAGTTTTTTTGTGCCATACCTATGGAGTGCACCCTGAGTATCCCATCAGTTTGGTGGGGCTTACAATATCTGTATAGACTACAAGAACATATGAAAATGTGTTAAAAAGAATATAAGTAACGCCTTAACGCTTCAGTACTTTACTTTACTGTATGCACTATGTATTGTACTATGTATGTAGATAGTTTAACGAATCCTTAGGAGATGGAATCCCGAACATCTCTTAAGTTATTGAACGCACGTTGACACTGGATTGGAGATGTCAAACTCCGTAAACATCGTTGAAGCCTTCACACTCATACTTACTTACTGTTGATTTAACTTACATAAGATCTTTTAGTTTTGACTCGAGGCTTTTATCTTTTCATTATGCTCGGGTCAGTTTTAGATTTTCAGTGCACTGAAGACCTTATTTTTGGAGGATGAAGACGAAGATTTTACACTATTATTATTTATTGTATTTATACTACTGCATCATGTTGTTTCGTTGCATTTGGTTATTTATTCCTATTGTATGTAACTCCGATCTGTAATGTAAAAGTATAATCAAATGTTATTTGTAAAACAGTTTCATGAACTTTTATTTGATTATTATATTTTTTCATTGCACTATGAGATTCTATGTTTTTTCTTTCTTTCTCCGCTTTTTCTTATTTACCCCATAACAATCCTCCCTTTCGAATGGTTTGATTCTGACGTATGTGGTTTATCGTTGATTTAAACCATCAAAAAGGCGGGTCAATACAATTTTGATCTGAAATGATGCAAAATCCAGAGGCATAACAGAGTGAAGAAGTGAAAGAAGAATCTGCAATGCCATATAGGTGTGACAAAATATACTGAATTTGCAACACCTTGTAGGCGTTACAAATTCGCTTGATAAAAGAACGTTCTGTAACACTCTGATGGCTTGCAAACTATGTGGGAAGAAGAAAAAAAGATTACCGTGTTGAACAGTTCTGACCATCCTTTATATAGAGTTCGAGGAGGTGTTTGTTCATCAAAAGTTGCGTCCAGCGGTTCAGAATTGTTAACAACGGTCGCACACCCTTTTAATTTCCAACATCCCACTTTATTCAAATTTAATTTTGGGTCCATAACGTTTGTTGAAATCCGGCCCAAGTCCAGATTGGTTATACAAAGTTTGTCCTAGGGATCGGTTATACACAGTTCACTATGGATACTTGAAAATTCTGCCCAAGTCCAGATCGAGCTACAACTGATATGACACAACAAGCAAAGCTATGAAAGCCAACATTACAAATTTCAAGTCAATCGAAGTTCATATGCTCAAGATATTGATCGATCAAAATCAAGAAGATCAATCTCATTCGTATCCATGGGATTTCGTATCCATCATCTTACAAGCATCCACTTCGTATCCATCATGTCTGCACCATTTCATGTCCATCGTGTCTTCCCCATTTCGTATCCATCGTACCAGTTCCACTTTGTATCCATCACGTCTGCTCTGCTTCATATCCATTATCTGAAGATATTTCGTATCGCTTCCACCTATGCATAATTTGTGTCGATCATTTACACAGTTCGAATCGATCAATCAACAATCGATACGAAATGTGCCACCAACGATCGATGCGGAACAACACCTAAAAACATCGATACGAAACCAACTACTCGATGATCAATACGAAAGGAGTCAAGCTACATCGATACGAAACGGCTCCAAATAACGATACGAAATGAAGTGCAAAAGAGCGGTACGAAAGGAGTTGCGCTGGACCGATAAGAAGGAAACACCTTCAAGTGAAAGACTCGGTCACTCGGCATGAAAAGTGGATCGATCCTAGATTATAGCGCCACTTCACCTGATCAATATGAGCTAGCATCAATCCGAAGCCATCTATATGAATTGTATCGATACGAACTCGACAGTGTTTTGCAAATACAAACTTAGATCGATCATAACTCAAAATTTACAAGTCCAAATGGCACCAAATTTTCACAGGAGCTTGTGTACCACCTCTACTTGGTCTATGATCGATCTCGGCCCAAATGGATGTGTTTTGGATTGATACAAATGAGTGTACATTGATCTTGGATTGATCCCAATCAACATCGGATCGATCTGGTGGGCCCACCCACGTGAGAGAAAGAGTCTACTGAGATTTGAGCCAGATATTTGCAGCCTACACCTATAAATAACAACCCTGCACCTATAGTAGAGGGACTTTTTTGGCTTCTTCATGTTGACGTTCTACCGAAATCACTACAATACTTCAGTTGTACTATTGTAATCTCTTGTAATCAGCAAGTCAAATTCAATAAACATCAATCATTTCATAGTGGACGTAGGCAATAAACCGAACCACTCTAAATTTGTATGTGTTTGCATTGTTTCTTATTAATCGATTGGTGTGTTTGTTAGATTGTCCTCATTTTACATTTACTTTCTTTATTTTATCATTTCAAAAACATCAGAAGAGTGTTGTGCCCAATTTTAGTACAGACACTTTGGTGTTTCCACTGAGAAAACCCAGCTTTTCTTCTTCTCATTGGTACTACTGATATTGGATTGTGAGAATCTAAGGAGAAGATCAAGATCTCAAGCCTAGAAGTTCTTCCATCCTGTTAAGATTTTCACCAAGTCTAGGAGAGAACTTCACTATTCACCATGGTCACTACCAGGACTACCTCAACCGCTGCAGATCCAGAAGGATGGGATAGGCAGAACCTCGCACAACTTCACTCTATAGACTAGAATACTGCCGGACCTTCGGATCCACAAGGCTTTGTCACCAGGGAGGAGTTCCAGATATTGATGCAAGAGCTGACTCAAAGCTTCCAATAGCTTACCCAGCTGCTCTGTGCCAACGCGGAGTTAACCAATCGGCTGAACCATGAAAGACGAAGGAGATCCAAAAGGGATCAGGCTTCCTGCTCATTCACTAAAAGTTCAGCTTCTTCTGATTAAAATCACATACCCATGCGCCCATGGCTGGATGGAAACTACACACAGGCTACCGGATATCAGCGCTCTTTGAATCTGGGGCAACCGAGAGTTGGTCAACCGCGTTGCTGCCACTGCTATTGAG
Source organism: Allium cepa (assembly GCA_030765085.1). Classification (NCBI taxonomy): domain Eukaryota; kingdom Viridiplantae; phylum Streptophyta; class Magnoliopsida; order Asparagales; family Amaryllidaceae; genus Allium; species Allium cepa. The sequence goes on from CM060931.1 coordinate 64,773,081, forward strand.
TTGGAAGCTGACACCCGAAACTGAACGGATCCCTCTCATTCCTATGTGCCATAGCCTGCACGCATGCTTCTTGAGCGGCTTTATTTGCATCGTCTTTTTCTTTGACGACTTCGGCAAATTTAGCTTTAAGCTCCTCAAGCTTTTTTAGCGCCGTATCTCTTTCAGCCATGATTGCGGTGGTCCAGTGCCCTATTTCCAAGACCAGGGCTAAGTGTGTTCGCCTCATCTTCTCCATCCTTTGGCTTGCCTCATCGGCTATTTTATTAGCCTCCATTTCTGAATTTCTCGCAGACTCGTTTTCATCGCTAAGCATCTGAATTATGCGGTCCTTCTAAGCAAGATCGTTTCCTAGTTTCTTGATTGTCTTCGCCATCTCGAAGGCCACCTCTAATACTTTATATACGGTCTTCATGCATTCCCGATATTGGCCATAAACATCATATATGAGTCATGCATCATCTGTTCTGCCTCATTGGAAATTCACTTTAAGTGTGGGGGAAATAAGATGCCATCAAAACAGATATTCGAAAAATGCTTTTTCAACTTGGCGATTCTAATCGCTCCTTCCTCAGTGGGTTCTGTGACGGCATGTTCAGTGGCGACGGGAGCCTCAATTTCAGTCCTCCGACGCTCTTGGTTGGGCCTTGATGCTTGGGGAGGTGGTATTTGACGCAAGGATTCAAGGGGTTGTTTGCCAGCGCCGGATGATTGTGTTGGACCTCTAGGTGGCAGGGAATGCGATCGACAACGGCGACTGTACCGTCTCTCCTTCTCCCTGTCCCTTTCCCTCTCGTAGTGCTCCTTATCTTAACCGGAGTAGCCGCAATTGCAGTCTCTATCAGCCTCACGTATGCAAGACTCATAGTATGAGTTAGACGAACAGTGCACGGAACAGAGACTGCCAAGAATAGATTCCCGCCTCGATACCGTATCTGTAAAATGAAAAGAGAAACAAAGTTGGTAATCTCCAATGATGAATAGCTTATGACTAGAAATTGTGTGGTGTCGTGAAGTGTGCATATGAATGTGCAAACCCCCCAACCAATTAGTTGTAATAGCCGTATTCGGAGGAGTTGACTCTACTATGTCTACGGAGCTTTGAAGCCCCTCTAATCCGATATCTTGGTGCAAAGGCAAGTCATCCATAATGGGGATGTCATCCACTCCCGGAAAGGAGCTCTCTATCTATGAGAGAAGAATCTCTTGATGAGTAACAGGCAAAGAGACTACGACGGTTTTGTGCCTAATAGATTTTCGAGCAGTAGCCTTGCCTCTTCTTTTCCACTCTAAAGATCGAGGACTTTGCGAAGGCCCAGCTTCAGTCTCATCTCCAGCGGTCATATTCTCATTACTGCCTTGTTCAGTAATTATTATCTCGGGAGCTCTCCTTCAAGCTTGCCTCACCGAGACCGTCCTAAGAACTCCTGTTGGACTAATGCTTTGATCTCTGTCAATTAGCCCAACGGCAGCCAGATTCTCTCGTCCGTAAGGACTTCATCAATTTCTCTGTGTTCAACGAGCACCTCTTAAAGAACTCGTACTATCTCTTTAACTGAGCACCTTCGGTTCATGGAATTCTATGAAAGGAAGAAAATTTTAGACTCAAGATCAACTACTATTCTCCAGTTAGTCAACAGGAGGCCGGGGCACTTACGCCTTGCTAGCCATCGTTTGGCGAACCCCGATGGACACCGAATGTTGAACCATTCGGTATTAAAGTAACTCAGCTTTCTCTAAGTCCCGGTTACAACTTGGAAATTTATAAATGCTTCTAGAAAAGCAAAGAATGGGTTGTCCCTGCGAATCTTTATATTGAATAGGTATCTGATCTCATCTACTGTCGGAGGACGGAAGAGGTGCTCAATGAAAATGACAAGCAAACTATTAAGAGAGGCATATCCATTTGGGTGTAGTTGAGACGGTGTGATCCTCAAGAGAAATAGAACTTCCTGGATGAATTGGTTGAAAGGAGGAAGTGTCGTGGTTGCACACATAAATCTGTTGCAGGCTGTATACCCTTTCGAGGGGTATGGGCTCTATCTTCTAACCCTGGCAGTAAGACATCATCCAGCGATAACCCATGCCTTAAACAAATTCTGCGCAACGTATCTTTAGAAATATTAGAACGGACAGAATCTTTTGGGTGTGCGATGAAGACTGCTCCTAGTATCTCGTTTCGAGCATGGCTAATAACATCGGCTGCGATAACCAGCATTTCGATTACGGGGAGAGGTAGACTCTAAACGTCCTGCGATTGTGAACTTGTGGGTTCCATAGCTATTGAACTTAGTAAAAATCATCATTAGACGATAATAAACTGATGAACGTATTTCTCTACAATTTAAACCGTTTATTTCATATATTTTTATTTCAATAAAGCGGTATTATACGGGTATTTTGTTGTAGTTTTGCAGATTATTGATTCCAAAGTGCAACGTTGAAATTAATCGGTTATGTCGTCCATTGGTTCAAAAATCACGCAGCAAAGAGTGCAACATTTTGAGCATTGAAATAAATCAAAGTAAAAAAACATTTCAAAATGCTAGCTTACCTACATACTTGGTTAAGTACGGTCACATATTATTTAGTCATGAGAATATCAAATAATACATGGCCACGTTGTAAAGCAAAATAGGACACATTCAAAAGTAGCTCATGTGGGAATTTGGACCAATTCACGTATAAAAGCATGATCACCTTTTTAAGCAACAGAGGACTTGGTCAAAGGAGCAGCTAACAGGGATGCCAAACACTCAGCATATATGTTTCAAGCATTGATATGGCAACTGACTCTTCACTAATTCAACAAATGGACCCAGTCAATACATATATCTCGGCAGCTACTATGAAGAGGACCAGTTCTATTGCTAAAATTATGGACTGATTTTAGGGGTTGGAAGCCTATATATACAGCATTATACAACACCTTGAAATCATCTCTCTTACCTCATCAATTTTCTTCAAGTTTAGATTTAAATTCAGCACTGTTTTTATTTTCGAACAGAATACGTAGGATTGTTGATTAGATTTAGCAATTTATTTATTCTTGCTCTTAGTTATTTTCTGCACTCTTTTTAGTTAGTTAATAATTATTTCAGTTGTTTGCTCCATTATTTTCTTTTCCGCAACTACAATTTCTGTTCTGATTTTTACAATTTTATATTTTTTGGTTGCAATTTCGATTAGTTTCGAAATCGATTCGGAGTATATTATTGTTTTTATTTTCTGTTCAAATTCACCATCGAATTCGTTTAACACGCCTAAGATTTAACTATGGATTTCAAATATTTTAAAACACAATTCCCTGTGTTCGACCTGCATACTACACGCCTGTGCGCTTGCAGAATTTATTAAAATTTGTGCTTTTCTAATCAATAGAAAAGTCGCAACAAGTTTTTGGCACCGTTGCCGGGGAGTTGCTATTTTGAGATTTTCGATTTTTCGTTTTTAAGTCTATTCGTGTTAAAAAAATTTTTGCATTAGTTTTCAAAAAAAAAATCGTTTTTTTTTCGTTTTTCAATTCCTTTCGCCAAAGTAGCGTTTTACTTAAAAAAAAACTTTTTTTTTTGTTCACTGCATTGTTTTCACGTACGTTAGTTTGGTTACTTGCAGTTCCACTTTCATGTTCTTACATGCATTAGTTAGTTTGGTTACCATATTCACGTAGTTGTATTTTGTTTTGTTTCTGTTTATACATGCATTATTTCTGTTTCATTTACACGTAACCACTTAGTTGTTGTTTCATTTTACTTGGTCTTTGTTCCAAAACATTCACATTGAATTGTTTAGTTCAGTTTCTGTTTTGCCCTCTGTTTTCACGTTTTTGCATGTGCATACATTCATGTTCGTTCTGCATTCATACGACTTGTTGCATTCACGTGACCTCTAGTTCCAGTATTACGTATTACGTGTTCTGCATATTACGTACCATTCATACCAGTATCATTTCATCTCATTACAGTACCATTTCAGTATCACGTGTTCTGCATATTACGTGCCCCTTAGCACATTACACTCTGATTTATTTTGCTACTCACAACAAGTAACATATTCACGTTTTGTTTTAAAGGCGCAGGGAGTAGACCAAGTCAGTGAATTTAAAAGCTAAGAAAAGTTAGTCAAATAGCTCCAACTCAGTAAATCTCAACCATTCACTAGCACTGCTCGGTTGCACTGGACGGACAGCCATACCTCTCTGTAAGTAATTTTCTACACTACAGGTGCCCAACTGAAAACTATTTAAATTTACCTTTTGTTATTACATCTTGAGTTGTTTATGCGCGTTTGGGCAAGAAATAATTTTAATCGTTTAGAAAGCCAAAATATCTCATTAAACAAATCAACGGAAAATTCAAATCAAACAAATATGAGCAATCACGGTTCACAACACAGTTCACCGAAATTATCACCTAAATCACATGTTGGAAATAATGAATTTCATGAGAACCGACCATTATCCCTTAGAGACCGATGCTATCCAACACGGACTGTTCAACCTTCGGTTATTTCATTTCCACCTGCCGAAGGAAATAATTTTGAGCTAAAACATTCTTTTATCCAAGGGGTACCAAAATTCACTAGGTCTGAAAATGCATATGAATTTCTTAGTGAATTTGAGTTATATGCTTCTACAACTAAAATGCAACAACTTTCTAATGAATCCATCAAGCTAAGACTTATTCCATTCGCGCTTCTAGAAAGCACGAAAAGATGGCTTAATTCTCTTGCTAAAAATTCAATTAAAAGTTGGGACAATTTCGTTACTATATTTTTGAAAAAGTTTTTTCCTTTCCACAAAACTCTTAAAATTCGAACCGAAATCAATCAATTCTCTCAGAATGAAGGAGAAACTTTTTCAAAATACTTTGAAAGGTTCAATCAACTGTTATATAGTTGCCCACATCATGCAATCCCTAAGCACGTTTTGTGCCAAATCGTTTATGAAGGGCTTAACTATCAAACAAGATCCCAACTTGAATCAATGTGCGGAGGAGAATTCATGGCAAAAACAGACGAGGAAGCTTGGGAATTTTTAGAAGAGTATTCAGAAAAGGATATGCAATGGGAAACAATTCGTGTTCCAATTCGTACTCCAAACAGAGGAGTACATGCCATTGACCCATCACATCTTCCTATAGATGCCCAAATTCCTCAAGAAGGAGAAGGGCTACCTCATTACTACACACAAGACCAAATCAATGCTATAGCTCAAAAGAGTCCTTATTCGTCCACATATAATCCTAACTGGAAGCATCATCCCAATTTATCATGGTCAAATCCTAACAACGTGGCTAATCCATCACATATGTATCCAATGATACCAAATCCGAATTATCGAGCCCCAACCTCTAATGCTCAAAATTCTCAACCCTCTCCTCAAACGAAACCTTCGAATCAACCGTACAGGCATCCTAATTTCAATCCATCAACCCAACCTTCTCAGCCTTCACAAGAAATTGCTCGATTGGAAAAACAACTCTCTAAACAAAATGAACAAATCACTAACCAAGATGCAATAATTGAGCAAATCACCAAACAAAATGAACAAATGTTGATAATGATGAAGGATCTCATGAAAATCAATGAGAAAGGTAAATTGCCTAGTCAAACCGAAGTGAATCCAAAGTATAACTCTCGAGGAGTAAATCTTGTGAGAACGAAGATGTAAATCCGGTTAATGCTGTCACCACATTAAGGTTTGGAAAGAAGGTGGACAACCATGTCGGCAACCCCGGCATCCTTCTTAAATCTTCCCATGTTCCAAATTCTGAAACTCAGTCGACAACCACGGTTGTCAATCAAAACGATTCTAATTCTTCATCTAAGGTTGGCAATCCCGACCACTCTTCACCTTCTGATGTTGGCAACCCCAACATTCCAGCTCCCTTATCTTCACCCTCTAATATAACACCTTCTTATTCCAATGAAAAAACTTCCGAACGAGTCTATAAACCCATAGCTCCATTTTCTCATAGACTCAACAAAAAGAAGAAGCCCGCTAATTTTGACCAAATTCTTGAAATCTTCAAACAAGTTCGAGTCAATATTCCACTTCTTGATACCATCGAGCAAGTTCCTCAATATGCCAAATGTCTGAAAGAGCTATGTACTCAAAAACGTGCCACTAACGTTCCTAAGACTGCATTTCTAACTGCAAACACTAGCTCTGTTCTTTCAAATCCCTCCCCAATCAAGTATAAGGACCCCGGTTGTCCTACGATCGGTTGTAAAATCGGTAACACTCACATTAGTCATGCCTTACTCGATCTTGGAGCGAGTGTGAATCTTTTGCCTTATACTGTGTACTGTCAACTTGGACTAGGGGAATTAAAACCTACAAACATCACAATTCAACTAGCTGATCGATCTGTCAAAAAACCATTGGGCACAGTTGAAGATGTTTTGATACAAATCGAGCAATTCTATTTCCCAGTCGATTTCATAGTCCTAGAGACTGCACCTGTCTCAAATCCCAATAGTCAGATTCCTTTGATATTAGGTCGTCCATTTTTAGCAACATCAAATGCTATCATAAATTGTAGGAATGGTCAACTCCGACTTTCCTTTGGGCACCTAACCATTGAACTAAATATCTTCAATCTTAACAGACAACCAAGGGATTTTGAAATAGAAGAAGTTGACATGATCCAAACAATTGTTGAAAATGATTTTAGTGACACTACGGAGTCTCTTAGCATATGCCTAGATCATTTTAATTCCAACTTCCACAAAGATGAATGCATTTATGAATTAAATGATATGCTATGCTCTTTTCATAATTCACTAGAATTCAATCAGTTGATGTCTACTGAAGCCTCAAAAGAAGTATGCCCTAAATTAGACCTCAAACCTCTTCCAAACGATCTTAAGTACGCATACTTAGATTCTTCGAAAAATTTCCCTGTAATATTGGCATCTTATCTCATTAAGGACCAAGAAGAACAACTTTTGAAAATTTTAAGGGAAAATAAAGAGGCAATAGGATGGGTAATCGCTGACATTAAGGGAATTAGTCCATCAATTATTGAACATCGAATACATTTAGTCGACGAGGCTAAACCCACTCGCGAAGCTCAAAGGCAATTAAACCCTAATATGAGAGAAGTGGTAAAGGAAGAAATTATCAAATGTTTAGACAATAACATTATCTACCCTATCTCTGACAGTACTTGGGTAAGTCCGGTACAAGTTGTACCAAAGAAGTCTGGAATCACTGTGACAACAAATGAGAATAACGAACTTGTTCCGACAAAGGTCAAAACAAAATGGCGCGTTTGCATCGACTATCGAAAACTCAATGCAGCAACAAGAAAAGATCATTTTCCCCTCCCTTTCATTGATCAAATGCTCGAACGCTTAGCCGGTCATGAATATTATTGTTTCCTTGATGGTTACTCTGGCTATAATCAAATTCCCATTGTGTTAGAGGACCAACATAAAACAACATTCACATGTCCCTTCGGAACTTTCGCTTATCATCGCATGCCCTTCGGTCTTTGTAATGCTCCTGCTACCTTTCAAAGATGTATGATGAGTATATTTTCTGATATGGTGGAGGATTTCTTAGAAATATTCATGGATGATTTTTCAATCTATGGGTCATCTTTTGATCAATGCCTTCTTCGTTTAGAACGTGTCTTAAAGCGATGTAAGGAGAAATCTCTTGTTCTTAATTGGGAAAAATGTCATTTTATGGTTAAGCGAGGAATAGTCTTAGGTCATGTTGTCTCTAAAAATGGCCTAGAAGTTGACAAATCTAAAGTTGATCTTATTGTTGACCTTCCTCCTCCAAGGTCCGTAAAGGACATTCGCTCGTTTCTCGGCCACGCAGGATTTTATAGGAGGCTCATTAAAGATTTTTCAAAAATTTCAAAACCTCTTTCGAATCTTCTGGCTAAAGACGTTAAATTTGAATTTTCTAATGAATGTGAAACGTCTTTTGAAACCCTCAAATCGATCTTGACCACTGCACCTATCATCCAACCTCCAAATTGGACTTTGCCTTTCGAATTAATGTGCGACGCTTCTGATTATGCCATTGGAGCCATCTTAGGTCAACGAATCGATAAACCTCCTCGAGTCATCTATTATGCTAGCAAAACTCTTATTGAAGCTTAATTGAATTACTCAACCACAGAAAAAGAGTTTTTAGCAGTTATCTTTGCCCTCGATAAGTTTAGATCATATCTCATAGGTTCTAAGGTCATAGTTTACACTGATCATGCCGCCTTGCGGTATTTACTCATGAAAAAGGATACCAAACCCCGCTTAATCCGTTGGATTCTCCTTCTTCAAGAGTTTGACCTAGAAATACAAGATAAAAAGGGTTCTGAAAATGTCGTAGCCGATCATCTTTCTCGTATAGTTCATGAAAACTACAATAACTCTCAAATCAACGATCATTTTCCCGATGAACAAATTCTTTCCCTCTCCAGTGCACCATGGTATGCGGACATCGTAAATTATCTTGTCACAAATGAAACACCTTCCCATTGGTCAAAACAAGATAAACACAAATTTCTCTCCAATGTTCGAAACTTTTACTGGGAGGATCCTTATCTCTTCAAATATTGCACTGATCAAATTATACGTAGATGTGTCCCCGAACATGAATTCCATAGCATCCTCTCTTTTTCACATAATCAAGCATGTGGAGGACATTTTGGAGCAAAGAAAACTGCTGCCAAGGTGTTACAGTGCGGTTTTTATTGGCCTTCTCTTTTTCGTGATGCCCACGAATTTTGCTCCAAATGCGCTAGATGTCAACAAACAGGTCGTATTTCCAAACATAACATGATGCCCCTAAACCCAATCCTTATCATCGAAATTTTTGATGTTTGGGGCATCGATTTCATGGGTCCTTTTCCTAATTCTTTTGGAAATCTCTACATCCTACTTGCAGTAGATTACGTGTCTAAATGGGTTGAGGCCATTCCTACCAGAACGAATGACAATAAAGTTGTTGTCAAATTTTTGAAAGAAAACATATTTTCCCGTTTTGGCACACCTCGAGCCATTATAAGTGATAACGGTTCTCATTTTTGTAATCGTGCTTTTGAATCTCTTCTTAAGAAATATTCTATCACTCATAAACTATCTACTTCATATCATCCACAGACCAACGGTCAAGTCGAGATTTCCAATAGACAAATTAAACAAATTCTTGAAAAGACGGTTAACTCCAACAGAAAAGATTGGTCATCTAAATTGATAGACGCCCTTTGGGAATTTCGCACAGCTTATAAAACCAATCTAGGAATGTCACCATACCGATTAGTCTTTGGAAAAGCATGCCATTTACCCGTTGAGCTCGAGCACCGCGCACTTTGGGCAATCAAATACCTTAATTTTGACATAGAAAAAGCCGGATCGCATCGTAAATTACAATTGTCAGAATTAGAAGAACTAAGAAATGAAGCGTACGAAAATGCAAATATTTATAAAGAGAAAACCAAATTCTATCATGATAAATCCATACTTCGTAAGACATTCGAAGTAGGTCAGAAAGTTCTCTTATATAATTCCAGACTTCATTTATTTCCGGGAAAATTGAGATCCCGTTGGACAGGTCCATATATTGTGAAAATAGTATACCCTTATGGCGCAATTGAAATTGAAAATCCTAGGGACGGTTCCATTTCAAAGGTCAATGGACAACGCTTGAAGCCATTTCTAGAGTTTGAACAGCACGAGGACGATGAGTTCATGGATCTTCACGAACCTAGCTATTCGGATGAGCCGCTCACTATCTTGCACATATCAGGTTGTATTTTTTTTGTTTTTTTCTTCTATTTTGCATTTGCATTCTATTTGACAGTTGGGACACTGTCTCATTCCAGTGTGGGGGGACGCATATCTCATTCTGTTTGTTCATATTTCATAGTGTAGCATCATTTTTTATTATAAAAAAAATCATCTCATTATTTGTTTTCAAATTTCCTTCCAATTTTTTTTTCATTTCCCAATATTTTTAGGACTTCGATTTACTTTTAACTAGTCAAGACAAAGTAAGTAAGCAGTTGAAGTCAATTGATGAAAATTTTTGTGAATCACTAATTTCAAATGTAAAATATAATGAAAAGTTGAATTACAAGCGATAATAGTGAGGTTAGTATATAGGGGAATTCATAGGTGATGGTTATGAAATCCTTTCTAAACTGTAGTCTTTGTTTTTTTTTAAAAATGGCAGATTTAAAGTACATGCGTTGACATTTCAAATCATTGAAGTTAAGTGGTGCTAAGTTGATTTGCATAACTCTCTTTAGTCAATTTCAAAAAAAAAATAAGAATAATAATAATAAGATACACCTAGAGTCGATAGGTGTGACGCCCCACCTCTATACCCACGCTAGCCAAGAACATTACGGTGAATGCTGTCAACTAGCACGGAGAATAAGGCTGTTGAGGAGCGACCATCCGTGTAATTGCTTTGTGCGAGCATCGATATGTCAGATAGTATAACATGCAATACCTTATCGAGAGGAAATCCGACATTCCGACACAAACTCAAAGCTACTACATAGTGGCTATAATATCTTCGGAAACAAATACAGAAATAAACATAACATAAATCAGTCACAGATAATTCATATCACAAAGGCGGAAGAAGATATGAATATAACACATGAAAGTGTACATCAGAGTAGTAGTCAAACAAGATCCATACTATCAAAAAGAATAGATACAAGCGCTAGACAAAAGAATAAATATACATCATAGAGTCTGTATCTCAAATGTATACAACAAAAAACTACTAAACTAAAGTAGTTAGCCAAAAGTCAGAAGATGGTTCCAGATAGGAAGCCATAAGGAAGCACCTGTAATATCTCAGTCTGACCCGAGTATTATTTAAGAAGAAAATAATAAACGGATCAGTCTAGCTATAAATATCAGATGAAATGATATAGAATAAGAGATATGACTAAACACATAATAATCACAATGCCAAGCTGTGATAAATAACTAATTGAAAAATCAATAAGAGATTAATCAATATCGCAAAGATCTTCTCAAAGATAAAAAGGAATGTCATCCTCCTAATTTCATTCACCAAGCCACAATAAATGACATATATATCAATGCCAATCGTAAAAGTTGGTGAAACATAAATTCCAGAATTCAACACATGAAATCCAGAAATCACAATAAAAGGATGGCCAATACATTGATGTAGTGCAAACGGTACATCCTATGTATCAAAAGCATATCATTGATGTAGTGCAAACGGTACATCCAATGAATCAAAAACAAAGACATTGATGTAGTGCAAACGGTACATCCAATGTATCAAAAGCAAAGACATTGATGTAGTGCAAACGGTACATCCAATAAATCAAAAGCATATCATTGGTGTAGTGCAAACGGTACATCCAATGAATCAAAAGCAAAGACATTGATGTAGTGCAAACGGTACATCCAATGTATCAAAAGCAAAGACATTGATGAAGTGCAAACGGTACATCCAATGAATCAAAAGCAAAGACATTGATGTAGTGCAAACGGTACATTCAATGTATCAAAAGAATATCATTGATGTAGTGCAATCGGTACATCCAATGAATCAAAAGCAAAGACAATGATGTAGTGCAAACGGTACATCCAATGTATCAAAAGCATATCATTGATGTAGTGCAAACGGTACATCCAATGAATCAAAAACAAAGACATTGATGTAGTGCAAACGGTACATCCAATGTATCAAAACCAAAGACATTGATGTAGTGCAAACAGTACATCCAATGTATCAAAAGCATATCATTGATGTAGTGCAAACGGTACATCCAATGAATCAAAAGCAAAGACATTGATCTAGTACAAACGGTACATCCAATGTATCAAAAGCATATCATTGATGTAGTGCAAACGGTACATCCAATGAATCAAAAGCAAAGGCATTGATGTAGTGCAAACGGTACATCCAATGTATCAAAAGCATATCATTGATGTAGTGCAATCGGTACATCCAATGAATCAAAAGCAAAGACATTGATGTAGTGCAAACGGTACATCCAATGTATCAAAAGCATATCATTGATGTAGTGCAAACGGTACATCTAATGAATCAAAAGCAAAGACATTGATGTAGTGCAAACGGTACATCCAATGTATCAAAAGCATATCATTGATGTAGTGCAAACGGTACATCCAATGAATCAAAAGCAAAGACATTGATGTAGTGCAAACGGTACATCCAATGTATCAAAAGCATATCATTGATGTAGTGCAAACGGTACATCCAATGAATCAAAAGCAAAGACATTGCACATGCTAGTCTAAGTCATAAAATGATCGTCATGATCAAAGAGAAGTGTCAATTACAGTAAGCTAGTAAATATATGAGCTTAGCTTCATGTCCCATAACCACTAGCTTAACTTAAATATTTACGAACAAATTTTAGATCTCCATTAGAAAATTGTCACAAGAGATTCAATCGAACAAGTCCAAGAATTAACCGACGAAGTAAACGCAAGCGTTTCATACCACTTGTTTTACTAAGTCGTTTAATTAGATTTCTCATACGAGTGAGGTAAAGGATTGTATATACTAATAGATTGGAAATCGTTTGAGAAAACGAGCATTGTAATAAAATAGTGTTGAAATCATTTGAAGAAAGAGTTTTGATATTTACTACTAGTATAGAAAACCTTTATATTTTTAAAGTGACAAATCACAAAGGTGATTGTAGGAACAATCAATTCATAAAGATTCACATTCAAAGACGTGAATAAAATCCAAAGAAATCGATACTGAATCCATCAAAATGGATATTCCCATAAATCACGAAGAAAATATCATCAAAGTCGATAAGAAGTGATAATAACAAAAGGGAATCAACACGAATCGATTAACATTGGAAATTCAATCCAAAAAGGCAAACTGGACTCAAACAGCAGGTTCAGTCGACTGAACAGAGTTTTCAGTCGACTGACCCTGTGCCTGGAAATTTTCCAGGTTCAGGAAACTTTCTGTTTCCAGTTTCAGTCGACTGAACAGAGGATTCAGTCGACTTAATCATGCCTGGAAACTTTCGAGTTTCAGGTTCATTCGACTGAACAGAAGATTTAGTCGACTGAATCATGCCTGGGCTGTTTTTCAGCCTATTCAAATGGAGAGCAAACTCTTCCAAAATGCAACCGGACGAACATTGGCTCTAAGGGTTTATGCCAATCGGCAACCCGGCCCTATATGCTCCTCGATGCATCACAAAAGCATGGTCAAACATCCATAAAAGTATTTCACACAAATTTGACTTAAAAACCCAAAAATTGGAATATTCACAAAACCAATCCAAATCAAGAGCAAATTCTCATGAAAAGTGTTAGGAATTCAACCCTAACAACCAAAGATAATTATAATCATAGATGTGAGATAAAAATCTCACATTTGAACCTAAAAACAATGAATGAGAAGCTTGAAGACAAGGGAAGATCAACCACACTTCAATCTCAACACTAGAAGCTTGAATCTAAGCTTAAAAGAAGAACATTCCCTAAGTTAGATTTAGGAACTTTTTGAAATCATAAGAGGATGAGTTGGAGAAGAAGAAGAGAAGCTTATCAATGGGTTCTTCTATTAGTTTGGAGCTAGAACTTGATTTGCAAAAGAAAACTAGGGCTTGAGTTTTAATTTCCCATCTCTCCCACCATTGTTGCTAAAGCTTGAAGTGTTTTAATTAAAGAGGAGAAGTTATGAAGAGAAGGGGTTGGGCTGAGCTAATAAGGGTGCAGTCCAAACCAAAGTCATATGCGGGAAAAAGTAGCAAAAATCAACTTTCTCCAAACATATCGAAGCTTATACTCAAAAAGGTCGCAAACGGCATTTTGAACTCAATGGGGGTGGTCTCAAGTCCAAATTCGACTGTTTGCAAAAGGTAGCTTTTCGGAGCAAAATCCGACGAACGATAAATATTTAAATAAAATATTTAAATATAAAATCGATAAATATGCGGGTTGTTACAATAGGTGTGCACACTTGTGAAAGTGTGTGCACTCGCCACGCTCTGTACACTTCTCACGTAAGCCCGGAAGGCAGTGCATGGATGGTATATCTGGCCTCAGCATTCTGAGTTAGGTGTATAAATAATTAAATAAATAATCACCTAAGGATTACCGACCTTTTCTGACATAGTCAGCGTCGGTTTGCACAATCCGCCAAGCTCTGTCCCAACTCTCACGTAAGCCCGCGAGGCAGTGAATGGGTGGTATACCTTGGTCCAAAAGTTAGGTGTAAAAAAATTAAAAAAAAATGGTAAAAAGAGACTAAGCTTTGAAACCGAAACACTTCTTGACTTTGTTGAATTGGCTTGTCATACGAATGGAAATGGAAAATGCCATTTTGAAAAAAAACTGTGATTAACAGTGAAGAATTTATTTCATGGCTGCACTATGTTATCAACCGAAACAACTGGCCAAACTAGAATCTAATGTATGAAAACTTGAGTTATATTGAAATTTGCGTTTAGTGAGGAACGAAAAATTTCTAGAAGTTGACTAAAACTGATATACATTATTTTGTTGCAATTATTCTAAAGTAAATCGAGTCTCCGTTTGTTTAAAATTTTGCATTCATGTAGTACATTAGAATCATCACATACTGCATTTGGATTTTGTGGGTAGTATCCGCTGAAAACCCTCACGAGACACCACTCGTCCTACTAGGGACACCTAGAGGTTTAACGGCTTGTTGCATACGCTCAATGCAATCGTGTTTCCTACGAAAAAGGATTTAGTTAGTTTTATTTTCTTGCTTATTCGAGGATGAATAAAGTTCTAGTGTGGGGGTATTTGATGAACGTATTTCTCTGCAATTTAAACCGTTTATTTCATATATTTTTATTTTAATAAAGCGGTATTATACGGGTATTTTGTTGTGGTTTTGCAGATTATTGATTCCAAAGTGCAACGTTGAAATTAATCGGTTATGTCGTCCATTGGTTCAAAAATCACGCAGCAAAGAGTGCAACATTTTGAGCATTGAAATAAATCAAAGTAAAAAAACATTTCAAAATGCTAGCTTACCTTCATACTTGGTTAAGTACGGTCACATATTATTTAGTCATGAGAATATCAAATAATACATGGCCACGTTGTAAAGCAAAATAGGACACATTCAAAAGTAGCTCATATGGGAATTTGGACCAATTCACATATAAAAGCATGATCACCTTTTTAAGCAACAGAGGACTTGGTCAAAGGAGCAGCTAACAGGGATGCCAAACACTCAGCATATATGTTTCAAGCATTGATATGGCAACTGACTCTTCACTAATTCAACAAATGGGCCCAGTCAATACATATATCTCGGCAGCTACTATGAAGAGGACCAGTTCTATTGCAAAAATTATGGACTGATTTTAGGGGTTGAAAGCCTATATATACAGCATTATACAACACCTTGAAATCATCTCTCTTACCTCATCACTTTTCTTCAAGTTTAGATTTAAATTCAGCACTGTTTTTATTTTCGAACAGAATACGTAGGATTGTTGATTAGATTTAGCAATTTATTTATTCTTGTTCTTAGTTATTTTCTGCACTCTTTTTAGTTAGTTAATAATTATTTCAGTTGTTTGCTCCATTATTTTCTTTTCCGCAACTACAATTTCTGTTCTGATTTTTACAATTTTATATTTTTTGGTTGCAATTTCGATTAGTTTCGAAATCGATTCGGAGTATATTATTGTTTTTATTTTCTGTTCAAATTCACCGTCGAATTCGTTTAACACGCCTAAGATTTAACTATGGATTTCAAATATTTTAAAACATAATTCCCTGTGTTCGACCTGCATACTACACGCCTGTGCGCTTGCAGAATTTATTAAAATTTGTGCTTTTCTAATCAATAGAAAAGTCTCAACATAAACCCATGTTTCACCCAGTATGAAGTGCATGAATCTGTTGTACAGTGCGGTGCTACATAATACTTACGAAATTCTATGGAATTTTTGAGATGTTCAAATGACAAAATTTCGAGATTCAACCAGAGTGACCGTCATCGCTGACCGTCCCAACCGTGCCATCTAGATTTTAGAAAATGGTCCAAGTTAAAGTTCGTCAAAATTTTCAAGTTACAGTTCCATTGATGAGCTTCGAAGGACAGTTAATATGCAGTTGAACGGTAAAGTTCAGTTATACAAGGCTGAAGCTCGCCGGAGTCAAATCTTAGACTAGGAAAATTTTCATATCCATCAAAATTTGAACTTGGATCGATCACAAAATAAACAATTTGTATCGAGCTGGACAATTAATCTTCGTATCGATCAAAAATCCATCAATTCGTATCGATCGACAATGGCAACTTCGTATCGATCGCCAGGACCAAAATTTCATATCGATCGCTCCATATCGATACGAATGACCATCATTGATCGATTGACACAAATGCCCATCATCCATCGATACGAAGTAATTCTATCTATCGATACGAAACTCCATCATGTCTGGATCGATACGAACTTGTCCTTCATCCACCATTGACATGAATGTCGCCTTCATAACCATCCATCCTTCTTCTTCTCCAAACAACATGAACATCATTTCCTCCTTCCTCCACCTTGCTTCGGCCTAACTCGGCCTCGGCACCGCCAGAATTAGCCATGGATGAGAGTGGATTGGCATAAGAATTTAGTCTCATCATTTTAAGTTAGTTTTGATCAATTAATTACCTAATTAGAGCAGTTATTTCTAAGGATTGACGAATTAAGTGGCTCGAAGAGAAAGGCAATTTCTTTTTCTCAGATCGATACAAAGGCAGTATGAGGGAATGAAAGAAAGTGAAAATTTTCTAAGTCCAAATCATATTTATATGGTTCGTATCCAAGTAAAGGACGATTACTCTCCCAGTAGCCAAGTACTGGTTGAAGCGGACAAGTTTCAATTGATACAAAGGTCGCTATGCAAACCAACCTGAAATGGTCACAACTATCACTGATACGAAGAGCTTTCTTCGTATTCATCCACACACATCGGTCAGGGGCAAGGCTATTCGTATCCACCAACGATCGACCACATATGTCATCGATACGAATGTCAATGCCAAGTCATGATTAAACTGTTCATTTCCCATCAATATAGAGTGATAATTTCGTATCATCCCTTTGAAGACTACAAGATGTCATATCAATCGATTCGAAGCATTTCAAAGGCTTTCTTCAATACGACGCATACGTCCCAACTTCACAAATCGATTCAGGAGAGGATCGATAGGAGGAAGGATTTAAAGCAACCATTGAACGTTGTTAAACTAGGACTTCACATAGATCCAGGAGAGGATCGATACGAAACTCGATACAAAAACTTGACAATGACTCATGAACGCACAAACGTTAACGGAAGTCAGGTTAACATACATGCATGTATGACGAACTAACATTCAATTTTCAAAATTCATGGGAATAGAATGCTCACCTAGTGATGATTACAACAGTGAACAAAAAATTGCTAACACTCGATGCCAGCTGCAACAATCCACTATACACTCATTGGCAGTCAACAATCTAGTATTTATATTATCGGGAATCAATCAAAGGTTACATCTTTTGATGAAAAGACAACGAATACTCAACGAACCGGACAGAACTTTTCAGACTAAAGATTGCAGCTTTTCCAAGCACGTCATGTTCACACAAGACGTGTTTGGGGGGGCAAATGTTATCCCGCATTTAGGCAAGGCTGTGACACCAAGAAATTAACTAGAAACCAAAGACAGTTCGTCATGGGGATCGGTTATACATAGGTTCACTATGAATACTAGTAAATTTTGCCCAAGTCTAGATAGCTACAATTGATATGACACAACAAGCAAAGCTACGAAAGCCAACATTCCAAATTTCAAGTCAATCGGAGTTTGTATGCTCAAGATATTGATCGATCAAAATCGGGAAGACCAATCTCGTTCGTATCCATGGGATTTCATATCCATCAACTCACAAGCATCCATTTCATATCCATCATGTCTGCACCATTTCATATCCATTGTGTCTGCCCCATTTTGTTGCCATTGTACCAGTCCCAATTCGTATCCATCACGCCTACTCTGTTTCGTATCCATCATATGGAGATGTTTCGTATTGCTTCCACCTATGCACAATTTGTATCGATCATTTACACAGTTCATATTGATTAATCAACGATCGATATTGTAACGACCTAGAATTTCAGTCATTTGAAATTCGCATATTTAATTGATATTTAATATTCACAAATTAATTTTATTAACTGAGTAAATTTTATTTCTAATATCTGGATTTAATTGGATAAATAAATTGATAATTTAATATTTAAAATTGTGTAAACAATTGGAATTTGAATTGAATGTGAATAAAAATGATTTATAAAGTTAAATTAACTTCTATTTGAATTATTGTAGAACTTTTAAAATTGAATTAAAAGTTAAATTATAGAAATTGAATATTTTAATATTTAATTGACGAGTGAAATTAGCCACTTTTCAAACAGTCTCGGATTTCGGCAAAACTAATTTCATTAGATCCGTAATGTTATATTATTGTCAGATTTCAAATTTCATATCAATCGGATTTGCCGTTTGTCCGGGGAAAGCTAGAACGCGTAGAAATTTGTTTAAGTGAATTTTAAATTTAAATTTGTCGATTCGAAAACCTATCTTTCAAATACGATCGAATTGGCTTCCGATATATATTCCATCGCGCGTTTGGAATAGAGGTAAAACATTATAAACGCCAGGCAGCACGTTCTTTTTGAGTTCGAAAAATTCTCTGATGAATAGTGCGCGTAAATTTTCTATAAAAGGACATTATTTTCTTTCATTTGCAAACAAATCTAGCTAGGGTTTACATCCGGCCCTAATTATTTCAATGGCCGCCCTAATTATTTCGATGGCCAATATTTTCAATTCTTTCTCTTTTAATTTCTTCCAATCCGTGCAACATTTCAAGAAACTTTCAACCGCAAAGTGATAGAGTTCATCAAGATCTTCAAGTCTATAAGGATGCGATCGTTCGGCGAGAATCAACAGCAATTTGTTCGTGAACGTTGCACGTTCGAACACATTTTTTTATGTGTATGGGTGACCGAGTACGTGCGGCCTTCGGCCGTGGGTAATTTCGAGGTGGGGCTTCGTCGTGGCAAAGCTCGATCGTCGTCAAAACATGTGGTGTGGTTGCGGCAATTAAGGCAAAGTGGCGGCCCATGGGTTTTTCGCGTTCGATATGAAACGAAGGGGAAGAAGCAAAGATTTGCGACCAGAAGATAATCAAGGAAATGAATGGTGATAATTGGATTAAGGTTTAAAATAAAAGATTTTGTAAATAATTAATATATATTAAATTCATACGAACTTTAAAAATGCATAACTTTTTCATACAAGGTCTGTTTCGCACGAAACGAACTGCGTTAGGTCCGTATTGATGATCTAAATTATGGAGCTGGATTGGGATTTATTTGGGCTAGTGAAAATTTTGGTTGAAATTAAACGTGCGTTTAATTTTAATCGGAATAAATTGCTATCGCGACGACTACAAGCAATTTGAGTACAACTTACTCTTTCTAACTCACTAGTATGTTTATATAATTGAGAAATAATTTTATTTATGATGATTGATGATTGTTTAGATGATATATGATATATTATCTATATATTGATTGGTATTTAGATATATACCTGCCTATTGGAGCAGATGACCCTATACGTTTCCGTGTATGAGCGGATGACCCTTTGTGCATGCGTCTGTGTGATATCCCGGAATTTTTGGCAATATCAATTTAATAATCTTTATTTAAAATTAAATTGATTTGATAATATTGATGAATAAAATTTGAATTGGTTTAATAATCTAATTAAATAAATATTTAATTAGTGATTTTATCTTTTAAAAGCTAATAAAATGTTTCTATTTATAATGTATGTATATATATATATATATATACATATTTGTATATATATTATAGATAATCTTTGATTTGGAATTTCATAAATAAATAAAGTTTTGTTTTCAAATTATGGTAATATGTTTAATAATTTGGAAATTATGATTTAAATTAATATTAAGCTTTTCAAAGTTATTTAATTAATAACTCTATAGTTTGTAAATACTTAAGATAAATGTTATTGTTTAAAATTATATCTTAGCTTAATTTTTGAATATAAATAAAAAGGTTTGTTTCATTTCTTTAAAATATTACTTGATATATATATGATTTGAAATAGAAGTTTAAAATACAATATAGATTATGGTCTTAATTCATTTAATAATAGAAGTGATTTATAATCTCTTTTATAAATCATTTAACATTGTTAAATTTGTTATTTTCAATTGATGATTATAATACTTAGGTTTTATAACCATAAATAATTTTTAATGAGTATAGAATTGTTATTTTTAAATTTTAATAAGTAGTTATATATGTATAGATATAACCTGATCCTTAAATTTTATTTTTATAACCTAACTTGAAATTTTAAGTTTTAAAATTCAATGTATAGATTTTATATTTGTTTGGATTTTAAAATATTTGCATAAACATTTATTTATAAATATAATTTTTTTTATTTCTTTTAAAAGTATTTATACTTATATAAATACTAATTAACTAATTCATTAAGCTTGATTTTGTATTAATCTTTTATTAACATTTAAAAATATAACTAATTAATTATGAGACAAGTGTTAGCATATTAAGTAATCAAACAAGTGTTAACATATTAAGTTATCTAAATACGTGTGTTAATTTATGAATTAAACAACATGACAAGTGTTAAACTTTAAAACAAGTGGCATTTTTGGATTAAATTTTCTTATATTTTTATTTAATGATTTTCAGCCTATAAATACATATGCTTCTCATCTTTTTGTTTTTCTTTTCTATCTTTTTAACTCAAAAGCCAAGAAGTAAACTAAAAAAAAGGAAAACAATTTCTCAAAGCAAAAATCAGTGAACAAGAGCTACCTCAAAAACAAAATCTGAAACCAAAAAATATCTGTTAATCAATAAACCCTGCAATCATTTCCAAGTTCATACAACAACCTATCATCCTCAAAAATCAAAACTGAATCTAAAAACATAGTGATCAATGCCTGCATTTCTTCATCTAGAAATCATCAGCATGCAAGCATTTTCAAACCTGGAATTAAAGTAGAAATCAAGCATGCATGCATGTAGTTTTGGACAGGAAGCAAAAGCATTTTAGTTTCTAAACATCTCAGCACTCAAGTTTTAAAAGATTTATAAATAATGCTTTGTTCTTCAATTATTTCCAGGTGAGTAACATTCCACTTTTAAAGTTTTTAGTTGAATCTGGTTGCTTGATTTTCCTGGAAATAAAGTAGTTTTGTATGGATGTATTTGATTGAATTCTCTATTTTTATACATGGATGTATGAATGCATGCTTACTATGATGATTTATTCTTGCCTGTTCTTAGTTTCCAAGCTTAAGTTCTGATCAAAAATCATGATCTCGTAATCTAATCCTTGTTAAGGTTTAAATTTTCAAATAAAATGTGTTAGTTGTATCATAGATTAAAGACTTAAATTTTATTTAAGTTAAATAAATTGGTATTGACTCTGGAAATCCAGAATAACGGAGAAAACTTTATATAAGTAAAAATTCAAATTCTCTAATTCATTAATTTTAAGTTTGTGATCTGAAACCTGATATGAAAACATGAATTTTAAAACCAAAAACATAAATTTTAGCATTGAATCATGGGAGCAGTTCATATTGATCTAGAAATGGTGTTTGGGGTGTTTTCTGGCGAACGAGGCGATCTGGATGGTCAGGGTTCATACTGGAGGAAGTAGAGTGATCTTGAACTTTGGCAAAAATGTCAGGGTATGGATCACGACGTTGTGGTGGCGGCAGGAGGTCGATCTTGCATGTAACCCTAGTTTTTAGGTTTGGTTTTTAGCATATTCGTTTATCATCTCTGATGGATCGAGCTCCACCAGATTTTGGGAATTGATTGAGGGGTTGGAAGAGAAGATGTGGCCGGAGGCATTGCCGCTCTACTGATCGGAGTTTGGTAAACGTGGATGTTTCAGGTTTGGAGGTAGGTTCCAATTTGGGTTCTTATGTTCAATTTTGATTTCGAGTAAATGTTGAAGTTCTTATGGTCGAGTTCGAGTTCGAAGTTAATCATGGATGTGTGGGAAGTGTAGGCCATGGTCGAAGCTTCGCCATAGATGGTGCAGGGTGCAGGGTGCACGGTGCATATCTGGATTTGAGGAAGTGGGTTCAGTAGTGTTGTTGTTTTTTCTTTGTACTCGAGTAAATGCTCGAGTCATTTGATGTTATGCCCGAAGTAAGGTGAGGTAAGACTCGGAGTAAAATAGAATCTGGCTCGAGTAAGTTTTAGTTTCAGGTTTTAGAAACCTGATAGAGTTCAGTTTTAAATTTTAAACTAAATTTAAATAAAATAGAAAAGTAAGTTTTAAACAAAGGTTTTAAAAGGAAAAGTTTAAATTTGAATTCAAATGAGTTTGAATTCTAGTTTTTTAAAATAAATAAGTTTATAAAAAAATGAAATGTTTTTAATAACTTTAATTTGTTACAGTATTTTATAATGTGGTTTAAAATCTAAAAGTGAGATTTAAACAAGATTATGAATTTAAGTTTAAATCAGAATTTTAAATCTGAATTCAAATTGAATTTGAATCTTAGGTTTTGAAAAGAAAATAAAGCTTGTAAATACAAATGAATCTGAAATATAAGATTAAAACAGAGTTTTCAAATCTAAGTTTAAATCTAGATTCAAAAATGAATTTGAATCCTAGTTTGAAATGAATTAAAGTTTTTGAATTTAAAATGGTTTAAAAACAACTTTGAATATTTAAAGTATATGTTAAATTGATTTAAATTGAATATGGTTTTAAAACTATTTTAAATTTCATTTAGAACAAAAGTATTTCCTTAACATGAAATTAAAAAGGTTTTGAATTGTTAAACTTTGTTAAAGTTAAAATTGTTTTCATTTTAAATCTTAAATTTAAAATGGAATTTAATAGTAAATTTAAAAGCAAATTGTTTTTAAATACTTTGTTAATAATAATTAAATCATGAATAAGATTAAGGTTTATCTTAAAGTTAATTAGGACTTAATGATTATAATTCATTAAATTATTAAGGTAATTAAGATGGATAATTAATGAATTTAATTAATTAATGATTTGGGTAATTAATTAAATAATTAAGGGTTTTATTTAATTAATTGAAGAACTAAGTAAGTTAATTAAGAATTAATTGATTTGTATTGAGAAATCATTAATTAGATAAGATTTAATTTTAAATTAATGATTTGAATTTCATTAATCTAGTAATTAAAAATTAATTAAGTTATAGATTAACACTTGATTAATTAAATAATTAGAGATTGATTAATGGGTTTTATAGTTAATTAAATTTGTAACTAATAATGATTAATCTCAGTTAATTACTTTAGAGAAGTAATTAAAGATTTGATAATAGTTAATGAAGGTCATTAACTTAGGAATATTTAATAATTAATTAATGTGATTAATTTTAATAATTAATTAGATTAATTAATTTAAAGATAATCATTTGTGAATTGTTTAAGTGTAATTACTTAATGGAAGTAATCAAGAAATTAATTACTAATTGTAATTAATTAATTTTATTTTGATTAGTTTAAGTTAATTAATTAAGTTTAATTAATTTAAAATAATCATTGAATAATTTAGGAAATAATTGCTCAATGTAATTAATAAAGAATAATTACTTAATGAAGTAATTAAGAAGATAATTACTAGATGTAATTCAATTGAAGGATAATCAGGTAATGGAAGAGTATTGGAAATTAATTACTTTGTGTAATTAGTATGAAGAATAATTACTTAGTGGAAGTAATTAATAATTAATTACTAAGTGTAATTAACTAAGATTCGATTAATAAAGTTATTTGAAGAGAATTAAGAGACGTAATTAATTAAGTGTAATTAATTACTTAATGAGATTAATCAAGGGTGATAAATAAATATAAATAATTAAAGGTTCATTATTAAAGATAATTAATTAGGGAGTAATTAATTTATCTAATGAAGTAATTAAGGTAGTTAATTATTGAATATGATTAATCAAGAGTGATCAATCAATATGGTTTAGTTGATGATTAATTACTTAATGTAATTAATTTAAATAGGTAATTATAAATAAAAATAATTAGAGATCATTAATCAATATAATGTTAAGGATTGATTAATTAAGAACAATTAATCAATGAAGGAATTAATTAACGTAATTAATTAAGGATTAATGTAAGTAATTATAGTTAATTAATTAATGAAGTAAATAGAAGGTTAATTACTGAATTTGGTTTAGAATAATTAATTTGTGAAATTAATTAAAGGCTAATTACTTGAGTGTAATTAAGGGTAATTAATTAGGGGTGATTAATTAAGGTAATTTATTTAAGGATAATTAATTAATTAATTTGTAATTAATTAATGGATATGTAAGCAAGATTTATAATGATGAAGTAATTAATTTAATTTATTTTAAATTAATTAAGGATAAAGTAATTAATTTAATTCATTTTAAATTAATTATAGAATGGTGATTAACAAATCATTGCATGTGAATGCTAATTGATACTGTTTGCACTGAATAGTTGAGATCTTAGATATGAGATAAGTGATGTTGTGTGATATAGATGCTTTGGTTGCATTTTGATGATAATATGAATTATCTGTTTGTGATGATAATAGGGATTATCTATTTATGATGATAATGTTGATTATCTATTGTGAGTTATCTATCTGTATGTATATAGATATTATTGAATTGAATTGTTTTAACTTTAAAACAACTTGGACCTAAAAGATGGCGTTTTGGATTTCGATGAGATCGGGATCGTGTTTCCATGTTTGGATACCGAAAACCACATCGATCCAAATTAACGATAGGTCGTGAATCTCAAGTGAAGATGAAGATTCAGAGTGCAAGGGTTATCATTGCTAACTCTGAGGGTGATCCAAAATGAGTGTAACGAGATAATGCCTTTGGTTTCGTTCGAACCCGGAACGAACTTGTATGGATTGAACGCTTTCAGAACATCGTCAGGTGGACGATGAGCATTCTAAGAGATGTGTTCTTGTTCGTCGACGGAAATTCTATCCATTTAGAAAACCGTCGAACGAATTTAAATTTAAAAATAACCGCTAGCGCACGGTGTACGAATGTAGCACGCGGCGAATACGGGTCGATCCGTAGGGAATTGATGATTTTAAAAAATCTATTCAATCAAATTAAACCAGGGTTAAAGAGAATGTTAAACTAGAAAAGAAGGAAAGCAAGCAAAAGAAAATTGATAAAAATATGAGTGTTAAGACAATTTAGAGGTAATTTTCACTCTCTAGATCACATAAATCAACAAAATGAAGTTATGATCTCTCTTTTCTTGTCATTAGTGAATTAGTTGATGTGCTTATCATAAGTATGGTATATTTGTGCTATTAACTAGCTCAATATAAACCATTAAACTATAACACAACTACCAATACACTTTTAAAACTCATAAAATATGATAACAAAGTTGAAAGCAAAATCTATTTTAAGCATGGACTATTAACTATTAATTAGAAATATAAGCCATCAAATTTTAATTTCAACAATCACTTCTTTGCCATAATCATATGTAGATGAAGAGGCAATTTGTGTTTTGTTTGTTTAAGCATAGCCTATTTGTTATAAAGAACATAGACTATCAAATGTAAAGCTAAACAACATCATTAAATCACTTCAATCATTCACATTAAGCACAAAAAGAGAGCACAAACATCAAATTAAGTTGAAGCTACATGATTAGAGAGCTTCATTACTCCTAAATTGAAATAGTTTAGCATCTCATATTTGTCATCATATGAACAAATATAGCAAACAACATTGAATGAAAAGAAGAGGCAAAAGAGGGCAAAATGAAAGGCAAAATTATTCTACTTGCATAAAAGAGAAGAGATCTACACTACAACATGAAAGTAAATGAACATGAAAAGGAAAGAGTATGTATTAAATTGCATAAAATAAGAAAGATTACATAAAATAAAAATGGCTAAGTAGCCATGAAAAGAGAAAGAGGAGCTTTCATTTTATTTTTGATCTAAAATAAACTAAAGAGAAGGAGGCCTAAGAGATACTAAGAAAAGAAAGGGATTACATGAAACATAAGGGGTATATATACAAGTTTTAAAACCCTAATTCACTTTTTGGAGAATGCCCAAAATGCCCCTTAGGAAGTGTGGAGGCCAAGTAATCATTAACATGTCTTAATCCCCCATTAAGTGTACATGAAACCATTAAATCCATAAGCATGTGCATTAGCCTTTAATTTGTACATTAAGATAGGTGGGTAGGTGGGGTCCTCTATGACCTTCACTTTGAATTATTTCCATCTTCATTCCTTTATATCCACTTTGTGCATGCATGTTTCTTCATGAACCCACTAATATGAGAAGCTAAATTCCTACAAAATATTATAGAAATTTCCAATTAAATTCTCTCAAATCAATATAAGCACACAAATGGCCATTTTGCCCTTATATGAAGATGAATATGTGAAAATTTGGAATTAATATGAATTTTGGTTAAAACAAGTTAAAATACCCAATATGATCATATATTTAATTTAAATAGAATAAATATGGTGGTAAAAATATGCACATTTATGTGCACATCAAATACCCCCACACTTATCTTTTTATTCGTCCTCGAATAAAGAAAACTAAGATAAATCCGTTTTCGTAGGGAGCACGATTGCATTGAGCATATGCAACAAGCCGTTAAACCTCTGGGTGTCCCTAGTAGGATGAGTGTTGTCTCGTGAGCGCTTTCAGCGGATACTACCCACAAAATCCAAATGCAGGATGAAAATATCTACAAAATGCAAAATTTATTTACAAATGAAGGATTTATTTTTAAATTGACACGAATAAGTTAGATATAGGTTTTGGTTATTATCTTGAAAGTTTATATCATTTACTTGTCAAAATTTCCAACAAAAATAAAGTTATCATAACAAATAGACTATAGTTTAACTTGTTGTTTCGGTTGATAACAAAGTGTAATTATAAAATGGACCCTTAGTTGATTATCAAAGTTTATCAAAGTAGTATTTTCATTTCTTTTCAATAACAAATCAAATCAATTAAGTAAAAAGAGTGCTAGGATTTCAATTGCTTGCTCCCTCATTATTTGCAAGAAAATTACACACCTAGCTCAGGTAAACTGAGGCCAGATATACCACCAATGCACTGTCTTTCGGGCTTATGTGAGGGGAGTACAGAGCATGGCGAATGCACACACTTTCGTGCATACACCTATTGACCGTAGGTGGTTTTTATTAAGTCTTTTTTTTTTTACATTTCCATACATGCATAACCGTGAGGACTTTTAAATGAGTATGAAAGCACATAATCAAAGATTCTAAGTAATTCACCCATGCATAACCGTGAGGACTTTTAAATGAGAGTGAATACTAGGATGTTATTATTATTTTTTTTTATATTTTTTTTAAAAGAGAGAGAGAGAGAGAGAGAGAAAGTTTTGCAAAATCATCTTAGCACCATTTAACTTAGAAGGCAAAAAAAATGTTATATCCTTTACTTTAAATCAACCACTTTTTAAAACAAAGATTTTCAATTAGGATGTACTTCATAATTAACATGTATGAATCTTCCTATATACTAGTTAAACCACTATTATTTGTAATCAAACTTCATTTATATTTTTTTTAAGACAAAAAAATTTTCAAAAATTTCAATTTAATAAACCAAAACCATATATTTATCTCATAGTGTTTCTTTTAAAAATAAATCAAAAGAAAATTTATTTTTGGGATTTTTTTTTGGAGATTTTAAAGCAAAAATAAACCATGAAAAATAAAATAAAATAAAGATGAGTCTCCCTCCACACTTGATTTTGAATGTGTCCCCACAGTCAACCCAAGTGGAAGGAGAAAAATAAAACAAAAATCCAATATTTACATGAAAGATTATTATTTACAAGAGACGAGAAAGTATACAGTTAAAAAGTAAATGAAACGGTCTTTTAAAGACCGATTCATTTTGTCTCGTCAAATGTGTGAGACAGAGCTTAAGCACGAAAAACCAAACCGTAAAAGATTTCGAAGTTGAATGTTGATTTGGAAAAACGAATGTCGTTTTATTAAAAATCGTACGAGTTGTTTTATTTTCAATGATATTTGGGGTATATATAACGACTCATTGAAATTCAAGTTTATTTTTACCAAATTGAAAGTCATGTTTGTCATTGAAAAATTCTGCAAAATGTTTGACTTCAAAATGGTGATGTAAATCGTCCCCTTTGGAATCCAACAACTCATCTTCAAAAGGTCCAAAGAAATCATGTTCATTAAATTCGTCTTCCTTTGTTGGATTATCAACAACTTCATTGCGTATCTCAAGTTCAAAATCCAAAGTTGTTGTATTCGAATTTTCGAAATCGAGAAAAGGAAGATTGAATTTTAAATTTGGTTCCACACCCTCAAGAGATTTGAAATCCAACTTAACAACCGTATTTTCAACAACTTGATTAAGATTGTCATCATCAATTTCAAAATTTGTTATTTGAAAATCATCGATTTGGGTAAAAGATGGATTATCGTTTGACTCGTCACTCATTGAAATTTGATTTCGTTTCTCACGAAAATTTTCCAATGTGTTAATCAACAAATTCGTGTGATCATCGTAAATTTCATTCATTTGCTCAACAAAGTCAAATTTGTAATTATTAACTTGAAAATTTTCGATTTGGACTTGTTGAGAACAAGAATTGTCAATTTCGATAAACGGTAGATTATTATTTGATTCTTTGCAAACTGAGATTTGATTATGATTTTCACGAATTTTTTTGTATTTCTCAAGTAATAAATCCCCGTTATCTTTTTCCATTTGGTCAACAAAATCAAATTCATGATTATTAATTTGAAAACTTTCATTTGAATTTGTTGATAACCAACATTTTCAATCGTATCTTTATTGAAACTATTCCCATTTCCAAAATTATTGAAAAATTGGCTCACATTTTCTTCTTGATTTTGAAATTCATTTTGAAGCTCGAAATTGAATTGGCATGGGTTATAATCGTAATCGTTTGAATTTTGAATTGAATTCAAATTTTGAAATCCTTGACTCGAGTTGTTACACAAATAAGAATTACATAAATCATTGGTCTCTTGATTTTGTTGTATAGAAAGTTCGAGTAAAGATGAAATCATTTCAATGCTATTTTCAAGAGTCGAAGATTGGTCATTGTTTTGAAAATTTTGTTGTTCGAAGTTTGAATTATTTACACAATAGTTGTTATTAAAATATCCATACGAATTTGAAGTGAAATTATATGGATTATATTGATTTCCATAACTATCGTAAAATTCATGTGAATATGGAAATTCAAACATTTTCAAGAATGTTTTTGGCTCTTTTTTTTTAATAAAGAAAAACATTTACAAATAGAATTTATTTTTCAAAATGGGAAATTGATTTTCGTTTTGTTTTTGATTTTTCTAATTTTTTTTGTTTTTAAAAAGATTTTTTTTTGGATTTTTGATTTTCTAAAAAAAACTATGTAAATATTTTTTTGGAATTTTGATTTAAAAATTTTCAAAGGAAAAGGAAAAAAAACTAAGTTAAGAAATATTTACAATTTTTTTACTTTTGGATTTTGAATTTTTCTGTTTTTTTTTTTTAATATGCATGAACTAATGCAACTAAATGAATGCAGTGGTTAATTACAAATGATTTATCCTAGGTTAACCCAAAATTGTATAATCACAAATTGTCTTAGATAAACAAGATAGTTCTCAGCCAGGTAACGGGCAGGGGTTTTCGGTGCACCACGAATCACCGTAGTAATGCAGCCAAAGGTTTAAGTACCTTCAGAGGAACAACCACTATAATATTTACGAATCATCATAATATTTATAAATCGTTAGTACTCTGCCGTAGCCTAGATACCAAGAAATTAAATTGTTCAAAGAAGACAAATTGTCAATATAAAATTAAGTGTGTTCTAACCGTTATTATTAATAAAAATCTAGGATGAAATGCACAACATAAATTAAACGTGAATTAACAATGCAACTACGATGATTTTTTTAATAAAAATGCAAGCAAACAACAATGAAATTCAAATAAAACTAGTGATTAAAGCAGCAATTTTTTTTAAAGCAAGCAAGTGGAGCAGTTTTATAGCAGCAACTCCTTATTTATCTGCTTTGACAACCTGAAAAGAAAAACAAGATATATATTATTATTTTTTAAAGAAGAAACTAAAACAAACAAAACAAATTAAACTAAAACAAATTTTTTTAATACCAAATGAAAATGAGAATAAATTCCTTTTTTTTCAAAAAGAGAGAACAAAAACCAAGACAAACTCAACCCAAATTTCGAATTTCCCTGAGCCAAACAAAAGCAAAAACCTTTTTATTTGTTTTGGTTTTTTTTTGAAAGAATTTTTTTATAAAAGAAAACAATGGTTAAATGAAAGCGTTTTTTTTATTGAAATCAAAACCAGTCCTTGTCCAATTACAAAGCCCAATACCAAAACTTTAAGTAAACCTATTTTACCAATATAATTAAAAAAAGAAAAAAGCAATGAGTCAACGAAAATCGAATACCTAATTTCTCATTCAATAGAACAACCCAGACCATCGTTCTATTTCACCCTTCAATGAATTCCACTGTACGCAACCTCCAAAACAAGATTTCGCGAATATATTTAGGGGATTTAAGCTTCGTCTGCGGTTTGTTCAGAGGATTAGAGGAAATGAATTTTGGGCGTGGATGTTCGATTTGGATTTGGGTGGGTTCGCGTGAATTGGTTCGCGGTTCAAGGGGAAGCAACAATTGACTGAAGGTGATTTGGGTATTGGGTGCAGTCGTTGTGAATTTGGGAGATTGTTACCGAAGAAAAGGGGCGATGGTCGAGGTGATTGAAGATGATTGTGGAGTTGGCTTGCTGTGGGATGAAGGATTGGCGATTGGAGGTGAAGGTACTGTGTGCCGTGAAGGAGAGGTCTAGGGACTGTCGCAATGGAGTTCGAGTGATTGTAGTAGTTCAGTGAAGTCATAGGATGGATTTCGATGCGTTGTTTTCGGCGTTGAAGATTGTTCGAGTGTTGGATGAAAGCGCTTGGGTTCACGAGTAGTAGAAGGAGTTGAAGCAGGTCGTTTTTTTTGGTTCAGCAATTTGTTTGGGTGATTGCAGACTTGGTGGATTGAATGGAAGATGTGTATCTGATTATAAGTGAAGTGAATGACAAGTGATAGAAAGTGTATGTAGTGTCGCTGATGATGTTTGAGCAGTGGAAAGGAACAGAGGTATGCTATGTCGTATGGAGTTGTAGGAAGTGGAAGGGATGGCTGTTTGAATAGGAGGAGTATGTTGTATTGCAAAGTCAGAGGAGTGTTTGTAAGTCTAGGTGGATTGTGTTATATGAAGACAGTTTATGTATGAAGGGAATGATGAGATGGCGGCAGCTGTTTGTTCTTGGCAAGGTGCTTTTGGTGGTGGACTGGTAATGCTCTGGCGTGTAGAAGAGGGAATGGACTTGGCAGAAAGAATGCGGTGGTCGTTGTTTGCAAGTTGGAGGCTGTGGTTTTGGGCGGAAGTAGTTGCAGATATGATGGTGGATGTCGAGGCAGTGAATGGTTGGAACAGTGGATAGGAAAGAAAGAGTGTTCTTTTGGTGAATAGGGTGGTGAAATATGCAGGCAGAGGCAAGTAATGGTCTGGTAGAGTTTGAAATATCTTGGTTTTGACTTGGAAATGTTTGAGGAGTTGACAGTGTACAGTAGCAAGAAGATGGTGGATGGACAACAGCTGTTTGAACTGTGGTTTGTGATTAATGATGGTTTTGCGATATGGTTGGTGGATGAGAATCGTAGCAGTGAAAGTTGACAGTGGACTTACAGTATGGCTTCAATTTTGTGACAGAGAGGGAACACTGTGCACAGAGGCAAAGCAACAGAGGTCTGTGGACTATAGAGATGTAATGTAATGTAAAATAGAAATGCAATGTAAATAAAATGCAAGTTTGTAAAACAGAAAATGAAATGCAATGTAAATTTGGAGAAATGTTTGTTGAGTTTTTTTTTTAATCAAATGCAAAATGCAACTAGAACTCGAAAACAACACAACAAACACAATGTAAACAATAATCACACAATACAATTTTTTTATGCAATCAAATACACACAAAAATCAAAAGAAAATAATTCGAAGAATAGAAAATCAAAATCAAAGCAATTCCCCGGCAACGACGCCAAAAACTTGTTCGTCGACAGAAATTCTATCGGTTTAGAAAACCATCGAACGAATTTAAATTTAAAAATAACCGCAAGCGCACGGTGTACGAATGTAGCACGCGGCGAATACGGGTCAATCCGTAGGGAATTGATGATTTTAAAAAATCTATTCAATCAAATTAAACCAAGGTTGAAGAGAATGTTAAACTAGAAAAGAAGAAAAACAAGCAAAAGAAAATTGATAAAAATATGAGTGTTAAGACAATTTAGAGGCAATTTTCACTCTCTTGATCACATAAATCAACAAAATGAAGTTATGATCTCTCTTTTCTTGTCATTAGTGAATTAGTTGATGTGTTTATCATAAGTATGGTATATTTGTGCTATTAACTAGCTCAATATAAACCATCAAAAATTAACACAACTACTAATACACTTTTAAATCTCATAAAATATGACAACAAAGTTGAAAGCAAAATCTATTTTAAGCATGGCCTATTAATTATTAATTAGAAATATAAGCCATCAAATTTTAATTTCAACAATCACTTCTTTTCCATAATCATATGTAGATGAAGAGGCAATTTGTGTTTTGTTTGTTTAAGCGTAGCCTATTTGTTATGAACAACATAGACTATCAAATGCAAAGCTAAACAACATCATTAAACCACTTCAATCATTCTCATTAAGCACACAAAGAGAGCATAAACATCAAATTAAGTTGAAGCTACATGATTAGAGAGCTTCATTACCCCTAAATTGAAAGGGTTTAGCCTCTCATATTTGTAATCATATGAACAAATGTAGCAAGCAACATTGAATAAAAAGAAGAGGAAAAAGAGAGCAAAATGAAAGGAAAAATTATTCTACTTGCATAAAAGAGAAGAGATCTACACTACAACATGAAAGTAAATGAACATGAAAAGGAAAGAGCATATATTAAATTGCATAAAATAAAAAAGATTACATAAAATAAAAATGGCTAAGTAGCCATGAAAAGAGAAAGAGGAGCTTTCATTTTACTTTTGATCTAAACTAAACTAAAGAGAAGGAGGCCTAAGAGAGACTAAGAGAAGAGAGGGATTACATGAAACATAAGGGGTATATATACAAGTTTTAAAACCCTAATTCACTTTTTGGGGAATGCCCAAAATGCCCCTTAGGAAGTGTGGAGGCCAAGTAATCATTACATAGAATAAATAGAATAAATATGGTGGTAAAAATATGCACATTTACGTGCACATCAGTTATTTAAAGGTAATCGTAGCCTCAGGCCTCATCAACCGGGAATGGCTAAAACAGGGAAGGTGCAGCAAGGTTAAGTGGGTCATGCCCAAGTAAGATGAGATTTACCCCTGTCTAGAAGTCCCTTTATACTCGGCTGTATGGGTCAGTTGATTGCAACAACTACCGAGTTTGTCTTGTTTGAGACTATTCAGTAAGGAATGGTCCCGGCCTTTTGTTGCAAGGGAGTTAGGGTGGCTCCTCGGTACGGTGATCTAGGCCATGTACTGTGACGGGTGGTACGCTAGTAGCCCTGCCATTGTATGGAATCCCATATCCAATAAGTGACGTACGTTTTGATTGTGCCAACCTATGTTGGAACGTGAGGTGTAAGCATTCCAGCTATTTCTGTATTTTACTTGAAAACCCTAGACACTATTATAATATCATTGGATTTCCTATCAAATGTTTTGGTTAGCGTAAGGTAAAAACTTTTCCATGTTTATATGTGGGAAGTCTTACGTGATACTTTTGTTTTCAAAGGATTTTTAAAGTTAAGCAACCTTAACCTGTTACTCACACCAGACCCATGTCTGATCCGGAGTTTATTTCTGTTTTCTTAAACTCTTGGGTACTCAAATTTTTACGAGTAGCCAAGGGATTCAGGTTAGCTTTGACGAATTATGGAGGAGCAATGGAGTAGGAGGCTTCCGCATTGTAGATATAAAGTTTCCGCTGTGTGTTCTCTGTGCTGATATCTCTTTGTTGAGTTGTATTGAGTTGTAATAACTAGACAGGTGTTTATAACTGTCTAATATGTGATGTATATGCTGTGCAACTCTGATAGATGTTATATATTATGTAATACTTATGTTATTAATATAATTTTTTCGTTCCGCTGTTGAGATTCTGATGTTGTTTTCTTCTTTCTTTTCTCTTTCTATCCCTTTCTTTCTTCAAGATGATACGACTTTCTGTGGAGAAAAAGTCAGGTCGTCACAGTTGGCATCAGAGCGCTAGGTTGAGTGAATACCTAAGTTTTGGAGTGATTTCTTTCTTGAGAGAGCGTATTTGTAATATGATATTTATTTATTTATTTATTTATTTATTTATTTATTTCTACCTATCTGTTGGGTTACCTGTTCGGGTTTTCCAATATAAGTTATAAAGGTATGGGTTAGTGGTGTGTATAACGCGACTACCATTGGTTGGAGTTTGAATGTTGAGGTTGAAGTGTATCTGTCGAGACTGTAGACCTAATACCGTCTCGAGTGAGCTTTGCAGTGATGTAAGGATTTCATCGATCTCTGAAGGTAACCAGTTATGGTTCAGAGTCCATATTTGAAGTTGTTTGAGTAGAGTTTGGATCTGTTGGTTGGGCAGAAGTGAGTGATGGTATCTTGATACCTCAAGAAATAGTAGCTGCGTGATGAGATGCAGTGACTATGGATGGTTCCGAAGATATTTCTTTGGAACAAGTTTAGGGAAGTAGGTCTGCTTCGGTCTTGTGGCTGAGTTCAGCAGGGTGTTTTTGTTTGGTTTGAAGTCCGAGTTTCTCGAAGAGTTTTGGATTAGGAATTCTTGGGTGCCTGTGTCAACATTGCAGCTCGGAGTGTTTTATGGGTCGGCAAATGGTCTTCTGGCTTAGCAGTGTCTGAGAGATGGAGTTCAGAAGCAGTGGATTGGATCCTTTTCTTCGATGGATTGGCAAGATCAGCATAAGCTATTCTGATTGGTAAAGAGTGGACAGTTTTTCTTTGGAATTTGGTCTGGATTGATCGCAAAAGTGACTTACGATAATTAAGTATTTTCTTGGATTGTTGGAGATTTTTCCGGATGTCTTTAGGAAGTCAGAGTTTTGTAAGCATGTAGAGATTGATTTTGGTATCGACTGGATTCTAGAAGTGGTACCGATGGTTCAGCTTAGTTGAAGGATGGTTCCTTGAGATATAGTTTGGTGAAGCAACTCAGGATTGGAGGAACTTCTGAGTTTTCTCTTGGTTATAAGAGATCTTCTGGGTTGTGTTGTCCAGTTTGTGCTTGTGTTCATCATCAACATTCTTTTCTACTCCAGATCACAGTTGTGCAGCGAAAGCAATTTAGGAGTGCATCTGCTTTTCTTTTTCGGATAGGAGAACTTTGTTTTCTTCTGATGATTGTGAGTGGAGGTTGTTGTTGATCTTGGTTGATCTTGGAGGATCATTCTGGTGGATTGGGTTTGGTCCAGTTTGTTTCTTGAGACATCAGCGAAGGCTGAGCTGATCAGGAAGGAAGTAGGCAGCCCAGGATCGTCCGAAGAGTTGTATGGATAGGAGTCGGAGATCTGATTTTGGATAAGTTTTCTCCGGTTTTAGGAGCTATAAGATTGGGTAAGGTTGGGAAGCTAGCTCCGAGGTGTTTTGAATCTCTTCTGTGTTCTGTTATGGATAGGTGTTTGGTCTTCAGGATTTAATTTCCAGTTTGGATAACTGAATTCTTTGTGTTTCACGTATCTCTGAGGGAGTACGTGTTTGATTTATTTTTGGTTTTGGAATCAGTTGTTATGGGAGATTTGGTTGTTGAGTAAGACTTGTCTATAGGCTGATATTCTGTTTAGCTTGGCAGATCTAGATGAGTAGGAGTTCTGTAGCTCAGTAGTGTTGATTGTTTGGAAATTGTAGAGCGAGTATACCGGTGTTTATACTTGGGAAACTCGAGAGAATTCTATTCAGAATTTTTGTCTGGATAGTTAAATTTTTTTTGTTTGGGTAAATTGGTTGCTATAGCTGTTAGCATATGGTTGATAATATATGCTTGTGTTTTAAATTTTAAATTTTTAATGAGATTATTAAATTACCTTTGTTTTAAATTTCGGGGACGAAATTCTTTTAAGGGGGAAGGAATGTGATACCCCGGATTTTTTGGCAATATCAATTTAATAATCTTTATTTAAAATTAAATTGATTGATAATATTGATTAATAAAATTTGAATTGGTTTAATAATCTAATTAAATAAATATTTAATTAGTGATTTTATCTTTTAAAAGCTAATAAAATGTTTCTATTTATAATGTATATATATATATATATATTTGTATATATATTATAGATAATCCTTGATTTGGAATTTAATAAACAAATAAAGTTTTGTTTTCAAATTCTGATAATATATTTAATAATTTGGAAATTATGATTTAAATTAATATTAAGCTTTTCAAAGTTATTTAATTAATAACCTATAGTTTGTAAATACTTAAGATAAATGTTATTGTTTAGAATTATATCTTAGCTTAATTTTTAAATTTAAATAAAAAGGTTTGTTTCATTTCTTTAAAATATTACTTAATATATATATGATTTGAAATAGAAGTTTAAAATACAATATAGCGTATGGTCTTAATTCATTTGATAATAGAAGTGATTTATAATCTCTTTTATAAATCATTTAACATTGTTAAATTTGTTATTTTCAATTGATGATTATAATACCTAGGTTTTATAACCATAAATAATTTTTAATTAATATACAATTGTTATTTTTAAAATTTAATAAGTAGTTATATATGTATAGATATAACTTGATCCTTAAATTTTATTTTTATAACCTAACTTGAATTTGAATTTAAAGTTTTAAAATTCAATGTATAGATTTTATATTTGTTTGGATTTTAAAATATTTGCATAAACTTTTATTTATAAATATAATTGGTTTTTATTTCTTTTAAAATTATTTATACTTATATAAATACTAATTAACTAATTCATTAAGCTTGATTTTGTATTAATCTTTTATTAACATTTAAAAATATAACTAATTAATTATGAGACAAATGTTAGCATATTAAGTAATCAAACAACAAATGTTAACATATTAAGTTATCTGAATACATGTGTTAATTTATGAATTAAACAACATGAAAAGTGTTAAACTTTAAAGCAAGTGGCATTTTTAGATTAAATTTTCTTATATTTTTATTTAACGATTTTCAGCCTATAAATACGTATGCTTCTCATCTTTTTGTTTTTGTTTTCTATCTTTTTAACTCAAAAGCCAAGAAGTAAACTAAAAAAAGGAAAACAATTTCTCAAAGAAAAAATCAATGAACAAGAGCCACCTCAAAAACAAAATCTGAAACAAAAAAAATCTGTTGATCAATAAACCTGTAATGATTTCCATGTTCATACAACAACCTGTCATCCTCAAAAATCAAAACTGAATCTAAAAACATAGTGATCAATGCCTACATTTCTTCATCTGGAAATCATCAGCATGCAAGAATTTTCAAACCTGGAATTAAAGCAGAAATCAAGCCTGCATGCATGTAGTTTTGGACAGGGAGCCAAAGCATTTTAGTTTCTAAACATCTCAGCACTCAAGTTTTAAAAGATTTTATAAATAATGCTCTGTTCTTCAATTATTTTCAGGTGAGTAACATTCCACTTTAAAGTTTTTAGTTGAATCTGATTGCTTGATTTTTCTGGAAATTAAGTAGTTTTGTATGGATGTATTTGATTGAATTCTCTGTGTATACACATGGACGTGTGAATGCATGCTTACTATGGTTATTTATTCTTGCCTGTTCTTAGTTTCCAGGCTTCAGTTCTGATCAAAAATCATGATTTCATAATCTAATCCTTGTTAAGGTTTAAATTTTCAAATAAAATGTGTTAGTTGTATCATAGATTAAAGACTTAAATTTTATTTAAGTTAAATAAATTGGTATTGACTCTGGAAATCAAGAATAACGGAGAAAACTTTATATAAGTAAAAATTCAAATTCTCTAATTCATTAATTTAAGTTTTTGATCTGAAACCTAATATGAAAACAAGATTTTTAAAACCAAAAACATAATTTTTAGCATTGAATCATGGGAGCGGTTCATATTGATCTGGAAATGGTGTTTGGGGTGTTTTCTAGCGAACGAGTCGATCTGGATGGTCAGGGTTCATACTGGAGGAAGTAGAGTGATCTGGAATGTGGGCAAAAATGTTAGGTGGTGGATCAAGACATTGTGGTGGCAGCAGGAGGTCGATCTTGCCTGTAACCCTAGTTTTTGGGTTTGGTTTTTGCGTATTCGTTCATCGTCTTTGGTGGATCGAGATCCACTAGAGTTTGGGAATTGATTGAGGGGTTGGAAGAGAAGATGTGGCCGGAGGCATTGCCGCTCTGATGATCGGAGTTTGGTAAACATGGATGTTTCAGGTTTGGAGGTAGGTTCCAGTTAGGGTTCTTATGTTCAATTTTGATTTCGACTAAATGTTGAAGTTCTGATGGTCGAGTTCGAGTTCGAAGTTGATCATGGATGTGTGGGAAGCGTAGGCGATGGTCGGAGCTTCGCCGTGGATAGTGCAGGGTGCACGGTGCATATCTAGATTTGAAGAAGTGGGTTCAGTAGTGTTGTTGTTTTTTCTTTGTGCTCGAGTAAATGCTCGAGTCATTTGATGTTATGCCCGAAGTAAGGTGAGGTAAGCCTCGGAGTAAATAGAATCTCGCTCGAGTAAGTTTTAGTTTCAGGTTTTCGAAACCTGACAGAGTTTAGTTTTAAAGTTTAAACTAAATTTAAATAAAATAGCAAAGTAAGTTTTAAACAAAGGTTTTAAAAAGAAAAGTTTAAATCTGAATTCAAATGAGTTTGAATTCTAGTTTTTTAAAATAAATAATTTTATAAAAAAATGAAAAGTTTTTAATAACTTTAATTTGTTACAGTATTTTATAATGTAGTTTAAAATCTGAAAATGAGATTTAAACAAGATTATGAATTTAAGTTTAAATCTGAATTTTAAATCTGAATTCAAATTGAATTTGAATCTTAGGTTTTGAAAAGAAAATAAAGCTTATAAATTCAAATGTTGTAAATTAATTTGAATGTTAAAATATTGTATAACATGTTTTTAAAATCTGAAATATAAGATTTAAACAAAGTTTTCAAATCTAAGTTTAAATCTAGATTCAAAAATGAATTTGAATCCTACTTTGAAATGAAATAAAGTTTTTGAATTTAAAATGGTTTAAAAACAACTTTGCATATTTAAAGTATATTTTAAATTGATTTAAATTGAATATGGTTTTAAAACTATTTTAAATTTCATTTAGAACAAAAGTATTTCTTTAACATGAAATTGAAAAGCTTTTTGAATTGTTAAACTTTGTAAAGTTAAAATTGTTTTCATTTTAAATCTTAAATTTAAAATGGAATTTAATAGTAAATTTAAAAGCAAATTGTTTTTAAATACTTTGTTAATGATAATTAAATCATGAATAAGATTAAGGTTTATCCTAAAGTTAATTAGGACTTAATGATTATAATTCACTAAATTATTAAGGTAATTAAGATGGATAATTAATTAATTTAATTAATTAATGATTTGGGTAATTAATTAAATAATTAAGGGATTTACTTAATTAATTGAACAATTAAGTAAGTTAATTAAGAATTAATTGATTTGTAATTAAGAAATCATTAATTAGATAAGATTTGATTTTAAATTAATGATTTGAATTTCATTAATCTAGTAATTAAAAATTAATTAAGTTATAGATTAACACTTGATTAATTAAATAATTAGAGATTGATTAATGGGTTTTATAGATAATTAAATTTGTAATTAATAATGATTAATCTTAGTTAATTACTTTAGAGAAGTAATTAAAGATTTGTTAATGGTTAATGAAGGTCATTAACTTAGGAATATTTAATAATTAATTAATGTGATTAATTTTAATAATTAACTAGATTAATTAATTTAAAGATGATCATTTGTAAATTGTTTAAGTGTAATTACTTAATGGAAGTAATTAAGAAATTAATTACTAATTGTAATTAATTAAGTTTATTTTGATTAGTTTAAGTTAATAATTAAGTTTAATTAATTTAAAAATAATCATTGGATAATTTAGGAAATAATTACTCAATGTAATTAATAAAGAATAATTACTTAGTGAAGTAATTAAGAAGATAATTACTGGATGTAATTAAATTGAAGGATAATCAGGTAATGAAAGAGTTTTGGAAATTAATTACTTTGTGTAATTAATATGAAGAATAATTACTTAGTGGAAGTAATTAATAATTAATTACTTAGTGTAATTAATTAAGATTTGATTAATAAAGTTATTTGAAGAGAATTAAGAGATGTAATTAATTAAGTGTAAGTAATTACTTAATGAGATTAATCAAAGGTGATAAATAAATATAATTAATTAAAGATTAATTATTAAAGATAATTAATTAGGGAGTAATTAATTTATCTAATGAAGTAATTAAGGTAGTTAATTACTGAATGTGATTAATCAAGAGTGATTAATCAATATGGTTTGATTGATGATTAATTACTTAATGTAATTAATTTAAATAGGTAATTATAAATAAAAATAATTGGAGATCATTAATCAATATAATGACGTAATTAAGGATTGTTTAATTAAGAACAATTAATCAACGAAGGAATTAATTAATGTAATAAATTAAGGATTAATGTAATTAATTATAGTTAATTAATTAATAAAGTAATTAGAAGGTTAATTACAAATTTTGGTTTAGAATAATTAATTTGTGAAATTAATTAAAGGCTAATTACTTGAGTGTAATTAAGGGTAATCAATCAGGGGTGATTAATTAACGTGATTTATTTAAGGATAATTAATTAATTGATTTGTAATTAATTAATGGATATGTAAGCAAGATTTATAATGATGAAGTAATTAATTTACTTTATTTTAAATCAATTAAGGATAAAGTAATTGATTTACTTCATTTTAAATTAATTGTAGAATGGTGATTAATAAATCATTGCTTACGAATGCTAATTGATATTGTTTGCCCTGAATAGTTGAGATCTCAGATATGAGATAAGTGATGTTGTGTGATATAGATGCTTTGGTTGCATTTTGATTATAATATGAATTATCTGTTTGTGATGATAATAGGGATTATCTGTTTATGATGATAATGTTGATTATCTATTGTGAGTTATCTATCTGTGTGTATATAGATATTATTGAATTGAATTGTTTTAACTTTAAAACAACTTGGACCTAAAAGATGGCGTTTTGGATTTCGATGAGACCGGGATCGGGTTTCCATATTTGGATATCTGAAAACCACATCGATCCAAATTAACGATAGGTCGTGAATTTCAAGTGAAGATGAAGATTCAGAGTGCAAGGGTTATTGTCGTTAACTCTGAGGGTGATTCCAAAATGAGTGTAACGAGATAATGCCTTCAGTTTCGTTCGAACCCGGAACGAACTTGTATGGATTGAATGCTTTCAGAACATCGTTAGGCGGACGATGAGCACTCTAAGAGATGTGTTCTCTAAAGGTAATCGTAGCCTCAAGCCTCATCAACCGGGAATGGCTAAAACAGGGGAGGTGCAGCAAGGTTAAGTGGGTCATGCCCAAGTAGGATGAGA
Organism: Allium cepa; assembly: GCA_030765085.1. Taxonomy (NCBI): domain Eukaryota; kingdom Viridiplantae; phylum Streptophyta; class Magnoliopsida; order Asparagales; family Amaryllidaceae; genus Allium; species Allium cepa. Next base: position 64,814,956 of record CM060931.1, read on the forward strand.
TTAACCCCTGTCTAGAAGTCCCTTTATATTCGGCTGTGTGGGGCAGTTAATTGCAACAACTGCCGGGGTTGTCTTGTTCGGGACTATTCAGTAAGGAATGGTCCCGGCCTTGTATTGCATGGGAGTTAGGGTGGCTCCTCGGTACGGTGATCTAGGCCACGTACTGTGACGGGCGGTACCCCAGTATCCCTGCCATTGTATGCAATCCAATCTCCAATGAGTGCCGTACATTTTCATTGTGCCCAACTATGTTGGAACGTGAGATGTAAGCATTCCAGCTATTTCTGTATTTTACTTGAAAACTCTAGATACTATTATAATATCATTGGATTTCCTATCAAATGTTTTGGTTAGCGTAAGGTAAAAACTTTTCCATGTTTATATGTGGGAAGTCTTACGTGATACCTTTTGTTTTCAAAGGATTTTTAAAGTTAAGCAACCTTAACATGTTACTCACACCAGACCCATGTCTGATCCGGAGTTTATTTCTGTTTTCTTAAACTCTTGGGTACTCAAATTTTTACGAGTAGCAAAGGGATTCAGGTTAGCATTGACGAATTATGGAGGAGCAATGGAGCAAAAGGCTTCTGTGTTGTAGATATATAGTTTCCGCTGTGTGTTCTATGTGTTGGTATTTCTTTGTTGAGTTGTATTGAGTTGTAATAACTAGACAAGTGTTTATAACTGTCTAATATGTGACGTATATGCTGTGTAACTCTGATAGATGTTATATAGCATGTAATACTTATGTTATTAATATAATTTATTCGTTCCGCTGTTGAGATTCTGATGTTGTTTTCTTCTTTCCCTTCTTTCTTTTCTCTTTCTATCCCTTTCTTTCTTCAAGATGATACGACTTTCTGTGGAGAAAAAGTCGGTTCGTCACAGTCTGCCTTGAAGCGGACATTGTACACATATTTCTAATATGTATATTTGTTGCAGGTGACAGGTTGGTGGGATCCAACTGGATTCCTCACCCGTATTGGTTTTATTTATATATATTCTATTATCATATGACATATGATGTTTTGGATGCCATGATTGATGTATTTAGTGCTGTTGTAGCATTGGGCCTATTTTTGGGAATTTAAAATGTTAAAGTGATGATTTCCCAATTTAAAAGGATTTTAAAGTGATTTTTAATTTGTACGTTTTATTAATTTTTGAAGTGTTAAAGAAATGAATTTATTTTAAATAAATAAATGTTATAATTTTTACGTTATAAAAATTATGATTTTTGTGATATATAACCCGAAATATGATTTTTGAAATATGAAGTTAACTATTTTGTGAAATAGTATAAATGGAGATTTTTAAATTATTATAAATGGTTTTATACATCAGATTTATAAAATTTAATTTTTATAAATCAGAATGAAGGAATTATAAAGGAGATTTGGGAATGTTAAAATGGAGTTACCATTGGATTTTATAAATAAATAAGATTTATGAATTTTGAAGTTATAAAAGAATGAGTTTTGTAAATAGATGATTTATAAGTAAATTAACGTATAATTTGGATTTGGCATGTAAAAGAGATATAAATGGAATTTGTTAATAAAGTGATTTTATAAGTTGAAGTTTTTATAAAATATAAATGTGATTTATAAACTTTGTTTTATAAATCCGAAATCAATTGAATTTGATAAGTTAAATAGAGAAGTTTATTAAAGGAATTTCATCCATGATTTTGGACAGTGGATAATCCTTTAATAAATATGTAGAATTATGACTTGGGTAAAAGGAGCTATAACCATGATTTTGGACAGTGGATTTTCCTTTAATAAAATGTGTAGAAGTATTGATTGGTAAATGAAGTATATTCACAATTTTGAACGGTGAATAATCATTTTAAATAAAATAGATATTTTTGGAAGGTGATATTTTAAATGGAGTGAAATGGTTTAAAGATGTTTTAAAATGTGTTAAATATCGAATACATAGATTTCAACATTCATTGTTGAAATAGACGTTTTTGAGAAATAAGGAAATGATGGACTATAACACTGTTGTTATAGTAATTGGTTTTCGAAAGGAAATGTATTTGTATAGTATTGGGATTTATATATCTATCTTATTTTCGAATCCCTATACTATTGATTTTGGGTTGTCGTAACGATGTTTTATGCAACATTCGTTTTGACCCGAATAAATGTGTTTAAATGAATTTCTTCCTTAAAGAATAAAAAATATACTTAATCCTGATTTAAGTATATGGAATATCTTCTGAGTGTTGAAAGTAAATAGAATTGTGAGTTACTTATTATTAAATAAGTATATGAAAATGTTTTCCAATATTGAAAAGTTGAAATGGTCTGAAATATATCTTTTCAAAGATAATTTGAAGTGAATATTTGGAAATGATTGAATTAATAGAAGATTAATTAAAAGGGCCTAGTGATTGTTATAGTGCTGAATATTTATTTATTTACTTTGATAGTTAAATAACCGACTATCAAACTTGGCCAATTTTTAGTTCCTCGACTTGATGTGGGAACTATTTAATCATACTCTTAGTACATAGCCTTCAATGTAGGCTTGATTATCGTTTGTGTTGAGGATGCTGATTCGTATAGTGCGGAGTAATACTCCAATCTATCGAGCTTCCTTCTTGGCCCAAAGGATAACAAGTTGAAAGTTGAAGACGTGATAAGCCTACGAGACTTAGTTGCTGTGTGAGGTTGAGAAACCCTTTTGCGTTGTTGGTGCGAAGAGACCGGGATCAGATTTATCTGAAAACCACTTCGGACCAACGTATATGTGATGATTGTGCAGGTTGCTTGTGATGATATTGATATTCGGTTTTTCATAGTGGGGGGCTGCTTGTTGATCGTTTGGGGTTAAAATCCCAATATACATCCAGTACAGTGGTCTAAATATCCAATGCGAGGGCTATTCGCTACTAATCCTAGGGATTTCTCGATAGGATGTGGTAGGAAAGTACCTTCGGTTTGTCCTGTTCCTGGACAACTTGTATGGATGTTTGTTTGACATTGCATTTATATAGATTACACATATTGGTTTTTACAAACGTACATCTGTGGTGGTGGAGAAGGAAACTTCTCTTAGCTTAACACCCTCCTTGAGACGTATGAGCTTAAGGGTTGTATTTTTTGGAAGATAATTAGTTGTCAAGGGAAATGGCCATGTGGCATTCAAAGTGATGTGATTGTGATTTGTGAAAGGTAATCGTTACCTTAGGCCTCATCAAGCAGAAATGACTAAAACAGGGTTATATACAGCATGGCTAAGTAGATCATCCCAAGTAGGATATGATCATCCTCTTCTAGATATATCTGTACATGCTATGACGTCGTGTATCTGATTATTATGGTTTGTATGCTAGAGGGCTCTCGGTACAGGTCGGTAACGACCAGAGGATGATATATTGGTACCATCTAGTTATAGAGGTGGGCCGGTCTTGTGTTGGTAGAGGATCCTTTGTGATAGTCCTTGGTGCATTTGAGACAACCCCTTCCTGCTTGTCATTTTTTTTTTTTACACAATTTAGTTTGGGCTAATTAGGGTTGCCTTCTTTTCTGACCAACTATTTTCTTACTGTTTTTTTTCTTTCCTCTTTTTTTTTATTTACTTCCCAAGATCCACTCCAATCAATATAAAAATATTGATACACCTCATTGTAAAAACTATTTGATTAGTCACATAGTTTTTACACCAGAGTATGTTTTTTTTTATACTTATGTTCTGAGTAACTCAGCCCATTTATTTTTTTAGCAAAATCAAACTGAATCATTCACAACAAAACAACCAAGAAGATCCCTTCCATTTGAACCTCTGCGCCATTCATTCAACTAATTCCTACTTGTTTCCTTGTGTTTATCATTGGTGTATTAAGTGAAATATGGGAACTAACTCATAGCATTTTAACTTACCAAAATTTTCCCTTTCAATGACCAATTTGAGACTGTGCATGTTTCTGTGCAACTGTGTGCACATAGTCATGCACAACTGCAGTTTACTGCCTCTTTGGTCCTTAAGGGGACTAATTTCGTTTAGGTATGATTCTGAAATGAATTAACTGAATCTACAGATTTCACTTATACCAATAATTACCCAAATGCAGTTTTACTTCTGAGTTACCCCTTCTATGTTATTCTTTTCTTTTTCTGTCCATGGTATTTCTTATCTCATGATGTTAATGGTGACTAGATGAACAGGTTCTAGGTGTTCCTAAACAAATTAATACATAAGCATACTAGTTTACTTATGCTTCAGACCCACTACCAATTTCCTTATCTAATTCTCAAGAAATAAGTATGTTCACAGTTTCTAACATAAAGCAAAAGGCCTTATCACCTTTTACTGAAAATAATGTTCATTACAACATGCTTTTCCCCAATCATTCTTTACATAATAATAAAGTTTTTCCTTGCATAATTTGAAACTTCACTACATAAAGCTTTTACTGAAAACAAAACAGAAGAACTACTCTCCTACAAAATCCTAGCTTAGTTAGTTTGCAATTCCTTCAAGCATCATATGACTGCATCTTACTATTTAGCATCCTTTCTTCCTGCAACCATCTCAGGGTCTGCTTCACCATGCAAGTGAAACACCCATTTGATGCAAGCAACAAACAGGTCAGATTGAAATCTGGTATGAGTAAGTTCAATTGACAAGTACATAAGATTTATGAAACTGATTTCATATCAACTTAAGTTCAGATACTAACTGTTTTACCCAAATTGTTAACCCCTTTCATCAGGTACTCATTTTTGTTGTGTATTTACAGTGAAATGAATGAATTGTTAAATGCATGTATGAGTGCTTAAACCAATTCTTTAGCAAAGATTCTTATTTCAAGAATTCATAGCAGCCATCATACAAATCATACAGGCATTTCATAACTATTGAACAAGCAAAACTCCTACCATTTAGCTAAAGCATCAAAACTGGTCTGCATACCAGTACTCACCATACTCTTAGCATATACATCTTTTCTTATCAATCCATAACACATTTTTCTTTTAAGAGTCCAGTATCACATTTTGTAGTTGCACTGGTGCACACTGCCTGGAAGCTACTGTTTGATTTTCCAGTGCACTACTAGCTTTTGGACATAAACATGTCATGTGCAAACTTACACCCCAACCTTGATGCAAGCCAACTACCATGTCATACCCCCTTTCCTCATATCCAACCTGATAGAGGTGACCCATGCCTTGAGTTTAATTACTAAATTCTTTCCCATGACCCCTTATTGCCTATGCAGCGTCATGTCCCACCCTGTTGTGCCCCTAATCTATGCATACAAGCAGTTTTTACACATCCATCAACCATTCAGTAACCCATGTATTCAACCATCACTCATATTTGAAAGTCATTTCAAGTTAATTTCCTGCAGAAACATATTTTTGGATGAAGCATAACTCAGAGCATTTCCAAATGGAATGCTACTAGGGTTCTCTAGCAATAAGGTCCTTGTAGCCATCCCATGCATTATAATGTATTTTCTCAATAACCTTATTTCCAGAGGGTACCCTATGATGCATCAAGATTTAACATGTGGAACTTCCAATGTATCTCAATCATCTTTTCAAATGCAAGACATAAGCCAGAGGATTCCCTTCCCCTTACTGCCTTGCACCCTACTTTTCTTGCTAGTATATACTTAAACCAAAAATATTTTCTCAAACTTAGAATTCCACCAGTAAGTCAGTTATTATCATGCTATCATTAAATTAACATGTACAATCAAGTCATAATTTAAATAGTAACAAAGCACTGCAAAACACAAAGCCCAGAAACTACAGGAAATTGTCAACTAAAATGCATATAAACATCACAGAAAAATCAAGATAAGCTAAAGCTTTTTATGGCTGCCTTCCAAAGGTCTTAATGCCTTGCCAAGTGAGGATTTACTCACCATGTTTCTTCTTCCTAGGTCTTGATTCAAGTTTGCCATTTTTTCTCCTTAACCTGTTGCTTACTTCCCTTTTCTGTGTTTTGATTTCTGGCCTTCCAATGTGCACCCGTAGGAGATAGTATGGTATATAGTGGAGTTGTTAGGGTTTTAAGGTTAGTTAGGTAATTTATTTTCATCAGAAATTCCATCATTATTCCCTAATTTCACCCAACAGTTTACCCTCTCCCTGCAGTTCTCATTTTTCCCTGTCTTAACCCTTTTTGGCAAAGTTCTTTCACACATTTCATGCATGAATTCTTTGGCTCAGGCATTCCTTGTCTTTTCTGGGTGATAGTTATGCATATAATTTTTATTTGAACGGCCAGCTAGGTGTGTGTTTCTGCTAACTACTGGGTATATGCATGTGTATCCCTATGTGTGTATATTTTCTCTACCCACACAAACTACTATGTTTTCACTCATGCTATGAAAGTTAGAGCTAAAATTTTCTCAGGATATTCATGCATTTCATTCAGCTATGATGCATACATACTTGATGGTCATGCACTGATTTATTTATGTACTTATTTATATTGTTGTATATATTTTTTTTTCCTTGCAAGATTCTTACTGAATTGCTTGCTCTAATTTGTACACTGCAACAATGTGCACATGCACCACCACATACATCTTCACAGTATAAACATATATTTCAGAAAACTGTTTTTATATATTAGTTTATTTAATTATTTATTTATATATCTCTTTTTTTTTTAAATAAAAATTCAAATGACCTAAATTTCTACATACTTGATTAACCAGGGCTGTCACAGCATTCTTCTAGAGATGTACTACCGAAAGGTAGTCCCTTCACCTGGTCATTTATATGGAAATCCAAACTCCACTACGTACCTGCCATTTTATTTGTAGAGCCTAGTATGTTGAAATTTAATAATAGTAACAATTTCGGCTATTTTGAATATTATTTGTGCAATAGACATTATTATAATATAAGAGGATTTGATACGAAAGAAATGTTGTAGTTATCGTAAAGTAAAAACATGTCCTTGTTTATGTGTGGACTTGTCTTACGAGATACTTTTATTTTGATAAAGGAAAAGTTTGAGAATTTAATAAATTCAGTTGAGTGTGTTTCTCACGCTGGTTTGCCAAACAGATCCGGGCGTTCTTCCCTTTCAATGCTCGGGTCAGACCGAGTATATTTATAGGTTCAGATTTGGTGCTTTTGGAGCTTCAACAGGCGAGCAGAAGATCTTCATTCCATATACGCGTATCTATTTTGTTTATTGATTATCAGCTGCATTGCTTAGTTGTTTATATCATCGACATTTGTGAGGGCAGTTATTATAACTGTCCAGGCTGATAACTATTGATTGTTGGTTGTACTCTGATTGATGTATGTATATACAGTTTCAGTTTTGTAAAGATCATTGATATGATATTATATGCTTTCCGCTGCAATGTGAGATTCTGTATTGTTCAGTTTTGTTCTATCTTCTCTCTTTCTTCTCTTCTCTTCTTCTCTCTTCTTTTCTTTCTCTTGACTTTCCATCATTCAATGCTTTTTGGGTCGGATATGTATGGTATATTGTCGATTCAAAGGGTATGGATTTGCAGGTCGTTATAGCTGGTATCAGAGCTTAAATTTTGTATATTCCTAAGCTTTGTTGTGTGCTTAGTATAGATAGGGACGGTAGCCCCCTGGATTGAGTTTGAATGTATCAGCGTAGTGTTTACTTATCCATTGAGTTGTTTGTGAATTCTGATCGGTATGTGGGATGCCATATTATCGACAAGGATTTCCAAACACTTAAACGAGGCAAGTCGACATAGTATTATTTTTAAATTTGGTAAATGAAATAATTTTACCTCTATTATATTTTATATATAAAGGAAATAATTCTACATAAATTATTAAAGCGTATACCGGTTTTAAATTGTTTGGTTGTTGCAAAATGTAAGTATATATAAGTTAATAAAAGTTGTTTGAATATTCTAAATAAAAACAATAATTGTAAAAGAATAAATTATATAAGCGAATGAATTATATAAATTATGAAATTAGAAATAATACGATTTACAATTGTGAAATAATCTTATATATAAGAAATGGAACTATTTGAGTTATAAATAAAAATGAATTTAAACCAATAATTTGAAATTTTGAATCGCGTTAATTTTAGAAGTTATTTTTCAAAGTTAAAGAGACTATATTATTATAAATCTAAGTAAGATAAATAAATTTGAAATGATCTTCTATAAGTGTAGTAAAAAAGTGAAATTATATAAGTAAATAGATTTATAAATGTGATTTATAAATAAAAGGAAATTTTAAAAAGAATATAAAGCACTGAATTCACTACGATTACTGGGAAATAATAAGGGTAATGACTATTGCATCATCAGTATCATTTTTGAGTTTCTATGTGATTGATTTTCTACCAATAGTAAATTGAAATTGTAGTTTTGTTTTGATAAACAAATTTGAATTAAAATCCAAGTTGAAATTGATAAATTTAAGTAAAATGAGTTTTGGACCTATGATATGAAATAAAATTTTAGCTTTGGTAAAGTTGAAATAAATTTGAGTAGCATAATAAAATGTATGATTTGAAATTTAACGAAAGGAAAGTTAAATAAATTGAATTGGATTTGAACTAGATTGGATATGCTATTGAAATGAAATTAAACTTAAGTGGTAAGTGATTATAATATGAATTTGGATGTTTAAATAAACCTAAGTTGTAAAGTGATTGCATAACCATGAACTGAAATCATAAAATGAGTTTTGTGAATGGAAGTAAACTTAGGTAAATGTTTATGAAAGTTTAAATAATAAGTTGTATAACTTATAAATGAGAAAATGTAAATAAAACGAATTGTTAAAATGGCTAAATAAATTTTGTTAAGCAAAACAGAATCTGAATTCGAATAAGGATATAAATTTGACTCAAGTAAAAGTTAAATAAAATAGAATTTGAGTTAAATTAGTAGTGAACTTAAGTTCTATAATGGAAGTAAATGCAAGTAAGAATGAAATGAAACATGGCTTAAGTAATGTTGAATGAAGTTGATTTTAGTATCGAAGTAAATTAATAAAGTGAATTAATTGAATGAATTGATTTATATACAGAAATTCAACTTTAGTTGCAAAATGAATTAGCATTAAAAATGTTGTTGTTAAGAAGTTGTGAATTAATAATAATATGGAAAGTGTTGTATAAAAATGTGATTATAGTGAATACTAGAATTCAATTTAAATTGAATATTAAACCAATTGAAATTTAAAATGTGTTGAACCAAATTGAATGTATGTAAATTAAATAAATTTAGTTATGTTGGTTATACATTGGCTGTTAGTTGATTGAATAGAAATTTATATGAAATTGAATTAATGAAACTGAAAGCTAAGTAACTGAATTCAATTTGGAAGTGAAGTAAATCTAAATGGAATTGAATGGATTAGTGAATGTAAACAAATTGAATATAAATAAATGAATGTTAGTAAAATCCAATGTTAATAAATCAAACGTCAATAAATTGAAAATCAATTCAATGAACATTAATAAGAAGTGAATTTATATTGATTTGGTTGTGAATTTTTTAGATGTTAGTTGGATGATAGTTGTTTGATGGTTGGATTTGTTGCTTATTGATGGCATTTGCTATATTGGCATATGTAGTTGTTGTATTTGTATATGTTGTATATTGATATTACTTTCTATATACATGTTTCTCGTTTGTTTGTTGAGTGTTTAGTAGGTGCGTATGGCGCTTGCTTACGCATTTGGAGCTCACTTGCGTGTTATATTAGTCGTATATGCTCGCTAATAATATACAAGGTGCATATCTCAGATTACATGTCGTACTTTTACACTTTTTCCCCACGGGATGCCTCGTCCTCGAAGATGAGATGTATATTTGTGATATATATGTTGTGATCCTACTACGATCGAGCCGTGCAAAGGAGACGCTGACGAATTTTTTTTTAAAATTAAAGACGTTAGAAAATTTTTGGAAATTTTTTGAATTTGAGTTAAAAGTTAAATGATATTAGTTGGTTTTGAAAAGATAATTATAAATGGATTTGAAAACTTAGAAAATTTTTATAAGAAGTTTAACTAATGGATGTTGGAAAAAGTTAAAAGGTTAAATGAATTTGATAATTTGATTTGAATGAATTGTTTTGAAAAGTTAATGGGTTTTGTGACTTTTTCTTACTTGGTAATTTCGAGGATGAAATTCTTTTAAGTATGGGTGAATGTAACGAATCAAAATTTCAGTCATTTGAGATTCGTATATTTAATTGATTTTAAACATTCACTACTTAATTTTATAAGCTGAATAGATTTTATTTCGAATATCTGGATTTAATTGGATAATTAAATAGTAACTTAATATTTGAAATTGTGTAAATAATTAGAATTTGAATTAAATGTGAATAAAATTGATTTATAAAGTTAAATTAACTTCTATTTGAATTAGAATGATGTTAAAGAACTTTTAAAATTGAATTAAACGTTAAATTATAGAAATTGAGTATTTTAATATTTAATTGACGAGTGAAAATAGCCATTTTTCAAACAGTCTCGGATTTCGACGAGACTAATTTCATTAGATCCATAATGTTATATTATTGTAAGATTTTAGATTTCGTGTCAATCGGATTTATCGTTTGTCCGGGACAAGCTAGAACACGTAGAAATTTGTTTAAGTGAATTTTAAATTTAAATTTGTCGATTCGAAAACCTATCTTTCAAATATGATCGAATTGGCTTCGATATATATTCCATTGCGTTCAGAATAGGGGTAAAACATTATAAATGCTAGGTGGTATGTTCCGTTTTGAGTTTGAAAAACTCTCGGATGAATAGTGCGCGTAAATTTTCTATAAAAGGATGTTATTTTCTTTCATTTGCAAACAAACCTAGTTAGGGTTTACAGCCGGTCCTAATTATTTCAATGGCCGATATTTTCAATTCTTTCTCCTTTAATTTCTTCCAATCCATGCAACTTTCAAGAAACTTTCAACTGCAAAGTGATAGAGTTCATCGAGATCTTCAAATCTATACGGATGTGATCGTTTTTAACGGCGAGAATCAATGGCGATTTGTTCGTGAATGTTGCACGTTCGAACAAGTTTTTCTGCGTGTATGGGCGACCGAGTGCGCGCGGTCTTCGGCCGTGGGTAGTGTCGAGGAGGGGCTTCGTCATGGCAAAGCTCGACCGTCGTCAAAACGTGTGGTGTGGTCGCGGCAATTAGGGCACAGTGGCGGCCCATGGGTTTTTCGCGTTCGATATGAAACGAAGGGGAAGAAGCAAAGATTTGCGGCTAGAAGTTAATCAAGGAAATGAACGGTGATAATTGAATTAAGGTTTAAATAAAAGGTTTTGTAAATAATTAATATATATTAAATTCGTACGAACTTTAAAAATGCATAACTTTTTCATACAAGGTCCGTTTCGCACAAAACAAACTGCGTTGGGTCCGTATTGACGAGTACTACATTATGGAACTAGATTGGAATTTATTTGAGCTAGTGAAAATTTTGGTTGAAATTAAACATGCGTTTAATTTTAATTGGAATAAATGGCTATTGCGATGACTACAAGCAATGTAATTACAACTCACTCTTTCTTACTCACTATTATGTTTATATAAGTGAGAAATAATTTATTTACGATGATTGATGATAGTTTGGATGATATATGATATATTGTCTATATATTTGTTGGTATTTGGATATATACCTGCCTATTGGAGCAGATGACCCTATACGTTCCCTTGTATGAGCGGATGACCCTTTGTACGCGCGTCTGCCTTGAAGCAGACATTGTACACATGTTTTAATATGTATATTTGTTGCAGATGACAAATTGGAGGAATCCAACTGGATTCCTCACCCGTATTGGTTTTATTTAAAGATATTGATATATATTCTATTATCATATGATATACAATGTTTTGGATGCCGTGATTGATGTATTTAGTGCCGTTGGGAATATAAAATGTTAAAGTGATGATTTTCAAATTTAAAAGGATTTTAAAGTGATTTTGAATTTGTACATTTTATTAATTTTTGAAGTGTTAAAGAATTGAATTTATTTTAAATAAATAAATGTTATAATTTTTATGTTATAAAAATTATGATTTTTACAAACGTGATAAGTCTATGAGACTTAGTTTCTGTGTGAGGTTGAGAAACGCTTTTGCGTTGTTGATGCAAAGAGACCGGGATCAGAGTTATCTGAAAACCACTTTGGACCAACGTATATGCGACGATTGTGCAGGTTGCTTGTGATGATATTGATATTTTGGATTTTCATAGTGGGGGACTACTTTTTGATCGTTTGGGGTTAAAATTCTAATAAACATCAAGTAGCATTGGTCTCTTCATTATGAAATATCCAAAGCGAGTACTATTCGCTACTAATCCTAGGGATTTCCCGACAAGATGTGGTAGGAAAGTACCTTTGGTTTGTCCTATTCCTGGAAAACTTGTATGGTTGTTTGTCTGACATTTCATTTCTATAGATTACGTATATTGGTTTTTACAAACGTACATCAGTGGTGGCAGAGAAGGCAACTTCTCTTAGCTTAACACTCTTCTTGAGACGTATGAGCTTAAGGGTTGTACTTTGTGGAAGGCAATTAGTAGTCAATGGAAATGGCTGTATGGCATTCAAAGTGATGTGATTTTGATTGTGATTTGTGAAAGGTAATCGTTACCTCAGGCCTCATCAATCGGAAATGACCAAAACAGGGTTAGATGCAACAGGGCTAAGTGGGTCATTACCAAGTAGGATATGATCATCCTCTTTTAGATATGTCTTTACACGCTATGATGTCGTGTATCTGATTATTGTGGTTCGTATGCTAGAAGGCCCTCGGTAATGGTCGGTAACAACCGGAGGATGATATATTCGGCACCATCTAGTTATAGAGGTGGACCGGTCTTGTGTTGGTAGAGGATCCTTTGTGATGGTCCTCGGTGCATTCTTCTAGAGATGTACTGCCGGAAGGTAGTCCCATCACCTGGTTATTTGTATGAAAATCCAAATTCCACTACATACCCGCCATTTTATTTGTAGAGCCTAGTATGCTGGAATTTAATATGGTAACAATTTCGGCTATTTTGAATATTATTTTTGATATGAAAGAAATGTTTTAGTTATCGTAAGGTAAAAACATGTCCGTGTTTATGTGTGGACTTGTCTTACGAGATACTTTTATTTTGATAAAGGAAAAGTTGGTAATTTAATAAATTTAGTTGAGTGTGTTTCTCACGCAGGTTTACCAGATTGATCCGGACGTTCTTCCCTTTCAATGCTCGGGTCAGACCGAGTATATTTATAGGTTCAGATTTGGTGCTTTTGGAGCTTTAGCAGGCGAGCTGGAGATCTTCATTCCATATACGCATATCTGTTTTGATTATTGATTATCCGCTGCATTGCTTAGTTGTTTATATTATCGCCATTTGTGAGGGCAGGTTATTATAACTGTCCAGGCCGATAACTATTGATTGATTGATGAACTCTGATTGATGTATGTATATACAGTTTCAGTTTTGTAAAGATCATTGATATGATATTATATGTTTTCCACTACGATGTGAGGTTCTGTATTGTTTTGTTTTGTTCTATCTTCTCTCTTTCTTCTCTTCTCTTCTTCTCTCTTCTTTTCTTTCTCTTGACTTTCCGTTAGTCTATGCTTTTTGGGTCAGGCATGTATGGTTTATTGTCGATCCAAAGGGTATGGATTTGCGGGTCGTTACAAATACGAAATATGCCACCAACGATCGATATGGAACGACACCTAAAAACATCTATACGAAACCAACTACTTGATGATCGATACGAAAGGAGTTAGGCTACGTCGTTATGAAACGGCTCCAAATATCGACATGAAATGAAGTTCAAAAGAGCGATACGAAAGGAGTTGCACTAGATCGATATGAAGAAAACACGTTCAAGTGAAAGACTCGGACACTCGGCATGAAAAGTGAATCGATCCTAGAATATAGCGCCACGTCACTTGATTGATATGAGCTAGCATCAAAATGAAGGCATCGATACAAATTGTATCGATATGAACTCGATAGCGTTTTGCAAATACAAATTTGGATCGATCATAACTCAAAATCTACAAGTCCAAATGCCACCAAATTTTCATAGAAGCTTGTGTGCCACCTCTACTTAGTCCATGATCGATATTGGCCCAAATGGATGTGTTTTGGAGCGATATGAAATGAGTACATATCGATTATGGATCGATCCCAATCAACATCGGATCGATCTGGTGGGCCCACCCACGTGAGAGAAGAAGTCATCCGAGATTTGAGCCAGATATTTACAACCAACACCTATAAATAGCGACCCTAAACCTACAGAAAAGGGAATTTTTCGACTTCTCTACGCTGACACTCTACCAAAATCGCTATTATACTTCAGTTGTACTGTTGTATTCTCTTGTAATCGGCAAGTTAAATTCAATAAACATTAACCATTTCATAGTGGACATAGGAAATACGCCGAACCACTCTAAATTTGTGTGTTTTTGCATTGTTTCTTATTTTTCGATTAGTGTGTTTGTAGATCTGCCTCATTTTACGTTTATTTTCTTCATTTTATCTGTACAAAAACATCCGAAGAGTGTTGTGCCCACTTTTGGTACAGACAGTGAACGAATCTTGAATCAAGTATCCCTTATGTTAAGACCAAAATATATTTTCTTAGATAAAGTGTTTTGTATTTCTCAGCACATTAACAACCGTGTGCTTTTAATCCAGGGCTCATGAGTCTACGTTAGAAAGCGGTCTTACTTTCTTAGGAAATGGCTGGATTTTCATACTCATATAGGTAAGTCTCTTAAGGTGTTTCTACGATGCACCTTTTTAAGGTATCTAGTATTATTAAGGATATTTTATCCATCTTTTGTTCTTGCAGAATCCAACACTAAATATTATGAGATTATTGATTTAGCGTTCCATAATCATTCTCTTAACTTGTTGGTTCACATTGAACTTTGTCTATCCTTTTTAAAACATAAGTTGGGTTTCTGTTAAGGATAATAAACCTCCATTCGCAGACCTTAGTCTCATTTCCTTCGATTTTATAAAAATCGTTGCCTTTGGAAGATTCTTTGTGAGTGGGTCAGCCAAATTTTTCTTTGTTTTTATGTAGTCAACGGTTATTTCTCCACTTTTGAGTAATGTCTTATCATTTGATGTCTTAGACTCACATGTCTAGACTTCCCATTATATGTCTTATTAGAGACATTGTTTATTGTAGCCAGATTATCACAGTTAATCAAGACTGCTGAAGATGGCTTCTTCCACAATAGGATTTCTATTAATAAATTCCTAAGTCATTCTGCTTCCTTACGTGTATTAGCTAATGCAATCAACTTTGACAACATTGTTGAGCCAGATATACAGGTCTGTTTCTTGAAAACCCAAGACACAACAACACCTCCTAATGTAAAGATCGATTTAGTCGTAGACTTGGATTTGAATTTTACATTGTTCCAGGTCGCATTACTATATCCTTCTATTACAACAGGATATCCTTAATAAGATAAACCATACGTAATGGTTCCTTTCAAATAAACTAAAGCACTAGAAATCGCTTTCCAATGTTCAAAACCTGAATTACTCGTAAATCGACGTAACATGCTTATCGCATGTGCTATGTCCAGTCTAGTGCAATGCATAGCATACATAAGACTATCAATAATGTTAGAATACTCAACATGAGAAATGGTACATCCAGTGTTATTTTCTACTTTAATACTAGGATCTAAAAGATTTGGTGCTGCTTTTTATTATAATGACCATACTTTTGGAGGAATTTCCCAATGTAATGAGATTGAGTTAGTAATAACTCCCTTTCTTTTCTAATGATTTTAATTTCTAGAATTACGTCAGCTTCTCCTAGATCTTACATATCAAATTTAGAAGATAGAAACTTCTTAGTTTCATTCACACAGGATATACTGTAACCAAATATTAGCATGTCATCAACGTATAAACATATTGTAACATAATCGTTGTTGTTTGATTTTCTATAAATACAGTTACTAGCATCATCAACAATAATCTCTATAACAATGCTATTTTATCGAACTTCTTATGCCATTGCATTGGAGCTTGCTTCAGGCCGTAAAGAGACTTTACCAATTTGCAAACTTTCTTTTCTTGGTCTGGGGTTTTGAATCCTTCAGGTTGTTCCATATATATATATATATATATATATATATATATATATATATATATTCTTCTAAATCTCCATTTAGAAAGGCAGTCTTTACATCCATTTGATGTATGACCAATTGAAGCAAGTGCTATTAAATAGCGTATAGAAGATATGCGAGCAACTGGAGCATATGTATCAAAGTATCTACTCCATGTCTTTGATTATATCCTTAGCAACTAAGCTGGCTGTAAAATTATTAATGGATCCATATATATTCAACTTCTTCTTAAATATCCATTTACATCCTATAGGTTTAGCACCAGAAGGTAAATCAGTTAAAACCCAATTTTGGTTTAACAATATGGAATTCATTTCATCATTGATAGTTTTTTTCCAAAATATTGAATCTTTAGAACTCACAGCCTCAGAATAAATTTTGGGGACATCATCGAACGTTTATGACATATCTAGTCACATTAAAGACTTCATCCTTACTACCTTCTATAAGATATGTAATGAAGTCATGATCATAGTCCTTCTCTATTCTTGCTCTTTTACTTCTTCTTTGTTCAGTACTATTATCTGGCACAAATACTTGCTGTTTTGAGTAGGAGTATAGTCTTCATCATTGATATCATCACTAATATTAGATTCTGGACTAGATGATCTCAATGGAATCTCCGCGGTTTGATTTTCAAAGAATTTTACATCTACGGATTCTATAACTTCCAAGGTGTCAAGAATCAGGAACCTATAAGTTATACTATTAAGTGAATATCATATGAAAACACATTTAAATGCCATATATTCTAACTTTGGTCGTTTAGGGTCTGGTTTTCTTAACATATGCAGATAACATAGCTTCACCCTACAGGTTATGAGGTAAGTTTGAACTTACGAGCATTGCATTAACCATTTCTACTAAAGTTCTATTTTTCCTTTCAGCAACACCATTTTATTGTGTGTATATAGGGAAGTGCATAGGTGAACTAAACCATGTTGTTTACATAACAAGGTGAATCCATTTGAAAAATATTCACCAGCACGATCTGACTGTAATACCTTTATTTTAACTCCTAATTGTGTTTCGACCTCTGCTTTGTAAATATTCAATTTATCAAAAGCCTCATCTTTAGTTTTCATAAGATACACATAATGATCATCAATAAATATTATATAGTATTAGTTACCACTATAGGTGATATGACTTTTTAAGTCACCCACATCACTATATACCAAATCAAGCAAGCCAGTTTTTCCTTTCTACAGATTTAAAGGATTTTCGGTGTATTGTTGCTTGAACAGATATTTCACATTTAGAGATAGTATCGAAATCACAATCAAAAATTAATCCTAATTTATGCATATTTTTAAGGGAATTATAATTAACATGTCCTAGTCTACCATGCCATAAACTAACAGAATCAACAATAAAAATAGAAGATTTCTCAATTAGATTCAATTTAACCATGTCGTTCCAAGAGTATCCCTGTCCAATGAATTTTCCATTCTTGGACAACACTAACTTATTAGACTCATATACCATCTTGAATCCTCCTTTGTTAAGAAGGTATGCAGAGATCAAATTCTTACACATATCAAATACATAAAATACATTAACTAATGTAAGAACTTTTCCAGAAGTGAATGGAAGTTATATAGTGCCTTTTCCTAAAACTTTGCTTGAAACCTTATTTGCTCCAGTAACTTTGTCGGCTTCTTCGTTATTTTCTTCGTAAGTCTTAAACAGATTACTGTCTTTGCAAATGTGAGTGGTTACTCCAGTATCAAACCACCAATCATTATCAATTCCTCTAACGGAGTTGCCTCTTGCACTACATCTACAAGCGAGTCTTCGACCACATTCACTTTTATTGTTTCTTCCACACACGCCAGTCTCGGGCATAGTGGTCGGGCTTGTTACAGTAGTAACAAGCACCTTACTTTTTGTTGCCGTTGGAATGATTTTTCTTCCTAAACTGTGCCTCATTCTTAAGTTTTAACTTGTCAGTAATTTGAACATTATTTGCCTTAGAATGGAACTTAGCCTGCGAATCATCATTTAATTCACGCTTACGAGAGTCCTCTTCAATACGAAGATGACGCTGTAAACCGTCTAAATCATAATCCGTTTTCGCACGCTTCAATTTTTTCTTATAATCATTTCAAGAAATACCGATTCTTGAAATTATAACTCCAGCAACAAAAGATTCAGGGAGATCTATTCTATCATCTTTAAGTTGATTCACCAACGGTAGGATTTCGCTTACTTGTCCAACTATGGACTTATTTGCGACCATTTTAAAAAATTGCAAGTAAGGAATTTTTTGTTTCTTGCCTTGGATATGCGGTATTTACTTTCCAGTGCAGTCCAAAGTGTCTTTGCAGGTTCCAAGGTCCTATGAGCGTTGTAGACAGAAGTAGACAATGCATTCAGAATGTGCCCTCTACATAGAAAATCATCTTTGCGCTTTGCACATTTCTCCTTGAGAGCATCATTATCTTTGTCAGTTTTATTGGATATTACTTCCAAGTCATCTTTCAAAATATAGAACAATTTGACGGTGATCGGGAAGAATTCATCGTCTCTTGACAACGAGTAAATTATCTCCATCGAACAGCTCCAATCGAGTTAAATTCTGATTCATGACTTGTAGGGCGCTCGAACCTTCCATGATTGAAATATTGTCTAAAAATTATTGGGAAATTTATGGTTCGAGTCGTATCCGACGAATACAATGTCGTACTTCTGACTTCAAGGATATATGGAATGGATTCTTTCAGACAATAGTTCAAGCCATCAGGTACAAACGGGTTTTTGATTATGATTCAATGAAGCCTTGGAACAACATAACCAGATTCAAAATTTATACAGTTTTGATCTGGCCAAGAACACTTTATTTGATCTGAAATGATGCAAAATCCAAAGGTAGAACATAGTGAAGAAGTGAATGGTAGAATTTGCATCGCGTAGAGGCGTGATGATGGCGTTGCAAACTATGTGGGAAGAAGAAAACAAGATTACTGTGTTGAATAACAGTTCTGACCGTCTTTATATAGAGTTTGACGATGTGTCTGTTCATCAAGGGTTGCGTCCAATGGTTCAGAACTGTTAGTAACAGTCGCGCGCCCTTTTAATTTCCAATCTCTCGCATTATTCAAATTTAATTTTGGGTCCATAACAGGTTGAAATCCGACTCATTACTGTTTTTAGATTTGCTCCAAAAATATCCTCATTGGACACGTACTTGGCCCGGTTCGGTTGGTCGGACGGTGGCGATGGCGCGTGCGTGTGGTAGTTATGCATGACTTCCCTCCTTCTACAAAGCAAACATTTTGAAGCGCCAAGGCTCCAACTTCTTCATAAGAAACCTATACTTAAACAAGTACGGTCCCCAATATCCCAAGATGTGGGACTTTTATTTTTCATTTCTTCCCTCTTCTCTTTCTTCTCTCTTCACGAAAACAAAACAATGAGAAAACTTAGAAATATCCAACAACCATAAGGGCTCAAGCAGATTAATGATGAAAATATGTTATGCAAATTGAACAAAGCAATTTATGGGCTAAAGCAAGCACTTAGAGTATAGAGTGATAGAGTAAAAGCAACCTTGATACAACTAGGGTATGCAGCAGCAAAGTTAGATAACTCATTGTACATAAAGCATAATGGAGATACTGCTATATTTATATTAGTCTATGTAGATGATTTCACAATCATTAGAGACAATGAATCAAAAATTAATAAGGTGATTCAGCATTTAAATCAATAATTCACTATCAAAGATTTTTGTGAATTAAATTACTTCATGGGCATAGAAGTGAATAGAAAATCTGATTCAGAAATCATACTGAGTCAAAAGAAGTACATTTCAGAGTTCTCATTAAAAGCAATATGGATCAATCCAATCCAATACCCACACCAATGGTAAATAACCTACATCTATCCAAGTACAAAGGTGAAGTTATATGTAATGAAAAAATATATCGAAGTACTGTTGGAGCGCTTCAATACATAATAGCTATCACAAGACCTGAAATAACATATAGTGTCAACAAAGTCTGTCAATGCATGCAACAACCACGTGACGAAGATTGGAAGTCAGTAAAAAGGATACTCAGATATTTAAAAGGCACAGCAAGTCATGAATTACATCTAAAAGCAGGAAATAATTTAAACATATAAGAATTTGCAGATGCAGACTGGACCACTGACCCAAATATCAAACACTCAAGTACTAGTTACTGTATACACTTGGGTGAAAACCCTATTTCCTGTTGCTTCAGAAAACAACCCACAATATCACAATCAAGTATGAAGGTAGAATATAGAAGTGTTTCTGTTGCAACAGCCGAAATAATTTAGATAGAATCACTATTGTATGAATTAGGGTTTCCAGTAAAACAAAAATCAATAATCTAGTGCGACAATTTAACTACCATGTCACTATCGGTAAACCCAACCTTGCGTTTACAAACAAAACATATGGAAATCGATCTATATTTTGCTCATGAACGAGTTATCAATTGAAAACTGAGCACAAATCACTTACCAGCCATTTACCGGAGAGGCAATCTACTTACCAAATCACTGTCGAGGAAGAACTTTGAAAATTGAAGTAGGAGATTGAAGTTTTCGATGGCGGCTGATGAAGGTGGGAAGCTCGAGAAAGAAAACATTAGCTCTTGAGGGGGAGTATTGGAGAATGAAATAAAAGAATGAATACAACACAATCAAATATAACTGGACCAGTCAAGCCCAAGTTGAACCAACCAAGTGCCAAGGACATCTTTTGTAATTTTCACAACCATGAAGCGGGCCGAAGAATAGCGCGCACATATACATATACATAACACACTTTTGTATTCAGTTTCTTGCATCAGATATCTAAATTAATAAAGTGATCATTTCTCTTTTAATATGTTTGATAATATCTTAAGGATGTTGCACATGTGGGTTGCAAGTAGAAAACAAACCTGTTTTGGTAGCATTTGAGGCTGAGAAATAAAATATACTAGGGAGATTAAAAAAAAAGGCAACAATATACATTTTAAACATATTGATACTAGGTAAGGTGTGCTTATTTCTCTTAGTCAATTGAGGTTTATTCATGGCCCAGGCTCGAATGTTATTTTCATTTAGTATGCTGCGCATTTAATGTTAGAATTCATGGATGGAACATAAATGAAAGCTTCTAATAGACTATACTAATGTTAGAGTGGGCAGAGTTGGTTAGAGGTTTTGGATTATACTAATAGGCTCTTGATGATGGGTTGTGTGGATGGTAGGTTGAAGTAGGCATCGAGATGTTTGCATGGATTGAGAGTTTGATGTACATGCAGAATTATTATGTAACATGTTGGGAAAGATAGTAGGATTAAACACGTAATTATTAATGATAGGAGTGAAATTGGAGAAATCTTGTTTTTTCGCATTAATATTACCACAATGATCATCCCTTCTTCACATAATTCTTACAATGATTCGAATGGGTTTTTTAAAGAGATATCATCACTTAGCATTGTGTCTGGAATGACATTGCATGGAGTGTTGCATTGAAGGAGGTGATGTGGGTGGTGATTATTAGTTTCATGTGTTGGTGAAGAGGTAAGAAGGATGGTGTGGGGGTATAGGTGTTTTTGATTTTCTTATTTACATATATACAGTTTTTAAATTATAAAAAAAAATTATTTTATTGTTTTTGTAAAAATAAATAATTTTTTATATGTACAGGTGTTATATATGTTCATTTTAGATTACTCTTTAATTCATGTATGCAAGGATAACTAATCGCTTTATAGGAGACCAAATCCTATGTACCAAACTCCTCTGTTTCTATGTCCCCAACCAATCGGGAACACTGATTTTCAGACATTTTGCAATTAAACATCTTTTCTCTCTTCTGCTGCTGGGGTTTAATTGCAAAACGTCTGAAAATTGTTGTCATCGGTTGCTTGGGGACAGAGGGAACATAGAAGTTTGGCACGGAGGATGAGCTCTCGTTTTATAGTGCTAGGGACATAGATGAAAGCTCGCACAGCTAGAAAGTACAATGTGACTGAAACACTATTCATTGAAATTACACTGGTTGCAAATCAGTCAGTAAAGCTCCTCCTTTTCAGTTGTAACCTTTCATTGTTTATACTTTATTTTGTTTATTAATTTTAGTTGGGCGTTGATTTTATTTCATTGAAAATAATGAAAATTTCACTATCTGGATGTACAAGTAATTCAACGTAGTTGTTAACAAAGATGGCCCATTATCAGGACAGGTCCGAAAAAGAATGTTGCCCTAACCGATTTAAAAAAAAAATCTAAAAGCAATTGGAATTGAACACTGATCGCTTATCACATTAAGCAATTTGCAAACCATTTGAGACATAACACAATTATTGTCTAAGTTATACATAAATATTATTTAACTATTTTTAGAGAATCATATTCGTCACCATCTTCGCATTTGCCCCCTACCCGTCCGTTACCCTAGGCGGCTGCCTAGCCCACCTACCCGTAGGGCCCAGCCTGTCCATTATTAACTTTGTTTGGTCAAATACATTTGTTTTACCATAAAAGATTGCATACTTGCTCGTTTCTTTTCTTTGATGAGCCTTTCAAGTGTGCAATTGTTCATAAAGTTTTGGTTGATGCTGGCGAGAGATTTGTCTTTTTTGGATACTAAAAGAATTTAAGGCTCCGATCACAAATTCAAGTTTGTTGCCACTATTCTTTTTTTTCCTTTTATGATAGGCAACTTTTGTAAATGAAAGATGCCCATATGTGTGCGCATTAAATCGGCAACGTGAAATCTTTTTTGGATTTTCTTAAAATATTTGCTACTATTTTTTAGTATGTGCTGAAAACATATGTGATGAATATTATGTATATGTTTGAGCATGTTTAGTACAATCTGTGGATATTTGACATGTTTGATATAATATGATGCATTTTCCGATTATTACATTCTTCTGCCCTTACATTATTCATATTGTTATGTGCTTAAAGTTGATTCATTTTTGATATTTATTACTAAACGGTAATATATATAGTAGGATGCATCACACATATAGAAAATAAACCATATCGTTTAAAAAGCGTTATAGTTATATAATATAAGTGTTTTAAAAAGGTACTATAATGCATGTGTTTACCATCGAAGGATAGTGGAATAAAAGTGCTATTGTATCCACGTATTTTATAGCGGCTTATACACGTTATAGTAATATGTAAATATTGGATATATAGCGCTATAGAAACCGGCTTATATGCGCTACGAAAGCTTATTATTTTAGAGCGGCATTTTTTTTGTTATAAATACTTCATTGATTTTTTATAATATGTCGATATATAGCTTTTATCAAACCGCTATGGTTTTCTTTTATAGCGGTTATATATCGCTATGGATGACTCTTTTTCTTGTATTGTCCGCTTGTGTATTCCTAGGTAAAATATATATGAAGGAGACTTGCTCAAAGTGAAATGAGTATAATATATACCGAGTTGTATGCAAATACACTTTACGTGAAATATATATGTGATTGTACTTAAATAAATATATGATTTACGCATTCCACTACCAAATTTTAATCATCTATAACTCAAAATATAAAATAAATTTGAGCATGAAACCAAATTAGAAATTGTAAAGTGTGACAAATAAAACGACTAGCCATCATCTAAATTTCGAGATCAGTGGTGATCAGAAATGACACTGCCATCTCTAGGCTTAGAACATTAGTTGCATATATTATCATGTTGTGTAGCTAAGTACAATGATGGTTTTAATTTCGTCGTTGGTGGCCCGAGGTGGTGGGGCTGCAGTCGAGCGGACGATTGGGGAAGAAATTGGAAATAAAAATAAAATAAAACATGTCCGTAGTTCCTGGTGTTCGCATAGTAGTCCGTCGGCGGTTTGAATGGCGGAGGTCGCGCAGCCTCTGGTGGCTTGAGGAGGTGGTGCAATAGGATGAAAGAGGATGAGTTTGGGTTGGATATGCATGGAAATGGAAGTAAGAAAAAGAAACGAGAAGGGGAGCTGCACTTGATTTTGCGCGTGGAAAAAAATAAAGGAAAAGAGAAAAGAAAAGGATAAATGAAGTATGGGTTTTGGTTGGAGCAACAAGCATGCGAAACGGTAGAAAGATTATGTATAAAGCAAAGAAACGGGAAATGTTAGAATGTCCTTAAAGTATGTGTATATATAATGTTATAATGCTTGTTTAGATAATTTAATACATGTTTTCTTATTTCAATGTTTCATTGATTAAGTTATTTACTTTATTTCAGCATAGTTTTTAATATCCTATGCCGTGCTCAAAATCTCCTTTGTTATAATAATGTTGTTTTATGCAAGTTAAACCCTACCGCGTGAACACAAAAAATCAAATATGCTATATGATGGGTTTAAAATGACAATGCAAGAATAAATGTGGTTTGGGATGACCAAATCACTACACCAAAAAGTATTTTTTGTCCACCAAAAGTGATGTTTGGTTACAACTTAAACCCAAATCTTATAGCTGCGTTTATTATATGCCACAATTTATATTTCGCCGCAACAATATTTTTTTCGTTGCGTTTTTTCCTTCCACCATATTTTTTGGCAGCGATTTTTTCTGTCGTTATATTTTTCCGTAGCTTTTGATAAACGCCACTAAATATTTTTGCTTTTCTTTGTCTATTTCTCACATTCTGCTAGCTCGTTCACTCTCCAATTCATTTTATTCATAATTTATATTAAACAATAATAATAAATAGTTCAATAATAAACAAAAAATACATGAACAAATGAACTACCATAAACACAAGTAGTAGTACATTACCATACAATGATACAGAAGTAGTACATAACCGTACATAGTCACACATACATACATCAGACTGATCACTCCACGGCAACTCCACAGCCTACTACTTCTGCCAATACTAGCCAACAAACAATAGTGCACATACAACCTTGCAACTGGTCACTCCATTCAAACTACCTTACTGTCACAGTTCACTCAACTGACTATCACCAATACAACACTGACTACCTGAACATTCATCCCAAACACTGAGCTACTTGTTCGAACAACTGCCACAGAGCATCACAAACAACCATAACCCAACATTCATATAGCACTGTCCCATTTGCCTCTTACTATCGCTGATATACATCGCCACCAAAACTGTGCTTGCTGCCTTCACCCATCCCTGTGCATACATAGCCACCATTATAGTCACATTTCCACTCCAAACCACCACTTCTAATTTCCTCCACTATCAAAATGCCCCACTGCACTTCAACCAAACATTGCACTGCCTTCTCTTCCAGACCCACCCTTTGCCTGATCCGCAGTACTACAAGCAACCCCCAATTCCAACTCCTCAACTTCACAACCACTTCCCATACCACTCTCCCTCTCTTCAACTACAAAACATCATACAACTCAATTAACCACCTGCACTTCCCCCTTCAATACACTGCCCCATCTTCAAAAACGATCTACTACAGTCCGTCACTCCACAACATCACCAGACAACCACTTCCACAAACTTCTGACGGTCACTTCTCCCCCTCACAACCATATCAACCAACAACCTGAATAAACCAGCATAATTGAGTACATGTGTACATTTACACATGTATTAAGCAACAGAACAATCATATCATTTACACATGTATTAAGCAACAGAGCAAAATTTAAAAATATAGTACGATCAAAATTTAGTAAACAACTGCTTTGTTCATCCTAAGTCAGTTACAGTCAATTAAAATATTTGTTGTGATAAAAATATGAACTTCCTTGGTATTGAAATGTTCTCTTATATATTTTCATAATAGGAATGCATTTGATGACGAACTTATAGAGCTTTCTTATTGAACAACCAATGTTAAATCAAAATATGTACGTTAATCAAAAGGATCAAGTGCTCTAATAAATAATAAGAGTGTCTATGATAAATGGACATTTTGATTAATTACCTTGATCTGATCTTGCATTCCTCTTGTGTGCTTCACCAATTTCACCTCACCATCCAACCGCAACATGTTCACATCGTCTATCATCAACTATATGCCATACAGCTGGAAGCCTGCAAACTTCTCGCATATACTGCATAAGCCTGGCTATCGTGACTGACACTCTTGATCTATATCATTAAACTGCTATTATCATCTCAACTTTGCCGCAAGTTCAACATGTGTTTCAAGTCATTTTCTGCTTCAGTTGTAACTTATTATACTCTGAATTAAACTCTTTCAGCCTACATTTTGATGCCACCTGCATATTAATGCCTGCATTTCATTATTTTTACACCAAAGTCTTTAATTATCTATAGTAAAGAAATTTAAAAATTAGTGATCAAATACAATTTAGAATAACATGACATCTAAGCAATAATTATACTAACATAACAACATAAAAGTCAGGATCCATCATAATGCGTCTGACTGAAAGAGAAACTACATTCAACTTACTTCAAAATCAGATTGATCAATTTTGTATTACAGCAAAAGGAAATGTATATAATGTTCAGGATGTGTATGTGACACCACGATTCAACTATATATTTTAAGATTAAAAAACAAGCTGTTCTTAGACATGTTTTGAGACAGGGATTCAAATTTCTTTGATTTTCTTCCTTATTCAAGTAAAAATAAAATTAGGAGAAGTATAGCTGTTGTTAGTTTATTTTGTTTCTCTATCGTATGCAAAACACCTACAGGTTTTCCTAAACTAGTGTGGTAGAACCAATACATTTTACCTTGTCTTTAGCCTATTATAAATGATGTGTTGCATGTGAACTTTTCCATGTTAATCCTGCCCATGCTTATAGTTTGGTTTCCTTGATGTTGACATGCTAATGGTAAGGTAAACCCCCATTACTGTTTTGCTATAAGTTGTGATTAACAAACAAAATAAACGCTTGTACACATAGACAACTTCAACTGACTATATACACATACCAAGGTAAACACACTAACTATGGGTTAAACACACACACACAACTTCAATTGACTATATACATACATATGTACACAAACACAACATCAAATAGAAGAATATGAATGAAGAAAACATCACACAATTATTATTACTTGCCAACTTTCTTTATGGAACTCTTGATGAAAGTGACAAAACACTCCAACATTATACTTTATGTTGAATTTACATGATACTAAAGTGTAGGAAAGGGACTCCTTTAAATAACTCCAACTGATCATGGAACTACCATAATCAACCTTAGGTACGACATAATTCATTGGTGTAGTCCATCTTTAAATGATTAACATAGTGTACACTCGTCAATAATAAAATTATATTATATATATTATGATGATGTGGTCACAAATAGAATTTCTAATAGCTTACTAAAAGCACTAAATCCAAAGTAGGCATGTATGCACCAATTCTCAATTCTCAAAACCCAAAAACATACCCAAACAATCAAGAATGCAAAAAAAGATAAAATGTAAAACCTAAAAATGCATTCAATATATTGAGTCACGTCCAGATCTCATTATTTAAATTTTAAAAAGTAACTCTTTCTTTTTGGAAAAAAATCAATGAAAAAAATCTTTAAAGTGATTATTGTACTGTATTTGACAGTAACTAAAATAATCAATGTTTTGACAAATTGATAGTTCAACTTATAAATTCTCAAAATATGAAAACTTTTATTATAAGAGGAAAAATTATTTTTGCTGCTGATTTCCAAATTACTCCTAGATACACATACACATCCATTCCAATTCAAATATTATAGCCAAGCTACCACTAAAAAGTAGAAGCAATCATGTCACTCTGTAAGCAGTTCACCTCTCCAGGGTGAATTAAGGTTTTGACAAATTGATAGTTCACATTAAGCATATAATGTAATG
Organism: Allium cepa; assembly: GCA_030765085.1. NCBI lineage: Eukaryota > Viridiplantae > Streptophyta > Magnoliopsida > Asparagales > Amaryllidaceae > Allium > Allium cepa. The sequence goes on from CM060931.1 coordinate 64,842,901, forward strand.
CATTCTACATTTGATTTCGACTTATGCCATCACAAGATAATTTCAAAAAGGTAGAGTACAAATCTGTTCTTCACATAACCAGATAATATGGTATCTAAAGTTAATTTTTTCAAAACCATTATATGTTTGGGCATACTTGTAAGTTGCAAAACTGATATAAGTTAAAAGGTTGTGAAAGATACGAACATGTTAACAAATTGGACAAATTACATCGCTTTCCTATGCGTATTTTTGCATAAACCAATTCTCGATAGGTGTTAAAAAGCAGATGAAATTCTTCCTTATGAATGCTTCTATCTAAGCCACCAACAAATATCAGTCTTAATAATTGTGCAAGTGAAATAGCAGGCTATAACTCAAAATCTAAATTAAACGCAAATGCACTAGAAAATACACACGGTAATATTAGTTGGATCACTTTTGGCTTGATTTCCTTCAGTTCTCTGGTAAGAATCTGCAAATGACAATTAGGTGAGTACTCTATTATCAGTTCAATATTTTCTTTCTAACTAATATTCCTTAAAAAGAAATATTATTTATATTTGTTACTTTACCCATGCATATATGAACATATCATTTGCTTATCCAGTAGTTAAGATAAAGTAACAGTATAATACTTTTAATATAAGTTGTAGCAACTAAATGAGACATTCATGACAGTAGAGAATACTTTTATTATGTTATTAATCGCATATTGATGTTTCAAACGAAGTTCTGTTTGTAAAAAAATTAGCACATTCCTGAACCCAGGTGCCAGCATAAGCCATATATACTCATTTACGGAGAAATAAAAAATAAAAAACTGCTTGTATCCTTTCGAATGTGAACTATTTAATGAGGAAGAACCATTCTATGATACTATATAGTTGATAAAACATAGAGTTGGATGGCCCATAGTAGATTATCCAGTTTATGCATCGGTAAAACAACAATCATATTATAATCAAATTTTGTATCTAGAACAAGAATTATTCATAACTTCAAACCAGCACAACCTACTATTCTAGAAACTGAAGAAACAACATCTAGATGGCGGGCGACCTAATATATCAAATAAAAACAACACATGAATTCACATAAATAACATAAACACATTTTACAATAACTACAAAGTAGAATACTGACCTCAACAACACCATCTTCTCCAGAGTTGCACATAACAGATGAGAATTATCTCGATTTGTCGATTTAGTGTTTTTGAAAAAAATCTCGATTTAGGGTTTTTGACCAAATCTCAAGGAAGCAAACGGGAGCTGATTGAAGGAAGAGTGGATAATCAAATTAGAGGAGAGTGGATTGATGGAGATAAAAGGCGCGAGACAGAGATAAGTGGCACGAGATAGAGAAGCGAGATGAACTCTGTTGATTTATTGAATGAGGATAGAAACGTAACAATAAGGGGGAGGAGATGAAAAAACGAAATCAGTTTTATATATTGGTGGGCATGGGCGGCAAAATTTAGCGGCATTGGAATAAAGAAAAATTAGGTAAAGGAAATGGTAAAAATAATATTCGTTGCATTCACACTACAAACACTACCAATAATTGCAACTAAAGGTTATTTTTTTGTAGTGAATGATTTTAAAAGTAATAAATTTAACATTTTCGAGTTCAGTATAGGATTTGAATGCCAGTATCTATCCTAACGGACTGACTCGAAGGTCACAACTAAATCATTATGACCTTGTCCCTCGCTACTATGTCCAAATGATCTATTTCCAGGATATATAAAGCTATTGAGGATAATAAAGATTGTCAGAGACGTAGTGCAAACTAAGAGAAGTAGCGCCACTAATGGGGATATGATGTAGATGATGTAGTGGACTACAACGCTAGCAAGATTATCATGCCTCCAGACACCTAAAGGGTAAGTCAATTAAGGGATCGTGTGAAGTGTACATCGCAATTGAAAGGAAGTGTACGGGTGAAATATACCAGGATGACTTACTGGGGCAGATTAGTCTATGTAAAGGATAAATCCATATATGAGATTTACCAACATGTAATCCCTCCAGGATTCACAAGACAAGAAGATAATTTAATTCTTCTTATAAGTATTATGAGAAATGTTGTTCAACTCGAAAAATGGCTGTTTTTGAATATTGATTTGAATTTATACAACATATGAAACACCTCACACCCTTAGTATACCTAAAAGGACACACTAAAGGATATGGTGCATACAGGTATAGCTAAAAACTTTAAAGAGACTAAAATTCACAAGACAAAATAAATAAAACAGCGTAAACATTTAAACAATAACTCATTTAAAAGTTACTTCATAAAATAAGTCATAACCAAAATATGCCTCAAAATACCAAATACATATGTCTCATGAAAAACTACATCTCAGTCACAATATCATAGTACAAAATCACCCCTCTCAAATAGCACCAGTATATAAAAATCCGAATGAAAACTGAAAAGAAGAAGAATACATGAAGAAAAACTCCGCAGCTCAATCTCCAGGAATATCCAAAATCTACTATCCTTGCCTCTGCTGGCCTATGGGGGAAAAGGGAAAAATAAAGGAGTAGGTCAGACTAAAAGTCTAGTGAGTGGAAGTAACTACTAGTATTTTTAAGCAAGGTAAAGACAATAGACTCTGCAACAGTTTTCGTATAAAAGTAAATAAAGGAAAAGATAAAGCTGGAATAAAATATGGTTTAATTGTTTGCTTTTCTTAGATAGTTTGATTGTTTGCACTTGTCTTAGATAACTGCTTTGATTAGGCTGAATTCCTAATCCTACTTTAATTAGGCCGAAGTCCTAATCTACCCTTTAATCGGCCTTATATCTCTTTTGTGCCACCATAAGCCAGTCCCATCCTATAGGTCCTACAGTAAAAGGACACATGTTAAGCGCTTTGGAACTCAATAGCGACTTATCTCCCTGCACCGAGGCCGCACACACGACCACCGTTAGGCTCGCACTATATGTTGCTCTTTCTTACCCTAAACAGCATAAGCGTGCCCAGCCTCACCTCCTCCATTGTGAGACCATCAATCCTAGTCAGAAAGGGTCCTGCCCAGCCTCACCTAAGTGCATTGTGAGACCATCAATAATAGTCTAAAAGGGAATGCTTCCAATTTACATCCTTCCAAACAAAATCTAGTTGTGCCCCTTGCCCAAATCCTCTGATTTGAGCTTTTATCAATCGGCCCCTTAGTTACTTTAGTTAGCATAAGCGGTCCCAACCTCACCTAACCTACTGCAAGACCATCAGTCCTGTTCTGAAAGGGTTATGTCCAGCCTCACCTACTGTGAGACCATCAGTCCTACTCTGAAAGAGTCAAACCCAGCCTCACCTATAGTGAGACCATTAGTCCTAGTCTGAAAGAGAATGCTATTGGTTATGGGACATACATCTATCTTTGCATAATATAAGTCTTTTAAATAAGCCTCTTCTGTTCATTCTGCTCTATTTGTTTATTAACTTATTCTAAGTCTTTTAAATAAGCTTCTTCTATTATCTCTGCTATATTTGATTATTAACTTAGTGTAAGTCTTTAAAATAAGCCTCTTTCTATTCCTTCTATTTAATTATAACCTATGTTATAATTTCTCTTTTATCTTGTCTTTCTAGTTATAATTACTAGTTATAACTTGCTGGCAAATGTCAATTTTTTTTATTTCAGTCTATATTCTTTAATTACAGTTCTACTTATTTATGTCCAATTTTCTGTAATTCTAATGTTCTTATAATTTAGACCATATTAGCAAATTATCCACTTTTTATTAATTTATTCACGTGAAAGGAATAAAAAGAACTAAAATTTACAGGTTGAAATCTAACGCAAAACGGATGTAAATAAAATGCAAATAACTGTAAATGATAGTAAATAACTATAAATAAATGAATAAAATAGCTAAATAAAATAGACTGAAAAGAACATTAAAAATTAAGTGTAAACTACTTGTATAAAAGCGGTCACAAAATTGTAGAAAAACTACAAACGTTGAAAACCCTATAATTTTAAATTACTTAAAAGTCAAAAATAATTACTTAAACACTCACCTATGGTCCTTAGCTCTTTCCTTGGCCTTCCTGGATCGTCTTATAGCATATAAAATATTTTAATTAAAAAGATCTTCTCATCGAAAACATATTCCTTTAGGGTTCAGCCTCAGGCAATGAACTAAGATGGAGAAAATTTGAATGAGAAAAATAGCTAGGCGTAGGGTCTTATTTATAGTGTCTGTAACAACCCTAAATTTTGTGATTTATTTTAATTGTTTATTTCGATTATTATTTTTTTGAAAATTTATTATATTTATTAAAATGAATAATTTTTTTATTTTAAAAGCATATTTTGATCTTTGTGTGAATTATAATTTCAAACCTGAATAAATAGGATATATTCAGAAAATGTGGATTTTGGTCAATCTGGTCAAACCTTAATTTTTAAACTTAAAATTTAAATATTTGAATTATTGAATTTTATATTTATTATGAAAATATATTAAATTTCAAGAATACTACTTTTCGTTTCATTGAAATCCAATTTGTATTGTGAAAGTTATGTTTTTTACAATATTGTATGTAAATTGATTTATTTAATAAAATTATCTATTTAATTTATATAAATAATATTTTTATTTGTCAAATCATTTTCTAATATGTGTTATATGACATGTTAGATATATATATATATTTTATTTTAAAACATTTTTAATGTGATGTTATAATTTTTCCAAAGCTTAGTGTATTTATTCTTATTTTTAAAGGCAAGTTTCTATTTTTCTGCTATTTTCTTCATTTAAATTATATTTAATTATATTATATTTATTTATTTTTGTAAATGAATTTTTATTTTATTTTCTTATCTTTATTTATAAATATTTTCCAAGTCCATATAAATTTTCAAAAATATATTCTGTTTATTTTCAAATTTTCTAGACTAATTTTCAATTTTTGTGCTATTTTGTTATTTTAACCATATATAACTAATAATTACTTATTTATATTTTATATTTTGTTATATTTTCAAAATTTAAACTGAAATAATAATTATTTTCAGTTATTTTAACTTATATAAAGAAAAGAAAAGAAATTTGAAAGGGTTATGACTTTTGATTTCCAATGGCCTTTTATCTTCCACCTTTTCACTTTTTAACCTAACTTTTCATCAATTAGCCATTACTTCTCAATTCTTTCAGCCGACCATCACTTTCTCATTCACGTAAAACATCTTTTTCTCATCTCTTGAAAAAAATTTCGGCCCCCTTGCTTGAGGAAAAAATTGGTAAATGTTCCTTCCTTTCTTTACTTCTTTTTCATTGTTTTAATTGGATTTTTGCACTTGTTCTTCCTCTATTTAGGTTTGGCCACCTCATCTCCATGCCCTGCCGGCTCCACCACCACCTGAGAACACCTCCATAACCACCTCCTCTCTGTCCAAACCCCAAGCCGTGCCTCAAAGTTGATGATCCATCACTAAATTCCAACAAAACTCCATCTACTTGTCAAGGCCGAGCACAACATCTACATACACCACTTCCACACCCCATAGACGCCGCCATCTCCACCTCCACCACCACCAGCGCCACCTGGACTCTCTGCCGCATCATCACCTAGGACCCCGCAGTGAAGGCCGTGACCTTTATGCCCTTGGCCGAGCCTAACTTTGGCATGAATCCATGTGATGTTACATGTATGTTGTTTGTATGTTGTTGTTTCATCACCACCACTTTTGAGCCATCTTTTAACCATGTAGGCCGACCATACCCAACCCAAACCTGACCCAAAAACCTTGCTTTAGCCCTGTACTACACCTATGGCCGAGCCTAATATATGCTGGAAGCAAGTGCAAAGCAATTCTGCTTTGATTTGTGCAGTTGATTATAGCTCAGTTTATCGTATTTGCATTTGAAAGCTTATGTGTATTGTATTATTTTGTTTAACTTGTATTCAAGGGAATTGATAGTTTGGCTCTCTCACTCATCTCTGTGTCGTGCTATCGTGCTTGTGTGGATCTCTTTTGTGTATTCGTTGTTGTGTCTCTGACTCAAACCAGTGAGTTATTCTCACCAGACATTGTATACCTATATAACTAGTAAACTGATCACTTGTGATTCTGTAAAAGTGCATCACCATATTATATCTGCTATGTTATGATTATATGATGTTCACCCATGCTTAAACACCTGTTATATCATATGCTACCGTTATATTATGTTGTTCTGTTATTTATATCAGTTTATCACACTGCAAATTACCTTTAGATTAGAATCACTATGGGTTGAAATGATATATACCCGAATGGACTTTTGAATAAGAGAAAATCGTTATGGGCTGAAATGATAGCCTTAGCGATTTTCAATTTATTTCATTACTTGGGACTGCGGGTTGAAATGATAAAACCCGGGTTTTCTTTGTAAATTACGGGTTGAAATGATATATTACCCGTATCACTTTACCTAGCGTAGAAAACTATATACAGATCCGTAGATAAAATATGTTTTTCTAAAATTTTCAAAATATTTTATAAATGTAAATATTATAATATTTTGATTTAAAATTAATTAAAAATGATTTTTGTAAATTATTATTGATTTTCTGAAAATTTATAAGTGAGATAATTTAATGAAAAAGCTAGAAAATCTGAATGTAAGTTATTTTGGAAATTTTAATTTGATGATAATTCGAATTTAAATTTAAAAATGATTTTATAATATATTAATGATTTTTGAATAAAGTTGAAATGTTAAATGAATGAATATTTATGTTGGAATTTTTAAATATAACTAAAATTGGAAATTTTGAATTTGGCTTAAAAGTGAATTTTAAGTTAAGTAAATAAAATGAAATTAAGTTATATTTCAGAATTTAAACTTAAGTGTTAAGTTAAAATTTAATTTAATGAATTTAAAATTTAGTATTGGAATTTAATAAGTGAATTATTATTAAAATCATGGATAAGTGAATTTAATGAATTTAATAAGTGAATTTAATAAGTTAATCTTGATTTTTTGAATGGAAATTTAACTTTATAAAATCATGGATTTAAGGAAAATTAAAGGATGATTATAAAAGTGAAATATTATGATTTTATAAGTTAAAAATGATTTAAATAAAAATATAATTGTTCATGAAATTATATTGAACATTTGAATTTTAAATAACAGCATTTTTGAAATGCTATTAATTCTAATGTAAATGATAATACAACATTTGTAAATGTTGTAGTTGATAGTAATGAACCAAATGGCTTAATTTAATTAAAGGCTATTATAGCATTTTATAAGTGCTATAATTGTTGAATTTAACTAAGTTTCTTTAAAACTAATGTAAACTTATTACAGCATTCGTAAATGCTGTCTTTTGTTAAATCGAACTGTTTTAAGTGTGACTTTCCGTAGCATTTTCTAAATGCTACAAAAGGTGGATTTTCACTGTTTTGATAAAATTAAGTGAATGAATGAACTATGAAAAGTTTAAATTTTGGAAATTTAATAATATAATGATTAAATATAATTACTTCATTTTATTATGGTTAAAAATGAAGTAATTTGTTTTGAAATATAAACTATTTTGAAATGTGTGTTGAAATGGTATTTTAAATAAATGAATGTGGTTTGGAAGATACGATATTTGATATTTTGAAATGGAGTTTTGAATGATATTGAATTTTTGAAATGATATTTTATTTCGAAGTATAAAAGACCATTTTGTAATTTTAACCACGGGATGTATTTAATTTATAGTTTAACCGATTCTTAAAGGATGGGCGATCCCAAGAATCCTTTAAGTTATTATGTATTTCTACTACAGTTCACTTGAGTTGGTTTACATTATATAAGTATATATGTCCTGACTCGAGTGTTTTGTGTTTTACTTTACGCTCGGGTCAGGCTGAGTATTCACAGCTTTGGATTCTCTTTCAGGAGCTGGTCCTTACTGGAGTTTTTGCTTATCTACATTTATATCTGTTTTGTTTTCAGCTGTTGTAGATTATCTCATGTATTAGTGAACTTCTATATATTTGGGATTTCTATTATGTTGTTTTCAAACTGTATTATGTATTTGGTTTGAGACTCTGTTATAGTAGCTTCGTGAACTACTATATTATTTTTATATTCCGCTGCGAGTTATTCTGATTGTTCTGTGTCTGTGATTATGTGATTGTATTTCATTTGCTCCAAATTTATTTACAACGCGGCATTTTGAGCAATTCAACTCGGGCATGTGTGGATGCGAATCGCTGAAAATATCGGGTTGTTATAGTTGGTATAAGAGGTTTGGTTTTAGGCAAACCATAGCCTGCGGAGCAAAAACTCATTAGAGATAGGGTAGAAATACCCAAGAATGAGTGAAATCAATCTCAGAATCCTTTCTTTGTGAGGGAACGTATTTTTGAAGTATAAAATGATTTCCAAATGATTTTTAAAGTATTTTCAAAGATTATTTTGGTATAAAAATCTTCTTACTTTGAAATCAAGATTTTCTAAACTTCATTCCTTCGGTATCCACCTTGTTAGAAATTTCTTGGTTAGGATTCTTATCGACTAGGATTCCCTGAACTTTGGAATGCCCCCAGTTGTTTTGAAATCCAGTCTTGCCTTTCCTATTTTATCCTTTTGATTTTTGAGCATTCCGAAACTCCACTTTGGAATAACCTCTCTAAAGATTGGTGATTCCGAAAATCTTTGAATGATTTGTAAAGGGGTGAAACTCCTTTACAATTTGGCATTGATTCACTAGAGATTTCTATATTCTCGGTTTACGATGATATCTATCCCCTGCTCTACCGGATTCTATCTCTGGCAATCGAATGTCGATTTGCCTTAGATTTCCATATTAGTTATATTCCTAAAGTCACGGTTGACCAATTAAGGTCGCCCGCGATTTATATAGGCTTATCCACCTTCTATTATTGAATTATCTTATCTTAGTTCGAGCTTATCTTCGAATAAGGATTCTATTTGATTAGAGTTCCTCTAAATTCGAATTTCTGTTTGTTTTGAAATCCATCCTTGAATCATCCCTTGGAAATTTGTGTTTGGTTGTATTTTGGAATTTGTGCATACAGCGAATTAATATTTTGATAAGGATGGTCATATTTTATATATAAAAGTGAAATGTTTACGACAAGGGTTATATACCTTTTAAAGAAATGAAAATTTGAAATTTCGAAAGGATTTGAAATTTTGAAAATTTATAAGAATTTGGCTTATAAAATGATTTATAACTGAAGAGTTTTGAATGTTGAATTTCAAGGAATCGAACTCCGGTGTTTTGATATCGGTTTTAAGATTTGGGAAAATATATAATAATAATATGATTTAGAGATATTTCTCTGAATATAATGTTTCAAATGTATTCGAATGAATTCAAATGATTTTGAAGTAATTTGAAATAGGTTTCAAGAAAATAAAGTCTAGAACCCACTTATGTCACTGGAAAATAATTTTGGTGATGATTACATGCATCATCGACATTGATTTTCGAGTTTCTGAAGGGGGAGAGGCCACTCTAATAGCTTTGCTATGCAAGTGATTTTGTGAAACCAAATTTTGATTTTAGATTTTTGAAGTATGGTTTGATATTCAAAAGATGTGTGTGTGTGTGTGTGTGTGTGTGTGTGTTTGAAATGATATAAAGCAAGCCGGTGTTCAGTCCTCGAGATTCAGATTTGTTTTGGTATAACCCTATCTTTTGAAATTGGTTTACTGATTTGTTGGTGATTTCCAACTCTGGGATTGAAAATATGATTTCTTCGACTATTTTGAAGGTTCGAGCGCTCCCAAAACAATGTTAACTTTTAAAAGCTATGCAATTTTGAAAGGTATAAGGTATTTGATAAAGAATATAAGTTTAGTTTTGTATCATTAATGCATGAAGTAAGATTATTTTGTATGTTGAGTGAAATAAATAAGACTATGTTGAATTATACTGGTAAGAAATATAGATTTGAAATGTTTTGAATAAATTATATATATATATATATATATATATTTGAAATGGAAATGGAAATGAATTAGTTTGATCTAAATTTTGTTGATTTGAAAATTTGGATTTATTTTCTAAACCTATTATTTTGAGAAAGCTTTGAAACTGAATAAATGTAATTTGGAAGAAATGATTTGGTGAAATCATATATATTTTGAAACTGAATTGATATTGAAATGGTTTGAAATTGAAAACCTTGTTTATTTAAATACTTTGATTTGGGAGTTATCGAACTTATATAAAAATTGATTTGTATAAGTATGAAGTGATTTGAAACTATTGATATTTAAAGGTACTAAATTTGTAAATTGAAATCTTATATAATCGAAGTCTATACATGTATGATTTAATATACTGTTGATTTTGGAAAGATTCGATTTAAAATGAAATCTTATATATAATGGACTTTATATAAGTATAATATTTGAAAGTGATTTTGAAAGGTACTATATGATACATATTTTCGAAGTAAAGATATGGAAAGTGCCTTCTGCTTGATATCCGCTTTGTGGCTATACCGTGGATTCATTCTATCGATATTATTCTCTCTGATTTGGGTTTTCTGGATATGATACTCGAGCGTCCATCGAATTCCATGGCGATCTCCATGGTCTTACGAGCGCGACTGCATAGCGCAACTGCCTGGCTGAGTTGGCCTAGGGGTACGGATTGTTTCCTAGGGGATCCAGGCGTAACCATTGTGTATCCTGCAATCTATGTAGGTCACATATGTAGCGAAACTGCCTGGCTGAGACGACCTAGGGGTACAGATTGTTTCTTGGGGGATCTAGGAATAATCATTGTGTATCCTGCACTCTACTAGTCATCATGGCGTAACTCGTAGGGCTGAGAAAGCTTACAGATACAGATTGTTTCCTGGGGGATCCATGCGTAACCATTGTGTATCTGCGATCCATGGTTAGACAAATGTTTTGGTTTGGTTGATTTGTTTGTATTGTACTTTCCATATCTGTTGTTTTTAAAGGGATTTTCAGTATTTTCACTGGGTGTTGAAACATGTCTACCAAGTACCTGGAGAATTCTAGCTTTGCGCTTGATCAACACATAGCCAGAGTCTGCAGGAACGAAAGTAAACTTGTTAAGACATCGAGTTATAAAAGTATTTTGATAAAGTATATTATATAAAGGATATTTTGATCATTATTTTACTTATCTAAATAATTTAAAAGTGTTTTAAATATTGTTTACTTCAAACTAATAAATTTGAATCAAATGACTATTTATCAGATTATAAATTATTTAGAATGTTAAATATAAAATTTTAAATTGAAACTTATATAGTTTTAAATATGGTTCATCCTTTTCTTTCAACCTATTCTCCCTTCTAGCTATTTCTACCTTCTTCTTCTTTGAGGGTACTTCCCGTATTATGGGAAGAGTTGGTTCTTTGGCTTATCATTTAGATTTGCTCGAGAAACATTCTAGAGTGCATGATGTATTCCATGACTCACATATCCTCTAGTATCTTCTTGACCCATCTCTTTTTGGTTCAGCCTTCTGCTTTTGATAGTTGGATATTTAGCCTAATCGGACTGTCGAGAGAGAGCCACTTCGTATTGTCGACTGAGGTACGAAGCAACTAAGGAGGGAATCTTTTTATCTGGTCAAAGTACTGTGGAATACTGATGATCGAGATTGTACCTGGGAAATGGAGTAGTGCATTCGTGCTTCGAATCCGGAATTGTTCGTTTCAGGTACTATTTTGTTTTTCTATCTTGTCTTCTTTATTTTCCTTGCCGTTCTTTTCGAGGACGAAAAGATTTGAGTGGGGGAGAGTGTAACAACCCTGAATTTTATGATTTATTTTAATTGTTTATTTTGATTATTATTTTTTGAAAATTTATTATATTTATTAAAATGAATAATTTTGTTATTTTAAAAGCATATTTTGATCTTCGTGTGAATTATAATTTCAAACCTGAATAAATAGGATATTTTCAGAAAATGTGGATTTTGGTCAATCTGGTCAAACCTTGATTTTTAAACTTAAAATTTAAATATTTGAATTCTTGAATTTTATATTTTATTATGAAAATATATTAAATTTCAAGAATACTACTTTTCTTTTCCTTGAAATCCGATTTGTATTGTGAAAGTTATGCTTTTTACAATATTGTATGTAAATTGATTTATTTAATAAAATTATCTATTTTAATTTATATAAATAATATTTTTATTTGTCAACTCATGTTATAATATGTTTTATATTACATATTAGATATATATTTTATTTTAAAACATTTTTAAAGTGATGCTATAATTTTTCTAAAGCTTAGTGTATTTATTCTTATTTTTAAAGGCTATTTTCTATTTTTCTGCTATTTTCTTCATTTAAATTATATTTAATTAAATTTTATTTATTTATATTTGTGAATGAATTTTTGTATTATGTTATTATATTTATTTATAAATACTTTCCAAGTCCATATAAATTTTCAAAATTTATTCTGTTTATTTTCAAATTTTCTAGACTAGTTTTCAAATTTTGTGCCATTTTCTTATTTTAACCATATATAATTAATAATTTCTTATTTATATTTTACATTTTGTTATATTTTGAAGTTTAAACTGAAATTATAATTATTTTCAGTTATTTAAACTTATATAAAGAAAATAAAAAATATTTGAAAGGGTTATCTTTTTTGATTTCCAATGGCTTTTTATCTTCCACCTTTTCACTTTTTAACCTAACTTTTCATCAATTAGCCATTACTTCTCAATTCTTTCGGCCGACCATCACTCATTCACGTACAACATCTTTTTCTCACCTCCTGAAAAAAAAATTCGGCCCCCTTGCTTGACGAAAAAATTGGTAAATCTTCCTTCCTTTCTTTACTTCTTTTTCATTGTTTTAATTGGGTTTTTGCACTTGTTCTTCCTCTATTTAGGTTTGGCCACCTCCTCTCCATCCCCTGCCACCTCCATCACCACCTGAGAACACCACCGTCACCACCTCCTCTCTGGCCAAACCCCAAGTTGTGCCTCAAAGTTGATGATCCATCACCTAAATTCCAACAAAACTCCATCTACTTGTCAAGGCCGAGCACAACATCCACATACACCACTTCCACACCCCATGGCCGCCACCATCTCCACCTCCACCACCTCCAGCGCCACGTGGACTCTCTGCCGCATCATCACCTTGGACCCCACAGTGAAGGCCGTGACCCTTATGCCCTTGGCCGAGCCTAACTTTGGCTTGAATCCACGTGATGTTGCTTGTATGTTGTTTTTATGTTGTGTTTCATCACCACCACTTTTGCACCACCTTTTAACCATGTAGGCCGACCACACCCAACCCAAATCTGACCCAAAAACCTTGCTTTAGCCCTGTACTACACCTATGGCTGAGCCTAATATATGTTGGAAGTAAGTGTGAAGCAATTCTGCTTTGATTTATGCAGTTGATATAGCTCAGTTTATCGTATTTGCATTTGAAAGCTTATGTGTACTGTATTATTTTGTTTGACTTGTATTCGAGGAAATTGATAGTTTGGCTCTCTCACTCACCTCTGTGTTGTGCTATCGTGCTTGTGTGGATCTCTTTTGTGTATTTGTTGTTGTGTCTCCGGCTCAAACCTGTGAGTTATTCTCACCAGACATTGTATACCTATATAACTAGTAAACTGACCACTTGTGAATCTGTAAAAGTGCATCACCATATTATATCTGCTATGTTATGATTATATGATGTTCACCCATGCTTAAACACCTGTTATATTATGCTGTTCTGTTATTTATATCAGTTTATCACACTGCAAGTTCCTTTTAGATTAGAATCACTATAGGTTGAAATGATACATACCCGAACGGACTTTAGAATAAGAGAAAATCGTTATGGGCTAAAATGATAGGCATGAGCGATTTTCAATTTATTTCATTACTTAGGACTGCAGGTTGAAATGATAAAACCCGGGTTTTCTTTGTAAATTACGGGTTGAAATGATATAATACCCGTATCAGTTTACCTACCGTAGAAAATTATATACAGACCCGTAGTTAAAATATGTTTTTCTAAAATTTTCAAAATATTTTAGAAATGTAAATATTATAATATTTTGATTTAAACTTAATTAAAAATGATTTTTGTAAAGTATTATTGATTTTTTGAAAATTTATAAGTGAGATAAATTAATGAAAAAGCTAGAAAATCTGAATTTAAGTTATTTTAGAAATTTTAATTTGGTGATAATTGGAATTTAAATTTAAAAATGATTTTATAATATATTAATGATTTTGAATAAAGTTGAAATGTTAAATGAATGAATATTTAAGTTGGAATTTTGAAATATAACTAAAACTGGAAATTTGTGAATTTGGCTAAAAAGTGAATTTTAAGTTAAGTAAATAAAATGAAATTAAGTTATATTTGAGAATTTAAACTTAAGTGTTAAGTTGAAATTTAATTTAATGAATTTAAAATTTAGTATTGGAATTTAATAAGTGAATTATTATTAAATCTTGATTTTTTGAATGGAAATTTAATTTTATAAAATCATGGATTTAAGGAAAATTAAAGGATGATTATAAAAGTGAAATATTATGATTTTATAAGTTAAAAATGATTTAAATAAAATATAATTGTTGGTGAAATTATATTGAACATTTGAATTTTAAATAACAGCATTTTTGAAATGCTATTAATTCTAATGTAAATGATAATACAACATTTGTAAATGCTGTAGTTGATAATAATGAACCAAATGGCTTAATTTAATTAAAGGCTATTATAGCATTTTTTTAAGTGCTATAATTGTTGAATTTAACTAAGTTTCTTTAAAACTAATGTAAATTATTACAACATTCGTAAATGCTGTCTTTTGTTAAATTGAACTGTTTTAAGTGTGACTTTCCGTAGCATTTTCTAAATGCAACGAAAGGTGGATTTTTACTGTTTTGATAAAATTAAGTGAATGAATGAACTTTGAAAAGTTTAAATTTTGGAAATTTAATAATATAATGATTAAATATAATAACTTCATTTTTTTATGATTTAAAAATTAAGTAATTTGTTTTGAAATATAAACTATTTTGAAATGTGTGTTGAAATGGTATTTTAAATAAATGAATGTGGTTTGGGAGATACGATATTTTATATTTTGAAATGGAGTTATATTGAATTTTTGAAATGATATTTGATTTCGAAGTATAAAAGACCATTTTGAAATTTTAACCACGGGATGTATATAATTTATAGTTTAACTGATTCTTAAAGGATGGGCGATCCCAAGAATCCTTTAAGTTATTGTGTATTTCTACAACATTTCACTTGAGTTGGTTTACATTATATAAGTATATATGTCCTGACTCGAGTGTTTTATGTTTTACTTTATGCTCGGGTCTGCCTGAGTATTCACGGCTTTGGATTCTCTTTCAGGAGCTGGTCTTTGCTGGAGTTTCTGCTTATCTACATTTATATCTATTTCTGTTTCAGCTGTTCTAGTTTATCTCATGTATTAGCGAACTTCTATATATTTGGGATTTCTATTATGTTGTTTTTAGACTGTACTATGTATTTAGTTTGAGACTCTATTATAATAGCTTCATGAGCTACTATGTTATTTTTATATTCCGCTGCGAGTTATTCTGATTGTTCTGTGTCTATGATTATGTGATTGTATTTCATTTGCTCCAAATTTATTTACAACGCGGTATTTTGAGCAATTCAACTCGGGCATGTGTGGATGCGAATCGCTGAAAATAACGGGTTGTTATGGTGTCACTTATGGATCTCAGACCATTGGATTTGAAGATTAAATCGTGCACAATCACAACATTGGCTCGATGGAATCCGTCGGATGGAAGCACGATCGCACCAGATGAGATAAAATCATCAAAACATGTCACACTCGAATTTATAGGATTATTCATCCAAGTATACACGTGGGTCGACCGCCAGGTCGACCTTTATATGGTGAGGGTCGACCTAGGTCGACCATTCTATGAAGAAAGTCGACCCAAAGGCCGACCTGACCCTTTATAAATGTTTTTTTTTCTCGTTTTCTTGTTTATTTTGTAACTTCTTCGTTCTAGCTCGGATTTTGATAATCTATATATGGAAATTGGCTAGAAAATTACCATGGACAAAATGGTGCAACTCCCAAGGCTCGGTTCTGACAATCTCACAAATTTATTTTATTATTTAATTAAATCTTTAATTAATTGCTATAGCTTAAATTTTGGGTTGTTACAACATAAGAAAACTCTTAAGTAAAATGATAGGATATGGTATCATGTTGATTAGAGTTGCAACTGTGTATATTATCGTAATGACCTGTAAATTTATCACTTTATATTTGAATATTTAATCATTTTTAAATATTTAAATAATGGATTTTAGTAACAAAATAAAAATCTTTTAAATATTAATTAATGATGTCAAAATCATTTTCAAAATATGTTTACTAAAATAGTTAGTTTAAATAAAAACAGAAAATGTGATCGGAAAGCGTTTTTTAAAATTTTGACTTTTCGATACCGAAATGTTGTTGAAAACATTGTGCACCCTTGTGCAATAATGCGCACACATTTATATGATAGGATTAGTAATAATAAATACTCTTAGTTAATTATTAGCATGTTTACACTTATGCATAAAAGTGGATGCGACATATTATGTGATAAAAGCATAAATATATACATATAAACAAACTTATATGCATACAAATAATCTCCATACCCTAAGTACACACACACGGAAGCATTTGCATGTTTCAAGGCATGAAAGAGGAGGGGAGGACGCGTGCTAGGTGTAGGTAGGCGATGGTGTGCGTGTATGCTTGTATTATTTTAATCTGAAGTTTGTTTTGTGATTTCAATGATTTCCTAAGCTTATAAATACCACCACCCTTTCATAAATTTCACTTTACATTCTTCTTCTTTACTTCTAAAATTCCTATGAGCTTTAGAGATACGCTTCCATGGCCATTTAAAACAATTCCTAAGACAAAAACTTGTTTATACATTCCAAAAACCAAGTTTAAACACTCTACATCACTCTACTTACCAAAACAACAACTTAACTCACCATTTTTCATCATGGACATGCCCTATAACCTCTAGGCCAAGCCCTAAAGCACTTTCAAGGCCCATTAAGTCAAGTCATTTGAATAACAGCGCGTTGTTCCAGTCGCATTCGTGAAGTCAACGCAAGTTTGGTTTAGTAAGGAATTTAGTGAGTAAAGTTTCAACCTTTAAACCAAAGGTTTTAAACTTATTTATATCCACAATTTTGAACCATGTATGCTTGTTGTATACGTGTAGTGATGGTTTGGTAGTTCATTTGGTTCATATTGCAAAAGGTTGTCGCATTTGGAAGTTAGTTTGCATGTAGTAAGCGATATGAAAAGTTTGCGGCTAAAGTTAATTATATTATTAGTAAATGTTTACTACATGTCGTATCATAGTTTATTATCATATATATATATATATATATATATATATATGCTCATATCCTTGCCATGTAATGTTTGGCTGTAATGATAATGCCATGAACTTGTTTGTCGAATTGTTCATATAGCGATAGTCGCTATATCGGCACTTTCGAAAAATCACTTCTTATTGAAATCGTTTAGTTTCATTTTCATGCTTGGATTAATTTTATAAGTTAAGTAAGTTTTGAAATAATAAAATTTCAAATTTTATTAATTACTTTAATAATGGTTAATTAATTTAATTAATAGGGATTAGAGTTAGGTCTGTCAATGGTATGGAATTCAGCCGAGCCTGGCCCGAACCCGCCCTATTTATGCGGGTATGGGTTTTCCCTTTTATTACCCAAGCCCGACTCAGGCCCGACCCGAGTCGAGTTTGCTTTTATCAAAACCCAGTCCGGTTAGGGCCCGACTCGACTACTAGTTTTTCGTCATATCAAAACATGAGTGTGTGCGTTATTTATTTACCCTCTTGTTTGTTTACATGTAGATGTTTTTGCATACTTTTGTTATGAGCTTGACCACATCACCATCCAATTTATATGTTAACATTGTTCGTATACAAATTTTACCAAAGTTGTAGTTTTAAAATACGATTTTAACATAAATATTCCGATTAGGTATATGGTTATTACCTAACGGGCTTAAAAAGCCCGACGAACCGGGCTCGGATATTGGGTTGAAATACCCTACGGATTTGAGCCGGGTTCGGGTTTTAATTATTGTAATTAGACTCGATTTTGGGTTTTATAATAGCCGGACAGAACCCGACTCATTGACAGGCTTAATCAGGGTTAACTAATTACCTTATTAACGATGTGTTTTAAAATTAACTATTTACGTTGTTAATTATGTTTTGAAATTAATTAATCATTTTATCTAATGATTTTTAATAATTAATAATTTAGTAATGATAGATTAAAGTTAATTAATCAATTTACTAATGATGTTTTTAAATTAATTAATATTTTTAATTATTGACTTTTAAAAGGAAGTCAACTTGTTTTAACTTTAATTAGTCTTTCCTTTAATAATGTTTATAATTAATAAATAATATTTAAAATATGATTTAATTATTTATTAATAAAAATTATATTTTATTAATCAATTGGACTAATGATGTTTTAAAGGTGATTTACACTTTTTAACTAAAGGCACTGAAGTTAATTTATCAACTTATTAATAAATTTCAAAGTGGATGTACCAAAGTAAAAAAGATGTTTTGACTTTGTTATTCAATTTAAATAATGATAATTATTTATTAATTTAATTAATTATATTTTATTAATCAATTGAATTAATGATGTTTTAAAGTTGATTAACATCTTTTGAATTAAAGGCTATTAAAGTCAATCAACCAACTGAATTAATTAAGTTTTAAAGTTGATTAATAAATGTATAAGGATGTTTTAAGTTATTGAATCCTTTTTATAATGATGTTTAAAGATATTAAACTCTTTAAACAAAGTGTTTTAAAGCTAATACTTGTAATATGAAGCCCAAACACGAATTCGGTTTTTTAAAGAAAAGGTTTGATTCGTTTATGGAAGTGGATTATTTTCCATAAAGCGATATAACTTATATGGAAATGATTTATTTGTATGCTTAACACTAAACGTCAAAGAAGTAAACTTGTCGCTATTTTGAAAGTTAAGAATAATAGTGAGACATAACTTTGAGGTAACGTTACCTTAACTTGGCCAGTATTATTGTTAACCAAGAAATAGTGCAAGTTTGAATTCAACGAGTAGTGATAAATATACAAGACTTAGTTTCCAAATACGATCATTCTATATCTTCGTAGTTGATTTCTTGGCTATTGGTTACTTCAGCTTCTTTGTTATCATCATTCTAAGGCGATTTGTTGCTCCGTTGAGCTTTGATATCCTTCGTTGAAAATGACTAAAATCAAAGCGCGAGAGGAGGCCAAGTTACATGGGTTGCTCCCGTTAGGATACTTACACATCTCATCTAGATTAGATTTGGTAGCGCTATTAGATGTGATATATTCAGATTCTTGGTAAAGTTTGGCGAGGTCCGGCTTGGTGGGTCCTGAGAAGTGTCATAGAGTATATGAGCTTCTCAGAAGTATATTTCTAGAGTTATACTTCAAAGAGGGGGGGGGGGTGTTCACCTTCCTTGTCATGTTGGAATTTTTTTCGTTATTTGAATCATACTTGATCCATTTTTAGTATGGATCGGGTAAAATTCGTTTGAGATTGGATCATGTCCGATCATCCACTCCTCTCTTCTTTTTTAAAAAACCGAGAAAGAATGATTGATCGTCCCAAAGCCATTAGTTTTGGATCTTACATGATCCAAGTATATGTTGGAAAAACCAATTGCACTACATATTAAGAGAAGGATCGGTATATATTCACCATCAAATGATCGCAGCCGATCGTTTCTTGGAATGGTCACTGATTGAATTTTGGGTTAAGAAAGATAGATCGACGCAAGACCATCATTAAATGATAAAATCCGATCATTTATCAGTTGGATTTTCCATTGAATGCAAACTTCGGTGGTTTGTATTGCTTCCTTCATATATATAGTTGGGTACTTTGATTATTTTCCCTACTATTTTATTAGCAAAACTTAACTGACCGAACCAAAAGAAAATAAATTTCATCATCTTCCTCCCCTTCACTTTCGATCTAAATTCTTGAATCCAAAATCATTTCTCAAACGTAATCCATCTCTTAGTTGATCTACTCCTTCAATATATCCACCACCATCACCTCCATCTCCTTAGATCTTGTTGCGTAATCAAATCCAAATCGCCTCCGGTTATCAATTTCTGACATAGGTGAGTCGAACTTCTCTTTCTTGTAATAAATTAGTGACGAGATAATGGGATCTCATTCTAGTTTGCATGGTTCAAGTCATGGTGGTTCAGTCAGTCATAACGGAGGGGTAAATGATGTTAATCGGGTTGAGTTGTTCATGCTGGTGTGATGGTTGCGGTGGCATTTGTGTGTTGAAATGAAAGACGACTACAAGCTTTTGGAGATGGTGATGGAGCAATTGAAAATATCATGGTGGTAACGATCGTTTGCTTTAGTGGTTGAGGGTGGAAGATTGATTCTATCCCATCGTTGCGAAAGTTCTAAAATGTGGGTTGTTACCGATCATCATGCTGGATAATTAGTTGAAAAAATTAAGAGAAATTGGATCGATCGACTTCTGGTAGGGTTTGGCCGATCATTTTTTTGGATCGGTGGTTGGAGATTGGAGATTAGCATTGAAGTGAAATGTGGAACCTGAGCCGAAAGTTGGATAAATCGAAAACGATCAGTATGGGATAACGATCGATTGGAGTTGCTAAAATGATCGTTTGTCAAAAGATCATACAGAAACGATTGGTTATTAGAAGTTAGTTCTGTCACGTGCTTTGGGGTGGATTGGTCCTAACATCATTATGGATCGGTTGTTGGTTTAACTTTGACGAACATACTTAAACTCTTCAAATTTTAATTTGACTTAGTGATGAGCTTCGGCCTTGAATTCTTGAATGGACGTACATGACTTGCATATGAAATGGACTGCATATCCAGACATATATGACAATCAAACTATTGAATGAAATTGACTAAACTTCTGCATATTTACATTTGCTGCCTATGCCTTGGAATTTTTTTTGAAGCTCATCCACTTCTGAATGCACAATTTGGAACCTAATATGCCAACAACTAATCCTGATGCTTATACTGAATTTTTAGCTAGTGACTTAGAGAATTACTTAGACGTTAGCAAGACGGTTACTTCGATCGAACCCAGGAGTCTCATCATAGTCATAGTCTTTAATTTTCAACTATTTTTTACTATATTGCACCACTCTGCACTAGCACACGCTTTGCACAGGGGAAAACAGGTTATGTTTTCTAATGATGATTATCTACTGTGTTTAGTAGTCATGGTCTCCAAACGCTTGGGGAGTTTAGTTGCCATGTCTTCTAGGCAACCTATATAACACAACAATACAAGTACCAAATCGAGCTTCACAACTACTTCCGATAGACTCTCCCCCAAACATAAAGTTGAATAATTGGAATATTCCTATTTGTTACTAAACCTTCTCTCTGTCGTTTCGTCCTTTAAGTAGAATTGATAGACCTTGCTCCTGACACTCTAGAAGACAAAATATTTTTAAAAGATCCAAAGGATTCTGCAACTTAGAAATTAATAAAACCTCTCTTTGCAGAATTTATGCAAGACATGGGATTCATTTTGACGACGTGGGGGTCCCGACTCAAAATGACAGAGCTCATATGCCCTCAGAGGGGTTTACTGCATGCAACAAGTTCATGAGTTAGGCAAGATGCATCCCACCCACCAATTCATTTATCCAAGAGATGTTATATCATATAAGGCTAGCACCAGCACAACTGCATCCAAACGGCTATCCCTTGTTTAACTGTACCTACATGGCATGCATGCATTTTTTATTCTATCCTCCACCTTTTAAAGACATCCAATTTCTTTTCACCTTCAAGCGACGATAGGGAAGCCTTTCATTCAAATTCCTCGAGTTGGCCAAGAAGTGCTAGATCTCGACTGGCACTTGGAAGAATTTAAGTGCTTTGAAAACCGAGTGGATCTGTATTCGCTGCCTGCCCGGCTTTGCCAGACGTTGGTTAGAAGGACGTAAGTATTTCTCCTTGCTTAATTTCTTGAGTGCTTATATCCAGGTCGTATCCTGAACTAAGCATCTTTTCTAGTCTATGCAAGCTTTTATACACACTCGGTGGAAAATAATACATAGATGTGGTATTGACGCTCAAAAGGGTTTCATCAAAAGATAGAGACATTGATAATCTCCTTATTGATGAACGTCTCACTACCTACTACTAGTTGGAAGAGGGTGGTAACATAGCGCTACCGGTCACCCCTGGAGTTATAGTGATTGAGCACCGAGATGCGGATGGTGATGAAGGCCATCGAGCTAATCATATTGTTGTCGTAGTTGAAGGGGCTTAGGAAGCTACCGACAAAGATGCACCATGAGATGACGGTGATGACATAGGTTGTAGTTTCGAGGATGAGCTGAATCTTCGCAAACCTCACAACCCCCCGCTCTTGAAAAATGAAAAAAGGAAAAAGCTCGTTTATAGGTTTCCTATGAGCTGCCTCTTTAAACGGCGCAAGTTATCCATCACCCCTTAGATTATTCCGAATTTGTTTGCTTCTCAACCTTCAGAGCACTTAGACGAAACATTTTTGGAATTATCTGATATTCCAACATCAGATAATGTTGATGCTTTCGATTTTACTAACATGAGTGTCGATGGATGAGAATCTCCTTTCGGAGTTGGGGTGGGAATCCCTCTTATCAATAGTGGAGAGGTTACTGATGCCAATAAATATTCAATAGTTGGTCTGTTGGGTGGACACAAGGACATGCACATTCGCCCGCACTTCACAATATTGCATTACAGTTATTTCATGCCCTTTAATACTTAGAGCTGATTCATTCTTTGACTTTTTTGCAGAAAAATTGATGAGGAAGAAGCACATGTTTCACTCTTTGTAGGAAATATCACGCTAGAATCCTGGTTCTCGTTCGGGCCCATAGCACCAAGGTAGCGGTCGAGAATATGATCTTAGCTATAATTTCTGTCGGGATTGGGATTTACAGAATAGAGGTGGCAGAGACAGGTCTTCCCTTGATAAACATCGATCCAAATCTAGATTTCCTCCTTCTAAAGATTCTTAAAGGTGACAAGATCACCACGACGACGTTTCACCTATTGACACCTCTCATAGTCCCCCTTCCACTTCATTTTATTCACAGTCCATTGTTCCATCTCATCCTCAGTGACCCAACGATCGTTGGTGCCATAGTGAGCATGATGTTCACCAACAAAGGTCGGGAAAAGAAAGCGTTGACACTTAAGTTGTCACCAATGTAGGAAATGCGAATTACAGATCTTAAGGCAAAATCACTAGATGGGGGGTGAATAGTGTTTAATTAATTTTATGAATCCTTTAGAAATATTTTCAAATTAAACCCAAAAAGATGCGATTCACAAAAACAACGACAATCACAAAACTAAACACATAAGAAAATAGTAAATAAAATTAGTAGAGGATAGAACATACCGGAATTTTATACTTTTTTGGAGTTACCCTACATCCAGTCCCACACGATTTCTTGTGTGGATTTTTTTTCAAATATAATGCCGATATTACAACCTTGATTTCAAGGCCATGAGATACACCCTCCTAAACTCGCTTGATTTAACCAGGCTACAGAATCACCTAATTGATTTACGGGCTATAATCACACCCAATTGATTTACGGGCCACAATCACACCATTTCCAATCACACTTTGATAGAGAGACTCGATACACTTCGATCATTTGATCTTTGATTGCAAATGATCTTATAACTTTGAATAGCACTGAGATCTTTAAGAGAGAGTGGCAGAGAATCAGACTAGATGCGATCGAGTTTGATTCACTTAGGATTTAGGCAGAGTTTTGTTAAGAATGTTTGAAAATGAGAATGGAAGAGAAAGAGGAGAGAAAATAAAGAAATCTTAAGTGAAAATTCATTGAAAACTACTGGTAAATATAGGGGAATAATGATCATATCTATTCATGAAAGGTTATGACGAATCGACAATTATTTTGATATTTCGAATTTTAAAATATACGGCTACCATGTTAACATGGAGGGTATAGGCATTTGGACATCCCCTAGTATTTTTTGAAAATTGATTTTTGTTTTAAAAGAGATTTTCTTTCTAAAGTTTGTTGAAACAATCTTAGAACTTCGTAAACTATTTTGAGTATACTTTGTGATTATAAAAACCTTTAGAAATCGACCTTACGAAATATAAAAGTAATAAAAACTAAATATATAAATATTTAAAGATTAAAGCTAAAACGTTAAAATGAGGAGATAGTTTAAAAAACAAGAAATGATTTTGAAATTAATATGATTAAAAATAGCTTTTGAATTAAGGCTAAAATATTTAAACCGAGAGAAAAATGTCTTTTTAAAAGATAGTTTTGAAAAATATAAAAATAAGTCATCTTGAAAATTTCGTGGATTCCATCCCACTTGAGAAGGTCGTGGGTTCCGTCCCACTAAAGAGATCGTGAGTTCCATCCCACTATTAAAGCGAAAAAGTGGATTCCATTCCATAATTAAAATCTGAATAAAGATTTTAGTGCTATCATGAAGTTTTAATATAAATCTAGACTCTATTACTTATCTTGATATCTTGAACTCTTGAACTCTTGATAATCTTGATACCCATGAGTCTTCGGTCTTGATTTGTACAATCTTGAATTCGTCCGTCTCGAATCTCTATACTGTACAGTCTTCATTCTCAGTTGCTGCATATATATATATATATATATATATATATATATAATGCGTAAACATATATATCTAGACAAAGATATTGGTATTTATATTTTATAACAATTCCTAAAGTTGTTGTCATCAAAACCATCATCTCAGGAACTAACAATCTCTCCCTTTTTGACGATGACAACCTATGTTTATAAAATATCACCAAACTCTGATTCTACTTTGACTCCCCTTATTCCATCAACTCCCCCTTAATCTACTAACTCCCTCTTAATCTAAGCCTCACTAACAACCTATCATATTTTATTATTCTCCCCCTTTGTCATCAACAAAAACTAAGCCTAAACTACATAACTCCCCCTTAAACTAATACTATGGAACTAAATGTTAATAACGAAGTATAATAAGCGAAACATAAATCTAATTTTAGTATATATGATGTTACATTACACATATATATGAAACATAGACACAAATATATACAAGTACAAAAATATAAAAAATTAATATAATAATAATCTAACGAGAGCCCATGACAATTAGTGACTTGTGAATTGAAAAATTAGGGTAATGGAGACAAAAATTTCCTTGTTGTTTGACCAAATTAGCATTTTTGTCAAAACAAACTTCTCAATGCAAACAACATTATCGTCCTCGTTTATCTATGCTTCTTCCTCTTCTTTTTCTTTGTCATCCTCTACCGGATTATGAATATGTATGTTAGAGGAATCATCTTCAATCACAATAAGGTCCACATGATTATCCATTAGAAATTTTAGCAAATTTCTAAGAATCTTACCTTGGTTCCCTTGTTCCTTTGCCATCCTTATTTGCATTACTTGTAATTTAGTCAGCATTTGCAAGGAATCCTTCTTAATTTCCTCAATCTTCTTCACTCGAGCCAACGTAATACGTTGGAATGGACCAAATTAGGAGAAGGGAAGGCAATGGTTGCATTTTGGTTTAATTTAGAAGAGGAGTGTAACGACCCAGAATTTTTGATCCTGAAAATTCCAGATAGTTAGGAAAAAGAAGAAAAAGATAGAAGAACAGAACACCAACATCTCACATTCGCAGTGGATAAAAATATAATATCAAATAATAACAGTTTTCAAAAGAATTCTGTATCTGTCAAATACATTTATAATACATCAGAGTTACACATATATACAGACACTGGATATACACAATCATCATGTCATAGATATACAACAATATAATACAACGGAAACACTCCATACGTTCTTGCCACCCAGCTCGCCTCCTGAGCTCCAGAACGTCCTTACCTAAAAATCTGTAATACTCGGTCTGACCCGAGCATTACATCAATGTAACACCCGGGTCAGGATGGAAACCAGCGTGAGTAAACCCATCTAACATGGAATACAAAGCATACGACTTAAATAAAACCCAGGGTAACTCATATCAATTTACAAATTCACAATTTGTTATAGACATCACTTATTTCACACATCAATTTTCTAAGTACCAAAATTTAGATTAAATAGTCCAATTAAATTAAATCATTTCATTCCAGCCTATTGATTTCACATATCAATCTAAAAAAACTTCGAAGTGGTTTCGGGTATTTTTCTAATACCCGAGCCCGGTCTCTTCGAGTCTGATGTCATCCTAACCCAAGTTATCCAAATGAAATACGCTTCACGCTTTAAATACAGGAGGTCACTTTACACAACAATTCATCATTGATAGATAACCACAATATCCTGTCCGCTCAAACATATGTTACCACAAAACATTTCGTATCGGAGATATCCACTCATTCAAGGCATCCAGTACCATTCAATCATCCATAAGCAAAGCTTGATCACATCCAAAATTAATTTAATTAATTCTGATTGAATTACTAACCTCAATCACTTAGATTTCTTCACTTAACATTAATTAATTTCAAATCAATTAATTAATCATCCCTTAATTATCCATCTTAATTAATCACCCTGGATTAATATACTTTAACTACATTCAAGTAATTATCTTTAATTAATTACGCAAATTAATTATCCTTAACCAAAACAGTAATTAATCTTTAATTACTTCACAAATTAATTATCTATAATTAATTACATTAATCCTTAATTACTTATATTATTTAATTTATCATATATCACTTATCATTTTAATTTATACTAATCTAAATTAATTACATTAATTAAACCTCAATATTAATTGCTCTTGATTAATCTCAACCTGTAATTAACTATCTTTTTATTTAATTCATTAAATAAATTAATTGCTTATTTTATAAAGGAAGTTTAAAGGAATTTAAAACCAAATTCATTTTTAAATTCAAATCAATTTAAAAATGCACTTTAACATTCAAGTTGTTAAAACAATTTAAATTTAAAAACTTTATTTGTTTAAAAACTGAAATTCACTAATTTGAATTCTAGATTTAACTTTGATTTAAAACCTTTTTTAAATCTCTACTTTACAATTTAACTTCATTTTTTTAAAATCACTTTTATTTCTTTCCAATTCATTCTTATTTTTATTCTATAATTATTTCACTTCCAAATTTTACTCTTATATTTCTTTTCAAAAAAATCCAATTCAATATTCAAATTATCAATATAATTCATCACAGAATATCTAATATTCGAAACACAGAATATTAAACAGTCTAAATAATTTTGAGGAATCCAGTTGGATCCCTCTAACATATTTCCCTGCATCCACAGACATTAGCACAACATAAAATATCAATCCAATCTGATAATAATTATCACATTCAACCAATCAACCCATTATTTAAATATTAACTAATTAACTAACTTGCATTCCATATGTGATTGAGATAAACTCACCTTGAGTTTTGATGAGCGTTTTAAACTTTAAATTAAATCGACCCCGTTCGATTTAATTCAAAATTTTCCTTGCTCCAACGTCTCCGGATCTGCTACAGTGCGTATACCGCGTCGCTGCGATTCCGTCGCTTCTTGTTTCGTTTGAATCTGATAATGTATGCAAGAGATACGCTATTTTAAAGTTTGCTAATAAATTTATATTAATAAATTACAACTTTAGTATATTTTATACCCAAGAATCTCGACGGCACATGCTTCGCAGCAGATCTCGACCGCAGAATCCACTTCCTCCTTCATTCGCCCAGGAACCAGAAACCCACCTCACTGCCACGAATTTCCCATCGTCGTGACTCAAACATTGCTTTATAGATGATCGGCGACCACCCTTAGGAGCGCCTACTCGAGCTCCATCGCCGCCTAAAACCATGCATGGCTTGGTCCTCCCTAGCCTTCAGATTTTAAGCACCGAACGCGTCCCCTTCCACTTTGATTCTCTGGCAATCCAAAGCATTGATTCCGATCATAGCCGATCACATTAAAGATCTCGCTGCCCCACACGTTTTCCTAGTTGAAAACTTTTAACAATACCGCGTGGATTGATCGAAAATGGGAGAAGAAAATGGTGAAGTCTCGGCCATTCTGAGGAAAAACGAGGCTTTCGGCCCTAAAACGCGTGTGTATATACGTTTATAAATAATAATTTAATATTAAATTCATTTAAAACAACTTTTTCAAACGATCTCCAAACAACGCATGCGGACAGGCGTTTATAAGGTTTTACCCATGTTCCGAACACAATGGAATATGTTTTGGAGGCTAATTTGATCATATGTGGAAAATAGCGTTTTGAATCGAGTTTAAATGAAATTATCAATTTTAATTTCAACGCGTTTCTCACTCGTACGAGAAAACGGTAACTCCAAACGCTACGAAAATTGAAATCCGATAATAACTAACTATTACGGATCCAATGGAACTGGTTTCGTCGAATTCCGAGACTGTGCCTCGGAAGGCTATTTTTAAATTCAATTTAAACGATATATTATTAAAACTGAACTAATCACGTTTAAATTAAATTTCAACCATTCTATTATCTTCAGTATCATCATTATGAATTTTATAAGCCATCAAATTATTTTTAACAGGCTTAAAACTGAAGATTCAATCATTTACCCAAATTCAAATTATTAAATTCAATAAGTTCAATCGCCAAATTCAAACTGATATTTGAAATCCAAATTAAACTATCTTGCAAATATTTAAAATTAATTAAATATTCCAATTTAAAATGCCAAATTTTTTTTGAGTCGTTACATTCCTCCCCCATTAAAATAATTTCGTCCCCGAAATTGCTAGTTAAGAGAATGGTCCAATACCCATTTACTTTTTCCCAAAATCAAACAATTCTTAAAACAAATTTTTTAGTAAAGACACACAATCCTTTTTCTAGCTTCCAAACTTATCCTTAAGTCCCAATAATATTATTTACTTAACAATTCAAATTTAAATTTAAATCCAAAATTAAACTATCAAATCTTCCTTAAAAAAATTCTAACTCTCTAAATTTTCAAAAAATTTCACCGGCGTCTCCTTTGTGCGGCTAGCTCGGTACAACTACAAAATGCCTCTACGGGCTCCTAAATTCTAAAAGAAAACAAAAGGCCAAGTGGCTAGATCAAAAATCCAATCAAATTTCATACAGAAATTTTAAACACGTACCTTTGCCGAGCAAATTTCAATTTATCATCGAAAATCAAAAATCCCAATTTTTCTCCTGCTTTATAATACCTGTATATCCAATTTAACCATATCCATGCAAAGATTCCAATATCATTTTATACACTTCTTTACAAAACTTTAATATTTATTTTCACTTCACCACTTTAGTTTATATCTATTTCTATTCAAATCGGTTCTCCCATTTCCATATGAATTCAATTTATCTTCAACTCTGAATATTGAATTTTATCTTCCATTTATAACTGATTCATATCATTATTTTAAATTAGTTTCATCCACTAACTTATTTCAATTTCCAATTTGAAATTGTTTTGTCGCTAACAAAAATTTTCCCAAAAATTTTCTAACTCCCAAAATTTTCGAAATTTTTTGGCAGAGTCTCCTTTGCACGAAGGAGCTTTTGCAATTTAACAAGAGATATAAATATATATACATCGACCCACATGGTCGGAAAAACAAAAACAGTTCATATTTCCTATTTTTATTGCGTAGGCGTACCTTTATTTAGCATTTTGAAGCAAGCGGCTTATTATTTTAGCAATTAACGCAACCAAATCCAGCCAAACGGCTTCCCGGTACCTGTACCTACTCAATTTAAATATGTAAGTGCCAAAATCATGTAACTTAACAAAATTTTACATATTTAACTAGTGAACATACGAGTTTCTATAAGCAATGCAGGTTAAACAATATTTATAAGAAACTTATAGGGTTCCGACATTAATTTTAATTGTTTACAACCAATTCGTATACAACTTCATTCAATTTAAATGGTTTACAACACAATTGCTTAGATTCAATTCATTTTTAAGCAAAACAAACTCATATTCACTTCAATTGATCTTAAAACAAACTTATTTAATCTTTATCAACTCATAGGATTTTAATTACCTTCGTTTACGTCAAATGACAATTCATTCTATGCAATTTGATGATATCCATGTGAATAAATAATTGCTTTAGTTTTATAACCAATTTAAATTTGATTTTGTGATGACCCGCCTTTCTAATCCCAGAAAGACGTATCATCATTAAGAAAGAAAGGGATAGAAATAGAAAAGAATAGAAAGAAAGAATAACAACATTAGAATCTCACAGCGGAATGGAACAATATATAATACATCACACAACTATTACATAGTCTTACATATATCAGAGTTATACAATATCATACAACAGACTGACATATACATATATGTCCATACATACATCCAAAATACATCATACACTAACTAACACAGCGGAAATATATAGATAGCTACATACGTATGGTCTTCTGCTCCAACTCCTTCAGAAAATTCTGTACTCCGAATCCTATCACTTGGCTACTCATAAAAATTTGAGTACCCAAGAGTTTATGAAAAACAAAATATAAACTCCGGGTCAGACATGGGTCTGGTGTGAGTAAACGGGTTAAAGTTGTTTAACTTGAAAATCATTTAAAATAAAGGTATCACGTAAGACTTCTTACACATAAATACGGGTAAGTTTTTACCTTACGCTAACCAAAACATTTATAGAAAATCCAGTGATATTATAATAGTGTCTAGGGTTTTCAAGTAAAATATAGAAATGGCTGAAATGCTTACATCTCACATTCCAACGTAGTTGGGCACAATCAAAACGTACGGCTCTTATTGGAAATTGGATCTCATACAATGGCAGGGCTACTGGGGTAGCGCCCGTCACAGTACATGGCCTAGATCACCATACCGAGGAGCCACCCTAACTCCCCTGCAACACAAGGCCGGAACCATTCCTTACTGAACAGTCTTGAACAAGATAGCCCCGCAATTGGCTGCAGACCAGCCGCCCACACAGCCGAATAAAAAGGGACATCTAGACAGGGGTATACCTCATCCTACTTGGGCATGACCCACCTAACCTTGTTGCACATCCCCTGTTTTAGCCATTCCCGGTTGATGAGGCTTGAGGCTGCGATTACCTTTATAGCGCATATCTCTTAGAATTCTCATCGTCCGCCTGACGATGTGTTGAAAGCATTCAATCCATACAAGTTCGTTCCGGGTTCGAATGAAACCGAAGGCATTATCTCGTTACACTCATTTTGGAATTACCCTCAGAGTTAACGACGATAACCCTTGCATTTTGAAAACACCATCTCGATCTTCACTTGAGATGTCACGACCTAACGTTTAATTTGGATCGATGTGGTTTTTGCAATATCAAATTGACACTCGATCCCGGTCTCATTGAAATCCAAACGCCATTTTAAAGGCCAAGTTGTTTAATTAATTTTAAACAGTTTAATTCAACAATTGAATTCACATAGCATTTATCACGGATAAATCATACACAGTCATCACAGATATATCCAGAATATCACAGAACATCAAAGTCAATCAAACAGAATCATCGATTCATATCAACATTTAGTTTGATTTATTTTAAACTTAATTATTTGCTTAAAAACAAACCATTTTATTCTTGCTTGGTTAATTACTAATTAATTAACTTATTTAAATTTATTAATTACTTCTTAATTATTCACTTAATTAATTAATTAATTCTTAATTATGAATCAATAACCTTAATTATTGATTTATAAATCTCAATTACCCATTTAACTATTACTAATTACTTAATTAACCATTAATTACTAATTAACTTAATCGTTTAATCCTTAATTAATTATTTAATCAGTTAACTACTATTATTTGTTAATTAATTAACTTCAAATGGTTAATTAAATTCTTTAATTACAAATTGATTTACACAAGATTGTTATTAAAAATCTTTTAATTACAAATTTAATTAAATCTTTAACTACTTAATGCATTTTAATTATAAAATTAATTATATTCTTAATTAACGTCCCATTTTAAATTAACTATCTTACGTTTGAAAACATTTCTTGATAAATTTAAATCAAGTTTAACCTTAAAACCCCATTAACATTAATAACTTAATTAATATACAACTTGTTTAACCCTTTAACTTAAGATTTTATTTGATTAATCCCTATAAGATTTAAACCCGAAGAAGACATCGTGCTGTGCTCGTGCGAACCTCGTGACTTCCCAGAAATTTCACGCGTCTATCTCCTGCATTCCTCTTCTCCTTCCACTGTTCTTTTCTCTTCTGTTATATTTTTTTTTCAAGTTAAGTTTTAAACTACAGTTAAATAATCACACACGCACACGTAAGAGGACCCGAAGCAAACCTTAAATTTGCTCGAGCAGAACACGCGATGACCCCAAAACTCATAATACAGTCACGTACGCCACCGTGCATGTGCACGGTGGCTCACCGCCACTCCGACGACCCTCCATGCCTCCATCAAATCACATCACAACTACTCGTTCGAAAACAAAGCTCAAATCGATGCAATAAACAAGAAAACAAAATAAGCATGTTCATATGAACAGCGGCTCTGTCTCGACCACGAAAATCACCACGTCCACACAACCTTGTCCACCAGAGGTCAAGCAATTCCGACCGTACCTCACCCTCAACTTCCTCTACCACCTCCCAAAATTTCACAGAGCTCGGTGGAACTACGGCGACGCAAACATCAAATGTGTAGACCCCAAACTGTCGAACCCAAAAACCCTAAAATTGATTCACCTCATCTAATCTATCATTCGAAAATTTTTATGGTATTTTTCCTATATTCAAGAACCCTCAAGCTAGCTACACAACAAGTTTCAAAACTTAAGATTTGTGAAACAGATAGAAATTGAAAATAATGCAATTTTAGTTCATCACCGAACTGCACCTTGTCCAATGTTCTAAAAATCATCATTTCTATTTTAAAAGTCTTAGCTTTGTGCTTTAAACCAGGTTATGAAATCAAATCACCAATTTAAAGCATTCAAATTTTAACAATTTGGTTTCTTTTACTGTAAATCTGAGCATAATGAAGCCAGGCTCCACTGACAAACCTTAAACCATTTCCAGATTTTGTTTTAAGAATAAAAAAATTTATTTAGTTAAAATATCCTAAGTTTACAATGTTCTGTTAAATTTTTTCCCACTTTCTTGCCCAGAAAAGTTAAAACAATGAAGAGCATACACCTCCTAGTAAAAAAAAATCATTACCAGTTCTCTCGTTATCAATACATAGAAGCACCAAATACATGAACTAATTATCATAATTAAAAGTTCAGGAAAAATAAGTTTACTCACCAAAAGTTACAGTTGAAACAGAAGGAATTTGTTGATGAAAGAAAACTGCAGTTTGAAATATATATCCCTGTAACTTCCTTTTCTTTGAATTTGTTAGAGCTTGGAATTCAAAATGATGTTATTTATATTTTTTTCCTTCAGATTTTCCTCTAAAGTCTTATGACCGAACTAAATATTAAGAACAAGTATCATGGTGAGGTATTTATATAGATAAGAACAGTTTTTTGAATAGTGTCTTAGCTTCTAGTATAAGCCTTCCCTGGTTATGATAATCTTTTGCTTTATGTACTAAAAATCTAAAATGATATAGGAATTTCAACTGAATAAATGTTAGGGTGCTGAAAATGAAAGCATTAAATGAGCTTGCCTTGAAATATGTTTACAACTTATTATGTGTTTGCTGACAATATTATTTGGGTTTCTCTGTACAAAGATTTTGTGTATAAAAAAAATTTGTTTGCAGATTTTTGTTTTGTCTTCATTGCTTGAATAAC
Source organism: Allium cepa (assembly GCA_030765085.1). NCBI lineage: Eukaryota > Viridiplantae > Streptophyta > Magnoliopsida > Asparagales > Amaryllidaceae > Allium > Allium cepa. Next base: position 64,876,843 of record CM060931.1, read on the forward strand.
AACTACATATTAGCTTTGCCTGATTTTATATGTTTGCTTCTGTTCTAAACTTAACCATCAAGTCTTTATTGACTTGTTTTATTTTATACTTATATTGATATTACTATTTTCTTATGTCTACAGACTTATGTTTATAACCATATAATTATTTTACTTATGTTCAATATTTATAAGCTTTATTTTATTTTAATTATAAGAGTTGTTGTTAGAATCACTTCTAAATCTTATTTTTATTTAAAGTTAAATCTTCCAAATATTTGATTTATAACTTATATTTGCATTAATATATCTTATACTTATATTTAATATGAATAGAATTGTGCTATTGTAAATATTATTATTATCAACTATATTTATATATCTGGTATTAAATGTCATTAATACATAGCCTTTAATTTAATTGAATAAACAGATTTTATTTTAAACATTGTTAAAAGAGTCTATTTTAAATTTTGAAATTAAAATTTCCTTTATAACACATATATAACTAATAATGCCCAAAATCTTATTTATTTATAAATGAAAAACTTTTATTTTATTTAAATTAGATTAAAAATTTATTATAATACTATGGTCAAAATTCCGGGATGTTACAGATTCCGACTCAATTTATAGTTAATTCCTTCCATTTTATTTCACTACATCCATTTTATTTAGCTCGACACATTCCATGCTTGTATACTACTAACCATTCCCAAATTAATTCAACCCAAGCTTTTATTTAATGGTCTACCCTTCCTACTTGAAGTCGAGCTTCTATAAATTTTAAACTTATATTAATTACTTTAATTTACTCCAACTTCAAAACTTAAGCTCACTTCATTTGCACAATAAATTTTCCTTTTCAATTTAACTTGGTTCTATTTCAATCAAATCTCAATTAACAAATTTATTTGATTAGTTATTATAAATTTGATTTCCAAATTCAATTCATTCACGACTCATTTAACTAATTATAAGGCCATTTTCAATTTATTTCTACCTTCTTGAACTTAATTTCCAATTCAAACAATTTCTGTTTCAATCCAACTTCCTTTTTTATTTGACAATATTCTAATTGTGTTCAATTTACTAACAATTCAAGTCAAATTTAATTTATAACTCATGTTTTCATTTCCAAACTCCATTACTAACTCCCAATTTAACTTCTATTTAACCAATTTAAGTCTTATTAACATACGCACTTAACTAATTTATTTAGCTTACTGGCTTACTCCTTTATTTTAAAATTTTAGAAATATATTTAAATTCACATAATACTATTAAAATAGCTTTTTATAAAATACTTCTTATAACTCGATGTCTCAACCAGTCTATCCTTGTTCTCATAGAAATTCATTTATATGTTGGTCAGGCGTAGGACTAAAAATCTATAGGTACTTGGTAAACCCGTTTTCAACATCCATGAAAATACTTGGAAAATAATTTTATTGAAAATATGAAAATAGTTTTTGAAAATAGAGAAAATATCTTTGGTGAGAAAGCTCTGGAAATCATCACCCCCATCCATGGTTGCAGTTACATCCTAGGTTACGTTGCCATCCCAGCAAAAGTCCATGTTACTGTAGGCACTCCGCGCCCCTCGATTATGCCATGGAACCCACAACAGATCGCAGTTACATTCCAGGGTTACGTTGCGATCGCAGCAAAAGTCCATGTAACTGTAGGCATCATCGCCCTCGATGTAACAATCCATATTTTGATAATAAAAAATATTAAATTTAGTAAGGTTTTGGGCTTTAATATTGTCAAAAATAAAAATTTATGATTTATTAAATTGAATCTTATTAGATTAGAAATTTTGACTTTAAGATAAATCTTAAAACAAATAATTTAATGAGAGAAAACATATAATTGGCTAATATTGATTGAATGTAATTGACTACTATACTATATTAACGTAATTTCAATCAATTTAAATAATAAAGGTTAATAAGGAATAGAATAAATGATGTATAAATTGATGTAATCTTATGTTATTAATTGCAATTGGTTTAATATGGATATGAAATCAATTATTTTGTACGTAAATTTATTAACCTTTGTTTGTAAACAATAAGTTAATAGATATGGATTATTAACGTATAACCATTGTTTTATTTATTTTCTTATTATTAAATCCGTTATAAATTTATTTGGCAATTAATGGAGAATTAATGTAATTGAAATATTACAATTGATATAAGAAGAAACGTTAACTGTTGAGTGGTGAGTGTAAAGTTTATGTTAATCAATTGCATAAGGGAATAGTTGATTTGATAATAAGAATGTAAATCAAAATAAAAGGATTTGTTTGAAATTTAAATATACAATGAATAGGTTTTATTACATTTGTAATTAAATGTTGGAATTAAATTAGTTATAGATATTGGGTTTAACATAGAAAATTGGATTTCAAAGGAAACAATTGGATTAATTATCTTCCCTGTATTATGGTATGTTTTGAGATTTAATCATTGTAAGTAATAGTAATTATATCTTGCCATTAATAAGAGATAAAAGTAAATGGTAATTAATTAATGATTAATGAAACATATGTTTTGTGTTAAAAATATAATGAGAATTTCATTGAGAAATATTACGTTCAAATTCTAAGCACTTAAATTTGGTACAAATATAACGATTATATGAAATTAATTAATAAAGAAATGATGTGGTTGTAAGAAGTATTATTTCTGTGAGTCTTTAATGGGATAATCTTTAAATATAAGTTGGTTTTAAAGGGGGAGGTGTTAATTGTAAATGAATGTGTAATAAAAAGAAATATGTTTTAATAAAAATAAAAGAAAAGGATGGTTTCTTGATAAGAATATTCTTATCAAATAAAGTGAATATTTTTGATCTATGAATGCTAATTTAATTTCATTAAAACAAAGAATTGAATGTTGTTGTATGTTTCTAGTTGGAATATTTGATTTATTTAAATATTCCTTAATTTGAATTTAATTAAACAAATATATACAATAATAAAATGGTAAGAAAACAACTTGAAGGTTTGGTTAAGTTTTTGATTTGGAATAGTTAGCATATTAACATAGGAGATTTATTCCGTTTCAAATTTGACTTTGGGGTCTCAGTTCATCTTTTAATGTGTGGGGTGGTGGTCCTCATTATGTTAATTGTAATGTTTAATTTTATTTACTGTTTACTAAATAAAAATACATATATGTGTGTAAATTTGAGCGTATTAGGATTAATAAAATATGTTAAAATGAATTGTTTTTTTAGTATATTTGATTTGTGATTTCTATGTACGGACTACATTCTCAAATTTAAATCTGTCGCTTTCATTTATTTTATTTTATTACTAATTTCTTTCATTAAATACATGCCTCTTTTGGTCTTCTAGTAAGTTTTATTTATTTACACGCGAGCCTTGCCTTGAAATATTTCATTTGTGAATGTAGATTTAATTTCATTAGAGTAAAGAATAGAATGATTTGTTAAAAAAAGGAAATATATATTTATTTGAACGTTGTTTTAGCATACAAGTTGATTTCAAGAATAGGAATATAATTTAAGTAAGTTATTTATTACTGTTGTAAAACAACAAATTTGTAAACATGTTTAAATGACTTAAGGAAACAATTATCCTATTTCTCATACATTTTGGTTTATCTATTTTTAAATTTAACTTTGTATTTAATTGCAATTAATGTAATGGAAAGATTTCGATTAAAAGGAAAGAAAACTTTGATTTCAATTAATAGATTTAATAAAAGAAACGTACATTTTTGTGTTAAACAGAAATGGTGCTTTAATGGAAATAAAAGAATTGAACGTTCTCATTTTTAAGGTAGGTATAATTTTATTAATTGTGCGTAGATAAAATTTTGTATGTGTACAAATTGAGTATTATTTGAATGAATGAAATTAATTTGGTTACGTTTCGAAAGAAATTGAATTTCAAAATGTGTATGTGGTCCCTTCATTTCTTTTTATTTATTGCATGTACGTTTTAAAATAGTTACCTCATTATTAAACTTGGTCCGTTCATTTCTCCTTCGGTTTAATACCTAAGCCTAAGCTTTTAGGCTATATTTAAATCTTTCCATCTCATTTTTGGTTATAAATTTTTTTATTTTCCTTTGGTCTGCAAATTTTCTCATTCCTACATACATTTCCTTATGCATTATCAATGCCTAAAGCATTTAAAACTAAACGTGCATTTTGTCCCTCCACCTTTATTTCCTTATTATTAAATAATCTATAATTTTATTTCTTCATTTGCATTTTTATTATTCATTTAGTTCACATCTTTCAATCCTACGTTTTAGGGTTGTTCATATTTTACTTTATTTCAATTCCTAGTTTGTTTATATATACCTTATTAGCTTTTCATTTGTTTCCATCTTAATTCCTTTAGTCATATTTCATTTTCTAATCTCATCTTATGTAGCTTCATTTTCCAAATAAAACTTCCATCTCATTTTTCTCTCTCTTCACCTTTCTCCTTCCGTTTTCATTTTTTCTTCTTTAAATCTCCTTCTTCTCTTTTTTTTTTGCTTCATTCTTTATCTTTTTGTTTCTTCTTCTTCAAATCTTCTTCTTTTTGAAAGCTTCCTTTTCTTTTTCGATTCTTCATCTTCTTTAAATTTTCTTATTCTTTTCGAAACATTCTTCTTTTTTGCAAATCTTTTTCTTCAAATCCAGATCTATAACAACTTCTCTATCTCTTCCAAAACGTTCTAAAAAAAAGATTAAGGTAGAAGGAAACAAATCAAAAGGAGAAAGTAGTAGCGGATCCAAATCCGACTGGAAAAGGGAAATCCAGAAGGTGAGTGTTTAAACTCACTCACGAAATACTAAAATTTTATTGCAAGTTAAACCAGGTCAAATAGTGATAATTTTTTGATCGTTGGTTTGGAATATTTATTAATATGTAATTTGAATAGCTAAATTTCAATATGTGATGACTAATAATTACTATGACATGTTATTGAATTGGTTGATTTGTTGAATTGATTGATTTGAATATTGATTGTATGTTGTGATGGATGCTATTGTGATTGAATGTATATTTATTCATTTATTTGATATATCCTTGTTATCACCCTATAATTTATTGTAATTATTTAAATTTTCATATTGATTATTTGCACACTGAATAAGGATGTAAAACCCATGAATTTCAAGTATTTACATCAGAGGAAAAGTAGTATGTTTAGATTTACTATTTGAACCATAAAAATGATTTTGGGAAGTAATGTAACGACCCAGAATTTCCGTCATTTGAAATTCAGATATTTAATTGATTTTAAATATTAACAAGTAAAATTTATAAGTCGAATAATTTATTTTTCGAATATATGGACTTAATTGGATAATTAAATCGATAATTTAATATTTGAAATTGTGCAAATAATTGGAAATTGGGTTTAATGTGATTAAAAATGATTTATAAAGTTATGTTAAATCATATTGGAGTTAGAACAATGTTTGTGAAATTTTAAAATTGAATTAAAAGTTAAATTGTGAAAATTGAATATTTTAATATTTAATTGACGAGTTAAAATAGCCATTTTACAAACAGTCTCGGATTTCGACGAAACCAGTTTCATCGGATCTGTAATGTTATATTATTGTAGGGTTTCAAATTTCATGTCAATCGGATTTACCGTTTGTCCAGGGCAAGCCAAAACGCATAGAAATTTGTTTAATCGGTTTAATTTAAAATTGATCGTTTATTTCGTAACTCACACATATGATCGAATTAGCTTTCGAAACATATTCCATTGTGTCTGAAACGCGGGGTAAACCCTAATGCATGCGCCTCACTACGACGATCCGGACGACGATCAATGACCATCAAATCGAAGCTCAAGTCGAATGCTACCCACGGCTAGCGTTTGGTGGAGCTCGGCCTCCCCTACGCCTCGAGATACGCGATAGAACGCGCCACTTTCACAAGCCAATTTCCGTCAATCGGCTTCATTAAAGATGATCTCCACCGTTGGATCTGTATATCTCCAAATTGTAACGTATCGATTTTGTCGGGATCCGAAGGTCGGCATTCTTACGTCCACTGTATCAAATGCCGCATAATCGAATGCCGGAAAACCGAATTGTTAGGGTTAAAAAGAAGAGGTAGAAGAAAAAGATAGAAGAAATAAGAAAAAGATAGAATAGAAACAATATCAGAATCTCACATATCGCAGCGGAACAACATATAATAGATAAATGAATAATCTTTAAAACAAAGGACTATCTCAGTTATTACATTACATTATCATCAGAGTGTACAACAACAATATACATCACAACTGGACAATAGACAGTTATACAAACATGTCCTTACAAGTGAAATTTACAGCGGAAAGATAATATCATATACAAGTAATACGTCTCGCCATCCAGCTCGCCACTTGAGCTCCAAAGCACTTCAGAGTCCAGAATGACCCGATAACCTGACTCTAGACTGCCCGTGTGGAAAAATTTGGGCACTCAGAGTTTAGGAAGAGAACAACAAACTCCAGGTCAGTCATGGGATTGGTGTGAGAACTCAAAACAATTATTTATCTTTAAAACAACAACAACAAGGAAAGTGAAAAAAATATCAGCAATGCTTTTGGAAAATGAAACTACCGTAAGGCCTCCCCGCACACACGCACAATGCAAACGCAGAATTGGAGGAGATTTCTCCTTATGATAGTCAAAGATGCTTAATACGCAAAAACAAATCATTTTTGATATTATTATAAGTGCATAGTGTAGAAAGCATTTCGAAAATAGAATATAAATCTTAGCCAGCATAGGTACCATTATATTATGCCTGCTATAGCTACCATATTAAATGGCAGGTTCTACAACTAAAACCGTACAAGGCGCATATTGTTTCTTTGGATTTCCAACAAATGGTCAGGCTAAGGAACTTCCTACTGTCACATGGGATCACCTCTGGCGGAACGTCCCGAGAACTTAACTAGCTCCCTGCCAACACAAGGTCAGGTTACCTTTGTAACTAGGTAATTACTACACAAATATGCCACCCCTCAGTCCTTTGGGACCTTTATCCGAGGGCCCTCGATCACCAAGCAACAACCACACAGAAAAATGAGATTGGAGCAACCACATAGGTTAAGCATCAGGGCTCCATACCTGACACCACCCTTTTCCAGAAGGAAATGACATACCCTAAAGGGAGCGACCCTCATAACCTTGCCGCATATTCCTATTTCGACCATTTCCGGGGTGTGAGGTCTGACGAAGTCTCCTCCGCAAAGCTACGCTTTTTCACAAAGCCACGCTTTGAACAACAAATGATCAATAAATAACCATCACACAGCAACACTTAGCATGCCACATTACCAAATTGGGAATATATCGCTGATAACCATTAACTACAAAACCTCTTAGCTCATACGTCTCAGAGAAGGGTGTTAAGCTAAGAGAATAAATTCTCCGCCACGAACAGAGATGTATTTGAAAGGAATCTGCTTTATATCTCAAAATATATTGTCAGACACGAAACCATACAAGTCTGTTCCGGGTTCGAACTGAACCGAAGACACTTCCAAAGAAGCCCTTGCAATCCGGGTATTCACAATCCCGATCGAATTTCCCATCACAAAGGAAATCTCCATACCGTAGCTAACGGTGCAGAGACAATTGATAGGTCATCCTATCATTTTCACAAATACCCGATCTTCAACACCGGTCTTCAATGCTATCCATTACGTTGTATCACTATTCAGAATGGGTAATCCGAATAACGAGTGCAATAATTTAAAATAAGTGTAGCATTCAATTTTCAACCAATTCACAACAAATAGCCATGTAAGGGTCAATATTGATAGTCGGTTATTTAACTATCAATCAATATTCACAACATCGCCCAATTTCAAATAATTTCCCAAATTATTTATTTCCAAAATATCTTTACAAGATATAATTTCCAGACTTCAATCATTTGAAAACAAATTTCAAATCAATTTTCACCTTTACAACTTCCATTTCAAAATGGTTCATTTAAACTAATCAAATAAATCCTTACCGATTTATTAAATTTACGTTCCAAATCCGTAAATTTATTCCACACTTTTAAAAAATAAATCAATGTTTATTTTTAAAACAAATTTTCCTTATAAATTTCTATTATGAATTTACATTCCCAAATATTCACTTTTTATACGATTTTTCAAATCGATTTTAATTATTCACTTTCAATTTATCTTTAAAAAATATAATCTCAAAACATTCACTTCATATTGGAAAACATTTCCATACTTATATAATAATAAGTAATTCACAAGTCCATTTATTTTCAATATTTGGAAAATATTCAATATACTTAAATCCAAATTAAGTATATATTTTATCCTTTAAGGAAAACTCCTCTTAAACACATTTATTTGAGTCAAAACGAATGTTGCGTAGAACATCGTTACAACAACCCAAAATCACTAGTATAGGGATTCGAAACTAAGATAGATATATAAACCCCAAAACTATACAAACTTTTCCTTTCGGAAACCATTTACGATAAGAACAGTGTTATAGTCCACCATTTCCTTCTATTTCTCGAAAACGTCTATTTCAACAATGAATGTTGAAATCTATGGTTTCGATATTTAATACATTTTAAAACATTTTTGAATCGTTTAATTCTATTTAAATTATCACTTTTCCAAAATATTTCTTTAATATATTATTCACCGTCCAAAATCGTGAATATAGTTCGTTGACCAAATTCAATTTCTACATATTTTATTTAAAGGATTTTCCACTGTCCAAAATCGTGGATATATTTCCTTTAATAAGCTATAATAATTAAACTTATCAAAATAAGTCGATTTCGGATTTATCAAACAACGTTTATAAATTCCATTTATACTTTATAACAACTTCAACTTAAAAAATCACTTTATTAACAAATTTCTATCCATATCCCATTTACACGCCAAAATCCAATTTATAAGTTAATTAATTATAAATCTTTTTATTTTACAAAATCTATTCATTTTATAACTTCACAATTTATAAATCTATAGATTTCATCCACTTATGAAATCCATTTACACTTCATTTTAACACTTATAAAAACTCGTTTTATAATTCCAATATTTTAATTTATAAATATCAATTTTATAAATCTTTTATACAAATCATTTATAATAATTCAAAAATCCTAATTAAACCATTTTATAAATTAATCAACTACATTTTTCAAAAATCACATTTTGGTTATATTTCACAAAAATCATAATTTTTATAACATAAAAATCACAACATTTATTTATTTAAAATGAATCAATTCCAAAATTTAAATTTATTATGAATTCTTAACTTAAATTTTCAGAAATCCAATTTTTATTTATTTTCGGCATCTAACGATACCAAAAATATATTCGGCTAAATTTTAGCCTTTAACGATTTCAATCACAAAGATAATCACGCAGATTATAAATAGATCGATAAATAGATCAACACACAACATTGAAACAAATTCAAATGTTTGAGGAATCCAGTTGGATCCCTCCAACCTGTTTCCCTGCATCCAAAGATGTTAGCACAATGCCAATTCCACTTCGAGGTGAAATATCGTGGTATTCGGGATTTATAAAATACTATCCGCTATTATGCGGCGCAATAGGGTCTCATCCGCTATATAATGTGGGAAATCAATTCCAAGTACATATATAATGCCAATTCCATACAAGTTGGAATTATCGCGGTATATGTTTTTAATAAATAACCTCCGCTTAATATATAGCGTATAGGGTCTATTTCAATACAACAGATAATAACTATCATCCAATCGCAAAAACAAGCAATTTTAAATTTAACTATTTAAAATTTAAATCGGAACGCAATTCGATTGAGTGAGAAGTTCTCACCTTGAGTTTCCGATAACAGTTGTAGCGTTTTGTTTCGAATAAAATTAAACGTGCGTTTAATTTTACCCGAAATTATCACTAGCTCCAAACAACTCCAAACCAGCTCTAAACGACTCCAAACCAGCTCCATTGCATAGTGTTCGACAAAACGAACCCGTCGCAATTCGTTTTGTAATTTTTCGACCTCATATGAACAAGTTATTGATTTTTAAAGTTCATACGAATTATAACATAATTAAATTACAATTTCTTTTATAATTTTAACCTTAGGCAAATCTGGACCATGCAAATTCAAGCCCTAGATTGTGGCCGCCGAATGCAAACATCTTTTTCCTTCAGATAACACTCACGCGACCGAACCCACGAGCCGCCCTCTAACCCTAATTTTTTGCAACCAGCACCTGCATTTTGAAGACGATCGAACCTTGCCACCCTGAAGCCCATCATGCGACACACCTTCGGCTGAGATATGGGCGAGCTCGGTCGTCATCTGGTCTCGAACGACGTGCTCGAACCCACCTCCTTCCATCTCCAATTGCCGACGATCTACCGCTCCATCTTCAATCATCACCGTTGGATTCGTAGAGCTCGCGAAGCTGTACAAGTTTACAGTTGGAAGCTTGTTGAATCGTTGTGTAGATTTGAAGAAATTAGAGGAAGAATGAAGATGAATTTCGGCCATTGATAGTGCTAGTGGCGGCTGGCTCTTCAAACCCTAGGGTTTTGTTTATTTTTGCAAATGAAAACAAGGAGGTGCTTTTATAGAAAATTTCCAAAAACACCATTCATCCCGAATTTTCCGAACTCCAAATCTCGCGCGGTGACCGGCGTTTCTAGGGTTTACCCCGTGTTCCGGACATAATGGAACATGTTTCGGAAGGTAATTCGATCATATGTGCAAGTTACGGAAATAAACGATCAATTTAAATTAAACCGATTAAACAAATTTCTATGCGTTTTGGCTTGCCCTGGACAAACGGTAAATCCGATTGACATGAAATTTGAAACCTTACAATAATATAACATTACGGATCCGATGAAACTAGTTTCGTCAAAATCCGAGACTGTTTGAAAAATGGCTATTTTAACTCGTCAATTAAATATTAAAATATTCAATTTTCACAATTTAACTTTTTGTTCAATTTTAAAAGTTCACAAACATTTTTCTAACTCCAATATGATTTAATATAACTTCATAAATCATTTTAATCACATTAAACCCAATTTCCAATTATTTGCGCAATTTCAAATAATTAATTATCGATTTAACTATCCAATTAAGTCCAGATATTCAAAAAATAAATTATTCGACTTATAAATTTTACTTGTTAATATTAAAAATCAATTAAATATCTGAATTTCAAATGACGGAAATTCTGGGTCGTTACAAGTAAACTGTCGTTACCTTACTTGGAAGTTTTCAAAATTAAATTTTGAAACATTGGGAAGTTTCCAAGAAAGTGAATATTGAAACTTTGGAACATTTTTATAAATTAAATCTCTAAAACTATGAAATTTAACTGGGAATTGTTCTGTAAATTTGTAATTTACTAGAATGGATCTATAGTGAAATCCATTTTATTTTGAATATGGAAGCAATAACATTTCCAAAAATTTGAACCTTCAAAAATATAGTTATCTGCATTCCTTATTTCGTATACTTTTGATTTAATTTGCATAAGAATTTTAGTTCTGACTCGAGTGTATTATTTTCCTTTATGCTCGGGTCAGCCTGAGTTTTTCAGCATTGAACACTATTTCTGGTGGACGAAGACGAAGATTCAGTATATTATTACTATTTATTATTCCACTACATTCTACGTTCCGCTGCATTATTTGGTTATTTATGATATATGTATAACTCTTATTTGAATTTGTAAAAGTGTAATGAAATGTTATTTGTAAAACAGCTTCATGAACGTTTATTTGATTATTATGTTTTGTCATTACGCTGTGAGATTCTGTATTTTGTTTTTCTCTTTCCTTTTTCTTTTTTTCTTATTTACCCCATTTACAATCCTCCCTTTTGAATGGTTTGATTCTGACCTGTGTGGTTTATTGTCAATTTGAACCATCCAAAAAGGTGGGTTGTTACAGTTGGCATCAGAGCTTTGGTTTAGACATACCTTAGCCTGTTGGGGTTAACTCATTTGAGATATGGTGGTAATACCCTAGAATGAGTTGTCTGAGTGTATATACGAGAGCGCGTATTTGTTAGTGTTATAAAAATGTTTTATATAAATTTTGAAATGAAATTATTTTTCCTAATATTATATGATATATATATAAAGGAATAAATTTTTAAGACTAACATAGTTATTTGTAATGTGTTTGATTTATGAAATGGTAATATTTAATTGTTATCATTTTTGTTGACTTATTGTATTTAATCAAATTATAAACATTGGTTAATTATTGTTGATTGAATTAATGGACTAAACACTAGTTTAATAATGGTGTATTAAAGAGAATAAAATGAATAATTAGGATATTTGTTTATGAAATTGAAATGTTGATGTGAATTTTGTTGTTTGTTGACATGTAGTTTCATCTATTAGGAAAAAATGGAATATTTGGATATTTTGGATAATTGAAACCTTTTTGTATTAATATATGAGTGAAACTTGATAGTTAGGTTGAATTATATTGTTGAATTGATAAACTTAATTTGAAAGCACGTAAGATAAGGTTTAATTTGTTATATCTATGTTTAATACACGAATAGAATTGGGGTACACATTCTTAGAATGTAATGTAATAATATACAAGTGTGAACTTTAAGCCTTGGGATGTTTAAATGAATAGAATTTAGTTTTGACTCGAGTGTATTATTTTCCTTTATGCTCGGTCGGCCTGAGTTTTTCAGCATTGAAGACTATTTCTGGTGGACGAAGACGAAGATTCAGTATATTATTACTATTTATTATTCCACTACATTCTACGCTCCGCTGCATTATTTGGTTATTTATGATATATGTATAACTCTGATTTGAATTTGTAAAAGAGTAATGAAATGTTATTTCTAAAATAGCTTCATGAACTGTTTATTTGATTATTATATTTTGTCATTACGCTGTGAGATTTTGTATTTTGTTTTTCTCTTTCCTTTTTCTTTTTTTTCTTATTTATCCCATTTACAATCCTCCCTTTTGAATGGTTTGATTCTGACATGTGTGGTTTATTGTTGATTTGAACCATCCAAAAAGGTGGGTTGTTACAGTCGATTTTCGCTGTCAAAATGAAACTTCTCCACTCCCACATAGGTCGTAGTCTACCGATGTAAAATCAAACATAGACTGTTGGCTCTCGGCAGCACACACGACTTTCTCTATGTTACCATAGGTCGCAGTCTACCGATGTAAAATCAAACGTAGACTGTTGGCTCTCAGCGGCACACATGACTTTCGCTATGGTCTGCAGTAGATCGCAGTGACATCGAGTTACACTGTCGTCACAACATAACCCAAATGCCTCTGTAGGCATCAGCGCTCTCGACTTCTGCTACATACTACACATAATCCTCAGGAACTAGTTTTTTCCGGACTCCTCACAGGATCAACTTTAGAACTCCCCTTAAGTTTCAAGGCAGTACCACACTGTGGTACTCCTGAGAAGTTCATTTCAAGGGAGCGCCTTTTTCTCTAGAGCCATTTTCAAAACACTTTATACTATACACATATAGTATCTTCCAAATCATACACCTAGTATGAATCTCATATAAATCTCCTTTACACAAAATCGATTATCCCGAAATCGTTAATTCTCAAACTAGGCTTTCCAAATTCCAATATTGATTTTACCCAAAAATCAAAAGCCTTTCCAAATCCAAAGGTTCCCAAAACCTTTTTCGAAAATCCTCATAAGATCCTTTATATATATATATATATATAATTTTTTAAAAACTTTGGATCATTTCAAACTTATATAAAACTCCTTTTATACTTCAAACACTTTCAAAATCCTTTCCTTTTGGCAATAGATTCAACAAGGGAAGATTTATCTTATATAACAAAGATATATAAAATTATTTATTCAAATTCAAATATTCAAATTTGATTACTTTATAAAGTCACTTACCATTTTATTTACTTCCATAAAGTAAATTTTTACCATAGAAATATCCAATTTCCACTTTACTTTATCATATGTTTCACAAAATATGCCTTTCATTTCAAAAACCATTTCACATTTCTTATCCATATATTTTCAATATCAATTTCATTCAATTCCGTACGATGTACACTTATCATCCCTACGCTATACCAATCTGATCGCTCACTCGATCACATAATTTCACTTTTGAACTAGTATCGTCCACCCGACTTCCTAGTGTGGACACAGATCTGTTTTCTTGATCAAAAACCGTCATTCTCCTTGCATAGCCATAACCGTGATAGAGAATATCCAGAACCAATCAACAATCCATATCCAGATTCACCGTCGAAAAGCGAGTGATAAATTCCAACTCAGATCGATATAACTATCTCGAAATTCTGTGCTCGAATTTGGATCAAATCACTATGTGAATAGAATAATATACGTACATCCACGTATCTATCCTCATTGATTTATTAGCCAAAACAATTCCCTTTCTATTCACATTCACTTATATTTTCATTCACTTATTTACAATTGCTTCAATCCCATTTCGATTATCACTTTAATCCTTATCTCAATTGGATAATTTAATCATAAACGGTTGCACTCTAGCCGACTAAAATTTTGAAAATATCTTGAAAAATTTAAAATAGATAAGTCGTTGAAAAATAATTATTAGTTTGTAACATAGCTATAAAATAGTTAAGTAATTGTAAAATAGTTGGAAAATAGTCAAATAGTTATAGAAATTTTAAATAATTGCAAAATAGTTATAGAATAGTAATTAATTCGTAAAATAGTTGAAAAACAGTAATTAGTTTATAAAACAGTTACAAAATAGTTAAATAATTCCAAAAGTGGTTGCAAAACAAGTATAAAATAGTTTAGGTTTTTTTTTTTAAAAAAAAGTTGTATAGTAAATAGAAAGGAAAATAGATTTAAAACTGTTTATATATTAAAATATTTTATTTGGAAAAGTAGTTCAGAGCCAAACCGTTCAATTCCCAATCTCCATTTCCTATTACTTTAATTTAAATTTCCACTCCCATTTAAATTGACTCAACTCTGATTTAAATAACTTCAATTTCCATTAAAATTGATTTAACCCTAATTCAAGTTGAATTAACCTCAATTTCTGTCCACAATCAAATCAAATTCCAAGGAAATTGAAAACTCAACCTTAGAGTTTATTCCATATTTATTTCCTTTACACACCAGGTTACTTTTAAATTTAAACCACCTTTGGTTTTAAATTCAAACAAATTCCTTTAAAATTTTCAAACGACTCTTGTTGAATCAAGCTCTATCACTCAAATAATATTAAATAACATTATTTATTATTTCTTTATTACTTTGAAACAAAATTTTCAAATTCTGGACCTAGATTTAAAACTCCACAATTCAGATCAACTTCAGTTCCAATTTATAAGTCATACTTGCCTAAATGTTTTACTTCTTTAAAACATTACATTTTGCTTACTCATTTTTTTAAACACAACAATCATTTATGATAATAACCAAGATTATCATATCGGTAACCATTCATTATCATCTTATTCTGAAACTCTTCCCCAATTCAAGATTTCAATTTCGGTTTGAATCCATTTCAACTTATCTTTATTCAATTTCTGTTTGGTTGTATTATATTACTTCTTAATTTAATTCCAATAATTTAACAACCAATCACCTAAATATTTATTAGAAGGAAATATTGCTTTATATATCAAATATATTCTTATATCAAATCATTTAAAATCTTTATATAAGAAAATAACAAGTACGCTCTCATATATATATATACACACACTCAACTCATTCTAGGGTACCATTGTCCCTATCCTTAATGAGTAATCCCACTAGAGCAAAGGTTCTCGCTTAACCTTCAGCTCTGATACTAACTGTAACGGCCTAGAATTTTCGATCCCGAAAATTCCAGATAGTTAGGAAAAAGAAGAAAAAGATAAAAGAACAGAAACACCAACATCTCACATTTGCAGCGGATAAAAATATAATATCAAATAATAATAGTTTACAAAAGAATTCTGTATCTGTCAAATACATTTATAATACATCAGAGTTACATATATACAGACACTGGATATACACAATCATCATGTCTTAGATATACAACAATATAATACAGCGGAAACACTCCATATGTTCTTGTCACCCAGCTCGCCTCCTGAGCACCAAAACGACCTTATCTGAAAATCTGTAATACTCGATCTGACCTGGGTGTTACTTTGATGTAATGCTCGGGTCAGACTGAGTATTACAGATTTTCAGGTAAGGACGTTCTGGAGTTCAGGAGGCGAGCTGGGTGGCAAGAACGTATGGAGTGTTTCCACTGTTTTATATTGTTGTATATCTAAGACATGATGATTGTGTATATCCAGTGTCTTTATATATGTGTAACTCTGATGTATTATAAATGTATTTGACAGATATGGAATTCTTTTGTAAACTATTATTATTTGTTATCCCACCTTTTGGTCAAGGCTGGAATATCAACAAATTGGCAAGGAAGAATGGATATCGGGATTGGAGATCGATTGGAAACAAGGCTGCAATCGATGTCGTTAAAATTTGGCCGAGCTTCGACTAGGACGAAATCGATTGGAGATAATGATCAAGGATAGGGGAAGCCACATTTCAAATTTCAGGTTAAACAGAGTTCATCTGTTCAAGGTATGGATGGATCAATGTTAAAGGTGGCTGGTTTGGTATCGATGCTGTTCATATCCATCTATTTCGTATCGATACCCATGGATGCGAAAAGTATGCTCGTGTCGATCAAGTCAGATCACGGCAGCAGACTTCGAATTGATACTATTCATATCGATCCACATGGACTCGACACGATGGTTTCGTATCGGTCAGGATGGAAAGAGGTGGCATATCTCGAATCGATACTCTCGTATCGATAGTAGTAGGATTTGTCACTTTCGTATCCATGGAAGGCTATCGGAGTTCGTATCCATCAGGTAAAGCTTTGTTCGTATCCATCAAGTAAAGCTTTGTTCGTATCCATTAGGTAAGATCTCGCTTGTATCCATCGTAAGGATGAGATTCGTGTCCATTATTCACGACCACTTCGTATCGATGCCCCCCTGCTCATTTCGTATCGATCAACGCATATGGTATCGTTACGAAATGTACTCCTGGAATCAATACAAAGAAGGACACAAATTGATGGGTGCGAACGTACCATGTTATGAATACGAACGGGCATGAAATGCGGATGCGAGTGAAGGACATCCACGAATCAAGGGAGGAAGCTTTCGAAACTGCGAGGAAAATGTATCGAGCCTTGGAATTAGCGCCATGTCATCGTTCGCACCTGCTGGGAATCGACACGAAGGGACATCGATATGAATTGATCAGTGCGAATAGGACGGCATTGAGAAGTCGTATCGATCATATCTTGAGTTCTACAAGCCCAAATGCTATGAAATTTTCGCAAAAGCTTGCGTACAAGCTAAAGATCAACTCGATTGGACCATTTTTTGATCGATACGAAATTGATTCATATCAATCACGGATCGAGTCGAAACTTGGTGGGATAGGTCATGTGGGCCCACTCACGTGCCAGAAGAAGTCTCTCGAAGTTTGAGCATGATATCTGCCTTCTACACCTATAAATAGCCCCCTGAAGCCTACAGAAAAGGGATCTTTTGGCTACTCAACATCCAAACTCTGCCGGATTCAATTCTACACCTTACCATCGCTGTTTTACTCGAATTACTTCATTGTAATCGCTATAATCATCTGTAACCAGTAAGGAAAATCAATAAAGGATTGCTATTCAAAGTGGACGTAGGCCGAAGTAGCCGAACCACTATAAATCTTGTGTTTCTGTTCTCTATTTCTAGATTGTTGTTTGTTGTTAGCGTAGATCTGTGACTTGTGCTCATACGTTGTTGATTAATATTCACATATTGGTGCTTTCGCGATACTTGGGGTTTGTGACCAATTTTGGCGCAAACACTTTGGTGCTTTCATTGAGAGGGACTAGCACCCGCTACATCAGATTTGAAGTTCATATTTGAAAAGCTTGAAGAGTTCAGATTTGAAAGACAATGACTCGACAGGCAAGCAAAAGACAGAGAGCTGAGAGAAGCCAACAGGTAGGAAGTCAAGAAGCGTCCTCCGGAGTTGAAGAAGGACAAGCTGCAATCTACATCACCGGGGAAGAAATGGAAGCTATGGCAAATTCGATGCATAAAAGAATGATAAAGAGTCAACAGGAGATGCTGTAGAACTTCTTCGAATAGATGAGAGCAGCAAATGCACAAAACCTTGGACCAACTACTGCGACTGCGAATGTGGAACAGGGAGCAAGGGTCGCGGAACCCATTGGAGGACAGAATACAGAACCAGAGGGCAATCAACAAAGGCTTGGGGGCAGGCCCGCAGGATCTGACACTGAAAGGCCTTTGGATAGAGCTCAATTGGCTAGAGCGAGCGCTAATGTTAACGAACCACATGAGGAATATGTACCAGAATTCCCTCGAGGGCATGGGGGGAAACCTTTGAAAGATAATGCTAGATTAGCTGAGATTATTAGGAGAACTATGCGTGGAGGTCTGACCAATAGAGATTTGAAAGGAGTGAACAAAAGTCCGCTCACACCGGAAATCAGGATAGCTCGAAATCCACCTGATTTCAATCTATCTAGTGTGGAAGTATACAATGGAAAAGCTGATCCAACAGATCATCTGATGAGATTCACTAGACACATGGAAGTGCTGGGGGCATCGGAGGAAGTTATGGCCTGATGTTTCCCTCTGTACTTGACGGATATAGCCGCGGCGTGGTTCAGGTAGCTGGAAGAGGGATCTATTAGGATGGGGACAGAGTTGGTGGATAGGTTTTTGAGGCAATTTCGGGTTCATATCAAGAGGCCAAAGAACGTGATGACACTGACGTCACTCAAGCAAAGGAAGGATGAGTCACTCAGAGCTTTCCTGACTCGGTTCAATGCAGCGGTTGCTTCTGTGGATCGGCCAGATCCGTCGATGGTTTTGATGGCAGTTGTATCAGGAGTCAAAGAGGAATCAGATTTCATGGTATCTCTAATACGAGACCCGCCATTGGATCTCGAGAATTCTTTCATGAAGCTGAAAGATTCCTTCGGCAAGAAGACGTGTGTATGGACTTAAAGTTAAAGGAGGTGAATGCGACTGAGGGTGGAGGACCATCCAATGGAGGCTTAGACAGAGATAAAGGAAAAAGGAAGCTGGATGACGATTCAGGAAAAGTTAGGAAGCGATGGAAGGATCCAAAGTTTTCCACATACACAGGATTAAACGGGACGCTGGAGCAAATATACATGGAAACCCGAAATCGCCTTCCCTATCGAAAGCCGGATAGGAGAGAACCATCTGAACGTGAAAGGGCCTCGGGAAGGCACCGTCTCTTACATTGGACGGACATGATACCAACAGCTGCAGGCACTTAAAGGACATAATTGAGGAGCATGTGAGGAATGGACAATTGAGGCAATATGTTGGGGCTTGGAATGCAGCGGTGGAGCAGGAGCAACCACCGTCTACCTCAAACCATGACGGTGCGAGGCCCAGGAATGATGGTCGATTGGTTATCAATTGACTGGGATAACATGAAACATGTAGCAAGCTACTGGCAAACGGCAAAGTCATTTACTCATTTACGGGGATAGAGATAGCCCCTAGGCATGCTCTGAATGATTATAAACCGTGGTGTCATGGTTTGTGAAATCTGCCTTTTGTTTTCAGATTGGACGATTGTTTTTCTCGTTTGGTTTTGGAGTTTAGTTTGAACTCCTGATTTTATTTGCTTTCTGGCTTGGATTCTTGTTTGGATGACCGTTTTCTGTTTTGAACGTTGGTTTGGATTTTTGATTTTCTGATTTGATTTGGATTTTTGGATTGGATTTTGATTGGATTTTTTGTCTGGTTTTTGGTAAATGGTCGTCAGGTATGGATTATATCTAGCAAGGGGCAAGTCTCTTCATCCGCATGTGGCGAATTGGCTTATTCAGGTCATTGAGTATGGACTATGCTCAACAAGGATCCGGAGTGACCAGGATTCGGCCTAGGACTTAGGCCTCATATTATCGATTATTGTTTCAGGTCGTCGAGGATGGACTATGTTCGACATGGGTCTGGAGTGACTAGGATTCGGCTTAGGACTTAAGCCATGGCATTGTACAACGTTCAGGGACACTGGACCACGGTCGTCAAGTGTGGATTGCAGCTTGGCAAGAACCCGGAGAGGTTAGCTCAACGTCCAGGGACACTGGACCATGGTTGTCAAGTGTGGATTGCGCTTGGCAAGAACCGGAAGAGGTTACGGATTCAGATATCAACCCGGAGAGGTCCTGGATTCGGTTATTGGCTATTGGATAAGGATGGATTAGGACTCGGTTGTCGAGTTTGAATGGATATGGAATTGGCTAAAGCTTTGGTTATTGGATTTGGAATTGGGCATCGACTCGGAGCAATCAAGGATGATGTACTCTGATGATATGGCAATGGACTTTGGATATCGGATTCGGAACAATTCAAAACACACCTTCTTATCACAAGGCATGTTTTGGGGGGCAAATGTTATCCCACCTTTTGGTCAAGGCTGGAATATCAACAAATTGGCAAGGAAGAATGGATATCGGGATTGGAGATTGATTGGAAACAAGGCTGCAATCGATGTCGTTAAAATTTGGCCGAGCTTCGACCAGGACGGAATCGATTGAAGTGATGATCAAGGCTAGGGGAAGCTACATTTCAAAATTTAGGTTAAACAGAGTTCATCTGTTCAAGGTATGGATGGATCAATGTTAAAGGTGGCTAGTTTGGTATCGATACTGTTCGTATCCATCTGTTTCGTATCGATACTCATGGATGCGAACAGTACGCTCGTGTTAATCAAGTCAGATCACGGTAGTAGACTTCGAATCGATACTATTCGTATCGATCAACATGGACTCGACACGATGGTTTCGTATCGGTTAGGATGGAAAGAGGTGGCATATCTCGAATCGATGCTCTTATATCGATAGTAGAAGGATTTGGCACTTTCGTATCCATGGGAGGCTATTGGAGTTCGTCTCCATCAGGTAAAGCTTTGTTCGTATCCATTAGGTAAAGCTTTGTTCGTATCCATTAGGTAAGATCTCGCTCGTATCCATCCTAAGGATGAGATTCGTGTACATTATTCATGACCACTTCATATCGATACCCCCATGCTCATTTCGTATCGATCAGCGCATATGGGATCGTCACGAAATATACTCCTGGAATCAATATAAAGAAGGACACGAATTGATGGGTGCGAAACGTACCATGTTATGAATACGAACGGGCATGAAACGCAGATGCGAGCGAAGAACATCCACGAATCAAGGGAGGAAGCGTTCAAAATGGCGAGGAAAATGGATCGAGCCTTGGAAATAGCACCATGTCATCGATGCGCACGTGTTGGGTATTGATGCGACGGGACATCGATACGAATTGATCAGTGCGAACTGGACGGCATTGAGAAACCACAATTCGTATCGATCATATCTTGAGTTCTACAAGTCCAAATGCTATGAAATTTTCACAGGAGCTCGCGTACAAGCTAAAGAACATTACTGCCAAGTTTCAGCTCAATTGGACCATTTTTTGATCGATACGAAATTGATTCGTATCGATCATGGATCAAGTCGAAACTTGGTGGGATCGGTCGTGTGGGCCTACTCACGCGCCAGAAGAAGTCTCCCTAAGTTTGAGCGCGATATCAGCCTCCTACATCTATAAATAGCCCCCTTAAGCCTGCAGAATAAGGATCTTTTGGCTACTCAAGGTCCAGACTCTGCCGGATTCAATTCTACACCTTACCATCGCTGTTGTACTCAAATTACTTCATAATAATCACTGTAATCATCTGTAACCAGCAAGGTAAATCAATAAAGGATTACTATTCAAAGTGGACATAGGCCGGAGATAGCCAAACCTCTATAAATCTTGTGTTTCTGTTCGCTATTTCTAGATTGTTGTTTGTTGTTAGCGTATATCTATGACTTGTGCTAAAAAATTGTTGATTAATATTCATATATTGGTGCTTTCACGATACTTGGGGTTTGTGACCAATTTTGGTGCAAACCTTATTTGATATTATATTTTTATCCGCTGCGAATATGTGATGTTGGTGTTTCTGTTCTTCTATCTTTTTCTTCTTTTATCTAACTATCTGGAATTTTCGGAATTGAAAATTCTGGGTCGTTACAAGGAGGCCATTACTTTGTACTTTCAGAAGTTTATTACAGAGAAAACGAAGTGAGAAGACAGATGAATTCGGAATGTTGTGGTTATATAACCACCAACTGATTTTAGAGGGAAAATCAAAATTTCAATTCTGACCGTTGTATGTCCACATGGGGGGTAGGAGCATGTCGACATTCCTTTGAAAATTATGTCAATTTTGTTTTTCTCCATTTATTTAAATATATATGTTACTATATCTATATTCTATATCACAGTCATAGAACAAATACCTAGTTCTCTTCTTAATTTAGTAAAGGTTAATTGATTTAAGGGTTTGGTCACAATATCAGCTATTTGATTCTCAGAGTTGATAAATTCAAGAGAAATAATCTCTTACTTATATCATCTCTGATAAAATGATGTCTGATATCAATATGTTTGGTTCTGGCATGATGATTAGGATTTTTGAATAAATTTATTGTACTTTTATTATCACAGTAAGTTAATGATTTTGAAATATTTAATCCAAAATCCTTTAGGGTCTGTTGCATATAGATAACATGAGAACAAGCCAAACAGTAGAGATATATTCTGCTTCAGTTGTTGATAGTGAGGTAGTATTTTGCTTTTTACTAAACCAGAAAACTAGAGAATGCCCTAAAAAATGACAAGTTCCATTTGTACGTTTTCAGACTAATTTACAACAAGCATAGTCAGCATCACAATATGAGATTAAATCCAATGAATCATTTTTAAGGTAAAATATGCCATAGTCTAAAGTGTGTTTAACATATCTTAGGATACGTTTAATAGCTTTTAAATGAGTTTTTTTGGGTAGAGATTGGTATCTTGCACAAAGATGGACACTATGCATGATATTAGGCCTACTCGCAGTTATATAGAGTGGTGATCTAATCATTCCTCTGTATAGTTTTTGATCAATATCTTTTGACATGTCTTCTTCATTCAAGGCTTCATTGGTTGCCATTGGAGTGGATTTTCCACTCGCAGTGGTCGTATCAAACTTACTAACTAGATACCTAGCATACTTTTCTTGACTAATGAAATTACTACTAACTAATTGTTTTATTTGCAATCCTAAAAAGAATGTAAGTTCACCAATATGACTCATCTCAAACTCTTTTGTCATTATTTCAGAAAACTGTTTGTTCGTTTCATTGTTTTCTGGTCCAAAAATGATATCATCTACATAAATCTGTACAAATTGGATATCATTTTTGTTTCTTTTAATAAAAAGAGTATTATGTACTCTACCAATTTCAAAATTGACTATAATAGTTAAGATCTTAATCTGTCATACCAGGCTCTGTGAGCTTTTTTCAAACCAAATAAAGTTTTCTTTAATTTGTAAACATGATTTGGAATCTTTTCTTCTTCAAAAAGTGGAGGTTGTTCAACATAAACATCCTCTTTAATAAAACCATTTAAAAAGGCACTTTTGACATCCATTTGAAATAATTTGAAATTGTTGTGGTTTGCAAAGCAAGTAAAATTCTAATGGCTTCTAATCTTGCTACGGGTGCAAAGGTTTCATCAAAGTCTATTTCTTCGTCTTAATAATAATCTTACGCGACTAACCGAGCTTTATTTCTAACGACCTCATCTTGTTCATTCGTTTTATTTTTATAAACCCATTTAGTTCCTATTATAGTTTTGTCCTCAGGTCTAGGAATAAGTTCACATACACCATTTCTGGTGAATTGAGTCAATTCTTCTTGCATAGCAAGAATCCATGAAGCATCAAATGATGCTTCCTTTGGATTTTTGGGTTCAATAGTTGATATAAAAGCTATATTACTCATCTTGTTTAGTTGATTTGTAGTTCTAACAACAGAATCAATATTTCCTAGTATATTTTCTATGGGATGATATTTAAAAAGCCCGATCCTTTTATTAGGATGAACACTTTCACAATTTGTTTCATTTGATTCATTATTTAAAGTAACAAAATCATCTTCATCATTTATTTGAACAAAACCTCTGAAATTTACATCAAAAGATACATGCATTGTTTCTTCAATGATGTTATTTTTTAAATTGAAAACTCTATATGCTTTACTTCTATTAGAATATCCGATAAAGATCCCTATGTTAGATTTAGGATCAAATTTATCCAAATTGTCCTTTGTACTTAGAATAAAGCATTTACTTCCAAAAACTTTTAAATAAGATACCTTTGGTTTCTTATTGAAAAGAAGTTCATATAGTGTTTTATTGGTTGGAGGTCTAATTAAAATCCTATTCAAAATGTAACAAGCTGTAGCGACTGCTTCAGCCCAAAAATTTCTTAGTAATTTACTATCTGAAAGAATAGTTCTTGCACACTCCTGAATCGTCCTATTTTTACGCTCTACCACTCCGTTTTATTGTGGAGTTCTTGGAAAAGAAAATTTACAAATTATTACTTTTTTATTACAGAACTTTTCAAAATTTTCATTTTCAAATTCTTCACCATGATCACTATGAATAGTTTTGAATTTTAAAGAAAGTTGATTTTGAATTCTTTTTGTAAAAGTTTTAAATAAATCAAAAGCATCACTTTTATGTTTCAGAAAAATTGTCCATGTAAATCTAGAATAATCATATGCAATTCCAAAATATATTTACTGTGATTTATTGACTGAATTTGAGATGGACCAAACAGATCTAAATAAAGTAACTCAAGTGGTTTTGAAGTTGAAATCATATCCTTCAATTTTAATGAACTCTTCCTAAGTTTTTCTAATTGACAAGTATCACATATCCTATCTACTTTAAAATCCATTTTAGGAAGACCTCTTACAAGATCAAGTTTTAAAAGTCTAGATAAAAGTTTGAAATTCAAATGCCCAAATCTTTTATGGCAAATCCAAGGGTATTAGCAGAAAGACGTAGGTTATCATTTGAGATTTTCATATCGAGAATATAAATATTTTTCTTCCTAATTTCTTCAATGATAATATTTGATTTATTATCTTCGATGTGACACTTATCCTTTTTAAATTTATTTTTTATCCCTTGTCGCATAGTTGACTCATGCTATGTAAGTTGTATTTCAGATTTCTAACAGAACATCAGAAATAGTAGGAGTTTTAGAGTTACGAATATTGCCAATGCCAATCACATATCCTTTTGTATTGTCTCCAAAGTTGACTAGTCCTCTATCTTCATAAATTATGTCATTCAGTATCTCCGGATTACCAATCATGTGTCTTGAACATGCACTATCAAGTATCCATTTGTTTTTCTTGATTTTCACAGTTTTCCCATTGAGTGTTGATTCTTCTAAAGCCATATAACACATATGTTCCTACACAACACACCAATTCGGTAGATAACTTGATTTTCTATAATAACAATATGCAGACTTATGAGATAATGATGATTTGGATAGTTTTGAACTAGTGTTAACAGAATCTCCAAAAATTGCCATTTTAAACTTTTTCAAAATTCAGATTATGATAACTTTGAAAACCAATGCTCTGATACCAAATGTAGGAAATGCAGATTGTGGATCTTAAGGCAGAATTAACACTAGAGGGGGTGAATAGTGTTTAATTAATTTTATGAATTCTTTTGAAGTCTTTTCAAATTAAAGCCAAACAGATGCAATTCACAAACATAGTGGTAATCATAGAACCAGACACAGAAGCAAATAGTAAATAAAAGCAGTAAAGGAAAGAACATATCGGAATTTATTACTGGTTCAGAGTTACCCTTCATCCAGTCCCACGCAATTTCTTATGCAGATTTCTTTCCAAATATAATGTCGATATTACAACCTCGATTTCAAGGCCAGAAGATACACCCCCTTATCTCCGAGTCCAGGGCAAACTCTCTTGATTTAACCAGACTTAAGATCACTTAATTGATTTATGGGATACTATCATACCCAATTGATTTATGGGCCACGATCACACTTCAATCTTTCGATCTTAGATTACAAATGATCCTATAACACCGAATAGCACTAAGACCTTTGAGAGAGCATGGCAGAGAATCAAACTAGAGACAATCGAGTTTGATTCACTTAGGATTTCTGCAGAGTTTTGTTAAGAATGTTTGAAACTAAGAATGGAAGAGAAAGAGGAGAGAAAATAAAGAAACTTAAATGAAAATTTGTTGAAAACTACTGGTATATATAGGAGAATAACGGTCATGTCCATTCGTGAAAGGTTATGACGAATAGACACCTCTTTTGAGAATTTGAATTTCAAAATATACGGCTATAATGTCGACATGGAGGGTATAGGCATGTCGACATCCCCTAGTATTTTTTGAAAATTGATTTTTGTTTTAAAAGATATTTTCTTTCTGAAGTTTGTCAAAACAATCTTACAACTTTGTAAACTATTTTGAATATACATTATGCTTATAAAAACCTTTGGAAAGACATTATATGAAATATGAAGTAATAAAAACTAAATATATAAATATTATGAGATTAAAGCTAAAACATTAAAATGAGGAGATAGTTTAAAAACAAGAAATGATTTTGAAATTAATATGCTTAAATTTTTTTGAATTAAGGCTAAAATATTTAAACCGAGAGAGAGAGAGAGTGATGTCTTTTTAAAAATATAGTTTTGAATAAAAAATAAAAATAAGTCATTTTAAAATTTTCATGTATTCCATTCTACTAGAGAAGGTCGTAGGTTCCATCCCACTAAAGAGGTCGTGGGTTCCATCCCACTATTAAAGCGAGAAGTTGGATTATATTCCATAACTAAAATCCAAATAAAGATTTTAGTGCTATTATGAAGTTTTAACATAAATCTAGACTCTATTACTTATCTTAATATCTTGAACTCTTGAATTCCTTATAATCTTGATACTCATGAACCTTCGGTCTTGATTTCTACAATCTTAAATTTGTTAGTCTTGAATCTCTATATTATACGGTCTTCATTCTCATTACCTGCATGTATATATATAAATCTTGCATATATATATATATATATATATACAAAGATATTAGTGTTTATATTTTATGAAATGTCCCAAGGTTGTCGTCATCAAAATTATCATCTTAGGAACTAACAGTTGAAGCTCTCAAGTCAATGCTTCCACTCACATAGCCTAACTTAAGTTAGATTTTCCAAAGGCATGTCTCGGTGGATTTTTCTTCGTACCTAATCGTTAGAA
This sequence comes from Allium cepa, assembly GCA_030765085.1. Classification (NCBI taxonomy): domain Eukaryota; kingdom Viridiplantae; phylum Streptophyta; class Magnoliopsida; order Asparagales; family Amaryllidaceae; genus Allium; species Allium cepa. Next base: position 64,904,147 of record CM060931.1, read on the forward strand.
AGTCCTACAAAAAGTCCAACAAATGACAGTGGATTGTGTGAATGATATCCATAAGCAATAACAAGTGGATGAGAGCGACGGAGAGGATTTCTAAAGTATCTAGGATGAGAGCGGTGGAGATTTATAAACTGAAATACCAAGAGGCCCGGGACAGAAGGATCATCGAAACTCTAATCAATGAGTTAGAATCATTAAGAAGCTCGCGGGAAGAAGCCGAGAGAAAAGCAGAACAACCATTTAGGCACTCGAGGATGAGAAGGCCACAGATTTTTCCATGGTTGAAGAGCTTTATCATCGGAACCATAAACTGGTGTTAGAAAGGGATGTGGCCCAAAGAAGCGTAGCCGACACAAAAATAAGTTTGAGCATGAATCCAAAGATAAAGAGGAAGCATTGAAAATCGGTCAGGACGCGTGTGATGAATTTATTACCATCGAACTTGAAAAAGGCATGGCTCTTGTAAATGCCAAAGACATTGATGCCCACATTAAACGAGAAGTGAAGGCCACAAAAGAAAATGTCGGGGAGGAGGTTATGGAATATCTAATTCCACTGCTTATTCTTTATAGTGCCAATGTCCTAAAGCACATAAACTTAGGGTAGCTCCTGGGTGACTACCCTTACCATCTTGTACGTGCTTGGGAGTACCTAGTTTAGGAGGAGAAAATGTCTTTTGGCATCAAAAATCGATTTGATGAGGCAAGAAGGCGAGATTATATTGGGAGACGAACCTATGGTTCTATATGAAACCAAGCTTATACTCCAAAAAGAGCACGCCACCACTTTCAACATGAAGCTTGTGAAGGTTCTGGATCCGTGTCACACAATATCGTAGATGATCAAAATCCGGTGACCCAAGCCATTCTCATCACAACTTTGGATTCTTCTATCGAGCTCTATTAAAATCTGGAGAAACCGCATATTGCTACAACTAATGGGCTCTCCCCAATTATGGAAGGAGGTTTCGGTGGCACTCCGGCTAACGTGGGGGACCAATTCTGAGAAGGTATTTCACTAAACTCACATGTCCTTCAGAAAGCTGAAGTATCCCAGTCGATATAGCTAATCTCTTTAGTTATGTTTCCTCGGCTAGATGTAACATACCGCATCTGGAGGATGAAAACTAACTGCTGCAGATGCTACGGTCATTTATAGGTGTTATTTCTGAGTGACCAAAATTGGAATCTTGAAACTATAGGCAACACAGAAACACAAGAATATAAAAAACATTAAACATCAACAAAACAGAATTTCTCATTTCTTATGAATTTCAATTTAAGATTTAATCACATAATCCTTGAGGTTAACCACGTTCGGATCACATATACATGTACAGAATACAATAAGAGCGACATATGAATATGTCCCCGTACGATGATCAGAGAACTAATAAATATGAACTTTACAGTTCTTAGTACCGCACAGTAGAATTCACAACATAGCACCTATATAGATAATACTACCTCCTGCTTCTCTCCGAAAGCTTATTCGACCCAAAACCTGAAAGTGTCCTATCTTAGACTACTTAAATTGATTTTGAGTATCCGAGAGTATGTGGAGAAACACAAACTTCAAGTCAGATAATAAGTCTGGCATAAATAATCCCCCATCGTCTCTTATCATAAATAGATATCTAGTGAGACCATGCCGCTTAGCGAAACGGGTTTTCCCCTCAATAGTATCCAAAACAAACATGCAAATCATTTACTATGCCCTTGCACTCAAAATGATCGGTCTTAAAATAATATGAAATAAAGCCATAAATCATATTTATTGGATATCTCATCCACCCATTTACTAGATATTCCATCTAAAAGAAATTTATTAGATTTTCCATCTAAAATTAATTTATTAGAGTTCCCCTTTAAAATCTTTAAAATGACTATCTGTTATAATTTAATAGAACTATCCATCCTAAATCCATTCAAAATAAATGCAGATTATCCATTGTACATTGTTTTATAAAAGATATGTGGGTTATCCACTGCACACTCCATAATTTTTCTAGGATGACTATGAACCCTTGGGTTCCAAATCCCGAGGTTAACCACCTCTGGCAAAACATTTTGATGTGGGCTATCCACTGCACATTCCATGATTTTCCTAGATTATCCAAGAACCCAACACTTGACTAGAAATATCATGATCCCCATGATTATTTATAAAAACTCATGATCCCCATGATTATTTATTTTTTCCCAGGTATACCACCTATTTAACCTATTTTCGTTGGTGGCCCCAATTAGGTTAAATTTAATAAAAACACATTGATGGCCACAATTTATAATTTTCAAAGCATATTTCTGTTTGTAACCCCAAACTACGTGTCGTAAACATTAAACCTTATCCCTGTACCTCCAAGGTTTTGCAACATTAAATTTAAATAAGGATCCCCCTTACATATTCAAACATAATAAGTATTTATATTATAACCCTTTGAAGTAACCCCTTTTAATTTAGCAAAGTTCTACTTAAAGAAAATGGCTAAAAACGGCCCTTTAAAACCCTTCGAATGAAGTCCCATTTGAAAGCAAATAAATATCCAAAGTTAGCCCCTTCAGAAATCTTTCTTTTGAAAGCATCACAAAATCATACCTTTCGATCTTGCCGAAAGGTCTAACCCTTCGGCCTTGATGGAAGGTTTCCTTTCGACCAAGTCGAAAGGTTCTACCTTTCGACCCTGTCGAAAGCCAGGGTTATCCCCCCTCCTTATAAAACCAATTATAAACCTTTCGAAATCAAGGAAAGTAACCCCTTCAAAAACCATTTGAAATAAAAACCTTTCGAAACCAAAATATTTCGAAACCAAACCCTTCAAAATTAAACCTTTCGAAATCATTGAAGATAGCCCCATCAAAACCCTTCGAAATAAACTTTTCGAAGTCAAAACCTTTCGAAATCAAACCTTTCAAAATCAAACCTTTCGAACTCAAAACCTTTCGAAATCAAAGCCTTTCGAACTCAAATACTTTCGAAATTAAAAACTTTTGAAAGCAAACCTTTCAAACTTAAAACATTCCGAAATCAAACCTTTCGAACTCAAAACTTTTCGAAATCAAACCTTTCGAAATGAAAACCTTTCCAAAGCAAACCTTTCAAACTCAAAACATTTCAAAATCAAATATTTAGAAATAAAACCTTTTTGAAATTATTGAAGATATCCCCTTCAAAAACTTTCTCAATTATTTGGAAAGAATGAAGTGTTGATTGGAACCAACCCTTCGAAAGCCTACTTCCGACTACGTTGGAAAGTTTTACCCTTCGGCTTTGCCGAAAGGTATTAAAACACCTTTTTAGGAAAACATTTCAAAACAATACTCTTGAAGGTTTAAGCTTTCGAAGATCTTTTTTGAAACCCTTCTTGAATATGTCAAAATTTATTCTATTATAAAATGATAGAGTCAAAGGATCCCCTTCAACTTATTTGAAAGCAATTTTATTTCTATCCGAGAGCAAAAGAAGCAACTTCCCCATCCCTTCGCCCTTTTTCTTCCCTTCGGCTCCGTGCCTACCTTTCGACTTGAGTGAAGGTAAGTGTTTACCTTCCATTTTAGAGGAAAGCTACCTTTCGACTTCGTCAAAAGGGTAAAAGCGGGCTTGTCGGAGATGAAGGCAGAATTTGGCCCACTGAAGTGATGTTTTAATCTTGTTTGTCTAATTTTGATTTGCGGAGGGACCTTGTCATACAATTCCAAATAGTAAAAAGTATACAAAAGTCAGTCTTTTTCTTAAAACACTTTACTACTTTCCCAAATATTTCCAAAAGCAAATTTCCTTCCAGTTTTAAATAAACACGGAAGCCATTTTTCAGTTTAGCTCTTGGGCTTAAATAATTTTATTACCTTAGTAAATCACTAAGAAAAAATTCCCAAAAATCACCAAAAATCTGATAAATCATATACTTCATCATATTAAAATTTCAAATCATAGGAAGATTAAAACAACTCGAAATTTAACCAAAACCAAATGAAAACGTGTTAATTATCCCATTAACATTTTAAAACACTTATGTCTTATCTAAATAAAGGTTTAAATGGTTATATCCTAACCAAAATCACAAACATGAATTAGGTATAACCCATAACCGATCCAAACATAGAAAAACGAGATGATAAACATGATTATTCACCTTGATTAGTTGATTGGATAATGAGATACATTCCTAGCTTTAATTCGTTAGTTTATTCTTCAATTTAAACTCTCTCTAGAGTCTTTTAATGGACGGCCAAAGTTTATGAGAATTAGGAATGAGAAAGTGAGAGTTTATTCAGGTGAAGAAAGAGATATACATAAAAAAAATGTAGCCCCATTTCCAACTTTACCCCTTGGGAAATTCCTCCTTAATTTATTTAAGTCTTATTTTTGTTCATTCATTTAGACACGGCCATTGGATTTATTAATCTCATTTCCTTACTTATTCACATTATTCTATTTAATTTATCCAATTAAATATCCCAAATAATGTTAATTAAAAATTGGGTCATTATAGACTGTCCCCTTAAAGAATTCCATCCCGGAAATTCGATAAGGACAAAACAACAAGCATGTAGCACATGCAAGCAAAGCTAGTATAACCTACCAGCCAAATTCTATATAACCCTATATAGAACATACCATCTAAAACAGCTCAGGAAAGTAGCCCTAATCATGTCTTCTGTCTTCCAAATACAATCCTTCACGTTGTCGCTCCACCGAACGTTCACCAACCTGACTGTCTTGTTCCTTAACCTCTTCTCATCTTTTGTCATAACACAAATTAGTTGCCTCACAAAAATCATATCCAGTTCTACTACTAAGTCCTCTAGTGTCGTCAAAGCGATAGTAGTTTCTTGATCATAAACATACTTCCTAAGATGAGAAACATAAAACACATTGTGGACCCTGGCCAAACTGCTCGGTAAATCCACTCGGTACGCGAGTCTCCCAATCCTCTCTGATATAGGAAATGGTCCAACATATCTCAATGCTAGCTTCCTGGCCTTCCCGAACCGAACCACACCTTTCATCGACAATACCTTGATGAAAACTCTGTCTCCAACTGAGAATGCTAGGTCCTTACACCTTTTGTCTGCGTAACTCTTCTGCCTAGATTGAGCTTCCCTCATTCTTTCCTGTATCAACTCGATCTTTTCTGTCGCCTCTCTCACCAAATCTGGAACAAGGACCAACCTGTCTCCAGTTTCTAACCAACATACTGGTGATTTGCATGGCCTTCCATACAAAACTTCAAAAAGTGCCATTCCTATAGTAGTCTGATAATTATTATTATAGGAAAACCCCACTAAGTGCAAGTGATCTTCCCAAGAACTACAAAATTCCAATAAACAAGCTCTCAATAGATTTTCCAGTACCTTGTTGACTCTTTGTCTGCCCATTCATCTAAGGATGATATGCGCTACTCATCTTGAGCTTAGTGCCAAACACACTCTGTAGACTCTTTCAGAACTCGTTAGTAAACAAAGCATCTCTATCACTGACGATACTACTAGGAATTCCATGCAGTCTAATGATGTTCTTCATAAACAACTTAGCCAAAACAGGTGTCGTCCTAATTGACCTTACCGGAATGAAATGGCCACTTTTAGTCAATCTTTCTACTATGACCCATATACTTTTATTACCCCGGTTTGACCTTAGCAACCCATCAATAAAATCCATGGTTATCGAGTCCCGCTTCCAAACTAAAATATCCAAAGGATGAAGCAAACCTCTAGGCTCTAATGTTTGGCTTTTACTTGCTGACAGTTCAAACACTGTTTTACCCTTAAGCCAACGTCTATCTTCATTCCTTCCCAGAAGAAACTTCTCTTCATATCCTGATACATCTTGGTTCCCCCAAGTGAATCGTAAACTTCGATTGATGACATTCCCTAAGAACTTTCTTCCTTAGGTTTCCAACGTCAAGAACACATAACTGTTCCTTCTTCCTTAGCCCACTCCTGCGGTCAAGAATAAATTCCTTTAATTCATCAATCTCGGTTCCAGTTTCTAACCTTCTAATCATCTCGGCTAATATTGGATCCTCTTTCTGTCTAGAAGTAATTCGTTCGATCAGAACTGATAGAACTTACAAACAAGACATTATGGTGATATTCCAACTAGATCCAGCAGTCTACTTTAACTGCACACCTCAAGCAGCCAGTGCTTCCAAGTCTTTCCATATCGCCAACAAAGCTAACACCAAATTGTGATGTTTCCTGCTAAGCGCATCCGCCACCTTATTTCCCTTTCTTGGTGTATATTCGATGCTAAAATCATAAGCTGCAACAAACTCCAACCATCCCTGCCGTCTCATGTTCTGCTCCTTCTAAGAAAATAAATACCGTAGAAACTTATGATCTGTGAATAGCTCAAACCTTTCTCCCAAAAGATAATGTCTCCACACCTTCAATGCAAAGATTACCGCTGCCAACCCCAAATCATGAGTCGGGTATCTCACCTCATGCGGTCTAAGCTGTCTAGAAGCATAAGCAATAACTTTTCCATTCCGCATTAGCACAACACCTAACCCGGTACCACACGCATCGGTGTAAACTACCAAACCCTGATTCTCATCAGGAACTACTAACTAGGGCGCATTGGTTAAAAAATGTTTCAACCTAAGGAATGCCTCCTAACATTTGTCAGACCAAACAAACTTCATGTCCTTCCTGATTAGCCTAGTCAAGGATGCTGCTATCCGCGAGAAATCCTTAATGAACTTTCGGTAGTAACCTATAAGACCAAGAAAGCTTCTAATCTCACTCACCGTCTCTATTCTCTTCCAACTGTTAACAACTTCGATCTTATCCGGATCAAATGATGAACCTTCCTCGAAAACTACATGACCAAGCAACTTCACCTCCTTCTTCCAGAAATGATTCTTGGAGAACTTTACTTTCAGCTGATGTTTCCTTAGCGTCTCCAACACTATTCTAAGATGATCCACGTGATCCTTCTCATTCTTAGAATATACCAAAATGTCATCAATAAAAACCAACATGAACTTATCCAAGTGCTCTCGAAAAACCAGGTTCATCAAATCCATAAAGAAAGCTGACACGCTAGTAAGCCCGAATGGCATAACAAACCATTCGTAAGACCCATATCTGGTCCCGTCAAAAGAATACTGTCCTCTGCCACCCTTATTTGATGGAAACCTATCGCTAAATCCAATGGGGAAAACTTTCTGGCTCCACTCAACTAATCGAATAAATCATCGATCCTCGACAAAGGTACCTATTTTTGATCGTCCTCTCGTGCAACATACGATGGTAGATACACATTCTTAATGACCCATCTAGCTTCTTCATGAATACTACGGTTGTTCCCTAAGGTGAACTGCTTAGCTGGATGGAATTATATCCTTCCAATTCCACTAGCTGCATCTTCAATTCCTTCATCTCGATTGGTGACATCATGCTAGGTGGTCTACTTATGGGTTCAGCTCCTGGTACGAGATCTATTCGAAACTCGGTTGCCCTTTTCGTCGGCAAGCCCGAAACTGGTTCAAACACATCCGCAAACTTTCCTATGACCTAAACCTGCTCCAACTCTGCTTCCGCTCCAATAGCACCCAATAACGTATAAGCATTTCCGTTCGAACTCCTTGTTGAGTAAATACCTCGATTATGGCTATTAGGGTGTCTCAATGATATTTCGCCCTCTTGGCAAAATATCCTAGCATCATATCTATCCAACCAATCCATACCCAAAATGATCCAAACCCACGAAATCAAAAACATATAAATTGTATGCAAACATATGACCTAACAAGTCAAGTTCTAACTGGCCATATCTCATTCCCAGAGTTGCATACCCTCCTATAGGATTCGCAACCCTTAAAGGAGTAATAAGGTATAAAGGTTCCAGACATAAGCAATCTACCAAATACAAAGATATAAATGAGTCTGATACCTTGGTATCAAACAGTATCCTAACCAGAGAACTATGAATCATAAGCATACCATCCATCATAGCTTTTCCTTTCTCAGTAGCTGTTGGTCTAGAGGACGATGGTTCCAATGCAAAGACCTTTCCTATTCCAGCTTTAGCAGCCTCGGGATACTTGTACAAAATACAATAAGAGCGACATATGAAGATGTCCCCTTACGATGGTCAGAGAACTAATAAATATGAACTTTAAAGTTCTTAGTACAACACAGCGGAATTCAAAAAATAGCACGTATATAGCTAATACTGCCTCTTGCACGTCTCTGGAAGCTTATTCATCCAACACCTGAAAGTCTTCCACTCTCAGACTACTCAAATTAATTTTGAGTACCCAAGTGTTTGTGGAGAAACACGAACTTCGAGTCAGACAATAAGTCTGGTATGAATAATCCCCCATCATCTCTTATCATAAATAGATATCTAGCGAGACCATGCTACTTGGCGGAATGGGTATTCCCCTCTCTATTATCCAAAACAAACATACAAATCATTTACTGTGCCCCTACATGCAAAATGATTAGTCCTAAAATAATATGAAATAAAGCCATAAATCATATTTATTGGATATCCCATCCACCCATTTATTAGATATTCCATCTAAAAGAAATTTATTAACTTTCCTTCTAAAATCAATTTATTAGAGTTCCCCTCTAAAATCTTTAAAATGACCATCCGTCATAATTTAATAGGACTATCCATCCCAAATCCATTCAACACAAATGTAGATTATCCATCGTACATTGTTTATAAAAGATGGTGTGGGTTACCCACTACACACTCCATGGTTTTACTAGCATGACTACGAACCCTTGGGTGTCAAATCTCGAGTTTAACCACCTTTAGCAAAACATCTTGATGTGGGCTATCCACCGCACATTCCATGGTTTTCCTAGGTTAGCCAAGTACCAAACACTTGGCCAGAAATATCATGATCCCCATGATTATTTATGAAAACTCATGATCCTCATGATTATTTATTTTTCCCCAAGTATACCACATATTTAATCTATTCCCATTGGTATCCCCAATTAGGTTAAATTTAATAAAAACACATTGATAGTTCTAGTTTATAATTTCGAAAGAATATTTCTGTTTGTAACCCCAAACTATGTATCAAAAACATTAAACCTTATTCCGGTATCCCCAAGGTTTTGCAACATCAAATTAATATACAGATCCCCCTTACATATTCAAACACAATAAGTATTTTATGCTATAACCCTTCGAAGTAACCCCTTCAATTTAGCAAAGTTGTACTTAAAGAAAATGGCTACAAACAGCCCTTTAAAACCCTTCGAATGAAGTCCCACTCGAATGCAAATAAACATCCAAATTTAGCCCTTTCAGAAAAGTTTCTTTTGAAAGGATCACAAAATCATACCTTTCGACCTTCCCGAAAGGTCTAACCCTTCGACCTTGATGGAAGGTTTCCCTTCGACCTAGTCGAAAGGTTCTACCTTTTGACCCTGTCGAAAGCATTGGGTATCCCCCTCCTTATAAAAATAATTATAAACCTTTCGAAATCATGGAAGGTAACCCCTTCAAAAACCTTTTAAAATCAAAACCTTTCGAAACCAAACCCTTTGAAATTAAACCTTTCGAAATAAACCTTTCGAAATCAAAACCTTTTGAAATTAAAACCTTTCGAAATCATAGATAGCCCCTTCAAAACCCTTCGAAATAAACTTTTCGAAGCCAAAACCTTTCGAAATCAAGCCTTTCAAAATCAAACCTTTTAAGCTCAAAACATTTCGAAATCAAAACCTTTCGAACTCAAAACTTTTCGAACTCAAAATATTTTGAAGTCAAACCTTTCGAAATCAAACCGTTTGAATTCAAAAACTTTCGAAATCAAACCTTTCGAAATTAGAACTTTTCGAAAGTAAACCTTTCGAAATCAAAATCTTTCGAAATCAAACCTTTTGAAAATATTGAAGATAGCCCTTTCAAAACCGTTCACGATTATTTATAAACAATGAAGTGTTGATGTTAGAACTGGCCTTTCGAAAGCATTCCGACTATGTCAGAAGGTTTTACCCTTTGGCATTGTCGAAAGGTACTAAAACACCTTTTAGGAAAACATTTCAAAACAATACTCTTGAAGGTTTAAGCTTTCGAAGATCCCCTTCGAAATACTTCTTGAATATGTAAAAATTTATTCTTTTATAAAATGATAGATTCGAAGGACCCCCCTTCAACTTATTCGAAAGCAATTTTATTTCTATCTGAAAGCAAAAGAAGTAGCCTCCCTATCCCTTCGTCCTTTTCTTCCCTTCAGCCCCGTGCCTACCATTCGACTTGGGCGAAAGGTAACTGTTTACCTTCTTTTTTAGACAAAAGGTACCTTTCGACTTTGTCAAAAGGGTAAAAGCTGGCTTGTTGGAGATGAAGGCGGAACTGGGCCCACTGAAGTGATGTTTTTATCTTGTTTTTCTAATTTTGGTTGGCTGAGGAACCTTCTCCTATGCTTCCAAATAGTTAAAAGTATATAAAAGTCAATCTTTTTCTTAAAACACTATACTTATTCCCTAAATATTTTCAAAAGCAAATTTCCCTTCGGTTTTAAACAAACACGGAAGCCATTTTTTAGAATAGCCCTTGGGCTTAAATAATTTTATTACGTTAGCAAATCACTAAGGAAAAATTCCCAAAAATCATCAAAAATATGATACACCATATACTTCATCATATTAAAATTTCAAAGCATATGGAGATAAAAAAACTCTGAATTTAACCAAAACCGAATGAAAATGTTTTAATTATCCCGTTAACATTTTAAAACACCTATGTCTTATCTAAACAAAGGTTTAAATGGTTATATCCTAACCAAAATCACAAATATGAATCAGGTATAACCCATAACCAATCCAAACACAGAAAAACTAAATGATAAACAGATTATTCACCTTGATTAGTTGATTGGAGAATGAGATACATTCCTAGCTTTAATTCCTTAGCTTATTCTTTAATTTAAACTCCCTCTGGAGCTCTTTAATGGCCGACCAAAGTTTATGATAATTAAGAATGAGAAAGTGAGAGTTTATTCAGTTGGAGGAAGAGATATATACAAAGAAACGTAGTCCCATTTCCAAGTTTGCCCCTTAGGAAATTCCTTCTTAATTTATTTAAGTCTTATTTTAGTTCATTCATTTAGACACGACCATTGGATTTATTAATCTCATCTCCCTACTTATTCACATTATTTTATTTAATTTATCCAATTAAATATCCCAAATAATATTAATTAAAAATTAGGGTCATTACATTAGATCTACCTGCTGTAGTTCTACCTCTTCCTCAAGAATATCAACCAAGACCTTAGGTGCCTATGTTGGAGTAGTTACTATCACGGCTTCGGCAACAACCCAAGATGTCTTGGAAGAGGAAGTTTTTATGATCGATGAGCACTTGGTGGACGCTTTGTTGAGGGAATAAAGCGATCCATGTCAGGAGATTCCTGCTAGCGATGACGTTGTTATTATTGTAGCTTCTCAATCCTTGTCCAATCCTTCTATGCAAGAAATAGCATAGAAACTTTAGGTGGACATTGTCTTTGAGATGAAAGTCTAGCAGGAGAAAATGGAGATCGCTCCCTCTCTTATCTCTACTGTTTTTCCTGGAGAAGCAATGGACTGGAGCAGGGGAACAGAAAAACCCTTTCTACACATGACTCCTACCTGAATGATATATCGTGAAGCTTTGCGGAGGATTTATCATCTTGCATTCCTCCGTTCAAGGACTCTCTGTAATAAATAATCTTTAATTGGAGTCATCCATGACTCGTCATCACGCTCCGTCTCTAGTATTCAATCAATTTCCATCTGGTTTATGCCGAAGCGTTTAGTACTTCGACTGGAACCAAGCCTAGTTTTTGCGCTTCCCCAGTGGTGGCAAACTTTGCTAATGTGCCAGCCCCTTTATTTTGATCCCAAGGAATACGCGTGATGTCATAATACCCAAAGTCAGTCAATAGCTCTTGGACTCGGATAAGGTATGGAGCGAGTCCTATCCTTTACTTGGTAATCTACCCTGACTTGGTATACCATCAACTGGGAATCCCAAAAGAGTTCAAGAGATTTATTCCTAATTCTTTGGTAAGTTTGAGTCCAGCAATTGGGACTTCATACTCAGCTTCGTTGTTCTTTGTAGGGAATTCAAGCTTCAGAGTGTAGCAAATTAATCGATCTTCTGGCATTAACACGATTCCGGCTCCAGAATAACGATCATTAGATGCGGCATCTGTATACATTTTTCACCGAAGTGTAGGAGCTCCACCGATCCTGGGAGATCATCCTATCAGTGAATTCTACTATAAAATCCACCAAATCATGTCCTTGTATGGATCTCCAAGAGAGATAAATGAAGCTAAATTACCTCAATTCGATGTTCCAAATTAGTAACCTTCCAGACGTCTCAAGTTGCTGTAAAATCTGTCATAACAGTTGATCAGTGTAAAGGTTAATAAGATGAGCCTGAAATTAGGGGCAAAGCTTTTGGGAAGCAATCAACAAGAAGTATGCAATTTCTCTTTATCGGATAGTTCCTTTCAGCTTCTTTCAATCACTTTCTAACATGATAAACCGGTCACTGGATTTGATTCTCCTCGCGAAGTAGTGCGACACTTAAAGCATGTACCAACATGACCAATTAGATATGCAATCTTCATGATCTACCGAATTTGATAAGATGGGAGGCCTCTCTAAGTGGTTCACCAAAGTTTGGAATGCATCTTCACAATCCTATGTCCATTCAGAGTTCCTTTTCCCTTTTCAAATAAATTCGAAGAAAGAATGTATTTATCAGTGGCTCGGCTCTGTACTTGTTTGATGGTCTTTGGCATTTGGATGTTGCGAATAGCTTGAAACTTTTATGGATTAGCTTTGATACGGCAAGCATTGACGATGAAACCCAAGAACTTTTCTGATGCAACGCCAAAAGAACATTTTAGAGGATTGACATTTGTCTTGTAATATCGGAGGGTGTTAAACAATTCCACTATGTCTCTAATTTGGTCGCTTGATCGTCGTGACTTTACAAGCATATCATTTACAAACCTCCATTATCATCCCAATTTGGTTTTCAAACATTCGGTTAACTAGGCATTAATAGGTTGCTCCAGCATTCTTCAAACCAAATTGCATTACCACATAGCAATACAATCCCATGTCAGTAATAAATTTGTTGTGCTCCTAGTCGGGGATGTGCATCGGAATCCGGTTATATTCGAGTATGCATCTATGAAAGATAGCAACTCGTGTCCTACAGTAAAGTCCACTATCTAGTTAATTCTCGAAAGGGGAAATTGTCTTTTAGGCATGCCTTTTTTAAATTCGAATAGTCAACACATGTCCGCCACTTTCCATTCGCCATTCTCCCAAGTACAGGTTGGACAACCATTTAGAGTAGAAGGTGTTGTGAGTAAACCCATTGCTTTTGAGCTTATCTACCTCCTCTTTAAGGGCGGTAGATCTCTCAAGATCCATGCCATGCCTTTTATGTTTCACCGGGACATGCCTTGGGTCTATATTTAATATGTGGCTTTCAATGGAAGGCAAGATCCCACACATATCAGAATGATTCCAAACGAACACGTCAAGATTCGCTCATAGAAAACCAACAAGTTCTTTCATCATCGGGGAGGAGGGTAAGCTGTGATCCGATCTTTAAGACCCATGAAAAGTCATCATACCTGACTGTGGTGCCAATCATTAGCTCAACCGACGCAGCCTTGGCTTCTTTGACTCCTCCTCATCATTTCTTGGTGCCATATGTTTGTAGAACTGACTATGGTACTTGAGCCAAGTCTCAGGCTCTGGTTGTCAGTCTTCGTTGGCTTGGATGTGGAAAGACTTGTCCATACCCGTACCTTTCTCCTTCCACCGAGCGTCCCTTAATTCAGCCACATAGTAGGCATATCCATTCATTTGATCTCCATGCGCAGGTCCCATGCCATTATCAGTTAAGAATTTTAAGGTAAGACACCAAGGAGTATTGGTTTCTTGGAATTCATCAAGAACCGGTCGATCCAGAAAAACATTATGTGGAGAGTACACATCCAACACAACCAATGGCAACATTCATACTCTCCTACGGTCGCCTTCTCCTAATCCATTGGTAGTTCAACATAGCCCACCGCTTTTGATGCAACGCCATTAAAGCCATGAATGCAGGCTTACACGGTTTCAGATCTTTAGCTTCATTTCTCATCTTGTCGTCCGTTTTAAAAATAATATTCATCGAGCTGCCACTGTCAACCAAAACCTTTCTCACTAAGGCCGGGCTGATCATGGCCGAAATGACCATTGGGACGATCATAGGTGCCTCCACCTTATTTTCATCTCTGTTGCTATACACAATGTCATCTGCCATTGTACACTGCTATTTTTATGGATCCACATCTTTTATATTTGAATAACACTCAAAATCCACATGCTTGATTGCTAGCACAACGCTCCATCTCGTGCCAACTTTTGTCGGCTGGGTGTGGTACTCTGACTATTGTATTGATAACTATTCTTCCTGTGACGGCCTAGATTTTCATGTTCAAAAATCGACATCCATACTTCACTCGTATTCGAATGTCGTAGATTCAAATGTTCAAATCCAATTCGTCGAAGCTTATAACACATTAAGTATAACAACATAGCGGAAGAAAATGAATAATATCATATATCACCAATGAATACAATGTCCAAATGTGATACAACACTGCCCAACATATATCAGAGCACAAATACAATGTTATAGCAGAATAAATAACTTGAACTTGAACCACCAAGTGAGAAGTCCAATATCTACAACTCCATCTCCAATCCAAAGCTAGCTCAAACCCCCATCAATTTGTATTGAAGCAAACTCGATCCCCAATGCGATTGCCAAATCTAAAGTACTGAATGCTATCGAATCTACTCCAACTATTTCAATGATCTAAAAAATCCAACTCTAGAAGGCCCGTGTGGAAAATTATGGGCACCCAGAGTTTAGATAGGCAACAACAAACTCCAGGTCAGTCATGGGACTGGTCTGAGCAAACAAAAACAGTTTATCTCTAAAAAAACAAAAGAATTTAAAATTGAAATCTGCAATGCTTTTTGGAAAATGAAACTACCATAAGGCCTCCCTGCACACACAAAATGCAAGCGCACAATTGGAGGAGATTTCTCCTTATGATAGTCAAACATGCTTACTACGCAAAATCCTTTTGATATTATTATTAGTGCATAGCGGAAAACATTTGCAAGTATAATATTAATCTTAGCCAGCATACGTACCATTATAGTATGCCTACTATAGCTTCCATGTTAAATGGCAGGTTCTACAACTAAAACCATACAAGGCGCGTATTGGTGATTGGATTTCCAATAATGGCTAGGCTAAGGAACTTCCTGGGACACATGGGTATGCCTTTGGAGGGACGCCTCGAGAAGCTAACCGGATCTCTACCAACATAAAGCCAGGTTACCTCTGTAACTAGGTAACTACTACACGAGTATGCCACCCCTCGGTCGTAACCAACCTTTATCCGGGGCCTTGATACCAACAACCACAAAGTAATAAATTTGCAGTAACCACATAGGTTAATATATGGGTTCCATACCTTGATACCACCTCTATCCAGAAGGAAATGAACATACCCTCAGGGGGCGCTACCTCCAAATAACCTTGCTGCATCTTTCCTGTTTCGACCATTCCGGGTTGTGAGGTCCTGATGCAGTCTCGTCCACAATGCTACGCTTTTCACAAAAGTCATGCTTCGATCAACAAATGACCGGCAGCACTTCGTATGCCACATTACCAAAATGGGAATGTATCACTAGTAACCATCAACTATATAACCTATGAGCTCGTACGTCTCAGATAAAGGTGTTAAGCTAAGATAACAAATCTCCGCCACCAACAGAAATGTATTTGATAGAAACCAGCTTTACATCTCAAAGTGTAACGTCAGACATACATCCATACAAGTCTATTCCGGGCTCAAACAGAACCGAAGGCACTTCCAAAGAACCCCTTGCACATTCGAATAATCCCTAATCACGTCCGGACTTCTCGTCACAAAGGGTGATCAAATCTCTATAACGGGGACCATTCAGTGCAGAGACATTCGACGAGTTATCCATTCGCTTTCGAAAATATCCGGTCTTCACCACCCTTCTTCAAATGCAATCCATAACGTCTTATCATTATTTAGAATGGGTTATATGACACAAAGGTCATCTCCTGGCTAAACCGAATAATGAGCGCAATATTTAAAAACTATATGGATAATGGGATCTCAATTAAGTAACAATTTATTACCCAAAACAAATGGTTTAAACAAATTACCATTTTAAATCCTTTTAAATAAAAAGACTCACTTCACAAAGTTCACCAATCTTTCACAAAGTTCACCAATCTTTCACAAAGATTCATTCATAGTTTTCAAGACTAATTCAATTCCCAAATCTTTTATACAAAAGATATACCTTTAAGATCCTCTTTGATTTTCAAAACAAACTTCAACAATCTTTCACAAAGATTCATTCTAGCTTTCAAACTATTTTCATTTCAAAAACTTGAAATCCTTTTTACACATATTGGAAATGCTTTCCATATACGAAAGCTATTATTGTTTGGAAACAAATAGTTTTAGTTTCGAAAAAATCCGATTTCATTTGAACAGGTTAAATCCCTTCGAATATAAAACTTGGGTTAAATTCAAATTCCTAAAGCAATACTTCTAAAATGGTTTTAAAACCCTTATAAACACATTTACAACTTGTATACCCTTTTTAAACCACAATTTCTAAACATAGAATTCAATTTCAAATCAAATTATTTAAATTTCAAAACTTTGTCAAGTTATTCAAAATAACTTTCATCTTCAAAACTCATTTTCAAAAGCTTTTCATATTTAATCCAATTCCATTTCCAAAACCATTTGGATTCAAAATTCAATCTTTAAAACCATCTCAAAAATCTGTGACTTAACCAGTTTCCTCGTGTAATCCATATTTGTGTGTGTGTAGTGTAGTCCAGGGGTTTTACATAATAGTGCAATATCAACAACCATCACAGATTCAAGTATAGCAAAATCAATAAGCGGTATAATCTATAACGCTTATCGTTCATTCACACATTCACAGACAATAAACAAATATATCACAGATAAATGAATAAATTATACATAGCTCAATTCATAGAACAGAATATCACAGATCAGATAGGATAATCAATTCAAGGTATCTCATACAATACAAAAATTCATAAGCAATCTAAGCACTCAATAATCATTTATAGCCAGGATTAATTTATTGTTCAAACCCTAATTAATTAAATTTAATTTCCAATTAAATTAATTACATATGAATTAATTACCAAATCTTGATTAATTATTTAATATTAATTTATGAAATTAATCAACCTTAATTATTAAGTAATTAACCTTTAATTACTTAATTATTCTTTAATTAATTATCCGTAATTAATTATATTAATTAATTAACCTTTAATTAATCATCTTTAATTAATTATCCTTAATTAATTCATTGACCCTTAATTAATTGCCTTTAATTAATTATCTTCAATTAATTGCAACAAGTGATTATCCCTAATCACTTATGTTAATAAACCACAAATCAATTTTAATCATTTGATTAGTCAAATTTAATCATTAATTAATTACTTTTGATTAAGTAATTATCTTTAATTAGTAACATTTATTAATTAATCAACCTTTAATGACTCACATTAAATGATAAATTACTTTGGTTAATTATCCTTTGATTAATCACTTTAATAAATTAATTATCCTCAAATTAATTATCTTTAATTAATTACATTAATTAATCCTTAATTAATTATAACAAGTGATTATCCATAATCACTTAAATAAATCACGAATTTATTATTATCTGATTACTAATCATTAATCATTAATTAATTAATTATAAGTAAGTAATTATCTAATTACTTTTTATCATCTATTAAGAAATTAATTGATTATTCTTTAATTACTATCATTGGATAATTATCCTTTAATTATTATTTAAATCTTTATCTAATAACCTTTGAAAATAAATTATCAATATAAATTAATTTAATACCTTTAAATTAATTACTAATCAAAATATTATTTTTAAGATAAACCATTTAGCTCCTTAATTAAGCTATAAAATTTTATTTCAAAATAGACTTAAGAAAACAAAGCTTAATTAATTTTAAGTTTAAATAACTATAGAATTTTATCAACCTGAAAATTTAATAAACTTTTAATATATAAAAAGAAATTTGTTCTAAGAAAAAAATTCTAAAACTTATTTTATTTTAAAATTTAAAACTCGGACTTTCCTTACTTTTAAAACCTATGCCAAGTTATTTTTAAATTTTTAAACCTGAAAACATGTTTTCCTTTAAAATTTGAAAACCTGGTATTAGTTTTCAAACAGACCCGAGCCTAAACAAATTTTTCCCGAGCAATCACTCGAGTCATTTCTTTCTTTTAATCCCTGTCGTACTTTTTTTTAAACCCGTTAAAATGTTAAAAACCCGGTATCAATCCAAACGAGCACGAGAATCACTTCGAGTTAAAACTTCATTTTCCCGAGCATTCCTTCGAGCCTCCCTCCTCCTTCTTCTTCCTTTGTTCTTCCAGATCCAAGGGCGCACGTATGCATGCAAAGATGATCGGAGTTTCTCCGATCATCGCCACGAGCACCTACGCATCGCCCATCTCCCCTTCAATCAATATGACCACTCAGATTCGACGAATTCTATAGGAATCGAACTCGAGCTATTCACACTTATAGGAACTAAATCCTGATTAACTAAATTGCCTCGCCGAAGACGATTCTGGCCATCTGTGACCACGCCGTCATGTCCAAAGCAGCACCCTAATTTTATGCTTCTAATTCCTCTGGTCCCTTTCAACTCGATGCGACATTGATGGTGATCCATCCTCGAATTCAACAGCCACCCAAACCTAAACTTAAACCCTAAATCGATGCCGCAACGCTGCTGCGGCAATTGATAAATACCTTAAGTATTTTTCCGACGCTCCTTAGACCTTCACCCTTCTCCAGTGATGAACACGGGATGCCACTCTTTTCCGATCGTCAAAACGTGACGATTATACAAAAACCGATCAACCCATAATTTCTCATCAAACACGAACTTAAAAATTATGTTATTAACATCAAAATTCACCATTTCTTAATACGAATCAAATTCTATAATTAATCATGAAATTTAAATACTCGGTTTTCTGGTTTAAAAATGATTTTTACTGTCATTTCTTATTTATTTTATTTTTTTAAATAGTTACCAAATATTTCAACTTGAACCCATTTTTAAAATTTGTTTTACATCATTATAATCGCTTTTCATTTAAAGATTGAATCCTAAATTCAATTGGATATGGTGATTTGAATTTTCTAATAGGTTTCAAACCCTGTAAGGTATAACATAGGTATAAGCCTATACACAGTCACCAATATATGCATATATACAAATACACAAGCACATTTCACATTCATACGAACATAATTCATAACTTGCATCAAACACTGATCACATGCAAACCAAGATTTAAACAAATTTAAGGGTTTTGGAAGTTAGTTTGCTCACCTTGAAGTTTCAAAACAGAGAGGCCTGGGAAAAATGTTTGAATTGTTTTTTAGGCTGAAGTTTGTAAGGACTTGCTTTGATTCATTTTGATTTGAATCTGGAACTGAAACTGATCTTGAATCTATCTTGATTGCTTCCAGATTGATTGCTTTTGATTTATGCTAATTTTGTACCGTATTGCTTTGCTTCAAGACTGAAATCATTTGGTTTTATCACCAGATTTTGATTTTTTTGAAAAGAAGTTGCTAATATGAGTTGCTTTACTAGTTTGATCTTTTGAAACAGATTGAAATTGTTTTTATTTTTGTTTTTCTCAGGTTTTTGATTTTGATCTCATGCATTTTGTTTCTTTGAAAACGAATGCAAAAATTTTGAGAACTTTTTTTGCTTAGGTTTGAACAGGCTTTTTTTTCTTTCCATTTTTCAGGTTTTACTTTGAAAATGAGAGAAGAATGAAGTCTAGTTTCTATTTTCCTAAGAATCAAGTATAGAAATTCAATGTCACTTTTTAAATCAAATGAACACTTGTCTTATGCATGTTTTAATTTGTTTACAAATGTTTAAATGTTTTTAAAATAGATCACACTTATTAAAAATAAGTAATTTTATGTATATATCCTTTATTTTATTTTATTTATAATTTTATCTTAAACCCTTATGTTATTATAATTTATGCAATGTATTTTCTTATGTATATGTAATTTTAACCTTATACTTATTATTTTCAAATAGAAATTCAAAAATTATTATATTAAATAAAAGATTTAACTTTCAACTAGCTATTGAAAATTTACTATGTTGAATTCCAATATAACTTTCAAATTATATATATATATATATATATATATATATATATATTATTTACTAACAATATTTATTTTCAAATATATAAGAAAAGCATTTTAAATCTTAAATTAAATCTTACTTATATATTTACAAACAAATTTTATTCATATAATTTTCTTATTAATTTCCAAAATATATGTATATAAAAAAACTTTTTATTAAACCCTGTTTTAATATCATATTATATTTACAATTCTAATTATATATGTATATAATAATTTTCAAAATATAAAACTCTTAAATCTTTTGTAGAACGTTTATTACTAAATTTCCAACTCAACTTAATTTTAAAATCTACTTTTAAATATGTTCATTTCCAAATTTTCAAATTAGTTCACAATTTAATTCAAAAATTTATTTAAATTACAAATTTAAATTTTTCTCAAAAATTGGGATCGTTACACTTCCACAACTCTATGTAGGCTCCTAGCCATGTGTGGCACTTGTCCTTCATCGGGGTTGGATGTCCCCTGTCCATTATCCTGTAAGGCTTTAACTAACTGCCATAAATTTCTTTCCCAAATCATTTCTCGATAACATCCTAAAGATGCCTACACTCATTTGTGTTGTGACCATAGCATTCGTGGAACCGACAATATTTTTCAGTTTGCTTTTGTTTCTCCATTGATTTCTTCGGAGGTGGCTACCCATACTGCATGTTATTGCATGTAGACAAGTGGACGTTCTCTAGAGACGTATATAGTGGTGTTTAGTATCACACATTAGAATCCATGACTTTCCACTTCCAGAATCCCTCTTTTATTCATGGTTCCTATCACCATCTTTCGTTTGTTGATCCGTTCAATTTTGGACATCAATTTGAACTTTTTCGGAACTCTCCCCAGACTATTTCATTATAAGATTACTCTGCACTCCCTCTCTACTCGGTCTCACAAAAATCTTCTTCCTAGAGTATCTAACTTTCTCTTTCCTCAAATACTGAGCTGCTTTTGCATAGAAGCGCTCAAATGTCACGGGTGGTTTGCCATCTAACTAATTGCTAAAGACCGATTTTAGGTCAATCTCTCTTGTTACCGCCATTAATATTGAATGGTCATTTGGATTATTAACTTCTGTGACAATTGTATGAAATCTCATCAAATTGTCCTTCGGCGATTTCCCTGAAGAGTGGATCATGTTTGATAGACACATTACATCTTTGGGGCGAGTTGCAGGCATACGAAACTGCTCCACCAATTTTTTTGCTAAATTGTCGAATCTAGAGATATGCCATGAGGGTAATCTCATAAACCATATCGTTGCTATGCCAGAGAGAATACTAAGAAAACATCTACATTTTATGGCACTATGAGCTCACGTGGCACCCATCAGTCATTCCTACCTCATAATATGCTGCATGGGGTTAGTTTTCCCTCGTAGGCAGGCATCGATGGCATGCTAAATCTCCTCGACTATTCCGAATGGAAAATATTGTCTGTGAACAGGGTATGGCTTCTTGAGATCCACGAATCATCATTGGTCAAACCTTGGCTTTTCCTTACTAGCGATTTGACCATAGACGACAAGTCCAACATTTGGATAGTTGGATCTAAGTGGGAGTCATGCCCCTCCTCATGTGAATGGTCTGATCGATGTCTATGGACCATTCCATGCCTTCTTTGCTCAACATCCTCTCGATGTGCATCATGTGCATTTGCATTGTCGTCATTCCAGAGAGGTACTTATGTGCATTAACTTGAACTCTAGCATACATATGAACCATGGTGTCACCAATGTGCATTTTTCCCATCATCTGCTATAACCCGCCTTAAAAAGTTGGATCAGCAACGATCATTCCAAATGGATCATATCGATCTTGGTCGGCCTGTCTGGATCAGTCAGATGATGTCGGGATGACGTTTTCACATGGTATTTATCGATTCTACGATGTCTAAGTCTGTGATTGTCATCTAATGAAGTTAAGCTCTCTGATGTAGAATAGAGAGTTAGCTCCCCTCTAGTTCCTGCATTGTTGATCCTTGAGTTGATTCACTAAATCGATATTGGTTTGAACTTCTGGTTTAACTTTCAGTTGCTATCCATTAGTTCACTCATCGGGCTATGGAAAACAGCTTTTGTGATGGAATCAGCTGGATTCTGGGCATCAACTGGATTGGTAGCATTAACGTTTATTAGCAGATTGCTTTGGCCTCCTTGGTGGATGCCGGCGTTCTCATTTTCATCTGCGTTTTGAGTGGTAGATATGGAATTCCTAACCATTGTTGGTAGTTCTCTTAGACTTCTGCTAATCTAAATAGAAACGGAAGCCAGTCGGTAGAAAGTTAGATCTTTCTCGTCAATATAGGAATCCGTAAGTAGACAATCAGATCCAATCAAGCTGAGAATTCGTTTTTCAGTGGAAGTACCAAAATGTTTGCACTAAAAATTGGCAAAAACACCCAGAAGATATTTTGTAGAGAAACAAATGAAGAAATTCAATTAAAATAGAGGAAAGAAGCAATTAAATAAATGAAAATAAGCAATAATAAGAACACTGTGATTTATAGTGATTCGGCGTTGAAAGTCTACATTTGCTTTAGGGAAATAACTTTATTAATCGCTTAAATTGCTGCGCACAGAGGGATGGATCAGGTATGATCCATAGTTACGGTGGAGTACCAAGGAAACAACAATGTAAAGATCTCAAAAATGAACAATCGACTTCATATTTATAGGGGAAGATGGTGAAATATCTTCCTGAAATTACAGTAGTGGAGTCTCCAGATCCAAAAGAAGTCAAGTATCGATCGCGAGTCCCACATCATCAATAATAACAATCGACACCGATCGTTCCATGAGCTCATTCTGGCATGTGATCGATATGGTGGGCTCCACTTTTCAGTATATTGATGTTCTTGAAGTTTCATGTGTAATCGGCTTGTAGATTTTGAAATATTGAATGTTTTTCGTTGATTTGAACTGTAATATCGATACGGTATGATCCATAATTAGTGAATATGGGTTGAACCTATCTATTTTTAGTAAATGGTTTACTTTCACATTTTTAGCATCCTATTGAATCCATCTTCTGCATTTGCTTGGCTGCTGCTTCATATTATCATATGTGCCTAATCTTTAGGCTTCGTGATTGTTAATCTGACTTGACGATCCCGCTGATTGTCAAGTCAAACTTGTCTAGTTAGTTTGAATATAGTCAGGCCAAACAGATGGATAACACTAATGCAGTGGAAAATAAACTTATACATGAATATGACTTGAAGACCTCCAGCTCATCTTCGGAAGTTCCAAAGCATCCAAACTGAGTCAGTAAACATACTCGGTCTGACTGAAGCATTGGAAGGGAATAACGCCTGGATCAGTCTGGCAAACTAGTGTGAGAAAAAACATCTCAATTGGATTTTTAAAGTTACAAAAACCTTTCAAAACAATGTTATCTCACAAGACCACGCCGTAGATAAACATGAACGGTTCTTACTTTACAATAACCAAAACAATTCATATCAAATCTTCTGATATTATAATAGTGTCTAGGATACAAATTTATATTAATCATAGCTGAAATTGTAACATTTATTAAATTACAGCATAATAGTTACAGTTAAAACCATAAAGGCTTGTATTGGAGAATGGATTCCATATAATGACAAGGTAAGGGACTGTCTTTCGACGGTAAATCTCTAGAAAAATGCACCGAGGCACCAACAGATCATTCTCTTCCAATACAAGACTAACTGATCATTTCTATAGATAGTACCGAATATGACATCACCCCGGTTGTTCCTGGCATATCCGAGAGCTCTCATAGCATACACAAAATACCCGATACATAGAGGATAACCTAGCATGGTGATGAACATATAATCGGAGCGATCCACTTAGTTCTGTCGCATCTACCATGTTTTTCATTCCCGATGTGCGAGGCTTAAGGTAACATATCACCTTTTATAGAAAAAATCCCACTTTGAATGCTACATTCCATTTCTAGCAACACACCAATTGATTTTCACAAAAGTACGACCTTCGAGTTCATGTGCTTCAGAGAAGGGTAATAAGTGCAAGAGGAGTTTCCTCCTACACCAACAAACAGATGTACGTTTATAAAAGCCAATGTGCATGGTTCTTTGAAATACAATATAAGACATTCGCCCATAAAAGTTGTCCAGGAATAGGACAACCCGAACGCACTCTCCTACTACATATTATCAAGAATCAACCCTAGGAATAGTAGCGAGCAGTCCTTGCATCGAAGACTTTCAAAATTAAGCAATACTGTCAATATATATAGACACACACACACAGATATATATATATATATATATATATAATATGGAATCGTAGAGCTAATGGCATGCAGCCCTAAATCATAAAGATCTTTATCCTCAAAAATCATCATCTTCAATGAGTCTGCACTTTCAAATGCATACTTTGGTCAAAAATAGTTTTTAGATAAATCTGATCTTGGTCTCTCCGAACCAACAATCGATAAGAGGCCCTCAACCTCATATGGAAACCAAGTCCCATAAACTTATCACATTTCCAACTCTCAATTTGCTATCCTTCGGCCAAGGAGGAAGCTCATCATATTGGAGTACCATAGTCATTCTATCCTACTCGAATCATCATTCTTAACACCAAACGATAATCGAGCCTACTCAACTGGCCTCGTACTAAGTGCACGACTAATTAATTCTCACATCAAGTCAAGGAACCAAAAATACAATCTAGCACACATGCAGTCACTAGGCCTATTTAATTAGTCATTTATTAATTAAATCACTTTCCAAATATTTATCTTGAAATATCTTTAAAAAGATATGTTCTTAAAACTATTTTAATCTTTCGATATTGGGAAACATTTCTATATACTTATTTCGATGGGATAAGTATATTCACAAACCATTTCATTTTCAAAACTTTAAAAAATATCTCTATATACTTAAATCTGTAATAAGTATATTTACAAAACTTTTGAAGGAAGCTTCATATTTTCTGAAACTAGCTTTATTAGGTCGAAATGAATGTTGCATGGAACATCATTACGACAACCCAAGGCAATACTATAGGAATTTGACTATTTATACTTATATAAATCCCTTATACTACATCAAACACTTTCTTTTGGGAATCACTTAGTATAAAAACAGAGTTATATTATATACCTTCCTCATTTTCTTGAAAAACACCCAACACAACAATAAATGTTGAAATTTATGTCTCTATCCCTTAGCATATTTTAAATCACTTTTTAAAACCATTTAACTGCATCGGAAAATATCACTTTCAAAACATTCCTTTAAAAGATTATTTTAACTTTAAAACATGAATGTATTTCTTTTATAAAAATCCATATCCAAATCTCAACATAAATCATTTTCATATCTATTATATTTATAAATCTCCTTTCTATTTTTATAAAACTTCTCTTTATGAAATCGCTTTATTTATATAATTTAATTGTTTATCCATTCCTTTATAAATCCCATTTATTTACAAAATATTACTTCTATAAATCTTTTAAACAAACCAATTCAGAAATATTTGTTCCAAACTACTTCTGTCTTCTTTAAATCTGTATTTCCTTTATAATTAAAGATGTATTTAAGTTTTTAAAACCTTTATAATACAGTTCAAAAATCTCTATTTAACATATTTCATAAACTATCAGTTTATACGACAAAAATCATAACTTTTATTTTTTAAAATAAATTCCTTTTAATAATTCAAGAATAATTATTAAAATAAGTTATTTCAAAATCACTTTAAAATACATTTAAATCAAAATCTTCACTTTATAGTACTTCGATATTATAAAAATAAGGTTAAGTGCTACTATAGCACTAAATAAGCAAAATCATGTCAATGTCATCAAATATGGCATCCAACAAATCATATATCACAATATATATCAAAATTAAAATCAATAATGGTGAGGAACCCTATTAGATCCTTCCAACCCGTGCCACTGCATCACATACAATATATAATTATATAATACTGATCATCCACTACTAGGCGGGTATATGTAAAAGGTCATCTGCTCCAAAGGCGGGAATAAATCCAATCCAAATGATAAAGCAATAGATCATCCAAACAAACAACAAGCATGCATCAATAAAAATATCCACACTTATGTAAAATATAAGCGGGTCCAGAGAGGTGATTTAACTTACCTAAATTTCAGTTATCGCCAAAGTGTTCTAGTTTGA
Source organism: Allium cepa (assembly GCA_030765085.1). NCBI lineage: Eukaryota > Viridiplantae > Streptophyta > Magnoliopsida > Asparagales > Amaryllidaceae > Allium > Allium cepa. Next base: position 64,930,696 of record CM060931.1, read on the forward strand.
ATTAAAATCGATTGACAGTTCGATTTTATCATAAATTCCTACTGGCTCCAAACTACCCCAATCCAACTTCGTAATTAGTATTCGTCAGTACGAACCTAATGCAACTGATCACATTCAATTTAGACCTTGAATGAAACATTTATACATTTTATAAGAATTTGAATTAATTAAACTAATACATTTTCTTAATTACAATCATTAGCACTTAACCTATAAGCTTTATTGGATCAAAATGAATGTTGCGTAGAACATTGTTACGACAACCCAAAACAATACTACATGAATTTGACTATTTATGGTTATATACATACCTTATACCATATAAAACACTTTCTTTTGGAAATCACTTACTATAACAACAAAGTTATATTCTATACCTTCCTCGTTTTCTTGAAAAACATCTATCACAACAAAAAATGTTGAAGTACATGTCTTCGTCCCTTAGCACATTTTAGATCACTTTTTAAAACCATTTAACTGCATCGGAAAATATTACTTTCAAAACATTCCTTTAAAAGATTACTTTAACTTTCAAAAAGTGAATATATTTCCACTATAAAAACCCATATCCAAATCTCAACATAATCCATGTTTACAAAACTATGTTTATAAATCTCCTTTCAATTTTATAAAACTTCTCTTTATAAAATTTCTTTATTTATATAATTCTGTTTATAAATCCATTCCTTTATAAATCTCATTTATTTATAAAATATCTATAACATACCGAAATCTATCAATTTAAATTGGTAAATGTTGAACTTTTATAATATAATTTAAAAAGTTTCAAAATAAATAAATAATAAGTGATAATTTAAATGAATAAAAATTTCAAAATTCTTTTGAGTTTAAAATTTTGGAAATACTAAAAGTTTTAAAATCATTTAAATCTAAATTTTGATTCATATATGTGAATATATATGTATTAGTGCATATGTGGGTAAATTTGAAATTCATATATTGAATTTGATTTTAATTTGAATTTAAATTTTATAATAAATGTTTTGTAAAATAATTTGATTTATAAATGTATATCTATGCAATTTATATAATATGTATTTAAAAAATTCAAAACACTTTCTTTTGATAATATGCATTAATATAAATTTAATATTTGTAAATGGGAAAATATAAGTTTAAATACAATTTATGTAATATAGATGAAAAAAAATTAATTTATTAATTACAAGTGTTAAACTAATAATGACCATGGTGACAAATGTAATTCAAGGAAAGGAAAAAAGTAACAAGTGTCGTTTTATTAATTTCTTTTTCTTAAGTAATTTTTTTGAAAAAGGAAATAAACTTATACAATATCTTCTCCTCTTACTTTTTATTCATTTCAAAAGAAAAATTGTATGCAATTTTTACATCAGAAAGAAAAAATCATCAAAAACAAACACAAATCTTCTCAACATTTGAAATCAGAAAAACAGATTTCCAGTGAAAAAAAAACTGTAACACAAACCCTCCGCTCAATATCTTAAGCTAAAAGAAGAATCCAAAGTTGAATTCAGATCTTCAATATACCATACAGAATCAAGTAGAAAACTTCAAAGATTAAGGAACTCGGGAATTAAATAGAAGAAAAAAATTTAGAAAAACAACAGCAGGCACAAGCTTTTAAAAGTGCACGCCAGGATTTTCACCTCTGTTTCAACTAAGATTAAAGTGTAAGTAAATTTATTTATTTTATTTTGTTGTTAAAAGATTAAATAATTAAATTAAATTAAAGATTTAAACAAGTTTATACAAATTTTTTGCAGCCAACAAATTTAAGAAATCAAGCTAAGAAGATGAAGAAAAGGACGGTCCAGATTTCAAATTTTAAAACAAAATTTGCCTCTGATAAAATTTCAGGTGAGTAAACCTTTGTTCTCTCAATCTTTGGTTGCTGTAATGTAGGGAGTTAAAGTTTGTTATTCATCCTAAATATATGAAGGAATGTTTTGTTTTTGCATGTTGATTGTATACATTTCAATATCTGGTTTACTTTCAGGAAAGGGAAAAAAATGGAAACCTGTCAACAATTCTTTTCTTTACCTCTGTCTCTCTTTCCTGTTGTATTTAACAAGTTGGAGTTTGCACTTTAAGCTTGCACCATATTTTAATAACAAAACTTAATGAGTTTTTAAGTTGACCAGGTTTCAATAATTAACTTAAAGCAAAAATTTGAGTTTCTTTTAGAAACTGTAAAAACAAAACAAAAGGAAAAGAAGAAAAAAAAATTACAAGTGAGTAAAACGTTCCTAAGATCTGATGTCGATGAATGTAAACGATGTTGAAAAATTGTTTCCATGCGCAAATTTTACAGGTAAAAAATTACTTTTAATTGTGCATGTTAAATTAAAATTAGATTGCCTCTGTTCTAGGTTACAGAGATCCATAATCCTTTATAAAAATCCAATTTCCTTACCCCCTGATCCTTGTTTGATCTTAGAATTCAAACAAAAGTGATTTGTTTTGTCATGTTTTAAATTCTAAAAAAAATGAATTCAAGCTAAATGAATAGGAACTGCTTTGGAAAATAAAAAAATGCAGACACCATCCATATCATGTGGAAATTCAAATATGATAAATCATAGTTTTAGGAACAAAATCTGAATTGTTACATCAAATGATGATTTTTGAAAGTCAAATCAAAATTTTTAAGCAAGTATTCATTTAGTAAAGCGGGGATGATCAGATTCGAATTTCTTGGAAATTTCTGATTATCGGCAGCAGATTCATCTTGTAATCTTGGGTGAAGCTTGCTGGGGGTTAGGGAAACTTAAGAAAAATGCTCAGTAATTTTTTAAAACATTATGGAATGAAGACGAGATCGAATTAGGGCTTTAGCCTAGGTTTTTGCATTGATCAGTAATTGGCCAATTTTGTCGTCTTGGGTGCATCGGACTAGATGAGATTGGGTTGTGGAGGAGCGTGGTTGACATGGGAAGCTCGTGATGGAGATACGTGGCTTCTGGTGATCTTTGGCGTCTGAGCGAGGTGTTGGTTTGAGGCACTGATGGTTCGAGTTTTGGGTTGTGAACGAAATTTCAAAAATCATAATTTGTTCCAACTGGTGAGTGTTTGAGAGGCTCGAGCACATCATCGATGATGTGTTGACGACCAGTAGTTGTACCAGAGGTGGCCGGCGAAGTTGTGTAGGTGCACATAGTTTGGTTGTGTCAGGGGAAACGAATTTGGGGAAGAAGAGGAGAACCCGAAGAAGCTATGTGGTAATAAGGCTTTGTACTCGAGTGTGAAATCGAAGTGGTTTAGGGGTTGTTCGAGTGGTACTTAGAAAATTTTGAAAAGAAAAAAAAATATCAGCACTCGGGTCAGATTTTGTAGAGACTCGAAGCAAATAGCAAAATCTTCTGGGGAAGACTCGAAGTGGCCTCGGATTTTATGTACAAAACAGTTTTGCTTTAAAATGAAAATTCAACTTTTTGAACGATTTTAAATGCCTTTTATTAAATGATGGTTTTTATTTGAGCTTTAGCTAATTAAGGTTTAAAACAAGACATTTTAATGTAATTAAACTCAAATTAAATTTTGTTACGTTAATTAAGAATTTATTTATATAAATTAACAATGAAAGTAAGGAAGTTAATTAAAATAAATGTTATTTAAGCAAAACTTAATCTTTTAACTAACTGATGTAATAGAGATAATTTATAAAACAAGCTCTAAAGAAAAATCAAAATAATTAATTTATCTTTGATTTATTAAATAATTGAAGATTTGATAATATAATTACTTGAGAAGAAATTACTTAAATTTAAGGTTTAATAAATAAATAAAAGTAATTAGGGTTTCATTAACTAACAATTAAGGATTTGTTAATTAGGGTAATTAATTAAGGAATGCTTAATTAATGAAGATAATTAAAGATTTAATTAATTTTTATTAGGGATAACGAATCATTGATTAAAATCATTAATGAATTAATTTTGTGATTAATTAGTTTAATTCACACAATTTATTCATCGTAGTGTATATGATTGATAACTATTGTATGATGGGTATTAATTGATATCTCTGATTGTAATTGTGATGCTATGTGATATGAATTGTTTGTACTGAGCCGCGATCCTGTATTTTCTATGTGAATGCGAAACCCCTTTTTGCCGTAGAAACGACATTTGAATTTCGATGCGACAGGGGGTCGGATTCCAGTTCGTTATCCGAAGCCCACATCGAACCTGTGAATCATTGTGAATGACATATCGACATGTTTTAAAAATTGACGCTCACTATTCGGATTAGCCGGGAGAGGACCTTTGTGTCATATAACCTATTCCGAATAGTGATTCGACGAATAGAGAGCAATTGAAGACCGGTGGTGAAGACCGGGTGTCTTCGAAAATGATAGGATAACCTATCGATTGTCTTTGCACCGAGTTGCTCTAATAGAGGGATTCCCTAAGTGATGGGAAGTCCGATCGAGATTGCGGAAGCCCGGATTTGCAAAGGCTTCTTCCTTTATTGGACGAAGTGCCTTCGGTTCTGTTCGAACCCGGAACAGACTTGTATGGTCGTGTGTCTGACACTACACTTTGAGATATAAAGCCGATTTCTTTCAAATATATATCTGTTGGTGGCGGAGAATTTATTCTCTTAGCTTAACACCCTTCTCTGAGACGTACGAGCTCAGAGGTTATGTAGTTGAAGGTTATCAGCGATATACTCCCAATTTGGTAGTGTGCCATGCTAAGTGTTGCTGTGTGATGATGATCAATTGCTGATCATTTGTTGATCAAAGCATGGCTTTTGCGAAAAGCGTAGCTTTGTGGACGAGACTTCGTCGAACCTCACAAACCGGTAATGGTCGAAACAGGAAAGATGCGGCAAGGTTATTGGGGGTAGCGCCCTTTAGGGTATGTGCATTTCCTTCTGGATAGAAGTGGTATCATGGTATGGAGCCCAGACACTTAACTTATGTGGATAACACAAATATATATATTACTTTGTGATTATTGTTGTTGGGACCCCGGATAAAGGTTGGTTACAACCGGGGATGGCATACTCGTGTAGTAGTTACCTAGTTATAGAGGTAACCAGGCCTTGTGTTGGCAGAGATCCGGTTAGGTTCTCGGGACGACCCTCCAGAGGTGTACCCATGTGGGCCAGGAAGTTCCTTCGCCTGACCATTTGTTGGAAATCCAATTACCAATACGAACCCAGTACAGTTGTAGTTGCATTACCTGCCATTTACTTATAGTGGCGCCCCACTGTTTAAATGGTAGCTATAGTAGGCATAGTTCGGAATGTCTATGCCGGCTAAGATTAATGTTATATTTTCGAAAAACGTTTTACTACACTATGCACTAGTAATAATATCAAAGAGATTTTACTGTATCAAGCATTTTTGACTGTCATAAGGAGAAATCTCCTCCAAGTCTGCATTGGCATTGTGTGTGTGGCGGGAGGCCTTATGGAAGTTTCATTTTCAAAAAGCATTGCGAATTTCTTTCAAATTCTTTTGTTTGCTTTTGATTTAAAATAATTTTCTTTTATTTCAAACAACTGTTTTTTTTACTCATACCAGTCCCATGACTGACCCGGAGTTTATTATTTCTTTTCTAAACTCTGGGTGCCCATAATTTTCATACGGGCAGCCTCATAGCAGGTCTTCCGTGTTTTTGTGCTAGCTGGATTTTGGAATCGTATTGTTTGGAGGCTACTAGTTTTTGAAGGTTTTTAACTTGGAGATATTTTGAAACTTTTGGATCTCAAAGGTTCTTAGTTGGATGTTCGCTATCATTTCACTTCATTTGAAGACTTTCTTGAGATGCAATCAGTTGTGGTTATGTCGTGATGGTCTATATTAAAGTTGTGTTGTATATGTTTAAAAATAGTCTGATGTTGGTGTTGTTGTTGTAATGATATTGTGATGTTGTATCTGGGTTATGGATGTTGGCAGTTTTATTTTCCGCTGTTTATATTCATCTAATGTTGTTGTAAGCTCCATCCGAACTGAAATTCGACGTTCGAATCTCCCACAGTCGAATACAAGTGAGGTATTTGATGTCAATTTTTGAACGCTGAACTTCGGGTCGTGACAAGTGGCTTCAGAGCTAAAGGTTGAGTAAGAACTTTAGCTACGAAGTATAACACATTAGATGGCTCGTTAGAGATAGGGTAAAGTATACCCTAGAAGGAGTATAAACCGGGACTAAAACCCAAAATTTTCTTAGTCTATTTCCTTTAATTGTTGATATTCCTCAAGATATTTCGTCCGAATCTCTAAATCAAGTTTCTTACTGATTACAGACAGTAAGAATGAGCGGGCGAAGAGGTAGAGCTAGGGGTCAAGGGAATGCTACAACAGCCAGTCAAGTTTCTCCTTCAGCAGAAGCAGTTATGCCTACTCAGTATCAGCCGAATCTGGCTGATTTGTATAAGAGTTTCACAAGGCTTGGATCAGATCATGTGAAAAGCTTTTTAAAGGGCTTAAGCTCCAAGATGATCAAATGCGTCTCATTGCTTCTTGGAAACTACAAGATGAAGCCTCATCCTGGTGGGAAAAAGTCACAATAGATGAACCGGAAGAAGAATTTGCTTGGAGTCGATTTATGGAGGTGTTTGAAAAACGCTATATGCCGTCGGCAAGAATTTCCCGAATGTATCAAGAATTTCTGGACTTAAAGCAAGGAGGCTTGTTGTTTGAGGAGTACTTAAACAAGTTCAACGAACTATCCCCTTTCGGTCCGAAGTTGGTGAATATGCCTCTAAAGAAAAATGAAAGATTCATTCGTGGGATGAATAAGAAGTATCACGAAAGGATGACAGCACACATCAAAGAATCATTTTCTGATCTTATTAATATGGGATATCGGTATGCCACCCTGGATATGCAGGCAATTCCAAAGGAAAGCGGGAATTCAAGTAATCAGAATTGGAAGAAAAGAATGTTTGGGGGCAAGAAGCCACATCAAGGTAAGGATAAGAGGAGCAGTCAAGGAAATTCGGCTAGAAATGTAACTTGTTACAATTGCCAAGAGAAGGGGCATTATTCAAACAACTGTAAAAACCCGAAGAAGCAAGTTAAGAAGGAACAACCTGCGACGAATGATCAAGGAGTTAGAGAATGCTATAATTGTCACAAGCCTGGAAATGTTGTTAAGAATTGCCCAGTGATGAAACAAGCAAAGGTGGCAAATGTTTATGCGATAAAGGAAGACCCTTCAACTTCGAAAGATGATAAAGGAAAAGGTGTTCTAGAAGGTAACCTCATTATTTATGATAAAGTTGTTAGAGTTTTATTTAACACGGGAGCTTCACATAGCTTTATCTTCCAACAAACCGTAAATGAATTAAAACTTAAACCTAATTTTGTCGACGAGCCCATTTGTGTGAAAAACCTAGTAGGTGGTCCTGCAAACCTTTGTCTACGATGTAGAGACATCCCTATCTCATATTCTTATTATCGATTCCCTATCAGTCTCTTTGTCCTTGATTTTAATGAATTCGAAATTTTACTCGGAATGGATTGGCTAACAAAATACGAAGCCAAATTAGATTGTAATAATCAAACGATCTCGATCAAAACAAACCTTGGAAATTTTATTGAAATCTCTTGTGACGATCCAAGTCCAAAGAGAGATAAATTAATGTATACTTTGGGATATCTTGAACCCAGTCTGGAGTTTATACTTGTTGTTCGGGATTTTTTCGACGTATTTGAAGAAGTGAAATCCTTACCCCCACACAGAGAAATAGAATTCCGAATTGACTTAGTACCCAATGCCCGTCCTGTCGTCCACGCAAGTCGCAGGATGGCACCTAGGAAAAGAAGCGAATTAGTCAACAAAACTCGAGATTTGCTAGAAAAAGGATTGATTCGCCCTAGTGTTTCCGAGTGGGGTTCAACTGTCGTATTTGTGGCTAAATCTGACGGATCTTTGAGATTGTGTGTAGATTACCGTGATCTCAATAAACAAAATCTCAAGAACGAATTCCCTTTACCTAGAATCGACGATCTATTCGATCAACTTCATGGCGCTCGATTCTTTTCTAAGATAGATTTAGCTCAGGGATTCCATCAGCTGCAAATAGCTGAGGATTGTGTTCATTTGACGGCCTTTAGGGGTCCTAACATGTTCTACGAATGGTTAGTCATGCCCTTCGGACTAACCAACGCTCCCGCGTATTTCGTAGATTTAATGAACCGTGTGTTTCGAGAAGTATTGAACAAATTTGTCCTTGTATTTATTGATGCTATCTTGATTTACTCCAAAACTGAAGAAGGGCATGTTAAACATCTCAGAATTGTTTTGGAGATATTGTGGAGGAATATCATATTCGCTAAATTCTCTAAATGTCACTTTTGGGTCAAAGAAGACAGATTTCTCGGTCATATTGTTAATGAAGAAGGGATTTTTGTTGATCCAAGTAAGATTTCTGCAATTCTGGACTGGAAGCGACCCACTACTCCTAGAGAAGTTCGAAGTTTTCTGGGTTTAGCGGGATATTATAGAAAGTTTGTCCAGGATTTTTCTAAGTTGGCCAGTACACTGACTAAGCTTACAATGAAGAATGCTAAATTTGATTGGACTCCAAGATGTGATGAAGCTTTTCAGGAATTGAAAAGGAGATTATCTACTGCTCCTGTTCTCGCTATCATTAACGGGAAACAAGAGTTATCCGTCTATACTGATGCTTGTGGAGACGGTTTGGGTGCAGTACTAATGCAAAATGGAAAAGTAATTGCCTACGCGAGTAGACAATTACGGCCACATGAGAGAAATTACCCAACACACGATTTGGAGCTTTTAGCTATTATTTTCGCTTTGAAAATCTGGCGACACTATCTTCTAGGTAATAACTTTTTCAGCTTTCTTAACGGTATAAGAAATTTAACTTAACTAAATAAATATACTTAATGAACTCTCTCTCTTTTAGGTGAAAATTTTGAATTATTCTTCGATCATAAATCTTTGAAATATCTCTTCACCCAGAAAGATTTAAAGCTACGGCAACAACGATGGCTAGAATTTCTAGCGTCATATGACCTAGATATTCTGTATACACCCGGTAAAGCCAATGTAGTTGTCGATGCTTTAAGCAGAAGACATGTTGTTCTCGCATATCTTGTTATCACTCCCACTCTTCTTAAGAGGATTGCGAGCAGGCAATATGAAGATGAGTTTCTTCGGGGAATTTACAAAAGAATATGCCAAGGCGAAGACACTAGTTTCGAGATGGATAGTAGGGGAGTTATAAGGTTGAAAGGCAGGATATGTGTTCCAGACTTCCCTGATTTGAAGCGTGAAGTTTTAGATGAATTTCATAAGTCAAAACTCAGTATCCATCCTGGAGTTAATAAAATATACAGAGATATTAAAAGAACCTTCTGGTGGAAGACAATGAAAAGAGATATACCTATATTTGTGAGTCGCTGTGCCACCTGTCAGCAAATTAAAAGCGACCGAAAGAAGATGGCGGGTTTACTCCGGCCTTTGGAGGTACCAAAATGGAAATGGGATCAAGTATCAATGGATTTTATCGACGGATTGCCATGAACCAAGAAGGGAAATGAAGTAATTTGGGTTATAGTGGACCGTCTAACCAAAACTGGTCACTTCATTCCAATGAAATCCACTCGGACAATAGCAAGTTTAGCTGAGCTATATATCAAAGAGATTGTCCGTCTCCATGGTATACCGAGCAGTATAGTGAGTGATCGTGACCCGATCTTCACTAGTAGATTTTGGGAAGCGTTTCAGGCCACGTTGGGAACAAAGCTAAATTTCAGTACTGCTTATCACCCATAGTCAGATAGGCAGACTGAAAGGATAAATCGAATATTAGAGGATCTTTTACGAGTTTGTATTCTCGAATTTGGTGGTTCTTGGGAAGACTATTTACATTTGGTTGAATTTTCATATAATAACAGCTATCAAGCCAGTATTGAGATGGTTCCTTTTGAGGCTTTATATGGTCGACCGTGTCGATCACCGGCATGCGGGATTAAATCCGGTGATAGACTCGTCCTTGGATCGGACATGATTAAGGAAGCTATTGAAAAGGTTGATTTTATTCGAAAGAAGTTAATAACTGCTCAGAGTCACCATAAGAATTATTATGACCGCAGAAGAAGAGCTTTGGAATTTCAAGTTGGAGATTCCGTTTTCTTGAAAGTATCTCCAATGCGGGGTGTGTTAAGATTTAGGAAGACTGGTAAATTGGCACCGCGATACACTGGACCTTTTCCTATTTTGGAAAGGATTGGTCCTCTAGCATATTGAGTGCAGCAACCTAACTGGTTATCTTGCGTACACGATGTATTTCACGTTTCACATCTTCGAAAGTACATGCATGATCCATACAGTATTATCGAAGAGGCAGCGCAGCAGGATCTAGAGATCACACCAAATTTAACAGTTAAAAGAGAACCAATTAAGATTTTGGATCGGGATGAAAAGCAATTAAGGAACAAAATTGTGAAACTGGTTAAAGTGCAGTGGTGCAGAGATCCAAAGCACTGTACTTGGGAGATAGAAGACAGTATGCAAAGGTCTTATCCCAAATGCAGGGTGGATATCTTGGCTTAAATTGGTAAGCCACTTCTCTATTCTTTTCTGAATTCGTATATTCTTTGTTTACTTTTCTCTCTCTTTCAAATTTCGAGGATGAAATTTTCTTAAGAAGGGGAAATCTGTAACATACCAAAATTTATCAATTTAAATTGGTAAATATTGAACTTTTATAATATAATTTAAAAAGTTTCAAATAAATAAATAATAAGTGATAATTTAAATGAATAAAAATTTCAAAATTCTTTTGAGTTTAAAAATTGGAAATACTAAAAGTTTTAAAATCATTTAAATCTAAATTTTGATTCATATATGTGAATATATATGTATTAGTGCATATGTGGGTAAATTTGAAATTCATATATTGAATTTGATTTTAATTTGAATTTAAATTTTATAGTAAATGTTTTGTAAAAAATTTGATTTATAAATGTATATCTATGCAATTTATATAATATGTATTTAAAAAATTCAAAACACTTTCCTTTGATAATATGCATTAGTATAAAGTTATATTTGTAAATGGGAAAATATAAGTTTAAATACAGTTTATATAATATAGATAAAGAAAAAAATTAATTTATTAATTACAAGTGTTAAACTAATAATGACCATGGTGACAAATGTAATTCAAGGAAAGGAAAAAAGTAACAAGTGTCATTTTATCAATTTCTTTTTCATAAGTAATTTTTTTGAAAAAGGAAATAAACTTATACAATATCTTCTCCTCTTACTTTTTATTCATTTCAAAAGAAAAATTGTACGCAATTTTTACATTAGAAAGAAAAAACCATCAAAAACAAACACAAATCTTCTCAACATTTGAAATCAGAAAAACAGATTTCCAGAGAAAAAAAGTATAACTCAAATCCTCCTCTCAATATCTTAAGCTAAAAGAAGAATCCAAAGTTAAATTCAAATCTTCAATATACCTTACAGAATCAAGAAGAAAACTTCAAAGATTAAGGAACTCAGGAATTAAATAGAAGAAAAAAAAAGAGAAAAACAACAACAGACGCAAGCTTTTAAAAGTGCAGGCCAGGATTTTCACCTCTGTTTCAAATAAGATTAAAGTGTAAGTAAATTTATTTATTTTATTTTGTTGTTAAAAGATTAAATAAGTAAATTAAATTAAAGATTTAAACAAGTTTATACAAATTTGTTGCAGCTCACAAATTTAAAAAATGAAGCTAAGAAGAAGAAGAAAAAGACAGTTCAGATTTTAAATTTTAAAACAAAATCTGTCTCTGCTAAAATTTCAGGTGATTAAACCTTTGTTCTCTCAATCTTTGGTTGCTGTGATGTAGGGAGTTAAAGTTTGTTTTTCATCCTAGATATATGAAGGAATGTTTTGTTTTTGCATGTTGATTGTATACATTTCAATCTCTGGTTTAGTTTCAAGAAAGAAAAAAAATGGAATCCTGTCAACAATTCTTTTCTTTACCTCTGTCTCTCTTTCCTGTTGTATTTAACAAGTTGGAGTTTGTACTTTAAGCTTGCACCATATTTTAATAACAAAACTTAATAAGTTTTGAAGTTGACCAGGTTTGAGTAATTAACTTAAAGCAAAAATTTGAGTTTCTTTTAGAAACTGTAAAAACAAAACAAAAGGAAAAGAAGAAGAAAAAATTTACAAGTGACTAAAACGTTCCTAAGATCTGATGTTGATGAATGTAAACAAGGTTGAAAAATTGTTTGCATGCGCAAATTTTACAAGTAAAAATTTACTTTTACCTGTGCATGTTAAATTAAAATTAGATTGCCTCTGTTCTAGGTTATAGGATCCATAATCATTTATAAAAATCCAATTTCCTTACCCCCGATCCTTGTTTGATCTTAGAATTCAAACAAAAGTGATTTGTTTTTTCATGTTTTAAATTTTAAAAAAATGAATTCAAGCTAAATGAATAGGAACTACTTTGGAAAATAAAAAAATGCAGACACCATCCATATCATGTGGAAATTCAAAAATGATGAATCATAGTTTCATGAATAAAATCCGAATTGTTACATCAAATGATGATTTTTGAAAGTCAAATCAAAATTTTTAAGCAAGTATTCATTTAGTAAAGCGGGGATGATCAGGTTTGAATTTCTTGGAAATTTCTGATTATCGGTAGCACGATTCATCTTGTAATCTTGGGTGAAGCTTGCTGGGGGTTAGGGAAACTTAAGAAAAATGCTCAAGAATTTTTTAAAACATTATGGAATAAAGACGAGATTGAATTAGGGCTTTAGCCCAGGTTTTTGCATTGATCAGTAATTGGCCGTTTTGTCGTCTTGGGTGCATCGGACTAGATGAGATCGGGTTGTGGAGGAGCGTGGTTGACAAGGGAAGCTCGTGACGGAGATACATGGCTTCTGGTGATCTTTGGCGTCGGAGCGAGGCGTTGGTTTGAGGCACTGATGGTTCCAGTTTTGGGTTGTGAACGAAATTTCAAAAATCGTAATTTGTTCGAACTGGTGAGTGTTTGAGAGGCTCGAGCACATCATTGATGATGTGTTGACGACCAGTAGTTGGACCAGAGGTGGCCGATGAAGTTGTGCCGGTGCACATAGTTTGGTTGTGTCAGGGGAAACGAATTTGGGGAAGAAGAGGAGAACCCGAAGCAGCTATCGGGTAATAAGGCTTTGTACTCGAGTGTGAACTCGAAGTGGTTTAGGGGTTGTTCGAGTGGTACTTAGAAAATTTTGAAAAGAAAAAAAATATCAGCACACGGGTCAGATTTTGTAGAGACTCAAGCAAACAGCAAAATCTTCCAAGGAAGACTCGAAGTGGCCTCGGATTTTATGTACAAAACAGTTTTGCATTAAAATGAAAATTCAACTTTTTGAACGATTTTAAATGCCTCTTATTAAATGATGATTTTTATTTGAGCTTTAGCTAATTAAGGTTTAAAACAAGACATTTTAAAGTAATTAAACTCAATTTAAATTTTGTTACATTAATTCAAGAATTTATTTATATAAATTAATAATGAAATCAAGGAAGGTAATTAAAATAAATGTTATTTAAGCAAAACTTAATCTTTTAACTAACTGATGTAATAGAGATAATTTATAAAACAAGCTCTAAAGAAAAATCAAAGTAATTAATTTATCTTTTGATTTATTAAATAATTGGAGATTTGATAATATAATTACTTGAGAAGTAATTACTTAAGTTTAGGGTATAATTAGTAAATAAAAGTAATTAGGGTTTCATTAATCAACAATTAAGGTTTTATTAATTAGGGTAATTAATTAAGGAATGCTTAATTAATGAAGATAATTAAAGATTTAATTAATTTTTATTAGGGATAACGAATCATTGATTAAAATCATTAATGAATTAATTTTGTGATTAATTAGTTTAATTCACACAATTTATTCATTGTAGTTGTATATGATTGATAACTATTGTATGATGGGTATTGATTGATATCTCTGATTGTAATTGTGATGCTATGTGATATGAATTGTTTGTGCTGAGCTGTGATCCTGTATTTTCTATGTGAATGCGAAACCCCTTTTTGCCATAGAAACGACATTTGAATTTCGATGCGACAGGGGTCGGATTCCAGTTGGTTATCCGAAACCCACATCGAACCTGTTAATCTTTGTGATTGACATATCCACATGTTCTAAAAATTGACGCTCACTATTCGGATTAGCCGGGACAGGACCTTGTGTCATATAACCTATTTCGAATAGTGATTCGACGAATGGAGAGCAATTGAAGACCGGTGGTGAAGACCGGGTGTCTTCGAAAATGATAGGATAACCTATCGATTGTCTCTGCACCGAGTTGCTCCGGTAGAGGGATTCCCTAAGTGATGGGAAGTCCGATCGGGATTGTGGAAGCCCGGATTTGCAAGGGCTTCTTCCTTTATTGGACGAAATGCCTTCGGTTCTGTTCGTACCCAGAACAGACTTGTATGGTCGTGTGTCTGACACTACACTTTGAGATATAAAGCCGATTTCTTTCAAATACATATCTGTTGGTGGCAGAGAATTTATTCTCTTAGCTTAACACCCTTCTCTGAGACGTACGAGCTCAGAGGTTATGTAGTTGAAGGTTATCAGCGATATACTCCCAATTTGGTAGTGTGGCATGCTAAGTGTTGCTGTGTGATGATGGTCAATTTTTGATCATTTGTTAATCAAAGCATGGCTTTTGCGAAAAGCGTAGCTTTGTGGACGAGACTTCGTCGAACCTCACAAACCGGTAATGGTCGAAACAGGAAAGATGCGGCAAGGTTATTGGGGGTAGCGCCCTTTAGGGTATGTGCATTTCCTTCTGGATAGAAGTGGTATCATGGTATGGAGCCCAGATACTTAACTTATGTGTATATCGCAAATATATATATTACTTTGTGATTATTGTTGTTGGGGCCCCGAATAAAGGTTGGTTACAACCGGGGATGGCATACTCGTGTAGTAGTTACCTAGTTATAGAGGTAACCAGGCCTTGTGCTGGCAGAGATCCGGTTAGGTTATCCGGACGACCCTCCTGAGGCGTACCCATGTGGTCTAGGAAGTTCTTTAGCCTGACCATTTGTTGGAAATCCAATTACCAATATGAACCCGGTACGGTTGTAGTTGTATTACCTGCCATTTACTTATGGTGGCGCCCCATTGTTTAAATGGTAGCTTTAGTAGGCAAAGTTCGGAATGTCTATGCCGGCTAAGATTAATATTATATTTTCGAAAAATGTTTTACTACACTATGCACTAGTAATAATATCAAAGAGATTTTACCACATCAAGCATTTTTGACTGTCATAAGGAGAAATCTCCTCCAAGTCTGCGTTTGCATTGTGTGTGTGGCGGGAGGCCTTATGGTAGTTTCATTTTCAAAAAGCATTGCGAATTTCTTTCAAATTCTTTTGTTTGCTTTTGATTTAAAATAAATTTCTTTTATTTCAAACAACTGTTTTGTTTACTTATACCAGTCCCATGACTGACCCGGAGTTTATTATTTCTTTTCTAAACTCTGGGTGCCCATAATTTCACACGGGCAGCCTAGTAGCAGGTCTTCCGTGATTGGTGCTAGCTGGATTTTGGAGTCGTATGGTTTGGAGGCTACTGGTTTTTGAAGGTTTTTAACTTGGAGATATTTTGAAACTTTTTGATCTCAAAGGTTCTAAGTTGGATGTTCGCTATCATTTCACTTCATTTGATGACTTTCTTGAGATGCAATCACTTGTGGTATGTCGTGATGGTCTATATTAAAGTTGTGTTGTATATGTTTAAAAATACTCCGATGTTGGTGTTGTTGTCGTCATGATATTGTGATGTTGTACCTGGGTTATGGATGTTGGCAGTTGTATTTTCCGTTGTTTATATTCATCAAATGTTGTTATAAGCTCCATCCGAACTGAAATTCGACATTCGAATCTCCGGTAGTCGAATACAAGCGAGGTATTTGATGTCCATTTTTGAACGCTGAACTTCGGGTCGTGACAATATCACTTCTATAAATCTTTTAAATAAACCGTTTCAGAAATATTTGTTTCAAATTACTTCTGTCTTCTTTAAATATGTATTTCCTTTATGATAAAAGACGTATTTATTTATTTATTATGTTTTTAAAACCTTTATAATACAGTTCAAATATCTCTATTTAACATATTTCATAAACTATAAGTTTATACTACCAAAAGTCATACCTTATATTTTATTTAAAATAAACTCCTTCTTTTAATAATATAAGAATAATCATTAAAAACAAAAGTTATTTCAAAATCACTTTAAAATCGTTTTAAGTCTAAATCTTATTTCGATACACTAAAAATAAGGCTAAGTGCTACTGTTGCACTAAATAAGCAAAATCATGTCTATGTCATCAAATATGGTATCCAACAAATCATATGTCACAATATATGTGAAAAGTAAAATCTATACTGGTGAGGAATCTTGTTGGATCCCTCCAACCTGTGCCACTACATCACATACAATATATAATTATATAATACTCATCATCCACCACTATGCGGGTATATATAAAAGGTCATCCGCTCCAAAGGTGGGAATAAATCCAAGCCAAATGATGAAGCAGTGAATCATCTAAATAAGCAACAAACATGCATCAATAAAAATAGCCACACTTATGTAAAATTTAAGCGTGTCTAAAGAGGTGATTTAACTCACCTAAATTCCAGTTATCGCCAAAGCGTTTCGATTTCAATTGAAATCGAAAAATTAATCGAAAGTTTGATTTTTGATTTTAACGCAAATACCTACAAGCTCCAAACTACCCTAATCCAACTCCATAACGTGACTGAACGCGTTCAATTTGGACCTCGTACGAAACAGTTATATGTTTTATAAGATTCTGGTTAATTAAAATAATACATTTTCTTAATTACAACCATTCGCACTTAACCTAATCAAGTTTTAAGCGAACAAGTCCCACTAATCTCTCATCTCCGAAGTTCAAGGATGCCAAATCATTACCAAACATCTTTGTCCATCGCCTTCGCTCTACACCACCACCAATCGCCACGTTCTGGCCGAAGAGATTTGTGACGCCCCACCTCTATACCCACACTAGCCAAGGATACTACAGGGTAATGCCATCAACTAGCACGGAGAATAAGGCTTTTGAGGAGCAACCATCCGTGTAATTGCTTTGAGCGAGCACCGATATGTCCGATAGTACTACAAACATAAGTCCGACATACCGATACAAACCCAAAGCTACTACACGGTGGCTATAATGTCTTTGGAAACAAATATAGAAATAAGCATAACATAAATCAGTCACAGACATCCATATCACAAAGGCGGAAAAGATATGAATATAACACATGAAAGTGTACATCATAGTGGTGGTCAAACAAGATCCACAATATCACAAAAGAATGGTTACAAGTGCTAGATAATAGAATATGTATACATCAAGGAGTCTATATCTCAAAGGTATACAACAAAAACTACTAATCTATGTAGTTAGCCAAAAGTCGGGATGATAATCCCAAAAGTGGAGTCAAGCAGAAGCGCCTGTAACATCTCGGTCTGTCCCGAGTATTATTTAATAAGAAAATAATAAACGGATCAGTCTAGCTATAAATATCACTCAAAATGATATAGAATAAGGGATACGACATAAATATATGACAATCCATAAAGTCATACTGTGATAAGTATGCAATTGAAAATTAACAAGGGATTAATCAATATCACAAGAATCTTCTCAAAGATCAAAAGGAATGTCATACTCTATATTATTATTCACCAATATCATAAGTATTGACAATAATACCAATGCCAATCAAAAAAGTCAATGACATACAAAATTCACCAATGCACAAATATTGATAAAACTTATCAATACAAATCACGAAAATTGGTGAAACACAAACTCTAGAAATCATTAATGGAAATCCAGAAATCATAAAAAGGGGGAGGCCCATCACAAAACGGGAGCATGAAAGCTCGCCAACACGTGTATCACAAAATGGAACGCTATTCCATGGTTGCTAACCGTTAATTTTGAGCCAAAGCTCCACAAAACGGCCCGTAGACCATGGGTCGCTACCCCACCAAATTGAGCCGAAGCTCCACAGAAACGGGGTTTAGTCTCCCTCGTAGAAAAAGAGGCATCGCACATTTGCTTGTCTAAATCACAAAAATGATCATCAATGATCATGAAGAAGTGTTAATTACAGTAAGCTAGTAAATATAAAAGCTTAGCTTTATGTCCCATAACCACTAGCTTAACTTGAATATTTACGAACATATTGTAGATCTCCACTCAAAAATTGTCACAAGAGATTCAGTCGAACAAGTCCAAGAATTAACCGACGAAGTAACACATGCATTTCATACCATTTGTTTTACTAAGCCGTTTAATTAGATTTCTCGTACTAGTGAAATAAAGTGACAGATCACAAAAATGATTGTAGAAACAATAAATCACAAAAATTCACATCTGGAGACGTGACTGAAAACCCAAAGCATTCGATTCCAAACTCATCAAAGTGGAAATGGCCTAGCTACACAACACGGCGCGACCTAACGGTGAAATGACCTAAGGAAAGAGGTCGAGCGACCTAACATGTTGCGACCTAACGTTGGTGCGAGGCATAGCTGGTGCAACCTAATGGATAACACGACCTAACTGCATGGCGCAACCAAAAAGGAAATGAAGGCTGAGCGACCTAAGGGGTACGTGGCCTAAAGAACAAGGCACGACCTCGCAGTTGCAAGCTAACACGGAGCGACCTAGAGAGGTAAGCAACCTATAGGCATGCACGACCAAAGGAGGTAAGGATAGGCCGAGTGACCTAAGGGGTAAGGCCGAGCGACCTAACGACCTAACGACCTAAGGTGTGTGAGAGGGTCGAGCGACCTAGCGACCTAGGGAGTACAAGGCCGAGCAACGGCCTAACGACCTATAGGGGGGCGACCTAAATGCAAGCCGACCTAACGACCTATAGGAGGCGACCTAAATGTAAGCCGACCTAACGACCTAAGTAGTAAGAGAAGGTCAGCGATCCAAGACAAGCCGACCTAAGTGTACCGAGTGACTAAACACATGGAACGACCTAACACGACGCGACCTAGCATGGCGCGACCTAAAGCGCGTACGACCTAAGCACGACCAAACTGCCGACCGAGCTAACTGCAGGCCGAAAATGCCTCACGTGCAGGCAGAGCGACCTAAGGGTTTTGGAGTGCAAAACTCACCCAATTTACAACCGATCGAGCATGGACGCTAGGGGATTATGCCCGTAGGCTACCCGGTCGTATTGGCTCCTCGGTGCATCACCAAAAACATGTTCAAACATCAAAGTTAGGATTTTTAAACATTTGAACCCAAAACACTAAAAATTGGGATTTTCACCAATTCAATCCAAATCAATGACAAATGCATATGTAAAGTGTTAGGAATTCATACCCCACAATCAAAAATAGTTATAGACAAAGATGTGAGAAAAAAAATCTCACCTTTTCACAAAATCAATGAAAGAGAAGCTTGAAAGCAAAGGAGAATCAACCCAAGAAGCCTGAATCAATGTCTTCTCTTTGAATTTGGAGTTAGATGTAGGATTTGCAAGTGAACCAGGGCTTGGAGTTTTAATTTCCCATTCCTTCCTCCATTTTTGATGAAGCTTGAGTGTTAGGAAATGAAAGTAAAATTATGACGGGAAGGGGGTTGAGTTAGAGTTATAAGTTTAGGCTAATGGGCTAAACCAAACCTAAAGCCTAAAGTGAAAAAGTAGCAAGATTCCACTAACTCCAAATATATCTCAAAGTTTATACTTAAAAAGATCGCAAACGGCATTTTGAACTCAATGGAAGTGGTTCCGAGTCCAAATTCAACCGTATGCAAAAAGTAACTTTTAAGACTAAAATCTGACTAACGTTAAAATATTTAAATATTCAAATCGTAAAATATACGGGTTGTTACAGACTCCCCTCCTTAAATAAATTGCGTCCTCGCAATATTTAAGAAGAAAATATAAGGTAACAACCATAAAAGCATATCAACACAAAAGAAATTTAAAGCAAGAAAGTCACCTCAAAGAGCACGAGAAAGTAAGTCTGAATGTGTTCGCTCGATGAACTCTCTTGATTCCCAAGAGCAATCCTTAGGATTTGAGGACCATTGGACTTTAACAAGCGGAACATCTTTATTTCGAAGGTGCTTGACCTCCGCAGCAATAATACGAATAGGATGTTGCTCGTAAGTTAAATTAGGTGAAACTTCAATTTCTTCCACAACACTGGGCTTAAGAGCAGAATCGAAATCTCGAAGGCACTTCCATAATTGAAAAACGTGAAAAACGTCATGATTAGTAGAAAACTGAGCCAGTAATAAAAGGCGATAAGCCACGGAACCAATACGTTCGGTGATAGGAAATGGCCCAATAAATCGAGGCGCTAATTTTCTCGATCGACTGAAACATACCACACCCTTCATAGGTGGAACACGAATAAACACAAGATCTCCCACAGAAAATTCTAATTTCCTTCTCCGGTTATCGGCATAGGATTTTTGTCTACTCTAGGCTTCTTTCATCCTATGACGAATAAGGTCAATCTTCTCTATGGAATCACGAATAAAATCTGGATCTAAATCCATCCTCTCACCGGCCTCAAGCCAACAAGAAGGAGATCGGCATGGTCTTCCATAGAGTGCCTCGAAAGGTGCCATACCAATACTAGATTGGAAGCTATTATTATAGGAAAACTCAACAAGGGAAATATGATCCTCCCAACTTCCAACCAAAATCAAGAACACATGCACGAAGAAAATCTTCAAGAGTTTGAATAACATGCTCGGTTTGTCCATTGGACTGAGGATGATAAGCGGTGCTAAAATTAAGCTTCGTTCCTAAAGCTTTTTGAAGACTCTTCCAAAATCCACTAGTAAACAATGGATCCCGATCACTAACAATAGAAGTAGGAACCCCATGTAATTTAACAACCTCTTTAATAAAGAGTTTGGCCAAGAGAGGAAAGGTTCGATTGGACCAAATGGGAATAAAATGGGCGGATTTAGTAAGTCTATCGACTATCACCCATAAGCTATCATGACCCGAATGAGAACTGGGAAGGCCGTCTATAAAATCCGTGGAAATTTTATCCCACTTCCAAATTGGAATTTCTAAAGGTTGCAACAACCCACCGGGCCTTTAATGTTCGGCCTTGACAATTTGGCAAGTCATGCAACGCTTAACAAAGTTAGCAATATCAGATTTCATTCCCTCCCAATAATAAAGTCGCTTCATATCCGCGTACATTTTAGTACTACTGGGATGAATGGTAAATTTAGAACGATGAGAATCTTCTAAAATATCTTTACGAAGATCACTAATATTTAGCACGATAAGTCTACCAAATCTTCGAATACCGCCTCAAGAATCAATATCAAAGTCTTTCACACCTTTAATATCAATTTTATCCCTAAAATTTTGGCCAAGAAGAGCCAATTCGTGATCTAGCTTTTGAGCTTCAAGAATGCGGTCAAAAAGAGAAGGATGGGCCTTAAGAGATGAACATAAATCGGAAACACGATCTCGAATCTCGCAAGTGGATAAAATTCCAAGATCATTCCATTCGGATATCATCATAGAAACAGCCGCTTGTTACTTGCGACGAAGGGCATCGGCAACACGATTTCCCTTTCCGGGAGTATAAAGAATATCAAGATCATAAGGTGCAAGGAACTCGAGCCAACGTTGTTGACGCAAATTAAGTTCCTTTTGAGTAAATAGATATTTCAAAGATTTATGATCGGTATAGAGAACAAATTTCTCCCCCAAAAGATAATGACGCCAAATCCGAAGAACGAAAACAATAGCCACGAGCTCTAAATCATGAGTGGCATATTGAGTCTCGGCTGGCTTCAATTGCCTACAAGCATAAACAACAACACGTTCTTTTTGCATAAGAACGACACCCAAACCAACGCGACTAGCATCGATATAAATAACAAAATCTTGATTCCCCTTGGGAATAACAAGAATAGAAGCATCTAAAGGAGTTCTTTTAATTTCTAAAAAGAAGCTTCACATTTGTCCGACCAAACGTATTTAACACTTTTCTTAGTTAAGTTAGCAAGAGGCAGGGAAATTTTGGAAAAGTCCTTTATGAAACGGCAGTAATAACCTGCCAATCCGAGAAAACTACGGATCTCTGTCACACCTCCGGTCTCTTTCAATTTTGAATCGCTTCAATCTTTGAAGGATCCACGGAAATTCCGGATTCAGAAATAATATGACCGAGAAACTTCACACGAGATTGCCAAAAGTGGCATTTAGAAAATTTTGCTTTTAACTGATTGCTCCTAAGAGTTTCCAACACAATCCGAAGGTGTTTTTCATGCTCCTCCTCGGTTTTAGAATACACAAGAATATCATCGATAAAGATGAGAACAAACCGATCGAGGAAGTCTTTGAAAACCCTATTCATAAGGTCAACGAAATAAGCCGGAGCATTCATTAAACCAAATGGCATAACAAGCCATTCATAAGATCCATAACGAGTACGGAACGATGTCAAAGGAATGCTATCCTCTACAATATGAAGCTGATGAAAACCGGTAGCTAAGTCTAATTGTGAAAAGACTCTAGCACCACTAAGTTGATCGAATAGATCATCATTCCGAGGTAAAGGATATTTATTCTTGATAGTAAGATCATTAAGCTTGCGGTAGTCAACGCAAAGCCTAAGTGTACCATCAGATTTCTTCACAAAAATAGCCGAAGCTCCCCAAGGAGAGGAACTAGAGCGAATAAATTGCTTCGTCTCCAATTCAGATAATTGTTTGTGCATCTCCTCATTTTCTTTATTGGACATACGATAAGGAGGATGAATAATAGGTTGAGCTCCAGGAATGAGATTAATTCTAAACTCAATTTCTCGCTTAAGTGGTATTCCTAAAACGGGCTCAAATATGTCGGAAAACTCACGAACAACATGAAAAAGAGAAATAATATCTTCCTCATAATCATTATCTTCATCATGAGGATTTAAAGAATATAAAGATACAACCAAGCTGGAATCCGAATCTTTAAGATCAATAGAAATCTGCTTAACATATTGAGGATGTCGAAGATGAATAGTTCGCTCGGGGCATAGGATTTGGGCTTCATAACGATTAAGCCAATCCATTCCCAAAATCATTCCAAAGCCTAAGTAGCGCATGATATGCAAATCGGCTCGGAAAGAAAAATCACACAAAATAATCTCAACATCTTTACATAATAAACTGATTGTTGCGGATCCACCAA
The DNA here is from genome assembly GCA_030765085.1 of Allium cepa. Classification (NCBI taxonomy): domain Eukaryota; kingdom Viridiplantae; phylum Streptophyta; class Magnoliopsida; order Asparagales; family Amaryllidaceae; genus Allium; species Allium cepa. Next base: position 64,953,947 of record CM060931.1, read on the forward strand.
CCGGATTCGCAATTCTCAGAGAGGTCATTAAACACATAACATCCAAAGAAAAAGTATCAACAAGTTCTTTTGATATAAAAGAATGGGATGCATCCGTATCAAAAAGAACTCGAATAGGATGATCACGAAATAAAATAACGCCATCAAGGATAGAATGAGAAATACCTTTACCACGAGATGTGTTGCCAGAGGCTTGAGCAACATTAAGCTTTCCCTCCTTCCTGCCTTGAAGTTTGGGACAAGAAGATAAATAATGATCCGGGCTTTTGCAATAGCGACAAGCACGAGGCTTTGAACACTTGTTCACATAATGGTCCTTAGAACCACAATTGTAGCATTGCCCACTACTAGAGGTAGAAGTCTTAGCTGCCGGAGAGGCCTGCTTCCCTTTCTTATTGTTGGGATAAGGACCCTTGAACTTATTAGGCCTTTTCTTGTTGTTGAAGTTTGGTTTGGCACTCACAACTTCAACATCACTCTCTCTATCTGCCTCTTCAAGACGAAGAGCGATATCAGTGAGTTGATCAAAAGAGACTTCTCATTTTAGAAGTAATGGCTTCTTGAGATATTTATTCAAGCCATAGACAAATCTTTGGTTCTTCTTCAATGGGGTGTTTATGTACTCGACCCCATATTTAGAAAGTGACTCGAAAGATGCGACATAATTTGTCACAGAAGATTCGCCTTGAACAAGGTCTATAAAACGGCAAGCCAAAGTCACCTTCTCTGCTTCTGGCACAAATTTTAATTCGAATCGTTCCCGGAATTTCTCCCAAGTAAGATCCGCTTCAACTATTTCAGAAACAAGAAGTTCATACAAATCCAATGCTCTTTCTTGGAGCATACTAGAGGCCACCTGAACACGGTGAAGATCAACAAGATTCATGCGAGAAAAGATTCGATCGCATGATCTCAGCCAAGCCTGGACTTCGACAACAGTCTCAAAACCTTTGAATGGCTTCCCACCCAAATTGGTATAATCGCTGCACAAACATGCAAATCCAGACCTAGGGTGAGTAGACTCCGGATTAGATCCGGCTGCTTGAGCATTCCTCACCAGATTAAGAAGCTGCTGGGCAGACATAAATACTCCATCCTAGGGAGTAGCACGAGATTTACTGGCGCTGGGACAGCCAGGTCTAACCATTTCTCTTCCTTTTTGAAAGAAAGAAAGAAGAAGGATAAGATTATTTACCAAACGAATATCAAACAATCTTGATAGATAAACAAGGAATCATGAAGAAAATAGGATGAATCGGTACGAAGACTCGAATTAAATCCTAATGCACGATTCCTAAGATGGACTTAGGACGATGATCCTTGCTAGATTATTCTACATTGTTCCGAAGATTGGCTTTGATACCAAGCTGTGACGCCCCACCTCTATACCCATGCTAACCCAGGACACTACGGGCTAATGCCGTCAACTAGCATGGAGAATAAGGCTGTTGAGGAGCGACCATTCGTGTAATTGCTTTGAGCGAGCACCGATATGTCCGATAGTACTACAAACATAAGTCCGACATACCAATACAAACCCAAAGCTACTACACAGTGGCGATAATGTCTTCGGAAAAAAATATAGAAATAAGCATAACATAAATCAGTCACAGACATCCATATCACAAAGGCGGAAAAGATATGAATATAACACATGAAAGTGTACATCATAGTAGTGGTCAAACAAGATCCACAATATCACAAAAGAATGGTTACAAGTGCTAGACAAAAGAATATGTATACATCAAGGAGACTATATCTCAAAGGTATACAACAAAAACTACTAATCTATGTAGTTTGCCAAAAGTCGGGATGATAATCCCAGAAGTGGAGTCAAGCAGAAGCACCTGTAACATCTCGGTCTGACCCGAGTATTATTTAATAAGAAAATAATAAATGGATCAGTCTAGCTATAAATATCACTAAAAATGATATAGAATAAGGGATACGACATAAATATATGACAATCCATAAAGTCATGCTGTGATAAGTATGTAATTGAAAATCAACAAGGGATTAATCAATATCACAAGAATCTTCTCAAAGATCAAAAGGAATGTCATACTCTATATTATTATTCACCAATATCATAAGTATTGACAATAATATCAATGCCAATCACAAAAGTCAATGAGACACAAAATTCACCAATGCACAAATATTGACAAAACTTATCAATACAAATCACGAAAATTGGTGAAACACAAACTCTAGAAATCATCAATGGAAATTCAGAAATCACAAAAAGGGGGAGGCCTATCACAAAACGGGAGCATGAAAGCTCGCCAACACGTGTATCACAAAATGGAACGTTATTCCATGGTTGCTAACCATTAATTTTGAGCCGAAGCTCCACAAAACGGCCCAAAGACCATGGGTCGCTACCCCACCAAATTGAGCCGAAGCTCCACAGAAACGGGGTTTAGTCTCCCTCGTAGACAAAGAGACATCGCACATTTGCTAGTCTAAATCACAAAAATGATCATCAATGATCATCGAGAAGTGTCAATTACAGTAAGCTAGTAAATATAAAAGCTTAGCTTCATGTCCCATAACCGCTAGCTTAACCTGAATTTTTACGAACAAATTATAGATCTCCACTCAAAAATTGTCACAAGAGATTCAGTCGAACAAGTCTAAGAATTAACCGACGAAGTAACACAAGCGTTTCATACCATTTGTTTTACTAAGCCGTTTAATTAGATTTCTCATACGAGTGAAATAAAGTGAAAGATCACAAAAATGATTGTAGAAACAATAAATCACAAAAATTCACATCCGGATACGTGACTGAAAACCCAAAGCATTCGATTCCAAACTCATCGAAGTGGAAATGGCCTAGCTACACAACACGGCGCGACCTAACGGTGGAACGACCTAAGGAAAGAGGTTGAGCGACCTAACATGTTGCGACCTAACATTGGTGCGAGGCATAGCAGGTGCGACCTAATGGATAACACGACCTAACTGCATGGAGCGACCTAAAAGGAAATGAAGGCCGAGCGACCTAAGGTAGAGCGACCTAAGGGGTACGCGGCCTAAAGAACAAGGCGCGACCTAGCAGTTGCGAGCTAACACGGAGTGACCTAGGGAGGTAAGAGACCTATAGGCATGCGCGACCAAAGGAGGTAAAGATAGGCCGAGCGACCTAAGGGGTAAGGCCGAGCGACCTAACGACCTAAGGCCTTTGAGAGGGTCGAGCGACCTAGAGACCTAGCGACCTAGGGAGTACAAGGCCGGGCAATGACCTAACGACCTATAGGGGGGCGACCTAAATGCAAGCCGACCTAACGACCTAAGGAGTAAGAGAAGGTCAGCGTTCCAAGACAAGCCGACCTAAGTGTACCGAGTGACTAAACACATGGAAGACCTAACACAACGTGGCCTAGCATGGCGCGACCTAAAGCGCGTACGACCTAAGCACGACCAAACTGCCGACCGAGCTAATTGTAGGCCTAAAATGCCTCATGTGCAGGCAGAGCGACCTAAGGGTTTTGGAGTGCAAAACTCACCCAATTTGCAACCGATCGAGCACGGACGCTAAGGGATTATGCCCATAGGCTACCCGATCGTATTGGCTCCTCGGTGCATCAGAAAAAACGTGTTCAAACATCAAAGTTAGGATTTTTAAAGATTTGAAACCAAAAACACTAAAAATTGGTATTTTCACCAATTCAATCCAAATCAATGACAAATGCATATGTAAAAGTGTTAGGAATTCATACCCTACAATCAAAGATAGTTATAGACAAAAATGTGAGATAAAAAATCTCACCTTTTCACAAAATCAATGAAAGACAAGCTTGAAAGCAAAGGAGAATCAACCCAAGAAGCTTGAATCAATGTCTTCTCTTTGAATTTGGAGTTAGATGTAGGATTTGCAAGTGAACGAGGGCTTGGAGTTTTAATTTCCCATTCCTTCCTCCATTTTTGATGAAGCTTGAGTGTTAGGAAATGAAAGTAAAATTATGAAGGGAAGGGGGCTGAGTTAGAGTTATAAGTTTAGGCTAATGGGCTAAACCAAACCTAAAGCCTAAAGTGAAAAAGTAGCAAGATTCCACTAACTCCAAATATATCAATGTTTATACTTAAAAAGATCGCAAACGGCGTTTTGAACTCAATGTAAGTGGTTCCGAGTCCAAATTCGACCGTATGCAAAAAGTAACTTTTCGGACTAAAATCCGACTAACGTTAAAATATTCAAATAAAATATTTAAATATTCAAATCGTAAAATATACGGGTTGTTACAAGAACCCCGACCACATCCTTGCCAACGCCACCAATAACTCCTCCCCGCGACACCTAAAATAGAAGAGATTGACCAAAAAATGCCTCGCCATTCGTGGCGAGTTCTGGCCACTACACTTTACCCTAGGCGATCTCCACCGTTGAATCCCCTCGACTCCTGTACTGTAACCATATACTTTCCTAGTTAACACCCTTAGCAAATATCGCCCCTGACGGCTTGGATGAACTACGACCATTGGATGGTGAACTTTTAATGATGGCTAGGGTTTCACGAATTTTTTTAGGCAAAATAATGAGAATTAGGGTCCTTTTATAGGAAAAAATCCAAAATGCTCTTCATGTCTAATTTCCAAACTCCAATCAAGGTGTGCCGATTAGTGTTCCATACTAAGTGTCCCTATTCCGAACACAATGAAACTAGTACCAAAATCCCATTCCATCATATACAGATCTTAACTCAAAATCAAATTACATTAATTTAAATTTCTTTAATTAGTTTCTATGTGTTTTGAGCTCGTAGGCCTAAACGATACATCTGATCGCCATGAAGTTCGTTAATATACAATAATTCACAATTATAGATCCAATAACACTAGTTTTGTCAAAATCCAAGATAGTTTCCTTGAAGGCTATTTTCACACGTTAATTAAAACAAATTATTATTAAAACTATTCTTATCACTTTAATTCTAATTAAAGTTCACACTAACTATTTATTATTTAAAATCGAATCTAAACAATCTTCTGAAATATATAAGATCCCGTATTGTTGTTTGGTTTCCTTTGCCTCTTCTCTATTCTCTTCCTTCTTCTTTCTTCTTTCTTTCCCCTAACTATTTGCCTTTTCATTCAATTTGAGTTGGATATGTGCGGTTTATTGCCAGCTTGAAATGTATGGAATTACGAATTGTTACAGTTGGTATCAGAGCTTAGGTTAGCAAACACCTAGGCTTTGGTGGGGTACTCATTATGATAGGGTCGGTAACAACCTAGAATGTGTTTGAGAGTGTGTATGAGCACGTGCGTGTATGTTTTGGTGTGTGTGTGTATAAGCACGTATTTTAGTGATATATGTGGAATATGCGAGTATATGATTTTTGTTTGATGATAATAAACATATATATATATATTCATTTAAATGTATTTGTTAATGTACTATTTTATTTTTCTATAGATTAAATAAATATTTGTTGAATAAAATAAATTACACAGAATTTGAATGGAATTTGAATTCAAACAGAAATTTTATTCAAACAAATATTTATTACAATCTTGAATAGTACAAATTCAAGCTCTCACTATACATATACAACTTTGATTACATCACAATTATTTTTACATTAATAACTTCACTACATATCACTCACACTCGTATTTTTTCTTCAACTGCATTCCAGTCTGATTCCAGCATCCGAGTAATCTACAAAAATATTCTCAAACGCAGTAAAATTGAAAAAGAAATATTTTTGCAATATAAAATGAAAAATGATTTTTGAAAATATTATTTGCCTCGGTTATTTGGGTTGTTCGTCATCATTTATATTTGAATTCATCACACACGAACAGTATGACATGCACAGTGTATCACTGTACATGCCATAAAGTCGTGCACATAGATATATACACTTGATAATGCTATAGGGACAGGTGTGTACAAGGTCAAACCCAAATATACAGACAGGTTCAACTCAGGTGCAATATATTCAAAATCTCGTCAGCAGCACAAGGTCAAACCCGAGTTTTTGAAACTGGATTCAACTCAAGTGAAATTTCAAAAATCAACATGAATGGATGCAAAGACCGGTAATGCAACAGTGATATGCACAGATGCATTCAAAGTCCAAACCAGTTGCAACATGGATGTCACAAGCAATGACCAGAACACAAAGAAGTACAAAATGAAGACTGCAAGAACATGAACACAAGAAAACATGCATGCAACATGGACTGCAACAAACAAATGAATGCAACAAGCATGAATCAAGTTCAGTGTGGCAATGCACCAAGCCAGTAACAGCATGCAACAGGGCCAGACCAAAGAATGGAGGGTGCAAGAGCAGATGACACAGACTCAACAAAGGCTACAGACAAGTAGCAGTGTGCAAAATGAAGCTACAGAAGCCAAATGAAAATCAAAGCATCATGAATATACACCAAAGCAAATTAGCAGACTACAAGTGAAACAATGCATGGTGAATTGGATCAACACAGTCAAGTCAAATGAAACAGATCAAGTGACAAGTCGAAGCAGTAGTCAGCAAGCAGTGCAGCCATGGGTGAACAGAAGACAATTGAACATCTACTCAAAGCAACAAGTGTACAAGTGACTCGAGCAAATACACATGAACATGGTGAGAAACACAGGTGAAATAATTCAGCATTGAAGTGGATGTGCAAAGCTCAAGTTCAATGACAAACCAACCAGAAATTCAATGCATCAGTGACCAAACACATAAACATCATCAAGAGTACAAGTCCAAATGCACAATTCATATGAATACTGAAACAGTGCAAGATGGTCAGACACAAGAAGTGATAAATCAAGTCAGTGGCAAGCTACAAACACCTGTGCAACAAAAGTATCAATAACAAGTGCAGTAGCTACAACTTCAACCACAAATCCCAACAGCAATGCATGTATCATGAAACCAAAGTGCTCGATGCACAGTGTAGACAAATGCTCAAATGAATATGAAATAACCAGAGAATGGTCAGAACTAAATGTAACAAGGATCAGAGATGAAGCTTACAGTGGATGAACACAAAGAAATGATGATGGCCGAAAATAATGCAGATTCGTGAATGTATACAGTCAAGAAATTCAAGTGCGTACTGTTTGAAAAAGTCACAAAATAAAAGAGGAAAGTCACTGCCGTATCAAACAAGTTAAATCGAACACTGCACAAACAAAACCGTGGGTATCAAGTTGAAAAAATATCAGGAAAGCCGTGCGCATCAGGCAATCAAAAAATTAGGAAAGTGTAAATGAATACGAGCAAATTCAAGTGACTCGAATTCATATAAATATCAAACCCAATTATCATCATTGGCATCGAGTTCAAGCAAGCAATTAAACCAGCAACGAAAGAGAATACATACCAATCTATCGAACTCGATCAAAGGAGCAGCTGCAAACGATTCGCAATCTCGAAGTCAACCAAGCAGCCGATCTTAAGAGAATCGATCATCAGAGAACGAGCGCGATCAAGAGCAACACAAATCAGATCGAACGAAGAATCAAAGCTCCAATTTTCACAAGGGAACAAAAGCCCTAATTTAGTGGAAAAGAGGATCGGCCGCAATTGTTTCACAAACAAGAGAAAAGGATCGGGTTGAATAATAAAAGGGCCGGCCTTGTTAAAGGGGAATTGGTTTTAAGTTTTTATTCTTTATTTTTAAGGGTGTTTATTTGTTTTATTTTCTTTTCGAATCAAGTCTTGGTAAATCAATACCCAGGTTGTAGGTAGTGTCAGATTGTCTAGTTAGAATTAGTTCAGTGAGCAGGGTGTGCGAGTTTGCAAAACTCTATAGGCGGGAACAAGGGTTTGCGACTTTGCAAAACTCTATAGGCGGGAGTAGGGGGTGTGAGTCTATTAGAGTGCTTGTAAGAGGGAGTAGGGTTTGCTAGTCTGTTAGAGTGTTTGTAAGCGGGAGACTATTTAATTCTAATAGAAATCTGGGAATGCAGCAGTAGGCAGGGGTTGCCGAAGCTGGGTAAAATTTGTGTGTGATTTACTTTTCAGCATATTTATTTCTGCAGTTTGTTTCTGTGTTTAAATCGAGAAAATTTTCTATAACCCTATTCACCCCCCCTCTAGGGTTAATCTAGATCCTACAATATAAATATGCTTTATATTATGTTGGTTGATTTGTTGAGTGGCTTATGGATTCTGGTCAATATGAGTAACTAACATTATTGATCGAAATTTCTAAATAGTTGAACATAGCAATTCGACATAGTATTGTTTTAAAATTGGGTAAATGAAATAATTTAACCTTGATTATATTTTATATATAAAGGAATAATTTGTCAAAAGTCATTATAGTTATATATCGTACATTGGTTGGATTTAAGGTATAATGTTAATAAATGTTGTTTATTATTATCTCAACAAAGACAAACATTAGTAAAATGACTTACAATAAGAAAGTGAATTTATAAATGTGAATTATTGAGTATTGATTATAATTAAAATAATCAACATTTTTGAAAAGATATTGTACAAGAAGTGATATTATATAAGTATGATTTATAAATGTGATTTATAAATAAAAAGGAAATGAAATTGTATAAATATATTTATAAATTAGGGTTATAAACAAAAATGGATTAAAAACAAGAAATTGAGAATTTAATTCCCGGTGATTTTGAAAATTGTTTTTCAAAGGTTTTGGAAGAAATAATAATAGTATTATTTTGAAAATATTCTGATTAAAAATAATTTAAAATGGAATTAAAAGAGATAAGAAAGCACTGAAGTCAGTTTGGCATTGGAAAATAATTTGGGTAATGACTACAGCATCATTGGTGTTCATTTTCAAGTTTCTAAGTGACGGATTGCTACCATAGTGATTTGCTATAAAAGTTTATTTTGGTGAAATAAAGTTTTATTTTGGCAAATAAAGGTTGTTTTAGATTTTAAAAGAATGATTTGATATACAAATGAGTTATGTATATATTATGATTTCAAAATATTTAAAAAAAACTATCAGTCCTAAAAAATTTCATTTAACTGTTTTTTGAAAATATAAGGAAATTAATTTTTGTAACTTATAAGTTGAGAAATAGAAAGTTAAAACAACATTTGAATTTGTTAAATATTCTGGGTAAGTAAAGAAAATTAGTAACTTAATACACATAAGATGTAGAAGAGTATGAAATGAATATAAACTTAAGTTGTAAGGTGATTATATAACCACAAGTTGTAATTATAGAATGTGGATTAACTAAGTAAATATCTATGAAATTATAAGTAGCTAAGTTTATATAACTTATAAATCTGAGAAAATAGAAAGTAAAGCAAAATTTTAAAAATAGTTAAACATTTTGGTCAACAAAAGACAATATGAAATTGAGCTACGAAATAAAATTTAACTTGAGTAAAGTTAAATGAAATTGATTATGATTTAAAATGAGTATGAACTTAAGCTTGGAAGTGATAATAGAAATAAGTTGTATTGTATAAAATGTTTATAATAAATTTGAGTAATGATTTTATGAAATGGTTCTTAAGTGATATTATTATTAAAAAATATACTAAGAATAAAATGAATGTGAATAAAAAGAATTTGGTAAAGTTAGGAAAACCAATTTGAATAAATAGGTAAGTTTTAAATAGATCATTTTATTCGCATAACTGTTAATTCATATCTAAGCACATGATTTTGAGGTGATTTATACCGGTCCAAGCTAGGAATTTTCACTCGAATCTTGACGATGGACACTGGGTACGGATGTTTGATTTATTCTGAAATTCTCTATCATAGTATATGGCTATGCAAGAAGAATGACGATTTCTAATCATGGAACCAGATCAAAGTCTGCACTATCGAAGTCGAGTAAGCGATACTAGTTTGGAAGTGAAATTGTTTGATCGAGAGAGCGATCAGATTTGATGAAACAACCCTCCTCCTCGATACTCAAAAATCGGTACTAATACATCTTTAGTATTCACGTATCGTAAATCTACGTACCGGATAGGCAGAATATCATGGGGTAACGAAAAAAATAAAGGTAGAAGACAAGACAATAATAGAATCTCACATCGTATTCGACTCATAATCATACATGACATTACTTCAAATTGCTCCATCAGAGTTAATATAGACCCAGCTGGGAAGTTATAACTGCCTATTCTTACATATGCTCATAACTACATAATACATAGCATAGTGGAATAAATAGCTGGCTTCTACAAAAGATCCAAAATACTCCAGGCTCCATGCTCCATTCCAAAATGCTCTAAGCTTTACTTAATACTCGGGTGTCCAGAAAAATAAAGCACCCAAAGTTTAAAGGGAAAAGAAAATAAACACCGAGTCAGTCATGGGACTGCTGTAAGAACACAAAATACAATGTTTGAAAATAAAAGGTATCTCATAAGACCACGCACATAAACATGGAACGGGTTTTTACTTTATAATAACTAAAATCTTTATTACGTGAAATTAAGGGATATTATCTTTAATGACATTCTTTGAAAAACATTTCCAAATATACTTATTAATCTTAGCCGAAATTGTTACATTTTTAAATTCCATCATACTACGTTTATAATCAAGTGCGAAGGCACTTACCCGAGAATGGATTCCATACAAATCACAAGGTAAAGGACTACCTTTTGATAGTACAACTCTAGAGGGATGCATCTAGTGTTCGGATACTGAACGCTTAAACCAACACAGAACTGGCCTACCCCTTCGCTAGATAGTACCAAATATGTCATCACCCCGGTCGTTACAGACCTTTAACGGGATACCGGGTCGTACATTCACCATGTATTTAGACATGTGTAGAGTAATCTAGAAGGGTGATGACATCTCCTAATGGGTGCGACCCACTTAACCTTGCTGCCTCTACCCTATTTTTGTAATTTCTAGATGATGAGGCCCGAGGTAATGATTACCTTTACACATAGCACATCTCCTTCCACTTTGAATGCCACATTGCCATTCCACACTCACATGACTGATTTCTACAAACGTATAACTTCCCAAGCTCGTGCATCTTAGGAAAGGGTGTTAAGCTAGGATAAGGTGTCTTCTCCACCACTGACTGATATACATTATATAAAGATCACTCGGTGTGATTTAGAATACAAAGGTCATACATTCTTCCATACAAGTTCATTCTAGGATTGAACAAAACCGAAGGCACTTTCCTACCACATCCTGTCAGGAGTAATAGCAAATAGTCCATGCATTTGATATTCCACAACAAAGAAACTACCGCTACTATATGTATATTGGGAGTTTATCCCCAAATGATCAATAATTAGTTCTTTAACATGAAAATCCTCATATCAATGTCTTCAACATATTTTACTTTAAAACATAAATTGGTTTGAAGTGGTTTTTCGATAGGAATCACCAAAATCTGACCCCGGTTTCTTCGAAATCCAATCATCAATAAAAATGATGTAATTAGATTATTGTCGTTCGATTCATTCGTTTCTCTTTATCAAAAATGCCTTCAAGAGATATATCTCTTTAAAATCTTCTTCTTTAAATACAGAATCATTTAAACATCTCTTTTGAATATTTCTCAAATCATTTTTAAGGAGTATCTTTAAGAAAATAGGATTATAGTAATTATTCTACTTTTATTCACTATCACTTTCGTATTCAACAAGTGCTATGGGAAGAATAACGGTGAGATCACCTTTTGAATTCCACGAATATGACGAGTTCTATCGTCGGATTTTAATAATGAGTATAAGAAAATTATTTCTATAAAACCAAGTTGAGCATTTGGGCTTTCTCTTCGATCTATTCTCCCTCCCTCATCTAAAAGATAAAGCGTAGGCCAGTAAGTTAAGGGCACTAGTCGTTCCATTCCTAACTTCAGTTACATACCTTGTTTTACCGTTTAGCTTTCACAAGCGGGACAAATGTACTAGTCATATCTGCATACTCAATTTTCTTTTTTAAATCACTTAATTTTTTGTTTAACCACCTTTGAAATAATTTTAATTGTTCAAATATCATTAAAAAAAATTAGTATTTACTTAAAAATGTTTACGTAAGATCTGGGAAAGAATTGTTATGTTTCAACCTTAATTTCAAAAGTTATAGAAAAGCGCTGCGAAAAAGTGTTGCAAATAGTGTTTTAAAAGCTATATTCCTCAAAAACGACTTTTATTTCATTTAGAAATCCATATTTTCAACTTAAATCACTTTTAAAACATTTTAAAAGATTTTTATAATTTATTTCATATTTTTAGTACATTTAAAATATCAATTTTAAACTTTGGTCACTTAACTGCAAAATCGCGACGTTTTAGAAAAAAATTCGACATATTTTAAAATTTACTTAATGAAATCTTGATTTTCTTTATTTATTTGAAAGATGTGGATATAATTGTCCGGAAAATTCTTATCTCGAAGAATTCCGAGCTAAATTCCATTCCGTATACTTATTTTAACTTTTCGGCGCGAAATCGTGAACTACCGTTGCGCGACCCGTCTAGTTTTGACATATTTCATGTTTTTCATCTAAACTTTGTTAAAACAAGTTTAAATGTTTATAAAACAGTTATAATACATTTATAATCATTTTAAAGGGCATTAAATGATTCCATATCGCCTTTCAATTTATTTTGCAAAGTGCTTTCCGTGTGAATCAATGTCGTGTATATCGTGACTTGTTTCAATATTTACATGCAGTAAACAACATATGTAAATCAATATCATAACCAAACATCTAAAAAAACATATTACAACATCACAACCAAATATATACATATAAATAGAAGTTCTCACTTTGTTTGATTTTGGCGAATGAAAAATCAGTTATAGCTTCGCTACTAGTTTTTTTTCGTCGATGAATCTTTGCGCACTTGGACTCGGATGGCTTGACTAGGCTTGGGGGAGGTGGATGCTACTCATGGCCAAGGTGGAGGGTAAAGGAGTGCTCGGCAATGGGTGGTGGAGAAGTAGGCCATGGGTAGGGGGAAAAGGAGATGTTTGAAGTGATTTGGATGGTGTTTTGGTGAATATTTGTTTAGTAAATAATTTTAATATATTTTGATATTATTTTATTAAGGAGGGATGCCATTAAAGAAGTGAAGAAAGTTTGAAATAGGAAGAAGAAGTTGTGTAGTGGATGTTTATTTATAGAAAAAGCTTTGGATTAAATTAATATTTTGTAAAAGACCAAAATACCCTTTTCTTGTACTTTAAGCAAACTAATTTTTTCAACCCTTAATAACACATTTCAAATCATTACTTTATATCATTTCAATTACGTATTAAGTAAAGAAAGTAATAATTATATTTGCTTGATTTGATGTTTATCTTTTGACTTTATAACTCTTTTTAGTCTTTTTATGCTTACTTTTTCTTAATTATACTCTAGAATTTTCTAGGTATGTGTAGTAAAAGTAAAATTGATTAGTGACTTAATTAATACTTATACTATTTGAATATATGTTCATATATAAGAAAATAAAGGTGCAACAATGTTGCGACAACATTAAATCGACAAAATGTAGATTTTCGACAAAATGTTTTAGTGTCACATTTTAACGTTTTAGTTAAACTATTTATTTATGTATACCAAATTTAAATATAAATTTTCATATTGCTATTAAAAGTATAAACACTCATAAATTAGTTAAATAATTTATTTAACCATTGCAACTTACTTTTTTGAAATTAGGATTTTGTCACTTTTACTGATATAAGCAATTGTTCCTATTTTTATATATATTTCTATTTCCAAATTCTATCTAATAATTTTTGGATCATGAAATGTTATGTAGTTAAAATCACTTTAAATGTTATATTTTGAAGTGGTCAAATTCTGGGTTGTTAAATTGTTCCCTCCTTAAAAGAATTTTGTCCCTGAAATTAAGGAAGAAGCTTGCTCAAAAGGTAATATAATTGATAAGATGGAATATATACAAGAGTATGAATAAGTGACCACACCGCAAGCGGTGAGTACACTATGTCGATAGATACAGTCTATACATCAATCCTAAACTCAGGATATGCATTCCTCATTCTGTCTTCTGTTTCCCGGGTGCAATTCTCTGCATCTCCACTCCATTGAAATTTAACCAACCTTACAATCTTCCTTCTCAGTCGCTTTTCACAGTGATCAACGATTCAAACAGGTCGTCTAATAACTATCAAATTGGGCTAAATCTTCTTGGGCAGCTGTTTCTATGATTTATTTTGGATCATACACATGCTCCGTAAATAAGATACGTGAAAAACATTATGCATACCAGACAATTTTGTTGGAAATTGTACTCGATAGGCTAGTGGGCCGATCCGCTCGAGAATGGGAAAAGGTCTAATACATCTAGGTGTTAACTTTCCAGTTCGTCCAAATCTTACCACTCCTCTCATTGGAGAGACTTACAAAAATACAAAATCTTCAACTGAGAATTCCAAATCTCTACGCCTCCTATCTCGTAAGTCTTTTGCCTGCTCTGGGATCCTTTCATCTTCTTTTTGATCATGTCAACTTTCTTTGATGCTTCGTGGATCATATCAGGGCCAAGTACTAACCGATCACCGGTCTTGATCCAACATGCTAGGTATCTACATGGACGACCATACAAAGGTTCATACGGTGCCATGCCAATACTAGCCTGATAACTGTTATTATAGGAGAAATCTGCATGATGAAGATAATTTTCCCAAGAACTTCCAAAATCTAAGATGCATGCTTTCAGGAGATCCTCCAGTACTCGATTTATGCTTTCAGTTTGTACAACGGTCTGTGGATGATATACGGTGCTAATATTCAGCTTCGTTCCTAAAGTTGTTTGTAATGCTTCCTAGAATTGACTAGTGAAGATTGGATCCAAATCGCTTACTATGCTACTTGGAACTCCATGCAATTGGACAATTTTCTTCATATATATCTCAGCAAGGCTTGCAGTAGTTCATGTTGGCTTTACAGGGATAAAATGTGCACTTTTAGTTAATCGATCTACAATAACCCAAATGCCATCATTTCCCTTTCTCGTTCGAGGCAAGCCATCGATGAAATCCATCGATATTTGGTCTCATTTCCAATTTGAAATTTCAAGAGGTTAGAGTAGCCCTGCAACTTTTTGCTGGTCACTTTTAATCTGTTAACAATTTGCACATCTGCAAACACGGATAGAGATATCCCTTTTCATGTTATCCCACCAAAAAGTTTACTTCATATCTCGATACATTTTGGTAACTCCACGATGTATTGTAAGTTGAGAATTGTGACATTCTGTTAAAACTTCTCGCCTTATCCATCAACATTTGGAACACATACCCTTCCATTCATTCTTAATATTCCTTAACTATCCACCTTGAATCCTACCCATCTTCTTGGTATCGTGTTATCCTCCGACGCTTTGATTATCCTTGGAATAAATGGATCTCTGAGCTGATTTTCTTTTATACAATCAATCGAGGTTGGATGTACAACTAAATAGGCTATAACGACATGCTTTCTGCTCAACGCATCCGCTACTACATCGACTTTCCTGAGTGTGTATAAGATATCAAGATCTATGATACGCTAAATTCTAGCCAACGTTGTTGCCTCATATTTAAGTCTTTCTAAGTGAAAAGAAACTTCAAATATTTGTGATCTATGAAGAGCTCAAACTTTTCACCTATTTAAGGAGGGAATATTATTTACTAAGGTCAAACAAAGTTTATTAAAATAAACTATGAAGAATTCTTACCCGGCAAATAATGCCTCTCTATTTTAATGCTAACACAACGGCTAATTACTCCAAGTCATGCATTGCATAATTCTTCTCATAAATCTTTAGCTGCCTACATGCATAAGCAATAACCTTCCCGTATTGCATTAGCACCTCGCCTACTCCTTCTCCACAAGCATAGGTATAAACAGTTAAACTACCACTTCTATCAGCTATAGCTAAGACTAGAGCGCTAGTCAACCTTTTCTTCAACTCATTAAATGTATCTTCACATTTTGGTGTCCATTCAAATGTAACATCCTTCTTTGTTAACCTTGTAAGATGAGAGGAAATTTTTGAGAAGTCTTGGATGAACCTCCAGTAATATCCCACCAATCCTAAAAAGATACGGACATCTTTTGGAGTTTGTGGTGTCTTCCAATCTTGGACTACTACAACTTCCCTTGGATCAACCAAAACTCCTTCTCCTGATAATACATGCCCTAGGAATCTTATTTATTTTTCCTAAAAATGATACTTTGAAAATTTTGCTTTAAGCACATTCCTTCTTAATATCTCCAGCACAATCTCTAGATGCTTGTTGTGTTCTTCAATAGTCATGGAATATATAAGAATATCGTTAATAAAGACTAACACAAATTTATTAAGCACATCTCCGAATACTCTATTCATGAGATTTACCAAATAAGCCAGGGCATTAGTTAGCCCAAAAGGCATAACTAACCATTCGTAAAAGAAATCTAGACCTCAAAATGCAGTTAAATGAATGTAGTGGTTTGCTATTCTAAGTTGGAGGAATCTTAATGCCAGATCCATTTTTGAAAATATTCGAACACCATGAAGTTGATCAAACAAGTTATCCATATGGAGAAGAGGATACAGTTCTTAATTGTTTGCTTATTCAGGTACCAATAATCTACATATAGCCTTAGGGAACCATAGGACTTAGCAACGAAAACAACTGCTACTCCCAATTTGAGCGACTTGGTCTTATCAATCCCTTCTTCAACAATTCATCGGTTTATTCCCTCAATTCATCCACCTCTTTGGGACCCATTCTTTGATTTTGGTAAACAACGGGTCTTGCATTGGGAATTAAATCGATGTGAAACTCAATTTCTCGATGCGAGGGCAAATGTTTTACCTCTTCAAAAACATCTGAAAACTTCTTAACTAAATCAAGCGCATATTGGGAACTATCCCTTACCGGACCAGGATCCTTACAACACATTTCAACCATTTTCCCTAACTTTGTCTTCACCGATACTGTCCTCCTAATGCAATCAAGAACCACTTCATAATTAGATAGCCAATCCATACCGAGCAAAACTTCAAATCCATTAAAACCAAGGACAAACATGTCACATGAAAAATAATGGGAAAGGTAGGAAACTTGGACATTTTCACAAATCATACAAAGGTTTATTGTATCGCCTATAGGATTTAATGCGCAGTAGGGGTATATACTGTTTTGGTGGTAAGCTCCAATTTTTCAACCAATTCTTTGGAAATAAAACTACAGGAAGCTCCAGTATCAAATAATACTTTAACCATAATACCCTTAATACAAATAGCACCCTCCAGAACTCCTCTTTCTTTGGTTTCGTCCGAAGTTAATAGTTCTGCTTCCATGGCATAGGCCTTAGTTGGCTGGACTATCTTCATAAACGGATAACCCATTATCATATGCCCTTGTTGGTGACAATTTGAACAGAGTGTCTTTTCTCGTTGCCTTTTCTCACTCATACAATCTTCAATAATATGACCTTACTTCTCACAATTCCTACGCCTGACACCCGTGAAATTTCTTTTCTTTTTCCCTCCTTATTGCTTTTTTTCCTTTGGATCAAACTCCTTCTTACTAGGGTTATTGCTAATGTTCCTAATATTCAGCACTGATATTGGCTTCTCCTTACTATGAATTTCATTTTGCAAACCCATGTCTACTAGGTTCATGAATGATCCCTTAAGGTGAGAAGCCATTTTTTTATGAAACTCTTTTCTCATCACAGCCACAAACATTTCATTCTTATTAAGTGGAGTATCTATCAGTCTGGGCCCATAGAGAGATAATTCATCAAACTTTCTTAAGTATTCATCCACTGACATTTCTCATTCCTTTAGATCCACAAAACTTTTATGTAGAGAGGACTTCCCAACATCTAGTAGGTATCGTTCTTCAAAAACTTTCTCAAATCTTTCCCATGAAATATCATCTTCTGGTTCATTGATAGTACTTGACTCCCACCTAGCTAAAGCTCCATCCTACAGTTGCCAAGATGCCAAGAACATCTTTTGCTCATCCTTTATTTCTAATCCTTTATAAAAATTCTCTAACATGAGCGGATCCAATTCTGAACTTCAATAATTTATTTTGTACCCTTGAATGGTTTCCGGCCCACGTTGGTATAAGTTAGGTAGAAAGTTGCTAGGTTAACCAGTGTTTGTACCGAAACTTTCCCTTTGTTTCCCTTTCCACATCCCTTCTTAGTATTCATTTCCTACTACCTGAGTATAGTAAGATATCTTTTTAGAACACATAGACGAGATTATCTTAGGGAGTGGATTTTGAATATTGATAACTCGAATATACTTATTCGGATAAAGATTTTTAATACGCTCTCTCTTAAACTAAACTCATTCTAGGGCGTTACTAAACCTATCTCTAATGAATTGACCTCATCAAGGCTTAGGTATTCACTCAACCATAAGCTCTAATACCAAATGAGACGACCCACCTCCTCGATACTCAAAAATCGACAACAAAAGATCCTTGCTATTCAAGTGCCGTAAATCTAAGTACTGGAGAGGCAGATTATCATGGGGTAAAGAAGAAAAAAGATAGAAGAAAAGACAATAATAGAATCTCACATCGTATTCAACTCACAATCATACATGTCATAACTTCAAATTGCTCCATCAGAGTTAATATAGATCCAGCTGGGATAGTTATAACTGCCTATCCTTACATATGCTGGTAACAACATAATACATAATACAGCGAAATAAATAGGTGGCTTCTACAAAAGATCCAAAATTCTCTAGGCTCCATGCTACATTCCAACATGCTCTAAGCTTTCCTAACTACTTGGCAGCCTATAAAAATAGGGTACCAAGAGTTTAAAGGGAAAAGAAAATAAACTCTGAGTCAATCCTGGGACTGGTATGAGAATTCAAAATACGATGTTTGAAAACCAAAAAGGTATCTTATAAGACCATGCCACACATAAACATAGAATGATTTTTTACCTTATGATAACCAAAATTTTTATTATGTGAAATTTATGGATAATATCTTTAATGTCATTCTTTGATAAACATTTCCAAATAAGCTTATTAATCTTAGCCGAAATGGTTACATTATTAAATTCCAACATACTAGGTTTACAATCAAGTCCGAAGGCACTTATCGGAGAATGGATTCCATACAAATGATAAGGTAAAGGACTACTTTTCCATAGTACATCTCTTGAGGGATGCACCTAGCGTCCAGATGCTGAACGCCTAAATCAACATAGAACCGACCCACCCCTTCATTGGATAATACCGAATATGTCATCATCCCGGTCGTTATCGACCCTTAACAGGATCCCGAGTCATACATTCACCACATATTTAGACATGTGTATATTAATCTAGAAGGGTGGTGACATCTCCTAATTGGAGCAACCTACTTAGCCCTGCTGCATCTACCATGTTTTTGTCATTTCCGGGTGATGAGGCCTAAGGTAAGGATTACTTTTACACATAGCACATCTCCTTCCACTTTGAATGCCACATTGCCATTCCAAACTCACATAACTGATTTCTATAAATGTATAACTTCCTGAGCTCGCATCTCAAGAAAGGGTGTTGAGCTAAGAGAAGTTATCTTCTCCACCACCGACCGATATACATTATATAGAGACCACTTGGTGTGATTTAGAATACAAAAGTCATACGTTTCTCCATACAAGTTCGTTCTATGATTGAACGAAATCGAAGGCACTTTCCTCCATATCCTATTAGGATTAATAGCGAATAGTCCTTTCATTGCATATTTCATAATGAAGAAACCACTGCTACTATATGTATATTGGGAGCTTATCCCTAAATAATAAACAAGCAGTTCTTCACTATGAAAATCCTCATATCAATGTCTTTAACATATTTTACTTCGAAATGTAAATTGGTTTAAAGTGATTTTCGGATAGGAATCGCCCAAATTCGACCCCGGTTTCTTCGAAATCCAATCATCGATAAAAAAGATGTAATTAGATGATTATTGTTCGATTCATTTATATCTCTTTATCAAAAATATCTTCAAGAGATATATATCTTTAAAATCTTCTTCTTTAAATACGGAATCATTTAAACCTCTTTTTTGAATATTTCTCAAATCATTTTTGAACAGCATCTTTGAGAAAATAGGATTATAGAAATCGCTCTACTTTTATTCACTATCAACTTCCGTATTCAACAAGTGCTATGGGCGGAATAACAGTGAGTTTGCTTTTTAAATTCCACGAATAAGACGAGTTCCCTTTTTGGATTTTAATAATGAGTATAAGAAGATTATTTCTATAAAATCCAAGTTAAGCATCCAAGCTTTCCCTTCGATCTGTTACACCCCTCGTCTAAAAGATAAAGCGAAGGACGGGTAAATTCAGGGCACCGGTCATTCCTAACCTTAGTTACATACCTTGTTTTACTGTTTAGCTCTCATAGGCGAGACAAATGTACTGGTTGTTTCCGCATACTCAATTTTCTTTTGAAATCACTTAATTATTTGTTTAACCACCTTTGAAATAATTTTAAATTATTCAAATCTCTTTTAAAATGCTTTTGTAACGGCCCGTAATTTTTTCGATGAAAACAAAAATAATATTTAGTTTAATAAGATGTTGGTGTTAATATTTGAAGAAATAAAATTTATGATTTATTAATAAGAAAAATAACTAGAATGTAATGTTAATAATGTTAATTAAGGCAATTGATAACTATTTTAATGCAATCTCAACTAATTGGAATGATCGGAAAGTTATAATTAGTCAAAAAGTGTAAATGGTAAATAAACCAAAAGTTGTATTAAACGGTGTAATTGTATGTAATTAATTGGAATTGGTTAAAATAGAATAATTAATACATATGTGAATTTATTAGTTTTGTTTGTTAACAATAAACATAGAATTGTGTTTGAAATTATAAGTTGTAACAATGGTTTAAATCATTGCATTATTTAATCTGTTGAAACTTAATTGTAAATCAATTACAATAATGTAAGTAAATATTGCGTTAATATGAATTAAGATGAAAATTGTAGAATGTTGATGTAATAAATGGAAAACCAATGCTAACCATCCCATAAAGTAATGGTTGATTGAATAAAAAGATTGAAATCAAAATGAATCAATTTATTGGGTTTTAAATTATAATTAATGAATTTATTATAATTGGAATTGGAATGCTGTAATTAGCGCAATATTAATAGTTGAATTTGACATGGAAATTTTGTTTTCAAAGATTATAATTACTGGTTAATCAAAAGTGATAAAAATTTGTTATTTGAAAAATTTGAATCTGAAAAATGATAAATTTAATTTAATAATAACCTATTCAATTAACGTGAAAATAGCCATTATGGCCACTATCTCAGATTTCGATGAAATCAATTTCATCGGATTCGTTTTAGGGAATTATTGTAGGATTTCAAGTTTCATAGTGATCGAACTTGTCGTTTGATCGTGCGGGCTCGAAACGCGTAGAAATAAATTTAAAGAGATCAAATTAAATAAGCTAATTTTAAAAGATAACTTCTGTATACAATGAATTAGGACTTGAAACTTGTTTCATTGAGTTTAAAATTTAGAAAACCTATATTTCGATATATTGGATGACCCATTTTCGATTCGAGAACGAAACAGTTGTTATCATTTTGATCCAACCCTGCCTATATATAGGCTGTTATAAACCCTAGTTGTTTCTCATTTTATTTTTTTCTACACGTACATCCTCTTCCTCCTTCTCAAATTTAAGAACATCAAACCTAATTCCTAAAATACAAAAACCCAATTTTAGAAGGAAAAAATCAGTTGATCCAGGTTTACTTCGAGTCAGGAAGAGGTTCGCTTCGGGTTCTAGAGGCGAAAACTGATGCAGCGCACCAGGCCTTAGCGACCTAACACATGCTTTGAGTCGTGTGAGCGACCTAACACATGCCTTAAGTCGCGTGAGCGACCTAACTCCATGCTTGAGTTGCCCGAGCGACCGAACGAGTTATGCGAGCGACCTAACTCCTGCTATGAGTCGCGCCCTCTTAAGTCGCACCAACTTAAGTCGCTGCATGACCTAACGGATCAAGGAAACAAATCCAACAAAGCCGCATCTCTTAGATCACGCATTACTTAAGTCGTTCACTTGTGTCGTCCTATGCCGCTATCTTCTTATGTCGCCCATGATAGGTCGCTAGTTTTTAAGTCGCTCACCTATGCTACTTCCTTAGGTCGCATATGTTATGTCGCTATTTCCTTATGTCGCTCCAGAAGCTAAAATCACTCTTGTTCGTATGTCGCCCAACTTGTGTCGCATGATGTTACGTCGCCGATGATGCTAGAAAGATTTGTTAAGTCGCAAAGGTTAAGTCGCGTACTGTTGTAACTTGTGTTGTTGTTATCTCAAAGGTCGTAGGTCGTGTTGTACTGAGTCACATGTAATATTGTAACTCGTGTTGTATTTTCTTATGTCGCAGTTGTTAGGTCGTGTAACCCTTAAGTCGTAAGTCGCGGTTGTTGAGTCGCAAGGTATTGTAATTGTCCTATAAATAGTGGTGTTGTGTCACTTGTAAAGGAGTTGATTTTTGAATAAAATTTGTTTGTGTGCTTTTGCCACTTTTGGTGAAGTGGAGTGTGATCTCCTTTTTCTTCCATCTTCGGATATTCGAGTGCGCTCGAATCAACGAATTTGAAGTCGATTCATGGAATCTCGTGCGCGAGATCAACGTCGAAGAATCGTAGCGGAATCATGCGCGATCAACATGTTGAAGATAGCTAGAATCCGGTATCTCGAGAGATCAACGGATTTGGGCACTTATCGTTCTACCAGGTTTACTTGACACGAAATCATTTCGTGAGGAAGAAAGCTGCGCCAAATTGGTATCAAACATTATTAGCATGTCAAAGTTTATATCCGCTGCGTCACTTATTAGGTATCAGAGCCTAGTTCGAATCCTAGTTCAAGGCCAGGTTAGATCAAGGGAGGGTTGAGCCGAACCAAAGTTAGAGCCATATCGAATCCATATCAGTTCAAAGCCGTGCAGTTCAGATCCAAGTCAGAGCCGAGCTAGATTTAAGCCATTTCAAAGTTAGATTGGAGACGGAAACGAGAATGTTTGATGATCATGCCTCCGAGACATGCTAATCGCTATCATAATGTTGAAGATGTATATAGAAGACAAGAAGCTGAACAGATGGAGCAGCGTATCAATGAAAAGTTCAATGAGGGTATTGAGAAATTGGAGAAATTTATGAAAGACATGAATAAAAGTCAAAGGAGAACATCACCAGTTTCAAACCATAGTGGAAACAGGGTGTCACCATCGGTTTCGGAAGAAAGGAGAATGTCACCCCAGTCTTATCGGGAGAGGAGAGAATCTTCAGTTTCAATGAGAAGAGAACACCATGGGTATCGACATGAAGAGGGAAGAACACAACATGAGTTTGACAATGAACCTTATCGTGATGTTGAAAGACAGGGTAGAAGGGACATGTATGGTTGAATAGATGTAGATGGACGAGATCGATATCGAAGTACATATGATTTTGAGGAGGATGGTGATAGAGGAAGTATTCATTAACGAAATCGAGGCCAAGTGCGAAATCAATATGTGGATTCAGAAAATGATCGTAAATGGGAGTCAGGTATAAGGACGGAAATTCCAGAATTCAAAGGTGGTATGCAAGCAGAGAAATTACTTGATTGGTTGTCAAATGTTGAAGAAATTTCGGAATTCAAGGAGGTGCCTAAGAATCGCAGAGTTCAGTTAGTTGCTACAAGACTAAGGGGAAGAGCTATGGCTTGGTGGTAGCAAACTAAACTAACTCGGGAGAGAATGGGAAAATCAAAAGTTGTCACTTGGGAGAAGATGAGAAAGATGACGAAAGACAACTTTCTTGCCATACAATTATCAATCTCTTATGTATCAACGATTATAGAATTTGAGACAAGGGACAAGGACAGTGAATGACTACGCAGATGAATTTTATCAATTGATTGCAAGGAATGATATTATGGAAATAGAGGAACAGCTAACAGCTAGATATATTGGAGGGTTACGAATGCAAATTCAAGACATGGTGAATATGTTTAATCCAATGTCTGTTGCTAAAGCACATCAGAAAGCTCTAGCTTGGGAGAAGCAAGGGAGACGAGGAGGTGGTGTGTTTACGAGTTCTAACAATCAGAATAAAGGTGCTAGTAGAAGTGTTAATGTTTCCAAGGCAGTTAGTAAACCAATTGTCAATGAAGCCGTTAAAGCAAAGGTCAACAACAAAATCAAGTGCTACAATTGTCAGGAGTTTGGCCATAAAAGTAATGAATGTACAAAGCTAAATAAGAGAGCATTAGTTGCAGAGGAATGTGAGTACGAGAATGTGGAAGATGAGATTGATTATACTCAACCATCGAAGTTTGATGAAGATCAAGAAGTTGTGTCAGGAGATGAAGGATGTAACTTGATGATAAGGAGATCTTGTTTAGTGCCAAAGCATGAGAATGATTCTAGTTGGCTAAGAAGCAATATTTTTTCAGTCTACATATACTATCTTAGGGAAGGTTTGTCGGTTTGTTATTGATGCGGGAAGCTGTGATAACATTATTTCTGAAGAAGCCGTTACGAAGTTAGGGTTGAAGACTGAAAAACATACTAGACCTTATAAACTGGCATGGCTAAAGAAAGGTGGAGAAGTTAGAGTGGGAGACGAGCATTTGTTACATTTTCTATTGGGAAGAAGTACAAAGATGATATTTGGTCTGATGTTGTGGATATGGATGTGTGTCATCTACTATTGGGAAGATCGTGGAAATATGATCGAGCTGTACAACATAATGGTCGCACCAACAGCTACAGTTTCATGTTCGAAGATACTCAAATTACTTTGGTTCCTAAGAAGCGTGAACAAAGTGAAAGCAAGTCAGAGAAGAAGGTGGAATCAACTAGTTTGTTATCTTCGAAAGTATTTGTTGAAGAAGTGAAAGATAGTGCTGAAATGTTTATGCTGATTGGGTATGAAACAAACGTAGTTCTTGAAATTCCTGCGGAGGTTAAACCGGTGATGGATGAGTTTGAAGATGTTTTTCCTGCGTAATTACCCAAGGAGTTACCGCCATTGAGGGACATACAACATCAAATTGATCTACTGCCAGGTGCTGTTTTACCGCATAGGCCACATTATCATATGAGTCTGAAAGAGCACGAAGAGTTGAGGCGACAGGTTGAGGAGTTGCTTGAACAAGGGCGTGTTCGAGAGAGTCTCAGTCCTTATGCTGTACCAGCTTTGTTAGTGCCGAAGAAAGATGGTTCATGGAGGATGTGTACGGATAGCAGAGCACTCAACAAAATAACTGTCAGATACAGATTTTTTATGCCAAGACT
Source organism: Allium cepa (assembly GCA_030765085.1). Lineage (NCBI taxonomy): Eukaryota > Viridiplantae > Streptophyta > Magnoliopsida > Asparagales > Amaryllidaceae > Allium > Allium cepa. The sequence continues at coordinate 64,979,207 of CM060931.1, forward strand.
TGATGATCTATTGGATCAACTTAGCGGGTCTGTAATCTTTTCAAAGATCGATCTTAAGAGTGGTTATCATCAGATTCGCATTAGACCAGGTGATGAATGGAAGACAGCATTCAAGACTCAGGAAGGATTATATGAATGGCTGGTAATGTCGTTTGGTCTGTCTAATGCACCAAGTACATTTATGAGGGTGATGAATCAAATTTTCAGACCTTACATTGGGAAGTTTGTTGTTGTTTACTTTGATGATATCTTGATCTATAGTGCAATCCTAGAGGAGCATATTCAACACTTGTGAAAGGTGTTAACTATTCTTCGTCAAGAACAGTTCTATGCAGCGACGAAGAAATGCGTGTTCATGACGCCAAGTGTTTTATTTTTGGGTTATGTTGTGTCTGAGGAAGGAATACAGGTGGATCAGAGTAAAGTAGCCGCAATCAGAAATTGGCCACAGCCCAAAACTATCACATATGTCAGAAGTTTCCATGGGTTAGCTTCATTTTATCGAAGTTTTATACCACACTTTAGTTGTGTGATGGCTCCTGTTACTGATTGTATGAAGGGAAAGAAGTTTTCATGGACGAAAGAGGCAGGATTTGCTTTTGAACAAATCAAAGAACTTTTAACCTCAGCACCGATTCTAGTGTTGCTAGATTTTCAGTTGCTATTTGAGTTACATACAGATGCATCTAAAGTTGGGATTGGAGCAGTGTTGAGTAAGAAGGGTGGTCCAATTGCCTATTTCAGTGAAAAACTTTCTAGAGCAAAGATGAGATACAATACTTATGATGTGGAGTTTTATGCAATTATGCAGGTTGTGAAGCATTGGAGACATTATTTGTTTCATAAAGAATTTGTTTTGTATACGGACCATGAAGCATTGAAACATTTACAAGGGCGTGATAAAATTGCAGTTAGGCATGCATCGTGGATAGCTTATCTGCAGCAATTTACATTCGTCGTCAGGCATAAGTCTGGAGTACCTAATCGCGTTGCTGATGCATTGAGTCGGAGGAATACTTTACTAACAACCATGCGAGTAGAGGTGATGGGTTTTGACTTACTTCCAGATTTGCTTACATCAGATTCTTATTTTTCCAAGATCTTAGAAAAAGACAAGCAGGGAAGCATGGATGGATATATGTTGGTTGATGGATTTCTGTTCAAGTGAAATCAATTGTGTATTCCAAATTGCAGTTTACGAATAAAAATTATCAAAGAATTGCATGAAGAAGGACACGTGGGCCGCGACTGTACTATGCAGTTGATCGCAAAGTCTTAGTTTTGGCCGTCAATGAGAAAAGAAGTTGAAAGGTTTGTTCAGAGGTGCCATATTTGTCAAGTTTCAAAGGGAACTGCAACAAATGTAGGTTTATATTTGTCGTTGCCTATACCTACTAAACCATGGGTGGATGTTAGTATGGATTTTGTATTGGGTTTGCCGAGGACGCAACGTGGCAATGATTCTATCTACGTGGTGGTTGATCGTTTTTCAAAAATGGTACATTTTATCGCATGCAAGAAGACGGCAGATGCAGTTAATGTTGCACAGTTGTACTTCAGAGAGATCTACCGTCTTCATGGGTTGCCTGAATCTATTGTATCGGATAGAGAACTCGTTTTCTGAGTCATTTTTGGATGAGTCTATGGAGAATGGTCGGGACAAAACTGAAATTTAGTAGTGCTTATCATCCACAGACAGATGGACAAACAGAAGTTGTGAATAGATCCCTAGGTAATCTATTGAGATGCCTCGTGAATGACAATTTAAGGAGTTGGGATTCTAAACTGCGTCAAGCTGAGTTTGCACACAACCATGCAGTTAATCGTAGCACTGGTTTCAGTCCATTCCAGGTTGTTTATTAAACAATTACGAAGGGACCATTGGATTTATCTATAGTGCCACAGCAGAAAGGAGTGATCAAACGAGCTAGTGATTTTGTAAATGAGTTGCAAGAGTGCCACAAGGTTGTGTAGGAACGATTGCTTAAGGCGAATGAGAAATATAAGCAATCCGCAGATATAAAACGACGACATGTCGAATTCAAAAAGGGAGATTTTGTATATGCAGTATTGACTAAGGATCGATTTCCTATTGGTGCTTACAACAAATTAGCTGCGAGGAAGATTGGTCCTTTGGAGATCATAAAGAAGATTAATGAGAATGCTTATCAGTTGAGATTGTCGGATCATATCCATACTGCTGACGTTTTCAACGTCAAACACTTGATTCCATATCATGACAATAAGCATGTCGAAGAAGATTTTTTGGAAAATGTGAATTCGGGGTCGAATTCTTTTCAACCAGGGGAGGAGATGCGGCGCACCAGGCCTTGAGTCGCGTGAGCGACCTAACACATGCCTTAAGTCGCATGAGCGACCTAACTCCATGCTTGAGTCGCCCGAGCGACCTAACGAGTTATGCGAGCGACCTAACTCCTGCTATGAGTCGCGCCCTCTTAAGTCGCACCAACTTAAGTCGCTCCACGACCTAACGGATCAAGGAAACAAAGCCAACAAAGCCGCATCTCTTAGGCCGCGCATTCCTTAAGTCGTTCACTTATGTCATCCTATGCCGCTATCTTCTTATGTCGCGCTATGGTAGGTCGCTGGTTTTTAAGTCGCTCACCTATGCTGCTTCCTTAGGTCGCATCTGTTATGTCGCTATTTCCTTATGTTGCTCCAGAAGCTAAAATCACTCTTGTTCGTATGTCGCTCAACTTAGGTCGCATGATGTTACGTCGGCGATGATGCTAGAAAGATTCGTTAAGTCGCAAAGGTTAAGTTACGTACTGTTGCAACTTGTGTTGTTGTTATCTCGTAGGTCGTAGGTCGTGCTGTACCGAGTCACATGTAATATTGTAACTCGTGTTGTATTTTCTTATGTCGCAGTTGTTAGGTCGTGTAACCCGCAAGTCGTAAGTCGTGGCTGTTGAGTCGCAAGGTGTTATAATTGTCCTATAAATAGCGGTGTTGTGTCACTTGTAAAGGAGTTGATTTTTGAATAAATTTGTTTGTGTTCTTTTGCCACTTTTTTTTAAGTGGAGTGTGATCTCCTACTTCTTCCATCTTCGGATATTCGAGTGCGCTCGAATCAACGAATTTGAAGCCGATTCACGGAATCTCGTGCGTGAGATCAACGTCGAAGAATCGTAGATCTTCTAACGCGGAATCGTGCGCGATCAACGTGTTGAAGATAACTAGAATCCGGTATCTCGAGAGATCAACGGATTTTGGCACTTATCGTTCTACCAGGTTTACTTGTCACGAAATCATTTCGTGAGGAAGAAAGCTGCGCCAAATTGGTATCAAATATTATTAGCACGTCAAAGTTTATATCTTTGAATCTGAAAAATGATAAATTTAATTTAATAATAATTTATTCAATTAACGTGAAAATAGCCATTGTGGCCACTGTCTCAGATTTCGATGAAATCAATTTCATCGGATTCGTTTTAGGGAATTATTGTAGGATTTCAGGTTTCATAGTGATCGACCTTGTCGTTTGATCGTGCGGGCTCGAAACGCGTAGAAATAAATTTAATGAGATCAATTTAAATAAGCTAATTTTAAAAGATAACTTCTGTATACAATGAATTAGGACTTGAAACTTATTTCATTGAGTTTAAAATTTAGAAAACCTATATTTCGATATATTGGATGACCCATTTTCGTTTCGAGAACGAAACAGTTGTTATCATTTTGATCCAACCCTGCCTTTATATAGGCTGTTATAAACCCTAGTCGTTTCTCATTTTATTTTTTTCTATACGTACATCCTCTTCCTCCTTCTCAAATGTAAGAACATCAAACCTAATTCCTAAAATACCAAAACCCAATTTTAGAAGAAAAAAATCGGTTGATCCAGGTTTACTTCGAGTCAGGAAGAGGTTCGCTTCGGGTTCCAGAGGCGAAAACCCTACAGCGACTTCGAGTCAGAGAGAGTTCCATTCCAATCAAGGGGAATTTGGAAGGTGAAAATCCTACAGCGACTTTGGGTCAAGAGCCAAATGGCTCGGGTCTCGGATGATTTTGGCAAAAACTCTAAGTAAGCACCAGGTAATTGAGGAGACGACCCGAAATCGAAATTTTCCAATCTTCTAACATTAATAACTTTTGCATACGAGCTCGGATTTACGTGTGGTTTTATCCATTGAGATCGTATAGAAATTTCGGACATTAATGAACTGGTTTGGCTGCATTCCGTTACTATTGAATTTTGGAATAATTTTGAATTTTAAATCGACGACAAATCGAAGGTGAGTGTTTTAACCCACTTACAACAACTAAATTATCTTATGTTAGTTAAACTGAATTTATGATGCGATTAGAAACTGACTGGTTGATGTTTGGTATATTTAAATTATCATTCTTGTTAAATCTGACTTTTAGTGAACAGCATCGCCATTAATTTAATATTAAATTCAAAATTTTTATTTAATACCAGTTATTAATAATCAGTCACTTGTTATTGTTTATTGATTGGTTTGAATGGTGATTGTGATGGATGTTGATTGTTGATATTGGATGACTGGATGTTATATTTCATAATGTTTAAACACCGCAAGTTCCCTATGGGTTGAAATGATACATACCCGAACGATCTGTTAGATTAGGAAGAAATCGTTATAGGTTGAAATGATAGACTCGAGCGATTTCATGGATTTGAAGTAAAATTTGGGATTACGGGTTAAAATAATACATGCCCATCAAATTTAAAATATTTGCGGATTGAAATGATAAATATACGTATCACTTGACCGTAGGATAGAAAATTATATATAGACACCGGATTGTTTAAATTAAACGATTTTAAACCCTTAAATCTTAAATTTGGTTAAATGGTATTTTGAAGGAAATTGATTTATATAAACTGAATCATTTTGAGAATCCAAGTTTAAATGTTGGATTGAAAATTGGTTTAAATTAAAATTTTAAAGTTGAATTTGAAGTATAAACGAAATTTATCGAAAATTGATTTATTGAAACGTTTGAAATTGTAACTTTGAAATCTATTGGAATTGGAATAGCCTAAATTGATATTTCAAGATTTGAAATTGGGTTTTGATTTGAAATCTGGATATGGTCCGGATTTGTTGAAATGGAAGAAATAGTTAAATTTTATGTTAATTTCAAATCTACTATTTTAATATAAACTGTTTAAAATATATTGTTTTGAAAAAGCCCGACTATTAAGATTTTCAACTATTAAACAAATTTAATCTATTTTAAACTATTATAAACTATTTTAATCAATTTAAGGTATTTTAATTTATTTTAATCTATTATAATCTATTTAATCTAATTTAATCTATTTTACCCGTTCTAAATTAATTAATCCATTTTAATCTATTTTAAATTTATTCAATCTATTATAAATCTATTTAATATAATTTAAATCGATTTAATCTATTTTAAATCTATTTAGTATAATTTAAATCCATTTAATCTATTTTAAATTTATTTAATCTATTTTAAATTTATTTAATCCATTTTAAATCTATTTAATATAATTTAAATCTATTTAATCATTTAATCTATTTTAAATCTATTTAATATAATTTAAATCTATTTAATCTATTTTAAATCTATTTAAACTATCTTAAACGTATTAAAACTATCTTAAATCCATTTAAATTATTTTAATATTTTTTTTCTATTTTATAGTATTCTAAAAATTTAAAGGTTTATTTTAAACTATGCCAAACTAATTACACTATTTATAATTATCTATATTAATTTTTTGAATTTCAGATTTGTGTAAAGTGGTAGTGTTAATATTTAAATCCTTGATGTAAAAGCGAATATGGTTAAATGATGTTGTAACCTAAGGTTGGATTTAAATAATATTTTCTAGTGAAATGACATATTTAATTGAATATGATGATTTTGAAATGAGATTTAACCTATTTTATCGATATGATTTTGAAAGTGATATGTTTGAATTGAATACGATATTTTGGTATCAATTATGAAACGGTTTTGGAATTTAAAAGAACCATCCGGTGTGAAATAAGCGTTTGGTTGTTAACGAGTCTGGGACCGGATATTGCCATGCTCTCTTCCAATACCGAAAACCACTTTAACAACTGTATACGTGGTGGAGATTCCAGAGTGAAGTAGGATGGTTTGGAGAACGATTCTATATGAGGTATTTACGTAGCCTTGACTCCGTGAGTCAGCTTGATGTGACTAAAACAGGAGCCATACCCGGCCAAGTTAGGTCGCACCTCCGGTCGGGCACATTTCTTCGATCCCATATTATTAAATTGATTGATTTGGTGGCCACCTATCGGTTTTCTTTGGGAATGTGTTCCGAGGTGGGCGGTAGTAGCTGCTATGCGTTACCACCAGTCCGGATCCGCAAAACGGTAGTATCTTATCCTAGGTATTGCCTCGCATGCCTTCTCACATGCCTTATCATCCCTTCTACAAGTTTGTTCTATACCGTACCTATGGATTGCCCTTTGATAGCCCTCCAGTTTACGAAGGAATTATGGTAGTGTATAGGCTATGGAAATATATAAAAATGTGTTAAGGGGGATATGGGTAATGCCTTAACGCTATTTTAATACTTTACTTTAATGTAGACATTATTATAATGCTCATTGTACTATGTATGTAGATAGTTTAACGGATCATTAGGAGATGGAATCCCGAACATCACTTAAGTTATTGCACTAACGTTAGACACTGGACATGAGATCTCAAATCCTGTAAACATCTCTGATGATGTTACACTCATATTTATTTACTGCTGATTTAACATACATAAGATCTTTAAGTTCTGACTCGAGTGCTTTGTCTTTTCACTACGCTCGGGTCAGTCTGAGCTTTTTAGTGTATCGAAGACTGCTTTTGGAGGATGAATACGAAGATTTAGTACTATGATTATTTATTACATTATGTCCACTACATCATGTTGTTCCGCTGCATTGTTATTTATTTTTGTTGTATGTAACTTTGGTTCTATATTGTAAAAGAGTAATCAAATGTTATTTGTAAAACAACTTCATGAAATGTTTATTTGATTATTATATTTTACCATTCCGCTATGAGATTCTATGTTTTTTTTCTTTCTTTCTCTGTTTTTCTTATTCACCCCACAACAATCCTCCCTTTGAATGGTTTGTATCTGACATGTGTGGTTTACTATTGATTTGAACCGTCCAAAAAGGTGGGTCGTTATAATTGGTATCAGAGCTTTGGTTTAACGATAACCTTAGTTTTGTGGGGTTTGACTCATTAGGAATGGGTTAGTAACTGTAATGACTCAGATTTTTTGACATTTTATTTGTGATATTTAAATGGTTTTAAATATTGAATTTGAATTATTATTTTAAAATGTTTGAAAGTTAATATTTTATTGAATTTCAAATAGAGCGACTTATTGGATAATTTAATTATTGAATTTTATAATTGAATATTGGTTAAATTAGTGTATCTTGAGTTTTAAGCTCGATAAAAATAATTTAAAGGTCTGTAGAATTGGTATTAATAATAATGAAAATAATAAAAGTTTTTAAATTGAATTTAGAAGTGATTTGTTCAATTTTAAAAATAACTTGCTTAAAATCGACATTTAAAAATAACCTTCTGAGGCACAGTCTCGGAATTCGATGAAACTAGTTCCATAGGATCCATAATATTGTAATATTATAGGATTTCAAATTTCATGGTGTTTGGAGTTATCGTTTGATTGTGCGAGATATAAACGTGCTGGAATGTATATCGAAAATTTAATATAATAATTGGGTCCAAAAAGCTATCTTCTCCAAACGATCGAATTAGGACTCGAAACCTTTTCAATTGCATTCGGAATAGGGGTACAATATTATAAACGCCTAGTAGCATGCCTCGATAGGGGTAGTAAAATTCCAGTTACCTAAAATGAGATGCTTTCGATAAGATATATGTATTCAAATTAGGGTTGTCATCCCCAAATTAAAATGTATACGTTTCCTATACCGTCTCCACCACGCCACTTGAGTCGAGTGGACATGGCATCGCGCGAGTCTGATTCGAAAGAAGGGGGATTCTCACGACTAGATCACGATAGACGGCATTCGCGCGTGGGGAAGCGGCGATGTTCGCGATGATCGTGATAGTTGGGGAGGTGGAACGCGAGGCAGGGTGGCTCGAGCTCGAGAATGAAGTTCCAAGCGTTGAACAAAATGGTTGTAGCTCATGAGCGACTGGAAGGAGGCAGGGGGTGTTCGATATCAAATGATAATTTATAAATATGAAATGTTTTATAAACAGGTAAAATAAAAAGGGGTTATAAAATTGATAACGATATTTATAAATGAAGGAATTCGATATTAGATGATAATTAGGAATATAAATTCATAGGAGGAATTTGTATTAAAATTTGGAAACAGGGTTGAGAAAAATGGAAGATTCTATTTTTGAAGTAGGGATAGTTAGGGAAGTGAAAATAAATCGATATGTTGTACGATCGAGAGGAAGTTACAATGTAAATTAGTTATTGAGATTTTAAAAATATATTTTTAAAACTTTCAGAAGTGAGTTTGTTTTTAAAGGGAAATTATTATTTTCAAACTATGGAATTTTAAACAAGTTAAGATTGAAATACCACGGTAAGGGGATTTTCAAATATTAAGTATTCAATTTATTAAATTTTAACTTTTAAAAATCAGCTTTGAAATTTATTTGTTCAACTAAAAATGTGTTACTGATGTTTATAAAAGTGTTCTCGATATTTTAAATAATTATTCAAACATGTTTTAAAAACTAAATTATTTTTCTTTAAAATACTTATTTTATATACATATATGGAATTCGAAGTTATTGAAATTTTTGTGATTCCGGAAATTTTTGGAATAAGTTACGGGATAATTTTCTAAAATGTTAATATTGGAAGGATTTGGATAATAAGGCTGGTAATATTTTCCTAAGTATAGAGAATAGAAATTTGGAAATATTTCTAAGTTTGAGATGGTGGAAGTATCCTTTTACGGATATAAGTATTGAAAAATTGTTCCAAATGTTGGAAGAAATTGATCTATCTTTTAAAGATATTTTGAAGTAAATATTTTGGGAAGACTTTATAATAAGGCCAGATGATTGCTTATGGATGTTAAATTGATGGTCAAATCGTCGACTATTAATAATTGGCCAATTTCGTTGTTCGTTTCGAAAAGACCGGGATCGGGTTTAATTATCCAAAAACCACTTTGATCTGGTTTGAACGTTACGAATGAATACAGTGAAAATGATGAAGACAGCGATTCGTTTTGTCCAGACCCAGGACAACTTGTATGGACGAATGCTATCAGAACATCGTCATTGGAGGACGATTAGCATTCTAAGCGAACGTGTTCTTTAAAAGGTAATCGTAGCCTTAAGCCTCATCAACCGGGAATGACTATAACGGGGGAGATGCAGCAAGGCTAAGTGGGTCGCACCCAAGTAGGGTAAGGTTATCCCTATCTAGAGTCCCTTTATTTCGACTGTGTGGCAGTTGTTGATCCCAACCATGGGGTTATCTTACTCGGTCTATCTAGGTTAGTGGTAGGCCAGTCTTGTGTAGCAGGGGATCCTGGAGTGGTCCTTGGTACATTGTTCTAGAGGTGTACTGCGACGGGCGGTGCACCAGTAGCCCAGTCATTCAATGGAATCCATTCTCCAATAAGCACCGTACAGTTTTGATTGTGCCCAAATATGCTGAAACGTGAGATGTAAGCATTTTAACTCTATTCTATTTACTTTCTATAGAAACTATTTAATATCAGATAATTTTGATAAAAATTGTTTTGGTTATCGTAAGGTAAAAACCCATCGTGTTTATTAATAACATGGCCTTACAAGATACCTTTGTTTTCTAAAGGATTTTGAAAGGTTAATAATTCAAATTAAGTGTGTTTTCTCATGTTGGTATTCCAGACTGACTCGGATGTTATTTTATTATAATGCTCGGGTCAAAACGAGTATTGCAGATTCAGGTTGAATGTTATGGAGCTCGGGAGACTAGCTGGAGGAGTTTCAGAAGTATTTTCCGTACTTGACTTATATTCCGCTATTTAAGGACAAGTTATACAACTGTCCAGTTTGATGTATTGATGGTTGTACTCTGATAATTGTAAGTGTATAAACTGTTATAGATTCTTTGTATAAACTCTGTTGTTATATATTATATTCTGTTCCACTGCGATTGCGAGATTCTGTATTGTTGCTTCTATTTTTCTTCTATCTCCTCCTTCTTACCCCTAAAGATTCGTATTTTCGACCAATTTGAGTTGAGCTGATGTGGAACATTGCCAACTCAAAGGGGTACGGAACTACGGGCCTTTAAAATAACACCCTAGAATGAGTCGTTGAGTGTGTGTGTGTGTGTGTGTATGAGAGAGAGAGAGAGAGCGTATTTTCTAGTTTTATAAAAGGTTTTTGTATTGCCTTAATTTGTTTTGTTTAGTATTTATGAATTCTGTTTGTTACATGGGACGCTATGACACTGATAGTGGTTTTTAAACACTAAATAGGGCAGACCGACACAATATTGTTTTAAAATATAGGTAAATGAAATAATTTTACCTAGTATCATATTTTGTATATAAAAGGATAACTTTATAAATATGATTTGGTGTGATATAATTGTTTTTTCGGAAGTGGAATATATAAATCTTAGTTGTAAAATAGAATTTACAAATAAAGTAAATATAAACTGAAAATTTGAGAACTTAAGTTCTGGGATTTTTGAAAATTACTTTCGAAAGATTTTGGAATATAATATTAGTATTGTTTGGAAGTATTTTCTGATATAAATATTTCAAGATGATTTGAAAGATATGTTTAAAGTGATTTTGGAAGGAAATAAGTTTTGTCTCCCCTCTCTGTCATGGGAAAATGATTTCGGTGATGAATGCATGCATCATCGATGTTCATATTCGAGTTTTAAAGTGGAAAGGCCAATGTAGTAGTTTTACTCCACATTTGTTTTGATGAATAAATTTTAATTTCTAAATATTATTTGATATATAAAAGATATGAATAAATGTACATATTTGGAAATGATTTAAAAAGGAAACCCGACATTCAGTTCTTAAGTTTCTGTAAATTTGAAATTTCAATTATTATAATGGATGAAATCTTGACTATTTTAATAGTTGGAAACTTCTAAAAAATGAGAAATTAAGAGTAAAGTGATAATGAAATGTAAAATAATTGAAGGTTGTCGCCTATAAATTAAAAAAAATATGAAATTTAGGAAATGTAATTATTGAACATTTTGTTAACTAAAGTGAGTGAGATAACTTGTGTAACTTTCAGTTGCATTCTTAGGACATATATGTAACTTACCAAAATGTTAAAAGTTGTAATGTTAAACTGGAATATGTAATGGAATATTATACAAGTGAAACTTAGATAATGAAAGTGTTCAATAGAATTTTTCTATAAATAAGAATTATGATGTTATAAAATGTTGCAAACGTTCGTTAATAATTTGAAGTGCTACCAATTAAATTTAATGAAAAGGTGAATATTGTAAGTAAATGATTATAAACTTATGTTAATGATTGAAACCATTTATAATTAAAAGTGAATAGTAAAGGTGTATCCCATATTAAGTAAATGCTCATAACTCCAGAAAATGTTGAAATGATTAGAAATAAATTTAATATTCAACAATGCTAGATATGAAAGAGACCAATATATAAAAGAAGTAAAAGTTGAAATTCTAAGTATGATTTGATTAACAAATGAATATTGATAATGGAAAACAAAATCAACATAAATGAAAATGGCGAATTAGAATTCCAAAGAAACTTACATTTTAAAATATTATGTAAATAAATGGATGTAAAGTAGTAGAAAAATGGCATTGCATGAATAAATGAGTAATGAAATTTTGTAGGTAATGAAAGTAATTTAGTGGGAAAATAGCATTGTATGAATGAATGAATGAATAATAAACAGTAAATAATATGAAAGGAGTTTAATAAGAATAAGCCTACATGACATTTAAAATTGTTGTTTGTTTTAGCTTATGGGATGGTTGGGAAAGGATATTTCTAACTGTATAAAGGTGTATAAATCATCTATTAATTTTTACCTAAGACTATTAAGTGTATGATATGCTTAGTAGTTTATTTATCATTTTTACGATTAAAAGTTTCTAGACCCGGATAAACCATTTGTTTTGGTTGTTATGAATGGATGGTTGATTTCTTTTATTTCATATGATGATTGTATTTTTTGTTTACATGTGACTATTGTTATGTTGTGTAGATTTGTTTTGTTATTAATTGAAACAACTTAAGTACTTCACTTTATATAATTATTATTAACCTCTTTGGATTGCATAAGTGTAATACAGGTTTGTAGAAGCATGTAACGACCAATAAATTTTAATAGTTCTAATAATATATTTAACTGAATTTTGTGAAATTTTAAATAATAAAATTTTGAAATAAAAATTTGTTACTTGAAATACGTCTAATTGAACATAGCAATTGGTAAATTTTCAATTAAATATATGAATATTTATTTTTTGGTGTAATTTTATCTCAGTTTAAATCAGTAAATAACAGTTGAATTTAAAAGTGTTCCGAAACATAAATATGTCAACATGAGAAAATTTATTTAGAACGCTCTGAGTCAGACTGTGAAATTCATTTCGCGAAATTCAAACGTTTCTAGGTCCGTTTGGATTTTTCCGTACGGAATAGCAATGTATATCGGTACCGATTATCGAATTTTGATAGGATGATCATACCACTGATATTTGTATGATATTTTGATCGTTTTGTCATGCTGATCTCTGTGGTATATTTATTTCTGCGTTTTAAGGTCTGGCACGCAACGAAAACGATAAAACAGTGCATCGTATCGGTACCATAAATTGTGACCGTTAGCTTTCTTTTCTTTTTAAATTTTAAACGTGCAGCCCAAACAATCCAATATATTGCTTTACATTGTATTACCTGGAATTGATAGCTGGCATCCCATTACTTCGGTTCATTATTTATTGCTGGTGCATTTTATTTTGGTCTCTTCGTTCACCCATGCTTTATAAAATTGATAACGTTATATATTTATCTCTATAGCTTTCCAATTCTCTTCCACTTATTTCTTTTTGCAGTTGTCCTCCTTCCTTTCCCCTATTCCTCTTGCATCAAACTTTCCCATCATCCAAGTGTGAACCACCTTCAGCCGTTCCAACCTCCACACGCCTGACCGGCCACCGCTCCAATTTACTCGACCTGCCCTTTGCACCCATCTCTGCCCGCTCCAGATTCGCCACGATAAGCCACCCTGTTGCCGAGCCTTTTCAGTTCGTCAGAGCATGCAACACCGTTCCATCCTTCCTCCTCCATTCTCGGCATTTTTCCCTGACTCGCGTGCAACCTCTCTTTTTCCTTATATAAGGTATATCCCATATATATGACTTATGTACAAAATTATTAGTTTATATGTTATATATATACATATATTCGTCATACGTGTAATATGATGAATATATGCCAGTTATAATAGATAAGTTGGTGCTTTGATTTAGGCGTATACATTTCCTGTTGTTTAAATGTATATTATAAGAAGTATTACTTATATATAGTTTTTTTTTGAAACAAAATAGAATTTTATTAGTAATCCCCAAAAGCCGTCAACATGCCTGGCAGGTAACCAACAGAAAAAAACCAAAAAATCCGGACTAACAGTATAAGAAAATAAAAAATAGGAAACCACAATAACAACGGGAACAGCAAAAGACGCCATCCAGAGAGAAATGCAAAAAACGGTCGATCCGCAGGAACGACAAACGAAAAAGAGATTGGAAGAAGAGCGATCCGAGCAATCCTTCGCCCAAGATCCAGAAAAAGAGAAGGAATACCAGCCCCGGCCAAACCTATAAATCTAGGTCCTGAAACCAAAAGCAACGAAATAAGAGAAAAAAAAGGGGGGGTAACGGGAAAGGAAATGCCAAAACCACCTGGCTCGCAACCGGTCTTCATCCAATTCCCGCTCTAGTGGAAGACTGAGAACAGGAAATGGAAAGTAGGGGCACAAGGGGGCCAGAACGGGAGCTAACCGATCCCTTGAAAGGTCTACCACGAAAAGTCAAAAAAACATCATTTCTAACCCGACGAATAATGGAAGAGGGAACCATCGGAGATTCCTCAAAAATAGCCTTATTTCGTGCGCACCAAAGGTGCCAGCAGATCAGACAAGGAATCAAGCGAAAGACGACAGAGCGTAAGGATTTACCCGAGATTCCGTTCCACCAGGTTCTTTGTAAATCACCAGGCGAGCCGTATCTTCCTCGGATGCCAATAAGGTTACCGAAGTAATTCCAACAGGCTCTTGCAGTGTTATCAGAGAAGAGTAAATGATCCGAAGATTCCGACACCCCTCTGCCGCAGCACCTGCACCGGGATACATATGGAAAGCCAATCCGCTGAAGGTTCTCATCAACTGGCAACCCTTTATGAAGGGTTCGCCACATGAACAGAGACACTTTAGGAGGAATTCTAGTGTCCCATATGAAAGAGAAAAGAGGGAGAACCGGAGCCGGAGTACGAGCTGAACTCCAAGCTTTGAAAATAGAAAACGAACCACCATCCCAACCGGAATGGCCTCCATGAGAGTCAGAGAAAGATTTGATCGATTGCATGTGCTTCCAAGTCTCACTAGAGAAACAGGGAGATCCGCAAAAGCCTGCGGATGCCAGCCTTTGGTACTTGGCATGCAGGAACTTAGCCCATAAGGAATCGTTTGCCTCAAATCTGTACCACAGCTTGCAAGCAAAAGACGAGCAAATGTCTTTGGGGTTTCGCACACCTAGACCGCCCTCGTTCTTGGGACGGCACACCACGTCCCATGATACCCAGTGATGACGATGGTTGTCAATCTTCGACCCACAAAAGAAGGACGAGGCCAAAGATTGGAAAGATCGGAAGAACGAAGCGGTGGGGGACATCGCAGCGAAGACATGAGTACCCAACGAGCCTAATACCGAGTTGATAAGCACCAGTCTCCCTGCCTGAGAAAGCAGAGATGCATTCCAACGAATAATCTTTCCCCTAACCTTGTCCGTCAGAGGATCGAATATGGCGTTTAGTTTCCTACCTCTGTAGAGAACAATACCCAAGTAAGGAAGAGGCAGGGAAGCCTCCCTGAAGCCGGTGAACGAATGGACCCAGGAAACCCGGGAAGGATCCATGCCTTTCGCATGAACGAAGAAACTCTTCGAAGAGTTAACGAGCTGACCCGAACATCGCTCGTACTGATGGATGAAGCAAAGCAGCCGACGAACAGACGAACGATTGCCATTTGAGAAAATGACAATGTCGTCCGTAAAGGATAAGGAAGAAATGAGTGGGCACCCTCTCGGAAGACCAAAACGGTGAACCTGGCCGTAAATCGTTAAGGTGTGAATCCCTCGAGTGAGAGCCTCTGCCGCAATGACGAAAAGAGATGGAGATAGAGGATCACCTTGTCGAAGACCTCTACCCGCCCGAAAAAAACCGTAGGCCGATCCGTTAATGAGAACGGAGAACCAACAGTTAGAGATAAGCCTCCAAACCAAGTCGATAAGGGTTTCAGGAAACCCAAAGGCACGTAGAACTCTAATGACGAAAAACCAAGACATACGATCATAGGCCTTAGCCATATCAAGCTTGAAAACAACATTAGAGCCTCTGACCTTCCGGTCAATCTGGGAAATCAGTTCCTGTGCTAACAGGATGTTATCAGTGATTAAACGACCTTTAACAAAACCCGCCTGAGAAGAGGAGATGATGCGATCAAGGAACGGAGCTAAGCGAATGGCCAAAACCTTAGAAATCACTTTGTTGGAGATATTACACAGGCTGATCGGTCGAAATTCCGCGCATGATCAAGGGTTATCACACTTCGGAATTAGGACCAAATTGGTGGAAGACCAACTAATGGGAAGAATGCTACCGGCAAAGAATTGCTGGATAGCCAAGCAGAAGTCCGGTTGAATGATAGGCCAAACACTCCGATAGAATGAGCCGTTGAAGCCATCTGGGCCACTGGCACTGTCCTTACTAAGAGCAAAGGCGCAGGCACGGATTTCTTCCGGAGAAGGCGGAGCAGCTAAGGCATCACTCCCCTCCGAAGGACCATTCGGGGAATGAAGGAGAGGATATCCTGGTCCGGATCGGACACAGAAGGAGTTCCCAAAAAGGATTGAAAATGAGACAAGATGATCTCCTTGACTTCAGACGGAGACGAAGCCACTGATAGATCGGACCTCAAAATTTCACGAATGGAAAGAAGGTTGACTTTCTTGCGAATAGTCGAATGGAAATATTTAGAGTTCGAGTCCCCTTTGACCACCCATTTGACCCTCGCCTTCTGGCGAAGATAGGCGTTTTCGATACGGAGTTCCGAAGAGAATACCAGTTGGGCAGAGGCCCATTTCTCCTTGTTATCGGCAGAAGGGCTCTCGTCGAACAAAGATTCAGCGAGGATGAGGGACTCCTCCGCCGCCTGAACACGATCGAAAATGTTTTTGAAAACATGGGAATTCCAATGCTTTAGGCGAGTCTTAAGGTGTTTCAGCTTTTGGGAGAAGGACCCCAAAGGAGAAGCTGAAATTGGAGAGGACCACGAGTCCTCCACTACCTGAAGAAACGAGTGGTGGGAACACCACATACTAAGGAATCGAAAGGATGAAGGACCCGTTAGAGAACGCGGAGAACAGCACAATACCAGCGGGGCATGATCAGAACAGGAGCGATGAAGATGAGAGGACGAGAAGGAAAAGGGAAGATTCAGCCAATCAGGAGAACCAAAAATTCTGTCCAGCAGCGATAAAATCCAGTTCGGACCCTCCTGGTTGTTAGACCAAGTATAAGCTGAGCCCACGAATGGGATTTCAGATAACCCGGAGCTAACTATGAACGAATTGAAGTCAGAAACAGAGGAGCGGTTAATGGCGACCCCTCCTAGTTTTTCAGCCTGACTAGCGACAACATTGAAATCTCCACCCACAACAGAACAAGTAAATCCCATCTCAGCTAGATAAAGAATATCATCCCACAGGGATAATCTCTCCAACCTATCGCACTTGGCGTATACCGCCGAGAAGAGAAAAGGTTGAGGAAAGAAGGAGGCTGAACACACCGCAGAGATAAGCTGGTCCGAGTCAAAAACAGGGCGAATCTCATAACCTTTGGACCAAAGAATCCAAATCTTACCCGAAACATTGGACATGGCACCGCCAAACCCAAGCGACAGGACAATCTTGGTAACCTCTCCAGGACCCACAAAAGGTTCTAAAAGAGCTACAAAGCAAACAGAGTGTTTCTGGACAATACGCTTCAACTGAGCGCAAGAAGCCTCATTGTCAATACCACGAATATTCCAAAAAAGGAAGTTCGACATTAAAGCCGAGATAACAGAGGAGCAGGAAAAGCAAAGAAAAACAGCGCAAGCACTACTCAGATAAGATACAAAGAGTGAAAAGCAGACCGATCAGTCTGCTCAATCGCTGCTATAGAGCGAGTATGGATAGTGCGAGGAATGACGTGATGACCTCTCGATCTGCGACGAGAGCGTCTATGAGGAACCGGATCCGAAATCCGAGGGATCGGATCGTCAGAAACTCCAATCGGTGCGATCGAACCCATCAGCCTAGAAGAAGATCTGGAAGGAGCCGAGTTCTTAGTTAGGCGAGCTAGACGATCATTAATGATCGCAATCTATGCTTCGCTAAGCAACGGAATGGAAATCGAAAAAGAGCAAGAGGAAGAAGGAAGGGGGCAAAGAGATGAACAGCAATCAGACGCAGAGACAGAAGATTCCGCGGCAATCGGAAAAAAGCGGAAAAGTGTAGGGGAGCTGATAATGCGCAACCCACGGTGTTGTAGGAACCTAACCCATGTCGGACTGTCACTAATCAGACAACCCCGCGCGACAGGTATGGTTCGCACGGTGGTCCTGACAGGGAGATCATCAGAGTGGATCGAAGAAAGCTGGCAAAATTCCCGGTTGTCCGCATAGTGATCCGAGTCAGAGACCACTATGCGACCAGACCAAGAATGTCGCCCGAAACAATCGATCCAGGCTAGATGAAATCTCCGTAAAGACCGGAGAAGATCATCCAAAAAATGAAGTCTCAAGAAAGCCATGAACGACACTGAGAAGGCCTCGCCATGGCTCAAAACCAGAAACCAATAGAAGGACCCGCACTGTCCGCTCCAATCGAAGCGCTCAGTACTTATAGGACCTGACACGTCACCATTCAAGGACTGGGAAACACTGTCAGGGAGCACACACCTTGGTGTGTCATGGCTCATAATCAAACAAGAAGCACCATCAACTAATAACCAAACATCCACTGCTAATCCATCAACTAGGAGCACAAAAGAAAACGAAGGCGAGGAGCTCACCTGCCAGCTCGGACCAAAACTCACCTGCCGTGCCCATTCTTGGCATAAAACAACCAAGCCATCCAACAGCTGCTCATCATTCGACACGGCCAGCACCCACGGGTCACCAGCCGACCGTACACATAGAGGACATGTACAATGCCGATAAAACACAGAGCAATTGGAATCACCAGCATCGATTCCCTCAGCCAAAGCTCCCTCCCCAAAACAAGCTAGCAACTGCTGAGACGAGGAAGAGAAGGCAGCAAGCTCAGGGCTACATGGGGCGATGAAATCCCCATCAGCCGAAAGAAACTCAAAAGAACCAAAATCACAAACCACCGAGCCCACCGATACCGAATCCTCCCCACAAGGCAGCAATGCACACGACGCAGAAAAACTCAAGGAAGGTTCGAATTGGGCGATGAATCCCCGCCTAGAATCCACCTCGAGCCTACTCTGAGTAGCCGGCGCCATCATTGGCAGAGAACAACGCCTAAAGGGAGGTGGCCGCGTCTGCAAACCATCGTCAAAGACGGGCAAAATTTCCATAAAACAATCCAGAACCATCAGGAATCTCGAGCGACAAGGATCCCCAAATTGAGAAACGGAGAAAACCCTAATATCCACCGTACAATCACCAGAGAAGGTAAACCGAGATGGGTCCAGCCACTACCGCCATAAGGGCAGAGGCAATATCGTTGAAAGGTGGACAAGCACGCAAGAACGAGCCTGAAAGTACGAACTCGCCTTCATACGAGAACGACATTGGAAACGAGCCAACCTCAAACAAAATAGACGAAGTCCAGATAGAAGGCAGCGACAACAGAGAGCGCAGTAGCAGAGAGAAAATCGAAGAAGATCCAAGAACAAGAGCGATCGCAGAGAAAAGAGAAATTAGAGGAAAATCGCCATTTTTATGTATACATGGATACAAGTTTAGTATACTCTATGTTAAAAGCATTATATATTATATATTTAGTTATATGTATTTTATATGGTAATCTATATTTGTGCACAAGTTACAGAGTTTATCTATATAAGTTATGTTAGATATTGAGAAATTTTTGAACCGTGCATGTATATATTGGTTTACAATGCAGTGTGGATATTGCACAATATTTAAAAAGGATAAAATATGGGTTTCATAACTTTTGGCTTGAAAGGTAAAATATTTATACTATATATATATATATATATAAATATATACGTCACTTATATATTATTATATATATATATTGGTAAATAACCTGTTTGTGTAGACAGCATATAAGGATTTATCTGGATTTATATTAAACTTGAGTATAAGGTATGGTCCATATATTTTATTAAATGAATGTTTATATATATTTATAAATGCGTCATCTTATATAAATATTTTATATCCATCTGAATATAAGTTTGGTTTCAAGTATGCATATGGGTATTAGATTTGTTGTATTTATAATTTATATTAAAGTAAGTTGTTTATTTTATATGTAAATATGAACTACAAGATCTACACGTAAGTTTTTACTCGTCCGTAATATGAGCTACGCAAGTTTGTTTTGTGTTTCATCTATAAATATGTAATAGTGTGAAGAGATATATACGTATAAAAATAGAGCAAGTTTATATTAATTTTATTTTAAATATTAGTGTTAAAGATATCATACGTATGAAAGTATTTTGCATTATTATTTTTGTACATATATGTACTGTTATGATTTATATAGTAGTTTATATATTTGCTTTTCTAGAGTTCGCTTATAAGTTGCTTACAGTATTTGATGGAAATAAAAAGTATTTCTATTAGTTATATGTTATATATATAGAAACGTATGTATGTACGAGTGGCATATATCATGTTGTTTCATGTTGATAATATGAAGGAGTAACCTGTTCATGTTATTTTTGTATAGTGGTTTAATATAAAATATATTTATAAAGCATAAAATATTTAGTGCATTCATTTATATTTTCATGTATTTGAATGATGATGTAAGCATTTTGTAAGATTGTACAAAAATTTGTTTTCAACCTTTATGAATATATCTATATACAGATATTCCACTTTCAAATTTGTGTTTTATTTGAGTATTTGTTTAAGGAATTATTATTATATTATATGTTTCAATTTAGTTATATCAAACAAATGCTCATTGGTTCTCATCGATTTTATTTATCAGCTTTGTTCGCCGATTCGAGTTCAATCTTGATTTTTCTTTGAAATTCATGCCTGGATCATAACCTATCTCACTATCATCCATCTCCATCCTCGAAAGGTGAGAAATCACTCTTGATTAACGTACTTATATTTATTAAATTTGATTTCAATTGGAACGACAATTGAAATATGTTGCTGTTAGTTATTTACATTGCTAAATATATGTTGTTATCTGTATCTGTTCACCTATGACATCTGACACCATTATCGATTATTTATATTAATGATACATGCCTGTTATATTATTATCATATCTGTTATCACTCTGCAGGTTCCCTGTTAGTATAGAATCCACTATGGGTTGAAATGATACATACCCGAACGGACATTAGAATAGGAGAAAATCGTTATGGGTTAATATGATAGACCCAAGCGGTTTTCATTTGAATTTAGGATTACGGGTTTGAAATGATATATACCGTATATAAATTTAAATTGCGGATTGAAATGATAAATATTCGTATCACTTGACCATAGGATAGAAAACTATATACAGACACCGCTGGTCTATATATATATATATACATATAAATTTTGAAAAGGATTTCTATGGGTTTTGGAAAGAAATATATGATTTTATATAAATATTGATTTTAGATTTTATATAAATGTTATTATATATAGTTAAATTCTTGATTTTAAGCTATGTATAAATTTGTTTGATATAAAATAAATTTAATAATGAAGTTTGATTTTATTAAAATATAATATGGTTAAGTATTTATTTAAATTATATTTTCATATAGAGTTTATAATGATTATAATAAATTAAGGTTGAGAAGATGGATTTGAAATTGATTTGAAATTGTATGTAATTAAGAATTATATTTAATTAAATCGATTTGGAACTTATTGAATTTGAGATTTTAAAGGATATGATTTTATAACTTGATGTTGGTTTAAAGTGAGTAATAAATATTTCAAGTTTGAGTTTTATTTAAATGATACTGAATGTATTAAGTATATATTTCAAAACTAAATAATAGAAAATTGAATTAAGATATGTATAAAATTATCACATTTAGTTTTGAAACTATAGAATATTTAAGCTTTGAATTATACATTTTTGAAGTGGTTTATTTGTGGTTCAAATCTGTATTTGAAATTGATATAATTTTGAATGGTTTATTTAGAAGCTGAATTGGAATTAATGATTTGAGATCTGATTAAAATTTGAATTTTGAAATTCGAGTTGATTCGGAATTATTTTGTGAAATTTGAGGAAAACAATTTCACATATAATTTTAATATTTAAATCGGTTAAGTGGGAAGTATTATGACTTCTAAACTATGATTTCCAAAGTTTTTTAATTCAACTGTTTCGGTTTTCAGAAGTGCTATAACTTTGAAGTACTATGATTTTTGGAAATGGATATATTTGAAACAGAAATGATATCGTATTTGGTTTTGAAATGGAAATGATATCGTATTGATATGGGTTTTTTTGAATGGCAATGATATTTTGGTTTTGAAGTACAAACTATTTTTAAATGACCGCGGTGTTATAATAACGTTTGGTTGATAAAGATACCGAGATCAGAAGTTGTCATACTCTCTGCCAACTCCTAAAACCGCTTTAACAACCGCGTACGCGGTGGAGATTCCAGAATGAAGTATAATGGTGGCGACGTCCTATTGAGGTATGTACGTGGACCTAACTCCCATGAGTTGGCATAAGGTGGCTAAAACATGAGCGATTGACGGGCTAACGAGGTAGCTCCTCTTATCGGACACACTTCTTCGCTACCATTCTATTACTCGATGGTTGATTGGGTGCACGTTTGATTTTAGGAGTTTGGCTCGAGATGGGCAGTAGTGGCTGCTATGCGTTACCACCGGTCCGGAAGCGTAATTGGTATATCTAACCCTGGCATTACCTAGTTGTGCCGTGTCACCTACCCTAGCGCGCCTTATACGATTTTGTTTTGTACCATACCTATGGAGTGCCCTCTGACGACGCTTAGTACGGGAGAGATTACGGTACTGTATAGACTATGGTGATATATAAAATGTGTTAAGGAGGAAAATGTAAAGCTTTAACGCTATTTTTAAATATATTATACTTTACTTTAGACATTATTATAATAGCTTATATTACTATATAGTAGATAGTTTGACGGATCCTTAGAGGATGGTTATCCCAAACATCTTTTGAGTTACTTGTATTTCAGTTATTATTTCACTTGAGTTGGATTTATTAATATAAGAATGCTAATCCCGACTCGAGTGTTTTGTGTTTTGCTTTACGCTCGGGTCAGACTGAGTGATACAGCTTTTGAGACTCATCTTTGGAGTTGGAGCTTCGCTTGGAGATCTAGCTATCTATCCAGCTTTCAAATGTTCAGTTGATTCTAGTGATGTATTTTGATCTTGTATTTGACTATTGTATTCGAGACTTTTTTGTAACTTATTTAACTCTGATATATATAGTAGCTTCATGTACTACTATTCATTTTGTTTCCGCTGCTTTATTGTTATATTACTTTGTGATGTGATTCTGTGATTATTTTATTTACCGTATATGCTGAGTTTTGCCAAATGTAAATTAACAACTTGATATTTTGAGCGATTCAATTCCCGCATGTTTGGATGCGAATGGTTGAAAATTTTGGGTCGTTACAGATGGTATCAGAGCTTTGGCTCAAGGAAAACTTAGCATGTATGGTAAATTTAATTTTGGAATCACTTTCATTCGAACTTGAATTCTTTCCTCTTTTATTTGAATTTCCTTTCAATTTTGGAACGTTCCTTCGGTTTCGAAATTCATTCTTGTCCCTCATTATTCTTATTACCCCATAACTCCACTTCAAACAATCTCTAGAATAAATCGGCAGTCTCGCCAATCTTCAAATGATTTGTAAAGGGATGAAATTCCTTTACAATAGGCATTGATTTACCGGAGATTTCTGTATCCTCGGTTTACGATGCTATCTATCTCATGCTATGTCTGAATTCTATCTCTTGCGATCGAATGCCGATTTCCCTTGGAATTCTGCATCGATCTTATTCTTGAAGTCACAGTTGACTCGGTTAAGGTTGCCCGTGATTTATATAAGTCTATCCATCCTTCTATTTGTGGTTGATTATCTTATCTTCCTTTCAAGCCAATCCCTTCTGGTTAGAAATACTATTTGATTAGGGTCTCCTTAAATTTGAATCTCTATCCTTATTTGAAATCTATTCTGTATTTTCGAAGGAGGGAGTGTATTTGTAAATTAATATTAAAATGTTTTATATATATATATTGTGTTGTTTTAGTTGTTGATGTTGATTTGGGTTTTCGATCGATTCATCTGATCAACACTATCAATAAGATTTCCAAAACACTTGAGCGGAGCAAACTGACACAATATTGTTTTCAAACTTGGTAAATAAAATAATTTTGTATGATTATATTATATAAGTATAAATTTTTCTGAAATTAAATAGTTAATGAATTGGTTGCTGAAAATAATAATATTTGATTTTCATTTATTGTTTGTAAACCACTGACTATTGAATAATATAAATAAATGAATTTATAAAATTTGGTTAAAATTGATTTGCAATTTAAATGGATTTAAACTAAAATTTGAGAATTTAATCTCCGATAATTCAAAACTTTGGGTTTTTAAAGTTTTAAATGTATATTATTGAAAGTAATTTCGAATAGAAATGGTTTGCAAAGCATTTTTAAATGTTTAAATTAGAGCTCTCCTGTTTTTTCGCTGGAAAATAATTTCGATGATGGCGGCCGCATCATCGACATTCATTTTCGAGTTTCGAAATGGAGAGACCATCAGTAGCTTGCTACACTTTTGTTTTGAAATGAATTTGATTTGAATTTCTAAAGTATAACATGATAATATATATATATATATATATATATATATTAGTATTTGATTTAAATTTGATTTGGATATATTGTATGTATATATTTATTTCTACATTGTTTGAAGTTAATTTTAAGTTTAATTCTTAAATGTATGTGAAGGGTGGCTTTAATTATAAAATGAAGCCAAATTTTGGGAATAAGTATTTAAACTTGAAATAATTTAGTTAGAAAAATTTAACTGTATAATACCCAATTCTATTTTAATACAACTTACCTAGATTATACAGAAGTTGAATATGTAATTGGATAATATACAATATAAAATGATATTATAAATAAAATTTAAGTGGTTATAATAAATGTTATACACTTAAATTTTAATTATAAAATGTTAATAGAGATAAATAGAATAATGAGATAAATTAAAAGAAAATTTTGATTCGAAGGAAACCTTTTAGTATCAAATATAAATAAATTGAAATTAAAACAACTCAATGAAATACTTTGAATTTAAAATTGATTATTGAACATAAATTAATATATGGTTTAAATTAATTGCTTTATTTGTTTTCCAAAATCTATTTTTCTCTCTGGCTGTCTCATTCTCCTACCTCCTTCCATTTCGGGGACGAAAAGTTTTAAGTGGGGGAGAGTGTAATGACCCGTAAATTTTAATAGTTTTAATAATATATTTGACTGAATTTTGTGAAATTTGAAATAATAAAAATTTGTTATTTGAAATACGTCTAATAAACATAGCAGTTGGTAAATTTTCAATTAATTATATGAATATTTATTTTGTTGTGTAATTTTATCTTAGTTTAAATCAGTTAATAACAATTAAATTTAAAAGTGTTCCAAAACCTAAATATGTCAACATAAGAAAATTTATTTAGAACACTCTGAATCAGAATACAAAATTAATTTCTCGAAATTCGAACGTTTCTGGCTCCGTTTGGATTTTTCCGTACAGAATAGCAACGTATATCGGTACCGATTATCGACTTTTGATAGGATGATCATACCACTTATATCTGTATACTGTTTTGATCATCTCGTCGCGCTGATCTCTACGGTATATTTATTTCTGTGTTTTGAGGTCCGGCACGCAATGGAAATGATAAAATGGTGCGTCGTATCGGTACCATAAATTGTGACCGTTAGCTTTCTTTGCTTTTCAAATTTTAAACGTGCAGCCCAAACAATCTAATAAATTGCTTTAAAATGTATTACCTGAAATTGATAGCTGGCATCCCATTACTTCGATTCATTGTTTATTGCCGGTGCGTTTTATTTTGGTCACTTTGTTCCTCCTTGCTTTATAAAATTGATAACGTTATATATTTATCCCTGTAGCTTTCCAATTCTCTTCCACTTATTTCTTTTTGCAGCTGTCCTCCTTCCTTTCCCCTATTCTTCTTGCATCAAACTTTCCCATCATCCAAGTGCGAACCACCTTCAGCCGTTCCCACCTCCATGCGCCTGACCGGTCACCGCCCCAATCTACTAGGCCTGCCCTTTGCACCCACCTCTGCCCGCTCCAGATTCGCCGCGGCAAGCCACCCTATTGCCGAGCCTTTTCATTTCGTCAGAGCACGCAACACTGTTCCATCCTTCCTCCTCCATTATCGGCATTTTTCTCTTCACTCGCATGCAATCTCTGTTTTCCCTTATATAAGGTATATCTTATATATATGACCAATATACAAATTTATTATTTTATATGTTATATATATACACATATATTCGTCATACGTGTAATATGATGAATATATGCCAGTTATAATAGATAAGTTGGTGCTTTGATTTACGTGTATACAGATCCTGTTGTTTAAATGTATATTATAAGAAGTACTCACATATATAGTTTCAGCGGTGCATGGATACAAGTTTAGTACACTCTATGTTAAAAGAATTATATATTTAGTTATATGTATTTTATACGGTAATCTATATTTGTGCACAAGTTACAGAGTTTATCTATATATGTTATGTTAGATATTGAGAAATTTTTGAATCGTGCATGTATTTTTTGGTTTACAATGCTATGTGGATATTGAACAATATTTAAAAAGGATAAAATATGGGTTTCATAACTTTTGGTTTGAAAGGAAAAATATTTATACTATATATATGTAAATTTATGCATCACTTATATATTATTATATATATATATTGGTAAATAACCTGTTTGTGTAGACAGAATATAAGGATTTATCTGGATTTATCTGGATTTATATAATACTTAAAGTATAAGGTCTGGTCCATATATTTTATTGAATGAATGTTTATATATGTTTATAAATGTGTCGTCTTATATAAATATTTTATATCCATCTAAATATAAGTTTGGTTTCAAGTATGCGTATGGGTATTAGATCTGTTGTATTTATAATTTATATTAAAGTAAGTTGTTTATTTTATATGTAAATATAAACTACAAGATCTGCATGTAAGTTTTTACTCGTCCGTAATATGAGCTATGCAAGTTTGTTTTGTGTTTCATCTATATAAATATGTAATAGTGTGAAGAGATATATAGGTATAAAAATAGAGCAAGTTTATATAAATTTTAGTTTAAATATTAGTGTTAAAGATATAACACGTATGAAAGTATTTTGCGCTTTTTTTTTGTACATGTATGTAATGTTATGATTTATATACTAGTTTATATTTTTTTTCAGAGTTCGCTTATGAGTTGCTTACAGTACTTGATGGAAATAAAAAGTATTTCTGTTAGTTATATATTATATATATAGAAATATATGTATGTACGAGTGGCATATCACTACAAAAATAATATAGTTTTAAGACCTGTTATAGAGACTTCAGTTTTTTGGGTCTCTAAAGAAAGCCCATTTAAAGACCACATCATGGAGTCACAGCCTGAAACAAAAGTGACCCAGAATAGGTTTTTAACCGGTCTTAAGCATCAAAATACGGATCTTTATCTACAAAATCGCGATTAGTGGGTATTAACTCTCAGCTGAAACGTGTCTTCACGCAAAAAAAAAAATCCAACTGATATATCAATGGCGACTAGCTTGCAATCAACTGTGAACTGAAGAAGAAAGAGGTTTGCTTTTACAATTTCTATTTCGATGTCTAGCTGATTTACAGTACTTCATTCTTTCTACTCATCTCGTTGAAATTTTGAATCTAGGTTTTCAGTTTGGGGAAGTTGAGCAATTCGCAAGTATTCGCCTTGATGCAAAAATCTGAACTCTATCTTTTCAATTTGAAAAGTTGAGCAATTCGCAAGTATTCATCTTGATGCAAAAATTTGAACTCTAGGTTGTCAATTTGGGAAGTTGAGCAATCCGCAAGTAGTATAATCAACCTACGAAACAGGTTCAAATTCTTCCCCTAAAATTTATTTTTCATCGACTGATTTTGTTAATTGAAATTCGCAAGTAGTTGTCTGAATGGTTGATACATGTTCATTCTAGTACTAAAGTTTTAACTGTTGAGGACCTGGGTAGCTTTGTTCTGTTCCTAGTGAGTGTTCTTGGTTACTAAAGACACATGTTGCATCGACCCTGTTTGTAGTCTAGAGTGCGCTTCTTTGGTTCTTTCTGTTCATGTCAAGTTTTTCAAGCATATGCTGAAGTTGTCACTTGACTTTGCAAAGTTCCTGGTTGATCTTTTCGTGGTTTCACACAACTGTAGTTACCTTATAGATGTGCACGCCCGTTTGGTTATAATATACTGGCCTACTGTACCGTACATTGTGCCATGGGTTCCTGGTAGCTGCTGAGGTTACCTCCAATTCAGTTAAACTGAACTTCATTTTGAAGGTTTTGCTGTTTTAATCCCTATAATTTTGGTTTCTTTTGATGAGTTTACAGTGCTAGTTTTTGAGCAAGAATTTCATCAGTTTCTCATTTGATTTGGCAATAGTGAAGATTTGCATATATCAATAAGTTTGTTGTTTTCCTTGGTTTCCAGTTTTCTCTACTACCATCAATCTTGTTTTTCCTGATCTTGCATGTGGTACATGTAGTTTTGTCATCCTAGTAGTTTCTCTCTCAGATTTGTTTTGGCATTTTTTGCAGTTATTATCCCTCTGTATTGTTTTCAGTTTTAATTAATTTGGAAAATAATCATTGAAAATGCTATTTCTGATAGCACTTGTTTTTTGTTTTTTCTTCATCTTATTTTAACAGCATTTTGAGTTTATGTCATAACGCCCAGTTGCCTGTGTTATCATATAATCAATTGCATATATTGAATGAAATGCAGCAGAGTGCAAATGTCTGAACGCATGTTGTCTTTGTTACGCGCCAGATTTATGGAAGGCTTACAGTTATTTCTTATGAGCATTTTTGTTAAGTTCTTTCTTTGAAAACCGATAGAAAGAAAAATTGTTTTTAAATTATTGTAGTGCATCTGGTGTAATACTCTTTTTTGGTGTAAATGCAAATTTCTTAAAATGTGTGTTTATATGTATATGAAAATGCTAGTTTGCTTTTTAGACAAAATCACATTTTATTTTGTTTGTGGTTACAAATTCAGTTTCCAACAAAAATAATATTTAATTGGGAACTTGCAAGTGTTTTGAGTTTGAAATAAGCCTTTGATAAAAAGTGATATTTCGTAATGTATATGTCCAATTTAAGTTTGTATAATCTTGATACTGTTAGTTTTTTAAATATACGGTTTTCATGATTTTACCTCATTTGTTAAAGTATTATTTATGGTTAATAAATAAATTTATAATACTGTATGTTCTATTTTGTAAACTAGACAATCGAAATTATTTACAGAAATTGTTTATTTTTGTTTTATGTGTGTGCGCACACACGTATGAGTAAGGATATGCAGTCCTTATTTAGCATCATCGTTCAGCTCTTGATTTCAACCATATGTTTATATTATATGATTATGATTATTATGTAAATATAAGAAGTGATATTGTCACATGCTCAAATGTCAATTAATGATCTAGATTAAATGAATCATAAAAACAAAACTATATACATGTTGCATAAAAACACCCTTAATCAAACTTTTAGTTCAAGAGGATCTATTAGCTTGAATTGTCCATTTTATCATTTGTTTTAGTTTAGATAGATAAATGATGTGTTATATTTTTATTCATTTTACAAATTTTATTTGTAACAAGAATTGAGTAAAATTTATAATGTTTATAGGATTGATATCAAAATGAACGATCGGTCATGGATGTATCGTAGGCTTCAAGACGGATACATAAATCTAGAGTTTGTCGACGGCGTCAATAAATTTGTTGATTTTGCATTTGTACAAGTAGAATCTGGGGGAACTATTAGATGTCCATGTTCTATGTGCAAAAATGAAAAATTTCAAATAAAGGAAGAAGTCTCTAAGCATTTATTACAAAAAGGTTTTGTTCCATTTTATTCTACTTGGATTTTTCATGGAGAGGAAGAAGTTGATGAGTTAACAATGTCTGAATCACAAGCTAGTGATTTAAATGATGAGAACCCATATAGGGATATGGTTTTAGATGCAATGGGTCTTGATCATAATATGGAAGAGCAACAACCCAATCTCGAAGCTCAGAAGTTTTTAGACATACTAAAAGCAGCCGATGAACCTTTATGGGATGGATGCAAAAAAGAGACAAAATTATCTGCTTGTGCAAAGATGATGGCCCTTAAGTCTAGAAGAGGTTTAACTGAGGCAAGTTTTAAAGATATGAGTTCATTGATTGGTAATATGTTACCAGAAGGACATAAACTAGTTCACAATTTTTATGAAGCTAAAAAAATGTTGAAACCGCTTGGGCTTGGTTATGAAAAGATTGATGTTTGTCCCAATTTTTGCATGTTGTATTACAAAGAAAATATTGCAAAGGTTTTTTGTGACATTTGTAAAAGTCCTCGTTATAAACTTGCAGATAGTCAAAATTACATGAAAAATATTTCTGAAAAACAAGTTCGCTATTTTCCCATCATCCCAAGATTGAAAAGGTTGTTTCTGTCACCAAATCATGCAAAAGACATGACTTGGCACTATTATAATCAATCTAGTGATGGTACAATGGCTCATCCAGTTGATGGTGAGGCGTGGAAGGAGTTTGATCGTCGACATCCAGAATTTGCTTCTTCTGAACGAAATGTCCGATTAGGCTTGTGTACCGATGGTTTCAGCCCATTTGGAGTTTCAGCGAAGGTTTATTCATGTTGGCCAGTAATTTTGACAGTGTATAATTTACCACCTTGGAAGTGCATGAAACAACCATTTTTATTCTTAAACACAGTTATTCCAGGACCTAAAAATCCTGGAAAGAATTTAGATGTATTCTTACGACCTTTGATTGATGAACTACTAGAGCTATGGAAGGGTGTTTTAGTTTATGATGTGCATAAAAAAGATAATTTTATTCTAAGAGCTGCTTTGATATGGACTATTAGCGATTTTCCTGCATATGGTATGTTGTCCGGCTGGAGTACTCATGGAAGATTAGCATGCCCTTATTGTATGGAGAAAATGAAATCCTTCACTCTTGAACATGGTGGAAAACCATGTTTTTTCGATTGTCATCGACAATTCCTACCATTGGATCATCCATTTAGAAGGCAAAGGGATAAGTTCAAAAGGAATAGCATTGAAAGTGATCTACCATCATCCCGATGTTCTGGTGCTGAGATAAAAAATATAGTGTCAAGTTTGCCTAATGTTGTATTTGGATTTAAATCAGCAAATCATAAAATAACAGGATTCGGGGAATCCCATAATTGGGTACGTAGGAGTATTTTTTGGGACCTTCCTTATTGGGACTCAAATTTGATTCGTCATAATTTAGATGTTATGCATGTTGAAAAGAATTTTTTTGACAACATATTCCACACATTAATGGATACTGAGAAGTCAAAAGACAATATAAAAGCTAGACTTGATCTTGAAAAAATATGTAGCAAACCACGATGGATGAGCTTAATTCAACGTTCAAATGGCAATTATTACAAGCCAAAAGCTCCTTATTGTCTCTCAAAAAAAGATCAAAAAATGGTTTGTAAATGGGTAAAAAGTATAAGATTTCCTGATGGTTATGCCTCAAACATTCGAAGATGTGTCAACGAGTCTGAAACTAGAATCAGTGGATTTAAAAGTCATGATTGTCATGTGTTCATGCAAAGACTTCTTCCAATTGCATTTCGTTCATTTTTACCGAAAAATATATGGGAAACATTAGTTGAACTTAGTAATTTCTTTCGTGATCTTTGTGCAAAAAATCTAAGTGTTGAACATATGATTTCACTAGAAAAAAACATTGTTGAAATAATTTGTAAACTTGAAAAAATATTTCCTCCTTCTTTTTTTGACTCTATGGAGCATTTATCCATTCATCTTCCTTATGAAGCTAAAGTAGGCGGTCCCGTTCAGTATCGATGGATGTATCCTTTTGAAAGGTATGTTCATTTATTTTTTTTCCTAAGTTTTATCGTTCAATTTTCAACATTTATATAATGTAGGTACTTGTTTTATTTAAAAAAGAAAGTGGGTAACAAGGCTCATGTTGAAGGCTCCATAGCCGAAGCATATCTTATTGATGAGATTTCAAACTTCACGTCATGTTACTTTGGTCCAAATGTTGAAACGATATGGAATCAAGCACCAAGAAATGATGATGGAGGAGATGTTATGTCTGATGATAGATTATCAATTTTTCGTCATCCGGGTAGGGTATTATCAAATGGGTTCATTAAGAGGAAACTCACCGCAAAAGAACACCTTGCTATACATAAATATGTACTATTCAATTGCCCTGAATTGAAGGATTTAATGATGTAAGCAATACTAAATGTTATTATAACCAAATATACTATTGCATAATTAATTTTTTTTAAATTTTTTAAATTTTATGTATAGAAAATGCAAAGAAGAACTACGAGGACAACATTCCCATGAGGATGAGAATTCCATCGACACATTGTTGGAAACACTATTTCCCGATTGGTTAAAATCAAATGTAAGTTTGCTGTCTAGTTAGAAAACTAAATTATTTCGTATAGTTTGTGAAATACGAGTTGCTAGTGTTTAACGGATTTTTTAATTATTTTCAATAGGTTCCATTTCATCAAGATGGTATTGAACATCAATTGTATTTACTTGCACAAGGGCCAAATTTTGTAGTCGAGTGTTACAATGGGTTTTTCGTAAATGGTTTTAAATTTCATACATTGCAATACGGAAAGAACAAAAAAACAATGAATAGTGGTGTATGTGTGAAAGGAAGTTGTTATGATGATTTAGAAAGTGATTATTATGGGATTATTAAAGAAGTTATTAAGTTGACATATCTTGGAGACAAAAATGTAATATTTCTATTCAATTGTGACTGGTTTGACACATTGACAAGAGATGGAATAAGGGTGCACCGTACAAATGGGTTGACTGAACTAAGGAAAAATTTTAGACTTTGCACAGATGATGTGTTTGTTTTTGCTCAACAGTGCCAGCAAGTTTATTTCACTTGTCAGCCTGATGCATCAAGTGAATGGTTAATAGTTATTAAAACTGCCGCAAGAAGTCGTTTTGCACATAATGTACTCAACTTAGAGGAGGATGTAGATGTGGATCAAGTAGACGAAATGTATCAACCCTCTACTGTTCACCTTGACGATAGTCTTGATCAACCGGTAACATATGAACATTACGAGTATGTTGATAATGAAGAAGTAGAGCTTGCAATGGGAAGCAACGATGAAGAAGAAGATGAGTCGGAAGATAACATAGAAGTTGACGATGACGATGAATTTGAAGAGAGTGACGATGATGTAGTAGAAAGGGACTTCGAAGTTGCTATTGAAGATGAATATTCTACTTATTAGTTCAAGAGTAGTTTTGTATGATGTCATGAGTGTTCTTTTGTAATTTGGTTGAAACCATTAAAAACCTGTTAAATTTTGCAGTTTTATTTTTGAATGCAAAAATAATTCATTGAAAACCATGTCAAATTTTGAAAACCGTATCTGTTGGAATTATAGGTACAAGATATTTAGCTCCTAACTTTTGTCCCCAAAATTTGATAATTGGTTGGTAGACATTGAAGTTGTGAATTCACTGTAAGTATGTTTACTTGCTATTATGTCAAGTTCAAGTAGTCCGATTCTTTGTTTTGGCATGAAATTGACATGTAATACTTTGTAAAACGTTCCACTGAAATCTACATCAACACATATAGGTTTGGATGTGACAAAGTACTTTGTGCTTGTCGTGATGAAGCAGTTGACATTCTATGAGTAACAACCCTCACAAGGTAATTTCTACAGTACATACACACGATAAAATACATTAACTTGCCTTAATATTTTTTTTCAATTTAGCTTCGTTTGAAATGTTTGTATCAAAGTTAAAAGTGTGTAGCGATTATGCTAGGAAATAAAAAAATTGTCATCTTTTCCAACTACAACAATTTCAATGCCTTTATCATCATAATCTCTAATGTAACTTATGAAAAAGACAACAATATCACATCTAGAAATAGATCAATCCAGCTTGTGCTTTTACAAGAATCTTCAGTTTTAATGCCCTCATCACAATCTTCTAGTATAGTTAATGAAGAAGGCATCAACATCACATCTAGAAATACATCAACCTGGTTTGTGTATGAACAAGAATCTTCAGTTTCAATGCCTTCATCATCACAGCCTTCTAATCTAGCTAATGAAAAAGACAACATCACATCAAAAAATACATCGACCCACCTTGTGACTGTTCAAGAATTTCCACTCGGTCCAGCCTTGTGTCTGTTCAAGAATTTCCACTCAGTCCAGTTCCCTTTGAATCAGAATATTGCAAAGATATTGCAAGTGCCACAGGTGTTACTGATAAAACAGAAAGCAGCAGTTTTATTTATAATTCTTTTTTAACAGGTCAAATAACATCACAACATGATTTGGTTGTCAGGGACAGCACAATTCTTTTTAGTCAGTGCCTTTATTTTCTCGTATGTTCATTTTTTTACAAATTGTGTGTATGTGTATTCGAAATACAGGTGAATGAGTTAAGTTTACAAAATATCGCTTCCCTGTTAACTATGTGATCAAGTTTATTTACCTCTGTAATATAGTATGCAATTTAAGTTTGTTATTCACATATTATATTAAACTTATTTGATTGCTTCATCATTTCAGATTTCTCAAGTGGATTTCAACCATAATATAAAGTGGTTCGACTTTCAGATTAACTACAGGTAAATATCTATATTTTATTAAAATAACAGTCGTATAGATTAAGCTTGAACAATAATTTGTAAATGGTGTATTAATATATTTTTGAACTTATTTCTAACCATATAATAGTAACAAGTTTTACATATTTTTCCCCAAAAAAGTCATTCTCTATAGTTAAGACAACATGACTGGTTCAGCTTTTCGATGTCTTATAAGAAAGATGACAAGCACACATTCTACACAATCCGAAATTGCAAATAACATGCCGAGACAGTTAAATCCCAACCCAACCACCAACGCAGCAACTGACATGTATGAGGAGAGAATAGAAGTTGGAGATGAAAGAGGCGAGGAGGGAGTTGAAGAAGTACAACAAGAGATGAGAGATGGTCCACTAGGAATCGAAGAGGATAGTGTGGAAGTGGCCGGAGAGGGAGAAGATCTAGAAGTCTGTAGGAGGGGCTTTATTCCAGTTGGAGGATATGACACTCCAATCGATCCTGTTACACAAAAAAGACCACTTGAGTGGACAGGAAATCAGTAAGATTTAATGATACCTTTTTATATGTATCGTTCTTATGAATATCCTAATAACTATATTAATCTGCTTAGATTTAGAAACAAGTCTGCTTCACGTCTTATTGGAAGTATTTGGAACTTGCGGTTTACAGAACCTTGGTATACTTTTTCTAAAGTGCCCCATGAAAAAAGAATAATATTATTTAATGAGTTTAAGGTATATTTATGTTCTTTTGGTTTGAATTACTGATTATATTTTTGCCTTGAAATATATTTAAAATACATTTCTTTGTACAGCGAGCATACACATATGATATAGTTTATGAGCAAAGGGTTTTTGAGATTTGGACAAAAACAGCTTCCTCGATCCTAAAAAAGAAACTACATCGTGCACGAAAAAAGGCAAAGCAGTTAAGACAAACTACTAGGATGATTAACTGTCGAGATACACCTCCAAGTTGGATTCAACCAAATATTTGGAATCAAATGATCGATATGGAATGGCATAAAAGTACATATGATGATAAAGGAAACATGATGAGAAATAACCGTTTGACACCAAAAGAAGGGACTCATACACGTCATACTGCTGGTTCGGTGTCTATTGCGTCACATGATGCTCAAGTGGTAAGCCAAAATTATTTTTCGTATTCATTATATAAGAATAATGACATGTGTTGAGCTAAAATCATTTTTCTTAATCATTACAAAAGAATAATGGCATATATTTATTGTAAACAATTGAAACTCAAATTATTTTTCCCTTTTTAACAATGCAAAAAACTGTTGGATGATTTCCTATTGGATCTCATGATGTGATTTTGTTTGAACTTAAATTTCTTGTAGACTAACTCATAGTTTAGAAAATATACTTTGAGCTAGTTTTGCAAACTTACCTTATTATATGTTGAATCAGGCTTACTATCCATAATAAATTATTTTTAAATCCAATTTTGAAGGAACTTGAGACAGGTCATCCAGTGTCGTTTGCTGATAGTTTCTGTTATTGGCATACGAAAAGAGAGAAAGGGAAAGGAAAAGCGAAAGATTCATCGTTACAAAGAAGCGCATTTGTTGATAGCAAATCAAAAAAAGTTTATGTAAGTTTTTTCGATTGGAAATTCAGTTGTTGACTATCTTTTATTAACTCATCAACTACACAAGAACTTATAAATATTAAGGTATTGGATAAATCTACCTTTGGATACACTTTCTTTTTCAATCACAATCATCATTAAACTACGATTAACTTATCAACTGATGTCATTGCATTAGTTTCTTGCATTGCAAACTTTGCCTATTTCTGGCTGGGGATTTTTTCTATATTTTCTGTATTACTTATGCTAATACTGCTTTAGATATTTAATACTAAATTGATTGTGTAGCTATTTTAAATTTAATGTAAATAAAGGAGAGGATAAGAAGCAAAGTAAGGATACAATGTCTAAAGTATCGAAGAGTAGTCATGCAATACAAAATGTGTTGGGACATGTGTTCAAGGAGGTGGGGAAGGCCCCCTTAATGTTAGGATGTAATTAAAACTATAATTTTTCTTCTTATATTAATCATACAAACTTAGAATTAAAAGTTGCACACTGCACAGACCCAGGTTTACAACATGCTAAACTCATGAATATTACCCAGCTTTACCATCATCTAAAGTATGTTGCTTTGTACTTGCCAAAATCAGCATCGTTGCTTTGATATAGATTGCTTATACAGTTACGATACAGTCAGCAGCAATTGTAAATGGTAGTATAAACGTTTGATTGAGTTAAGAAAGATTTGGATTCAGTTCTAGCCCTAAACATATATCATAAGCTTTGGCAAACTTACTAACCTACAGCCAGTAAATTTTTACAAGGAAATATAAGGTCATATAAAAAGAAAAACTCTAATATATTTTGTTAAGGATACTTTGCTATCTGCAATGATAACAACGCTAAATATTTTTTTCTTTCAGGAAACATACATGAAAAAGAAAGCCGAGTTAAACGAGAATGTAGAGGAATGGAATCCACGACTTTGGGTGGAGGCTTCCGGGGGACTAACAAGAGGCAGAGTATATGGAGCACCATACATCGATACAAGTAGTCTTTTAAATAAAGGCTCCAAATCTTCAATTTTACCAGATAATATGACTTGCCATGAAGATGCTACAACGCCCAATTCATCTGCAAGCGTTATATTGACACCAGAGATCAAAAAGTTAATCGAAAAGGAAGTTCAACTGGCAATAACCAGCAAGTACGGTTCCGCTGCACCACCACAGCCACAACAAACACAAGAAACGCTCCAGCAATTTTCGTTCCTCCAACATGCTAATCAAATTCCTCAACAACCTGGACAATTTTCCCAGTCAACTTTTCAGTTTGCGCAACCATCCATTCCATATCACCAAACACCATCAAACTTCCAATCTATTCCTGTGTCATGCCAGCAGACTTTTGGAAACTATGCACAGCAACCTGGGCCATTTACTCAGCTACTTGGACCTTTCACGAATGAGTATAACCTGCAACCTGGACAATATCAAGCAATGCCTCATCATGGTACAGTTCTTCAATCCCTCAATGATGACAACTTAGAATGAAACTGTTTTTCTTTTCCTCCTTTAACATGTTTAGTGTTTTGTATTTGTTTTTGGCTTTGATTTGGAAACTAGGACATCTTTGTTTGTAATTTGATTTATGAATTATGTTATGGAGCTGTTCGATTTCATTAAACTGTACTTATTTTGTTTTGAACGTGTTATTTTATTTTCCTCCTATTTACAGTACACATCTTTGTTAGACATTTACTTGTAGTTATTTCTACTCTTGAACTATCAATCATGTTTGTTTGTATTTGTTTGGTTTATGAATTATGTTATGAGCATTAACTCTGTAACGCATATATATATTGTAAAATCTTAGATATTTTATGACTTTATTTCTCTCTTTTGTTTTTATATCCATTAATAATAGACTGTTCTGGTGTTTCTACGTTTTATTTTCCAGAACAAAATTTCCTGCAATACTCAGACAAGTATTTATGTTCTTTTGGGAAGTAAAACAAACAAACATGCATCTGCCAAAGTTCTAAAGTCAATACTGTGCAAAGTGATAAATGCCAAAATTCATAGTATATCATAATGTTATCCAGTTGGCTTACGTAAAATCCAGGTTTACGTAAAATGTTTGCTATAAACGGGACTTTATTGAAGGAAGGCGATGTTTGTAGAAACGAAAAGCTTGCTGAAACTTTGAGTAAGATAGCTAAGTATGGAGGAAATATCATGTATTATGGTTCTGTTGGAGCTGATTTAGTAAAGGATATTCAGAAAGCTGGAGGAATTATTACAGTGCAGGATTTATATGACTATGAAGTTAAGGAAAGGGAAGTTGTACATGCAAACGTTATGGGATATGATATCTTTAGCATGCCCCCTCCTTCTGGTGGCCTTGGTATATATGGTGCTGGTAAGCATATTTACTTTTTACTTCTTTGTATCAAGGTATGACTGCTTGAGTTAATTTGCATATAAATGATGCAGATACTGAATATTTTAGCACAATATGGCATCCCAGAAGGTGTTACAGGGTCACTTGGGCTTCATCGTTTCATCGAATCAGTAAAAAATATGATCGCTATAAGAATGAATTTAGGGGATCCAGCTTATTCAGACATCAGAGAAATTGTTATGTTGCATTAAAGTTGTACTATGTGTTCATATTGTACCTTGTGTTCTGTAACGCATATGTTGCATTAAAGTTGTACCGTGTGTTCATATTGTACCGTGTGTTCATATTTTAATGCATGATGAAACTGAAATTGCACTGTCTATGCTACTTTTATATGTGCTGCAGAGGTGCTTGATAATATGATAATTTGAGACTCTTTTTTCACCGTGTATGTGGTCTTTACTGCATACATTTGAGACCATATTAGTGTCTTTAGGAAGTCTTAAACTCAGTCATTTATTTAAGACAAATTGATTGGTCTTAAGTTTTGTTGAGACAAATTTTCTTGGTCTTTACAAAATTAGAGACTTGATTTTAGATACCACATTATCTGTCTTTACTGGGTCTTAAAGAGAAACTAAAGACTGAATAATTTAAGTTAAGACCATTATTGGAAGTCTTAAATCATTATAATTTTTGTAGTGTATATCATGCTGTTTCATGTTGATGATATAAAGGAGTAACCTGTTCATGTTATATTATAGTGGTTTAATATAAAATATATTTCTAAAGCATATAATATTCAGTGCATCTGTATTATATTTTCATGATTTGAATGATGATGTAAGCATTTTGTAAGTTTGTACAAAAATTTGTTTTCAGCCTTTATGAATATATCTATATACAGATATGTCACTTTCAAATTTGTGTTTTATTTGAGTATTTGTTTTAAGGAAATATTATTATATTATACGTTTCAATTCAGTTATATCAAACCAGTGATGATTGGTTCTCATCGATTCTATTTATCAGCTTCTTTTGTCGATTCGAGTTCAATCTTGATTTTTCTTTGAAATTCATGCCTGGATTCATAACCCATCTCACTCTCGTACATCTCCAGCCTTGAAAAGTGAGAAATCACTCATAATTAATGTTCTTATAATTATTAAATTTGATTTTAATTGGAACGACAATTGAAATATGCTGCTGTTAGTTATTTATATTGCTATATATATGATGTTATCTGTATCTATTCACCTGTGACATACACCAGTTAGTCCCTGAGAAGTTGGTTTTGATGACAACAAACTTAGAATATGATTATAAAATATAATTATAACATTATAGTTTAGATATATATGTATATGCAGGATTTAACCATGCAGGTACCAAGGAGGAAGACTGTACAATATAGAGGCTCAAGAACTGATAAACTCAAGATCGAAGATATAAAGATTCAAGACTCATGAGTATCAAGATTATCAAGAGTTCAAGATTTCAATATAACTAATTTAATTAGGAATTTTTTTAAAACTCCTAGAAAAGCACTAACATCTTAAAATCCATTTTATTCGTGGAATGAAATCCACTTCGAGCCCGTTAAAAGGATGAAACCCTAAGCAGGATAGAACCTACGAAAAATCTAGTGGAACATTGTTTTGTATCCACTAACTTTTATTCAAATGTTTTACAAAATTATATCTTGTTTTCAAAATGATTTGAAAATCTTCCTTTTCTAAAATCAAAAACATCTACCCTGGTTTTAAAATACTTTTAGCCTCAAAATAATCTTTATTCTCGATATCAAATTATCCTTGGTTTTAAACTATCTTTTAAATATATTTAACTTTTTATATTTATTTATACTTAGATTTAAATATAAAATTATAGTAAAATTTTATATATACCAAAATATTATTCTCTATACTTATTTATGTAATTTAACTGTAGTTAAGTATATTTATAAAGTTTAAAATAGTTTTAATACACGATAGAAGTTATTTTCAAAGAAAAACAAATTACCAAAAATTGCTTAGGCATGTCGACAACCCCATGATACCCTTGTCGACAAGGTAGCAGTTGATTTCAAAAATTCGAATTTCAAAGGAAGTGTCTATTTGTCATATTCTTTCACGAATGGACATGCCTGTTGTTCTACTATAAATAGGGCTATTATAAACGAATTTATATTGATATTTTCTCAGATTTTACTCCTCTTCGTCTTCCATATTTCTTTATACACATTTTTACCATTACTCTGCCGAAATCACCATTGAATGTAACTAGATCATCTCTGGTTTGATTCTCTATCACTATCTCAATCAAGATCCCAGTGCTATTCAGAGTTATAGACTTCTTTGTAATCAATCAAGAGAGAAAATGTGTGATTGTAGCCTGTAAAATCAATCAAGCGAGAAAAGGTGTGATTGTAGCTTAGGAAATCAATTGGGTGAACTTGTTGCCCGTCAAATCAAGTATCTCTATGCAGAGGATTGTGAATCTGGAGTGGTGTACCTCATGGCCTTGAAATCGAGGGTGTAATTGTAAGAATTATTTTTGAAAGGAAAACCGTACTTGTGTTGCGGGACTGGATGTAGGGTAACTCCGAACCAGTATAAAATTCGGTATGTTCTTTCCTTTACTGCTTTTAATTTATATCTACATCTGTGTTTGATTCTGTGATCATATCTGCGTTTGAATATTGCATACATTTGTGTTCAAATTAATAAAAACTCAAAAAGAATTCGTAATTCCTTAAAACACTATTCACCCCCCTTTAGAGTTTATTCTAGCCTTAAGATCCATAATCTGCATTTCTCACATTTGGTATCAGAGCTAGGTTTCTGAAGTTTCATAATCTGATTTTTGAAAAATTTCAAAATGTCTACCAACACTGGTTCTATTACCCCTATCACTAGTTCATTTGTAGAAGTCCAGTCTACTGTCAGACCGCCACATTTTAATGGCAGTAACTATGCATATTGGGCATGTAGGATGAAAATGTATTTACAATCTGTAGGACTAGACACTTGGAATATCACACAGACTGAATATCTTGAACCCACAACTGATTTTGCATAGTGGACTACTAAGAAAAAGGCCGTTGCACAAAATAAATCTGAAGCTATGAAAATTTTGTTTTGATCACTAGATAGGAATGAAGTTAATAGAGTGTCAGTTTGTAAATCTGCATACGAAATCTGGAGAACTTTGCAAGTTACCTACGAAGGAACAAGCAAAGTTAAATAGACCAAAATTTCCATGCTCACAAGTCAGTTTCAATTATTTAAAATGAATTCTAATGAGTCTATTTCAGATATGTATAGTAGATTTCAGGATATTGTGCATTCTCTAATATCCTTGGGAAAGGAATTCTCGGAAGAAGATCAAGTCAGTAAAATCTTAAATTCTCTTACCCTAGAATGGGATCAAAAGACACTTGCGATCGAAGAGGCAAACGACATTAGTACCTTAAAGATAGAAGAATTAATTGGAAATCTAATGTCGTTTGAAGCCCAAGTGATTGGAAGAAGAGAAAGCAAAGCATCTAAAAAGAAATCAATTACATTCAATGCATTGACCGATGAATCAGACTCAAACAATGATAATGATGAAGAGATACCCTTTATGACCAAGAACTTTCAGAAATTTCTGAAATACAGAAAAATGAATAATCCCAAGAGAAACAACTATAAGAACTCTGGTAATCAGAATGTAGTGCCAAACTGTATCAAATGTTTCAACTATGACGAACCAGGCCATATCAAAAGAGATTGTCCGCATCCAAAAAAGCAAAATCTTCCTATACACAATGATTCCGCAAAGAAACGAAAACGTGCATTTACTGCTACTCTAGATGACTCAGACACATCCTCAAGTGATGATGATCAAAAGACAGATAATTCAAATATGTGTTTCATGGCAGTTCACGACTCCGACGAATTCAGAGAAAACGGGCTTAGAAAAAGGTACACATTTACAATAAATTGGTTGAAATTGTATGCTTAGGATTGGATGTTTGATTAGTTGATTTTGACTTGGTGTGTTATTTGAATTTTAAATTTTTATTTTTATTATTATATTTTTTACTATTATTTTATTTTTATTTTTATTTTTAAATAGTATCATAATATTCTACGGAATATACTATAATTCAAGTAATATTCCAGATATATATATACATTAAAAATAATATATATATATATATATATTAGAATACTTAAGAAAAATAAATCATAGAAATTCAGTGACAACTGTCGACAAGGGTCCCCCACGTTGTCGACAAGGGTACAGAAATTTGAAATTCAAATTTGAATTCAAATGATTGAATTTCCCTCCATCTTTTCACTTCATTCAATTCTCAGAAAAGTCACCTTTTGACCAGAGAACATGTTCTTTGAGAATCTATTTATTTACTATCTCTTATCACAACTTTTCACTTTCATTTTCAATTTGAAACTCTTATTTCAAAATATCAAGCTCTCTATTCTCTACTCTAATGGCTTCTTCAAGAAACCCTTCTACAATGAGTATTTCCAGAAAGATAAAAGAGCAACTTTTCAATGATCTGGAGGCTATAAAAGCATACGTCAACTATGCTAACTATGAAAAAGTCCATCTCGGAAATTTGTTTTATTTCAAGATTTTTCTACTTATGAAATTGATTCTCTTTTTGCAAACAACCATTTTCTTAGTCTTATTGATGCTTCAGAAAATGATTCTGTTTGTTATCCAAATTTTGTTAAAATTTTCTATGCAAATCTCAACCGTGGATTTTATAGTGGAAATGATGATGAAATTTGGAGTAGTGTCAAAGGCACTAGAATCATTTTAAATTGTGATCTTTTGGGTACCATTCTCAATTGCAAGAGCATGGGAATGAATATTTCTAGTTTTAATATCGATGAAAATTA
This sequence comes from Allium cepa, assembly GCA_030765085.1. Classification (NCBI taxonomy): domain Eukaryota; kingdom Viridiplantae; phylum Streptophyta; class Magnoliopsida; order Asparagales; family Amaryllidaceae; genus Allium; species Allium cepa. The sequence goes on from CM060931.1 coordinate 65,022,621, forward strand.
TCGTGAGACATTTCATCACATTTTCGAAGGAAATGATAACTTGGAATTCAAAAATCGAAACATTCGACCAAAAGCTAGAATTGTTAATCTTCTTTTACAACATACTTTGACACCAAGATCGGGGAGTTTTAACAATCCAACTTCAAAAGTTTGCAAAGCACTTTTTTCTATTTTTGGATATTACGATATTAATTGGGCGCAAGTTATTTTGGACGAACTTCGTCCCAAAAATCTTGAAATGAGTGAAAACACTTTGTATTATGGAATCTATCTCACTCGGATTTTTAATTATTTTGGAGTAGATTTCAAATGAGAAGAATTTGTTTCAAGAAAGGTTTTTAATCACTCAAACATTTCTCTTATGAAAATTCCATTTTTTTTCAACCATATGAGGCTCTTGCCAAAAAGGAAGAGCGTTTGGCTCATGAGGAGATGGAAGGGGAGGAGGAGGAAGAAGAAGGGGATGAAATGGAAATAGAAGAAGAAGAAGAAGGTGAAACATCCTTGGAAAGTATTGACTATCCTCCTAATCCAACCAACAAAACCTTACTCAAAAATTAAAAGACCATTGTTGAGAATCAACGGATTATTAAACGGTCCGTTAATCAGAAATTGGATAAAATGTCATCCAAGATGAACAAGTTTTTCTCCAAAGTCGGCAAGAAGCTTGGATTATCTTCATCTTCATCATCCTCTAACTAGTTCTTTCTTTTCATGCAATGTGATATTGGTTTTAGTTTGTTTTGATTTGAATGTTCATGTATTCTTAATGTTTAATCATTCTATCGTTTTATATGAAATGAAATTGAATTACTTTTCTGTTATGTAGCTTATCCTACCTCTAGAATAAATGTTAGTATACTATATAATTATATATACACACACATTATTCACAAAATCAAAATAAGTCAACAAAATTAACTAACCCCTATCGACAACCCTTCATAGACCATGTCGACATGTACTGGTCAGAAATGACTTTTAATTTAAATTTGAAATTTGAATAAGTACCTTGTGTATATTCATTTCAAACGAATTTCTACACCTATAAACACATATTTCTTCCAGAATTCATCACTCAAAATCATTTCTTATCTACTTTATCAATAATTCTTATCACAAACTAAAATATGGCCAATCCAATTCATAATTTGACCGAGAATCTTGAAGAAACTCTTAATTCATTCAAGAATATTCTTTCTTTCATTCTTCATAATCAGTGACACTTAGAGTTGAGTCAAATGCAGATGATCAAGGAGCAAGAAAAGCATTTCGATACAACACGATGGATGGTTTCCTCCCTGCACAAAGATGATAATGAAGCACATCCTCCAGTCTCTCTCACTAATGAAAATGAAAACTGGGATGCCACTAAAGCAGACCCTATATTTGGGGAAAAAGGATGGGTGGAAGTTCCTCGTAATGTTTGATTTTAGTTGATTGCTTTGTTTTGAATTGATTGCTTGAATTGATTTGATTTGATTTGGTGTGGATTGATAATTGGGGTGCAAAACATAATATGTATAAATACACATTATTTATGTGATCTTTGATTAGTTATCATGTCTATCAGTATAATTATCTCTTAATCTATCTATTATATACTCCATTGTATATTTTATTAATGCAGGTAGTTTAGTACAAGAATAAGGGGGAGTTATATAGTTTGGAGTTAGTTTTTGTTGATGGCAAAGGGGGAGAAGTATAAAATAGGATAGTTCGGCATAGATTAAGGGGAAGTTATTAGTTTTAGGGGGAGTTATTAGGATAGAAGTTATATTTTATAAACAAAGGTTGTCATAATCAAAAAGGGGAAGATTGTTAGTCCCTGAGAAGTTGGTTTTGATGACAACAATAATTACTAACATTATAGTTTATATATATATATATATATATATATATATATGTATATACCGGATTTAACCATGCAGGTACCAAGAATGAAGACCGTACTGTATAGAGACTCAAGAACTGAAAATTTTAAGATCGAAGATATCAAGATTCAAGACTCATGAGTATCAAGATTATCAAGATTTTCAACAGTTCAAGATTTCAATATAAGTAATTTAATTAGTAATTTTGTTAAAACTCCTAGAAAAGCACTGACATCTTAAAATCCATTTTATTCGTGGAATGGAATCCACTTCGAGCCCGTTAAATGGATGGAACCCTAAGTAGGATGGAACCTGCGAAAAATCTAGTGGAACATTGTTTTGTATTCACTAACTTTTATTCAAATGTTTTACAAAATTATATCTTGTTTTCAAAATGATTTTAAAATCTTCCTTTCCTAAAATCAAAAACATCTACCCTGGTTTTAAAATACTTTTAGCCTCAAAAAAATCTTTATTCTCAATATCAAATTATCCTTAGTTTTAAACTATCTTTTAAATATATTTAACTTTTTATATTTATTTATACTTAGATTTAAATATAAAATTATAGTAAAATTTTATATACCAAAATATTATTCTCTATACTTATGTATTTTAACAATAGTTAAGTATATTTATAAAGTTTAAAATAGTTTTAATACAAGATAGAAATTATTTTCAAAGAAAAACAAGTTACCAAAAATTGCTTAGGCATGTCGACAACCCCATGATACCCTTGTCGACAAGGTAGCAGTTGATTTCAAAAATTTGAATTCCAAAGGAAGTGTCTATTCGTCATATTCTTTCATGAATGGACATGGATGTTGTTCTACTATAAATAGGGGCTATTATAAACGGATTTATACTGATATTTTCTCAGATTTTACTCCTCTTCTTCTTCCACATTTCCTTATACACATTTTTACCATTACTCTGCCGAAATCACCATTGAATCTAACTAGATCATCTCTGGTTTGATTCTCTATCACTATCTCAAACAAGATCCCAGTGCTATTTAGAGTTATAGACTTCTTTGTAATCAATCGAGCGAGAAAAGGTGTGATTGTAGCCTGTAAAATCAATCAAGCAAGAAAAGGTGTGATTGTAGCCTAGAAAATCAAATGGGTGAACTTGTTGCCCATAAAATCAAGTATATCTTCCCAAAGGATTGTGAATATGTAGTGGTGTACCTCATAGCCTTGAAATCGAGGGTGTAATTATAAGAATTATTTTTGAAAGGAAATCCGTACTTGTGTTGCGGGACTAGATGTAGGGTAACTCCGAACTAGTGTAAAATCTGGTGTGTTCTTTCCTTTACTGCTTTTACTTTATATCCGCATATGTGTTTGATTCTGTGATCATATTTGTGTCTGAATATTGGATACATTTTTGTTCAAATTAATCAAAACTCAAAAAGAATTAGTAATTCCTTAAAACACTATTTACCCACCCCCCTCTAGTGTTTATCTAGCCTTAAGATCCGTAATCCGCATTTCTCATAGCACCATCTGTAATCCCTATCTGCTATCACTCTGCAAGTTCCCTGTTAGTATAGAATTCACTATGGGTTGAAATGATACATACCCGAACGGACTTTAGAATAGGAGAAAATTGTTATGGGTTGAAATGATAGAACCAAGCGGTTTTCATTTGAATTTGGGATTGCGGGTTGAAATGATATGTACCCGTATATAAATTTAAGTTGCGGATTGAAATGATAAATATCCCTATCACTTGACCATAGGACAGAAAACTATATACAGACACCGCCAGTCTATATATATATATATATATATATATATATATATATATATATATTGAAAATGATTTCTATGGGTTTTGGAAAGAAATATATCATTTTATATAAATATTGATTTTAGATTTTATATAAATGTTATTATATATAGTTAAATTCTTGATTTTAAGCTATGTATAAATTTGTTTAATATAAAATAAATTTAAGAATGAAGTTTGATTTTATTAAAATGTAATATGGTTAAGTATTAATTTAAATTATATTTTGATATGGAGTTTATAACGATTTTAATAAATTAAAATTGAGAAGATGGATTTGAAATTGTATGTAATTAAGAATTATATTTAATTAAAATCGATTTGGAACTTATTGAATTTAAGATTTTGAAGGATATGATTTTATAACTTGATGTTGGTTTAAAGTGATTAATAAATATTTCATGTTTGAGTTTTATTTAAATGATATTGAATTTATTAAGTATATATTTTAAAACTAAATAATAGTAAATTGAATTAATGTATGTATAAAATTATCACATTTAGTTTTGAAATTATGGAATTTAAGATTTGAAATATACATTTTTTGAAATGGTTTATTTGTGGTTCAAATCTGTATTTGAAATCGATATAATTTTGAATGGTTTATTTAGAAGCTGAATTGGAATTAATGATTTGAGATCCGATTGAAATTTGAATTTTGAAATTCGAGTTGATTTGGAATTAATTTGTGAAATTTTAGGAAAACAATTTTACATATTATTTTATTATTTAAATCGGTTAAGTGAGAAGTATTATGATTTGTAAACTATGATTTCCAAAGTGTTATAAATACAAATGTTTCCATTTTGGAAGTGCTATAACTTTAAAGTACTATGATTTTTGGAAATGGACATATTTGAAACGGAAATGATATCGTATTTGGTTTTGAAATGGAAATGATATCGTATGGATATGGGTTTTTTTGAAAGGCAATGATATTTTGGTTTTGAAGTATAAGCTATTTTTAAATGACCGCGGTGTTATAATAATGTTCGGTTGTTAAAGAGACCGGGATCGAAGTTGTCATACTCCCTTCCAACTCCGAAAACCACTTTAACAACCGTGTACGCGGTGGAGATTCCAAAATGAAGTAGGATGGTGGCGATGTCCTATTGAGGTATGTAGTGGACCCGACTCCCATGAGTTGGCATAATGTGGCTAAAACAGGAGCGATTGACGGGCTAATGAGGTAGCTCCTCTTATCGGACACACTTCTTTGATACCATTCTATTACTCGGTGATTGATTGGGTGCACCTTTGATTCTGGGAGTGTGGCTCGGGTGGGCGGTAGTGGTTGCTACGCGTTACCACCGGTCCAGAAGCGTAATTGGTATATCTACCCTGGCATTGCCTAGTTGTACTGTGTCACCCACCCTAGCAAGCCTTATACGATTTTATTTTGTGCCATACCTATGGAGTGCCCTCTGACAACGCCCAGTACGGGAGAGATTACGATACTGTATAGACTATGGGAATATATAAAATGTGTTAAGATGGAAATTGTAAAGCCTTAATGCTATTTTAAATATATTATACTTTACTTTAGACATTATTATAATAGCGTATATTACTACGTAGTAGATAGTTTAACGGATCCTTAGAGGATGGTTATCCCAAACATCCTTTGAGTTACTTGTATTTCAGTTGTTATTTCACTTGAGTTGGATTTACTGATATAAGAATGTTAATCTTAATTCGAGTGTTTTGTGTTTTTCTTTACGCTCGGGTCAGACTGAGTGATACAACTTTTGAGACTCACCTTTGAAGTTGGAGCTTCGCTTGGAGATCCAGCTATCTATCCAGCTTTCAGATATTCAATTGATTCTAGTGATGTATTCTGACCTTGTATTTGACTATTGTATTCAATACTTCCATTATAACTTATTTAACTCTGATATACATATAGTAGCTTCATGAACTATTATTCATTTTGTTTTCGCTGCATTATTGTTATATTACTCTGTGTCTGTATTCTGTGATTATTTTATTTACTGTATATGCTGAGTTTTGCCAAATGTAAAATAACAACTTGATATTTTAAGCAATTCAATTCCGGCATGTTTGGATGCGAATGGTTGAAAATATTGGGTCGTTACAAAGCAATTGCTACTGCTTTTGGTATTATTAATTAAGCGTTATTTGCCCAACAAATATGCATGTTTTTGGGTTACGGCTTTAAAGCAATATTATATTGTTTTCTCGTGGTTTGGGACATTTCATTTTGAAATATGTGATATATACTGTTATTATTGATATTATTATTCTCCCAGACCTCTCCCTACAAAGGAGACTCTTCCAAAATTTTCCGTGAATTTTGGACATAGAAAATTTTTTGAATTTTTTTTTCAAACTTTTATTGAACTTGACTAAGAAAGGATTTAATTTTTTTAAATTGACATATTTAATTTAAATTATTCAATTATGTAAATTTATTGTTTATATATTGAATATTTTGAATAAAGTATATTAATTCCTTAATTCCTTCTTTTCCCTTCTTTTTTCTTTTCGAGGACGAAAAGTTTTGAGTGGGGGAGAGTGTAATAACCCATAATTTTCGATGAAAAGAAAAATTTTATTTAATTTAATAAGATGTTGGTGTTAATATTAGAAGAAATAAAATTTTTGATTTATTAATAAGAAAAATAACTAGAATTAAATGTTAATAATGTTTATTTAAGGCAATTGATAACTATTTTAATGCAATCTCAATTAATTGGAATGACTGGAAAGTCATAATTGGTCATAAAGTGCGAATGGAAAATAAACCAAAATTGTATTAAACGGTGAAATTATATGTAATTAATTGGAATTGATCAAAATAGAATAATTAATCCGTATGTGAATTTATTAGTTTTGTTTGTTAACAATAAACATAGAATTATGTTTGAAATTGTAAGTTGTAACAATAGTCTAATTATCATTGCATTATTTAAACTATTGAAACTAAATTATAAATCAGTTATAATAAATGAAAGTAATATTGCGTTAATATGAATTAAGAAGAAAATTATAGAATATTGATGTAATAAATGGAAAACCAATGTTAACTATGTCCATAAAGTAATTGTTGATTGAATAAAAAGATTGAAATTATCAATTTATTGAGTTTTAAATTATAATTAATGAATTTATTACAATTGGAATTGGAACGCCGTAATTAGCGTAATATTAATAGTTGAATTTGACATGGAAAATTTGTTTTAAAGGATTGTAATTACTAGTTAATCAAAAGCGATAAAAATTTGTTGGTTATAAAATTTGAATTTGGAAAGTGAAATTTAATTTAATAATAATTTATTTAATTAATGTGAAAGTTGCCATTTTGGTTACTGTCTTGGATTTCGACGCAACCAGTTTCATCGGATCCGTAACGATGAATTATTGTAGGATTTCAAGTTTCATAGCGATCAGACTTGTCATTTTATCGTGCGGGCTCGAAACGCGTAGAAATAAATTTAATGAAACCAATTTAAGTAAGCTGATTTTAAATGATAATTTTTGTGTACAATGAAATTAGGACTTGAAACTTGTTCCATTGAGTTTAAAAATATCGAAAACCTATATTTCGATATATTGGATGACCCTTTTTCGTTTCGAGAAAGAAACAGGCTTTTCAGGTCGTTGTTATCATTTCGATCCAACCCTGTCTATATATAGGCTATTATAAACCCTAGTTGTTTCTCATTTTTTTTTGTACATACATCCTTTTCCTCCTTTTCATGTTAGAACATCAAACCTAATTCCCTAAATTACAAAACCCATTTTCAAAAAAAAAAATGATTGCTCCAGGTTTACTTCGTGTCAGGAAGAGGTTCGCTTCAGGTTACAGAGGCGAAAACCCTACAGCAACTTCGTGTCAGAGAGAGTTCCATGCCAAACAAGGTGGACCTAGTCACGCTTCAAGTCCCAGAGGCAAAAACCCTACAGCGACTTCGGGTCAGGAGCCAAATGACTCCGGGCTCGGGTGATTTTAGCAAAAACTCAGAGCAAGCACCGGGTAATTGACGCAACGACCCGAAGTCGAAATTTTCCAATCTTCTAACGTGGATAACTTTTGCATACGAGCTCGGATTCACATGCGGTTTTTTCCATTGAGATCGTATCGAAATTTCAGACATTTCAGAACTAGTTTGGCGGCATTATAAGACTAATACATTTTTGGAATAATTTTGAATTTCAAATCGGCGACAAATCGAAGGTGAGTGATTTAACCCACTCACAACTACTAGATTATCTGATGTTAGTTAAATTGAATTTATGATGCGATTAGAAATTGATTGGTTGATGTTTGGTATGTTTAAATTGTCATTCCAGTTGACTTTCATTGAATATTATTGCCATTAATTTAATATTAAATTCTAAATTGCCAGTTAGTACCCGTTATTGATAATCAGTCACTTGTTATTGTTTATTGATTGGTTTGAATGGTGATTGTGATGGATGTTGATTGTTGATATTGGATGACTAGATGTTAGATTTCATATGTTTTAACACTGCAAGTTCCCTATAGGTTGAAATGATACATACCCAAACGATCTGTTAGATTAGGGAGAAATCGTTATGGGTTGAAATGATAGACGAGCGATTTCATGGATTTGAAATAAAATTTGGGATTGCAGGTTGAAATAATATATAACCGTAAAATTTAAAATATTTGCGAATTGAAATAATAAATATCCGTATCACTTTACTGTAGGATAGAAAATTATATACAAACACCGGATTGGTTAAATTAAACGATTTTAAACCCTTAAATCTTGAATTTGGTTAAATGATATTTTAAAGGAAATTGATTTATATAAACTGAATCATTTTGAGAGTCCAAATTTAACTGTTGGATTGGAAATTGGTTTCAATTAAAATTTTAAAGTTGTGTTTGAAGTATAAACGAAATTTATCGAAATTGAGTTATTAAAACGTTTGAAATTGCAACATTGAAATCTATTGGGATTGGAATAGCCAAAATTGATATTTCAAGATTGAAATTGGGTTTTGATTTGAAATCTAGATATGGTCCGGATTTGTTGAAATGGAAGAAATAGTTAAATTTGATGTTGATTTCAAATCAATTATTTTAATAAAACTGTTCAAAATATATCTGTTTTGAAAAATCCCGACTATAAGATTTTCGACTATTAAACTAATTTAATCTATTTTAAACTATTATAAACTATTTTAATCAATTTAAGCTATTTTAATTTATTTTAATGTATTATAATCTATTTAACCCAATTTAATCTATTTTACCTGTTTTAAACTAATTAATCCATTTTAATCTATTTTAAATTTATTTAATCCATTTAATATAATTTAAATCTATTTAATCGATTTTAAATTTATTTAATTTATTTTAAATCTATTTAATATAATTTAAATCTATTTAGTGTGTTTTTTATTTATTTAATCTATTTTAAATCTATTTAATACAATTTAGATCTATTTAATCTATTTTAAATCTATTTAATACAATTTAGATCTATTTAATCTATTTAATCTATTTTAAATCTGTTTAATATAATTTAAATCCATTTAATCTATTTTAGATCTATTTAAACTATTTTAAACCTATTAAAACTATCTTAAATCCATTTAAATAACTTTAATATTTTTTCTATTTTAGAGTATTCTAACTATTTCAAGGTTTATTTTAAACTATGGCAAACTAATTAAACTATTTATAACTATCTAAATTATTTTCGGAAAATTAGATTTGTGTAAAATGTAAGTGTTTGTATTTAAATCCTTAATTTAAAAGAGAATATGGTTAAATGATGTTATAACCTAAGTTAGGATTTAAATGATATTTTCTAATGAAATGTCATATTTGATTGAATGTGATGATTTTGAAATGAGATTTAACCTATTTTGTCGATATGATTTCGAAAATGAATATGATATTTGATAGTGATATGTTTGAATTGAATATGATATTTTGATATTAATTATGAAACAGTTTTGGAAATTTAGAAGAACCGTCCAGCGTGAAATAAGCATTTGATTGTTAAAGAGACAGAGATCAGATATTGTCATACTCTCTGCCAATACCGAAAACCACTTTAACAATTGTATACGTAGTGGAGATTCCAGAATGAAGTAAGATGATTTGATGAACGATTCTTTATGAGGTATTTACGTAGCTTTAACTCCCGTGAGTCAGCTTGATGTGGCTAAAACAGGAGTCATGCCCGGCCAAGTGAGGTCGCACCTCCGATTGGACACATTTCTTCGATACCATTTGATGACTTTATGATTGATTTGGTGGCCACCTCTTGATTTTATTTGGGAGTGCAATCCGAGGTAGGAGGTAGTAGCTGCTACGCGTTACCACCAGTCCAGATCCACAAAACAATAGTATCCTACCATGGGTATTGCCTTGCGTGCCTTATCACGCCTTCTATGAGTTTGATTTGTACCTTACCTATGGAGTGCCCTCTGACGACCCTCTAGTTTATGGAGGAATTACAGTACTGTATAGACTATAGAAATATATAAAAATATGTTAAGGGGGATATGGGTAATGCTTTAATGCTATTTTAATACTTTACTACAGATACTATTATAATACCGTATTATACTATGTATGTAGATAGTTTGACGGATCCTTAGGAGATGGAATCCTGAACATCTCTTAAGTTATTGCGCTCACGTTAGACACTGGATAAGAGATGTCAAACCCCGTAAACATCTCTGACACTGTTACACTCATATTTATTTACTACTGATATAACTTACATAAGATCTTTTAGTTTGGACTCGAGTGTTTTTTTCTTTTCATTACACTCCGGTCAGTCTGAGCTTTCCAATGTATCGAAGACTGCTTTTGGAGGACAAAGACGAAGATTTAATACTATGATTATTTATTACATTGTGTCCACTACATCATGTTGTTCCGCTACATTATTATTTATTTCCGTTATATGTAACTCTGATTCTATATTGTAAAAAGTAATCAAATGTTATTTTAAAACAGCTTCATGAACTGTTTATTTGATTATTATATTTTATCATTCCGCAGTGAGATTCTATGTTTGTTTTCTTTCTTTCTCTGCTTTTTCTTATTTACCCCATACCAATCCTCCCTTTTGAATGGTTTAAGTCTGACATGTGTGGTCTATTGTTGATTTGAACCGTTCAAAATGGTGGGTCATTAATCCTTTAGTATTAACTTAAAAATATTTACATAAGAATTGGGAAAGAATTGTTAAGTTTCAACCTTTATTTCAAAAGTTATAGTGTTTTAAAAGCTATATTCTTCAAAACAACTTTTATATCATTTGGAAATCCATATTTTCAACTTAAATAACTTTTAAACTATTTTAAAATATTTTTAGAATTTATTTCACATTTTAAAAACATTTAAAAGATCAATTTTAAACTTGTGTAACTTTACTACAAAATCGTGATTTTTCTAGAAAACTATTTTGGACATATTTTAAAATCTACGTAATGAAATCTTTATTTTCTTGAAAGATATGGATCGGATATAATAGTCTAGAAAATTCTTATCTTGAAGAATTCTGAGCTAAATTTCATTCCGTATACTTATTTCAACTTTTCAGTGGGAAATCGTGAATTACTATTGCGCGTCGCGCCTAGCTTTGACATATTTCATGTTTTTCATCCAAACGTTGTTAAAACAAGTTTACATGTTTATAAAATTTTCCTAATACATTTTTAATCATTTTAAAGGGCATTAAATGATTCCATATCTCTTTTCAATTTATTTTGAAAAGTGTTTTTCGTGTTAATCAATGTCGTGTATATCGTGACTTGTTTCAATATTTACATGCAATAAACAACATATAGAATTCAATATCATAAACAATCATCTAAACAAACATACCACAAAATCACAACCAAATATATACATATAAGTAGGAGTTCTCACTTTGTTTTGTTTTAGCGAACGGAAAATCGACTATAGCTTCGCTACTCGTTGTTTTTCGCTCACGAATCTTAGAGCGCTTGGACTCGAATTGCTTGACTTAGCTTAGGGAAGGTGGATGGTTCTCATGGCCAAGGTAGAGGGTGAAGGAGTACTTGGCTATTGGTGGTGAAGAGGTGGGTCGTGGGTAGGAGGAGGAAGAGGAGGCGCTTGAAGTGATTTGGGTGGAGTTTTGGTGAATATTTCTTTAGCGGATAATTTTAGAATATTTTGGCATTATTTTATTAAGGAGGGAGGCCATTAAAGAAGTGAAGAAATCTTGAAAAAGGAAGAAGAAGTTGTGTGGAAAATGGAAGAAAGTGGATGTTCATTTATAAAAGAAGGTTTGGATTAAAATAATATTTTATAAAAAGACCAAAATACCCTTTTTGTAATGGCCCGTTTTTTCGTACCCTTTGAATCGACAATAAACCACACATGTCCAACTCAAATTGCAAGAATAAGCGAATCACTAAGGATGGAAGGAAAATAAAGACATAACAGAATCTCACATGAATGGAATAACATATATTATTTTAGTAATAATCTTTACAGCGGAAAATTTTAAAATACAATATCAGAGTTTAACCTAGATTCAGTCTGGACAGTTGTAAACTTCTTTTCTTACAAATGCTGGAAACAAAAAAAACAAATGCAATAAATATAGCGGACAATAGAATACGTCCATACGATGATGAAGATCTCTAGCTCTCCTTTGGGAACTCCAACCGTCTTCAGCTAAACCTGAAACTACTCGGATCTAACCCGAGTATCAAAAATACTCGGATCAGGCTTGATAAAACAATGTGAGAAACTCAAAATTTTAAATGCAAAGATCTTGATGATGCTATCAAAACCTTCGAAAAGAAGGGTATCTCATAAGACCACACCCACACATAACCACGGATGAATTTTTACCTTATGATAACCAATACACTTTTGTACCTTAATACACTTGATACTATTTTTAATGACATTCTTTTGAAAACACTTTTCAAATAAACTTATTCAAATAAGGTATCAATACCCGAACTAAGTCTAAGAGAATATATCCGGACTGGGTCAATGGGATATACCGAACGGAATACATGATACCAAAAGGGGTAGTTGAAATGTTTGCAAGTCATTACAGCTATTTTAGGAATACAATCAAAACCGTAAATCTCGTATCGGGATGGGAATTCCAACATGAGAGGGAAATTGTGGCCTTTTCTCCGATCCATGCATAACAAGCATAGTTCCCACGGTGCCTTAATCTCTTTTCTCAAACTAGTTACTTGGAACTATACTTGCTACACTACTACTGATAACCGGTATTTCCCTTCTTTTCTCAAGCTAACCACTTTATTCAAATGTGGCAATAAATGCCTTGAGGGACGTATCCCCTAAAGGGCCCAACGTATTGGACACCCCATACATACTCACTTATTCCGAATTTGTGTTTGTCAGACCACATAGTATCCCATATCATCTTTCGGGATGTGAGATTAGTGAGGCTATGCTCAATTTCTTCAACGTCATGCTTTTCATACAAAACCACGCTTTGATCATAATAGGTTCCACTTTGAATGGCACACTGCACTCCTTTGATCACTATTTGACTCCCACAAGCATACAACCTCTGAGCTCATATGTCTCAGAGAAGGGTGTTAAGTTAAGAGAAGTTGATTTCTCTGCCACCAAGCAGATGTACATTTGTAAAAGTCAAACGTTGTGTCTTAGAAATGCAATGTTATACATTCGTCCATACAAGTTCGTTCTGGGACTGAACGAAACCGAAAGCGGTTTCCTCGACCATTACTTGACGAGAAGCCCTTGCAATCCGAAAAAACCTCCACAGCGAGGAGACCGCTGCTGTAAATAACTTTATAAAGTTAGTGACCCAAGGCATGTCAACAAGCATTCCTTACGCTATGAAGATCCTCGGTCTTCAATAATCAACATCTTCAACGTGTCTTCACTTTCGAACGTACAAATTGGGTCGAAGTGGTTTTTGGATAGGAATTACCCAAATCCGACTCTGGTTCCTTCGAAGCCATTCATCGATTTAAAAGATGATAAGTTCACTTTCTTTTCAAGAGTATATGGAATCATTAAACCTCATTTATTAAATCATTTGATTTATTTAAACCTTTCTTAAATCCTGGAACAATTCCAAAACTTTTTCTCTTTTACTTAGGAAAACTTTTTCAAATCATTCACTAAATCTTAATCAAAGATTTCTTATATTAAAGCTATAACTTTTAACTTAGGGAAAATATTCCCAAATCATTTTTTAAATCTTAATCAAAGATTTCTTCTTAACTTCAAATCATGTTCTTCCAAATCGAAGATTTTCATAACAGAGCACTACTGCCACTTTAAATATGGTAAATTTCACCTCTAAGGACTAAAGGCAAGTAATCCTACATCATGAATATCTTTTTCTTCAATGATCTTTGTCTTCAATATGTTTTATTTCAAAAATTAGTTTGAAGTGATTTTCAGATAGGAATCGCCCAAATCCGATCTTGGTTTTTTGGATAGGAATCGCCGAAATCTGATCCTGGTTCCATTGTACCAACCATTGATAAAGGGTGTTAATTTCATATGGGGTTTCGAAAATTAGTTTAAAGTGATTTTCGGATAGGAATCACCCAAATCCAGTCCCGGTTTTTCGGATAGGAATCACCCAAATCCGATCCCGGTTCCTTCGTACCAACCATCGATAAAGGATGTTAATTTCATATGGGATTTTGAAAATTAGTTTGAAGTGATTTTCGGATAGGAGTCACCCAAATCTGATCCCGGTTTTTGGATAGGAATCACCTAAATCCGATCCCAGTTCCTTCGTACCAACCATCGATAAAGGATATTAATTCCATATGGGATTTCGAAAATTAGTTTAAAATGGTTTTCGGATAGGAATCATCTCAATCCGATCCCGGTTCTTCGGATAGGAATCACCTTAATTTGATCCCGGTTCCCTCGTACCAATCATCGATAAAAAGATGTTAAGTGGTTAATTAATATTCTAAGAATTTGTCTCTTTTCTTTTCTTTTGAAAAACTTAAATATAATCTGTTAGAGGATCTGGGCTTTTCTTTCGATCCGTTCCACCCCTCGCCTAAAAAGAGAATACATAGGCCAGGTAAGTTCAAGGCACTAGTTTCTCAATTCCTAATCTTAGTTAAACGCCTTGTTTTATCTTCCCAGATCTCACAGGCTGGACAAATATACTAGTCGTTTCCGCATACTCAATTATTTGCTTTATTTTGAAAATGATTTATTAAAGTTCCAAATCATCATTTAAAACACTTAACTATTCTTTTAAAAACATTCAAAATTGATTCTAGGAAATATCATAAACTCATATTCAAAAGGTTATAGAATTCGCAGCATAAAAGTGCTACGGAAAGTGCTATATAACCTTATTTGATTTAAAAAACTTTTTAATATTTGAAAATTTATATGTTCCATTCATATTTCTTTTAAACCATTTTAATAGATTTATCAGATTTATTTCATATTTTTAAACATTTAAAAATATCATTTATAAACAAATCCCTTTTTGAATTCCGAACTGCAAAACTACGATGTTTTTAGAAAATTGTTTTGGACATATTTCAAAATCTACTTGATGAAATCTTGAATCTCTTTCTTCCTTGGAAAACTATTATCATTGTGGACCAAAGAATTTTTATTTCGAAGAAATCCGACTTATAAATCATTCTCTACGTTAATTTGAAGTTACGGGTCGAAATTTACGAACTGCCGCTACGCGACGAGCTCTATTTTGACCAATTTTGTGAATTGTTTCGGAACTTGTCCGAAACACTGCAAATTTGTTTTAAACCATATTTAAACTATTTTAACTTATTTAAATCAATACTGTCATCATTTCAAACTCATTTTTCATTTCATTTCATATTATAACATTATATTATTATAATACCATTTTCAATCTTTTTAAATATTTTGAAATCATTAAGAAGCTAAAAAATTCTCATACGCACATTTATATGGATTTAATTCTCATTTAATTAACTATTTTCCTAACATTTCTCTTATCATTTATTAAACCAAGTTATCATCCATATCACAAACATATAATCAACTATAGTATCAACCAAGTTATCATCCAGTATCAACCAATATTCAACATATTAATTTCCTATTTAACATATGTATTATCAACTTAAGTTTTATTAAAATAAAACTAAGATTTGAGTGCTTACCTTTAACCTAACCAATTCTTCCTACCAACATTCATATGCAATAACGCTTTATTAAACCCTCTTAACTACATCAAACATCACGTAAACAACTTCACCTTACTTTCTAGTGCTCGGCCATTACCTCCTTCTCTTTTTCTCGCTTCAGAGCTCCTTGAACTTGCTCCTCCTCCTCCATAGGTTCGGCCACACCTTGATCCTTCCCTTGCTCAATCATTTCTTCACTTCTTAGATTCTAAACCATGTTTTGATGATATTCTAAGGTCTTTGGCAAAGTTTGCTGGTGCTTTGACTTTGTTTGATAAGGTTTTGAAAAAGTTAGTAAGAAAAAGAGAAGAGAAGAAGCATCAGAAAGTAGAAGAAAAGCTTGAAAAAAGAAGAAGAAGAAATAAAAAAAGTGAGAAAGTGGATGCTTATTTATAGAAAAAGAATTTGGATTAAATTAATATTTTATAAAAAGACCAAAATACCCTTAACTTACTTTTTAAGCAACCATATTTTTTCAACACTTAACATCACGTTTCAAATCATTACATTATGTCATTCTCAATTAAATATTAAGTAAATAATATAATAATCACGTTTGGTTTGATTTGATGTTTACTTTTTGCTTTGAAATGACATGTTTGTAATTTGTGCTTACTTTTTGTTAATTACATTCTAGAACTTTATACGTATGTTTAGTAAAAGTAAGCTTAATTAGTGAATTCATTCATACTTATACTATTTGAATATATGTTCATATATAAGAAAATAAAAGTGCGACAATGCTGCGACAACGTTTAATCGACAAAACGTTGATTTTCGATGAAATGTTTACAGTCACATTTTGACGTTTTACTTAAATTATTTAATTATGTAAACCAAATTTAAAAATGAACTTTTACTTATTTAAATAAATTAAAACATGTCTATTTATATTTTAAAATCATATTTAAATAATATCAAAATCTATAATTTTACAGTGTATGTAAAACTGACAAAATGCGATAAAATTTCGTTATTTTTATAAATCGATTATTAACATACTTTTAAATATTTTAATATACTTTTATTATATTTATTAAGTGTTTTCAATAAGATATATCCTTTTAAATAAATATTTAAACCTATTTATTTAAACATTTATTTATTTTTAACAAAACTTAACTTTTGGTGATTTGTTCTAAAATCCAAATTTATACTTTTCAAATTATCAACTATAAGAAAAAATAATTTCTACATTATTATCTACTATATATAACTTAATTATTTAAGTTTTAAACCTTTTTAAATTTAAGGTGAATGAAATCTCTTATTTTCGAAGTAGCGAAATTACGGGTCGTTACACTTTTCTTATACTTTAAGCAAACTAATTTTTCAACACTTAACATCACATTTAAAATCACTACTTTATGTCATTTTCACTTAAGTATTAAGTAAAGAAAGTAATAATTATGTTTACTTGATTTGATGTTTACTTTTCAACTTTATAACTCTTTTTGTTCTTTTTATGCTCACTTTTTCTTAATTATATTCTAAAATTTTCTAAGTATGTTAGTCGAAGTAAACTTGATTAGTGACTTAATTAATACTTATACTATTTGAATATATGTTCATATATAAGAAAATAAAGGTGCAACAATGTTGCGACAACTTTAAGTCGACAAAAAAGTTGATTTTCGACAAAATGTTTTACGGTCACATTTTGATGTTTTTGTTAAACTATTTATTTATGTAAACAAAATTTAAAATTAAATTTGAATATTGGTATTAAAAATATAAATACTCATAAATTAATTAAAATAATTTATTTAATCATTGAAACTTACTTTTCTGAAATCAGGATTTTGTCCCTTTTACCGATATAAGCAATTGTTCCTATTTTATGTATATTTCTATTTCCAAATCCTATCTAATATTCTATGGATCAAGAAATGTTATATATATACATTTAAAATCATCTTAAATGTTACATTTTGAAGTGGTCAAATTCTGGGTCGTTACATTAGATATTGCGTACTAATAGTCTATAGACATCTTACAGGCTTTGGTACGATTGTATGTTATGTTTAGCTAACTTTGTTTATTAGAAATTGTAAACATTATTAAGCAAGGATGCTTGATGGTTTCTTTGGTTGCGTATGGGGGTTGTATTAGTCTATGTCTTATAGTGATTTTATTTTCCATATACTTGTTCTCATTTGTTGCCAAGTATTTAGTAGGTAACGACGGTGTGTGCTTCACAGTGGGAGCTTGCTTTCACGTTATATTAATTTTATATGCTTTCTAATATTAAGAAAAAGTAAACATCTTATATTACGTATCACATTTTCTGTTTTTCCCAGAAGATACCTCATCGTTGAGATGAGATGTATATTATATATGTATTATAAATTTCCCAATCGAGCGGCGCAGAGCAGATGCTGGCAAAAAAATTCGTAAATTTAGGACGTTGGAAATTTTTTGAGAATCTTGAGAAATTTTCATAACTAAAATTTGACTTTTGTGTTATAACTTGGAATGATATTAGTTAGTATTTGTGAATCAATTTAAAGACTTAGAAAATTATATAATATATTTCAACTAATTGATTTTGGAAAGTTAATTGGTTTTGTGGCATTTTTCCTACCTTGACAATTTCGAGGACAAAATTCTTTTAAGGAGGGAAGTCTGTAATGGCCTAGGATTTTAGACATTTGAATTTGAAAATTTTAGTTAATTTTAAATATTGAAAAATTAGTTTTATGAGTCAAACGACTTAAATTTCAAATATAGGGATTTAATAAGGATAAAAATGATTTCGAAAGATAATTTAAATTATGTTTAAATAAGAATGAAGATAATAAACCTTTAAATTTGAATTAAAAGTGACTAAATTGGATTTGAAGTAGAAAAACATATAATATAATATCAGTGATCTTTACAAAAGAGAAACTATAATATACATACATCCAAGGTTTAAAATCTCGGATTTCGGTCACGTCTCGTCTCGAAGTATTTAGAGAGCTTATCTCGTATCGGATGAGATCTCGAACGAGATGAGTGCATCTCGGTCGTCCATCTCGGATTTACGTCTCGGTTTCTAAAATTCATTTCAGAGTTATCTCGGAGTATATGTCATGTCGAAAATTGGTTTTCATACACCTAAATTTATAATACTAGTCACCACCTTAAGGAAAACACTATGCACTTACCTTGAATATATCACACGCTTATCATTAGTAATTTAGTATCAAAAAATAACACTTGTATCATGTAAAATAAACAAATAACTAGATACCATGATTACTGTTCAATATAATATCATATGAGATAAAGTAGATAAGAAACGAACCATAACATATGCACCTTTACTTTGTTTGATTATTCACTTAACTTTCCTACATAATATAATGTCTCATTTCTACCTTTTATGATTTATATTGCTGCAATGGAAATGTTAATTTTATAACTTCAAATACAAAATTCTACAGGTAGAATTAAGATATTCTATGTCTGATTATAGTATTTAATAATTAGCAAACAAAATCTCATTAAGCAACTAATAACATATATTTCAAACAAACGTAGAAAATAGCATGCATAGTACAAACAATTTTCAAACATTTAGTAATATTATAAGAAAAGAAAATAAATTATGTACAAATGAACATATAATCATCAAATGAAATTAATAGATGAAAGAGAATTCCTTTATTGATTAAAAATAAGCCTTGAGGAAAGTTACTATAGCAGCAAAGACTAAATGAAATCAAATTCGAAATCCATTTGAAACACAAAGTTAAATAAGTGAAGCCCAAAATTTATAGCCGCAAAAAAATATAGTTAGGAAAAACACTTAAGGAAGTGTTGAAAAAAGAAAAATGAAATCGGATGTAAATTAATCTGTATTAGAAACCTAAAGGAAAATCATAAAGTAAAATATTTACCATAATCGATGTAGATTGTATCATCATCTTACACTCGTCACTGCTGTAAAATAAGAGACGAAGATTAAATGAGAGTTATATAAGAAATAAGGGTTAAGAAAAGTACAATTAAGAAGGCTTAAATTAAGGTAAAGGATGAGCCAACCCAATACGGAAAAAGAGTTGATTTTTTTCAAAATTCAACAACTCGGCAGATATCTCGCTGTTAAATCTCGTCCGAGATACCGGACGAGATACTGAAATATCGTCTGAGATTTGGATCAGACGAGATTCAAACGAAATTTCATGTTTCGAATCGCCCAGGCTTGAAAACGAGATCTCGGCCGAGATGGGCGAGATTTGAAACCTTGCATACATCAAATCAAAGTACATAAATAACTAATCATCAGCCTAGACAGTCATAACAATCTATCCTCACAAATGTTGATAATCTAAATAACCAATGGAGTGGAAAATATACATATATGTGAATATGACTTGAAGACCACCAGCTCGTCTTTGGAAGCTCCAAAGCATCCGAATTGAATCTGTAAATATACTCGGTTTGACCTGGTGTAACGACCCAACTTCCACACTCCAGGAAGTCGTATCGCTAAGAAGAAAGAAAGGGATAGAAAAGAGAAAAGAAAGGAAAGAAAGAACAGACCACATCAGAATCTCACAGCGGAATCGAATAAATTATAATATATCACATAAAACTTTACAGAGTATCTTATACATCAGAGTAATACAGCTAATACAACACAAAACTAGACAGTTATAAACATCTGTCTAGCATTTACAATCCAAGTATATCAGAGAAACAGATACAACTCAAACACAGCGGAACCACTAAATATATCTACACGCTGAAGCCTCCTGCTCCATTATCTCCTCCAGAACTCGTCAAAGCAATCCTGAATCACTTGACTACTCATACGTAATATGAGTACCCAAGAGTTTAATAAAACAGAAAATAAACACTCAGGTCAGACAAGGGTCTGGTGTGAGTAAACGGGGATAAAGTTGCTTAACTTTAGAAAATCCTTTGAAAACAAAAGGTATCATGTAAGACTTCCCACACATAAACATGGAAAAGTTTTTACCTTACGCTAACCAAAACATTTGATAGGAAATCTAGTGATATTATAATAGTGTCTAGGGTTTTCAAGTAAATAAGAAATATCCGAAATTGTTACATTCATTAAATTCCAGCTACTAGCCACAAAAGTGGGTAATACAAACAAAACCGTAGGGTCTCGTAGGGAAAATGGGTTTCCATCAATGGCAGGTGTTGGGCACATTTCTAAACAATGCCGAACCATAACATCTCCATCCACTACCGGTCCAGCCATTTCCAACCAACTTCTCCCCTACGACCGAACCATCTCATCTTCCATCCTCTTGCCGAACCGACTCCATGTACCCACTTGCCGAACCATCCTCTCCACCGAACCAAGTATTGCCGAGCCAACCCAGCTCCTCTCCCTACACACCGGACCAACCTTCTCATCTAACACTGAACCACCTACCTCCCAAACAATGCCGGTCCAAACACACCGCCGAACCAACCTCCTCCAAGCTCTTGCCGAACCATCCCACCGGTCCACTTATCTCCTACCACCGAACCATCCTAACCGGACCACCTATCCAACCTGCACCGAACCAACATTGCCAGGCCAGATCGTTTCAGCCCAGGCCCATCAGCAACCATATACATCCAGAACCCCTGCCCCCAGCCTCACTCTATAAATAGAGGGGCAGGGGTACAACAATGGCAGACAAGTTTGAGAGCTCAAGCACGGAAGGAACTTTCAAACAACTTTCATATACTTGTATACAAAGCTTTGTACTTGTAATCTGAAAGAAAAAGGAGAATAACATATGAAGTGGACGTAGGCACGTTCTGGCCGAACCATTATAAATCTGTGTGTCTTTTACAGTTTAGTCCTTGCTTTTTATACATTTGTGTAAGTCACCCAAATCACTAAGAACAACATAAAATCAACTAATTCATACGACTTGGAGGTGTTTGCCCTTTTTTGTGCAAACATTTTTGGTGCTTTCACTAAGAACTCGAGCTAGAAGCTACAGCTTCTCCAACTCAACTTTCTTCCTCACAGCATCGCTCCTTGCTCCGAGAACATGACTTCTAGGCAGAGGAGAGATGTTAAGAAAGGAAAGAACTTCGCAACTAGCAGTATCCCAGATCCCGTGGTCCCAAATCAAGAGAATCATCCAGTTTTAACAACAGTACTAGATGAAAATCAGGCAAATCCAACAGCCCCCGCCGCGGAACAACCAATTACTAGGGCAGATCAAGACAGGGTTGTGGCTGAAGTAACTAACCGCTTCGCATCTCAACAAGAAGCCTTGGTGGACCAACTCATGTCACGCCTAAGGGATGCTGAAGAATCCAACCGCAACACCGAATCATGGGGTGAGTCCCATCTGGAGGATCTGGGAGGCGACAAAGACCTTTCTTCTTCGAAGAGGCTAACAACAGAAACAGCCATGGTAGGAGCCGAGCCCGGACTCAGCCCGAATTCCGACCCGAGGGAACACTTGGAACCGAACCCAACGGGGGAGGAGCCAGGCAAGGGTCGGATGTAGCTGAACCTGTCATGCTAACTAACCATGAAAACACCAGTAGACGGGGCCGAGCTGGAGTCCAACCCGAAGTTGGACCCGAGGAAGTGCTGAGAACAGAACCCAGCAGGGGAAGATCAAGGCAAGGGCCAACTATGGCTAACCCAGCATCCCCCCAGAAGACCAGAGGCAGCCTTTGAAGAATGTTAGGAGTGACAGACGATACCATCCTTAAAAGTCGTCTGGACGGACTCAATCCCACAGAGAAGAACCAAACTCATTTCTATCCGCTCCAAGTTCTGATGAAAGGATGGCGCGATTGTTCAGAGAGTGCGTCCAACGGGAGCAAAGGGATCGGGGAATAGGCGCTAGGGTAACCAGCCCCTTCACCCGCAATATCGAAACTCCCATCACCCCTCGGGAATGGAAAATGCCAACAATGGAACCTTACAAGGGAACCTCTGACCCCATCGTACACTTACAGAGATACACCCAGCATATGCTCATGAGCGGAGCAACAGAGGGAGTGTTATGTAAATGTTTCCCACTTTTCTTGGTAGATCTAGCTACCTCCTGGTTCTGCCACCTACCCCAAGTGTCCATCGGCTCATGGGAAATGTTGAAAGAAAAGTTCATCAGCCAGTTCCGCATTCATGTGGAACAACCCAAGGACGCTTATTCCTTATCTAATATCAAACAGAAGCCCGGAGAGACAGTGCAATAATATCTAACCCGATTCAACGCCGCAGCGGCCGCAGTCCAAGATGCCGACGAGAAACTTATCCTAATGGCCCTCTGCAGTGGTGTACATCCGGATATTAAATTTGCTAGAAGACTAACCAAGGAAAAACCAGCTACTTTACCTGATTTCTTCCATGAAGCTGGAAAGTATATGAGACTTGAAGACGCTGCCACTGAGAGGCAATCAGGGCAACAGGCTAGGACGGCTACAGATAGGGTCCCCGCTGTAGCAAAGGATGTTCGAAAAAATGACTCAAGAGACAATGCTGGGGGCAAAAAGGGAGAAAAGCGCTTATATCGACCAGGATCAAGATTTGACTCTTACACTCCTTTGAATGAAACAATCGAAAACATCTTCCTAGCCACTCAAGACGAAGTTAGATACAAGCGCCCCCCGCACAAGAAGGAGTCAGATAACGCAATCAAGTCTGGAAAGTTCTGCCGCTTCCACGAATCCCATGGACATGACACTAATGAATGCCACCATCTCCGGGACTTGATTGAAGAACACATTAGAAGGAAGAGACTGGAACGCTATGTAAAAGGCCAGAACATGACATCAACTCCTGCCAATGAGAATCCTAGACTACCCCCCCCAGAAGCAGGCGGAGGAAATCGCAACACCAGCGGCTCTAGTCAAGAGAAGATAGTGGTCCACACCATATCAGGAGGACCGCACATCGCCGACAGAAGCTGGGCGAAGATGGAAAGATACGGTAAGTCACTTAGGAACGATGAAGGCTACGTTAATTCCGTCATGGAAGAGCGCCACCCGAAACGGAGAGAGAATGACGACATCACATTCAGTAGGAGTGACCTAGAGGGAAGACAGTACCCACACATGGATCCTATGGTCATCTCCGCTTGGTTCGGTCCAGCCAAAGTTTTTCGAATTTTAATAGACACTGGAAGCTCAGTAAATATCCTATTCAAGCATGCTTTCGACAAAATGAAGCTGTCAATGAAGGATGTGTCTCCCTGCAACAAACCACTACATGGTTTCACTGGAGATGCGAAGATGCCCCTCGGGCAACTGGACCTATTTGATGAAATAGGAAGTCATCCCCGCTCCATTGTGCGAAAGCAAACATTTGTGCTAATAGAGAACCACTCGGCCTACAACGCCTTTTTGGGGAGACCGGCCTTGTCTGACTTCCAAATTGTCCTAGCCCCATGGTGCCTGAAGATGAAATTTCCAACAGATAACGAAATAGGAGAAATAGAGGGAGATCAAGATGCTGCTCGATACTGCTATGTAACTGAACTTCGCAATAACCGCAGAAAAGATAAAGGGAAAAATGCAGAGACTACTCTCTGCATTAAAAACTTGGAAGCATAGCAACTAAAGAAAGCCCCTCCTCTTCGATATACCAGTGACCCTTTTAATGAATTAGACCCCAGGGACAAAGAGGAGGAGGCCACCGCCGAGCCTGCAGAGGCTATGGAATTCGTAGCTGTAGACAAACATGACTCAAGTAGACTATTGAAAATCGGACCTCAACTAAAAGAAGAGTTAAAGGATCAACTCATTGATTTTCTTCGCCACAACATGGATGTATTTGCATGGACGCACGCCGATATGACAGGAATCTCCCCAGATGTAGCATGCCACGTACTGAACATCGATCCCACGAAGGTGCCAGTAAAGCAGAAAAAGAGAAGCATGGGGGCAGAACGATCAGCAGCCCTAAAGGAAGAAGTGAAGAACCTACTTGCCAATGACTTCATACGAGAAGCCATCTACCCAGAATGGATCGCCAACCCAGTACTGGTAAAGAAAGCTAACGGGAAGTGGCGAACATGCATCGATTTCTCCAACTTAAATGACGCTTGCCCGAAAGACTGCTTCCCACTCCCCCGAATCGACCAACTCGTGGACAGCACTGCCGGGCACGAACTCTTATCCTTTATGGACGCATACTCAGGATACAACCAGATCCCTATGCACGCCCCCGATCAAGACCACACTAGTTTCATCACTAAGCGGGGATTGTACTGCTACAAAGTAATGCCTTTTGGACTTAAAAACGCCGGAGCTACTTATCAGCGCCTTGTCAACAACATGTTTGCGAAACTAATAGGACAAACTATGGAAGTTTATGTGGATGACATGCTTGTAAAATCGAGGAAAGCCAACGATCATATAAACCATCTGGATGAGATGTTTCAAGTACTTCGCCAATATGGAATGAAGCTGAACCCTCTAAAGTGCTCCTTCGGAGTATCGTCGGGAAAGTTCTTGGGATTCATCGTTCATTCCAGGGGGATTGAAGCAAACCCCGAACAAGTTCGAGCTTTACAAGATATCAAGATACCATCCACTCGAAGGGAGATGCAAAGCCTAAACAGAAAAGTGGCCGCCCTAAGCAGGTTCATCTCTAAAGCAACCGACAAATGCATCCCTTTCTTTGAAGCTCTAAAGAAAGACAAAGGAAAGTTCGAATGGACTGACGAATGCTCGGCAGCCTTCCTTAACTTAATCGAACACCTCCAGAAACCACCAGTACTCTCAACTCCGAATGAAGGCGAGGAACTATACCTATACCTTGTTGTATCGTCCCATGCTTTAAGCGCCGCTTTGGTGAGAGAAGACGACCACGCGCAGCGGCCCGTATACTTTGTAAGCAAGAGATTTACTGGGGCAGAGGCCAGATACCCTAAACTTGAAAAGCTAGCATACTGTTTGCTAATCACCTCACGGAAACTGCGACACTATTTCCAATCCCATTCCATCAGAGTTTTAACCGATCAACCGCTAAGGCAGGTACTCCACCGCCCCGACACCTCTGGGCGACTACTTAAGTGGTGCATTGAACTGAGTCAATATGATATCACCTACCATCCTCGCACTGCTATCAAGGGGCAAGCCATAGCTGATTTCATTGTCGAATTCACTACTAACGAAGGTAAGGAGCAATCTGAAATAGCAGAAGATATCAAGTGGAATCTCTTAGTAGATGGAGCGTCAAACGAACAAGGCTCGGGGGCAGGTGTTGCGATAATCACCCCCAGGGGAAGGAAGCTGCACTACGCCCTAAGGTTGGAATTCGCTGCCACCAACAATGACGCAGAATACGAAGTGGTGATAGCTGGATTAGAACTGGCCTTGGAGATTGGAGTCGGTTCTTTATGTCTCCATAGTGATTCTCAACTCATTGTAAATCAAATACTGGGAGACTTCCAGACTCGAGGAGAACGACTCACAGCTTATCTAAAAAAGACCAAGCTGCTGCTCAATCAATTGGATCGCTATCTAATCAAACACATTCCTCGAGAAGAGAACCAAGAGGCCGACGAACTAGCAAAGCAAGCTAGTATGAAGAACATCACTATTTTCGGAGCATTAACCATCTCAAAACAGCTGGCACCAAGTTTCGAGCAAGTGAATCTGATAGCTGCGATCGACGAAGAAACTTGGATGACTCCTATCCGGAAATATTTACAAGATGGCACACTGCCCGACAGGCGTAACGAAATCAAGAAAATCTTGAGGAAAGCTTCCCGCTATACATTACAAGAAGGCATCCTCTATCGGCGCGGCTTCTCTAATCCCTTATTAAGGTGTATCGCTGGAAGGGAAGCCAGAGAAGTCTTATCCGACATCCATCAAGGAAGTTGCGGAGATCACACTGGAGGGCAGACTCTGGCGAAGAAGATACTCCAATATGGATATTACTGGCCCACTTTAAACAAAGATGCCTTGGACTTCGTCAAGAGATGCGACAGATGTCAGAAATTTGCCAAGATTCCTCGACTACCCACAAATGAGATTACTCAAATGACCAGCCCTTGGCCCTTTGCAGTATGGGGAATTGACTTGATTGGCGAACTGCCAACGGGCCGAGGCGGAGCCAAATATGCTATAGTGGCGGTTGACTATTTCACCAAATGGGTGGAGGCGGAACCTCTAAATAAAATATCTTCGGCAAAAGTTATCAACTTCTTGATCAAAAATGTTCTGTGCAGGTACGGAGTCCCACTCAAGATCATATCAGATAACGGACTTCAATTTGACAGCGAAGAATTCGCCGATTGGCGCCAAGGGCACAGAATTCACAAAAGCTTCTCATCTGTAGCTTATCCCCAGGCAAATGGACAAGTCGAAGCTGTCAACAAAATCCTCAAAACCCTAATCAAGAAGAAACTTGAAAAGTCAAAAGGCGCTTGGGTGGATGAACTCCCTATGGCACTTTGGGCCTACCGCACATCTTACAGAACGTCAACAGGGCATACTCCTTTCTCTTTGGCATACGGATCGGAGACCATGGTCCCAGTTGAAACTCTAGTGCCTTCCCACCGTAGGATCCACTACAACCCAGAAGAGAACGAAGAACTCCTCCACATGTCTTTGGATCTAATTGAGGAGAGAAGAAATGATGCAGCACTCAAAGCAGCAGCTCACAAGCGAAAAGTGGCAGCACAATACAACTCCAAAGTCAAGCACCGCCGCTTACAAGAAGGAGATCTTGTCCTCAAGCGGATCTTCCCGCGCCCCGGAGCGCTAGATCCAATCTGGGACGGACCCTATGTAATTCACAAAGATCTCCGCAACGGAGCCTATATTTTGTCAACAGTGGACGGAGAGGTGTTCCAGAGGGCATGGAACATCCAACACCTCCGTCGATACATTTCTTAACTTGTACTGCCCATATGAAGTGAATTAACAAAGAGAATCAGTGGACGTAGGCATTTTTGTGCCGAACCACTTTAAAAATCTTGTCTCTTTTTAACTTGTTCCTTTATATCTTGGCTGCTTGTTAAGCTTTATCCTTTTCTGTTGAACAAAATCATGTATAGCGACATTTCCATTCTGGACACTTCATGGCGCAACCTCACCTGGACAAGACCCAACAGGTACTATACGAATCTACGCACTCGCCAATGAGACACTTTTGCTCCAGCATCCCTCTGCTGCGGGTTAACTCATTGCTCGCGACTGCCCTCAAAGCCAACTGTAATGAGCCGATTATAAGCCATCAAGAAGGCCGACTATAGCCGATGGCAGCTCATTACGGCGTTCGGCTCTCCGGCAACTGTTAACCTACTTTAAGCCCCAA
Source organism: Allium cepa (assembly GCA_030765085.1). Lineage (NCBI taxonomy): Eukaryota > Viridiplantae > Streptophyta > Magnoliopsida > Asparagales > Amaryllidaceae > Allium > Allium cepa. The sequence continues at coordinate 65,050,704 of CM060931.1, forward strand.
CATAAGGTGTGGCCAGCCAGGGGTAGTTCACGGTTGACGATCGGCACCCACGCTAGCCGGCCACAGTAAATCGAATAATACCCACGATTACGGGCCATAATGGCTCGGGTAGTTACTGTGCGCGATCTCGGCTCCGATATGTCTTAAGTGCGGCTGTGGTAAAAAAGATAAACTCCCCGCAGAGGCGTAAGATGGGTGACAGATGTCTCCAAGACCCACAGCTAGGGAAAGTGGCTACAAAACCCGTTTGCCACGAACTTAAGCATATCGACGGCCTTCCGTGATTGGAAGTTTTACTGTTTCTCATATTTCCATTTCATTCAAAAACTTTTCTCCTATCCTATATAACGATCCCTAAAGTACAGGTCACAAAATAGGGGAACTCTCGCTTGTGGAAATATGAACTCACATCCGGATGACGGAACATTCAGCTACATTCCATACTCAGTCACGCAAGACATTCAAAGCAACCCTCTACGACTGAAACACGAAGGGCGGTATTTTCTTCTCTTGTATACAAATACGTGGCTTTAATTTATTCACACATCATATTGACATTGCAAGATATGAAATTACATATTAAGCAAGAACTTAGCATCAAACACAATTGAATCACTAGCACATACACAGCTATATTTCTTATGCAACACATTATAATAACAAAAGCATTCAAATATAGCAGAATCTGTTTATGTTATAAAATTACAGAAAGTCACTCTTTACAAATAATATAATTACAAGTTGCATTAATGTTTCGGACTAACATAGACAGCAACCAAAACATGTGCAAGTCAAGTCAAAAAAAAATCAAAGTTTCGCCTCCATCCCGCTAGCCCTCCGGATCTACTTAACTACAGGGTCAGAACTCCCCGCATGTATTCCAGAGGTCCCGCATGCCCAATTCAAAAGAGAATCCATCAATAATCACGAAAGATAAGCAATCAAATCATGAAAAGGTTAAAAGGAAAGACTTACCAGCGTCTGCTCCCTGATCATCATCATCTAGCTGCACGCCTACCTCATCCGTAGCAAGCAGCCGCATGCCCTCCTTAACCGCCACCTTCTCCTCCTTAGTGAATTGGGCCGTAACCACATCCATCCTGAAAGCCGCACCACCTTCCTTATCTGCATCGGCCTTAGCTTCCTCCAAAGCCCGGAGATATATCCTAGCCATAACCCGGGGATAATTGTCCATCCAGGACAGGTTGCCCTGCCTCCATGTACGGAAATACATGCCCTGGAGCATCTCGTCCATCATCCCCTCGTTCTCCTCAAATTCTTTCATCCGGGCCTCAGAAGCCGACAGTCGTGCGACAGCAGCGTCTCTCTCCCATCGGTATCTCGAGCAGTCAGCCTGAAGGGACTTCCGCATCACTTCCATCTCCTCCTTCAGCTTGGCCTGAGCAAGCTCTGCGGCCTCAAGCCTCCCAGATATCTCTTCTGCCTGCTCAAGATCCGCTCTCCGAACCTCGTCCACCGTTGCGATGGCCATGTCAATCCGTTCCTTGCAAGCAGCCTCCATCTTTCGTAGTTCTGCCTTACTAGCCTCTTCCATAGTCTTCTTCAACCGCCTGGAGGCTGCCTCATGTTCAGAAATCTAAATGGCTTGATCGGCGAGCTGCTTGGCCTGGTCAGAAACCATTAACCGTAGTCGGATGTTGGCACTCCCAATCTCCTCTCCAGCCTTGACCAGACGGGCATGATGCCCCATCAACTTCCTGGTCTCCTCCGCGACCCGGTCGATATTAGCCTTGGCTTCGTCCCCCATGGTAACTATCCGAGTAGTAAGCAAAACAAGATCTAAGGACTTAGCCTCGTCAAGCACCCGTACCATGGGGTTGCGGGGAAGAAGATGCTCACCCGTGGCCTCGTCAAAAGAGATGTCTTGAAAACTCGGGTCCAGATCCGGGTGGCCGGCAAATGGGTTGTGAACCAAACAAGGGTGGTCTATCGGGGCGACGGTTGGATTTTCGGACGGATGTGGGGAAGGCCTAAGCTCGGTATCTTCCTCAGTAATATCATGGATAGGCTGGACTGGAGGCTGAGGGCCAGGTGAAGGTTCAAACGAAGATCGCCCCCTCTTCCTCTTTCGCATATCTTCTTCAATAACTTCGAGAAGAGGGCGATATCTAACCACATCTCCAGGACGGCTAGTTGACGGCTTTGGTTTGGCAGAAGCTTTGAGTAGCTTGTAATGTTCAAGGTGGTGTCGAACATCTGATGTCTTGGCCACCTTACCTGTTCCTGGAATAAAAACCAGGTGTTACAAGCATGCATGAAACTATGATCCAAAAAATATGTTAAGTAGGAAGACGCTCTTATTTTACGAACCCTGAGGGGAAGTGGGATACTGCAATAAGTCCTGAATCTCATTCCAGGATGGGAGCTGGCCATAAAATATTACTAAGTCCTTATCATAAGGGGAGTCTGCGAAAGTTAAAGATTTACCTTGAACCGCCGGAGTCGCCTTAGCTGGAGGACCCTTAGAAGATGGATCGGCACCAGTCCCAGCCTTGTCATCCTTCTTCGCCTTCTCCACCGAGGCTGATCCTTCCTCCAACCCCTCAAAAGCCTGGCGGAAGGCGTCATCCGTCCACTCCTGGATCTCCCCCGCCCGCTCAAAAGACAAAGCCCCGGCACCACTACCACCCTGTCCTTCACCTTCTCCATCTCCTCCGCTCTCCTCCTCGCCTCTTTCCTCCTCTCCTCCTTCCTCCTCCGGAATATCTAAGCACGTGCTAGGGGAGGGTCCGTCAGACTTCTTAAGCTTCTTCCCCCCGACGACTGGAGGTACCAAGAAAGGTCTCCTCTTACTACTCTTCGCAGTGGCCCCATTTTTAGCTTTAACAGCCCTCTCCTCGACTGTATCACTCTGCTTAACCACAGATTGACGTGGCAAAATTAAGTTGAGCTCCAGGAGAGTGGCATTCTGGATCAGGTAAGAAGCCGACCAATCCCTTCCTGAGATAGCCTCTACCTCCGCAGCCATCTGTACAAGGTGATCGTTCTCCACGACCGCAAAGCCACCTGTCGCTAGCAAGAAATAAAAGCACGTGAGAAGAAGCATTGTAGTCGGGACAAAGAAATTACGAATGGAATTCAACTTACAGCCAGAAGTGAAAAGGCGAAAAGAAACGGAGTCGTCCTTGACAAAGAACCATTCCTTCTTAAACATGGTGAACTTCGAGTATAAGTCCAAGACCGACTTGAAGGACATGGCCGACTCTAAACTAATGTAGGGAGACCCCTTCTTGTAGCCCCTTAGATTATATAGATATCGGATTTCCCGGTTAGAAGGGGGACGCCCATATCTCCACTGGAAGATAACGAATAGACACACTAAGATGGCATAGGAGTTGGGCTGAAGCTGAATAGGAGCCACTTTCAGGTAAGTAATGAAGCTGACTATCCACGCATTAATCGAAGGAATGGCCCCGCACATGCAATGGTATCGGCTATACGCGAAATATCCTTCAGGGGGATTGTACGACATCACTCCATCCCCCGGCAATAGCATGCTCACTCTGTCAATCCCAAAGGAGCGAGAGATAACATCAAGCTACTCCTCTCTGAGAGAGCTCGGAAAGCAATCAGGAGGAGAGTTCAGGAGCTCTTGGGGACCATACCCGTCTACTAGCGACCTCGGGATGGGCCCACGACGTTCCGGTCCTGGCTGGGCTGGGGGCACAACGGGGGACTCTCGTCTATCCGCAGATTTTCTCTTTTCTGATCGAGTTTCCACTTTGCGAGACATTTATCTGTAACATCGGGAAAACATGTTGTTAGAACAGAGGAAATAAACAAGCAAGTGTATATAGTCTGAAATTTCACCCATAGGTCAAAACGCTCAAGCTCCCAGGGTCATTCGGTAAAGAAATGTAAAATTTCATTCGGTATTCAAAGTCTCAGGGTTCATCCGGTGGTTCAAATACAAGTTCATTCGGCATTTCCCCTTCTCATTCGGCAGTTCAAACCCACAAGGTTCATTCGGTACTCAGAATCCACGAGCCCATCCGGTGATTCAAGTATATAAGGCCGTTCGGCAAAAGAATGTCTCACCTGGTTCGGCGATCAAGAATTGATTTGGCACTTCAAATAGTTCGGCAAACAAGACTGGTTCGGCACTTGGTTGACTCGGCACTTGGTTGATCCGGTATTCAAATGATTCGGCTATCTCAAAACAATAAAGGGATAACGAAGGCCTGACACCCCTATTTATAAACGAACACAGGATGACCGGACCGTATGGTTCGGCACACAAGACCGGACGAAAATCACCTAAGCTAAAACAAAGCGCGACATATGATGGCATATGCCCCACTTTGGGGGGCAAGTATTGGGCGCATTTCTAAACAATGCCGAACCATAACATCTCCATCCACTATCGGTCCAACCATTTCCAACCAACTTCTCCCCTACGACCGAACCATCTCATCTTCCATCCTCTTGCCGAACCGACTCCATGTACCCACTTGCCGAACCATCCTCTCCACCGAACCAAGTATTGCCGAGCCAACCCAGCTCCTCTCCCTACACACCGGACCAACCTTCTCATCTAACACCGAACCACCTACCTCCCAAACAATGCCAGTCCAAACCCACCGCCGAACCAACCTCCTCCAAGCTCTTGCCAAACCATCCCACCGGTCCACTTATCTCCTACCACCGAACCATCCTAACCGGACCACCTATCCAACCTGCACCGAACCAACATTGCCAGGCCAGATCGTTTCAGCCCAGGCCCATCAGCAACCATATACATCCAGAACCCCTGCCCCCAGCTTCACTCTATAAATAGAGGGGCAGGGGTACAACAATGGCAGACAAGTTTGAGAGCTCAAGCACGGAAGGAACTTTCAAACAACTTTCATATACTTGTATACAAAGCTTTGTACTTGTAATCTGAAAGAAAAAGGAGAATAACATATGAAGTGGATGTAGGCACGTTCTGGCCGAACCACTATAAATCTGTGTGTCTTTTATACTTTAGTCCCTGCCTTTTATACATTTGTGTAAGTCACCCAAATCACTAAGAACAACATAAAATCAACTAATTCATACGACTTGGAGGTGTTTGCCCTTTTTTTGTGCAAACAGCAGGGCTACTAGGGTACCGTCCGTCACAGTACATGGCCTAGATCACCGTACCGAGGAGTACTCCCACTCCCCTGCAACACAAAGCCGGACCCGTTCCTTACTGAACAGTTCCGAACAAGACCACCCCGTAGATTGGTCGTCACCAACTGCCACACAGCCGAAATATAAAGGGACCTCTAGACAGGAGTAAATCTTGCTCTCAAGTGGGTGCGACCCACGAAGCTTTGCTGCACCTCCCCTGTTTTAGCCATTCGCGGTTGATGAGGCTTGAGGCTACGATTACCTTTATAGGACATCAAATCTTAGAATGCTCATCGTCCACCTGACGATGTTCTGAAAGCATTCAATCCATACAAGTTCGTTCCGGGTTCGAACGAAACCGAAGGCATTATCTCGTTACACTCGTATTGGAATCACCCTCAGAGTTAACGACGATAACCCTTGCACTCTAAATCACCATCTCGAATCTATAAGCACTATTCCGTCAACTCATTACGGAATCACCCACAGAGTTATACTGACGTATAGCCCTTACACCTCGAGTCTTCACTTGCTCCACTTGGAAATAACGACCTAACGTTTAATTGGAATCGATGTGGTTTTCGGATATCCAAATATGGAAACCCGATCCCGGTCTCACCGAAACCAAACGCCATTTTAATGTCCAAGTTGTAGTTAAGGGTTTTAAACAATTATCTTATTTCATCGTTATCTAATTCACATAGATAGATAAACTACATCTCACAATAGATAATCACATTCATATCATAAACAGATAATCTGTATCATCCATAAACAGATAACCATCACAACCAAATAATCCATCACAAACAATCATACTTAAACCAATCATCCATATCATACAGATACAACTAATCTCATTACTGAGATCACAACCATTCAATCAATAACATCCATAAGAAATGATTTAATCATCAATTATAATTAATTTAAAATGAATTAAATTAATTACAACCATCTCTAATTAATTTAAAATAAATTAAATTAATTAACACATTTAAATCCTGCTTAACATCCATTAATTAATTAACCCAGTTAATTAATTACTTCCTAAGTATTAGACTTGATTAAACAACCTTGATTAATCATTCACTAATTACAATAAGTAATTAGTATTAAATTAATTTCATAAATTAATTAACCTTAATCATAAGTAATTAACATTTAATTACTCATTTATTAATTAATTATAATTAATTATATTTATCCTTAATTAATTACAATCAATTAATCACTTAATTAATTAATTATTATTAAATTAAACAATTCTTAATTACATCATTAATAATAATAATTAATGATCTCTAATATTTAAATAAATTACCTAATTAAAATTAATTACATTTAGTAATTAATCTAATTATTAATCACCTTGATTAATATTCAATTAAGTAATTAACTATCTTTAATTACTCATTAATCAAATTAATTATCCAATAATTAATCATTAATTAATTCCTTAATTAATTACAAAAGTAATTATCCAAATTACTAATTACATTTCAGTAATTATCATTATTACTTCTCTAAGTAATCCTGCTCCACTAATTACATTAAGTAATTACACTCTTAAAAATCATTAGATGATTTACTTAAATTAATTAAACTAAATTAATTAACTTAATTAAATCACATATCAAAATTAATTACAATAAGTAATTAATTCCTTAATTACTTTAATAATTAATAATACATAACAAATTACAATTAATTAAATTCAATTAATTAATCTAGTTAATTATCAAAATTAATTACATTAATTAATTACTAAATTATCCTTAGATAATTATCACCAATTATTAATTAACATTTCATTAATTACATACTTAAGAAAATTTGAATTAGATTAATAAATCATTTCTAATTAATATTAATCTAAACCATTATTCAAAAGTCAAATAATTAAGTAAAATCCTTAATTATTTTAAATATTTTCAAAATAACTAAATCACTTATCAAATGACTCATTTATATTCAAAATGTATTAAAACAATACATTTCTAAATTTAAATTCAAATTCCATTTAAAATTCTAATATTTAAAATGTTTAACCATTAAACATTAACCCAAATTTAAATAATTATAAACCTTAAAAATAAAATGAATGCTAAAAACATTCATTACTTAAATATATAAGAAAGGTTTTAAATAAATTTACTTGGTTAAAATAAATTAAGTTTTTGAAAATAGATTGATTATTTCAACTTTCAAATTTAAATTAACACTTCATATTTTTAATTCAATACTAAAAGAACTAATTCTTTCAAGTTTTAAAACTTACTTGAAATCAAATTTCTTTAACCATTTGAATATGTTCATTTTTTTCCTTCTTACAAACTGTTTGAATTCAAAAACTGTTTTTAACTTGATTTCCAAACAAATTTAAATCTTGCTTAAAAATATTTAAATTTGTTCATAATTTTAAATCTTACAAAACTGTTTGGATTAAAAGTCAGGTTTTAAAAGTAAATCTGAAACAGTTTTTAAACTTGATTCAAAATTGAATTTTTAAAACTCGTTTAAATTTAAGATTTCATTTTAAAAAAAAAACTTTTGAACTCAAAGCTACATTTGAATTCAGATTCAAGTATTACCTGAATCAAGTTTCAACTTAAAATATGAATTTATTCAAAATTTTAAAACTGCAAATCTCTCAGGCTTAAACCTGAAAACTGTTTTAAATTTTGATTTAAAACCGAATTTAAAACTTGTTTAAATTTAAAATATTTCATTTTAAAAAAAACTTTGAATTCAAAACTTTATTTGAATTCAGTTTCTACTTCCATCTAAAGTCAAATTTCCACACTAAAATTAAAATTTCATTCAACACGTAAAAAAACTGCAAACTCTCTGTTTTAATTCTTGCTTTAAACTGAATCTAAATCTTGTTTAAATTTAAGATTTTACTTTTTAAAAAATTTTAATTCAAAGCTACATTTGAATTCAGTTTAAATCTTACATTTGATTCAATTTTAAATCTTTAAAATAAGAGTTTTATTTAAAATTTTAAAAACTGCAAAATTACTCTCTGTTTTAAAACCTGTAGCCATATACCCGAGAAACCATCATTTTTACTCTGAGTTTTTAAACCCTTTTCTTCGAGTCAGAACCAAAAATACCCGAGCATTTACTCGAGACAAAAACCCTGCACACACCAAATGACCACCAGACTCCAAACCCTATCAAAACCTGTCATCATCTTGCAATCACTTCACCGATCACCAGACCACTTACAACTCTGGCTATAGCTCCATCTACAACCCTTCTGTAACCTTCCAAATTCCCCTCCTACTCGATGCAACATAGAGCATATGCAAATGCTAAGAACTGCACACTTAAAATCAGGTTTTTGACAACCTGGAAACCTCAATTTCAATCACCATCTCCTCTGAAACAACTTCTGATCATCCATCACCACCTCACTGACAAAAACTACTGACAATCTTCCTCTACCATCCCCTCTGCATTCCACCTCCAGAAAGATCCAGAGCCTCCATGATACACTAGAAACTCAAATGAACCAAAATGACCCAATCTGTTTAACACAGAAATGCTCACTCTCATGTGAAATTAAAATGTAACATATTGTTTCCAAAGTCCATGAATTCAATTATGCATTCTGGTTACCACTGTTTTAATGTTTAAAAAGTTTGATATACTTACTTCTAGGAAATATTTACTGTTATAATTGTTTTCCAAAGACTACAGAATTCTAAATATAGTAAAATTTTGATTTATAACTATCATTCTAAACAATAAAGTTTGTTTATATTTCAATTCTAGTTGATATCAAATCAGATGGTAATGGATTCTAAATAAATCTTAGTTTTTTTTAAAAAAAACATCAGGCTTGCAGATACCTGCAGCAGCACATATATTTATATATTTATGTATATGTACACAGAATATTTATCAATATAAACCACACAAACATACATATTTCTACCAACTTCACATGCACAGAAACCTAAGCTTATAAATTGTGAAATTATTCACCACATAAAGACACTGCAGTTTTGATTCTTGTTAAAAACTGCATGCATTAGTCTTTAGATATTCTTCTTGCTAAAGCATTAATTTAAAAAGAAAAACTTTTTTTAAAAAAAATAAAGGTTTACTCACTTTATAATTGAAGAAGCAGAGAAGCATTTTCATTGAACAGCAGATTGCAAGTTGAATGTGGTTTGCTTCCATTAAATTACTCTTGAAGTTGATTCTCTGGTTGATGTATGCATGCAGACCCATTCCTTGCTCAGGTTTTAAATTGGAGTTGAGCTCCAGATTTGATGTTGAACTTAGCATGCAGATCCATTTCAAATGCACAGATTTGAAGATAAATGTGCAGATTTGATTTGTTATTTGCAGATTGGTAATTTGCAGTTTTGAGGTTGAATGCAAATTTTAAAAACATGCATTTGTTGTTTGAATTGGGTTTTGATTTTATAGAAATATGATTCTCAGATTTTCAAATGAGAAAAAAATGTGTTTTAATCAAATGCTTTGCTATGTTTCTCCTATCAAAAATTTAAATAATGAGATTTAAAACAATTGCCACATGTTAACTTATTATGTTAATTGTTTTACAAGTGTCTCTTCTATTAGTTAAATGATTAACACATATGCATGTTAATATTTAAAAGCCATTTCTAAATTTATAAATGTATTTGAATTTGTCTTAAACCATTTCTAATTTATTTTAGCAAGTTTCAAATGTTTATTAACACTAGCCTTTAAATAAATACATATAAACTTTTTATAAAACTATATACTTACATTTTAATGTTTACTTGATTATTTTTTAAAATAGTATTCTTTATAAAGTAAATTTCAAAAGAAAATCAATTTTAAAATAAAACAAAACAAACTTTATTATAAAACAAAATTAAACTATATTTATTTTATAAACCAAAATAAATGCTCACTTATATTTCTATAAAAAATATAAGAAAGATTTTTAAAATAAACTATTGAAAAGTTTACAATACTAATTTAAATTAATTTAAAACAATTTACACATTATACATTAATATATAATAATTAGAAAATATTCTTTATTTAATATAAATTAAAATTAAAACCAAATCCTCTATTTACAATGTATAAACATTTATACATTATAAATAAAATATTTTTAAATCAGTAAAGAAAGATAAATTTATTACTTAAATATCTTTAACATTTGAAAAGAATATCTTTTATCAAACTAAATAATTATAATTTTCAAAAAAAAAATTCTGTTTTGAATTAATTTATTAAATCAATATTTCACATTTTAAAAATAATTATTAAGAAATTATTAAATAATTATTGCCTAAATTTTCGGGACATCACATTCCTCCCCCCTTAAAAGAATTTCATCCCCGAAATTTAAAAGCAAAGGTAATTTAATAATCCCATATAGATTTTAAATTTAAAATAGCAATCAAATACTATCAACCAAATTCTAGCAACCATAGCAACCAATTCAAACAATTCTAATTATCCAGACAAAATTCTGGATAGAATTCCCTAGAGTTTCTCAGATATAAACACCGGGACACTCGCCCTACAAAATCTAAACTAGCTACACCACTCAGATCTGGAGCTCCTATATATCTAGGTCTACCAATCTAAACAGAATACAGGACTACAGACAAGTCCTGATCAACTCCCAAATCTCACAGAACTACTGATTCTAAAACCAGAGATAAACCATACACGTACTCCCTCAGAGATACGTGAAAAACCAAACAAATTCCAGCCATCCGAACTGGAAATTCAATCCTGTAGAACAAACACTTAATCCTCAAGAGAAAACAGAAAGATCCAAGACAAAACTCAAATTCCTAATGAATCGAGTGCTCCCAAACCAAGCTCAAAACACTCTGCCAAACTGAGTCTCAAACTCAAATAAAGACAGAACTCCTCCCTGAGGTTACCAAGATACCATTGCTGGCTTCAGCACTCTTAACTAATCCAAACTCAAGAAAATCCGCCCACACGAGTGCTACCAAGCTTACAATCCAAAAATATACTCCGAATCTTGAAAAGATTTCCTTCAGAGATCGGTGAAATCCTTCACGCCAAACTGCCAAGCTACTCAAGATGTCCAAAACTGCCCTAGCAGATCACATCCAACCTCAAACACTCGAACTCCAACCATTGGTAGTTGTGTTACACACACCACTACCCTATCTACCTTTATTACTTATATTGGAAAAACCCGAACAGGTAACCCAATCTAATAGGTAGAAATATATATATATATATATATATATATATATATATATATATATATATATATATATTCAAAATTACAAATACGGTCTCTCAAGATAGACACCACTCCAGAGCATAGGTATTCGCTCAACCTAGTGCTCTGACACCACGTTGTAACGACCTAACTTCCACACTCCAGGAAGTCGCATCGTTAAGAAGAAAGAAAGGGATAGAAAAGAGAAAAGAAAGGAAAGAAAGAAAAGACCACATTAGAATCTCACAGCGGAATCAAATAAATTATAATATATCACATAAAACTTTACAGAGTATCTTATACATCAGAATAATCCAGCTAATACAACACAAAACTAGACAGTTATAAACATCTGTCTAGCATTTACAATCCAAGTATATCAGAGAAACAGATACAACTCAAACACAGCGGAACCACTAAATATATCTACACGCTGAAGCCTCCTGCTCCATTATCTCCTCCAGAACTCGTCAAAGCGATCCTGAATCACTTGACTACTCATACGTAATATGAGTACCCAAGAGTTTAATAAAACAGAAAATAAACACTCAGGTCAGACAGGGGTCTGGTGTGAGTAAACGGGGATAAAGTTGCTTAACTTTAGAAAATCCTTTGAAAACAAAAGGTATCACGTAAGACTTCCCACACATAAACATGGAAAAGTTTTTACCTTACGCTAACCAAAACATTTGATAGGAAATCCAGTGATATTATAATAGTATCTAGGGTTTTCAAGTAAATAAGAAATAGCCGAAATTGTTACATTCATTAAATTCCAGCTACTAGCCACAAAAGTGGGTAATATAAACAAAACCGTAGGGTCTCGTAGGGAAAATGGGTTTCCATCAATGGCAGGGCTACTGGGGTACCGCCCGTCACAGTACGTGGCCTAGATCACCGTACCGAGGAGTACTCCCACTCCCCTGCAACACAAAGCCGGACCCGTTCCTTACTGAACAGTTCCGAACAAGACCACCCCGCAGATTGGTCGTCACCAACTGCCACACAGCCGAAATATAAAGGGACCTCTAGATAGGAGTAAATCTTGCTCTCAAGTGGGTGCGACCCACGAAGCTTTGCTGCACCTCCCCTGTTTTAGCCATTCCCGGTTGATCAGGCTTGAGGCTACGATTACCTTTATAGGACATCAAATCTTAGAATGCTCATCGTCCACCTGACGATGTTCTGAAAGCATTCAATCCGTACAAGTTCATTTCGGGTTCGAACGAAACCGAAGGCATTATCTCGTTACACTCGTATTGGAATCACCCTCAGAGTTAACGACGATAACCCTTGCACTCTAAATCACCATCTCGAATCTATAAGCACTATTCCGTCAACTCATTACGGAATCACCCACAGAGTTATACTGATGTATAGCCCTTACACCTCGAGTCTTCACTTGCTCCACTTGGAAATAACGACCTAACGTTTAATTGGAATCGATGTGGTTTTCGGATATCCAAATATGGAAACCCGATCCCGGTCTCACCGAAACAAAACGTCATTTTAATGTCCAAGTTGTAGTTAAGGGTTTTACACAATTATCTTATTTCATTGTTATCTAATTCACATAGATAGATAAACTACATCTCACAATAGATAATCACATTCATATCATAAACAGATAATCTGTATCATCCATAAACAGATAACCATCACAACCAAATAATCCATCACAAACCATCATACTTAAACCAATCATCCATATCATATATATACAACTAATCTCATTACTGAGATCACAACCATTCAATCAATAACATCCATAAGCAATGATTTAATCATCAATTATAATTAATTTAAAATGAATTAAATTAATTACAACCTTCTCTAATAAATTTAAAATAAATTAAATTAATTAACACATTTAAATCCTGCTTAACATCCATTAATTAATTAACCCAGTTAATTAATTACTTCCTAAGTATTAGACTTGATTAAACAACCTTGATTAATCATTCACTAATTGCAATAAGTAATTAGTATTAAATTAATTTCATAAATTAATTAACCTTAATCATAAGTAATTAACATTTAATTACTCATTTATTAATTAATTATAATTAATTATATTTATCCTTAATTAATTACAATCAATTAATCACTTAATTAATTAATTATTATTAAATTAAACAATTCTTAATTACATCATTAATTATAATAATTAATGATCTCTAATATTTAAATAAATTACTTAATTAAAATTAATTACATTTAGTAATTAATCTAATTATTAATCACCTTGATTAATATTCAATTAAGTAATTAACTATCTTTAATTACTCATTAATCGAATTAATTATCCAATAATTAATCATTAATTAATTCCTTAATTAATTACAAAAGTAATTATCCAAATTACTAATTACATTTCAGTAATTATCATTATTACTTCTCTAAGTAATCCTGCTCCACTAATTACATTAAGTAATTACACTCTTAAAAATCATTAGATGATTTACTTAAATTAATTAAACTAAATTAATTAACTTAATTAAATCACATATCAAAATTAATTACAATAAGTAATTAATTCCTTAATTGCTTTAATAATTAATAATACATAACAAATTACAATTAATTATATTCAATTAATTAATCTAGTTAATTATCAAAACTAATTACATTAATTAATTACTAAATTATCCTTAGATAATTATCACCAATTATTATTTAACATTTCATTAATTACATACTTAAGAAAATTTGAATTAGATTAATAAATCATTTCTAATTAATATTAATCAAAACCATTATTTAAAAGTCAAATAATTAAGTAAAATCCTTAATTATTTTAAATATTTTCAAAATAACTAAATCACTTATCAAATGACTCATTTATATTCAAAATGTATTAAAACAATACATTTCTAAATTTATATTCAAATTCCATTTAAAATTCTAATATTTAAAATGTTTAACTATCAAACATTAACCCAAATTTAAATAATTATAAACCATAAAAATAAAATGAATGCTAAAAACATTCATTACTTAAATATATAAGAAAGGTTTAAAATAAATTTACTTAGTTGAAATAAATTAAGTTTTTGAAAATAGATTGATTATTTCAACATTCAAATTTAAATTAACACTTCATATTTTTAATCCAATACTAATAGAACTAATTCTTTCAAGTTTTAAAACTTACTTGAAATCAAATTTCTTTAACCATTTGGAAATGTTCATTTTTTTCCTTTTTACAAATTGTTTGAATTCAAAAAACTGTTTTTAACTTGATTTCCAAATAAATTTAAATCTTGCTTAAAAATATTTAAATTTGTTCATAATTTTAAATCTTACAAAACTTTTTGGATTAAAAGTCAGGTTTTAAAAGTAAATCTGAAACAGTTTTTAAACTTGATTCAAAACTGAATTTTTAAAACTTGTTTAAATTTAAGATTTCATTTTTAAAAAAAAAACTTTTGAACTCAAAGCTACATTTGAATTCAGATTCAAGTATTACCTGAATCAAGTTTCAACTTAAAATATGAATTTATTCAAAATTTTAAAACAGCAAATCTCTCAGGCTTAAACCTGAAAACTGTTTTAAATTTTTATTTAAAACAGAATTTAAAACTTTTTTAAATTTAAAATATTTCATTTTAAAAAAAACTTTGAATTCAAAACTTTATTTGAATTCCGTTTCTACTTCCATCTAAAATCAAATTTCCATACTAAAATTAAAATTTCATTCAACATGTAAAAAAACTACAAACTCTCTGTTTTAATTCTTGCTTTAAACTGAATCTAAATCTTGTTTAAATTTAAGATTTTACTTTTTAAAAACTTTGAATTCAAAGCTACATTTGAATTCAGTTTAAATCTTACATTTGATTCAATTTTAAATCTTTAAAATAAGAGTTTTATTTAAAATTTTAAAAACTGCAAAATTACTCTCTGTTTTAAAACCTGTAGCCATATACCCGAGAAACCATCATTTTTACTCCGAGTTTTTAAACCCTTTTCTTCGAGTCAGAACCAAAAATACCCGAGCATTTACTCGAGACAAAAACCCTGCACACACCAAATGACCACCAGACTCCAAACCCTATCAAAACCTGTCATCCTCTTGCAATCACTTCACCGATCACCAGACCACTTACAACTCTGGCTATAGCTCCATCTACAACCCTTCTGCAACCTTCCAAATTCCCCTCCTACTCGATGCAACATAGAGCATATGCAAATGCTAAGAACTGCACACTTAAAATCAGGTTTTTGACAACCTGGAAACCTCAATTTCAATCACCATCTCCTCTAAAACAGCTTCTGATCATCCATCACCACCTCACTGACAAAAACTACTGACAATCTTCCTCTACCATCCCCTCTGCATTCCACCTCCAGAAAGACCCAGAGCCTCCATGATACACTAGAAACTCAAATGAACCAAAATGACCCAATCTGTTTAACACAGAAATGCTCACTCTCATGTGAAATTAAAATGTAACATATTGTTTCCAAAGTCCACGAATTCAATTATGCATTCTGGTTACAACTGTTTTAATGTTTAAAAAGTTTGATATACTTACTTCTAAGGAAATATTTACTGTTATAATTGTTTTCCAGAGACTACAGAATTCTAAATATAGTTAAATTTTTATTTATAACTATCATTCTAAACAACAAAGTTTGTTTATATTTCAAATTCTAGTTGATATCAAATCAGGTGGTAATGGATTCTAAGTAAATCTTAGTTTTTTTTAAAAAAAATATCAGGTTTGCAGATACCTGCAGCAGCACATATATATACATATTTATGTATATGTACACAGAATATTTATCAATATAAACCATACAAACATACATATTTCTACCCACTTCACATGCACAGAAACCTAAGCTTGTAAATTGTGAAATTATTCACCACATAAAGACACTGCAGTTTTGATTCTTGTTAAAAACAGCATGCATTAGTCTTTAGATATTCTTCTTGCTAAAGCATTAATTTAAAACGAAAAACTGTTTTTAAAAAAAATAAAGGTTTACTCACTTTATAATTGAAGAAGCAGAGAAGCATTTTCATTGAACAGCAGATTGCAAGTTGAATGTGGTTTGCTTCCATTAAATTACTCTTGAAGTTGATTCTCTGGTTGATGTATGCATGCAGACCCATTCCTTGCTCAGGTTTTAAATTGGAGTTGAGCTCCAGATTTGATGTTGAACTTAGCATGCAGATCCAGTTCAAATGCACAGATTTGAAGATAAATGTGCAGATTTGATTTTTTATTTGCTGATTTGTAATTTGCAGTTTTGAGGTTGAATGCAAATTTTAAAAACATGCATTTGTTGTTTGAATTGGGTTTTGATTTTACAGAAATATGATTCTCAAATTTTCAAATGGGAAAAAAATGTGTTTTAATCAAATGCTTTGCTATGTTTCTCCTATCAAAAATTTAAATAATGATATTTAAAACAATTGCCACATGTTAACTTATTATGCTAATTGTTTTACAAGTGTCTCTTCTATTAGTTAAATGATTAACACATATGCATGTTAATATTTAAAAGCCATTTCTAAATTTATAAATGTATTTGAATTTGTCTTAAACCATTTCTAATTTATTTTAGCAAGTGTCAAATGTTTATTAACACTAGCCTTTAAATAAATACATATAAACTTTTTATAAAACTATATACTTACATTTTAATGTTTACTTGATTATTTTTTAAAATAATATTCTTTATAAACTGAATTTCAAAAGAAAAGCAATTTTAAAATAAAACAAAACAAACTTTATTATAAAACAAAATTAAACTATATTTATTTTATAAACCAAAATAAATGCTCACTTATATTTCTATAAAAAATATAAGAAAGATTTTTAAAACAAACTATTGAAAAGTTTACAATACTAATTTGAATTAATTTAAAACAATTCACACATTATACATTAATATATAATAATTAGAAAATATTATTTATTCAATATAAATTAAAATTAAAACCAAATCCTCTATTTACAATGTATAAACATTTATACATTATAAAAAAAATATTTTTAAATCAGTAAAGAAAGATAAATTTATTACTTAAATATCTTTAACATTTGAAAAGAATATCATTTATCAAACTAAATAATTATAATTTTCAAAAGAGAATTTCTGTATTGAATTAATTTATTAAATCAATATTTCACATTTTAAAAATAATTATTAAGAAATTATTAGATAATTATTGCCTAAATTTCCGGGACATCACACATGGGCATTGGAAGGGAATAATGGCCAAATCAGTCTGGTAAACCAGCGTGAGAAAACACATCTCAATTAGATTTTTAAAGTTATAAAAAATTTTAAAAACAAAAGTATCTCATATGACCACGTCAGATTTAAAAACGGACTGGTTTTTACCTTACATAATCAAAACATGTCATATCAAATCTACTATAGTGTCTAGTATACAATACATATTAATCAAAGCCGAAATCATTACATTTATTAAATTCCAACACAATTGGTTTATAATTAAAACCGTAAAGGCTCGTATTGAAGAATGGATTCTATATAATGACAAGGTAAGGGACGGCCTTCTGATAGTACATCTCTAGAAAAGTGCATCAAGGCACCAACAGATGGTCCTCTAAAAACACAAGACCGGCCTACCTTTACCATAGATAGTACTGAATATGATACAATCTTGGTCTTCCAGACCTATCCACGAGCTCTCATTGCATACACAACATACCTGATATTTGGAGGGTAATATAAAAGGTGATGAGCATATCCTAATGGGAGTGAGTCACTTAGCCAGGTCGCATCTACCCTGTTTTTGTCATTCCCGATGTGCGAAGCTTACAATAACGTTTTACCTTTCATAGAAAAAATCCCACTTTGAATGCTACATTCCATTTCTAACACTAATTGGTTTTCATAAATTACAATCCTTGAGTTCATATGCCTCGGAGAAGGCTGTTAAGTGCAAGAAGGGTACCCTCCTACAATACCAAATAGATGTATATTTGTAAAAGCCAATGTATGTGGTTCTTATAAATGCAATGTCAAACATTCATCCATACAAGTTGTCCAGGAACATGACAAACCGAGGCACTCACCTACTACATCCTATCGGAAACCAACCCTAGGATTAGTAGCAAGAAGTCCTTGCATATAAGATTTTTGGAATAAAGCACTGCTACCGCTATATATATATAATATGGAAAAGCGGGGCTAGTGGCAAGCAGCCCTACATCATTAAGATCTCATCTTCAAAAATCATCATCTTAACAAATCTACACTTTCAAATGTATAGTTGGTCCGAAGTGGTTTTTGGATAAATCCGATACTGGTCTCTCCAGACTAACAATTAATAAGATGCCCTCAACCTCATATGGAAACCAGGTCTTATAGACTTATCACGTTTATAACTCTCAACTTGCTATCCTTCGGCCAAGGGCTTGATAGATTGGAGTATCATAGTCGCTCCACCCTACTCAAATCATCGTTCTTAATACCAAACGATAATCAAGCCTACTCAGTTGGCCTCGTATTAAGTGCATGACTAATCAGTTCCCACATTAAGTCAAGGAACCAAAAATGGACGAAAATACAATCTAGCACATAAGCAGTCACTAGGCTTGTTTAATTAGTCTTAATAAATAAATTACTTTCCAAATATTTATCTTAAATTATCTTTAAAAAGATATGTTCTCAAACCATTTTAATCTATTGATATTTGGAAAACATTTCGATATACTTATTTCAATGGTATAAGTATATTCATAAATCATTTCATTTTCAACACTAAGAAAATATCTCTATAAACTCAAATCCGTAGTAAGTATATTTAAAAATTGTTTAAGGAAAGCTTCATATTTTCCAACACACGCTTTATTGGGTCAAAATGAATGTTGCATAAAACATTGTTACGACAACCCAAAAAAATAGTATAGGGTTTCGACTATTTATATTTATATAAACCTCGTATACTACATAAAACACTACCTTTCGCAATCACTTACTATGACAACGGAGTTATAGTCCATGCCTTCTTCGTTTTCTTGAAAAACATATATCACAACAATACATGCTGAAATTAATGTTTTCATCCCTTAGTACATTCTAAATCACTTTTTAAAACCAATTAACTCCATCAAAAAATATCACTTTAAAATCATTCCTTTAAAAGATTATTTAACTTTTAAAATGTGAATGTATTTGCTCTATAAAAATCCATATCCAAATTTAAACATAAACCATTTCCATATTTATAAAACTATTTTATAAATCTCCTTTCTATTTTACAAAACTTCTCATTATAAAATCTCTTTATTTATAAATCCATTCCTTTATAGATCTCATTTATTTATAAAATATTACTTCCATAAATCTTTTATATAAACCATTTCAAAGATATTTGTTTCAAACTACTTCTATCTTTTTTGAAACTGTATTTCCATTATAATAAAAGATTGACTTATTTATTATGTTTTTAAAACCTTTATAATACAATTCAAAAATCTATATTTAATATATTTTACAAACTATCAGTTTATAATTCCAAAAATCATAATTTTATTTTATTTAAAATAAATTCTTTCTTTTAATAATTCAAGAATAATTATTAGAAACATAAGTTATTTCAAAATCACTTTAAAATCCTTTTAAATCAAAATCTTCACTTTATAGTATTTCCAAATACTAAAAATAAGGCCAAGTGCTACTCTAGCACTAAATAAGTAAAAGCATATTCATGTCATCAAGTATGGCACCAAACAAATCATATATCACAATATATATGAAAATTAAAATCAAAAGTGATGGGGAATCATGTAGGATCCCTTCAACCAGTCCCCCTGCATCACATATAGTATATAATTATATAATATGGATCATCCGTAACTAGGAGCGCAAATATAAAAGGTTATTCGCTCCAAGGGCAGGAATAAATCCAAACCAGCTGTTAAAGAAATAAAACATCCAAAAAAGCAACAAATAGGCATCAATAAAAATGTCTACAGTTATATAAAATAAATAATTTGGTCTAGAGAGGTGAGTTAACTTATCTAAATTTTGGTTATCGCCAAAGCATTCTGATTTGAATTAAAATCGAATGAATGTTTGGTTTTAACACAAATTCCTACAAGCTCCAAACTACCCCAATCCAACTCTGTAATGTAGTATTCGTCGATATGAATCTAATGCGACCAACCGTGTTCGATTTGGACCTTGGATGAAAGAGTTATACATTTTATAAGAATATGAATTAATTAAAATAATAAATTTTCTTAATTACATTCACTAGCACTTAATCTAATCATGTTTTAAATGAACCAGTCTAACTAATCTCTTGTCTCTGAAGTCCAGGCATGCCAAACTGAAACCAAAAATTTTCGTCCTTCATTTCCACTCTACGCCACCACCAACCGCCATGTTCTGGCCGAAGAGAGCCTCGACCTTGTCCTAGCCAACGCCACCGACAGCTCCTCCCCAATACGCATCAAATCGAAGAGAATGACCTAAAACTGCCTTGCCATTCGTGGTGAATCTAGACTCCACACTTTTCCTTGGGCAATCTCCACCGTTGAATCGCCTCATTTCCTCTAACTCTACTTTTTCCTAGTCGACACCCTCGACCAATAACGCCCCTAGCGGCTTCAATGAACTACAACCATTAGATGATGGACTTTTAATAGCGGCTAGCATTTCATGAATTTGCTTTGGGAAAATAATGAGACTAGGGGTCCTTTTATAGAAATATCCGAAACACTATTCATATCAAATTTCGGAACTATAATCAAGGTGTGCCGACTGGCATTCTATACTAAACGCACATATTTCGAACATAACAGAACTAGTATAGGAATCCAATTCCATCATGTACATAAGTTAACTTTTAAAATTAAATTATATTAATTTAAATTCCTTTAATTAATTTCTATGCTTTTTAAACTCGCACGACTAAACGATATGTCTGATCGCCACGAAATTCGTTAACGCGCAATAGTTCACATTTACGGATCCAATGGGACTACTTTCGTCAAAATCCAAGACTGTGTCCCGAAAGCTATTTGCAAATGTTAATTAAAACGAATTATTTTAAAATCATTCTAATCACTAATTATAAATTAAAGTTTACACTAACCATTTATTATATAAAATCGAATTTAAACAATCTTTTGAAATCCTTTTTTTCAAATTAAATCCAATTTTATCACTTTTCATTCAAATTTAAAAGTTTACTATCATCATTCTTATTTAACAAAAATTAAATTAGCTTTTAAATCATTTTTATTCACATTAAATACCTAGATTTGAAATTTAAGTTGTTGGACTTATAAAACTAATTTTTCCATTATTTAAAATTAATTAAATATTTCTGTAACAACCCACCAATCCACATAACTCAAGCTGACAATATACCACGCATGTCCAACCCAAACTAAATAGAAAGATAGATAGTTATGGGAAATAAGGAGAAAGGAAAAGAGAAAAGATGAACAAAAAATAAATTAAAAACAACACATAATCTCACAATCACAGTGGAACAATATATAATATTATATCATTCATCAGAGTACAACAATAAACCATAATCATCGGCCTAGATAGTTATTACAACCTGTCCTCATAATTGCAATTTTAACAACAAAGTAGTGAAAATAAACATATATATGAATACGACTTGAAGAACTCCAACTCATCTCATGAGCACCAATGCGTCCTAAGCATTCTGTAAATATACTCGGTTTGACCCGAGCATTATAATCAAAGAACACCATAGTCAGTCTAAAAAACCACTGTGAGAAAAAACACCCAATTAGATTTTAAAGTTACAGAAAATTGTTTGAGAATCAAAGGTATCTCGTAAGACCACACCGCACATAAACATGAGCAAATTTTTACTTTACGACAGCCAAAACATTTCATATGAAATTCTCTGATATTATAATACCGTCTAGATGCGAATATTTATTAATCCTAGCAGAAATTGTTACATTATCTAAATTCCAGCATAATAGGCATACAACTAAAACCGCAAAGGCTCGTATTGGAATTCCATACAATGACTGGGGTACAGCCCATCACTGTGCATCTCTGGATAAAATAAATCCAAGGACCTCGCCTGGATCCCCTACCAACACAAAACTAGCCTACCCCTTACTGGATAGCATCAAATATGACCACCCCTCCATTAATGGGCCTTGAAGCATACAAATGAGAGATAATAGTGACTCTAGATGATCTTAACCTACTTAGGAGCGACTCACTTAAACCTGCAACATCTTCCATGTTTTAGTCATTATCGGTTGATGAGGCTTGAGGCTGCGTTTTACCTTTATAGCACTTACCACTTAGAATGATAACATTGCCTTCCATGCAACAATGTAATACTAATATTCTTCCACACAAGTTCTTTCTAGGACTGAATGAAACACCTGAGAGCTCCGTCTACACTTCCATCATCTTCAAATTGTCTTCACTTCAAAATGGGTATACTGGATCGAAGTGATTTTCAAGTAACATACCCTATCCGGTCTCTTTGAACAACATTCGATAATTCCATCTACACTTCCATCATCTTCAAATTGTCTTCACCTGAGAGCTCCGTCTACACTTCCATCATCTTTAAATTGTCTTCACTTCAAAATGGGTATACTGGATCGAAGTGATTTTCAAGTAACATACCCTATCCGGTCTCTTTGAACAACATTCGATAATTCTCGGTAAACTCAACCCTGGTTTATAGGAAATAAACACTCAAAGGTAAGAGTAGAGACCACCTCCTAACCGTTAACGGATGGATTTCCTTATCATTGTCCTAGGAGGACGAAACGAAATTTATACGTACAGCACAACATCATCGGAGATGATTGTGCCGTATAACCCATGTGTTTCTCCTAGATATCTCTAAATTTACGTTTTGGGTCTAAATTCGATAATCGGTATTTAACTATCGAATAACAATCATTCAATCAGGGATTTAACTATCGAATAACAATCATTCAATCATTCGTTTTGGGTCTAAAATCAATATTGGCTAAGCAACAGGCAACACTAAGCCTCTTTTAACAAATCCTTCCATTAATTCAAATCGCTTTGTAAATATTTGTACCAAAGTGCTTTTACAAAGATAGATATATACCCACAAATCTCCATTTCTCAATGCTTTTGGAAATATCCATATACTTGTCTCAACGGTATGAGTATATCAACCAACATTTAAGAAGATTCCCTTTTCATTCAATTCTAAAATCAATCATAACTCCATTATAAATTCGCAAAGCATTTATAACACTCTTTTTATAAATTTATGAACCCGCTTCTAAAATTATTTTATATCTAAAACCACTTGTAAAACTCTTATATCTTTTAACCAATCCTCCTTTATATTTCCCAAAATATGTTATAAGATTCCTCTTATAATCCACATTTGTTTATAAAACCCTATTTATAAATCTTGAAAACATTTAAAATATAAATTCTAATCATTTACTTAAAAGCATTTTTATATAATACTAAACAATATAAATAATATTAACTTTAAAAAATCTAAAATAATAATTAATAAATTCCCACATCTTAAATAAATAATTATTATTTATCTTCTACATTTTTATAAATACCAATAATTAATTTCCAAAAGTTTATTGATAAATAATTAAATTAATTTCAAACCATATTAATAATTTAAATAATTTACTTTTCAAAATATTAAAATATTGATAAACCACTTTAAAACAATATTAATATAAATAAACAACTTTTAAGGCATAATTATTTCCTTTATAAAAATCCATGCTTAATTTTCCATATAATCATTTCCATATTTAAAATGCTATATTTATTAATCACTTATATTTTATGAAATTTTCTTTCATAAAATTCCATTATTTATGAACCCCATTTATAGCTCCATTTCTTTATAAAATCTTACTTATTCATAAAGTCCTATTAAAAATATAATTTCAAACGATTTTAGCCTTGTTCCCATTGGCATAATTTCTTTTACAAATTTCTCCCAATTGATAAAATATCGTTTAATAATCCAAAATTTACCATCACCTTCAGTTCCAAAATAGAATTAACCATTTTCTAAAATATCATTCCACGTCTTATAATAAATCCATCGTTTAATTTATTTCATCAGTTTATTAAATGACGATAATTTCCTTTAATTTATAAACATCGATTATAAATCCGTACTTTTATTAACAAAATACGATTTTACAAATCTTCACTCCCATTGTATTATATCACTTTTATAAATTATTATATTTATGTATTTCACATTTATAAATAAATGTAATATATGTACCTATATATATCACTTATTATAAAATGGTTAATATATATTTATATCAAAATATTTCTATTTTCTTTTTAGAACCATATCTCTTTATTATAGACTAATTTATTTTCCAAGATTTTAAAAATCTTTATTCACAGTTCAAAAATTCTATTTACAATGTTTTATAAAACTATTAAATTATAATATACACAAAATAATACCATTGATTTTAAAATTAATTACTTCTTCAAATAATTCAAGAATAATTATTTAAAACATATATAATTTCCAGAATCACTTTGAAATCCCCTTTTAAAATCAATCACTATTTTACGGTATTTTAAAATACCAAAATATAAGGCTTATTACTACTGAAGCACTAAATAAGCAAAATAGAATTCGTATAATCAATTACAGCATCCACCATATCATATATCAAATTAAATGAAACAAAATCAATAGTGTGAGGAAACTATTGGATCTCTCCAACCTGTCCTTCTGCATATAGTATATTACCATAGAAATATAAATTAGCCCTTCGAGGTGGGATTCGTGTACAAAGGGTCATTCACTCTACACAGGAATGTAACAAAGTCTCATTCGCTCCAGGGGCGGGAATATGTCCAAACCAACTTATAATTATAGTAAATTACCAAACAGTCAATAATAGTCAACAAACAAAATATTCACATTTCCAATCAATAATTTTATCGACTAAAAATATTTATGGTTAACCAAAAAGATGAGTTTAAGTTACATTGATTTTTAGTTTCGCAAAATGTCCCGATTTCGACTAAAATCGAATGGCTATTCGATTTTAGCATAAATTCCAACAAGCTCCAATCTCGTTCAATCCAACTCCATAGCATAGCGTTCGTTGATACGATCATAGAGCGACTGGTCACATTAAATTTGGATCTTATATGAGATAAATATGAATTAATGAATGATTTAAATAATTAAATTTTAATTAACATACATTAGATTAAGTTTCAAATAAATTACCCTCCCACCCTTTCTCTTCCCACTTGTTTGAACGTAACCTTGGCATTCACGATTTTGCCTCTTCTTGCCGCCAACAACGACCACCGGAGATAGTTGCAATCCATCCAAGAAATGCATCGACCTTGCCGCGCCCATCGCCCTTGTACCAAACCTCCCTAGTGCCAAGGCTGGGGCGAATTCAACTAAGAAACTAACATCATTCATCTCGAATACTTCAGTGACTCCACACTTCGCGGTTCTTCTATAGGCCGCCACCAATCTACACCTTGTACATGCGCACTCCACTTTCATGTAGAAAGTTTCATGTAAAAGTAGCGTGGTGGCTGGGCTTTCGTGGATGTTGGATGATGGTTTTTTAAATTCTAAAAAAATAAATGGAAAACTTTTTCTCTGATGAACATGGCTATATATCAGAAGGGAGGTACGGTGCGAATGTGGGAAGTATGGCAGGGACAAGGCAGCATGGTGAATATATATATATATATATATATATATATATATATATATATATATATATATTATATATATATTTATATCCAAAAATACTAACTCGTCGCACTCGAAAATCTTGAATTCCAAATAAGACGTGTCGCCGAGCGTTCTATATGTTATACCCCTATTCATAACGCAATGGAACTAGTTTCGAGGCCTAATTCGACCATATACAGAAGATAGCTTTTCAAATCCAATTATTATTTAAATTCTTGAAATTAATTTCTACGCGTTTCGATCTCGCAGGACTAAAGGATACATCTAATCGCTACAAAATTTAACGCATACTATAATACACTATTACAGATCCAATGGCACTAGTTCCGTCAAAATCTAATACAGTATCCCAGAAGGCTATTTTTACACATTAATTAAACGAGTTATTTTCAAAAATCAGTTTAATCACTTTTATTTACAATTTAAAAGTTTACTATCTTCATTCTTATTCAAATAGAATTCACATCAATTTTTGAAATCATTCTTATTCATATTAAATTCAAGATTTAATAATTTTAAATAGTCCCAAATATTAAATCCAACAATTTAATTATCAAATATATATCTTAAATCCAAATTATTTGACTTCAAAAATTGACTTTTCAATATTTAAAATCAATTAAATATTTTAAATTCAAATAACTAAATTCTGGGTCATTACTATTTCAAATTCAAATGACCAAAATCTTGGATCGTTACAGTATCCAACCTATACCCGAGTGCTACAGTGCCATCCTCCCTCCTCATTCCCCAATCCAATTTGAATTTACTGAACCAAAGAAATTGTGCACACACCACTCTCGCTCCAATAATCATTGATCTAAGTCCATCACAAAACTTGCCTCCATCACCTTGTCTCACTGCACCTCATCGCCATGGCTACAGAGCCTCCAATCCAATTCCAACCACCATTCTCGAAGTCCAAAAACGTGTCCAAGTTTAACATCCACCCATACATCGAGCTCACCATGCCTCCATAACCACGTATAACACCGTCGCCTAAACCAATGCAATCGACCACACTCAAGCGCAACTCCGACCCATCCCTTGACAAACTAGGTCATCCATGTCGCCACCAAAAACAAAAACCTATGCACCAAAGAAAATTAGAGATGAAACCCTAAACCCACCTCGCCCAGCCACGTTCGACCACAGCTCCACCGCCGGCTGCCTCCATCATCTCCGCCAACACCCAAACCTCCTCCAAACACCAACCAGAGCCCCTCTCGGTCACCACATCGTTGGATTCGCATAACGAATGAAATCCATTCATTTAACCATTATGACCAACCTAGGCTTCTAAAAATTACACGATCGCTACTAAAAATCTCCATTCGATGAAATGGACTCAACCAAAACCTTCGATCTCCATTCTGTAATCATTGAAAACTGGCATCTTTGACCATTCACCGTTTTCGACAAATTCTCGCCACCATGCTCAATGCAACTTCAAGCTATTATTATAAAAAATATTAGAGGAGGAAACAAACAACTTTGATGTTGGGAGATTTGGCCAATGTTGAACGGTTATGGAGATATCTTTGAATTGAGAAGGGCTTTAGTTTTTCTTCGGACAAGGAAGTGTAAAAATAAAAAGAAGAAAAGAAGAGGAGGTGGAGAAATGGAAAATAAGTTTTTGGATGAGAAGATATCCTTATAACTAAAATATTTCTTCAAACATAAGTAATCCAATATTTACGTGTTAAGCAAAAGTTACATTCCACCCTACCCATCACTTCCACGTCAACACTCAAATCACGTCACCATTAAAACAATTTTGAATCTTTGAATTTTTTTTGAATTTTTTTTTTGAAAAGAAGAATTTTATGATACCTCGCTACATAATACCCTGTTCGCTTACCAAATACCGACGACAAAAATAAAAGTACGATCGTGCAAAGTAATGCAACACAATCGCAAAACAATTATAAAATACACTAGTTATCAATTTCTATTAAATTTAAAATACCACCGTTTGTCATAAAATATGCCAAATAAAATTTGATTATTTCCCAATTTAAAAATTATGGAAAATCCTATAAATTGAGCTTATTACCCAATTGATTTTATTTTTATTTAAAACCATTAATTAAATATTCGAAATTAATTAAATATTCCTAAAAGTTAAAGTGATAAAATTCTAGGTCATTACATTCTGCCCTCCTTAAAAGAATTTTGACCCTGAAATTTCATCTCAGTTAAAACAAAGAATGGGAATAACCAACCGAGTACCTAAATATTTGCTTCCCATGACCATCTATGAAAACATTTTCATAAATCACAACTTAAGTTTAAACTTGTATAATACCCTACTATATCATGAGGGTATTAACCATTATCTGATTCAACCCTTTTTATTTTGAATTTATTTCCTTTAAGTAAATTCAATATTCAAATACCCGGTTATGATTTTAAAACCCATTTTGAAATTATACTATATATTTTAACCATATAATGTGTGCTTGTGTGTGCGTGTAGCCAAGTAACACCGACATGATACTAAGGAACCGCGTACTACCAAACAGTACCGTACGTTCTCTAATCAAGAAAGTAATGCTTAAGAGGAGTGCTTACCACCCGAACACATCTCTTTCCCATTTTTGGTAATTTTCAGGCCTCTTGAACTAGTTATTTCTCTTATTCAAAATTTCCATTTTTGAAAGAATACCTTATATATTTTCGAAAAAAAATAGTCTTAAGAATGTCAATTGACCTTCTTTTGGTTTGTTCGGATTCGAACTCATTTTGATCTTACAATGCTAAAGAAAATAATTTACTAAGTGCACTACAATGTTCGTCTAGGCGAATATCTGATCGCCACTAAGAAGGTTATTAGGATCATCATAAAAAAATCGAGACTTATCCCAAACTATCCGAAGAAATATACTTTACATTAAAATTTTCTTCTCAAAATATTTATGCTTGTAAAAACTCTCAACTTATACTATTACCATTTTTATTAAAAATTATTTGAAATCCTTTCCAAAACCCCGGGATATAAATCCTCAAAAATCCATGTATTTAAACACCTTTTTCCAAACCAAATTTTATTGAATCATCTTTATACAAAATCTTTTCTTATATAAAATCATTTCCCAAATATTTATTTCAAAATATTCTATATCTTTCTTTCAATAAACATCTTTTATTAAAATCCAGTCTTAACCCAACATTATCATCGAACACCTTATAGTCAAATTGTGAAATTTAATTCATAAGTTGTTCGTTTCAGTGTTCCCACAATTACTATCTACCCAACCCATGTTTAAGAAAAGCAAATTATGGATAAATCAAATAACAATAGATAATGCTCAAAACTGGACGAGCATTATCATTTCATAAAAAAGAAGCATATCAAAAATAACTATTAGTTTTGAAAATTATACTTTTATATAAAAATAATCCTAAGTAAAATTATTTTATTTATCCATTTTAAAAACAATATTGTGTCGGTTGGCCTTGTCCATATGTTTAGAGATTCCTATCAATAACGTTAGCTCCTCATATTGACCAGAATCCATAAACCACTCAACATATTAATCAACATAATAGAAAATATGGTCATAGCACTAAAAAATATATGTTATTATATAAATATATACCCACAAATCCTTCTAGAGTGTTCTAATCCTATCTCTAATGAGTTTACCCACCAGGGCTAAGGTTCACGCTTAACCTTTAGCTTTGATACCAACCTTGACAACCAACCTTTTTGGTTCTCAGAAGTCGACACTAATACATTCTCGGTATTCACGTGCCGAACATCCAAATGTTGAAAAGACAACTCGTTGGGGTGAAAGAAAAAAGGCAGAACATAATCTCGGAACCTGACAAGTAATATATAATATACAACAGATTTTTTTTTAAAAAGAATAAAAGAATTTTAATATACATGCTATCATAGAGCAAAACTAACCTATCATCAGCCCTTGACATTTTAATGTTTGTTTGAATATTTTTAAAATAATATTTTTAAAACTAATTTTCAAAAGAGAAAATTTTAAAAGAAAAAGGAATGTTGAATTACATTTTATTCCAAAGTTTCAAACTAAATATTTTACTCTAATATATAAGAACTAAGTTTATTTCTAAAGAAAACAATTTTTAAAATAAGACAAAATAAACTTTTATTATAAAATACAATTTAAACTATTTTATTTTTATAAACAAAATCAATATTTACTCATATTTCTTTTGAAAATATAAGATAGATTTTTAAAACAAACTTTTGAAAAGTTTCCAATACTAATTTAAATCAAATTAACCAATTCATAATTTATACATCTATATATATAATAAATTTGAAAATATCCTTATTAAATTTAAATTAAAATTAAAATCAAATTCTCTACTTACAATGTATACACATATATACATTATAAATAAAATATTCTTTAAATTAGCTTAGAAAAATCATTTTATCATTTAAATATTTTTAGCTTTTGAAAACAATAAAATTCCCAAGTATAAAGTTATTATTATTATAAATTTTCAAAAGAATATCATTTAACAAACCAAATAATTATAAATCTTCAAAAGATAATTTCTGTTTGAATTTGATTATTAAATCAACATTTTACGTTTTAAAATAATTATAAATGAAATTATTAAATAAATATTGCCCAAATTT
Source organism: Allium cepa (assembly GCA_030765085.1). Taxonomy (NCBI): domain Eukaryota; kingdom Viridiplantae; phylum Streptophyta; class Magnoliopsida; order Asparagales; family Amaryllidaceae; genus Allium; species Allium cepa. The sequence continues at coordinate 65,081,415 of CM060931.1, forward strand.
CCGGGACATCACATTCCTCCCCCTTAAAAGAATTTTGTCCCCGAAATTTAAAAGCAAAGGTAATTTAATAATCCCATACAGATTTTAAAAATTTAAAATAGCAAACACATGTTATTAACCAAATACTAGCAACCATAGCAACCAATTCAAATAAACAATACTAACTATCCAGAAAAAAAATTCTAGATAGGATTCTCTAGAGTTTCCCAGGTACAAACACCAAGACACTCGCCCTACAGAATCTAAACTAGTTATACTACTCAGATCTAGAGCTCCTATGTATCTAGATCAACAAATCTAAACAGGACACTAGACCACAGACAAGTCCTGATCAACTTCCAAATCTCCAAGAACTACTGATTCTAAAATCAGTGATAGACCATACACATACTCCCTCAGAGATACATGAAAAACATAGCAAATTCCAGCTATCCGAACTGGAAATTCAATCCTGTAGACCAAACACTTAACGCTTCAGAGAAAATAGAAAGATCCAATACTCATATCCACAAATCTCTCTTGTCGATCCTAGGCCGCCTTCAACCTTCTAGAACAATAAATCCACCACACAAACTCTACTACAGATATCAGAAGACTTCAAACATACTACTCTTATTCTGAAAACAGAACAGATGCACAAGACGATCCAAGCCTCCAGATCCAAAATGAATTTCCTGTAAAAATCCTCCGATCTAAGACAAAACACAAACTCCCAATGAATCGGGTGCTGTTTCTATTCTGGAATAGCTGCCATCATGCTTCTGCTGTACAACTCTGATTCGAGAATGTTGTTGATGAACACAAGTATAAACTTGATCAACTTCTCCCGGAAACATTGTTCATCAAATTCCATAAAATCTCAGTGATCTATCCGATTCGGCCACAACACTACAGCAAAAATTCAACCAGAAAACTAGATTCGGTCAATCCTGCCAGCTTAAACAGATCTCTTCCTCAAAGAGCCCTCTTACTAGGCTGAACCACCGGATCAGAGTTAGCAGTTTTTCTGGAGGTGGAGTTTAGAAGTTTTTCTGGAGGTGGAATTTAGAAGCAGCAGAGTGGATCCATTTCTTCGATGGATTAGCTTGATAAGCGTAAGCTGTTCTGATTGGTAAAGAGAGAACAGTTTTCTTTGGATATTAGGCTTGGTTGATCGCAAAAGAGACTTGTGATAGTTTGAGTGTTCTTTTGAGTTATTGAATATTTTTCTGGATGTCTTCTGGGAAGACAGAGATTTGTCTGTATCTGGAGATTACGTTTTCTTATCGACTGGATTCCAGGAGTAATTTTGATGGTTCAGCTAGTTGTAGGATGGTTCCTTGAGAGAGGGTTTGGTGAAGCAGCTCTGCATTGGTGGAATTTCTGATTTTTCTTTATGGATCTGTTGAACCATATTTCTAGAATGTGTTTTCCAGTCCGTGCTCATGTTCTTCATCAGCATTTTCTTCTATTCCAGATCAGAGTTGTGCAGGGAAGCAGTGGGAGTGCATCTGTTTTGTCTTTTCCAGATAGGAGAAGTAAGCTCAGTCTTCTGTTGTTTGTGGAGTAGAGTTGTGTTCTTGGTTGATGGTTGTTCTTGAAAGGATCATTTTGATGGGTTGTTTCTGGTCTAGTTTGTTACTAGAGGCATCAGCAAGGGTTGAGCTGAGCATGGAGGATATAGGCAGCCCAGGATCGTCTGAAGATTTTTGAGGATAGGAGACGAAGGAATTTGGATTCTGGAGTCGGAGATTTGATTTTGAGTAAGTTTTCTCCGATCCATGGAGCTATAAGATTGGGTAAGTCTGGGAAGCTAGCTCCGAGGTATCTTGGATCTTTTCTGTGTTCTTGTGAGAATAAGTGTTTGGTCCTCTGGGTTGAATTGCCAGTTTGGATAACTGGGATTCGATGTGTTTCACGAATCTCTGAGGGAGTACGTGTATCTCTGGTTGTGGAACCAGCTGTTCAAGAAGGTTTGGCTGTTGAGTCAGACTCGTCTGTAGTCTGATATCCTGTTTAGTTTTGTAAACCTAGACGAGTAGGAGCTCTGTAGCTTCGTAGTTTTGATTGTTTGGATTATGTAGAGCAAGTATCTCGGTGTGTGTATATATATATATATATATATATATACTTGGGGAAACTTGAGGAAATTTTATCCAGAATTTTGTTTGGATAATTAAATTTGTTTGATTAGATAAATTGGTTGCTATGGTTGTTAGCATATGATTGATATATGCTTGTGTTTTTAAATTAAATCTTTAATGAGATCATTAAATTACCTTTGTTTGAAATTTCGGGGACGAAATTCTTTTAAGGGGGAAGGAATGCGATATCCCAGAAATTTTGGCAATATCAATTTAATAATCTGTATTTAAAATTAAATTGATTTGATAAATTTTGTTAATAAAATTTGACTTGATTTAATAATCCAATTAAATAGATGTTTAATTAGTGAATTTTATCTTTTAAAAGCTAATAAAATATTTTCTTATTTATAATGTATATATATATATTTATATATATTGTGAATAGATAAGTTTTGAATTTAATAAATAAATTCTTGTTTTTAAATTGTACAATTTGATAATTTGGAAGATTTTGATTTAATTGAATATATAACTATTCAAAACTATTTAATAAGTAACTATATGGTTTTAAGATACTTAAGGAAAAATGCTTAAAATTGTTTAAAATATATTTTAAAGCATAAGTTTGAATTTTAAATAAGATAAACAAAGGTTTATTTTATTTCTTTTTGAATATAGCTTGATAAATATAATCTGAAATTATATATGGAAGTTTAAAATACAATTTAAATATTAAACATTAATTCATTCAAAATAAGATAAGTGATAAGTAATTTATAATTTCTTTTATAAATTATTTAAATCAATAAATGTGTTATTTTCAAACAATATTAATAAGTGCATAAATATAAATAGATTTTAATATGTACAGAACTACTATTTTTAAATTAAATATGTTGATATAAATTAGCTTTAAATTGAATTTTTAAATTTATGATTGGATTTGAATTTGAATCAATTTTGAATTCAAAGGAATAAAGATTTTTAAAATTATTTGGATAGCTTTCATTTTTTTTATAATTTGTTTCATTACATTTTCTTTAAAAAGGAAACTCACATACACATTTACATATGAAAATAATTTTTATATATAAGCATTTAACAAATAAAGAAAAAAGGGTTTTATTTACTTTTAAATTAAATAAATTTTTTTGTAAAATATGTATATAACATGTGTTAATATTGTAACGACCCACCTTTCATTCCATAGAAAGACGCATCATTAAGAAGAAAGAAAGGGATAGAAAAGAGCAAAGATAGGAAAGAAAGAAACAGACAACATCAAAATTCTCACAGCGGAATGAATAAATTATATTATATCACATAAAACATTTCATAGTATCATATACATCAGAGTTATACAGCTAAAACAACACAAATTAGACAGTTATCTCCTCTAGAACTCGTCAAAGCAATCCTGAATCACTTGAGTACTCATATGTAATATGAGTACCCAAGAGTTTAATAAAACAGAAAATAAACACTCGGGTCAGATATGGGTCTGGTGTGAGTAAACGGGTTTAAAGTTGCTTAACTTTAGAAAATCTTTTTGGAAAGAAAAGGTATCACGTAAGACTTACCACACATAAACATGGAAAAGTTTTTACCTTACGCTAACCAAAACATTTGATAGGAAATCCAGTGATATTATAATAGTGTCTAGGGTTTTCAAAATAAAATACAGAAATAGCTGGAATGCTTACATCTCACGTTCCAACATAGTTGGGCACAATAAAAACCGTACAGGCACTTATTGGATTATGGATTCCATCAATGGCAGGGCTACTGGGGTACCGCCCGTCACAGTACGTGGCCTAGATCACCGTACCGAGGAGCCACCCTAACTCCCCTACAACACAAAGCCGGGACCATTTCTTACTGAACAGTCCCGAACAAGACCACCCCGCAGATTGGCCGTCGCCAACTGCCACACAACCGAAATATAAAGGGACCTCTAAACAGGGGTAAATCTCACTCTCAAGTGGGGGCTACCCACGAAGCCTTGCCGCACCTCCCCTGTTTTAGCTATTCCCGGTTGACGAGGCTTGAGGCTACGATTACCTTTATAGGACACATCAAACTTAGAATGCTCATCGTCCACCTGACGATGTTCTGAAAGCATTCAATCCATACAATTTCGTTCCGGGTTCGAACGAAACCGAAGGCATTATCTCGTTACACTCATTATGGAATCACCCTCAGAGTTAACGACGATAACCCTTGCACTCTGAATCACCATCTCGAATCTGAAAGTACTATTCCGTCAAACTCATCACGGAATCACCCCCAGAGTTATACTGACGAATAGTCCTTACACCTCGAGTCTTCACTCTTCACTTGAGATTCACGACCTAACGTTTAATTTGGATCGATGTGGTTTTCGGAATTCCAAATTAGGAAATCCGATCCCGGTCTCATCGAAATCCAAACGCATCTTTTATGTCCAAGTGAATTTAGTTTGACTAATTAATTCAATTCATCATTATCTATTACATACAGATAGATAATCACATTCTCATCATACATAGATAATCTGTATCATCATCACAAACAGATAATAATCACAAACCATCATACTTTAACCATGCATCCATATCATATAGATACTACTCATCTCATTACTGAGATCACATCCATCCAATCAATATCATCCATAAACAAAGATTTATTAACCATCATCTATAATTAATTTAAAATGAATTAAATTAATTACTTTTATCTCTAATAAATTTAAATTAAAATAAATTAATTATCACATCTATAAATCCTGCTTATATATCCATTAATTAATTAACCTAGTTAATTAATCATTCCCTGAGTATTCAACTTGATTAAACACCATTGATTAACCATTCGCTAATTACAATAGTAATTAGTCTTTAATTAATTTCACAAATTAATTAACCTTAATCATAAGTAATTAACATTTAATTACTTCATTTATTAATTAACTATAATTAATTACATTTATCCTTAATTAATTACATTAATTAATCACTTAATTATTAATTATTCCTTAATTAAACAATTCTTAATTACATCATTAATCATATTAATTAATGATCTCTGATTCATATTTCAAATTAATTACTTTATTTAAAATTAATTGCATTTAGTAATTAATCTAAAATTTAAAAATACAATTATTAATCACCCTTGATTAATATTAAATACAGTAATTAACTCCCCTTAAATTACTCATAACAAATTAATTATCCCATAATTAATTATCTTCATTAATTAATCCCCTGATTAATTGCAAAAGTAATTGTCCAAATTACTTAATTAAAAATCCTCTCTCACTAATTACATTCCAGTAATATCATTTATTACTTCTCAAAGTAATCATGCTCCATTAATTACATTAAGTAATTACTCTTATTAAATCATCAAATGATTTCTTAAATTAATTAAACTAAATTAATTAATTTCAACAAATCACATTATCATAATTAATTACAATAAGTAATTAATTGCTTAATTACTTTTATCAAGTAATTATATTTAACCATTTCTAATTGATTATATTCAATTAATTAATCTAATTAATTATCAAAATTCAACACATTAATTAATTTCTTAATTATCCTTAATAATTATCTTATTAATTAACAACATTTCTTTTATTACTTCTCTAAGAAGATTATCTTAGATTAATTATCATTAATCAATTCTAATTAAAAATTAATCTAAATCATTATTTAAAATCAAATAAATAAGTATATTCCTTAATTATCTTAATTATTTCCAAAATAATTCATTTACTTATTAATGACTTCATTAACATTCAAATGTATTTAAACAATACATTTCTAAATGAAATTCAATTTCCATTTTAAAATTTAAAGATTTCAAAATGTTTAACCATTTAAACATTATCCAAATTTTAAATAAATTTATTCTTAAAATAAAAGTAGAGAACCATTATTACTTATATAAGATATTTATATAAGAAAGTTCAAAACTAAATTACTAACAAAATTTATTTAAGAAATCGAGCTTAAAATAAATTGATCATATAACTTTTCGAATTTAAGTTTAAACATTTCATAACTTTAATTCAAATATTAAAGAAAAGAATTCTTTCAAGTTTAAACTTTTATTTGAAATCTCCACTTTAAAACATTTTAAACTTGTTCAACTCTAAAACTTACAAACTGAATTAAATTCAAGAATTTTAATCTATAGTAAACTTGAACTCATATTTAAACTTGATTTTAAATTCTAATTTAAATCTTGCTTTAAATTTAAAATTTTCATTTTTAAAAACTTTGGATTCAGAAATTCATTTGAATTCAAATCCAAACTTACACTAGAATCAAATTCCTGCTTAAAAATTTGAATTTCATTCAAATTTCAAAAAAATGCATATTTTCAGGTTTTACAACCTGAAACCAAGCACTTACCCGAGACCACAAATTATTACTTCGAGTTATAACCCTCTTTCCTTCGAGACACAACCACGACTACCCGAGTGCATCCTCGAGCTAAAAACCCTGCACAACCCAATCATAGTTCACCAGGCAAAATGTGCACGGTGCATATGCACCGGCACTCCGGCGACCTCCTGCCGCCATCCCACCTCCACCAAGTCGTCGTCCACCATCCAAAATGAGTGCAACCATCAGAAACCCCTCTGCAACTCGGAATTTAAATCGAGCAATCCAAGCCACCTGGAAACACCACAGTACCCCAAAATACCCAAACCTGTCAACATCTAATAATCCGTCCTCCGATCATCTGAGACACCGCGACTCCGGTCATCTCTTCTTCCATGACTCCTCTGCAACTTCCCAAAAACTGGTAACACTCGGTGCATCATAGCAATCAAGAAGCTAAAAATTTCGACCACCTTAAAAGCTAGGGCAAGAACCAGTAAACAGCTAATGCCATCGCCACCACCCTCTGGCCATCTACCTCTAAATTTTCCTCCACTCTCCAATCAATCTTCCACCTCCAAACAGAACCACATCACCCCAATACCACTTGAAAATCAGATAAGCCCAAAATTCACAATTTGGTTCAACTCAGAAATACTAATTTCTTAGTAAATTATAAAATGTGGTTCTTTTTTTAAAATTCATGATTTCTAACATACATTCCTGTTATAAACTTGTTTAAATAATTAAAGATGTTTGATATTCTTGTTTATTGAAAATATTTACTGCTGTATTTGTTTCAGAGGTAACGGACTTTTCAATATAACTTAATTTTTATTTATAAACATAATCTCCTGCCAAACAAACATCTTTTGTTACACATTAATTTCTAACTGAAATCAATTCAAGTGAAAAGAATTTCTATTAAAGAAAATCTTAGTTTGAAAACAAAAATAGGTATGCAGATACCAAGCAGCAGCACCATATAAACATATTCATATATGTACACACAGAACGGTCATCAATATGCAATCTTCACAACATACTTATTTCTACCAATTCACATGCACGGATATCTTAAGCTTTTTGCATGGTGAGGTTACTCATTTAAAAAAAAACAGAACAGTTTTATCTGTAGCAGATTTTGATTTCTGTGAATTAGAACCTGAGTTCTGTAAATTATGTTTAGCTTTGATTTTTAAAGAAAAACTGTTTTTAAAAGTAGAAGCTTACTCACATTATTAAGAAGGAGCAGAGAACAATTGAGATGCAATCGCAATTTCCTGGAATAGATGATTGCAAGTTGAATCTCCTGAAATTGTTGAATGCTCTGGATTATCAAACTGTTAAATCTGCTGTTGATGTTGAATTAAAAATGCATTTGCTAGTAGATGATGCTTTTACTTGTTGTTTATAGTTGATTTTGATGAAGAAATCCTAGCCTTAATGCATGCAGCTGACCCCTATCTTCATTGCTTAGATTTGAAGATTGAACAAATTTGCTTGAATTTGTTTTGCAGATTTAATACAGTTTTGGGATTTGCAGAATTTAGATTGTATTTGGGTTTTGTAGATTTTGTATCTAAATCCGATTTTCAGTTTTCAATTGAAGAATTTTTTTTTAACAAAATGAATTTGCTAAGTTTCTTATCTATAATAATAAATTTCAAAATAAATAACATGCCACTTGTTATCTTAGTATGTCAAATGTTTTACAAGTGTATTCCTTATGCATAAATGTCTTACACATGTTTATCTTAATATTAAAAGAAATTTCTTTAATTTATGAATGTGTTTTAAATTTATCTAAAACAATATCTAATTTAATTTAGCATGTTTTAAATGTTTATTTACAATATTTAGCCTTACATGTTCACATGAAAACTTCTTTTATAAAATTACTCATTTTAATGTTTGTTTGAATATTTTTAAAATAATATTTCTAAAACTAATTTTCAAAAGAGAAAATTTTAAAAGAAAAAGGAATGTTGAATTACATTTTATTCCAAAGTTTCAAACTAAATATTTTACTCTAATATATAAGAACTAAGTTTATTTCTAAAGAAAACAATTTTTAAAATAAGACAAAATAAACTTTTATTATAAAATACAATTTAAACTATGTTATTTTTATAAACAAAATCAATATTTACTTATATTTCTTTTGAAAATATAAGATAGATTTTTAAAACAAACTTTTGAAAAGTTTCCAATACTAATTTAAATCAAATTAACCAATTCATAATTTATACATCTATATATAGATATATATATATATATATATAATAAATTTGAAAATATCCTTATTAAATTAAAATTAAAATTAAAATCAAATTCTCTACTTACAATGTATACACATATACACATTATAAATAAAATATTCTTTAAATTAGCTTAGAAAAATCATTTTATCATTTAAATATTTTTAGCTTTTGAAAACAATAAAATTCCCAAGTATAAAGTTATTATTATTATAAATTTTCAAAAGAATATCATTTAACAAACCAAATAATTATAAATCTTCAAAAGATAATTTCTGTTTGAATTTGATTATTAAATCCACATTTTACATTTTAAAATAATTATAAATGAAATTATTAAATAAATATTGCCCAAATTTTCGGGACATCACAAATATCTTGAGTAACTAATGAGACAAATGTAAACTAATAATCTACTCTAATTGACAAATGTAAAGATTTTGTACAAGTGTCATATTTTTTTTTGATTCCTCTTTTACTTTTTAAATAAACCATTTTATCTTATATAAACACATACTTCATTCTCTCATTTTCTTTTTAATCTTCATTTTCAAAAGCTAAGAAATTTCAGCTGAACCAAATTTGAAAATAAATCAATAACCAAACTCTCAAAACCAAAAATGATGTTCAAATTTGATTTTCAATTCTCAAAGTCCTCACTAAAACCAGAATTTTAATTCAAGCATGCAAACCGTTCTTCAATCAAAAGCTTACCTGCATTTTTCAATTCTGTTCATCTTCAAAATCAAACCAGTAACCATCTTCAAATCAAATACCTGAAGTTCATTTTTTTTGCAAATCATTTTCAAGATGTTCAGGCCTACATGCTTTATTCCTGAGCATCTGCATTTTTTTTCAAATCTGAGAACAAACAAAAGCGTGTAAATCATTTTCTTCAATCTATGAAGTATCCTCAAAATCAAATCTAGTTAAGCCTGCATGCAAGTATATGTAAAGTAAATCTGAGCCAAAGCACAAGTTTTCAAGTGCAAGTTTTAAAAACAGTTTTCAAAAGCAAAAGCTTTTCAAATTTGTGTTCTGATTCATCACTATTTCTAGGTGAGTAACATAAAAATTTAAATAGCTTAAGTATAAATTTATGTTGCTTGTTCATATTTGAAAATTATGTTTGTGAATGTATTTTTAAGATAGCTTTGTGTATATACATATAAGTACACTGGTATGCATGATGTATTTGGATTCTGTTTCTCTGATTCAAATTCCAGGCTAAATTTATATCCAAAACTACTTTCTCTTGATCCCAGTTTTGTTAAGACTTAAGTCCTGAAACAAATATGTTAGTTATACCATAGTTTTTAGTTTAAAAACTTATTTAAGTAAAAACAATTTGGTGTTGTCTCTGTAAATTTAAAACATCAAAGCATGTTAAATAAAGGTAAAAACTCAAACATAATAATTTATAAATTCAGTATTACAAATTGAAAACTTAAACAAAAAAATGATTTTCAAAAACTAAAATCATAATTTTTAGTTTGGATTGAGGCTGCAATTCTTGTTTGAACATAAAATGGGTTATAGTCAAACTCTGGTGATCGAGCTGATCGGAATGTTTGAGATTCTTGCTGGTGGTAGTGGAGTGATCAGAGGGTGTGGCATAAATGCCAGGAGGATGATCAGGGCTTGGTGGTGGCTATGGAAGGTTGATGAAGTCTTTTAACCTAGTTTTGGCTGGTCTGGGAATTGCGATCATCATGAAGTCTAGGGATGATCGAGTTTGACAAAACTCTGGGGAATGGAAGCTGGAGTATAGGAGAAGCCATGGTCGGTAGTGATGGTTCCCTAGTGATCGGAGAGGCGAATTCGAGCCATTGACAGGTTTTGGGATCTGGTTACAATATTGGTTCCAGGTTTTGGGTTTGGAGCTTAATCTCGATTTCGGGTTTCTTTGGTAGATCTGTTGGTCGATGTTTGGTCTGGGGTTGATCGCTGATGTGAGGAAGGTATGGGTAATGGCCGGAGTTGATCGGAGTCACGGTGCAAGTGCACCGTGCACTTTCATATCTGGTGAACTTTTGGGTTGAGTTCTGGAGTGAGGCTCGAGTTTTCTCAAGTAAACTTCAAGTGAGACCCGAAGCTAGGGGAGTTTTGACTCGAAGCATTGTGAAGGTGCCTCGGGTCATATGTTGTTTACGGTTTTGAAAACCTGTTGCTCTAGTTTTTAAATTTTAACTATAAAATTTAAAAGCTAGTTAAATGAAAAGCAAAAGTTTTAAAATGAGCTAAAATCTAAGTTTTAAAATCTGGAATTTTAGTTTGAATCCCAATTTTTAAAATAAAATAAAGTTTTTAAATTTAAATTGTTTTAACTACTTTAAAATGGTTAAATAGTTGAATTTTAAAAATGAAGCTTTAAATGTAAGTAAAGTTTTAAAATCAAAGTTTAATCTGGGATCAAAATTTAATATGTATTTCGGTTTTGAAATAAAGGAAAGTTTTAAATTTAAAATGATTTAAACGATTTGAAATGTTCAAAGTGTAATTCAAATTGATTTGAATCTGAATTGGGTTTTAAATCCTTTTAAACTTCTTTATTAAACGAGTATTTCTTTAACTTGCGAAATAAAAAAGTTTTAACAATGTGTTTCAAATTTTGTTTAAATCAACTTGTTTTCATTTTAATTTTTTTTAAATTTAAAATGATATTTGAAAGTAAATTTAAGTAAATTGATTTAAAATACTTTGTAAATGATAATTTGATCCTTAATAAGAACAAAGTTTGATCTTAAAGTAAATTTAGAATTTAATGATTTGTAATTTCATTTAATTATTAAGGTAAATAAATGAATAATTTAATTAATTAATTAATTAATGGAATGGATAATTAATTATGGTAATTAAGGGTTTTAAATTATTAATTAAGGTTTAAGTTAATTGATTAAGAAATAGTAACTTGTAATTTAAGAATTGTTAATTAAATAAGATTAGATTTTAATTAATGATTAGTAATTATTTAAGCAAGTAATTTAGAATTAATTAAGTTACAGTTAACACTTAATTAATTTAATAATTAAAGATTAATTAATTGATTATTCAAGATTAATTAGTTTATAATTAATATTGATTGATGGAAGTTAATTACTTAGGAAAAGTAATTAAAGAATGGTTAATAGTTAATGAAGGTCGTTAACTAAGATTATTTAACAATTAATTAATATGATTAATTTTAATAATTAATTAGATTAATTAATTAAAGATAATCATTTGAGAAATTGTTTAAGTTTAATTACAAAATGAAAGTAAATAAAAGGAATTAATTACTCAAGGCAATTAATTTAGATAAATTTTATTAGTTTAAGTTAATTAATTAAGTTTAATTAAATTGGAATAATCACTTGATAATTTGATGAGTATAATTACTTAGTGAAGTAATTAATAGATAACTACTGGATGTAATTAATTAAGCGATGATTTGTTAAAGGAAGTAATTTGAGTATAATTACTTTGTGAGATTAATCAAGGGATTAATTAAGATAATTAATGAAGGGGTAATTGGTTGATTTAATGAAGTAATTAAGGATACTTAATTACTTAATATGATTAATCAAAAGTGATTAATAATTGTGGTTTAATTAAGGTTAGTTACTTAATGTAATTAATTTAAATAAAGTAATTAATTAAAATGTAATTGGGGACCTATGGAAAGTCCGTCGATTCCCAGTCTCCAGTGAAAATTGAAAACATTTATCCATTTAGCATCCTCTTCTAATTGAATTAATGGATCGTCCAATTGGAAATGATAACAGAAGACAGTCTAGACAATCTTATTTTTTTGTACATGAAGAAATAAAGAAGCCATTGCATTAATTAATATAATTAATGATCTATTTAAGGATTAATTAATTAAGATTAATTAATCAATGATAAGTGATTAATGAAGTAATTAATTAATGTAATTAATTAAGGATTAATGTAATTAATTATAATTAATTAATTAACGAAGTAATTAAAGGATAATTACTGTTTTTGGTTAAGGATAATTAATTTATGGAATTAATTAAAGATAATTACTAGAATGTAATTAAAGGATAATTAATCAAGGGTGATTAATTAAGGTGATTAAATTGAGGATAATTAATTGATTTGTAATTAATTAATGGTTATGTAAGCAAGATTTATAATGATGAAGTAATTAATTTAATTTATTTTAAATTAATTAAAGATAAAGTAATTAATTTAATTCACTTTAAATTAATTAGAGATGGAATTAATTAATTTAATTCATTTTAAATTAATCATAGTGTAATGAAGTAAATCCTTGCATATGTATGGATGAAATTGATTGCCTTGAATGGTTTGAGATCTCAGAGATGAGATAAGTGATACTGTATGATATGGATGCTTTGGTTGCATTGTGATGATAATATGAATTAACTATTGGTGATGATAATGTAGATTATCTATTTGTGATGATAATATGGATTATCTGTTTATGATGATAATGTTAATTATCTATTATGATGATGTGAATTATCTATCTGTGTGTATATAGATAGTTAAATTGAATTGTTTAAAACTTAAAACAACTTGGAACTTAAAAGATACGTTTTGGATTTCGATGAGACCAGTATCGGGTTTCCAGATTTGGATATTCGAAAACCACATCGATCCAAATTAACGATAGGTCGTGAATCTCAAGGAAGAAGAAGATTCAGAGGGCAAGAGTTATCGTTGTTAACTCTGAGGGTGATTCCAAAATGAGTGTAACAAGATAATGCCTTCGGTTTCGTTCGAACACGGAACGAACTTGTACGGATTGAATGCTTTCAAAACATCGTCAGGTGGACGATGAGCATTCTAAGATAGATGTGTTCTATAAAGGTAATCGTAGCCTCAAGCCTCATCAACCGGGAGTGGCCAAAACATGGGAGGTGCAGCAAGGCTAAGTGGGTCATGCCCAAGTAGGACGAGATTTTCCCCTGTCTAGAAGTCCCCATTTATTCGGCTGTGTGGGGCGGTTGATTCGCGGCAACTGCCAGGGTTGTCTTGTACGGGACTATCCAGTAAGGGATGGTTCCGGCCTTGTGTTGTAGGGTATTGGGAGTAATCCTCAGTACGGTGATCTAGGCCCATACTGTGATGGACGGTACCCTAGTAGCCCTGCCATTGTATGAAATCCAAAATCCAATAAGTGCCAACGGTTTTTATTGTATTACCCACTTTTGTGGCTAGTAGCTGGAATTTAATAGATGCAATAATTTTGGCTATTTCATATTTACTTGTAAACCCTAGACCTATTATAATATCACTGAATTTCCTATCAAATGTTTTGGTTAGCGTAAGGTAAAAACTTTTCCATGTTTATGTGCGGGAAGTCTTACGTGATACCTTTCTTTTCAAAGGTTTTCAAAAGTTAAGCAAATTTAACTTGTTACTCACCCCAGACCCATGTCTGACCCGGAGTTTATCTTTTGTTTTCTTAAACTCTTGGGTACTCAAATTTTTTACGAGTAGCCAAGGGATTCAGGTTTGCTTTGACGAATTGTGGAGGAGTAAATGGAGCAGGAGGCTTCTGCGTTGTAATTATCTAGTATTCCGCTGTGTTGGTTTCTCTGAGTAGTTTCTCTGTATTGTATTGAGTTGTAATAACTAGGCAGGTGTTTATAACTGTCTAGTATGTGATGTATAATCTGTGTAACTCTGATAGTGGTCGTATACTATATAATACTTATGTTATTAATATATTTTATTCGTTCCGCTGTTGAGATTCTGATGTTGTTTCTTCTTTCTTCTCTATCTTTTCTCTTTCTATCCCTTTCTTTCTTAATTCATGATGCGTCTTTCTGGATAGTGAAAGGCGGGTCGTGACAGAAATATATCTTGCGGAAATATTTTGAAAATAAATAATTTGGGAAATTTATTTAAATCTGGTAATTGTTGTGAATGTTGATTGATAGTTAAATAACCGACTATCAATATTTGCCTTTAAACGACAATTGAATTTCGATGCGACCGAGGGTCGGATTCCAAGTGGATATCCGAAAACCACATCGAACCTTTGTGATTGTGATAGATCTTTTATTTAAAAATATCGAAGTGAAAATTGTTGTGATTTGTTGAAATCTGAATGTGAAACTTATTTTTAAAAATAAGCGCTCGTTATTCAGATTAGCCGGGAGAGGACCTTATGTCATAAAACCCATTCCGAATAATGATACGACGAGATGGGATTGCATTTGAAGCCGATGTTGAAGGCCGGGTATTTTCGAAAATGAAAGAATTAACCGTCGAATTTCTCTGCATCGGGTTGCTCTGGTATAGAGATTTTATCACCTTTGTGATGGGAACTCCGGACGTGATTTATGAATATCCGGATTTACAAGGGCTTCTTTGAAGTGCCTTCGATTCCGTTCGATCCCAGAATGGAATTGTATGGATGTGTGCCTGACGTTACACTTTGAGATGTAAAGCTAGTTTCTATCAAATACGTTTCTGTTGGTGGCGGAGAATTTATTCTCTTAGCTTAACACCCTTCTCTGAGACGTACGATCCCAGAGGTTATGTAGTTGATTGTTACTAGTATTGCATTCCCATTTTGGTAACGTGATATACGAAGTGCTGCTGATCATTTGTTGATCAAAGCGTGACTTTGTGAAAAGTGTAGCTTTGTGGACGAGACCTCATCGAGCCTCACACCTCGAAAATGGTCGAAACAGGAAAGATGCGGCAAGGTTTCAGGGGTGGCTCCCCTAGGGTATGCCCATTCCTTCTGGAAAAGGGTGGTGTCTGGTATGGAGCCCTGATATTTAACCTTTTTGGTTACTGCAAATACTTTCTTTGTGGTTATTGGTGTAGAAGATCCTTGAATAAAGGTCGCAAACCGACCGGGGGTGGCATATCTTAGGTTTTACTTCCCGGGAAGGGGGTAACCGGCCTTGTGTTGGCAGAGAGCCGGGTAGGTGCTCGGGACGTCCCTCCAGAGGCGTACCCATGTGGCAGTAGGAAGTTCCTTAGCCTGACCATTTGTTGGAAATCTAAAGAAACAATACGCGCCCTATACGGTTTTATTTGTATAACCTGCCATGGAATGTGGCGGTAACCTACTATTGAACATGGTAGCTATAGTAGGAATACAATAATGGTTGTATGCTGGCTAAGATTAATATTATACTTTCGAAATGTTTTCCACACTATGCACTAATAATAATAATAATATCAAAGGATTTTGCGTATCAAGCATATTTGACTATCATAAGGAGAAATCTCCTCCAATTCTGCGTTGGCATTGTGTGTGTGGCGGGAGGCCTTATGGTAGTTTCATTTTCCAAAAGCATAGCAGATTTCTTTTCCTTTCTTTGTGAAAAATAACTGTTTTTAAGATCTCACACCAGTCTCACGATTGACCTGGAGTTTATTGTTCCCTTTCTAAACTCTGGGTGCCCATAATTTTCCACATGGGAAGCCTAGAATCAGGTTATCATTATTCGGGAGCAAGTCAAGAAGTTGTTGTGGAGATCAGGAGTTGGAGCTGGATGGCGAGGCGTATCACTTATATATGTAATATTTCTTTTCCGCTGTTTGTTGTTGTACACTCTGATAATGTAATGTGATGTAATGTAATAACTGATATAGTGATTCTGTTTAAAGATATTTATTTATCTATTATATTTGATCCGCTGTGATATGTGAGATTCTGTTATTGTTCTATTTTCTTCTTCTTCTACCTCTTTCTTCTTTAACCCTAAAGACTCGTACATTTATTCCTCTTTGGGCTGAATTGTTGTGGAATTTTGCCAGCTAAAAAGGGGTACGGATTTGCGGGCCTTTACAGCTATGATTTCAAAATGTTATGATTTCCAAAGTTCTATGATTTCAAAAGGTTGTGATTTCCAAACTTTTATAATTTTAAGTGTTTTGGTTTCGAAAGTGTTATAACATTGAAAGTACTATGATTTTGGAAAATGGATATATATTGAAGTGAAAAATGATACCGTATTGATATATTTGAAGTGAAATGATATCGTATTGTTATGGTTTTGAAATGGAAATGATATTTTGGATTTGAAGTATAAACTATTTTGAAATGACCATGGTGTTATAATAACGTTTGGTTGTTAAAGAGACCGGGGTTGGATATTGTCATACTCTCTGCCAGTATTGAAAACCACTTTACCAACCGTGTATGCGGTGGAGATTCCAGAATAAAGTAGGATGGTGGGGATGTTCTATTGAGGTATATACATGGACCCGACTCACATGAGTTGGCATAAGGTGGCTAAAGCATGAGAAATCGACGGGCCAAGTGAGGTAGCTCCTCCGATCGGACACACTTCTTCGTATGTCATTCTATTACTTTGTGATTGATTTGGTGTGCACCTTTAGATTTTGGGAGTGTGGATCTAGGTGGGCAATAGTGGCTGCTATGCGTTACCACCAGTCCCGAAAGTGTAATTTGTATATCTACCCTGGCATTGGCTAGTTGCGCCGTGTCACCTACCTTAGCGTGCCTCCTACGAGTTTGATTTGTGTCGTACCTATGGAGTATCCTTCGGTAGCCTCCCGATGTGGAGGTATTATGGTACTGTACATACTATTGGCACTATAGAATGTGTTATGGTGAAAAATGTAAAGTCATAACGCTATTTTAATAGTTCTCTTTACTATAGACATTATTATAATAGCGTATATTATTACATAGTAGATAGTATAATGGATCCTTAGAGGATGGTTATCCCAAACCTCCTTTGAGTTACTTGTATTTCAGTTGTTATTTCACTGGAGTTGGATTTATTGATATAGGAATGTTAATCCTGACTCGAGTGTTTTTTGTTTTGCTTTACGCTCGGGTCGGACTGAATGATACAGCTTTTGAGACTCACCTTTGAAGTTGGAGCTTCGCTTGGAGATCCATCTATCTATTCGGCTTGCAGTTATTTAGTTGATTCATGTGATATATTCTAATTTTGACATCTGACAATTGTATTCGAGACTTCTGTTGTATCTTGTTTACTCTGTTATATATATAGTAGCTTCATGAACAACTATTCATTTTGTTTCCGCTGCTTATTGTTATATTACTCTGTGTCTATGATTTTGTGATTTATTTATTTACTGTATATGCCGAATTTTGCCAAATATAATTAACAATCTGATATTATGAGCAATTCAAGTCCGACATGTGCGAATGCGAATGGTTGAAAATACCATGCTGTTACAAGCTGTAATAAATCTATTAATTATAATTTAAAATCCAAATAAATTAATTTATTTTGATTTCAATCTTATTATTCAATCAATCGTCACTTTATGGACATAGTTAACATTGGTTTACCCCTTGTTACATTAGAAACTACAATTATCATCTTAATTCATATTTACTGCAATATTTAATTACATTTAATTACAAGTGATTTCAAATTAAATAGTGAAATGATAAATAAACAATTGTTACACTTATGATTTCAAACACATTTCTATATTTATTGTTAACAAACAAAATTGATAAATTCACATGCTGATTAATCGTTCTATATTAACCAATTTCAATAAATTTCACATAATTTCACCATTTAATACAACATTTGGTTTATTTCCTCATTTACACTTTATAACCAATTATAATTTTACAATCATTTCAATTAATTGAAATTGCATTAAACTAGTTATAGATTACATTAAATCACATTATTACATTTCATTCTAGTTATTTTCTCATTAATAAATCACAAATTTTAATTTCTTCCAATATTAACACCAACATCTTATTAATTTAAATATTTTTTATTATCGAAAATTACGGGTCGTTACACTTTCCCCCACTCAAAACATTTCGTACTCGAAAAGTGAATAGAAGAAACTAAGGAATTAACATATCTTATTCAAAGTATTAAATTTATAAATAATTAATTTACATAATTAAACAATTTAAATAAAATATATTAGTTTATAAACAGTTAACACCTTTCATATTCAAGTTAATAATAGTTTGAAAAACATTTCCACTTTTAAAAAAAATTCTAAGTCCAAAATTCACGGAAAATTTCGACAGAGTCTCCTTTGTAGGAAGAGGTACGGAAAAAATAATAATATCAATAATAACAATATATATCATATTTCACAATAAAATATCCCAAACCATGGGAAAATAAAATAATATCGTTATAAAGCTGTCATCCTACAGCGTACCTATTTGTCGAGTAAACAACGCTTATTTATGAAACCAAAATCAGTAGCTATTGCTTCCATAAACCTGTATTTCACTTATATAATCCAAAGAGGTTAATAATTATGTAAAAGAGAAATATTTAAGTTGTTTCATTTAATAACAAAATATATCATCTCACATACAATAGTCACTTGCAATCAAAACCATACAATCATCATATGCAATAAATGTAATCAATCATACATCCATAGCAACCAAAACAAATGGTTTGTTCGGGTTCAGAAACTTTTGATCATATAAAATGATAAATAAACTGCTAAGTATACCATACACTCAATAGTCTTAGATAAAACTCAATAGATTATTTATACATTTTTATATAGCTAGAAGTACCTTTTCAAACATCCTATAAGCCAAATAACCAATTATTTCAAATGTCGTTAAGTTTATTCTTACAAATTTCATTTTATATCATTTTCTATTTGTCATTCATTCATATAAAGCTTATTTTCGTTATTTTACATTCATTACTTACGAAAGTTCGTTTCTCATTTATTCATACAATGTCATTTTTATTAAATTTTCATTCAATTACTTGCATAAGTTATTTCCATTCAATGATTTAAATAATCATTGAATTCATTATTGAAGGATTACATACATTTTATTTCAGTTGATTCATATTTATTATTTACTTTGATTTCCTCATTATATCAATATTCATTTGTGAAGCACTCATACTTAGATTTTTATTCTTTTTTTCCTTTTCACTTCTATTTCTTTCGCATATAGTATTCACTTTTACAATTTACTTTAATTATAATTGGCTTCAAACATCACTTAAGTTTATAATCATTTACTTACAGCGTTCACCTTTTTTTGTTACATTTAATTATTAGCATTTCAAATTATTAACTTAAGTTTATAACGTTTTATAACATCAAAGTTCTTATTTATAGATATAATTCCATTGAACACCTTCATTACTAAAGTTTTACTTGTATTATATTCCATTATATATTTCTATTAACATTTCAACTTTTAATATTTTGGTAAGTTATATATATATACACACACACACACACACACGACTACCTTGGCACGTGCGATGCACGTGTGCAAGAAGAATTGGTATTAAAAACGATGTTATAAGATATTTTTGGTTTTAGAAATTGAATTTGACGTGTACGTAATGTTTCATTTTTTATGCATGTACACGGACATATAAATCATTTATCAAAATGTGAATGAGACTAAGTTATTTTAGGAAATTATCAAACATGTAAAGAAAGTAATCAACTATTATATGAATATCTGGAGAAATGTAACAAATATTAAAGTTAGTGCTTCTAGTAATTTGAAACTTAGAAAAGTGACATCATCTCTCTTTTGAAAGGTATTAAACTACCACATTAATACATAGAATCTTTTTATCAACCATAAAGATTGGACTTCTCATGATACTCACTCTCTCATAAACCCACAGTATCTCTAAAGTACAAAACTATTTGGTGCTATTGAATAGATTTCAAACTATCCTTTATATTAATATTGTAATAAAAATTTGTAAAACTTAAATTGATGTAATAATTTTTCTCTATGCTTTTTTGAAGTAGATTTCAACTGCAATAGCTTGTAAATAATATATAGGAATTATACAGTTGTAGCAATCGTTTTCTCCCTTCCTTATCCCGAGCTTGAGACCGACATCAGTAATATGTAGATGGAGGAGTTAAAAACGTTGTATAAGGGATTTTGATACATAAATTATACATTTATTCTAACAATAAAATTAGGAAAAAAAATTCATATGTATGTGATAAAGTTAACTAAGTTGACGGCTTTCAGGATCTTAACAACATGATCCGGGTAACTACATAAAAAATTCAAAGAACGATATTCCTATGTAATATAATAGCTTGCCTGTGACTTTGAGGCAATCCGAGGCTAAGCAAAGAATCACCCCCACACAAAATTCTTGGTGCACCAAAAGTGATTGCAGGTAATAAGAAGATAATGGTACCTCTTCTCTTGTACGCAACAGTAAGTTAATGAGCAAAGTAGGGCTTCCGCCTAAGGACTGTCGAGTTAAACGTAGAGTTGCATGGCTGCCTCGAGCGTCTAAGTAAGCATTGATTTTAGGAAGCGTTTGGTCATATATGCCTTTGTCAGTTTCATAAATTCCTCCCTGTAAAAACATGTCAAATCCCTATTGTTAAAATTGAAGTTCTTAACTCATACATATTATATTACAATAATACAGCTCACAACTATAATTTAATAGCCAGACTACTTATTTGTAACTAATTCTACCTAACTAAATTACCTCAAAATGAACAGGTTTGAAAAGAAGATTTGTTTGCCAAGCACCTAAAGACTCAGAACCCTGCATGTTTATTCATTTAAATTTATATTGCAAATTGCAAATGAGAGGAGAATAAAATAGCAGAATAAATATTAATGACATGATATTTTGTGCCATTTTTTTCATCGCATATAAACCACTCAAAAGGACAAGAGTGATGAATTAAGCAACTGCCTTTTTCATTTCTTCTTTGACAGCAGATATTGCAATAATTGAATTTGTCGTTGCAAAAAAAGAGGCCATATTAGATTTGCATTGGTTTATATCATTATTGCATTTTTTTGCCTAACATCGGTTATGAAGATATATATCAGGTCGGGAATGCATTCACGTGCTCTGCATGTTTACAGTAGAAAAACAGTGTATTTTTTTGTTTGTTTTGTTGTTCATTGCATCGATTACATGCTCCATCATATTCAAAATTGATAAACGCACATATTAATGTGTAATTCTCACCACTATGCTCTTGTATAAGAAAAAAATTTACATATGAAAATACTTGCTAACAAACTAGCAGCTAAGAAATACCATACAATGTGATCAAGGTAACTCAACATTACCGAGCTCTTTTCTTGATTCTCATCACCCTTCATTTCAGTCATTCCAATAATCGCTTCTAAGCTCTTGCACCTCTGCTACTCCACCGATGGACATTCTTTCAATTCTACTATGTCCGTCTACCAACCCTATCTTATTAAGATTAAAACATTAAATAAACTTATTATATGTAACGAATGTGAACTATAAACACATGCTTTTTACATTCAACTGTGCTTCCCATTCAAAGAAACAACTCAAACTTTCTTAATTCAGATGGGATTCGCTTCAGACTTTATTTAATATATGCATAGTGTGCACTACAGAAGCTCTCACTGCTGTAGTTTTTGACATGCTATGAAAATAAAAAGGCAAAAAACAAACAATATTTTTAGGGAAGCACCAACTGTTCTAACTAATGCTTCAACAATTACATACATTGAAAGCAACATCAAAAAGGAAAATGATTATTACCTGATAATCTTATAAAATAGCATAAAGCCATTGTGAACTACATATACATTTTAAGCTTCAGTTAAAATCTTTTAGCCTTTTTTCAAAAAATCCATTGACTTCTGCCGAGCATTTTGCTTGGCCTTCCTATTTGAAAAACTTCCAAAAAGCATGTCTGCCGAATCCTTTATCTTGTCGTAGATGGTAACAACTTTGTATAATCCAATACTACGTAATTCTTCACTCGAATTACTGGATTCAAGAAATTCTCTACTTGGTTGCTCAACCGAAAATTAACCAACTGCCTTGACTCTTTTAAACAATCTTTCAAACTTCGGTCTTTTATTCACTTACTCATTCCTATACTATAGAAACTCTCATCATCGAATCCTACTTTTCAGATTTGATAATTGTAACTTTTGATCTTTCAAAAATTTGGATTAACTGAATGAAACGTCACATAACTGTAGGGGGAAATGGTGAGAAATGGTAAAGTTAAAAGGAAACGTGGTAGGTGGGAACAGAAGTGGCTGTATTGGATAATAATATATGTAACTGTTCCCTTTTTATTGAAAATGACTCAAACTAACCTCGAGTAAATATTTATTTTAACACGTTGGTATCTGGGTATTTCTGGTATTGAATAAAAGGCTTCATTTTGGCCGTTGACCAAAGGTTTTGCTTTATAGTATAAGATATATATATATATGCCTTTTGAAATGTAATTGAATGTTACATAAGTTTGTTTTATTCATTTTAATTAACAAAACGTTCGATAGTTACATCTTCTATACTTTCATATCTACAAGTTACAAATTTTCAATTTCTTATATATTTCATTAATCACTTAGCATCGAATTTCTTATTTTCTGTTTTTAGAAGTTTCTAATTAGTAAAAGGTTAAGATTTCATTCACTACTATAATTGAAACTACTAATTATCAGAAAGTTTTAAGAACTAAACTCCGGGTTACATTTCAACTCATTTTAATCTTTACTGCTAATAATGAGAATTCAAACAACTCATGTCAAACGTGTCTTTTTGGATTACCAAAAATACCCCCATATTACATTCTAGAAACCCTGAATCTTTATCAGATCTAACTTCCTTCGTCATCCTTCTTCCCAATTCCCTACATCGAATCCACACCTCCTATAACATCGAAATCGATCGGAAATCACGTTGTCACATCATCCAACCAAACGATTCAACAGCGCCGCCATCGCCGAAACTACCACGGGTTCTGTCTACTCAGTGAAAGCTGAAACCCCTTTCCTCTAACTCAATGCTCCTTCTATCCATTGATCACATCTAAGATGCAGGTATATCAATATTGATTCGTTCATTTTTGCGAACTATACTAAAGATTTATGTAACTAGGGGTATTAATTTGCATGCTTTGGATAGTACCTTTTTGAATTTTTGCCTACAAAAGTATATGTTATAGGTTTCTGTACCGAATTGATTTCTATTTCTGCACAGTAATTATTTTGTATGCTTCAAACAATATGTATTTGGATTTGTACCTGCTAAAATATACATTTTAGATTTCTGTGCTGTATGTTATTCCACTGTTTTCTATAGCATATTGACAAATAGTGGACAATGTGTTGCCAACAAAATAGTGACGATAAAAGATTGCTAAAATATGTATTTTAAAAGGTTGGTGGACAGGATGAATAGTAGCATGAACTGAGTTTATATAAAAATAGTGCTAAAATATGTTGTAATATTCTTTAGTATTTACATTTGAAATGTTGTCTCTTGAATTAGGTAGAAATTATTCAATGTGTACAATATATTACTATAACTGTACAAGAGAAACCTATTACTGATAAAAGATGGAAGTTCGGACAAGTATAGCTTCCACTACGAAAAATTAGCTTAAAACTAGAAACACTTTAGGCCTAATTGATGTTATAATCAATACTTCTGCTAAAAAGCTGCAACATACATTTTTTTAAACTATTTCTCTGGATTAACTCAATATTTCAATATCGAGCTTTATCATATTAAAATGTTTCTCCGCATAGACTCAATATTATTTTAATGGCGAGTGGCTCATTTCCAAGACTAACTTTAAGCCTAACAGGATGTGTTTCCCAATGTAGCATGCAAAAATTATCCAGTTAGGAGCACAACCTCTAAGCATATCAAACTTTATAAAACCTCAAATAAGACCGTCCAATAGTTTATGACTGAATTATATCCAAACCTTAAGACAACCTGCAAAATTGAAAATAAAAGTGAGAATCAAATGATGTATATAAGCAATATAAAAGCTTGAAACAAAACATGCCCCTATTGATCGGCGAGTGCTAGAGATCACTTGAAGATTGCATATTTAGAAATTTACATAGTTTAACTAAAACTCGAACAGTTCCCCTTTTCTTGAATAAACATACTGGGATATCAAAGGAAAATGGGAGATACCATAAAAAACTTGCAACGCCCTCTTACTACTTATAGTTAATAAATTCGTTAACCAACGAAACTCAATAGGAAACTCTAAATTTCGTCTGAGCCAATTGTGATAAACAATTTAGACAGCCATGCCAATTTATCTTTAAATAATAGCAATCACAATAAAAAATGTAACAACAACTAACAATATTTACCCCAACAGACAACTATAGGTCACAAAATTAGGCCAAGCACATTTAATGTGGCATGACAATCTCCAAAAGGAGAAAATAAAAAGTTACTATCCCGGAATGTACATGTAGCAACAGGTCTTAAAATATCAGTATATAAGAGAGAGAAAATTAAAAGATCATCAACTATGGAAAACTCATAAACAAGACTAATATCAGAATATAAAAATATTAGTCCACATAACATAACTTTCAAATCTCAATATATTACTATCTCATTCCATATTTGATGGAAGAGAATGAATAATTAAAATAAGTAGGGAAATATTAATATAACCCATAGTTGAAATTTTAATTCATATCCATGCCATCTCCGTTTTGGTTTAATATCAGAACCATTACGGTGTAAGATCTCTCAAAATGGGAAAGATGATATTGTATGTTTCACCTGCGCTTAGAAGAAGCACAACCATCAGATCTTTCTACTTCAAACACTTTGGAAATAATATATGCTTTTTGGATTATACACGTATTGTTGCATTCAAGGTGAGTAAACCTACTCATACTATTTAAGTACTTTTTACTTGCAATGCTATTTAAGTGTGAAACACCAACCATGCATGTCAACCATGCTGACATGCTCATTTTTTTACTTGCAATGCTATGATATGTGAATTAAAAAACAGTCCATGACAATATTATTTATCAATATATTGCTTACAATTTATGGTTGCATTCATTATTGGTTGCAGCTGTATAATTTATTAATATGTAGACATTCTTTTGCCTACACTATGGTGGGATATAGTGCCAAAGTCATGATTGAATTACTTCACGTAAAAATGAAGACATAAGAGCAAAATTTTAACTTGAAATAAATTGGAAGAGTAAATTTTTTAACTTGAGACTACGATGAAATGCATATAATATATTAACTTATTTATCATGATTTTTTAGTTCAAATGGAGCAATATAAACTAGGATTTTATTTATATCGTGCTATGTGCGCTAGAGCCACATGTCTGTAATGCTTTTTTAGATGAAAGATTGGTCCTCTTAATAGGCGAGCACTTATATTTTATTAATCATAAATCCAAGTCCATACATAAGTTTACTAGGAATTAGCTATTACAATTGTAGATGATCATCACTATGATGATTAATAAGGAGTTAAAAAGGAAAAGAGAACAAAAAAATATGATAATATTTTTGTTGACAATACACGCCAACTATTAAAACTACGGTATTAGAAAGCCATTCAAAAAATGAGGAATGGGAGATACTGCTATTAAGAGGTTGAGTGTGAAGTGTTGCTGAAGCTATGATTCATGAGACGCATTAGAAGGTAAATGGACTACATGCGTGAAACAAGGCAGCAGGTACAACTAAGCATCCATTCGGTGGTGGTACGTCGATGCATATGCGTGTATATAGTGAATTACTGCTATTGAGTGGAAAAACGTATTGCAATATGGTCAATGTTGTACGGTTCAGGTCACTTTGTTTTCGTTAGTGATTTTGTGAAGTTTGATTTGGAGAGTGCAATGTGCTAAAGGAGGATTATATAAGATTTGTGTTATTGAGCGAACTACAATAAGAATTTTGCTAAAGGAGAACTAGGCTGTGATAAAGGAGAATTATACTACTATTTGAACAACCTACAGGTGGACTTATATAAGGTTTTTGGTAAAGCAGTAGAACTTAGCTCTAGGCGTGAGCTGGTGCTGGCAGCAGTAGAACTAAAATAAGCTAAGGTTTGCGCGGCAGTGAACTGCTGAGGTGTAACAGGCGAGCAGTGCAATGGTAGGCAGACAAGATTTGTGATGGCCTTCTGGGTAACTTTACTAGCCATCTGAAGTGATTAGGGGGACTGCTGCAATGAGATTTTGGGGACTGCTGCAATGCGCAGGTAAAGGGAGCATTAGAGATGCGAAGGAGGTTGCTGGCCATCTAGGGTAAGGCGGTGAAAGTTCTGAAAATGTGATGCTCCGTAAAAAAAATCTTATTGCGTATGTATTTGTATGTATATATCCATATATACATAAAAATAGTGAAGTGATCTAATGAAACAAATGAAAATGGTTGTGGACAAATTAGGTTTGTGGCAATTTATGGGTTTTGAGAATGAATATGAGTATTAATAAAACGTAGAGAGTTTTAGCTTATCGCTATCAATCTATTCAGCTTAATGCAGACCTAATTCTTTAATGTCTACTTATATGTACATATAATTATACTCGCGTAACTGAATATATGTATTCAATGTGTTATACTTTATAAAAGTTATGGAAAAAGCTTTATTATGTTGTTAAATTCATGTACACACACCCATCCAAATGTCTGTAATGTTGTGCCATGACAATTGGGATTTTGGTACTTAAGGAACTTCAATTATGTATCATAAACTTCAAAATTAACTCTTCAATGTTACAAAATGTATTATTTCACCATGATTTTTCTATTCGGTTTTCCCTTTACATTTCACAAGATGTTCCCTATTATACTGCTGATTATGCACTAAACCCATTCTCATATATTATAACGTAGGAATCTTAATACAGGATTGGGCAAGCACTACTAAATTTTTTGGACTTGAACATCACATATATCGTACTACCCTGCTCAAAGTGGGTAACTTTGTACTTTGGAAGTAGGGACAAAAGCTTGGGAGCGCCAGTCAGCGGTTATGAATGTTTGATGAACAGAGTGGGTTTGTGGCACAAGGACATTCAATTGCTATTGGTGTTATTGTTGTATATCTAATTTTATTATGCTGTTTTATTAATTTGTCTCTGTTTTGTCAAATGAACAAAATCATTCATTTTGGTATCATATGCCTTTTTACTTGAAATATATTCGTACGAGAGTCATGTTGTCTATGTGTACAAGTTGGTAATAAGAACAACCAGGATTTCTCACAACTAAAGATATTCAAAGTATATTTATAGTGGTTGAATAAGTCAACATGTCAATCATGGGGTCGTAATTGTAATCGGAAGACCAAAGTATGCTGTAAAAATACCAATGCCAATAGATAAAGTTATCTTCGGTATATGGCCACGGTGGATATCTCTAATGAATATGAAATCCAACTAAAATCACATAAATTGAAAGTATGAGATTTTGTAAATGCAAACTACTAACAAATATCGTATTAGCATTTATCCCCATCAATTACTTGAAATTGACAGTTTAAAGAAACGATGTTGTGTTTTGATACTAATTATGTCATGAAAATAACCCATAAAATTCGATCAAATTTGTGCATGTGACAACAAATTTTACTATGTGTTTGGTTTTGCCTTTTTTTAGTATCTTACTCTGTCATTTAATTGTTCCTGCTTTCTCATTTAAGTGCTGGAGCAAGCTTCCATGTAAAGACCACTCAATTATAATAACAAAGTTCTATGCTTTAGATTTGACTAAAATTCATGTCTCAGAAAGTTAAAATGTCACAATGATCACGTTAATAAATGATAATAAACATTTTGGATGTATTAACATGCCAAAAAAATTCATTAACATAACATTTTTCTTCTTTCATGGTAATTCATTTATTACATATTGTTAAAAATGCTTGACCGTGTCTATAAATACTTGACCGACACACCTCCATGTTTATTATTTGATTTTGGCAAGCAAAATTTGAAAGGGAAAATTAAAATAATGTAGTATCCATATTAATTAAGACCCTTACATGATAGGAAATACATATATTTTTGAGTGCGATCTTTAAGGTGGATCGGATTCTCTATGTATCAATATGTTGGTTTAACGCTTTTTAAAAGGGATACGATATAAGTACGTTCCAAACTATTGGAAGCGCCAACTTTAATATTTGTTACATTTCTCTATATATTCATATAATAGTTGATTACTTCCTTTACCTGTTTGATTATTTTCTAAAATAACTCAGTCCCATTTGCATTTTGATAAATGATTGATTTGTGCATATACATACATAAAAAACGCAACATTACGTACACGTCAAAGTTATTTTATAAAATCCAGAAAAACTTACAAACAGCCTTTTTTTAATACCAGTTCCTTCCACACACGTGCATCGCACGTGCCAAAGTACGCGCGCGTGTGTGTGTGTATATATTCATATCATTTATAGATCAAATCATATTTAGGAATTCAAAATTAAGATTTGTTTATCAAAACTAATGTAGTAAAACTACAACAACGGTCTTTCCACTTTGAAACTCGAAAATGAACGTCGATGATGTGTGCACTCATCACCGAAATTATTTTCCAAGAGGGGACCTTTTTAAAATTTCTTTAAAACATTTCTTTTAAATCATATTGAAATATTTATATCAGAAAATATTTCTAAATAATAATAATATTATATTCAAAAATCTTTCGAAAGAAATTTTCAAAAATCTCGGAACTTAAGTTCTCAAATCCTCAGTTCCTATTTACTTTATCCATAAATCCTATATATTTCAAATATTTATAAAATTCCACTTCCTCACAAACAACCAAACATATCACATATAATTATATACATTTATAAAGATTATTTTTTTATATACAAAATGTAATACTAATTAAAATTATTTCATTACCCATATTTAAAAACAATATTGTGTTGATCTGCCCTATTAAGTGTTTAGAAATCTCCATCGATGCCCTAGCGTCCTATGCACCGACCAAAATTTATAAACACTAAACAAAACAAATTAACACAATATAAAACATTTTTATAATAATAAAAAATACGCTCTCTCATATATAGACACACATACACTCAACGTGTGATGACCCGGAATTTTTAAGCCTTTAAAATTGGAATATTTAATTAATTTTAATATTTAAAAGTTAATTTTTAACTTGAATTCAAGTATCACTAATTATTTGATAATTAAATTATTGAACTAAATAATTTGAAGTTGAGCTAAATGTTGAATCCGAAGTTTTAAGCCTATTGAAAATAATTTGAAGGCTTGTGAAATTTATATTGATAACACTGAAGATAATAGAAGTTGTAAAATGAAAATTAACAGTGGTTTGTTCAGTTTTAAAATTTTATAGTTTAAATTGAATTTAAAAATAGCCTTCCGAGACACAGTCTCGGAATTCGACAAAACCCATTCCCTTGGGTCCGTAATATTAAATTATTATCGGATTTCAAATTTCGTATTGATCAGAGTTGTCGTGTGAGCGTACGATAAGTAAACGCGTTGAAAATAAAATAAAACTTTAATTGATCAATGTCATTGGTGCCTAGTTAAACACGCTTTCCTTTTAATATTTACAATCGAAGCCCTCGTTTTTTTTCCTCCCTCATCTTCTTTATTTCGCCCCTTTCCAAATCGAAGCAGTTCGATTCATTTAAAAAAATAAAATAAATTAACAACGAATTCAATCGTTCGATCGAGTGGGGTCCTCGCACTCGCTTGGCCGAACTTGTTGAAGGATCGAGTGATGCTTGGTAAGGAGATGGAGTAGCGACTATGGTGTAGCTGTGTCACGATGCTTGGAGCCGCGTTCGAATCGATTGCGGTTCGAAGCACAAGGGCCGAGACATCATGAGCACGAGAAGTAGAGGCGCTTGCCTGTAGATTGCTATTCGACTTGCTCGAGGAAGTGGACAGGGTTTGAGCGTGTCGGCACGGATGATGGCGGCCAGTGGTGGAAGTTCATGAGTGGTGCTCTCGAGTAAGGCAAAGGGTTCGCGTGCGAACGAGGCAGCACAGGTGGATTTGGGCATCTCGGCTAGGGTTTGAACAGTAAGGTAAATATAATTTGTTTATTTATTCTAATTTGACAGTGTATATATTTATAAAATATGAACACATGCAGTGAAACAAAATATATATAGAGTAGTGTAATATAAAAACCATTTATGTTTCTATTTTAATATATATGCTAAAATAAAATAAATAAACATATACAGATTTTTAAATTCACTAGTTTAAATTTTCAAATAATGTATTTATGGAAATTAATTTGTTTAACTAACTTATGTAATCATTTTAGAAATTGTTAAAGGGAAATTAGTTTAAAACTAAAAACTATTTGTTAATTAAACTTAGTTATTTATTTAGTTACCAAAAGATATTTTATTAAAGGAAAATTAATTTAAATAAATAATTAGGTAAGTAAATTTATCAAAAGGAAATTATTAGTTTAAATAAAATTATTAGCTAATTAATGCTTATTAAATGGTAAAAAAATAATAATAAATTGTTGATTTATTTCATATATTAATAAATCATAAATTGTTTATACAAGGTCCAAATATCATGAAGGAAATAGTCAAGATGGAAGTAGATTGCAAACAGCAAAATAATCAAAGGTGAGTTAATCTCACTCAGTTGAATTTTAATTTTAATTTAAATGATTAAATTTAAATAATTGATTTATTGATTGGATTTGGTGTGTTATATTATATATAGTAGTATATAGTATATCTTGGAATGATTGATTTCCCGCATTATATAGCGGATGAGACCCTATGCGCCGCATAATAGCGGATGTTGTTATATTTAATCGCATATACCGCGATATTCCACCTCGAAGTGGAATTGGTATTTTATGTTGTGCTAACATCTGTGGATGCAGGGAAAACAGGTTGGAGGGATACAACTGGATTCCTCAACATTTATTTAAATTATTTAATATTCTCTGTTGTGATTATTTGATATTCTATGATGAATTATATTGGAATATTGAATGCTATGGTTTGATTGAATATATTTGGGTATAATGAGTTACCAAAAGTATATAAATTGGATTTTGGAAAGAAAATAAAAGAAGTGAATTTGTAAGCGAAATAATTATAGAAAATTTGAATAAATTAAGAATGAATTGGATAGAAATGGAAGTGATATTAAAATACTAATAAATAATTCTGAGTATGGAAAAAGGATTTTGAATAAACAGAAATTAATTAATTGTAAAATTAAGTGATATTATTTTAAGGGAATAAAGAATAATTTTTAAAATTAAAGTTTAAATTTATTTAAAAGGATTAAGAAGTAATTTGAGAAATCTAAAATTGGTATTTTCAGCGAAAAGTATTTTAAATCATTATTAAGGAATAAAATCTGAAATTAATGGATTTTGGAATAAAAGGGAGTAAATGAGAAATCGATTTGGGAATTGATTCAAGTGTTTGAAATTGGAAATTTAAAGAAGAATGTGAAGAGAAGTATATTTCTTTGGATAGCCAAGTACGTTCAAAGTAAAGTTCTAAATATAAGATAAAAAGTTTTAATGTTGTTTTAAAAAGCATGTTTTAGGAATTTATTATTTCTAAATATCTAAATTCTAAAGTAAATATTTTTCAAATCTATTATCGTAGTAATTATTTAAAAAATGACTTAGTATTTTGTTTTAAAAAGTGAAAACCTAGTTTTATATTTTATAAAGTAACCTTATTTTCAAATATTCATATAGTATGTATTTTTAATAAACTATTGAAGTAGTTTCTAAAACAAATGTTTTAAACTATATTTCAAGGTAAAGCATTTTAAATTATTTTAAAAATCTAAAGTTTTGTGCTTGGTGATTTCAGAGGAAATAGAAAATACTTGGAATTTATTCTGAGAAAGGAAGATAGTTTGAAACTGTTTTCAAAAGGGTTTGAAAAGTGAAAATAGATCTTGTGAAGATATTTTTGGGATTAATAAATAATTTGGGAAATTATTTATTGTATGATGGTTGTTGTGAGTGTTAAATTGATAGTTAAATAACCGACTATCAATATTGGCCAAATGCGTTGATCGTTTCGAAGAGGCCGGGATCGAGATTTATTTCTCCGAAGCCACTTCGATCCGGTTTGTACATTTTCGTGGAAAACGAGTTCGGAATCGAAGATGGAGCAGTGAAGTGCGAGGGCTAGTCGCTACTAATCCTGAGGATTATTCCAAAATGGACGTAGTAGGAATAGTGCATTCGGTTCTATTCGAACCCGGGACGGACTTATATGGATGAATGCTTTCAGAACATCATCAGGTGGACGATGAGAATTCTAAGAGAAACGATCTAAAAAGGTAATGCTTAGCCTCAAGCCTCATCAACCGAGAATGACTGAAAATCAATGGTTATGCAGCAAGGCTTGTGGGCAGCACCCATTTCCGGGTAAGGTCATCCCTGTCTAGATGTCCCTTTTTATTTCGGCTTAGTGGTGCGGTTGCTGATCCCAACCGCGGGGTGATCTTACTCGAGATTATCCAGTAAGGGATAGTCCGGGTCTTCTATTGCGGGGGGTCGGGAGTGGTCCTCGGTACTATGATCTAGGCCACGTACCATGACAGGTGGTACCCCAGTGCCTAGTCATTAGTTGGAAATCCATTCTCCCTACGCGCCTTTTACGAGTTTTGTTTGTATTACCCACTCTGTGGCTAGTAGCTGGAATTTAATAGATGTAACAATTTCGGCTATTTTAATAAGTGTTTGTATATAGACCCTATTATAATATCAGAGGATTTTAATAAAAAATGTTAACTATCGTAAGGTAAAAACCCGACATGTTTATTTATGGCGTGGTCTTACGAGATGCTTTTGTTTTAAAAGAGATTTTGAAACATTGATAATCAATTTGAATGTGATTTCTCACGCTGGCGTTCCGGACTGACTCGTGTGTTATTTAACTGTAATGCTCGGGTCAGACCGAGTATTATAGGATACAGGATATGATGCTGTGGAGCTCAAGAGACAAGCTGGATGGCGATACGTACTTCCGTATTTGGTTACTATTCCGCTGTGTATCCAGTTGTATGTTATTGATGTTGTTGAACTCTGATGATGTATGTATAAAATAGATATAGTTTTCTTTGTGTAAAGATCTGTTATTATATATTATATTTTATTCCGCTGCGTTGGTTAGATTCTGTTGTTGTTTTCTGTTTTCTCTTCTTCTACCTCTTCTTCTTTAACCCAAATGGTTCGTATTTCTGTTCAACTTGAGTTGATTGATGTATAATAGTGTTGACTTAAGGGGTACGAATATGCGGGTCGTTACACAACGACTCATTCTAGGGTATTACTACCTTATGTTATATGAGTCAGACCGCACAAAGCTAAGGTATTGGTAAACCAAAGCTCTTATACCTGACAACCCACCTTTTTTAGACAATTTAAATCGACGATAAACCATACACGTCAAACTTAAACCATTCAAAAGCGAGGATTGTTATGGAGTAAATAAGAAAAAGCAGAGAAAGAAAGAAAACAAATGCAGAATCTCGTAGCGAAATGACAAAATATAATAATCTAATAAAGTGTTCATGAAGCTGTTTTACAAATAACATTTGATTACACTTTTACAATACAAAATCAGAGTACATACAACAGTAATAAATAAATAATGAAGTAGAACAACATGATGCAGTGGAATAAATAAAGTAAATAATATAGAGTACAAAATCTCCGACCTTGTCCTTCAGAAAAGCAGTCTTCGATACACAGAAAGGCTTAGGCTAACCCGAGCATAATGAAAAGACAAAACACTCAAGTCAGAACTAAAAGATGTTATATAAGTTAAATCAACAGTCAATAAATATGAGTGTAGTGGCATCGGAGATGTTTACGGGGTTTGGCATCTCCTATCCAGTTTCTAACGTAAGTGCAATAACTTAAGGGATATTTGGGATTACATCTTCTAAGGATCCGTTAAACTATCTACATACATAGTACAATACGCTATTATAATAGTGTATATAGTAAAGTAAAGTATTAAAATAGCGTTAAGGCGTTACCTATATCCCCCTTAAATTTTTTTATATAATGTCGTAGTCTATACATTACTATAACTCCACCAAACTGGTGGGCTATCAGGGAGCACTCTATACCTGCGACACAAACCAAACTCGTAGAAGGGACGATAGGGCGTAAGACAAAGCATGCGAGGCAATTCCAGGGTAGGATTCTACCATTTGCACTCCCAGACTAGTGGTAACAGACAGCAGCTAATACCGCCCACCTCGGAACACACTCCCATAATCAAAATCGAGGGGTGGCCAACCAATCAATCACAAAGTAATAATGCGGTATCAAAGAAATGTGCACGATTGAAGGTGCGATCTCACTTGGCCCGGTATAGCACCTATTTTAGCCACATCAGGCTGACTCACGGGAGTCAAGGCTACATAAATACATCATATAGAATCATTCGCCAAACCATCCTATTTCATTCTAGAATCTCCACCACGTACACAGTTGTTAAAGTGGCTTTCGGTATTGGCAGAGAGTATGACAATATCCAATACCGGTCTCTTTAACAACCAAACACTTATTTCACACCGAATGGTTCCTTTGAATTTTCAAAACCGTTTCATAATTGATATTAAAATATCATATTCAATTCAAACTATATCACTTTCGAAATCATATTCACTTTCGAAATCATACTCACTTTCGAAATCATATTCATGTTTGAAATTATCGATAAGATAGGTTAATTAAATCCTCATTTCAAAATCATCGTAGTTACTCAAATATGTCATTTCATTAGCGACTATCATTTCAAATCCCAACTTAGGTTGTAAAAACATTTAACCGTATTCGCTTTAAATCAAGGATTTAAATATAACCACTTTCACTCTATACAGTCTGAAATTTAGAAAATAGTTTAGATAGTTATAAATAGTTTAAATAGTTTAACTTAGTTTGCATAGATTTAAAATAGATTAAATAGATTTAAAAAAGATTAAATAGATTTAAAATAGATTAAATGGATTAATTAGTTTAAAATAGGTTAAATTACGTTAAATAGATTAAAATAGATTAAAATAGTTTAAACTGATTAAAAATAGTTTAAAATAGTTGAAAATAGATT
Source organism: Allium cepa (assembly GCA_030765085.1). Lineage (NCBI taxonomy): Eukaryota > Viridiplantae > Streptophyta > Magnoliopsida > Asparagales > Amaryllidaceae > Allium > Allium cepa. The sequence continues at coordinate 65,116,985 of CM060931.1, forward strand.
TAAGTTAGTTTAATAGTTTGAAAATCTTAAAATTAGAATTTTAAAATAATAAATCTTTAAACAATTTATATTAAAATAATTAATTTGAAATCAATATCAAAATTAAGCCATTTCTTCCATTTCAACCATCTAGACCATGTCCAGCTTTCAAATCAACTAACTAAAATTGGTCTTTCAATTTAGATTCTCATTTAAACCATTTAATCAATATCGATTTCAAATCCATGTTTGAATTATCAATTTAAACCACTTCAAATTAAATAGATTTCAATGTTATATTCAAACATTTTCAATAACTAAATTTCGATAAATTTCATTTACGCTTCAAAATTCAACTTAAAATTTCCACTTTAGTTCTTTAAACAATTCGTTAAATCAATTATAATTTCAACATTTAAATCTTGGATTTCGAAAATAATTCAGTTTATGCAAATCAAATTTTATTTCAAAATGTCATTTAACTGAATTCAAACTTTAAGGATCTAAAATCATTTAATTTAATCAATCCGGTGTCCGTATATAATTTTCTACCCTATGGTCAAGTGATACGGATATTTATCATTTCAATCCGTAAATATTTTAAATTTTATGCGTATACATTATTTCAACCCGAAGTTTCATAGATTTAACTTCAAATATATGAAATCGACTGAATCTTTCTGTAATGACCCGTAAGTTTTAACAGTTTAAATAACGTAATTAACTGAATTTTTCATAAAATTAAATTATTAAATTTGCAATGAAAATTTGATATTTGAGATACGTTAATTTAAACGTAGCAAATGTTAGATTTTCATCAGAAAATATATATATTTGTTTTGTTGTGCAATTTTCAATTTCAATTTAAAATAAGTTGATTGATGAAAATAAAATGTTTTCGAAAACTGAACATTTTTATAGAATAAAAATGTAAATCATTTTTTAAGCGAGAGGTCGTATTTCATTTTGCCAAATTTGGACTGTTATATTCCCATTTATCTTATTTTCGATAAACTAGCACCAGTTTGGCAATGAATATCGACTTTTGACAGGATGATCGGATCGTTGATATCTATGTATGGTTCTATTTGTCTCATCGTGCTGATCTCCACAGTATATTCATTTGTGTGTTTCGGCGTCTGGTACGTGGCGAAATCTGCGAAACGGTCAATCGTATCGGTGCCCATTCCAAAGTCTTTTGGATTTCCTGTGCCCATTTGTTTTTTTCTGGGAAAAAAAATGGCCACTATCATTATTATTTTCATAAGTTCAACGTTTGACTTTCACTATTCCTTAGCTTCAGTATATTTTCTGGTTCAACTCTCTCCTCTCTTCTATTCGTTGCTCATCTTCTTATAAAAAATATATATTATAATAAAATGAATATAATATGAAGCATTCATGAATATTGTTCTTCTTGTAACCCAATATTAGCTCGTCCCCTCCATTTTTGCCGTGGAGCACACCTCAAACCCGTCACTTCCATTTTTCCACGACCGTTCAACCTTTCATGGCCGAGCACCTCTGCCCATTTTCCCCACATCCAACCCGAACGCAGCACGTTTCTCTCAACCTCTCAGATCTGCTTCTGATCATAGCAAACCCACCCTTGCTTTTGACCATCGCCTCATGCACAGCCATCCACCAACGCCTATACAGCCGCATCATTCCCCCTCGACCTGACATCCAACCCTCCACCACCTTACGATAGTCCACGTCCAACAGTTCAATCTGAAGCCGCTCGGCCTTTCTTCTCCTCAAGTCGCCTCCTCATTATATATATATATATATATATATATATATATATATATATGGTGGCTACTCGTTCATTGTTGTACACCATTTTTCCTATCTTCATCCTTGCTTTACCGACAGCCTGCTCGTTCTTGTTTCCATCCTTCCCACCAAAGTTTTACGAACCCATCTCATCAGCCATGGTTCATACAACCCAGCCGAGATCACTGCACCCAATAGCCTTCTATTCTTTCGGTTCTAAGGGTACAAATATATTTATATAAGCTATCTTTTGTTCTGTGTTATAAAAAAATTATATATATATATATATATATATGTTAAAGTTGCATTCTATACCTGCTTTCGTGTTATATATATATATATATATAATATAATAAGTGTTTCAAGCCTTTTCTTCTTATAACATATATAAGATGTCGTTCTGTTCTTTCTAGAAGATTTTTTTTCATGTTTCATATATTGGTTGGCAACCATGCTTTAGAATACACACACACACACACACACACACACACATATTTATGTTACATATGTTGTTTGTGAACTGTTTATCCTTTTTGGCAACCTGCCGTTCTCCACTTGTCTTGTACCAGACCTCCAACCCATCCTATCTCTTCTTTGCTTTTACAAGAGAAAAACAAAGGTATATATATTACTTTTATATATTATGGTTTTATCGAATTAGAATTTAAATTATCTATCTTGTCGCTGTCCATTTTTGCTTGCCGCTGTCCAGAATTTATCGCAGCAATTTGTTGGCTTGACATTGTCCAGTTTGCTGGGTATCCACATGCGTGTCCATAGTTGCGTTTATGTGTCAGTTGCTTGTCATTCTTGTTGTTTCTCTAGCCTCGAAAGGTGAGCAATCACTCACGATTAATATTCTTATATAAGTAAATTGATTTCACACGAAATGAAAATTGAAATATGTTATTAAAATTTGATTTTTTAGTTATTTAATTGTTAAATCTGATATACCATTATGTGTAATTGTTCACCTATGACATATGACAGCATAACCTGTTGTTTATATTATATTTAAATATTCCACTAAAGATAAATGCCTGTCGTTGATATGTTATATTATTATAATATTTGTTCTCACTCTGCAAGTTCTCTGTTAGTTTAGAAATTCCCTATGGGTTGAAATGATACATACCCGAATGATATTATAGATTAAAGGAAAATCGTTGTGGGTTGAAATGATAAACCTAAGCGATTTTCATTGATTTTTAATTTTGGGATTGCAGGTTGAAATAATATATGTCAGTAAATATTAAATTTAAATTGCAGATTGAAATGATAAATTTCCATAGGACAGAAAATTATATACGGACACCGTTGGTCTATTTCGAAAATAATTTCCATAGTTTTGGAAGGAAATATATGGATTTTAAATAAATATTGATTTTTAAAATGTAATATATAAATTTTATTTTAATATATGTGTAAAATTTTAGATTACCAAAATTATATATTTAAAAATTCTAAATTTATAAGTTAGTTTTGAAAATATAAATTTTAAGATTTTACTTATAATTGTATTATTGTTAAATATATATAAATTAATATTTAATATAAAATAAAATTTAATAACAAACTTTTAATAAAATTTAATTTAATTAGTATATATATAATGTTTAATTATTTATATAAAATTATATTAATATATAGATTTTGTAATCATTTTAATAAATTAAGGGAGGAAAGGTAAATTAAAGTTGATTTGTAATTTAATTTAATTAAGAATTAAATTCAAATAAAATTGATTTGAGATTTTAAAAATATAATTTTATAACTTGATAAGCTGATTTTGATTAAAAGGTGATCAAATGAATATTTTCAAATTTAAATAAAATTGAAGTTGAATATTTAATTTTAATTTTAATTGGAATGTGAGATATTATTTAAATGTGTGTAAAGGTGATTAAGTGAATATTTCAAAATTAAATAAATTGAAGTAAGATATTTAATTATTTATTTTATTTAAATTTGTAAATTGAGATTTTTGGTGAATATTTTCAAATGTAAATAAAATTTTAAGTTGAATTTTGAAATATAAACGAAATTTACCAAATTGAGCTATTGTAAATTGTTTGAATATTTAAACCTAGAAACCTATTGAATTGGAAGTGATTTAAATTGAATTTTTGAACTAAAGTTGATTTGAATCGATTTGTGAAATTGGGAGAGACAAATTCTGATTTGAAACTATTTTTGATATATATAAACTAATTTAATATATAAATTATTTTAAATCTATAACCTATTTCAAATATAAACTATTTTAATTTATAACTATTTTAATTTATAACTATTTTAATATATATATTATTTCCAATATTCAAACTATTGGAAAGCGATATGATTTCGAAAGTGAACATGATTTCAAAAGAGATATGATTTTGAAATGAATATGATATTTTGATATGAAGTATAAACTGTTTGAAATATAAAATGACCATGGTGTGAAATAAGCATTTGGTTGTTAAAGAGACCGGGATCAGATATTGTCATACTCTCTGCCAATACGTAAAACCACTTTAACAACTGTGTACGTGGTGGAGGTTCCAGAAAGAAGTAGGATGGTTTGGGGACGATTCTGTATGAGGTATTAACGCAGCCCTGACACATGTGAGTCAGCTTGATGTGGCTAAAACAGGTGCTATACCGGGCCAAGTGGGGTCGCTCCCCCTGTTGAGCACATTGCTTCAATACCATTCTATTACTTTATGATTCGATTGGGTGCACCTTTGATTTAGGAGTGTGTCTCGAGGTGGGCGGTAGTAGCTGCTATGCATTACCACCGGTCAGGGATTGCAAACAGCAGAATCCTACCCTGGCATTGCCTCGCATGCCTTGTCACATGCCTTATCGCACCTTCTACGAGTTTGGTTTGTTACGTACCTATGTAGTGCCTTATGAGTAAACCACCAGTTTGGTGGAGCTTGTGGTACTGTATAGACTATGGGAATATATAAAATGTGTTGAAGGGATATGGGTAATGCCTTAACGCTATTTTAATAGTTTACTTTACTATAGACATTATTTATGTAGCGTATTGCACTATGTATGTAGATATTTTAACGGGTCCTTAAAGGATGGGAATCCCAAACATCCTTTAAGTTATATTGTATTTCACTTGACATTTCAATTGGGTTGATTACTGGTATAAGAATGTTAATCCTGACTCGAGTGTTTTGTGTTTCGCTTTATGCTCGGTCTAGACTGAGTGTCACAGCATTTGACTCACCTTTGGAGCCTAGAGATTTGTTTGGAATTGTCTATTCTGCTTTTCAATTATTTCAGTTTATTCTAGTTGTTTTTTAGACTTGTCATTGAAATTTGTATTAGTAACTTCTATGTACTCAAGATTTCTGTTGTATTTTATTTCAGACTTTGTTGTTTATTATAATAGCTTCGTGAATTACTATTTATCTATTTTCGCTGCTACTGTGTGTCTGTGATTTATTTATTTACTGTATATGCTGAGTTTTTCCAGATATAAAATTAACAATCTGCTATTTTGAGCAATTCAAGTCCGACGTGTGTGGATGCGAATGGTTCGAAATGGTAGGTCGCTACAGTTGGTATCAGAGCTCTGGTTTAGGAAAAACTTAGCATATGGAGTAAAAACTAATTAGAGATAGGGTAGTAATACCCTAGAATGAGTACAATTAATTATAGAATTATATTCGTTCGAGCTTGAAATTCTTCGTTAGGATCTTCCTAAATTAGGATTTCTTTTGAATTTTAGAATTCTCCCCTTTGTTATGAAATCCATTCCTGTCTTCTCCTATTCGTGTTCCTTTTGATACTGGAGCAACCCATAGCTCTATTTCTATTGATCCCTATAGTAAATTTGAGCCCATCTTGCAACCTCAATTGGCAACTTAATCCTTGTGTGCGACTGATCCCATCAGCCTTCCTGCCAACCTCAGTATAATCTATAAAGGGGTTAAACTCCTTTACAACCGGCGTCGATTTCCGGAGATTTTATGTCCTCGATTTTTGATGTTTTTATCTCTTGTTAAGCCCGAACCGTACTTTGATAAACGACTCAGGTAATTCTTATATGATCGAATGTCGACTGCCTTAGGATATACAGGCAGTTTTATCTCTTCGCTTGATTCTCAGCCTAGTGATCTTAATTCCACTCCTATAGTCAGGAATTATCTTGATGTTTGGTGAAGTCACTCCTCCCTCTTAAGCGGGAATTTGAATTCCGTATCGATCTTATTTCATTGAGCTCGACCAGTTGTATTTTCCCTTTGACGATCGACACTCAGGGAGAAAGTGGTTAGTCATGCCCTTTGGATTCACCAATGCGCCTTCTTCGTCGATCTTATGAATCATAAATTCTATGATGTTCCCCAACTCTTTGTCTCGGTTGACCTGATTAAGGTCGTCGCGACATAAATAGGCCTATCCATCTATCTTCTTTCGTAGTATAATTATCTTATCTTCCTTTCGAGCTATCTTCGTTGATAGAGTTCTCTCTGATTAGGGATCCTCTAAGTTTGATTCTCAGTCATTCTTTTGAAATCCATTCTTGGATCATCCTCTGAGGGAGTGCGTTGGTAATTAATAAAAAATTGTTTTATATTGTGTTATTGGAATTGTTAAGTTTGATTTGGGATCATAATCGATTCGTCTGATCAACGCTATCGATAGGAATTCGAAAACACTTGAACAGAGCAAACTGACACGATATTGTTTTTAAAAGTGATAAATAAAATTTAAAACATGGTTTATAAAATTTGTTTTGGAAATAAAATGGATTTAAATAAAGGATTTGAGAATTAAATTTTCGATGCTTTTTAAAGTTTGGAAATATATTATTTGAAATTATCTTCAAGTAGAAATAGTTTTCAAAAGAATTTTAAAAGAAGTAAATCAGTACTCTCCTCTTTTGTTATTGGAAAATAAATCGGCAATGACTGCAGCATCATCGACATTCATTTTTGAATTTCAAAGTAGAGAGACCACTTAGTAGCTTTGCTACACTTTTGTTTTGGAAACTGGATTTGATTTGAATTTCTTCAGTATGATTTGATGTAATATATATATATATATATATATATATATATATATATATATCAAAATATTTTGAAGTGAAACCGTGAATTTAACTCTCAAATTCTATGTTAGGTGATGGTTTTCAATTATTGTAATAAAGCCAATTTTTTTGAATAATTGGAGTAACTAAAATGAGAAAAGGAATTGAAACAACTTGGAATGGTTGAACGAGGATAAAATTTGTTTGTATAATACTCAGTTTTATTTTAAAAACATATATAACTTACCTGAAATATTTAAAAAGTAACAATGTTAACATGAATATGTAACTGAAGGGTATACAAGAGAAAATTTAAATAATAGGATGTCCAAAATGAATTTTTGTCAAGGGTATTTTTGAATAAAATTTGAGTGGTTATAATAACTATTTATACACTAATCTATGTTACAAGATTTGTTAAGTGGAATAAATTGAATAATAAAAAGAAGTTTCTATTTAAGTAAATAGATATGAAATTAAGAAAATAAATTGGTAATAAATAAATTATATTTTGTAAATTGTTATGATACAAAAGTAAATTACCAAAAATAATTGAAATTGAATTTTTTAAGTGGAATTACTCTAAGTGAAGTCAAATGGATAAAATAAATAAGTTAAATAAAATAAATTTTGTTTTGAAAGAATTTTTTTAACAAATGTGAATAAATTGAAAGCAAACCAATTGAATGAAAATACCTTGAATTGAAATCAACCAAATGTGAATACTATATTGATTGAATAAAATGGATTAAACCAAGTTATTGAATATTAATCAATTTAAAAAATAATGAAATTTATATGGTTTTGAATTAATTGTGCTATTTTGTATTTCAATCTATCTTTTCTTTCTGGTTGTTTCTATTCTCCTATTTCGTTCCTTTTCGGGGACAAAAGTTTTGAGTGGAGGAGAGTGTAATGACCCGTAAATTTTAACGGTTTAAATAATGTAATTAACTGAATTTTTCATAAAATTAAATGATAAAATTTTGCAATGAAAATTTGGTATTTGAGATACGTCTATTTAAATGTAGCAAATGTCAGATTTTCATCGGACAATATATAAGTTAGTTTTGTTGCGAAATTTTCGATTTCAATTGAAAATCAGTTGATTGATGAAAATAAAATGGTTTCGAAATCTAAATTTTTTTATAGAATAAAAATGTAAATCATTTTATGAGTGAGACGTCGTATTTCGTTTCGCCAAATTTAGCCTATTATAACCCCATTATCTTATTTTAGACTAATTAGCAGCAGTTTGAAAGCGAATATCGACTTTTGATAGGATGATCAAATCATTGATATCTGTATACCATTCTATTTGTCTCGTCGTGCTGATCTTCATAGCATATTCATTTGTGTGTTTCGGCGTCCGGTACGTGGCGAAATCTGCGAAACGATTACCTATTCTAGAGTCTTTTGGATTTTTTGTGCTCATTCGTTTGTTTCCCAAGAAAAACAAATGGCCACTATCATTATTATTTCCATAAATTCAACCACTATTCCCTAGTTTCCATGTATTTTCTGGTTCAACTCTGCTCTCTTCCTTTCGTTGCTCTTCTTCTTATAAAAAAATATATTATAATAAAATGAATATAATATGAAGCATTAATGAATATTGTCCTTCCTGCAACCTAATATTAGCTCATCCTCTTCATATTTTTCCGTGAAGCACACCTCAAACCCATCTCTCCCATTTTTCCACGACCGTTCAACCTTTCATTGCCGAGCACCTCCGCCCCTTTTCTCCACGTCCAACCCGAACGCCGCACGTTTCTCTCGATCACCCTGATCCGTTTCTGACCGTAGAAAACCCGCCCTTGCCTCTGACCATCGCCCCCATGCACAACCATCCACCAAATTCCATGTACAGCCGCATCATCCCCCCTCGACCTAACATCCAAACCACCACCACCTTACGCCAGTCCACGTCCAGCAGTTCAACCCGAAGCTACTCGGCCTTTCTTCTCCTCCAGCGGCTTCCTCCTTTCATTCTTGTTGAAGCCTACCTGTATATTCAAGCTAGCATTCATGTAGCCAAGCATCCAAAATCCATGTCACAGGACTTGCCACATCCTTGCCCTCCGTTGCCCCACCCTACCACCTCGGCCCGCCTCTCCACTACCACCGCTGAACGAACCAAACAACGCCACACTCCTGTCATCCACACTCAGCTTATTCCTTGGCCTAGCTACCACCGAAACACAAACTTCCACCCACGAATGCATCTGTGTTTCACGACCACACCTCACCGGCACCATCTCTTCCATAACTTGCTCGCCCTCAACCTGTTGCTGCTGCCACCCTTACAACGTTTCCCTTTTTCTATGAAAAATATATAGTAGATATGAAGGCATAAATATATATGGTTGCCGCTCGTCCATTAATTATTGCATTCCATTTGTCGCTATCCTTCATCCTTGCTTTACTGACAGCATGCTCGTGTATGTTTCTATCCTTCCCACCAAAGTTTTGCAAATCCATCTCATCAGCCATGGTTAATGCACGCCAGCCGAGATCACTGCACCTAATAGCCTTCTATTCTTTCAGTTCTAAGGGTACATGTATATTTGTATAAGCTGTCTTTTGTTCTGTGTTATAAAAAAAAAATTATTAAAAGTTTACACACACACTAAAATTGCATTCTATACCTGCTTTCGAGTCATATATATAATATAATAAGTGTTTCAAGCCTTGTCTTCTTATAATATAAGCCGTCGTTCTGTTCTTTCTAGAAGAAATTTTTATTTTCATGTTTCATTTATTGGTTGGCAACCCTGCTTTAGAAAAAAAGCATGCATGCATACATACATACATATATGTATGTATGTTTCATATATTGTTTGTGAACCCTTTATCCTTTTTGGCAACCTGCCATACTCCATTTGTCTTGTACCCGACCTCCAACCCACCTTAGCTCTTCTCTGCTATATATATATATATATATATATATATATTATATATATATATATATATATATATATATATATATATTACTTTTATATATTTTGGTTTTTTGTCGAATTAGAATTGAAGTTATCTATCTTGTCGCTGTCTAGTTTTTCTTGCCGCTGTCCAGAATTTATTGTAGTAGTTCATTGGTTTGACGTTGTCCAGTTTGTTGCGTATCCGCATGCGTGTCCATGTCATGTATTTGTGTCAGTTGCTTGTCATTCTCGTTGTTTCTCTAGCCTCGAAAGGTGAACAATCACTCACGATTAATATTCTTATATTAGTAAATTGATTTCACATGAAATGACAATTGAAATATTCTGTTAAAATTTGAATTGTTAGTTATTTAATTGTTAAATTCGATATGCCATTATCTGCAATTGTTCACCTATGACATATGACACCATGAACTGTTGTATATATTATATTTAAATTTTCTTCCGATGGTATATGCCTGTCATTGATATGTTATATTATTATCATATTTGTTCTCACTCTGCAAGTTCCCTGTTGGTTTAGAAATTCCCCATGGGTTGAAATGATACATATGCGAACGATATTATAGATTAAAGGAAAATCCTTATGGGATGAAATGATAAACCCAAACGATTTTCATTGATTTTGAATTTTGGGATTGCGGGTTGAAATGATATATAGCCATAAATATTAAATTTAAATTGCAGATTGAAATGATAAATATCCGTAGGATAGAAAATTATATATGGACACCGTTGGTCTATTTTGAAGATGGTTTCCATGGTTTTGAAAGGAAATATGTGGATTTTAAATAAATATTGATTTTTAAAATATAATATAAAAATTTTACTTTTATATATGTATAAAAATTTAGATTTTTAAAATTATATATTTGAAAATTCTAAATTTATAAGTTTGTTTTGAAAATATAAACTTTAAGATTTTACTTATAATTTTATTATTTTGAAATATATATAAAATAAAATTTAATATAAAATAAAATTTAATAATAAGATTTAATTTAATTTAATTAGTGTATGAATATATATAGTGTTCAAGTATTTATATAAAATTATATTATTATTTTAAAAATAGATTTTCTAATAACTTTAATAAATTTAAGGAGGAAAGATAAATTAAATTTGATTTGTAATTTAGTTTAATTAAGAATTGAATTTAAATAAAATTGATTTAAAACTTATTGATTTGAGATTTTAAAGGTATAATTTTATAACTTGATAAGTTGATTTTGATTAAAAGGTGATCAAACGAATATTTTCAAACTTAAATAAAATTGAAATCGAATATTTAATTTTGATTTAAATTGGAATGTGAGATATTATTTAAATGTTTATAAAGGTGATTATGTGAATACTTCATAATTAAATAAATTGAAGTTAGATATTTAATTATTATTTTATTCAAATTTGTAAATTGAGATTATTAAGTGAATATTTTCAAATGTAAATAAAATTTAAAGTTGGATTTTGAAATATAAATGAAATTTATCAAATTGAGTTATTGTAAATTATTTGAATATTTAAACCTAGAATCCTATTGAATTGGAAGTGATTTAAATTGGATTTTTGAAATAAAGTTGATTTGAATCGATTTGTGAAATTGGAAGAGACAAATTCTGATTTGAAACTATTTTGATATATATAAACTAATTTAATATATAAACTATTTTATATTTATAACCTATTTTAAATATAAACTATTTTAATTTATAACTATTTTAATATATATACTATTTTTAATATTCAAACTGTTTAAATTGAAAAGTGATATGATTTCGGAAGTGAATATGATTTCAAAAGAGATATGATTTTGAAAAGAATATGATATTTTGATATGAAGTATAAATTGCTTGAAATATAAAATGACCACGGTGTGAAATAAGCGTTTGGTTGTTAAAGAGATTAGGATCAGACATTTTCATACTCTTTGCCAATACCGAAAACTACTCTAACAACTGTATACATGGTGGAGATTCCAGAACGAAGTAGGATGGTTTGGCAACGATTCTGTATGAGGTATTAATGCAGCTCTAACTCCCGTGAGTCAGCTTGATGTGGCTAAAACAAGAGTTATATCGGGCCAAGTGGGGTCGCTCTCCCTATCAAGCACATTTCTTCGATAACATTTGTGATTCGATTGGGTGCACCTTTGATTTGGGAGTATGTCTCAAGGTGGGCTGTAGTAGCTGTTATGCGTTACCACCAGTCAGGAGTGCAAACGGTAGAATCCTACCCTAGCATTGCCTCGCATTCTTTGTCACATGCCTTATCGCGCCTTCTACGAATTTGATTTGTACCGTACCTATGGAGTCCCCTCTGAGTAAACCACCGGTTTGGTGGAGCTTACGGTAGTGTATAGACTATGGGAATATATAAAATGTGTTAAGGGGGATATGGGTAACGCTTTAACGCTATTTTAATAGTTTATTTTACTATAGGCATTATTTATGTAGCGTATTGTACTATGTATGTAGATAGTTTAACGGATCCTTAAAGGAAGGGAATCCCAAACATCCTTTAAGTTATATTGTATTCCACTTGACATTTCACTTGAGTTGATTTACTGGTATAAGAATGTTAACCCCGACTTGAGTGTTTTGTCTTTAGCTTTATGCTCGGGTCAGACTGAGTGTCATAGCATTTGACTCACCTTTGGAGCCTACAGATCTGCTTGGAGTTATCTATTCTGCTTTCCAATTATTTCAGTTTATTCCAGTTGTTTTGTTCAGACTTGTCATTGACATTTGTATTGGTAACTTCTATGTATTCAAGATTTCTGTTGTATTTTAATTCAGACTCTGTTGTTTATTATAATAGCTTCATGAACGACTATTTATCTATTTCCGCTGCCACTCCATGTCTGTGGTTCTATGATTGATTTATTTAATATATATGCTAAGTTTTGCCAAATATAAAATTAACAATATGTTGTTTTAAGCAATTCAAGTCCGACGTGTGTAGATGCGAATGGTTCGAAATGGCAGGTCGTTACACTATCATTTCAAATCATGACGATTTCTCCCTAATCTATCAGATCATTCGGGTATGTATCATTTCAAACCATAGGGATTTTCTAACAAATAAACTATGGGAACTTACAGTGTTGTAACAATATATAAATATACATCCATTCATCCAATATCAATAATCAAACATCCATCACTATCATCATTCAAACCAATTAATAACAATAAAAAGTGGTTGATTATCAATAAGAGGTATTAACTGGCAATTTAAAATTTAATATTAAATTAATGGCAAATAAATTCAATAAAAGTCAGATTAACTGGAATGACAATTTAAATATAACAAACATCCACCAATCAATTTCTAATTGCATCATAAATTCAATTCAACTAACAAAAGATAATTTAGTAGTTGTGAGTGGGTTAAAACACTCACTTTAATTTCAAATTGATTTGAAATCCAAAATAAGGCCAAAAATTCAACGGTCTCAGAATTCATCAAAACCAGTTCCATGATGTCCGAAATCTCGATACGATCGCAGTGGAATGAAACGCGCCCAATCCGAGTTCATATGAAAAAGTAATCAAGGTTAGAATGTTTTAAATTTAAATTAAATTAAAAAACAAGACAAAACATACTCAGCCACGTCACCCTTCTCTTACGTTCGAAACCCTAGGCCGAAAGAAAAGTCATCATCGCTTGCTTCCCTCCACAGCCATCACTCACACGAAATCGACCATCCTTCAACGCCGACAACGGCCAAACGCGACCACCAAGAACATCACTGCCGACCGCCTATGCCCACGCAACCAACCGCAAGCATCTCAGCACCTCGATCGACACCCAATACAGCAGCCACAGCCACCCATGTCAAAACTCTAATCGAATTGTCGAGGCACATATGATCATTGATACGATGAACAACCTACATGGATGAACTCCTCTCGACCATCTCCATGCATCCATACCCAGAATCGACGGTCCGTCGATGATGATCAAACTCCAATGAACGTTTGAGATTTAATTGCCAATTTCTGGTCAAATGTGAACCAAATCGAAAAAAATTATACCAGTGAATTACGCTTGTTGAGAGCTTTGAAACGGTATATAATATGTTAGGGTTTGGAGGAATTTGAATTTTTGAAATTGATTTTGATTTGAATTTGGGGATCTAAGTTTTCAACCATTGAGAGAGTGGAACGAGAAAAATTTCAGTACATACAGAAATGAGAAATAAAAAGGCTACTAGGATTTAGAAAAATCTATTTATATGGATAAAGCCCAATAAGAAAATGAACACGTATCAAATTGGTTCGAACGACAATAATGACCCGAAAAGCCCGTTCCGTCTCTACGACGAAAGTAGGTCATCCCATATATCAAAATAGATGTTTTTGATTTTTTAAACTTAATGGAATAAGTTTCTAGTCCTAATTCCATTCTATGAAGAAGTTTTCTTTTAAAATCAGCTTATTTCAATTGAATTCAATCAAATTGATTTCTACGCATTTCGAGCCCGTACAATCAACCGACAAGTCCGATCACTCCGAAACTTGAAATCCTATAGTAATTCACCGTTACAGATCCGATGAAACTAGTTTCGTCGAAATTCAAGGTAGTGATCAAAATGGCTATTTTCACGTTAATTAAATAAATGATTATTCAATTAATTAAAGTTTGTCAATTAAAATTTTATAACTAACAAAGTTCATCATTTTTGATTTCCTAGACATTTACAATGTTTTAAAAAAAATCCATATCAATCCAATGTTAAATATTACACTAATTACAGTGTTAAGTTTCAACTGTAATAAATTTATTAATTATAATTTAAAATCCAAATAAATTTATTTGTTTTGATTTCAATCTTATTATTCAATCAATCATCACTTTATGGACATAGTTAACATTGGTTTACCACTTATTACATTAAAAATCTACAATTATCATCTTAATTCATATTTACTGCAATATTTAATTATATTTGATTGCAACTGATTTCAAATTATATTTCAACGGATTAAATAGTGAAATGGTAATTAAACAATTGTAACTTATGATTTCAAACACATTTTTATTGTTAACAAACAAAACTAACAAATTCACATGCTGATTAATTGCTCTATGTTAACCAATTTCAATAAATTTCATATACTTTCAACGTTTAATACAACATTTGGTTTATTTTCTCATTTACACTTTATAACCAATTATAATTTTACAATCATTTCAATTAATTGACATTGCACAAAAGTAGTTATTGATTACATTAAATCACATTATTACATTTCATTCTAATTATTTTCTCATAAATAAATCACAAATTTTAATTTCTTTCAATATTAACACCAACATGTTATTAATTTAAATATTTTTAATTATCGAGAATTACGGGTCGTTACAGAGTGTACATCACAACAATAATAGGCATACAATCAAAATCGCTAAGGCACGTTTGCTACCTGTGTAGATCCATGGAGGTGCCTTCAGAACATCTAAGATGGTTTTCCTATACAAAGATCAAAGATATCGTTCTGAAGCATCGTACATCTCTAACTGATGTACATAGGAAATATATAGCCAGCCCCTATCAGTCAAACCAGGTGCACCACTCACTACATGCATGAACTATGGTTATCTCTAGGGTAGAATCGCTTACAACCTTGGGTTAGCTAAACCCCTGGTCTATGTGTCATATCTTTGGTTTTAGTCATTACCACTAGTTTGGCTACATCCAACATTCCAACACACTAGTCACCACTCAAGTAGATTTTGGAATGACATATGGATTCCTATACCTAAATAGGACTCGGAATCATAATTGAATTCCCACATTTCCAACAGGCCATGAACCTCTACATGGGTTCGATCATCTTAAATCGATCTCGAATCTCTATATAGATTCCAACATCTCGGTCTAATAATGAACCTGTTCCAAAGCATTGAACATGTATATGGTTTTGGAGTAGTTACGGTTTCGAGTCATCTCATATAAGTATAGTCCTCCACTTATCGGGTTCCCCAAAACCAATCGATTGATTTCCGTAAACTTACCTCTGGTTCTTTGGGAAATAAATTGACAACACATAAGAGCAGAGATCACCTCCTAACCATTTAAGCGGACATATTTTCTTTTCATTTGTCGTATAAAACAAGTTTATACGTATAATATAGCATCATTAATGATAATTGTGCTATATAATTCTCGTGTTTCTTCTAGATATTTCCAAAGATATCTTTTGTCAGTTTCAACAATAATGTGAATGCTCACATAATGGAAACTAAGTCTGTATACTTACCAAAACATGTAACACATATAGCATGATCAACAGATACATGCATAATCAAATCATATAAATGACTTCTAATCCCCTTTTTAATTAATTTTCCTTTATTAGTTAAAACTTCCCTTTTCTACTTGTATATCTATTTAAAATATCTTTAAAAGGGTATATACAATTATTCTAAAATTCTCTATTCATTTGTTCTCTTGTCTATACTTGGAAAAAGCACTCATATACTTATCCATACGATATAAGTATATTCAAAAACCACTAACAAGATTTACTCACTTTAAAATAAAATCAAAGAGGTTAAAGAAAAATGTTTCTCACACATTGTTATTCTTCTCTCTTTGTACTTTGAAACTTATAATTTTCTATGTTTCCCGTTCATACTTGTTATTATCTTTAAAATTCCACTATTAAAGATCTAAGTATTTCCAAAATCATTTAACAATATTTTTTCATTTTGAAATAAAATTCAGGGGTTTAGAAACAAATCTTACTAAACCATTGTTACAACAAACCCAAAAACCTTCACATGTAATCATGATCTTCAAAACTCTCATTTAAAGATCTAACTACATTTTAAAGTGTTTAAGACAAGTGTTACTCTGACTTTATCGTGACAATTCAAAACATTCCTTCTAACTATCTTTTAAAAACGTTCTTTTTTAAAGATCGAATTATAATTCAATATAACAAGTAAATATATTTTTACTCAACTTTACAAAATCATTCATTATAACTTAAGTGTTATAATCCAATTCTTCCTTTATCTCTTCATGTAACGTATACGGATTTTCGTTGCCGAAAAACCGAATAGTTATGGGTTTTAAAAAGAAAAGAAAAGAAAGAAGAGAGAAAAAGAAGAAAGAAAAAGAAAAATAGAGGGAAAAGAAGATAGACAATTTTTAGAAAACAGAGAAAGAAAACAGAGAATTTGAAAAATAGAAGATAGAAGAATTTTAAAATAGAAGAAAAAGAGAATAGAGGAAAAAGAAAAAAACAGAACAACATCAGAATCTCACAATTCGCAGCGGAATAACATATAATAATAAATGAATAATCTTTAAACAAAGAACTATATCAGTTATTACATTTTATACATTACATTACATCATATCATCACATCAGAGTGTACAACAACATACAACAACAAACAGTGCAGCGGAAAAAGAAATACTATATACTAGTAATACGCCATGCCATCCAGCTTGCCTCCAGCAACTCCAGAATATCCAGAATATCCTGATAAACCTAACTCTTAACTGCCCGTGTGGAAATTGGTGGGCACCCAGAGTTTAGGAAGGAAAACAATAAACTCCAAGTCAGTCATGTGACTGGTGTGAGAACTCAAAACAGTTTTTTATCTTTAAAATCAAAATAGGAATATTTTTAAGTCAATTCGCAATGCTTTTAAAAATGAGACTACCATAAGGCCTCCCGCACACACACACAATGCAAACGCAGAATCGGAGGAGATTTCTCCTTATGATAGTCAAAGATGCTTGATACGCATTTAAAATAACATTTGATATTATTACTAGTGCATAGTGTAGGAAATCATTTCAAAAGTAGAATATAAATCTTAGCCAACATAGACATTTCGAACTATGCCTACTATAGCTACCATCCAAACAGTGGTGACCACCATAAGTGAATGGCAGGTTCTACAACTAATATCCGTACAGGGTTTCGTATTGGGAATTGGATTTCCAACAAATGGTCAGGCCAAGGAACTTCCCATTGCCACTGAGAATGCCTCTGGAAAGACATCCCCGAGAACCAAACCGGAACTCTGCCAACACAAGGCCGGGTTACCCCTTAACTGGGTAACTACTGACACGAGCACGCCATTCCCCGGTCCTTTAGGACCTTTTCAACCGAGCGCTCGATATCCAACATCACACCATAATAAATAGAGTGTTTTCAACATGAGTAAGTATCTGGGCTCCATACCATGATACCACCCCTTTCCAGAAGGAAATGCACATACCCTAAGGGGAGCTACAGCAACCCCTAATAACCTTGCCGCATCTTTCCTGTTTTGACCATTTCCGGGATGTGAGGCTCGACGAAGTCACGTCCACAAAAACACACTTTGTACAAAAAGCCGTGCTTTGGGTCAACAAATGATCAACACAATGATCACTAAGATAGACGATCAAATAAATGATCCTATCACAATAATCAACACAATGATCATTTCAGCATCACTCAGCATGTCACATTACCAAAATGGGATATATTGCTGATAACTTCAACTATATAACCTTTGAGCACATACGTCTCAAAGAAGGGTGTTAAGCAAAGAATAAATTCTCCGCCACCAACAGAAATATATTTGAAAGAAATCGGCTTTATATCTCAAATTGTAATGTCAGACATACAATCCATACAAGTCTGTTCCGGGCTCGAACAAAACCGAAGGCACTTCTTACGAAGCCCTTGAAATACGGGTATTCACAATCCCGATCGAATTTCCCATCACTTAGGAGATCTCTATACCAGGAGCTACCCAGTGCAGAGACAATCGATAGGTCATCCTATCGCTTTCACAAATACTCGGTCTTCAACACCGATCTTCAAATGCAATTCATAACGACGTATCACATATTCGGAATGGGTTATACGACCCCATGGTCCTTTCCCGGTTAACCCGAATAGTGAGCGCTTATTCAAAAATAAGTGTGGCATTCAAATTCAAACAAATCACATCAATTTCCCATTCAAAGGAAATATTGATAGTCGGTTATTGAACTATCACTGGATATGCACACATCACCAGATTCCAAATAATTTTCCAAATTATTAATTTTCCAAAAATATCTTCACTAGATATTAAATTTCAATACCTCAAAAATAAATCAACATTTATTTTTAAACAAATTCTTCTTTTCATTTATAAATTCCATAATGAATTTATATTTCAAAATATTCATGAATATACGATTTCAATTATCCATTTTCAATTTATCTTCAAAAAGATAAATTCTAATTATTCACTTCATATTGGAAACAATTCCATACTTATTAAAAATAAGTAATTCATAAATCTTTTTATTTTCAACACTTAGAAAATATTCAATATACTTAAATCGAATTAAGTATATATTTCATTCTTTAAGAAAATCATTCTCTTAAACATATTTATTTGGGCCAAAACGAATGTTACGTAAAACATCGTTACGACAACCCAAAATCACTAGTATAGGGATTCGAAATTAAAATAGATATATAAATCCCAATACTATACAAAACATTTCCTTTCGGAAATCATTTACTATAACAACAGTGTTATAGTCCACCATTTCCTTTTATTCCTCGAAACATCTATTTCAACAATAAATGTTGAAATCTATGGTTTCGAATCTCAACACATTTTAAAACATCGTTAGATCGTTTTAATTCTATTTAAAACATCACATTCAAACATTTTCTTTAACGTATTATTCACTATTCAAAAACGTGAATAAACTCCGTTAACAAATTTGATTCTTTTATTCATTTTAATTCAAAGAATTATTCACAGTCTAAAAACGTGAATATAACTCCATTTATAAGTTATAACAATTAACTCATCAAAATAAGTCGTTTGCGGATTTATAAAACAACGTTTATAAATTCCGTTTCTATTTATTTATAAAAACTTCTTTTTTATAAATTCCTTTATTAACCTATTTGATTTCATATCTCAATTATAAACTAAAAGTTCATATTATAAGTCAATTGCTTATAAAACGATTATTTTACAAAATCGTTCTTTTAAAGACTTTCCAAACCATAAATCTTATAACTTATAAGATTTATTTATTTAACAAAATTTATTCTTCAAATAACTTCACAAATTTATAAATCTTACTATTTATAAATTTCATTTATAACTTCACAGTTTATAATTCTATAAATTTCATTCTATTATGAAATTCATTCTCACTTCATTTAAACATTTATAAAGACTCGTTTTATAATGTCCATATTTCAATTTATAAATATCCATTTATAAATCTCTTAATATAAATCAGTTTATATTATTATTCTAAAACGTCTTTAAATTCCTTTATAATTTCATCATTTCGATTTATAAAATAATCAAATTTTATAAATCCTATATTTAAACTTTTTATAACAAGTTCAGAATTCCATTTAAACTCTTTTATAAAGTCATTAATTCCTTATTTTCAAAAATCAGCTTTTAACTATATTTCTCAAAATCATAATTTTTATAACTTTAAAAATTATAACGTTTATTTATTTATAATGGATCAATTCCAAAAATATAGTATACTTTTAAAAATCACTTTAAAAACATTTTAAAATCCCAAAATCTGGGTCCAATGATGCTACACATCAAATAGTCAATCACGACAACAACGATATCATATATCGATATGATAATCCATCAAATATCAAAATATCTGAAATAAAATAAATACTGTTGAGGAATCCAGTTGGATCCCTCCAACCTGTTTCCCTGCATCCAAAAACATTAGCACAATACCAATTTCGCTCCAGTACGAAATTATCGCGGTATATGTTCTTAATAAATATTATCCGCTTAATAACGGCGCAATAGGGTCTCATCCGCTAAACAAAAAATGCGGGAAATCAACAACTGCAATATATACATATGCCAATATATATATATATATATTGATATTATATATAATACCAATTTCACTGTTTATGAAATATTCGCGGTATATGTTTATATTAAATAACATCCGCTTACTAACGGCGCATAATGTCTATTTTAAAAAATCAATAATTATCAATCATCATTCAAACATGCATTCAAATATTTTAAATCTAACTATTTAAAATAAAATCGAAATCTATTCGATTGAGTGAGAAGTTCTCACCTTGGTTTTAATTTCCGTTTTAGCGATTTATTTCGAATAAAATTAAACGCGCGTTTAATTTTACCCGAAATTCTCACTAACTCCAAACGACTCCAAACCAACTCCATCGCGTAGTGCTCGTCCATACGATTCCAACGCAACTGAGTTTGCATTTTTTCGACCTCGTATGAAAAAGTTATTGATTTTTGAACATTACACAAATTTTTATAACTAAATTTACAACTTAAATTTATAATAATATAACCTATTTCATCCCCAGCCCTTAGATCCTTCAACCCCCCCATCCTAGCCCTTGAACGCAACTTCCCCCTTCCCTCTCTTCTTCACGCAAGCTACAGCTCAAGGGAAACACGCACAAACCCATATATCAAAAATTAGGTTTTAACTTCACCGTCTCCTCGCTCAACGAAATTCGATCACTCCAACGCCATGACGAAGCTCTCGAGACAAGCTAGGTTCGGCCCCAAGCCTGTTGAACTCGGCCTCACCCTCCTCCTAGGGATGCGTGCGCAACTTGCTGCCTTCCCACTCGATTTCCCATCAATCCGTGAAGCCATTCGCGATCATAACCGTTGGATCTCTAGTTCGTGTTGTGCTCTACAACTTTCTAGTTGAAACTTTCTCGAATCGATGCATAGATTAGAAGATTTGGAGGGAAGAAGTTTGGTAAATTCTGGCCATTCATCTATAGGTGGCGGCTGCAGTATATGAACTAGGGTTTTGGAATATATTTTATCAAATTTTGTGAAGGGGTAGGGCTATTTATAAGGAACGAGCGACACTATTCATCCCGGAAATTCCGAACTCCGATTTAGACGCCGTAACCAGCGTTTCTAAGGTTTACCCCGCGTTCCGGACACAATGGAACAGGTTTCGGAAGCTAATTCGGAAGTATGTGCGAGTTATGGCTGAAAACGTTCAATTTAAATTAAACCGATTTAAATCGATTTCTAGGCGTTTTAATTTGTACCGGACAAACGGTAAATCCAATTGACACGAAATTTGAAACCTTACAATAATATCACATTATGGATCCGATGAAACTGGTTTCGTCGAAATCCGAGACTTTTTGAAAAATGGCTATTTTGACTCGTCAAATTTAAATTAAAACGATTCTATGCGTTTCGAGCTGCCACGATCAAACGATAACTCCGATTGACACGAAAATTGAAATCCGGCAATAACTAACTATTACGGATCCAATGAAACTGGTTTCGTTCAATTCTGAGACTGTTCAAAAATTGGCTATTTTACAGTCGATTATTAAATATTAAAATATTCAATTTTCACAAATTAACTTTTAATTCGATTTTAAAAGTTCTAAAATATTTCTATAACTCCAGTATGATTAAATAAAATTTTCCAAATTATTTACAATCATTTTTAACTCAATTTTTAATTATTTCCATAATTTAACATATTAAATTATCGATTAAATTATCAAATTAAATCCAAAAATTCAAATTAAAATTTATTTGACTTATAAATTCATTTATAAATATTTAAAATTAATTAAATATTCAAATTTAAATTATTAAAATTTCTGGGTCGTTACAATCTTTCCCCCTTAAAAGAATTTCGTCCTCGAAATTACAAGTAAGAAAAGTTACAGAATCTATTAACTTTCCAAAATTCATAGTTAAACTTCTTATAATACTTTACTAAGTTTTCAAATCATACTTAGTTATCTTTTCAAAAACAACTATTATTGTTTAACTTTCAATTCCAAAATCAAAGTTAAAGTTTTCCAAAATTTTCCCAATTTTCTCAAAATTTTTCTAACGCCTTAAATTTCCGGAAAAATTCGCCATGGTCTCCTTTGCGCGGCTCGATCCGAAAAAAAAATGACAGTATATATATCACAAATATACATCTCATCAAGTAATGAGGCATCCCGAAGGGAAAAAAAGTGTAAAAGTGCGATATTTAATCCGAGATATGTACCTTATACTTTATTAGCAAGCATATACGGCTAATATAGCGTAAAAGCGAGCTCCAAATGCGAAGCAACGCGATCCGCACCTACTAAACTCAACAAACAACATGAGAACATGCACATATGCAAATAATCTCAATATACAACATATAGCAACATAACTATACATGTCACATAGCACATGTAGTAAAACAACAAATGCAATATATATTCAACCATCATCCAATTACCATTCAACAAATTCATAACCAATATATTCATTCATATTTTCATTCTCATTATATGTTCAATGAAATGGTTTTCAATTTAAATCACATTTGATTTATTTACATTGGATTTACTAACATTCCTTCTCAATTCAATTAGTTATCATTTACTAATTTGAATCTAATCCACATTCAATTCTATTCAAATTTATTTACTTCTAATTTGAATTCAATTTCATAGCTTTCGATTTCATTAACACTTAATGAATTACATACAATCAATCAACAATCATATAACAACCAAAGTATATTAATTATAACCAAATTCCTTTGCTTATATTCATTCACGTTCAATTTATTCAACTTCTAATAACATTTGATTTCAATGAATTTACACTTATATTCATTATTTCATATCAATTATTCACATTCAATTTATTCACATTCAATTGATTAACATTCAATTTATTCATTCAATTACAAAAGTTGAATTTCTATTCACATAACTTAAGTTCATATCTATCATTAACCTTAAATTCATTTTTATTTACAACTCATATTCATAAATATATTCATATAGTTTCACTTTTTATATATATAAGTTTATTTCACAATTGTAAATCACTTTAATTATAATTCCATTTTTATAATTTTTTTTTTTCTTATACAATTATTCTTTAATTTAGATTATTCAAACAACCTAACAATCAACTTATATACACTTTAATAATTCTGAAAAATTATTCCTTTACATATAAAATATAATCAAGGTAAAATTATTTCATTCACCCAATTTAAAACAATATTATGTCGAATTGTTCTATTCAAGTGTTTAGGAACCCCTTCGGCTCAGTTTCGAGGCTGTGCTGACGAAAGTTCATATGCCACTCAATAAACCAATCATCACAATATAAAACAATTTTATATTCACTAACAAATACGCTCTCATAGCTATTATTACACTCAAACTCATTCTAGAGTACTGCTGACTCTATCTCTAATGAATTAATACCCAACAGAACCATGGTTGTCGCTTAACCATCAGAGCTCTGATACCAAATGTAACGTATACGGATTTTCGTTGCCGAAAAACCGAATAGTTATGGGTTTTAAAAAGAAAAGAAAAGAAAGAAGAGAGAAAAAGAAGAAAGAAAAAGAAAAATAGAGGGAAAAGAAGATAGACAATTTTTAGAAAACAGAGAAAGAAAACAGAGAATTTGAAAAATAGAAGATAGAAGAATTTTAAAATAGAAGAAAAAGAGAATAGAGGAAAAAGAAAAAAACAGAACAACATCAGAATCTCACAATTCGCAGCGGAATAACATACAATAATAAATGAATAATCTTTAAACAAAGAACTATATCAGTTATTACATTTTATACATTACATTACATCATATCATCACATCAGAGTGTACAACAACATACAACAACAAACAGTGCAGCGGAAAAAGAAATACTATATACTAGTAATACGCCATGCCATCCAGCTTGCCTCCAGCAACTCCAGAATATCCAGAATATCCTGATAAACCTAACTCTTAACTGCCCGTGTGGAAATTGGTGGGCACCCAGAGTTTAGGAAGGAAAACAATAAACTCCAAGTCAGTCATGTGACTGGTGTGAGAACTCAAAACAGTTTTTTATCTTTAAAATCAAAATAGGAATATTTTTAAGTCAATTCGCAATGCTTTTAAAAATGAGACTACCATAAGGCCTCCCGCACACACACACAATGCAAACGCAGAATCGGAGGAGATTTCTCCTTATGATAGTCAAAGATGCTTGATACGCATTTAAAATAACATTTGATATTATTACTAGTGCATAGTGTAGGAAATCATTTCAAAAGTAGAATATAAATCTTAGCCAACATAGACATTTCGAACTATGCCTACTATAGCTACCATCCAAACAGTGGTGACCACCATAAGTGAATGGCAGGTTCTACAACTAATATCCGTACAGGGTTTCGTATTGGGAATTGGATTTCCAACAAATGGTCAGGCCAAGGAACTTCCCATTGCCACTGAGAATGCCTCTGGAAAGACATCCCCGAGAACCAAACCGGAACTCTGCCAACACAAGGCCGGGTTACCCCTTAACTGGGTAACTACTGACACGAGCACGCCATTCCCCGGTCCTTTAGGACCTTTTCAACCGAGCGCTCGATATCCAACATCACACCATAATAAATAGAGTGTTTTCAACATGAGTAAGTATCTGGGCTCCATACCATGATACCACCCCTTTCCAGAAGGAAATGCACATACCCTAAGGGGAGCTACAGCAACCCCTAATAACCTTGCCGCATCTTTCCTGTTTTGACCATTTCCGGGATGTGAGGCTCGACGAAGTCACGTCCACAAAAACACACTTTGTACAAAAAGCCGTGCTTTGGGTCAACAAATGATCAACACAATGATCACTAAGATAGACGATCAAATAAATGATCCTATCACAATAATCAACACAATGATCATTTCAGCATCACTCAGCATGTCACATTACCAAAATGGGATATATTGCTGATAACTTCAACTATATAACCTTTGAGCACATACGTCTCAAAGAAGGGTGTTAAGCAAAGAATAAATTCTCCGCCACCAACAGAAATATATTTGAAAGAAATCGGCTTTATATCTCAAATTGTAATGTCAGACATACAATCCATACAAGTCTGTTCCGGGCTCGAACAAAACCGAAGGCACTTCTTACGAAGCCCTTGAAATACGGGTATTCACAATCCCGATCGAATTTCCCATCACTTAGGAGATCTCTATACCAGGAGCTACCCAGTGCAGAGACAATCGATAGGTCATCCTATCGCTTTCACAAATACTCGGTCTTCAACACCGATCTTCAAATGCAATTCATAACGACGTATCACATATTCGGAATGGGTTATACGACCCCATGGTCCTTTCCCGGTTAACCCGAATAGTGAGCGCTTATTCAAAAATAAGTGTGGCATTCAAATTCAAACAAATCACATCAATTTCCCATTCAAAGGAAATATTGATAGTCGGTTATTGAACTATCACTGGATATGCACACATCACCAGATTCCAAATAATTTTCCAAATTATTAATTTTCCAAAAATATCTTCACTAGATATTAAATTTCAATACCTCAAAAATAAATCAACATTTATTTTTAAACAAATTCTTCTTTTCATTTATAAATTCCATAATGAATTTATATTTCAAAATATTCATGAATATACGATTTCAATTATCCATTTTCAATTTATCTTCAAAAAGATAAATTCTAATTATTCACTTCATATTGGAAACAATTCCATACTTATTAAAAATAAGTAATTCATAAATCTTTTTATTTTCAACACTTAGAAAATATTCAATATACTTAAATCGAATTAAGTATATATTTCATTCTTTAAGAAAATCATTCTCTTAAACATATTTATTTGGGCCAAAACGAATGTTACGTAAAACATCGTTACGACAACCCAAAATCACTAGTATAGGGATTCGAAATTAAAATAGATATATAAATCCCAATACTATACAAAACATTTCCTTTCGGAAATCATTTACTATAACAACAGTGTTATAGTCCACCATTTCCTTTTATTCCTCGAAACATCTATTTCAACAATAAATGTTGAAATCTATGGTTTCGAATCTCAACACATTTTAAAACATCGTTAGATCGTTTTAATTCTATTTAAAACATCACATTCAAACATTTTCTTTAACGTATTATTCACTATTCAAAAACGTGAATAAACTCCGTTAACAAATTTGATTCTTTTATTCATTTTAATTCAAAGAATTATTCACAGTCTAAAAACGTGAATATAACTCCATTTATAAGTTATAACAATTAACTCATCAAAATAAGTCGTTTGCGGATTTATAAAACAACGTTTATAAATTCCGTTTCTATTTATTTATAAAAACTTCTTTTTTATAAATTCCTTTATTAACCTATTTGATTTCATATCTCAATTATAAACTAAAAGTTCATATTATAAGTCAATTGCTTATAAAACGATTATTTTACAAAATCGTTCTTTTAAAGACTTTCCAAACCATAAATCTTATAACTTATAAGATTTATTTATTTAACAAAATTTATTCTTCAAATAACTTCACAAATTTATAAATCTTACTATTTATAAATTTCATTTATAACTTCACAGTTTATAATTCTATAAATTTCATTCTATTATGAAATTCATTCTCACTTCATTTAAACATTTATAAAGACTCGTTTTATAATGTCCATATTTCAATTTATAAATATCCATTTATAAATCTCTTAATATAAATCAGTTTATATTATTATTCTAAAACGTCTTTAAATTCCTTTATAATTTCATCATTTCGATTTATAAAATAATCAAATTTTATAAATCCTATATTTAAACTTTTTATAACAAGTTCAGAATTCCATTTAAACTCTTTTATAAAGTCATTAATTCCTTATTTTCAAAAATCAGCTTTTAACTATATTTCTCAAAATCATAATTTTTATAACTTTAAAAATTATAACGTTTATTTATTTATAATGGATCAATTCCAAAAATATAGTATACTTTTAAAAATCACTTTAAAAACATTTTAAAATCCCAAAATCTGGGTCCAATGATGCTACACATCAAATAGTCAATCACGACAACAACGATATCATATATCGATATGATAATCCATCAAATATCAAAATATCTGAAATAAAATAAATACTGTTGAGGAATCCAGTTGGATCCCTCCAACCTGTTTCCCTGCATCCAAAAACATTAGCACAATACCAATTTCGCTCCAGTACGAAATTATCGCGGTATATGTTCTTAATAAATATTATCCGCTTAATAACGGCGCAATAGGGTCTCATCCGCTAAACAAAAAATGCGGGAAATCAACAACTGCAATATATACATATGCCAATATATATATATATTGATATTATATATAATACCAATTTCACTGTTTATGAAATATTCGCGGTATATGTTTATATTAAATAACATCCGCTTACTAACGGCGCATAATGTCTATTTTAAAAAATCAATAATTATCAATCATCATTCAAACATGCATTCAAATATTTTAAATCTAACTATTTAAAATAAAATCGAAATCTATTCGATTGAGTGAGAAGTTCTCACCTTGGTTTTAATTTCCGTTTTAGCGATTTATTTCGAATAAAATTAAACGCGCGTTTAATTTTACCCGAAATTCTCACTAACTCCAAACGACTCCAAACCAACTCCATCGCGTAGTGCTCGTCCATACGATTCCAACGCAACTGAGTTTGCATTTTTTCGACCTCGTATGAAAAAGTTATTGATTTTTGAACATTACACAAATTTTTATAACTAAATTTACAACTTAAATTTATAATAATATAACCTATTTCATCCCCAGCCCTTAGATCCTTCAACCCCCCCATCCTAGCCCTTGAACGCAACTTCCCCCTTCCCTCTCTTCTTCACGCAAGCTACAGCTCAAGGGAAACACGCACAAACCCATATATCAAAAATTAGGTTTTAACTTCACCGTCTCCTCGCTCAACGAAATTCGATCACTCCAACGCCATGACGAAGCTCTCGAGACAAGCTAGGTTCGGCCCCAAGCCTGTTGAACTCGGCCTCACCCTCCTCCTAGGGATGCGTGCGCAACTTGCTGCCTTCCCACTCGATTTCCCATCAATCCGTGAAGCCATTCGCGATCATAACCGTTGGATCTCTAGTTCGTGTTGTGCTCTACAACTTTCTAGTTGAAACTTTCTCGAATCGATGCATAGATTAGAAGATTTGGAGGGAAGAAGTTTGGTAAATTCTGGCCATTCATCTATAGGTGGCGGCTGCAGTATATGAACTAGGGTTTTGGAATATATTTTATCAAATTTTGTGAAGGGGTAGGGCTATTTATAAGGAACGAGCGACACTATTCATCCCGGAAATTCCGAACTCCGATTTAGACGCCGTAACCAGCGTTTCTAAGGTTTACCCCGCGTTCCGGACACAATGGAACAGGTTTCGGAAGTTATTCGGAAGTATGTGCGAGTTATGGCTGAAAACGTTCAATTTAAATTAAACCGATTTAAATCGATTTCTAGGCGTTTTAATTTGTACCGGACAAACGGTAAATCCAATTGACACGAAATTTGAAACCTTACAATAATATCACATTACGGATCCGATGAAACTGGTTTCGTCGAAATCCGAGACTTTTTGAAAAATGGCTATTTTGACTCGTCAAATTTAAATTAAAACGATTCTATGCGTTTCGAGCTGCCACGATCAAACGATAACTCCGATTGACACGAAAATTGAAATCCGGCAATAACTAACTATTACGGATCCAATGAAACTGGTTTCGTTCAATTCTGAGACTGTTCAAAAATTGGCTATTTTACAGTCGATTATTAAATATTAAAATATTCAATTTTCACAAATTAACTTTTAATTCGATTTTAAAAGTTCTAAAATATTTCTATAACTCCAGTATGATTAAATAAAATTTTCCAAATTATTTACAATCATTTTTAACTCAATTTTTAATTATTTCCATAATTTAACATATTAAATTATCGATTAAATTATCAAATTAAATCCAAAAATTCAAATTAAAATTTATTTGACTTATAAATTCATTTATAAATATTTAAAATTAATTAAATATTCAAATTTAAATTATTAAAATTTCTGGGTCGTTACACTTCATTAGAGATTTAACTTACTTTTCCAAGCTTGATATCAATAATTTTGAACACTGAAACCAATTTAAGGGAGAATATTCTAAAATATTTAATAAAATACAAAAACCAATTCCAAGTATATTATACTATACTAATTGTAAATTGCTTTAATAATTTTTTTAACTAATTTTTTTAAAATTATATATTCTTAAAAATATTTTAAAAAAATTACGATATAGTTTAAAACATTTAATTTAACACGCCACTTCAAAATTCTTATTTTATAACTTAATTAAAAAACCACGTTCTATACTTTAAAACCTTTTAATTTAAAATCCTATAATAATAACAAAATGCTTTTAAATCCTAGAACTATTATAGAATGGAATTCAATCACTATCCACTCCATGCTTCGGTATCTCATCTATAGGTCATGTCATCTCTCATGATACAATTAATTTACAGGGTAGCGTCATATCCCTCTGATGGCTTATACCCAAACATAATGGAGTCTTATGTAACCATTGAATACTGCCTACACACCCACACACTTATATACACAAAACCGAAGTTCCATCACCCCCTTGTGAATTATCGAGGCATCAAATGAGAGGGTTAAGGTCTACGGGAAATTATGTAATTTTTTATGCAATCTTAACTCTATAGCGAATATTGTTTGAAATAGATGGATTCTTTTTATTTTTGTTTTTTATTATGTGTATTTCTTTTATATGATATAACTAATAATTATGAGCATCAGACATATACAAATATGAAGTATCTAAGTAGAAATAACGATTGTAGTTTTGAATCAGTCATAACCATATATATTAAATGGATATAGTAATAATATTCAACTTTAAAGATTCTTAGTCAAGATACATTAAGAAAATGATACTGATGCATCTGACCTGACAAGTGTACATAAAACTCTTCAAATGTTGGATGGTGAAGTACCCATGATTGTTGAAAGGCACTTAAAGGTTATGTACTTGTCATCATTAGATGGTCGTAGATTGACTGAACTGAGTGTCATATGTAGGTTAAATATATCTAAGTCAAAACATATGATCTTAGCATGACGATATGCGGTAGTATTTGGATTTGAGAATATACATAGCTTAAATGAAGAGGTTATGCTTTTATTTTTTAGTCAAGTCATAGCATCCATCCATGCAACGCTTCTTTTGGATATATGCCAAATCACTTAGAGTGAAACACTATTGAATAGAGAATTCGTCCCTTTCGATATAGGAGGTTAGTATCATCGAATTAGAAGTAAGGTCGAAGAATGTGTGGCCATAGCACTTTCAGTTATTCAAAAATTGTAATTATCTAAACCAAGGACTTTGAAGTTAGCCTTTGAAATTAACCATGGATGTTCTTAGAGGTTTTGACCATCGACCGAACTCTAGAAATCTAAATGATATAGTGATAATGAAAAGAAAACACACACATACATCATTGTTTTAGATTATATTCTTAATTAGATAAAAAATATGATTTTCTTTGAATGCCTATGAGTAACAGAACTTGTGCATGGCACCAATGAGTCAAAATTCATATGGACTTTAGTATTAGATTTTTCGTTATTATTTGATGATGGAATTTTCACTTATGAGTTACACAGCATAAATTGATTGAGAAAATTTCAAAAGATACAATTTTTCGGTATTAAGAGAGGTACTCTATTCAAGCAAATCACTCATTTTTTTGATGTCTTAGGGGTTCTAACTCATGACCTCTTGAACCTATGTCTACAGCGACATACCGCTAATAGGATGAGTTATTGGTCATTGCAAAAGGAAGTGACCAATTTGTAAGCGTTATAAATTAAATGATAAATTAATATAAATATTTTATTAACTTATTTGCTAGAATTAATATTATTAGAGGGATATAGATAATTAAATAATACACACACATTTAAATTGAAATAGTTGAATGATATTTAAAATAAATAAAACTGGCATTTAGATTGTTTTAAAATGATTTTATATCATGGCTAAAAATTATTTTTATGATAATGTAGGTTGACTCATATTTCATGGAATATATATTAGTTTATACTTCTATTTATTTAAGACTTGGTTTTGCTTATGGAGAAATAGGTTAGATCTAGGTTCTTTCAAATGGGCTCTCCACTATATATATATATATATATATATATATATATATATATATATATATATAATGCCTTTGTAAAACCTGGCC
Source organism: Allium cepa (assembly GCA_030765085.1). Classification (NCBI taxonomy): domain Eukaryota; kingdom Viridiplantae; phylum Streptophyta; class Magnoliopsida; order Asparagales; family Amaryllidaceae; genus Allium; species Allium cepa. Next base: position 65,148,859 of record CM060931.1, read on the forward strand.
ACTATGCTTATTCCTCTCTTTCTCTCTCAAGAATAATATTTTCATTATGATTTGTTAGCCAATAAGAAAATCTTGCAAATTTACTTTAAGGAAAATGAAGATCTCCAAGGAGAAAACATAATCAATTTTAAGGTGTTAACAAATGAGAAGAAGCTAGGTAGGTCATTTCTAATCTAAAATATATTCTCTCTAATATTACATTATGATTTTGGCATTATAATTGATTATAGAACAATGAATTCTAATCTATAGTTTGTGTAAGCTTGATTGTAAAGCTATGAGTTAAAATCAATGGTTTGTGTAAATTTAACACACACACACACATATGAATTTTATTCCTGCTTAATAGAACTGATTTTTATTTATTTTATGATTTAATATGAAAATTAATTTTAGGACAAAATATTTTCAAAAGGACATTGCAAAAGCATTGGATCGAATATTGTAATGACCCAAAATTTTATCACTTTAATTTTTGGGAATACTTAACTAATTTCAAATATTCAATTAATGGTTAAATGAAAAGAAAATCAATTTGGTAATAAAATTAATTTAAAGGATTTTTCCATAATTTTAATTTGGGAAATAATCAAATTTTTGTTTGACGTATTTTACGACCAACGGTGTTATTTTTGAAATTTAATAAAAATTGATAACCGGTGTATTTAACAATTTTTTCACAATCGTGTCGCATTTTTGTGCGTGATCATATTTTTATTTTTTTTGTTCACAGTTAGTGTGTGAAGGGGGTATTGTGTAGCGAGGTACAAAAAATCATTCTTTTCAAAAAAAATCAAACCAAATTCTAATTCTAATTTTCAAACTTCTTTTAATGGTGATGTAATTTGAGTGTTGACTTGAAAGTGATGGGTTGGGTAATTTTGCTTAACTAGTAAATCCCGGATTACTTATGTTTGAAGATATATTTTGGCATAAGGATATCACCTCATCTCAGCACTTCATTTTCGATTTTCCACCTCCTTTTCTTTTCTTCTTTTTATTTTTCCACTTCCCTTTTCAAAGAAAAACCGAAGCCCACCTCAATTCAAAATCTATATTTCCACAACCATTCAATATTAGCCAAATCTCCCAACGTCAAAGTTGTTCATTCCTCTGCTAATATTTAAAAAAAATTGCTCAAAGTTTCATCAAGCATAATGGCGATAATTTTTTAAAAATTGTGATTTCCCAAAGTTGATAGTTTTTCGATGATCACGGAATGAAGGTCGAAAGGTATGGTTGAGTCTGTATCATCGAATGGCAATTTATTGTAGGTCATGTGATTTTTAGAAGCCTAGAGTTGAGTTTCATGAATTTCGGTTACATGGTGGTCAAGAGGCTCGGGTTGTTGTTTAGAGGAGTTATGGGTATTGGCGGAGATGATGGAGGCGGTCTGCTATGGAGCAGTGGTTGGAGCTGTCCAATCAAGTTGGGTTTAAGGTTTCATCTCTTATTTTATTTGGTGCACGCGTTTTTTCTTGCTGGTTCTAATGTGGACGACTGAGTTTATTGAAGGATAGGTTAGAGTTGCGCCTGAGTGTGGCGGTTGCATTGGCATAGGCGGCGGTGGTTGTAGTGGTCATGGAGGTGGGGCAAGCCAGATGTGTCGGTGGATGTTAAACTTGGGTGGGGTTTTGGACATCAGGAATGACGGTTGAAATTGGATTGGGGCTTTATAGTTATGGTGATGGGGTGCAATGGGAGAAGGAGGTTGAGGTGAGTTTGGTGGTGGACTTGGATCGGCAATTGGCAGAGCGAGGGTGATTTGCACGTGCATGCATGCATGTTCGTGCACGATTTCTCTGGTTCAGCAAAATTCAAATTGGATTAGTGAAAGGAGAGGGGACAATGGCACTGACATTTGGGTTTGGGTTGGATACAGGCCTTAGGCTTTGGCTTTGGTAAGATAACTTTTTAATTTGAGTTGTTTAATATTAACTAAATGTGTTGGAATACAAAATGCCATATCTCATTCATTATAAACGTCTTTGATCCATGTATTTTTGCATTTGGCTCATATTAAAGAGTATAATGCTATGATATAAATAGTTGATAGTTTTATGGAAGTATAGGTTAATGATAAATTAATACTGATTGGATATACTTACGTTGTTTGGATAATAAAGTAGTAAGTAATTATACTGCAATGGTGATATCTACTTGGCCAAATAAAACACCATTCTATTAAATTAATTTACCTAGATTATTTTGATATCTATTTAGTAGAATAAAACACCGTTATACTTTAATTAAATTGAATATATTTTTGACGATACTAATTTAGCAGAATAAATTCCCGTTCTGCTATTATGTTAATTGGACATATATTCATGTGCCAGCTAGGTTAATTAATATTGGATAAGTTATGGATTAGCTATTGATTGCTAATTGTTGATTTTATTTACATATGTGCTTTGTGATGGCCCTGACTCAACCTTCGAAAATCGGCACCGAATACGACACTCGTATTCAAATGCCCAGATCCGAATGTCGAATCTGGTTCGCCGGAGCTTATAACACATTGAGTATCATAACACAGCGGAAGGAAAAGAATATCAATATATATATGTAACATTGATACAATGACAGATACAATATCTGATATAATATGATACAGCAGAATGATACAATAGATATCAATACTATCAGAGATACAAGAAATAGCAGCGGAAAGATCATGTCCTCAATGCCAAACTCTACGAACTCCATCTTCAATCCAAAGCTAGCTCGAACCATCATCATGTTTCAAAAAGATAAGTGCAGTCGTGATCCAAAGACTGGACTAACTCCAAATAATCTACTAACCTGACTATTTGAAAAACCCAACTCTAGACTGCATGTGTGGAAAAATTGTGGGCACCAAGAGTTTAGGAAAGGAACAATAAACTCCAAGTCAGTCATGGGACTGGTATGAGTAAACAAAACAGTTTATCTTAAAAATAGACAACAAAGGACTTAAAATAAATCCGCAATGCTTTTTGAAAAAAAATGAACTACCATAAGGCCTCCCGCCACATACACAATGCAAACGCAGAATTGGAGGAGATTTCTCCTTATGATAGCCAAACATGCTTGATACAAGAAATTTTCTTTGATATTATTACTAGTGCATAGTGTAAGAAAACCATTTCGAAAGTATAATATTAATCCTAGCCAGCATAGACATTCCGAACTATGCCTACTATAGCTACCATGTAAATAGTGGTGACCACCATAAGTAAATGGCAGGTTCTACAACTAAAACTGTACAATGCTTGTATTGTTTTGTTTGGATTTCCAACAAATGGTCAGGCTAAAGAACTTCCTGCTGTCCATGGGTATGCCTCTGGCGGGACATCCCGAGAACCTAACCGGATCTCTGCCAACACAAGGCCGAGTTACCTCTGTAACTAGGTAACTACTTCTCGAGCATGCCATCCCTGGCCCTTTGGGACCTTTATCCGAGGCGCCTCTAAACCACAAAGCAATCACAAAGTAATAGATCTGCAGTAACCACATGAGTAAGCATCTGGACTCCATACCATGATGCCACCCTTTTCTAGAAGGGAATGACACACCCTAAAGGGCGCGACCCTCATAACCTTGCCGCATCTTTCCTGTTTCGACCATTTTCGGGGTGTGAGGTCTTGATACAGTCTCGTCCACAAAGCTACGCTTTATACAAAAGGCATGCTTTGATCACAAATGATCAACAAATGATCATCAACACATAGCAGCACTCAACATGTCACACTACCAGATTGAAAATATATCACTGATAATCTTCAATTACATAACCTCTAAGCTTGTATGTCTCGAAGAAGGGTGTTAAGCTAAGAGAATAAATTCTCCGCCACCAACAGATATGTATTTGAAAGAAATCTGCTTTATATCTCAAAGTGTAGTGTTAGACATACAACCATACAAGTCCGTTCTGGGTTTGAACAGAACCGAAGGCACTTCCCAAGAAGCCCTTGCAATCCAGGTATCCACAATACCGATCGGACTTCCTGTCACATATGGGGAACTCTACTGGAGCAACTCAGTGCAGAGTCAATCGACAGGTTATCCTATCCTTCTCAAAGTCACCCGGCCTTCAACACCGGTCTTCAAATGCAATCCATAACGTCGTATCATTATTCGGAATGGGTTATATGACACAAGGTCCTCTCCCGGCTAAATCGAATAATGAGCGCAATATTTAAAAACATATGGATATGGGATTTTAGTTAAGTCACAACTTCAAAGAAAACCAAAACCTTTCTTCAAATGGTTTAAATAAATTACCAATTCAAATCTTTAAACAAAATGATTTATTTCACAAAGTTTACCCAGTTTCACAAAGATCCATTTACAGATTTCAAAACAATTTCCATTTCGATTGGATTAACTTATTAAATCTTTAAATCAAAGATTTAACTTATAACTTTCAAACCGTTTTCATAACTTGGAAATCATTTTCATTTTAGACTTGAAATACTTTTAACACAAATTGGACGTTCATTTCTTATGTGAAAGCTTTTATTACTTGAAAACAAATAGTTTTCGTTTCGAAAAATTCCAATTATATTTGCACGAGTTAAAGCCCTTGCATTAAATTCAAATTCCCAAATCAATACCCATCAAATGGTTTATCCCATATATAACCTGTATAACATCTTTAATCCCTAGTTCCAAATCATAGAATTCAGTTTCAAATTTTGGATTCAAATTTAAATCAAATTATTTAAACTTCAAGGCTTAATCAAGTTATTCAAAAATAAATTTTATCTTTGAAATTCATTTTCAAAAACTTCCAATTCTAATTCCGAAAATATTTTGGTTTCAAAAATTCAATCTCTAAAACTATTTCAAAATCTGTGACACAATCCATTTCCATGTGCAATACATATTTGTGTGTGTATGGTGTAGTCCAAGGGTTTCACACAATAGTGCAACATCATCACAGATTCAATCATATCAATCTTGATAAGCGGTATAATCCGTAACGCTTATCTTTATTCACAGATTCATAGATAAAGTAAATTTATCAATCACGAAGATTTACCATTACGATTCGATGTGGGTTTCGGAAAACCAATTGGAATCCGACTCCCTGTCGCATCGAAATTTAAATGCCCTTTTATGGAAAAAAAGGGTTTTCGCATACACATAGAAACAAATCACAAATCACAGTTCAGCACAAAGTAATTCGCATTACATAGCATCACAATCACATATCAAAAATATCAATCCAGTACACAATATTTGACACTTAACTTAAATTAATCAAATTAAACCCAATCAATTACAATGAGCAATTAATTTCTTAATTACTTTCATAAAGTAACTACACTTACACAATTTCATAAAAGATTATCATTAATTAATTAATCTAATTAATTGTTAAAATTTATCACATTAGTTAATTATTTAAAAAAAATCTTAGTTAATGACCTTCATTTACTAATAACAATTCTTTAATTACTTTTCCAAAGAAATTACTTAACTTAATTATCATTAATTAAAATTAATTAACCATTAATAACTCATTAATTAATCCTTATTATTTAATTAATTAAGAGTTAACTGTAACATAATTAGTTCTAATTGATAAATTAATTACTAATCATTAATTAAAAATTCAAACGTTGTTTAATTAATGATCCTAAATTACCAATTTATTTATCCTAAATTAATTATCTCAAATCTTAATTGATTGATTTAAACTTTTAATTATTAAATTAATTAATCCAAATCATTAATTATCCATTTTAATTAATAATTACAAATCCTTAAATCTTCATTTATTTAAAGATAAAAACATTTTTCTTATTAATGATCAAATTATCGTTAACAAGGTATTTAAAAACAATTTACTTTCAAATTTTACTTTTAAAATTTCATTCTAAATTTAAGATTTAAAATGGAAACAAATTAACTTTAACAAAGTTTATAACCATTTCAAAACCCTTTTATTCCACAAGTTAAAGAATTATTTATCTTATAATAGAAGTTTAAAAGAGTTTAAAACCCAATTTCATTTTAAATTCAAATCAATTTAAAAAGTCACTTTATCATTCAAACTGTTTAAAACAATTTTAAATTTAAAAACTTCTTTTATTTCAAGACTAAGATTCAAATTTATATTTGAATCCATATTTAAACCTTTGATTTTTAAACTTCACTTACAATTTAAACTTCACTTTAAATTTCAAACTAATTAAACCTTTTTAAAGTAGTTAAAACAATCTAAATTTTAAAAACTTTATTTATTTTAAACTGAGATTCAAAGCTAACTTGAACCAGATTTAAACTTGGATTTAAACTTATTTAAACACTTAAATTATATATAACTTTATTTAATTTCAAAATCTAGAATTTAGATTTGGATTCAAGTCCAGGTTTAAAATCTTGATTTAAACTTTGGTTTAAATGCTTCATTTACAATTTCAAGTTCCATTTTAAATTTCAAACTCTTTTTAAATACACTTAAACTTAAACACTTTTAGTTGTTAAAACAATTTAAATTTAAAACTTATTTATTCCAAACCTAAGTTTCAAACTGATTTGAATTTATTTTTAAACTTTGATTTTAAAAGTGAATTCAATCTTTGCTTTGAAATTTAAAATTTAAATTTCCAAACTCCAAAACAAAACAGGTTTTAAAACCTGTACAACATGCTACCCGAGCCTCACTATTTCCCGCTTCGAGCCAACGCTGGAAATCTTTGAGCAAACTACTCGAGACAAACGCGAGAGCAACCTAAAACCACCCAACATCACAAATTCCAAATTACCAGATCCCGTGCACGATGTACGTGCACGGCTCCGACGAACCTCTCCAGTTGACGCTGCATCGTCGAACAAGTCGACGATCCTCCATGCTCCACTCACCGACCATCAGAAACTCCATCATTCCCTCGAAATCGAATTTGAGTTAAAACCCAAACCTGGAAACAGCAAGACCCACCACAACCAAAACCTGTCATCGCCTCGTTCTCGCAGCTCCGACCACCAGAATTCATACAACTCAGGCCACGACTTCGTCTACGACCAAGCTACCATCACCCGAAGCCCCGAAACACTCGATCAACTATACAGACTATAGTGATCGATTAATTAAACACAGCAAAAACTAAGGTTCCAGAAGAAATCCCACTGCTGCAACTTCCTTGGTGAATTGCATCACCATCAACCATTTTTCCTAGTATCTCTGATCACCCCTCCATCATCAGAAAGAACCCCGATGCCTCCAAACCTTTGGATCACCAGAAAACCCAAATTCCTCCTATTTTGTTCAACCCAGAACTGCACCTTTAAAACTGAACTAAAAATAGTAATTTTGGTTTCAAAAATCAAGTTTTAGTTTTAGCATTTGATTCATATACCTGAATTTATAAACCATGATAAATTATTTTTGACTTAATTTAAGTTTGCACCGTGTTTTATATTTCCAGAAAAACTATTTATCTTTAGTGCCTCCAAATATTCTTAGGAAAAAGATCATGACAATTTTAACAAATTTTCTTTGAACATTAAGATCAATGGTTGACCAGAGGGTGAGTTCTCGATTTTCAAACAGGATTGAACCCTGTAGTACTTTAAAACAAAGACATTTACTTGTGTAAAGACAGGCACAATCATATACATCTAACATAAGTTCATATTCATGCAAGCATCCTTTATATCATTCATTCACAGATCATCAGGTGCAATCCCAAAAGATGAATATAGAAGTTCAAGTGTTTGCTCACCTTGAAAAAGCAGAGAACAACAAAGACAGGCTATTGAAAGAAACTGGAAATGATTTTTCTCTTGCTCTTTACTCAGTTGAATTGAATCTGAAGCTTTATTCTTGAATCAATTATGTTGACTGAGATGCACCTGAGCTTTGAATTTTACTTCTGAGTTGAATTTATTTGATTTTGAACTGCTTCAGGTTTGTGTTTTATTTTTATTTTTCTTGCTTTTCCAGGTTGATGAGTTTGCAAGATAAAAATGTATATATCTTTTTTTCTTCTCTGATTTTCTAATTTGTTTTTCTTGAACAAACAAAGACTAAAATAGATGTATATATATAAAGAGAGATAATGTTTACAGAGGAAGGCATTTTCTGGTTTAGTTGGTTTCTTTGTTTGACTAAAGATTTTTTTCTTTATTTGATTTCATCAGAGATTTTTTTCTTTTCTGAATGGAGGCTGAGATGATGGCTTTTAAGTACATATGTTTCCATCTTAGTCTACATACTCATCGCATTTAGCTGTTCTTAGATTTGTTTGTGTGTAGATTAATGATATTTGTCTTATTTCATAAGCTTATGCTTATCATTTTCTATTTGTTTGTACATAGATATTTAGATTTTTGTTTCTTGTTGTTCAAGCCTACATACTTATCTATATATATTTTTTTTTTGTCTTTTTTCACTTTTTCATATTTATACTTTATTTGTTTGTACATAATTATTTTGTCTTGCGTACACAAACTTGTCATGTTTTGCATAATATACGTATCAAATAAATTACATAGACATATTTTTATAATTTCAAATTATTTTTAAACATTTTCTTACAATTTACATTCAAATTCAATATGTATATAAATTTAAATCCACTCATATATGCACATATACATATACATTCACACACATGTATATATATACATAAGTTTTAAATTCAAATGATTTTTTAAAACATTTATTACTTCAATCAAAAGAAATTGAAATTTTGTTCATATAAATTAATTCATATTTTTATTCGAATTTGGAGAAACCCAAATCAATTTACCAATTAATTTCACAATTTTTATTAAAAATTAAATTAATTATCAATTTAAACTTAGTAAAAATCCGGGATCGTTACAGATTTCCCCTTTAAGAAATTTCGTCCCCGAAATTTGCCAGGGAGATAACAACGATAAATGAAAGATAGAGAAATATCTTTTTAGATCAAACTGAATATTTATTCTGCATTTGCTTACCAAATCAGAATATCGACAATATGAGAACAAACTCATACAATTTTTTCACAATATACACGGGTCTCCAGATCTACGAATTTGCAGGGGCACCGGTTAGTTCGAAGGATAACTGACCGTTCGTAGAATATATCGGACCCCAGAGAAGTGATCAATAGATTCAATCTCCTACAATTTCCTAAACACTAGATATGGATTCCAAACTCAAGTCGGAATACCCCAAAGTATATACCAACTTGTCCCTCTTCGGACTTCAGTCTACACAAGAAATTATAATAGAATTTCAAATTTGGTTTTAAATGAAATCGTTTTATCGATTCAATTCAAATTTAGTCTTATATTCTATTAACCAATTTATTTATAATTTTCAATTTCAAATTCATTAAAGTTTAGATCGAAAAGCTGATAAGAAACCGATGAAGATACGAAGTAAGGATTTTCTACAACGATTCATAGGGCCACCATCACACCGAAACTTCTTCTTGCAGCTGCCACGAAGCAAATCAAAGAAATTGGGAAGACGAATCAAAGGAGAGTGAGAAGAAAATTGTTTTCTACTGTTGCAGGGTATTGACCATTTATAGTGGCACTCCCCTATCCCCTATCTCGTACTCTTCTTGCACTCATACTTACTATCAGTGGATAGTAAGAGAATTTATGAGGCATTCGAACGGATATCTTAGGGATACTCATTCTAGGGTATACTCCACCCTATCTCTAATGAGTTACTTAATGTATTATACTCCTGAGCTAAAGTTTCAACCTTCATCTCTGATACCAAATGTGACGGCCTTAACTCGACCTTCGAAAATCGACACCGAATACGACACTCGTATTCAAATGCTACAGATCCGAACGTCGAATTTGGTTCGCCGGAGCTTATAACACATTGAGTATCACAACACAGCGGAAGGAAAAGAATATCAATATATATATAACATTGATACAATGACAGATACAATATCTGATATAATATGATACAACAGAAAGATACAACAGATATTAATACTATCAGAGATACGAGAAATAGCAGCGGAAAGATAATGTCCTCAATGCCAAACTCTACGAACTCCTTCTTCAATCCAAAGCTAGCTCGAACCATCATCATGTTTCACAAAGATAAGAAAGTGCAGTCGTGATCCAAAGACTGGACTAACTCCAGATAATCTACTAACCTGACTATCTGAAAAACCCAACTCTAGACTGCCCGTATGGAAAAATTATGGGCACCCGGAGTTTAGGAAAGGAACAATAAACTCCAGGTCAGTCATGAGACTGTTATGAGTAAACAAAACAGTTTATCTTTAAAACAGACAACAAAGGATTTAAAATAAATCCGCAATGCTTTTTGGAAAAAATGAAACTACCATAAGGCCTCCCGCCACACACACAATGCAAATGCAGAATTGGAGGAGATTTCTCCTTATGATAGTCAAACATGATTGATACTAGAAAATTTCTTTGATATTATTACTAGTCCATAGTGTAAGAAAACCATTTCAAAAGTATAATATTAATCCTAGCCAGCATAGACATTCCGAACTATGCCTACTATAGCTACCATCTAAACAGTGGTGACCACCATAAGTAAATGGCAGGTTCTACAACTAAAACCATACAAGGCTCGTATTGTTTTGCTTGGATTTCCAACAAATGGTCAGGCTAAGGAACTTCCTACCGTCCATGGGTACGCCTCTGGCGGGACGTCCCGAGAACCTAACTGGATCTCTGCCAACACAAGGCCGGGTTACCTTTGTAACTAGGTAACTACTACTCGAGCATGCCATCCCCCGGTCCTTTGGGACCTTTATCCGAGGCGCCTCTAAACCATGAAGCAATCATAAAGTAATAGATCTGCAGTATCCACATGAGTAAGCATCTAGACTCCATACCATGATACCACCCTTTTCTAGAAGGGAATGACACACCCTAAACGGCGCGACCCTCATAACCTTGCCGCATCATTCCTATTTCGAGCATTTTCGGGGTGTGAAGTCTTAATGCAGTCTCATCCACAAAGCTACGCTTTATACAAAAGCCATGCTTTGATCATAAATGATCAACAAATGATCATCAACACACAGCAGTACTCTGCATGTCACACTACCAAATTGGGAATATGTCACTGACAACCTTCAATTACATAACCTCTGAGCTCGTATGTCCCAGAGAAGGGTGTTAAGCTAAGAGAATAAATTCTCCGCCACCAACAGATATGTATTTGAAAGAAATCTGCTTTATATCTCAAAGTGTAGTGTTAGACATACAACCATACAAGTCTGTTCCGGGTTCGGACAGAACCGAAGACACTTTCGAAGGAGCCCTCGCAATCCAGGTATCCACAATCCCGATCGGACTTTCCATCACATATGGAGAACTCTATACCGAAGCAACTCCGTGCAGAGTCAATCGACAGGTTATCCTATCGTTCTCGAAGACACCCGGTCTTCAACACCAGTCTTCAAATGCAATCCAAAACGTCGTATCATTATTCAGAATGGGTTATATGACACAAGGTCCTCTCCCTAAACCGAATATTGAGCGTAATATTTAAAAACATATGGATATGGGATTTTAGTTAAGTCACAACTTCAAAGAAAACCAAAACCTTTCTTCAAATGGTTTAAACAAATTACCATTTCAAATCTTTAAACAAAATGATTTATTTCACAAAGTTCACCCAGTTTCACAAAGATCCATTTACAGATTTCAAAACAATTTTCCATTTCGATGGGATTAACTCATTAAATCTTTAAATCAAAGATTTAACTTATAGCTTTCAAACCGTTTCCATAACTTGGAAATCATTTTCATTTTAGACTTGAAACCCTTTTAACACAAATTGGACGTTCATTTCTTATGTGAAAGCTTTTATTATTTGAAAACAAATAGTTTTCGTTTCGGAAAATTCCAATTATATTTGCACGAGTTAAAGCCCTTGCATTAAATTCAAATTCACAAATCAATACCCTTCAAATGGTTTAACCCATATATAACCTGTATAACATCTTTAATCCCTAGTTTCAAATCATAGAATTCAGTTTCAAATTTTGAATTCAAATTTAAATCAAATTATTTAAACTTCAAGGCTTAATCAAGTTATTCAAAAATAAATTTTATCTTTGAAATTCATTTTCAAAAACTTCCAATTCTAATTTCAAAACTATTTTGGATTCAAAAATTCAATCTTTAAAACTATTTCAAAATCTATGACTTAATCCATTTCCATGTGCAATCCATATTTGTGTGTGTATGGTGTAGTCGAAGGGTTTCACACAATAGTGCAACATCATCACAGATTCAATCATATCAATCTCGATAAGCGGTATAATCCGTAATGCTTATCTTTATTCATAGATTCCTAGATAAAGTAAATTTATCAATCACGAAGATTTACCATTACGATTCGATGTGGGTTTCGGATAACCAACTGGAATCCGACTCCCTGTCGCATCGAAATTTAAATGTCGTTTTACGGGCAAAAGGGTTTTCGCATACACATAGAAACAAATCATAGTTCAGCACAAAGTAATTCACATTACATAACATTACAATCACATATCAAAAATATCAATCCAGTACACAATATTTGACGATTAACTTAAATTAATCAAATTAAACTCAATCAATTACAATGAGCAATTAATTTCTTAATTACTTTCATAAAGTGATTACACTTATACACTTTCATAAAAGATTATCATTAATTAATTAATCTAATTAATTGTTAAAATTTATCACATTAATTAATTATTTAAAAAAAATCTTTGTTAATGACCTTCATTAACTAATAACAATTCTTTAATTACTTTGCTAAAGAAATTACTTAACTTAATCATCATTAATTAAAATTGATTAACCATTAATAACTCATTAATTAATCCTAATTAGTTAATTAATTAAGTGTTAACTGTACCATAATTAGTTCTTAATTAATTGATAAATTAATTACTAATCACTAATTAAAAATTCAAACCTTGTTTAATTAATGATCCTAAATTACCAATTTATTTATCCTAGATTAATTATCTCAAATCTTAATTGATTGATTTAAACTTTTAATTATTAAATTAATTAATCCAAATCATTAATTATCCATTTTAATTAATAATTACAAATCAATAAATCTTCATTTATTTAAAGATAAAAACATTTTTCTTGTTATTGATCAAATTATCATTAACAAGGTATTTAAAAACAATTTACTTTCAAATTTTACTTTTAAAATTTCATTTTAAATTTAAGATTTAAAATGGAAACAAATTAACTTTAACAAAGTTTACAACCATTTCAAAACCCTTTTATTACATAAGTTAAAGAATTATTTATCTTATAATAGAAGTTTAAAAGACTTTAAAACCCAATTTCATTTTAAATTCAAATCAATTTAAAAAGTCACTTTTATCATTCAAACTGTTTAAAACAATTTTAAATTTAAAAACTTCTTTTATTTCAAGACTAAGATTCAAATTTATATTTGAATCCAGATTTAAACCTTTGATTTTTAAACATCACTTAAAATTTAAACTCACTTTAAATTTCAAACTACTTAAACCTTTTTAAAGTAGTCAAAACAATCTAAATTTTAAAAACTTTATTTATTTCAAACTGAGATTCAAAGCTAACTTGAACCAGATTTAAACTTTGATTTAAACTTATTTAAACATTTAAAATATATATATCTTTATTAAATTTCAAAATCTATAATTCAGATTTGGATTCTAGTCCAGGTTTAAAATCTTGATTTAAACTTTGGTTTAAATGCTTCCTTTACAATTTCAAGTTCCATTTTAAATTTCAAACTCTTTTTAAATACACTTAAACTTAAACACTTTTAGTTATTAAAACAATTTAATTTAAAACCTATTTATTCCAAAACTAAGTTTCAAACTGGTTTGAATTTATTTTTAAACTTTGATTTTAAAAGTCAATTCAATCTTGCTTTGAAATTTAAATTTCCAAACTCCAAAACAAAACAGGTTTTAAAACTTGTACAACATGCTACCCGAGCCTCACTGTTTCCCGCTTCGAGCCAACGCTGGAAATACTCGAGCAAACTACTCGAATTACTCGAGACAAACGTGAGAGCAACCTGAAACCACCCAACATCACAAATTCCAATTTACCAGAGCTAGTGCACGGTGTACGTGCACGGCTCCGACGAACCTCTTCAGTTGACGCTACATCGTCGAACAAGTCGAAGATCCTCCATGCCCCACTCCCCGACCATCAGAAACTCCATCATCCACTCAAAATCGAATTTGAGTTAAAACCCAAACCTGGAAACAGCAAGACCTACCACAACCAAAACCTGTCATCGCCTCATTCTCGCAGCTCCGACCACCAGAATTCATAGAACTCCGGCCACGACTTTGTCTACGACCAAGCTACCATCACCCGAAGCCCCAAAACACTCGATCAACTATACAAGCTATGGTGATTGATTAATTAAACACAGCAAAAACTAAGGTTCCAGAAGAAATCCCACTGCTGCAACTTCCTTGGTGAATTGCATCACCATCAACCGTTTTTCCTAGTATCTCTGATCACCCCTCCATCATCAGAAAGAACCCCGATGCTTCCAAACTTTTGGATCGCCAGAAACCCCAAATTCCCCCTATTTTGTTCAACCCAGAACTGCACCTTTAAAACTTAACTAAAAATAGTAATTTTGGTTTCAAAAATCAAGTTTTAGTTTTAACATTTGATTCATATACCTGAATTTATAAACCATGACAAATTATTTTTGACTTAATTTAAGTTTGCACTGTGTTTTATATTTCCAGGAAAACTATTTATCTTTAGTGCCTCCAAATATTTTTAGGAAAAAGATCATGACAATTCTAACACATTTTCTTTGAACATTAAGATCAATGGTTGACCAGAGGGTGAGTTCTCGATTTTCAAACGGAAATGAACCCTTTAATACTTTGAAACAGAGACATTTACTTGTGTAAATACATGCACAATCATATACACCTGTACAGAAGTTCATATTTATGCAAGCATCCTTTATATCATTCATTCATAGATCATCAGGTGCAAACCCAAAAGATGAATATAGAAGTTCAAGTATTTGCTCACCTTGAAAAAGCAAAGAAGAACAAAGACAGGCTATTGAAACAAACTGGAAATGATTTTTCTCTTGCTCTTTGCTCAGTTGAATTGAATCTAAAGCTTTATTCTTGAATCAATTATGTTGATTGAGATTCACCTGAGCTTTGAATTTTACTTCTGAGTTGAATTTATTTGATTTTGAACCGCTTCAGGTTTTTGTTTTATTTTTATTTTTCTTGCTTTTCCAGGTTGATGAGTTTGTAAGATAAAAATGTATATATTTTTTTTTCTCTGATTTGCTAAGTTATATTTCTTGAACGAACAAAGACTAAAATAGATGTATATATATAAAGAGAGATAGTGTTTACAGAGGAAGGCATTTTCTGATTTAGTTGGTTTCTTTGTTTGACCAAAGATTTTTTTCTTCATTTGATTTGATCAGAGATTTTTTTTCTGAATGGAGGCTGAGATGATGGCTTAAGTACATATGTTTCCATCTTAGTCTACATACTCATCTCATTTAGCTGTTCTTAGATTTGTTTTTGTGTAGATTAATGATATTTGTCTTGTTTTATAAGCTTATGCTTATCATTTTCTATTTGTTTGTACATAGATATTTAGATTTTTGTTTCTTGTTGTTCAAGCCCATATACTTATCTATATATTTTTTTTGTCTTGTTTCACCTTTTCATATTTATACTTTATTTGTTTGTACATAATTATTTTGTCTTGCACACACAATCTTGTCATGTTTTGCATAATATACATATCAAATAAATTACATAGATATATTTTTATAATTTCAAATTATTTTTAAACATTTGCTTAAAATTTACATTAAAATTCAATATATATGTAAATTTAAATCCACTCATATATGCACATATACATATACATTCACATATATATTAAGTTTTAAATTCAAATGATTTTTTAAAACATTTATTACTTCAATCAAAAGAAATTAAAGTTTTATTCATATGAATTAACTCATTTTTATTTGAATTTGGAGAAACCCAAATAAATTTACCAATTAATTTCACAATTTTTATTAAAAATTAAATTTATTATCAATTTAAACTTAGTAAAAATCCGAGATTGTTACATGCTTGCTTATGCAAATACCAGTGATATGAATTGGATAATAATTAAAAATGAATGGTGGCTTGTTTAAATACCATAGTGGTCGCTAAGCCTTTCGAATCTGCAAGGTTATGGATTAAAATTAGCTTTAATTCTATAATAATTTGAGGTTAAGTGTTTAGTTAATTATAGATGATTTTAATTATTTTTGTTAATGATGTTTAGGTTAACTAATTATTTTATTAAGGATGTTTAAGTTAATCAATTATTTTATTAATATTGTTTAAGTTAATTAACTATTTGATTAATGATGTTTAAGTCATTTAATTATATTATTAATGTTGTTTAAAGATATTTAATTATATTATTTATGAGGTTTAAGCTAATTAATTATTTTGATAAATGGTGTTTAAGTTAATTAATTTTAAGTAACGATGTTTAAATCAATTAATTATTTACTCTTGATATTTGAGTTAATTAATTATTAAATTAGTGAAGTTCGAAGTCAATTAATTGATTTAATAAATTATGTTTAAGATAATAAAGCGGTTTATTAAAGTTGTTTATAAATAATAAATAACATTTTAAAAGGAATTTTATTTAATAAATGATATTTTGTAAAGAAGATTTACAAATTATATTCTTAAAGGACGTTATAAGTGATATTTTGTAAAAGGGATTTGCAAATGATATTTTTAAAGGAGGCAATAAATGATATTTTATAAAGGAGAATTACAAATGATATTTTTTAAAGGAGGTTATAAACGATCTTTTGTAAAGGAGTTTTATAAGAGATATTTTGCAAAAGAGATTTATAAACAAAAGAGAGATTTATAAATGGTAATTTATAAATAAAGAATGGAATTGTAAGTGATATTTTAAAAATAATAAAGATTAATGTTAAATATATAAGAATTATGAAAATAGATTTAAATTTGTAGAAGGATTTTTATAAAGGGTTTTATAAAGGAAGATTTATAAATGAGTTTTATAAATAGAAAAGTGTTTTATAAATAGAAAGGAATTTTATAAATATATTGGATATTTATATAAGAAGTTTTACTAATTAATTTGGAGATTTATAAAAGGACTTGTAAATATGACATTGGTTTATATAAAGGTATTCTTATAAAGAATGAGATTTGATTTTGATAAATAATCCTTCTTAATTATAGTGTCATGGAAACATTCTTTCTATACTTAACATCGAAGGAAAAGAGGTTTAGGATTTAGAGTAAGTAACGTTTTAAATTATATTTGTTTTTGGCCTATTTAAATATGAATTTGAAAAGGAGGACATCTTCCTTAAGTTTTGTCAAAAATACTTAACCACTGAGATAAGTATATGGATATATTCTCTAATTATTGAAATAATAAAGTTTCATTAATATACTTATACCGGTAAGATAATTATATGAATGATTTTCCAAGTATTGATAGGAGTATAAGGGGTTTCTGAATATATCTTTTATGAACGTATCAAATAATTGAAAAGAGATTTAATTATTGAAAGAATAATTAATAGAGGCTTAGTGGATCCCACATGGAACAAAATATATGTTTAATTATTTGTCTATTTGATAGTGAAATAACCGATAATCAAATCTTAGCCAAAATATAGCTCTCGAAATGTTTAGGAGAAATACAGGAGTTATATGGCATAGTTATTTTCGATGATGCTGTGTTATGCGTATAAATCTCATTTTGTTCTCCTAAGTCAAAAGTAAAGGGAATCCATCTGCTTAAATTGTTCGGAGGTGATTTCTGCTCTTATATATTATCTGACTATTTTCAAAAGAACCAGAGTTGAGTTTATCTGAACTATCGATTTAGTTCTGGAGCGATCGATAAGTAGGGAAGTATATGTGACGACCGCCCATGAATCCCGCACGGAAACAAGGGAATGGTGCGCTGAAAGTGTGCCAGGCAACCATGAGTGACCGTCAAGGGTAAAATAAACATTTCAGACTCTATCGTAAAACTCACAGCGCATGGATAAAATACAATAGAGAAATATAATATAGTGAAGCTCCCATAGAACAGAATATCATCATCTAATCATAATAGCTTTATACATGGTCTGAATCATGAATACAAGAAGCCTCACTACATAGCACTCAGAGTAATCAACAAACAGCGGAATATCCAGTACATAGAATATGAAAATAATATGTAAAGCCTCCTGCTCGCCTTCGTCATCATCAACGTGAGCCACTAAGATCAGCACCTGCCACCTGTCACCTAGTCTGCCCATCCCAACATGGATGAACAGCCCAAGGTAATAAGAGGAGACATAAAACCTTGAGTCAGACAAAGTCTTAGTGAGCAGTAAATCAACTATCAAACATACCAAAAGAGCATAAGGGATAAAAGGAATAGGAACCAAACCATCCCACTCCGCCTCTTACTACAGTGATAGCCCCCAGACACGCACTAAGGGGAAGCAAGCATAACATGGCAGACAATTAAAGTAAAGCAATAATCATTCGAGTCAAGGTCGATGTTTTCCAAATACAACCCCCAAGGCCTAGACCAAGATCAGATAAGCACCCAGAAAACACCGCTCTTGAGACCGAATGATGGTACAGCCAAACATCCATGACTCTGGCTATCACTGTTATCATTGCCTTGATTTCACCGTTAATTGAATGGCCAACTCATTCTTTTATCCATCTGTCAAGGGCTAATGGTAACCCCGGTTCTAGACATAACTCCGCACGTCGTCGCAGCCCGTGCCTAGGAATTTTCGCAACTACCCAGAGTACTAGCACGTCGTCGCAGCCCGTGCTTGGAACGTCGTCGCAGCCCGTTCCAACGTACTCTTGCTTTTAGCCTGCTAGAACCTTCAACAACGATGAGATCTCAGCCTCCTAGTCATCCTCCTCGACGACTATTTCCATACTAGCTCAAGCGCCTCTCAAGCTAACCATTATCAACCAACTCGCATCGCATCATCGAGTTATCAACATGCTTGGGATGATCCCGTCTGGATTAAACCAAGGCTATCTCACATCATGCTTCGCTTTATCGCATTATAGCAAAGTCTCATCTCAACATCATGGCTTGCCTCATCGCATCATGGCAAAGTCCCATCTCAACATCCGCTTCATATGCCACAAGCAGCTTTCACCATTCAAGAGCCTTTCCACTTAGCTTTTGAATCATCTTCGACCATCTTATCTAGATCTAACTATCAATCACCTAACATACATAGCAATCAATCAAATCAATCATTAGCTTAAGCAATCAAGCATTCAAATATGGTCTAAGTAGGCATTTATAACTACAATGGCAATTTCGTAAATAAATGAGCATAGATATAACATACATGAATCATGGGTTTTTAGCATAGATCCAACAAATATAAATCATGGGTTTTTATCTCTACAATTTGGTAAATGAACTTGCATAAGTAAACATCTTTGTAAGTAATGGATCTACACTTGGATCTAAGGAAAAATGCATAAAATCACTATCTACAACACTCCAACAAACCACCAATCCAATATACTCCTTTGGGTCCGCGTGAGAGATAACCACCACTCACCAAATCACCCAAACACTTCAAAAACTATCAACTTCAGATCTGGACAGCGAAGCTTCAAGCTTGATTCGTCGAAATCCCGCTTGAAACGATGAAATCTAGCTTGGTTGGATGAAGATCTTCAACTTTAGCTCTTGGATCTTCAATCTCGATCTTCGATCTTGGATGGATGTTAGAACTAGATTGGAATGGAGAAAAGAAGATGAAGAAATGTTGTAGTCGAGCTCTCAAAATGGCAGCACTTCGTCGCTTCAAAAACCGGTGCCAAAAAGTGAAGATAGACGCCTCTATTTATAGGCTGAAACCTTAGGTCGTCCGCCCCCTTAGGTCGCCCACGACCTAACTATTGCCGACCTAAAGACCTCCGGCCTAAAACACATGCACGCGACCTAACAGATACGCGCGGCCTAGCTGCCCAACGACCTAAGCCTTACACCAATGCTCGACCTAATATCACCATACTCACGCGACCTAACGTCATGGCCGACCTAACACTCCTGTGACCTAGCGACTTATTAACATCGTGACTCAACGACCTAACCTAGTCACGACCTAACCAAACCCAGGGTCACACGACCTAATGGCTTAATGGTTTAAGCTCCTACGCGACCAAATGCCTTCACGAGTTACGACCTATGACCTAAATACCCCACCGACCTAAACTCACACGACCTAATTCCTCAGCATCCTAACTTAGGTCGTCTACGACCTAACTAACATGACTAACTTCCTTAGGTCGCTCATCGAATAAGTCGTAAACCCCCTAGGTCGGTCAACTACTATAACTCGTTCACGACTCAACTTCCATAGGTCGTAAACACTCTTAAGTCGTTGTCTAGTAAGTCGCTTAACCCCTAAAATCGATAACTCGCCTAAGCTACTAACTCGTCCAGTTCCTTAGGTCGTTAACCCTTAACTCGGCAACCACCCTAAGTCCTAAACCATTTCCTTAGGTCGTATAACCGACCTATCCCCTTAACTCGTTCTAACACAATAACTCGTGAAACTTTTATAGGTCGTAATTCCTATAACTCGAAACCCCTTAAGTCGTCTACGACTTAAAAATACACGACCTAAGCTAAATCCACCTACACGAGTTAGCCTCCACACGAGTTAACTTTTCATGACTTAAGCTCTGAACAACATGAACAACACTAACAACCTAGTAGCCATTATTTTACGATTAGTCGACATGTAAAATACGGGTCGTTACAGTATATTTATATGAGATGACTCAAAACTGTAACCACTCCAAAACCATATCCATGTCTGACGCTATGGAAGAGAATTCAAGATGGAATCGAAGGAGTTCTTTAAAGTGCAAGGACCACTTGCTACTAATCCTGTGGGTGATTCCAAATGGATGTAGTAGAAGTAGTGCTTTCGTTTTGTTCATATCCCGAACAACTTGTATGGATGAATGCTGACATTGCATTGTTACCTAGAAGGCAGTGTTAGCATTCTAAGTGGGATTTGCTAAGAGTGGAAAAAGGTAATCATGACCTCCCAAGCCTCACAACTCGGTAATGAATAAAAAGACTAAAACAAAGAATACGTAATAGTGCTATGTATAACAATCCATTTTTTATACATCGACATATTTAAATAATTGAAATATTGAGTAGCTAATTTAGTCGATGGGATGAAAACTCAACTTTCACAAATGGACAAATTAGGACTTGAGACCACATCCATTGAGTCTAAATTGTTCGAGCGATTGAGAACGAGTACAGACATCGATATATTTTGAGCGACGAATTTTTAGCTAGTAGCCTGCATTTTATTGGTAGACCGTTCCGAAAGGCTAATTTTGTATATGATGGATATAGGTCTCCAAACCTTTTCAATTGAGTCCGAAATTTGGGTTTTTGGTTATAAACACAGTAAGCATGCTTCGTTTGGAGTTGCGGATATCTCGATAGATATTTGTGATCGATATGTGCGAAATTAACCATTTGATGAGCTGTCTCATATGGTGTTGTACTTTATACCATCGAGACAGGAAAAATATGTAGTGTGGCATGGTTCAAGAATTGTCTCTATCCAAGCTAGCTAGAGCTTGTGCGAGTCAAAAACGTGAAGTAAAAAAATGGATAAATACAATTTTATTTTCATAAAAAAATAATTATCTCTCTCCCCGTTCTCTCCCAACCTATATGAAACCAATGGCTACCGTAGTCTTGGCCTCCGATCTCTTCCGATAGGGGGTTTCAGGCGGCGGTGCGTAAAGGAAAAACATGAGTCTGGGCATGGAAAACACTTAGCTTAAAGCAATTAGGCCTTAGAGACTTGAGGATGCGACATTGGGCATTTGGACGATCGAGCAAGGGTTGGCTGCAGTAGGCAGCGGGGCACATTAAATGAGATGGTTTAGGGGTCGATGGACTTGGGTATGGAAGGAGAAGACATTGGTGGAGTCTGGTCGGGGTTTGATGGGTCCAGGTAGTGCTTGCAAAGGCTAGAAGCGGCGCGTCAATTTGGAACGGGTCAGCATGTTTGGGTTTGGGGCACTATGCTAAGGTAGTTAATTAAGGGTAACTGTATATTAACTACCATAATTAATTAGTTAAATGTTCTAAAAGTTGTATCTTGCTCTTATGAGTTCGGATTGGAACACGGTTTCTTGCGTTAGACTCGTGTAGTTGTCTCTTTTACAATGGAACAACTTTGGCCGCCATTTAGATGACTAGAAATTTAGGCAGATGAACAGAACTATAAATCTACAATTAAAATCCTAGTATTTTTATATACCAATTTATATGATTAGAGTGATGTAGACTATTGTGGTTCATTGATATATGATGCTTGGAAGGATCATTATTGACATAGATTCTGTAACGATCCCGGATTTTTACTAAGGTTAAGTTGATAATTAATTTAATTTTTTAATAATTTTTTTTTTGGAATTAATTCATAAACTGATTTGAGTTTCTCCAAATTCGAATAAAAATATGTGTGTTTATTTTATTGAAGTATAATTAAGTTTTAAAAACGATTTCTTTAAAAGTTAAATATATATATATATAGGAATGCAAAATGTAAAAGAAATAAAATATAAATATATATGTATATAGAGAAATAAGACAATAAGTATGTAAGTTAAAATAAATATTTAAGCTAGAAATAAATTAGACAAATTCAAACAACATGTAAATAAATTATATAGTTTCATAAGATATACAGTTAATACAATATACTGACTATAGAATTTCATTGCAAAGCAAGGAGACAATAATATATTCAAGTATGAACAAATGAAAAGATGAGTGTAGACTTGAGAAAATGTCAATAACAATTAATGTTAGCCACCAAAGCAATTTCAGCCACCATTTTTAAAGTAGAAAAGAAAAAAATCGGCTGAGTCAAAGAACAAAGAAAATCAATACCAATATCTTAGCACACCATAATATCATATCAGCCACCATATTAAGAAAAATCTTTGGTCTTATCTTGTACAAAATAAAAATTATGTTACCCTATTGTGCAAACAAATAATAATAACCCTATAAGCTTTCCTTCCTATATATCAACTTCTCACATCTCCGTTTCATTCATTCAGAGCTAAGAAAACTGAAGTAAACATCATCAAAAACTTAAACAAACCTCGGTTTAAAACATCAAAACAAATCACTACAAACCAGAGATCAAAGAAGCAAGATTTCAACTAGAAATTCAAAGCCTGTTTCAAGTAGAGACTCTGTTCTTTCTTCTGAAGCAAGGTGTGTAACATTTTTTTAAATACTTTAAGTGTAAGTATAAATTGCATGTTGATGCCTGTGATAAGTATGGTTTGTGTGAATATATATGAGTAAGTTTGCATATGTGTGTGTGTGTGTGTGTGTGTGTGTGTGGATGTGGGTGTGTGCATATCTGCTAATGTTTAAACACCTCTGTTCCCATTTCAAACTCAATATTTGATGTAAAATACTCTATCTCTTAAATCCAGTCATTATTAAGATTTAGAATTTAAACAGAATAGGTTTGTTATATCATGGATTGAAGTTTAAAGATATATTCATGTTAAAAGTATTTTGTATTGACCCTGGAAATCAAGAACAGTAGAGGAAATTCAATATAAGTCAAAATCCAAAACTTTATAAATCAAGATTCAGGATTGTAAAATGATTTCTTAATCAAAAACTAGTTTTTTAAAACTAAAATCAAGATATTTAGTTTGGATTTGATGATGTATATCTGGGTTGAACTCAATTTGAGTTTTTGAGTAATTCTGGAAATCTCGAAGATTTGGAAGGCTGTAACTTGCCGTGGTGATGCAAGAATGTTTGAGAAGTTAGGAAAAATGCTTGATAGTGGAGCAAATCAACGTGGCGATGGTGGTTGATCGAGTTTGTTAGTAACTCTAGTTTTGGGTGTTCTGGAAATTTTGATCGGTATAATTCCTATGGTGGATCAAGTGCTGCAAAACTTCGAGAAAGGGTAGCTTGAATGTGGATGAAGCCGTGGCCGAAGGTAGAGGCACTCCGATGGTCGGAATTTCGTGTGCGAGTCATTTTTCAGGTCTTGAGGGGGTGGACCTGTTGTGTTTCCAGGTTTTGGATTTGACTCGAATTCGATTTCGAGACGAGTTGGAGGTAATCTGGTGATTGAGTTTGGGTTTAGGAATGCCAGTCGACATGGGAAGATCATCGTCGATGATCAGAATCATCCACAACCTCCGTGCATGTGCACGGTGAACATTTGTGGGTTTTGATGTTTTTGGTTTAGGCTGAGAAAAGTTACTTGAGTTTTACTCGAATTATTTAGAGTTTGGCTCGAGTTTATTTGCTTTTGACTCGGGAAATTTTTGTATAGCTCGGTAAGTAAGTTACAGGGTTTGAAACCTGTAAGTTTTAGAATTTTTAAACCTGGGTTTTTAAAATGTGAAACAGATAATTAAACTAAGTTTAAATCAAATTTAGTTTGGGTTCAAATGAAGTTTGAATCTCAGTTTTTGAATAAAATAAAGTTTTTTTAAATTATTTATAACAACTTTAAAGAGTTTAAATAGTTTGAATTTAAAAGTAAATTTTAAGTAAAAATAAAGATTTAAACTTAATTTTAAATCTGGAATTAAATCTAAATTTGAATCTTAGTTTTAGAATAAAAGAAGTTTTTGAATTTAAATTGTTCTAAATAATTTGAATGATTAAGTGTATTTTTAAATTAATTTGAATTTAAAATGAAATTGGGTTTTGAATTCTTTTAAACTTTTATTATAAGGTAAATAATTCTTTAACTTGTGAAATAAAAGGGTTTTGAACTTATTATGCACTTTGTTAAAGTTAATTTATTTTCATTTTAAATCTTAAATTTAAAATGAAATTTTAAAGTAAAAAATTTGAAATTAAATTGTTTTTAAATACCTTGTTAAGGATAATTTGGTCATTAATAAAAAAATGTTTTTATCTTTAAATAAATAAAGATTTAATGATTTCTAATTATTAAATTAATTTAAAAATGGATGATTTAGAGTAATTAATTTAGTAATTAAGAGTTAAATTAATTAATTAAGGTTTAAGCTAATTAATTTAGGACAAATAAATTGGTAATTAAGGATCATTAATTAAATAAGGTTTGAGTTTTTAATTAATGATTAGTAATTAATTAATCAAGTAATTAAGGATTAATTAAGTTACAGTTAACACTTAATTAATTAAATAATTAGGATTAATTAATGAGTTATTTATGGTTAATCAATTTTAATTAATAAAGATTAGTGTAAGTAATTTCTTTAGAAAATTAATTAAAGAAACTTTAATTGTTAATGAAGGTCATTAACTAAGATTATTTAAAATAATTTAATTAATGTGATTGATTTTAAAAATTAATTAAATTAATTAATTAATGATAATCATTTATGAAATTATGTAAGTGTAATTACTTATGGTAAGTAATTAAAGGTTTAATTTCTTAAAATAATTAATTAAGTGGTTAATTAATTATGTAATTGGTTTAGAGGTTAATACAATTAATTAGGAATAATTTATTAATTAAGAATAATTAATTAAAGTGTTTGATAAATTAACTTATATCAAATGATTTGTAATTAATAAATCAGAATTGGATAATTAATTCATAAGTAATTAATTTAATTGGAAATAAATTGAATTAATTAGGATTAAACAATTAATTAATCCTACTTATAAATGATTATTGAATGCTTGACCTTACTTATGAATGATTGTATTGTATGAGATGCCTTGAATTGATTGTCCTATCTGATCTGTGATATTTTGTTCTATGGATTGAGCTGTGTATAATTTATTCATTTATTTGTGATACATTTGTATATTATCTGTGAATGAAAGATAAGCGTTATAGATCATACCGCTTATTGATATTGATATGATTGAATCTGTGATGATTGAATAATGTTGCACTATTGTGCTAAACCCCTGGACCACACCATACACACACAAATATGGATTTCACGAGGAAATCGGTTAAGTCACAGATTTTTGAAATGATTTTTTAAAGGACAATTTGAATTCAAATGCTTTGGAAATGGAATCGGGTTAAATGTGAAAAGCTTTTGAAATGGAATTTCAAGATAAAATTTATTTTTGAATAACTTGACAAAGTTTTGAAATTTAAACAATTTGATTTAAATTTAAATTCAAAATTCAAAATTGAATTCTATGTTTGGGAACTAGGGATTAAACATGTTACACTAGTTAAATATGGGTTAAACCATTTTAAAGGATTTCAAGTCTAAAATGAGGAAAGGGTTTCCAATTTGTGTTGAAAAGTTGAAATGAAATTGTGAATTATTTTGAAAGCTATGAATGAACCTTTGGGAAAGATTATTAAACCTTGTTTTGAAATCGAAGAGGAGTTTAAAAGGTGTATCTTTTATATAAAAGATTTGAATTATAAACGGGTTTGAAAGCTACAAGTTAAATCCTTATTATAAAGATTGGATGAGTTAATCCAAATTGAAAAGGAGATTGATTTGAAAAACTATGAATGAATCTTTGTGAAATCTGGGTGAACTTTGTGAAGTGAATCTTTTTGTTTAAAGATTTGAAAATGCTAATTTGTTAAACCATTATAAAAGAAAGTTTGGGTTTTAAGTGGTGGCTTAACTGAAATCCCAATATCCATATGTTTTAAACATTGCACCCATTATTCGGTTTAGCCAGGAGAGGACTTTGTGTCATATAACCCATTCCGAATAATGATACGACGATATGGATAGCATTTGAAGACCGGTGATGAAGACCGGTGATGAAGACCGGATATTTTCGAAAACGAAAGGATAACTCGTCGATTATCTCTGCACCAGCTGATCCCCAGTATAGAGATCTCCATATGTGATGGGAAGTCTGGATGTGATTAGGAATTATCCGGATTTGCAAGGGCTTCTTCGAAAGTGCCTTCGGTTCTATTCGAACCCGGGACAGACTTGTATGGTTGTATGTCTGACATTACACTTTGTGATATAAAACTGATCTCTATCAAATACATATCTATTGGTGGCAGAGAATTTATTCTCTTAGCTTAACACCCTTCTCTGAGACGTACTAGCTCAGAGGTTATGTAGTTGATGGTTATCAGTGATATACTCCCAATTTGGTAGTATGGCATGTTGAGTGCTGCTGTGTGCAGATCATTTGTTGATCATTTGTGATCAGAGCATGGCTTCTGTATGAAGCATAGCTTTGTGGACGAGACTGCATCAGGACCTCACACCTCGGAAATGGTCTAAACAGGAAAGATGCGGCAAGGTTATGAGGGTCGCGCCCTTTAGGGTGTGTCATTCCCTTCTGGTAAAGGGTGGTATCATGTTATGGAGCCTAGATATTTACCTATGTGGTGGGCTTCAATCTCATTTTCTGTTTGGTTGTTGCTTTGTGGTTTAGAGGCGTCTCGGATAAAGGTCCCAAAGGACCGGGGGGTGGCATGCTCGAGAAGTAGTTACTTAGTTACAGAGGTAACATGGCCTTGTGTTGGCAGAGAGCTGGTTAAGTTCTTGGGACGTCCCGCCAGAGGCGTACCCATGGACAGTGGGAAGTTCCTTAGCCCGACCATTTGTTGGAAATCCATTCATCCAATACGTGCCTTGTACGGTTGTCGTTGTAGAACCTGCCATTTACTTATGGTGGTCACCACTATTTAGATGGTAGCAATAGTAGGCATAGTTCGGAATGTCTATGCTGGCTAGGATTTATATTCTACTTTCGAAATGTTTTCCACTTTGCACTTATAATAATAATATCAAACGAATTTTCTCGTATCAAGCATGTTTGACTATCATAAGGAGAAATCTCCTCCAATTCTGCGTTTGCATGGTGCGTGCGGTGGGAGGCCTTATGGTAGTTTCATTTTCTAAAAAGCATTGCGGTTTTCATTCTAAATTCTCTTGTTGTTTGTTTTAAAAGAATAAACTGTTTTTGTTGCTCACACTAGTCCTATGACTGACTCGGAGTTATTGTTCCTTTCCTAAACTCTGGTTGCCCACCATTTTCCACACGGGCAGTCTAGAGTTGGGTTTTTCAGATAGTCAGGGTTAGTAGATTATTTGGTGTTAGTCCAGTCTTTGAATCAGGATGGCACTTGCTTATCTAGGTGACATGTGATGTTGGTTCGAGCTAGCTTTGGATTAGAGATTGGATTTGGGGATGCATTCAATTGAAGATATTCTTTCTGCTGTTGGTGTTATCATTATCTTTTCTCTGCTAATTCTTGTATCTCTGATAGTATTGATATCTGTTGAATCATTTGTTGTACCATATTATATTAGATATTGTATCTGTCATTATATCAATGTTATATATTGGTATTCATTTTCTTCCGCTGTGTTGTACTTAATGGTGTTATAAGCTCCGGCGAACCAGATTCGACGTTTGGATTTGCGGCATTTGAATATCAGTGTCGTATTCGGTGCCGATTTTCGAAGGTCGAGTCAGGGCCGTCACATAGATTGTTGCTAAGATCCTAGGTGAATGTCGATGAAAGTTGTGGTATTTTAGAGTCAGATGTTGTCACTCAACATTGATTCAGGGTACTACAAAGGAAAGGTCATTACAATAGGTATTAGAGCTCAGGCTCAACACTTTAGACATTATATACTAGTTTGAGTTAAGCAACCTGGTAGGTGAAGATACGCTAAGAGCGCACCTGTATTTTTTACTATATAATATTGCATACACTACTTGTCCTCTAGACATAGGTTTATTTAAATTGCCAGTTGCTAAGGTATTATTATTCAAGCTATCTATATTAGCGGACGGAATGAAAGAGCAACTACGGGTAGGCAGTATGAGATGCCTAACTAGTTCAGAGATATTTATCCATGGCATGGGATGTTCAACTACCCGAGAATATTCCAACAGTTGCGGTAAGTGTTGAAGGTGGTGTAGCACTTTGGGCACAATGGTGGAGGAGATTGACAAGTGGAACTTGATTTGGATTATGTATCTAATTAGGATCCGATGATTTGCCAAAATTGAGAAAAGACCGAACGGATGAATTATATGTTATGTGTAGATTCATTCGTGTGAGAAGAGTTTTGCTGGCATCAGTAAACCTTAAGCGATGGGAGTAACCCCATGTGTCGAAGAGGTATTTTCTAGAGATTGGTCCATATACGTACCAATTTTTAATCCCTAGTTCAAGCACTAATTTTCTAGGTGATTCGCACTAATTAGGCAATGGTCTTTCACTCGATTCTTAAAGACGAGCACTTAAGTCGGATTCTTGAGATGACTGGAAGATTTCTGAAGCACAACACTGGTTGTGCTTAGATTTTTGGTGGTCGGTCTAAGTAACTGGATCGAAGTTCGAACGTGAGGAGTCAGGTGACCAACCCTAATTTAACAAAGGATCCTTGTGAGAAAATAAAGGATTTGATCAGGCATTGTAAGCTTTAAGGATGATCTTTATTCATTGTAATATTGTGTATATTATATAGTATAGTTGCGGCAGCTTATGATGGTTCAATAAAGGCCACTTGACTAGTTTTGTGACGATTTAGATAATCTTGTAAGTGGCGATATGATATTTTCCTAGGTGAATGTTATAGTACACTCAGTGTATTATTCTTATTATCATTGTGTGGTTGAGGTGAGTATGAACTCGAGCGAGCATAAGCATTTGTAGATAGTCATTTAGTGATGATTTAATTGTAAAGTATCTCCTTTGGAGAATGAGTTCTATTCAAAAGGGAAGGGAAGTGAAGACTTAGTTCACTTGACTTATTTAGAAATTTTGAGGATAGGGTTCCAGCATATCATCTAGGTATACCTTGTTAGAGCAGGCATGTGATAATCTTTCATGTATTGTATTCATGGGAGGAGTTGCACCACTTAAGCATTTAGATTATCGTGAATGTCGACCAAACTCATTGGGGTATACTATCGGATATGCACGTTTGGACTACTATTAGTCGTCGTGCGGGTCGATATAAACTCTTTTTTATGCTTCATTGGTTAGTTTATTATTGTTGTTCGTTGTTGGTTGCTATTATTTGGTGGTTGGTTTATTAATGTTGCTTGTTGTTGTTTGTTGTTGTTAACTATTGCCTAATTGTTTATTTATGATTGATTGATTGCTTGTTGTTGCTTAAGTATTGATTAATTATTTAATTTTATTGACTGATTTTTGTTGTTGTTGTTTATGGATTGTTTGTTAGTATAAGTATGTAATTTCAATGACGACGTCGAAATAAGTCGGCCAGAGAAAGTGGAAGTGAACCAAATGTGGCTTAGACCTCGAGGGCCTACTTATTTTGGGAGTTGTGCTATGTGGCTTTAGACCGATGGGGATAAATTTGCTCGTGTTCGATAGAGATTAGTATTTATATGTCTCCAGTTGAAGGTAAATTTTTATTTTCCTTTTTGTGTTTTGTTAAAATGTAAGAAAGCATGATATAGAGCTCGCTTTGTTGTTGCTTGTGTTTTACAAGTGTGCTTGTCATATTTATTTGAGATTCCTTTTGCATTGGATGTGTTAATTGCACAGTTAGTTGTAACATATTTATTTGAGATGCTTATTGCATTAGAAGTGTTTGTTGCCTAGTTAGTTGTAACATATTTATTTGAGATACTTTTGCACATGGGTTTAACCTAGCTAGAGTTTACATATAGATTTGCACTATGTCATTGTTTGCATTCATGATTGGAAATGCAAGATGGGCACGTGTTGAGTTGCACATTTGGTTTCAATTCATGATTATGTAGTCATGGTGATATGTATGCAATAATTATTCGGATAAGAATGTTGTAACAATTTTTCTACTTATGTATGTATATGATGCATATATAGGTGTATACTGATTCTCTTTGATGTACATGACTTTCCTTTGGATTATGTAAGTGAAATGCAGGTGCATGGAAGCGGAGGCTTGTAGCTGCTTTTGGTTTCATGGGTTGAGTTAGCTTGCTCGTAACATGGTACATGTTTAGGCTTAACAGCTGTGTTTTCTATGTCACATACACACTCTATAAGGTGTATCATACATATACATTGTTACTGTATTGTCCCTAGATATGGGAGGTCCTAGATATGGGTTTGTACTATTGTTTGGGAGTGGTTGTGGTTTTTCAAATCGAGCCACAAAAAGGAGGCACCACCGAAATTTTCCTTAACTTTAGTTGAATTTAAAAGAAAAGTTAGTAGGAAGGTTGTTAGACATATCCCATAATCAAGAGAGTGAGTAGTGTAGCTTAGCTAGCAACTTCTCTTTTGAAATGCAAGTTTGCACTTCGTTTTCCATTTGTGTTTCCTTAGAAACGTGCGTGTAGATTAGGCATTTAGTTTAATCAATTAGAATTGGGGTTTTTGTGAGTATATGTAACGATCCAGAATTTTAGTCATTCGAAATTCAGATATTTAATTGATTTCAAATATTCACACGTTAATTTTATGAGTTAAATAAATTATATTTGAAATATAGGGATTTAATTAGATAATTAAATTGTTAATTTAATATTTGAAATTGCAGAAATAATTGAAATTTCAACTTAATGTGAATAAAAATGATTTATAAAGATGAATTAAATTCTATTTGAATTAGAATGATGTTAGAGAACTTTTAAAATTGATTTAAAAGTTAATTTATAGAAATCGAATATTTTAATATTTAATTAACGTGTAAAAATAGTCATATTTGATATAGTCTCGGATTTTGATGAAACCACTTTCATTGGATCCGTAATATTATATTATTATAAGATTTCAAACTTCGTGTTAATCGAATTTACGGTTTGCCCGTGGCAAGCTAAAACGTGTAGAAATATCTTTAAGTGAATTTTAAATTTAAATAGTCGATTCGAAAAACTATCTTCCAAATACGATCGAGTTGCTCTCGATATATATTCCATTGCATTCGGAATAGGAGTAAAACATTATAAACGCCAGGCGGCACGTTTCGTTTCGAGTTTGAAAAATTTCCTGATGAATAGTGCACGTAAATTTTCAATATAAGGCCACCATAAATTCACTTTTGCACTCAAAAGCCTAGCTAGGGTCACAGCCACCATATTCAATTCAATGGCCGAAATTGCTCGATCCTTTCTCCTTCATTTTCTCCAAATCCGTCGACTATTAGCAAAAACTATCAACTACAAAATTGTAGAGGCCAGTGAGATCTTCACATCCTATGGTTGGGTCAAGCTATTTTGACACGAGGCGATGACGATTTGAGTTCAAGCACGAGCGTTTCGTGTGTGTTTACCGAGACAAGGAGGCAACTGAGCTTGTCTATATTCACGGTGAAGGTGGAGCTCATGGTGGCCATTCGTTTGGCGGCCCCTGATCGTCATCATGATCGAAGATGGAGTCGCGATAATTTGTGGAAGAAGGCGGCTAGTTTGGATTTGTTCCCACGTGATGAAACGAGGAGAAAGAGAAAAGAAACGCACGACATGGATCATGGGATTGAAATCTAACGGCCTGGAAAAAAGTAGGGTTTAAAATAATAAAAAATTGTAAATTAAATTATAATTTAAATCGTGTGATCTTTAAAAATGCATAACTTCTTCATACGAGGTCCGTTTTTGACGAAACAAATTGCATTAGGTTCGTATTGATGAGCACTGCATTATAGAGCTTGTTTGGAATTGATTGGAGCTAGTGTAAATTTTGGGTAAAATTAAACAGCTGTTTAATTTTATTCGAAATAAAACACTACATATGCTATTAGAATCAATGTGAGTACAACTCACTCTTTCTAACTCACTGATATTTTTATATAAGTGAGAATCAATTTATTTTATGTTGATTGATGATTATTTGGATGGTATATGATATATTATATCTATATTGATTGGTATTTAGATATATTCCTGCCTATTGGAGCAGATGAGACCCTATACGTTTTCGTATATGAGCGGATGACCCTTTGTATGCGCGTCTGCCTTGAAGCGGACATTGTACACATATTCTAATATGTACATTTTTTGCAGGTGACAGGTTAGAGGGATCCTGCTAGATTCCTTACCATTATTGGTTTTATTTACAGATATTGTGATATATACTGTTATCATGTGATATATGATGTTGTGGATGCCGTGATTGATGTATTTAGTGTTGTTGCAGCATTAGGCCTATATTTTGTAATTTAATAATATTGAAGTGATGATTTCCAAATTAAAAAGGATTTCAAGTGATTTTTGACAGAAAATGTTTGGTTAATTTTTGAATGGTTAAGGGATGAATTTATTTTAAATAAATAAATGATATAACTTTTATGTTATAAAAATTAAGATTTTTGAGAAATATAATTAGAATGTGATTTTTGAAATACGAAGTTGATTATTTTGGTAAAATAGTTAAATTGAGATTTTTGAACAATTATAAATAGTCTATATATAATAATGGAATTATTAACGAGTTTTGTAAATGTTAAAATGAAGTTATAAATGGATTTTATAAGTGAATAAGATTTGTGAATTTGTGAAGTTATAAAATGAACAATTTTGTAAATAAGAGATTTATAAGTAATTAACTTATAATTTGATTTTTGGCATATAAAAGAGATTAATGGGTTTGGTTAATAAACAAATTTTATAAATTGAAGTTTTTATAAGTAATAAATATGCATTTATAAACATTGTTTTGTAAATGTGAAATAAATTTAAATTGATAAACTAGATATAGAAGTTTATTAAAGGAATTTCATCCACGATTTTGGACAGTGGATAATCCTTTAATTTAATGTGCAATAGTAACGAATTTGGTAAAGGGATTATATTCGCGATTTTGGACAGTGAATTATCCTTTAAATTAAAATGTTGCAATAATAGTGAATTTGGTTAACGAATTTATATTTACGATTTTGGGTAGTGAATAATATTTTAAATTAAATGAATGTTTTGTGGAAGTGGTATTTTAAAGGATGTTAAATGGTTTTGAAGGTGTTTTAAAACGTGTGAACTATTGAATACATAGATTTCGGCAGTCATTGTTGATATAGACGTTTTCGAGAAGTAAGAAATGATGGACTGTAACACTGTTGTTATAGTAAATGATTTTCAAAACAAGATGTTTTGTGTAGTATATGGGGTTTATATATCTATCTAATTTTCAAATTCCTATAATAGTGATTTTGGATTGTCGTAACAATGTTTTACGCAACATTCCTTTTGACCCAAATAAATATGTTTAAGAAGATGTTTCCCTTAAAGAACGAAATATATACTTAATCGTGATTTAAGTATATGTAATGTTTTCTAAGTGTTGAAAAAAAATTTATTTGTGAATTACTTATTATTAAATAAGTATATGGAAATGTTTTCCATTATTGAAATGATTTGAGAATATATCTTTTTAAAGATAATTTGAAGCGAATATTTGGCAAGTAATTTAATTAATAAAAGATTAATTTAAAGGACCTAGCGAATGCTTATGGTGCAAAATATTTGTTTGTTTGCTTTGATAGTTCAATAACCGACTATCAAATTTGGCCATTTTAGTTCCTCGACTTGATGTGGAAACTATTTAGTCGTACAATTAGTATGTAGCCTTCTGTGTAGGCTTGATTATCATTTGTGTTGAGGATGTTGATTCGTATAGTGCGGAGTGTTACTCCAATCTATCGAGCTTCCTTCTTGGCCGAAGCAAGTTGAAATTTGGAGACGTGATAAGTCTATGAGACTTAGTTTCTGTGTGAGGTTGAGAAACGCTTTTGCATTGTTGGTGCGAGAAGACCGGGATCGGTTTATCCAAAAACCATTTTGGACCAAGTTTTATGCGTTGATTGTGCAGGTTATTGATGATATTGATATTCAAGATTTTCATAGTGGACGACTGCTTGTTGATCGTTTGGGGTTAAAATCCCAATATACATCTAGTAGCAGTAGCCTCTTTGTTATGAAATATCTAATGCAAGAACTACTCGCTGCTAATCCTAGGGATTTCCCGACATGATGTCGTAGGAAGTACCTTCGGTTTGTCCTATTCCTGCACAACTTGTATGGATGTTTGCCTGACATTGTATTTCTAAGATTAGGTCATTGGTTTTTACAAACGTACCTCAGTGGTGGCGGAGAAGGCAACTTCTCTTAGCTTAACTCCCTCCTTGAGACGTATGAGCTTAAGGTTGTATTTTTGTGGAAGGCAATTAGTAGTCAACGGAAATGGCCATGCAGCATTCAAAGTGATGTATTATATGAAAGGTAATCGTTACCTCAGGCCTCATCAACCAGAAACGATTACCTCAGGATCTTCATTTTCGTATACACGTATCTATTTATTATCCATTGCTTAGTTGTTGTATATTATCGTCAATTGTGAGGATATGTTATTATAACCGTCCAGGTTGATAACTATTAACTGATTGTTGAACTCCAATTGATGTATGTATATATAGTTTCTGTTTTATAAAGATCATTGATACGAAATGATATGTTTTCCGCTGCGATGTGAGATTCTGTTTTGTTCTATCTTCTCTCTTTCTTCTCTTCTCTTCTTCTCTCTTCTTTTCTTTCTCTTGACTTTCCGTCAGTCTGTGCTTTTTGGGTCGGACATTTGTGATTTATTGTCGATTCAAATGGTAAGGGTTTGCAGGTCGTCACAGTATACTTAGGGAATGAAGATGAAGGCCTAAGCTAGTCCAAGCCTTTTCCCTCTGTTATAATCATTTGAGGTTAGTGGTCCATTATTTAGATATCGAGTATTTGCAGATGTTAGATTAGTGAGATGCATCATGTCAATAGACATGTGTATTTTCGTGTGTTATCTTGCGTGTTCTTATGTAGGCTAGTGCTGAGATGTGATGGTATAGGACCTGCTTGTTATGAGTTACTAGACATTGCAAGTGTATTTACTAGTGAATGATTGTTGGATAAGCGATGATTTAAGTGTAGTGTTGTTTGTGATGGGTTGTTAGGGTAGAGCCACATATTACCTTAGAGTTTCGAGGACGAAGTTCTTTTAAAAGTGGAAGAATGTAACAACCCATATTTTATATACACCGGCATATTTAAATAATTGATTTATCAAAATATTGAATTTCTAATTTAATCAGTAGGCTGAAACTCGACCTTCACAAACGAACAAATGAGGATTTAAGGCCACTTCAGTTGAATCCGGATCATCTTAGTGATTGAGAATGCATACAAGCATCGATATATTTCACCGATGGATTTTTAGCTAGTAACCTGTGTTTGATTGGTAGATTGATCCAAAAGGTTAATTTTAGTACGATGGGTTTAGGTCTCGAAACCTTTTCTACTGAGTCCAGAATATAGGTATTCGGTTAAAAATGATGACAAGCACACTTCATTTGGAGTTGCAGATTTCCCAATATATATTTGTGATTGATACGTGCGAAATTAACAATCCGGTGAGCAGTCCTAGATGGTGTCGTATTTTATATCATCGGGACACAGAAATTATGTAGAGTCGTGCAGTTCGAGAATCGTCTCGTTCTCTCTCAGTCGATATGAAACCAGTGGCCACCACAGTCTTGGCCTCAATCTCCTCCGACAGTCATTTCAGGTGGCGACATCTGAAGGAAGAACGTGGGCCTAAGCGAGGGAAACACGCAGCTTAAGGCGATTAGTCCCTAGAGACTCGAGGTGGCAGCGCTGGGAGTTTCAACGGTCGGGGTAGGGTTTGCTACTATAGGCGGCAGGGTGCATTGAAGGAGATGGTTGAGGGGTCGATGGACTTGGCCGTGGAAGGAGAGGGCAGTAGTAGAGACTGATCGGGGTCTGGTGGGTCTAGACGGTGCTGGAAGGGTTGGAAGTAGCGACATCAATTTGGAACGAGTCAACGTGTTTCGGTTGGAGGCATTGTGTTGAGGTAGTTAGTTAAGGGTAATTGTGAATTAATTAGAATTAGTTCAATGTTCTAAAAGTTATATCTTATTCATACAAGGTCGGATGGAAATGCGGTTTCTTGCGTTGGACTCGTGGAGTTGTCGCCTTTGCAATGGAACACCTTTGGTCGTAATAAGGATGGCTGAAAATTTAGGCAAAGGTAAGCGGAACGATTGCTCTATAATTAGTTAGCATGTAAATCCTAGTATTCTTGTATACCAATATATGATTAGAATTATTTAGATTAATAATGTTCGTTGAAATATGATGTTCGGATGGATCATTATCGATGTAGAATAGTTGTTGAGATCCTAGGTAAATGTCGATGATAGTTGTGTTATTTATTTAATAATTTCCTAGTTTGATTGGATTAATTTGAGTGGATATTCAGGATGACTGATTTAGATCCCAAGTTATACATACACATACATACATACAAGCATATACATACACTGTATATATATGGAGATCTATTCGTATTAAATAGAGTTGGAGGGGTTGTTATTAATCTATAATGGTGTTATAAATTAGTTTAACATTAATTTGTTGTTTAGAATAGTTATAGAAATGTTGTCACATATATTATTACTAATTGGGATTTATAATTATGACTTTTAAGATAAGCATTAAGGCTTAAAATTAAATGATTTTGTATATTAGATAAATGGATTTACACTTAATTTAGTTTGATAAATTAAGTGCGGTAATTACTTAAGAAATTAGTTTTGAGTAAATAGGATATTTTATAAAATGTTTATGTGATTTTATAAAATAGTGTGATTGACACCTATCTGATTTAATTTGACAAATTAAGTATATTCTGAATCAAATTAGTTTTTAAGCGAATATTATATTTTATAAAAGGATTTATGGATTTATAAAATATTATGAGGTGAAATATATTACTTAAATCGGTTTTTAAGTATATAATGATGTTTTTCTCAAATGGTTACGATTTATAAAAATAATATAAAAGCGTATATTTAATTATAGTTGTATAATTAAATACTATTAAGCTTTTATATTTTTTGTAAGCTTATGGTTGTTTTATAAATAATATATTATGCTTGAAAATAATATATTAATAGATGGATCATCTCCTAGATTACCATATGGTATAACTA
Organism: Allium cepa; assembly: GCA_030765085.1. Classification (NCBI taxonomy): domain Eukaryota; kingdom Viridiplantae; phylum Streptophyta; class Magnoliopsida; order Asparagales; family Amaryllidaceae; genus Allium; species Allium cepa. Next base: position 65,186,865 of record CM060931.1, read on the forward strand.
GTGGATTAATGATTCAATCGTATAATTTTTATGTCATCGTTTTTAAATGGTTGAATTGACTGTAGATTAGAATTGAATGATAGATAAATAGATTGTTTTATTGGTTGATTAATTTGACTTTGAGATGGTAGAACGGTTGTTTTGGTTGGGTGTTGCCTTGTGTATTTAAATGGGAATGAGATGTATTAGTTAGTTCCATATAGGTGGAATTGGTTGTATATGCACCTACATATAGTCCATGCGGGGTTATATATGTATATATTTGTAAACAGTTCTGGTATATCCGACTTGGAACTATAGGAAGGTGCATAGAATATTTAGTAGATACTCACTGATATGCAGGTTTAGGCATATGTATATAGCTCTGGTTTGTCTGATTTGGGACCACTTGGGAGAGGCACAGAATATTTTATTGCTGTTCGTTAGTATGTGGTTAAGGCATATACACATTTTTTGGGTATGTCTAATTTAGGATACTAATTGTTGCAAAGGAATCCATTATACCTTAAGGCGCATGACCTGCATACATGGCTCCGGAGTAGGGCGGAGAGAGACCGGGATGCCATTCTAGAGTGGGTCATATATTACGTAGTACTCTTGGAGCCTACGATTGATTTGTTTTTTAAGGAGTCCACAATATAGTTGTGGCTCTCGTATGCCTCATAAGTAGCTAATGGCCATTCATAAAGATTTATCAATCCACATGTGAGCGACAATATGTTGGCATTGCGTACTTATGTGGAAAGGATGTAGGCAATGTTTAGCATTTACATATGTTTACAATGTGTCGATATTGACGACCGGAAGTAAAGGATGCTACTACGGGAATCCATTGTATCCTTGACACCGCATGACCCGTAGACGTGATCCCAAAGAAGGGATGAAGAGAGACTGGAATGCCAGTCTAAAGTAGGTCATATAATGCTCTATAGACCTCTTGGATGCTACGACGGGACCTATAGGCCAACTTCTTTTGAGCTATTGGCTTTCATGTAAGTCCACAAGTTAGTTATGGCTCTCAATAGGTTTCATTGATAGTAATGGCATTTCGAGACAAGTATCAGTTATGGATATCCATATTTTGGTCTTGGGTATAGTGATACTATTTTAGTAGCACCGATATATATTCATACTCGTTTTGCATTTTAATGCTTTAATGGAGATCGATAGGTGTCCATAGAGTACCCACGCCCACTAGTAATGATAGAAATTAAGTTATTCTTTGGACGTCTGCTATCATTATGGTTGTGCATATATATTTATTAGTTGATTACCATTAATGAGCATTGTGTGCTAGACTTTTATAGGGTTGTTTATATTACTTCTACGTTGGTAATTTAGGTTACCCCTACCATCGTATGTTATTACGTTTTAGTCACATTATTAGTTGTGCTCATTGGTTGCAGGAGAAGGGAAGATTATGGTATGATCCTATACTTTTTGTTAGGTTTCACTTTACTTCACTTTACTTGTTTAAGAGCAGTCCTAGGTTATCCCTAAACAACATTTGTGGAGAGGACCGGCTGTACTTCATAAATCCATTATGTGTTTGTATATGATTTGATATATAATACTTTGAGACTATTCCTCTTATACCAGGCTTTATGTCTAATTCACATTTTGTCTTTATCTGCTTATGTCATGACAACTCTCAGTTACTCGAGAGTAGACGCAGAGTCGGGTGCTTTTGGGGATATTCTTTCAGGACAACTGGAGCACTTTCGAGGCAATGACGGTACCTTATATATATACTTGTTGTTGTAATAGTACGTGACAAATAGGCTATATATATATAAGAGTTGTTGTATCAGATATTTTATTCTGACTTTCTATACCGATATCCATTTATTAATTACTTCAATCAGTATAGTTTCTTGTATATTGATTATCCCATTGCTCATATATATTTAGCACATTACATATTATCATTCTGTTGGGAGATTCTACCGTTGTGCCTTATTGAGATTGAATATTTTTTTATTTTACCTTGATGGAATGTCATTTATGGTATTTTGGAGTCGAACATTGTCACTCAACATTGATTTAGGGTACTACAAAGGGCGGGTCCTTACAGTTCACTACCATTGGGAGCATCATTCCTTGATCCATTCAATACGTTTGAATTTGGTATGTGTGCGCATGGGAATAGAGGGGCTAGGTGCAAATGTTTTACAGCCTTGTTGCTCGAAGGATGATGTAATCCGATTTGTCATTTTAAAGGGGCAGCTAAGTTTGTTTTGGTAGGGGTGCATGATGTTCTTGTTGACCTTAGTACATCTCGTTTAGAGGTGTACTACAACGGGCGATACCTTTGTAAGCCGGTCATTAATGGAAATCCAATCTCCAATATGTGCCTCTATGGACTTAGTTGTATACATATTATGCTGGAATATAATTAATGTAACCATGTCAGGTATGATTAATATTTATTTTGAACCCTTGACATTATTATAATACCACTGGATATTCCTAATAAAATGGTTTTGTTATCGTAAGGTAAAAACTGGTCCATGTTTATATGTAGCCTGTCTTACGAGATACCTTTATTTTGAAAGGTCTTATAACATTAAGTTACCCATTTGATTGTGATTCTCACACTGATTTGCCACAACGATCTAGGAGTTATTTTCTTATAATGCTTGGGTAAGCCCGAGCATATTTTTCAAATTTAGTTGGATGCTTTGGAGCTTTAGGAGACGAGTTGGTTGCCTACCAGGCGTATTCCCATATTTTATCTTCCACTGTTTGTTCTTGTCTGTATTTATCAAAAATTGTAAGCACGGGTTACTATAACTGAGTAATTTTATAAAAGAAGTTTTCATGTGAACATGTAAGGCTAAATATTGTAAATAAACATTTAAAACATGCTAAATTAAATTAGATATTGTTTTAGATAGATTTAAAACACATTCATAAATTAAAGAAATTTCTTTTAATATTAAGATAAACATGTGTAAGACATTTATGCATAAGGAATACACTTGTAAAACATTTGACATACTAAGATAACAAGTGGCATGTTATTTATTTTGAAATTTATTATTATAGATAAGAAACTTAGCAAATTCATTTTGTTAAAAAAAAAAATTCTTCAATTGAAAACTGAAAATCAGATTTAGATACAAAATCTACAAAACCCAAATACAATCTAAATTCTGCAAATCCTAAAACTGTATAAAATCTATAAAACAAATTCAAGCAAATTTGTTCAATCTTCAAATCTAAGCAATGAAGATAGGGGTCAGCTGCATGCATTAAGGCTAGGATTTTCTTCTTCAAAATCAACTACAAACAACAAGTAAAAGCATCATCAACTAACAAATGCAGTTTTAATTCAACATCAATAGCAGATTTAACAGTTTGATTATCCAGAGCATTTAACAGTTTCAGGAGATTCAACTTGCAATCATCTGTTCCAGGAAATTGTGATTGCATCGCAATTGTTCTCTGCTCCTTCTTAATAATGTGAGTAAGCTTCTATTTTTAAAAACAGTTTTTCTTTAAAAATCAAAGCTAAACATAATTTACAGAACTCAGGTTCAAATTCACAGAAATCAAAATCTGCTACAGATAAAACTGTTCTGTTTTCTGTTTTTTTTTAAAAATGAGTAACCTCACCATGCAAAAAGCTTAAGATATCTGTGCATGTGAATTGGTAGAAATAAGTATGTTGTGATGATTGCATATTGATGACCGTTCTGTGTGTACATATATGAATATGTTTATATGGTGCTGTTGCCTGGTATTTGCATACCTATTTTTGTTTTCAAACTAAGATTTTCTTTAATAGAAATTCTTTATCACTAGAATTGATTTCAATTAGAAATAAATGTGTAACAAAAGATGTTTGTTTAGCAGGAGATTATGTTTATAAATCAAAATTAAGTTATATTGAAAAGTCTGTTACCTCTGAAACAAATACAATAGTAAATATTTTCAATAAACAAGAATATCAAACATCTTTAATTATTTAAACAAGTTTATAACATGAATGTATGTTAGAAATCATGAATTTTAAAACAAGAACCACATTTTTAAATTTACGGAGAAATTAGTATTTCTGAGTTGAACCAAATTGGGAATTTTGGGCTTATCAGATTTTCAAGTGGTATTGGGATGATGTGGTTCTGTCTGGAGGTGGAAGATTGATTGGAGAGTGGAGGAAAATTTGGAGGTAGATGGCCAGAGGGTGGTGGCGATGGCATTAGCTGTTTACAGATTCTTGCCCTAATTTTTAAGGTGGTCGAAATTTTTAGCTTCTTGATTGCTATGATGCACCGAGTGTTACCAGTTTTTGGGAAGTTGCAGAGGAGTCGTGGAAGAAGAGATGACCGGAGTCGTAGTGTCTCAGATGATCGGAGGATGGATTATTAGCTGTTGACAGGTTTGGGTATTTTGGGGTACTGTGGTGTTTCCAGGTGGCTTGGATTGCTCGATTTAAATTCCGAGTTGCAGAGGGGTTTCTGATGGTCGCACTCATTTGGATGGTGGACATCGACTTGGTGGAGAATGGGATGGCGGTAGGAGGTCGCCAGAGTGCCGGTGCATATGCACCATGCACATTTTGCCTGGTGAACTATGATTGGGTTGTGCAGGGTTTTTAGCTCGAAGATGCACTTGGGTAGTCATTGTTGTGTCTCGAAGGAGAGAGGGTTATAACTCGAAGTAATAATTTGAGGTCTCGGGTAAGTGCTTGGTTTCAGGTTGTAAAACCTGAAAATATGCAGTTTTTTTAAATTTGAATGAAATTCTAATTTTTAAGCAGGAATTTGATTCTAGTGTAAGTTTGGATTTGAATTCAAATGAATTTCTGAGTCCAAAGTTTTTAAAAATGAAATTTTTAAATTTAAAGAAAGATTTAAATTAGAATTTAAAATCAAGTTTAAATATGAGTTCAAGTTTACTATGGATTCAAATTCTTGAATTTAATTCAGTTTGTAAGTTTTAGAGTTGAACAAGTTTAAAATGTTTTAAAGTGGAATTTAAAAATGAATTTGATTTCAAATAAAGGTTTAAACTATAAAGAATTCTTTCCTATAATATTTGAATTAAAGTTATGAAATGTTTAAATTTAAATTTGAAAAGTTATATGATCAATTTATTTTAAGCTTGATTTCTTAAATAAAATTTGTTAGTAATTTAGTTTTGAACTTTCTTATATAAATATATTATATAAGTAATAATGGTTAATTACTTTTATTTTAAGAATAAATTTATTTAAAATTTGGATAATGTTTAAATGGTTAAACATTTTGAAATCTTTAAATTTTAAAATGGAAATTGAATTTCATTTAAAAATGTGTTGTTTAAATACATTTGAATGTTAATGAAGTCATTAATAAGTAAATGAATTACTTTGGAAATAATTAAGATAATTAAGGAATTTACTTATTTATTTGATTTTAAATAATGATTTAGATTAATTTTTAATTAGAATTGATTAATGATAATTAATCTAAGATAATCTTCTTAGAGAAGTAATAAAAGAAATGTTGTTAATTAATAAGATAATTAAGGATAATTAAGTAATTAATTAATGTGTTAAAATTTGATAATTAATTATATTAATTAATTGAATATAATCAATTAGAAATGGTAAATATAATTACTTGATAAAAGTAATTAAGGAATTAATTACTCATTGCAATTAATTATGATAATGTGATTTTTTAAAATTAATTAATTTAGTTTAGTTAATTTAAGAAATCATTTGATGATTTAATGAGAGTAATTACTTAATATAATTAATGGAGCATGATTACTTTGAGAAGTAATAAATGATAATTACTGGAATGTAATTAGTGAGAGAGGATTTTTAATTAAGTAATTTGGATAATTACTTTTGTAATTAATCAGGGGATTAATTAATGAAGATAATTAATTATGGGATAATTAATTTGTTATGAGTAATTTAAGGGGAGTTAATTACTATATTTAATATTAATCAAGGGTGATTAATAATTGTATTTTTAAATTTTAGATTAATTACTAATTGTAATTAATTTTAAATAAAGTAATTAATTTGAAATATGAATTAGAGATCATTAATTAATATGATTAATGATGTAATTAAGAATTGTTTAATTAAGGAATAATTAATAATTGAGTGATTAATTAATGTAATTAATTAAGGATAAATGTAATTAATTATGGTTAACTAATAAATGAAGTAATTAAATGTTAATTACTTATGATTAAGGTTAATTAATTTGTGAAATTAATTAAAGACTAATTACTTATTGTAATTAGTGAATGATTAATCGATGGTGTTTAATCAAGTTGAATACTCAGAGAATGATTAATTAACTAGGTTAATTAATTAATGGATATATAAGCAGGATTTATAGATGTGATAATTAATTTAATTTATTTTAAATTGATTAGAGATAAAAGTAATTAATTAAATTCATTTTAAATTAATTATAGATGATGGTTAATAAATCTTTACTTATGGATGATATTGATTGGATGGATGTGATCTTAGTAATGAGATGAGTAGTATCTATATGATATGGATGCATGGTTAAAGTATGATGGTTTGTGATGATTATCTGTTTGTGATGATGATACAGATTATCTGTGTATGATGAGAATGTGATTATCTATTGTGATATGTGATTATCTATTTGTGTGTAATAGATAATGATGAATTGAATTAATTATTCGAACTAAATTCACTTGGACATTAAGATGGCGTTTGGATTTCGATGAGAACGGGATCGGATTTCCAAATTTGGAATTCCGAAAACCATATCGATCCAAATTAAACGTTAGGTCATGAATCTCAAGTGAAGAGTGAAGACTCGAGGTGTAAGGACTATTCGTCAGTATAACTTTGGGGGTGATTCCGTGATGAGTTTGACGGAATAGTACTTTCAGATTCGAGATGGTGATTCAGAGTGCAAGGGTTATCGTCGTTAACTCTGAGGGTGATTCCATAATGAGTGTAATGAGATAATGCCTTCGGTTTCGTTCGAACCCGGAACAAACTTGTATGGATTGATTGCTTTCAGAACATCGTCAGGTGGTCGATGAGCATTCTAAGTTTAATGTGTCCTATAAAGGTAATCGTAGCCTCAAGCCTCGTCAACCGGGAATAGCTAAAACAGGGGAGGTGCGGCAAGGCTTCGTGGGTAGCCCCCACTTGAGAGTGAGATTTACCCCTGTTTAGAGGTCCCTTTATATTTCGGTTGTGTGGCAGTTGGCGACGGCCAATCTGCGGGGTGGTCTTGTTCGGGACTGTTCAGTAAGGAATGGTCCCGGCTTTGTGTTGTAGGGGAGTTAGGGTGGCTCCTCGGTACGGTGATATAGGCCACGTATTGTGACGGGTGGCACCCCAGTAGCCCTGTCATTGATGGAATCCATAATCCAATAAGTGCCTGTACGGTTTTGATTGTGCCCAACTATGTTGGAACGTGAGATGTAAGCATTCCAGCTATTTCTGTATTTTATTTTGAAACCCTAGACACTATTATAATATCACTGGATTTCCTATCAAATGTTTTGGTTAGCGTAAGGTAAAAACTTTTCCATGTTTATGTGTGGTAAGTCTTACGTGATACCTTTTCTTTCCAAAAAGATTTTCTAAAGTTAAGCAACTTTAAACCCGTTTACTCACACCAGACCCATGTATGACCCGAGTGTTTATTTTCTGTTTTATTAAAATCTTGGGTACTCATATTACATATGAGTACTCAAGTGATTCAGGATTGCTTTGACGAGTGCTGGAGGAGATATGGTGCAGGAGGCTTCAGCGCGTAGATATATATAGTGGTTCTGCTGTGTTTGAGATGTATCTGTTTTCTCTGATGTACTTGAATTGTAATTGCTAGACAGATGTTTATAACTGTCTAATTTGTGTTGTTTTAGCTGTATAACTATGAAGTATATGATACTATGAAATGTTTTATGTGATATAATATAATTTATTTGTTTCGCTGTGAGAATTCTGATGTTGTCTGTTTCTTTCTTTCCTATCTTTTCTCTTTTCTATCCCTTTCTTTCTTCTTAATGATGCGTCTTTCTATAGAATGAAAGGCGGGTCGTTATAATATTAACACTTGTTATATACATATTTTACTAATTTTTTATTTAATTTAAAAGTAAATAAAACCCTTTTTTCTTTATTTGTTAAATGCTTATATATATAAATTATTTTCATACGCAAATGTGTATGTGCATTTCCTTTTTAAAGAAAATGTAATGAAACAAATTATAAAAAAAATGAAAGCTTATCCAAACAATTTTAAAAATCTTTATTCCTTTGAATTTAAAATTAATTCAAATTCAAATCTAATCATAAATTTAAAAATCCAATTTAAAGCTAATTTATATCAACATATTTTTAAATAGTAGTTCTGTACATATTAAAATCTATTTATATTTATACACTTATTAATATTGTTTGAAAATAACACATTTATTAATTTAAATAATTTATAAAAGAAATTATAAATTACTTATCACTTATCTTATTTTGAATGAATTAATGTTTAATATGTGAATTGTATTTTAAACTTCCATATATAATTTCAGATTATATTTATCAAGCTATATTCAAAAAGAAATAAACTTTGTTTATCTTATTTAAAATTTAAACTTATGCTTTAAAATATATTTTAAACAATTTTAAGCATTCTTCCTTAAGTATCTTAAAACCATATAGTTACTTATTAAATAGTTTTGAATAGTTATATATTCAATTAAATCAAAATCTTCCAAATTATCAAATTGTACAATTTAAAAACAAGATTTTATTTATTAAATTCAAAACTTATCTATTCACAATATATATATATATATACATTATAAATAAGAAAATATTTTATTAGCTTTTAAAAGATAAAATTCACCAATTAAACATCTATTTAATTGGATTATTAAATCAAGTCAAATTTTATTAACAAAATTTATTAAATCAATTTAATTTTAAATACAGATTATTAAATTGATATTGCCAAAATTTCCGGGATATCGCATTCCTTCCCCCTTAAAAGAATTTCGTCCCCGAAATTTAAAACAAAGGTAATTTAATAATATCATTAAAGATTTAATTTAAAAACACAAGCATATATCAATCATATGCTAACAACCATAGCAACCAATTATCCAGACAAAATTCTGGATAAAATTTCCTCGAGTTTCCCCAAGTGTATATATACATATATATATATATACATATATATATATATATATATATATATATATATATATATATATATATATATATATACCGGGATACTCGCTCTACAGAATCCAAACAATCAAAACTACGAAGCTACAGAGCTCCTACACGTCTAGGTTTACAAAACTAAACAGGATATCAGACTACAGACGAGTCTGACTCAACAACCAAACCTTCCTCAACAGTTGGTTCCACAACTAGAGATACACGTACTCCCTCATAGATTCGCGAACCACATCGAATCCCAGTTATCCAAACTGGCAATTCAACCCAAAGGACCAAACACTTATTCTCACAAGAACACATAAAAGATCCAAGACACCTCGGAGCTAGCTTCCCAGACTTACCCAATCTTATAGCTCCATGGATCGGAGAAAACTTACTCAAAATCAAATCTCTGACTCCAGAATCCAAATTCCTTCGTCTCCTATCCTCAAAACTCTTCAGACGATCCTGGACTGCCTATATCCTCCATGCTCAGCTCAACCCTTGTCGATGCCTCTAGTAACAAACTAGACCAGAAACAACCCTTCAAAATGATCCTTTCAAGATCAACCATCTACCAAGAACACAACTGTACTCCAAAAACAACAGAAGACTGAACTTAATTCTCCTATCCGAAAAAGACAAAACAGATGCACTCCCAATTGCTTCCGCTGCACAACTCTGATCTGGAATAGTAGAAAATGCCGATGAAGAACATGAGCATGGACTGGACAACACATTCTAGAAATATGGTTCAACAGATCCATAAAGAAAACTCAGAAATTCCACCAATCCAGAGCTGCTTCACCAAACCCTATCTCAAGGAACCATCCTACAACTAGCTGAACCATCGAAATTACTCCTGGAATCCAGTCGATAAGAAAACTCAATCTCCAGATACAGACAAACCTCTGTCTTCCCAGAAGACATCCAGAAAAATATTCAATAACTCAAAAGAACATTCAAACTATCGCAATTCTCTTTTGTGATCAACCAAGCCTAATATTCAAAGAAAACTGTTCTCTCCTTACCAATCAGAACAGCTTACGCTTATCTAGCCAATCCATCGAAGAAATGGATCCACTCTGCTGCTTCTAAACTCCACATCCAGAAAAACTGCTAACCAGAAGACCTTCTTGCTGGCACACAGAATACCCCGAGCTGCACTGCTGACACATATGCCCAAAGACTTCCTAATCCATAAGCTCTTCGAGAAACTCAGGCCTCAAAGCCAAACACAAACAACCAGCTGAACGCAGCCACAACACCGAAGCAGACACACTAACCTAAACTTGTTTCAAAGGAACATCTTCGGACACAATCCTTAGTCACTGCATCTCATCACACAGCTACTACTTCCTAAGGTATCAAGATACCATCACTTGCTTCTGCCCAACCGACAGATCCAAACTCAACTCATCCAACTTCAAAGAAAGACTCCGAACCGTAACAGGTTTCCTTCAGAGTCGATTAAATCCTTTCACCATAGAAAAGCTCACTCAAGACGGTATTGGGTCTACAGTCTCGACAGTTACACTTCCAACCTCAAATATTCAAACTCCAACTAATGGTAGTAGTCGTGTTACACACACCACTTCCTTAATAACCTATATTGGAAAACCCGAACTGGTAACCCAACAAATAGGTAGAAATAAATATATATAAATATATATCAAAATTACAAATACGCTCTCTCAAGAAAGAAAACACTCCAAATCCTAGGTATTCACTCAACCTAGCGCTCTGATACCAACTATCACGACCTGTCTTTCACTATCCAGAAAGACGCATCATGAATTAAGAAAGAAAGGGATAGAAAGAGAAAAGATAGAGAAGAAAGAAGAAACAACATCAGAATCTCAACAACGGAACGAATAAATTATATTAATAACATAAGTATTACATAGTATACAACCACTATCACAGATTATACGTCACATACTAGACAGTTATAAATGTCTGCCTAGTTATTACAACTCAATACAATACAGAGAAACTACTCAGAGAAACCAACACAGCGGAATACTAGATAATTTCAACGCAGAAGCCTCCTACTCCATTTGCTCCTCCACAATTCGTCAAAGCAAACCTGAATCCCTTGGCTACTCGTAAAAAATTTGAGTACCCAAGAGTTTAAGAAAACAGAAGATAAACTCCGGGTCAGACATGGGTCTAGTGTGAGTAACAGGTTAAAGTTGCTTAGCTTTTGAAAACCTTTGAAAAGAAAGGTATCACGTAAGACTTTCCACAGATAAACATGGAAAAGTTTTTACCTTAAGCTAACCAAAACATTTGATAGGAAATCCAGTGATATTATAATAGGTCTAGGGTTTTCAAGTAAATATGAAATAGCCGAAATTGTTACATCTACTAAATTCCAGCTACTAGCCACAAAAGTGGGTAATACAATCAAAACCGTTGGCACTTATTGGATTTTGGATTCCATACAATGGCAGAGCTACTGGGGTACCGCCCGTCACAGTACGGGCCTAGATCATCGTACCGAGGATTACTCCCAATCCCCTGCAACACAAGGCCGGAACCATCCCTTACTGGACAGTCCCGAACAAGACAACCCCGACGGTTGTCACGAATCAACCGCCCCACACAGCCGAATAAAAAGGGACTTCTAGACAGGGGAAAATCTCGTCCTACTTGGGCATGACCCACTTAGCCTTGATGCACCTCCCCTGTTTTAGCCACTCCCGGTTGATGAGGCTTGAGGCTACGATTACCTTTATAGAACACATCTATCTTAGAATGTTCATCATCCACCTAACGTTGTTTTGAAAGCATTCAATCCATACAAGTTCATTCCGGGTTCGAACAAAACCGAAGGCATTATCTCATTACACTCATTTTGGAATCACCCTCAGAGTTAACGACGATAACACTTGCACTCTGAATCTTCATCTTCACTTGAGATTCATGACCTATTGTTAATTTGGATCGATGTGGTTTTCGGATATCCAAATCTGGAAACCCGATCCCGGTCTCATCGAAATCCAAAACGTATCTTTTAAGGTCCAAGTTGTTTTAAGTTTTAAACAATTCAATTTAATTATCTATATACACACAGATAGATAATTCACATCATCATAATAGATAATTAACATTATCATCATAAACAGATAATCCATATTATCATCACAAATAGATAATCTACATTATCATCACCAATAAATAATTCATATTATCATCCCAATGCAACCAAAGCATCCATATCATACAATATCACTTATCTCATCTCTAAGATCTCAAACCATTCAAGGCAATCAATTTCATCCATACATAAGCAAGGATTTACTTAATTACACTATGATTAATTTAAAATGAATTAAATTAATTACTTCCATCTCTAATTAATTTAAAGTGAATTAAATTAATTACTTTATCTTTAATTAATTTAAAATAAATTAAATTATTACTTCATCATTATAAATCTTGCTTACATAACCATTAATTAATTACACATCAATCAATTAATTATCCTCAATTTAATCACCTTAATTAATCACCCTTGATTAATTATGCTTTAATTACATTCCAGTAATTATCTTTAATTAATTCCATAAATTAATTATCCTTAACCAAAAACAATAATTATCCTTTAATTACTTCATTAATTAATTAATTATAATTAATTACATTAATCCTTAATTAATTACAATAATTAATTACTTCATTAATCACTTATCATTGATTAATTAATCTTAATTAATTAATCCTTAATTACTTCATTAATTATACTAATTAATGATCCCTAATTATGTTTTAATTAATTACTTTATTTAAATTAATTACATTAAGTAATTAATCTTAATTAAACCATAATTATTACTCACTTTTGATTAATCGTATTCAGTAATTAAGTATCCTTAATTACTTCTTTAAATCAACTAATTACCCCTTCATTAATTATCTTAATTAATCCCTTGATTAATCTCACAAAGTAATTATACTCAAATTACTACCTTTAACAAATCATCATTTAATTAATTACATCCAGTAGTTACCTATTAATTACTTCGCCAAGTAATTATACTCATCAAATTATCAAGTGATTATTCTAATTTAATTAAACTTAATTAATTAACTTAAACTAATCAAATTTATCTAAATTAATTGCCTTGAGTAATTAATTCCTTTTATTTACTTTCATTAAGTAAATAAACTTAAACAATTTCTCAAATGATTATCTTTAATTAATTAATCTAATTAATTATTAAAATTAATCATATTAATTAATTGTTAAATAATCCTTAGTTAACGACCTTCATTAACTATTAACCATTCTTTAATTACTTTTCTTAAGTAATTAACTTCCATCAATCAGTATTAATTATAAACTAATTAAACTTGAATAATCAATTAATTAACCTTTAATTATTAAATTAATTAAGTGTTAACTGTAACTTAATTAATTCTAAATTACTTGATTAATTAATTACTAATCATTAATTAAAATCTAATCTTATTTAATTAACAATTCTTAAACTACAAGTTAATTATTTCTTAATCAATTAACTTAAACCTTAATTAATAATTTAAAACCCTTAATTACCTTAATTAATCCATTAATTAAATAAATAAATAAATTATTCATTTAATTTCCGTAATAATTAAATGAAATTACAAATCATTAAATTCTAAATTTACTTTAAGATCATACTTTGTTCTTATTAAGGATCAAATTATCATTTACAAAGTATTTTAAATCAATTTACTTAAATTTACTTTCAAATATCATTTTAAATTTAAAAAAAAATTAAAATGAAAACAAGTTGATTTAAACAAAATTTGAAACACATTGTTAAAACCTTTTTATTTCACAAGTTAAAGAAATACTCATTTAATAAAGAAGTTTAAAAGGATTTAAAACCCAATTCATATTCAAATCAATTTGAATTACACTTTAAACATTTCAAATCGTTTAAATCATTTTAAATTTAAAATTTTCCTTTATTTCAAAATTGAAATACATATTAAATTTTGATTCCACATTAAACTTAGATTTTAAAACTTTACTTACATTTAAAACTTTATTTTTAAAATTCAACTATTTAACCATTTTAAAGTAGTAAAACAATTTAAATTTAAAAACTTTATTTTATTTTAAAAACCGAGATTCAAACTAAAATTCCAGATTTTAAAACTTAGATTTTAGCTCATTTTAAAAATTTTGCTTTTCATTTAACTAGCTTTTAAATTTTATAGTTAAAATTTAAAAACTAGAGCAACAGGTTTTCAAAAGTGTAAAAAACATATGACCCGAGGCACCTTCACGATGCTTCGAGTCAAAACTCCCCTAGCTTTGGGTCTCACTCGAAGTTTACTCGAGAAAACTCGAGCCTCACTCCAGAACTCAACCTAAAAGTTCACCAGATAAAAAAGTGCACGGTGCACTTGCACCGTGACTCCGATCAACTCCGGCCATCACCCATACCTTCCTCACATCAGCGATCAACCCCAGACCAAACATCGACCAACAGATCTACCAAAGAAACCCGAAATTGAGATTTAGCTTCAAACCCAAAACCTGGAACCAATATTGCAACCAGATCCCAAAACCTGTCAATGGCTCGAACTCGCCTCTCCGATCACCAGAGAACCATCACCACCGACCATGGCATCTCCTATACTCCAGCTTCCATTCCCCAGAGTTTTGTCAAACTCGATCATCCCTAGACTTCATGATGATCACAATTCCCAGACCAGCCAAAACTAGGTTAACAGACTTCATCAACCTCCCATCGCCGCCATCGAGCCCTGATCATCCTCCTGGCATTTATGCCACACCCTCTGATCACTCCACTACCACCAGCAAGAACCTCAAACATTCCGATCAACTCGATCACCAGAGTTTGACTATAACCCATTTTCTGTTCAAACAAGAACTACAGCCCCAATTCCAAACTAAAAAGTATGCTTTTAGTTTTTAAAAATCATTTTTTGTTTACGTTTTCAATTTATAATACTGAATTTATAAATTATTATGTTTGAGTTTTTACCTTTATTTAACATGCTTTGATGTTTTAAATTTACAGAGACAACACCAAATTGTTTTTACTTAAATAAGTTTTTAAACTAAAAACTATGGTATAACTAACATATTTGTTTCAGGACTTAAGTCCTAACAAAACTGGGATTAAGAGCAAGTAGATTTTGGATATAAATTTAGCCTGGAATTTGAATCAGAGAAACAGAATCCAAATACATCATGCATACCAGTGTACTTATATGTATATACACAAAGCTATCTTAAAAATACATTCACAAACGTAATTTTCAAATATGAACAAGCAACATAAATATAGACTTAAGCTATTTAAATTTTTATGTTACTCACCTAGAAATAGTGATGAATCAGAGCACAAATTTGAAAAGCTTTTGCTTTTGAAAACTGGTTTTAAAACTTGCACTTGAAAACTTGTGCTTTGGCTCAGATTTACGTCACATATACTTGCATGAAGGCTTGACCAGATTTGATTTTGAGGATACTTCATAGATTGAAGAAAATGATTTGCATGCTTTTGTTTGTTCTCAGATATGAAAAAAAATGCAGATGCTCAGGAATAAAGCATGCAGGCCTGAACATCTTGAAAATGATTTGCAAAAAATAAATGAATTTCAGGTAATTGATTTGAAGATGGTTACTGGTTTGATTTTGAAGATGAACAAAATTGAAAAATGCAGGTAAGCTTTTGATTGAAGAAGGGTTTGCATGCTTGAATTAAAATTCTGGTTTTAGTGAGGAGTTTGAGAATTGAAAATCAAATTTGAACTTGATTTTTGGTTTTGAGAGTTTGGTTATTGATTTATTTTCAAATTTGGTTCAGCTGAAATTTCTAAGCTTTTGAAAATGAAGATTAAAAAGAAAATGAGGGAATGAAGTATGTGTTTATATAAGATAAAATGATTTATTTAAAAATTAAAAGAGGAGTCAAAAACAAATATGACACTTGTATAAAATCTTTGCATTTGTCAATTAGAGTAGACTATTAGTTTACATTTGTCTCATTAGTTACTCAAGATATTAACACTTTTTATATACATATTTTACTAATTTTTTTATTTAATTTAAAAGTAAATAAATCCCTTTTTTCTTTATTTGTTAAATGCTTATATATATAAATTATTTTCATATGTAAATGCGTATGTGCATTTCCTTTTTAAAGAAAATGTAATGAAACAAATTATAAAAAAATGAAAGCTTATCCAAATAATTTTAAAAATGTTTATTCCTTTGAATTCAAAATTAATTCAAATTCAAATCCAATCATAAATTTAAAAATCCAATTTAAAGCTAATTTATATCGACATAGTTAATTTAAAAATAGCAATTCTGTACATATTAAAATCTATTTATATTTGTACACTTATTAATATTGTTTGAAAATAACACATTTATTAATTTAAATAATTTATAAAAGAAATTATAAATTACTTATCACTTATCTTATTTAAATGAATTAATGTTTAATATGTAAATTGTATTTTAAACTTCCATATATAATTTCAAATTATATTTATCAAGCTATATTCAAAAAGAAATAAAATAAACCTTTGTTTATCTTATTTAAAATTTAAACTTTTGCTTTAAAATATATTTTAAACAATTTAAAGCATTTTTCCTTAAGTAACTTAAAACCTTATAGTTACTTATTAAATAATTTTGAATAGTTATATATTCAATTAAATCAAAATCTTCCAAATTATCAAATTGTACAATTTAAAAACAAGATTTTATTTATTAAATTCAAAACTAATCTATTCACAATATTTATAAATATATATATGCACATTATAAATAGGAAAACATTTTATTAGCTTTTAAAAGATAAAATTCACCAATTAAACATCTATTTAATTGGATTATTAAATCAAGTCAAATTTTATTAACAAAATTTATCAAATCAATTTAATTTTAAATACAGATTATTATATTGATATTGCCAAAATTTTCGGGATATCACAATTTCACACTTCACCCATTTGAATACAAATTTCAAATTACTTTCCACATTTCAATATTTGAAAACAAATTTCAAATCACTTTTCCTTACGCAGAATACATTTCCAAATATTTATTCATTTCCAAGGGAAATCTGCCGAGTTAAAATAATTCAAATTACTTATCCAAAATATTCTTGGAACATTTAAAATAAAACCATCTCAATAACTTACTTAAAATATTGGTTATGAAAACATTATACTAATTATCACATATATGATTTGAAGTCCCAACTAATTTTAAAATAAAATTAGTAGATAAGGTATAACTATTTTAATAATCGTTTCCTACAACAAATATCAATTTTTTATCTTTAAAATAGTCTCTTCTATAAGTAATTAAATAAATCTATACTTTAAAGATTTGAAACCAGTTAAGAAAATAATTTATCCAAAGTATCTTTTCTAAAATCATCCTTAAAAATTTTCGGTTTATATTTATAGGCTACTTCGAAATCATACTCAGCTTTCCAGGGAAAATACATTTTCTATTTCAAAACGGTTCATTCAAATCAATTAATAAATCTTTCTTGATTTATTTTTAATTTACGTTCTGAATCTGTAAATTCCTTTCACACTTTTTTTTTAAAAAATAAAAAAATATTTTTTTAAAACAAATTTCCCTATCTTTTATAAAATTCCCATTGTGAATTTAAATTCCCATTGTGAATTTAAATTCCCAAATATCCACTGATATACGATTTTCAAATCGATTCCCAAACAATTATTATTTTTACCAAATCAATATCAAATTGGTTTTCTAATCTATTTTCAAAACACCAAATCAAATTTCAAATTGATTCTCAAATATATTTTCAAACACCAAATTTATTATCTTCTGAAATAAATTCCTTCATTTAAATTTTTTCAATTTTCTAAAATTAATTTACTATAAATTTTCTACTAAATTTCAAAAATCAAATTTTATTTATTTCTGGTATCTTACGATACCAAAAATATATTCGGTTAAGTTTTTTTAACCTTCAACGATTTCAATCATAGTATAATCACACATAGATTATAAATAAATAAACACACAACATATAAAACAAAATCAAATATTTTGAGGAATCCAGTTGGATCCCTCCAACCTATTTCCCTACATCTATAGATGTTAGCACAACAATTAAATACCAATTCCACTTCGAGGTGGAATATCGCGGTATATGGGATTTATAAAATATCATCCGCTATTATGCGGCGCATAGGGTCTAAACTGATAATAAATTAATCATCCAAGCACACAATCAATAATTAAACTTAACTATCATAATTATCATCAGTCAATAATTGAATTTTCAATTATTAAAATTTGAGTGAGAAGATCACACCTTTATTTTGCATGCAATCCATTTTCCATTCCAGTTTGTTTCCTTTGCAGTTTTTTGACCTTATATAAACATTTATAAAATTCATTAATATCCGCAATAAATTGAATAACCAATTTTCGTTTGGTTTTTTTTTTTGTCTAACAATTTAATTTTCAACTAATTTTCTTTTAATAGAATATTTGAAACTAACAAATAATCAATCACTATTTAAATAAATTAATTCCCCTAATTGAATAATTAATTTCCCTTTCATAATTTTAATTAACTAATTATTTAATTTTAAAGACAAATTTCCTTTTAAAACTATTTTAGTAGATAAATAATTAAATAAGTTTATTTAACAAATAAATTCCCATAACACATTATTTTTTTAAAAATTAAACTAGTAGGCTTAGAATGGATATAAGCATATACATTTTTTTTCTCATTTAGAAACTCCATAAGTATATTTGTAAAAATTACCCGTATATATTTTAAAAATCAAACCTTTCTATAAATTTCTATATTTTCTAAAACTTTTATACATTTGATTAAAACATGATATTTTTATACCTTTACCATATACCAATATATATATATATATATATATATATATATATATATATTAAATTTTAAATACATGAATGGTGTATATACCTGTTGTAATTATATATTTTCTTCTATATGTATAAATATTATATGTTTTTCTAAATATATTTATATCTATAAATCCATTTCCTGTAAAAAAATAAAAATAGAGATTTTCTTACTGAATATAAAATTTTCTTTTCTGTAAAAAGTAGAACAGGAATTCTCAGCATCTATATCTACAAAAAGAAAACTAACAGCCTTACCTAACTGCCCTAAGTCACGACGCCTTGCCTCGCCAGATTGCTGCTCGACCGATCGAACGAGCTGCCGCTCGATCCCCCTAGCCTCGACGAACCCTTAACTCACACAAAAATAGGCCGCGCAATTTGATGCAGATGAGGAAACTTGCGGATCCATGCCTTGCGATGTTGATCGATTAACGCCGCCAATCGCCTGCTTCGCGACCATTTCCCCCAAATCAACACGACGAGCCAACATCCAGCAACCCTAAGCCGCGCCTTTAATCGCATCACACCCCTCACCAGCTCATGCTTGAGATCCTTATCGCGAAGTGGTCGCAACTCGATTCTGCCACCCAGTCGCCTCCATTATTCAATTCGATTTTTTTCTTTTTATTTGATTTTGATTTGGTATCGAAAAGAATAAGTAGCCGTTTTTTTATATGTATAACGAATGAATGATTTCAGTTTCAAACTAGAAGAAGGAAGAGTTCAGCAATTCTTTTAACTAGGAACGAAGGTATGGGTTTTGATTTAGTTGCGGCCATTGATTTTTTTTCTTTGTTTCTGCTTTGAAATGATTTGCACGAGATTTGTAAAGAAATGGGGAGACAAGGACGAGTAGTTGGCGTGTGGAGGAAGGTAGGGCTTGATTTTTAAAAATTTTATATTCAAAATATCTCATATTACCTAACTCGAAATCCCGAACTCCTATCGAAGCGTGCCGTCAGGCGTTTATAATGTTAAATCCCTATTCTGAACGCAATGCAAAAAGTTTGGAGCCCTAATTCGATCATATGGAGAAGATAGCTTTTTGAACCAGTTATTAAATTAAATTTCGATATAATTTTCAACGCGTTTGCCTATCTACTGCCAAACGATCACTCCAAATAGTATGAAAATTGAAATCCTATAATAATACAATAATACGGATCCAATGGAACTGGTTTCGTAGAATTCCGAGACTGTGTCTCGTAAGGCGATTTTTAAATATCGATTTAAATGATATAAATTTCAATACTTAACAAAACATTTCCAAATCCAATTCTGAAGCTTCCATTATCTTCAGTATTATCAATATAAATTTTCTAAGCCATCGAATTATTTTTAATCAGCTTATGGCTAAAGATTCAATATTTCATCCAACTTCAATAAATTAAATTCAATAATTAAATTGCCAAATTCATAGTTATAATTAAAATTCAGGTTAAACTAATCTCCAAATATTTAAAATCGACTAAATATTTCATTTTCAAATGCTCAAAAATTATGGGTCGTCACAATAGAACTTTGGAAATCATAACATTTTGAAATCATAACATTTCCTTTAAACTGTTTACATATTAATGATAGTATATATAATAAAATAGTTTATAAAATAAAATAGTTTATATAAAAATAGTTATAAGTTAAAATAGTTTACAATAAAATAATTAGTACATTAAAAAAATTATATTAGAAATAGTTTATATTAAAATAATTTATAAAGTAAAATATATAAATATTTTTAAAATAAATTTAAAGTACTTTATATAATAAAAAAGTTTCCACAAATTTCATAAATCAATTCAAATTCAAATATTCAAATTTTAATTCAATTTCAATTCAATTCAGTTTCTAAATAAACCATTCCAAATTATATGGATTACAAAAACAGATTTGAACTACAAAATAAACCATTTCATTTTCAATATATATATATATATATATATATATATATATATCAAAGCTTTAAATATTCAACATTTCAAAACTAAATTTGATAATTTCATTTATATCTCAAATTCATTTTACTATTATTTAGTTTTGAAATATTTACTTAATAAATCCAATATCATTTAAATAAAACCTCCAAAAATAACAAAATATTTCCTTCAATTTATTTAAACTTGAAATATTCATGTAATCGCCTTAAACTAAAATCAAGTTATAAAATCATATCCTTTAAAAATCTCACATTCAATAAGTTTCAAATTGATTTTAATTAACTATAATTCTTCATTAAGTACAATTTCAAATAAATTCAAATTTATCAATTCAATCTTAACTTATAAAATCATTTTAAAATCTATTTTATATTATAATTTGAATAAATACTTAAACGTATTACATATTAATTAAATCAAACTTTATTAAATTAAATTTTATTATCAAACTTATCATATATTAAAATTAATTTATACATATTTTAAAATAATAAAATTATAAGTAAATTCATAAAATATATAATTTCAAACTAACTTATATCCTTTAAAATTTTCAAACATATAAATTTAAAAATCTAAATTTTAAACCCTTATAAAATAACATATATATATATATATATAATATCTTAAAATCAATATTTATTAAAACCAAAATATTCATTTCAAAACCTTGGAAAATCATTTCAAAAATATTTATAGGCCAACGGTGTCTGTATATAATTTCCTATCCTAGGTCAAGTGATACGGATATTTATCATTTCAATCTGCAAATTAAATATATACAGGTATATATCATTTCAACCCGCAATCCCAAATTCAATTCAATGAAAATCGCTTGGGTTTATCATTTCAACCCATCACGATTTTCTCCTATTCTATAGATCGTTCGGGTGTGTATCATTTCAACCCATAGTGAATTTTATACCAACAGGGAACTTGCAGAGTGTAATAGATATGATAAAATATAACAGGCATATATCATCAATATAAATAACAGATAATGGTGTCAGATGTCACAGGTGAACAGATACAAATAATGGCATATATATAGCAACGTAAATAAACTAACAACAGCATATTTCAATTGTCTTTTCAATTGAAATCAAATTTAATAAATATAAGAACATTAATTATAAGTGATTGCTCACCTTTCAAGGCTAGAGAGAATAGACAATGAAATGCGTTACGATTCCAAGCACGAATTCTAAAGCAAAGCAAAATTGGCACGCGTTTGATAGGGAAGCTGATAAATATGAATCGATGAGCATGAATCAAGTTAGCTCGATGCAAATGGAATATATATATATATATATATATATATATATATATATATATATAAACTATAATTATTATTATCATTATTTTTCTTAAAACCACTATTCAACTTAAACTACATACTTAGAATGACATATATATATATATATATATATATATATATATCATATGTAAATTTAAAATTAAAACATATACTTTCTCAATATTTAAATTATAACCATATAACATAAATAAACCTTTTTCTTATCTTTGGAAAATTCAAACAGATAACATAAGACCTCTATAATCATTACATATTTTATTTCAAATCATAAATTCATAAAATACATACCCAAAACTAAAACTGTAGATCATATATATATACATAATATATATGTACACTTAGAACCAAATCATCACTGTATAATAACTCATATTGTATGTTGAACATATTATAAATATAAACAAATATATATATGTGTGTGTGTGTGTGTGTGTGTGTGTGAACAGATCATACAACTTTATAAATTTTCATACGTAAATAAACTTATATATGAATTATAGAATATATACACTTACATAATCTATATAATATCAAACTCTCATACAATATGTACTGTAAACCATTCATGTCCAGTTAACATAAACCTATGTATAAAAACCCAACAGCATATATAACTAATATATATAAGACTTATATTTCACATATATATCAATACCAAAATCTATTTTAATACAACATATCATATAAGGTAAACATTTGAAACACAAAATATAATTATATACTTTGTAATAGCTTTATATATTTATATCTACTCACGTAAAAAAATATAAGCAGGAACAATTTCATATATGCTTTATGTCCAATTATCAATTTAAGCATACATACTAACTTAAGTAAACCTATGTATATACTTTATATTTACTATTCAAGAATTCATATCATAAAGCTACTATTTATACTGTGTGAATACCTTGTGCACTCGCATGTATATAATATAACAGCTAATCATATATATAACATAGGTAATATATAATTTCTTACCTAATATAGAAGATAAAAAGATGCTCGGCAAAAGAGAAGGGGAGGATCGGCACTTAATGGCTGGGTTGCCTATACGGTATGGTGGAGTTCAAGGCTGCAGCAGCCATGGTGGAGGGAGAGGAGGGGCGAGGCGGACCGATGGGTTCTCGGCCGAAGTGGAGGAGTGGTGCACTGGCGATCGATGCGATCGGTGAGGTGTGGCGAGTGGGGTGACGTGAAGAGTGGCCGAGCATGCTGTGCAGCTACATGAAGCGGAGGCTCGGGCGTGGATGGCTGAGAAGCACTGTAAAATAAGGTGGTGAGGAGGAAGAGTTTGCTGTGAGGCCAAGCGTAGGCTACAGGAAGATGTTGGGTAAATGGAAAGGCAGAGTTGCAAGAAGAAACAGCTCACGGGCATTAGGAAATGCAGGCAACAGTTTTAATATAAACTTTATATATGTTGAAAATTTTCTTTCAAAAGCAACATAAGAACCGAGAAAAGAAAGTGAAAGGACAGACCCACGTTTATTAATCAGCTGGAATAGAAATAGTCCGGTACGAATTTAGGAAACTAGATATGTAAATAGCTCTATGGTTTAACCTTTGGATAATAATTGGTCACAGAAAAAACTAGAGGCAAGTTGCGAAACCTATACGGTTACTGTTTTCATGAATCCTGCTGCGTACCGGACTTCAAAACACATAATTGAATATACCACAAAGATCGGCACGACGAGACGATCAAAACAGTATACAGATATCAGTGGTATGATCATTCTATCAAAAGTCGATAATCGATACCGAAATGCTGCTAAAACGTCAAAATTAAGATAAACGGAGCAATAGTAGTCCAAATTTGGAGGAAAAATATAACGACTTACTCAGAAGATGATTTACAAATTTATTATGTAAAAATGTTCAGGTTTGGAAAACATTTTATTATCATCAATTTTAACTGATTTAAATTTAAACAAAATTACATAGGAAAATAAACTTTCATGTTAACATATGAAAATTACCATTGCCTATGTTTAGTTAGACGTATTCCAAATATTAAAATTTTATTTCCAAATTCAATTATTTAAAATTTCACAAAAATTCAATTAATTAAATTATAAAAATCAATAAAATTTACGGGTCGCTACACAGTTGAAACAGAACACCGTAATTACGGTAATTTAACATTGGATTGATATTGAAATTTGTTTTAAAAGATTGTAAATGTATAGGAAATTCCAAATGATGAAATTTGTTAGTTATAAAATTTGAATTGAAAAAGTGATTTAATTAATTTAATAATCAGTTATTTAATTAACGTGAAGATAGCCATTTTGACCACTATCTCGGATTTCGATGAAACCATTTTCATCGGATCCATAATGATGAATTATTATAGGATTTCAAGTTTTGTAGCGACTGGACTTGTTTGATCATACGGGCTCGAAACGCGTAGAAATCAATTTAATTGAATTCAATTGAAATAAGCTGATTTTAAAAGCTAACTTCTTCATAGGATAGAATTAGGACTTGAAACCTATTCCATTGAGTTTAAAGATATCGAAAATATCTATTTTAATATATGGCATTGCCTACTTTCGTTCCATAGACGGAACGGGCTATTCGGGTCGTTATTGTCATTCGAACTAATTCAATACGCGTTCATTTTCTTATCGGTCTTTGTCCATATACATAGATTCTTCTAAACCTTAGCAGCCTTTTTATCTCATTTCTATACGTATTGAAATTTCCGTCGTTCCTCTCTTCTTAGTGGCTTAAAACCTAAATCCACAAATCCAAATTCAAATCAAAATCAATTTCAAAGAGTCAAACTCCTCCAAACCCTAAATATTATATACCATTTTGAAGCTCTCAACGAGCATAATTCAGTGGTGCAATTTTTTTTAATTTGGTTCACCATTTGGTCGAAAATTAGCGATTAAATCTCGACCGTTCATTGAGGTTTGATCATCGTTAAAGGATTGTCGATTTGTGGGTATGGACGCATGGAGATGGTCGAGGGGAGTTCATCCAAGTAGGTTGTTTATCATATCAACGATCATATGTGCCTCGACAATTATATTACGGTTTTGATATGGGTGGCGGCGGCTGCTGTTTTGGGCGTCGATCGAGATGCTAAGATGCTCGTGGGTGGTCGTGCGGGCGTAGGGGGTCGGCGGCGATGTTCTGGGTGGCATCGTCTGGCCATTGGTGGTATTGAAGAATGGTCGATGTCGTCTGTGTGGCGCTGTGGAGGGAAGCAGGCGTTCGCGATTTTTCTTTGGGCCTTGGGTTTCAAACGTAAGAGAAAGGTGACGTGGCTGAGTATTTTTTTGTCTTGTTTTTTGTTTAATTTAAATTTAATTTTAAAACATTCTAACCTTAATTACTTTTCATATGAACTTGGATTTGGGTGCGCTCTGTTCCGCTATGATTGTATCATGATTTCGGACATCATGGAACTGGTTTGGATGAATTCCGCGATTGTTTAATTTTGGGCCTTATTTTGGGTTTTAAATCAATTTGAAATCAAAGGTGAGTGTTTTAACCCACTCGCAACTACTAAATTATCTTATGTTAGTTAAATTGGATTTATGATGCAATTAGGAATTGATTGGTTGATGTTTGGTATGTTTAAATTGCCATTCCAGCTAATCTAATTTTTATTGAATTTATTCGCCATTAATTTAATACTGAAATTTAAATTGCCAGTTAATACCTATTATTGATAATCAGCCATTTGTTATTGTTATTGATTGGTTTGATTGATGATTTTGATGGATGTTTGATTGTTGATATTGGATGAGTGGATGTATATTTATATATTGTTATAACATTCCAAGTTCCCGTAGTTTATTTATTAGAAAATCCCTATGGGTTGAAATGATACATATCTGAACGATCTGATAGATTGGGAGAAAATGAGTTAAAATGATACACTCAAGCGATTTCATGGATTTGAAGTTAAATTTGGGATTGCGGGTTGAAATAATATATACCTGTAAAATTTAAAATATTTGCATATTGAAATGATAAATATCTGTATCGCTTGACAATATGGTAGAAATTTGTATACGAACATCGGATTGGTTAAATAAAATGATTTTAAATCCTTAAAGTTTGAATTCGGTTAAATGATATTTTGAAGTAAAATTTGATTTGTATACACTGAATTATTTTCGAAATCCAAGCTTTAAATGTTGAAACTGTAATTGATTTAATGAATTGTTTAAAGAATTAAAATGGAAATTTTAAAGTTGAATTTTGAAGCAAAAATGAAATTTATCGAAATTTAGTTATTGAAAATGTTTGAATATAACTTTGAAATTTATTTAATTTTAGGTGGTTTAAATTGATAATTCAAACATGGATTTGAAATCGATATTAATTAATTGGTTTAAATGAGAACCTGAACTGAAACACCAATTTTAGTTAGTTGATATGAAAGTTGGACATGGTTCAGATGTGTTGAAATGGAAGAAATTGCTTAATTTTGATATTAATTTCAAATTAATTATTTTAATATAAATTATTTAAAGATTTATTATTTAAAATCCTAATTTTAAGATTTTCAAAATATTAAACTAATTTAAATCTATTTTCAACTATTTTAAACTATTTTTAATCAATTTAAACTATTTTAATTCATTTTAATCTATTTTAATCTATTTAACCTAATTTAATCTATTTTAAAGTAATTAACCCATTTAATCTATTTTAAATCTATTTAATCTATTTTATATCTACTTAAACTATTTTAGATCTATGCAAACTATGCTAAACTATTTAAACTATTTATAATTATCTAAAACTATTTTCTAAATTTCAAACCATATAGAGTGGAAGTGGTTATATTTAAATCTTTGATTTTAAAGCGAAAATGGCTAAATGATGTTTTTAACCTAAGTTGGGATTTTAAATGATAGTTGCTAATGAAATGACATATTTGAATAACTACAATGATTTTGGAATGAGGATTTAATTAACCTATCTTATCAATAATTTCAAAGGTGAATATGATTTCAAAAGTGAATATGATTTTGAAAGTGATATGGTTTGAATTCAATATGATATTATAATATCAATTATGAAACGGTTTTGGAAATTTGAAAGAGCCATCCGATGTGAAATAAATGTTTGGTTGTTAAAGAGACCGGGATAGGATATTTCCATACTCTCTGCCAATACCGAAAACCATTTTGACAACTGTGTACATGGTGGAGATTCCAGAATGAAGTAGGATGGTTTGGCGAACGTTTCTATATGAGGTATTTACGTAGCCCTGACTCCCGTGAGTCAGCTTGATGTGGCTAAAATAGTACCTATACCAGGCCAAGTGAGGTTGCACCTCCGATCGGACACATTTCTTCGATACCATATTATCATTTTGTAATTGATTTGGTGGCCACCCCTCGATTTTGATTGTGGGAGTGTGTTCCGAGGTGGGTGGTAGTAACTGCTATGTATTACCACCCGTCCGAGAGTGCAAATAGTAGAATCCTACCCTGGCATTGCCTCGCTTGCCTTATCACATGCCTTATAGTGCCTTCTACGAGTTTGGTTTGTGACGTACCTATGAAGTGCTCCCTGGTAGCCTACAAGTTTGGTGGAGTTTACAATACTGTATAGACTACGACATTATATAAAATGTGTTAAGGGGAATATGGGTTACACCTTAACTTTATTTTAATACTTTACTTTACTGTAGACACTATTATAATAGTGTATTATACTATACATGTAAATAGTTGAACGGATCCTTAGGAGATGTAATCCTGAACACCTCTTAAATTATTGCACCTAGGTTAGACATTGGATAGGAGAGGTCAAACCCTCTAAACATCTCCGACGCTGCTACATTCATATTTATTTATTGTTTATTTAATTTACATAAGATCTTTTAGTTCTAACTCGAGTGTTTTGTATTTTCATGATGCTCGGATCAGCCTGAGCCTTTCGGTTTATCGAAGACTGCTTTTCTGGAGGATGAAGTCGGAGATTTGTATTCTATATTATTTATTTTATTTATTCCACTGCATCATGTTGTTCCGATGCATTATTTATTTATTACTGGTGTATGTACTCTGATTCTATATTGTAAAAATGTAATTAAATGTTATTTGTAAAACAGCTTCATAAACTATTTATTTGATTATTATATTTTGTCATTCCGCTATGAGATTCTACGTTGTTTTCTTTCATTCTCTGCATTTTCTTATTTACCTATAACAATTCTCCCTTTTGAATGGTTTGAGTTTGACGTGTGTGGTTTATCATTAATTTAAACCGTCCAAAAAAGGTGGGTTGTTACACACTCATAGGCACACAACTTCTAGATGATCTATATTTCACACCTTAGACATTATTATAAATCATTCCAATAGAAATGGTTTGGTTATCATATGGTAAAAAGCCATCCATGTTTGTTTGCGGCGTGGTCTTATGACATACCTTTATTTTTAGAATGTTTGATAAATATAAAAATCCACATGGTTTGGGTTTCTCATGCTGGTTTACTAGACTGATCCCGGTGTTATTTTCTTATGAGGCTCGAATCAAATGTGAATATTTTTCCAGATTTTCCTAGACAATTTAGAGCTGTCAAAGATGAGCTGGATGCCTCCAAGACCTGGCGTGTTTATTTTCCACTATATTTCCAGTGTTGTATCTATCAGCATTTGTAAGGATGGGCTGTTATAACTGTCTAAGCTAATGATATGTCCGTTTACTCTAGCTGATGTATGTATATTACAATTTTCTTTTTGGTAAAATCTTTTGAGATATTATATCTTATTGTTTTGCATGTGAGATTCTGGTTTTGCGTTCTTCTTTCTTTTTCATTTTCTTTTCCTAGACGTTCTGTCTTTCTGGCACTTGGGTTGAAGACATATGAATACCATGGATGTATAAATGTAGCCATTCGAGTAATGAAAAATCCATTCGTTACATTTCGTATCAGAGCTGAAGGTTAACCAAGAACCTTGGCTTTGATGGGGTATAATTCATTAAGAGATAGGGTAATGGAACGCTATATTATGAGTTGAGTAGATTATATATATGAGAGCACATATCTGTTACTGCTATATTATGTTTTGTATTGTGTTGATTGATCTATTGAATGGATTTTGATCAATACGTGTTGCTAACGTTATTGATAGGGATCTCTAAATTAAACAAGACAAGTGCACATTATTTCAAAATGATTTGAAATAAAACTCGATGTTTAGTTCTTAATTTTTCTATTAAGAAATATCGCGGACTCGTGTATCCTATAAATTAGATAGTTTGGTTGTGTCTCTTATTTGATCTATTGATTTGTAATTTTCAATTGTTGAAATTAAAAAAAATCTACAATTTTGAGTAGTCGAAAACTTTCGAATTGATATAGAAATTAAAGCCAAGTATTTATGTGAAATTATAAAGTTGAGTTTTTTTGTATCTCTTCAATTGAAAGATAGTAGAATTTGAACCAGTTTTAAATTTATGAACATCTTTGTTAACTAGATTAATCAATTATGTTATTGGGTCAACTAATACATGTCATTACCTTATGGTTGTTTAAGAAAGTAGACTCTAGTCTTGAATTTAGATAATAGAGTCCAACTCCTCCTAGCTACTTGCCTAGCCTGACGAATAAAGAGGTCTAGAAGGTTAACTCGGTGATAAGATGCAAATTGATTTTGGGCCTTCGTCGGAATTTTTAACAAGTAAAAGGAATAAGATTGTTTTGTATATACTTCTTGGATATAGTAGGGTGATATACCATGTGAACTTAATTCCTGAATAGTTTTATAAATGAAGTTTTGGCTTTTTGAAATAATTATAATATTGAGTAATGTTCTATAAGTAAAAATGAATGTGGTTTTAAATGGAAAGTGATTAGTATAGTTAAAAAACCAACTAAACAAAGTATGTAAGTGTATATAAATTATTTTATTCACATGATAATTTTTATCTCAGACTCAAGTACCTGATTTCGAGATGATTTACATCCGTTCGAGTTAGGATTTTTCACTTTTTCATTAACAGCGAACACTTGATACCAATTTTTGATATGATATTGAACTTTTCTTATAATATATAGCTATGTAGGGAAAATAGAGGTTTCTTATCAAGGAACCTGATCGGAGTCCGCACTATGGAGGTCAAGTGAGAGATACTGGTTTGGAAGTGAAATTTATGTGATCGAGCTTGTGATATTTGTTACTATGTACAGATGATAGGTGTTATTGCATAGGGTTTAGTATATTTGCATGTTATGCGTATTGGCTTATGGAGAGTTTAGGAAATGAATCTTCAAATTATTTAAGGTCACATGAGTGATCGACTAGATAGTAACCTGAGGTCGTTGTGTGTAAGGTAACGCTTAGTAGATTGTTTTCCATCATTGTGGATGAGAAGGTTTTTGAACCTGATAAAACCATAAGATACAGTTTCTAGTATTTGCAGTACTATATAGTATAATTATGTAATTGTTCTTTCGTTGCTAATGATTGCAATAGTATTTGATACTGATATTTGATTGTTTCTTTTGTTGCTGATGTCGGTATTTCAAGGACGAAATATTCTAAAATGGCGAGAATATAACGACCTAGATTTTCGAATGCTCTATAATTAAATATTGGAATTATTTAAATAGTTAAATCTTGGATTTAATGTGAATAAAATGATTTTAAAAGATGATCAAAGTCTTTTTAATAATAAACTTTTCATTTTTAATTAAAGTGATTAAAGTCGGTTGAATAATAATTCTTTTTAATTAACACATGAAATTATCATTCCGAGCCATTGCCTTGGATTTTGATGAAACTAATGTCATTGGATCTGCAATAATAAGGCGATGTGCACGGACGTGTTTTGTGACAATCAAACGTGCTGTGTGATCATGCGAGCTCAAAACGCATAGCGATTAATTTCAAAAATTAAAATATATTATTTATTTCACAATAAATACCCCTTAACACCCTAAACCCTTATTCTCTTCATTATCTTTTTCTTCTTCCCTTCATCAAAAATCATCCACCACCAGTCTCCTCATTCTTCCATTATTTTAAGTGCCAGAGTTAACGAAATAGAACGATTTTGGATTCGTTGAACTTGTATGAGTGGGAATTTCATATTAGTACATGAGTTAAAAGGTTCGATGTTGTTTGGGGTTGCTTGACTTACCATGCTTGAAGCTAGGAACTGAGTTTCACATTGATTTCTATGAAGATAGGCCTTGGTGTTAGTGGCATTGGATTTCTGGAGTGTAGGCGAATGTGCAGGTGGAGTTTGGGGTGTTACGGCTGCTCTTAGGTGATCCCAACATTTGTTTGTCGCCTTGCTGGTCGTGGGTCGTGGGTGGAAGGAGATAGCCAGAGGTAATTTTGAGCATGAAGTAGGGCTGGGGATGTGAAGAGGAGTTATATGGTGGTAGTCATAAATGCTCAGGCGGAAGATAGTGAAGCACGACATTTCACTTCAGCGGATAGGGGTAGCAGGTCACACTTGATAGGAGGATGTCAGAGGTGTTGAATTTGGTGTCGATATGTCAGGTTTGTGGAGAGAAGTCCAATGGTGCTAAAGGCGTTGGATTCCGTCGACCAAAGCTCCATGTCACTGTTGCGCATGGACGTCTTTGGATGGGTTAGGCCATGTCTTATGTGCAAGAAGAAGATTAGGAATTTGAGAGAGAAGAAGAAGTGGATTAGAGGTAATATTTAGTAATTAGATTAGGTAATAAATTTAATTTTTAATCCAAATTCTTATAAAATCATACCTTTTGCATATGAGATCCAATCGAGACCCTATCTTCGCTATTACACTTGTATTGGTATCTACGTTTGGGATTGTTTAGGCTTGGGTAATTCTGCTTCTTAGTTGATTTGTATATTGTTGTGATAATTGTTTGTTGTGTAAAATATCTATTAAAACTGTTAGAAATGCAAGTTATCACTTTTGGGACCCTCGTTACTTTTAAAAGAAAATTACAACAATATATGTAGTATAATCTCTCTTTTAATTTTCTATATCATGACCCAGACTTGTTTTCATATTTGATATTTTTATTTATTTTAGTTCGAAATTGTGTGTAAATGGTTGAAGCGAAATTGTCACTATAAACGCACTTTGAAACCCCTTGTATTTAACACTTCTTAAATTGTTTAAATTGTGATATATTATGGAAATATATATTTAGTTATTCTTTACATCTGTTTGGGTGTGTTTGACTAAAAGGAATTGGTTTGGAAAGTTATAGAAAGTGAGAAGTGAAGTGGCATATAGAGAAAATTTCGCTATAGATGTACTTTGAGAATTCTGTTTAAATAGAGTATAAAAAGGTTGAATACTTCAAATATATTTCTAAAATATTCTTAGAGAGTTTAAATCAAAAGTTATTAAGTATTTTGAACAGAAGTTCAAATTTTAAAAGTGTTTTATAGTTATTTGTGGATTTTAAAGTAAAGTGTTTTAAAGTATGGAACATATTTTTTTATTTTTAATTAAGTTATAAAATAAGTATTTTGAAGAGATGTAATAAAATATATCATGGGCATTTTAAAATATTTTTAATTACATATAATTTTTAGAAAATTAACTAAATATTTCATAAACGTAATCTATAGTTTATATAATACAATATCCATAGAATTGATTTTTTATTTTATAAATATTTTAGAATAATCTTCTTTAAATTGTTTTTGGTATTAAAAAGTGTTGATATAAAGTTTGGAAAAATAAGTTAAGTCTCCAATATTTTGTAGTTTCCATAACACTGCTTCTTGGAAGAGAGGAAGGCGTAAGCGTTCCATAGCTTCTAGAGGTTTAGTTCATCATAGTGCTAGAATCCGCATCCGTCAGTCGTCTCCTATAGGTGAGTTACCTGGATCGAGTGCCATGAGTGGTACTTCATATTTAGGCTTAGGTATGAGCTCTTCTTTAGGTAGTTCGTTTTCTTTTTATGCTTTAGGTAGTCTTTCTTCTGCTGAGTTCAGTCGATTAGCTGACGACACTTCTTTTATTTTTACTGATATTGAGTTAGATAGGGAATATATTAGATGTAGGGAATTAGAGAAGGCTAGTTTAGTTCATATATGAGGATCACTAGTTGGAACATTAGAGGATTGAATGATTTAAGCAAATGTGATAAGGTTAGAATATTTTTTAAGGACTACTCAATAAATATTGCTTTACTTCAAGAAACTAAAATTAACTGTCCTGATGCTCGTTTCTTTAGAAGGTTAGGTGGTTTTCATTTTAGAAAATGGGTTTCTTTTACCTTTCGTTGGATCTTCTGGGGGATTAATGATTGGTTGGCGTGATAGTTATTTCAGATTGCTTCAGTGTATTGTTAAGCAACATTCTCTTCATGTTATTCTTATTAATCTTTCTGATAACTCTTTATTAAATATTTCTAATGTTTCTGGGCCTAATTCTAAAATTAATAGGAGAATTTTATGGAATGAGTGCTTAGAATTTAGATCCCATACCCCGGGTTCTTGGATTTGGGGGGGGGGTGATTTTAATGTTACGCGTTTCATAGGTGAGCGTTTTTCTAGGGAAGGGGACTACTCTGCTATGGAGGAGTTCGATCAATTTATTTTTAACTCTAACTTGATTGAAATTCCTCTTTCTAATAGAGAATTCACTTGGAGTAATGCTAGAGAGTCTCCTTCCATGGCTCTTCTCGATAGATTTTTTGTTAGTGATGAAATTGAGGGCAAATTTCCTACATGTAGAATCAATGGCCTACCATATACCTTTTCTGACCATTGTCCTATTATCCTTTCTTGCGAGTTTCATGGAATTATTATTAAAAATTTTAAATTTGAAAAGATGTGGCTTTTAGAATCTAATTTTGTGAACTTAGTTATTTGTAAATGGAATTCCTTGAGTTTCCATAATTTCAGAAATAAGGAAAATTCTGCTAAAGCTTTTATTTCTAAACTTAGATATCTTAGAATTTTTCTTAAAAATTGGAACAAAAATGTTTTTGGTAATTTAAAAATTAAAAAAGATAATATTCTTAATGAAATGCTTAAAATAAACAAGATAGAAGAATCTAGACCTCTAAATTTAGGTGAACGTAATGTTCTCTCTAATTTAAAAGATGAACTAAATTCTATTTTAGAAAAAGAGGAGGTTACGTAGAAGCGGCGATCCAGAATTCAATGGATCAATGAAGGTGATAATAATACCAAATTTTTTCATAATATTTCTAATGGTAGAAAATGTTCTAATACTATTAACTCTATATTTGTTAACAATATAGAGTTACTTGACCAAGGAGACCTCAACAAGGCTTTTACGGATTATTATAAGGATATTTTTGGTACTAAAATCGAACATAGAATCAATGTAAGATGGACTGATCTGTATCCATCGGATCCTATTGTTGATTTATCTGAATTAGATGATTCTTTTTCTGAAGAGGAAATTAGGAAAGCAATTTACGATATGCCAAGTGATAAATCACCTGGACCTGATGGGTTTCCTATATTATTTTACAAAACTTTTTGGGATGTTTTAAAATTCGACTTAATTAATTTTTTTAATGATTTTCATAATGGTAATTTGCAATTAAGGAGATTTAATTTATCAAATGTTATTTTGCTGCATAAAATAGTAGGAGCTAACAACTTAAAAGATTTTAGACCTATTTCTTTGATTAACTGTTCGGTTAAAATCATTTCTAAAGTTCTTGCTAATAGACTTAGTGCAAGAATGAATGATCTAATTGATGGTTCACAATCGGCTTTTATTAAAGGGAGAAATATTACTGATGGTGTGGCTGTTGTTCAAGAATATAATAATTTTTGTTGTAAGAACAACATAACCTGTGCGATTTAAAACTTGTTTTTGCTAAACCCTTTGACTCAGTAGATTGGGATTTTCTTGTAGATATGTTTCATGCTAGAGATTTTGGATATAGATGGATTAGTTGGATTTTGACTTTGCTTAAAACTGGAAACTCTAGTATTATGGTTAATGGCATTCTAGGTAATAAAATTCAGTCAAAGAGAGGTTTAAGGCAAGGGGATCCCTTATCACCATTGTTGTTTAACTTAGTCGCTAATGTTTTTGCTAAAATTATTAAGAGAGCAGTGGATAATGGTTCTCTAGGAAGTGTTGGAAATGACATTTCGCGTAATGGTATATCGGTTCTGCAATTTGCGGACGATACCTTACTATTTTCTTCTCATCTTCTTAGACACATTATTACTCTCAAGTTTATCCTTTATAGTTTTGAGCTTTTATCTGGTTTAAAAATTAATTTTGAAAAAAGTACAGTTCTAGTTTTAAATGATTTTGAAAAAGTAGAAAACTTAGTTGCTAATACTTTAAATTGTAGAAATATGAATTTCCCGTTTGAATATCTTGGGTTTGTGATTAGACCTACTAAACTCAAGCATGATGATTGGCTTATTATTATTGATAAAATTAAAAATAAGATATTTAATTGGAATGGGAGATTTCTTTCTAAAGCAGGTAGGCTTATTTTAATAAACTCAGTTTTATCAGCCTTACTGATCTATTGGATGTCTATGCATCTGTTTCCAGATTGGGTTATTGATAAAATCGATAAAATTAGAAGAGACTTCTTATGGAGTGGGGATAATATTAATAACAGTATAAAATGTCTAGTCAACTGGGATACTGTTTGTAAAGCCAAAAAGGAGGGTGGTTTAGGAGTTACAAATTTGCGCAATATGAATTTGTCTCTTTTAGGTAAATGGCTTTGGAAGTTTAAAGAGATAAATGATAACTCTATTTGGAAAGAGATCATTTCCAAATATTATTATAACGGTAATATTAATTTACACAAAATTGATTTTTCTTTCTCCCATAAATTTTCTAATTTTTGGAAAAACTTTTTAAATGTTTTGAAATTTTAAACTTAGGAACTAAGACAATTGTACATTCAGGAAATTGTACTTCTTTTTGGCACGATTGTTGGATTTCGATATTTCCCCTTAAGGTTGAATTTAAAGATTTGTATGATATTTGCAACTTTAAGTATGCTTTAATTAATGAAGTTTATTCTTCGGAAAATGATCCTCCTTGGAATTTCAGATTCAATAGTATTTTAATAGGATCTACCCTTAGGCAACTTTCTTTGCTATATGCCAGATTAAATCTTTATTGTATTGATAATGACAATGATATTATTAGTTGGGAATGGGATAAGAGTAAGAAATATACTCCTAATTCTTTTTATAGATTTATTAATTTTTCGGGTACTTTTAATATCTCTTTTAAATACATGTGGAAATCCAATGCTCCTCCTAAATCCAAAATTCACATATGGTTAATTCTTCATGGTAAACTTAATACAATAGAATTTTTAAAGAGAAAAAACATTCATAACGATAATAAATGTTATTTTTGCAATTTGCACCTTGAGGACATTAATCATTTATATTATGATTGTTTGGACTCTAATTACATCCTTATTAATACTCTTAAAATTTTTAACTTTAATTTAATAAATAAAATTTCGGATTGTGAATTCTACTGGAAATATTGTAGATTCAATTTCAATAAAAATATTAGATTTTTACTAGACACCTTATTTATTATTATTAGTTGGTTTATTTGGTTTGAGAGAAATCAAAGAATTTTTAATAATAATAATAGTCATCTTAACAAATTGATTTTTTCAATTTCTACTTTCTGTTTTAATTGGATTTCTAATCCTAAGTATAAATTAGCTAAAAATATTCTTTTCAAACGGTATCCTAACAAGATTAGTTATAATATTAATTTTTTTAAACACAACAATAACTTTCATAGCAGTAATAATAGTATCATTAATATTTTTCCAAATCCATATGACAATCTCACTTTAAATCATAGCTTACTTTTGATTAAAGATAAATAAGTCTGATCCGTCTCAATTTTTGTTCTTGTCTCTGTTTGGTTTTTGTTTACAGTTTATTTATTCCTTTAGTTTTTGTCTTGTTTATCTTATTTAGGATTTTATTTTATTCCTTATATGTACATATATATGTATATTTTCTATATAAATATACATATATATGTATCATTCTAATTGTTTTTCCCTAGTCTTGTTTCAGATACAGGTTTTGGGAGATAGGATTTCAGGTTCTTTTTACAGGTTTCTCTTGTCTTCAGATTGATGGATATCAGATTGTAGAGAGGCCATCAGAGCAGAGTCTTCTTCATCCAGGACTTCTTGCAGATCTCCCTCCAGATATAGGAGTCTTTTATCTTCACTATGGAGTTCTTTTTCGGGATGTTCTTTTCTTCAGTTTGGCACTCCTTCGTATTCAGAGCCTTCAGAGTGATCTCTCTATTCAGTAGATCCTCTTCAGATCAGATGCTTATTCACTTCTTCGGGTTGAGTCTATTGGAGCTTTCTTATTAGTTGGAGGTGTATCTCTGTTTTTATATTTTTTGGTACTTCTAACATCTTAATATCGGGTGGTGGCCATGCCGGAACTTGATATTGTGGTGCAATGGGTGGTGGCTTTGCCGGAACTCATCTTAGGAGTACCTGAGCTTAGCTATTTGTATTTTTTCTCTTGTTACTTGCCAGGCATGTTGGCAGCTCCTTATTTTCGTGTTATATATATATTTACATGTGTCCTCTCCTCTATGAGTAGAGGATCACACATTTTCTCTCAAAAAGTTAAGTCTCTAATAAAGAGATAAAGGAAGAATTGGATTATAACACTTAAGTTATAATGAATGATTTTGTGAAGTTAAGTAAAAGTATATTTACTTGTTAGCTTTGGAATATAATTGGATATTTAAAAAAAGAAAGTTTTTAAAAGATAATTATAGAAGGAATGTTTTGGGTTGTCGCGACAATGTTTGAGTAACACTTGTCTTAAACCCTTAAAAATGTAATTATATCTTTAAAAGTTTTAAAGATAATAATTAAATGTTTTGGGTTTGTTGTGAACAACTTTTTAGTAACATTTGTTTTTAAACCCTGGAATTTTATTTTAAAATGGAAAAATATTATTAAATGATTTTGGGAAATACTTCGATTTTAAATGGTGGAATTTTAAAGACAATAACAAGTATGGAGTCTTTTGGGAAAATTAAAAAAAAATGTATGTCTTAAAGTATAGAAAAGAGAAGAGATTTATAATAACAATGTATGAGAAACATTTCTTTTAACCTCTTTGATTTTATTTTAAAGTAAGTAAATCTTGTTATTGATTTATGAATATATTTATACCACAGAGAAAAGTAGAAGTATTGAAAAGAGTGCAAATGAATACAGAATTTTTGAGT
Organism: Allium cepa; assembly: GCA_030765085.1. Taxonomy (NCBI): domain Eukaryota; kingdom Viridiplantae; phylum Streptophyta; class Magnoliopsida; order Asparagales; family Amaryllidaceae; genus Allium; species Allium cepa. Next base: position 65,225,417 of record CM060931.1, read on the forward strand.
ACTTGTAAATAACCTTGTAAAAAATACATATACAAGTAGAAAAGGGAAGTTTAAATTCATAAAGGAAAATTAATCAAAATTGGGATTAGAATTCGTTTATAAGACTTGATCGTATATGTGTGTGTTGATCATGTGTTATGTGTTACTTGCTTTTGGTAAGTATATGAAACTTAGTTTCTCTTATGTGACCATTCTCATTATTTTTGAAACTGACCAAAGATAACTGTGGAAATATCAAGGAGAAATAAGAGAATTATATGGTATAATTATCTTTGGTGATGTTGTATTATATGTATAAACTCATCTTGCACTTCTAGGACAAATGTTAAGGAAATCCATATGCTTAAACAGTTAGGAGGTGATCTCGACTCCCATGTATTGTTTGTTTATTTCCAAAAGAGCCAGAATTGATTTTACAAAAATCGTTCTATTGGTTTTAGGGCACTTGGTTAGCGGGGGAATTCATGTTTGGTTCAAAGATCTATTCGAGTGGTGACTCATGTGCAGGAATGCCAGACGTAGCCTCACTAGTGGTAATGACTAAAACCAAAGATATGGTATATAAACCAGGGGTTTAGCTTACCAAAGGTTGTAGGCGACTCTACCCAAGAGAAACCTATAGTTTATGCATGTAGTGAGTGGTGCACACGGCTTAACTAATAGGGGCCAACTATGTATTTCCTATGTGCATCAGCTAGGGATGTACGATGCTTTAGAAGGATATCTCTGATCCTTATGTGACAGGACCATCCTAGATGTTCCAAGGGCACCTCCGTGGAATGCTACACAATTTGAGAACGATTCTTATCAGTTTTGAATGTATGCCTATTATTGTTACGGTGTATACTCATAGGCTGGTGCACACTCATCGGCACCGGACCTACTTAATTATCAATATTTCACAACATAAACATTATTATACTATCACTGGACTTTAAAGAAATGGTTTGGTTATCGTAAGGTAAAAACCCATCCATGTTTAGTTACGGCGTGGTCATATGAGATACCTTTATTTTTAAAAGGTTTGATAAACATAAAAATCCACATGATTTAAGTTTCACATCTGATATACCAAACCGATCCGGGTGTTATTTTCTTATAATACTCGGATCAGACTCGAGTATTTTTCTAGATTTAGTTGGATGCTTTGGAGCTTTCAGAGACGAGCTAGATGACTTCAAGACTTGGCGTATTTATTTTCTGCTGCATTTCTGGTATTGTATCTATCGACATTTGTAAGAACATGTTGTTATAACTGTCTAGGCTGATGATATGTTAGTTTGCTCTAATTAATATATGTATATTAATTGTTCTGCATGTGAGATTCTGATACTGTATTCTTCTTTCTTGTTCTATTTACTTTTCTTTTACCCTAACATTCTGTCTTTCCGGTACTTGAGTGCTCGGCATGTGAATACCGTGGATGTATTAGTGTCTACATTTGGGGGACAAAAAGGCTATTTGTTACACTAACCGAGTTGAATGCATATGTTATTGGAATTTGACGAGAACCAAATAATGTAAATTATAAACTGATGTAGTGTTGACAAAGAAAATAAGTGCAAATAGTGGTCCCCAAAAGGTTACCACCTAAATTTGTAAAATTAGTTTTTATCGGTGAGATTTGTAAGCGATGAGTTTGGCAAAAGTATCAAACCACTAGCTAAGATGACGCATGAACATTAGTATTCAATTTTTTTAAATATTAATTGCCAATTGAATTCACATCTTTGAGTCACACAACTGAACTCATTTCAGTCTCCAAAATGCCACTCGATTTAATTAATTTATAAATTTTTATAAATTAATTAAACAAACTAATTTTTTAAAGAAATAATTATTATTATTTTTAAAATTTTGGATTTATTTGTAACTGGGTAGCCAATAGAAATGTTCTCAGTGCTATTAGTAATTAACTTGGTGTGTATATAAATGTTAAAAATCAGCATATAGATATATGATATCGATGTGAATTCAAAAATGGATTTAAATAGAACTAAATACTATCAATATTTGATATCCATTTGGTCCGTAATAGACCAAGTACGAGATCGACAAAATTGAGGGGGGGAGGAGGTTTCAGGGTATGACTTGGTAAGAGGATACAGTGGAAGATATTTCTTCTAGATCCCTTATTCAAGTGTACCTAAACCTTCGCCTTTCTTTTTTTACTTTTTTTGCACCATCTCCCCCACTCCTTAGCCATCATAACCCCTTGTGCTCCAAACCATAGCTGAGATCTAATACACTATAAATCAAATACCTAAATCTTTTAATTGGTGGCACTCCGAAGTTTGCATCTTTGGACAGGGATCTAGGAGATCTATAGGTAATCTGAATTGATGTATGAATCAAAGGCTACATCTATTAGGTATACTCTTTTATGTTATATATATATATATATATATATATATATATTATATGTTTTTCATATCATTAAAGTGAATTTATGTATGTGATATTGTCTCCCCATAAATATTAATATAATTATATTAACTAATTAAACTACACAAAACTATTAATCTAAATTCAATTTAAAATTAAGAAATAGATTAAATATTTTTAATTCAACTGTGTTTGTATTCTAATATAGGGATATTATGGTTGAATCACTTAACCGCTCAACCGTAGCAACCGTTTATGCGGTTACCATCTGTAACGGTAACGGTTACGGTAATGGTTGAAGATTTAGAAAACTGCGGTTAACCATACCAACCGCACATGATTGATTTGTGTAATATTTAACAATAAATTATAAAAATTAGTAATTTAAGTTAAAGGAATAGCTTGTACATTAATAATATGTGTCTTAATGTACTAATAACATGTGCATGCATATTGGTCGTTTTATAAACAAATGAATAAATTTGCAAAAAACAGTTAGAGCCATATCGATTTATCATCAATAGTGCATATAATTGAAAATAAATGTACGACATGCTTCAAAATTGAAAATATGACGGTTAACTATCATAGACGTTTGCGGTAACTGTTATAAGAATTTATAAGCGTCAACAACGGTTACGGTTATGGTTGGTGGTAATGACGACGGTTACTGCAACCGTAACACCCCTATTCTAATACATACGTACGTACGTACATACATACATACATACATATATATATTAATTTTTTAAATTTATGAAGATATATTTTCAATTTTAAATGATTATTTACTAATTTTAAACCTAAAATACCTTTAAACTATTTTAAAACTATATGTATTTAGTTAAATTATTTATGGATTTTAAAATAAAATTATTATCTGGTCAAAAAACTAATTTTATTTAATTATAATATATATTAATAATTATTTAATAATATTTACTTTTAATATTATTATACGTATACGTATGTTCATCTAGCAAAAATTGGTTTTAGTTTTAATATAAATTATTTTTCTTACTGGAAAAATAATATTTTACAAATATATATTATTTGTTAAAATATTTATGTTATAATAAACACATATTTTAAAAATAATCTGTTGACTTCATAAAAATCACATTTAATAATTTATATTTTATTATATATAAATAATTTAAAGTATTTATATTTATACATTTTATAAATATATTAAATAATGTTTTGAAAGAATTAATGCATATGTAAATGGTATGTTTACATAGTGGATATAAATCCAAATGTATGCTTATTAATCATTAACCATGTACAACTTTTTATGTTGCACATTACACTAAATTATACATATGGTATATATCAATATACCCAAAACATATAAATTTTAAACCAATTAACATACGTTAGTTAAATAAATAAATCAAGGAAACTAATAAAAATATAATTTACTTGAACTAGGTAGATTGGATTAAGTACAACCATTAGACTTCAACGGCCCACTAAGGTCCAATTAGTATTTTTTTGAAATTAACTCATTTCATCTACTATTGACTGACCTAGTTCCAATAATGGTATCAGAGCTCAAATGGTCTATGCGGTCTAAATTAGCAACTTTATGCCAACTAATAAAGCCTAGTTACTAAATGCGTGTCTAAAATACCATATCTAGGCTTATGGTTGGATAATCAAGTATTCTCCCCTTTCTAGCTACTAGCACGATCCAATGGGTGAAGTAAGTCAAAAAGGTTGAAGGTTGGTCCAATTGTAATCAAATTTATTTCAACCTTGGGCTAATTTTCCTAATTTAGTATATAATTTAAAAATGTATATTTTAAATTTAAATGTTAAATTTGAAATATAAAATGAAATTTTATATGGTTATAAATAAAACTAATTTGTGAAATTATTTTGAAAAGTAAAATTTTTACTTTTGAATTTTTACTATATATTCAATTAATTTGATTAATTAAATAAAATAAAGTAATTAATTAAAGGTTAATTATTTTGATATACACACACGCATATATATAAATAATTATATATGTATGTAATTATAATTGTTAAAGTTATATGTATTTATCTTAAATTTGTTTAACATGAATTATAATAAAATTTTGACTTAATTTAAATATTTAATTATATTTGTTAATCAAATAAATGAATTTATTAAATAAAATTTATTAAAAGTTAATTTATTGAAAGGGGTGTGTGTATATTGATATGTATGTATGTATATATAGGTATATCTGTATATAAGCAAACTATAAATGAAATAGTTAATTATTTATTTTAAATCACTTAAGATGAACAATATAAAATTTTAGAAATTTTGTATAATCAAAATTAATTAAGTAATAAAATTAAAATGAACTAAATATGATTTAAAAATAAAACTAAATTAATTAAATATGATTTAATTAATAAGATACATACATATAAATATATAAACTTATATAACTATTCATATCTATAAATTAATGTAAGTGGAACTGAAATAAACCCAAAACAAATTTTTGGAATAAGTGCATATGTAAAGTATGTATACCATGATTTCAGATGTGTTTAATACATGATGGTGTTTCATAAAAAATACATTATGACTTAAATCGATTTCACTTGAAGTATAAATTTATTAAACATTATGAATCCTTAATATATAGATTCTCCTCTACTTATTATATTTTAATAGATTACTTGCATATGCACTAGTTTTTTAGCAAACTAAAGCTAGGGCTATTATGTATAGTACTATTAATATATTGTCTAGATGAGGTAAGATACATGCATGATATGTTAAGCACTCAAGGTACATGCAATATACTTAGGTAGAGGCGAAATGGTAGGTAAGATTGAAATATCTCTAATTTATTAAGAAAATTTAAGGCGAGGTAGAGATAAGGGTAAGGACCATGATTTGGAGTTATATGTGATATAACCAATAAAGAGTTATACACTGCTTGCGAGCATAAGATTTGTCGAGCAAACTCAAGGTCAGAATTCCAAGACTATAAGTCATAACACTCATAGAGGAATCAAGAGATTTCTGTATTTCTCTTAGGATTTTAAGGGATATAAAAATATAATGAGAGCCGTAATATAAAAATGAAATGATAACATTCAACCTATCAAATATGTAAGAAATATGCTACAAAAGTTAAACATAGTATATAAACATCTGACTTTACAAAACTTTTATAAAATTTATTTTGTTTATAGAACAATATAGAAGATAGATAAATAGAGATAAAGATCAAAGATTATTACTAGAGATTTTAACAATATTCTAAGACTTTATACATTATACTATAACCTTGAGATCTTCATATCTTGGTCTTTATACTCATGAGTCTTCATGTCCATTTCTTGAGTCTATAATGTACAGCCCTTGATTCAATACCTTCGTAATATCCTGCACTATATAACTTGGAAAAACATAAGTGTCCATATTTCATACAAATGTATATTATTGTTATTAAGGTTATTATCATCAAAATCAAGAACTGAGGTATTAACCCCCTCTTGATAATGACGACAATTAATATCCTATATAGAATATAATATAACTCCCCCTGAGTTAAATAACCTTCCCTGAATATATGCATATATATTTTTTATATTTTTCGCCCTCTTTGTCATTATCAAAAATGGGTGAAAAATAAAAAACTCACCTTATAACAAATACTTAGAAACTATAGATTCAAAATCAATAATTAATTTTAAAATGGTATATATGATGATATGATGTTAAGATATATGATGATATATTATATGATATACTTGGAAACAATGCACTATTTATACTAAGCATTGTTACACCATAATTTCTACAAAGTACAAGATTACGAACATTCGAAAGGAAAGTTCCTTGGCTTGTAATTCCAGGACCCATTGTTTGATTTCCAATGAGAGCATAAGTACTTGATTCAGTATCCAAGAGCAGGTGATCCAAGAATATCAAGATGTCGACCGAGGACAAGACCACTGTCTAGCTAAGATAAGGAGTTTAACCAGCGATAGCATTGCCGAAACCAATAAATTTTAGCAGGCCTCAAAAATCAAGTACTCAAATTGCCTAAGCTGAGAACAACGGTCGGGATAAATGGAGGGTATTCAAGAAGTTATATATAAAAGCATCACATCAGAAATCTGCGTTAAAATGCACTCACTCAAATGATAACAATCATTCAAATCTAAGCCATACATAACAAGCCAGGTCATCAATCCAAGAGAAAGGTTCTCCACCGATGGCATTATGGCTATATTGGCTATAAATAGGTGGCAGTCCCAAGGCGTAAGGATCTTCTGGCATAACAAATAATTAAGACATAAAATAGTTTTGTACTTTCCTATATTAAAGCTCTTTTTACAAATACATTAGTTGTAGTAATGCTTAAACTCAATGTAAGAAGCCTCTCAGTAAGATAAGAGTGACTAAATAAGGAAATGACAATTGATGTGGGAACTTTTCGCCCAAATCACTATAAAATCCTTAGTGTTACTTACTTTCTTCTCTTAATCTTCTCTATATTTGCTATTGAGACCTTACGGTCCATCATTTCATGTCCTAAGCTAGATCAAATCACTTCTCAATAAATTCTTCATCGGGTTTGATATCAAACCAACTTCCAGAGCTATACCTTTGGACCTTGGGGTGTTAATGTGGAAAAAAATTTGCACTAACATTTTTGGCACTAGAGGGAGGGCCCGAACCTCCATCATTTGTTCCATTTTAGAAAACCCAGTGATATCATCTCTCCAGCTATGACTAACTTTAAAAATAAGGAATTGACTCCGAAGTTACCCTTCGACCTCTGCATCCAACTCATTAAAGAAGACAACGATGAGCATTTCACTAACTTCGTCTTAGATAATGATTAAGGCCATGAGTATGATCCCGTCTATGAACATCAAGCTTCCAGATCAAACAGCTTTTGGAGTATCTTCAAGAGTCTCTCCAAGAGTCTTCTCAACTCTATGGGATGGTTAACTCTATAGCAAACAAAATCAAGGACATGAGTATCATAATAATGATAAGTAAATGTACGTCTCATCCTGTTAAAAAAACTTTCCTGGTTATCTCTGTACTCCAACCTCAAAAGAAGAACAAATGAGACGTCGTCCTTACTCCACTCAATCAAAGTCTATCCTAGATCTTTTTGGAACCTTGTGGAGAGCTCCATTATCCATACTATCCCTCATCCAACAAAGAAGATCCAAAAGGAAAGAAATATTGTGTCTACCATCAAGTGAATGGGCATAAAACAGATGAATGTCGAAGACTTTCTCAAACTGTAGAAAACTTCATACAGAAAGGGAAGTTAACCAAATTTATTAAACATTAGTTTGAATATTTAACAATCCGAATTCTAGTGGGTCCAGATTATTCGCAAAAATGCTAAAATCCAAGCCCACCGAAACCCGAGTTGGGAATCTGGTATCCTGCGAATAGGAAAAGACATATATCAGAGCTTAATTAAATATCTCAGAGCAGAATTGACTAAAATATAATAGTGAGTAGATACTCACCGATATAATAACACTTTCTAAACATGTGTCTTAAAGCTAGGAAGTCTCTGCCATCTACCTAACCTGTAGGATGTAATGAGGAGGGGGTCAGAACTAAAGTTCTGGAGAATGGATAAATTATACATTTTTAAACTTAATTCTACATATACCGTTTTATTTTCATTTACTGTTATATTAGGTTCACTAGGTTTATCATACTCTTACCTTTGTGCATGAATCGTACCCATCTACTCCTTAGTAGATTAAAACCTAATAACTGATATATATATATATATATATATATATATATATAGCTATATGCCCAATGACCATAGTGGTCTAAGGTACTACCCATAGTACCTTCCGTGTCCTCCTCGAAGGGCTCCATCTCCGTAACTACATCTGTAAAGGACTACTTCGTAAGGCCTATAATACAGATGCTCCATTGTCTTACTCCGTAGCTATATCTATAAAGGACTGCTGCGTAAGGCCTACAATACAGATACTCCATCGCCTTGCTCCATGAGTGTTTTGTGGCAACATCTATAAAGGGCTGCTTCATAAGGTGTTCGTTGATGAAAATTCTATCGGTTTAGAAAACCGTCGAACGAATTTAAATTAAAAATAACCGCAAGCGCACGGCGTACACTTGTAGTACGTGGTGAATACGGGTCGATCCGTAGGGAATTGATGATTTTAAAATTCTATTCAATCAAATTAAACCAAAGTCGATGGAAAGTTTAGCTAGAGAATTAGAGAATTAACTAACTAACAAAAAGAAAAGAGAATCAAATATAAGAGTGAAGTGATAATTTAGAGAATAAATCCACTCTTTAGATCATGTAGTTCAACACATATGAAATCATGATCTCTCTTTTATGGTCATTAGTGCTTTAATTGATGTGCTTATCATAAGTATGACATATTTGTGCTATTGATTAGCCAACATAAGCCATCAAACTATAACACATCCCTTAAAGCACTTACTAACTTTCATGAAACTTGACGAAGAAAATGAAAATGAAATCTATTTTAAGTATGGTCTATTAACAATTGATTAGAAATATAGACCATCAAAGTTTAATTTCAAATCACTTTCTAATGCCACAATCATATTTTGATGAAGTGGCATTTGTGTTAGTGATTGTTTAAGCATAGCCTATTTGGTGTCAACAATATAGGCTATCAAATTCGAAGCAAGAACAACAAATAAAACACTTCATTGATCACCATTAAGCACAAAAAGAGAGCATGAATTAATAAGTATTTGAAGCTACATAATTAGAGAGCTTCATTACCCCTAAATTGAAGGGGCTTAGCATCTCATATTTGTCATCAAAACAGCAAATATAGCTTGCAACATGAAAGAATAAGAAAAGGAAAAAGAGAGCAAAGTAAAGAAACAAAACTATTCTACTTGCATGAAAAATAAATTTACACTACTAACATGAAAGTAAATAAGCAAGAAAAGGAAAAGAACATGTACTGAATTTTCATAAAAAATTACATAAAGAGAAATGGCTAAGTAGCCATGAAAATAAAGAAGAGATCTTCCTTTGATTTTGAGCCTAAACTAAACTAAAGAGAGACTAAGTAAGAGGGATTACATGAAACATAAGGGGTTATTTATACATGCATGAAACCCTAATCCATAATTTGGGGAATGACCAAAGTACCCTTGAGAAAGTGTGGAGGCCAAGTAATCATTAGCTTCTACTAATCATCATTTAAGTGTACATGAAGCCATTAATTCTATAAGCATGTGAATTAGCCTCTAATTTGTACATTAAGGTGGTGGGTAGGTGGGGTCCTCCATGATCTTCACTTTGAATTATTTCCATCTTTATTACTTTATATTCATGTTGTGCATGCATGTGTCTTCATGAAACCACTCATATTTGAGATCAAATTCCTATACATAAATTTCCAATTAATTTTTCTCAAAGAAATATATGCACACAAATGATCGGTTTGCCCCTATATGAAGATGGATATGTGACAATCTGGAATTAATATAGATTTTGGTTAAAACATGTTAAAATACCCAATATGATCATTTATTTAATTTAAATAGATTAAATATGGTGGTAAAAATATGCACATTTACGTGCACATCAAATACCCCCACGCTTATCTTTTTATTCGTCCTCGAATAAAGAAAAACTAAGATAAATCTGTTTTCATAGGAAGCACAGTTGCATTAAGCGTATGCAACAAGCCGTTAAACCTCTGGGTGTCCCCAGTAGGACGAGTGTTTTCTCGTGAGGGTTTTCAGCGGATAGTACCCACAAAATCCAAACGCAGAATGAAAATATTTACAAAATGCAAGATTTATTTACAAAGAGATAAATGCGAGTTTTTGAAGAATATTTACAAATGAAGGATTTATTTTTAAATTGACACGAATAAGTTAAATATAGGTTTTGGTCATTATCTTGAAATTAAAGTTATTTACTCGTCAATATTTCCAATAAAAACGAAGTTATCATAACGAATAAACTATAGTTTAACTCGTTGTTTTGGTTAATAACACTGTGTAACTATGAAATGGATCCTTAGTTGATTATCAAAGTTTATCAAAGTGGTATTTTCATTTCTTTTCAATAACAAATCAAAACAAATAAGTAAAAGTAGTGCTAAGATTTCAATTGCTTGCTCTCTCATTATTTGTAAGAAAAATTACACACCTAGCTCAGGTAAACTGAGGCCAGATATACCACCCATGCACTGCCTTACGGGCTTATGTGAGGGGAGTACAGAGCATGGCGAGTGCACACACTTTCGTGCATACACCTATCGATCCTAGGTGGTTTTTATTAAGTCTGTTCTTTTTTTTACATGTGTCCATACATGCATAACCGTGAGGACTTTTAAATGAGTATGAAAGCACATAATCAAAGATTCCAAGTAATTCACCCATGCATAACCATGAAGACTTTTAAATGAGAGTGGATGCTTTGGATATTATTATTATTTTTCATTTTTTTAAGAGAGAGAGAGAGTTTTGCAAAATCATCTTAGCACCATTTAACTTAGAAGACAAAAAAAGTTATATCCTTTACTTTAAATTCACCACTTTTAAAACAAGGATTTTCAATTAGGATGTATTTCATAATTAACACGTATGAATCTTCCTATATACTAGTTAAACCATTGTTATTTATAATCAAACTTCATTTTTATTTTTGTTAAGACAAATAAATTTTCAAAAATTTCAATTTAGTAAACCAAAATCATATATTTATCCTATAGCGTTTCTTTAAAAATAAATCAAAGTGCTTTAAAAAATTCTTTGTTTTTGATTATTTTTTTTCTTTTTGAGTTTTTGGAAGAAAAATGAAAAATCACAAGAAGATGAGTCCTCCCCTACACTTGATTTTGAATGTGCCCCCACAGTCAACCCAAGTGAAAGGAACATTTATTATCATTTACATGAAAATGAAATGTATTTACACGACATCAGAAAGTATATCGTCAAAAAGTAAATGAAACGGTCTTCCAAAGACCGATTCATTTGTCTCGTCATGTGTACGAGACATAACTTAAGCTTGAAAAACCAAACCATAAAAGATTTCGAAATCGAACGCGGATTTGAAAAACGAATGTCGTTTTATTAAAAATCGTACAATTTGTTTTATTTTCGATGATTTTTGGGGTGGATATAACGATTGATTGAAATTCATATTTATTTTCTCCAAATTGAAATTCAAGTTTATCATTGAAAACTTCCTTCAAACTATCGATTTTAAAGTCAAAATGGTGATCGAAATCTTCCCCATCGGAATTTGATGACTCTTTTCGAAAAGTCCATAAAACTCGCATTCGTTAAATTCATCTTCCTTCGTTGGATTATCAACAACTTCATCGCATGTATCCATTTCAAAATCCAAAGTTGTTGTATTCAAATTTTCAGAATCGAAAAAAGGAAGATTGAATTTTAAATTTGGTTCCACACCCTCAAAAGGATTGAAATCCAATTCAATTACCAGATTTTCAACAACTTTATTAAGATCATCATTTTCAGTTTCAAAAGTTGTTATTTGAAAATCGTCAATTTGGGTAAAATATGGATTATCATTTGACTCGTCACACATTGAAATTTGATTTTGTTTCTCATGAAAATTTTCCAATATTTTAATCAACAAATTCGCATGATCATCGTAAATTTCATTCATTTGCTCGACAAAGTCAAATTTGTAATTATTAAGTTGAAAATTTTCGATTTGGACTTGTTGAGAACAAGAATTGTCAATTTCGATAAACGGTTGATTATTATTTGATTCTTCGCAAGTTGAGATTTGATTATGATTTTCACGAAAAGTTTTGTATTTTTCAAGTAATAAATCCCCGTCATCTTTTTCCATTTGGTCAACAAAATCAAATTCATGATTATTAATTTGAAAATTTTCATTTTGAATTTGTTGATAACCAAAGTATTCAATCGTATCGTTATTGAAACTATTCCCATTGCCAAAATTATTTGAAAATTGGTTCACATTTTTGTCTTGATTTTGAAATTTATTTTGAAGCTCGAAATTGAATTGGCATGGGTAACACTCAAAATCATTTGAATTTTGAAGTGAATTCAAATTTTGATTATTTTGACTTGAACTATTGCACAAATATGAGTTACACAAATCGTTTATACTTTGATTTTGTTGTGTAGAGGGTTCAAGTGAAGATGAAATGCTATTTTCAAGATTTGAGGGTTGGTCATCGTTTTGAAAAGTTTGTTATCCAAAATTCGAATCGTTTAAAGAATAGTTGTCGTTAAAATATCCATACGAATTTGAAGTGAAATCATATGGATTATACTGATTCTCACAACTATCGTAAAATTTAAGTGAATATGGAAATTCGTACATTTTCAAGGGTGTGTTTGGGTTTTTTTCTATATAAAGGAAAAATATTTACAAATAAAATTTATTTTTCAAAAGGCAAATTGATTTTTTTTTGTTTTTTTTTAAATTTTGTTTCTAAAAATGTTTTATAATTTTTTTTTGGATTTAGTTTTTCTAAATTTTTTTTTGGATTTTTGAAATTTCAAAGAAAAAAGATTTAAAAATTTCAAAGGAAAAGGAATATTTACAATTTTTTTTTAGTTTTGGATTTTGAAAATTTTTTTGTTGTTTTTTTTTAAATAGGCATTAACTAATGCAATTAAATGAATGCAAGGGTTAATTTCAAATTTTTTATCCTAAGTTAACCCAAAATTGTGTAACCGCAAATTGTCTTAATCAACAAGATAGTTCTCAGCCAGGTAACGGGCAGTGGTTATCGGTGCACCACGATTCACCGTAGCAATGCAGCCAAAGGTTTAAGTACCTTCAGAGAAACAATTTGGTATAATATTTACGAATCATCGTAATATTATAACTGATTATTACTCTGTCGTAGCCTAGACACCAAGAAATTAAATTGTTCAAAGAAGACAAATTGTCATTATACAATTGAGTGTTATCGTTGTCTAACTGTTATTATTAATCAAAATCAATGGTGAAATGCGAAGCAGAAATTAAACGTGTATTAACAATGCAACTACAATAGATTTTTGTTTTTGTTTTTGTGTTTTTTATAATAAAAAGTGCAAGCAAACAATAATGCAAGACAAATAAAACTAGAAATGGAAGCAGAATTTTTTTTTGAGCTAGCAAGTAGAGCAGTTTATTTTGGCTAGCGAAACAAGCAACTCCTCTTAATTTTCTGCTTTGGCAACCTAAAATTAAAAATACAAGATATATACAAGGTTTTTTTAAATGTTTATCAAAGAAGAAAATAAAACAAGTGAAATCAAAAGAATTAAAATAAAACATAAGAAACTTATTTGTTTTCTTTTTCGAAAAGAGAAAAACAAAAACCAACAAGAAATAAGGTTTATCAAAATAAACTAAACTAAAACAAAGACTCGCAACCTATTATCAAACTAAACTTTACAAAATTTATCTCTGGCCCAACAAACAAACTAGTCTTTACAAAATAGCATTTATCAAGCACAGAAACAAATCACTTTATTCAACTCAAATATTATCAAACCCGAAATTCATTTCCACATCCTCGTGAATTTTCAAATCAAGATTAAAATTAAAGTTCCAAATCAGAATTCGAAATTAAAATCGAATTCGAAGGATGAAGTTGCGATTGATTTCGATTGTCGAGCGAAGGTTGTTTGAGGTTGGAGGATTTCGTCAAGAGGTTTGGGTTTCAAGTTGCTTGCGGCAATTGAAGTCGATGTCGAGTCTATTGCGGCTTGAAGATGTACTGCTGTTTGGAGATGGTGATGTAGTCTGTTGCTGTCAACTTGAAGTTGTTGAAGGCAGATAGGAAGTGGATGGTTTGGCAGTGCAGCAGTCTGGATGGGAAATTGTGATGTTGTGTTGGCACTGTGATGCAGCGAGGGTGGAGATGGATTGTTGAGATATAGAATGTTTGGTGAATTTTTATATGGTGGTCAGATTAAAAATTGTGGCAGGAAGATGTGGAATGTTTTATGATCAGGAGTAGTGGATTTTGTACATGGGGAAGTATGCTGTGATGTAAAGGAAAAGTGTTTGTGGATGGTGGTAGTTATGTCTGTGAGTAGGCTGCTAGAAAACGCACATAATTGTTTGTCAGGTGAAGTTGCAATTTGTGGTGGTTCAAAGTGAAGCAATGCAGTAGAGTATGTCTGTTTGTAATCTCGGTCTTGACAGTTGCAGTTGCAATTGTGTGATATGGAGTTTGATGCAGTGATGTCGAGGTAGTGCACAATGCAGTTTGGATGAGGAGTATGGGTAGAGCAGTGAATAGCTTTGGTTAATGGTGGTGGTAGGGGATCAGTATGGTGATATCGGTGGGGATGTGAGTGGTAGCAAGGGTGAATAGATGGTCTGTGGTAATGCTAGAGCAATGAAGGGGTAGTCGTATGGTATATACACTATGCACTGTAGGAATTGTGGCAACAAACAGAGAATGTAGTGTAGTTAGTTGTTGGTGAATGTGAAGTTCAGGGTAGTAGGCGGGTTGAACGTGAAGATGTTGAGCAGTTTGGTTTGTTAGTCGCAGTGAACCAGAAGGCAGAGATTCAGGCAGAAATGGGGTGGGCAGAGTTTTGAATGTAATGATTTGAAAATAGAAATGGGGTAGGTAGAAGGAGATATATGCAGGAGTCAAAACAGGGAGAGAGTAAGACTGTGCACAGTGAATCAGTGCATAAAAATGTACACTGTTTTTTTTAAGTTGTAAAATGAAAACTTGTAAATGAAATAGAGAATTGAATGGAATAAAAAAAATTCTTTTAGAAATTGTGTATGCTCTTTTTTTTTAAAGTAAAATGAGATGCAAATGCTAATGAAAATAAACAACAACAAGCACACAAACAAAAATAAAAATCACACTAACACACGCAATTTTTTTTAATAAATATCACACACAATAAAAATCAAACAAAAATAATTCAAAGAATAGAAAATTAAAATCAAAACAAATTCTCCGGCAACGGCGCCAAAAACTTGTTCGTCGACGAAAATTCAATCGGTTTAGAAAACCGTCGAACGAATTTAAATTAAAAATAACCGCAAGCGCATGGCGTACACTTGTAGTACGTGGTGAATACGGATCGATTTGCAGGGAATTGATGGTTTTAAAATTCTATTCAATCAAGTTAAACCAAAGTCGATGGAAAGTTTAGCTAGAGAATTAGAGAATTAACTAACTAACAAAAAGAAAAGAGAAGCAAATATAAGAGTTGAGTGATAATTTAGAGAATAAATCCACTCTTTAGATCATGTAGTTCAACACATATGAAATCATGATCTCTCTTTTATGGTCATTAGTGCTTTAATTGATGTGCTTATCATAAGTATGACATATTTATGCTATTGATTAGCCTACAATACAAATGCTCCACTACTTACTATGAAAACATAAACCGCGTCCGCACTAGTCTATGCCAGTGCCCAGACATCCACAATGTACCATCCAGTGCATACATTGAGGACTACGTAATAATTCTGTCTTTTATCTGAATCCCGCCAACAAGGTCTACCTTGTACGGAATCCAGTCGGGGATTTTCTATATCTGTAAAGGGCTGCTTCGTTAGGCTACAATACAGATATTCTAGTTAATTTGTCTCTTTTTCAACGTGGCTATGTCCCTACGCAGCCACCCCTCAACTAACCGAAAGACTTCTAAAGAGTTAAGTGGTCGTGGCCTACTGCAAACAATCTAACATCCAAATGTCGGTGCCCCTCATCTAATGTCTCGATAGTGAAAGAATCATTGGCATGTTGGTTTAACTCTGGTCTTTCCCAAAATCGCTCTTGGTCTTGATGCTGACTGATCCCCGCATGAGACTATCCTTAAACTTACTTGCAAGTACCGGACATACGAATACCTTACTCCGAACACCAAGCTCTTCTGACTGCCTACAAAGGTCTGCTTCGTTGAGCCTACAATGCAAATGAAGTCAAGGCATGCTCTCTTCATGGAACGCCTACAGACCTGCCTCTGGGTGTGCAGCTTCGTTAGGCCTACCCAGAGGGTCATCCTATAGTATCGTTACGTCCTATTGAAGTCTCGTACTTCTTTGAAGCCCAAAAAGACTAAGTTGGACGTGCTTCTTCATTTTTGAAATCCGTGATGTACTACTTTGTTAGACGCTTCATCCTTTGGGCTGCTCCAAACGCATCTCAATTCTTTTATTAGACCCTAAGTCTAATCTTTTAATTTGCGTTTAGTTTACTTTCTTATTCTATTGGCTACTTATTTACCCTAATTAACATATTCTTGCCCTCGTCTCACCTCTATCTATTGTGAAATTTCCATTTATTTAATAGGGAATGATGTTGGTATGAGCCACATTCATTATCTTGCTTATTTGACTTAATATAATTCTTAAATTCATTAGAATAAGCCTCTTTTATCATTCTTGCTTTATTTGCTCATTGACGTAATATAAATTACTTAGAAAGCTTCTACCATTATTATTGCTCATTAATTTATTCAAAGTCTCAAAATAATCTTTTGCATTCTTATTACTTAATTATAACCTATGTTATAATTCTATCTGTTGCGTGCATTTCCACCACCGAACCGATACTTCCCCCTACATGCCGAACCAATGCTCCCCCCTACGTGCCGAACCAGAAACCTTGCTCTACTACATGCCAAACCAACCCCTTCTCCACCATGCCCCACCGAACCACGCGCTTGCCGAACCAAAGCGCCAACGGCCAAGCCGAACCAAGTCACCAACCCATCCTCCTCGTGTCACCGAACCATGATCCACCGGACCACATGCCACCGAGCCAACTCCTAGCCGAGCCAACCCACCTCCTACATACCACCGAACCAAAGCTTCTCTTCCACTACCGGACCATTCACCACCGGTCCACCATACACCTACTACCGGACCAACACCACCGGATCTACCCAACACCGAACCAACCTTCTACACACCACCGAATCAAACTCCACTCAGCTACGGCCGAACCAAGCTTCGCCGAAACAGATATGCCAGACCAGATTGCTTCAGCCCATGCCCATCAGCAGCTATATACATCCAAGACCCCTGCTCCCAGCCTCATTCTATAAATAGAGGGGCAGGGGTACAATAATGGCGGACAAGTTTGAGAGCTCAAGCGTGGAAGGAACTTTCAAACAACTTTCTTATACTTGTACTTAAAGCTTTGTACTTGTAATCTGAAAAAGAAAGGAGAATAACATATAAAGTGGACGTAGGCACATTCTGGCCGAACCACTATAAATCTGTGTGTCTTTTACAATTTAGCCCCTGCTTTTTTCATATTTGCATAAGTAACCTAAAACCTTGGAAATAACATATAATCAACTAAATTATACGGATTGGAGGTGTTTGCCCATTTTTTGCGCAAACATTTTTGGTTCTTTCACTGAGAACTTGGAACTCGAAGCTTCAGCTTCCCTCATTCAACCTTCTTTCCCAATAGCACCCTTCATTGCCTAGGAAACATGACTTCCAGGCCGAGAAAAGACGCCAACAAGGGAAAGAACGTTGCAACCAGCAGCGCTCCAGATCCAGTGGATCCAGATCAAGAGAACCATCCCACTACGACAGCAGATCAGGCAAATCCGACAGCCCCTGCCGCGGAACAACCGGCAGCAATCACTAGGGCAGATCTAGACAGAGTTGTGACTGAAGTAACTAACCGCTTCGCATCCCAACAAGAAGCTTTGGTGAACCAACTCATGTCACGCTTGAGGGATGCCGAAGAATCCAACCGCAACATTGAATCATGGGGTGAGTCTCAATCTGGAGGATCTCAGAGACAACAAAGGTCTTCCCTCTTCGAAGAAGCTATCAACAGGAACAACAATGATAGGGGCCGCGCCCGGACTCAGCCCGAACTCCGACTCGAGGAAGCGCTTGGAACCGAACCCAATGGGGGAGGCACTAGGCGAGGGTCGGATGTAGCTGACCCGGTCATGCCGCCTAATCATAAAAACCCCGCTGAACGGAGACGAGCTAGAACCCAGCCCGAAGTTGACCCCATGGAAATGCTCGAAGCAGAACCCCACAGGGGAAGATCAAGGCAGGGGGCAACTGTAGCTGGGCCTAGCATGCATCCGAGCAGCCAAAGACAGCCACTGGATAACGTCAGAAGTGATAGGCTATACCATCCCTACAGGTCATCTGGATGAAATCGATCCCGCAGGGAAGAACCAAGTTCATTTTTGTCCGCTCCAAATTCTGATGAAAGAATGGCACGATTATTCAGGGAATGCGTCCGACGGGAGCAAAGAGATCGAGGGATAGGCGCTAGGGTAACCAGCCCTTTCACCCGCGACATCGAAACCGCCATCACCCCTCGAGAATGGAAAATGCCGACGATGGAACCGTACAAGGGAACTTCCGACCCCGTTGTACACCTGCAAAGATACACACAACATATGCTCATGAGCGGGGCAACGGAAGGAGTATTATGCAAATGCTTTTCACTATTTTTAGCAGATCTAGCTACCTCCTGGTTCTGCCATCTACCCCAAGGATCCATCAGTTCATGGGAAATGTTGAAGGAAAAGTTCATTAGCCAGTTCCGCATTCATGTGGAACAACCCAAGGATGCTTATTCTCTATCCAATGTCAAACAGAAATCCGGAGAGACACTGCAATAATATCAAACCCGGTTCAACGCCGCAGCGGCCGCAGTCCAAGATGCCGATAAGAAACTCACCCTAATGGCCCTCTGTAGTGGTGTGCACCCAGATACCAAGTTTGCTAGAAGACTAACTAAAGAAAAACCAGCTACCTTGCCCGATTTCTTCCATGAAGCTGGGAAGTACATGAGACTCGAAGAGGCTGCCACTGAAAGGCAGACAGGACCACAGGCTAAGACGGCCCATGGAAACGCCCCCGCCGCAGCGAAGGACATTCGGAGAAACAACTCCAGAGACAATGCAGGGGGCAAGAAGGGAGAAAAGCGCTTGTACTGACCAGGACCGAGATTCGACGCTTACACTCCCTTGAATGAAACAGTCGAGAACATCTTCCTGGCCACCCAGGACGAACTTACATACAAGCGCCCCCCGTACAAGAAAGAGTCAGATCGCGCAATCTAGTCCGGAAAATTCTGCCATTTTCACGAGTCTCATGGGCACGATACCAATGAATGCCATCATCTCCGAGATCTAATTGAAGAACACATCAGGAGAAAGAAGCTGGAACGCTATGTAAAGGGCCAGGACAGGACTCCAGCTCCTATCAAGGAAAACCCAGGGAAGCTCCACCCAGAGACAGGCGGAGGAAATCGCAACACCAGCGGTTCCAGCCAAGAGAAGATAGTGGTCCATACAATATCAGGAGGGCCACACATCGCTGACAAGAGCTGGGCAGAAATGGAAAGATATGGAAACTCACTCAGAAGCGAGGGAGACTGCGTCAATTCTGTTATGGAAGAACGCCACCCTAAGCGGAAGGAAAGTAATGATATCACATTCAGCGGGTGCGACCTAGAAGGAAGGCAATACCCTCATATGGATCCTATGGTCATCTCTGCCTGGTTCGGTCCAGCCAAAGTTTTCCGAATTTTAATAGACATTGGAAGTTCAGTAAATATCCTATTCAAGCATGCTTTCGACAAAATGAAGCTGTCAATGAAGGATGTATCCCCCTGTAACAAACCACTACACGGTTTCACTGGAGAAGCAAAGATGCCCCTCGGACAATTGGATCTCTTTGTTGAATTGGGAAGTCATCCCCGCTCCGCCGTTCGGAAACAAACATTCATGCTAATAGACAACCACTCGGCCTACAATGCCTTTTTAGGAAGACCATCCTTGTCCGACTTCCAAATTGTCCTTGCCCCATGGTGCCTGAAGATGAAGTTCCCAACGGATAATGGAGTGGGAGAAGTAGAAGGGGATCAAGACGCCGCTCGGAACTGCTATGTGACCAAACTTCGCAACAATCGCAGGAGAGATAAAGGGAAAAATGCAGAGACTATTCTCTGCATGAAAAGCTTGGAAGCATAGCAACTAAAGAAAGCCCCTCCTCTTCGATATACAAGTGATCCCTTCAACGAACTAGATCCCAGGGACGGAGAGGAGGAGGCCACCGCCGAGCCTGCAGAGGCTATGGAATTCGTATCTGTAGACAAACACGACCCAAGTAAACTGCTGAGAGTCGGATCTCAGCTGAAAAGAGAATTAAAGAATCAACTCATTGATTTTCTTCACCACAACATGAATGTATTTGCATGGACGCACGCTGATATGACTGGAATCTCCCCGGACATAGCATGCCACGCACTAAACATCGATCCTACCAAGGTACCAGTAAAGCAAAAGAAGAGAAGTATGGGGGCAGAATGATCAGCAGCCCTCGAGGAAGAAGTAAAGAACTTACTTGCCAATGACTTCATACGTGAAGCCATCTACCCGGAGTGGATCGCCAACCCGGTACTGGTAAAGAAAGCTAATGGGAAGTGGCGAACATGCATTGATTTCTCCAACTTAAATGATGCTTGCCCGAAAGACTGCTTCCCACTCCCCCGAATCGACCAACTCGTGGACAGCACTGCCGGACACGAACTCTTATCCTTTATGGACGCATACTCAGGATATAACCAGATCCCTATGCACGCCCCCGATCAAGACCACACTAGCTTCATCACTGACCGAGGATTGTACTGCTACAAGGTAATGCCATTTGGACTTAAAAACGCCGGAGCTACTTATCAACGCCTCGTCAATAAGATGTTTGCAGAACTGATAGGACGAACTATGGAAGTTTATGTGGATGACATGCTGGTAAAATCAAGAAAAGCCAACGATCATGTAAGCCACCTGGACGAGATGTTCCAAGTACTCCGCCAATATGGAATGAAGCTGAACCCTCTAAAGTGCTCCTTCGGAGTGTCATCAGGAAAGTTCTTGGGATTCATCGTCCATGCCAGAGGGATCGAAGCGAACCCCGAACAAGTCTGAGCCTTGCAAGATATCAAAATACCATCCACTCGGAAAGAAATGCAAAGCCTAAACGGGAAGGTGGCCGCCCTAAGCCGATTCATCTCCAAAGCAACTGACAAATGCATTCCTTTCTTCGAAGCCCTGAAGAAAGACAAAGGAAAATTCGAATGGACCGATGAGTGTTCAACAGCTTTCCTTGACCTAATCGAACACCTCCAGCGGCCACCAGTACTCTCAACTCCTAATGAAGGTGAAGAACTATACCTATACCTTGTTGTGTCACCACATGCCCTAAGCGCCGCGTTGGTGAGTGAAGACAACCGCACACAACGGCCAGTGTACTTCATCAGCAAAAGGTTCACAGGAGCAGAAGCCCGGTATCCCAAACTCGAGAAACTGGCGTACTGTTTACTAATCACATCAAGGAAGCTGCGACACTATTTCCAGTCTCATTCCATCAGAGTTTTAACCGATCAACCACTAAGGCAAGTGCTCCATCGTCCCGACACTTCTGGGCGATTACTTAAGTGGTGCATCGAACTAAGTCAATATGATATCACTTACCATCCTCGCACCGCTATCAAGGGGCAAGCCATAGCAATTTCATTGCCGAATTCACTACTAGCGAAGGTAAGGACCAATCTGAAATAGCAGAAGACATCAAGTGGAATCTCTTCGTAGATGGAGCGTCAAACGAACAAGGCTCGGGGGCAGGTGTTGTGATAATCACCCCCAGGGGAAAGAAGCTGCGTTATGCACTAAGGCTGGAATTCGCTGCCACCAACAATGATGCCGAATATGAAGCAGTAATAGCCGGATTAGAGCTCGTTTTGGAGATCGGAGTCAGTTCCTTATGTCTTCACAATGATTCGCAACTCATCGTAAATCAAATACTAGGGGAGTTCCAGACTCGAGGAGAGCGGCTCACGGCATATCTGAAAAAGACCAAGCAGCTGCTCAATCAATTGGATCACTACTCGATCAAACACATTCCTCGAGAAGAAAATCAAGAGGCCGACGAGCTGGCAAAGCAAGCTAGCATGGGAGATGATACCACTTCTGGAACGATAACTGTCTCAAGGCTACTAACCCCGAGTTTCGAACAAGTAAACCTGATAGCTGCAACCGAAGAAGAAACATGGATGACCCCTATCCGAGAATACTTACAAAACGGCACCCTACCCGACGGGCGAAATTAAATTAAGAAAATTCTAAGGAAGGCTTCCTGCTACACGATACAAGAAGGCATCCTCTATCGGCGTGGCTTCTCTAACCCCTTATTGAGGTGCGTTGCTGGAAGAGAAGCCAAGGAAATTCTATCCAATATCCATCAGGGAAGTTGTGGAGACCACACCGGAGGACAGACCCTACCAAAAAAGATACTCCGATATGGGTATTTCTGGCCCACCTTAAACAAAGATGCCTTAGACTTCGTCAGAAGATGCGACAGATGTCAGAAATTTGCTAAGATTCCCCGATTACCAACCAATGAAATTACTCAGATGACCAGCCCTTGGCCCTTCGCAATATGGGGAATTGACTTAATTGGCGAACTGCCAACGGGCCGAGGCGGAGCCAAATATGCTATAGTGGCAGTCGACTACTTCACCAAATGGGTGGAGGCGGAACCTCTAAATAAAATATCTTCGGCAAAAGTTATCAACTTCTTAATCAAAAATATTCTGTGCGGGTACGGAACACCACTCAAAATCGTATCAGACAATGGACTTCAGTTTGACAGCGAGAAATTCACCGACTGGTGCCAAGAGCACGGGATTCACAAAAGCTTCTCATCCGTGGCTTATCCCCAGGCAAACGGCCAAATAGAAGCTGTCAACAAAATTCTCAAAACCTTAATCCAGAAGAAACTTGAAAAGTCGAAAGGCGCTTGGGTGGACGAACTTCCTACGGCACTTTGGGCCTATCGCACATCTTACAGAACTTCAACAGGGCTTATTCCCTTCTCTTTGGCATACGGATCGGAGGCTATGCTCCCAGTTGAAACTATAGTGCCCTCTCACCGTAGGATCCACTACAACCCGGAAGAAAACGAAGAACTCCTCCACATGTCTTTGGATCTAATTGAGGAGAGAAGAAATGATGCAGCACTCAAAGCAGCAGCTCACAGACAAAAAGTGGCAGCACTATACAAATCCAAAGTCAAACATCGCAGCTTACAAGAAGAAGACCTTGTCCTCAAGAGAATCTTTCCCCGCCCCGGGGCACTGGACCCCATCTGGGACAGACCGTAAGTAATTCATAAAGATCTCCACAACGGAGCTTATATTTTGTCAACAGTGGACGGAGAGGTGTTCCAGAGGGCATGGAACATCCGACACCTCTGTCGATACTTTTCTTAACTTGTACTGCCCATATGAAGTGAATTAACAAAGAGAATCAGTGGACGTAGGCATTTTCGTGCCGAACCACTTTAAAAAACTTGGCTCTTGTTAACTTGTTCCTTTATATCTTGGCTACTTGTTAAGCTTTATCCTTTGCTGTTGAACAAAATCCTTTGCAGATGACATTTCAATCCAGAACTTCACAACACAACTCCACCTGGACAAAATCTAACAGGTACGCTGCGCTCCTATGCCCTCGCCAATGAGACACTTTGCTCCGGTATCCCTCTACCGCGAGTTAACTCATTGTTTGCCTCGGCCCTTAAAGCCGACTGTAATAAGCCGAGTATAAGTCATCAAAAAAAGGCCGACTATAGCCGATGGCAGCTCATTACAGCGATTCGGCTCGCCGGCAACTGTGAACCGATCATAAGCCCCAACATAAGGTGTGGCCAGCCAGGGGCAGTTCACAGTTGACGATCGGCCCCCACGCTAGCCGGCCATAGTAAATCGAATAATACCCACGATTACGGGCCATAATGGCCCGGGTAGTTACTGTGCGCGATCGGCTCCAATGTGTCTTAAATGCGGCTGTGGTAAAAAAGAAAACTCCCCGCAGAGGCGTAAGATGGGTGACAAATGTCTCCAAGACCCACAGCTAGGGAAAGTGACTACAAAACCCGTTTACCACGAACTTAAGCACATCGACGGCCTTCCGTGACTGGAAGTTTTACTTTTCCTATATTTCCATTTCATTTAAACTTTTCTCCAATTCTCCGTAACGGTGCTTGAAAGTACAGGACATGAAATAGGGAACGCTCGCTAATGGAAACAGAGACTTACAATCGGATGACGAGACACTCAACAGCATTCCGTGCTTAGTCTTACAGGGCGCACGAAGTTGCCGTCCACAGCCGAAACATGAAGGGCGGTACCTTCTACTTCTATACATTAATGCATAACTGCAGTTCATATTCACACATCACATTTACGTTGCAAAATGAGAAAATTATACTTTAAGCAAAAAACTTGGCATAAGGCACAGTCAAGTCACTAGTAACATGCATAGTTACATCACTTACACAGCACAGCAAAATAGCAATAACATTCCAACATAAAGGAATCAGCTTATATTATGAAATTACATAACGTCATTCATCACAAACAATATTATTACAGTTACATCAATGTTTTGGACTAACATGAACAGCAATAAAAAGAAATCAAAAGGTGACCAGCTGCGTTCACGCTTCGCACTCATCCTACCAACTCTCCAAGCCTACTTAGCCGCAGGGTCGGAGCTCCCAGCATGTTGATCGGAAGTCCCACCTGTCCAATTCAGAAGAGGAATTCATTAAACGAACAGCGAACGATCAAGTTATGAAAATCTAAAAAGAAAAGAGAAGAGAGACTCACCAACGTCCGCCGCTTGATCTTCATCCGCCAATTGCACACCCGCTTCCTCCGCAGCAAGTAGCCGCATCCCCTCCTTAACCGCTACCTTCTCCTCCTTTGAGAACTGGGCGGTTACCACATCCATCCTGAAAGCCACTCCACCTTCCTTATCCGCCTCGGCCTTGGCCTCCTCCAAAGCCCGGAGATATATCCTAGCCATGATCCGGGGATAGTCATCCATCCAGGATAGATTACCCTACTTTCAGGTACGGAAGTACATATCCTGCAACATCTCATCCATCATCCCCTCATTCTCCTCAAACTCCCTCACCCGGGCCTTGGAGGACAACAACTTAGCGACGGCAGCATCCCTCTTCGATCGATATCTCAAGCGGTCAACCTGGAGAGACCTCCTCATTTCCTCCATCTCTCCCTTTAGCTTGGCCTGAGCAAGCTCTGCGGCCTCAAGCCTCCCAGACAACTCTTCAATCCGCTCAAGATCCGCATTCCGAACCTCGTCCACCGTCGCAATGGCCATATCAATCCGCCCCTTGCAAGCAGCCTCCATTTTTCGCAATTCTGCCCTGCTGGCCTTTTCCAGATTCTCCTTCAACTGCCTGGAGGATGTCTCATGCTGAGAAATCTGGATAGCCTGATCGGCAAGCTGCTTGGCCTGATCAGAAACTTGTAGCCGCAGCCGGATGTTAGCACTCCCGACTTCCTCCCCAGCCCTAGCCAGTCGATCATGATGCTCCATCAACTTCTTGACCTCCTCCGCGACCCGGTCAATGTTGGCCTTGGCTTCGTCCCCCATAGCAGCTATCCGAGTAGTGAGCAGATCCAGATCTAGGGACTTAGCCTCATCAAGAATCCGAACCATGGGATTGCGGGGAAGAAGATGCTCGCCCGTGGCCTCATCAAATAACACATCCTGAGAGCTTGGGTCCAAATCCGGGTGGCCGGCAAAGGGATTGCGAGGCACGTTGGGACGTTTTATGCGGATAACGGTAGGATTTTCAGGCAGACGCGGGGAAAGAATATGCTCAGTACCCTCCTCCGTGATATCATGAATAGGCTGAGGTGGGAGCTGAGGACCGGGTGGTGAATCAAACAAGGAACGCCTCCTCTTCCTCTGCTGGATACCTTCCTCAATGACTCCAAGAAGAGGGCGATATTTAACTACATCCTCGGAACGGCCAGTTGGCGGCTTCGTCTTAGTAGAAGCTCTCATCAGCTTGAATTGTTCTAGGCGGTGTCGAACGTCTGAAGTTTTGGCCACCTCGCCTGCCCCTGTAATAAAGAACAAGTGTTACGAACATACAATGGTCCATAATTCGAGAAATATGTTAAGTTAAGAAGAATGAGAAGACACATCTATTATACAAACCCTTCGGAGTAGTAGGATCCTACAATAAGTCCTGGATTTCATCCCAAGGTGGGAGCGAGCCATAAAATATTCCTAAGTCCCTATCGTAAATGGGGGCTGCAGAAGTCAAAAGTTCACCTTGAATCGCTGGAGCCGCCTTAGCTGAAGAACTCTTAGGGAATGGATCGGCACCAACCCCAGCCTTGTCAACCTCCTTTGCCTTCTTCACCGAGGCTGATCCTTCCTCCAACCCTTCAAAAGCTTGGCGGAAGGTATCATCCGTCCACTCCTGGATCTCCCCTGCCTGCTCAGAAGACAAAGGGCCGGCACCACTACCACCCTGTCCTTCACCTTCTCCATCTCCTCCGCTCTCCTCTTCGTCTCTTTCCTCCTCTCCACCTTCCTCCTCCGGAATGTATGGACATGTATTGGGAGAGGGTCCATCAGACTTCTTAAGCTTCTTTCCCCCAACGGCTGGAGGCACCGAGAAAGGTCTCTTCTTGCTACTCTTCGCAATGGCCCCATCCTTGGCCTTAGCAGCCCTCTCCTCGGCTGTATCTCTCTGTTTAACCACAGATTGACGTGGCAGAATCAAGTTATACTCCAGGAGAGTGGCATTCCTGATCAAGTAAGAAGCCGACCGATCCCGTGCCGGAATGGCTCTTATTTCCGCAGCCGTCTGAACCAAGGAATCATTCTCCACGACCGCAAAACCACCTGTCGCTAGCAAGAAATGAAAGCATATAAGAAGAAGCATTGTGATCGGGACAAGGAAAATATAAATGGAGTTCAACTTACAGCCGGAAGTGAAAAGACGGAAAGAAACAGAGTCATCCCTAATAAAAAACCATTCCTTCTTGAACATACTGAGCTCGAGTACAGATCTAGAACAGGCTTGAAGGGCACGGCCGCTTCCAAACTGATATATAGAGACCCCTTCTTGTAGCCTCTCAAGTTGTACAGATACCGGATCTCCCGGTTGGAAGGGAGACGCCCATATCTCCTCTGAAAGATGACGAAAAGACTCACCAGAATGGCGTAGGAGTTAGGCTGAAGCTGGAATGGAGCCACCTTCAGATATGTGACAAAGCTAACTATCCAGGCATTGAGAGGCGGGATAGCACCACACATGCAATGATATCTGCTGTAAGCAAAGTAGCCTTCGGGGGGGTCATACGGCATCACTCCGTTCCCCGGCAACCGCATAAGCGCTCTATCTATCCCGAAGGAACGAGCTATAACATCAAGTTGCTCCTCCTTTAAGGAGCTAGGAAAGCAATCGGGAGGGGAGACCAGAAGTTCCTGGGGACCATACCCATCCCCTAGCGACCTTGGGGCAGGTCCATGTCGCGCCGGTCCTGGTTGGGCTAGGGGCACGGAAGACGACTCCCCCCTATCCTTGGACTTCTTACTATCCGATCGAGTTTCCACTTTGCGAGACATTTATCTGCATACACAAGAAAAACATGGTATTAGAACAAGGAGTATGGAAATATAAACAAATAGGTCCAAGTTTCATTCGGTATTGAGGTTCCAAGTTTCATTCGGTATTGAAGTTCCAAGTTTCATTCGGTATTGAAAGTCCAAGTCTCATTCGGTATTAAGGGTCCAAGTTTCATTCGGTAATTGAAAATAAAGTTCGTTCGGCCTAGTAGCTCCTCACCTGATTCGGCAGAGACTTTGATTCGGCGAAGATAACTCTTTGATTCGGCAAAGACAAGGAGATGGTTCGGCTGATAAGAAATAACGAAGGCATATAGCCCCTATATATAGACAAATGTAGGACAC
Source organism: Allium cepa (assembly GCA_030765085.1). Classification (NCBI taxonomy): domain Eukaryota; kingdom Viridiplantae; phylum Streptophyta; class Magnoliopsida; order Asparagales; family Amaryllidaceae; genus Allium; species Allium cepa. The sequence continues at coordinate 65,253,597 of CM060931.1, forward strand.
CGGACCAATTGGTTCGGCACTCAGGGACCGAATGAAGACCACCTAGCTAAAACAAAGCACGGCATATACTAGCATATGCCCTACTTTGGGGGCAAGTGTTGCGTGCATTTCAACCACCGAACCGATACTTCCCCCCTACATGCCGAACCAATGCTCCCCCCTACGTGCCGAACCAGAAACCTTGCTCTACTACATGCCGAACCAACCCCTTCTCCACCATGCCCCACCGAACCACGCGCTTGCCGAACCAAAGCGCCAACAGCCAAGCCGAACCAAGTCACCAACCCATCCTCCTCGTGTCACCGAACCATGATCCACCGGACCACATGCCACCGAGCCAACTCCTAGTCGAGCCAACCCACCTCCTACATACCACCGAACCAAAGCTTCTCCTCCACTACCGGACCATTCACCACCGGTCCACCATATACCTACTACCGGACCAACACCACCGAATCTACCCAACACCGAACCAACCTTCTACACACCACCGAATCAAACTCCACTCAGCTACGGCCGAACCAAGCTTCGCCGAACCAGATATGCCAGACCAGATTGCTTCAGCCCATCCCATCAGCAGCTATATACATCCAAGACCCCTGCCCCCAGCCTCATTCTATAAATAGAGGGGCAGGGGTACAACAATGGCGGACAAGTTTGAGAGCTCAAGCACGGAAGGAACTTTCAAACAACTTTCTTATAATTGTACTTAAAGCTTTGTACTTGTAATCTGAAAAAGAAAGGAGAATAACATATAAAGTGGACGTAGGCACATTCTGGCCGAACCACTATAAATCTGTGTGTCTTTTACAATTTAGCCCCTGCTTTTTTCATATTTGCATAAGTAACCTAAAACCTTGGAAATAACATATAATCAACTAAATTATACTGATTGGAGGTGTTTGCCCATTTTTTGCGCAAACACTATCTGTAATTGTCATTTTCTCTTCTTTTATAGTCCGTACATAATTCCAGCATTTCTTTTCTGTTCTAAGATGCCTTCTTTTATTATGATATAGAATATTCTTTTATTCTCTTATATTATATAATTCACTTATCATAATAACTGTCTTCTTAGTCTGCGCAGTGAATGCAGACCAAGGTTCATTATCGTTTACGGCTTCAAGTTCTTATCTAATAATTTACTTGATTCTTCTCATACTTTGCTCTATTATCTTCTATTCTAGGAGGTAATACTATTTTATTTGGTTAGTTATGAAAACTATATTTAAAAATCGATTTTCATATTTTAATATTAAATAATACTATAAACAATAATTCGTAACTGCTAGATATTTCTTTTACTATTTTGGAATAGTGTAAAATACAGTGGTTTCTCTATTTACACTAATTATCTTTTTCTTTTTTTATTCTAGCAATTACATTAACTGTTGTCTTTTAAATATTAAATTATAGAAATGTATCCTATTTTCTAAACTAACCAATTAACCTTCTATTTACTCTCAAATCCAGTTATTAGATTAGATAACTTTTCTCATTTTAACGTAATTTATTACAGTAATTCCATTCCTTAAACTTTTATTACTTTACATCTTATTTCATTCATTTCGGTACACTTAATTATTTAATCCATGTTCGTGTTTAATCTATTCTAATTCGTACGCGAAGAAAGAGGAGAAAATGGAAGAAGAATGACGCTTGCATAGAAATCCAAAACATAGAAGCAGATGTAAATAAATACTAATACTGTAAATAAACTGTAAATTCCTTATAGTTCAGCATAACTTAATTATAGGATTAATTGTTGAATAAAATTATCTAAACGGGAAATTAGCGATAATATATCTTAAACTTAAAAGATATATAAATAATTCACTCACATGTCGTCCTTAGCTTCAATCTCTATTCCTTTTAATTTGCTATGCTTTTCTCCGCTTTTCCCCCTTTTTAATTCGCTGTAAATTCCCTGATTTGTTTGCGCAGTTCTCTGATTTTCTTATATGTATAACGTTGCTTAATTTTATTTTTTGTTTAGGTAAAGATTTGATTGATAGAGGAGAAAGGAAGAGGGAGAAGCAAAGAGGAGTTTGTTGTAAATGACAGTAGCTGATTCAGAGAAAAAAGTGTGGGCTAGGGTTAAGTTACGTTCAATTTATAGGTATAGTGAACAACAATGAACCATCCAATTAACCCTAAAAACAATCCTCACTATCATTTATTGATTTGTTTACGTTAGCTTATAACGTATAATTCTCCAATGTTATTCATTTATTCCTTTATTAAACGACCCTATTAATTCTCTTTTCCTTCTAAATAAGATTTCCCATTAATTATCCAATTAATTAGATCATACATACATACATGCATATATACATATATATATATACACACATATGTATGTATATATGTATGTATATCCAATATTAATTTATTCTTATACGTTATAATTTCTTACCTATTTGAACACATCAATTAATAACTCTATTAATTGATTTTATACAAAAGTTATACTTTTTAATTTATTCTTATTAACATACCTTCATCATAAACTTAATTGCTCTGTTTGATTTTTGTACGCATTCCAATTTTTTTCTTTTTAACTTGGAAACAAATAATCCTATAACTGGCGTTTTCTTATAGCTAATTAATTTACATTATTAGCTATTGTAACAAGGGCATATTATTTGATTAATTGATACCCTTTTTAATACGCTCAACTGATTGCCAATTACTTAACTGACATGTATTTCCATTTTAATCGATATCCAAATTAATTATTATGTCATTCAATCACACATTTATTAGTTGTTTATATATAAACCGCCAATTCATTACCCAATTAATTGACATATAAGTTTTCCACTTTTATTAGTTGACGCTTACTTAATGTCTTTAATTAATTGATTGCATCAATTATGAATTAATATATGTATGTTATCATTTAATTTATTCCCCACATACATTTCCCTTTATTAGAAGATCACTTAATCAATTAATGTTATAAAAGTGACATGTCCTCTGACTAATTGATGCCTTTATGTCTCTTAATTAATTCCCCTTTTAATTGATTGATGCGTCAATTAATCACACACCCATTGCCTGCATAAATCTATGTAACCTCTTAATTTTAATTGCGTATATTTGACATTTATATTCTGTTTTTCAATTATGTAAATTCAACTGATTTTATTTAATCATATAAAAATGCAGGGTGTTACAAATATCATGTTTCAGAATATTTTACTTTATTCTTTTTATGATTCCAGGAGACTTCCATGTAACTCTTGTTGAACGAATGCATATGGCACTTTTCTACAAAGAAGAAGTTACAAGAAGAATCCTTTTTATAAATCAAATTCTCGGTTAAAACCTCTTTTATGAAATCGATTTTAAGGGGCACCCCACGATGTCATATTTCTTGAAGTTTAAACAGAAATTCTAGGCTTCTTCCTAATGCACTTTTCTTTGGCTTAACTCTAACTACCAAGCCTTTACTCGGTGGGTGCATTTAAGTCTCAATAGCTATGGTAACTTTTTCGGTATGTCCTCTCTCTTTAGAGCATTTGCATATCATACTTGCATCTAGAATCTAAAAATTGAAACTCTTCCATTGATCTAATGAGATTGATAAAGAGTTTCCCTTTTTCTAAAAATACTGGCTTTATCCATGGTTTTCTTTCTCAAGTTTGGATCAAATTTCCTATCAAAACCAAGTGATTTATAAACTGTATACTTTCAAAAGATTTTACGAAATGATCTACAAGCGTCTTTTCAAAGAATTTATATTTCCCTTAACCAAGTTACAAATAGCATCACGTATGATTGTTAACTAAAAGTAGTTTTACATAGCCGACCCCTGCCAAAAGTGGTTGTAGATTTGGATCCAATGATAAGTTGGTAGACCTCGCCATAAGAGCACCTCCACAATGATGCACTACAAAGTGTAATGCCATATCACCTGGGTTTAAATTTTAAAAAGATTTGGAAAGTAGAATGCATGATAATAGTGAACCATAGTCTAGAAGTACCATGCAATTGGTAGATTCCCAGTTAGATTAGACATTAGGTAGATTCCCAATGATAGTGAGCTATGGTTAAGAAGTATCATGTATTAGGTAGATTCCCAATTAGATTAGAACATTGGGTGGATATCCAAATGATAGTGAGTCATGGTCAAGAAGTACCGTGCATTGGGTAGATCTCAATTAGATTAGGACATTGGGTAGATTCCTAGCGATAGTGAACCATGGTCAAGAAGTACCATGTGTTCGGTCGATTTCCAAATAGATTAGAACATTGGTCAGATTCTCGATGATTATAAGCCATTATCAAGAAGTACCACGCCTTGGGTTGATTCCTAGTTAGACTATAATATTGGGTGGATTCCCAATAATAGTAAGCCACGATCAAGAAGTGTCATGCATGAATTCAGAATTGGATAGATTCTTAATAATATTAGAGTCCTAGAAGGAGAGTTTCTAAGCTAGAATGAGCGTTGGGTAAGAATATCAATAAAGGCCACAAGGATAGTATCAAACTAGTAAATATGAGCATCAATAACATCAATATGGTAAGACGCCCAATGCCAATTGGTACCTGAGATAGGATTAAAAAAGCAAGCGTGATAACTTGAGTTAAAAGAATAAGTCAACCGGAAGGACATAAGGTCCTTGGTGTTATGGAGAAATTATCCAATTGATTATTTGTACATACAGAATATGATAAAAAGGGGGTGATGTATCATACGCCTTCATAAATATTTTTAACCCAAGTTTCAGCCTTCTTAACGGCCTCCTCTAGGCGGGACTTGAAATGCTCCTCTATTCCATCATATGTCCTGTATATCCACTCCTTTAATTTCTTAATGAGATTCTTTAACTGTCCTTGGCATAAATGTGGATGTTTGATGCGTTAGGCACTGGAGCTAAGGGAGAACTAATCTCAGCATGAAGAGGATGGGAAAAAGACCCAATAGAGACAACCATAGTCCTATTGGAAGAAGGAAGTCCCATGGCAGCACAACCTCTACCTTTACCTCTTCCACAAGCTGATGGGCCAGCAACCTTAACTTCGTTGGTACATTTATTTTCAATCTGGAGTTCTTGCAGCTTGATTTCTGAAAGTTGTTGATGAGTTTCATCCAACTGCTATCTAAGAGTAGACACGGACTCCCGTTATCTTGAAATAGGCGATTCCGAAGACAGACCAGTATCGGCACAGCTTCCAGGATGGAAGACTTCTTCTTGGATAGCTCTTTAAGAGTTCGTTTCAAGGATTCGTTATCTTCGAAGACATTATTGATGTTTGTATTGAGATCAGGAATATATTTCGTCCGTTTGGTTATTTAATCATCAAGACTCCATCGCATAAAGGCATAATATCTTTATAGTCTTAAGCAGTTGGGACATAATTGCCCATAAAAAGAGATTCAAATTAAAATCAAAAAAGACAGATCATCATAAAGACGGTCCTATTTCATTCCGCAATAAATTATACAAATAGTGAAAAATAAAAGGTACAGAATTCATGGCCTTTAAGATGACCAAATTTCTCCATGGTGGCTAAAATAATCTTAAGAACTCTACTCTAGTATCAGCAAGGAACCCCGAGGGTCTGGCCATATTAAAGAAAGAGATGTCTTTACCTAAACCACCCTTCGATAAAGTAAGTTCCAAGGAAGAAGAATCTAATATTGGTAAGCAAAGGTCGGCTAGGAAACAAATTCCAAAATAGGCTCACTTTCAGTAGTCTTTCCCTCAACAATAACTAAAGGGGACAAAGTTACACTCCAGTAACCAACAAGAGGCTCTGAAGGATCATGGAATCTTCTAAGGAAAGATAATCTTTTGCTCTTCGATTGGGGGTCACCCATATGCAGTTTAGAGTGTCGGGCAAAATCTTTAAAGACATCGTCCCATCGTCTAACACAACCTTCAGTTGACCCTTAAGTTCTAAGAATTGGTTAGTCAACGTAGAACCTCTAAGCCTAAGGAACTTAAGTGATTTGGCACAGGTTTGGCCATGTATTTTCTGTACTTCCTCAGTCTTATTGGGCAAGTCTTCATTTTCTAATCTATTGGATTTTAGTTGGGATTTAAGGGTGATAATAATTGCTAGCAATCTCAAGTTCATGTTTTGGCTCCTCTTCCATAATACTTCATGAGAAGTGAAATTCAACTTTCCCTATTTAAACATGGTTAAAGATAAAAGTACTTCAGAACTGATGTAATGAAAGCAGTAAGGAAATAATTCATCATAAATTCAACATCAAACAAAAGTACTATCATAGCCACAAACCACCGTAAGAAACAGTAAAAGAAGATGTACTAGAATTATTACAAATCAAGAGTCTAAACATTATCAGCCGAGGATTTTTGAAGCTCGATACCTATTGATACCAAGGATCCGATAACTATTGAAGCTTGTGCTTTCTCATATATCATAGAAAAGATCTCCTCAATCTTCTTCCCTTAGGATCAAAAACTATAAAAAGTGTCATGCCTTTGTCTTTATTATATTCGTAAGCATTATAAATAAATTTGAAGGCTTCGGTGGCAATTATCTTTTCAACTTCTTCCCTAGTAACCAGGCTAGTGATCTTCTCCTAGGCTTCAACCAGTTTGTTTTTAGTCTCTTGGTGCTTGGTCTCTTGACCTTTTAATGCTTTGTCCAAATCAGCAATTCTAGTCTCAAATGCCTTCAGTTCCGAAGGATACTTTTCTCACTCAGCCTGAGCATCCTTCTTAGCCTTCTATTTGAATTCAGCAAATTGTTTTTAATAGTGCAAACCCTTTCCAATTCTCTACTTACTTTTGGAACCCTCGATGAAGTACCGAGAAGTCATCTATAACCTGAAAACAGGAGGTGCATATGAAATCTAAAGAGTTAGGTACTTCATAAGTAAAAAGAAAATTTATACCCTAAGATGATCCTCCATCCCCTCTCTTATCATCCTTCCGAAGCTTCCCATATCATTAACCAACTCTGCTAGAGAGTTCCCTACAACCTTGGATAAATGGAAATCGATAGCGGAACGAGTCACCTCAAGCACCTAGTCCACCCAGTCACTTGGAGGATGAGCTAATGCAAGGGTGTTTGTGGCAGGCATGACCATGGCAAGAGGTATAATCTTGTGTTTCCTTGGCTTCTTAACTTCGTATGGGTCCTTTAAGGCTGGTTTCGTTCGAGTATGAATGTAAGAGGATGGTTTATTCAATAGCAACTTGCCTATTTCAAGCACATCATCAAAGGACACTGCCACATAAAAAGAGAAAATGGGTTAGATGATCAAGTTTATATTCCAAAGAAGTTAATGTTAGTACCTTAGGTATTGGTATTGATGATAACAACTATAGGACATTATATGAAATATAGATACTAATGTTTTATGAAGTTATATATAGTATATAGTGCATAATATTAGACATGTATTGATTAGGAAGACTGTACAGTATCAAAAGTAGATTCAAGATGCTCATATATAGTTTCAAGAGTAAAAGAATGTATACTCATGAGTATTGAATAGTTCAAGATTCCAAGATATTCCAAATAAGTTATAGAATCATAAAATTTATGTTAAAACCTTGATAAGTCTTTTCTGATCTCTCTCTCCTTCTCTAATTTTTTTAAATTATTTTTCAAATATCCTAGTTTTAAAATAATCTTTTCAAATATTTCTCAAAATGAATTTCAATCTCGTATACTTGTAAACATATTATTTTAGTGTTTTTGAGTTTGTATATATTAAATTTTTGTTTATAATTAATAAGTTATAATCATATTGTCTATACTATTTACATTATATTAAAATTTTGAAAATTATTTTATAAGTTTTATTAAGTTATATTTTGATTAAAATATGTATAAACTATATTTTAATGATTCCACAAAGTATCAAATTATTTCAAAAAACAATGGATTTTCAAAATAATCCATATATAAGTGTTTTCCAATTTTGTGAAGAGTATGATCGACATACTATATTTATATATGTCGACATAATGGCCGTAATTTTCAAAAATTAAAATTTAATGGAAATGTCTTTTCATAATAACTCTTCACAAATGGACACGACCATTATTTTCTTATATATACTAGACTTCCAAACGAATTTTGAATATCTACTTTCTTATTCTTCTCTCCCTTTTCCACTCTCTTGAGTCTAAATCAAATTCAACCATAACCAAATTCAAACAAAATTATTTTGATTCTCTATTATTTACTCTCTGGTTTCTCTCATCTTTCTCACTCAAACCAAGATCAAAGTGTTATTCAAAAGTTATAGCACCAATTGTAATTAAAATTGAAGATATGAGTTTGTAAAACTCTATTAAATCATGCTGCTATATTTATGGGTGTGAATGTAGCGCATAAAATCAATTGAGTGTGCTTAGTAGCCCGTAAATTTAGTGGGTGTACTTGTAGCCCAGAAATTAAGTTACTCTACCCAAAGGTTGGGATTTTAAAGGGTGTGTCTCGTAGCTTTAAAATCAAGACTGTATTTGCATTTACCAGTTGAAAAGAATTCCAGATAATGAATTATGCGAGACTAGAAGCAGGGTAATTCCGAACCAGTATAAAATCCAAGTGTGTTCTTTCCATTTTTACTTTTCCTACATTTACTTTTGTCTTCACTTTGATTCTTTGATTTTTTTTTATGATTGTTAATTGCATCATTTCAAGTAGAATCTTAAAGAATTTGAAAGTATCTATATAATCCATGAAACATTATTCACCCCCTAGTGCTAATTTAGCCTTAAGATCCCTATTCTCTTGACTCACATTTGGTATTAGAGCATTGGTTTTCAACGTACTCATCATCTGATTTTTGAAAAAATTTAAATGGCTACAAACACCGGTAATAGTATTATTAGTAACACTATTAATACAGTTGTTAGTAACTCATTTGTCAAAGGACAATCTAATGCTAGAGCTCCACTTTTTAATGGCATTAATTATACAAATTGGTCATGGAGAATGAAAATTTATTTATAGTCAATTAGTTTAGACACTTGGAATACCGCACAAACTGAGCATACTGAACCCGAGACTAATTTTACATGGTTGGCTGCTGACCAAAAAGCAGTTGCACAAAATAACTCTAAGGCTATGAACATATTATTTTGTTCGCTAGATAGGGATGATTTTAATAGAATATCTATATGTAAGTCTGCATTTGAAATTTGTATAACTTTGCAAGTTACACGTGAAGACACAAGTAAGGTTAAGCAGACCAAAATTTTCATGTTAACAAACCAATTTCAATTATTCAAAATGAGTCCAAATGAGTACATATCTGATATGTATGGTAGATTCCAAGATATAATACATTCACTTATTGCACTGGGTAAAAGTTTTCCTTAGAAGGATCAAATTTGAAAAATCCTCAATTTACTTACTCTTGAATGGGATCAAAAGACTCTTGCTATCAAAGAGGCTAACAACATTAGCACTCTAAAGAAATTGAAGAGTTAATTGGCAATTTAATTTCTTTTGAAGCACAAATGCTGGATAGGAGAGAAAGCAAAGTACGAGAAGTAGTCTATAGATTTTAATGCAATGATGGATAATTTGGATTCAGGCGGCGATAACGAGGAACAAATTGTTTTCTTGACAAGGAATTTTAGAAAATTTCTAAAATATAGGAAGATGAATAATATCAAAATAATTGACAACAAAAATCCAGGAAGCGGAAGTGGAATCAAAAATGGCATTAGATGTTATAACTGCATTGAACCTGGCCATTTAAAACGAGACTATCCACATCCTAATAAACTGAAAACTACACCAAACACTGATTCATCCAGAAAACGGAGAAGGGCTTATGTTGCAGCATTAGACGTTTCATATACTTCCTTAAATGATAGTGAACCAGATAAAGAGAATGCTAATATATGCTTCACAACAACATTTAATGAGAAGTTTGGAGAAACGGAACTAAGGTAGATATGCATTTAGATTAAAATTTTGAATTTTTTTATTGTTGATTGGTTTTTGATTAGGTGTAACCTACAGATTAACAACAATATTAGTTGAATAATGTGTACATATATTTTAAATAATATATATTTTTAATAAAATATTTAATAAAATAATATAATACATATTTTAATTATTTAGTATATATATTAAATTATAAATATAGATAAATAGGAATTATTTGCTGAAGTTTCTTTTTTCTGAAATTTCGACCTATATGTCGACATATGTAGTTAGAGTTAAAGTAAGAGTTGGTGTAAGAGTTATAGTTTAAGGTGGTTATTTTTGTTGATGATAAAAGGGGAGAAATATATAAAATCTAGGCATAGATTAAGGGGGAGTTTTGTAACCCGAGGGAGTTATATTATATTTTATATAGAGAGTTGTCATCATCAAAAGGAGAAGATTGTTAGTACCTTAGGTGTTGGTTTTTATGATAATAACTATAGGACAATATATAAAATATAGAAATTAATGTTTTATCAAGTTATGTATAGTATATAGTATAGGATATTAGATAGGTGTTGATTATAAAGAATGTATATTATCTAGAGTAGATGCAAGATGTTGATATAGAGTTTCAAGAGTTGAAAAACGAAGACTCGGGAGTATTGAAGAGTTCAAGATATTCTATATAAGTTACAGTCATAGAATTTATGTTAAAACCTTGATAGCACTTTCCCGATCCCTCTCTCCCTATTCTCTATTTTTTTTAATTTTTTTTTCAAATATCCTGGTTTTAAAATAATCTTTTTAAAATATTTCTTAAAATGATTTTCAATCTCTTATACTTGTAAAGATATTATTGTAGTTTTTTTAAGTTTGTATATATTGAATTTTTGTTTATACTTTAATAAGTTATACTTATGTTTATATATATATATATATATATATATATATATATATTATTTACATTATATTAGAAATTTCAAAATTATTTTATAAAACTTTATTAATTTATATTTTGATTAAAACTTATAGACTATATTTAAACGATTCGATAAAGTACCAAATTATTTTACAAAGCAATGTATTGTCAAAATAATATTTTTAGAAGTGTTTTTCAATTTTGTGAAGAGCATATTGTAATACTATATCTATATATGTCGACATAGTTGCCGTAATTTTCAAAATTCAAATTTGAATCGAACTGTCTTTTCGTCGTACCCCTTCACGAATGGATATGACCATTGTTTCCTTATATATACCAGACTTCCAAATGAATTTTGAACATCTACTTTCTTATTACTCTCTCCTCTTTCCACTCTCTTGATTTCTAAATCAATTTCTACTCAAATCTTCTCGAATTCAACCAAAATCAAATTCAAACACAATTAATTTGATTCTCTGTTATTTACTCTCGGATTTCTCTCATCTTTCTCACTTAAACCAAGATCAAAATGATGTTCAAGGGTTATAGGATCAACTTTAATCAAGATTGAAGATCTAAGTCTATAAGACTCTTCCAAATCATACTACAAGGATGTGATTGTAGACCATAAAATCAAGTGGGTGTGCTTAGTAGCCAATAAATCTAGCGGTTATGCTTGTAGCCTGGAAGTCAAGTGACTCTACCAAGAGGTCGGGATTCTGAATGTTATGCCTCATTGCCTTGAAATCGAGATTTTATTTGCATTCACTACTTAAAAAGAAATTAGTACAAGGAATAGTGCAGGAATGGATGTAGGGTAACTCCGAACTAGTATAAAATTCAGTTGTGTGCTTTCCTTTTTATTTTTACTACATTTACTTTTATCTGCACTTTGATTCCGTGATTTTTTTCTATGATTGTTAATTACATTATTCCAAGTAGAAGCTTAAAGAATTTGAAAAGTACTCATATAATCCATTAAACATTATTCATCCCCTTCTAGTGTTAATTTAGCCATTAGATCCCTAATCCGCTGACCTATATTTACGTCCTAAATTATGTATAACCAAAACCTATGTTTACCTTTGGGAATGACATCTAATCTTTTGGACTTGGTATTTATGGGATTAAGTTGGTTAGCTCTTCAAAATCATGGAAATCAAATATTTCCAAGGGTATAGTTTCGAACGAAGGAGGATCATATCCATGAAATTTAGCAGAAGATGACAATGGATTACAAACCTTGAAACTGGCCTCGGTGAGGACAATGTGTTTGAGTCTTTCCCATTTTGGAATTATCATCACTTTCTCATACCTAGAATCATAAAGATCCTTAAGGGTCAAGGTCTTATCCCTTCCAAGTTTGGCTAAGGGATTCAAAAAGGAAAAGATATTAGAGAATGGTATGATCAAAGTTCATAAGCAAGAGCATTTTAGATGGGAACGGTTTGAAAACTTACAAGTCTTTAGTAACTCTATAATGATTCAAGAATCATCTGTCCTTGCATCATACCAGTGGGTAGCCATTACTTTTCTAAGTGGTTTGATTGAAAGCATTTTCTTCTAGAATCAAAGAAAATGCTGAGGAACCAGTGACTTACTAGCTGACTATGCAGATTGTACAGATAATGAATTCTGAAGTAGTTATGCTTTGGTAGCCTTTCTTCTAATATAAGATCGCTAAAGCATATAAAGTACTTTACGAAACAACTCCAAGTTGAATAGGATTAAGTCCATAAAATTCAAGAATGTTGGTAAACAAAGGGGCAAAGGGAAGCAATATTCCATTTGTTTGATGCTCTAGTGTCCAACTAAAGAACCCTTCAGGGGGTCACTCCAATCTTCATCTAGACCTGGAGCTCTGACCTTGGCTCCCTCAATTCCATAGCTCTCAATCCAATTCTCTAAGTTATTTTGATCAATCATTGGTTTATCCATCGAAGGGTCTGGAAAAGGCCAGTGATAAGCTAACAACTCAATTAGAATTCTGATTTCTCTACCAGAAAGGCTCAAAGTCTTATAGTTCAAAAGGGTTGATTGGACATAAAATTTGGTCTTTCAGCCCAAATTCAAAATTCAGACTTCCCCAAATAACTAATCATCGACCTAAGTTAATGAAAGATTTTATTTAGGGACAAAATCTTAATCTAAAGACGGTAGGCATCATGATTTGGCCGATTGAATGATATCTCAAATCCAAATCCAACACTAGCTTAATAATAGTAATCACGATCGATTTTTTTGCAAATTCGAAACAAATGCTTGGAAATATTGGTGCTAGTAAAGAACACTGATAGAATCGTAGAAAAGATCAAGGAATTATTGTTTGAGTCGAGAATCTACAGTGATTTGAGAAAATTTTCAGGCTTTACTGGCAAGCACGGCTATCGATAATATGAATCGGAAAAAAGATGAAATGAAAAAGGTTTAATTTATATCCCCAAACCAAGGATAAAGATTACCTAGACAGTTAGATCTTGACTGTAAATTAAGTATGGAAATATCAAAATACAAATCACCCAGGGATAAAGAAAATGAAGCCACTTTTTCAAAGAGACCAATAGAATCATGATAATTGTCATGGGCAATTAATGCAAAGATTAGGACCTGTCGTTTCAGAAGTAGATCTCGGCTTCCTTCTTTCATAGACCTTGCAAAGAAAATATCGCCTAAATCTTATGGTCCAGTTTAACTTTTGCCTTTCAGCACGAAAACAATTTTGCTTATCACTTAACCTAGATGGCTTTAAGTGATGAGAACAGTTTCCAAAATTTTGATCTCATGATCATATATTAGATTTCACCTCTTGATACTCAAACAATTTCACTTATCACTTAGCTTAGATGGCATTAAATGATGAGCACGACATCAATAATTTTGACCTCCTGGTTACAAATTAGATTTCGTCCCTCGACGCTCAAATAATTTTGCTTATCACTTAAACTAGAAAGCTTCAAGTGATGAATATGATTTGAAAAAAAAATTGACCTCATGGTCAAAAATTTGATTTTTTCCTCTGGTATTCAAACAATTTCTCTTATCACTTAGCCTAGATGGCTTCAAGTAATGAGCACTATTTCAAAAAAATTGACCTTATGGTCACAAACTAGATTTCACCTCTCGGCACTCAAACAATTTCGCTTCTCACTTAACTCGGATGGCTTCAAGTGATGAGAACAGTTTCAAAAAATTTAACCTCATGGTCACAATTAGATTTTACATCTCAACGCTTAAAAATTTTCACTTATCACTTAGCCTAGATGGCTTCTAGTGATGAGCATAATTTCAAATGGTTTGGCCACACAGTGAAAAATTAGATTTCGCCTTTCGATGCTCAAATAATTTTTCTTATCATTTAGCCTAGATAACTTCAGGTTACAAGCACAATTTCAAAATTTTAGGCCTTGCGGTCTGGTTGAAACAACGTCTTCCGCCCAAAGTTAGAAATGAATTTCAAGTGAAGCAACTCAGCTTTCTTATAATAATGTGCAAATATAGGCATTATAATGCCACTACTAGCTTTCAAACCCAAATCCTATCTAAATTACTGAAGCATATATCAAAATATTTTCACCTCTAGGCAATAATTTCAATTTCCAGAAGCCTCTAAATGAGACTAGATTTTGAATTATTTTGAAAACCCTCTAAACAAGGTTAGATATTTATGATCCGACTTAGTGAAGCAATGCTTTCGAGAGTCCTTAGAATACTACTTTATCCAAAAGCTCAGGATCAGTTTAGTAATGAGAATGAAACAAACAAGTCAAGTATTAAAGCAGAATATGACATTATTACTTCCAAAGTCCACCTCATATCAATTATATGAGGTGAATTTTGGGGGGCATGTATTACTCCATAATTTCTAAAAATTTATGAACATTCGAAAGGAAGTTCCTTCACTTTTAATTCCCAAACCTAAGTTCTGGTTTCCAATAAAAGAAAAAATATCAGATTCAGTATTCGAGAGCATATGTCCTAAGAACATGAATCAAAGCATCGACTAAGGTCAAGAACACTGTCCAAACCTAACTTTTAACTAAGACTAGGAGCTTAACCAGAGGCAGCAGCTGTCTAAACCAAATACATCTTAGTAAGCATCAATAATCAACAGATCAAATAGCCCAAGCCGAGACCAACAGTCAGGATAAATGGAGGGTGTCCATGAAGCTATATATAAAAGCATCAAGTCAGCAATCCACATTAAAATGCACTCCACTAGATGATGATAAGTATTCAAATTTAAGTCGCACATAGCAAGCCAGGTCATCAATCCAAGGGGAAGGTTCTTCACCAATGGCGTTACGGTATATTGGCTATAAGTAGGTGGAAAACCTAAGGAGCAAGGATCTTTCGGTAAAACAAAGAATTGAGACATAAAATAATATTGTACTTTCCTATATTAAAGCTCTATCTACAAACTCATTAATAGAGGAAATGCCTAAACTTAATGTAAAAAGCCTCTCAACAAAATAAGAGTACCTAAATAAGGATAGGACAGCGGATGTAGGGACTTTCAGCCCGAACCACTACAAACTCTCGGTGTTATTTACTTTCTACACTTTACCTTCTTTATGTTTTCTACTGAGACCATACAGTCTAGCATTTCATGACTTAAGCTTGATTAAATCACTTCTCAGTAATCTCTTCATCGGGTTTAATATTCTTACCGACTTCTGGAGCTATATCTTTAAACCTCGGGGAGTTAGCCTGGACGAAAAGTTACACTAATAAGCATGATTTAATTTTATAATGAAGACTTATAAATTAGATTTTATTTATTTGATTCAAACTATTTGTAAACAAATCTAATTCATGAGCACAAATTAATCCAAATCAAACTACGTAAGAACAAATTCAAATAGCAATACAAATATACACAAACCAAATCAAACCCTAACAAACCAACCTAACGCGTACTTTGCCCACACATTTGACTTCATTATCATCTTCAGAGGTGTCTTCCTCTTCTCCCTCTTCTTCATCATAGGGTTGTGAATGACAAGATTAATATTATCCTCCTCGATTATAATTGGATTAGTCTCATTATCTAATAGATGCTTTTGGAGATTGTAAAGATTACATCCTCGTTTTTTGTTCTTTCAAGATGCGTATTTGAATAACCTCTATTTCTAAAAGCATATTGAGTACATGCTTCAGATCATCTTCGGTTCTAGTTATTATGGCTATGGTTGTGGTTTGGAAAGTGCCTAGAGTGGGGATCCGAAAGGAAAAGGGTATGGTCTCTTCTGTTGGATGTTTAGAACTTGAGGAATCCATTTTATTCAGAATTTACAGAAGGAAGAAAACAGAAAAGTGAGAAATATTTCAAAATTGACTGGTTATATAGTTGCATTTTGAAATTTGAATTTACGAGGGAACTCTATTTTCTGAAATTTCCAGGATATCTGGACATATGTTTTTTGGATATGTCGGCATATGTAGTCTTATTTTTATATTTTATTTTCTTTTAAATTTCTAACTTTTATTTTGTTATATTTATATTCTAGAGAAAGAACACATTCCTAACTCTCTTTTAAGTTCAGTAAAAGAGTTTGAGTTAATGATTTGGTTAAAATATTGGCTATTTGATTTTCAGTATTTACAAATTCGAGTAAAATTACGTCTTTATTTACACAATCTTTAAAAAATGATGTCTTATGTCTATATGTTTGGTTCTAGCATAATGCGTTAGATTTTCAGATAGATTTATTGCACTAGTGTTATCATAGTGTATTGACGATTGGTAAAATTCAAACCAAATCTTTTAAAATTTGTTGCATATAAATAACCTGTGAATAGTCTAAAGCTGCTAAAATATATTCTACTTCTATTGTAGACACAGATATAGAATTTTGCTTTTTACTAAACTAAGAATCAAGAGAATGTCCTAAAATGACAAGTTCAACTTGTACTTTTTCGATCTAATTTACGTCCAGCATAGTCAGCATCGCTATATGAAATTAAATCTAAAGAATCTTATTTTCGATAAAAGAGTCCATAGTCTAGTGTATTGTCTACATATTTTATTATTCTTTTTACTAATTTTTTGCTCTATTTAATTTCTCATTCATTACCATAAGAGTTGGTTTTCTACTAGTATTTGAATTACCAAATTTCTTAACTTAGTCTTTAGCATTTTTTATTGACTTAAAATTCCATTATTTAATTATCTCCTTTGTAATCCTAAAAAGAATATTAGTTCTCCCATATGACTCATTTCAAATTCCATTGTCATTATATATGAAAATTCTTTATTTAATCGTTCATTTGTTGATCCAAAAATAATATCATCTACATAAATTTTTATAATTTGAATATCATTGTTATTTCTTTTAATAAATAAAGTACGATCTACCTTTCCTATTTCAAAATTAGATTGTAATAAATAAGATTTTAGTCTATCATACCACGCTCTAAAAACTTAATTTAGACCACATAGAACTTTCTTTAATTTATGAACTGATTAGGTAGTTTTCATTTATAAAAAATAGGGGTTGTTCTAAGTAGAAATCACCTTTAGTAAATCTGTTTAAAAAGGCATTTTTGATATCCATTTGAAATAATTTAAAATTATTATGATCTGCAAAAGCAAGTAAAATTCTGATAGTTTCTTATCTAGTTACAGAAGCAAAAGTTTCATTAAAATCCATTCCTTCATCTTGACAACAACCTTGAGAACCTAAATGTGCTTTATTTCTAATAACCTCTCCTTGTTCATTCATTTTGTTTCTACACACCTATTTAGTTCCTATTGTAGACTTATCTTCAAGTGTTGGAACTAACTCCCAAATAACGTTTCTGGTAAACCTGATTCAGTTTTTCTTGCATGACAAGAATCCAAAAATCATTTAATGATGCTTCTTTTAGACTTTTAGGTTCAATGGTTGAGATAAAAGCATCATTACTCATTTTATTTAATTGATTTCTAGTTTTTACAACAGATTTTATATTTCCTAAAATATTTTCTATAGGATGATCTTTCAAATATTTTGTTCATTTATTGGAATGTAAATTCTCAGCGCTATTATTATTTTCATTATTTGAGAATTCAATATTTGTAATTTCATTATTTTTATAAAAAAATTCTTCTTCACCAAAACTGGAATTATTAAATTCAAAATTTTCATCAAATGAAACATGTAATTTTTCTTCAGTGGTGTTATTTCTGGTGTTGAAAACGATATAAGCTTTACTTCTGTTAGAGTAACCAATCAAAATTCCTTTATCTGATTAAGCATCAAATTTGTATGAATTATATTTTTTGTTTAATATAAAACGTTTACTACCGAAAACTCTAAAGTATGATATTTTAAGCTTTTTATTATAAAATAATTCGTATGGAGTTTTCTTAGTTAATGGTCATATAAAATTCTATTTAAAATATAACATGCCGTAGCAACTGTTCAGCCCAAAAAAAATTTAGGTAATTCACTATCATTTAACATTTTTCTAGCACATTCTTGCATAATTCTACTTTTACGTTCTATTGCTCCATTTTGTTGTAGTGTTCTTAAAAATGAGAGATTATGTGTAATTCCTTTCTTATTACAAAAGTTTCAAAATAATCATTTTTGAAATCTCCTCTATGATTGCTCTTAATCATTTTAATTTTAGTTGACATTTGATTTTGAATTCTTTTAGTAAAAATTTTGAACATTTCAAAGGCTTCACTTTTAATGTTTAAGAAAACTGTCCATGTGAATCTGGAGAAATCATCTACAATTACAAAGGTATAACTATTATAATTTATTGATTATATTTGCGAACGTCCAAAAAAATCTAGGTGAAGTTCAAGAGATGAGAACTTGACTAATACAAAGAAAATTTTGAACCCTTATCACATAATTGACTAATACTAAGCAAATTATGTTTTAGATTCCCGACTAGCAAATTAGAAATAGTAAGAGTTTTAGAGTTACCGGCACTGTTGATGCTAATCACATATCCATTTGAGTTGTCTCTGAAATTAACTGATCCACCATCTTTACAGACAGTATCTTTCAAGCTCTTTGGATTTCCTGCCATGTGTCTTAATCATCAATTATCCAGTATCCACTTGTCCTTCTTGATTTGTAACGTTTGATTTCATTTGTTTGTTCACCACTAGCCGCATTACAATTAGTTACTGTAATTCAAGATCATACCATTCCATAAGATCAAGTGACTTTTCAAAACAATTAGTTTCTAATAACATATTGGTTTCACAAAACTGGTTTTCTATAAAAAAAAAATGTTAATAATATTACTAGCCATTTAACCTTTTTATAAATAATGAGTTTTTGAAATCCGATTGCTTCGATACCAAGTGTTGGTTATGGAATTATGGATCTTGATGCTAATTAAATGCCAGAGGAGGGGTGAATAGTGTTTTTTAACTTTTGTAAATCCTTTTAAATTTATTTTAAGTTTAATTTTGAATCATGGATTTTCAATATAGAATTATATCAATCAATCACAGATGCAATCATAGGTTAAATTAAAGCAATAAAGTAAAGTAAAGAGTTAGAGAGATGACATTAGGGATTTTATACCAATTTGGATCTTTCCTAAGTCTAGTCCCGTAGAATTTCTTGTACATATATATTTTCAATTGTTAATCTTTAAACGGAAAGAAGGCAAACACAATTACAATCTCGATTCTAAGGCTACAAGACATGCCCCTTTGATTTTTCGGATTTAGGGTACGCCCATTTTATTTGGATAGGCTACAAGCACAAACACTCATATTTCCAAGGTACCAAGCACACCGAAATTTATTTGAACAGGCTACAACCACACTCAAGTAAATGCAAATTGAGTTTGATGGTTTTTCAAAAATGGTTTCTTGAACTTCAGATATAATAGATCCTATAGCCTCTTGGACATGACTTTGATCTTTGGTTTGCGAAGGGGAGGTGATTCCAAAATAGTAGAAAGTAAAATTGAATCAATAAACGAAAGTATGAATTGATTCTATTTGATTTTAAAGAGAATTTTTTATATTTTTAATGGAGATTTCGAGAGAGTAAGAACAGGGATGAAAACATGATAATAACTACCAAAAAATTCATTTGAATCCTCTTATATATAGTGTATAAATAGATGTGTCCATTCGTAAAGAGTTGCAATGAGTAAACACTTCAGTTAAAAATTTGAAGAAACCATTGTGTGGCATGTATGTCGACATATCTACAATATGTATGTCGATATATACATGAAATTAAAAAATGTTTTGAAAGTTTTGTATTTTGTAAAATAATTTGATACCAAACATTGAAGCATAGTTTATAAACATTTTGAAATTTAGAAAACAGTTATAAAATATAATTTGAAAATTTACTTTTTTAAAAAAATATAAAAGATAGAAAAATAGAGATAGAGATCAAAGATATCTACCATGGACTTCAATAATATACTATGACTGTGTATAGTATACTATAGTTTTGAGATTTTCATATATTGGTCCTTATATTCATGAGTCTTCATGTCCAATTCTTGAGTCTTTATAATGTACAGTCTTCGATTCAATACATGTATAATATCCTGTGCTACATACTATTCAACTTGGCAAAACATTAGTATTCATATTTTATATGAACATATATCATTGTTAGTAAGGTTATTATCATCAAAATCAATAACTAAGGTATTAACGTTTTATATTTTTTTCATTATTACGGTTGTGCGAACCAAATGTCTAATTCAGAAAGTGATTGATATCAAACAATTCAAACATTAACATTTACATATCACCTTTAGTTAATGGTATGATAATGTAGCTGAATTTACTACTTATGCTTCTTCTCTGTAAGATCTAATTTCAATACTTTAAGAAGTATATGGTAGTAACGATTATTTACACTAATTCTCTTCGTCAAAATTATATCATTTTAGCACTTATGTAATTTGGTTTTAGTCAAAATTCCAATATCGTTCATATTCAACTCGATCGGTCTAATCAAAAAGTCTTTGGTTCAATAATAATAATTATTATTAATCGTATAGCTCTAGCCAAAGACTTTGAGTTGAATATAATTGACTGTGATACTAACTTTATATTACCAAGTAGACGAATTCTCTATTGAATGGTGTTTTAATCTCAATGCTTCAACTCAGACCCAATTATCGTCATCCATTGGTCCCACGCCATAATTTAATCATAATAAAAGTGGAATGTCCACATTAAAGTCTAAAAATATTCTCATGTTGAGAGAATGTTATAACATTGTCAGCATGAGATTCTCTACTTGACTTCATTATATTAACGAATAGAAAACTCTCGAGTGAGTCATTCTGTAGTTATCCAATAACTATTAGTACATAACACATCGGTACCCTAGATACCATGAGTAATACACTATCCAACATTTAGAAAGCATTAGGCACTTTAGTCACAGCGAATGTATCCATATCCTATCTCGAAACATCTAGACTTGATATATTTAAGATAATATGTTATTTATAATGTGACAAATATCTTATGATTACAACGCATTATAATTACTATCACATAATAGATCTTTTAAAGATTCTCTATTTAATATACTTAAGTTAAATAACTAATTAACATATCATAACATGGCAAGTACATAATAGAAAGAAAACACATTTTACTTCGAATGAGATTTTATGATATAGTTAATAATTTACAATAAATTACAAAATTGTTCTTAGGGCATACCCTTAACTCTATAAATCTCCCACTTGCACTTGAGGCCAATAATAGGGTCTTAATCCCATTCTTTCGATCAGTTTACTAAGTATTAGCTAAGCTAATCCCTTCATGTACAGAATGTTATGATAATCTTAGTATCGGCTTTATCAATCTCAACTTCTTTATTAGCAATGAACTCTAAAGGGTGAAACTTTTCGAAGAATGTGACCTAACTTCTTGTGAACTCTTTGTTTCTCTACAATCTACGTTGTGGCAGTTTTGTCATAAAATAGTGTCATTGGATTCTCGATGTTTGGAATCACCCCTAGTTCAGTCATAAATTTGCACATCTAGACTGCTTCTTTTGCTGCTTCGTTGATGGAGATGTACTCTTCCTCCATCATTGAATCAATTATTATTTCCTATTTAGAACTTTTCCAATAACAACCCCTATTCGAAGTAAAAACATAACCAGATACAAACTTATTTTCATCGATATCACTTTGAAAGCTAATACAAATACCCCGTTATAAAGAGGTCTTCATTTTTTTTGTATGAAGAATAAGTCCTTGGTATTTCTCAAGTACTTAAGAATATAATTTACAATTGGCCAATGCTTCTTACAAGGAATATACTGGTATCATCTTACACATCTTAAGGAATAAGCCAAATCTGGTATGCTACATAGCATAGCGTATATTATGGAACCAATTGCATATGCACATAATATGCTCTTTATATATATGCTCCTTCTTCTCATCGGTATAAGGAGAGTCTTTCTTAGAAAGAATGATTTCATATTATGTTAGAACATTTTCCACGCTTGGAATTCTCGAATCTTTTCAGTATGATATCTATGTATGGGGTTTGACACAATTCCAGCAACCTATCATATCTATCTTTAATCATCTTAACAGTTTGCAAACCTTTCCTTCGCTTCCAGTGATCTTGAAACTCTCAAGCTATGATATGTAAGCGGTCTCATCTAATCACCATATAGAAATGTAGTTTTAATGTATATTTAACATATTTCATAGTCAAAGAATGTGATTACGGAAAGCATTATCCAAGCAGACTTAAGCATGACCATGGGTGAAAATGTTTCTTCATACTTAACATCTTAAATTTGACAAAACCCTTTCACATCTGGCCTTTTCTAGTAGGTCTCAACATGTCCATATTCATTTAGATTTTTATATAAAATCCATTTTCAACCAATGGGCATTATACCTTCGATATGTCAGCCAAAGTCTGAACTTTGTTGTCAAACATGGAATCCCTTCTAATTTCATAGCTTCGAGCCAAAATGCGGAGTCCCCACTCTGCAGTGCTTGTTGGAATGAGAAAGGAGAATTATCTTCTAAGACATATTCCTCTTTTTCATCATCCATTAGAAAATCATAGTATCTATCTAGTGTGTGATATTCACTACTAGACCTTCTAATAGGTTGCATGTTTTTCGATACTAGCGAATTTGACTCATCAACTAGTTTGGCCCTCTATGTTAATTTTTTGGATTTCATCCAAATCTATAGTCTTACTATTAATTTCCTTTGTAATAAATTCCTTCTTCAAATGGAAATATGCTGAGAAATAATAATCTTTTGTTCTTCGGTATTGTAGAAAACATATCATATCGAATTCTTAGGATGTCTTGTAAATTTACACAACGCCGATCTCGCATCAAGCTTGTTGGGGACATCATTCTTAATATAGGATGAACTACTCCATACCTTTAAATAATTAAGGTAGGGTTTCTTCCCACACCAATTCTCATGTGGGGTCTTAGGCATAAATTTAGTAGGCATGAATTTCAATATATGCACTATGGTTTCCAATGCATATCCCCAATAGAAAAGAGGTAAATCAACTTTAGTCATTATAGAATGAACCATATTTAATATGTTTCAATTCCTTATTTTCGAAATATCATTGCTTTACGGATTATAAAGTGGGTAAATCTGACAGATATGACATTATCTTTTAAGTATTGTTGGAGTTCTTACCAACATATCACCTCCTCAATCAGATCGATGTATTTTAATCTTATGGTTTGTCAGCTTTTCAATTTTATTCTTATATTCCTTGAATTTCTCATAGATCAAATATATTCTTCATAAGATATACATATCTCAGTCTCGAGAAATTATCAGCAAAATTTACAAAGTAAAAAGAATTATCTTTGGTAAATATAGGTATCAGGCCACATATATCAGTATATATGAGACTTAAAAGTTTCCCAATTCTATCATTGCTCCCACTAAAGAGGTGCTTGTTCAATTTTCTCGTTAGACATGACTCACAAGTATCTAATGATTCAAATCAAGTGATGGTACAAAACCTTCTATATTCAATTTCTGTTGATGTTTGTCACTGATATGACCTAGTCGACAATGCCATGGATAATGGTTCTCGACGTCAACATTAAAATAATTATTAATAGGACAAATTTGATTAAGATCAATTATATACATTATCCAAAATACCATCATAGGTATTATTTCCACTAAATATAATATTCATAATATTATTATTGCAATAAAAACTAGAACCGCTTTTAAACAATCTTGAAATAGATATAATATCGCAAATAAAGTCATTGACTTAAAATGAATTATTCAAAACTAAATAAAAACCATTAGGAAAAAGTAAATGGTGGTCTCCAACTATAATCGCATCTATAATAGAGCCATTAGCAATTTGAAGTCTCATTCAACCTTTTGCCGTATGTCGTTTATTAATAAGTCCCTATAACAAATTATTGATATGGGTCCCTGATCCTGTTCCTAAACCTAAGATAATTTATCGATTGTAAAACAATTTTTAATAATAAAACTACCAGTAGGAGCGGTATAACTATTCTCTTCCTGTTTTTTAGAAGTTTCAAGTAGTCCGGACAATTTCACTTCCAATACCCTACTTGTGACAATGGTGACATTCTATTAGGAGCATTCTTCTTACTCTTCCTGTTAACGTGCTTTCTCTTCTTCAAACCATTAAAAGACAACGCTTTCCCCTTTATAACGAGCATTATAGCTTGATCTTTGGATGAGCACTTGTTTGATCTTAACATCTTATGCAGCTGCATGAGATTCATATTTATCTAGTTCATACTGTATTCCAATATAAACATAACAGTGGAGTATGTGAGCATAAGGTCACAGTGGAGTAAGTGAGCTTAAGATCAAATCCATTTGTAGCTCATTGCTTATGGTAATGGTTTGTTGTAAAGTCTATTAGTACAATCTTTCATCAATTAGACATAATCCTTTGCACGAGTGCCCTTTATCATCTTTGTATTGAATAGATTCTTAGTAATCTCGTACCTTGGTTAACAAGATTGCTTTCCAAATAGAGATTTTAGGATATTAAAGATTTGATGGACAATCATATTTTCCTGCTATCCATGTAATGGTTTGTCTAAAGTAGACAACATGAAAACTTAGGCTATTTCACAATCTGCTACTCATTTATTATAAGAAATAATTAATTTCGGAGTGGCATCTTCAATAGATTTTTGTTTTGGAGGTTCATTTATGAATAACCATAAGCGTTCATAAGTTGATCGCTCTTAACCAACCAATGCAATTTAGTTTAGTAAACTTGTCATTTTCTAGAAATAACTTTAATGTGGACAATAAATCAAATTTAGGTAGATTATGACCTTTTGTACATAGCGAATATTCTCAGTTAGTAAGGATAAATGCATTTATGTCATTTAGTAATGAGAACCCATAAGATTTTATATATCTCAAAATGCAAAGAGAAACATTTAAATCTTTAAACTTCTACAGTGAGTGTTAGGACTCACTTGCCTTAGGGTTCTAACCTAAGTTTGCTCAAAAAATTATAGGCCTGCAAGCGATGGATAACACATTATGGTTGTATCATATACAATTCCAAAATCATGATCTTTTCCCTAATCTCATCTCGACCTTGAGCTTGAGAAATACATCGAAAGAGATTATTCGCTCATACCTTCCATTTTGTGATGGCTTAAGTACAATGTATGTACCTAAATTTGGTCAAAAAATACATTCACATATCTCACCATGTCTATGAATAAAGATGGCGGCTTTTCAAAGCACGTCATGTTCACACATGATGTACTTTGAGGGACAAATGTTATCCCGCCTTTTGGCAAGGTCATGAAACCAAGGACTTGATTGGAGACTAAAGAAAATCCACTTAGGAAATCATTTATCTGCAAATTCACGACAGATACAGGCAAACTTGGTCCGAGACCGGATCGGGCCACAATCAACATGACATGACAAACAAAGCTATGCAAAGCAACATTCCAAATTTTAGGTCATTCGGATTTCGTATGCTCAAGTTATGGAATGATCAAGATCCTTGAGAAACATACCACTCTCGTATCCATCATTCATATCCATCATTCGTATCCATCATTTTGTATCGATCAGCATCGATACGAAATGAATGTAACTCAAGCACTCGGCATCCATCATTCGAATCTATATGGTTCAAACTCATACTGATGGACTTTGGCACTTCCTACATCGATCACACTTCACTTAGCCAGCAACTGCACTTTTCGTATCGATCAAATACATGATCGATACGAAGAGCAGAGTCTACAATCAATGCGAAGATGGAAGCAAGGCATCGATATGGAAATGAAGTGGTGGATGGACACGAACGAAGCAAGCCACATATCTGAAGCTCCAAAAGAAGCGGTCTTAACACCATGCGCAAATCATGGATCTCCACAAAGCTAGCATGCCATTCTATCGATACAAAGCTATCGATACGAAATCTTCGACCATCCAATAATTGCAATCTTGATCGATCAATAACTCCACAACCACAACTCCAAATGCAACGAGATTTTCACAGCAAGTTGCACAACACATAGGGAGCATCCATGATCGATTGCAGCTCAATTGGAGCAATTTATGATCAATACGAACTCACTATGGATAGATCAAGGACCGATCCCAAATGACTCCAGATCGATCATGTAGGCCCATCCGGACTTGGGAAAGAGTATTTCGAGATTTAAGGCAGATATTTCCAACTCCACATATATTAATAGAACCTCCATTGCAATTATAAAGGATCTTTTTACGCTGTTGCTTAAGCAAGACTCTATTGTAATCAAGCGTTGGCTATTTTCCTTCATTGTAATTCATACTCAAGTGAATAATAAAGATCAAACTTCAAAGTGGACGTAGGCCGATCAACACTGGACCACTATAAATTTCTTTATCTTCATTTTTCTATCATATTGCTTAGTGTGAATGTCTGTTTGTCCTCATTTTAATTCTAATTCGTCATTTACTTCTCTATAATCACGCTCTTGGGGGTTTGTGACCATTTTTTGTGCAAACACTTTGGTGTTTTCATTGAGAAAACTCCATTTTTTCTTAATTCTATCGGATCTCGTCATCTACTAGTGGATTCCTTTATCCGTAGATAAGATCCAGTTTTGCCTTCACAAAGTTTCCTATTCGACTCTGAGATTTCATGTCCAAAAAAGCTCCTCCTTCAGCTCTCAAAAGCTCCTCCTTTGAGCTCTTTAGAAAATTCCAACTCCTGATTTTCATATCCATATTTTCATACCTAGAAAATATGATGATTTTCGTGTCCATATTTTCATATCCAGAAAAAGTGATGATTTTCGTATCCATGTTTCGTTTCAAGAAAATATGATGATTTTCGTATCCATATTTTCGTATCTAGAAAATATGATGATTTTCGTATCCATATTTTCATATCCAGAATATATGATGACTTTCATATCCAGAAAAAATGACTATTTTCGTACCTAGAAAATATGACCATTTTCGTATCCAATTTTTCGTACCTAGAAAATATGATGATTCTCATATCCGTATTTTCGTATCCATAAAATATGATGTTTCTCGCATCCATATTTTCGTATCCAAAAAATAAGATGATTTTTATATCCATATTTTCGTATCCAGAAAATATGACAATTTTCGTATCCATGTTTCCATATTCAGAAAATATGACTACTTTCGTATCGATCCAGTTGTGCACCTTTCGTATCGATCCTCAAGCACAACTTTCGTATTGATCAGTTGTGCACCTTTCGTATCATTCCTCAAGCACAACCTTCATATCGATCCAACTGTGCACCATTCGTATCGATCCTCAAGTACGACCTTCGTTTTGATCCAGTTGTGCACCTTTTATATCGATCCTCTGATACAACTTTCGTATCGATCGAGTTGTATACCTTTCGTATCGATCCTCGGACATCGCTTTCTATCGATCCAGTTGTGCACTTTTCGTATCGATCCAGTTGTCCACTTTTTGGATCGTTCAATTTCACCAACGTTTGTATCGTTCCCCAAGGTCTAGTTTTATATCAAAATGAAACTTCCATTACTGAGAACGATCCGAAATTTCAAAAAAAATGAATCGAATACAACCCCTTTTTAAAAAAAAGATCTTTTTCAGATACGACCCAATTTTTAAGAAAAAGACAATAATTTTTTTATTCCCGCAGTGTAGTGCCCCTGCATAATGAAATTCAAAACTCAACTTAATGAAGGAACATTCCATCCACTCTCCTGATCGTTCTGTGACTGACCGGGAGATATGGGATTAAAACAACAGATGCTGAATTGCAATCAAGGAATTGGCAAGGAACTACTACTCATATTGGTGCTCCCAGAGGCTGGAGAACCAAGGTAATATGCCAAGAACTAGAGTTGGTTACTATATCATGATTCCAAGGTGGATTGCAACTTCCCCTAATTGGCCAACTTTCAAATGCTTGAATCGACAACTATGGTACGATGGTTAATGAGACAACTGCCCTACACTGTCTACTCTGCCAACTCAAAGCATGGCTAGTCACCACTAAACCATCTTCAAATACCCGCTTCTCAATCATGTCGTCTCCATATGACTAGGAGCATGGCATAAAACATCAAGAGGACTTCCTTACTACCCTATATGGGTCTTCTGCTTGGATGAAAGTTTGGGAAAATCACCAATCTATGAGCCCATCTTAACCAACTCACCATCCAATCGGAATTACCAACCACTCAAGCATTGGACAATCATGCATACATCATTCACCAGTATTACAAGACCTCGTAGCTAGAAATGGACCTGATAATGATGATTGGAGTATCTTTCCTAGTTGAGAATTATTAATTGAAACCGTTCTGCATGCAAAATTTCTAGTGAAAATTCAACATGCTAACCATATCGGTGTACTATGGAAATACAACCTCAGAAACTACCTTATGAAATGAGAATGGCGCATGGATTCCACTAAGAGTGATGAATGCCTTCGAATGCAGATGTCTTCCCCTATTCCTCAAAGAAGACTGTCAACCATGGTTAGATACTAGTTCTACTTCTCATATTGCTGAAGGGAATAAAGAAGTTGGCAGCCAACAAATTGATCAAAATCCACAGCCAATTGTTGCCAATACTCATGAATGAATTCATCACAAGAGCTTATTTCCAGACTTTGATAAGATAACTAGTGGATAGCCACCAACATATCAAGGCCAATATTGTGTTGATGAACCAGATGAAGGATCAACATGGCGAGATAAGGAGGGAACCACTCCATACTCTAGATCGGAAAACTCCTCTTCTTTAGATGGCTACCATGGACGCCAATGCCATAAGGCTGCTCTGGAAAGGAAAGCTTCGACAATATGTGCAAGCCTTGTAAAACGATGGGAAGGGAATACCTGACCCCTATCAATCAAGAACTTTGATTAAATTGAACCACCTACATTAGACTTCCAACTGAGAAGGGCTGGACCGAAGTGCAATAGCGAGCATACAATGCTGCTTCACTTATCAATGAGATTTAATCTGATCTTTCTTAAATTATTTCTATTTCAATTTCATTTATGCTGCAAAATATGATCAACTTGAATTAAACTACTTGCAAATGGTGGAGGTAACAAAGTACTCAAGGTTGGGTGCCAAACAACCTCCACGGACTATGATCAGGTCATTGTGGTATCATCATGGCGAGTATGATTCAACCACTCATCAGCTACTATATTCCCCTGACTTAGGGGCAAGGCATCAAAGTGGAAGATGCCGACATGGTTAGGACTCCAGTACAAAGTTAATGCTACTGACCATCCATTCGTCTGCTTATGCAATTTAATTGGATATCTAAGAAAGACTCGGAGTGATATGTCCCAACAACGTACTCCCCATCTCATACTTGAAGCTCGCCAAAATACTTATGCTTCTTCCGATGTCCAGTAAGATCGAAACCACACTAGGGGTGGACGTTACGTGACCGTACATGCGTCAAATTCTACATTAGACATTTGGGGTTGTTTGAGAACACAAGTCTAAAGTGAATATTATTTGACCATTCATTCTCCAGCTCGCGTCTGTGATTCGGCAAAAAGATCATGCCTTAAACCGACTTCATCGAGGCCGTAGCCCCAATTTACAATCGTCGTGGACTGAGTGCCAACTCGTTAATCATTAGAAGCTATCATTTCAACTCTCTTCCCCATCCTAACCGAAAGAGCGCGAAGTATCAAGTGGACGCAACTTGACTGTCCACTCTCCAATTCTTTCCCCTAACACTAGGGGCTAAGACATGACTCTAAGTGGACGTGGTTCGACCATCCACTCTTTCGCCTAAACCCAAAGTTCTCCAGAGCATTACTCTTACTTCTTAAGCTTGGCAGATGTAGAATCTAAATCAAAGACGATGCAGTACGACCGTCAATGTGTCTGCTCCTATACCTGATGCAAGGGGTAGTTTGACAACCCAAGCTTAAATTGGACATGGTCCGATCGTCCATCTCGAGGAGGATGGATCCGTCCATACACGACCTCACATTCCAACTCGAGGAGGATGGATCCATCCATCCACAACCTCGCTTTCCAACTCAAGGATGGATCCATCCATCAACGACCTCAAGTTCCAATTCAAGAAGGATGTGATCCGTCAATCCATGACCTTGTAAACTCTAGCTCCCAGAGTGTAAGCTGGAGTATAAACACCAAAGCTTGGATGCGATTCGACCGTCCATGCCGAGGAGGATGTGATCCGTCAATCCATGACCTCACCAACTAACTCTGGACCCGAGAGCATGAACTGGAGTATAAATACCAAATGGGTGTAGCTGACCACCCATCAACTAAATATGGTCCCAAGAGCGTAGACTAGAGTATAAACACCAAATGGGTGTGACTGACCACCCATCAACTAACTCTGGTCCCGAGAGCGCGAACTAGAGTATAAACACCAAATGGGTATGACTGACCACCCATCAACTAACTCTGGTCCCGAGAGTGCGGACTAGAGTATAAACACCAAATGGGTGTGACTAACCACCCATCAACCAAGTCCAGTCCTCAAAGCATGGATTGGAATATAAATATCAAAAGGAATGCGATTTGACTATCCATCTATCAGCTTTGATTCCTTGGCAAGCCCTGTAGTATAAAAAGTGGATGTGGTTCGGTCGTCCTCTATCCAACTCTTCCTCTGACTTGGGGGCACACTTATCACACAAAATCGGATGTGATTCGACCATCCAGCACTTAATGGGCAAGAAACGACTGTCCCTGCATCAACTCTTGTCCTCGGCACGGGACCCATCACATGAATTTATAGGGATGTACTCCAACCCTACAAGACAAAATTTCTTCCTTGATTCGACAGGGAGAAATAGATTAACAAAATGGGCCTAGCTGGATGTCCAGTTCTGAATGGATATGACTACCTATCCAACTGCAAACGAACGTGACATGACCATTCATCCGCTAACTCTCGCCTATGATCTGACGGTTTGTGCGTGCAACATGGACGGATGTGACCCAACTACCCACCAATCAATTTCTTCCTACAATTCAATGGGAGAAACGTCAAATTAAAATTTTTGTAATATGACCAACCACACTTTGAATTTTGCCCTTGACTGGGGGTAGAGGAATTGATCGAGGAAAATGCGGTTCGACCATTTTCTACAAAAACTCTTACTCCCCAGAGTGTGGACAGGGGTATAAACATCAAATACGTGTAATTAATGGCTGTCCAACTGACTTTGATCCCCAGAGTGGGACTACGAGTATAGACAAACGAATGAATGTGATTCGATCATTCATTTACCAATCCAACCTAAACTCGATGGGTGGAGTATAAACTCACTACAGATGCAATTAGACCAACCACAAACTAACTCTGCTAACCCAAGACTAGGGGTAGAAGTAAAAATCACTAGAAGAAGAGAAAGGTGACTCGCTACATCTTCGACTTAGCATCCTTTACAACTTAAGCAACGACTACAAGGAATCCTAAATGCTAACCAATCAGAATGATGTCCAAAGTTACGGGCAACCAATTATATCATATAACCGGATAGATAGAAAATATCGATCTGGATTTTTCATATCATACTATTGGATCAACAGACAATGTGGTCCGAACTTTTTACATCATGCTACTGAATCGATGGTCAATATTGATCCACATCGACCACCAATAGGAGTGACCCAAACGTCCTTCGAACAACTCCGATCACCATAGTATGGATAGGATAATAAACCATGGATGAGTGTGACTTAACGATTCATTCTCCATATACCTCCTTTTATGTATCAGGAGGAGTATAAAACCAGATGAGCATGACCCGACAACACTGAAGTCAACTTTATCCCATAATCGAATGGAAGAATATAAATCAAATTGGATGTGACTGACCGTCCGACTCCAAATGAATGCAACACGACCATTCATTCATTGACTCTTACTATGATCCGACTAAAAGAGAACTTTAAAACAAGTGCAACCTAAATTTCTACACACCGATTCTTGCCTTGGATTTGACAAGGGAAGCATCAATCTTGCATTGGATTTGACTGGACGATTCATTCTTCAGTTTCTGCCCAGAGTATGGCGACATAAGCAGCGAAGTAAATGTGATTGACCATCCAGAACTTGGCTCATGTTTGAATGTCGACGAAGCAACGAAGTATTCTACTTAGAAGAAAAAACTAGAACATAATGCAAGATAGGCACCGCTTAGCCTTCCATCGGTTAACTCGATCCCATGGTTCAACGGGATAGGATACGAAATCGAAGCCGACATGATCTACTTGCCACTTATCGAGATATTCCCCAGACTTGGGGTCACGTCACCAATAAACACTGGCTCTTACAGCTTGGACTATAGTATAAACACAACAGGGGCTAGACTCGACCATTCACACAATACGTCCATTAACCCAAGACTTGGGGCATGAGTGTGATCATTCAAGAGCTGGATACGAATACTCGATCTTATGACTCGTGCCTAGTATTTATAAAAAACTTGAGGTTACGACCGAAAGGATGCTTGGAGATAGAACCATTGGACCAATGCTCGGACTTATGGGAAACTGATCATCATTTCGACCCTTACAACGAGCAATGGATCATGAGTACATTGAATGGAAAGCACATCACTCGGAGACACAATTGATTCAAACTCATAGCTGGAGCCAGTTATGTAACTGCATGCGATACAAGACTAAACTCTACTAAGCCTTTGATTCAACGTGCCTATAAGGCTGATCATTAACCATTGCAAATAAGCACATGAAGCGCCTATAACCCATCATGAGTATTGAAGATCAGATCATACCTCAATGCAATGATGATGAAAGAATTAACTATTTTACTCCAGATGAATCTTGATGTGTTCACTTGGACTCAATCTCATATATATGCGTGTGTGTGTGTGTATGGACTCTCACCAGCCATTGAGAACCCTACATTAAATGTCGACCCGAGGCATATCTTAGTGAATAAAAACAATGCGATGTGGATCTCGAGAGATCTGCTGCACTCAAATAGAAGGCGAATCTACTTAAAACCAATGGGTTTATCCACAATTCCCCCTATCCAAAATAAGTATCCGATCCTTTACTTATGAGAAAATCAAATGGAGAGTGGTGGATATATGTCGACTACTCAGATTTGCACGAGGCATGACAAAGCATAGCTTTCCACTTCCAAGGGTCAACCAACTGGTGGACTCGACAATCGGACATGAATTTCTCACTTCCATGGACGCAAACTCCAGATACAATCAGATATTGAAGCACGTCCCAGACCAGGAATACAATAGTTTCGTTACTGACCTTGGCCTATGGTGCTATGTTGCAATCCCCGGATTCAAACTTAATAACACTAGTGCTACTTACAAAAAGATCGTTAACAGATCGTTCAATAATAAGATCAGTCGATCGGTGAAAGTATATGTGGTTAATATGCTTGTGAGATCATGACTATTAAATGACCACATCGATGACTTGGTAGAGATATTCAATGCTCTCCTAAAAATGCAGAATGAAACTCGATCCTTTGAAATGCTCTTTCAGCGTTGCGTTAGAAAAATTCTTGAGTTTCGTCATCAATTCTAGTGGAATTGAGGCTAATATCCAGAAAATTCCGACAATTAGAGACATACATGTACCGAGGACAACCAAGCAGTTATAGAGCCTAAGTCGAAAGATTACCATCCTAAGCTGATTCAACTCTAGGGCCATCTACAAGTGTATTCTCTTCTTCAACATGATGAAGAAAGGGAAGAGAACTTTTGATGGACTAACAACTGCGTTGATGCAATTCTAGCTCTGATATATGCTTAGAGTGACCTCCATTTTGCCCAAACCATTGGATCGCAAAGATTTATACATCAATCGGGCCGTGTCAATATGTGCCATAAGCACGGCACTGTAACACGAAGAGAATTACATCCAAAAAGTCAATTTTCCCTACAACAAATAACGAAGCTTAATATGATGCCGTGACTGTCAGGCCTAAATTTGTTAGAGGATTGAGAGTGAAATCTCTACAGATGTTTGTGAATCCCGAATAGTAATACCTCAAGCTAGAGGAAATTATCAAGCTAAGGGGGAACGACTTGCTCCTTGTCTCGTTCGAGTCCAAAAATCATTGGCTGATTTTGAATATTGTGTCGTAACACATATCCCAAAGAACAAAACAAAAAAGCCGACTTACCAGCCAAGCTAGACAATTCAGAGGATACGTAGCAAATAAGCTTGTTCGTAGTTGGAGGACTTAATGCTCTAAGCATTGACCACATAGAGATCGACAAGGTTTTAGAGATGGAGCTAAACAAGAAAAAAAAACAGAGCGATGGACGAATCCTATCTACACAAGGTATCCTTCTTGAACAAAGGAATAAGAAATGGCATGTCCTCTGTGAAGCTTCCTGATGCATCATCCATAAAGGAATCGTGAACAGAAAGGGTTCCTTCGTCGTATCCCTACTCTAACGTATCGCTTACGATATAATCAAACGAGTATTGAGAGAATACCTACATGAAAATTCATTGTTTGGTGGAATACCATTTCTCTTGCCATCAAAAATGCAAATGATTGAATTGCATTTCACCGAGTTGGCAGCGACTCGCGAGCGTACGAGCATATCCAGGAGCCAATGATACAAACGTGTACAAGAACGTGTGTGCGCATCCTAAAAATTCGATTTTATGAAACTGATAGAAAATGGATACTCACCTGGAATCAACCAGAAACAGAAATAGCAAATCGTTGACACTTGATATTCACCCAAGATGAAAACTGTGTAATTATTGGCAAGCTACAACTCAGTATTTATACTAATGATAATCGATAAGGAGTCATATCTACTGAAAAATTACATCTATAAACGAAGGGACAACGACTACTCAGCGAATCAAATAGAGTCTTTTTAGATAATTTTTTCAGAATAAAGATGGCGGCTTTTCAAAGCACGTCATGTTCACACATGATGTACTTTGGAGGGAAAATGTTATCTCGCCTTTTGACAAGGCCGTGATACCAAGGACTTGATTAGAGACTGAATAATATCCACTCTGAAGATTAGTTATCTGCAAGTTCACGACGGATACAGGAAAACTTGGTCCGAGTCCGGATCCGGCCACAATCAACATGACATGACAAACAGAGCTATGCAAAGCAACATTCCAAATTTCAGGTCAATCGAAGTTCATATGCTCAAGTTATGAAACGATCAAGATCCATGAGAAACATGCTACTCTCATATCCATCATTCGTATCCATCATTTCGTATCGAACAACATCGATATGAAATGAACGTAACTCAAGCACTCGGCATCCAACATTCGTATCCATTTGGCACTTCCCAGATTAATCACACTTCACTTAGTCGCAACTTCACTTTTCATATCGATCACCTACTTGATCGATACGAAGAGTAGAGCCTACAATCAATGCGAAGATGGAAGCGAGGCATCGACACGAAAAGGAAGCAGTAGATGGATACGAACGAAGCAAGCCGCATATCCGAAAATTCGAAAGAAATGGTCTTAACCATGTGTAAATCATGGATCTCCACAAAAGCCCACATGCCATTCTATCGATATGAAGCTATCGATAAGAAAGCTTCAGCCATCCAATAATTGCAATCTTGATCGATCAATAACTCCACATCCACAACTCCAAATGCAATGAGAATTTCACAGCAAGTTGCACGGAAAATAGGGAGCATCCATGATCGATTGCATCATAATTGGAGCAGTTTATGATCGATATGAACTTGCTATGGACCAATCAAGGATCTATCCCAAATGACTCCAGATCGATCATGTGGTCCCATCTGAACTTGAGAAAGAGTATTCCTAGATTCAAGGAAAATATTTCCAGCTCCACAATCATAAATAGCACCTCCATTGCAACTAAGAGGGATCTTTTAACACCGTTGCTTAAGCAAGACTCTATTGTAATCAAGCATTGGCTATTTTCCTTCATTGTAATTCATACTCAAGTGAATAATAAAGATCAAACTTCAAAGTGGATGTAGGCCGATCAACGCCGAACCACTATAAATTTATTTTTCTTCCATTTTCTATCATATTTCTTAGTGCGATTGTCTGTTTATATTTAATTTTAATTCTTAAATTACTTCTCTACAATCACGCTCTTGAGGGTTTGTGACCATTTTTGGTGCAAAAACATGTATATATATAACTGTAAATAATTTCAAATTATAATAGCAATAAAAGTTATTATGTATATATATAATTAATTTTGACTGCTTAAATATATTTTGGAATTAAAATTAATATCTTAACGTCTAGTTTAGACATAGAAAATTCAAAATCAAATCTACAACTTTTTTACACAAAATATCTATTCATATAAATAAAATTATATCTAATACATACATCAAATATGTGTATGTGTGTAAGAAAATTTATTTTTTATTCGAAAATATATATGTACTTGAATTCATTTTTTATGAAAATGGATTTATGAGTAAATTTGATAATATAATTAGGGGTTTTTAGGCTCAAGGAAAAGGTTGAAGAAAAAATTAGTTTTATGGACAAGAAGTTTCTTTTTAGGCTGAAGACATTTTTTTAGTGTAAATCACAGAATAGTTGTAACTATCATTTTCTGTTTACACTAAAAAGTGTCCTTCACATTAAAGAAACAAAATTATTGTCCCTGGGACTAAATTTTTTTGCAACTTCTTCCCAGTGTCTATTTTATTGATATAATTATTAATAATAAATTTATATATGCATATTATATATATGTATGTATGTATATGTGTGTATTAACATATTTTAAATATTTATGTTCGAACTTAGGTTTAAATTTTCTTTTATTTTTTAAATTTTTAACAAATATGTATGAGTGTGCATATATAAATTATTTTAAAATTGCTCGTTAATTATCTATTTATGGAAATAAATTATTAAAATATATATTTTTTTAGTTAAAAACCAAAAGCATTCAAAATAAGTCCAAGTAAATTAATATTTGTAGTTTACATATATTATATATTTAATACTTTATTATATTATTTTTTAGCTAACTAAAATAATTTAAAATGTAAAATCATTCATTAATTTAAAATCGTGGTTGAATTTTTTTATGATGTTGTTTTAATTTTTTTTTAAACATCATTTTCTAAAAATAACTAGCGTGCAATAAACTGGACAATATAGGCATACATAAATTCGTTATATAACATAAGGGATCTAACTATACTATCACGATGTAATGTATAATTAAAATTCGGATTAGATAATTACCATACGAAGTGGTCTAAGGTTCACATCTTGAATGAGTGAATGACTCCGAGACTGGATTGAATCAACCTTTGGATTTTTCGACGATCTAAAAACCAACATCACCTTTTATTTCTCTAATTTTGTTTAGACTTTTTTGCTCTAAAAATTTTCCACTATAGCACCTTCAAATCACGGCCAGAACTAGAAAGAGATGGAGCAAAAAATGGTGAAGGTAGTGAGTGATTTAATTGGTATTAAGATGAGGTAAAAGGGGAGAAAATATCTCCTTCTTTTATTCATTCTTGTACTACCTTTTGACAATATATTTTGAACTCTCAAAACCACTCCACTTTCACATTATAACTGAAAATATCTTAGGCCTAGATGGGCTTTCTAAAATCCCAAGCTTATATAGTAAACAATCGATTTAAATTAAATTTAAATATTTATCTATATTGTATATCGATATGCATATATGTAACTTTTATAAACGCACTTAATTAAACATTAAAGACATCCAAAATTTAAATAAAATTTAATAATTAATATTTCATAAATATTAGTTAATTTAATTAATTAACAACAATTATAAATTAATTAAATCGTCCGGAATTTTGGAGTATTCGTCATCACGGTTGTGTGACTCAAAGGTGTAAATTCAATCAGCGATTAGTATCAAAAAACTCGAATATTAATGTTCATACGTCACCTTTAGTAACGATGTGACGGTTTAGCTGTATTTATCGCTTGCACATCTTTTCAGTAAAAATTCAATTTTACAATTCGAAGTGGTGCACGATAGTAATGATTATTTGCATAACTACTCTTCGTTAAAACTATATCACTTTAGAACTCTTGGAATTTGGTTTTGGTCAAAATTCTAATGTCATCCACATTCAGCTAAGTTAGGTCAACATAATGTCCTTGGTTTAATAATAAAAACTATTACTACTCATATTGCTTTGGCCAAAGTCTTTGATTTTATGTTGGCTGTAGTTGACCATGATACTGGCCTCATATAACCAATGAGATGAATTCTTTATTAAATTGTGTTTCACTCCCAGTGTTTCAAATTAGACCAAATTGTAGTCGTTCGTTAGTCGCCATGCCAAGATTTAACTGTAATAAAAGTGGAGTGACATCTATGAAAGAACTATGTAACATTGTCACTACGAGATTCTCTATTTGACCTTAGTTATATTAACCAACGGAAAACTCTCAAGTGAGTCATTCTATAGTTATCTAATAACTATAAGTATGTAACCCTTGTTGCCTAAGTAGTCATGAGTAATATACATTGTCTAATATTTGGAGGACGTCACATTACTATAGTCTCAGTGGGTGTACGGTATCTTATTTCGAAATATCTTGATAAATAATATTTAAAATAATATGTTATTTTGGTAAAATTTTCATGATTACATCACATTGTAAATACCATCAACGTACCACATCATTTAAGGATTTTCAATTTAATATACTTGAATTAAATAATTAATTAGAGTATCACAATATGATAAGTATATAATAGAAAGAAAAATACTATTTCAAATGAGATTTTACTACAGAGTTAACAATTTATAATAAATTACAAAATTACTCCTAGAGCATACCTCTAACTCTATCATTTATATCATTACAACACCTTTATACATGTGATATTTTCTCCCTGCAAATATTAATATATGTTAAATTATATTTAATAATTAATATACATGAAATCATTAATTCAAATTCAAAGTTTAAAATTGAAAAATATAGTTAAACATTTTAAATTCGACCATAATCGTATTCTAATATAATTATGTATATATGTATATTCTAAATATTATAAATATTTATTTTTAATTTTAAATGATTATTGGCTAATTTTAAAACCTAAAATACTTTAAAACTATTTTAAAACTATATATTTATGTAAATAATTAAATTATTTCATTTGTTAAAGTTAAAAAAATGTATTTTATGGCCAAAACATAATCTTATTTAATTATAAAATATATTAATTATTATTTAATATGGCGTTTACTTTTAACCTTATTATAGATATACATACATATATTCTTTTAATAAAAAAATTATTTTGTTTTTTAAAAAAAAATTCTTGCTGGCCAAATAACATTTTACATATATATAATTTTAAAATAATTATTTTATTATATATAGATAAAATCAATTTACGTTTTAAAATAGTGTCGTATCTATGTATATATATAATAATAAATTGAAAAATACCACACCTGCCAAATAATGTTTTACATACATACATATATATATAGTTTTAAAATATTTATTTTATAATATATATATATATATCGTTTGTGCATATTATAAAAGTGTTATGTATCTTAATAAATTTAAATAAATTCGAAAAATATATCATGCTTTTTAGTAATAATTATTTTATATTCTTGTTCTTCCACGTCCACGGTGTGGCATTCTTCATTCTAGATCATCCCCGTTTGTAATGAGGAGTACTTTCTACTTCTTCTGCGTCTGTAGTGTGGCGTTCTTCATTCTAGATCATCCGCATTTGCTGTGAGACATTCTTTCCAATTCTTCCGCATCTGCAGTGTGGCTTTCTTTATTCTGGATCATCTACATTTGTAATGAGGCGTTTCTTTTTCAATTGGAGCTGTTTATCATTCTCATCCGCACTGGGTTGCATTATGGTTTTGTGGGTACTTTTAACAGCTCATTACTGGGAGGTAGCCTTGTCGGAGCTCGATATTGAGGTGTAAAGGGCGGTGACCCTACCGGAGCTCATTATAGATGTACCTGAGTCCTTTTTCATTGTTTTTGTATTATGATTAGTTACTTTTCAGACATGTTGGTAGCACCTTTGTTAGCACCTTTATTTTCGGTGATACACACACACACACACACACATATATATACACACACACACACGTGTGTGCTCTCCTCTACTTTTGAGGATTACACATTTCTCTCAAAAGTAACAATTATTTTATATAAACATACAAATTTATATTTAATTAAATATATTTTAACTAATATTTTAAGATCAAGTTTTGAATTTTAGAATGTATTACTAAGTTTTTATTAGATATTTTAAACATAAAATTCAGATTTAAAATTTACTGTCTTCGTTAAAATCACATTTAATATTTTATTATATACAAATTTTTCTAATTTTTTTATAAATATGTTAAATAATGTTTTGAGATAATTAACACATATAAATGATCAATGTTTATATAGTGGATATAAATCCCAATATCTATTTATGTAATCTTTAACCATTTACAACTTCTATGCTGCACATTACACTTACATTTTATTGGAATTCCAGTAAATCCGGCTTCGCTAGCAACATCTAGGGGGAACATAAGAAGGCCCACCACAAGTTGCTTCCCAATTTAAGCCAGCCCTTTCGGGCAACTTAGTGTGGTTGCCAGGAATCGAGCCCTCTCCCCTCTATGAGGAAGTCGGATGATCCTACCAATTGCACTATGCCTGCGAACACGTTACATTTATATTACACATGAGTATATATTAATATACTCAAAACATATAAATAATTAACTAATTAACGTACTTTAATTAACTAAACCAACAAAATTAAATAAAATATGATTTTATTTAAACCAACTAAATTGGATCTAGTACAACCATTAGACTTCATAAGCCCATTAATGTCCGTTTAGCATTTTCTTTAAATTCACATATTTCACCCGTTGTTTATCAGCCTAGCTCCAACAACTTTGGTTATGCCTATGAGTAGTATGAGTGATAATTTAATTTTGAAGGGTGCTAGCTGGGACACTTGGACTTTTGGAATACATGGAGATGTTATTTATTTACATATATTTAGCCTATGTAAGGCCAACCTTAGGGAAAGGCAAGCAAGGTGGACGCCCGTAACAATCAAAAATTTGAACTATAATAATTAATTAACGAATTAATTAAATAATAAAATAATTTTGTTTGTCAAAATCAAGCTACGAGAGTTGAACTATTGGATCTGTGGCGATTTTCTGATCAATTTCCATACATAACTTGTCGAAATCCGAGTCAGTACGGAGAAGATATGAGAGAAATATGAAATCAAAATGAAAGAAAATACATAGGGCTCGGTCGACCCAAGCCCAGGTCAGGTCGACCCTAGGGTCGACCCTAAAGGAAGAAAGGTTGACCTATAGGTCGACCCTCATAGTATAAAGGTCGACCCGCCTTAGCTTTTGGACGGAAATTCGTCTACGTAAGTTTGAACACGTCATATTTGATTTTTCCTTCAATCCTGTGCGTTCGTGCTTCCATCCGAAGGTCCCTAGTGAGCCTATGACGTGATTGCACCAGATTTAATCTTCAAATCCAATGGTCTGAGATACCCAAGTCACACTATAAATAAGACCCTAGGCCTAATTATTTTTCTTACTCGGATTTTCTCCCAATTGGGTTCATTGCCTTAGGCTGAACCCTAAATAGAAAAATTTTCTAAGGTGGAAATCTTTTTAATAAAAATATTATATGCCCTGAAGTGGATCTAGGAAGGCCAAAGACTAGAGCTAAGGATCACAGTTGATTTTTTTTGTAATTATTTAGATTTTTAAGTAATATAAAATAATAGGGTTCTCAATAGTTGTAGTTTTTCTACAATTTTGAGACAATTTTTATGTAAGTTTATTTACAGTCTATTTTTAAGTAAATTTCAGGAGTTCTTTTCAGTCTATTTTTATTCAGCTATTTTATTCATTTATTTACAGTTATTTATAGTTATTTACTGTTACATTTATTTACATCTGTTTTGAGTTGGAATTTAGCCTGTAAATGTTAGTTTCTTTTTATTCTTTTTTTTCACGAATAAAATGTTAAAAAGAGAATAATTTGAAAATATGGATTAAAATAGAAAAACGCTAAATTTACAGAAATTAGATGTAAAATAAGAAAGGCCATAATAAAAAGAAGATAGACTGAAATAGGTAAATTTAAGATATTTGCAAGCATGATTATGACAAGCAGTTATAACTAAAAAGAGGAAACAAAAGAGTAACAATTATAACATATGTTATAATTAGAGAGAACAGAAAAGGCTTATTTTAAAACTTAATTTAAGTTAATAAGCAAATATAGCAGAAATAACTGAAGAGGCTTAATATAAAACTTACACTAAGTTAATAAGCAAATATATGAAGAAGGGCTTGTACCAACAGCATTCCCTTTCAGTGAGTAACTGATGGTCTCATAATAGTTAGATGAGGCTGGGACACGCTTATGCTAATTAGGGTAAATAAGTGGCCAAATAGATAAAAGCTCAAATCTGGGGATTTGGGCAAGGGGCGCAAACTAGAATTTGCATGTTAGGACCAGTGCCGGCAGCATCCCCTTTCAAGTCTAGGTCTGATTGTCTCACAGCACTTAGGTGAGGCTAGGCAGCATTCCATTTTAGGTCTAGGTCTAATGGTCTCACAACAGATTAGGTGAGGCTAGGCATGCTTATGCTGATTAGGGTAAGTAAGAGGTCACAAGAGGGGGCGACAGTTATGTGTACGGGCGATGACCGAGCCTGCGGCATTGATTAGGGTAAATAATTTGCTACTGTGTTCCAAGCGCTAAACAGGTGTCTTTTGCTATGTGACCAACAAGATTGGATCAGCTCACAGTGGCATAGCAGAGGTAGAAGGTCGATCAACGGGTAGAATTAGGATTTCATCCTAATTAAAATAGGATTACGTTTTC
Organism: Allium cepa; assembly: GCA_030765085.1. NCBI lineage: Eukaryota > Viridiplantae > Streptophyta > Magnoliopsida > Asparagales > Amaryllidaceae > Allium > Allium cepa. The sequence continues at coordinate 65,296,790 of CM060931.1, forward strand.
AACCTAATCAAAGCAATTTAAGATAAGTACAAACAATCCAAGGAATCGAAACAATCCAAGAAAACAGTTAAACAATATTTTACCCCAGTTTTATCTTTTCAGTATTTCTTTTCATACTAGATCTATTGCTTAATCTATTATCTTTATCTTGCTTAGAAATGCTAGTAATTGCTTCCACTCACTAGAGTTATTATGTGACCCACTCTCTATTTCCCTTTTTCCTCCCATAGGCCAGCAGAGTCGAGGACGGTGGATTCAGATTTCCTGGGGATACATTCCCGGAATTTTTCATGTATTCTTCTTTTTTTCATTTTTCTTTTCATTTGGATTTTGATGTGCTGGTACTTATGAGAGGGATGATTATTATTGTTGTACTCTGATTTTATGAGACTGAGATGTATTTTCATAAGATAAGATGTTTTGAGTTATTTTGAGATATGTTATGTTTTACTGACTCATTTTCAAATGAAGATTAATGATAAGTGTTTTAAATGTTTCCACTGTTTTTATTTATTTGTCTTGTGAATCTTAGTCTCTATGATGTTTTAGCTATACCTATAACACACTACATTCTTTAGTGTGCCCTTTTTGGGTGTACTGAGGGGTGTGGGGGTGTTTCACCGCCTAGGGAAAGTAATATGGAGGGAGAGCAATCTAAAATTTTATGTATCTATAATATATTATGGACAAATTTTTTCATAAATGATTCAATAAGTAAGCTTTACTGTGATGGTTTGTTGTTTAATTATAGTGCATGAACACCTAAGATCAATGTTGCCTCCCTTAAGGTTAAATTATTTTCAACTTCGCGTTTTTATTTTGCCTAGGCCAACCCATATAGTTGGGTCGACACAGCCCATGAATGACTGTTTTTATTAGATTATTTTATTCGTGTATGAGATTATGTACTATACTTAATGTGTCTATTTAGTGTTCCATTTATATGGATTTTACATAAACTAATTTGTTTTTGTTATGACTTTATCAATTTGATATCTATATTCAACCTTATATAAATATACGATATCTTTCATGCCTTAGAGCATTTGAAATCATTCCTTTATGCATTGGTCTCGACTTCATGCATTAATATAGTTGTGATATTGTAACGACCCAGAATTTTTAGAAATTAAAATATGAATATTTAATTAATTTTAAATATTAATAAGTGAAATTTATAAGTCGAATAAATTTTTATTTGAATTATTGGATTTAATTGGATAATTAAATCGATAATTTAATATGTTAAATTATGGAAATAATTGAAAATAGAGTTAAATATGATTGAAAATGATTTGTAAAATTTTATTTTATCATGTTGGAGTTAGAATGATATTTTAGAACTTTTAAAATCGAATTAAAAGTTAATTTGTGAAAATTGAATATTTTAATATTAAAATCGACTAGTGAAAATAGCCAATTTTTGAACAGTCTCAGAATTGAACGAAACCAGTTCCATTGGATCCGTAATAGTTAGTTATTACTGGATTTCAATTTTCGTGTCAATCGGAGCTACCGTTTGATCGTGGCAGCTCGAAACGCATCGAATTGTTTTTAATTTAAATTTGGCGAGTTAAAATAGCCATTTTTCAAAAAGTCTCGGATTTCGACGAAACCAGTTTCATCGGATCCGTAATGTGATATTATTGTAAGGTTTCAAATTTCAAGTCAATTGGATTTACCGTTTGTCCGGTACGAATTAAAACGCCTAGAAATCGATTTGAATCGGTTTAATTCAAATTGAGCGTTTTCAGCCATAACTCGCACAGATGTCCGAATTAGCTTTCGAAACATGTTCCATTGTGTCCGGAACGCGGGATAAACCCTAGGTACGTCAGTTTCGGCGTCTAAATCGGAGTTCGAAATTTCCGAAATGAATAGTGTTTCGTCGGTTCCTTATAAATAGCCCCTACCTTTCATAATTTTAGAAAATTATAAAACCTAACCCTAATTTTAACGTAGCCGCCACCTCCCTATTCAACGGCCGAAAATCACTCCACTTCCACCTCGATTATCTACTCATCCATCGACATTTATCACAATCTTTCAACTAGGGAAATGTAGATCGTCATGAGGGCTTCACATCCATACGGTTGTGATCATCATCGGTGCTTCGTAGTGGTCGGAATCGAGGCTCAAAGGCCGCGCGTTCATTCTCGATTCGCGCGCCAATGGGGGGGCCGAGCTTCAGCTCCTTCTGGCCGTGGGTAGCTTGTGTTGGAGGCGTTCGAATGAGAGTAGTTTGATGGGGTTTTGTCGAGTTTTGGAGTTGCAATGTTTAACCCTAAATGGATGTAATGGGTTCGGCTATGGGGGGGGGGGGGGGGTTCACGCGTACGAAGAAGGAGATGAGGGAGATCATGCGCAACGGTCTAGATGATGGGGAGCTTAGATCTACGGTTGTATTAGGTTAGGTAAAGGAATTGTTGTAATTTTAATTATAAAAATTTGTATAAACTTGTAAAATCAATATCTTTTTCATACGAGGTCGAAAAAATGCAAACTAAGTTGCGTTGGAATCGTATGGACGAGCACTACGCGATGGAGTTGGTTTGGAGTCGATTGGAGTTAGTGAGAATTTTGGGTAAAATTAAACGTCCGTTTAATTTTATTCGAAATAAATCGCTAAAACGGAAATTAAAACCAAGGTGAGAACTTCTCACTCAATCGAATCAGTTTCGATTTTATTTTAAATAGTTAGATTTAAAATATTTGAATGCATGTTTGAATGTTGATGAATATCTATTGATTGTTAAAATAGACATTATACGCCGTTAGTAAGCGGATGTTATTTATTAAAAACATATACCGCGAATATTTCATAAACAGTGAAATTGGTATTATATATAATATCAATATATATATATTGGCATATGTATATATTGGAGTTGATTGATTTCCCGTATTTTTTAGCGGATGAGACCCCATTGCGCCGTTATTAAGCGGATAATATTTAATAAGAAAATATACCGCGATAATTTCGTACTGGAGCGAAATTGGTATTGTGCTAATGTTTTTGGATGCAGGAAAACAGGTTGGAGGGATCCAACTGGATTCCTCAACAGTATTTATTTGATTATGGATATTTTGATATTCGTTGATTATCATATACGATATGTGATATCGTTGTAGTCGTGATTGACTATTTGGTGTGTAGCATCATTGGACCCAGATTTTGGGATTTTAAAATGATTTTAAAGTGATTTTTGAGAATATACTATATTTTTGGAATTGATCCATTATAAATAAATAAACGATATAATTTTTAAAGTTATAAAAATTATGATTTTTGTGAAATATAGTTAAAAGCTGATTTTTGAGAAATATGAATTAATGACTTTATAAAATAGTTTAAACTGGATTTTTGAATTTATTATTAAAAGTTAAATATAGGATTTATAAAATTTGATTATTTTATAAATCAAAATGATGAAATTATAAAGAAGGGTAAAGACATTTAAAGAATAATAATAAATTGATTTATATTAAAGATTTATAAATCGATATTTATAAATTAATAAAACGTTGGAATTATAAAACGAGCTTTTATAAATGTTGAATATGAATTGTGAATGAATTTCATAACTTAAGGAAATTTATAGAATTATAAACTGTGAAGTTATAAATGGAATTTTTAAACAGTAGGTTTATAAAATTTGTGAAATTATCAAAAGAATGGATTTTTGCATAAATACATGAATCTTATAGGTTATAAGATTTATAATTATGAAGTTTAAAAGAACGATTTTTTAAAATAATCGTTTTATAAGCATTTGACTTATAATATGAACTTTTAGTTTATAATTGAGTTATAAACTGGAATAGGTTAATAAAGGAATTTATAAAAAGGAAGTTTTTATAAATAAATAGAAATGGAATTTATAAACGTTGTTTTATAAATTCGAAATGACTTATTTTGATAAGTAAATTATTATAACTTATGTATGGAGTTATATTCACGTTTTTAGACCGTGAATAATCCTTTGAAATAAAATGCATAGAATTGATGAAATTTGTTAACGTAGTATATTCATGCTTTTGAATAGTGAATAAATATGTTAAAGAAATTGTTTTGAATGTGAATGTTTTAAATAGAATTAAAACGATCTAACGATGTTTTAAATGTGTTGAGATTCGAAACCATAGATTTCAACATTTATTGTTGAAATAGATGTTTCGAGGAATAAAAGGAAATGGTGGACTATAACACTGTTGTTATAGTAAATGATTTCCAAAGGGAAATGTTTTGAATAGTATTGGGATTTATATATCTATTTTAATTTCGAATCCCTATACTAGTGATTTTGGGTTGTCGTAACGATGTTTTACGCAACATTCGTTTTGACCCAAATAAATATGTTTAAGTGAATGATTTCCTTAAAGAATGAAATATATACTTAATTCGATTTAAGTATATGGAATATTTTCCAAGGTTGAAAATAAATAAAATTTGTGAATTACTTATGAATAAATAAGTATGGAAATGTTTTTCCAATGTGAAATGAAACGTTTTGAGAATTTATCTTTTTGAAGATAAATTGAAAATGGATAATTGAAATCGTATATGCATGGATATTTTGAAATATAAATTCATTATGGAATTTATATGAGAAAGTGGAATTTGTTTGAAAATAAATATTGATTTATTTTTGAAGTGTTGAAATTATATATCTTGTAAAGATATTTTTGAAAAGTAAATAATTTGGAAAATTATTTGGAATCTGGTGATATGTGCATATCAATTGATAGTTCAATAGCCGACTATCAATATTTCCCTTTGAATGGGTATTTGATGTGTTTTGTTTGAATGTGAATGCTACACTTATTTTTGAATAAGCGCTCACTATTCGGGTTAACCGGGAAAGGACCATGGGGTCGTATAACCCATTCCGAATATGTGATACGTCGTTGTGAATTGCATTTGAAGATCGGTGTTGAAGACCGGATATTTGCGAGAGCGATAGGATGACCTGTCGATTGACTCTGCACCGAGTTGCTCCGGTATTGAGTTCTCCATATGTGATGGTGAATCCGATCAGGATTGTGGATATCCGGATTGCAAGGACTTCTTTGTAAGTGCCTTCGGTTTTGTTCGAGCCCAGAACAGACTTGTATGGATTGTATGCCTGACATTACAATTTGAGATATAAAGCCGATTTCTTTCAAATATATTTCTGTTGGTGGCGGAGAATTTATTCTTTTAGCTTAACACCCTTCTCTGAGACGTACGAGCTCAGAGGTTATATAGTTGAAGTTGTCAACGATATATTCCCAATTTGGTAATGTGACATGCTGAGTGATGCTGAAATGATCATTGTGTTGATTATTTGTGATAGGATCGTTTATTTGATCGTCTATCCTTGTGATCATTGTGTTGATCATTTGTTGACCCAAAGCATGGCTTTTGTATAAAGTATGTTTTTGTGGACGAAACTTCGTCGAGCCTCACATCCCGGAATGGTCAAAACAGGAAAGATGCGGCAAGGTTATGAGGGGTAGCTCCCTTTAGGGTATGTGCATTTCCTTCTGGAAAGGGTGGTATCATGGTATGGAGCCCAGATATTTACTCATGTTGAAACACTATATTTTATTACTGTGTGGTGTTGTTGGTGACGAGCGCTCGGTTAAAAGGTCCAATGGGACCGGGGGATGCCATATTCGTGTAGTAGTTACCTAGTGATAAAGGTAGCCCGGCCTTGTGTTGGCAGAGAGCTGGTTAAGTTCTCGGGGACGTCCAGCAAGAGGCGTTTTCATGTGGCAATGGGAAGTTCCTTGGCCTGACCATTTGTTGGAAATCCAAAGAAACAATACGAGACTTGTACGGTATTAGTTGTATAACCTGCTATGGAATGTGGCGGTAACCTGCTATTGAACATAGTAGCTATAGTAGGCATAAGTGCGGAATGTCTATGCTGGCTAAGATTTATATCTTTATTTTCGAAATGATTTTCCTCTACACTATGCACTAATAATAATATCAAATGTTATTTTAAATGCGTATCAAGCATCTTTGACTATCATAAGGAGAAATCTCCTCTGATTCTGCGTTTGCATGTGTGTGTGTGCGGGAGGCCTTATGGTAGTCTCATTTTTAAAAGCATTGCGAATTGAATTTAAAAATATTCCTCTATTTTAATTTTAAAGATAAATAAACTGTTTTGAGTTCTCACACCAGTCACATGACTGACTTGGAGTTTATTGTTTTCCTTCCTAAACTCTGGGTGCCCACCAATTTTCCACACGGGCAGTTAAGAGTTAAGGTTTATCAGGATATTCTGGATATTCTGGAGTTGCTGGAGGCAAGCTGGATGGCATGGCGTATTACTAATTATATAGTATTTCTTTTTCCGCTGCACTGTTTGTTGTTGTTGTTGTTGTATACTCTGATGATATGATGTAATGTAATGTAATAACTAATATAGTTCTTTGTTTAAAGATTATTCATTTATCTATTATATGTTGTTCCGCTGCGAATTGTGAGATTCTGTTGTTGTTCTGTTGTTTTCTGTTCGGTTCTCTTTTCTATTTTCTCTTCTTCCTATTTTCTGTTTTCTTCTCTATCTTTTCCCTCTATTTTCTCTCTTCTTTCTTCTTCCTTTTTCTTAAATTCTTTTTAAAACCATAACATTCTGGTTTTTGGCCTTCGATTGCTCGGCAGTCGATAAAGTGAGTATCGATGTTGAATTTTCGAAAGTCGAAAATTTTCGGGGCGTTACATCTGGTATCAGAGCATATGGTTAAGCGACAACCATGATTCTGTTGGGTATAATTCATTAGAGATAGAGTCAGTGGTACTCTAGAATGAATTTGAGAGTAATAATAGCTATGAGAGCGTATTTGTTAGTGAATATAAAATTGTTTTATATTGTGATGATTGGTTTATTGAGTGGCATATGAACTTTCGTCAGCGTGGTCCGCAAGACTATGCCGAAGGGGTTTCTAAACACTTGAGTAGAACAATTCGACACAGTATTGTTTTAAATTGGGTAAATAAAATAATTTTGCCTTGTGTATATTTTATATATAAAGAAATAATTTTTTCAGAATTATTAAAATGTGTATAAGTTGATTGTAAGTTGTTTGAATAATCCAAATAAAGGAATTGTATAAGCAAAAGAATTATAAGAATTGAATTATAATTAAAGTAATTTGCAATTGTGAAATAAACTTATATATAAGAAGTGAAACTATATGAATATATTTATGAATATGAATTGTAAATAAAAATGAATGTGAACTTGAGTTATATGAAATGAAATTCAACTGTAGTAATTGAATTGAATTAATGAAATGAATGTTAATCAATTAAATGTGAATTAAGTTGATATGAAATAATGAATATAAGTGTTAATTCATTGAAATCTAATGTTATTGGGAGTTGAATAAATTAGAATGGAAATCAATTTAATGTTAAACCAAATGGAATTAAATGTGTTGAACCAAATTTAATGTAAAGTGAATAAATTTGGTTGTATTGATTACACATTGGTTGTTAGTTGATTGTTGATTGATTATATATAAATTCATTAAGTGAATTAGTGAAATTGGAAGCAATGAAATTGAATTCAAATTAGAAGTAAATAAATTTGAATAGAATTGAATGGAATTGAATTTGATTTGGAAGTGAACCAACTTGAATGAAAATTAGTAAATAATAACTAATTGAATCGAGAAGGAATGTTGATAAAATCCAATGTGAATGAATCAAATATGATTTAAATTGAAAACCTATTTCATTGTATATAAATGAATATTATTGGTTATGAATGTTAGTTGGATGATAATTGGTTGAATATATATTGCATTTGTTGTTATTTGCATTTGCTATGTGACATATATAGTTGATATGTTGCTATATGTTGTATATTGAGATTATTTTCATATATGCATGATTCTCATGTTGTTTGTTGAGTAATTAGTAGGTGCGGATCGCGTTTGCTTCGCATTTGGAGCTCGCTTTCGCGCTATATTAGCCGTATATGCTCGCTACTAAAATATAAGGTACATATCTCGGATTACATATCGTACTTTTATACTTTTTCCCTGCGGGATGCCTCAATACTTGATGAGATGTATATTTGTGATATATATACTGTCATTTTTTTTTTTGGATCGAGCCGCGCAAAGGAGACTATGGCGAATTTTTCCGAAAATTTAAGGCGTTAGAAAAATTTTGAGAAAATTGGAAAATTTTTGAAAACTTTAACTTTGATTTGGAATTGAAAGTTAAACAATAGTAGTTGTTTTTGAAAAGATAACTAAGTATGATTTGGAAACTTAGTAAAGTTATTGTAAGAAGTTTAACTATGGATTTTGGGAAAATTAATGAATTCTATAACTTTTCTTACTTAATAATTTCGAGGACGAAATTCTTTTAAGGGGGGAAGATTGTAACGACCCAGAATTTTTAGAAATTAAAATATGAATATTTAATTAATTTTAAATATTAATAAGTGAAATTTATAAGTCGAATAAATTTTTATTTGAATTATTGGATTTAATTGGATAATTAAATCGATAATTTAATATGTTAAATTATGGAAATAATTGAAAATAGAGTTAAATATGATTGAAAATGATTTGTAAAATTTTATTTTATCATGTTGGAGTTAGAATGATATTTTAGAACTTTTAAAATCGAATTAAAAGTTAATTTGTGAAAATTGAATATTTTAATATTAAAATCGACTAGTGAAAATAGCCAATTTTTGAACAGTCTCAGAATTGAACGAAACCAGTTCCATTGGATCCGTAATAGTTAGTTATTACTGGATTTCAATTTTCGTGTCAATCGGAGCTACCGTTTGATCGTGGCAGCTCGAAACGCATCGAATTGTTTTTAATTTAAATTTGGCGAGTTAAAATAGCCATTTTTCAAAAAGTCTCGGATTTCGACGAAACCAGTTTCATCGGATCCGTAATGTGATATTATTGTAAGGTTTCAAATTTCAAGTCAATTGGATTTACCGTTTGTCCGGTACGAATTAAAACGCCTAGAAATCGATTTGAATCGGTTTAATTCAAATTGAGCATTTTCAGTCATAACTCGCACAGATGTCCGAATTAGCTTTCGAAACATGTTCCATTGTGTCCGGAACGCGGGATAAACCCTAGGTACGTCAGTTTCGGCGTCTAAATCGGAGTTCGAAATTTCCGAAATGAATAGTGTTTCGTCGGTTCCTTATAAATAGCCCCTACCTTTCATAATTTTAGAAAATTATAAAACCTAACCCTAATTTTTACGTAGCCGCCACCTCCCTATTCAACGGCCGAAAATCACTCCACTTCCACCTCAATTATCTACTCATCCATCGACATTTATCACAATCTTTCAACTAGGGAAATGTAGATCGTCATGAGGGCTTCACATCCATACGGTTGTGATCATCATCGGTGCTTCGTAGTGGTCGGAATCGAGGCTCAAAGGCCGCGCGTTCATTCTCGATTCGCGCGCCAATGGGGGGGCCGAGCTTCAACTCCTTCTGGCCGTGGGTAGCTTGTGTTGGAGGCGTTCGAATGAGAGTAGTTTGATGGGGTTTTGTCGAGTTTTGGAGTTGCAATGTTTAACCCTAAATGGATATAATGGGTTCGGCTATGGGGGGGGTTTCACGCGTACGAAGAAGGAGATGAGGGAGATCATGCGCAACGGTCTAGATGATGGGGAGCTTAGATCTACGGTTGTATTAGGTTAGGTAAAGGAATTGTTGTAATTTTAATTATAAAAATTTGTATAAACTTGTAAAATCAATATCTTTTTCATACGAGGTCGAAAAAATGCAAACTCAGTTGCGTTGGAATCGTATGGACGAGCACTACGCGGGAGTTGGTTTGGAGTCGATTGGAGTTAGTGAGAATTTTGGGTAAAATTAAACGTCCGTTTAATTTTATTCGAAATAAATCGCTAAAACGGAAATTAAAACCAAGGTGAGAACTTCTCACTCAATCGAATCAGTTTCGATTTTATTTTAAATAGTTAGATTTAAAATATTTGAATGCATGTTTGAATGTTGATGAATATCTATTGATTGTTAAAATAGACATTATACGCCGTTAGTAAGCGGATGTTATTTATTAAAAACATATACCGCGAATATTTCATAAACAGTGAAATTGGTATTATATATAATATCAATATATATATATTGGCATATGTATATATTGGAGTTGATTGATTTCCCGTATTTTTTAGCGGATGAGACCCTATTGCGCCGTTATTAAGCGGATAATATTTAATAAGAACATATACCGCGATAATTTCGTACTGGAGCGAAATTGGTATTGTGCTAATGATTTTGGATGCAGGAAAACAGGTTGGAGGGATCCAACTGGATTCCTCAACAGTATTTATTTGATTATGGATATTTTGATATTCGTTGATTATCATATACGATATGTGATATCGTTGTAGTCGTGATTGACTATTTGGTGTGTAGCATCATTAGACCCAGATTTTGGGATTTTAAAATGATTTTAAAGTGATTTTTGAGAATATACTATATTTTTGGAATTGATCCATTATAAATAAATAAACGATATAATTTTTAAAGTTATAAAAATTATGATTTTTGTGAAATATAGTTAAAAGCTGATTTTTGAGAAATATGAATTAATGACTTTATAAAATAGTTTAAACTGGATTTTTGAATTTATTATTAAAAGTTAAATATAGGATTTATAAAATTTGATTATTTTATAAATCAAAATGATGAAATTATAAAGAAGGGTAAAGACATTTAAAGAATAATAATAAATTGATTTATATTAAAGATTTATAAATCGATATTTATAAATTAATAAAACGTTGGAATTATAAAACGAGCTTTTATAAGTGTTGAATATGAATTGTGAATGAATTTCATAACTTAAGGAAATTTATAGAATTATAAACTGTGAAGTTATAAATGGAATTTTTAAACAGTAGGTTTATAAAATTTGTGAAATTATCAAAAGAATGGATTTTTGCATAAATACATGAATCTTATAGGTTATAAGATTTATAATTATGAAGTTTAAAAGAACGATTTTTTAAAATAATCGTTTTATAAGCATTTGACTTATAATATGAACTTTTAGTTTATAATTGAGTTATAAACTGGAATAGGTTAATAAAGGAATTTATAAAAAGGAAGTTTTTATAAATAAATAGAAATTGAATTTATAAACGTTGTTTTATAAATTCGAAATGACTTATTTTGATAAGTAAATTATTATAACTTATGTATGGAGTTATATTCACGTTTTTAGACCGTGAATAATCCTTTGAAATAAAATGCATAGAATTGATGAAATTTGTTAACGTAGTATATTCATGCTTTTGAATAGTGAATAAATATGTTAAAGAAATTGTTTTGAATGTGAATGTTTTAAATAGAATTAAAACGATCTAACGATGTTTTAAATGTGTTGGGATTCGAAACCATAGATTTCAACATTTATTGTTGAAATAGATGTTTCGAGGAATAAAAGGAAATGGTGGACTATAACACTGTTGTTATAGTAAATGATTTCCAAAGGGAAATGTTTTGAATAGTATTGGGATTTATATATCTATTTTAATTTCGAATCCCTATACTAGTGATTTTGGGTTGTCGTAACGATGTTTTACGCAACATTCGTTTTGACCCAAATAAATATGTTTAAGTGAATGATTTCCTTAAAGAATGAAATATATACTTAATTCGATTTAAGTATATGGAATATTTTCCAAGGTTGAAAATAAATAAAATTTGTGAATTACTTATGAATAAATAAGTATGGAAATGTTTTTCCAATGTGAAATGAAACGTTTTGAGAATTTATCTTTTTGAAGATAAATTGAAAATGGATAATTGAAATCGTATATGCATGGATATTTTGAAATATAAATTCATTATGGAATTTATATGAGAAAGTGGAATTTGTTTGAAAATAAATATTGATTTATTTTTGAAGTGTTGAAATTATATATCTTGTAAAGATATTTTTGAAAAGTAAATAATTTGGAAAATTATTTGGAATCTGGTGATGTGTGCATATCAATTGATAGTTCAATAGCCGACTATCAATATTTCCCTTTGAATGGGTATTTGATGTGTTTTGTTTGAATGTGAATGCTACACTTATTTTTGAATAAGCGCTCACTATTCGGGTTAACCGGGAAAGGACCATGGGGTCGTATAACCCATTCCGAATATGTGATACGTCGTTGTGAATTGCATTTGAAGATCGGTGTTGAAGACCGGATATTTGCGAGAGCGATAGGATGACCTGTCGATTGACTCTGCACCGAGTTGCTCCGGTATTGAGTTCTCCATATGTGATGGTGAATCCGATCAGGATTGTGGATATCCGGATTGCAAGGACTTCTTTGTAAGTGCCTTCGGTTTTGTTCGAGCCCGGAACAGACTTGTATGGATTGTATGCCTGACATTACAATTTGAGATATAAAGCCGATTTCTTTCAAATATATTTCTGTTGGTGGCGGAGAATTTATTCTTTTAGCTTAACACCCTTCTCTGAGACGTACGAGCTCAGAGGTTATATAGTTGAAGTTGTCAGCGATATATTCCCAATTTGGTAATGTAACATGCTGAGTGATGCTGAAATGATCATTGTGTTGATTATTTGTGATAGGATCGTTTATTTGATCGTCTATCCTTGTGATCATTGTGTTGATCATTTGTTGACCCAAAGCATGGCTTTTGTATAAAGTATGTTTTTGTGGACGAAACTTCGTCGAGCCTCACATCCCGGAATGGTCAAAACAGGAAAGATGCGGCAAGGTTATGAGGGGTAGCTCCCTTTAGGGTATGTGCATTTCCTTCTGGAAAGGGTGGTATCATGGTATGGAGCCCAGATATTTACTCATGTTGAAACACTATATTTTATTACTGTGTGGTGTTGTTGGTGACGAGCGCTCGGTTAAAAGGTCCAATGGGACCGGGGGATGCCATATTCGTGTAGTAGTTACCTAGTGATAAAGGTAGCCCGGCCTTGTGTTGGCAGAGAGCTGGTTAAGTTCTCGGGGACGTCCAGCAAGAGGCATTTTCATGTGGCAATGGGAAGTTCCTTGGCCTGACCATTTGTTGGAAATCCAAAGAAACAATACGAGACTTGTACGGTATTAGTTGTATAACCTGCTATGGAATGTGGCGGTAACCTGCTGTTGAACATAGTAGCTATAGTAGGCATAAGTGCGGAATGTCTATGCTGGCTAAGATTTATATCTTTATTTTCGAAATGATTTTCCTCTACACTATGCACTAATATAATATCAAATGTTATTTTAAATGCATATCAAGCATCTTTGACTATCATAAGGAGAAATCTCCTCCGATTCTGCGTTTGCATGTGTGTGTGTGTGCGGGAGGCCTTATGGTAGTCTCATTTTTAAAAGCATTGCGAATTGAATTTAAAAATATTCCTCTATTTTAATTTTAAAGATAAATAAACTGTTTTGAGTTCTCACACCAGTCACATGACTGACTTGGAGTTTATTGTTTTCCTTCCTAAACTCTGGGTGCCCACCAATTTTCCACACGGGCAGTTAAGAGTTAAGGTTTATCAGGATATTCTGGATATTCTGGAGTTGCTGGAGGCAAGCTGGATGGCATGGCGTATTACTAATTATATAGTATTTCTTTTTCCGCTGCACTGTTTGTTGTTGTTGTTGTTGTATACTCTGATGATATGATGTAATGTAATGTAATAACTAATATAGTTCTTTGTTTAAAGATTATTCATTTATCTATTATATGTTGTTCCGCTGCGAATTGTGAGATTCTGTTGTTGTTCTGTTGTTTTCTGTTCTGTTCTCTTTTCTATTTTCTCTTCTTCCTATTTTCTGTTTCTTCTCTATCTTTTCCCTCTATTTTCTCTCTTCTTTCTTCTTCCTTTTTCTTAAATTCTTTTTAAAACCATAACATTCCGGTTTTTGGCCTTCGATTGCTCGGCAGTCGATAAAGTGAGTATCGATGTTGAATTTTCGAAAGTCGAAAATTTTCGGGGCGTTACAGATATTACATGTTGTTCTTTCTATTGTGGGTTTATGCATAGAAATCATGTTAAAATTTAGAGTTTGGTTTTTTAAAATTTACCCAATAGTACACATACTATGGTATTTTAAAGCATATGTGTTGATCAACATATAGCATATATTCGTAACATTGTAAATTGCAGGTAATTACAATCTCTCTAACAGTGGTTAATGATAAGACCTAGTGAAATTATATGAAAAGGAGGCTTTCACTAATTAGAAAGATTGCATTAACAATAAAGACCAATACTAATGGGTTTTGGGCTTACTGATGAATAACACACCAAGTAAGTCAAAAAAATATGTTGTTTCTTTATTATTATAGCAAAGTATATTTATACATGCATTCTCTTAAAGCACCATGATACATACTTAAATACCTAGATAATATATCCCATCAACCAAATACTCCAACCGATCATCACATATCTCAGTTCCCAAGGAGTGTAGATATATGGAAGAATTCTATTTATTTCGAGCCGATGCAAATAAATTCTTTTATTAGATGAATGTAAAATGATAATTTTACACGCTAAACCATACAAATAGAATAACGAGACAATTCTCATTTAGCAGACATTGGATTTCCACACCATTTTATATAACTTTATATTGACTCCTTTTATGATACTTATTGATCTCTAATTTTCAAATCCAATTCGGTTTTAACAGCATACCAACATCAACAAGTAGTTTTTCTAAATTTTTATGGAAATTATTTTTAAATAATGTCATGGCATTTTCATATAATGCAAATCATAAAATTATATATTTGATGAAAAGTCTTCACCATTTCTATTTGCAAATGACAGAGTTTCTGTATTAAGAATCTTAAATGTAAATGGACACTCTATAAGTACCAGACATATGTTTTCCTTACGAACGTGATGTAAAAAATAAAATGAACCGCACCTTATCAAAATGAGTTAAATAGGTTGCCATTATATTTTAACTGCTTAGCATACCTATATTAATTTCCTAAGTATTAAATACTCAATCAATTTTTCCGAAACGCTCTTAAATGAAACACCCCACACCCGTTAATATACCCAAAAATGGCAACCTAAAGTTTACGGTGCATTTAGGTATAGATAAAAACTTACAGAGACTAAGATTCACAAGACAAAATAAATAAAACAGCGGAAACATTTAAAAACAATAACTTATTAAAAATCAAACTTCATAAAATAAGTCATAACCAAAATAAGTCTGAAAATACCAAATACATATTTCTTATGGAAAACATCATCACAGTCACAATATCAGAGTAGATACATAAAACCATCCCTCTCAACAAGTGCCAGTAAATGAAAATAAAACTGAAAAGAAGAAGAAGAAGAAGAATACATAAAGAAAAACTCCGCAGCTGAATCTCCAAGAAAATCCGAAATCCACTGTCCCTGCCTCTACTGGCCTATGGGGGAAAGGAGGAAATAGAGGAGTGGGTCAGACTAAAAGCCTGGTGAATGAAAATAATTACTAGTACTCATAAGCAAGGTAAAGATAATAAGCTTTGCAACAATTCTGGTATAAAAAGAAATATAGGAAAAGATAAAGCTAGAATAAAATACGGTTTTTAACTATTTGCTTTGCTTAGATTGTTTTCACTTTTCAAAAACCGCTTTGATTAGGCTGAAATCTCGATCCTAGTTTAATTAGGCCGAAGTCCTAATTCTACCTTTTGATCGGTCTTCTATCTCTATTATGCCTACTACGGGCTAGTCCCATCCTGTGAATCCTATAGCAAAAGACACCTATTTAGCGCTTGGAACTCAATAGCGACTTATCTCCTTGCATCGAGGCCGCATGCTCGACCACCATTATGCTCGCGCTACCTTTTGCCCCCTCTTTGGACCTCTTATTTACCCTAAACAGCATATGCGTGCCCAGCCTCACTTCCGTGTGTTGTGAGACCACTAGTTCCTGACTGAAGAGGAATGCTGCAATACGGGTCCTAACAAACAGAATCTGGTTGCGGCCCTTGTCCAAATCGCCTGATTTGAACTTCTAATTATTAACCACGTATCTACCCTAAACAGCATAAGCGGGTCCCAAGGTAAATGCTACTAGCACGGGTCCTACTTCTATCTTTTCTTTTAACTTGGTATAAGTCTTTAAAATAAACATTTTCTGTTTTGTCTCTAATTATAACATGTGTGTCATAACTTTTCTTATTTACTTAACCCAATGCCTAAGTTTTAAACTAAGCTACTTCTGCTATTTCGTCTATTTTATCTTTTTAGTTATAATTACATGTTATAACCATGCTTGCAAATGTCTTAAATTTGCCTATTTCAGTCTAAGTCCAATTTATTACAGTTCTCTTATTCTACATCATATTTTCTGTAAATTCAGTGTTCTTATATTTTAGTCCATATTAATGAATTATTTTCTTCTATTTATTACATTTGTGTAAAAAGGGAATTAAAAAGAAACTGACATTTACAGAATAAATTCCAACATAGAACAAATGTAAATAAAACGTAAATAACTATAAATACCATAAATAATTGGAAAGATTATAATTAACAATAAATAATTGCAAATAACCGAAATAGAATAGCTAAAGAAAATAGACTGGAACACAAGTCTAAAATTTACTTAAAAATAAACTGTAAATAAACTTTCATAAAGGTTATCCAAAATTGTAGAAAAACTACAACTATAGGAAAACCTATTATTTTAAATTACTTAAAAATCTAAAATAATTACTTGAACGCTCACCTATGGTCCTTAGCTCTTTCCTTTAGCCTTCCCGAATCCACTTAAGGGGTATAAAATATTTTAATTAAAAAGATCTTATCCTTGGAAAAATATCCTTTTAGGGTCCAACCTTAGGCAATGAACCCGGATGGAGAAAATTTGAATGAGAAAAATAGCCAGGCCGGGGTCTTATTTATAGTGTCACTTGTGGATCTCAAACCATTGTATTTGGAGAGTAAATCTAGTGCAACTACGTCATACGCTCGATGGGAACCGTCGGATGGAAGCATGGACGCACGAGATGGGGTAAATATAGCAAAACGACGTATTGAAATCGAACTGGATGAAGCCAGCAAAAGAATGCATGCGGGTCGACCTAGCCATGGTGAGGGTCGACCCTGCCTATATATATATATATATATATATATATATATATATATATATATATATATATATCTCATTTTCTCATTTCTTGTTTATTATGTAACTTCTTCATTCTAGCTCCGATTTTGGCAATCTATATATGGAAATTGACCAGAAATTACCACGGACAAATGGTGTAACTTCCGTGGTCCAATTCCGATAATTTCACAGAGTTATTTTATTATTTAATTAATTTGTTAATTAATTACTATAGCTTAAATTTCGGGTTGTTACATTCTCCCATCCTTCAGGGATTTCCTCCCTGAAATCTCTAAGGATAGAAAAAGGAAATAAATGTTTTCATCCAAGTTCTATAACCAACTACTCAACCATCATCCATCGCATCCATTGTCCTTAAGTTTTCCTAATGTGATTTATGATACATATGCAATTAGTGTAGTGTCAATGTCCCTAAGTAATGCAAAAGATTAGGCGGTCTACTGATTCAGTTGACCTCCTTTTATGTAATCATGTCCTTGTCATGTATCCAAATGAATGCAAATTCCTTAATGATAACTGATAGTTCTATATGCATGCTACAATCATCATCCAAATGCAACAATCATGTGATAATCATCCATTTATAGCAACGTTGAAATAAAATAAAAATAAAAATAAAAATGCGCACACATACGTATGCATACTCCCTAGTATCCTAGTTAGGGTGATCCCTAAAAGATAATAGTGCCTAGTGTAAGTATATGCGTCCATTAGCATCCACTAGCAACCACTAGTATCCATCATACATTACATGTTCTAATAACATGTTTACATCAAATCCTACCATCCATAGGTTAAATCCTAAGTTCTACCCCCCCCCCCCCCAAAGGATAATAAAGGAAAGAACCTAATAAAAAAGATGGAAATAGGAAATTCTAAAATTTACGATCAAAAAGATGCAGATAAGAGGTTTGAATCTTCTCTTCAGCTTGCCAAGTAGCGTCTTCAACATTATCTCCCCATTTCACCTTCACTAACGTGACTTCTTTATTCCTAAGCTTCTTGATGTCACGTCCAATGATCTTGGCAGGAATACGACGAACCAATGCTTCTTTCTCCACTTCAACCTCCTCCATTTGACTAGGCTCTATAATCTCCGCTGAGTCATGTAAGCACTTTCTCAAGTGCAAAACATGAAAAACATCATGTACTCCCACGAGCCTCTCCGGTGTCTTTACTCGATACGCCATTTTCCCTACTCTCTCTACAATGGGGAACGGTCCTACGAATCTAGAAGCTAGTTTCCCACTCGATACAAACCTCACCACCTTCCTTAACGGGAATACTTTAATGAAAACTAAGTCTCCTGCCTCAAACTCAATGTACCTTCTCCGCTTGTCTGCGTAAGATTTCTGTCTATCTTGGGCTATTTTCACCCTCCTTCTAATCAAATCAACCATCTCCGAAGTCTCTCTAACCATGTCAGGACCAAGTAGCAACCTCTCCCTAGATTCCACCCAACATGAAGGTGACTTGCAAGGTCTCCATTAAAGAGCTTCGAAAGGTTCCATCCTAATGCTAGCTTGAAAACTGTTATTATATACGAACTCCACAAAATGAAGATGCCCCTCCCAAGTTCCTCCGAAATCAAGAATGCACATCCTCAACAAATACTCAAGCACTCTATTAACTCTCTCTGTTTGGTCATCCATATGAGCGTGATTGGACGCACTCAATCTAAGCTGCATCCCTAAAGCCTCTTGCAAGCTTCTCCAAAACTTGCTAGTAAAAATAGGGTCTCTATCGCTCACTATGCTAGAGGGAACTTCATGAAGTTGGACTATCTCACGATCATATAAGGATGGCAATAAGATGACATCCTCTTCCTCTTGACTGGAATGAAGTGGGAACTCTTAGTTAATCGATCTACAATCACCCAAATGCTAGTATTCCCCTTCCTAGACCGAGGTAAACCATCTATGAAGTCCATCGAAATACTATCCCACTTCCATTCGGGTACATCCAATGGCTGAAGTAATCCAATTGCCTTCTGCTGCTCTGCCTTAACTCTTTGGTACACAAGACACTTAGCTACAAACTCTACCACATCCTTTTCATGCCACTCCAATAAAACATTATCTTTATGTCCCTATGCATATTATCACCTCTCGGATGAATAGTCAATCGAGAATGGTGTACTTCCCCTATAACTGCTCTCAACAAATCACTAGTGCGGGGGACACAAAGTCTTCCATCTCTCCTTAGCCACCCTTTCCTATCTATGGAATAGCATTGGAGATGTCTAGGGACCCATCCTCTGCTAATCCTCTCTAAAATATCCATAAGCTCTGAATCCTCTCTCTGCCTCGAGCCAATCTGATCTATGAAGTAGGCTTAACCTTAAGTTCCATCGACAATCCCAGGGTAATGTCCATAGAGGGCTTAAAATCAAAGGTGGAACTAAATTCTAGGCTCTTCCACTCAACAAACATAGGACTAAGGGTTGCTTTCTTCCTACTCAATGCATCCGCAACCACGTTTCCCTTGCCAAGGGTATAAGCTATCTCAAAGTTGTATGATGCCAAAAAACTCCATCTATCGCTACTGCCTCAAGTTCAAATCCTTCTGTGAGAATAAGTACTTCAATGACATATGGTCAGTGAAAAGATCGAACCTCTCTCCTAGCAAGTAATGCCTCCAAGACTTGAGTGCGAAAACTATAACAACTAACTCCAAATCATGGGTAGGGTAGTTCTTCTCATGTGTCCTCAACTGTCTACTACCATAACATACCGCCCTCCCTTCTTGCATCAACACTGCTCCTAGACCCATCCCACATGCATCAGCGTATACTGTAAAAGGCCTAGCTCCATCGGGTAGAACTAAATTGGTGCACCATTAAGGGCTCTCTTTAGAATCGTGAAGGAAACCCCATAATCCACGTCCTACACGAATGCTTTATTCTTCTTAGTGTGGCGAGTAAGCGATGCTGAACTCTTGGCAAAATATCTGATGAACTTCCTATAATAGCCAGCCAATCCTAGGAAGCTTCTAACTTCGGTAACGTTCTTGGGGGCCTTCCGGTCTTGCACTGTAATTACTTTTGTGGGATCAACAGCTAAACCCGCTTTTGATACTACGTGCCCCAAGAAACATACCTCCCCTCGCCAAAAGTGACACTTCGTGAACTTTGCCCTTAACTGATGAACACGAAGTGTACGAAGAACCTCCTCTAGATGAACAACATGCTCCTCCAAACTCTTAGAAAACACCAAAATGTCTACCACAAACACTACTACAAACTTATCTAGGACATCTTTAAAAATACAGCTCATCAAATCCACAAAATGGGTCGAGGCATTGGTTAGCCCAAAAGGCATAACCAACCACTCAAAGAATCCGTCGGGTGTCCTAAATGTCGTCTTATCAATGCTATCGTCAGCGACCCTAAACTGACGAAATCCAATGGCTAAATCAAGTTGAGAAAATACTAAAGAGCCAACTAACTGGTCGAAAAGATCATTTATCCTAGGATGTGGATAATTGTTCTTCTTTGCGAGCTTATTCAACTCTCTATAGTCTACGCAAAGTCAAAGGTAACCATCCGCCTTAGTAGCGAAGACGACTGGCGCTCCTTGCTCAGATATGCTCCTTCTGATAAATCCTTTCTCCAATAGCTCACGAATCTGCTTGTTTAACTCCTTCCTCTCCCTAGATGTCATGTATCTCAGAGGCAATGCCACTGGCTTAGCATTGTCATTCAAATAAATTCCAAAGTCGATCTCTCTCTTAGGGGTTAGTCCCCTAACCTCCTTAAAGACGTCCGTGAAATCTCTGACGATTGGAACTGAACCTAACTCTACTGATGACGAATCGAGGGAATATAGGAAGCTCAACATGACTGACCCCTGTGGGTCGCAAGAAACCTTGAGAGTTCTATCGATGCATGTCTCTAGTCTAATGGCTCTCCTCTCGCAGTCTAATATCGCTCCATATGTGGACAGCCAATCCATCCTTAAAATCATCCCATACCCAGAAAATCCCAATACATAGGTGTGACAATAACATTCTACTCCTAGGATAAAAAATTTCAAACCCCTACAAACCATAGATAAATGTGTCGACCCTCCTATGGGGTTTGAAAAAACTATGGGGTCCGCTACTAAGGAGATATCTAACTACAAACAATCAAACCAAAGAACTAGAGATGAAATAGTGTAATGCTTCAAAATCGAAAAGGGTCCGAATGGGAAAATAGAAATAGAAATCAAACTTTCCACGGTGACTTTCCTACCTCTATCTAGTCTGTTGCTGGAAGGTGCTGCATCCAATGCCTGAATCTGTGCTACCGATGCGCCCGCTCCCTGCCCCGTCTTCTAAGGATAAAATCTACTAGTGTGACTAGGCTGTCCAAAGTTATAACACTTTCCCTTCATCCCTGCCTTCTTACAATCTTTTGCGTAATGATCAACCATCCCACAACTATTGCACTTCCCTCCTTTCTTAATATGCTTCTGAGGGCCTTCTCCTTTCTTCTTATCTTTATTGTTCTTCCATCATTTCTTCTTAGAACCTTCCGTCTTAGGGACCTCCTTAGACTCTCCTTCCTTAGCTGCATCAGACATAAGTGCCATCTCCACAAGTGACTCATAAGTAGCTCCCATCGATACGTGAGTCAATAACAAGCCTTGAAGGGGCCGATTCAATCCCTTTGTGAACTTCATGGCCATCTTGTGCGGTTATTCACTAACTCCATCCCAAACTGCAACAACACATTAAATTGGTTGACATACTCCTTTATTAAAAGAATTCCTTGCTTCAAGCTAATAAACCTTTCCAACTTCATACTCTCTTCTACTTGTGACAAAAACTTCCTCTCAAACCTCTCTCGAAATCCAAACCATCCAACGTCTCTTCCTTCCAACTCAACAAGCTCCCACCAATAAGAAGCCTCTCCTTTCAACTGCCAAGATGCAAGCTGAACACTCTGCTGATCCTCTAGTCCCAATAGCCAAGATATCCTCTCTGTACTCCTTAACCAAGCTCTCACCTCCAAAAAATCCTATGTACCGGAAAATGTCTTGCCACCTAAATTGGCGAAGTCCTTCCATAACTTAGAGAAATTGGCTGCTGCGAGTGGATTGATGGGTTTTCCACCCACTGGTGCTAGATTGGGTGCTTGCCCTTGCACCTTTGGAGTCGTAGGTTGAAGGTATCTATGAAACCAGCCTGGGACTTGGACACTATCAGGAAGATTAGGGGCATCCACCATTCTATGCAAAGAAAAGAGAATTTAGGCTCGAAAGAATCGAAGGAAGATTGAACTAGACTTTAAAGGGATTTTTATAAAAACTCTCTTTATACTTGAAAACTTTTTCTAAGAGTTTGAAAAATACTTTTAAAACAAGTTATTTTTGAAAAATAATTTACTTTTTAAAAAATGTTTTTAGGAATCCTGTAACCTTAGGCTCTGATACCAAGTGAAACACCCCAAACCCCTTAATACACCTAA
Organism: Allium cepa; assembly: GCA_030765085.1. NCBI lineage: Eukaryota > Viridiplantae > Streptophyta > Magnoliopsida > Asparagales > Amaryllidaceae > Allium > Allium cepa. The sequence continues at coordinate 65,319,382 of CM060931.1, forward strand.
AAGGGCACACTAAAGAATATGGTGCGTTTTAGGTATTGCTAAAAACATACAAAGACTAAGATTCATAAGACAAAATAAATAAAATAGTGGAAACATTCAAAAACAGTAACTTATTAAAAATCAAACTTCATAAAATAAGTCATAACCAAAATAAGTCTCAAAATACCAAATACATATGTCTTACGGAAAACATTATCTCAGCCACAATATTAGAGTATATACATAAAACCATCCCTTTCAACAAGTGCCAATGCATGAAAATAAAATTGAAAAGAAGAAGAATGCAAGAAGAAAAACTCTACAGCTGAATCTCCAAGAAAATTCGAAATCTACTGTCCCTGCCTCTACTGGCCTATGGGGGAAAGTGGAAAATAGACGAGTGGGTCAGACTAAAAGTATTGTGAATGAAAGTAATTACTAGTATTCTTAAGCAGATAAAGATAATAGGCTTTGCAACAATCTAGTATAAAAGGAAATAAAGGAAAAGATAAAGCTGGAATAAAATATGGTTTAACTATTTGCTTTGCTTAGATAGTTCGATTGGATTGTTTGCACTTTTTTAAAACTGCTTTGATTGATTAGGCTGAAATCCCAATCCTAGTTTAATTAGGCTGAAGTCCTGATTCTACCCCTTGACCGGCCTTCTATCTCTGTTGTCCTTACTATGGGCTAGTCCCATCCTGTGGGTCCAATAGCAAAAGACACATATTTAGCGCTTGGAACTCATAGCGACTTATGTCCCAGTACTGAGGTCGCACGCACGACCACCATTAGGCTCATGCTACTTATTGCTCCCTCTTTGGGCCTCTTATTTACCCTAAATAGCATAAGCGTGCCCAGCCTCACCTCCATGTGTTGTGAGACCACTAGTTCCTGACTGAAGGGGAATGCTGCCGATACGGGTCCTAACAAAAAAAAAATCTAGTTGTGCCCCTTATCCAAATCCCCTGATTTGAACTTCTAATTATTGACCAATTATCTACCCTAAATAGCATAAGTGTGTCCCAAGGGAAATGCTGTGATACATGTCCTACTTCTATCTTTGCTTATTAACTTAGTATAAGTCTTTAAAATAAGCCTTTTCTGTTTTGTCTTAAATTATAACCTATGTGTTATAACTTTGTTTATATACTTAACCCAAGGCCTATGTTTAAAAATAAGCTATTTCTGCTATTTCTTATATTTTCGTGCTTTAGTTATAATTACATGTTATAACCATGCTTGCAAATGTCATAAATTTGCCTATTTCAGTCCAAGTCTAATTTATTACAGTTCTCTTTATATTACATCCAATTTTCTATAAATTTGGTGTTTTTATATTTTAGTCCATATTAATGATTTATTTTCTTCTATTTATTCCATTCACGTAAAAAGGGAATTAAAAGAAACTGGCATTTATAGAATAAATCCCATTGTAGAATAGATGTAAATGAAACGTAAATAACAGTAAATAACTGTAAATACCGTGAATAACTATAAATAATTAGGAAGACTATAATTAACAGTAAATAATTGCAAATAACTAAAATAGAATAGCTAAAGAAAGTAGATTGGAAAACAAGTTTAAAATTTACTTAATAATAAGCTGTAAATAAACTTACATAAAAGTTATCCCAAAATTGTAGAAAAACAACAATTATTGGAAACCCTATTATTTTGAATTGCCTAAAAATCAAAAAAAATTACTTAAACACTCACCTATGGTCCTTAGCCCTTTCCTTTGGCCTTTTCGAATCTATCAGAGAGGTATAAAATATTTTAATTAAAAAGATCTTCTCCACGGAAAAATATTCCTTGTAGGGTCCAGCCTCAGAAAATGAGCCCAAATGGAGAAAATCTGAATGAAAAAAATAGCCAGGCCTTGGGTCTTATTTATAGCGTCACTTGTGGATCTCAGACCGTTGGATTGGGAGATTAAATCTGGTGCAACCACATCATAGGCTCGATGGAAACAATCGGATGGAAGCACGGACACACAAGATGGAGTAAAAATAGCAAAATTACGTGTTGAAATCGAACTGGACAAAGCTAGGGAAAGAATGCACGTGGGTCGACCTGGATGTCGACCTACCACTTGCTAGGGTCGACCTGTAGGTCGACCTATCCATGGTTAAGGTCGACCATAGGGTCGACCTTGCCTATGTGTGTGTATGTGTGTGTGTGTGTGTGTGTGTGCGCGTGTGTATTTCTTTTGTTTTCTCGTTTTTTGTTTATTCTGTAACTTCTTCGTTCAAGCTCCGATTTTGACAATCTATATATGGAAATTGACCAAAAAATTATCATGTACACAATGGTGCAACTTCTATGGTCCAATTCCAATAATTTCATAAAGTTTGTTTATTATTTAATTAATTCGTTAATTAATTACTATAGCTCAAATTTTGGGTTGTTACATAAACAAGGCTTCTCTCGACATAACTTACCGAAATATAATAACTTGGGTTGTTAAATAGTTGCATCAGTATATTTTTTTCTAACTTTTGAAACTTGATAGCCTTCTATGTTTTATTACAAAAACTTATATTTAGTAAATATCATGCATAGTTCTACTTTTAAGATATAATTGTTATTTCTAATACAAACGCATGCCTTAAATAAAATATACATTTAATTATTTGTACTTTGCAAATGCAACTATATACACCTATCCATTCATATTTCATCTCTCTAAATACACTTCAAAACTATTCATTTAATATCAAAGAAGTTAAATTTAACAACAATAAATAATATGAAAATGAGTGAGAAACAAAATTTAAAACCTTCAAAAAGGAAAACATACATTGATAAATTATCCTTCTTTCTTTCATGACAGATGGTAGAAAAATCAATAAACATAAGCTATCGTATCTATTTTATCTTTCTAAAAAATTTAGAAAGAATAATTTCATAACAATGATGATAATGTTATTTTCGTTACAATAATAAATAATATGAGGTATATGAGAAAATGATAACCGTTTATTAAGATTGTATTGCATTATGGATAAGAAAGAACATATTAACTTTTAAGGCCAAGTTTACTTATCGTATTGTTTTTACCTTCCACCCCTACTATTTTTGCAGAATACAATGTACACCACCGACTACACTGAACACTCATTTAGTTTTAAAGTATCCTTGTTTCTCATAGTTCACTTACATTTTGTAAAAAAACCATGATTTAAGAAAGCGAGGAATCATACCGAACCATGCTTAACTCGAGTGTGGTTATTAAGGAATAATACTAGGTGAATGTGGTTCATTGTAAAACCTTGCTCTAATGGAGAGTGGTTATTTTTATATTTGAGGGATTAAATTCAAGACACTATGAAGATTCAAAGCTAAAAATCTACCACTTAGGTAAGTGGTCATTGACATTATCATAATGGTTAAGTCAATTCACACAACATAAATTACTTTTCCAACTTGAGTTCTATTTTGATAAAAACTTAATACCCTATATATTTCTTTTTATTAGGGTTGCCATACCTCATATCGATAAAATTTGATGGAGATGTGGTGTATAAGTGTGGATTGATAAACACATAACATTGGGAAAAAATAATTGTTAAAATAAGAGTGTTAATTCATATGTGTAGGCTAAGTGCTGAATATGAGGAGTTTGATCCGACCGCCATTACAAAATAAGTGTTATCAAAGCCGAAGGTTACAAACTGGACCATATGTGCCAACTTATATGCGGAAGTCATGTGCAGGAGATGAGGAAGCTTGGTCCAATCGTCATTTCATAACACTTTTCCAACCTAGTTTGTTCCACTTATATCCTTTTAACATATTTACTTTCTTCAACTTGTACTTTTTTTTTACTTTTCCTCTTCTATCCTATTCTATTCTTCCAGTAAAAAAATGTAAGGACCTGATTCTTCGTCTTTCGAAAATTCAACATCGATACTCACTTTATCGACTGCCGAGCAATCGAACGACGGAAAACCGAACACTTAGGGTTTTAAGAAAAAGAAAAAGTCAGAAGGAGAGAGAAGAAAGGTAGGAAAATAGAGGGAAAAGAGAATAAGAGAATAGAACGGAACAGAAAACAAACAACAATAACAGAATCTCACAATTCGCAGCGGAACAACATATAATAGATAAATGAATAATCTTTAAACAAAGAACTATATCAGTTATTACATTTTATACATTACATTTCATTACATCATCATCAGAGTGTACAACAACAACAACAAACAGTGCAGCGGAAAAAGAAATACTATATACACTAGTAATACGCCATGCCATCCAGCTTGCCTCCAGCAACTCCTGAATATCCAGAATATCCTGATAAACCTAACTCTTGACTGCCCGTGTGGAAATTGGTGGGCACCCAGAGTTTAGGAAGGAAAACAATAAACTCCGAGTCAGTCATGTGACTGGTGTGAGAACTCAAAACAGTTTATTTATCTTTGAAATCAAAATAGAAGAATATTTTTAAAGTAAATTCGCAATGCTTTTAAAAATGAGACTACCATAAGACCTCCCGCCACACACACAATGCAAACGCAGACTTGGAGGAGATTTCTCCTTATGATAGTCAAAGATGCTTGATACGCATTTAAAAAGAACATTTCATATTATTATTAGTGCATAGTGTAAGAAAAATTCATTTCGAAAGTAGAATATAAATCTTAGCCAGCATAGGTACCATTATAGTATGCTTACTATAGCTACCATTTTAAATGGCAGGTTCTACAACCAAAACCGTACAAGTCTCGTATTGTTTCTTTAGATTTCCAACGAATGATCAGGCCAAGGAACTTCCCATTGCCACATGAGAATGCCTCTGGATGGACATCCCCGAGAACCAAACCGGATCTCTACAACACAAGGCCGGGTTACCCCTAACTGAGTAACAACTGACCGAATATGCCATCCCCCGGTCCTTTGGGACCTTTCAACCGAGCGCTCGCAATCAATTCACACAATCATAAAGTGTTTTCAACATGAGTAAGTATCTGGGCTCCATACCATGATACCACCCTTTTCCAGAAGGAAATGCACATATCCTAAAGGGCGCTACCCCTCATAACCTTGCCGCATCTTTCCTGTTTTGACCATTCCGGGGTGTGAGGCTCGACGAAGTCACGTCCACAAAAACATACTTTATACAAAAGCCATGCTTTGGGTCAACAAATGATCATAGAGATGATCACCAAGATAGACGATCAAATAAACGATCCTATCACAAATAATCAACACAATGATCATTTACAGCAACACTCAGCATGTCACATTACCAAATTAGGAATATATCGCTGATAACCTTCAACTACATAACCTCTGAGCTCGTACGTCTCAGAGAAGGGTGTTAAGCTAAAAGAATAAATTCTCCGCCACCAACAGAAATATATTTGAAAGAAATCGGCTTTATATCTCAATTTGTAATGTCAGACATACAATCCATACAAGTCTGTTCCGGGCTCGAACAAAACCGAAGGCACTTCTCACGAAGCCCTTGCAATCCGGGTATTCACAATCCCGATCGAATTTCCCATCACTTAGGGAATCTCTATACCAGGAGCTACCCAGTGCAGAGACAATCGATAGGTCATCCTATCGCTTTCGCAAATACCCGGTCTTCAACACCGGTCATCAAATGCAATTCATAACGACGTATCACATATTCGAAATGGGTTATACGACCCCATGGTCCTTTCCCGGTTAACCCGAATAGTGAGCGCTTATTCAAAAATAAGTGTGGCATTCACATTCAAACAAATCACATCAATTACCCATTCAAAGGGAAATATTGATAGTCGGTTATTGAACTATCAATGGATACGCACACATCACCAGTTTCCAAATAATTTTCCAAATTATTTATTTTCCAAAATATCTTTACAAGATATATTATTTCCAATACTTCAAAAATAAATCAATATTTATTTTTTAACAAATTCCACTTCCTTTTATAAATTCCATAGTGAATTTATATTTCAAAATATCCATGCATATACGATTTCAATTATTCATTTCAATTTATCTTCAAAAAGATAAATTCTTAAGATATTCACTTTATGTCGGAAAACATTTCCATACTTACTTATTCATAAGTAATTCACAAATTTTATTTATTTTCAATACTTAGAAAAATATTCAATATACTTAAATCGAAATTAAGTATATATTTCATTCTTTAAGGAAATCATGCTCTTAAACATATTTATTTGGGTCAAAACGAATGTTGCGTAAAACATCGTTACGACAACCCAAAATCACTAGTATAGGGATTCGAAATTAAAATAGATATATAAATCCCAATACTATACAAAACATTTCCTTTCGGAAATCATTTACTATAACAACAGTGTTATAGTCCACTATTTCCTTCTATTTCTCGAAAACGTCTATTTCAACAATAAATGTTGAAATCTATGGTTTCGAATCTCAACACATTTTAAAACATCGTTAGATCGTTTTAATTCTATTTAAAATATCACCTTCTAAACATTTTCTTTAACATAATATTCACTATTCGAAAACGTGAATATACTACGTTAATCAATTTCATCCTTTCTATACATTTTATTTCAAAGGATTATTCACAGTCAAAAACGTGAATATAACTCCATAAATAAGTTTCAACAATTTACTTATCAAAATAAGTCGTTTTCGAATTTATAAAACAACGTTATAAATCCTTTTCTATTTATTTTATAACAACTCCTTTTATAAATTCCTTTATTAACCTATTCGATTTATAACTCAATTATAAACCAAAAGTTCACATTATAAGTTAAATGCTTATAATTTATTAGTTTACAAAAACCGTTCCTTGGAACTTCATAATTATAAATCCTATAACTTATAAGATTCAATGATTTATTCAAAACTATTCTTTTAATAACTTTATAAATTTTATAAACCTGCTGCTTATAAAATTCCATTTCTAACTCCACCGTTTATAATTCTATGAATTTCATTCATTTATGAAATTCATTCACAATTCATTTTTAACACTTATAAAAACTCGTTTTATAATTCAAATATTTTAATTTATAAATCCTTTATAAAATCAATTTATACTATTATTTTAAAACATCTTTAATCTCCTTTATAATTTCATCATTTTGATTTATAAAATAATCAAATTTTATAAATCCTATATTTAAACTTTTCACAATAAATTCAAAGATTCCGATTTAACTATTTTATAAAATCATTAGCATCATATTCTCAAAAATCAGTTTTTAACTATGTTTCTCAAAAACCATAATTTGTTATAACATTAAAATTATAACGTTTATTTATTAAAATGGATCAATTCCAAAATTATAGTATATTTTCAAAAATCACTTTAAAAACAATTTTAAAATTCCAAAATTTGGTTCAATGATGCTACACACCAAATAGTCAATCACGACAACAACGATATCATATATCAATATGATAATCCATGAAATATCAAAATATCTGAATTCAAATAAATACTCTTGAGGAATCCAGTTGGATCCCTCCAACCTGTTTTCCTGCATCCACAAACATTAGCACAATACCATTTTCGCTCCAGTACGAAATTATCGCGGTATATGCGATTTAAAATATTATCCGCTTAATAGACGGCGCAATAGGGTCTCATCCGCTAAACAAATGCGGGGAATCAACAACTCCAATATATACATATGCCAATATATATATATTGCTATTATATATAATACCAATTTCACTGTTTATGAAATATTTGCGGTATATGTTTTTAATAAATAACATCCGCTTACTAACGGCGCATAATGTCTATTTTAACAATCAATAGATAACAATCATCATTCAAACATGCATTCAAATATTTTAAATCTAACTATTTAAAATAAAATCGAAACTGATTCGATTGAGTGAGAAGTTCTCACCTTGATTTTATTTTCGTTTTAGCGATTTATTTCGAATAAAATTAAACGCGCGTTTAATTTTACCCGAAATTCTCACTAACTCCAAACGACTCCAATCCAATTGCATCGCGTAGTGCTCGTCCATACGATTCCAACGCAACTGGTTTCGCGCGTTTTCGACCTCGTATGAAAAAGATATCAATTTTTGAAGTTTACACGATTTTAACTTAATAAATTTACAACTTTAATTATAATTTTTAACCTACATCCAACATCCACCGTGCATTTCCAGATCCAACGGCCCCCCACCATCTTCCCAACCCACGCACGCAACTGTACAGGCCGAACCCATGCTCCAATATTAGGTTTAGAGATCGCAACCTCCACGATCCACTTCGCGACGATCAGAGAGCCTCACGTCGAAGCCCCCACCTCCATCCACCAACGCCGGCCGACCGCACCCCCATCGTGCCCCTCGCTCTCGAAATGCATGCGCAGCTGGCCATGAACGCGAGCATCTCTCTCCCTACTCGTTGCTCCGATCTCCATCAAATCCGTATGGATGTGAAGCCCTCGAGATGCTCAACAACTTCCATGTTGATGATTTCCTAAATTGATTCACAGATTTTGAGAAATTGAAGGAAGAACATATGAAACTTTCGGCCATTGATTTAAGGTGAACGGCGGCTGCGTATATTAGGGTTTGGTTAATTTTTTTATTTTATTTTTGTGAATTAAAGGTGTATTTATAGGAAAATTTTCAATCACTATTCATCCGGAAATTCCGAACTCCAATTTACGCGTCGTAACCAGCGTTTCTAGGGTTTACCCCGCGTTCCCGACATAATGGAACAGGTTTCGAAAGCTAATTCGGACATCTGTGCGAGTTATGGCAATAAACGTTCAATTTAAATTAAACCGATTTAAACGATTTTCTAGGCGTTTTAATTTGTACAGGACAAACGGTAAATCCAATTGACACGAAATTTGAAACCTTACAATAATATCACATTATGGATCCGATGAAACTGGTTTCGCCGAAATCCGAGACTTTTTGAAAAATGGCTATTTTAACTCGCCAAATTAATATTAAAAATAATTCGATGCGTTTCGAGCTGCCACGATCAAACGATAACTCCGATTGACACGAAAATTGAAATCCGGTAATAACTAACTATTACGGATTCAATGGAACTGGTTTCGTTCAATTCTGAGACTGTTCAAAAATTGACTATTTTCACTAGTCGATTTTAATATTAAAATATTCAATTTTCACAAATTAACTTTTAATTCGATTTTAAAAGTTCTAAAATATCATTCTAACTCCAATATGATAAAATAAAATTTTACAAATCATTTTCAATCATATTTAACCCAATTTTCAATATTTCCATAATTTAACATATTAAATTATCGATTTAATTATCCAATTAAATCCAATAATCCGAATAAAATTTATTCGACTTAAAAATTTCACTCATAAATATTTAAATTCAATTAAATATTCAAATTTTAATTAAATAAAATTCTGGGTCGTTACAATCTTCCCCCCTTAAAAGAATTTCGTCCTCGAAATTAACAAGTAGGAAAAGTTACAGAATCTATTAACTTTCCCAAAATTCATAGTTAAACTTCTTACAATAACTTACTAAGTTTTCAAATCATACTTAGTTATCTTTTCAAAAACAATTACTATTGTTTAACTTTCAATTCCAAATCAAAGTTAAGGTTTTCAAAATAATTCCAATTTTCTCAAATTTTTTCTAACGCCTTAAATTTTTGGAAAAGTTCGACATAGTCTCCTTTGCGCGGCTCGATCCAAAAAAAATGTCAGTATATATATCACAAATATACATCTCATCAAGTAATGAGGCATCCCGCAGGGAAAAAGTATAAAAGTACGATATTTAATCCGAGATATGTACCTTATATTTTATTAGCAAGCATATACGGCTAATATAGCGCGAAAGCGAGCTCCAAATGCGAAGCAAACGCGATCCGCACCTACTAAACACTCAACAAACAACATGAGAATCATGCATATATGACAATAGTATCAATATACAACATATAGCAACATAATAACTATATATGTCAACATAGCAAATGCAACTAAAGCAATATACTCAACCATCAACCAACTAACATCCATAACCAATAAATATTCATTCATGTTCTCATTAATGTTCAATGAAATAGGTTTTCAATTTAATCATATTTGATTCATTACAGTGGATGTTCTTACTAACATTCATTTTCAATTAGTTTATATTCACTAATTCATATTTAAGTTGGTTCACTTCCAAATCAAATTCAATTTTATTTAAGATTCACTTAACTTCCAATTGAATTTCCTATTACTTTAGCTTCCAATTTCATTAACACTTAATGAATTATATACAATCAATCAACTAACAACCATATAACAACCAATGTTTACTAATTACAACCAAATTCCTTTGCTTTCAATTGGTTTAATTAATTGATTTTCATTCAATTATTCAACTTCTAATAACATTAGATTTTAATGAATTAACACTTACACTTACACTCGTTATTTCATATCAATTATTCACATTTAATTGATTATTAGTCAATCCATTCATTCAATTCAATTACAAAAGTTGAATTTCATTTTTATTTACAACTCATATTCATAAATATATTCATATAGTTTCACTTCTTATATATATAAGTTTATTTCTCAATTGTAAATCACATCAATTATAATTCAATTCTTATAATTCTTTTGCTTATAAAATTATTCTTTTACTTTGATTATTCAAACAACTAAACAATCCACTTATATACACTTTAATATTTCTGAAAAATTATTTCTTTATATATAAAATATACTCAAGTAAAATTATTTCATTTACCCAATTTAAAACAATATTGTGTCGAATTGTTCTATTCAAGTGTTTAGAAACCCCTTCGGCATAGTCTTGCGGACCACGCTGACGAAAGTTCATATGCCACTCAATAAACCAATCATCACAATATAAAAAAAAATTTATATTCACTAACAAATATGCTCTCATAGCTATTATTACACTCCAACTCATTCTAGAGTACTACTGACTCTATCTCTAATGAGTAATACCCAACAGAACCATGGTTGTCGCTTAACCATATGCTCTGATACCAAATTGTGAAGACCCGCAAATCCGTACTCCTTGAATATACACTAATCTCCATTGATTAATTCAAGATGAACAAAAATACGAATTCTCAATGTTTAAGAAAAAGAAAAAGGATAGAAGAAGAGAGGAAAGATAGAAAATAGAGAGAAAAGAAAATAGAACTGAAAGAAATAACAGAACAACATATAATAGATAAATGAATAATCTTTAAACAAAGAACTATATCAGTTATTACATTTTATACATTACATTTCATTACATCATCATCAGAGCGTACAACAACAACAACAAACAGTGCAGCGGAAAAAGAAATACTATATACACTAGTAATACGCCATGCCATCCAGCTTGCCTCCAGCAACTCCTGAATATCCAGAATATCCTGATAAACCTAACTCTTGACTGCCCGTGTGGAAATTGGTGGGCATCCAGAGTTTAGGAAGGAAAACAATAAACTCCGAGTCAGTCATGTGACTGGTGTGAGAACTCAAAACAGTTTATTTATCTTTGAAATCAAAATAGAAGAATATTTTTAAAGTAAATTCGCAATGCCTTTAGAAATGAGACTACCATAAGACCTCCCACCACACACACAATGCAAACGCAGACTTGCAGGAGATTTCTCCTTATGATAGTCAAAGATGCTTGATACGCATTTAAAAAGAACATTTCATATTATTATTAGTGCATAGTGTAAGAAAAATTCATTTCGAAAGTAGAATATAAATCTTAGCCAGCATAGGTACCATTATAGTATGCTTACTATAGCTACCATTTTAAATGGCAGGTTCTACAACTAAGACCGTACAAGTCTCTTATTGTTTCTTTGGATTTCCAACGAATGATCAGGCCAAGGAACTTCCCATTGCCACATGAGAATGCCTCTGGATGGACATCCCCGAGAACCAAACCGGATCTCTACCAACACAAGGCCGGGTTACATCTAACTGAGTAACAACTGACCGAATATGCCATCCCCCGGTCCTTTGGGACCTTTCAACCGAGCGCTCGCAATCAATTCACACAATCATAAAGTGTTTTCAACATGAGTAAGTATCTGGGCTCCATACCATGATACCACCCTTTTCCAGAAGGAAATGCACATATCCTAAATGGCGCTACACCTCATAACCTTGCCGCATCTTTCCTGTTTTGACCATTCCGGGGTGTGAGGCTCGACGAAGTCACGTCCACAAAAACATACTTTATACAAAAGCCATGCTTTGGGTCAACAAATGATCATAGAGATGATCACCAAGATAGACGATCAAATAAACGATCCTATCACAAATAATCAACACAATGATCATTTACAGCAACACTCAGCATGTCACATTACCAAATTGGGAATATATCGCTGATAACCTTCAACTACATAACCTCTGAGCTCGTACGTCTCAGAGAACGGTGTTAAGCTAAAAGAATAAATTCTCCGCCACCAACAGAAATATATTTGAAAGAAATCGGCTTTATATCTCAATTTGTAATGTCAGACATACAATCCATACAAGTCTGTTCCGGGCTCGAACAAAACCGAAGGCACTTCTCACGAAGCCCTTGCAATCCGGGTATTCACAATCCCGATCGAATTTCCCATCACTTAGGGAATCTCTATACCAGGAGCTACCCAGTGCAGAGACAATCGATAGGTCATCCTATCGCTTTCGCAAATACCCGGTCTTCAACACCGGTCATCAAATGTAATTCATAACGACGTATCACATATTCGGAATGGGTTATACGACCCCATGGTCCTTTCCCGGTTAACCCGAATAGTGAGCGCTTATTCAAAAATAAGTGTGGCATTCACATTCAAACAAATCACATCAATTACCCATTCAAAGGGAAATATTGGTAGTCGGTTATTGAACTATTAATGGATATGCACACATCACCAGTTTTCAAATAATTTTCCAAATTATTTATTTTCCAAAATATCTTTACAAGATATATTATTTCCAATACTTCAAAAATAAATCAATATTTATTTTTTAACAAATTCCACTTCCTTTTATAAATTCCATAGTGAATTTATATTTCAAAATATCCATGCATATACGATTTCAATTATTCATTTCAATTTATCTTCAAAAAGATAAATTCTTAAGATATTCACTTTATATCGGAAAACATTTCCATACTTACTTATTCATAAGTAATTCACAAATTTTATTTATTTTCAATACTTAGAAAAATATTCAATATACTTAAATCGAAATTAAGTATATATTTCATTCTTTAAGGAAATCATGCTCTTAAACATATTTATTTGGGTCAAAACGAATGTTGCGTAAAACATCGTTACGAAAACCCAAAATCACTAGTATAGGGATTCGAAATTAAAATAGATATATAAATCCCAATACTATACAAAACATTTCCTTTCGGAAATCATTTACTATAACAACAGTGTTATAGTCCACTATTTCCTTCTATTTCTCGAAAACGTCTATTTCAACAATAAATGTTGAAATCTATGGTTTCGAATCTCAACACATTTTAAAACATCGTTAGATCGTTTTAATTCTATTTAAAATATCACCTTCTAAACATTTTCTTTAACATAATATTCACTATTCGAAAACGTGAATATACTACGTTAATCAATTTCATCCTTTCTATACATTTTATTTCAAAGGATTATTCACAGTCAAAAACGTGAATATAACTCCATAAATAAGTTTCAACAATTTACTTATCAAAATAAGTCGTTTTCGAATTTATAAAACAACGTTATAAATCCCTTTTCTATTTATTTTATAACAACTCCTTTTATAAATTCCTTTATTAACCTATTCGATTTATAACTCAGTTATAAACCAAAAGTTCACATTATAAGTTAAATGCTTATAATTTATTAGTTTACAAAAACCGTTCCTTGGAACTTCATAATTATAAATCCTATAACTTATAAGATTCAATGATTTATTCAAAACTATTCTTTTAATAACTTTATAAATTTTATAAACCTACTGCTTATAAAATTCCATTTCTAACTCCACCGTTTATAATTCTATGAATTTCATTCATTTATGAAATTCATTCACGATTTATTTTTAACACTTATAAAAACTCGTTTTATAATTCAAATATTTTAATTTATAAATATCAATTTATAAATCCTTTATAAAATCAATTTATACTATTATTTTAAAACATCTTTAATATCCTTTATAATTTCACCATTTTGATTTATAAAATAATCAAATTTTATAAATCCTATATTTAAACTTTTCACAATAAATTCAAAGATTCCGATTTAACTATTTTATAAAATCATTAGCATCATATTCTCAAAAATTAGTTTTTAACTATATTTCTCAAAAACCATAATTTGTTATAACATTAAAATTATAACGTTTATTTATTTAAAATGGATCAATTCCAAAATTATAGTATATTTTCAAAAATCACTTTAAAAACAATTTTAAAATTCCAAAATTTGGTTCAATGATGCTACACACCAAATAGTCAATCACGACAACAACGATATCATATGTCAATATGATAATCCATCAAATATCAAAATATCTGAATTCAAATAAATACTCTTGAGGAATCCAGTTGGATCCCTCCAACCTGTTTTCCTGCATCCACAAACATTAGCACAATACCAATTTCGCTCCAGTACGAAATTATCGCGGTATATGGGATTTAAAATATTATCCGCTTAATAGACGGCGCAATAGGGTCTCATCCGCTAAACAAATGCGGGGAATCAACAACTCCAATATATACATATGCCAATATATATATATATTGCTATTATATATAATACCAATTTCATTGTTTATGAAATATTCGCGGTATATGTTTTTAATAAATAACATCCGCTTACTAACGGCGCATAATGTCTATTTTAACAATCAATAGATAACAATCATCATTCAAACATGCATTCAAATATTTTAAATCTAACTATTTAAAATAAAATCGAAACTGATTCGATTGAGTGAGAAGTTCTCACCTTGATTTTATTTTCGTTTTAGCGATTTATTTTGAATAAAATTAAACGCGCGTTTAATTTTACCCGAAATTCTCACTAACTCCAAACGAATCCAATCCAATTGCATCGCGTAGTGCTCGTCCATACGATTCCAACGCAACTGGTTTCGCGCGTTTTCGACCTCGTATGAAAAAGATATCAATTTTTGAAGTTTACACGATTTTAACTTAATAAATTTACAACTTTAATTATAATTTTTAACCTACATCCAACATCCACCGTGCATTTCCAGATCCAACGGCCCCCCACCATCTTCCCAACCCACGCACGCAACTGTACAGGCCGAACCCATGCTCCAATATTAGGTTTAGAGATCGCAACCTCCACGATCCACTTCGCGACGATCAGAGAGCCTCACGTCGAAGCCCCCACCTCCATCCACCAACGTCGGCCGACCGCACCCCCATCGTGCCCCCCTCGCTCTCGAAATGCGTGCGCAGCTGGCCATGAACGCGAGCGTCTCTCTCCCTCCTCGTTGCTCCGATCTCCATCAAATCCGTATGGATGTGAAGCCCTCGAGATGCTCAACAACTTCCATGTTGATGATTTCCGAAATTGATTAACAGATTTTGAGAAATTGAAGGAAGAACATATGAAACTTTCGGCCATTGATTTAAGGTGAATGGCGGCTGCGTATATTAGGGTTTGGTTAATTTTTTTATTTTATTTTTGTGAATTAAAGGTGTATTTATAGGAAAATTTTCAATCACTATTCATCCGGAAATTCCGAACTCCGATTTACGCGCCGTAACCAGCGTTTCTAGGGTTTACCCCGCGTTCCGGACACAATGGAACAGGTTTCGAAAGATAATTCGGATATCTGTGCGAGTTATGGCAATAAACGTTCAATTTAAATTAAACCGATTTAAACGATTTTCTAGGCGTTTTAATTTGTACAGGACAAACGGTAAATCCAATTGACACGAAATTTGAAACCTTACAATAATATCACATTACGGATCCGATGAAATTGGTTTCGCCGAAATCCGAGACTTTTTGAAAAATGGCTATTTTAACTCGCCAAATTAATATTAAAAATAATTCGATGCGTTTCGAGCTGCCACGATCAAACGATAACTCCGATTGACACGAAAATTGAAATCCGGTAATAACTAACTATTACGGATCCAATGGAAATGGTTTCGTTCAATTCTGAGACTATTCAAAAATTGACTATTTTCACTAGTCGATTTTAATATTAAAATATTCAATTTTCACAAATTAATTCGATTTTAAAAGTTCTAAAATATCATTCTAACTCCAATATGATAAAATAAAATTTTACAAATCATTTTCAATCATATTTAACCCAATTTTCAATATTTCCATAATTTAACATATTAAATTATCGATTTAATTATCCAATTAAATCCAATAATCCGAATAATATTTATTCGACTTAAAAATTTCACTCATAAATATTTAAATTCAATTAAATATTCAAATTTTAATTAAATAAAATTCTGGGTCGTTACAAAAAATGTCCAAAAATATAATAAAAAATTACATCTTTGTTTTCTCAATTTCCATCAACAAACCAACTAAAAACAAAATCAATGTAATGCTTGATTTAGATTTGATTTGATTTGCAACGTTGTGAACCTAAGGGGATCCATAGTCTGACCAGTGCATGTACTCTTTGATACTTTAAGTTCCTAATATGTACTGGACCAAATTTCAATTCGTTCCAAGCTCGTAACATACGCGGTGTAACAACCCAAATTTTTTAGTAATTTGATTTTATATGTTTAATTTATTTTAAATATTTAAAATAATTGAACTCTAGAATTCAATAAATTATAATCTAAATATATGGTATATTTAAATATTGGGATTGTGAATTAAATGTCAGTTAACTGGATTTAATGATTTTATTTGACTCCTTTTAATTAATAAACAATAATGTTGTAAATTTAGTTACAACAATAAATGGTTCGAATATAATAAATAATAGGAAAATCAAATTGTAATAAAATGACTTGATTTTTGATGATGTATTTTTAGTTTAATTTATAAAAAAAATTCATAAAATATTCACTGCACAATATTTCGCAAACGATGATATTTTTGAGATTTCTCAGAATGTAAAAACCAGTGTATTTTATTACCAATTTGTGATCGTATCGCATTTTTTAGCATGGCTGTATTTTTGTTTTTCCATTTCCAATTCGTATGAGAATGGAATTCTATGCAGCCTCGAGCTAGAAATTTCAATTTAAACCAAAAAAACATAATTACATATTGCATACAAACATGTTTTCTTGCCTCATTTGCTTTTGTTTTTCCAGTAAAACATAATCATTGTGTTTGATAAAGCAAAAAATTCTGATGTTGTTTATAAAATTTAAACAAATTCACTTAAACAAATATTCATTTCAATTCCCTGACCACATCACTTCGCCTTCTCCCATTTTCCTGTTAAAGAAAGAAAATAATGGCCGACCTTTAAAATTGAAAATCGAAAGAATCCCTCATCTATATATTATAGAAATTGTTTCATTGTGTTTATGTTATATGTCTAGTGTACTAAAACATATAGCACGCTAAAATAAACTCGTCACACAAGTTTATTAATTAGAATTCCACTACGCTGGAATTCTGTATTAGATAAATGTAACAATAAGTTACGTTGTAAATAAATTATAACAACAACGTTATACTATTGTAAGAAATAGTACAACTTATAAACGGGAAAGATTACAGTGAATCTAACCAGTATATAAAGGAAATTCCGTCTGAGGCTTGTCGTAACAATTTCCTTAAGAATTTTATTTCAAAACTCTCCCAAGATACAACAGACGTAATCTACACGAGATTGTAATGAGTATGTCAACTCTGTGATATGTATGGAATATAGAGCAGTAGAGCAAAGAAGCAGAAGAAATTAGATTGGAATTGGATGAGAATGTGATCAGTATTCTCTCCTATTTATAATTTCGTCCGCATCCCTTCAAACAGTCGCGTCCGCTTGACGGGTCGCACCCGTTTGCCTTTTGGTCGCTGCTGTTTGTTAACGGGTCGCACCCGCCTGCTACTTGTCGCATCTGCTTGCGTCCAACGGTACTTTTTCGCACCCGCTTGTACCGCCTGCACCTCTACAGTCGGGTCGCATCTGTTCGCCCGCGTCAGCTTCAATCGGCTCGCGCCTGTTTGCTTCTAACGGGTCGCACCCGCTAATGTTCGCGTCTATTCAACCCGCTCGCTTCAGAAGTCGCACCTCCTCAGCATCCGCGTCCGTTCGTATAGCTTGCAACTGTTAAAAAGCCCGGTCCAGTTGCAGTAAAAATACGAGTATCATATTAGACCCAAACCCAAACCCAAACCCGGCCCGGTTCGGTTCGGTCGGACGGCGGCGGCGGCGCGCGTGTGTGATGGAGATGCATGATCTCCCTCCTCACAACGAAGCATACATTTGGGTGCCCCTAGGCCCCAACACCTTCATTGCAAAGCCATATATATCTTGGAATGGCTTTGCAAATTTGGCGATGTGGGATAAGTGTATTTCATTTACACTAGGAATTCCAACAATCCCCCACATAAATGATAATATACTTTTCCCCCACACAAAGCGAAATATCACAGAGTACATATGGAATAATGCTTTATCGTGGATAAGTAGATATTTCACTTTGAACTTTCCCTAGTTAAAACTTATCGGATCTACTTGGCTAATCGGTGAATTATTTCATCTTGAACCGTCGGCCTTTATTGTATATCCAGACAATAAGCTTTACGAAGCATTGATTCCCTTCTCATCCAATCTCTTGGTTGTGTTCATTTTGGTCTTGAACAATTTTTGGTTCTGCGAGTGTTTTTAGAGAATAAAAGCCTTTTAATATTCTCATAGAGCCGACCCAGCTCACACTAACATAGGTGATCGCAACCATTAAGAGTATCCTACCTATACCCCACTTGTTATTTCCAAGATATGGTCATCATTAAAAAACATAGTTTTAACCTTTAAAACTTCTGTAGGCATGCATTATATTTTGCACCATAGGAATGGAGTAGGACCAAGTCCAGACAAATGTATTACTTCTTGAGTTACTCATAACTGGTTTGCCTATTGATCCTAGTCTGTGGGATCTCCAGTCGCTAGGATAGGTTTCCGTATAAGGTAACTCTTGTTGGTTTAGGCTTTTAAACCCATTCCCCTCGATGCGCAGTCAATTTTCTCTCTTGATAAAGCTTTAGTAAATGGATCCGCCAGGTTATCATTTGTTCTCACATAATCTATGGAAATAGTTCCATTAGAGAGTAACTGCCTAACTGTGTTATGGCCACGACGTATGTGTCATGATTTGCCATTATACACAAGGTTTTTCGCTCTACTTAGTGCTGCTTGATTATCGTAGTGAATACATATGGCCGTCACAGGTTTTGGCCGAAATGGAATATCTTCTAAGAATTGACGAAGCCATTCTGCCTCTTTGCCTGCTTTATCTAATGCGATAAACTCAGATTCCATGGTGGATTGAGCTATGCATGTTTGTTTAGTAGATTTCCATGACACTGCTGCTCCTGCAAGGGTAAAGACATAACCACTTGTGGATTTTGATTCCTCTGAATCTGCAATCCAGTTTGCATCACTATATCCTTCTAAGACGGCAGGATATTTTCCATAATGTAAGGAAAAATTAGTGGTATTCTTTAAATATCCCAACACTCTCATTAGTGCTTTCCAGTGTTCCTTCCCTGGATTACTTGTATACCTGCTTAGTCGACTTACCACGTAAGCAATATCTGGTCTGGTGCAATTCATCAGATACATTAAGCATTCTATTACACGAGAGTATTCCAGTTGCATTACACTCTCATCAGTATTTTTATGCAGTACTTCCGATGGATTAAAAGGTGTCCTCACTCCTTTAATTCCATACTCTTGGAATTTTTCAATCACTTTGTCTACATAGTGTGACTGAGATAGTTCAATTCCATTAGGTGTTCTTATTATTTTGATTCCCAAAATAACATCCGCAACTCCTAAGTCTTTCATATCGAAATTGTTGATTAACATCTTCTTTATAGTCTCTATTACTTTAGTATTAGGACCAAAGATTAGCATATCGTCTACATATAGACAAATCATCACATATGATTGTCCAACCTGTTTGTAATAAACACATTTATCACATTCATTTATATGAAAACCATTTTTCATCATGACACTATCAAATTTTTCATGCCATTGTTTTGGAGCTTGTTTTAGTCCGTATAGTGATTTCACTAACCGACATACTTTGTTTTCATTTCCTTTGGAAATAAAACCCTCAGGTTGCTCCATGTAAATCTCCTCATCGAGATCTCCATTTAAGAATGCTGTTTTGACATCCATCTGATGAATTTCCAGATTATATATGGAAGCAATTGCTATTAACATTCTTATAGAGGTTATTCGTGTAACCGGTGAATAGGTATCAAAGAAGTCTACTCCTTCTTTTTGACGATATCCTTTGGATACCAATCTGGCTTTATATTTATCTATAGAGCCGTCTGATTTCAATTTCTTCTTGAAAATCCATTTGCAGCCAATTGGTTTTATTCCAGGTGGAATATCAACTATTTCCCAAGTTTTATTACTTAGAATTGAATCAATCTCACTTTGGATTGCTTCTTTCCAACATGAAGATTCAAAAGATGACATTGCTTCCTTGTACGTTTGAGGTTCGTGTTCTAACATATAAGTTAAAAAATCCGAACCAAATGTTTTGGAAGTTCTTGCCCTTACGCTTCTTCTTGGTTCAACCTCCTCGTTGTCCTGATGAGTTTCATCTTCACATGTCTCATCTCTGTTATCTCTTGTCCTTTTTGGGACAGGATTTCCATCGTTTCTTTTATGTGGGAACACATCTTCAAAGAACGAGGCATCTCTTGATTCCATCATTGTATTTACATGAATATCATTTATATCAGACTTGAATACCAAAAATCTGTAGGCACTACTATTTTGGGCTGGCCCAAGATAATAACAATCTACTGTTTTTGGTCCAAGTTTGACTCTCTTGGGAGGCGGAACTGGAACTTTTGCCAAGCACCCCCACACTTTGAGGTATTTAAAGCTTGGTTTGTGTCCTTTCCATATCTCATATGGAATTGTTCCCGTTTTATTGTGAGGAACTTTGTTTAATATGTGATTAGACATATTTAAGGCTTCCCCCCACAAGTTCGTCGGTAGACCAGAAGTTAAAAGCATGGCAGTAATCATGTCTTTTAACGTTCTGTTCTTCCTCTCGGCTACACCATTTTGTTATGGTGAATATGGAGCTGTTGTTTGATGAATTATACCATTTTCGGCACAGAACTATTCAAATGGTGATTCATATTCTCCACCTCGATCAGATCTCAATATCTTGATCTTTTTATTTAACTGATTATCTACCTCAGCCTTGTATTTTATAAACGCGGTTATTGCTTCATCCTTACTATTTAAAAGATATACATAGCAATATCGCGTATAATCGTCAATAAAAGTAATAAAATACTTTTTCCCACCTCATGTAGGTAGTGATTTAAAATCACATAAATCTGTATGTACCATACCTAATGGTTCGGTGCTTCTGTCAACAGATTTAAATGGTTGTTTGACCATTTTTGCTTCTACACATGTCTCACATTTGTAGTTCTTATCTACTTGGAAATTTGGAATCGATCCCAAGTTTGATAATTTCTTCATTTTTCGGAAGTTTACGTGTCCTAATCTATCGTGCCATAGTAAAATTTCGTGCTCAAGCAAGTAAGAGACTTCAATTTTATTAATAGCACAATCAGAATACATAGATTTATTGCCGGTAATGGCTACATTGCCTTAAATAGGCCATCACATAAATATCCCCTTCCGATATACATTCCAGCTTTGGACAGAACCATCTTGTCTGACTCAAACACCATCTTGAATCCCTTCTTTGATAGGACTGCACCAGAGATGAGATTCTTGCGTATGTCTGGAACGTGAAGCACGTCATTCAATTTGACAGTTTTTCCAGAAGTGAACTTGAGGATAACTGTGCCACTGCCTTCGATCATGGAAACTGCAGAATTACCCATGTAGAGTCTTTCTTTCTGATCGAATTTCTGGTATGTTGAAAACATGGATTTTTCAGAGAAAACATGACGAGTAGCTCCTGTGTCAACCCACCATTGGTTAGGGTTCTGAATCAAATTGCATTCAGAAATAACCGCTGAAAAGTTGGACTTATCCATTTTCATGTTGTCAACTGTTAACATCTCTGTTTTAGTGTAAAACAGTAAAATTCTTAAGATGTTATATGTCTAGTGTACTAAAACAGATAGCACGCTACAATAAACTCATCGCACAAGTTTATTAATTAGAATTCCACTACGCTGGAATTCAGTATTATATAAATGTAACAATAAGTTACGTTGTAAATAAATTACAACAACAACGTTATACTATTGTAAGAAATAGTACAACTTATAAACGGGAAAGATTACAGTGAATCTAACCAGTATATAAAGGAAATTCCGTTTGAGGCTTGTCGTAACAATTTCCTTAAGAATTTTATTTCAAAACTCTCCCAAGATACAATAGACGTAATCTGCACGAGATTGTAATGAGTATGTCAACTCTGTGATATGTATGGAATATAGAGCGGTAGAGCAAAGAAGCAGAAGAAATTAGATTGGAATTGGATGAGAATGTGATCAGTATTCTCTCCTATTTATAATTTCATCCGCATCCCTTCAAACAGTCGCGTCCTCTTGACGGGTCGCACCCGTTTGCCTTTTGGTCGCTGCTGTTTGTTAACGGGTCGCACCCGCCTGCTACTGGTCGCATCTGCTTGCGTCCAACGGTACTGTTTCGCACCTGCTTGTACCGCCTGCACCTCTACAGTCGGGTCGCATCTGTTCGCCCGCGTCCGCTTCAATCGGCTCGCGCCTGTTTGCTTCTAACGGGTCGCACCCGCTAATGCTCGCTTCTATTCAACCCGCTCGCTTCAGAAGTCGCACCTCCTCAGCAATCCGCGTCCGTTCGTATAGCCTGCAACTGTTAAAAAGCCCGGTCCAGTTGCAGTAAAAATACGAGTATCATATTAGACCCAAACCCAAACCCAAAACCGGCCCGGTTCGGTCCGAATGACGATGGTGGCGGCGCGCGCGCGCGTGTGATGGAGATGCATGATCTCCCTCCTCACAACGAAGCATACATTTGGGTGCCCCTAGGCACCAACACCTTCATTGCAAAGCCATATATATCTTGGAATGGCTTTGCAAATTTGGCGATGTGGGACAAGTGTATTTCATTTACACTAGGAATTCCAACAGTTTATATGACCATGACCTTCGATTCATGTCGTTTTGGTAGCTCGCGGTCGTGTATCGTCGAGCTCAACCCTTAGACAGTCAAACTAGGGTTTGGGAATTCTCGTGATTTAGCCAACGTTACCCCTTGGCGTCATTCCATTGATCTTCTCTTATCGAACTGAATCTATGGCCAAAGTTTTGTGGATATCAATGCTTGGTGGCGATTAGCGTCGTGATAGGGCAGTGGTGAGATGTCCAGGTCGCATGCCTCGAATTCGAGTTTGTGGCGAGTGTCATGTTGAGGGGAGAAAGAGAAGTCTATCGGAGCCGACGACGACCAATTTCGTCAAGTATAGGATGATTTAGGGTGCGCGTGGACATTTTGTTGTACGGTGATATCATGTACAAGAGGGAGATTGATTTTGTAAGTCTGGAGAAGATGAGTTAAGGTGGAATTAGCGGGTTAAATAAAGTCATTAAGTTTTTAATTAATAATTTAATTGCTAAATCTTATAAAATGTATGCCTTTTTCTTATAAGGTCAGATTCAAACGCCATCAGTTGTGTCGCACTCGTGGAATCATTAGCTACACAATGGAATTGGTTTTTTCAAAATTGAAACTAATGAAATTTCAAGCTAAAATCGAATGCCCATTCGGTTTTAGTTATAACGGAACGCTTCAGCGATAACTGGAATCAGTGTGGCTTTAATTCACATTGATTTTATTATATCATATATATGATCTTATAACTGTTTATTGATTGCTTGGAAGTTAGTTAAATTGTTTGATTGCTTGTTTGGTTGAATTTCCAATTGAAAAATGGGTGACATATTAATTTGATTGTTATAAACTCATATGATTATCTATATATTATCCATAACCATTGTTTTGTAGGAAAAGTATGTAGAGAGAACCATAAGGGGGTTTCTCACCCATAAATTATTTATTTACATTCGTATACTGATATTGATTGTTAATTGAATTAAACCCTGATATTCCATTTAACTTGTTAATTATCGTTATAGCGATTTTGCTATATTGTTATTTATTAAATTCTATCCCCAATAATCCTATTATAAGTTTTTGAACTTGAGCTTGTGTTTCCACTAAAAAGAATATTGAAATTCATTATTCGTTTGGGTTTACGATAATTTAAAAATAACTAATCATTTTAACTAATGATTTTGAGATTAATTAACCAATTTAATAAATGATGATTAAATTTTAGTTTATCTTTAGATTTAATTAATCATATCCACTAATGATGTTTCGGACTTAATTAATCATTTAACTAATGATTATTTGAGTTTAATTAATTATTTTAATTAATTAATGATAATGGAGTTTAATTAATTTATTGAACTTAATTAATTATTTCAATTAATGATAATGGAATTAAATTAATTATTTCAATTAGTGATAAGGGAAAATTAATCAATCATTTTAAATAATAATGTTTAATTTTGTTAATCTTTTTAATTAATGATTGTTTTAAATTCAATTAATTGTTTTAACTAATGATATTTGGAATTTAGATAAATTATTTTAACCGATGATGTTTTATAATTAAATAAATCATTTAAAAAATGATATAATCATTTTATCAAATGAGGCTTGAATTTAATTAATCTAGTCAATTTATGATTATTTAAACTTAATTAACTGTCTTAATTAATGAAATTTAAAATTACTTATCATTTCAATAAATGATATTTGAGATGACATTTATTTTTAACTAATGAATATTTGAATTTAATTAATCATTGTATTTAATGGTATGTAAAGTTAATTAATCGATTAAATAAAAAATTAAAATAATTAACTAATATAATAAAATTGCTTTAATCAACTGATTTAATGTTAAGAAACCAATCTAGTAAAGATTTTAAAGTTAATTAATCGATGTTATAAAAGTGTTTGGTAATAATTGTCTAATTTATTAAAGATAATGGACTTGTTCATTTAAAAGAGATTTTAAATGTAATTAATTATCTTTTGGGATAATTAATATTGTTTTTAAAGTCATAAAAGGTATTTAAATTGTTTTAATATCCTTTGGGATAATCTCTTGGGTGTTGATCTGATGTTGGTTTAGGCCTTCAAGGTCGAGCGGTTGAAAAGATTATTCTCTTAATGTTTTTCAATCAGGAACTAATTTTAATATGGAAATCAAGCACCATTTCAGTTCGTTTTTAAAGAAATTTTTTGATTGGTTTATGGAAATGAATAATTTCCATAAAGCAAATCACTTATATGGAAACGATTTATTTGTATGATGAGCACTAAACATCGAAGAAGTAAACTTGTTGCTATTTCAAAAGTTAAGAATAATGATTGGACACGACTTTGAGGTAACACTACCTTGACTTGGCCGGTATTATTTATTAACCAATAAATAGTACAAGTTTAAATTTAATGAGTAGTGGTAAGTATACAAGACTTAATTTCCATATATGATCGTTTTATAACCTCGATAGTTGGTATCTCAACTATCGGTTACTTGAGCTACATTATCATCATCATTCTATGACGATTTATTGCTCCATTGAGCGTTGCTATCCTTTGTCGTAAACCAAAAGCGTAAGAGGAAGCCAAGCTATGTGGGGTTGCTCCCATTAGGGTATTTTCACATCTCATCCAATTTGGATTCGGTTGTGCACTTAGATGTGGAAATATTTGGGTACTTGGTAAGGTTTGGCGAGTTCGGCTTGGTATTGTCCGAAAAGGGTCACAGAATAAATGAGCTTCTCGAAAGTTTATTACTAGAGGTATACTTCAAGGGGGGTGCTCCTTCCTTGTCATTTGTTGGAAAAATTTCCTTTCCTTGTTTGATTCGAAAACCCTGAATATGTTTTAGCTTTAAATTGCCACGAGTAGAGCCGACTCCTCATCGTGGCATTTATATATTTATTTAGTTCATTCTATCCAGTTGGATTGTTACCTTATTTAGTCCATTCTATCAAGTCTAGATTGTTGCCTTATTGAGTCCATTCTAGCAAGTTGGACTGTTTTCCTTATTCTATCCATTCCGTCTAGTTTAGATTTTACTCAGTTATTTCCATTCATAAAAGTCTGGTTTAATACTGGTTTTTTCATTCATATTTGGATTTGATTAATGATGTGTATTTCTGCTCTTGCTTGTATGGATGTTATTCTTATGAGGTAAAAACATGTTCCGCGTTAGTGGCATGGTCTCATGGAACTTTTATATGTTCCCCATTATTTGAGTTATCTCACGTTGGTATTTCCAGACTTATCCAGGTGTTATTTATTTATAATGCTCAGGTCAGGCCGAGTATTTTTCCAGGTTTTCTTTGAGGTTTTGGAGAACATAGAGGGGACCTAAAGATTCACCGATCGTAGTATTTTATTTTTCGCTTTATTATATAGTATACCTATCGGCATTTGTAATGTCAGAATTTTATAACTGTTTAATTAATACAGTTTGCTTTTAACTATGATATACTCTGTATTTTTGAAATGACAATTTCCAAGGGTGTTACGGTTGTGGTAATCGTCATTATTACCACCAACTGTAACCGTAACCTTTATTGACGGTTATAAATTCTTATAACGGTTACCGCAACCGTTTATGATGGTTAACCGTCTTATTTTCAATTTTAAAGCATGTTGTACGTATATTTTGAATTATATGCATTATTGATGATAAATTCATATAGCTCTAAATGTTTTTCGCAAATTTATTTATTTGTTTATATAATGACCAATAAGCATGCACATATTATTAGTTCATGAAGGCACATATTATTAATGTACAAGCTATTCTTTTAACTTAAATTACTAATTTTTATACTTTAATGTTAAATATTATACAAAACAATCATGTATGGTTGGTATGGTTAACCGCGGTTATCTAATTCTTTAACCGTTACCGTAACTGTTACCGTTATAGATGGTAACCGCATGAACGGTTGGGACGGTTGAGCGGTTGATGGTTCAACCGTAACAGCCCTACAATTTCTACTGTCCTTGTTCTATTATATGTTGGTGATTCCACTATGAGATTCTTTTTTTCTCTATCCTCTGTTCTTTTTGTTTTATTTACCCTAATAATCCGCCCTTTTGTTGATTGGATACGTGACATTTGAACACAGTGGTCGTGCTCAGTGTCGACTTTCGATGGTCAAAAATGCTGGTAGTTACATTTGGTATTAGAGTTCGATGTTAAGTGAGAACCTTGGCTTTGGTAGGGTTTGGCCCATTTGAGATAGGGTAAGCGACATCCTAGAATGAGTTTGAATTTTTATATATACGAGAGCGTATTTGTTAGTGTAACAAAAATGTATTATGTTAATTGATCTATTGCGTTTTTATGAATCCTGGTCGAGACGTGGAACACCACGGTATCGATAGGGGTTTCTAAACACTCGACCAAGGCCAACGAATATGGTATTGAAAATTTTGAAATTTTGGCAGATTAAATATCTTGCCTAGGATTATATTGAATAATTTTCAAAACTTTATATAGTTATAGAATCTGTTTGTCTAAAAGTGATAATATTTATTTATTATCACTATTGTTTATTCAGTTATGCTTAGTTTAAATAAGAAGCATTAACTATTGCTTGATAGTTGTTAAATTGTGCTTGGTTTAAATAGAAGCATTTATAGTTTTGATTCAAAACGAACCCTTTGTGAATTAATTTTCACAGTTTAACTTATAATGGTGTTCGGAGAAAATGCTAGCTTGAAAATTCTTCTTTAATAATGGTGGGTTAAGAATTAAACTTTATAAAAAGTTTTTAATATAATCTAAATAATGGGATAAGATATTTAAAGAATAAATATTGGAGATAATTCTTTATAATGAAGAAGGATTATTATAATATAAAATAATTTTTATATAAAGGAAATTTTATATGAATTTAGCTCTTAAAATATGTTTAAAAATGACTTTTAATCTAAATCCCAGAGTTTTTGAAGATAATTTCAAAGGAATTTTTAAGAAATAGCAGTACTTTTGAAAATATTTAAAAATAGAAAATATTTTGGGAAGTAAAATTTGAATGGAATGCATTTTCTTTGGAATAATTTAGAGGAAATTATTTTGATTAGTTTGTGGTAATGTGAATAATCTTTTAAGCGACGATCGAATGTTTGCTTAGGCGAACGTTGTGGAATACTTAGTAAATTATTCTCATTGTCACTATGCGACGGAAATGAGTTCAAATCCAAATAAACCCAAAATGAGTATTAATAAATAAGTTGTTTGAAGTTATTGTATATAAAAATATGTGAAGTATGCTTCCAAAGGTAAGTTTTAAAACTAAAACTAAATATCTTATTTTTTAAGTTCCCTTAAAGGGATTTGATTTCAAAAACAAACGTATTTCCAATAAGATATTATTTTGATAAATGGAATTTTTCCCTTAGATAAGATAAGGGATAGATTAGAAACAAGAAAATTGGGTTAAATTGAATAAGAAGGTTTTGATAAACACTATTTTGTTAAAACCATGTATTTGTTTAAACATCTAAGTAGTATGAGCTATTTGTTGATTAGGTCAACCTATAAATATTATTCATTTTAGCACTCTAAATAAAAAGAAGGTTAATAGGTTGATTCGGTTTTAAGAAACCATAATTTGATTTGATCCCTGTCTAGATCTTTGAAAAAGTAAAATAAAATTTGTATGTACTCTTAGAATAGAGAAGGGTATTATACAAGTAAATGAAGTACAATAAGTAATTAGTTGATGTTTTATAAAGAAATAACTTCATAGAATATTTTAACACTTGGGTAAGAATTTATGAGACAATCCATAAATAATTTTAGTATTGAATAAAATACTAAGTGAAAATATAAGTGAATTAGAAATTTTTAATTATAGTTACGAAGCTATTAAAAATATAGAGCATAACTTTCCATTTTTTCTGAGTTAGTTTGGATAATCTTTCAAGCAATAACCAAAGGCTACTGAGCAAAACGGTAAGTTACAAACGTTTAGAAAATTATCTATATTTTCGGACAATTAAGGAAGTTTTGAACCTAAGTAAAAAATTTGTTTGCTAGTCATTTGACATTTGAAACAATGTCAAGTGATAAGTCTTCCCTTATGGAATTTGTTTGACTGTAGTGTTAATTTATTCCTTCATGGAATTTGATTGAACTGAATTGATTGATTGTGTGATTTCAGATACCGTTGTCTATAAAGTTTAATTTTATAGACAAAAGATTTTAAATTGTTGTTATTGGGGCGTAAATCTCAATCATTTTAAAAAAGAGATTTTTGAAGATTTTGGGAAATGAATGATAGTTATTCACTCTAGTTGATATTTTTGGAGAAACCGGAATGCCACTGGACGCTCTATATCTTTTAATTCTAGAGTTTCACCATACTTTATTAGGAGGAATCCCTCCTCCTTGTCATTTTAATTTTTGATCTTTGATTTCTCTCATTTGAAAATTTTAAAAATAAAATTTTCAGTTTGAAAACTCGGGTATTTAGATCTGAGTTTGACATTTGAAAATTATTGGACGCGCAGCATATATTATATGATATCCTGTTGTTGGTTGCATATGATTGAGATATGGTTGTTGATTGCATGTAGGTTTATATCAGACAAGATTTTCATGTAAAGTTACATTACATTACTTTGGTCAATCTGATTTATTTTCTTTTAGGCTTCACAGGTACATATATGCAAGAGATTACCATTTGATTTATGTGCACTTGCATTTTCCAAGAGGTAATAAAATACTTGCAAAAATATAAATCAAATGCAAAAAGGTACGAAATAAATTTATAAAATTTAAATTGGTTGACGATTTTATGCCACAGATATGGGAGGCCACTTGGTTTTTATTTTACTTGATTGGTTTGGAGCCCGTAGAAGCCATTTGTAGTTGTACCGATCGAGCCACGCAAATGAGACGCTGGCGAAATTTTCTGAAAATTTAAGAGTTGAAAATTTTTAAGAATTTCAGAAAATATGTGATAACTAAAATTTGACTTCTGAGTTATATCTTAAAAGTGAATGTGAGAAATTAGTGGGTATAGGTGAAGTATTCAAAAGATTTGAAAATTTTGGAATCAACTAATTTGTTTTAAAAAGTTAACAAATTCAATAACTCATTTTAAATTAATAATTTTAAACTTAAGGGTTTGGACGCATTTTCATCCTTAGGAATTTCGGGGATGAAATTCATTTAAGCGAGGGAGAAGGGAGAATGTAACAACCCAAATTTTTAGTCATTTGATTTTAAATGTTTAATTTATTTTAAATATTTAGAATAATTGAATTTTGGAATTTAATAACTTATAATTCAAATATATATAGCTATTTTAATATTTGAATTGTGAATTAAATGTCAATAAAATGGATTTAATGATTTCATTTAACTCTTTTTAATTAATAAACAATAATGGTGAATTCATTTTGTAAATTTAATTATAACAATAAATGGTTTGAATATAATAAATAATAGAAAAATAAAATTGTAATAAAACGACTTGATTTCGGATGATATATTTTTAGTTTAATTTATAGAATTTTTCGTAATTTTTAGTTGAAAAATATTTAAATTATCGTTAGACATTATTTCGGCAAATGATGATATTTTTGAGGTTTCTCAGAATGTAATAACCAGTGTATTTTATTATTAATTTGAGATCAGGTCGCATTTTTGAGCATGAGTGTATTTTTGTTTTTCGTTCGTAGTTCATACGAGAATGGAGCTTTGTGCAGCATAGAGCTAGAAATTTCAATTTAAACCCAAAACATAGTACATATTGCATACAAACATGTTTTCTTACCTCATGTGCTTTTGTTCTTCATTCACAGTAAAACATAATCATCGTGTTTGTTAAAGAAAAGGATTTTTATGTTTTTTATAAAAATTTAAATAATTTCACTGAAACAAATATTCATTTCATTTCCCTGACCACGTCACTTCTCTTTCTCCCATTCGCACTTCATTTGCCTGTTAAAGAAAGAAAATAATGGCCCACCTTTAAAATTCAAAATCGAAAGAATCCCTCATCTATGTATTATAGAAATTGTTTCTTTGTGTTTGTATGATCATGACCTTTGATCCATGTCATTTTGGTAGCTCGCAGTCGTGTATCGTCGAGCTCAACCCTTAGGCAGTCAAACTAGGGTTTGGGAATTCTCATGATTTACGCAATGTTACCCCTCAACGTCATTCTCGTTGATCTTCTCTTATCGAAGTGAATCTATGGCCAAAAGTTTAGTGGAGATCAGTGCTTGGTGGTGAGTCACATCATGACATGGCAGTGGTGAGATATCCAGGTCGTGTTTTCGTATGGTGCTTCAAACTGTAGTTTGTGGTGAGCGTTGTGCTGAGAGGAGGAAGAGAAATCCATCGGAGCTGACGGCGACCGATTCTGTCAAGTATAGGATGATCTAGTGTGTGCGTGCATGTTTGTTGTACGGTGATATCATGTACAAAAGGGATATTGATTTTGTAAGTTTGGAGAAGATGAGTTAAGGTAGGGTTAGTTGGTTAAGTAAAGACAATAAGTTTTTAATTATTAATTTAATTGCCAAATCTTATAAAATGTATACCTGTCTTATAAGGTCAGATTCAAACGCCGTCAGTTGCGTCGCACTCGTAGAATCATTAGTTACGCAGTGGAATTGGTTTTGTCGAAATCGAAACTAATGGAATTTCAAGATAAAATTGAATGCCCCATTTTAGTTCAGAATGGAACGCTTCGGCGATAACTGGAATCAATGTGAGTTTAACTCACACTAAATTTTATTATATCCTACCTATGATGCTATAAACATTTATTAATTTCTTGGATGTTAGTTAAATTTTTTGATTGCTTATTTGGGTGAATTTCCGATTGAAAAATAGGTGACATATTAATTTGATCATTGTAAACTCATATGATTATCTGTATATTATCCATAACTATTGTTTTGCAGAAAAAGTATGTGGAGAGACCCAAAAGGGGTTTCTCACCCATAAATTATTTATTTACATTCCAATGTTGATATTGATGGTTAATTGAATTAAACCCTGATATTCCATTTAACTTGTTAATTGTCGTTATAGCGATTTTGCTATACCGTCATTTATTAAGTTCTATCCCCAATAGCCCTGTCGTATATTTTTGAACTTGAGCTTTTGTTTCCATTAGACAAAATATTTAATTTCATTAAACGTTTGGGTTTATGATAACTTAAAAATAATTAATCTTTTTAACTAATGATTTTGAGATTAATTAACCAATTTAATAAATGATTATTAAAAATATGTTTATCTTTAGATTCAATTAAGCATATCTACTAATGATGTTTAGACTTAATTAATCGTTTTAAATAATGATTATTTGAGTTTAATTAATTCTTTTAATTAATCAATGATAATGGAGTTCAATTAATTTCACTACGCCATAGATTGCATACTGCAACACCAAAGAAGCGATGCAGGAAGTGCCAAAAAATGTTGCTGTAGGCTAAAAAAGGGCAAAGGCAACACTTTCTCCGTGATGCACTTTGTCGCGTTGCCCTAGAGTCAAAGGCAACATCTTTGCGGCCCTAGGGCAACATCGGTTCTGTTGTTGCCACATGTACCAAATTTTCTAAAAGGTGGGCCCACAATCTGGGTCTCAACATGTGGGCCCACATTGTGGGGCCACTAATTGTGTGTCCCGCCTTTACGGAGCCCTGTTGTGGGGCCCATATTTATTAATCTATGGCAACACTTTGCCATCCAATGGCAACACTTTGCCAGTTTATTACCACGTTTAACATCACATACTGCAACATTGTATCATATCTATGGCAACATATTTTGCAATTTAAATTGGAAATGTACTGCAATATTATACTACTGCAACATTATATCATATCTATGGCAATATTATACTGCAACATTATATCATATCTAATGGGAACATTACACTGCAACAAAAAACTTTTCATTTCAGAATAACCAGCAACACATGTTTTACTTAGTCAAGTACAAAATAACAAACATACTTAAAAACATAGCCAGTGTATTCATAGTTACAGCCAGTACATACTACATGGTGGATCAACAGTTTGTGTAGGAACTGGATTTTCCCCTGCCTTCGGAGTTGCATTCTTATCAGCTGCAGATTCAACAATGGCCCGTGAACGAGTTGTTGGTCCAGACTAAGGCTTTGTAATCGTAACCTTTTTGGTTCTCTAAAATACGCACACAAAAACAATAAAATAAAAAAATAAGGAAGCTAGTCTATAATTACCGACATAAAATTAAATCTTCAGCTATAACGCACCTTTACTGGATTTTTTGAAGTATCATCTTCACTAGGTTCTCCTTGTTCTGGAGCATAATCTTCGCTTGAACAATCAGTAAATTAGGCAACACAGCAATCAAATCAAGGTTAAGAAAACATGAGAGAAAATATCGTGTCTAATCAAGGAATCTCTAAGATAATAATGGAAAAAGAAGAAAGGATATGGTGTCGGAACCTTGTGGCATCTCCATTTTGATTTGGACCACCTGCTACTATCAGAATCTCCTATGCCAACTATAGTGCTTGTGAAGCTGCACACAAAAATATTTGTAGCAATAGGATTATTATTATTCTTGGGAAGAATGCTTCAAAATTGGTAAAAACATAATACCTCTGTTCAGGGGATTCATCGCCTTCAAATTTCATCTTAAATCTCGTTCCAATTGAGTGGTTGTTCTTAAGAGACTCCATATATTGATCATAAGGAACAATGAATTCGGAAGGACTCATCCTGACATGTCATGTTAGTTATTATAAGGATAAGGACAAGTATGAACGTCTAGACACAAATATCAGTGTTCCACATGAGGGTTTATAAAATAATTTTGACCAAATATCATGATAACTTAGATACCCCTCCATTGTTGAAATTTTTAATGAAGAAAAAACGACATACAAGCTACAGAGTTTTGGTCAAAATCATCAGCTTAGTGGTAAGACTTGGGGATACAAACAACTGAACTTGACTGTCAAATGCGGTTTCTACTACAGTGTTACACCTTTCTATGTTGGTAAGACTCTTTATAGCACAAGCTTTTTTTAACAAGAGGAAATTTCAAACCAATAAACTTCAAAACCCATGCACTAAACTTTAATAATCATGAATTAAATAGACAAGCATAAAATTGAAATAAGCTACCAATAAAAAGAGATACTAAAATAATAAAGAATAGCAGACCAAGTATAATGCAGCCAAAATTAAATCATTATAGAAATAATAATTTATGTCCATGCACCTTGGATGATAGTAGACTGTAAAAGGTGTTCCAGTGGTATAAGCATGCCATGCAGTTGCAAGGACACCAAGATGCATGTTGTGGCAAGAAATAACAGAAGATGGCACGGTTGAATGTTGTCTAATTGCTCTTCTCACTCCAACACGAAGTTCACCGTTATCCCCCCTGTTTATAGTAACAGCAACATGATTCCAAACAAGAATACTTGAAGAATTCGATAAGTGTAAGACAATGGTAACCTTACCTTAGGAAAATAAAAGCATCTCCGGCTACAAGCCTCTTGGAACTGACAAACACACTCCAACCACTTTGAAGCAGATGCCTTCTTGGCTGACCTGTGTACATTATTCAGGATTAAAAAAATAAAATAAAATAATCAGTACATGCATTGTCGCAAACATGTTGATGTACTGGAGGAGAAAATTTGAAAGTAGAAGAAAATAAGGTGCTGCGGCCAGGATCAGTTTATAAACAGATGTGCAAAAATAACAAAACATAATAACTACTCCCAAGCAAGTAAAACAAAAATGATGTCAATGGATATTATCATCATTATTACAGTTACCAACCATCACTTCTTCCAATAACAAAAGGGGACCATTGGAACACAATTCAAGTATACAAAGCTGCACGAAGGAATTGAGAGAAAAAAACACTCCTCACTACATGAGCAAATATTCAAGATGCCA
Organism: Allium cepa; assembly: GCA_030765085.1. Taxonomy (NCBI): domain Eukaryota; kingdom Viridiplantae; phylum Streptophyta; class Magnoliopsida; order Asparagales; family Amaryllidaceae; genus Allium; species Allium cepa. Next base: position 65,354,539 of record CM060931.1, read on the forward strand.
TAACACATGTTGCACATAACGAATGTTTCCTAGTGTAGATTTAAATATAAATTATTAATTTTGAGTACAGTGAAAATATAGGATTCAGTGAAGGAATAATCAAAATATAACAAATGTCAAATAATAAATAATTTCAGAAGGAAAATACCTCGGAATATATGACGGAATCTCCACTCAGTACCATGCCGATCTTCCGCAACAAGTTCCTGAGTTGGAGGGTTATTGCTCATGTCCTGATCAAAATATGAAGTAACAATGGATCCATCAATATATTCTGGCCTGAAATAAAATACTCAGCAAATGTAAACCATAACATAGCATAATAGATCTAACCAAAGGTGGAAGACACTCGTACGCATGACGTCTTAATACTGAAAATCCACCATGGGTGCTCATGTCTGAAGCTGTCAGTGTTTTGCAAAATGAGTGAACATGTGACCTTGGTGGCGATGGAGGCAGAGTCTACTTCTCGACAGTATTCTCATCTTGCTATATTTGAAATATAACATGGAAATTAGTATGATATCCCTTCCTGTTTGTAAAGCCAAACTACAAAAAAATTACTTACATTTGACTCTGGGAGCAAAGTCACTTGTGTAAATACTTCATCAGTTTCTAGTTCAGCCTATCCATTTACAAATGTTAAGAGAGTTCCTGATCATAATACATATGCTCCTAAGGTTCAATTGAGTGGATATATTATACATACCTTCAAATGAACATTCATTATACGGCAGAGGATCTTTGATGGCAGCTCATATATAGGCATCTGTTGGTCTAGGATCTGACTTGTCGAAGCTTCCACCTAAATCATTTCACAGGAACTGTAATAAATACTACTTGAAAATAAGAAATTGAAAGTAAATAAGAATTCAAAACAAAACAATATAAAATATGCTGAACATTATGATAGTGAGCTCTGAACTAGGGCACTGAAACTTTGGCTATGAAACAGGCTTTGCTGAAAGATACGTATAATATAATAATGGTATCAAACTCTACCAAAATTGTGGAAACTACTGTGAAACCAAATATTTGACTAGATAGAGGTAAAGCTATAATTCTCAAAGGATTGTAAGTGCAAAGGTCAATGTGTATGTATCATGAGAAAGGTGAATACTCAAGCACTTATGACTGAGCATCGTTACCCGTAACTCTAGACTGCAATAGAACCAGGTTCTATAACCAAATATTATCAAGCTCAAAGCAACTAAGACTCCAAAAATCAACTAAACTTACTGAAACAAATACTCGCTATATCAAATACAACAACTTACTACTGCTTTAATCGTAAATTTATAAATGTCTAATCGTTCACTTTTATTTTAAATTTAGTACAATCCCCAGATCTAGGTATAATTTGTGTTTCAGTCAAACCGACTAAACAGCGAAATAAAAATTCGACAGCAAAATAATTTGAAGACACGTTATGCATAGATAGTTTGTCATTCTGGTCCACACTGAGTCCTAAATAAAACAACGCAGGGCAAATACTCAAAATTTCCAAAATAAATAATAATGTAAATATATCAATTACAACATTGATGAAACGCGAATTATCCAATAAATAAATCACATCAGACAGAACTCGCAAGTAAATCGGTAAATTAGGCAACACAACAATCAAATCAGGAAAAACTTGAAATATACATAAAGTGATACCTTATGTGACGACCTGGAATTTTCGAGCATTTAAAATCGGAATATTTAATCGATTTTGAATATTTAAAGGTTAATTTCTAACTTGAATTTCAAATGTCACAATTTATTTCATACTTAAATTATTAAATTAAATAATTTGGAATTGGGTAAAATATGAAATCTAAAGTTTTAAACCTGTTAAAAAAAATTAAAGGCTTGTAAAATTTATATTGATAATACTAAGGATAATAAAAGTTGTAAAATTGAATTTAACACTGATTTGTTCAGTTTTAAAAATATATCATTTAAATTGAATTTAAAAATAACTTTCCGAGGCACAGTCTCGGAATTCAACGAAACCAGTTCCATTGAGTCCGTAATATTGAATTATTATCAGATTTCAAATTTCGTAGCAATCGGAGTTTTTGTTTGAGCATACGATAAGTAAACGTGTTGGAATTTTTATCGAAAATTCAATATACATAAAAAAATAAAAAATAAAAATAAATAAAAATCAAATCAAAAATCATCTGCAACCCTAACTTAAAACTAGGCCGAACTATTATCTGAGATAAGCCACCCTATACTCTGAAAAACATCGCGTCTTGTCTCCTCTTGTCTCCCCTCAATTTCGTTTAATATCTCACGCATTCCTCTCCTCTTCATTTCACCTTAAATCAAATTGAAATCATCCGGAAGGGAAAAAAAATTCATGGCCGCGTCCTCATTTACTTGTTCCACAATTGAAGCATACCTCTCTCCCTCAAATTCTTTTCACGAAAACGATTTTTATTTTCAAATCATGGCCGATGCTCAGCCTTAAAAAAAAAAAAAAAAACCTAGCCCTAAATCTCCTTGGCCAGATCCATTCTCGTTTCCTACTTCACAAAGCCCTAAATCATTGCTCCTCATGCCACCACTTCACAAAGGCTACTTCCGGCAGTCGTCTAGCCTTCATACATCGCTATTTGTCCAAAACCACCAATGCGTCCTTCATCTGATTTGAAGCGGCGGCCTGTCCTGGAGTAGGTGCCGCGATTGGGTGGGATTTTGGCTCAAGCGTGCGAGTTAGAGGGAGGCATACAGAGAGGATGACGCGATGACGAAGTGTTGAGGTCCGGTTCGCCTCCTGGCAGCTCGATGCGAGAAGCGTTGGCGTGTTCGTTCTCGCGTGCGCGAGTTGGGTCTGGGTAGATGCCGGGGAAGCGTGCGTTGGAATTAAGGCAGTAAGGTATTGATTTTTCATCTTTTATATATATAAATATGTATGTTTATGTAGGATAGAAATTTATATTGTAGAAATTATTCTTAAAGCAAGATACGTAAAACTATTATTTTCAGATTTGAGGTTTATACTTACAGTAAAGAATGAATAAATTAAATATACATACATATACATTTTTAATTTACTAATTTAAAAAAAAGGTATTAAGGTTATTAATTTGTTTAATCGGTTCATCTGATCATTTTAGTCACTAAAAATAATTTATTAAAGAAGAAGAAGAATTTTAATTAACTATATGCTATAGTTATGCTTTAAAAGAAGAAAATTTACAGTAAAGTAAATTTTTAAATGCGAATATATCTAGGAAATACATTTCACATGCCTGCTTTATTCTACTATTTACTTTGGAAATATTTAGGAGATAGGTTTGTTTAATTAACTTATCTAAATTTTCTTTTGGTTACTAAGAAATTATTTAAAAGGAAAATTTGTTTAAAAGTTTAATTATTAGTTGAAACTAAATAAATAAATCGTTTGACCCATTCAAATATTAACAAACATTTTAATAATTGTTCGAGGTCTAAAACGATGATGAACAAGCTGGTTTGGATTGGATTTACGAACAAAAATCAAAGGTGAGTTAATCTCACTCAGTTAGATTTAAATTTAAATGATTAAATTTAAATAATTGGTTGAATGGTTAAATTGATTGATGTGTTATATTATAGTATATATTACATCTTGGAATGTTTGATTTATAGTGTGCTAACGTCTGTGGATGCAGGGAAAAACAGGTTGGAGGGATCCAACTGGACCCCTCAACATTTATTTAAATTATTTAATATTCTCTATTGTGATTTTTGATATTCTATGATGAATCATATTGGAATATTAAATGCTATGGTCTGATTGGAAATAATTGGGTATAATGAATTGCCAAAAATATATAAATTGGATTTTGGAAAGAAAATAAAAGAAGTGAATTTGTAAGTAAAATAATTTTAGAAAATTTGAATAAATTTGAGAATGAATTGGAAAGGAAATAAAGTGACTTTAAAAAAAATTCTAATAAATAAATCTTGAGTATAGAAAGGAAATTTGAATAAACAGAAAGTTAATGAATTTTAATCTTCGGTGATATTATTTAAAAGAACAAAACATTTATTTAAAATTTAATATTTAAATTATTGAAAAAATAAAGAAGAAATTAGGAGAAGCTGAAATTCGTATATTTCGGTTAAAAGGTTTAAAATCAAACGGAAAATAATAATAATAATGACGAAGTCCATAATTAACGAACTTTGAAATGAATCAAGAAAGTAAAGATATTTATTTCAAATGGAGTAAATTGGAAATCAATTTGGGAAATTGATTTAAGTGATTGAAGTTGGAATTTTTCTCTGGATAACCAAGTACGTTTTTAAAGTAAATGCTTAAATATAAGTTAAAAGTTTTAAAGTTGTTTTAAAAAGCAAGTTTAAAAAAAAATTCTAAATATTTAAATTCTAAAGTAAGTATTTTATTTAATCTATTATAGCAATAATTATTTAAAAAGTGACTTGGTATTTTGTTTTTAAAAGTGAAAACCTAGTTTTATATTTTTTTTAAGTAACATCATTTTCAAATATTCATATAGTATGTATTTTTAACAAATTCTTGAAGTAGTGTTAACTTAAATGTTTTAAAGTATATTTCAAAGTAAGCGTTTTAAATTATTTTAAAAATCTAAAATTTTTTGCTTGGTGATTTCAGAGGAGCTAGAAAAATATTTGGGAAAATTTATTCTGAAAAAGAAAAATGGTTTTTGAAACTGTTTTCAAGGGTTGAAAATAGGAATATATCTTGTGAAGATACTTTTTTGAGGTTAATAAATAATTTGGGGAAATTATTTATTGTGTGATGGATGTTTGTGAATATTAATTGATAGTTAAATAACCGACTATCAATATTGGCCAAATACGTTGATCGTTTCGAAGAGACCGGGTTTGAGATTTATTTCTTGAAAACCACTTCGATCCGGTTTGTACGTTTCGTGGAAAAAGATTTTGGGATTCGAAGATGGAGCAGTGAAGTGCAAGGGCTAGTCGCTACTAATCCTGAGGATATTTCCAAATGGATGTAGTAGGAATAGTGCCTTCGGTTCCGTTCGAACCCGGGACGGACTTGTATGGATGAATGCTTTCGGAACATCGTCAGGTGGACGATGGGCATTCTAAGGGATATGTTCTATAAAGGTAACGCTTAGCCTCAAGCCTCATCAACCAGGAATTACTGAAAATCAGGGGTTATGCAGCAAGACTAGGTGGGTACCACCCAAGCAGGGTGAGGTCATCCCTGTCTAGATGTCCCTTTTATTTCGGCTTAGTGGGTGGTTGCTGATCCCAACCGTGGGGTGATCTCACTCGGGATTATCCAGTAAGGGGTAGTCCCGGCCTTGTGTTGCAGGGGAGCGGACGTACTCCTCGGTACTATGATCTAGGCCACGTACTATGACAGGTGGTACCCCAGTGCCTAGTCATTAGTTGGAAATCCATTCTTCCTACGAGCCTTGTATGAGTTTTGTTTGTATTACCCACTCTGTGGCTAGTAATTGGAATTTAATCATGTAACAATTTCGGCTATTTTATAAGTATATAGACCCTATTATAATATCAGAGGATTTCTATAAAAAAATGTTTTAGCTATCGTAAGGTAAAAACCTGACATGTTTATTTGTGGCGTGGTCTTACGAGATGCTTTTGTTTCCAAAGGATTTTTGAAACTTTAAAAATCAGTTGAGTGTGATTTTCTCATGCTGGTATTCCAGACTGACTCGGGTATTATTTAACTGTAATGCTCGGGTCAGACCGAGTATTATAGGATACAGGATTTGATGCTGTGGAGCTCAGGAGACGAGCAGGATGACGATACGTACTTTCGTCCTTGTTTACATATATTCCGCTGTGTTGTTTAGCCATGTACTCAGTTGTATGTTATTGATATTGAGTTGTGATTGATGTACTCTGATGATGTAATATATAAAATGATATATTTGATCTTTGAGTAAAGATTATTTATTATCTATTATATTTTATTCCGCTGTGATGGTTAGATTCTGATGTTGTTTTCTATTTTTCTTCTTCTATCTCTTCTTCTTTAACCCAAATGGTTCGTATTTCTATACAACTTGAGTTGATTTAGGTAGAATAGTGTTGACTCAATGGGTACAGATTTGCGGGTCGTTACACCTTAAGCAGCAGATTAAATCAAAGCCCTAACTGAAATTCGAAACCCAAACGAACCCCAATTGAAGACCTAATTGAAACACCGAAGCCCTAATTGAACTTGAACTCGAACTTGCCCTAATCGAACGCCAATTAAGCTTGTAAACTTAGAACTTTTAGCCCTAATTGAAATCGCAGAGTGTTTGAGTGTTTGAGAGGTTGAGCGGCAGAGTACGTATTTTGTTAAGTGTTTGAGTGAAACCCTTCAATATTTTTTAACTTTTGCCGCTTTGTTTTTGCTTCCCGCGTTAAAAATTATTTTAGCCAGCTTTTTTTGCAGCCTGCACTCATTTTTTATAATATTTTTATAAGTCTAAGCTACTGCAACATAGTGTTGATATCTATGCTAACATCCTGAAGCTAACGTTGTAATAGACAAAAATCAACATAGCTATCGTTACATTGTAGCTAGCAACATCTTGTATTTTCATTGCAATAGGCCATCTATGGCGTAGTGTTTATTGAACTTAATTAATTATTCTAATTATGATGATGAAATTAAATTAATTAGTTCAATTAATGATAGGTGAAAATCAATTAATCATTTTAGATAATGATATTTGAATTTATTAATCATTTTAATTAATAATTTTTTTAAATTTAATTAGTTGTTTTAACTAATGATATTTGGAATTTAGTTAAATCATTTTAACTAATGATGTTTTATAATTAAATAAAACATTTTAACAAATGATATAATCGTTTTATAAAATAAGGCTTGAATTTAATTAATCTAATTAATTTGTGATTGTTTGAACTTAATTAATTATCTTAATTAATGAAATTTAAAATTACTTATCATTTTAATAAATGATTTTTGAGATGACTTATTCATTTTAAACTAATAATTATTTTATTATTAATCTTTGTATTTAATGATATTTAAAGTTAATTAATCGATTAAAAAAATAAAGTAAATTAACTAATATAATAAAATTGCTTTAATCAACTAATTTTATGTTAATAAACCGATTTAATAGAGATTTTAAAGTTAACCTACCAACATTATAAAAGTGTTTGGTAATAATTATCCACTTTATTAAAGATAATGGATTTGTTTATTTAAAAGAGATTTTAAATGTGATTAATTATCTTTTGGGTTAATTGATATTGTTTTTAAAGTAATAAACTTTAAATTGTTTTATTATCCTTTAGGATAATCTTATGGGGTGTCGATCTGATGTTGGTTTAGGCCTTCGTGGTCGGGCACTTGAAAATATTGTTCTCTTAATGTTTTTCAATCAGGAACTAATTCTATTATGGAAATCAAGCACAAGTTCAGTTTGTTTTTAAAGAAAAAGTTTGATTTGTTTCTAGAAATAAATAATTTCCGTAAAGCAAATCACTTATATGGAAAGATTTATTTGTATGATTAGCACTAAACATCGAAGAAGTAAACTTGTTGCTATTTCAAAAGTTAAAAATAATCGGTGGACACGACTTTGAGGTAACATTACCTTGACTTGGCTGGTATTATTGTTAACTAAGAAATAATACAAGTTTGAATTCAATGAGTGGTGATAAGTACACAAGACTTAATTTCCATATACGATCGTTTTACATCCTCGATAGTTAGTATCTCAACCATCGGTTAGTTCAGCTACTTTATTATCGTCATTCTAAGACGATTTATTGCTCCATTGAGGGTTGTTATCTTTTGTCGGAAATGACTGAACTAAAAGCGCGAAAGGAAGCCAAGCTATGTGGGGTTGCTCCCATTAGGATATTTTCACATCTCATCTAGGTTGGATTCGGTTGTGCACTTAGATTTGGAAATATTCGGATACTCGGTATGGTTTGACGAGGTCCGGTTTGGTACTGTCCTAAAAGTGTCGCAGAGTAAATGAGCTTCTCAGAAGTATATTACTAGAGGTTTCAAAGGGGGTGCACCTTTCTATCATTTTTTGAAAAAATTCCTTTCCTTATTTGATTCGAAAACCATGAATATGTTTTAGCTTTAAATTGCCACGAGTAGAGCCAACTCCTCATCGTGGCGTTTAAATAATTATTTAGTCTATTCTATCAAGTTCGACTGTTACCTTATTTAGTCCATTCTATCAAGTTTGGATTTTAGCCTTATTTTGTGCATTTTATCAAGTTGGACTACTTTTTTCTATCCATTTTATCTTGTTTGGATTTTACTCGGTTTATTTCCATTCTTACAAGTTTGGTTTAATATTGATTTTGCTCATTCATATTTGGATTTGATTCATGATGTGTATTTTTGCTCTTGCCTGTATGGATGTATTCTTATAAGGTAAAAACTCGCTCCGCATTAGTTGCGTGGTCTCATAGAACTTTTATATATTCCCTATTATTTGAGTTATCTCACGCTGATATTTCCAGACTGATCCGGGTGTTATTTATTTATAATGCTCGGGCGAGACCGAGTATTTTCGCAGGTTGTCTTTGAGGTTTGGAGATCGTGGAGGGAAGCTAAAGATTCACATATCGTAGTACTTTATTTTTCATTGTATTATATTGTATACCTATTGACATTTGTAAGGTCGGCATTTTATAATTGTCTAGCTGATATGGTTTGTTTTTAACTCTGATATGCTCTATATTTTTGAAATGACAGTTTATACTGTCCTTGTTCTATTATATGTTGGAGATTTTGTTGTGAGTTCTTTTTTTTGTTCTTTGTTCCTTTTGTTTTATTTACCCTAAAAATTTACTCTTTTTTCGATTGGATAGGCGACACTTGAACACTGTAGTAGTGTTCGGTGTCGACTTTCGATGGTCGAAAAGATGGGTCGTTACACTCTTCCAAGTATGACGTATTTTAGGTTTAACATTAATGCATTTGGTTTACTTTTAGCACGAAAGGGGATGTAGTTTTGTAGTTATAAATTTTGATGTGAAATTTTGAAAAGAAAGTGAAAAAACAAAATAATGGAGTATATTTTATAATTTTACAAATGAAAACGCTTATTCAACTGGGTATAATAACATACGACCAATACAGGATAAATCATGTACTCTAAACATTATTAGCCCTATGATATCAACCTAATGTATTTTAATCGGCTGTTGCAGTAGTTCTCATTTATAAAAGGGTAAACTAGTAAATAAAATTATGTTTTTTAGTGGGGGAAATAATGAGTTTTCTCATTTTGAGTAGACATATAGTTGGGACAAAGGGGCAACTAGAGTAATTTTATGTACCCAAACAACTATCTTTGGATTTGTTTTAAAATTTATTATGTGTGCTGCACCTCAAAAGTAGATTAGATTCTGTTTGGTTCCCTCTTATTCTCATTCATTTTCCATGTAATTTTTTTTGCGATAATGAGAAGTTAATTTGCGATATTTAAAACATGATATCTTTCAGCAGACGTATCGAATTTCAATTTCATTTTCATAATTAAATCACAAATTTTATTACATTTCTATTAAGATCAATATGTGATATGTTGACGAATTTATTTTTAATTTTTATGGTGGATATTTGCCATTGTAAAAAAAAACCTTGGTAGCTTGCTCAACATCCATTCCACCTTTGAATTTGTCATGCATGTCCACAAATGGCCAAAGGTGGAGTGTCTGCCGAGCAAAGTGGAGTGGGTATCGAGCAATGAGGGTTTCTTTTTATTCACGATGGCAAATGTTTGTTGGGCTGACAAATATTTGCCATTGTAAATAATAAAAAAACCACGCGGCTTGCTGAATACGCACTCTATTTTTTAATTTCTCATGCATGTCCACGATAGCCAAAGTGACGTTGGTACTAAACAAAGTGTAGTGCGTATTGAATAAGCTACCAGAGGGGTTTTCTTTTTATTTACAATGAAAAATATATGCAGGCTGGACAAATATTTGACACACAAATATTTGTGACTGTAAATAAAAAGAAAAACCCTAGTAGCTTGTTCAATACCTCCACCTTTAAAATTTTCAAGCACGTCCACAATAGCCAAAGGTGGAGTGGATGCTGAATAAGGTGGAGTGAGTATTGAGTAAGCCGTTGGTTTTTTTTTTCTATTTACGGTGGCAAATATTTGGCAATGCGGAAAATATTTGCCTGGCAAATATCTCAAATATTTGCATGGCTGGTAACAATTTAACACCGTAAAAATAAAAATAAAAATTTATCAAAACAAATCACAATTGAATCTTAATATAAAAAGGGAAAGTCTATTTAGACATAAAATATAGATAAAATTGGTAACACAAAGAATCTTCACTGTCCCCTGAATTCCATCTTTTCCATAAAGACAACAAAATTCAATGGTCCAGATATTTCCATTTTCTGTTTAATTTTCTGTTCATATGGCAGGGCCACTGTGAAAATAATAAATTTTGTGACTCAAAAGGTGAACGAAATTGAAATCCGATGCAACAAGTGAATTAAATTTGAGCAGCGGCAACACTGTAAACAATGGGAGAAAATCAATAAAATCGCAGTACCTGTGAGTTTGGTCTCAAGAACTCCAACGCGTTTCTTGTTTCGCCCGTGGAATCATTGAACTTGTTGATTCAATCTTCAAACAGTATCCAACAAAACGCGGAGTAATTACTTTCTAATATATTATACAGTGAATGTACCGACCTATTTTGTATTAGTGATTTTAAAGGAGGGAAATGTATCTTAATTTCCTGAAAATTCCAACAGAAGAAGAAAATTTGTGTTCCTACGTACTACTTTCATTTTCAATTCACCAAATTTTCAGATCGAAGGCAACGAGCAAGAGAAAGTTCTCAGATTTTCAATTTTGGGCGTTTAGTCGTTTGGGTATGTGCTTTTTCGCTTGAAGCTTCAATTTTTTACTTGATTGGAAGCTTCAAAATTGTTTCACCTTGTTGGGTTGGTTATGTGTAAATATTTTTCTGTACTTGACTACATTGGTTTTACTGTTCATTTAACTGGAAAAAAAAAACAAAATGGAGTTGGTCAAAGTAGTTTGTCTATGATATTGTTTACTGAATACTGGTTCTACTCTTACTTACTTAATTTTTTAGTTCCACAATTCATTTTATTACAATGTCACATCTGAGGAAGTATGAACCTGTTGATTTGTATAGATCATCTAAGGAATTATTTTTCCATCTGTTTTAGTGAGTTCTGCTAGGTGCATTGCAGTATTGAAGTATGTTAGTTGTAGCATCAGAGTTATCCCTGAGCCAGGTTCAATTTTGTGAAAAGAGGGGCCTGTGGAACGGATTAAAGCAAACTGTTATTAGTGGCACCACAATTTTTTTATGATGAAATTGGATATGAGTAATATAATAATTTCGACACTGGATAAGATTTTAGGCACAAGGGATTTGAGCAAAATTAGTTTAAACTTCAACGGTCCATCTATTATTTATCTTTAATAATAGTTGTAATACCTTTGGTGTCACACTTTTTTGGTGTAAACGTGAACTACCAAAAATACCCCTCTACAAATGTTATTAAATATTAATATTACTTAAAAATAAGAGCTAACGGATAAGTTTTCTTTACCAATTCAAAACATCTCACTATGTATATTATTGAAATCTTAATATCACTTAAAAATAGGATCTAACAAATAATATATTTTTTCAAAGTCGTCCTTTATTAATTAATAATAGAAATAAAAATTCAAACTAATAAAAAAATAAGTTCATTCTTTATTAATTAATAATAGAAATAAAAATTCAAACTAACATAAAACTAGATGTTGTAATAAAGAAGTATAATTAAAACTAATTGCATATCATTTTAACGTAAAAATATTGTTAAATATTTGTGTGAATCATATTTTTTCGATGAAATTAAACGTATACAATTTGTAAAAAAAATTCACACGCGAAATGTATGTCATCATCACGCGCGAAGCGCGTGCTGTACCACTCGTCTAAATAAAGCTTTTGTCAAATGTCAGATAATCTTTTGGACACCCTTCAAAGCTTCATGACAAAATAGCTCTTTATACAGAATTCGATGCAAGTGGATTATACAATTCAAAATATTGTTCTACAAAATTGACATAACATTGATATTTATATCCCCATTCATGCATTCATTGGTTTAAATATGTTGTTTTAACTAGAGAGGAAAATAATAACAGTACTCATGCATGGTGGATCAAACTCCACAGTTCCGCTATTTCCATATAACTTATGAGGAAGTCTATGTCATATGTCTTTTAATCCTACGGTCTTGTACAGCCTTATGATTCACATAAGATAATAAGTTAGAAGATTGTATCTTACTGGATGGTAAAACTTTATCCACGAAAGTGATATTTTATTTTGCTTATACAATTCATTTTAATTTAAAGGCGATAAACTAGTGTGGATAAACATTGCAAGCTTCATTTTTTGGGAACAAGATATGTGTTTTGTTCTATTTTGGTCGAACCAGCTTTACAATTTACTTGGCTGTGTATAATGGTTTTCAGAATATTCTAAACATTGCTCGTTCAATATCTAACCATCAACTGTGAATCTTTATTTGCCAACTTGTTTTTGTATATTATATATATTTTATCATACTTCTGGAGAGGATCAATGTTAACTGAAATCCACTGTTCATTGTTTTCTTTCTTAAGTCCAAATATATTATATTGACTTGACTTAGCAATCTACTGTAGTATTCTTATTTCCAAATCCAAGTCCATTTGATACATTAACACTCATGAAATTTTTCACCAAGTTACTATATACTTAGTTTGGTTGAACAATATTGTCATAACAAACATCAAATCTATGGAAATTTTCTTACTAATTCTGCTTGATTATATAAGTTGACTATATACCTATTTGCAATATTCATGAACTGAGAATAGTTATCCACTCATTAAGTTTTTTGCATTAACAGGTCTTGAATTTGTTTGATTATTTTACCAACCATGTCCGACGAAGAAATTTCTTCGCTGAAAGAAGCTCTTATAAACCAACTTCAAACTATAGGAAGACTGTACAACGAGATTGAAGTTGAAAGAAAAGCTTCATCATCTGGAGTTGACGAAGTTCTAACAGTGATACTGCACTTGCAGAAAGAAATAGCTCGAGAGAAAATTGAAGCTTTTCAGTATATACAAATGGCAGAACTGAGATTACAGCATGCAGAAGAATCTTTAGCATTTTTGGAAGAGTTAGTGTATATAAAGGATATTGAGATAGAATCACTCAAGTCTGAGGTCCGGTCTTATCAGAAAATTCTACAAAACGTGGAACTAAATGAGAAATTTCGATTCACAATCAGCCAGTTACTATACAGAGCAAAATCTTGTATTCAGATAAAGAGGCATGCTTCTGAGCCAACTATTAGTCGTGAAAACAGTTATTTACTGCCTAAAGTAGATACAATTTTGGAAGAAATTGGTGAAAAAGTAAAGCATATATGTTTATTTGTCAACACCAAAAAGATCGACAGTAAGAGAAGAGAAATTATGTGTATGCATCGAAATATCCTGCTTAAAGATGAAATTGATGAGCTGAAATATGAGCTAGAAAAGCTAGCTAAAGCTGCAAGGAGCATGAAACAATGCTATTTGCTGGAAGGAAATGAGCAAGTTCTGAAGATGATTGATTCACATATAAGAAGTTCAAAATCTTGCATGTATTCTCAGCAGACATCTTGCAAGCGATCTAAGAAGATATCTAGCATGTTTTCTCAGCAGACATCTTGCAAGTGTTCTCAGAAGAAACTTAACAAGTTTTCTCAGCAGGATAAAGCTATTTTTGCATCTCTAACTGAGGTATTTCTATGTAGTTTTATAGCTTGTGAAACGTTACAAATTTCAGTATGATTTTTAAAGCAAGTTGAGTTTGTAAGGTAATCAGAGACAAATGATGTATAACCATGTGATCTTTTTTAACCAGAGAATTGGCCGATTGTTGACAATCTTACACTATTAAATGTAAACACGTAGGTTGGGGTTCCATATCCTCATTCCTTAAAATCCTAGATTTATCTTCCATTGGCTCCTCCATGTCCAAAACATTGAAAACGATTTGATATGATCTTACTACGATCATGGTCATACCAAAAAGAAAAAAAAGGGAAAAAAAAAAAACTCTGATCAGTTTAAAATTGTGGATCAATACGAAACTTAAAATGTTGCTTTGAAGCGATTATAACTTCTAAAATGATTTAAATTTCCGTATAAATGAGCTTGATGGTCAGAATATCGTATGTACAAATCCTTTAAGAAGGACTCTGTTTCCTCTTGCAAATTCCAAAAATTCTTATATCTAGGCATTTTGAACTGAAACAATTTTGACAGACATAATTGTTTCACCATCAGTTTCAAAAGTTCATATTTACTTATATATTTTGAGCAGCTAAAACACCTTTACATGATTAACTTTTGTAGAGGCTATTTCTATGGCACAAAACTATTTACTTTTTCTTAAAAGAAATCTTCGCACTTAAAAGTTTCTAGGCAGAAAATAGGACATAAGTTGTTGGGGAGATCTACAAAAGGGAGTTTAGTACACACATACATTGTTGAAATTTGAAAAAAGTCAATAAACATTTGATTACTTTGATAAGCTGCATTAAGCCTATATCTGATTATTATTATTCCGAGCAGGTTAAAGGTTATATCAATGTTCAAGTACTTTTAAATTGGTATAAGAGTTAATGGTTAATATTGTACCATATAATGATATACACAAAAAATTTAATTGTCATAGATTAAAATGTTTGACTGATATTGAAGAGATTAAAATATGCATTAATCTTCTCCATTTTATGAGCAGGCAATGCTATCCTTTTCAATTTAATCACTGCTGAGAATTTGGGTGTCGGAAAAAACAACATTTGTTTGCTTCTCAGTTCAAGAATGAATGTCTGGACAAAGGAAGCGTGTATAGTAAGCACAAAATGGTTGGGACAACTGATATTCATACATACAATTAAGTTTGCAACAGATTTAAAAAGACCAAACTCAATTCAACAGGCTTTCTGCTACATGTGTTTAGACTTTAGAGGGATCACAGTGGAACCAGTCTTCTTATAAAATAGATATATCAAGGAGCTGTGTTCAAGACTTGCTCCATTCTCATGATGACATGCCTGGCATGAAAGGTCCAACACACATTATGATATTAATTTTGCTCCATCGTCTAAAAACGTCTGCGCTATCCGCACCATGAATTTTTTCTGGGTGCGTTCTACTTGAGAAATTTGTGTCTCTAATGATCTAATAGCAGTTGATTTAGAAATTCAATTTTGTTCTTTCAGTCTCTAAATGTTATATTTGTAATAAGAGAATTACTTCAGTATCACCACCGCAGTATTATATTATGGTAGAGGGTATTTTGGTAAACTGCCTTTGTACAAGCTGTATTATTAGCTGCTGAATTAGTCAAAGAGAGATATGTATATGACAGGAGCACATTGTATTATGTTCATATAACAAAAATAAGTGATTCGTCCTTGGTGCAAAAAGTCATAGATTTGAAACTTGCGTAGCGTTATTCGGACATATTGTCATGTGATTTGTGATATGTTGTTTTAGTGACATGTTGTATATAAAGTACCAATTCAAATATATGTATATATTTGTATATGTATGTGGGTGTGTGTATATTTCTCTTCATTTTTTCAATTCTGCAACCTTATCAATATAGCAAACATTATGAAATTCTTTCAAAACCTATTATGGTATCAGAGCAATCGGGCCTAGCGGTATAGAAGTATGACAAAACAAAGACCCATCAAATTTTGTATCATCATTTGGGTTTCGATAGAGACTCCGCTTCAAGTTTATCACAAGGAAGATAAGTGCCTCGCCAAGAAATTTGGCTGCAACATACCTCCATTCAAAACGAGCAAAATCTCATCAAGAAAATTAGAAAACAGATTTTAGAAACTAAAGAAATCATCATCATCCATCAAGAAATAAGTGCCATACCAAGAACTCATCAGATCAAATGTCCTCGTCGGAATTCTTGGTTGCAACATACCTGAAATCTTCATTTGCAAGTTCTGTTTTTTGAAAGTTCTTAATATTTGTCATTTACAAAGATCATCCTGACCTGAAGCCCAATCTGTTTCATCATGTTGGAAGAGAATGATAACTCTGCCGCTTTAGAAAACTCCAATCTCAACCAAATAGCAACCGAAAATCTTACCAAAATTGTGATGAGCCCTCAAAGCCAATTGATTACTGCTCAACTAAAAGAAGATAACTATCTTCTTTGGAAAGTTCAAGTTGAAACTGCCATCAGAGGTTATGGCCTTGAAGATTTCATTCTTGGAATTTACATTATCCCTCCAAGATTCATCACTAACAATGAAAACAAATCTGTTAGCAATCAAGAATTCACAAAATATCAAAGGCATGATAGCTTGATATATTCATGGTTGCTATCATCAATTAGCGTCAAGTTATTATCACAAGTAACTGGAAGTAAAACCGTTCATGGAATATGAACAACAGTTGAAAGAATTTTCAATTCACAATCTGCTGTCAAAGTTATGCACCACAAGAGACAATTACATAGCATAAGAAAGGATAATCAATCTATGGGGGAATACCTCACAAAGATTAAGACAACATGTAACTTACTAGAAGCAGCAGGACATAAAGTTGCTGACACTGGATAGGTTTTAATCATTTTAAGTGGATTAAGTGATGAATATGAAGCTGTAGTGGCTGTCATATCCTCTCAAAGAATCACACCCTCAATTGAATATGTGCATTCGATACTTCTTGCACATGAAGGGAGGATCAATTTCAAGAAGCCAATGGACTTAGATTTGTCAATCAACTATGCAGCAAATTACAAAGGCAAGAATCAATACAACAATAAGTTTGATCAATCAAATCAAAGGGAAAATCAATCTGGTAGAGGTAGAGGTAGAGGCAGATAGAATAACGATAGTAGACTAAAGTGTCAAATTTGTGAAAAATTAGGACATACTGCAAAACAATGTTACTTCGGATATGAGTCAAAACAAAACTCATCACAAAGCTCAAACTCTCAAAGGAACAACAACATGAATGCAAACATGGCAACTATGCAACATGAATCAAAACACTCCTCAGAGGAGCAAAAGCATATAACCTGAACTCATGTGATGCAGCTAGGCTCGAAGATGTTCAGAATGAATGTTGGTACCCAGATTCAGGTGCCACTCATCATCTAACCAACATCTTGCAGAATTTAAATCTTGACAATGGGGAACATAAAAGTACGCACTATTATTATGGCTAATGTCACAAACATCAACATTACATACACTGGCACTGCAACTATTATTGGTAAAAGAATCATGCACCTGAACAATTTATTAAAGGTACCTAATATAAGAAAAAATCTCATTAGTGTATCCTAATTTGCACATGATAACAATGTATTTTTTGAATATTATCCTAAACATTTAGTTAAAGATATTTAGACTAAACAAATTTTACTGTAGGGTGATACACACAATGGTCTGTACAGATTCAACTTTTCATAAAATAATCAATCATGTGATTCAAGAAAATGGTGTCAACTAACTGAATCAAGATTACCGAAATGTACTAGATCTACTTTTGACATTTGACATGGTAAGTTGGAACATCCTAGTGTTAAAGTTGTAAAGAAACTATTAGTAGATAATAAGATTGATGTTAATAACATACCATCATCAGATATTTGTACTTATTGTCAGTTAGGAAAAAGCCACAAGTTGGCATTTCCAGATTCACGTTCTACTTATGATAAACCTTTACAACTTATTGCCAGTGACTTGTGGGGACCATCACCCATCAATTCTGATTATGGGTATAATTATTAAATTTCCTTTGTAGATGCATATTCTAGATATACATGGATATATCACGTGAAATCAAAATCTGACACACACAAAGTAGTTATGCACTTTATTAGACAGGTGGAAAATCAAACAGGTGAATCTGTCAAAATGATTCAAACTGATGGTGGCACTGAATATAAACCACTAAAGGAATTCTTTCATCAAAATGGTATAGTTCATAGAGTAACATGTCCTTACACATCTGAGCAAAATGAATTAGTTGAGAGAAAACATAGACGCATAGTAGAAACTGGACTTACACTATTAGCCCAAGCTTCACTTCCATTGAAATTTTGGCCTGCTGCATTCACAGCAGCAGTCTATCTAATTAACAGAATGCTTACCAATATTTTACAAAACAAAAGTCCAATGGAAGTGTTGCTCAAGGAATAACCAGACTACAAAAGTCTAAGAACATTTGGGTTTCGATGCTTTCCCCACCTAAGACCATATAATTTACACAAGTTGAATTTCAAATCCACACCTCGTACCTTTTTAGGTTATGGAGTGAATCAAAAATGATACAAATGTCTTGATAGTAATGGAAAGTTATTTATTTCAAGACATGTTGTATTCAGTGAAAAGTATTTCCTTTTAGAGAATCAAATATAAAAGGGGTTTGCACAGAAGGTCCCTATTTCTGATGTTGTTATAAGAAAAGTCCCTATAATAATGAGTATTTAAATTAGGTCTCTTATTTTTTTCTAATCAGAAAGTGCAAACTAGCTTACGCATTTCTGATTCTAAAAATTTTGAAATTTTTGCAAATTTCAGAAATTCTGAAAAAAATTCAAAATAAAAAAGCGCGGATTAGCTTGCGCTTTCCTAATGGAAAGCTAGTTAACTTGCGCTTTTTAAAATTTTCAAAAAAAAAATCAAAATAAAAAAACGCAAACTAGCTTGCGCTTTTCAAAAATTTCAAAAAAATAAATTTCAAAATCAGAAAAGTGCAAGTTTCCTTGCATTTTTTATCATAAAAGTGCAAGACACCTTATTTCCTATTTTTCAAAAATAGGGACTAATTCACATATTCATTTCTACAAGAATATTCTTATAACAACATCAAAAATAGGAACCTGTAGCTCTTTTCTTGAATATAAAAACTACACAGATGGTGTACAATCCAACAAATATTATTTCATCAATATCACTTTGTGTTAACAATGAAAGTCAAATAGCTATAAAGAATGCAAAAGCAACTTAGACACTCAACACACATTGTTCAATAATGAACCAGATCAAGATGAGTCTGAACCATTTCAACAAGTTGTACATAGTCCTGCAAATCAAAGTAGTCAACATTATAGTAGTGATTATGATAATCAAGGTAAAAGTGCAGAGCAATCGGTTAGTATACAATATGAATAGGTTATGACTGGACATCCAATGATCACAAGGTCAAAGAGTGGTATCTTCAAACCAAAACTATATTCAACATGTGCAGTCAATGATGAACCAAAGAATTATGACCAAGCAGCTAGTAATGAAACTGGAAAATTGCAATGGACGAAGAGTATAATGCACTAATGAAGAATAAGACATGGAGTCTTGTTCCATTGCCCAAGCAAAAAAGTGTAGTTGGCAGAAAATGGACATATAGACTTAAGAGAAATCGAAATGGCACGATACAAAAATACAATGCAAGACTTGTTGCAAAAGGTTACACACAACAACAAGAATTTGACTTCAATGAAACATTCTCACCAGTTGTCAAACCCACATCTATAAGAATGTTTTTAACAATAGCTCTACATACGAAGTGGAATATTAGACAACTAGATGTAAACAATGCCTTTTAAATGGTGAGCAACAAGAAGAAGTTTACATGGAACAACCTCAAGGATTCACACAACCAAATAAAAGTGAAATGGTTTGCAAACTTCGTAAAGCAATTTATGGATTAAAACAAGCACCAAGTGTTTGACAAATTAAAAGCAACACTTAACAATTTGGTATATCAACAAACCAAGTCTGACAACTCACTCTTTACCAAGTTTAGAAATAGTATTACTTGCATCCTGGTTTATGTAGATGATATCATCATTACTGAAACTAGTAAAGATGAAATAGATTATGTCACTCAGCATTTGGATAAACAATTCTCAGTCAAAGATTTGGGAAAATTAAATTACTTTCTTGAAATAGAGGTAAGTTATATATCAGATTCAGAGATACATTTTTTCCAGAGAAAATACATCGGTGAACTACTTGCTAAAGCAAAAATGGATCAAGCAAAACCACTTCCAACACCAATGACTTCTAATCTACAATTATCAAGACACAAGGGTGAAGCAATTTCAAATGAAAAAGAGTATAAAAGCATAGTTGGAGGTCTATAATTTGCAACTATAACCAGACCCAAAATTGCATTGTATAAACAAAGCAAGTCAATTTATGCATCAACCTCTAAATGAGCATTGGAAAGTGGTTAAAATAATACTCAGATATCTAAACTGTACACTTGATTATGGATTGATACTTAAATCTTGCAAGAATCTTACCATAATAGGGTTTGTTGATGCTGACTGGGCATCATACCTTGATTATAGAAAGTCAACAACCATGTATCGTATTTATATTGGAGAAAATCCAGTGTCTTGATGCTCAAAAAAACAAGCTACCATATCTAGATCAATTACAGAATCTGAATACCGCAGCTTAGCCAGTGCAACTTCAAAAATAACGTGGCTAGAATCCTTACTTAGTGAGCTCAAAATCAAATTGTTCGAACAATCAGTAATTTGGTGTGATAATTTAAATGTTGTATCCTTACTAGCAAATCCTGTCTAACATTCGAGAACAAAGCATATGGAAATCGACTTATATTTTGTCAGAGAAAAGTAAGTACAGGAAATTTAAGCATAAATCATGTGCCTGGCCATTACCAAAGAGAAGAAATACTTACTAAAGCCCTCTCAGCAAAGAATTTCTGCTGATTAAGGAACGATTTGAAAATCACAAACTTTCGGCACAATAATATAAATCTTGATTCCAAAAGATCCAGCAACCAAATCCATATCAACGGTCATCAACTCAAAGTTCTACATCCAAATTGCTGAGAAGTCTATAGCCAACTCAAATAAAGACTCAGCTGCCAACTCGTAGCAGTCACTCAAGGTAGATACTCACACATATAGAAGATTTAATCACTCAAGCCAATTCAAAGTTTTGCATGAGATTCGAGCTTCCATCGTCAGTTTTAGGGAGAAAAAGAAAACCCTAGTTCAAATTGAAGGGGGTTAATAAGAGAATTACTTTACTTCATTATTACCACAACAACATTATATTATGTTAGAGGGTATTTTGGTAAACTATCTTTGTAATACTGTATTATTAGCTATTGAATTAGTCAAAGAGAGATATGTATATAACAAAAACACATTATATCATGTTCATATAATGAAAATAGTACCGTTCTTCATTTTTACAATTCTGCAATCTTACCAATACAGCAAACATTATCAAATTCTTTCAAAACCTATTAATTTGACTTGTATATCAAATTCCAGGCTTTTCTTCTTGGTAATAAACATAACTGCTCATTTTTAGCATGTAAACTCAATGTTGATGATGCCTCAAAATAAGTAGTTAGTTTGTCACAACCCGCCCTTCTCGACCCTCGAAAATCGACACAAAATATGGTACAATATAATATGTCGACGATCGGGTGCCGGAAAAGACAGATTGTTGAGGAAAAAGAAAGAAGATAGAAGAAAGAAGGAACTAAACAATAACAGAATCTCACAATCGCAGGAGAACAAAATATAATACATAATATCATATTTTTACACAAAATGAAAACTATATCTGTTTTATATATTACATCATCAAAGTATCACAAAACAACAATTACCAGCCTGACAATTTCAAACAATCACAGCAGCGGACATAAACAAATACGGTAATACGTCTCGGACTCCAGCTCCTCTCCTGAGCTCTTAACATCCTTTCCTGTAATCTATAATACTCGGTCTGACCCGAGCATTATAATGAAATAACACCCGAGTCAGTCTGGAAGACCAGCATGATAAAAATACACCCAAATTGATTATTAAAGTTTCAAAATCCTTTGAAAACAAAAGCATCTCGTGAGACCACGCCACAAATAAACATGTTGGGTTTTTACCTTACGATAGCCAAAACATTTATTACAAAATCCTCTGATATTATAATAGGGTCTGTATACAAATACTTATTAAAATAGCCGAAATTATTACATTCATTAAGTTCCAGCTACTAGCCACAGTCGTGGGTAATACAAAAAAAACCGTAAAAGGCACGTAGGGAGAATGGATTTCCAACTAGTGACTAGGCACTGGGGTACCACATGTCACAGTACATGGCCTAGATCATCGTACCGAGGATTACTCTCAATCCCCTGCAACATAATACCGGAACTACCCCTTACTGGATAATTCCGAGTAAGATCACCCCACGGTTGGGATCAGCAACCGCACCACTAAGCCGAATAAAAAAGGACATCTAGACAGGGATGACCATACCCTAATGGGTGCTACCCATATAGCCTTGCTGCATAACCCTTGATTTTCAGTCATTCCTAATTGATGAGGCTTGAGGCTAAGAGTAACCTTTTTAGAACGTTTCACTTAGAATGCCCACCGTCCACCCGACGATGTTCCGAAAGCATTCATCCATACAAGTTTGTCCCGGGTTCGAACGGAACCGAAGGCACTACTCCTACTACATTCGTTTTGGAATCATCCTCAGGATTAGTAGCAACCAGCCCTTGCACTTCACTGCTCCATCTTCGACTCCGAAATCGTTTTTCCCACAAAAACGTAAAAACCAGATCGAAGTGGTTTTCGAGAAGTTAATCCCGATCCCGGTCTCTTCGAAACGATCAACGTATTGGCCAATATTGATAGTCAGTGATTTAACTATCAATTAACATTCACAAACAACCATTAAACAATAAATAATTTTCCCAAATTATTTATTAACCTCAAATATCTTCACAAGATATATTCCCAATTTCAACCCCTTTGAAAACAGTTTTCAAACCATCTTCTTTTACAGAATTAATTTCCCAAACATTTTCTATTTCCACTGAAATAACCAAGTTCAAATATTTCAGATTTTAAAACATTAGATCACTTTGTTCTAAATATACCTTAAAACATTGGCATTAACTTCTTAAACATTTTATTCAAAATATATTTTAAAAATATTTAAAGCCAACTACTTTATAAAATGTAAGCTAATTTTAAAATAAAGGTTAAGTTTAAACTAAATCTTAAAAGAGGAGTTACAAAATTTTATACTAGTTTCAAATAAAACTTCAACCAAAATATCTTTAAAATAAATCCATTTTATAAAATATAAATATTAATAATATTCTTTCAAAACATAATACCAATTAGCCCTTTTAAAATAATTATTACTAAAACTAATTTAGTACATATTTACCTTTAAAATTTTTACAACTTAAATAAGAATTTTCTTAAAAACATTCTTTTTAAAATCAAATTTAAAACTTTTAACTTTTATTTAAAAATCTGCTTTAAAACGTACTTGGCTTTTCAGGGAAATACACTTTCATTTCAGAATAAATCAAAGAATCTTTTTATAAATCCTGCTTGATTTATCTCAATTCGAATTTACGTTTCAATCCCGTAAATTTATTCCAACACTTTAAAAATAAAACTCTCTTTTATTTTTAAACACATTTCCCATTTCTTGGAAATCACTTCCAAAATATATACTTAACTTATTCAAAATAAGTTGCTAAATTCTTTATTCAAAATATACTTTTGTAAATCTATAAAAGTTTCTTGAGTAACTTAAATCAAAAATTTCCTTTTTATATGAAGTTATTATATTAGATATTTATATTAAAATTTCCTTTTGAAAACTTAACACTACTTTACCTTTGAGATAATTAAAATACCATAATTACTTAAATAAATGTTTACTTACACTTTAAACAATTAAAATAATATTTTCTTTCTAAAATATTCTAAAAAACATTTTAAACTACCCATTTATATTTTGAAAGCTTTTCTTTAAAACATACTAAATTTTCAAGAAAAAGTACACTTCCCATCCTTAAAAAACAATCTTACCATTATTTTTAAGCAATTTGCACTTCTTATAGAAATTCTCACCGGAAACCTATACTTTCAATATTTATCTCCGATAAATATTCCACCTCATTTATAAACCCAGTTTATAAATTTTCATTTCACATTTCCCTTTAAATCAAAATTTCAAAAACACTTTAACAGACTCCAAACCAATTTCCGAATTTAATTCCTTTAAATTCTTTACTTAAAATTTTCTTTTATTTCCTTTTAAACCCAATTTATTTTATTTATATTTTAAATTCTCAGATTGTATTCATCCAATCATAGCATAGCATAATTTAATTTTCAAATTAGCGTATCACAGTATATAAATAAAACACATCATCAATTATGAAAATAATTTCTATATTGTGAGGAATCCAGTTGGATCCTTCCTACCTGTTTTCCCTGCATCCACAGACGTTAGCATAACAGATAAAATATCATATCCAGACTGATAATAATATTCACATTCAACCAATCAAATTTTAACTATTTAAATTAACTGGAAATCCCAGATGTGTGTGAGATTAACTCATCTTGAGTTTCGACGAGCGTTTTCAATTTTAAATTAAATCGAGCACTTTCGATCTATTCTAAAATTTCCACTTGCTCAGATCGTTCACAGATCTGAACTGCAGCGTAGGGTTCCTCGCTGCGGTTCCGACGCTGCCAATTTCGTTGAATTCTGACAACTTATGCATCAGATATAAATTATTATAGTTTGAACTATAATTTAAAACAATTTCCTTTTTATTATCATACCAACAAGATCTCGGCCGCACATCCTTAAGTAAATCGTGGCCGCACAAAGCATCTCAGGTTCAAAACAAAAGAAACCCATAGCCGCCAAAAATACAGCAATTATCACGACCAAACCGTAACCCTAGGAGATGATCGAAGACTGCCACGACGAAGAGCATCTTGACCTCCACCATCGACCAGATTATCATCGCACTCAGTCACTTCTACGTGATGCGTCATCCCTTCATATGCGTGCCGAACGCGGCGGCCTCCTGTCCTCCATGCTTCACAAATCTCGATCGGGACCATATGGATTGAAAGCCCTCGCCAAGCTCTACGATCTTCATGTTGGAAGTTTCTTGAACAGATGCAAGGATTGAGATAAAATTGAGGGAAAACATAGGACGATTTCGGCCATTAATTGCATAGAACGGGGGCTGCGTTGTTTTCTAGGGTTTACTTGAGTTGAGTGCATTTATAAAAGTATATCTATATTATTTAAATATTAAATTCAATTTTAACGAGCATTTACAAACGAACTCCAAATCACACGTGCCGCCGGGCGTTTATAAGGTTTTACCCGCCTTCCGAACACAATGGAACGTGTTTCGGAGGTCAATTTAGTCGTATGTGGAAGACAACTTTTTAAATCGATTTAAAATACTAAATTATCGATTTTAATTTCAACGCGTTTCTCCCCCGTACGAACAAACGGTAAATCCAAATGCTACGACACTATTACGGAGCCAATGAAACTTATTTCGTTGAATTCCGAGACTGTGTCCCGAAAGGCTATTTTAACTCGTTGATAAATTCGAGCGATTTTCCAAAATCATCGAAATCACTTAAAATTTTATTTTTAAAACTTTACCAACTCAATTATAAATCATATAGAATTTATAGTCACATTTGAAATTATTCTGATTCATTCCGAATCAAAATCTTATTATTTACATTATTATATTATTAAATTCCATTATTAAATTAATATAAAATTCCCATTTTACTTATCGACTTTTGATTTCATCTAGAAGTCCAATAGAAAAATTCAAATCAAACTAAACTTAAAATAAACCTTAGAAACCATTTTCATGACTATTTACATCCCGATTCACAAATTATCCCAATTCCTAATATTTAATTATTATTATTCAAATCCAATTGAACTGCCATATTTGAAATTATAACTCACTTTATTGATTGACCCTAAATCTTCTTATTTCAAATCAAATTAAAATTCACATTCGACATTCAAAATGAATTTAAATGTTCAAAATCTAACGATCAAAATCTGAGTCGTTACATAGTTAATAATACTTGAAGCCTCTATACACACACACACACACACACACACACATATAAAGCTTGATTTGAAAATTGGTTCAATATATGTTAATTCAGTGTAGATACATGCATTTTCTATTCTCGTGTTTATCTTACTTTCATACATTTGCTCTTTATTTGCAAAGTATTAATTCTTTCGGGTGATTGATCTTACATCTCAATTTCATGCTCTTAATATTACCGAGCATTCACGATACAAACTCTTATATTGAAGAAATAGTGGAGCTTTCATGGAGCAAGAGCATGCACTTATTTTTACGTGTACATGCACTGCACATGTAAACAAGACGCATGAAAGGTGTATATGTTGCACACTTGTAGACAAGATTTTTTTTTTTGCATCCTCAATCAACAATAACCAAAGAGAAAATAGTTGAAATTCATTTCATGCAAGACCATGAAATAAGGCAATGACAATTGAAGTGGTTAAGAGCAGTTTAATTCGTATGATAGGGCGATGAAAATAAAACACTATTTTTTTGAACTATAACATGCTTCAACGCATTCGATGTGGACTAACATATGCAAATATCTGATAGTTTTATTTTTCTTAAGTGAACTACATTTTCTTTTTGCTATAAAAACAGCCGTCTCATCAAAACCTAACAAGGAACCATTTGATTCTACTACATGTTTGTTTCCATATTTACATATATGACGTTCCAACCAAATATTGTCTGTGTATTCTACTACTTATTGACCTTAGTTTACTAAAATAGTTTTTTAGTTGTTTCGTTAAGCTTGATTAATCAAAGTTGTGCAATATCCAGTGTAGTAGTTATGCAACACGATATTATACTCAAATTGAAGAGGAGATTAAGAGTTCTTCAATGGTGAAAATAGTTTGCAAATCAAGGTCAATAATGAAGGAGATAAGACTCTTTCATGAGTGTAGAATGAATTTTTTTTTGAAGTCGGGAATATGTAACCAGTCAAAACTCGTTGGTGATCGATTCTATGCAGAACTTTGTGTTTTAACTTGTTTGGTGATTTTGAAGGCTCAAGATTATTTTAAGTGATACTTAGTGGTTGGCTCCTATTGGTTTTGGGATAATTTTGAAAGAATTTTATCGAAGAATAATGTCTTCGTTATGTATTTTTATTTAAAAAATGTACGTTCGTATGTTTTATTTAATCCCTAAGGCATTTTAGATTTATTTTAGAAAAATATATTTTGTGCTTACCATTGATTGGTGACAATTATAAATGAACATGTATAGAATTAGCCTTCATTAATAGAAATTAGTAACTAAGGTTTGGTATTTGATTCTGTAATTGGTTTTATTAATTTTAATAAAGGAAAAATTTAAAGGACAATATTTTGTTTTCTAATTCTTCCCATCTGATATCGTCTTAATTTAATTTGTGTAAGCCTAATAGTTAGGATATGAAGACAACAATTGCGAAAAAATTAAACGAGTAAAATTGGGGAATTCAGGAATCAAATATGAAAGATTGTTTTTATTTTAATGTTCTACACAAACTATTGGAGAGTGCAGGAGAGAGATTGTAACGACCTGTAAAATTTTGTTAATTTTTAATGGTTTTATTTAGCGTATTTAATTTGATTTTTGAGAAATTTTAAATAATAATATTTTGAAATAAAAATTTTCATTTGGATTACGTATAGTTAAATGTGGAAAATGATAAATTTTCTCAAAAATTAAGGAAGTATATTTTAGGGTGTGATTCTGTTCAATTTAAGTCAGTAATAATTGATGTTCATAAAATAATTTATTTTGGGAAATTCAAGGCACAGCTGTTTTATTTGCCACCATTTCTTTTATTTATTTTCAAACAGTTCATTTTGCCTTTATAACGTGTCCTTCCATATTTATTCTTGCTGTCCAATCAAGCTATTAATTGCTTTGATTGTTTCTAAAACAGTGTGTAGATGTTACTTTTTCTACCGTTAAAATTTCAATTGCTTAATAATTTTTCCAATTCACAGATAGACTTCCCCATTCCTAGCTATTAATAAACTTTGAAATCATCGTCCTTGCCTTTCGTTATTCCCCGTTTTATAATAATAATTGAAATTTATAGCCGTTTCAGTATATAACTTTTACACGTTTTATACTCATTTAATTTCAGCAGTCCATTGCCTTTAATTTTTAAACTGTTTCATTTTCTTCCCAGGCAACAGCTCACATTCCGTTTCGCTTATAAATCAGTTTCCACTTTTACTCACCTGCTCACCTTTTCTTCCATCTATCCGTTTAATAGTTATATATAAGTTATAATACGTTTCCCCGATTCATCTCCTTTCCTTTTTCATTGACATATTAATTCTGGGAAGTGATTAATTTTAAAACCCATCTTCCCTCATTTCTTTAAACTTTCTACTAAAGTTTAGCTTGTGATCGTTGCTATACATTTCATTAAAGAGGTACGTTACCTTATTAATCTCCGGAATTTAAGGGTGAAAATTTTATTTTTCTAACCTTTCCTTTCCTACGCTCCCTATTTCTACTTCTTTCATTATGACTGTTCAATATATATACACTACAGCTGGAAAGTTATAAACGTATAGACTTAGATATGTTTTGTATTTATTAAAAATTTAAAGCTCACCTTAAATTGTGCAAAGCGTTTTTCCTCCGCCTTTATAACTTTGGGTTTATACCTATTGTTACTTCCTCTTCCTCCCTAAAGCCTATTTTCTTTCTTTCCCAAGTTGTTACAACGCCTCTTCAAGGCCATAACAGCCGATACCCCTATCGCCATCACCCATCAGACACTCGTCACCACTAGCTTGCATACGTTCGCATATATTAGGTATAGTACTTCTTTCAGTTAGCATATATATATATATATATATCAGTGAATTTGTTACATGGGTTATATTATCTTGGGTTTCCCTGATTCCAGTTTAATAATATATTATACAAATTTTGCAGCGTCTATTATATGGTTTATATATATATATGTCAAAGTTATTCTTTTATATATATAAATGTATTTGTGTATATATGTATATATGCTGTTATATTAGTTTATAAAATAAAATTTTCCTTTTTCGGCTGCTGTATGTAAAGATGCTTTTTGTCTAATTTGTTTAAGCTTAGTATTTTGTTTTTTTTATATATTTTAAACGTGAATTTGATTGAAGTGAAGCTTTTCGTATCTTGTTATTAAATGAAATAATATAAGGTGATTTAATATATATATATATATATATATATATATATATATTTGGAATCTTTTTGGGGTTTTGTTGGTTTTGTTATATATTACTCTTTCTTAATGCAATGTACTGGAAACAACATAATAGTTTCTAGTGGCTATCGCGTAAGTGAATTCGTGCTTGTGTACGTGTTATCATAACTTATATTTATACATTGTTTATTTGTTTCTATATAAATACGTAAAGGATAGTAGTGTCTACACTATATATATATATATTGTCAGTATATATGGTCTGCTTTATATTTGGAGTAGGCAGGTGTATATGTGTTTTAGTGTAGACCAGTTGCTTTCGAAAAAAAATGTATATATTTTAAAGTTTATATTAGTTGCTATTTATATATATATTGTATAAAGTTTACATTCTAACTTATACTTTCGGTCTGCACAGGTTACAGTATTATATATATTTATAAAATAAGTTATAATATAAGTTATATAAGAAATTCGTACATCCGTTGTCTAAAATTTTATATAAGTCTGTGTATAGGCTTTACTGTTTATGTATGGGTAGTTATATATTAGTTTATATATAGGTAAAGTGTATAAAATTTATAATTGTATTGTGAAGTGGATTTTGTATCATATGTATATAGTAGTTTATAAATGAGATTTGAACAATGTAATTTGTTGAAGTTTTATACATTAATCTTATTTTAAAATATAATCTTAATGATATTATATACATAGGTCGTATGGGGTGGTTTGGGTATTAGATTTGTAAATAGAAATCTTGATCTATGTGTAAAAATTAAAATGGTTTGGAAAATTTTATAAGGATTTTTATTTAACATATATGTTTTATTTCAAATGTTAAAACTATTGGTTTATGTATGAAAAAAGGTAAATTATATATATATATGTGTGTGTGTGTGTGTGTGTGTGATTCGACTTTAAATTTTTCTTAGGGATGCAATTTTGATTTTTATTAAAATAGCAAAATTTTCTGTATATATCAGACTGATTCTGATTCAATTCATAAATTCTTGATTATCAGCCTCGTTCGTCCAATTCGTGCATATCCTACTTTGCTTTAAAATTCGTGCTCGGATTTATAATTCAAATTTCAGTGTCCGTATCAGTGTGCGTACCCATGTCATCTTCTGTATTCTCTAGCCT
This sequence comes from Allium cepa, assembly GCA_030765085.1. NCBI lineage: Eukaryota > Viridiplantae > Streptophyta > Magnoliopsida > Asparagales > Amaryllidaceae > Allium > Allium cepa. The sequence goes on from CM060931.1 coordinate 65,384,872, forward strand.
CGAAAGGTGAGCAATCACTAACGATTAACATTCTTTTATTTGTTAAATTTGATTAAATTGAAACGACAATTGAAATATGATGCTGTAGTTATTTAAATTGTTATATATGCTATTATCTGTAACTGTTCACTTATGGGATATGACACCATATCCTATTGTTCATATTTATTTTTGATGATATATGCCTATTGTTATTATTATTTTCATATCTGTTATCACTCTGCAAGTTCCCTGTTAGTATAGAAATCACTATGGGTTGAAATGATACATACCCGAACAGACTTTAGAATAGGAGAATTTCGTTATGGGTTGAAATGATAAACCCAAGCGATTTTCATTTGAATTGAATTTGGGATTACGGGTTGAAATGATATCCATCCGTATATATTTAACTTACGGATTGAAATGATAAATATGTGTATCCCTTGTCCATAGAATAGAAAATTTTACATCGACGCCGTGGTCTATATGAATGTTTTGAAAATAATTTTTATGGGCTTGAAAAGAAATATATGGTTTTAATGAATATTGATTTAAAGTATTATATATAAAGGTTATTTTATATATAGATTTAATATTAAGATAATTTAATTAAGATTGATTTTATTAATATGAAATATGTTTAAGGATTTATTAAATTTGTATTTCTAAAATAGATTTGTGGAATAAATTTTATAAGCTAAGGTTTGAAGATATATTTGGGAGTTATTTGAATTTGTCATTAATTAAGGATTTTATTTAGTTAAATCAATTTGAAACTATTAAATTCGAAACTTTAACATATGATCCTATAACTTGAATTTTTATTTAAGAAATTTAATGGATGTTTCACGTCTAAAGAAATCGAAGGTAATATATAGAAAATGTAAATTTAAGGTCATATAAATAATATTGAATTTTTTAAGTGAATATTTCAAAAATAAATAATAGTGAAGTCAAGTTGGGAGATAAACGCAACTATCAAAGTTTAGTCTTTGAAATGTTGAATATTTAAAGCTCCGAAATATATTAACTTCAAATTATATTGAAACTTAAATGGTTTATTTTGTGGTTCAATTCCGTATTTAAAATAGATAAAATTTTAATTAGTTTAGTCAGAAACTAAATTGAATGGAAATTGATAAATTTTGATTTAATTAAATTTGAACGGGAAGGTCGAGTTGATTTTGAAGCGATTTGTGAAGTTTGAGGAAATAAAAATACTTTACTTCATAAATTATTGGATATATATATATATATACTAGTTTGGAAAATAGAGATATTTGAAATGAAAATGATATTTTAGTTTTGAAATATAAATAAAATTGAAATGACCACGGTGTTATAGTGTATATTTCTACCCTGTAGATAGTTCCTTGGATCCTTAGAGGATGGTTATCCCAAACATCCTTTAAGTTAATTATATTTCAGTTGATATTTCACTTGAGTTGGATTTATAGATATAAGAATGTTAATCCTGACTCGAGTGTTTTGTGTTTTGCTTTACGCTCGGGTCAGACTGAGTGACACAGCATTAGAGACTCACCTTTGGACTTTGGAGCTTCATTGGAGGTCCAACTATCGATTCAGCTTTCAGCTTTTCCAGTTGATTATTTTAGAGGAGTATTGGTTCTACTGAAGACTTCACTGTATTTGATATATTTGGATGTACTTTATTTCTAACTCTGATATTTATATAGTAGCTTCATGAACTATTATTCATTTATTCCGCTGCATATTATTGTACTACTCTGTATCTGTGATTCTGTGATGATTTATTTACTGTATATGTTTAAGTTTTGCCAAATTTAAATTAACAATTCAGTATTTCGAGCAATTCAAGTCCGACTTGTGCGGATGCGAATTGTTGAAAATAGCGGGTCGTTACAGAGATCGAGTTGTATAATAGAGATAATGGATAGCAAAGGATAAAAAAGGCGATGAGAACTATACGTTAACTCTTGAGAGTTGATCATTTCATGTTGTTGGTAATAAAACATGCAAAGAAACTCGAAAGTAAATAAGGTGAACAATGGTGAACCAAAATAAGGCCGATCAATTGGGGAACATCTTAATGGCTTTCAACATACGGTAAATCAATCGGAAATTGCAACAACAAGGTAGATGCTAACATACACGCTTTAATGTTGATGAGTTAATTTACATTAATGATTCATTGAACAATTCAATAAGTACACGAAAATGATAAATTTCAAGGATAAAATGGAAGATCCCAATTCTTGATGAGCTTAATATTGCAAAAGACGAAAGCAACCAATCACGAAAAATGATAAAAACTACGCCATGTGATAAATTAATCATGCATTGTTTTATAAATTGAAATGATTACAGAAATACAAAATAAAGGCAAATGATTGTCCGGTTTTCTAAGGAAATTTTTACTGAAAATTAAAAAAAGAAGAAGCAAATATCTATATAAAATTATGATTGATATAAGATAAACTATTCTAGGACACATTTTTGGTAGATGGGGAAATGGAATGTAAATTTTTGAATCCATCGGCAATAATTTTGCTACTGCACTGTTTACCCAAATTTCTATGTTACAAAACCTAAAGGCATTTTTTTATCATTATTCTACGTCCTACTTTAAAATTCCAAACGGCTCTTTTTACCTAGGCATACTTTTATAGCAGTTCTCTATCAAAATATATCTTTATCTAGAAATCAAATTTTCATCCAAGAATATTTATATTGATATAAAATTTAATTTAAAAGTTGAATTATTCAAAAAATTTAACTTCAACCGCATATGATAAATAAACAATTTTCAAATAACTAAATGTGAACAAAAATTAAATTTCAAAAATTCAGTTTGTTTCAAGTTTCAAAGATATTTTGACTATGTAAAATAATTATTAATATATATATATATATATTAAAATTATAATCAAATCCAAAAATTCTTTTTTCCAGATATTAAAACATATTTGCATTTATTTTGTATATATACATGAATACACACACATGTGCGTGCAATGTTTTTTATTGAATCAATGAAGAATTTTTTAATATACACATGTAAGCATATATTTTAAACTAAAAGTTTATGTAAAATATTTTTTTTGAAATTATATTTATATATATAGTTTTTTTTCTCATTGAAAATAATAGCTGTAATAACACACACACACATATCTATGTGTGTGTCCATTACATAAATTTAAAATTATTTTTTATAGTTATAAAGATATGTTTGTTTTTTTGGCATAGCTAGCCGGCATTTAACGTGTGCCATCCACATTTATTACTCAAACTTTTAAAAGAATAGGTGACCGGAACAAGCTCCGAATCAGCTAATACAATAACAAGGAAAATACAGGAGCTAGACAGACATATCTAGACTACTAAACAAAGGACTACTAATCCCCCTGGATATTACTGACAATAGCATCAGTAGCAGGCCCAAGACTGGGCATAAAACTAGAGAATAGGGCCACAAGATCAGGAACATATAACCATGAGAGGGTGGAGTAGAGATATAGTCGATCCCAAGATGCATCCAGTAACAGTTGTCAATTACGCAGACTAATATTACCTCCGTTTGTCAGAGTCAAACCTTTACCATCCATATGATAAAACATGCATCTAGATTCCCTATTCTCTCCTACTGACATATGATAACTATCTATCTTTGAACCATATCGCATTTCTGAATCATTAAGAATCCAAGTATTCTCTTCCCGACACCAAGAAATTTTCTCCTCGATAGGGGATGGGACTCCTAATGTGACCGGAACATCTGACTCAATGGATATAATAAGAGCAGAGGTTGGTGGTGATAGAAATTTAGCCTTAGGAACCCATTTCAAAATCGGGCGAGGGAGCGGAATCTTTGCAGGGGGGCTAGGAAGCGGGTCCAATCTGTAACGACCTGATATTTTCAACCATTCGCATCCAAACATGCCGGAATTGAATTGCTCAAAATACCAGATTGTAAGTTTATATTTGTCAAAATTCAGCATATACAGTAAATAAATAATCACAGAATCACAGACACAAAGTAATATAACAATATGCAGTGGAAACAAAGTGAATAGTAGTTCATGAAGCTACTATATATATAAAAGAGTTAAATAAGTTACAACAGAAGTCTCGGATACAATAGTCAAATACAAGAATCAGAATACATCACTAGAATCAACTGAATATCTGAAAGCTGGATAAATAGCTGGATCTCTAAGCGAAGCTCCAACTCCAAAGGTGAGTCTCGAATACTGGTACACTCAGCCTGACCCGAGCGCAAAGCAAAACACAAAACACTCGAGTCGGGATTAACATTCTTATGTCAATAAATCCAACTCAAGTGAAATAAAAACTGAAATACAATTAACTCAAAGGATGTTTGGGATAACCATCCTTTAAGGATCCGTTAAACATTTATATGTACGCTAAGTAGATAATTCCTATCAGTAATATAAAGTATCAAAATAACGTTAAGGCATTACCATTATGCCCCTTAACACATTTTATATAAGCATCATAGTCTATACAACACTTTAAACTCCACCGTAAACTAGTGGGATATCAGGGAGTACTCTATAGGTATAACACAAAACAAATCGTAGTGGTCGCTCATAGGGATACGAGTATGACAAGGCACATGAGGCAATACCCAAGGTAGTGAAACTACCATTTTCCTGATCCGGACTGGTGAGAACGCATTGCCGCAACGATCGCAACACCGCGAAACAATACTCCTAATTCAAGGGTGCACACCAATCAATAACAAGTAATGATTAGTTTACGAAGAAGTGTGTTCGCTCGAGGTGGCTAACCCCATTTGTCCCGGCACGGCTCCTGTTTTAGTCATTTCCAATATGACACAAGTGTCAAGGTCATCCATTATCGTTCTCTTTCTTCAGTCATCACGTACATCATTCCAACCACTTCATTTTGGATCACACTCCGCATATAGTTATTAAAGTGGTTTTCGGTTTAGATAGAGAGTACGTCCATAACCTGTAACGACCTGATATTTTCAACCATTCGCATCTACACATGTCGGACTTGAATTGTTCAAAATACCGCGTTGTAAATAAAATTTGGAAAATCTCAGAATATACAGTTAATAAATAATCACAGAATCACAGACACAGAAATTCAGAATACTCGCAGCGGAATTTAAAGTAACTTAGTGGTTCATGAAGCCACTATTAAAAGTCTCAAAACAATAAAATTTACATAGTCTTTAAACCCAAATATAGTTTGAAACAACAATAGTAAATCTCAATATTCAATAGTCTTGATTACATAAATTTAGATAAGGAACTGAAAGGAAAATTTGCCAGCAGCTTGAAATTGATCTACAGAAGTCCTAGCTCCGAGATGAAGACTGAACTGCAACTCAGGCTGACCCGAGCGTAAGAAATAAACACAACACTCGAGTCAGGACATACATACTTATACAGTGTAAGCTAATTCAAGTGTACTGTAATATAGAGCAAGTAACTTAAAGGATGATTGGGACTTCCCATCCTCTAAGGATCCGTTAAACTATTTACTATGTAGTAATAATTTCGCTATTATAATAGTGTCTATATTAAAATAAACTTACTTTTAAATAGCATTAAGGAGTTACCCAATCTCCCCCTTAACACAATAATAGTCCCAGTAGTCCATCCAATATCATAGTCCCTTCTGATCGGGAAGCACCAGAGGATACCACACGGGCTACGGGAGAAAAACAGTCTCGTACAAGGCTCGCTATGGTAGGTGACACAGCACAACTAGGCAATGCCAAGGTAGATATACCAATTACGCTTTCGGACTGGTGGTAACACGTAGCTGCTACTACCGCCCACGTCGAACAACACTCCCAAATCAAAGGTGCGCACCAAAAAAATCACAAAAAAGTAAAAGAATGGCATACGAAGAAGTGCGTCCGATCAGAGGTGCTACCTCATTAATCCGTCGATCGCTCCTATTTTAGCCACCTTATGCCAACTCACGGGAGTCGGGTCTACGTATTTACCTCAAAGGAAACGTCACCACCATCCTACTTCATTCTGGAATCTCCACCGCGTACACGGTTGTCAAAGTGGTTTTCGGTATCCACAGAGAGTATGCCCATATCCGATCTTGGTCTCTTTAACAACCAACGTTATTATTACCCGTGGTTATAAAGAATCCAAAATAGTTATATTAAAATCAAATACTTCATTTTATTATTTAAAAGTGAAGTTATAAATTTTATAAAAATCCAATATACATCCCAAAGGTTATACCTTAGTTCGTTTGAGTAATTTAAAATTTTACTTAAATATAGTTTTAACAATAATTAGACCAATTTAACTTATAGATTCAAAATTTCCACCCTTTAAATAGTCATTTGAATTACTCAAAAATCTATGTACTTTATAAAGTATTTTATACAAATATATACCTAACTTCTTTTACTTATGCCAATCAAGCACAAGATTTTTCTATGAAATTTGCTTAACCATTAAGTAAAATACCAATCCAAAATAACTATATTTCCAATTAATTTCTTATCTTACCTTTATTTCAAAACCAGCCTATCATTCAGTTATATTTTAACTTCCATATTTTCCACCAATTTAACTATTCACTTCATAGAAAACTTAACCTAGCTTTATATTCAGGTTATGACAAATTCCATATTTTATTTCTTAACTTAAATTCCCTTTATTTTACAAACAAATTTTTACAAAATGAATTTACACTTTAAATTTTTAACATTTATTTATTTACATATTTAACTTGAAAAATATCACTATACTTATAATCATCATTTAAATCCACCTTAACAAGGTGTAATAACATTTTAGTTTTTTTTAATATTTAAATATTTCCAAGAAATATATATATATATATATATATATATATATATATAACCACAAGTCTGTATGATATTTTCTAACCTAGGTCAAGTGATACGGATAATATATCATTTCAATCCGTAATTTACAAAATAAATCCAGGTTCTATCATTTCGAACCCGCAATCCCAAGAATTAAATTAAACTAAATAAATAAATGAATAAATAAATATCGTTCAAGCCTATAATTTCAGCCTGTGACGATTTCTATTCTACAGGGAACTTGCAGTGTGATTAACTGTAAATAATAAATAAATAGTGTAACAGCATAAATAAACAGTATATATTATAACTGATGATGTATAGGTTTAATAACGGGATTTTTAACATCATCAATTTATATCACAGTCAAATAAAGATAATAATTATTCTACAATCCCACTTGTTATCAATTTACAGATATATAAGTACGTTTGTCAGGTGAGAAAACTCACCTTTACGAAGCTGAAGATTTTGATTCGAAACTACGGTAACCACAACAGAACAGCGTACAGAAGGCACGATCAATGATTGGAAGATGAGCCAATCCGATTCAGATCTTGAACAAGATAAACGAATAAATAATTACGCGAAATTCAAAACGATCAAAATTTTAAAAAACAACTGGAACGAGATTAAAATAAAAGGATGATTGCCACAATTTCTCGACCACTCCACCCAAGTCTTTGACCCCATTCTCAAAGCTCGGCCTAAATTTCTATTTGAATTATATGAATGCTAAAGAGTGAACAGTGGGAAATTTAGTTATAAAGTCTGTGATCAAAAAGTGGTACAGGCACACTTATTTTTTCCAACAATGCAAAAGGTGATGAAACTTTGGTTTAAAATTTTGAACACGCAACTACTATTCTCGGCCATTTATACACATTATTATTATTTTTCTTCTTAAATTAAAACCAAATATTATAACGTGCTAGATAAAAAAAGGAACAATAAGCTAAACTTAGGTGGCTCATGCCTATATCCTATTCACATGCAACGTATTCACGTTGAAAATTTACGAAATCCAGCCTATAACCCACCTACATTTTTCACCGTGCTTATGCAAATTGATTTCTTTTTTTTATTATATTTTTTTTATGCACGCGAGTTCACACAGTAAGATACTGTTAGGTATAAAGTTTTCTAAAGGTGGAGAATGAAAATGGAATTTCAAAGCTTCAGGTGGAGCAGCCGAGTGAAGTAAAAGAAAACAAAGGAAAATAAAAATAAAATAAAAGGAAGAAGAAAGAAAATAACTGCCATTACCTGAAGCTCCACACAAGCTAGGAGACGAAGTCCAAAAGATGAGGTAAAGGAAAAGTGTTTCTGACTGGTATTTATCAATGAGTTATGCGTTGATTTAGGCAACAAAGATTTGGAAACTCATATTTCAGTGAGTATTGATTTCAGTGGAGATTTGCGTGGCTTACGCAAAAGTAACGGCAAGATATAAATTGCTTTAAGGACGGTAAAAGGAAAATTTTGAACGTGATTTACTATCCAGAGAAGATGTGTTGAAAAATGGTATAGTGGCAAAGGAATCTATCAGAAAAGAAACGACTTTTACCAAAAATGGAATTGGAAAAATATACGCGATTTAAAACTTGCATTGATTGGGATGAAAGATAGGTAAGAAATAAATGAAGATTTGAACGTTATTTTATTCAAAGTTTTATACCAAATTTAAAACAAATGAAGAAAATGGGAAGTGTAACGTTTGCACGTGTATTCAGGGTACTATACATTGAACGGCTATAATTAATTTATTTATTAATTAAGAATGCGCACTCTATACGTAAAAATTTAAGCAAACGTACTCCCGCATTTTATATTTGCACGTTTATATTCAATTGTTACTTGTACGCTTAAAGAGTATTTTATTACATACGTACTATTTACACCACCAAAGAAACAAAATGAGTATAACGTAAATTAAAACGTGCCTTTTATAAAGCTTATTTATCCACTATCTACTATCCAATCTAACATTTTATTTATTTCTTACTAACTAAGAAACAAAATGGTAAACAAACAAGGTTAAATTCTTTTACAAAATATAAATATATTTATTATTTTGAAACGTCTATCAATTAATAATTGTTAATTATTCATGCAAAGGAAAGTGGAAACCCCCGGTGATTTCAATCTAGTTTTAAAAGAAATTAACAGCTCTTTGGAAGAGTCAAAAAATATATATATATACATTTTTAAATAAATGGAAGTAATGGCAAGGCACGGTGAATTTCCTTCTTTAAACGTGTACGACAATTGATTTAGGACAAAAACTATAATTAGAATGTGAACGGTTATAAATTTGTGGGTAACGCTTCTATTAAATCAGAAGGAAAGTAAATATATTTAAAATGCGTACAATAGACGCAATACTTTATGCCCAAATATAACGAAAATAACGGATTTAAATTTCATACATTTTCTTATACGTTATTTATCCCATTAATTAACGCGCCCTTTAAACGCATAATTCAACAGTTTATTAATACACTGTAATATGTGAAAGTTATTACTTAACTAAAAATAGAATTTGTTTACATTCTTCGGATTTATTTACCATTTTCTAAGAATCTATTACTAAAATGTATATAAGTAACAATATAAATTATTTAGTTTTTAAAAAAAGTATATAATCCATTTATAACTAAGGTAAAAATTATTGTGTTGTTTTAACGGTACAGAAAAATGGAAAAATTGGCGAACGTTTTGTAAAATTTAATAAAGAAAAGTGTTGATTCTTAGAGTAAATAAACGGAAAAGAATATTTGATTTGAACGTTGTTGAAAAATCAATGGGTTTTATTTATTAAATATGTGGAGTCAACGGAAAGAAAATTTATTCCTTTCCCACTTAAAAATGCATGTCTACTGATTTATTTTATTTGATTATTTATATCCAAGGTATGAAATTTAAACGCATGAAAAATCGACGCAATAATTAAATCAAACACACGCCCAGTTTCTTAATAAAAGTAACGCTTTTAAATTTACGCGTTCTCTTATGTAGTAAATATACGTTAAAAATGTTCCATCAATAACGCGCCTTTTAAACGCGTAATTAAACAGTTTATTTATACACTAAATTTTTTCAAATCTTATTTCTTAATTAAAACATGATTTTGCTAGAAATTAAGTTATTACCATCTTCAACAAAAACCCAAATTTCCAATTAAAGTTAATTCTTAACCACGTCAAAATTTCAGAGATCTTATTATTTATTTAAAATTTTGGGCAATTGTTTTAATCAATTCAAAATTTAGATTTTTATATAATAAACCCCCAAAGTTTTATAATTAAAAGTGAAAAATACTTGTTAAAACTTCGGGCTGTTACACTCTTCCCTACTCAGATCTTTTCGTCCTCGAAAAGGAAAAAGGTAGGGAAATAGAAACAACCTGAAAGAAAACTAAATTGAAACTTAAATTAGAATCATTAATCTAAACCATACAAATTCAATTTTAAATTAATAATTGATTTCATCTATTTAATTTCACTCAAGTTAAATTTTACTATTTCAAATTTGATTACTTCATCTTCTAATTATCTTAAAATAAAAATTTCTAAAATCATAAGTTTGAAAATCGTTTGTTATACTCAAAAATGTGTTCAATAAATTAATATCTTTTTTTTATATAACTAAATTTATTTTTCTCAATATATTTTTATCATCTATGTTAAATACGTTTACACTTATTACAACTGCTTAAAATTATTCTTAGTTCCTTTAACATCATTTTATATTAAAATTATTCCATTACCTCTCGTTATTCTATTTACCTCTGTTAATCTTTTTATAACTAGAATTTAAGTGTATAACATGTATTATAACCACTCAAATTTTATTTATAAAATCTTTTTATATTGTATATTATCAAATTACATTGTTAACTTCTAAAAATCAAGGTAAGTTATATTGAAATGCAATTTAGTATTACACAAATAAAACTTTCAAATTCAACTATCTCAAGTTGGAATCATTATTCAAAAATTTGATTTTCTGTTTTTTATAATTGAAATTATTTCTCAAGAAAAATTTAAGAATTAACTTTCTGATTCCCTTCAAACCATTTAGAGATAAATAAATATATGTACATAATATGTCAAATCAAATTTAAATCATATATCTATATATTATAAATCAAGTCATATTTTAGAGATTCAAATCAATTAAATTCTCAAGGTAACACTGTAGTCAGACTACAAAATGGTCTCTTCACTTCGAAACTCGAAAATGAATCCGATGATGCTGCAGTCATCACCGAAATTATTTCCCATCGACAAAGAGAAGAACACTGATTTTTAAACCTTTAAAACTTTTTGGAAACAAATTTCTATTCGAAAATAATTTAAATAATATATCCATTTAAAACTTTAAACACAAGGTTTGAAACCATCGGAAATTGAATTCTCAAGTTCTTGTTTTAAATTCATTTCTGTTTCCAAATTAATTTAAAACCATTGTTTATAGTTCAATTATTTATATGAGACAAAACCCTTGGTTTACAAAACCATAAATAAAATCAGAGACTATTATCTCTTGACAACTAGTTAAATTAATATAAAAATTCTGAAAATTTATACTTATATATAATATTAGATTTTATTTTTTCAAATAAATTTTTGAAAAACAAGGATAAAGATTCAAATTTGATAGACCCAAATCAAAGAGAATTTTGATTTAAAGATAAGTTGGAATCAGAAGATCCGATGATTAAATAACAGAATAAGGAACTGGATAAGTTTATATAAATCGCGGGCAACCTTAACCGGGTCAACCGTGACTTAAAGAGTAAGATCGATGTGGATTTTCTGGGGTAAATCTACATTCGATCTGAAGAGATAGAGTTCAGAATAACCAAAAATAGTAGCAACTAAACCGAGGATAAAATATAAATCTCTGCTGAATCAATGCTAATTGTGAAGGAGTTTCACCCCTTTATTAAAATATTGGCAAGACCGCCAATTCGCTATAAAGATCATCCAAAGTGGAGTTATGGGATACTCCAGAATCGAAAGAAGATGAATAGTGAGGGACACGAATGAATTTTGGAACCACAGGGAACGTTTCAAAATTCAAAGAAAATGGAATCAAAAGGAAGAGATTGAATGAAAGTGATTCTGTAAATCAAATTTACCATACATTCTAAGTTTTTCCTAGAGCCAAAGCTCTGATACCGAACTGTAACGACCCGATATTTTCAACCATTCGCATCCGCACATGTCGGACTTGAATTGTTCAAAATACCACGTTGTAAATTAATAAATTTGGCAAATCTCAGAATATACAGTAAATAAATAATCACAGAATCACAGACACAGAAATTCAGAATACTCGCAGCGAAATTTAAAATAACTTAGTGGTTCATGAAGCCACTATTAAAAGTCTCAAAACAATAAAATTTACATAGTCTTTAAACCCAAATATAGTTTGAAACAACAATAGTAAATCTCAATATTCAATAGTCTTGATTACATAAATCTAGATAAGGAACTGAAAGGAAAATTTGCCAACAGCTTGAAAGTGATCTACAGAAGTCCTAGCTCCGGGATGAAGACTGAACTGCAACTCAGGCTGACCCGAGCGTAAGAAATAAACACAACACTCGAGTCAGGGCATACATACTTATATAGTGTAATCTAATTCAAGTGTACTGTAATATAGAGCAAGTAACTTAAAGGATGCTTGGGACCGCCCATCCTCTAAGGATCCGTTAAACTATTTACTATGTAGTAATAATTTCACTATTATAATAGTGTCTATATTAAAATAAACTTACTTTTAAATAGCGTTAAGGAGTTACCCAATCTCCCCCTTAACAAAATAATAGTCCCAGTAGTCCATCCAATATCATAGTCCCTCCTGATCGGAAAGCCACCAGAGGATACCACACGGGCTACGGGAGAAAAACAAACTTGTACAAGCCTCGCTATGGTAGGCGACACGGCACAACTAGGCAATGTCAGGGTAGATATACCAATTACGCTTCCGGACCGATGGTAACGCGTAGCTGCTACTACCGCCTACCTCGAACAATACTCCCAAACCATAGGTCATACCGAGTATTACAGATTTTCAGGTAAGGACGTTCTGGAGCTCAGGAAGCGAGCTGGATAGCAGGGACGTATGGAGAGATTCCACTATGATATTGTATATATCTGAGACATGTTAAATTGTATCTATCCAATGTTGTATAAAATTGTTGTAACTCTGATAAATCGATGTAAATTGATAGATACATTTTTCTTTGGTATAACTATTATTATTAATATTATATTTATCCGTTGCGAATGTGAGTTTGTGTGTTTCTTTTCTGTTCTTCTTCTATCTCTTTCTTCTTTTCTCTAAATATCTGAAATTTTCGCGATCGAAAATTTCCGGATCGTTACAGGTGCGCACCAAAAAAATCACAAAAGTAAAAGAATGGCATACGAAGAAGTGCGTCCGATCAGAGGTGCTACCTCATTAATCCGTCGATCGCTCCTGTTTTAGCCACCTTATGCCAACTCATGGGAGTCGGTTCCACGTATTTACCTCAAAAGAAACGTTACCACCATCCTACTTCATTCTAGAATCTCCACCGCGTACACGGTTGTCAAAGTGGTTTTCGGTGTCGACGGAGAGTATGCCCATATCCGATCCCGGTCTCTTTAACAACCAACGTTATTATTACCCGTGGTTATAAAGAATCCAAAATAGTTATATTAAAATCAAATACTTCATTTATTATTTAAAAGTGAAGTTATAAATTTTATAAAAATCCAATATACATCCCAAAGTTTATACCTTAGTTCGTATGAGTAATTTAAAATTTTACTTAAATATAGTTTCAACAACAATTAGACCAATTTAACTTATAGATTCAAACTTTCCACCCTTTAAATAGTCATTTAAATTACTCAAAAATCTATGGCCTTTATACAGTATTTTATACAAATATATATCTAACTTCTTTTACTTATGCCAATCAAGTACAAGATTTTTCTATGAAATTTGCTTAACCATTAAGTAAAATACTAATCCAAAATAACTATATTTCCAATTAATTTCTTATCTTACCTTTATTTCAAAACCAGCCTATCATTCGGTTATATTTTAACTTCCATATTTTCCACCAATTTAACTATTCACTTCATAGAAAACTTAACCTCGCTTTATATTCAAGTTATGACAAATTCCATACTTTATTTCTTAACTTAAATTCCCTTTATTTTACAAACAAATTTTTACAAAATGAATTTATACTTTAAATTTTTAACATTTATTTATTTACATATTTAGCTTGAAAAATATCACTATACTTATAATCATCATTTAAATCCACTTTAACAAGGTGTAATAACATTTTAGTTTTTTTTTAATATTTAAATATTTCCAGAATATATATATATATATATATAACCATGGGTCTGTACAATATTTTCTAACCTAGGTCAAGTGATATGGATAATATATCATTTCAATCCGTAATTTACAAAATAAATCCGGGTTCTATCATTACGAACCCGCAATCCCAAGAATTAAAATAAACTAAATAAATAAATAAATAAATAAATATCGTTCAAGCCTATCATTTCAGCCTGTGTCGATTTCTATTCTACAGGGAACTTGCAGTGTGATTAACTGTAAATAATAAATAAATAGTGTAACAACATAAATAAACAGTATATAATATAACTGATGATGTATAGGTTTAATAACGGGATTTTTAACATCAACAATTTATATCACAGTCAAATAATAAAAAATTATTCTACAATCACACTTGTTATCAATTTACAGATATATAAGTACGTTTGTCAGGTGAGAAAACTCACCTTTACGAAGCTGAAGATTTTGATTCGAAACTACGGTAACCACAACAGAACAGCGTACAGAAGGCACGATCAATGATTGGAAGGTGAGCCAATCCGATTCAGATCTTGAACAAGATAAATGAATAACTAATTACGCGAAATTCAAAATGATCAAAATTTTAAATAACAACTGGAACGAGACTAAAATAGAAGGATGATTGCCACAATTTCTCGACCACTCCACCCAAGACTTTGACCCCATTCTCAAAGCTCGGCCCAAATTTCTATTTGAATTATATGAATGCTAAAGAGTGAACAGTGAGAAATTTAGTTATAAAGTCTGTGATCAAAAAGTGGTGCACGTACACTTATTTTTTCCAACAATGCAAAAGGTGATGAAACTTTGGTTTAAAATTTTGAACACGCAACTACTATTCTCGGCCATTTATACACATTATTATTATTTTTCTTCTTAAATTAAAACCAAATATTATAACGTGCTAGATAAAAAAAAGGAACAAGAAGCTAAACTAAGGTGGCTCATGCATATATCATATTCACATGCAACGTATTCACGTTGAAAATTTACAAAATCCAGCCCATAACCCACCTACATTTTTCACCGTGCTTATGCAAATTGATTTCTTTTTTTTTTATGCACGCGAGTTCACACAGTAAGATACTGTTAGGCATAAAGTTTTTTAAAGGTGGAGAATGAAAATGGAATTTCAACGCTTCAGGTGGAGCAGCCGAGTGAAGTAAAAGAAAACAAAGGAAAATAAAAATAAAATAAAAGGAAGAAGAAAGAAAATAACTGCCATTACCTGAAGCTCCACACAAGCTAGGAGACGAAGTCCAAAAGATGAGGTAAAGAAAAAGTGTTTGTGACTGGTATTTATCAATGAGCTATGCGTTGATTTAGGCAAGAAAGATTTGGAAACTCATATTTCATTGAGTATTGATTTCAGTGGAGATTTGCGTGGATTACGCAAAAGTAACGGCAAGATATAAATTGCTTTAGGGACGGTAAAAGTAAAATTTTGAACGTGATTTATTATCCAGAGAAGATGTGTTGAAAAATGGTATAGTGGCAAAGGAATCTATCAGAAAAGAAACGGCTTTTACCAAAAATGGAATTGGAAAAATATACGCGATTTAAAACTTGCTAATTGGGATGAAAGATAGGTAAGAAATAAATGAAGATTTGAACGTTATTTTATTCAAAGTTTTATACCAAATTTAAAACAAATGAGGAAAATGGGAAGTGTAATGTTTGCACGTGTATTCAGGGTACTATACATTGAACGGCTATAATTAATTTATTTATTAATTAAGAATGCGCACTCTATACGTAAAAATTTAAGCAAACGTACTCGCACAGTTTATATTTGCACGTTTATATTCAATTGTTACTTGTATGCTTAAAGAGTATTTTATTACATACTACTATTTACACCCCCAAAGAAACAAAACGAGTATAAACGTAAATTTAAAACATGCCTTTTATAAAGCTTATTTATCCACTATCTACTATCCAATCTAACATTTTATTTATTTCTTACTAACTAAGAAACAAAATGGTAAATGAATAATGTAACGATCCCGATCTTTAGTTAAAATTTAAATTGATAATGAAAATAAATTTTTGAATAAAATTGCAAATTAATTTGAATTTTTCAAATTAAATAGGATATTTGTTTATTTGAGTATTGATTTTAAAATTTAATTGAGATTTTGAATTTTTATATTTAAAATCTTATAGATAAAAAGTAACATTCCAAATTTTTTTTTTTTATCAATTAAGATTAATAATATATTTTAACTTTTATAATTTAATTTGGGAATAAATTAAGAAAAATCTAAAAACAAATTGAAGATAAGTGATAATAATAATATATAAATAAATTCCATTTTTATTTTGAGTTGAAAATATTACAAGAATGAATGTTTTAAGATGTCATTTAAATTTAAATCTTATACATATGTACTTTGCATATATGAGAAAAAAAATTGAATGCTTATTTGTTATTTGATTTAAATTACTTAGGATAAAATGTGAATGTATAAATGGACATGAGTGTTTATATTTCAAGTTTGAAATAATAATTAAAAAAATTGAATTTAAATTTAAAAGAAATGTTTTAAAATAAATAAATAAAATAAGTAGCATTTGAAAAGAATTAAGATGTAATGTATATGTATAAATATTAGTAAATACTTTCAACATTGTACATGTATGTATACATATACATGAGTAGGAAAATGAACAAAATCTTGCTTTCATCATTGCTTTTTACAAATGGCATGAATTGTCTTTATAAAAAAATAAAATATTTAAATAAAAAAATTAAAAACCTTACAGCTCCCAAGATTTCGAAATTATAAGCCTCAAACCTCTAAAATACAACCAAGAAGATCTTGCAAATCCAAAAAAATCACAAACCTGAAAACAGAAACTCAAACACCAAAGAGAAAAAAAATCAGGAAAAAGAAAAGAAGAAAGAAGCAACTCAGTAAACATGTAAGTTCAAGGTTACTGGAAATCAAATGTTTCATCAAACAAGCAAGATCTCCCGATCAAAGCAGAAGTGAAAACAATTTACATTCACAAGTTTGAAACCAAAGAAATCAAGCAACTTCAGAAATCTGGAAATCAAATGCAAAGCTTTCTGGAAAATAAAACAAAGGCCAGTAATTTTCTTCAAAAGTTTGAATTGAATGTTCTTGATCAATAACAAAGCGAGAATCTAAGCAATTGTATTAATCCAAGTTACATGAAACAAATCAAGATAAAGGCTAAAGTAAACTCTGGTTTCAACTGCAGAAAAAAAAAGAAAAAAAAGAAGCTTCTCTGTGTATAGCAGAGATTCATACTGTAAGAAATTAGAAATGTTTGTATTTAATAAATTAAGTACAACAGAGAGTAAATAGAAATCTGTATTTACAATTTACAGATCTAAACTCCAAGATCTAAAGAAGAAAAAAAAGAAAAAAAAAGGATTCAGGCATTTGAAACTGTCAAACACTCCTCTGTCTTTCTTGAATTTCCAGGTGAGCAAACTCCTATTTAAAAGCTTAAGTTTTGAATTGTTTGGTTGCATGCAAGTTCTGGAATGAATGTGGATTGTGCATAGATATATATATATATATATATACATATAAATGCAATACTGCTGAGTACATATGGATGTATATTATGCATGTCTATTTTGTCTGAGTCCTCTCTGTTCATAGTTCCTAGGACTTAAGTTTTGATCTAAATTTAAATCTCTTGAATTTGTCACTGTTTTAACTCAAGATTCAAATCAAACAAGTTTGTTCCATCACAGACTTCAGTTTAAAGTTATACTTAAGTTAAAATAACTTTAGATTATCACTGGAAACTAAACTTACAGCTAAAATATACATCTCTGTTTATATAACCGGTTTTGTAAATTTGTTCAAAATTCCATACCACTCGAAAGAATCAATATCATGCTTTGTTCTTTAAAGAAAACTTGTTTGTGCTTACCAAATCCATATTTTAAAAATAATCCCAAGATTTTTTATTAAAAAATATTCAAAAAAATGGAGTTACAGTAACATGTATGCAAAAACAGGAAAAACCAATTATCAAGAATTCAAAATTGGATTTCATAATTTGATTTGGAGTGGAAAATGATGATTTTAGGTGACAAATTCATGATTTTTAAGATTTGGGATATCGAGATAATTTGAGTTGAACGGAAAACTTACTTTTGTTAAATTCTGGTGATTGAGTTTGTTTCTGGTCTCGAGATTAGGGCCGTGGGTAGCTTGAGTACTCGTGATCATCAGAAAATTAACAAATGAATTTTTAATTCATGAGGGAAGTAGCAGTTGCGGATTCTGATGTGGAACCCTAGTTTAAACTACGTTTGATATTTCGATCACCCCCTCTTCTACAGTTGATCGAGTGTAAAGGGGCTTTGGGTGGTGGAAGTTTGGTCGTTGACGAGGGTACGGCCGGAGTTTCAGAGGCAATGGTGGTCGGGGAATCGTAGATGAGGCGGTTTCAGGTTTTGATGAGGTGGTGTTAGGCGTTGTTAGCTTGGTTCCAGGTTTGAGGTTAGCATGCGAATTCGAATTCGAGTTAGTATCGATTGATTAGTTGATCATAATGGGATGCGGGGGTGCTTGCCGACCTGAGGAGATCATCGATGATGATCGGAGCTCGCTGCGATGATGGTGCATGTGCACGGTTATGGGTTTCGTGTCAGTGTTTTTGGTTTGAAGCAGAGGACAAATACTCGGGTTTTTCTCGAGTCAATAGCGTGAGTGACTCGAAGTTTTGGGGTGTTTTACTCGAAGTAAAGCAGGGGCAACTCGGGAAAAAAAAATTTTGGTTCATGTTTTCTTTTAAAACCTGCCTGTTCAAATTTAAATCAAAGGTTTTAATCTGGAAGTCAAAAATGATTTGTATTTGGGTTTGGAGATTTATAAGTTTCAAAATTTAAAATTGTTTTGACAACTTTAAATATTAAAGTATGATTTAAAATGGTTTGAAAAAAATAATAATGACGAATTTGGTTTTAAATTTTCTTTAAACTTCCTTTAGAAAATGAGTATTTCCTTAACATAAGTTTCAAAATGTGTTTCAAATTGTTTTAACTTTAAATTGTACCCATTTTAAATCTTAAGTGTAAAAATGGAAATTTGAAAATAAATTTGAAAGAAAATGGTTTAAGATACTTTGTTAATTGTAAATTCAATCATTAATAAGGATAATGTTCTTCTTAAAATTTAATGAGGATTTAATGATTTGAAATTCATTAAATTAATAAGTTAATTGAAATGGATAATTTATTTATTTAATTAATTATTGATTTAGATTAATTGAATAAGTAATTAAAGGCTTAAATTTATTTAATTTAGATTTAAGATTAATTAATTAAAGGATAATTAATGAAAGTGATTGAGAAATAATTTATCAAAGGTTAATAATTAGTGAAAGTTATTAAGGGATGTTATGAATTAAAAAATTAATTAATCTTGTGATTAACGTAAGGTTAATCAATTATTGTAATTAAATAAGGATAACTAATTTAACGATAATTAATTTATTTAGGGTTGATTAATTAATTAAAGATAATGTATTTAATGGTGAATTAAATAATTAAAGGTTAATTTATTGATAATTAAAGGTTGATAAATTACAATTAAAGGTTAATTAATTATAAATGGTTAATTAATGATTAAAGAAAAGTTAATCAAAATAATTTGTAATTTATTAATATTAATTAACCAGGATTAGTAATTATTCGTAAGTAATTAAGCTGATTTGAATTACTCAAACAATTAACTGATCTTACTTATAGATGTTCGATTGTTATTAGATGCTATGTGGTGGATTGTTATATTTGTTATGTGATGTGATGCTATGTAATGTTTTATGCTAAGCTGTTAGATCTGTGATGTATATATTGTTATATGAATATGCAACCCTTGACCTGTAGAACGACATTTGAATTCGATGCGACAGGGAGTCGGATTCCAGTTGGTTATCCGAAACCCACATCGAATCATATTAGTGAATCTTTGCGATTGATAATTTATTTATCTGTGAATTTGTGAATAAAGATAAGCGCTATGGGTTATACCGCTTATCGATATGATTGAATCTGTGATGATGATGTTGTGCACTATTGTGTAAAACCCCTGGACCACACTTATACACACACAAATATGGATTGCACGTGGAAATGGGTTAAGTCACAGATTTTTGAAATAGTTTTAAAAATTGTATTTTTGAATCCAAAATAGTTTTGGAATTAGAATTGAAGCTTTTGGAAAATTTATTTTAAATAACTTGATTGAGTTTTGAAATTTAAATAATTTGATTTAAATTTGAATTCAATATTTGAAATTGAATTCTATGATTTGGGAACTAGGGTTTAAAAAGGTTATTCAACCTATAAATGGGCTTATATGGGTTTTTAAACCATCTTAAAAGTGATGTTTTGGAATTTAAATTCAACCCAAGATTTCAACTTGTATAAATTGGATTTTACTGAAACGAAAACTATTTGTTTCAAATAATTAAAGCTTTCACATAAGAAATGTACTTCCAATTTGTGTTAAAAGGATTTTCAAGTCTAAAATAAAAACGGTCTTCCAAGTTATAAGATAAATCTTTGGAAACGTGTTTTGAAAGCTATAGATTTAATCTTAAATTTAAAGATTAATGTGTTAATCCAATTGAAATGGAAATTGTTTTGAAATCTATGGATGATCTTTGTGAAACTGGGTGAAACTTTGTGAAATAAATCTTTTTGTTTAAAGATTTAAAATGGTAATTTGTTTAACCATTTAAAAGAAAAACTTTGGATTTTCAATTGTGACTTAACTGAAATCTCATATCCATATGTTTTAAATTATTGCGCTCATTATTCGGTTTAGCCGGGAGAGGACCTTGTGTCATATAACCCATTCCGAATAATGATACGACGTTATGGATAGCATTTGAAGACCGGTGGTGAAGACCGGATATTTTCGAAAACGAAAGGACAACTCGTCGAATGTCTCTGCATCGACTGGTCCCTGGTATAGAGACTCCATATGTGATGGGAAGTCCGGACGTGATTAGGAGTTATCCGGATTTGCAAGAGCTTCTTCGAAAGTGCCTTCGGTTCTGTTCGAGCCCGGAACAGACTTGTATGGTCGTGTGTCTGACACTACACTTTGAGATATAAAGCCGATTTCTTTCAAATACATATCTGTTGGTGGCGGAGAATTTATTCTCTTAGCTTAACACCCTTCTCTGAGACGTACGAGCTCAGAGGTTATGTAGTTGATGGTTATCAGCGATATACTCCCAATTTGGTAGTGTGGCATGCTAAGTGCTGCTGTGTGTTTATGATCAATTGTTGATCAAAGCATGGCTTTCGTGTAAAGCGTAGCTTTGTGGACGAGACCTCATCGAGCCTCACAACCCGGTAATGGTCGAAACAGGAAAGATGCGGCAAGGTTTCAGGGGTAGCTCCCCTAGGGTATGACCATTCCTTCTGGAAAAGGGTAGTATCATGGTATGGAGCCCAGATACTTACTCATGTGGGCACTGTAGTATATATCTATTACTGTGTGATGTTGTTGGTGTAGAGGATCCTCGGTTAAAGGTCCCAAAGGACCGGGGGTGGCATATCTTAGGTTTTATTCCTTGGGAAGGGGGTAGCCGGCCTTGTTTGGCAGAGAGTCGGGTAGGTTCTCGGGACGTCCCGCCAGAGGCGTTCCCATGTGGCAATAGGAAGTTCCTTAGCCTCACCATTTGTTGGAAATCCATTCAACCAATACGCGCCTTGTACGGTTTTAGTTGTATTACCTGCCATCTACTTATGGTGGCGCCCTACTGTTTGGATGGTAGATATAGTAGGCATAGTTCGGAATGTCTATGATGGCTAGGATTTATATTATACTTTCGAAATGGTTTTTCCACACCGAGCACTTATAGTAATAACATCAAAGAAATTTTTCTCGTAGTAAGCATGTTTGACTATCATAAGGAGAAATCTCCTCCAATTCTGCGTTTGTATTGTGTGTGTGGCGGGAGGCCTTATGGTAGTTTCATTTTCCAAAAGCATTGCGGATTTAAACTTTTAAAGGTTTGTTGTTTGTTTTAAAAGATAAAACTGTTTTGTTTGCTCACACCAGTCCCATGACTGACCTGGAGTTTATTGTTCCTTTCCTAAACTCTGGGTGCCCACTATTTTCTACACGGGCAGTCTAGAGTTGGGTTTTCAGATATTCCAGTAATAGGTATAGATTCATTAGCCTTCGAAGTCTTGGAATTGGTAGCTTTCAGTCTTTGGGATCTTCTTCAGTCTCGGACGACTGAACTTGCTTAGCTTTGTGCAACGTGATCTAGAGTTCTCGCTAGCTTTGGATTGGAGATGGAGCTATTGGAGTTTGGCATTGAAGACACTACCTTTCCGCTGCTATTTCTTATATCTCTGATAGTGTTGATATCTGTTGTATCATTCGATTGTATTCTGTTGTATCAAATGTTATATATATATCAAATGTATTATTTCATTTTTTTTCCGCTGTGTTGTACTTAATGTGTTATAAGCTCCTACGAACCGGGTTCGACGTTTGGATCTGCGACATTTGAATACGAGTGTCGTATTCGGTGCCGATTTTCGAAGGTCGAGTCAGGGTCCTTAGAAATAAGGTTAAATTCTTTTACAAAATATAAATATATTTATTATTTTGAAACGTCTATCAATTAATAATTGTTAATTATTCAAGCAAAGGAAAGTGGAAACCCCCGGTGATTTCAATCCAGTTTTAAAAGAAATTAACAACTCTTTGGAAGAGTCAATATATATATACACACATTTTTAAATAAATGGAAGTAATGGCAAGACACGATGAATTTCCTTCTTTAAACGTGCACGACAATTGATTTAGGACAAAGACTATAATTAGAATGTGAACGGTTATAAATTTATGGGTAACGCTTCTATTAAATCAGAAGGAAAGTAAATATATTTAAAATGCGTACAACAGACGCAAAACTTTATGCCCAAATATAATGAAAATAACGGATTTAAATTTCATACGTTTTCTTATACGTTATTTATCCCATCAATTAACGCGCCTTTTAAACGCGTAATTCAACAGTTTATTAATACACTGTAATTTGTGAAAGTTATTACTTAACTAAAAATAGAATTTGTTTACATTCTTCGGATTTATTTACCATTTTCTAAGAATTTATTACTAAAATGTATATAATTAGCAGTATAAATTATTTAATTTTTTTAAAAAGTATATAATCCATTTATAACTAAGGTAAAAATTATTGTGTTGTTTTGATAGGTACAGAAAAATGGAAAAATTGGCAAACGTTTTATAAAATTGAACAAAGAAAAGTGTTGATTCTTAGAGTAAAGAAACGGAAAAGAATATGTGATTTGGACGTTATTGAAAAAGCAATGAGTTTTATTTATTAAATATGTGGAGTCAACGGAAAGAAAATTTATTCCTTTCCCACTTAAAAATGCATGTCTACTGATTTATTTTATTTGATTATTTATATCCAAGGTAAGAAATTTAGACGCTTGAAAAACCGACGCAATAATTAAATCAAACACACGCCAAGTTTCATAATAAAAATAACGCTTTTTAATTTACGCGTTCTCTTATGTAGTAAGTATACGTTAAAAATGTTCCATCAATAACGCGCCTTTTAAACGCGTAATTAAAAAGTTTATTTATACACTAAATTTTTTTCAAATCTTATTTCTTAATTAAAACATGATTTTGCTAGAAATTAAGTTATTTACCATCTTCAACAAAAACCCAAATTTCCAATTAAAGTTAATTCTTAACCACGTCAAAATTTCAGAGATCTTATTATTTATTTAAAAATTTGGGCAATTGTTTTAATCAATTCAAAATTTAGATTTTTAAATAATAAACCCCCAAAGTTTTATAACTAAAAGTGAAAAATACTTGTTAAAACTTCGGGCTGTTACATAACCGATCCCGGTTTCTTTAATAACTTTCGTAATTACTACACCGATCGGTCGTTTAATAAATTTCAAAAACCAAATCAATTTCAAACTCATTTAGAATTTGAAAACTAACATTTCATTTGTCTTTCAATATCAATTTCTATAATTTATGTTTCAAAACTTCAAAATTTACCATTTCTAAACTCTAAAATTCAACTTCAATTTTTTTATTTAAAACAATTCAAATATTGATTTAAATTCATATATAGGTTTCAATCCATAATCATTTAAATTAAGTTAATTTAATCATTCAAAACAATTTAAATTCATTGATGGATTCATTAAGTATTCATTTAAATTAAGTAAATTTATCATTTCAAAATAATTTCAGTTGAATTTCCAATTCATTAAATCAATCACTTAAGTTTACCGGCATGATATCAAAACTTGTAAATTGAATTATATTAAATTCGTCAAATTAAATTCTTTAAATTACAAGTCTCATATTAATTTCCATCAATTACATTTTATTTCTCATTAAAGAAATTCAATTTCACTTATCTACTTATTTAATTTAGACAAATTTCAAAACTTAATTGTTAAAGAAACTCAATTTCACTTATTAAGGAATTCAATTTCACTTATTAAAGAATTCAATTTTATTTAATTATTAAATAATTTCAAAACTTAATTCAATAATTTACTTAAATTCAAACAACATTCTTTCATCAAACACTTTGTAAATCATAATACATTGGAAATCAAAATTTAGAAATCAAAATGCTTGGAATCATAACACTTCCCACTTAACTGTTTAAATATAAATAATAGTATATATAATAAAATAGTTTATAATTTAAAATATTTTATATAAAAATAATTTATATTATAATAGTTTATATGAAATAAATTTAAAAAGTAACATGTATAAATAGTTTAAAATATAATTTTAAAAATACTTTATATAATAAAAATAGCTTCCTCAAAATTTCACAAATCGATTCCAATCAATTCAAATTCCGAAATTTAAATTTAATCAAATCTCAGATCATCAATTTTAATTTATTTCAGTTTCTCAATAAACCATTTCACATTATATCGATTTCAAATACAAATTTTTAACCATAAAATAAACCATTTCAATTTCAATATTTTCAAGGCTTTAAATATGCAAACATTATAACACAAGAATTGATAATTCCATATATATATATCCATAAGTTTCAAATCGATTTCTAATTAAATACATTTCTTGATTAAATACAATTTCAAATCAATTTCAAATCTATCTTCTTAACCTTAATTTGTTATATCATTATAAACCCTATATTAAAATATAATTTAAATACTTACTTAACCATATTATATTTTAATAAAAATCAAACTTTATTATCAAGCCTATTTTATATTAAACAAATTTGTGCATGACTTAAAATCAAGAATTTAACTATATATATAAAATAACATTTATATAATATTTAAAATCAATATTTATATAAAAACATATATTTCCCTTCAAAACCATAGTAATCATTTCAAATTATTCATATATAGACCAACGGTGTCTGTATATGATTTTCTATCCTATGGTCAAGTGATACGGATATTTATCATTTCAATCCATAATTTAAATATATACGGGTATATATATATATATCTCATTTCAACCTGTAATCCCAAATTTAATTCAAATGAAAATCGCTTGGGTTAATCATTTCAACCCATAACGATTTTCTTCTATTCTACAGATCGTTCGGGTGTATATCAATTCAACTTATAGTGATTCTATACTAACAGGGAACTTGCAGAGTGATAACAGATATGATAATAATATAATAGGCATATATCATCAATAAAAATAACAGATAATGGTGTCAGATGTCAAAGGTGAACTGATACAGGTAATAACATATATATATAGTAGTGTAAATAACTAACAGCAGCATATTTCAATTGTCGTTTCAATTGAAATCAAATTTAATGAATAAAAGAACATTAATCGTGAGTGATTGCTCACCATTCGAGGCTAGAGAGAAGATAGACAACACAACAGGCTAAGAATTCCAAAGCAACGCAAGATGGACATGATTCGTCGAACGAAGCTGACACATAGGAATTGACGAAATCAAATCAGAATTGGATCAATGATGATAATGGGGTATAAGTTAACATATATACAACAATATACATATATAAAATCATGTTTTATATTCAAACACATTTTAAATATATATATATATATATATATATATATATATATATATATATATATATATATATATATATATATATATATAACAACAACGACTCATGACTATAAAGCAAAAATATGAACATAGAATGTAAAGTCTTATATGCAATATATATTAGCTGAAATATACTTATATTATACTCAACATATGTACTACTTTATCCCAAATCTCGTATTCAGAAATATATAAGTACATAAATGAACAAATAGCTAGACAAGTATATATATAAAAATAATGTAAACACTTTTCATAACAGCCGACTAACATATATATAAACACCAACAGAATATGTGTATGGAAATATATCACTTATACAAATTTTTATATCAACAGATTTGAATTTCTTAAACAACATATCAAATACTACTAATATAAACTTTTATATATACTGGCAGACCAAAACAGATATAAGCTAACATATAATACAACAGATTGAAACTATGGTAACAAACTTCACTTAACACTTAACTTATATTATTATATAAATAATAGATTATGTAGTTTACATACTCAAGACAACATGACAGAAAAAATAATAATAATAAATAAAGTAAATACTAATATATATTCACATACAAGATATATAGTACGATAAATATATAAAAAATAGAGATTTCGAAAGTAGTTTATCAAAAATAGAAGTTGATTAATACATGTACAAATCAATGCATAAAACTTTAGAATAACTGGCTCTACTGTCCATATATACAAGCGAAACTACATTCATATAATATACATATCTACTCCACCCATACTATACTTCATCCAAACTAGTATACCGTAAAATATATTTATTTTGAGAAATGAGATTACAACGTATGTTTTCAAAACCATATTCGTATAAACCAACATAAATATTATCTATATATAACGGATCTTACAATCTATTTACTTTAAAATATTGATAAAACTATTATACATGTACTAAGAATTTTATACGTATTATAAAATATTACCAATCTGCAAAGGTTCGGCAAAGGTAGTGTGGGGACTTTGAAGGGTGAGTAGGCTGTTGTGCCACCAAGGCGGATGGTGAGCTAGCAGTCGACGGTCGAAGGTTCGATGTGGAGCTGGGGTCGGAGCAACTGGCTATGCAGGTGAGAACAGTGGGTTACAAACGGTGGAGGCTCTGATGGGTGAAGTTTCGGTGGTGAGGGGTGGAGAGCCGGAGAGAAGCTGATGGAT
Organism: Allium cepa; assembly: GCA_030765085.1. Taxonomy (NCBI): domain Eukaryota; kingdom Viridiplantae; phylum Streptophyta; class Magnoliopsida; order Asparagales; family Amaryllidaceae; genus Allium; species Allium cepa. The sequence continues at coordinate 65,412,410 of CM060931.1, forward strand.
GAGGTGAGTTTGGGTCGGTTTTCTGCTGAGGTGGCCGAGGCGGCGTTCGGTGGTGAGGTGGGCTGCCTGATGGCAGACGTGGCAGGGTTGATTGGTGGAAGGCCAAGCATGCGGAGGAGAGAGGATAGTGAGAGGATGCAAAGCTCGGCTATTGAGTGTGGAGCCAAAAAATGGACGAGAAAGTTTTATATGCTCACCTTTTTTTTATGGCCGATGATCTTCTCAGGAGGTGAGCAAGAATGGAAGATGCACATGCAATTCCAAAGAGCTAACGCACGCATAGTAGTTTGCAAGCAAATATATAAATTCATGAGTTTTCTATTATCACTATAATTTTCTTTAGAGTAGGAGGAGGTACGTGAGGAGAAGGTGAGTGGCTTCAGACCAATGCTAACCAGCTTTTTGTTCCTTTTTTTTGCACCGCGTGAAACCAGAATTGGAAAATGAACCAGCATACAATAATTTCAAATAGGGAATAGAGAAGGTCACGGGTTGAAATCAAGAAAATATTAATTGCAAATGTCAGTTTGGTTTAATACGGTAGAAAACGAATAGTCAAAGAATTCAAAAGTGTTAAACGTTTCAAACGGGTACCGATACGGCTGTCCGTTTCATGTTTTTCGCGGTGTACGGACATCAAAATTTGACAATTGAATATACTATAGGGATCAGCACGACGAGGCGGTCAAAATGGTATACAGATATCAATGGTACGATTGAAATATAAAAATTCGAATTTTCTACTAGCGGAAAATGCAGCAAAAATACAGAAAAATAAGATCGACGGAGCTAAAGAAATCCGAATTTGGAAAAATGAAAAATGACGACTCAGTCAGAAGATGATTTAGAATTTTTCTATGTAAAAATATTCAAGTTTCGAAAATATTTTATTTTCATCAATTCCTAACTGGTTAAATTGAAATAAAATTACACACGAAAATAAACTTTCAGATTTTCGGATGAAAATTTACCAGTTGCTATGTTTAACTAAACGCATTTCAAATATTAAATTTTTATTTTAAAATTTTATTATTTAAAATTTCATAAAAATTTCAATTAATCACATTTTTAAACAGTTAAAATTTATGGGTCGTTACACTCTCCCCCACTCAAAACTTTTCGTCCCCGAAAAGGAATGAGGTTGGAGAATAGAAACAACTAGGAAAAAATAGGTCGAAAACAAAATAAACAATTAGTTCAAATCATATAAATTTCAATTTAAATAAATTTATATTCACCAATTGGTTTTTAAATTCAAGGTTTCCATTAAATTTATTTAATTTCTCATTTATTAATGTTAGATACAAAAGCTTTCTTTCAAAATGAAATTCAATTTAAATTCAATTAATTCAAAATATCTCATTAAGTTGATTTAATTTCAATTTATTAACTTTCAAAACAAAATTTTTATTTTATTAATCACATCTATTATTTAATTAACTTATTATTCTATTTATCTCCGTAAACATTTTATAATTAAAATTTAAGTGTATGACATTTATTATACGCACTCAAATTTTATTTATGAAGACATTTTATATTGTATACTATCCAATTACATAGTTAACTTTTGAGCAGTTTAGATAAGTTATATTGGAATCCAATTGAGTATTATACAATTAAATTTTCTAATTCAATTATTTCAAATTTAACTATTCATTCAAATTTTTGGCTTCAGTTATAATTGAAATCATCCTCTAAGAAAATTTAAGAATTAAATTTTCCGATTATCTTCAACAATCTAGAGATAAAATAAATAAATACACACACACACATAATATATCAAATCAAATTTGAAATCTTTAATATATATTATAAATCAAGTCATGTTTAGAAATTCAAATCAATTTATTTTTTTCCAACAAAAGTGTAGCAGGGCTACAGAATAGTCTCTCCATTTCGAAACTCGAAAATGAATGTCGATGATGCGGCCGTCATCACCGAAATTATTTTCCAGCGACAATAGAGGAGTGCATTAATTTTAAACTTTTAAAATTCTTTGGAAACAATTTCTATTCGAAAATACTTTCAATAATATGCATTTCGAACTTTAAAAACCAAAGTTTGGAATTACCGAAAATTAAATTCTCAAATTTTAGTTTAAATCCATTTAAATTCCAAATTAATTTTAACAAAGTTTTATAAATTCATTTATTTATATTATTCAATAGTAAATGGTTTACAAACATAAATGAAAATCAAATATTATTATTTCTGGCAACAAATTCATTAACAATTTAATTTCAGAAAAATTTATAATTATATATAATATAATCTTACAAAATTTATTTTATTTACCAAATTTGAAAACAATATCGTGTCAGTTTGTTCTGTTCAAGTGTTTTGGAAATCCTATCGATAGCGTTGATCAGATGAATCGATCGAAAACCCAAATCAACATAACCAGCTCAAACAACACAGTATATATATATAAAACATTTTTAATATTAATTTACAAATACACTCCCTCGCTCGATGAAACAAGAATAGATTTCAAAACAAGAATAGAGATTCAAATCTGATGGACTCAAATCAAAGAGAATTTTGATTCGAAGATAGGTTTGGAACAAAGACAAGATGATTAAATAACAAAATAGGAAGATTGATAAGTTTATATAAATCGCGGGCAACCTTAACCGGGTCGACCGGGACTTCAAGATTAAGATCGATGCAGAATTTCAAGGCAATCGACATTCGATCTCAAGAGATAGAATTCGAGCATAAAAGAAGATGACAACATCATAAACCGAGGATACAGAAATATTCGGTGAATCAATGCTTGTTGTAAAGGAGTTTCACCCCGTTACAAATCATTCGAAGATTGGCGAGATCGTCAATTCATTATAAAGATCATTCGAAGTGGAGTTATGGGATACTCCGGAATACGAATAGGGAGAGACAATGATGGATTTTGAAACCGAGGGACGTTCCAAAATTCAAAGGAAATTCAAATCAAAGAGGAAAGAATTAAAGCTTGAACGAAAGTGATCCCACAACTAAATTTACTATATATGCTAAGTTTTGCCAAGAGCCAAAGCTCTGATACCAAATGTAACGACCTGATATTTTCAACCATTCGCATCCAAACATGCCGGAATATCTCTCTCTTTTCCTCCTCCTCCGTTGTTGTTGTTGAGAGAGATATCTCTCTCTTTTCCTCCTCCTCCGTTGTTGTTGTTGAGAGAGATTAATATAACAATATGCAGCGGAAACAAAGTGAATAGTAGTTCATGAAGCTACTTATATATAACAGAGTTAAATAAGTTACAACAGAAGTCTCGGATACAATAGTCAAATACAAGAATCAGAATATATCACTAGAATCAACTGAATATCTTAAAGCTTGATAGATAGCTGGATCTCCAACCGAAACTCCAACTCCAAAGGTGAGTCTCGAATACTGGTACACTCAGTCTGACCCAAGCGTAAAGCAAAACACAAAACACTCGAGTAAGGATTAACATTCTTATATCAATAAATCCAACTCAAGTGAAATAACAACTGAAATACAATTAACTCAAAGGATGTTTGGGATAACCATCCTCTAAGGATCCGTTAAACATTTATATGTACGCTAAGTAGATAATGCCTATCAGTAATATAAAGTATCAAAATAGCATTTAGGCATTACCATTATCCCCCTTAACACATTTTATATAAGCGTCATAATCTATACAGCACTGTAAACTCCACCGTAAACAAGTGGGATATCAGGGAGTACTCCATAGGTATAACACAAAACAAATCATAGTGGTCGCGCATAGGGATACGAGGATGACAAGGCATATGAGGCAATAGCCAAGGTAGTGAAACTACCATTTGCCTGATCCGGACTGGTGAGAACGCATCGCCGCAATGATCGGAACACTGCGAAACAACACTCCCAATTCAAGGGTGCACACCAATCAATAACAAGTAATGAGTAGTTTATGAAGAAGTGTGTTCGCTCGAGGTGGCTAGCCCCATTTGGCCCGGCATGGCTCCTGTTTTAGTCATTTCCAATTTGACATAAGTGTCAAGGTCATCCATTATCGTTCTCTTTCTTCAATCATCACGTACATCATTCCAACCACTTCATTCTGAATCACACTCCGCGCATAGTTATTAAAGTGGTTTTCGGTTTAGACAGAGAGTATGTCCATAACCGATCCCGGTTTCTTTAATAACTTTCATAATTACTACACCGACCGGTCGTTTAATAAATTCAAAAACCAAACCAATTTCAAACTCATTTAGAATATGAAAACCAACATTTCATATGTCTTTCAATATCAATTTCTATAATTTACGTTTCAAAACTTCCAAATTTTCCATTTCAAAACTCTATAATTTAACTTCAATTTTTTTATTTAAAACAATTCAAATATTGATTTAAATTCATATATAGGTTTCATTCCATAATCATTTAAATTAAGTTAATTTAATCATTCAAAACAATTTAAATTCATTGATGGATTCATTCAGTAATCATTTAAATTAAGTAAATTTATCATTTCAAAATAATTTCAATTGAATTTCCAATTCATTAAATCAATCACTTAAGTTTGCCTACATGATATCGAAACTTGTAAATTGAATTATATTAAATTCGTCGAATTAAATTCTTTAAATTACAAGTCTCATATTAATTTCCATCAATTACATTTTATTTCTCATTAAAGAAATTCAATTTCACTTATCTACTTATTTAATTTAAACAAATTTCAAAACTTAATTGTTAAAGAAACTCAATTTCACTTATTAAAAAAATTCAATTTCACTTATTAGAGAATTCAATTTTATTTAATTCAAAACTTAATTCAATAATTTACTTAAATTTAAGCAACATTCTTTCATCAAACACTTTGTAAATCATAATAAAACTTCCCACTTAACTGTTTAAATATAAATAATAGTATATATAATAAAATAGTTTATAATTTAAAATAGTTTACATAAAAATAATTTATATTATAATAGTTTATATGAAATAAATTTATAAAGTAACATATATAAATAGTTTAAAATATAATTTTAAAAATACTTTATATAATAAAAATAGCTTCACCAAAATTTCACAATCAATTCAAATTCCAAAATTTAAATTTAATCAAATCTCAAATCATCAATTTTGATTTATTTCAGTTTCTCAATAAACATTTCACATTATATCGATTCCAAATATAGATTTTTAACCACAAAATAAACCATTTCAATTTCAATATTTTCAAGGCTTTAAATATTCAAACATTTCAAAATAAGAATTGATAATTCCATATATATATATATATCCATAAGTTTCAAATCGATTTCTAATTAAATACATTTCTTAATTAAATACAATTTCAAATCAATTTCAAATCTATCTTCTCAACCTTAATTTATCAAATCATTATAAACTCTATGTTAAAATATAATTTAAATACTTACTTAACCATATTATATTTTAATAAAAATTAAACTTTATTATTAAGCAAATTTGTTCATAACTTAAAATCAAGAATTTAACTATACATATAAAATAACATTTATATAATATTTAAAATCAATATTTATGTAAAACCATATATTTCATTTCAAAACCATAGTAATCATTTCAAATTATTCATATATAGACCAACGGTGTCTGTATATAATTTTTTATCCCATGGTCAAGTGATACGGATATTTATCATTTCAATCAATAATTTAAATATATACGGGTCTATATATATATATATATCATTTCAACCTGTAATCCCAAATTCAATTCAAATGAAAATCACTTGGGTTAATCATTTCAGCCCATAACGATTTTGTTCTATTCTACAGATCGTTCGGGTGTATATCAATTCAACCCATAGTGATTCTATACTAACAGGGAACTTGCAGAGTGATAACAGATACGATAATAATATAATGGGCATATATCATCAATATAAATAACAGATAATGGTGTCAGATGTCAAAGGTGAACTGATACGGTAATAGCATATATATAACAGTGTAAATAACTAACAGTAGTATATTTCAATTGTCGTTTCAATTGAAATCAAATTTAATGAATAAAAGAACATTAATCGTGAGTGATTGCTCACCTTTCAAGGTTAGAGAGAAGATAGACAACATAACAGGCTACGAATTCCAAAGCAACGCAAGATGGACAAGATTCGTCGAACGAAGCTAACACATAGAAGTTGACGAAATCAAATCAAAATCGGATTGATGATGATAATTGGGTATAAATTAACATATATACAACTATATAGATATATAAAATCATGTTTTATATTCAAACACATTTTAAAATTTAAATATATATATATATATATATATATATATATATAACATACGACTCATGACTATAAAGCAAAAATATGAACATAGAATGTAAAGTCTTATATGCAATATATATTAGCTGAAATATACTTATATGATACTCAACATATGTACTACTTTATCCCAAATCTCGTATTCAGAAATATATAAGTACACAAATGAACAAATAGCTAGACAAGTATATATATAAAAATAATGTAAACACTTTTCATAACAGCCGACTAACATATATATAAACACCAACAGAATATGTGTATGGAAATATATCACTTATACAACTTTTTATATCAACAGATTTGAATTTCTTAAACAACATATCAAATACTACTAATATAAACTTTTATATATACTGGCAGACCAAAACAGATATAAGCTAACATATAATACAACAAATTGAAACTATGGTAACAAACTTCACTTAACACTTATATTATTATATAAATAATAGGTTATGTAGTTTACATGCTCAAGACAATATGACAGTAATATATATATATATACATACATATATATATATATATATATATATATATATATATATATATAAAGTAAATACTAATATAAATTCACATTAAAGATATATAGTACGGTACATAAACTTTAGAATAACTGGTTCTACTGCCTATATATACAAGTGAAACTACATTCATATAATATACATATCTACTCCACCCGTACTATACTTCATCCAAACTAGTATACCGTAAAATATATTTTGAGAAATGAGATTACAACGTATGTTTTCAAAACCATATTCGTATAAACCAACATAAATCTTATCTATATATAACGGATCTTACAATCTATATACTTTAAAATATTGATAAAACTATTATATATGTACTAAGAATTTTATACATATTATAAAATATTACCAATCTGCAAAGGTTCGGCAAAGGTTGTGTGGCGACTTTGGAGGGTGAGTAGGCTGCTTTGCCACCAGGGCGGATGGTGAGCTAGCGGTCGACAGTCGGAGGTCCGATGTGGAGCTGGGTTAGGAGCAGCTGGCTATGCAGGCGAGAACAGTGTGTTGCAAACGGTGGAGGCTCTGGTGGGTGAAGTTTCGATGGTGAGGGGTGGAGAGCCGGAGAGAAGCTGATGGATGAGGTGAGTTTGGGTCGGGTTTCTAGTGAGGTGGCTGAAGTGGCGTTCGGTGGTGAGGTGGGTGGCCTGATGGATGACGTGGCAGGGTTGATCGGTGGAAGGCCAAGCATGCGGAGGAGAGAGGATAGTGAGAGGATGCAAAGCTCGGCTATTGAGTGCGGAGCCAAAAAATGGACGAGAAAGTTTTATATGCTCACCTTTTTTTCTGGCTGATGATCTTCTCAGGAGGTGAGCAAGAATGGAAGATGCACAGGCAATTCCAGAGAGCTAACGCATGCATAGTAGTTTGCAAGCAAATATATAAATTTATCAGTTTTCTATTATCATTATAATTTTTTTTAAGAGTAGGAGGAGATACGTGAGGAGAAGGTGAGTGGCTTCAGACTAATGCTAACCAGCTTCTTGTTCCTTTTTTTTTTGCACCGCGTGAAACCAGAATTGAAAAATGAACCAGCATACAATAATTTCAAATAGGGAATAGAGAAGGTCACGGGTTGAAATCAAGAAAATATTAATTGCAAACGTCAGTTTGGTTTAATACGGTAGAAAATCAATAGTCAAAGAATTCAAAAGGGTCAAACGTTTCACACGAGTACCGATACGGCTGTCTGTTTTGCTTTTTTCGTCATGTACGGACATCAAAATTTGACGATCGAATATACCGTAGGGATTAGCACGACGAGGCGATCAAAATGTTATACAGATATCAGTGGTACGATTGAAATATAAAAATTCGAATTTTCTACTAGCGGAAAATGCAGCAAAAATGTAGAAAAATAAGATCGATGGAGCTAAAGAAGTCCGAATGTGAAAAAACGAAAAATGACGTCTCAGTCAGAAGATGATTTAGAATTTTTCTATGTAAAAATATTCAGGTTTCGAAAACATTTTAGTTTCATCAATTCCTAGCTGATTAAATTGAAATAAAATTACACACGAAAATAAACTTTCATATTTTCGGATGAAAATTTACTAGTTGCTATGTTTATCTAGACGCATTTCAAATATTAAATTTTTATTTCAAATTTTTATTATTTAAAATTTCACAAAATTTCAATTAATCACATTTTTCAAACAGTTAAAATTTACGGGTCGTTACACAATCAGACATGAGTCAGGAGTATGACCAAAAGACCAACAGGTTGAGCAAATATCAGGTTTCCATTTGTACTGCACATCTACTTCCACATCATGACCTTCTGCAATTCTAACTTTGAGCTTCGACGGCAATGGCTTGGATGAGGTAATCTCAATTAATGCTCTAGCATAATGCAAAGACTTTCGGGCTTTGGTATTTGAATCAAAACACTTAAGGTCACCAATGAAACTGGCAAGCCAATTTAAGCCTAACAAAGGTTGCCGAGCAGACGGAATATGAGTAAAGGTGGCCCAAACGGGAATAGAAAGAATATGCTCCCTAGCTTTGTCCACACCAATACTCCATGGTGTAACAATAAACGATTCCCCGTCTATGATAAGTCAACTTGTCTCAAGCGCTTTAAGCTTTTCATTCTTATTCGCGAATTTGAAATAAAACATAGTATTGAAAAATTGAAAACGAAGACTACCTTTCAAATTCCATACTCTCTTGCATTGTTCACGAACTTCCATGTAAGGAGCAGAAGAATCCAAGAAGAAACCAACCAAAAAATCTGACCAATAATTAACACCTTCTTGGACAACCTCTGCTGGCGGAATACTGACACCGTCAATCACAACCGTGTCAAAGGTTCTTGGAGAGAAAGAACCAGAATTTCTAGGCAAGGATTTGAATAGAGATGACCAGGTGGACGTTGATGCGCCATTAGCACTTGCTGCTGGAATTTGTAGTGTATTTTGGGATTTGACATTACCTCGATCTTCATGCAAATAGTTCCCATTCACATGAATTTGTCAAGTATCAACATTACCTTGATGTTCCATAAATGCAGGTGAGTTGGTAGTTGTTTCGGCGTTTTCACAAATAGGATGAGGGTGCAAACGATTAGGACATACATCATCCCTTAAAGCACTATCACGTCCATCAATTACCATTGAATCATCACCAAGCTTCAACCCAATAGCCGTTTCAGTCCAACAAGTATCAATGGAAGCAGAGTTAAGTAAGTTAGATAAGTGGTGCTCAATAATTATAGTGGGATCGATACTGACAACCGGTGGACTAATTTTAATGTTTGAAATCAAAGCAGACATAGGATTTATTAGAGAATCAGGCGCATTATCTGTAGACTGCGAAATAGCAATGGCAGAAGGACTTAGAGAATTTGTGTTTAGACAAGTTATAGACATGGGCAATACAGATACGGAAATAGAAACAAACAAGATTGCAGAGAAAGAGGCACCAGATAGACAATGGGATGATGATGCAGCAGAACCGCAAGCTAGAGAATGGGATGCTGAGAATCGGCAACCGGATCAGGTCAGAGAGACTGAACAAGGATCCAAATCTGAATCCTGGGTATCCACAATAATAGACTTGAGCCTTTTCTTCTTTGGCATTGGGAGACTAAGCAGATCGGAGGGGCAAGAAGAGGACGGAGGAATAAGATGAGGGAGAAAAGAAAGCGGTCAGATGAAAGATGCGAACTGGTGATTACAAGGAGCTGCCATTAATCACTTAAAAGATATGTTTTTATTTAAAATTAAATATTAAAAAATAATTTTGAACATATATGTATATATTCAAAAATAATAGATGTGCATATTATATATCACATAATGATGACGATAACATATATATATATATATATATATATATATGAAATTGTATGTAAATCAAAATATATCTTTTTTCTAAATTGACAATGCTGAGAAATGATATGTTGGTTGAACGGTTCTTCCACTTGGAGCACCACGGTCTCCTTCTCTTTACTTTGCAAAGCCAAAGGGGATATGGCTAACGAGGTATGGAAGAGAAGTAAAAGGTTGTGTTCAAAACCATATGGAGGCTAGGCTATTTATAGCCATCAATCGACACCTTTTAATATTGGTAAGCTTGGTTTCCTCAATATCCGAAGACAAAGTTTGGTCTACTTTCTATCCCCAAATATGTCCAGCCCTGGCTATGACCTGGTATGGAAAAAAAATCCTAATTTACACCAATTTGAATCTATAATTGATTCTTAGCTCCTTAATCGATCAAATCGTCGATAAGTTTCATACATCATTCTATCCGATTTTAAGCTTGAAATAAATAATTAAAAATAGCCATATATTAATACAACATTTGTATTAATTTATAACATTTATAAATTAATTTTATCTTAGGTCGAATTCAGAAATAACTAATAATGCGATTGTATTGACTCTTTGGTGCGAATTAGATCCACAGTCGGCACTTAAACAATTTTATTATCGAAGCCTGTACGGACCTTGTTGAAGCACGGTATAGGATCAAGTTCAGCGCTTATAGATCAATTAGGAGAAATCAACTTTCTGATCTTATACAATCTCACCTATTAGATAGTTTATACATATATTCTTTTTGTCAACACTATATCCTTATATATATCCTGAGTTTGGTTTAAGATCAAAAACTCTATTAATATCATTATTAATTGCGTATGTCAATTTTAAAGTCCTTATTTCAATCCGATAATATTTATTGACTAAATATTTTTCTTTGGTCAGAGACTTGACTTACCAATTATGGTAATACCGACCTTCCAATATTTCAATGTGTCTCCAGCTATGGCCGAAACACGGTCGTTATCCCATATGGTTGTCCATAATCCAAGTTTAGTCTACATACACAAGATTAATAGCACTCTCAAATCAGAAGACTATTGTATGTCGTTACTCTAAGATCTTCTATTTTTCACTAAGTAATATAACCTTTGAATACTTTCGTTGAGTCGTTCTATGATTGTTCCAAACAACCAAAAGTTTGTAACACCTTGGTGCCTCCAACAGTCATGAGTAGATCACTGTCCATTGTACAAAATGCGTTACGTATACTAGTCTCAATATATGTATTGAAATCCTTTTCTCAATACTTCCAACTAATCAGCTGGTGTTTTTACTATTATCGATCAATACTCATTGTTACAAACTCATTCTTAACTACATTGTTTAAACACTAATCCTATGGATTTTCTACTTATATATGTTTAACGTTAATTATCCATTACTTATATCACAAAATAACAAACATATATGATATTAAAAACCAAAAAATATATTTTTACTTCAAACAAGATTGTTTACGGAATTAGGATCGCATAACAAATTACATAATTGTCCCTAAAGTACACCTCTAATTCTATTAGTATGTGCATGGTGTGTGCCATCGAGAATGTAAAAGATGGAATCGATCGAGCATTTATAGTAAGAGAGTATGCTAATGTCTTCGAGATAGTTACGGGACTGCCATCAAAATGAGCAATTGAGTTTCGTATAGAACTCATATCAGGAGTTGAACCCATAAATAGAGCACCTAGCAAGATGACACATACTAAGATGAAGAATTACCGAGTTAAAGAATTAAAGGTAGAGCTAGTGAAAATGGAAGGAAAGAATTTTATTAGACCAAGTAGTTCGACTTAGAGAGCTACAAAGGTGTTTGTGAAGAAACCAAATTGGTCAATAAGAACGTATATTGATTATTGAAAGCTAAATGAGAAGACTGTGAAAAAACAATATCCTTTCCCTAGAATTGATGGTTTGTTTAATTATTTAAGTGGAGCCAAGGTGTTTTCACAATTAGACTTAACACGGATTCCCATCAGGTGAGAGTGGCAGAGGAAAGTATACTGTTAACAATGTTTCGAACAAGATATGATTCGTATGAGTGGTTGATCATGCCCTTCGAACTGACCAATGCACCTTCTATTTTTGTAGACTTAATAAGGACCTTTCAAGAGCATTTGGATAGATTCATTTTTTATTTATTGATGGCATCTTGATATATTCTAAGAATGCATGCGATCATGAAGTTCATTTAATAATAATTCTATGCAGGTCGAAGCAACATTAGCTAAAGGCAAAGTTTTTGAAATGTCATTTATGGGATAAAGAAGTGAAGTTTCTTTGTCACATTGTGTCCAAGAATGTACTATTTTTAGATCCATAAAAGATTGAAGCCATTAATACTTGGAAAATACTAGGACAATGATTGAAATCGGAAGTTTCTTAAGATTAGTTGGCTATTATCAAAGATTCATTAAGGATTTCTCTCATATAACATCATCGATAAGAAAATTAACAAAGAAGGAAAGTTTTTTTGGACTGATAAATGTGAAGAAGCAATTTTGAAGCTAAAACATTAATTGATCAGTGGGCCTGTGTTAGTTATGTCGGGTAGGAATCAAGATTTAGTTGTGATACTGATGCTTGTGGAACATGATTAGGAGCTATACAAATATAGAGAGGTTAAGTTATTGGATTTGCTTTTCAATAGCTTCAACAATATGAAGTTCATTACAACACCCATTATTTACAGTTTGCAGTGGCAATCTTTGTGCAAAAGTTGTAGAGACACTATCTTTTGGGGAAAACAATTTGATTTGTTGACGTATCATAAGTCATTTAAATATTTATTGTATCAGTAAGAGATGAATATGGGGCACCAAAGATGACTTAAGTACTTGGCGGCTTATGAATTTGAAATTGAGTATACGTCGGGAAAAGGAAACAAAGATGCTGTTGCAATAAGTAGGAAATGTCAGAATGTGTTACCAGTAATGCTAAAGAATGGAATGATATGGAGGCGTTGACTTCTTGTGGTGTGCATCTTAGGTCAATGGCTAGTTCTAGTCAGTGTACAACAATAATCTCTTGTTTTAATGTTCTTCCAATATTGATTGATAGAATTGATGCAATGTAAAAAGATGATCCATTACTAGCCGAACAGATAAAAGACTAGGGTGGGCATATAGATTGATGATTTGAATGACTTTGCACCTGACCAAATAGGATGGTTAAGAAAGAAGGGAGTTTCTGTGTTACGAACATGGAAAACTTGAGGAAAGAAGTCCTTAGGAAATGTTATAGATCGATGTTTACTATTTTTCTTGGAGGTGTAAAGATGTACCAAGATATGAAAGGAAATTACTTCTGGGAAGGAATGAAGAGAGATGTAGGGTTATGGGTTAAGTAATGTTTGAATCTTCAACAAGAAAAAGTCAAACATCAAAAGCCAAGTGGATTACTTCAACCTTTAGAATTACCACTATGGTAATGGTATTCTATATTAACGGTTTTATAGATTGGTTGCCAATGTCGAATAGGAGAAATTAAAGTATTTGGTTTGTGCTTGATAGAGTGATCAAGAGGCACACTTTATCCCTATCAAGTTGACAGGAATTGCATAGAGTTTGGCAAAACTGTATATGAATAATATTGTAAGACTCCATGGAATATCAAGTAACATTATAAGTGATCAACATCCTTTGTTTACTAGTGAATTCTGAAGGTTTATAAGATGTATTAGGTACCAAGCGGAAAATGACTACCACTTACCATCAGCAGACTAATGGACAAACAAAAACGGTTTATATAATACTTGAAGATTTAATAAGAGCTTGCATACTAGACTTTGGAGGGTTATGGGAAGGTCATTTGCACTTAGTTGAATTTTTCTATAATTAGTTATCGGACTAGTATAGAAACGATACATTTCAAAGTACTTTATAAAAGACTGTGCAAGATACAAGCATGTTGGTTGAAGACAGGTGACAGACCAATACTTGATCCTGATTTGATTAAAAAAACAACTAAAAAGATCGACCTAATCCAGGAAAAGATAAATGAAGCTTAATCAGGGTAGAAAAGTAACGCCGATCAAAGACGCAATGATTTTGAATTTTCAGTTGAAAACTATGTTTTCGTAAAAGTATCACCTATGAAGGAAGTTATATGATTCAGAAAGTCAGGGAAGTTGGCACCAAGATATATTGGATTATTTTTTACTATAGAGAAGATTGGGAAATTCGCAAATTGTATCGAGTTACCGAATACTTTACATAAGTCCAAATATGTTAGAACATTTCCTATTATAGAGAGGATCCGAAGACAACTATTAAACCAATGGTTTTGGAAGATTTAATAGTGGAGCCTAATAATACTATTATCAAATGACCTATTCGTATTATAGATTGAGATACGAAGGAACATAGAAATAAGACAATCAAGTTAGTGAAAGACCAGTGGAGTAACGATAAAAGAGACCATGCTTGGGAGAATGAGGATAGTATTAGATAGGCTTATACTAAGTTGTGTTTTGTACGATCTATATTATTATATAGAATTTTGACTAGTGGTAATGATAGTGATATTTGATTTTTGTATATGCTTATGACATATGTATGTATGATTTTTAAGGTTGATAGTATCTTGCCGAGATTTTGAGGATGAAATTTTTATAAGGAGGGGAGCCGATAACACTCACATTTTTAAGAAAATTTAAGTAATTGATAAGTAAATAGTATTGTAAGGGAAATAGAATTAGTATGGAGATTAGCCATAATGACCAATTTTGAATTTTAACTGATAATGAAATAATGACATTTAATATGGAAAAAGAAATTAAAGGTTTTGATTAATTTAGAGGCGAATATAAAGGGAAACTAAGACCCATTTATGATTCCTTAACTTTCCTCTCCCTCTCCCCCATATTTCATTCACTCTTCATAACAACAAAAGAAAAAAGGAAAAGAGAAAACTCCATTAAAATTTAGTAAACAATAGAAAGAAGATAAACCTTGAAGGAGGCTAATTGGCGAATTCTCTCCGTACATAAACTAAGCAAGTTAAATAATTATATCATCACTATGCATATAAATTTTAAATCTTGGATTTATTTAAACCCTTGTCGATTTCTAATGTTTTATGATGATAAAACATGGATCTAGTCATTATATATTCATATGGTGATTTTATGAACATGTATATGTGATTATGAAATTAAAAGCGGGTTTTCAAATTTAAAACTAAAGTTAATGGACTCTAAATGATTTGGAAATTTTAATATGTTGTTTTTAACATTAAATTGGAGTTGCATTTCTAATTTAATAATTTTCCAACTTAATATGATTTTTTTATGATTTTTATAAGTTGGAAAAGGATTAAATTTTGGTTTTAATTATTTAATATATGAAAAATAATTATTTTATCGTGAAATTTTTATATATTGTAGAAGATAAAACCTTAGTTTTGAGAACTTTTTAGGATTTTTCCAATGTATATTCGAATTAATATGAATTAATTGATGAAGAGAAAATTGAGAGGAAAATAATATTTGATTGACTAATTGAGAAATTAATCAATGTGTTAAATGAAAGAGAACTCTTCTCTGAAATTTTTATGAAAAGAAATCTGTAAATAAATTGATTAACAGATCGAAATTTAATATATGAAAAGATTTTGTCAAAAGTATTTGCTTAAGAGGAAAAATAAATCGGTTTTAAATTAATCACTAGATTGTCACTTTGCATCTTCGATGGCTATAGTTGTTCTTCGATAGCTATGTTAGATCCTTGATGGCTATGTTATACACTCGATGGTTATGTTTCATAGTCTTGATAGCTATGTTCTAAAGGTTCGATGTCATTGTTTTAAAGGTTTAATAGCTTTAAACATGTGATAACTAGATATTCGATAGCTTCACCTTAGATACTAGATAACCCTATTTTACATATTTGATAGCACACTGTTAATTATTGGGCCAGGCATTTCCTAATACCAAAGATGAATTTAATTAATTTGAAAATTTATTAATAAGCTTTAAAGGAAAGACACTTATTAAATAAGATTTCAAAAATGGGAAAAGAAAATTGTAGCCCAAAATTATCTGAATTTATTTGAAATAAGCTACATGCTTATTTATACATGAATTACATGTAAATAACTATCATGAGAACATATTGATACCGTCGATGAAACTTTATACGTTCAACTGTATATCTTGATTGGTTATGGTATTGCCTATGTAAATTGTTTACGTGCTTACTTGTATACAATCACCAACTAATAATGACATCCGGGAATGGGAATTCATAACCATATAGGGTTGTTCCAATTGTGGGTATGATAAGGCTAAACAATTGCGTGACTAGAATTACATCCAGAAGTTTAGGATGATCAACGTGTTTTGGATGCCCAAAACTAATCAAAATAAATGTCTTGTTCAACGTCTAGAAAATCAGATTAAGTTTTGTGGACTGGTTTCGGGATAGAGCCTCGAACTATAACATATTAAGCCCATTGGTTATCAAGGTTAGCGATTCTAATGCATAGGGCTTTGCCAACATCGAGGCTAAATTTTATGTGTACGCATTTGGGAATTGAGTAGTGACGCTCATTGTTATTTTTCTTCTACAATGGGGGTATCTTGGCATCCTTATAAGTATAGAAGCCACTGGATTTAGCTAATTTTGGCTGAGTCGTCCTAGATAGTTTTTCTTTTGACAGTTAAAATTAACAGGTTTATAATGACCCTGGGAAAACCATATCGATGTATTTACACCTAGTGGGTTAGGTAGATGTAGGGAATGTGAATCCCTTCGACTCTATTGAATATTGACCTAATCATCTTTATCCCATTTTGTATGGTGCTTATGTTATGTTCAAGCCATTGTTGTTGCAGGTGGATGAGGAGAGCACAATGCGTTAAGCTTGTCTCATCATATCCAATGAATATTATGTTTGAATTTGATTGTAATATATCAGTACCGTAAAAACCAATTCTACTCAGAGCTCTCAACATATATTAGTTTTGATTTGGGATTCCAAATATTATTCACATTTTGACATTTTATCTGACCTGAAGTTTTTGATTTCCCATAAACTCTCGGTACTCATTCGAGTAGGCCGAGAGTAGGGTTTTCAAGTTTAGACGAACAAAGCTTTCCCAAGACATGTAGGAGGCAAGCTAATGCTTATTTTATTTTATTCCATTATGCATTATAACTACCTATGTATGTAATGATGGTTCATATAACTATTCGTATAATGACTCTGCCACTCAAGGGGCATCATTATATGCTTCTCCTGAAATTATTATCTGTATATTTTATTCAAATTTTGAAATCAAGGGGTTATGTAATAAGCATGTAATGAATGAATGAAACCGCTTTATGAATTTTTTTAAATTCTTATAACGACCCAAAATTTTCACTTAGTAATAAATTGCAATTAATCTTTTAATTGAAGATTAAGAAAAATAATGATTTAAAAGAAGAATTCTTAAAAATGAATGAACTAGTACTTGTGACCCGATCTATTGAGTTCATAATATTGGTAAAATGTATAGAATAAGAAGAAAAGAGATGTTATGGGCAAAGTGGTCATTTGACCAAAACTGTATAATAAAATTATAATATAAACTCCTCTTCCTCTCATCGTTCTTCTTCCTCTTCATTTTAAACAAAATGAAATCAAGGGTTTCAATTTATAAATCTTCATAACTTTTGATTTCCTTGATAAAAAATTCCAAATACAATATCTAAATTCTAGTTATAAGATTTCTTGCAAACCTATACTATAAAGTTTGCATTTTTTGAGAAGAATAGAGTTAGATCTCATGAATAAATAAGGAGCTTCATACTAGGTTCATTGAAGCTTAGATTTCATTAATATTAGTAGGATGTCTCCTCTAAGTTATATGATCATTAAATATGTTAAAATTCATTTTGATCTAGTATGGGTTAGGACTTGAGTAATGGACTCGATCGGGGATTTTAGAGATGAGTATTTTATCGAATGAATGTTTTAGAGTATAAATTTAAATCAATGTGATAGGAATTTATAGAAACTGAATGACGTTTCGTATAAATGTGTATTTTAATTATTTATTGAATTATTGGTAAAAATGATAGGATTGTATTAAATGGTTGTTGAAGTCGTCATTGAATGATGAAATATGGAGCTTGGATGGTTGGTTGAGTTGTTAAATTCATATGTTATGTAAAGCGTTTGAGTTTTGGAGCGATTTGTTAAACTGCCATCTAGTGTAGTTGTCTCATGGTGGATCCTCGAAGGTGTGAACTCAAGTGGTAGGCGGACGTAAGGTCGTGAAGTGGTGAGTCTCGATGTCGGGGCAAGGAAAGTCTGGATGAAAGTCGAGTGAAGTTTAAATGGTGGGATAAATTTACTTGTGAAAATTTACCCCATCCAGGTTCATGGCCACAACTCTACAAGTAATCAGTTAACTGTCAGAGGACTATTAGTCGGTTGATCGTGGGAAGAAATGCCAGATTTTGTGGCCATGGAGATTTAAGCCACATATGGCTTTGAACGGTCGACTAATCAACACCAACCAGTTGAATGTCAATGAGGGCAGTCTTCTGATTGACCTTGACCCGTTGACTAGTTGGTAGTAGCCAAAGTTGGCTACAGTGGATCAGCGGACTAACCATATTGGTTCGACCGACTGTGTGCTGGGGATTTTGGGGTTCCTTCGGGATTTTTGAGTAACTTTAAGATGTGTTCTTTCACATGCAAAGTCGGATCGAGACACGATTTAGACTAGTGTTCATTATTTTCTAAAGAGGTGGATCCTTAATGTTTTGGTAATTTATGAACAATTTAATTTCGGGACCCATGCAGAACCCACTCCGACACGTACTCTAAAACGTTGATTTTGAGATAGGCCTGAAGAGTGTATCAGAGATGTTAGTGAAATGAAGTTCATATGTGAGGTCGAAGGCATGTTTCGATCCATATGGTAACTTTTGTAGTGTCATCTACTAACATGATGACTAATATTATAATATATGATTCCATACAATATTGCACATACAGAGTAATTCCTTAACTCTTGGCTTCGACCTTAGGACTGGATATTTGTAACATTTGGTGTTGGTCTTATATTAATGCCCATATGTACTATTAGTCTTATATTGGCATCCATATAAAGTATTGGTATTACATTAGTGGCCATACATATTATTGGTCTTATATAAGTGACCATACTAGTTGGAGCGTGGTAACATTAGTTTTATATTAGTGACTATACATGGCGGGTTTTGGTTTTACTGAAAGACCAATGTCCTACTAGCCTAGTGTGAGATGAATGGGTTACAATTGGTGCCATAGTATTTTGTATATGTTATACTGCCTTTTTGCTAAGGCAGTATGTCATGGATTTAGCCAAACGGATTTCATGATCATCAAAGGAGGAATCCTGGAGAGATGATTATCAGACTCGAAGATCAGTTATAAACAAGGCTATAGACGGTGGTTGAGCGGATTCGGATGAATGACACTCCGGAATTAGCTAAGTATGGAATTAACACTTCTCATAGGCAAGGGATTAGATCAGAATACTTCCTTAGGCAAGAGATCAGATCCGATTAATATGGCTATGAACGCTCGGATTGGTAGCACAACTCAATGATGATTGCTCAATAACTCAACAAACAATGCATCAACTTAGGAATCAACTTTGGAAACAAGAAGTAGGCAACATGGGGGACCCACAGTAGGGGTCGCAGGCCTCCATGTGGCATGGAGAAGGGATCAAGGCCGATCCCTCTATAGGGGTGTGATCGGTCTGGATTTATATGGGTATAGTAGTCTTGGATTTGAGATTCCACATCCGAATTTTGAGTGAGATATTTGCACGGCTTCACCTATAAATACAGAAGGCTTGGCTCACTGCGAGAGATCTTTTTTATGGCTCTTCTTCTCCACTCTCTTACCTTCCTCCATTAATTTTCTAAGGCAAGAAATGATGTACTTGTAATCTTACAATATATATAATAAGATTATTGAAGTCGACGTAGGCTAGAGTTTGCTGAACCACTATAAATATGCATGATCGTTACTTTTCTAAACTGAATCTGTGATCTGTGAGGTTATATTATTCTCAGATTGGTTTCATTATTGGGTTGGTGGTGCTTTCAACATTATTTGGGTGTTGGTGGCCATTTTTGCCGTCAACAATATATTCATAGCTTTTATTGGACAGTGTACCACAATAGTAAGAATGTGCTAACATATTGGATGCAGGTGAAGATGTAGGTTGATGTATTGTTTCATTATCTCGAGTACTACCATATGGTATTATTTATGACATATTAGTATATTGGTAATTTTGCAGATTGGTAATATTTCCTTTTCACCAGATTTTATTCTAGCTATCTCTTTGTTATCTCTTTATTATCTATTTGTTGAGTAGGTTGACATAGAGATCGAGATCTCTGCTAGCTGAGGCGATTGATAGAGCCATAGCTATATAACCACTATGATTATGTCTATCTAGTTTTGGTGTATTGATATGTAGACCATATGTATTATCTTGAGACATGTGCTCTTATGGTATTTGATGTATAACTTACTATTTGTATTTTGACATTGGATCTTATGTCTTTTAATATGATATGCATTTAGTCTTCCATATGTTTATGTTGATATGTAACGACCCACCTTTTTGGACGGTTTAAATCGACAATAAACCATACATGTCAGCTCAAACCATTCAAAAGGGAGATTGTTAATTAGGTAAATAAGAAAATAAGAGAAAAGAAGAAAAAACACAGAATCTCACAACGGAATGACAAAATATAATAATTAAATAAACAGTTCATGAAGCTGTTTTACAAATAAATTTGATTACACTTTTACAATACAATCAGAGTTATACATACAATAGGTATAATAGGATAGTGTAGCGGAACAACATGATGCAGCGAAATAAATATAATAAAATATGTATCAAACTCCATCTTCCTCCTCCAGGAATAGAGTCTTCAACACCGAAAAGCTCAGATTGACCCGAGTATAATGAAATGACAAAACAATCGAGTCAGAACTAAAAGATCTTATGTAAGTTAAATCAACAACAAGTAAATATGAGTGTAATGGCTTCAGAGATGTTTATGGGATTTTACATCTCCTATCCAGTGTATAACGTGCGTGTAACAACTTAAGAGATGCTCGGTATTTCCATCTCCTAAGGATCCGTTAAACTATTTATATGTAGTAATATACGCTATATATGTAGTGTCTATCAGTAATATAAAGTATTTAAATAGCATTAAGGTGTTACCCATATCCCCCTTAACACATTTTATAAATGTCATAATCTATACAGTACTGTAAACTCCACCAAACCAATGTGCTATCAGGGAGCACTCCATAGGTACGACACAAACCAAATCGCAGTAGGCTCGATAAGGCATATGATAAGGCATGCGAGGCAATGCCTAGGGTAGAATTCTACCGTTTTGCACGTCCGGACTGGTGGTAACGCATAACGGCTACTACCGCCCACCTCGGAACACAATCCCATAATTAAATCGAAGGTGGTCACCAAATCAATCACAAAGTAATAGATATGGTATCGAAGAAGCATGTCCGATCGGAGGAGCGACCTCACTTGGCCAGAGATAGCTCTTGTTTTACTCATATCAAGCTACCCGAACGTCAGGGCTGCGTTCTTACCTCATAACAATAGCATTTTCCAAATCATCCTACTTTATTATGGATGCTCCACCACATGCATAGTTGTTAAAGTGGTTTCGGAAATGACAGGGAGTATGTTAATATCCGACCCCGATCTCTTTAACAACCATTCATTATATTTTTCACACTGTGGTCATTTTATAAAACATTTATAATAATAAATATAGAAAACAGTTTATACCTTCATATCAAGATATCCATATACTTGTTCCAAAAGCATAAATACAAAGGAAGATTTCTTTCAATCAATTACGAAAATAATTTATAAATCTCTCATAAACCATTTATAAACTATTTATATGCTTTAAAACCATTTATAAAATTATTTAAAATTCCAAAACAATTTATAACTCATCCATTTTTCATAAACTTCTACTAAAGTTCCTTTAAAACGCTTCCAAATCCCTTTATACAAGTTCTTTTATCAACCCTTTATAAAATCCTTTATAAAATTATTTTATAAAATCCTTTGTAAAATCCTTTATAAACCATTATAAAACCTCATACAACTTTTATAAATTCCATACCAATCCTTTTACAAAAATTTTAAAATCTTTTGCCATATTAATTATAATATTTCAATTGCATTAATTCCATTAATTACTAATTTAATTCCTTATTTACAATTATAACCAAATTAACTTTACAATTATTTCAATTGATTGAAATTACATTCAAATAGTTGTCAGTAACATTCAAAGAACAATATTAAATCATGCTCTTATTATTTTTTCTCATTAATAAATCATAAATTTTTTGTCACAATATTAAATTCAAAATCTTATCTAATTTAATAGCTTTTAATTATTGAAAATACGGTTTGTTACATGATATAATATTTTATATCATTTCATTGTGAGTATTAGCTAGTTGAGATAGATATGCTCTATGATACTCATTGTGTCTCATATATCTTACCCTTAAGGAAACATCATCTGTGGCACCGTTGGGGAATCCAGTTACCGTATGCCTAGATTCTGGATGTTATAAGAGGCAGGTCATTACAATTCCTATGCTCATTATGTTAACGGTACAATAATCGGTCTCATTTCATCCCAAAAAATGATACTCATGATTACTACATGATCGTTAGCTTTTTTCGCGTCTCAAAATGACAGATGTTACACTCTTAGAACACATATAGAATGTACTCACGACCTCGACTAGACTGATGGTTTTTAATTTTCCTATTCGTCTAGTTTTCTAATTCGTTCTTGCATTCTATGAATATATCATAGACTTTAGATTTTTGTTTCATAAGATACACATATCAGTATCTAGATAAATCATTAGTGGATTAATGAAGTACGTGGTTCCACCTTTGGTAGTCGTAGATATAAGATGGCATACATTGGCATATGCTGGTCTTAAGAATTCATCAACTCTTTCATTACTCCACCAAATGTGTAATTGGACATTTTACCTTTAAGACACTATGTACAAGTATCAGATGATTCAGAATCAAATGATAGTAGAAACCCTTTGTTTCTTAAGTTGTTCAAATATTTCTTACTAATAGGGCCTAGTCTTCAATGCCAAAAGTAACTATCATGTATTTTAAACGTATTATTATCTGCAATAGAAAATACAAGAATGTAGTTAAATATATAAAATGTCATTACTCAAAGTACCAAAATAAATAGTTTTATTAACATAGAAAATATTCATAATATTGTCATTATAAATAAAGCTATTGTTATCCAGCCTTGTGACCAAGCCATATTCCGATGAATTAGACCGGATAAATAAAAAAATTACCAAGTGGGAATCCAGAGCAATAATTGCCAAACTCAAATGTTAAACAAAACCAAGAGATAAAGCCATCAACATGTCAAAGACTCCCAAAATAGCTAACATGCCAAGCAAATCCAAGTGCAAGATCCAAACCCCTAAAATCAAGTGAAGTCGTGGATTGATATCAATCCATGACCATGGATCAAAACAATCCCTAACTTTTTTCCAATTCCACATGCCATGGAAAGCCTTAGGATTATTAGCCAATGTGCACCATAAAAAATGTTTCGTCCACTATTCCCAACCAAAACGATCGATGGATAAAACAAGTGTCTTTGCCCAACCTTTGAACCAAGGAATTCACTCAAGTTCAACCTTATATCGATGCAATCAAATGCCAAAGTCAAGAATACAAGTCAACTAAGCAATTTTCAAGGATCAAATAAGGCCTTATGGCCTATCTTATGGATTGATGTCGATCTATAGGGCATGGATTGCTCTCGATCCCTAAAAATTACTTTGTTAGCCACGATCTTTTTAGTTCAACATCTTCAGGATATGGAGAACGTGGGCATGAACGTGATAGAGAGAATTCCATCAACCTACAGCTATAAATAGAGGATGAGTGACATTTTTTAAAGAAATTTTGACTCGTTTAACAAATTTATGTACTAATCTCATTAATCATCACTGAACCATAGCTATCGACTTTGTAAAACTCGGTACAAACTTAAACAAAGTTCAAGTGGACGTAGACCTCTAGTAAGAAGAACTACTATAATTGTGGTATGTGATTTCTAATCATTTTTCATTAGTTTCTTCGTTTTATACTATACTGTAATCTTTTGAGAGTTTGTATCGACTTTTAGTGTAAATATTTTGGTGCTTTCACAAAAAATTAAACTCAGGATTTGTCAACCTGAAATACGAAATTAGATAAGATGAGGAGACCGTCAACTAGAAGAACTACCGTTGGAGGAAGTAACCAAGGGCATGAGGGCAGCCAAGTGGTGTCCTCTGGATTTAAGCCCCTTTTCATCTACATAACCAGAGATGAGATGAAGATGATGATGATGATAGAAATGCAGGATAGAATGATAGCCCATCAGGAAGAGATGATATAAGAATTCTTCAAAAGGACGAGACAACTGAAAACATCCAGAGTTGATGCATGCCAGAACCAAAGGCCATACACTAGAACATGCACACTCGGGAACGGGATGGAACAAAGTGGAGCAACCCCTAAGAGGCACCATAACTAGGTACCAATCCCCGAGTACAAGTCGGTACTATTCCAAGAGGACTAAGGGCATGATGAATTTGAACTTGCATAGAGATAGGACATGCCTTGGAAACGATGCTGAACACCAGAACATGAATCGGAAAGCAAATGTGCACCCAAAGGAGTATGTGCTAGAATTTTCCCATAGGAACAGGAGGCAGATTGAAAATAAGGAACAGAGAATTATGTTAGATGATAATGATAGAATTGCTGAAATAGTTAGACAAGCAATGAAAGGTGGACTGCCAGACTAGAGTTTGGAGGATGTGAACAAAAATCCTTACACTCTTAACATCCAGTACACAAGGTATCCACTCGATTTCAAGCTGCCGATGCTGAAAATGTACGATGGAAAAACTGATCCAACAATTCATCTAATGAGATAAATCCAACACATGAAGGTATTGGGGGGCATCCGAGGAAGTGATGGTATGGTGTTTTCCATTATATTTAATAAATTCAGTAGTAATGTGGTTTAGACAGTTAGAAAACTGGTCGGTCCATCGGCCCATGAACTAAGTTAGTGAATACGTTCATGAGGCAGTTCGGAGTTTATATTTCTTGACCAAAGAACATGATGACGCAATCGAGCGAAAAGCAAAGAACCGAAAAGACCCTAAGGAATATCTAGCTATATCAATGCGGTAGTCAATGTAATTCATAAGCCGAATCCATCGCTAAATCTGATGGCAGCAATGTCAGGAGTTGCTAGTAAAATGGACTTTATGGTTGCTGTGGAAAGAGATCCAACGGTGGATCTCGTGGAATTTTACCACGAGGCTGAGAGATACTTGTGTTAGGAGGACGTTTAAATTTAAAAGGCAAAGGTTAATGTTGTGGATGATGGAGGACAGTCCAGAGCAGTATTTGGTAAAGACAAAAGAAGAAGAAAGGTTGATGATGGCTTTGGAGGACCAAAGTGGTAGAGAAGGGAACCGAAATTCTCTTTTTACACAGATTTGAACGAAATCCCAGAGAGGATTTACCTTGATAGCACGAGGTAGTTTCCCTATCGAAAATCACTGAAGAGAGAACCCATGGATCAAGAAAGAAGATTGGGACATTATTGCCTATTCCATAAGCTGGAGAGGCATGAAACAAAGGATTGTATGCACCTTCATGACTTGATTGAGGAATAGGTTAGGAACAACCAGCTGCAGTAGTATGTAAGGAACTAAGCCGTGGTGATGTAGGAGGAGGAGTCGTTGTTTGCGGTAAATGGAAGCGGCCTTGGATCAAGGCTAAGGATAACTATCTTGTGAGCGGGACGGTAGGGAGTCAGGTTCGATTCTTGCACTTTGCCTTTGTTTCCAATAAATGATGTAGTATTGCAATCAAGCCACTTACTCATGTACGAGATCTCGATCGGCCCCTAGGTATGCTCTACGTTAGATGCTAGACTATAATGGATGGTGGGATGGACGTCGTGATGTTTTTTAGATGTTGGAATTTTAATTCTATAA
The DNA here is from genome assembly GCA_030765085.1 of Allium cepa. Classification (NCBI taxonomy): domain Eukaryota; kingdom Viridiplantae; phylum Streptophyta; class Magnoliopsida; order Asparagales; family Amaryllidaceae; genus Allium; species Allium cepa. The sequence continues at coordinate 65,438,693 of CM060931.1, forward strand.
ATGAATGTTTGACTCTAAAGACCACTCGAACGTGATAACCGATATTGATTTCAAAATGCCAAACGAAGTTAGTTACCTCCTTATAATGATTTATAAACTGATAGAATTTGGTTTTTCCAACTGGAGAATGGAGGCAATGAACCGTAAGGTACAAGTCCCCTTGCAGGAGAGCGAGTGGATTGGACTTGTATGGGATAGTGAGCTCCTTCACAGAAAGTGAGCGACTGGGCTCATTTGGTCATTTGGTCCCCTCGTCGGAGAGCCATTGAATTAGACTCAAAACATGAAATAATGACCCGAAGAGGTAGATGATTCGATGAACGATCCAGAGAGGTCGAGGATTCAATTAACGATCCGAAGTGGTCAATGATTCAATTGACGATCCGAAGAGATTGAGAATTAAACCAATGATCTGAAGAGATCAATAATATAATTGATTATTGATTACACGATCCGAAGAGATCGAAACATAACCTGGATATTGATAATGCAACCTAGAGAGACCAAAGACTAAGCTTTGGGTTTGAATTTCATATGACTTTGAAACAACTTGATAAGCGATTATCAGATTAAGTCACCGCTTCACTTCAATTGGGCATTCTTATAATGAGATTCTAGGCAATGCTAGATGATTTATAAATAATGTTTCAACCGATGCAATGAGCTTCCATGCTTATTAACCTTTGATTACCCAATATATGACTTCTGTGTCATAACTTAGATCCCAAATGAACAGGGGATAACATTGATTTTGATACGTGATTGTTAACTTCTAGATGAACACGGGACGATTCTGATTTATGATATAACATACAATATATTAATTCAGCGAGAACATGGAATGATGATCATTTGTGACAAATACTCAAGTGAGGACTCGAGTCCCTAGCTGCAATCATGTAAAATGATCTTCGATTTATAGGAGAATACGAAGGAACTGGATGATTCATCACGGTTTGGTCAGTTAATAGCCAAAAAATTCAACTACTTGTGGATAATCAACTTCGATATTTGTTCTTGAACAAAGCACACCTTCTATTCACAAGGCTTTCTTTGGGAATAAATTGTTATGCAACTTTGTCAAGCCATATTCGGACAAATCAGATGCTTCAAACAGAAAAATTACCAAGCAAGATTGCACACCGATAACTGCCAAACTCAAATATCAAACAAAATCAAGGAATGAAGTCATCAACATGCCAAAGGCTCCTAAAATAGCCAATATTCCAAGAAAATCCAAGTGCAAGTTCCAAACCCCTAAAATCAAGTGAAGTCAGGGATCGGTGCCGATCCCTGGTCGGATCGATACTGATCCATAACCATGGATCGGTACCAATCTTTAAATTTTGTCCATTTCCACCTCAAACTCCATGCTATAGAAAGCCTTAGTGATTACTAGCTAGTGTACACCATAAAATATGAGTCGTCGACTATTCCTAATCAAATTGGTCGATAGATAAATCAAGTGTCTTTGCCCAATCTCCGAACCAAGGATTTACTCAAGTTTAACCAGATATCGATGCAATCAAATGTCGAAGTCAAGAATACAAGTCAATTATAAAATTTTCAAGGGTCAATGAAGGTAGTGGCCTATCTTATGGATCAGTACTGATCCAAAGGGCAGGACCAGTACCGATCCCTAAACATTTCTTAGTTGGCCATGATCATTTCAGTTCAACTTCTTCACGACGTGGAGAATGTGGGCACGAACATGGTGGAGAGAATTCCATCGATGTGCATCTATAAATAGAGGAGTAAGGACATTGTTTAGAGGAAGTTTAACTCGTTTAACAAATTATGTACTTTCTCTTTAATCTCATGGATCATCACTGATCCATAGCTACCGATCCATAAGATCAACTTTGTAAAACTCAGTGGAAACATAAATAATGTTCAAGTGGACGTACGTCTTTGATTAGCCAAATCACTATAATTGTCATGTGTGATTTCTACTCATTTTTCATTAGTTTTCTTCGTTTTATACTATACTATAATCTTTTGGATGTTTGTGTCAACTTTTGGCGTAAACAGCTATGTTTGATTTCTGTCAAATGGGAAATATAAATTATTCCACTATCAAAATGTGGTACATAAAATTTCTATATAAAATTAAATCGTGTCCACCAGCGAGTTTTACATGGTAATCTATTACTACAACAGTAGCAATAGTAGCTCCATTTGCAATTTGGAATTCCATGCTTCATCTTGCCACGGGCTTGTTGTTCCTGAGTCTCGTAATAATTTACAATATTAGTTTCAGATCCAACATTTAGAACCAATTAGAGACACTTATAGATAAATATTTTTCTATTAGGAAAATACATTTAGGAGTGGAATCAAATTCCTTCCCCTAGAGTGACTTTAGATAATTCGGATGGTTCCTCTTCCAATATCTCTTCTTTGAGCAAAAGTAGCATTCATCTTTTTCATGACCAGCCCTTACCTTACCTTACCACCCTTTGAACCATGTTTTCTCTTTTTTGAAGTATTCGAGGAACATGTACCCTTAATAGCAAGCACTATACTCGGTTCGTTCGTGAACGTTCTCTCGGCTATCCTTAACATATTACAGAGCTCTACAACAGTACACTTCAACGAGTTCATAAAGAAATTTAATATGAATGGATCAAACTGTAGAGTTAGTGACCTAAGAATAAAATAAGTATGTAGCTCGGTGTAAAAAGTCATTCCTTACTCATCCAACCTCTCAACATATCTAGTCATATTAAGTACATGAAGCTGGACTGAGGTGCCCTTGCTCATCTTTGCATGGAATAATTTTCATGATATCTCGTCCCTTGCGATATGAGACTGCTCACTATACAACTTTTATAGGAATTTGAATATGTCTTATATATCCATATTCTCGTGCTACCTTTGGAGTTCGATGCTTGTAGTTGTATGCATGTAACGAACTTTATTTTCAACCATTCGCATCCGCATATGTCGGACTTGAATTGCTCAAAATATCAGATTGTTAATTTATATTATGCAAACTCAGCATATACAGTAAATAAATCAATCACAGAATCACAGACATAGAGTAATACAATAATACACAGCGGAATAAATAAATAGTAGTTCATGAAGCTACTATACAAATATCAGAGTTAGAAATAGAATACAACAGAATATCTCAAATACAGCGAAGTCTTCAGTACGAACAAATGACTTCTCTGAACCAATCAACTGGAAAAGCTGAAAGCTGAATCGATAGTTGGATCTCCAATGAAGCTCCAAACTCCACAGGTGAGTCTCAAATTCTATATCACTCAGTCTGACGCGAGCGTAAATTAAAAATACAAAACACTCGAGTCAGGATTAACGTTCCTATATCAATAAATCCAACTCAAGTGAAATATCAACTGAAATACAAGTAACTTAAAGGACGCTTGGGATAACCATCCTCTAAAAGTCCATGGAACTATCTACAAGGTAGATATATACACTATAACACCGAGGTCATTTCAAATTAATTTATACTTCACAACAAAATATCATTTCATTTCAAATATATATATTTCCAAAATATATATAAATATTTTATAAAGTAGAATATTTGTAATTTCCTCAAACTTAACAAATCACATCAAAATCAACCCGACTTCCCTATTCAAATAAATTCAATCTCAATTTATCAATTCCATTCAGTTTCTGACCAAAAAAATTCAAATTATATATATTTCAAATACAGATCTGAATCACAGATTAACCATTTAAATTCTATTTTATTTCAAAGCTTTAATATTCAACATTCCAAAGTTCAATTTAACAGTTTCATATAGATCTCGATTTAACCTTATTATTTAGTCTTGAAATGTTCACTTAATAAATTCAATATTTATTAAATAACCTAAATTTTCCTTTAAACTAAATATCCCTTTCGATTTGTTTTAAACTTGAAACTTCCATTTAATCATTTAAATCAAAATCATGTTATAAATCAAATCTTAAATTTCAAATTCAGTAGTTCAAATCAACGATTAAGTAGAATTCTTAACTAAATACCTTTTAAAATAAATTCAACTTTATCTTCTCAACCTTAACTTATTCAAATTATTACAACAATCAATTTTGAAATATAAATTAAATAAATACTTAAACATATTATATGGTTTGATTCAATCTCAATAATATTATTATTAAATCTATATATAAAATTTCCATTTATATATAATATTTAAGAACCAATATTTATTAAAAACCATATATTTCCTTTCAAACTATAGAAATTATTTTCAAACATTTATATATATATATATATATATATATATATATATATATATGTGGACCGACGGTGTCGGTATATAATTTCCTACCCTATGGTCAAGGGATACAGATATTTATCATTTCAATCTGAAATTCAAATATATGGGTAGATATCACTTCGAACCGCAATCCCAAATTCAATTAATTGAAAATCGCTTGGGTTTATCATTTTAAACCATAACCAAATTCTCCTATTCTAAAGTCCGTTCGGGTATGTATCATTTCAACCCATAGTGAATTCTAAACTACAGGGAACTTGCAGAGTGATAAAAGATAATAAAATAAAATAATAGGCATATATCATCAATACCAATATAATATAAACAAAAGGATATGGTGTCATATCCCACAAGTGAACAATTGCAGATAACAATATGTATAACAATGTAAATAACTAACAGCAGCATATTTCAATTGTCGTTTCAATTGAAATCAAATTTAATAAATAAAAGAACGTTAATCGTGAGTGATTGCTCACTTTTTGAGGCTAAAGAGAGGTTTGACGATGAAATGAGTTACGGATCCAAGCACGTATTTCGAAACAAAGCTAGCTGGGCACAAATTTAGATGGACAAAGCTGGTAATAAGGTATTGATGAAATGAATTCGAATCGACATTTGTATGGAAAATATAGTTTATTATTGTCATTTCCATGAATAAATGTTTAATTTGAAACAAAATATTAAAATAATATATTTTGAAATAAATACTTGTGTATATATTTATTTTAAAAATACAAAATACTTATATACTGTAGTTTAGTACTTTCAAAATGCCATAACATATTATATATGTACATAAAAATACATGACTTATACATATATACACTAACGTATATACAATTTGAATTTATAACATATCCATATAACTTATATGTAGATCTTAACATCACTTTGTATGCCTACAGCCTTTTAAAACACATTACACTAAAATCATAGGTTTAATATATCATTTATTCAAAGTCAGGTATTAAATATCACTATATAATAACAAGCTACCCATATTTGAAAAAATACAAGTATTTCAAAACAACATATGTAATTTTTATGCATAACAAACATGTATGACATACTTATATTTTGAAATATTAAAACTATTATGTATATATACCTATACATTTTGAAACCGACTCATGAAAATATATGTAAATCTTATAGCAGAATAATAAAACTAATACATATAACTTACTTTACAAAAATATTTATTATAACACTATATACATATATAAACAACTTTGTTAAACTATTATACATATGCATATACTTATAGTAACTAAATAAAATATAATATTTTCGTAAAATAAATATATACACATGTCATATTAAAACAAATCCCTGTACTGATATATACATAAATATAGTGTCTATTTATTTGCAATCGGTATCTATGGATTGATCACAAGTCGAAACATGGTTAGAGCACTTATGTGTCTTGAACTTATACTAAATTCGGTTAATATTAATCTCGTACTATTTTCTGATATATTTGATAGTCGCCAATTAAAAGGCGAGATTTTCTCAATCTTTATTATAGCGATTGTAGCGGCGGAAGCTGCTAACTTTCTATAAAATATCATTTCAGTGTCTTTTACATATTTATTTACAAATAATACTAATATGTATAGTAATATTTCAACATATATTTAGATTGAAATATTGACGATCCATTAGTCAACGTGAAGTTGCACGTGTGATTCATGCGACTCATATGATCATGGTTGTTGAAAGATAAATCAAAGTCTCTAGGTCCCTTCTGATGAACAGATTTATAAAAATTTTGATATCTTTTCAATCGATTAGTTATGTATCAGGAACCAGATTTGAACTACTGAATCGAATTTGATCCATGAATCTAAGAAATAGTGAGAATTCTTGATCTCACTCAATATCTCTCTCAATTCGAAGATCCAGGATTTGAATTGATATCGTTTCATTGATTCCTCCTAAAGATTTTCATTGATTCCTCCTAAAGATTTCATTTCAATTGGAATTTGGTTATTCACGATGTACAATGAGCCCTGTTAAGCATCTATGGCTGAATGGTTGAAGCGCCCAACTCATAATTGGCAAATTCGACGATCAAACAATTCCCAATCATGGTCCTTGCGGATCGGATCATCTGTATAGGATAAAAAAAGAAACTCCAGATATTTGCTATCTTTCTCTTTGAATGAGATCTCAATTCCAGCTACGGTTTCATTAGCTATATATAAATCATACTAGGGCGGTTCTAAAATAACTGGTATATACAAAAGCATTGTAGGCTATATAAATAACTTATATAATAATGTTTTAAAGTCAATAAAAATCAAGTAAAAAAAAATATTTAACTTAAAAGATCACAAAACCCTATATAACTTATACATGCGTAGGCTACTAGTAAATAACTTATACAAACAGTATAAAATAAAAAAAAATATAGCACACTTACAACACACACAGAGGCAGAGATGATGGTTGTCGAGGTTGAGTGACAAGGCCGCAGATCTGGATTTGGTTTAGGCGTGGGGTTCAAGGCTTGCTCTAGAATTGACGAAGGCAACGAGATCCAGGCGGCAAAAGATGAAGCAGAGATGCTTTTATTTTTTTATTCTAAATTTTATTTTCCTTCTCTTCTTGCCGAGTGAAATATGAAGATGGATTTGTCAAATATATTGAAAGCAAAGGACAGGGAGGGGAGAAGTAAAGCATGGAGGAAAAAAAATATAAAACAAAAAAGAAGAAAATGGTGGCCATGCTTTCAGAGCTCACGCACGCAAGAAGAAATGAAGGAAATGTTGAGACGCAACTGAAAACTATTTGTGTACGAGGCTTATATTTATCAGGGTTGCGTTGATTGAGGTGAGAGAATATAGGAAAGAAATAAATTTAAATCAATTATACACGATTGCGTTGATTGAGGTGAGAGAATATAGGCAAAAAATAAATTTAAATCAATTATACACGATTGCGTTGATTGAGGTGAGAGAATATAGGCAAGAAATAAATTTAAATCAATTATACACGATTGCGTTGATTGAGACGAGAGAATATAGGCAAGAAATAAATTTAAATCAATTATACACGATTGCGTTGATTATGTATCAGGCTATGGAATATATTCCTATCAATTTATACTACAGAGGCAAGGAAATTTCCGTACGTATTGGATTGCCGATAAGTTAGAAAATCCAATGCAAAAGTGGCAAGCAAATATTTATTGTTTTGAACGGTAAGTAAATAAAAGATTTTTTATACCAAATTAAAACCATCGAATCAAAAAGAACGTGTAAAAGTTTACACGTGAACTTCAAGCAATCTTGAAACAGATTTTGAACGTCTAAAGAGAAATAAATTTGCTTGAAATGGCTAAGCGAATTTGGAGATTTTATTCCTATTATAAAATGAAAAAAAAGGGAAGCGTAGAAATTTACACGTAACTTATCAAAGCTAGATTTAAAAGAAGTTGAACGGCTTGGGAAATCATTTCTTTCCCACTTGGAATGCAAGGCTACAGATAAATTTATTTATTTAGTTAAGGTAATAAATTTTTATTAAGAATGCGCACTATAGATGCATTAATCAAATCAACCATACGCCCACATTAAAATAAAAGTAATGCATTTAACTTATACGTTGTCTTATTTATTCACTATTTATACTTCGTAGAATGTATGTTTAAAGAGTATTTCATTAATTACGTACTATTTTTATGCTAACTAAATAAATCAAATGGATACGAACGTACAATTTAAAACATTCATTTTATAAAGCTTATCTATACGCTATAAATTTTAAAATTTATTACTTAATTAAAAATTCGATTTGTTTACATCCATTTGATTCATTCATCATTTATCAAGAACTGATGTATATAAGTAAAAATATTAATTACTCAATTTAAAAAGTATACAATCTAACATAAAAAATACAAAAGCGGAAAATGTTGTTCCGAATATATCCAGTTGAATTAAGAGATTTGGAAATTAGAATTTAAAGATTTAAAATTTCAATTAATGTTAAACTTTAACCAAAATAAGAATTATAGAATTTTGCTTATATTTAAAAAAAATTTGGTGACTATTTATAGTTCAATTTAAAAAAATTCAACCTTTTTGTAAATTAAAACCCCAAAGTTTATAAATAAAAGAATAAAATACTTGTTAGAATTTTTGGGTTGTTACACTCTCCCCCACTTAGAACTTTTCGTCCTCGAAAAGGAACAAAGTAGGAGAATAGAAACAACCAGATGAAAAATTAGACTGTAGAAAACAAATTAACAATTTATTTAAAACCATATAATTTTTTTTATATTTAATAGTTTGGTTAAACTTATTTTATTAAATCCATTCAATTATTTATGAGATCAATTATTTATATAAAACACTAAATTTTTTACCGTTAAACCAGGTAGAATATAAATAAACAATATTTTAAAGATTATATTCAAAAAGGAAAGGAAGGTAGATTCAGGAAATAGAATATAGGTGAATAAATAAGCTGAGCAGATAAGTAGATCCAAAAGAATAGTACTGGGCATTAATCGTAAATTTCAAACCATAAGAGTCTCAATTTCAAATACTAATACAAAATTTCTTTGTTGAAAAATACTTTTATAATAAAATACCTTTATATCGAAACAAAATTTTCTTTCGAAAATACTTTTATAACTCGATGTTTCAACAAGTTTATCCTCGTTCTTGCATACTCTGGCCATGCGTCGATCAGGCGCAAAGCTAGAATTCTTCAAGTACTAAGTAGACCTGTTTCAACACCCAGTGAAAATACTGAAAACTTTTAAAAACAGACATGGAAAGTACAATCCAAAAAAAAATCACCTGGATCGCAGGATACATAACAATGGTTACGCCTGGATCCCCCAGGAAACATCCATATCCTTTAAGCATTCACTGCCTTGCGAATTACGCCATGATAAACAAAACCCGTGGACCGTAGGATACATAACAATGGTTACGCTTGAATCCCCAGGAAACATCCATACCCTTTAAGCAATCTCTACCTTGCGGATTACGCTACGACAACAAAACCGGTAGACCACAGGATACATAACAACGGTTACGCCTGGATCCTCCAGGAAACATCCATACCCTTTAAGCAATCTCTGCCTTGCGGATTATGCTACACCAGAAAAGAAAAGACCGTGGGTTACGCCACTGTAGGACACTCGAGTATCACATCTGGAAAAATGAAAATCAGAGAGAATAATATCGATAGAATGAATCCACAATGTGGCCACAGAGCGGATGTCAAGCAGAAGGCACTTTCCATATCATTAATTCGAATATATATATATATATATATATAATACAGCACCTTTTCAAATCACTTTCAAATATCATACTTATATAAAGTCCATTATATATAAGATTTCATTTTCAAATTGAATACTTTCCAAAATCATAGTATATCAAATCACACTTATACATACTTCGCCTATATAAGATTACACCTTTCAAATTGAGTACCTTTCCAACTAAATAGTTTTCAAATCAACTTCGTACTTATACAAATCAATTCTATGTAAGTTCGATAACTCCCAAATCAATTATTTAGTAAAACAAGGTTCAAAACTTCAATTTCTTCCAATATCATTTCAGTTTTAAAATCATATATGATTTCACCAAATTTTCTTTCAAATTTAATATCTTCAGTCTCAAAATTTCCAAAATAATAGGTTTAGAAAAATAATCCTAGTTTTCAAATCAACATAATTTAGGTCAATCAAATTCATTTCCAAATCATCATATAAATAGTGGGTTTTAAATTCCAATCTATTTTCAAAAACCAAATATTTTTCGATATCAATTATACCCAAATGATTTTCAAGTTTATAACCACCCCTTTGAAACCTTTAAACTATTTATAAAGCATTCAAAACCAGATTTCATATTAGTATAATTCAAATTAGTCCTATCCATTTACTTAACAAAGTAGTTTTAAACTTATATACTTTATCCATTAATTTATACTTTTCGAAATTACTTAGCTTTATAATTTTAAACCTTGATTTGAAGTGTTCGAACCTTCAAAATAGTCGGTGAAATCAAATTTCAAATCCAATAGTTGGAAACCAGCAACAAATCATTGAATTAATTTTTATAAATAGAGTTATACTAAATCAAATCGAAAACTCAAGGATTGAACACCGGCTTACTTTAAATCATTTCAAATATATATACATATATCCTTTGAATATCAAATCATACGTCGGAATTTTAAATCATAATTGGTTTCATAAAATCACTCGCATAACAAAGCTACTAAAGTGGTCTCTCCCCCACTCTGAAACTTGAAAATCAATGTCGATGATGCATGCACTCATCACCCAAATTATTCTCCAGCGACGTAAGTGAGTTCTGGACTTCTATTTTCTTGAAAATTTCTTTAATTTCTTTGAAATCATAAGAACCCATTTGAAACATTTCTTATTCAGAAAATACCTTTAAATCGTATTATTATATATTTCCAAAATTTTAAAACCAATTCCAAAACACCGGAATTCAATCGCTCGAATTTCAAGTTAAAACCCTTCAGTTATAGATTATTTTTATAGAAATCCATTTCTTATAAAATCTTCAAAATTTCAAATCCTTTCGAAACTTCAAATTCTAGTTTTTTTAAAAGGTATATAATCCTTTCGAAAACATTTTCACTTTCATATATCGGATAAAATCATAGTTATCAAAATAATAATTTCGGTATATAAAACAAATTCTAAAATAAAAACAAAGCTCGATTTTCAAAGGATGATTCAAGGATGGATTTCAAAACAAAGATAGAGATTCAAATTAGAGGAACTCTAATCAAATAGAATTCTGATTCGAAGCTAGGCCCAAACGAAGATGAGATAACTAAATTTCAAAATAGAAGATGGATATTAATCATGGGCGACCTTAACCGGGTCAACTGTGACTTCAGGAATATGATCGATGCGGAATTCCAAGGCAAATCGACATTCGATCGCCAGATATAGAATTTGGCATAACCATAGATAACAGCATCTAAACCGAGGATATATAAATCTTCGGTGAATCGATGCTATTGTAAAGGAGTTTCACCCCTTTACAATCATTCAGTGGAGCAATGGGATACTCCAGAATCTAGAAAACACGAATAGGGAAAGACAAGAATGGATTTAGAACCGAGGGGGATGTTCCAAAATTCAAAGGAGAACCGAATCAAATAGGAAGAGATTCAAGCTCGAAAGAAAGTGATTCTGTAAATAAATTTACCATATATGCTAAGTTGGCCTAGAGCCAAAGCTCTGATACCAACTGTAACGACCTGCTATTTTCAACCATTCGCATCCGTGCATGTCCGACTTGAATTGCTCAAAATATCAGATTGTTAATTTATATTATGCAAAATCAGCATATACAGTAAATAAATCAATCACAGAATCACAGACACAGAGTAATACAATAATACACAGCAGAATAAATAAATAGTAGTTCATGAAGCTACTATACAAATATCAGAGTTAGAAATAGAATACAACAGAATATCTCAAATACAGCGAAGTCTTCAGTACGAACAGATGACTTCTCTGAACCAATCAACTGGAAAAGATGAAAGCTGAATCGATAGTTGGATCTCCAATGAAGCTACAAACTCCACAGGCGAGTCACAAATGCTGTATCACTCAGTCTGACCCGAGCGTAAAGCAAAAACACAAAACACTCGAGTCATGATTAACGTTCTTATATCAATAAATCCCACTCAAGTGAAATATCAACTAAAATACAGGTAACTTAAAGGATGCTTGGGATAACCATCCTCTAAGAGTCCATGGAACTATCTACAAGGTAGAAATATACACTATAACACCGAGGTCATTTCAAAATAATTTATTGTAACGACCCGAAATTTTCGCACTCGAAAATCCCAGATAGTTATGGAAAAGGAGAAAGAGATAGAAGAAGAAGAACAGAAACATCAACAACTCACATTTGCAGCGGATAAAAATATAATAATAAATAATAACAATTTACAAAAGAATATTATATCTAACGGTTACACTTAATATACATCAGAATTTCACATATACACGTCACTGAATATACACAATTATCATCTCACATATTTACAATAATATAACACAGCTGAAATACTCTATACGATATTGCCTTCCAGCACGCCTCCTGAGATCCAGAACACCCTAACTTGTAAATCTGTAATACTCTGTCTGACCCGAGCATTACACTAAAGTAACACCCGGGTCAAGCAGGAAACCAGCGTGAGTAAACCCAACTTACATGGAATATCAAGCAAACAACTTATATAAACCCGGGTAACTTATATCAATTAAACCAATTCACAATTTACTATAAACAACACTTATTTCGCATATAAATTTCTAAGTACCAAACTTAGATAAAATAATCCAATTCACTTAAATCGTTTTATCTCATCGTATTGATTTCACAAATCAATTTATATAAATTCGAAGTGGTTTCGGGTATTTCTCAATACCCGATCCCGGCCTCTTCGCGACTCATACCATCATTTCTCAAGTTATTCAACTGAAAATCACAACATTTCATATTAGAGGTATCAACTCATTCAAAGCACCCAATACCAATAAATCATTCCTAAGCAAATTTTATAGCTCCCAAATTATTTCAATTGATTCTAATTGAATTTCAATCCTTAATCACTTGGATTCCTTCATTTAACATTAATTAGTTTCAAATCAATTAATCAACCATTCCTTTATAATTCATCCTAATTAATTACCATAGATTAATTATTTCCAATTACCTTCAAGTAATTACGTTTATTTAATTTTATGATATTAAGTATCCTTAACTAAATCACTGAGTAATCTTTAATTACTTCACAAATTAATTAACCATAATCAATTACACTAATTTATAATTACTTACATTAATTAATTTCTCATGAGTCACTTATGATTAATTCATCTTAATTAATCAATCTTTAATTTCATTGTTGATTATATAAATTAACGATTTCCTATTATGTTTTGATTTGTTCTAATCTAAATTAATTACTTTAATTCAATCCCAATATTAATCAATCTCAATTAATCTCAATCTGTAACTAACTATTCTTTTTATTTACTTCATTAATAAATTAATTATTCCATAATTAATTATCTTAATTAATTCTCTTGATAAAATTTCACAAAGTAATTATATTTTATTAATTACATTAAGTAATTATTTATCACACCATCAAATGATTATTCTGAATTACTTATACTTAGTTAATTAACTTACAACTTAATTTATTATTTATTTAAATACCCTTAATTACTGAATTAAATAACCCAAATCATTAATTAATTGAATTAATTAATTATCCATTCAAGTTACACTACTAATTTAATGTATCATAAATCATTAAGCATTTAGTAACTTTAAACAGAAACATTTTCTTATTTATTGTTTTAAGTTTAAAACAACTTAAAATTGCCAATACTTCGAGTTAAACAACCATTAACTCGAGAACAATCCAATACCAAAATCACCAGAACATCAATTCACAATGCATATCAAATAAATTCAATCATTCAACCAAATATTTAAATTTAACCATTTCAATTTAAATAGAAATCCAACAGAGTGAGATTTACTCACCTTTGATTTTGCAAATCCACTTCAAAATTGCTTTGGTTTCCTCGATTTGACCTTGAATAATCAATTTATATGACTTCATTAATAATTTGAATTAACCAAACAATTTTATTATCCTTTATTAATTTAAGTAACTAAGAAATTTAATTTAAACCGACCAGTTGATGAATTTTTATTAGCTAATGGTTTAACCTTAAATTAATAATTTTCCTTTAATAAAATAAAACCTGGTTTCCAAACTTTTACTTCTGCATGAACATAAAATTTCCTACTCTATATTTCAGCGAATAAAAATAAATTTCCTTTGTATACAGATTTGTGAATCTAAATTTTAAAACAAAAATAATTACCTTACCGTTGAGTTCAAATTTTGAACAAAACCCTAGCCTCGATCCTCCTAAGCAATCGCCTAGCACTCGCACCCCACAATCGAACGTACAGCTCCAAAGTCAGCCATCAATCACCGCACACGCGCTCTAGCCTATCAATGTCGATGACAGTCTTGCTTCGAGTCTCACACGAGCGAACACCGCGAACACGCGCGCGTGCTTCCCCGCTGCCAAACCCTTATACGCGACCATCAAAATCGCGAGCGCGGCGACCCTGAATAATCCAAGCTCGAACTGAAGAAACCCTCACGCGCGCGCGACGCCACTCCCTCCTCCTCGCGCGTACGCCCCCCAGTAGATTCGCGACTACTAAATCACCTTCTCTTTTTTTGTTCGATTTGAACTCGGCTTGTATACGAAGGATTTGAACTCGGCTTGTATATGAAGGCTACGACCATTTTTTTTAAGAGTTCGATTTCGTGCTGTTGGGAGGAAGAGAGCGAGAACGACATGAAATAAAGGTAGCAATGGCTTCTCCAATACGCCCTGTTTATTATAATTAAATATCGTAAATATCTCGCTTTGTATAACGCGAAACCCGAACCCCGAATCAGACATGCCGACAGACGTTTATAAGGTTTTACCCATATTCCAAACACAATGGAATGTGTTTCGGAAGCTAATTCGATTGTATGCACGAGTTACGGAAGTAAACGATCAAATTTAAATTAAATCGATTCAAATAGTTCCACGTGTTTTGAGCTGCCAGGGTCAAACGACAACTCTGATGGCTGCGAAAATTGAAATCCGATAATAACTAACTATTATGGATCCAATGGAACTGGTTTCGTCGAATTCTGAGACCGTGCCTCAGAAGGCTATTTTCAAATATCAATTTAGACGATATATTATTAAAACTGAACAAACATCTTTAAATTGAATTCCAACCATTCTATTATCTTCAGTATTATCATTATAATATTTTATAAGCCTTTAAATTATTTATAAACTGGCTTAGGATCTCAAATTCAACAATTACCCAATTTCAATTATTAAATTCAATATTTAAACTATATAATTCAACGATTTAATTATCAAATAAATATTGATATCTGGAATTCAAGTTTAAAATTAACTTTTAAATATTTAAAATCAATTTAATTACCCCGTTTTAAATAGTTGAAAATTCTGGGTCGTCACATTCCTCCCCCCTTAAAAGAATTTCGTACCCGAAATGACTAGTTATGAAGAATGGACTAATACCCGTTTATTTTTTTCTCCAAAACCCATAATTCAACAGTTTTATCAACATCCTACCAACTATCTTTTATTAAGGGCTTCTTATCCTTCTTACTAACCTCCCAAACTCTCTTACAGTTTTCAAACAGTCCCTTTTTACCCAATCATTTAAATTACAATTTAAAACCAAATTTGGATTATCAAAAATTTTCTAACTCCCTAAATTTTCAAAAATTTTTGCCAGCGTCTCCTTTGCGCGGCTAGCTCGGTACAACTACAAAAGGCCTCCACGGGCTCCCAAATTCCAAAAGAAAACAAAAGCCAAGTGGCTATATCAAAAACCCAATCTAATCTCATCTAGAAATTAAAATACATACCTTTTTGTCGGGCAATTCACATTTATCTTTTGGAATCACATCCAATTTTCTTTTCCCCTTTTAATACCTGCATATCTTACCAAGCAATAATATCCAATTGTAGCCTTTTAATCATTTTATACATTCCCTCACATATGTTTCATACCTATTTCAAATTAGTCTTTCCTATTCCATATGAATTCAATTCATCTTTAATTTGAGCATTGAATTTTAACTTTCATTTATAACTGGTTTATAGTAGTTTCATCTATTAATTTATTTTAATTTCCAATTTGAAATTGTTTGTCGTTAACAAGATTTTTCCCAAAAATTTTCTAACTCCCAAAATTTTCGGAAATTTTTTGCAGAGTCTCCTTTGTACGGAGGAGCTTTTGCAATTTGACAAGAGATATAAATATGTATACATCGACCCACACGGTCGGAAAAAGCAAAAACAGTTCATATTTCCTATTTTTACTACGTTGGCGTACCTTATTTAGCATTTTAAGCATGCGGCTTATTTATTTTAGCAATTAGTGCAATCCAAATCCAGCCAAACGGCCTTTAGGTACCTGTACTTACTCAATTTAAACATATAAGCACTATATATAAAGTTTATAACATTTCTCTTACATAAACAACTATAACACTTCAATTCTAAAGAAATGCATTTAAAATAATTTCCACGAGCAATTTTTATGTTTTCAACACTAATTCAATTTCATTCAATCAAACATATACCATTCCGTTCAATTTTATTGGTTTACAACTCAATTGCATACATTCAATTAAGTTTTAATCCAAACAAGTTCATATTCACTTCAAATGATATAAAATCAATTTTATTTAATCTCTATCAACTCAAAGAATTTTAATTATTTTTGAACAGGCCAAACGACAATTATTTTATGAAATTTTGACGATATTCGCTTGATAGAGTATTTAATTTGAGTTTATAACTACTTTTAAATTAATTTCAACTCATTCTATAATTAATTCCATTACAAATTTTTTTCACTACCATGCATATGCCTTTCATTTCATTTCTAATTTATTCACCACCATTTATTTAGCTCGACATATTCATTCTTGTATACTACTAGCCATTCTTCAATCCAAGCTTTTATTTTAATGGGCTTTCACTCTTATTCGAAGCCAAGCTTCCATAAATTTTAAACTTAAGTTCATTTACTTTAATTTATTCCAACATCAACTTAAGTTTACTTCTATTTGATTCTCATTTAATCAACTTTCATTAAATTCAGTTAGTCCATTAATTTTAAATTTTAATTTTAAATTCATCTTTTCAATTTATCAAAATAATATCCAAGCACATACATATCTCATTTATACTTCAAATTAATATACCACCAAATTTAAGTTCAGTCTGGTAATCCAATTCCAATCGCAACTTTGATTTAGTTTTTAATCAATCAGACTCCATCCATTTATTATTTATCTCAATTAACCCATTTTTTAAATTTTAATTTACTTACTTAATTCGTTATCGAATTTATTTTATTAATACAAAGTCATTTTCAATTTATTTCTATTCATTTGGGTTTTGTTTGCAACCCAACCATTTCTATTATTATTCACTTCCATATCATATGACAACACTTCTCTTATATCCAATTTACTTGCAAATTTCATTAAATATTATTCGAATCACACTTGAATTTTATTTGTAATTCAAATCATCTCATTTTCAATCCAACTTTATTTTATTTTTATTTTACAACATCTCTTCTTATTTATTTCATTATCAAATCCAAGTCGAGTTCTATTTACAATTTGAATTCATTGTCAAATTCCATTATTAATTTACAATTCATTTTATTTACCCAAGTTCAATTTTATTAACATACACTATTAAATAATTTATTTAGATGATTAGTTTACTTTCACTATTTAAATGAACATTCGTTTTTATTACAAAAATCACTTCATTAAATTTCCTGAGTTCAATTTTATTTTATAATTCCAGTTTGGAATCTCTTTTAAATTTTCCTAAAATTTCAACGCCTTTACTTAAAAATTTAGAAATGATTTTAAATTCACATCATACTTAATAAAATAACTCTTTATAAAAAATAGTCTTTTATAACTCGATGTCTCAACCAGTCCATCCTTGTTCTCATAGAGATTTAGTCATACGTTGATCAGGCATAGGACTGAAAATCTATAAGTACTTAGCAGACTCATTTTCAACACCCAGTGAAAATATTTGGAAAATAATTTTATTGAAAATATTGAAAGCATTTTGAAATAGAGGAAATATCTTTGGTGAGAATGCTCTGGAAATCATCACCCCCATCCATGGTCGCAGTTACATTCCAGGGTTACGTTGCCGTCGCAGCAAAAGTCCATGCAACTGCAGGCTCTCCGCGGCCTCTCAATTACGCCATGGATCCCACACAACAGATCACAGTTACATCCAGGGTTACGTTGCCGTCACAGCAAAAGTCCATGTAACTGCAGGCTCTCAGCGGCCTCTGATTTTCGCTGACGAAATGAAACTTCTCCACTCCCACATAGGTCGCAGTCTACGGATATAAAATCAAACGCAGACTGTTGGCTCTCAGCAGCACACACGACTTTCACTATGTTACCATAGGTCGCAGTTACATCCTAGTTAACATTGCCATTGCAGCAAAAGCCATGTAACTGTTGGCTCTCGGCGGCACACACGACTTTCGCTATGGTATACTCAAATCATAATCCTCAGGAACTAGTTTTGTCCGGACTCCTCACAAGATCAACTTTAGAACCCCCTTGGGGCTTAAGGCAGCACCACCCTGTGGCACTCCTGAGAAGTTCATTTCAAGGGAGCGCCTTTCCCCTAGAGCCATCATCAAAAAACTTTATACTATATATATAGTATCTTTCAAATCATACACCTAGTATGATCTCATACAAGGCTCCTTTACACAAAATCGATTATTCCAAAATCGATAATTCTCAAACTAAGCTTTCCAAATTCCAATATTGATTTTACCCGAAAATCAATAGCCTTTCCAAAACCAAAGGTTCTCAAAACCTTTTCCAAAATCCTCATGTAACGACCCGTATTTTACGTGTCGACAAAATCATAAAATAGTTGCTTTAAGTCGTATTGTTGATAAGTTGTTCAGAGTAAGTTATTGGGTACTTAAGTCGTGTAGGTAAATGAGTCGTTCGTACAACTTAGGGATGTTGCCGACTTAAGGAAGGTAAGTGTTGAATTAGGGAGTCAGAGTTTTGAGTCGTGACCGACTTATAGAGGGCCGACTCATAGGTGTTGCCAAGTTAGTGGGTTAGCGAGTCAAGAGAGGCAACGGTTTACAATTTTGGACGAGTCATGGAGTAGCCGACTCATAGTAGGACCGACTCAGAGATTTGTGGAAGTAACGACCTAAGGGTTGCCGAGTTATAGCTTAAGTCGTAGGCGAGTTAACGGTTTAAGGGGTGGTGACCGACTTAAGAGAAGACCGACTCAAGAGGGGAACAGCAACCCATGGAAGGACCGACTTAAGAGATAGAGGGTTACTAGATGGGTCGTATATGCTATGAGTCGTAAGTCGTTAGGTAGCTGGGGCGATGAGTCGCATAGTAGTTAGGTCGTTGAACGACTCATGTGATAAGTCGAGAGGTCCCGTGTTCGAGTTGAGTCGGCCTCGTAGTTGAGTCGTGAGTGTGTATTGTTGAGTCGGTGGGTGTTGAGTCGGCAGAGGCTGTTGAGTCGTATGCAGTTGAGTCGGTAGAGGCTTAGGTCGGCAGGGAGTGTTAGGTCGTGTCTGGGGTGAGTCGCGTACAAGTTAGACGTGAGGCCCTGTGTTTAGTTGAGTCGGCATGATGATGAGTCGGGGATGACTCAAGGGGTGGGTCGGCAACGACCTAAGGGGCGACGACTCATTGTGGTTTCAGCCTATAAATAGAGGGGTTTGGCTCACTTTTTGGCACCGGTTTTTGAAGCGACGAAGTGCTGCCATTTTGGGAACTCGACTACAACATTTCTTCATCTTCTTTTCTCTATTCCAATCTAATTCTAACATCCATCCAAGATCGAAGATTGAGATTGAAGATCCAAGAGACAAAGTTGAAGATCTTCATCCAACGAAGCTAGATTTCATCGTTTTAAGCGAGATTTCGCCGGATCAAGCCTTGATCTTCGCTGTCCAGATCTGAAGTGTTTAGTTTTTGAGGTGTTTAGGTGATTTGGTGAGTGGTAGTTATCTCTCACGCGGACCCAAAGGAGTATATTGGATTGGTGGTTTGTTGGAGTGTTGTAGATAGTGATTTTGTGCATTTTCCTTAGATCCAAGTATAGATCCATTGTTGTGAAGATGTTTATCTATGCAAGTTCATTTATTAAGTTATAGAAACAAAACCCATGTTTTATATTTGATAGATCTATGCTTAAAACTATGATTTCATGTATGTTAGACTTATGCTCATTTATTTACGAAATTGCCACTATAGTTAATATTGTTTATTAGATCTTGTTTGAATGCTTGAATGATTGGATGTATGATTGATTAGATTGTTTCAAGTTAGCAAATGTTGATTTGGAACAAGATGGTTGGAGATGATTCGAAAGCTAAGTGGAAAGGCTCTTGAATGGTGAAAGCTGCTTATGGCATATGAAGCGGATGTTGAAGCTCATATGTATGGATTGGATGATGTTGAGATGGGACTTTGCCATGATGCGAGGAGGCAAACCATGATGTTGAGTTGGGACGGGTTATGATGACGTTCCAAGCACGGGCTACGACGACGTGCAAAGTTATGTTGATAACTCGGTAATGCGATCCGGGTAGGTGATAATGGTTAGCTTGAGAGGCGCTTGAGCTAGTATGGAAATAGTCGTCGAGGAGGATGACTAGGAGGCTAAGATCTTATCGTTGTTGAAGGTTCTAGCATGCTCAAAGCAAGAGTACGTTGGAACGGGCTGCGACGACGTTCCAAGCACGGGCTGCGACGACGTGCTAGTACTCTGGGTAGTTGCGAAAATTCCTAGGCACGGGCTGCGACGACGTGCGGAGTTATGTCTAGAACCGGGGTTACCATTAGCCCTTGACAGGTGGTCATTCAATTAACGGTGGAATCATGGCAATGATAACAGTGATAGCCAGAGTCATGGATGTTTGGTTGTATTATCATTCGGTCTCAAGAGCGGTATTTTCTGGGTGCTTATCTGATCTTGGTTTAGGCCTTGGGGGTTTGTATTTGGAAAGCATCGCCCTTGACTCGAGTGATTATTGCTTTACTTTAATTATCTGCTATATTATGCTTGCTTTTCCTTAGTGTGTGTCTGGGGGCTATCACTGTAGAAAGAGGTGGAGTGGGACGGTTTGGTTCCTATTCCTTTTATTCCTTATGCTCTTTTGGTATGTTTGATAGTTGATTTACTACTCACTAAGACTTTGTCTGACTCAAGGTTTTATGTCTCCTCTTATTACCTTGGGCTGTTCATCCATGTTGGGATGGGCAGACTAGGTAGCAGGTGACAGGTGCTGTTCTTGGAGATCTACGTTGATGATGACGAAGACGAGCAGGAGGCTTTGCATATTAGTTTTCTTACTATTTGTACTGGGTGTTCCGCTGCTTATATATATTCTGAGTGCTATGTAGTGAGGCTTTGATGTATGGATTTGCCTGGATGATTGTATCAAACTACTGTGATGCTTATATGATGATTTCCTGTTATGAAGCTTCACTATATATATATATATATATATATATATATTTCTCTATTGTATCTTATCCATGCGCTGTGAGTTATGCGATAGAGTTTCTGCGATGCTTATTTTACCCTGACTACTGTCCATGGCTACCTGGCACGCCCTTCAGCGCTCTTTTCTCTTGTTTTGGTGCGGGAGTCATGGGCGGTCGTCACATTTGGTATCAGAGCTTTGGTTAATCGATTTTAGCCAACGCTCGCTGACGTAGCTACGTATGAGAGACGTAATTGTATTTTGATGGATGATTACTATATATAATATAGTAGCCTAGAAGGATTTGAACTCCTTATGCAGTTGTTTCTCAAGGTGTTCTAATCATTCTTATTACAGATATTAAGGATGAGTCGAAGAGGGAGACCAGCTGCAAGGGAAAGCCGTGCTACTGAAGGAGCTGTTGATTATGGAACTATGTTCGAAGCGATGATGACTTCGATCATGAGAAGGATACCAGCTCCAGGGCCATCTGTAGATGTTGGAGTTCAAGTCCAAGCTCCAAGACCGGTGGATTTTGCTAAGCTTTGCAAGGATTTTACTTCTCTTGGAGGAAAAGCTTTCTTGGGGACGGAGTCGACTATTGAGGTGCAGAGATGGATTGATGCATGTCGAAGGATCTTTGGTGATTTAGGGATTGAGGATGCAACTAAGAGGAAGCTTGCATCGAGACAGCTTCAAGGGAGAGCTGCGGATTGGTGGAATTCTATCACCATAGATATACCAGAAGAAGAGATTACTTGGGAGCAATTCCAAGTTTGATTTGAAGCTAAGTTCATCTCTACGGCTCAGAAGTCTGTCTTGTTTAAGAGGTTTGTGGATCTCAAACAAGGTGGAAGGCCTGTTCTTGAGTATATTTCTGAGTTCGAAGCTTTGTCCAAGTATGCCAGATCGTATATTGATTCTCCCTATCAGAAGAACGAGAAGTTTGTGACCGGTTTGGATGCTTATCTTGGGAGGCAGTTGGTGGATCACTTGGATGATCCGTTTGAGAAGCTTGTGGAGAAAGCTCTCAGGCATGAGAGTTTGTTTCCTAAGGAAAGTTCTGTTGTTGCTGTAACCAGGGAAGGATCTAAACCACAGCGGGGTGAAAATAGGAAGAGGAAGCAGCAGCAACAGAAGGGTAGGGATGGCCAGAAGAAGCCGAAGGGCGAAGTGACTTGTTATAATTGCCAGCAGAAGGGCCATCTCTCCAAGGATTGTAGGAATCCAAAGGCGCCGGCGAAATGCCACAACTGTGATAAACCAGGGCATTTCAGGAAGGACTGTCCAGAACCGAGGAAGGACAGGCAGGTTGTGCAAGCTTATGCTTTGGGAGCTGTGCCGTCATCTTCAAAAGCTCCTACTGCTGAAGAGAAGGGGAAGAGTGTGGTGATTCAAGGTACTCTTTCTATCTGTGGTGTTCCAGTTAGAGTGTTGTTTGATACTGGAGCGTCGCATTCTTTTGTTTGTAATGATTTGGTAGACCGGTTAGGTTTGAGACCGGATATTGTTGATAGGCCATTGGTTGTGACTAATCCAGTTGGGGGTTCGTCATGTTTGTGTATGATATGCCGTGGTCTAGTTGTGTCGAGTCATGATTGCTCGTTTGTTTGTGATTGTTTTGTTCTGAACTTTGCGGGGTTCGGAATTATTTTGGGTATGGACTGGCTTAGGAAATATGCGGCAAGGATTGATTGCGAAAGGCTTGAGGTGGCAGTCGGGAATGTGGAAGGGCGAAAGGTTGTGATACGATGTAAGCATGAGGAAGACGTCTTCATGAGCTTCATGTATTCGCTGGTTGTTCCACGGGATGGACTGTCATCGGTGCCTATTGTGAATGGATTTGAGGATGTCTTTGACGAAGTCAAAGGGTTGCCGCCACATAGGGAGATCGAGTTTCGTATCGATCTAGTTGAAGGAGCCAGACCTGTTGTGATGCCTCTTAGGCGGATGGCGCCTAGGGAGCAGCTAGAGTTGAAGGTGCAAGTTGATGACCTTTTACGGAAGGGATTCATTCGGCGTAGTGTGTCCGAATGGGGTGCACCAGTTGTGTTCGCAACCAAAGTGGATGGATCGTTGAGGTTGTGTGTGGATTATCGTGAGCTGAATAAGTTGACTAGGAAGAACAAGTATCCATTGCCGAGAATAGATGACTTGTTTGATCAGCTTCACGAGGCTAAGGTGTTTTCTCAGACGGATTTGGCAACGGGATTTCACCAGTTGAGAGTGGCGAAGGATAGTGTGCCGAAGACTGCTTTCAGGACACCATCCGGTTTTTATGAGTGGCTGGTAATGCCGTTTGGATTGACTAACGCACCAGCATATTTTGTGGATCTTATGAATAGAGTGTTCAGAGATCAGTTGAATAAGTTCGTGCTTGTGTTCGTGGATGATATTCTGATTTATTCCAGAACTGAGGAAGAGCACAAGACACACTTGAGGATTGTTTTGGAAATCTTGCGGAAACATCAGCTGAAGGCTAAGTTTTCGAAGTGTCACTTCTGGAAGAGTGAAGTGAGGTTCTTAGGCCATGTTATCTCTGGAAATGGAATAGCGGTTGATCCCGCTAAGGTGGCAGCAATCCAGGATTGGGTTAGACCTAAGAATGCATCTGATGTAAGAAGTTTTCTTGGATTAGCAGGATATTATCGTCGGTTTATTAAAGACTTTTCCAAGATAGCTGCACCGTTGACAGGATTGACGAAAAAGAACCAAGTGTTCAGATGGGATGATAAGTGTGAGCAAGCTTTCGTAATCCTGAAAGAGCGACTGACGAGTGCTCCTGTTTTGACTATTCCTAGTGGGAATGATGAGATGGTGGTTTACACCGACGCATGTGGCACTGGACTTGGAGCAGTGCTAATGCAAAAGGATAAAGTTGTTGCGTATGCTAGTCGACAACTGAAGCCGCATGAAAGAAATTATCCGACTCATGATTTAGAGTTAGCAGCGATTGTGTTTGCTTTGAAGATATGGAGACATTACCTATTGGGAGTTCGATTTGAGTTGTTTACGGATCATAAGTCGTTGAAGTATCTTTTCTCCCAAAGGGATTTGAATCTTCGACAGCAAAGATGGCTAGAGTTCCTAGCATCATATGATTTTGGTATAGCCTATACTCCGGGAAAAGGAAACGCAGTGGCAGATGCGTTAAGTCGAAGACATGCAGGATTGGGAGTCATGTTTTCGGAGTGGAAGAGTCTCGAGTATTTGGCTGAGTTTGACTTCAGGCCTAGATGTGAATTGGAACCTGAGATGTTGGCAAACTTATCGATAAGACCTACTCTTGTGGAAAGGATTGGCGAGAGCCAAAAGCAAGACGATAAGCTTGTCAGGATTATCCGTGGTTTGGAATCTGGATTGGAACCAGAGAAGGATAAAGGATTCGAGATCGATCGAGAGGGTCGGCTTCGAAAGCAAGGACGACTGGTTGTTCCCGATATAGATGGATTGAGAGATGAAGTTCTAAGGGAAAGTCATCACTCGAAGTTGACGATTCATCCAGGTGGAAATAAGATGTATCGGGATATGAAGAGAACTTACTACTGGGAAGGCATGAAGAAGGATGTTGGAAGTTTTATTTCCAAGTGTATGAACTGCCAGTTGGTGAAAGCTGAGCAAAAGAAGCCCAGTGGATTGCTTCATCCATTAGAGGTTCCTACGTGGAAGTGGGAGCAAGTGTCGATGGATTTTATCGATGGTCTACCTAGGACAAGGGCGGGAAATGAAGGGATTTGGGTCATAGTAGATCGTTTGACCAAGAGTGCAAGGTTCATTCCTGTTCGATCAACTAGGACTGCATCAAAGTTGGCTGAGTTGTATGTTAAGTGGATAGTTCGATTCCATGGCGTTCCGAAGTGTATAGTGAGCGATCGAGACCCATTGTTCACTAGTGGATTTTGGAAGAGCTTCTAGGAAGTTTTGGGAACCAAGTTGTGTTTGAGTACAGCTTATCACCCTCAAACAGATGGTCAAACTGAGAGAGTTAACCGAGTTTTGAAAGATCTTCTCAGAGCTTGTGTTTTGGACTTCGGAGGATCATGGGAAGATCATCTTCATTTGGTGGAGTTTGCATATAATAACAGTTATCAGTCGAGTATTGGTATGGCACCATATGAGGCATTATATGGAAGACCGTGTAACTCTCCGACATGTTGGTTGGAAACTGGAGAAAAGCTGATACTTGGGCCAGAGATGATTCGACAGACTTCGGATTGTATAGAGATCATTCGGCAACGAATGAAAGCAGCCCAAGATCGTCAGAAAAGTTATGCCGATAATCGTCGTAAGGATTTGGAATTCGACGTAGGTGAGATGGTTTTTGTGAAGATTTCTCCATTAAAGAGTGCTATTAGATTCGGAAAGAAAGGAAAGTTAACTCCGAGATTTGTTGGACCATTCCCGATTATAGAGCGAATTGGAAAGCTCGCTTATAAATTGAAGTTACCGGAAAAGAAGGCGGGTGTGCACAATGTTTTTCATGTATCTTATCTACGGAAGTTTGTGCATGATCCAACTACAGTGGTTTCTGCTGATGGCTGTGAAGATTTGGAGGTTGATCCAGTGGTTACGAAACCTCGTAAGCCACTTCGTATTGTTGGAACCGATACAAAACAGCTTAGGAGGAAGACGATTACGTTGCTCAAGGTACAATGGAGTGATGATGTTAACGACTGTACGTGGGAGGAGGAAGAGAGGATGAAGGCAGCTCATCCCGAACTCTTCGAGGTATGGCCCTAAAGTGTCATGACATCTCATGAATTTGTAGCTTGTTCTAAGTCTTAGAATTCTGCATGCTAGGATAGAAATTGGATGCATGGTTTGTTGATTGCTATGGATGGTAGGCATGCAGAATAATTTTGTTCGCTCTTGATTGTTTGGAATTTCGGGGGCGAAATTCCTTAGGGGGAGAGAATGTAACGACCCGTATTTTACGTGTCGACAAAATCATAAAATAGTTGCTTTAAGTCGTATTGTTGATAAGTTGTTCAGAGTAAGTTATTGGGTACTTAAGTCGTGTAGGTAAATGAGTCGTTCGTACAACTTAGGGATGTTGCCGACTTAAGGAAGGTAAGTGTTGAATTAGGGAGTCAGAGTTTTGAGTCATGACCGACTTATAGAGGGCCGACTCATAGGTGTTGCCAAGTTAGTGGGTTAGCGAGTCAAGAGAGGCAACGGTTTACAATTTTGGACGAGTCATGGAGTAGCCGACTCATAGTAGGACCGACTCAGAGATTTGTGGAAGTAACGACCTAAGGGTTGCCGAGTTATAGCTTAAGTCGTAGGCGAGTTAACGGTTTAAGGGGTGGTGACCGACTTAAGAGAAGACCGACTCAAGAGGGGAACAGCAACCCATGGAAGGACCGACTTAAGAGATAGAGGGTTACTAGATGGGTCGTATATGCTATGAGTCGTAAGTCGTTAGGTAGCTGGGGCGATGAGTCGCATAGTAGTTAGGTCGTTGAACGACTCATGTGATAAGTCGAGAGGTCCCGTGTTCGAGTTGAGTCGGCCTCGTAGTTGAGTCGTGAGTGTGTATTGTTGAGTCGGTGGGTGTTGAGTCGGCAGAGGCTGTTGAGTCGTATGCAGTTGAGTCGGTAGAGGCTTAGGTCGGCAGGGAGTGTTAGGTCGTGTCTGGGGTGAGTCGCGTACAAGTTAGACGTGAGGCCCTGTGTTTAGTTGAGTCGGCATGATGATGAGTCGGGGATGACTCAAGGGGTGGGTCGGCAACGACCTAAGGGGCGACGACTCATTGTGGTTTCAGCCTATAAATAGAGGGGTTTGGCTCACTTTTTGGCACCGGTTTTTGAAGCGACGAAGTGCTGCCATTTTGGGAACTCGACTACAACATTTCTTCATCTTCTTTTCTCTATTCCAATCTAATTCTAACATCCATCCAAGATCGAAGATTGAGATTGAAGATCCAAGAGACAAAGTTGAAGATCTTCATCCAACGAAGCTAGATTTCATCGTTTTAAGCGAGATTTCGCCGGATCAAGCCTTGATCTTCGCTGTCCAGATCTGAAGTGTTTAGTTTTTGAGGTGTTTAGGTGATTTGGTGAGTGGTAGTTATCTCTCACGCGGACCCAAAGGAGTATATTGGATTGGTGGTTTGTTGGAGTGTTGTAGATAGTGATTTTGTGCATTTTCCTTAGATCCAAGTATAGATCCATTGTTGTGAAGATGTTTATCTATGCAAGTTCATTTATTAAGTTATAGAAACAAAACCCATGTTTTATATTTGATAGATCTATGCTTAAAACTATGATTTCATGTATGTTAGACTTATGCTCATTTATTTACGAAATTGCCACTATAGTTAATATTGTTTATTAGATCTTGTTTGAATGCTTGAATGATTGGATGTATGATTGATTAGATTGTTTCAAGTTAGCAAATGTTGATTTGGAACAAGATGGTTGGAGATGATTCGAAAGCTAAGTGGAAAGGCTCTTGAATGGTGAAAGCTGCTTATGGCATATGAAGCGGATGTTGAAGCTCATATGTATGGATTGGATGATGTTGAGATGGGACTTTGCCATGATGCGAGGAGGCAAACCATGATGTTGAGTTGGGACGGGTTATGATGACGTTCCAAGCACGGGCTACGACGACGTGCAAAGTTATGTTGATAACTCGGTAATGCGATCCGGGTAGGTGATAATGGTTAGCTTGAGAGGCGCTTGAGCTAGTATGGAAATAGTCGTCGAGGAGGATGACTAGGAGGCTAAGATCTTATCGTTGTTGAAGGTTCTAGCATGCTCAAAGCAAGAGTACGTTGGAACGGGCTGCGACGACGTTCCAAGCACGGGCTGCGACGACGTGCTAGTACTCTGGGTAGTTGCGAAAATTCCTAGGCACGGGCTGCGACGACGTGCGGAGTTATGTCTAGAACCGGGGTTACCATTAGCCCTTGACAGGTGGTCATTCAATTAACGGTGGAATCATGGCAATGATAACAGTGATAGCCAGAGTCATGGATGTTTGGTTGTATTATCATTCGGTCTCAAGAGCGGTATTTTCTGGGTGCTTATCTGATCTTGGTTTAGGCCTTGGGGGTTTGTATTTGGAAAGCATCGCCCTTGACTCGAGTGATTATTGCTTTACTTTAATTATCTGCTATATTATGCTTGCTTTTCCTTAGTGTGTGTCTGGGGGCTATCACTGTAGAAAGAGGTGGAGTGGGACGGTTTGGTTCCTATTCCTTTTATTCCTTATGCTCTTTTGGTATGTTTGATAGTTGATTTACTACTCACTAAGACTTTGTCTGACTCAAGGTTTTATGTCTCCTCTTATTACCTTGGGCTGTTCATCCATGTTGGGATGGGCAGACTAGGTAGCAGGTGACAGGTGCTGTTCTTGGAGATCTACGTTGATGATGACGAAGACGAGCAGGAGGCTTTGCATATTAGTTTTCTTACTATTTGTACTGGGTGTTCCGCTGCTTGTATATATTCTGAGTGCTATGTAGTGAGGCTTTGATGTATGGATTTGCCTGGATGATTGTATCAAACTACTGTGATGCTTATATGATGATTTCCTGTTATGAAGCTTCACTATATACATATATATATATATATATATATATATATATATATATATATTTCTCTATTGTATCTTATCCATGCGCTGTGAGTTATGCGATAGAGTTTCTGCGATGCTTATTTTACCCTGACTACTGTCCATGGCTACCTGGCACGCCCTTCAGCGCTCTTTTCTCTTGTTTTGGTGCGGGAGTCATGGGCGGTCGTCACACCTCATAAGATCCTTTATATATATATATTCAAAAATATATATAATTTTTAAAAACTTTGGATCATTTCAAACTGGTATAAAATCCCTTTTTATACTTCAAACATTTCAAAAACATTTTTCTTCCAGCAATAAATTCAACAAGGGAAAATTCATCTTGTATATCAAAGATATACAACTTTGTTTATTCAAAACCAAATATCTCAATTTAATTTCTCATTCCAATATCAATTTCATTCAAATCCGTACGATGTACACATACCATCCGTACGCTATATCAACCTGATCGCTCGATCGATCACATAATTTCACTTTCGAACTAGTATCGTCCACCCGACTTCTTAGTGCGGACACAGATCTGGTTTCTTGATCAGAAACCGTCATTCTCCTTGCATAGCTATAACTATGATAGAGAAAATCCAGAACCAATCAACAATCCATATCCAGGTTCGCCGTCAAAAATCGAGTGAAAAATCCCAACCCGGATCGATAAACTATCTCGAAATTCTGTGCTCGAATCTGGATCAAATCACTATGCGAATAGAATAATGTACGTACATTCTACGTATTTAACTTCATTGATTATTAGCCAAATCAATTTCCTTGCTATTCACATTCACCTAAATTTTCATTTACTTATTCATATTTGCCTTAATCTCCATTTGGATTATCACTACAATCCTTATCTCAGTTGGTTATTTAATCAATAACAGTTTGAACTCCGAACCAATTTAGAAAATAGCTTGAAAATTTTAAAAATAGATAAGTAGTTGAAAAATAATTATTAGTTTGCAATTAAGCTTTAAAATAGTTAAATGGTTTCAGAAATTTTTAAATAATTGCCAAATAATTGTAAAATAGAATTTAGTTTGTGAAATAGTTGAAAAATTGTAATTAGTTTATAAAACAGTTGAAAAATAATAGCTCCAAAAATGATTGTAAAACAAGTATAAAATAATTTGGCTTTAAGAAAGAAAGATTGTATATATTTAATAGCTTAGAAAAATAAATTTAATTTAAAACAATTTATATTGAAACTAGTCAAGAGTCAACTGTTCACTTCCCCAACAATCCAATGTAAATTTACACTTAATTGACTAAATTCTAACTTGAATAACTTCAATTTCTATATAAATTTATTTAAACCCAATTCAAGTCGAATCAATCTTGATTCCCTTCCCACTTTAAATCAAATTCCATTTAATTTCAATCATGTTCAACTTAGTTAAATTTCAAATTATTCCAATCAATTTGAATTATTATCAATTTAACCTATTTGAAATTCATATTATTTCAACATAATCCAATTCAATTTCTCATTTAAATTCTTAAGCTTATACATCTTCAATCACCAATTCAATTAATTCAAACCAAATTAAATTTTGAACTAATTCAATTTCAATCTTGAATCCAAACTATCTCGAATTATATAAATTCGAGTTAAATTCTCAAAGGTTGGTTTACCCTCTTAAACAAGATTTACTTTTATTCAAAGTTTTTAATCAATTTAATTTTTGAGTTCAATTCTCAATGTTTCATTTTAAATTATCTTAACTTATGTATTTCAATGTTCAAATAAGAATTCAATACAATTTTATTTTAAAATCTTAATTTACTATTCAATTTTATCTTCCAGTTTGAAACCAGTTCTTAAACAAGTTTTATTTACAATCTAATTATTCAAATTTATTTTATTTATACAATTCCATTCTCAATTTAATGATTTTTATTAACAATAGGATGATATCATCCAATTTATTTTAAAACGTCCATCCATTTTAAATTTTTAGATCTCAAACCCTTTCGAGATCACACAAATTCCCAATTCAAATCAACCATTTAACTTTCCAAGTTAAATTCCAATTTCATCTTGAAATTTCCAATTCTGGTTGCTTTTCTACACTTATTTAACTTCCCTAAAGTTAAATTCCAATTCAAGGCTTCAATTTGGTTGTATTATATTACTTCTTAATTTTCATTTCAAAAATTAACAACCAATCACCTTAATATTCGTTAGAAGGAAATATTGCTTTATATATCAAAATATATATTTTATATAAAATCATTTAAAATCTTTATAAAAGAAAATAACAAGTACGCGCTCATATATATATGTATATAATTTTTCTCAACTCACTCCAGAGTACTACAGACTCTATTAAATGAGTAATCCCCACCAGAGCCAAGGTTCTCGCTTAACATTTTTGCTTTGATACCAAACGTAACGACCCGAAATTTTCGCACTCGAAAATCCCAGATAGTTATGGAAAAGGAGAAAGAGATAGAAGAAGAAGAACAGAAACATCAACAACTCACATTCACAGCGGATAAAATATAATAATAAATAATAACAGTTTACAAAAGAATATTATATCTGACAGTTACACTTAATATACATCAGAATTTCACATATACACGTCACTGAATATACACAATTATCATCTCACATATTTACAATAATATAACACAGCGGAAATACTCTATATGATATTGCCTTCCAGCACGCTCCTGAGCTCCAGAACGTCCTAACTTGTAAATCTGTAATACTCGGTCTGACCCGAGCATTACACCAAAGTAACACCAGGGTCAGGCTGGAAACCAGCGTGAGTAAACCCAACTTACATGGAATATCAAGCAAACAACTAATATAAACCCGGGTAACTTATATCAATTAAACCAATTCACAATTTACTATAGACTACACTTATTTCGCATATAAAATTCTAAGTACCAAACTTAGATAAAATAATCCAATTCACTTAAATCGTTTTATCTCATCGTATTGATTTCACAAATCAATTTATATAAATTCGAAGTGGTTTCGGGTATTTCTCAATACCCGATCCCGGCCTTTTCGCGACTCATACCATCATTTCTCAAGTTATTCAACTGAAAATCACAACATTTCATATTAGAGGTATCAACTCATTCAAAGCACCCAATACCAATAAATCATTCCTAAGCAAAATTTATAGCTCCCAAATTATTTCAATTGATTCTAATTGAATTTCAATCCTTAATCACTTGGATTCCTTCATTTAACATTAATTAGTTTCAAATCAATTAATCAACCATTCCTTCATAATTCATCCTAATTAATTACCATAGATTAATTATTTCCAATTACCTTCAAGTAATTACCTTTATTTAATTTTATGATATTAAGTATCCTTAACTAAATCACTGAGTAATCTTTAATTACTTCACAAATTAATTAACCATAATCAATTACACTAATTTATAATTACTTACATTAATTAATTTCTCATGAGTCACTTATGATTAATTCATCTTAATTAATCAATCTTTAATTTCATCGTTGATTATATAAATTAACGATTTCCCATTATGTTTTGATTTGTTCTAATCTAAATTAATTACTTTAATTCAATCCCAATATTAATCAATCTCAATTAATCTCAATCTGTAACTAACTATTCTTTTTATTTACTTCATTAATAAATTAATTATTCCATAATTAATTATCTTGATTAATTCTCGTGACAAAATTTCACAAAGTAATTATATTTTATTAATTACATTAAGTAATTATTTATCACACCATCAAATGATTATTCTGAATTATTTATACTTAGTTAATTAACTTACAACTTAATTTATTATTTATTTAAATACCCTTAATTACTGAATTAAATAACCAAATCATTAATTAATTGAATTAATTAATGATCCATTCAAGTTACGCTACTAATTTAATGTATCATAAATCATTAAGCCTTTAGTAACTTTAAACAGAAACATTTTCTTATTTATTGTTTTAAGTTTAAAACAACTTAAAATTCCCAATACTTCGAGTTAAACAACCATTAACTCGAGAACCATCCAATACCAAAATCACCGGAACATCAATTCACAGTGCATATCAAATAAATTCAATCATTCAACCAAATATTTAAATTTAACCATTTAAATTTAAATAGATATCCAACAGAGTGTGATTTACTCACCTTTGATTTTGCAAATCCACTTCAAAATTGCCTTGGTTTCCTCGATTTGACCTTGAATAATCAATTTATACGACTTCATTAATAATTTGAATTAACCAAACAATTTTATTATCCTTTATTAATTTAAGTAACTAAGAAATTTAATTTAAACCGACCATTTGATGAATTTTTATTAGCTAATGGTTTAACCTTAAATTAATAATTTTCCTTTAATAAAATAAAACCTGGTTTCCAAACTTATACTTCTGCATGAACATAAAATTTCCTACTCTATATTTCAGCGAATAAAAATAAATTTCCTTTGTATACAGATTTGTGAATCTAAATTTTAAAACAAAAATAATTACCTTACCGTTGAGTTCAAATTTTAAACAAAACCCTAGCCTCGACCCTCCTAAGCAATCGCCTAGCACTCGCACCCCACAATCGAACGCACAGCTCCAAAGTCAGCCATCAATCACCGCACACGTGCTCGAGCCTATCAATGTCAATGACAGTCTTGCTTCGAGTCTCACACGAGCGAACACCGCGAACACGCGCGCGTGCTTCCTCGCTGCCAAACCCTTATATGCGACCATCGAAATCGCGAGCGCGGTGACCCTGAATAATCCAAGCTCGAACTGAAGAAACCCTCACGCGCGCGCGACGCCACTCCCTCCTCCTCGCGTGTGCGCCCATCCCAGTAGATTCGCGACTACTAAATCACCTTCTCTTTTTTTTGATTTGAAATCGGCTTGTATACGAAGGATTTGAACTCGGCTTGTATACGAAGGCTACGGCCATTTTTTTTAAGAGTTCAAATTCATGCTGTTGGGAGGAAGAGAGAGAGAACGACGTGAAATAAAGGTAGCAATGGCTTCTCGAATACGCCCTGTTTATTATAATTAAATATCGTAAATATCTCGCGTTGTATAACGCGAAACCTGAACCCCGAATCAGACATGCCGACAGACGTTTATAAGGTTTTACCCGTACTCCGAACACAATGGAATGTGTTTCGAAAGCTAATTCGATTGTATGCGCGAGTTACGGATGTAAACGATCAAATTTAAATTAAATCGATTCAAATAGTTCTACGCGTTTCGAGCTGCCAGGGTCAAACGACAACTCCGATGGCTGCGAAAATTGAAATCCGATAATAACTAACTATTACGGATCCAATGGAACTGGTTTCGTCGAATTATGAGACCGTGCCTCAGAAGGCTATTTTCAAATATCAATTTAGACGATATATTATTAAAACTGAACAAAACATCTTTAAATTGAATTCCAACCATTCTATTATCTTCAGTATTATCATTATAAATTTTATAAGCCTTTAAATTATTTATAAACTAGCTTAGGATCTCAAATTCAACAATTACCCAATTTCAATTATTAAATTCAATATTTAAACTATACAATTCAACGATTTAATTATCAAATAAATATTGATATATGGAATTCAAGTTTAAAATTAACTTTTAAATATTTAAAATCAATTTAATTATCCCGTTTTAAATAGTTGAAAATTCTGGGTCGTCACATTTATACTTCACAATAAAATATCATTTCATTTCAAATATATATATTTCCAAAATATATAAATATTTTATAAAGTAGAATATTTGTAATTTCCTCAAACTTAACAAATTACTTCAAAATCTAACCGACTTCCCTATTCAAATTAAATTCAATCTCAATTTATCAATTCCATTCAATTCAGTTTCTGACCAAACAAATTCAAATTATATATATATTTCAAATACAGATCTGAATCACAAATTAACCATTTAAATTCTATTTTATTTCAAAGCTTTAATATTCAACATTCCAATGTTCAATTTAACATTTTCATATAGATCTCGATTTAACCTTATTATTTAGTCTTGAAATGTTCACTTAATAAATTCAATATTTATTAAATAACCTAAATTTACCTTTAAACTAAATATTCCATTCGATTTGTTTTAAACTTGAAACTTCCATTTAATCATTTAAATCAAAATCAAATTATAAATCAAATCTTAAATTTCAAATTCAATAGTTCAAATCAATCCAATTAAGTAGAATTCTTAACTAAATACCATTTCAAATAAATTCAACTTTATCTTCTCAACCTTAACTTATTCAAATTATTACAACAATCAATTTTGAAATATAAATTTAAATAAATACTTAAACATATTATATGGATTGATTCAATCTCAATAATATTATTATTAAATCTATATATAAAATTTCCATTTATATACAATAATTTAAGAACCAATATTTATTAAAACCCATATATTTCCTTTCAAACTATAGAAATTATTTTCAAACATATATATATATATATGTGGACCAACGGTGTGTGTATATAATTTCATACCTGTTGAATATGAGATTACATGATTTTTTTTTTGATGATAATAAACATATATATATTCGTGTAAACGTATTTGTTAATGTAC
Organism: Allium cepa; assembly: GCA_030765085.1. Lineage (NCBI taxonomy): Eukaryota > Viridiplantae > Streptophyta > Magnoliopsida > Asparagales > Amaryllidaceae > Allium > Allium cepa. The sequence goes on from CM060931.1 coordinate 65,474,335, forward strand.
TATTTTATTTTTCAAAGACTAAATAAATATTTGCTGAATAAAAATAAATAACACAAAATTTGAGTTCAAACAGAATTCTTATTCAAACAAATATTTATTACAATTTTGAATAGTACAAATTCGAGCTCTCACTATACATTCACAATTTTTATTACAATATATTCAATTACATCACAATCTTTCATTTACAGTTGACCTCACTACATATCACTCACACTCGTGTTTATCTTCAACTTTATTCCAAGTTGAATCCAACATCTGAGCAATCTGCAAATATAAATATTGACGCAGTAAAATTGAAAAGAAAATATTTTTGCAATATAAAATAAAATGTGATTTTGAAAATAATATTTGCCTTAGTTATTTGGGTAGTTCGTCATTATTTAATTTTGAATCCATCATACACGAACAGCTTGTGACATACACAGTGTATCACTGTATATGCCACAAGGCCGTGCACACTGAAATATACACTTGATTGATTTACAGGGACAGGTGAGCACAGGTCAAACCCAAATTATCGGATTCAACTCAAGTGCAATAAAATAAATGTCACAACTTTCAGCACAAGGTCAAATCCGAGCTTCAAGCTGGATTCAACTCAGGCGTAATACGAAAAACAAACAAAATGCAAAGCATGACAAAAATGCTAACTGACTCGAATATCTCAAACATACACACACACATATGTATATACACATGTAGTAAATATGATAACACAACAAAACCAAAATGGACAGCAGCCACAACACATCAAATGAAATAGTACCAGCATAAGCAAGTGACACAGCTAGTCCAAAAAAGTATACATGAATCAGAGAGTATATGCAGAGTCAAGGCAACATGAAGTGAATCACAAACCAAAGGAGTGACATGACCAATAGGTACACATAATGCAACAGTGGACAGAGTCACATATGCAAGGGTTAAGCAAATGATACATGCAAATAAAACAATGGCACTGTAGAGCAACATAAATGACACAGTACAAAACACAAATGCAATGCTCAAAGACTCAGCAATCAAGTGACACAGTAATGCTCAAAGACTCAGCAATCAAGTGACTAAGCAATCAAGGACTCAGCAATGCTAAGTACACAAGTGACACAGCAACAATAAAAACAAAGAACAAAGCATCATGTGTAGAACAACATTCAAACGCCATCACTATATCAAATAGAATTATGAAGAAAGTCATGTTAAATGAAGACTCTTCTGAAATCAAGACAAATGGGATACCTAACACCAAGTCACGTAAAAGAAAGCGTGAAAAGGGAAAAAGAATAAGACTGCTTACTGCAGCATCTACAAACCAACATGATCGCAAAAGCATTTTATCTTGGTTGTTACAGAAAGGAATAATATCGCTAAAACAAAAGGTAAACTACATACGTGAAAAAGATGGTCTTGATAGTATAAACTCAAATGTACAAGTCAGTAAAGATTCATTGAAGCCAGAGGCAACTCAAAGTTAAGTGATAAAAATCAAGTCAAAATTTGGTTGAAGTCGAAATCATGGTGGCCAAGAAAATCGACCGAGTTATAAATCAAAACCGTGAGTGTCAAGTATCAATTGAAAAAGTAAGAGAAATCATCTACGTTCAACAATAATCAAATGGCCGAAGCACAATTTTTGAAACATTCAGACGAACGCAATTTGAGGAGATCGAACTCTTATATAAACCACAACATCATCGGCGAAATAGAACATCGGAGTTTAATCGAGCATAACAGAAAAGCAAAAGGAAAATCACATACCAAATTGAAGATGAACTTAGAAGCAGCCGAAAGCATCAGACGAACGATAAACAAATCCTCACTCAATTATCAACCTGATTGATCGACACAATCAGTAGCTTCATCACGAAACCCTAATTTGGAACAAAGGGAACGAAGCCCTAATTTGCAAAGACGAAGAACAAAGCCGCCATTAGCATAAAAAAGGGGAATGGGCCAAATTATATAAAAGAGGCCGGCTTTCTTTTTTATTATAAGGGCCTTTTAATTTTTTAATTAGGGTTAATATTAAATTGTTTTTAAATTGTATTTTACTTTTAAACCGTTGTAATTTCTAGTCGTGTGACTAGGGGACAAACTATGTGGCGTAGTTTGAGAATTCGCAACTCAGTGGCTGAGTTGTGGCAGGGTTTTGAGCGTAGAGCTAGGTTAGTCAGTAGCGGGTGTCGTGAGTTTACGTGTGTAAGCGTGTGACTACTTAATTTCTATTAGAAACCTTGGGGGCAGCACGTAGGCAGGGTTTTGCCGAAGCTGGGTAAATTCTGTGTCGTTCTATTTCTGCATTTATTATTCTGCTATTATATGTGCTGCTATTATTCTGTGTTCTGTGTTGAAACAATTTTATAAGCTTCCATAATTAACTTTTATAATTAATAGTATCACCCTATTCACCCCCCTCTAGTGTGAAATCGATCCGACAAGTGTATCTGAGCTAGGAACAAAAGCTATTTTTGTTTTAAAAATTTTATTTTTTCAAAAACCAATTTTTGTTTTAAAAATTTGACTTTTTGAAATGGCTACCTTTATTGAGGGTCATTCCAATATTATTCCTTTTATTTTTGATGGAACAGATTTTTTAAATTGGAAATTGAAAATGGAATTTTATTTAAAATCTGTTAATGTTAAATGTTGGGATATTATTGAAAATGGGTGTGATATAACACATAAGAAAATTATCTCGATTAATGCTCTGGCTATGCATATATTATATTCTCGTATTAATCGAGATAATTTTAATTTCATCTCTCATTATGAAAATGCACAGGAAATCTGGAATACTTTCGATGCAATATATGGTGCAAAAGTCAACGGCAATGAGAAATCCCTCACAACCGACTCAGTTAAAGAAATATGCTTAACTTGATTGGTAAAAAGCAGTTGTGATGAGGATGATGATGATGGAGCAGCTGAGCTGGCATTATTAATGAAGAGATTCAAAAAGTGGAATCATAAATACGGAAATGCAGCTCTAAATCAAAAATCGAAAAGCAGAATAATCAAAGCATTGGATAACTCAGAAGAACACGAGATCATCTGTCTCAAGTGCAACCAACCCGGACACATCAAGCCCAATTGTCCTCAACTTCAACACGGCCAAGAAAAGAAGTCAAAAAGGAAAAGTTTTGCTGCCACGTGGAATAAAAGCAATAGCAGTGAGAGTGAGAAAGCAGATATGTGCCTTCATGGAAATATAACTGATAGCGACGATGACGAGCTAAGCGAGTTATCAAAACTTACTCACTCTGAATTACTTATTTATTTCCACGAAGTAAATGGCTGTTTTGAACGACTTAGGGAAAAATACGCCAAACTTGAATCACAAAAAGACACTTTGATAGAATTAAATGAAAAACTTGACCAATTAGTTAAAAACTATCAACGTAGGATCCCTAAGTGTGATAAGTGTCTAACAATCGAAGAAAAAATTAAAAAAATCAGAAATCAATATAAAATCGCTTGAAAATTAAATTCTGATTTTGAAAGAAAGTGAAAATACTAGGAGAGAGAATTCTATTAAAAAGTGCACACAATTATTGAACGAAAATGAATCCCTCAAAACACAAGTCCAACAATTGTCAACGACTTTAGATAAATTTTCCAAAAGTGAAAAATCGTTGAATATGCTCTTAGGGAAACAAACTGTTAATACAGTTAGACATGGACTTGGATATAATCAATCTAAAAATGTTAGAAATGAGATTAATCAAGAAAATTCAATGTGCACAATTTGTAGAAAATTCGGACACAATCAAAATAGTTGTTGGTATTGACACAAACACGTGAAAACTATATCAATTTGGGTTCCAAAAGGCACAAATATAAAAACTCTCAAAGTTAAACAAATTTGGGTGCCGAAAGGAACAATTATAAATAGTTTTTGGTCTCCGCAAAATTATTTTTATCAATATTCTGCCACTAACAACCATGGACCTATAAAAACAAATAAGTCACAAAAATCTTTTCCCATGCAGGTGTGGTAGGAGGCTAATGAGCAACAATAGTGCCACTTGGATTCTGGCTGTTCCATGGGCACACCGAGTGACAAAGAAAAGTTCCTTAGCCTAGTATAAAGGTGACAAAATCACAATAGACAACAATGAAAAATATCGTAAAGGTAAAACAGGTTAAGGTATATTTATTTGAATGATATATTAAATGTGATAATCTGCACCATATTCTGAATTAAATCAGCCAATATTGAGATGAAATAATGATGATTTTGATTCTAACTTATTCAAAATTGTTGGCCAATTATATTTTTATGCCAAAAACACTATAAAAATCTCTAGATTCTTTGAATTACTTCATATATATTAGTTTGGATAAAAAATAGTGTTTTGTTGGATAATAATACATTTGGTTATAATAGGATAACTCTATATTCATGGTTTTTGATTATTAACACGGCTTCAATTCAAATTCAAGAGAATGTCATTTAAAATGCTGTTATAATTGAGTTTGAAATTTTTGGTGCACACTTCATGGTCTGGTCTATCAAATTCAATTAGTGATAATTTTTGAGTGAAAGAGAAATTCAGATGCAGATTACATTGGTAATCTAGTTGATAGAAAACTTACTCGTTGAACGTGATTTTTGTTGAGATATTTAGTAACTGCATCGTTTTTCAAAGAAAATATCTACATATTTTTCAAATAATTTTCAAATAGCAGAAAAATTTCTTATAAAACCCCTTCTAGAAAATCATTTTTGACCTTGTTTTCAGATTGGCCATTTTTAGAAAAATTGATTTTATAATTATTGTTGAATTAGATTTTAAATGACTACTATGACTAATCTGACTCCCTAATAATTATCGAAAAGATAAATAATGATTGAAAAAGTGATGAGTGTTGATATTTATCATATGTTGCGACTCGAGATGGTATAATTAGTAAATTTATTTAGAAATTTAAACAAGAGTTATAAAACTTTTGTTGGTAAAAACTCCATGACCATCTCTATGTCTATCATATTTCTGACGACCGTCACTCGTCAAAATTCTATATAGTTTGTTGATATGTGGTACTTTTAAACAGGAATCATTCGTTTTTCATTTTATATTTTTTTAAAAATATATATAATAATAATAATAATAATAATAAATACCAAAGTATTCACTCTCATTTAAAAGTCCTCACGGTTATGCATGTATGGAACGCATATCAAAAATTGATTTTTAAATAAACAAGTTGATTCTAATCCCATTTATAAGTCCTTACGGTATTGCGTGGTTAGAAGATACTTGAATTCATTTTTTTTTTACAAATAAAATTGGAATACTGCTAATCTCATTTAAAAGTCCTAACGGTTATGCATGGTTAGTAGATATTCAAATTCCTGATATAAATATACGATAAATAGAAACAAGTATGGTTTTGTATGATGACATCATTCCCACCATTCTAAAAGTGGAATATGCGCCAAACAAAGTATTTATGATTTTGGTTTGATTTTTTATTGAAATTTAATATTTATATTCAATTGAGTTTTAATGTTGAATTAATATCGATCATTTTGTCTCTATTTTCTCTAGCACTATTACTCTTTTGCTGATAACAAAAGGGAGAGAGAAAAGTTAAGATTTTGTCAAATATAATCAAGCAAAGGTCAAATAATTTTTCCATTTGCATCTAGGCTCATTTGCATATTTTTATTGTATGCATATATGTAGGGGGGAGCTTTGTGTAGAGAGGAAGCATTTATATAGGGGGAGCAATTAGAGTATATCTATGATCAAATACATTTAACATATTCAAAATCTTAAATATATGTTTGTTATCATCAAAAGGGGGAGATGGTTGAATATGCAATTATATGATTTTTGTTTGATGATAATAAACATATATATTCGTGTAAATGTATTTATTAATGTACTATTTTATTTTTCAGAGACTAAATAAATATTTGCTGAATAAAAATAAATAAAACACAATTTGAGTTCAAACAGAATTTTTATTCAAACAAATATTTATTACAATTTTGAATAGTACAAATTCAAGCCCTCACTATACATACACAATTTTGATTACAATATAAATTCAATTACATCACAATCTTTCATTTACAGTTGACCTCACTACATATCACTCACACTCGTGTTTATCTTCAACTTTATTCCAAGTTGAATCCAGCATCTGAGCAATCTGCAAATATAAATATTGATGCGGTAAAATTGAAAAGGAAATACTTTTGCAGTATAAAATAAAATGTGATTTTGAAAATAATATTTGCCTCAGTTATTTGGGTAGTTCGTTATCATTTAATTTTGAATCCATCATACACGAATAGCTTGTGACATACACAGTGTATCACTGTCTATGCCACCAGGCCGTGCACACCGAAATATACACTTGATTAATTTACAGGGACAAGTGAGCACAGGTCAAACCCAAATTATCGGATTCAACTCAAGTGCAATAAAATAAATGTCACAACTTTCAGCACAAGGTCAAATCCGAGCTTCAAGCTGGATTCAACTCTGGTGTAATACGAAAAACAAACAAAATGCAAAGCATGACAAAAATGCTAACTGACTCGAATATCTCAAACATATATGTACACACACACGCATATGTATATACACATGTATACATACATGTAGTAAATATGATAACATAGAAAAACCAAAATGGACAGCAGCTACAACACATCAAATGAAACAGTACCAGCATAAGCAAGTGACACAGCTAGTCCAAACAAGTATACATGTATCAGAGAGTATATGCAGAGTCAAGGCAACATGAAGTGAATCACAAACCAAAGGAGTGACATGACCAATAGGTACACATAATGCAACAGTGGACAGAGTCACATATGCAAGGGTCAAGCAAATGATACATGCAAACAAAACAATGGCACTTCAGAGCAACATAAATGACACAGTACAAAACACAAATGCAATGCTCAAAGACTCAGCAATTAAGTGACACAGCAATGCTCAAAGACTCAGCAATCAAGTGACTAAGCAATCAAAGACTCAACAATGCTAAGTACACAAGTGACACAGCAACAATAAAAACATAGAACAAAGCATCATGTTTAGAACAACATTCAAACACCATCACTATATCAAATAGAATTATGAAGAAAGTCATGTTAAATGAAGACTCTTTTGAAATCAAGACAAATGGGATACCTAACACCAAGTCATGTAAAAGAAAGCGTGAAAAGGGAAAAAGAATAAGACTGCTTACTGCAGCATCTACAAACCAACATGATCGCAAAAGCATTTTATCTTGGTTGTTACAGAAAGGAATAATATCGCTAAAACAAAAGGTAAACTACATATATAAAAAAGATGGTCTTGATAGTATAAACTCAAATGTACAAGTCAGTAAAGATTCATTGAAGCCAGAAGCAACTCAAAGTCAAGTGATAAAAATCAAGTCAAAATTTGGTTGAAGTCGAAATCGTGGTGGCCAAGAAAATCGACCGAGTTATAAATCAAAACCATGAGTGTCAAGTATCAATTGAAAAAGTAAGAGAAATCATCAACATTCAACAATAATCAAATGGCCGAAGCATAATTTTTGAAACAATCAGACGAACGCAATTCGAGGAGATCGAACTCTTATATAAACCACAACATCATCGGCGAAATAGAACATTGGAGTTCAATCGAGCATAACAAAAAAGCAAAAGGAAAATCACATACTAAATTGAAGACGAACTCTAGAAGCAGCCGAAAGCATCAGACGAACGATAAACAAATCCTCACTCAATTATCAACCTGATTGATCGACACAATCAGCAGCTTCATCACGAAACCTAATTTGGAACAAAGGGAACGAAGCCCTAATTTGCAAAGACGAAGAACAAAGCCGCCATTAACATAAAAAAAGGGAACGGGCCAAATTATATAAAAGGGGTCGGCTTTCTTTTTTATTATAAGGGCCTTTTAATTTTTTAATTAGGGTTGTTTTAATATTAAATTGTTTTTAAATTGTATTTTGCTTTTAAACCGTTGTAATTTCTAGTCGTGTGACTAGGGGACAAACTACGTGGCGTAGTTTGAGAATTCGCAACTCAGTGACTGAGTTATGGTAGGGTTTTGAGCGTAGAGTTAGGCTAGTCAGTAGCGGGTGTCGCGAGTTTACGTGTGTAAGCGTGTGACTACTTAATTTCTAGTAGAAACCTTGGGGGCAACACGTAGGCAGGGTTTTGCTGAAGCTGGCTAAATTCTGTGTCGTTCTATTTCTGCATTTATTATTCTGCTATTATCTGTGCTGCTATTATTCTGTGATCTGGGTTGAAACAATTTTATAAGCTTCCGCAATTTATTTTAATAATTAATAGTATCCCCATATTCACCCCTCCTCTAGGGTGAAATCGATCCTACACTACCATATGGTCAAGGGATACAGATATTTGTCATTTCAATCCAAAATTTAAATATACGGGTAGATATCACTTCGACCCGCAATCCCAAATTCAATTTAATTGAAAATCGCTTGGGTTTATCATTTCAACCAATAACGAAATTATCCTATTCTAAAGTCCGTTCAGGTATGTATCATTTCAACCCATAATGAATTCTAAACTACAGGCAACTTGCAGAGTGATAACAGATAATAAAATAAAATAACAGGCATATATCGTCAATACCAATATAATATAAACAACAGGATAATGTGTCATATCCCACAAGTGAACAATTGCAGATAACAACATATTTAACAATGTAAATAACTAACAGCAGCATATTTCAATTGTCGTTTCAATTGAAATCAAATTTAATAAATAAAAGAACGTTAATCGTGAGTGATTGCTCACCTTTTGAGGCTAGAGAGGGGTTTGACGATGAAATGAGTTACGGATCCAAGCACGTATTTCGAAATAAAGCTAGCTGGGCACGAATTTAGATGGACAAAGCTGATAATAAGGTATTGATGAAATGAATCCGAATCGGCTAGATATTTGTACGGAAAATATAGTTTCTTATTGTCATTTCCATGAATAAATGTTTAATTTGAAACAAAATATTAAAATAATATATTTTGAAATAAATACTTATGTATATATTTATTTTAAAAATACAAAATACTTATAAACTGTAGTTTATTACTTTCAAAATGCCATAACATATTATATATGTACATAAAAAATAACATGATTTATACATATATAAACTAACGTATATACAATTTAAATATCCATATAACTTATATGTAGATCTTAACATCACTTTATATGCCTACAGCCTTTTAAAACACATTACACTAAAATCATAGGTTTAATATATCATTTATTCAAAGTCAGGTATTAAATATCACTATATAATAACAAGCTACCCATATTTGAAAAAATACAAGTATTTCAAAACAACATATGTAACTTTTATGCATAACAAACATGTATGACATACTTATATTTTGATTAAAACTTTTGTGTATATAATATATCTATACTTTTTGAAACCGACTCAAGAAAATATATGTAAATCTTATATCAGAACAATAAAACTAATACATATAACTTACTTTACAAAAATATTTATTATAACACTATATACATATATAAACAACTTTGTAAAACTATTATACATATGCATATACTTATAGTAACTATATAAATATAATATTTTCGTAAAAATAAATATATACACATGTCATATTAAAACAAATCCCTGTACTGATATATACATATACCTATATATAATATATGTAAATCATACTAGGGCGGTTCTAAAATAACTGGTATATACAAAAGCATTGCAGGCTATATAAATAACTTATATAATAATGTTTTAAAGTCAATAAAAATCAAGTAAAAAAAATATTTAACTTAATAGATCACAAAACCCTATATAACTTATACATGCGTAGGCTACTAGTAAATAACTTATACAAACAGTAAAAAATAAAAATAAAAAAATATAGCACACTTACAACACGCACAGAGGCAGAGGACGAGATGATGGTTGTCGCGGTTGAGCGACAAGGCCGCAGATCTGGATTTGGTTTAGGCGCGGGGTTCAAGGCTTGCTCTGGAATTGGCGAAGGCAACGAGATCCAGGCGGCAAAAGATGAAGCGGCGATGCTTTTATTCTAAATTTTTTTTCCTTCTCTTTTTGCCGAGTGAAATATGAAGATGGATTTGTCAAATATATTGAAAGTAGAGCACAAGGAGGGGAGAAGCAAAGCATGGAAGAAAAAAAATATAAAATAAAAAAGAAGAAAATGGAGGCCATACCTTCAGAGCTCATGCACACAAAAAGAAATGAAGGAAATGTTGAGAAGCAATTGAAAACTATTTGTGCACGAGGCTTATATTTATCAGGGTTGCGTTGATTGAGGTGAGAGAATATAGGTAAGAAATAAATTTAAATCAATTATACATTATTGCATTGATTGAGGTGAGAGAATATAGGCAAGAAATAAATTTAAATCAATTATACACGATTGCGTTGATTGAGGTGAGAGAATATAGGCAAGAAATGAATTTAAATCAATTATACACGATTGCGTTGATTGAGGTGAGAGAATATAGGCAAGAAATAAATTTGAATCAATTATACATGATTGCGTTGATTGTGTATCAGGCTAGGGAATATATTCCTATCAATTTATACCCAAGAGGCAAGTAAATTTCCATACGTATTGGATTGTTGATAAGTTAGTAAATCCAATGCAAAAGTGGCAAGCAAATATTTGTTGTTTTGAACGGTAAGTAAATAAAAGAGTTTTTATACCAAACTAAAACCATTGAATAAAAAAGAACGTGTAAAAGTTTACACGTGAACTTCAAGCAATCTTGAAACAGATTTTGAACGTCTAAAGAGAAATAAATTTGCTTGAAATGGCTACGTGAATTTGGAGATGTTATTCCTATTATAAAATGAAGAAAAAGGGAAGCGTAGAAATTTACACGTAACTTATCAAAGCTAGATTTAAAAGAAGTTGAACGGCTAGGGAAATCATTTCTTTCCCACTTGGGATGCAAGGCTACATATAAATTTATTTATTTAGTTAAGGTAATAAATTTTTATTATGAATGCGCACTATAGATGCATTAATCAAATCAACCATACGCCCACATTAAAATAAAAGTAACGCATTTAAATTTATACGTTTTCTTATTTATTCACTATTTATATTTAGTAGAATATATGTTCAAAGAGTATTTCATTAATTACGTACTATTTTATGCTAACTAAATAAATCAAATGGATACGAACGTACAATTTAAAACATTCATTTTATAAAGCTTATCTATACACTATAAAATTTAAAATTTATTACTTAATTAAAAATATGATTTGTTTACATCCATCTGATTCATTCATCATTTACCAAGAACTGATGTATATAAGTAAAAATATTAATTACTCAATTTAAAAAGTATATAATCTAACATTAAAAAAAAAGCGAAAAATGTTGTTCCGAATATATCCAGTTGAATTAAGAGATTTGGAAATTAGAATTTAAAGATTTAAAATTTCAAATAATGTTAAACTTTAACCAAAATAAGAATTATAGAATTTTGCTTATATTTAAAAAAAATTGGTGACTATTTATAATTCAATTTAAAAAATTCAACCTTTTTGTAAATAAAAACCCCAAAGTTTATAAATAAAAGAATAAAATACTTGTTAGAATTTTTGGGGTGTTACAAAGCACATATAATTGGACATGACCACGGTTTAATGAACGTTTTTCGTAGGACTTGAGTTGTTTGGGTATGGCACATTCCTCGGGCTTAGTTTTTGGCTCGTTGGCGATAACATATGAGAGTTTTTCATAGGTGATTGCAATTTTAACATTCATTAACCGGTCTTTGTAGATCGTGCCAAAGAGATAGCTTTATAGTAGCCAATTGATCCATACAAATTCATTAGATTAAATTAGACAACATTACATTTTTATGTTCTTATTGTTACTAGATTGGTTTATTATATTTATCTAATAAGGCTCTTATTGAATTTTACATCTCTCAAAATCCTTAAAGAGATACGAAAATTTAAAGAATTCCTTCAGAGAGTGTTAGGACCCATTTTTCATGTCACTACAACCTTGATGGTGCTTGTCAAATTGTAGTCCCTATAAACGATATGTAACACTTTACTGATTATATCTTGTATATAATTCAAAACATTCCTTTTACTTTTCTCCTAGTTGTCATTATGACCTTGAAGGTGCTCAAAAAGTTGTAAAGTTTATTAGATACCCTAGACCCATCATTTCACGATAGTCTAAGGGTAATTATGTAACCTTTAAGGATGCTCAATAATGTTACATAATATTCATACATATCTAGTGACAATATAAACATTACTATAATATTCTATGGCATGAAGGTGCTCAAGAACCATAGGTATGTATTATACCCTATTTATATTGTTAATAATAAAGAGAAAATTTATTTTAAATTCATAATTTAAAATAATTATTACAAATTATTATCAACATTATAAGGGAGATGAGTATATAATCCTGACATCATATTCTCTATACATCCAATATATATGTAACAACCCGTACCTCAGTGGGTCTGAATTTTCTCTAAATCAAAAAACCAAGTCCATTAAAGTATGATAATTGGTTTGGTATCCTGCAAATAAACAAATAAATGCATATTAGAGCACTATCGATATAACTTATAGGGGAATAGTAAAGTGTAAGTGAACATATAGTTAATAACCAAAGTTGACACTTCCAATGTCTACCATCCTTGTTAATGCCGAGCATGCATTAGGAAACCTGTCCTTCTACCATTCCCGCCTAGAACCAGTACATGTCCCTCTATAGCTATCGTGTGTTGTAATGAGGCGGGGTCAGAACAACATTCTCGTGACTGGTGAATTATTCATTTTGTATATAACACTAGTTTATGCAGATTGTTTTCCATTGCATGTTATGTCTCTTTTTACTTTACTTAGGCGTTTTGACTTCACGTACGCATACGATATGCCTCATCTATCCAAATTAGACCGCAACGACATTTGTGTGTGTATAAGTACCATGGTCCCCCTTTGGACCATGATACTATCCATGCTAGTATCCATAATATGACACCACGTATGGATCCATCATCAATGTAATATCACGTCTGTATGGAATTATATCTTGTATTATGAATACCCATACAACTATGCATTGGGGAGGGGTACCCGAAATGCAAATTCATCGATGTGTCTCATCGTATGCGCCCATGCCCACTCTCAATGTTAGTTTATGCCCCATCGTGCGTCTCATAGTACCTAATTTGATGGCACAATAGCTTATCCGTATTCTATCTTGTCTCGAACATTTACTTTACTACTTGTCTACTTTCTATTATGGACTCAACTCCACAGACTACCGCATTCATTTTGAAAGATTCCCTTTATGGTTAAATAGCCTTGCCCTAACAAACAAACTAGCAAACAACCATGATAATGCATGACCCAATGTGGCCTACCCTAGTAGGAGGCGTAGCCCGTTAGGTGTAACCTTGTCTTTCCCTTTGACCACAAAGGACCGATGAAGTTATCAATCTATAACAGCCCTTCTCCTGATTTAGTACCGTCACATACTGACATAGCATCGATCCAACTTGCCATTCCATTTCGATTGCCTATTGCAATTAAGGAAATACCTCCCATTTCTATTTTCGAAGCAGATTCTTCTTACTATTAGGGTATTCCTTCATCGATGCACAAGTGTATACTCTCCACGGGTTTTATGGTTGGATATGTCTCACTTCAGTAAGTGTATGCATAACTGTTGGAAGCCCCTTGCGGTACGCAGCCTTCTATTGCGTGACATAGCTGAAAGTTCAATTCCTTACACGTATAAAACTAATTATCCAGAATGTGATTTATATCTGGGCATAAATAAAATAGATCTACAACGATATATCAATATTATTCCAAAATAAGTAATTTGCCACTCACCTGGCTTTAGCTTTTCAATTCATCAGAATTGGATCTATTCCCTTTTTATTGGACTTCCTCTTACTTTAAATCCAAAATATAAAAATGGTATACACCTATTAAATTATAGATCTGGGGAAATGATTGAATTAAATTAGATTTGATTTTAAGATTCTCGATTTACCTTTGTTTCCATGTTTTGAATCGATCATATTCTTCTCTTCTATTATTTTTTGCTTTTCTCCCATATACATATACATATACATATACATATACATATACATATACATATACATATACATATACATATACATATACATATACATATACATATACATATACATACATTTATATAATAGTTTTACTATTTTTAGAATTCTAGAAATTGTTGAGAAAAGAGAATGGTAGAGCTCTAGTCCATGACAAAGAAAATATGAGAAGAGAAATGAGAAACTAAGGCTGTATTTATAGGCTCTAGAATCATTCATATCCGTTAATAATAAATTTATTAAATCCAAGCCATTTGGACCACAATTCACTGTCGATTTAATATGAGCAACGGTCGACTACTCTTGGCATATGGTCGATCGTAACTAATCGATCTGTGTGACGCCCCACCTCTATATTCACACTAGCCAAGGACACTACTAGGTAGTGTCGTCAACTAGCACGAAGAATAAGACTGTTGAGGAGCAGCCATCCGTGTAATTGCTTTGTGCAAGCACCGATATGTCAGATAGTTTGGCATGCATTTCATTTCAAAAGGAAATTCGACATACCAAATACAAACTCAAAGCTACTACATAGTGGCTATGTGGACTTTGGAAATAAATATAAAATAAGCATAACACAAATCAGTCATAGATATTCATATCACTAAGGCGGAAACAGATATGAATATATCACACAAATGTGTACATCAAAGTAGTGGTCATATAAGATCCACTACATCACAAAAGAATAGGTACAAGTGCTAGACAAAAGAATATGTATACATCAAGAAGTCTCTATCTAAAATGTATAAAAGCAAAAGCAACTAAACTAAGTAGTTAGCCAAAAGTCAAAAGCTAGTCCCAGCTAAGAAGTCAAATAGAAGCACCTGTAACACCTCGGTCTGACCCGAGTATTATTTAGGAAGAAAATAATAAACGGATCAGTCTAGCTATAAATATCATATAAAATGAGATAGGATACGAGATATGCCAAAAACGTATGATAACAATTATGCCAACCGTGACAAGTATACATTAGATAACAACAAAAATCATACAATATCTCGAATATACTCAAACACCAAAAAGAATTTCATATTCTTAAACATATTCACCAAACCGCAAATATTGATAAAACTTATCAATGTCAATCACAAAAATTGGTGAAACACAAATTCTAGATATCATCAATTAGAAATCCAGAAATCACAAAGGGGGAGCCCTATCACAAACGGGAGCATAAAAACTCACGAACACGTGCATCGCAAACAGAATGCTATTCCATGGTCGCTAACTATTAATTTTGAGCCGAGGCTCCACAAATGGCCCGAAGACCATGGGTCGCTACCATACCAAATTTTGAGCCGAAACTCCACAAACGAGGTTTAGTCCCCCACACAAACAAAGAGACATCGCACATCGCTAGTCTAAATCGCAAAATGATCATCTTCGATCAAAAAAAAGTGTCAATTACACTAAGCTAGTAAATAAATGAGTTTACCGTCATGTCCCATAGCCACTGGCTTAACTTAAATATTTACGAACAAGTTGTAGATTTCCACTCAAAAATTATCACAAGAGTTCCAATCGAACGAGTCTAAGAATTAACCGACAAAGTAAACGCAAGCATTTCATACCACTTGTTTTGCTAAGTCATTTAATTAGATTTCTCGAACGAATGAGGAAAAGGTTTGTATGTACTAATAGATTGGAAAATGATTTTATAAACGAGCTTTGTATTAAAATAGAGTTGATATCTTCTTTGAGAAAGAGTTTGAATATTCACTACTAGTATACAAACCTTTGTATTTAGAAGTGACAAATCACAAAAATGATTGTAAAATCAATCAATCACCAAAAATTCACATATGCAGACGTGAATCAATTCCATAAAAATCGATACTGAATCCATCAAAATGGATATTCTACAAAATCCTAAAAAAAGAAATTATCAAAGTCAACAAAAGTGATAACAACTAATCGGATCAACGAAAATGGATTTAAAATTGGAAATCCACACAAAAACGGCACATTTGGCTGAGATAAGCAGATTCAGTCGATTGAACACAGTGGTCAGTCGACTGATACTGAACCCAGAAACTTTCGATTTCCAGGTTCACTTCATTGAACTGTGCGGTCAGTCAACTGATACTGGCACAGGAATTTTTTTGGTTCTAGGTTCAGTCGATTGACCTCACAGTTTAGCCGAATGAACTTCGATTTCTAGTATTTTCAGCCTAGCCCGAAGAAAGACAAAAATCCTAACCGAAAGCGATCAGACGAGCAATAGAGACTAGGGATTTATGCCAAGCGACAACCCAGCCTTATAGGCTCTTCGATACACCCTAAAAACATGTTCAAACATCAAAGATAGGATTTTAATGATTTTTGACTTCAAAACACCAAAATTGGAATATTCATCAAACCAATTCAATTCAAAGGCAAATGGACAAGAAATAGATGTTAGGAATTACTACCTAACAACTATCAAAGATATAGACATAGATGTGAGTTCAATAACTCACCTTTCAACCCCAAAACAACAAATGAGAAGCTCTAGAACAAGCAAAGGTTGATCTCCCTTCAACAACACCTCTAGAATCTTCAATCTATTATCAAAGGTGAAGTTTTTCCTAAGTTAGGTTATAGGAATTTCTGAAAACCGAAAAGAGATTAGATGGAGAAGATGAAGAGGATGCTTATCTAAGCTTCTCTTTGATTTTAGAGCAAGAACTTGAATTTCCTAAGAAAACTAAGGCTTAGGAATTTCTAATTTCCAATCTTTTCCTCCAATTTTGCTCTTGAGCTTGAGTGTTAGGAAATGAGGAATGAAATGAATGAAGAGGAGTGGAGTTGGGTTATATATTAGGTTAGTGGGTTGAAACCCAAACCCAAAGCCCTAAATGAAAACATCAAAATTCTACTCAACTCCAAACATATCGATGTTCATACTCAAAAAGATCGCAAACGCCATTTTGGACTCAATGGAAGGGGTCTCGAGTCCTAATTCGACTGTTTGCAAAAAGTAGCATTTTGAACTTTAATCCGACTAACGATGCTATATTTAAATAAAATATTTAAATATATAATCGTAAAGTATATGGATTGTTACATACTCCCCTCCTTAAATAAATTGCGTTCTCGCAATACTTAAGAAGAAAACAAAGAGTAACAACCATAAAAGCATATCAACAAAAAAAGAAAATTTGAAATAAGAAGTTCACCTTTAAGGAGCACGAGAGAGCAAGTCCAGATGCGTTCGCTCGATGAATTCTCTGGATTCCCAAGAGAAATCCTTAAGATTTGAGGACCATTGAACTTTCACAAGCGGAACATCGTTATTTCGAAGACGTTTAACCTTCGTAGCAATGATACGAATAGGATGTTGCTCATAAGTCAATTAGGCGACACTTCAATTTCTTCAACAACACCGGGCTCAAGAATAGAATCGGAATCTCTAAGACATTTCCGTAGTTGAGAAACGTGAAACACGTCATGAATAGCAGAAAGTTGAGCCGGTAATAAAAGGCGATAAGCCACAGAACCAATACGTTTGGTGATGGTAAATGGACCAATATATCGAGGCGCTAATTTTCTCGATCGACTGAAACGCACAACACCCTTCACAGGTGAAACACGAATAAACACCAAATCTCCCACAAAAAATTCCAAATTCCTTCTTTGATTATCGGCATAGGATTTTTGTCTACTTTGAGCTTCTTTCATCCCATGACGAATAAGGTCAATCTTTTCTGTGGAATCACAAACAAAATCTGGACCTAAAACCAACTTCTCACCATCCTCAAGCCAATAAGAAGGAGATCGGCGTGGCCTTCCATAGAGTACCTCGAAAGGTGCCATACCAATACTAGATTGGAAGCTATTATTATAGGAAAACTCAATAAGAGAATTATGATCTTCCCAACTTCCACCTAAATCAAGAACACATGCACGAAAAAGATCTTCAAGAGTTTGATTCACATGCTCGGTTTGTCCATCGGACGATGACAAGCGGCGCTAAAATTAAGCTTCGTTCCCAAAGCTTTTTTGAAAACTCTTCCAAAATCCACTAGTAAATAATGGATCACGATTGGTAACAATAGAAGTAGGAACTCCATGAAATTTTACATTTTCTTTAACATAAAGTATGGCCAAAAGAGGTACGGTCCGATTGGACCGAACGGGAACAAAATGGGCGGATTTTGTAAGCCTATCTACAATCACCCATAAACTGTCATGACCCAAACGAGAATGGAAAAGACCATCAATAAGGTCCATGGAGACTTGATCTCACTTCCAAACAAGAATATCTAGAGGTCGCAATAACTCACCGGGCTTTTGAAGCTTGGCCTTTATGAGTTGGCAAGTCATGCAACGCTTAATGAAGTTAGCAATATCAGATTTCATTCCATCCTAATAATAAAGTTGCTTCATATCCACGTACATTTTACTATTACGGGGATGAATAGTATATTTTGAACGATAAGAATCTTCTAAAATGTCTTTACGAAGATCACTAATATTTGGCTCGATAAGTCATCCAAATTTTTAAATGCCCCCACGAGCATCGATTTCACGGTCTTTCAAACCGCCACTATTTCTATCCCGACAACTTTGGCTAAGAAGAACCAATTCGGGATCATGCTTTTGAGCTTCAAGAATGCGGTCTAAAAGAGAAAGATGGGCCTCGTGGCTACATAAAACAAGAGATGAACATGAATCAGATTCACGATCTCGAATCTCATAGGTGGACAAAGTCTTGAGATCATTCCATTCGGATATCATCATAGAAACAATTGCTTGTTGCTTATGACTAAGGGCATCGGAACATGATTTCCCTTTCTGGGAGTATAAAGAATATCAAGATCATAAGATGCAAGGAACTCGAGCCAACGTTGTTAACGCAAATTAAGTTCCTTTTGAGAAAATAAATACTTCAAAGATTTATGATCGGTATAGAGAACAAATTTCTCTCCGAAAAGAAAATGGCGCCAAATTCTAAGAGCGAAAACAATAGCCGTGAGCTCTAAATCATGAGTGACATATCTAGTCTCGGCGGGGTTTAATTGCCTAAAAGCATAAGCAATAACACTTTCCCTTTGCATGAGAACGACTCCCAAACCAACACGACTAGCATCGGTATAAATAATAAAGTCTTGGTTCTCTTCGGGAATCACAAGAATAGGAGCATTGAAAAGGAGTTCTTTTAATCTTTGAAAAGAAGCTTCACATTTGTCTATTCAAATGTACTTAACTCCCTTCTTTTTCAAACTAGTAAGAGGCACGAAATTTTTTAAAAGGTCTTTTATGAACCGATGGTAATAACCTGCCAATCCAAGAAAGCTACGAATTTCCATCACACTCTCTGGTCTCTTTCAATTTTGAATCGCTTCAATCTTTGAAGGATCCATGGAAATCCTGGATTTAGAACTAATACGTCCGACAAATTTCACACGAGATTGCCAAAAGTGGCACTTAGAAAAATTTTCTTTCAATTGATTTCTCCTAAGAGTTTCCAACACAATCCGAAGATGCTTTTCATGCTCTTCCTCGGTTTTAGAATAAACAAGAATATCATCTATAAAGATGAGAACAAATCGATCGAGGAAGTCTTTGAAACTCGATTCATGAGGTCAACGAAATAAGCTGGAGCATTCGTGAAACCAAATGGCACAACAAGCCATTCATAAGATCCATAACGAGTATGGAACAATGTCAAAGGAATGCTATCCTCTGCAATACGAAGCTGATGAAAACCGGTTGCTAAGTCTAACTGTGAAAAGACTCTAGCACCACTAAGTTGATCGAATAGATCATCAATCCGAGGTAAGGAATATTTATTCTTGATGGTGAGATCATTAAGCTTGCGGTAGGCAACGCAAAGTCTAAATGTACCATCGGATTTCCTCACAAAAATAGCCGAAGCTCCCGAAGGAGAGGAACTAGAATGAATAAACTACTTCTCTTCCAATTCGGATAATTGTTTATGCATCTCCTCATTTTCCTTATTAGACATACAATAAGGAGGACGAGTGATAGGTAGAGCTCCAGAGATTAGATTAATTCTAAACTCGATTGCTTGCTTAGGGGGTAATCCTAAGACGGGCTCAAATATGTCGGGAAATTCATGAACAACGTGAATGAGGGAAATGACAACTTCCTCATCATCATTATTGTCATCATGAGGGTTTAGAGAATATCAGGATGCTGCCAAATTGGAATCCGAATCTTTAAGAACAATAGAAATCTGCTTAACAGATTGAGGATGTCGAAGATGAATAGTCCTCTCAAGACGTAGGATATGGGATTCATAACGGTTAAGCCAACCCATTCCCAAAATCATTCTGAAGCCTAAGTAGCGCATAACATGAAAATCGGCTCGGAACGCATAGTTACACAACTTCACAAAGTAAACTGAGTGTTGCAGATCCACCAACCGGGTTCGCAATTCTCAAAGAAGTCATCAAGCCTATAACATTTAAAAAAAGTATCAACAAGCTCTTTTGATATAAAAGAATGGGATGCATCCATATCAAAAAAACTCGAATAGGATGATCACAAAACATAATAATGCCATCAAGGATAGAATGAGAAATACCTTGACCATGATAAGTGTTACTAGGGGCTTGCACAACATTTAGCTTTCCCTCGTTCTTGCTTTGAAGTTTGGGACATAAAGATATATAATGACCCGAACTTTTGCAATAGCGACAAGTAAGGGGCTTCAGACACTTATTCGTATAATGGTCCTTAGAACCACAATTGTAGCATTGCCCACAACTAGAGGTAGGAGTTTTTGCTACCGAAGTTACTTGTTTCCCTTTCTTGTTGGAATTTGGGTTGAACTTAATAGGCCTCTTCTTGTTGTTGTTGAAGTTCTGTTTGGCACCCACAACTTCAACATCGCTTTCTTTATCGGCCTCTTCAAGTCGAAGAGCGATATCAACAAGCTGGTCGAAAGAAACGTCTAATTTCAAAAGTAATGGCTTTTTGAGGTTCTTATTAAACCCGTAAATAAACCTTTGGTTTTTCTTCAATGGGATATTAATATACTCGACCCCATATTTAGAGAGGGATTCAAAAGATGCGACGTAATCTGTCATAGAAGATTCACCTTGAACAAGGTCAATAAAGCGACGGGCCAAAGTCACTTTTTAAGCTTCTGGCACAAACTTCAATTCAAATCTTTCCCAGAATTGCTCCCAAGTAAGATCCGCTTCAATAATTTCATAAATCAGAAGCTCATACCAATCTAATTCTCCTTCTTAAAGCATACTAGAAGCCACTTGGACACGATGTAGATCAATAAGATTCATGCGAGAGAAGATGCAATCGCATGTTCTAAGCCAAGCTTGGACTTCTATAATGCTTTCGAAACCCTTGAATGGCTTTCCACTCAAATTGGTATAATCACTGCACAAGCATGCAAACCCAGATTTAGGGTGAGTAGGCTCTAGAATGGGTCCGGCAGCTTGGGCATTCTTTACAAGATCTAGAAGTTGTTGAGCAAACATAAATACTCCATCCTGAGGAGTAACAATGGGTTGACCGGCACTATAACGGCATGGTCTAACCATTTCTCTTCTTTAAGAAAGAAAGAAAGAAGAAGAAAAAGGTTATTCTCAGAATGAATATCAAACAATCATGATTGACAAAACAAGCCATCATAAAAGAAAATAGGATAGAACGGGTCCTAAGACTCGGATAAATCCTAAGGCATGATTCCTAAGAAGGACTTAGGATAATGATCCTTGCTATGATATTCTATATTATTCCGAAGTTTTGCTCTGATACCAAGCTGTGACGCCCCACCTCTATACCCACACTAGCCAAGGACACTACTAGGTAATGTCGTCAACTAGGACGAAGAATAAGGCTGTTGAGGAGCGGCCATCCGTGTAATTGCTTTATGCAAGCACCGATATGTCAGATAGTTTGGCATGCATTTCATTTCAAGAGGAAATCCGACATACCAAATACAAACTCAAAGCTACTACATAGTGGCTATATGGACTTTGGAAACAAATATAAAATAAGCATAACACAAATCAGTCATAGATATTCATATCACCAAGGCGGAAATAGATATGAATATATCACACAAATGTGTACATCAAGTAGTGGTCATACAAGATCCACTACATCACAAAAGAATAGGTACAAGTGCAAGACAAAAGAATATGATACATCAAGGAGTCCCAATCTCAAATGTATAAAAGCAAAAACTACTAAACTAAGTAGTTAGCGAAAAGTCAAAATCTAGTCCCAGCTAAGAAGTCAAGTAGAAGCACCTGTAACACCTCGGTCTGACCCAAGTATTATTTAAGAAGAAAATAATAAACGGATCGGTCTAGCTATAAATATCATATAAAATGAGATAAGATATGAGATATGCCAAAAACGTATGATAACAACAATACCATATTGTGACAAGTATACATTAGATAACAAAAAAATCTACAATATCTCGAATATACTCAAACACCAAAAAGAATCTCATATTCATAAACATATTCACCAAACCACAAATATTGATAAAACCTATCAATATAAATTAAAAAAAATTGGTGAAACAAAAATTCTAGAAATCATCAATTAGAAATCCAGAAATCACAAAGGAGGAGGCCTATCACAAACGGGAGCATGAAAACTCACCAACACGTGCATCACCAAAGGAACGCTATTCCATGGTCGCTAAACATTAATTTTGAGCCGAGGCTCCACAAACGGCTCGAAGACCATTGGTCGCTACCCCACCAAATTTTGAGCCGAAACTCCAGTAACGGGGTTTAGTCCCCCACACAAACAAAGAGACATGTTCAAAAACTCACCTTTTAACCCCAAAAAAATAAATGAGAAGCTCTAGAACAAGCAAAGATTGATCTCTCTTCAGCAACACCTCTAGAATCTTCAATCTATTATCAAAGGTGAAGTTTTTTCTCAGTTAAATTATAGGAATTTCGGAAAATTGAAGAGGGATTGAGATGGAGAAGATGAAGAGGATGCTTACCTAAGCTTCTCTTTGATTTTAGAGCAAAAACTTGAATTTCCTAAGAAAACTAGGGCTTAGGAATTTCTAATTTCCAATCTTTTCCCCCATTTTTCTCTTGAGCTTGAGGGTTAGGAAATAAGGAATGAAATGAATGAAGAGGAGTGGAGTTGGGTTATTTGTTAGGTTAGTGGGCGAAAGCTAAACCCAAAGCCCTAAATGAAAACATCAAAATTCTACTCAACTCCAAACATATCGTTGTTTATACTCAAAAAGGTCGCAAACACCATTTTAGACTCAATGGAAGGGGTCTCGAGTCCTAATTTGACTGTTTGCAAAAAGTAGCATTTCGAACTTTAATCTGACTAATGATGCTATATTTAAATAAAATTTTTAAATATAAAATCGTAAAATATGCGGGTTGTTACAATCTGGGTGCATCTTTGGTCGACCATGCCATTTGTTTTTTAGTGATTAATTAGGTGCGTGATTTGTTAATTATACTGCTCGATTTCTTTTTCATTTCATTCCTTGTTGGACTAACTAAGATAATGTGTTGCCCTTGACTTTTATATTTCCAAAATTTCATTTAACGATACATTCCTTAATGAGTATGCTTTCACTAATGTTTAATTTGTTTGGCAAAGCCAGCGAGATTGAATGGCTCCTACCGTTTATTTATATCGAAAAGAGTACCTTACAATAGAGAGAGCATAAAAAGGAGGTACATAAAATAGAAACATTAAAACATACAGATAAGAAGAAGAAAAAAAATAGAGCAGAAGACAGTTAAGACCACTTGACCATCGTGGCTTGATCAAATTGGAAAGCAGACAGGTTAATCATATTATGAATTTTCCTGCATATTTCATAATAAACTTGCATTTTGTTCTTTCTTTTCTGGTTGAAGATTATGCTAGTCCTCTCCTCCCATACGACAGTGACCATGACTTTGAGCATAATTAGCAGTTCATATGTCGAATGTTGCTTCCACCTTGTCGCTTTATATAGTCCGATCCATTCAATCCTGCTGTCTCTGCTAACCGAGTTATATCTACCTCCGAGTTTGATTTTGTTCCATATATAATTAGCAAAAGAGCATCTGAAAAATAAGTGATGGACATCTTCTTCTATAGAGTAGCAAACTTTGCAGGTGGTAGTGACATTAAGTCCTCTATAGGAAAGATTTCTTAAAGTATGCAGGGCATTTCTAAAAACTTTCCACAGCATGAAATTATATCTTTCATCTGCATATTTGTTCTATATTCGAGTATACCATGGAAAGCAGCCATTGTTCATTTCTCTAGCTAGCACTTTATAAACTGTTTTGGTGGAATGTTCTTCGAGTTTGTCTGTCCACTTATATTCATCTTCTTGCTTGTAGCAATAGGGTTGGCCATTATATTTATCCCACAGGGCATTTTCAACAGGATTGTTTGTGTGATTCAAGTTGATTCTACCATCAACTGTATAGCTTATGGCTTTGGAATTAGAGGAGATCCCAGGCTATATCACGTTATCATATTAGAGGATCTTTTGAAGGATCGGGCCATTATTGATCCAGGGAGTAGTCCAGAATTTGGATGAACTATTAAGGGCAAGTTGTAGTTTTGCATGAGGCATCAATATATCACATACTTTTATCATGTTTTCCATACCCAGCTGTGAGATTGTTTACTATCTTCTATCCAAATCTTATCTCCTTTTAATTTGTTTCTGATTGACCACTGAACCCATAGTGAATCAGTTTTGGTTATCAGATTATGGAAGTGTTTTGACAAGGCAGCCACATTCCATATTTTCATATTCATTATCCCTAAACCCCCTTCTCTCTTTGGTTTTTCCAGCTTCTTGTATGCTATTGGAGATAATTTTCTACTGTGTACTAAACCAGACCATAGAAATTTTATAATAGCTGATCTAATCATGGCTAACAATTTGGAAGGCAGAAGGATTGTTCTACTCCAGTAAGCAATCATGGAGAGAATAACAGCATCAATTATTACAAGTCTCCCTGGTTGGTCTATATGCCTATTCTCCCATCCATTCATAATTGCTGTGATTTTCTCATATAGTGGAACACATTGGGCAACTATAATTCTTTTAATTGCCAAACGTATCCCAAGGTAAGCCATATCAGAGTCAAGTGGTAGCATATGTGTTATGTTGAAACAAACTGATTTTTGAAGATCAGTCAGTCCAGCTAGTAGAATATGGGATTTTTCACGGTTTGTTTGAAGGTTAGAAAAGTTGTAGAAGGAGGAAAGAGTATCCATTATAGTTTTTAATGACTTAACTGTAGGTTTTGTGAAAATTATCAAATCATCGGCAAAGGCCAGAGTTGTTACCACCGGGTTTCTACACTTTGGATGCAATGCAAAATTCTTCAATTCTACCTGCTTATGTATTGCAAGGGTGAAGATCTCCATGATCAATATGAATACGTATGCTGAGATAGGGTCTCCCTGTCTCAAGCCATTGGTTCCTTTGAAATACTCAACAGTGCGTGCATTGAAGACCAATGAATATCTGACTGTTGAGATGCAAGTGTACAGCCATTTACTGAAAGCTGGTGGGAATTGCATCTTATGAAGAACAGTCATTATAGCAGACCAGTTGCTAAGTCAAAGGCTTTTTTATATCAATTTTCAACATGGCTCTAGAGGATTTGTATGATGATGACCATTCAATAATTCATGAGACAGTAGGACATTATCGAGGATACTTCTATTGGGAGGAAATCTGCTTCATTTGGAGATATTATATGTTGAAGCACATTTTTAAGACGAAAAGCTAGAATACGAGATATGCACTTGTAAATTACATTGCAATAAGAAATCGGTCTATATTGAGAGACATCAGAAGGATAGGTAGTTTTTGTAGGATCGATTTCACCCTAGAGGGGGGTGAATAGGGTGATAGTGTAAATTATAAAAACTTAATTGCAGAAGTTAATTTATATTAACACAGATCACAGAATAGCAGCACAGATATAGCAGAATATAAATAACAAAATAGAACAACACAGAATTTACCCAGCTTCGGCAAAAACCTGCCTACGTGCTGCCCCCAAGGTTTCTACTAGAAATTAGATAGTCCCTTGCTTACACACGTAAACTCGCTATACCCGCTATTGACTAATCTAACTCTACGCTCAAAACCCTGACCACAACTCAACTACCGAGTTGTGAATTCCCAAACTACACACCGTAGTTTGTACCCTAGTCACACGACTAGAAAATTAAAACGGTTTAAAAAGAAAATACAATTAAAAACGATTATAAAACAAAATAACCCTAATTAAAAATAAAACAAAAAACAAAAACCCCTTTTATATGAATAAGGCCGGCCCTTCTTTTTCTTCAGCCCGTCTCTTTTTTTTCGTTCGTGAAAAAGAAAATGGCCGCTCCTCTTTTGTTCCTCTTTGCGATTTAGGGCTTCTGTAAATTGTCTTTTCCTCCTTGCGATTCAAACAGGGTTGTGCAAATTGAAGTCGCCACTTGATATGATTCGTTAGTAGGTTTCGTTGCTCTTCGATTTGTTCACGGCTCTTCAATTTGGATTGAGTTCGTTCTGATTCTCTGGTATGTGTTGTTTCCTTTTGCTTTTTTGGTTTTTGGATTGTTCGAACTCGATTAATAAAATTTGCCGATGATGATTTTCTTATATAGGGTTCGTAATCCTAGATTTGCGTTCGTATAATTATTTTTGAATTTGTCAACTGATTATTTTGGCCATTGATTTTCGCTTGTATGTTCATGATGATTTCTGACTTGTTCAATTCGAATATATTTGATTTCTTGGCATTCACGGCTTTGTATTTACTCCTCCGTGAATTTCTTGTTTTGAGTCACGGCTTCGAATTGATTTTGGTTGATACTGCATTCGAACATGATGTTGATTTTCGTTTATCACTGTGACTTTCGCTTCTGGTCATCTTCTCTGACCGATGGCATTTTGGTTTATCACTAGTGCCTTCAGTAGCTTCACAGTTGTATTCATGTTTAGTTTAGTCGTACACTTGGTCATGTTGCTTGAGTGACTTCCATTGGTGCATTTTCCTTACTGACTTGATTCACTGCATGTTTTGAGCTACAACTGTGCTCGAGCTCTGTCCATTGTTGTTTGCATAGCTGAACTTCACTGTTGCACTCGAGATTTTGCTTCTGGCCTGCATGTAGTTTGCATATCACCTTGTTGCATTGTTGAGTCACTTGAATGTGTTGATGGAAGATGTTGCACTGTTTCATATGATTCACTTGTGCACATTGTTCATTGTGAAGTAACTGTCTTCACTGATGCTGCACTTAGCCTTGTCTTTGATGTTCCTCTCATTGCATATGAACTTGGTCTACTTGGTGCTGTAGCTTTCAAGTATATGTGCATTACTTGACTTCATTCCACTGTGCATTTCTGTTTTATTAACCTGAGACAGATGCTATGTCTTTGTGCATTTCATTCACTATATTCATTTGCTTCATGTCATACTATTTTGTTTCATTGCTGCACTTGACTTTTGTTACTTGAGCTTTGAATTGTACCATGATAGTCATGTTCCATTGTTGTACACTGCATTCATGTCACTGGTATGCTGCAGCTTGCATCTTTGTTGCATTTGCTTCATGTACCCTACTGCTTTGAACTTCTCTTGACCATTGCTTCATGTCTTACTGTGTTGACCATTATGCACTGTAGCTTGAGTCTTTGTTGAAGTTGTTGTGCACTTGTTCATATGAGTGTGCTCACTGTTGTTGCTGCAATCTTCATTGAGCTTGTATGCTTCAAGTTGTATTCATCGTCAGTTTAGTCGTGCACTTGAGTTTCTTGGCACTGATGCACTCTGGTCTGTCCACTGCAGTTTGTGTTTTGCCACTGACTTGCTTGCATTGGTGCTGTTATGTTCTGTTCATTCCTAGTTGCCTTGTTGCAGTTTGATTGTGATATCCATGTTCCAGTCCATTTTAATGTTGGTCTTCGTTGCATTCATGTCATGTCGCCTTGTGTTGAATCCAGTTTCAAAACTCGGATTTGACCTTGTGCTTGTGTCGTGATTTTCAATGTTATTGCACGTGAGTTGAACCCGATTTTTCATTTGGGTTTGACCTGTGCTTGCCTGTCCCTGTAAATCAATCAAGTGTATATATCGGCGTGCACGGCCTTGTGGCATATACAGTAATATACTGTGTATGTCACAAGTTGTTCGTGTATGATGAATTCAAATTTAAATGATGACGAACAACCCAAATAACTGAGGCAAATATCATTTTCAAAATTCACGTTTTATTTTATATTGCAAAAATATTTTATTTTCAATTTTACTGCGTAAGTTTATATTTTTGCAGATAGCTCAGATGCTGGATTCAAACTTGAATGTAGTTGAAGATAAATACGAGTGTGAGTGATATGTAGTGAGGTGCTGATGTAAAATAGTGATGTAATTGAATTTGTATCAAAGTTGTATAGTGAATAGTGAGAGCTTGAATTTGTATACTATTCAAAATTGTAATAAATATTTGTTTGAATAAAATATTCGTTTGAATTCAAATTCTGTGTTATTTATTTTATTCAGCAAATATTTATTTAATCTGTGAAAAAATAGTATATTATCAAATACATTTAAATAAATGAATATATGTTTATTATCATCAAACAAAAATCATATAAGCGCATATTCAACAATCTCCCCCTTTTGATGATAACAAACATATATTTAAGATTTTGAATATGTTAAATGTATTTGATCATTGATATATCCTAATTGCTCCCCCTATTTAAATGCTTCCTCTCTACACAAAGCTCCCCCTACATATATGCATACAAATAGAAATATATAAATGAGCCTATATGCAAATGGAAAATTATTTGACCTTTGCTTGATTCTATTTGACAAAATCTTAACTTTTCTCTCCCCCTTTTGTTATCAGCAAAAGAATAATAGTGTTAGAGAAAATAGAGATAAAGTAATCGATATCAATCCAACATTAAAACTCAATTGAATATAAATATCAAATTTCAATAAAAAATCAAACAAAAATCATAAAATTTTTGTTAGGCGCATATTCCACTTTTAGAATGATGGAGATGATGTCATCATATAAAACCATACAATTGCGTCTGTTTGTGGTATTTTTATATCAGGAATTTTAATATCTACTAATCATGCATAACCGTTAGGACTTTTAAATGAGATTAGTAGTATTCCAAATTTTTTTTAGAAAAAATGAATTCAAGTATGTTCTAACCACGCATAACCGTGAGGACTTTTAAATGGGATTAGAATCAACTTGTTTATTTTATTTTTAAAAAAAATCAACTTTTGATATGTATTCCATACATGCATAACCGTGAGGACTTTTAAATGAGCATGGAAGCACATAACAAATTTCAAGTAATTCACCCATGCATAACCGTGAGGACTTTTAAATGAGAGTGAATACTTTGGTATTTATTTATTGTTATTATTATTATTATTATTATTATTTTTTATTATTTTAAAAAATGAAAAACGAACGATTCCTGTTTAAAGTACCACATATCGACAAACTATATAGAGTTTTGATGAGTGATGGTTGATAGAAATATGATAGGTATAGAGATGGTCATGGAATTTTTACCAACAAAAAGTTTTATAACTCTTGTTTACATTTCTAAAGAAATTTTCTAATTATACTTTCTTGAGTTATAATATATAATCAATATCAACACTCATCACTTTTTCAATCACTATTTTTCTTTTCAATGATTTGTAGGGAGAAAAAAAAATGTTAAATATTCAGCAAATTTCTAAAACACCTAGACTGAGTCGTAGTTTACAAAAACTATTTTCTGGTAGGGGTTTTGTAAAGATGTCTGCCAATTGAGAATCAGTTGAAATAAAATTTATGCAGATATTTTCTTTGGAAATATGATCTCTAATAAAATGATGTCTTACATCTATATGTTTTGTTCGCGAATGATGTACAGGATTATTTGTGAGATCAATTGCGCTTTTGCTATCACACATTAGTGGTACACGTTTAAAATTTAGGCCATAGTCATGCAAAGTTTGTATCATCCATAAGATTTGAGCAGAGCAACCGCTCAAAGAAATATACTCTGCTTCTGTTGTGGATAATGCAATACAATTTTGTTTTCTACTCGACCATGCAACTAATGAATGTCCTAACATAAAACATGCTCCACTAGTACTTTTTCTATCAACCAAATTTCCAGCATAATCAGCATCTGAAAAACCTTTCAATTCAAAATTATCATTTGATGGATACCAAAGTCCAAACCGTGGGGTGTGCAATAAATATCTTATAATTCTTTTAACAGCTTTTAAATGAGATTCTTTTGGGTTAGATTGAAAACGCGCACATAAGCAGACAGAAAACATGATGTCAGGTCTAGAGGCAGTAAGATAAAGGAGTGATCCAATCATACCTCTGTACAGCTTTTGATCAACTGTCTTACCCTTTTCATCTTTGTCAAGTTTAAGTGTTGTACTCATGGGAGTTCTTGCTGGTTTAGCATCTTTCAATCCAAATTTGTTGACAAGTTCCCTAATATATTTTGTTTGAGAAATGAATGTGCCTTTATTGCTTTGTTGGATTTGAAATCCTAAAAAGAATTTTAACTCTCCAACCAAGCTCATTTCAAACTTTTCCTGCATGACTTTTTCAAATTTCTCATACAATAACTTGTTAGTAGCACCATAAATGATGTCATCAACATATATTTGAACAATCAAAATATCATTGTTTTCATGCAACAGAAATAGTGTGGTATCTACACATCCCTTTTTGAACCCATTTTCAAGGAGATAAGAAGTAAGACATTCATACCAAGCTCTGGGAGCTTGTTTTAATCCATATAATGCCTTCCTTAGTTTGTATACATGGTTTGGATATTCATGACTTTCAAAACCTTCTGGTTGTTCAACAAACACATCTTCTTTTAAAACTCTGTTAAGAAAAGCACTCTTAATGTCCATTTGTCTTAGTTTAAATCCTTTGTAACAAGCAAAAGCTAACAATATTCTAATTGATTCTAGTCTAGCTACAGGCGCAAAAGTTTCATCAAAGTCAACTCCTTCAATTTGATTGTATCCTTTAGCAACTAGTCTAGCTTTATTTCTAATTATATTTCCAGATTCATCATATTTATTTTTAAAAATCCATTTTGTTCCTATAACTGGATAATCCTTAGGTCTAGGTGCTAGACTCCAAACATTATTTCGTTCAAACTGATTTAGCTCTTCTTGCATGGCCATGAACCAGTTTTCATCATTAAGGGCTGAATCTATGTTATTTGGTTCTATTTCTGAAATAAATCCACTATATAAGCACAGATCACATAAATTTTTAAAAGATGAACAAGTTTGTATACCTGCTATAGGGTTTCCAATTACCAATTCTGGTGGATGGTCTGTTTTGTATTTCAGCTTTTCTGGATCCAGATTTCTTCTGACTTCTTGAGTTGTGGTAGTTTCTCTAGCATCAGCAGTTTCTTTTGGTTTTTCAAATTCATCTTTTTCTTTCTCCTCTTCAACGTTGCTTTTGGATGTATTCTGTTCGTCAATGCCTTCATCAAATTTCACATTGATTGACTCTACGATTGTTTTAGTCTTTTTGTTGTAGACTCTATAAGCTTTGCTTCTCGAAGAGTAACCCATGAAGATGCCATCATCAGCCTTTGCTTCAAATTTTCCTAACTGATCACCTGTATTAAGAATATAGCAAGGACATCCAAACACTTTGAAGTAAGCGATGTTTGGTTTTTTGTTGAACCATAACTCATAGGGGGTTTTGTTAAGAATCGGTCTGATGATAACTCTATTCATTACATAACATGCTGTATTTACAGCTTCTGCCCAGAGATGCAGAGGTAGTTCATATTCATTTAACATAGACCTAGCCAATTCTTGTAAAGTACGATTCTTTCTCTCAACTACCCCATTTTGTTGTGGAGTACGTGGTGCAGAGAACTCATGTTTGATTCCGCTTTCATCACAGAAAGTTTCAAATTCATAATTTTCAAATTCTCCACCATGATCACTTCTTAACGAAACAATAGAGACTTCTTTTTCATTTTGCACAAATTTTGCGAATCTTGTGAAGTATGAAAAAGTTTTTGATTTTTTAGCTAAGAAGTATACCCATGTATATCTTGAGTAATCATCAACTAACACAAAGCAATATTTCTTACCTCCTAAGCTAGCAATGTCATTAGGTCCAAATAGATCCATATGAATTAGTTCAAGAACTCTAGAAGTGCTTACATTGTTTTTGGCATGAAACGATGATTTTCTAAGTTTTCCCAAAGTACATGCTTTACAGATGTTTTCAGTTTCAAACTCATGTGATGGCAACCCTCTTACCAAACTTTTCCTTTTTAATTTGTTTAATAAGTTCATACTAGCATGCCCTAAACGTCTATGCCATAAATTCACTTCTATATCCTTAGCTACCAAACATTTAGAGAGGATGAGATCATCAAAAGATAGAGAATATATATTACCTTTCCTTTTTCCTGAAAATAAGATTTCTTTTGATGATTTGTCAACAATTTTGCACATGTCAGAATCAAAGATAACATTCATACCTTTATCACATAGCTGGCTGATTGATATCAAATTGTGGTGCAGATTTTCAACATATAAAACGTCATTCAAGGTAAATGTATTGTTACCTACTTTACCTTTACCGACAATTTTACACTTGTCATTGTTCCCCATTGTGACTCTGCCACCTTTGTACTTTTCTAGGCTAAGGAACTTCGATTTATCGCCTGTCATGTGCCTGGAACAGCCAGAATCCAAGTACCATTGCTGTTGTTCCTTAGCCTGCCAGCATACCTACACGAGAAGAGAGTTTAGTGACCTATTTGTTTTTATAGGTCCATGGTTGTTAGTGGCAGAAAATTTTGAAAAATGATTTTGTGTAGACCCAAAACTATTTATAATTGTTCCCTTTGGCACCCAAATTTGTTTAACTTTGAGAGATTTTATATTTGTGCCTTTTGAAACCCAAATCGGTATAGTTTTCACATGTTTGGGTCTATACCAACAATTATTGTGACCGTGTCCAAATTTTCTACAAATAGAATTAACTTGATTAATCTTGTTTTCAACAATTTTCGAATTATTATATCCAAGTCCTTGTCTAACCGTATTAACAGTTTGCTTTCCTAATAGCATATTCAACGATTTTTCACTTTTTGAAAATTTATCTAAAGTCGTTGACAATTGTTGGACTTGTGATTTGAGAGATTCATTTTCGTTTAACAACTGTGTGCACTTTTTAATAGAATTCTCTCTCCTAGTATTTTCATTCTCTTTTAAAATCAGAATTTCATTTTCAAGTGATTTTATATTGATTTCTGATTTTTTAATTTCTTCTTCAAATGTTGGACACTTATCACACTTAGGAATTCTACATTGATAGTTCTTAACTAATTGATCAAGTTGTTTATTGCATTCTATCAAAGTATCCTTTTGAGATTCAAGTTTAGCATATTTTTCCCTAAGTCGTTCATAACAGCCATTTACTTCATGGAAATAAATTAGTAATTCAGAATGAGTGAGTTTTGATACCTCGCTTGGCTTGTCGTCATCACTGTCTGTAACTTCACCATGAAGACACATATTTGCTTTTTCACTCTCACTCTCGGTGTTATCACTTTCATCTTCGTCAGTTTCATCCCAAGTAGCCGCAAAGCTTTTCTTCTTTAGTTTCTTTCCTTGATTTGATCGTTTTTGAGGACATTGTGGCTTGATATGGCCGGGTTTGTTGCATTTGTAACAGATGATTTTCTGATCTTCTGGGTTGTCTAGTGCTTTGCCTATTCTGTTTTTCAATTCATGATTTCGAGCTGGATTTCCGTATTTGCGATTCCACTTTTTGAATTTCTTTATTAGTAGCGCTAGCTCTGCTGCTCCATCATCATCGTCATCATTCTCATCATCACTTTCAGTTGTTCCTTTGAGAGCTATTGATTTCTTTCGAGTATCTCCACCTTCACGCTCTTCCTTGAATTTCATTTCTAGCTCATAAGTGGTGAGATTTCCGATGAGTTCTTCGACTTCGAGTTGTTTTAAATCTTTCGATTCTTGAATGGCAGTTACTTTTGCTTCAAAGCTTCGTGGAAGGACTCTGAGGATTTTACGTACTATTTCCAATTCGGTGTATGTTTTTCCGAGAGCTTTTGATTAGTATACGATGTTGGAAAGTCGTCCGTACATCTCTTTGACATTTTCTTCTTTCGCCATTGTAAAGTTCTCGTATTCGCTGCTTAGCATGGCAAGGCGAGATTCTTTGACTTGAGATGTTCCTTCGTGAGTTACTTCTAATATGTGCCATATTTCCTGCGCAGTTAGACAATGTGAGACACGATTAAATTCAAATTGATCTAATGAACAGATAATAGAATTCATAGCTTTGGCATTAGTATTCTGTAATTTATTTTCTAGTTCTGTCCATTGTTCCTTTGGTTTCTCTATTTCCTGATCATCTACGGTTATAGTTGGTATTCTATAACCTGTCTCAACAATATCCCAAGCGTCAATGGTTTTCAAAAAAAATTTCATCCTATTTTTCCAAAAAGCATATTCACCATTGAACATTGGTGGTCTAACTATGGATTGACCTTCTGCAAAAGCATTATTAAAAGAAGCCATTTTAAAAATTCGAATTTTTAAACAAAAACTGATTTTTTCAAAAAAAATAGAATTTTTAAAACAAATGTTGACTTCTATTCCTAGCTCTGATACCACTTGTAGGATCGATTTCACCCTAGAGGGGGGGTGAATAGGGTGATAGTGTAAATTATAAAAACTTAATTGCAGAAGTTAATTTATATTAACACAGATCACAGAATAGCAGCACAGATATAGCAGAATATAAATAACAAAATAGAACAACACAGAATTTACCCAGCTTCGGCAAAAACCTGCCTACGTGCTGCCCCCAAGGTTTCTACTAGAAATTAGATAGTCCCTTGCTTACACACGTAAACTCGCTATACCCGCTATTGACTAATCTAACTCTACGCTCAAAACCCTGACCACAACTCAACTACCGAGTTGTGAATTCCCAAACTACACACCGTAGTTTGTACCCTAGTCACACGACTAGAAAATTAAAACGGTTTAAAAAGAAAATACAATTAAAAACGATTATAAAACAAAATAACCCTAATTAAAAATAAAACAAAAAACAAAAACCCCTTTTATATGAATAAGGCCGGCCCTTCTTTTTCTTCAGCCCGTCTCTTTTTTTTCGTTCGTGAAAAAGAAAATGGCCGCTCCTCTTTTGTTCCTCTTTGCGATTTAGGGCTTCTGTAAATTGTCTTTTCCTCCTTGCGATTCAAACAGGGTTGTGCAAATTGAAGTCGCCACTTGATATGATTCGTTAGTAGGTTTCGTTGCTCTTCGATTTGTTCACGGCTCTTCAATTTGGATTGAGTTCGTTCTGATTCTCTGGTATGTGTTGTTTCCTTTTGCTTTTTTGGTTTTTGGATTGTTCGAACTCGATTAATAAAATTTGCCGATGATGATTTTCTTATATAGGGTTCGTAATCCTAGATTTGCGTTCGTATAATTATTTTTGAATTTGTCAACTGATTATTTTGGCCATTGATTTTCGCTTGTATGTTCATGATGATTTCTGACTTGTTCAATTCGAATATATTTGATTTCTTGGCATTCACGGCTTTGTATTTACTCCTCCGTGAATTTCTTGTTTTGAGTCACGGCTTCGAATTGATTTTGGTTGATACTGCATTCGAACATGATGTTGATTTTCGTTTATCACTGTGACTTTCGCTTCTGGTCATCTTCTCTGACCGATGGCATTTTGGTTTATCACTAGTGCCTTCAGTAGCTTCACAGTTGTATTCATGTTTAGTTTAGTCGTACACTTGGTCATGTTGCTTGAGTGACTTCCATTGGTGCATTTTCCTTACTGACTTGATTCACTGCATGTTTTGAGCTACAACTGTGCTCGAGCTCTGTCCATTGTTGTTTGCATAGCTGAACTTCACTGTTGCACTCGAGATTTTGCTTCTGGCCTGCATGTAGTTTGCATATCACCTTGTTGCATTGTTGAGTCACTTGAATGTGTTGATGGAAGATGTTGCACTGTTTCATATGATTCACTTGTGCACATTGTTCATTGTGAAGTAACTGTCTTCACTGATGCTGCACTTAGCCTTGTCTTTGATGTTCCTCTCATTGCATATGAACTTGGTCTACTTGGTGCTGTAGCTTTCAAGTATATGTGCATTACTTGACTTCATTCCACTGTGCATTTCTGTTTTATTAACCTGAGACAGATGCTATGTCTTTGTGCATTTCATTCACTATATTCATTTGCTTCATGTCATACTATTTTGTTTCATTGCTGCACTTGACTTTTGTTACTTGAGCTTTGAATTGTACCATGATAGTCATGTTCCATTGTTGTACACTGCATTCATGTCACTGGTATGCTGCAGCTTGCATCTTTGTTGCATTTGCTTCATGTACCCTACTGCTTTGAACTTCTCTTGACCATTGCTTCATGTCTTACTGTGTTGACCATTATGCACTGTAGCTTGAGTCTTTGTTGAAGTTGTTGTGCACTTGTTCATATGAGTGTGCTCACTGTTGTTGCTGCAATCTTCATTGAGCTTGTATGCTTCAAGTTGTATTCATCGTCAGTTTAGTCGTGCACTTGAGTTTCTTGGCACTGATGCACTCTGGTCTGTCCACTGCAGTTTGTGTTTTGCCACTGACTTGCTTGCATTGGTGCTGTTATGTTCTGTTCATTCCTAGTTGCCTTGTTGCAGTTTGATTGTGATATCCATGTTCCAGTCCATTTTAATGTTGGTCTTCGTTGCATTCATGTCATGTCGCCTTGTGTTGAATCCAGTTTCAAAACTCGGATTTGACCTTGTGCTTGTGTCGTGATTTTCAATGTTATTGCACGTGAGTTGAACCCGATTTTTCATTTGGGTTTGACCTGTGCTTGCCTGTCCCTGTAAATCAATCAAGTGTATATATCGGCGTGCACGGCCTTGTGGCATATACAGTAATATACTGTGTATGTCACAAGTTGTTCGTGTATGATGAATTCAAATTTAAATGATGACGAACAACCCAAATAACTGAGGCAAATATCATTTTCAAAATTCACGTTTTATTTTATATTGCAAAAATATTTTATTTTCAATTTTACTGCGTTAGTTTATATTTTTGCAGATAGCTCAGATGCTGGATTCAAACTTGAATGTAGTTGAAGATAAATACGAGTGTGAGTGATATGTAGTGAGGTGCTGATGTAAAATAGTGATGTAATTGAATTTGTATCAAAGTTGTATAGTGAATAGTGAGAGCTTGAATTTGTATACTATTCAAAATTGTAATAAATATTTGTTTAAATAAAATATTCGTTTGAATTCAAATTCTGTGTTATTTATTTTATTCAGCAAATATTTATTTAATCTGTGAAAAAATAGTATATTATCAAATACATTTAAATAAATGAATATATGTTTATTATCATCAAACAAAAATCATATAAGCGCATATTCAACAGTTTTGGGGAATAAGATTAGTAGAGTTGACAGTGGAATGTAACACACTTTTGTTAAAGAAGTTACGAATAGCTTTGAATACATCATCAGAAATGATGTCCCAGCAGTGCGTGAAGAAGGAAACTGTGAAACCATCAGGGTCAGGGGAAGTTGCTTTTCTAATAGTGAATATTGATTTTTTTTGTTTCCTCATCAGTTATAGGACTAATCAGAGAGCTTTGCAAATATAAAGAGAGCTTTGGAATTGGGAGATTATGTAATATTGAGTTGTAAGAGGCAAAGGGGAGACAACTAAGCAAGTTTGCATAGTAGTTAGGAAAGCAACATCAACCTGATCAGGGGTGGTATGTGATACTCCTTACATATCATTGATTTGATGAATTATTGACTTAGCTTGTCTGATCTTCACTAATGCATGGAAATGTTTAGAGTTCCTATTTCCTATGTACACCATTGTTGCTTATCTTTTGCTTTGCCATATTAGCTTCTAAAGTGTAGGCTTTCTTAAGTAGCACTGTAATGACCCGTATTTCAAACTATTTTAAAATTTTAAATTTAATATGATTATGGAATAAAATGGTTAAAAATAAAATATAATGATTTATTTTGTAGATATTGAATGTGAACTTGGATAAAAAATCTCGAAATAAACAATTTCGAAAATTTAGGAATTATTTATATTGAAATAAATTATATGTATCGATGGTATTCATGATCAATAACTGGAGCTGAATAATAAATGTGATTATTTGGATAGAAATAAAATAATATTCATAACTAAAATTTATTCGGAATTTAATGATGTATTTATATTGATTTATTGGATAATTAAGTTGCTTAAAATTAATATTGAAATTATTTGAATAAGTGAATTCTGAATTTTATGAGAATGAAAATGGCATCGAAAATTGATTTAAATTTTATTTAAATATGAATGAAGATTATTGAAATTTAAAATTGTATTTAATTATGAATGATCAAATATTGGAAATTTTATATTTCAATTAACGAGTAAAAATAGCCATTTTGGCAACTGCCTCGGATTTCGACGAAACCAGTTTCGTCGAATCCGTAATAATGAGCCATCGTAGGACTCCAAGTTTCGTAGCGATCGGACTTGTCGTTTGGCCGTACGAGCTTTAAATGCTTAGAAATCAATTTACGGGATTTGATAAAATAAATTGACTTTGTAAAATCTATCTTCCACATACGATTGAATTAGGCCTCAAAACTAGTTCCATTGTGTTCGGAATGGGGGTAAAACATTATAAACGCCAGGCGGCACGCCTCGATTGGAGTTCAGATGATTTTGGACCTAACTATATAAATACAGCACGCATATCGAAATAAATTATTATTTTATTATTTCTGAAACCCTAATAGCATGGCCGTCGTTTTCATCTTCCAATGGCCGAAAATCCTCCTCAATTCTCCCCTCGATATCTATCAATCCGTTCGACGAAATCGAAAACTTTCAAAAGCAAAGTTGTAGAGCTCGGCGAGCTCTACATATCTAACGGTTGATTCATGCTGAAACGTCTTAGATTCGTCTAGATCTGCGTCTGAAGTCGCGTGTATTTTTCATTGATTTCGCATGAATTAGGGCGGTGCATGGGGTGGCACTTCAAGCGATGGTGAAGATGGCTAGTGCGCTTTCAATGATGCCACCTGATTGTTGTCCAGTCACCTCGAATTACGCGCATGTGGAAAGGAACGGTGCGTGCCGATGGGTTCTTATCACGGCTGTAGGTGGAAATGGTATGCGTTCTTTTTTTTATTAATTAATTATTTAAATTTTTAAATGTTCAATCGTTCTAACATATATAACTTTTGCATACGAGCTTGGATTCATGTGCAGTTTCCTCCTTGCATTCATATCGAAATTTCGGATGTTATGGATTTGCTTTGGCTGCATTCTGAGACTATTCAAATTTAGGCCTTTATTTGGATTTTAAATCGTCGATAAATCAAAAATGGGTGTTTATATGCTCATAATTGACTGAAATAAATTTTATGTTAGTTAAATGATATTGTGAAGTGATTTAAATTTATTGGTCGTTGTTTGATAAGTTTAATTGACATTTAAATTGAGATCTGGATTAATTTGTAGAAATTGAATTGACGGTTAAATTTAATTAGAATTTAGTTACCCGTAAAATACCCAATATTGATAATTACGAAATTGTTGTAAATTTTATTGACTATTTGGATGACTGTGTGATGGATGTTATTGGTTGATATTTAGATGTTTATTTATTTTGATATATCATGTTACCATGTTGTATATTGTTTACGGTACATAAAACTGTAAATTGAATTATCTCTAATAAATTAAGAAATAGGTTGAAATAATATATACCTATGTCATTTATTTTGGACTGAAATGACATATATCATCCTTGAAATTAAATTGAAATAGTTGATTCACTTGGCCATAGGATAGAGAATTATACACGGACACCGAATGGGTTAAATTAAATGATTTTAAAATTGTGATTTGAAATTATTTAAATGATCCGACTTAAAGAAAAAATCAAATTTATGGAAATCGAATTATTTTCAAATTGGAGCTTGAAATGTTGAAATTTAAATTTGGTAAACAAAATTGTCTAATAATCGAATTCGAGATTTTGGAGTTAAAATTGAAATATGATTGAATTTCACAAATTAATTGGTATTAAAGATTGGATTTTTATTTTAATTTTGAATATCATTAAGTAAAAGTGATATAAAATGATATTTCAAAATTGAGCTTGGAATTTAATTATATTTGAAGATTTGGATTTTTAAGTCGATATTGAAGGAAAACAAGCGTTTTGAATCGATATTTTAGAAATCGAACATGGAATGAACATAAATTGAAAATGATTTTAATTTGAAATTGAAATTTAAATTAATTTTAAATTGAAATTCATTTGGAATTAGATTTGAAATTAATTTGGTATTGTTATTGAAATTCATTTGGAATTGGGATTGAAATTTATTTAGAATCGAAGTAAATTCGACTGGAAATCAAAATTGAATCGATTAAATCGAAACGGAAATTTGGAACTGATTTGATATAACGACCCGTAATTTCACTACTTCGAAAATAAGGGATTTCGTTCGTTTTAAATTTAAAGGAATTTAAATCCTAGATAAAAATGTTATATATGTAATGTATAATGATGGAGAAATCATCTATTGTTATAATTAATAATTAAAAAGTATAAATTTGGATTTTAGAATAAATTGACAAAAGTTAAGTTTTGTTAATAATAAATAAAGGCTTAAATAAATGGATTTAAATATTTATTTAAAAAGATAAATCTTATTTAAAACATCTAATAAGGATAATAAAAGTATATTTATATATTTTAAAATATGTTAATAATCGTTTTACAAAAATAACCAAAATTTGTCGCATTTTGTCAGTTTTATGTACACTATAAAAATAGATTTTGATATTAATTAAACATGATTTTACAATATAAAGAGACATGTTCTAATTTATTTAAATAATTAAAAAGTTCATTTTAAAGTTTGGTTTACTTCAATATATAGCTTAATAAAAACGTCAAATTTTGACTGTAAAATTTGTCGACGAAAACACCGTTTTCAACCAAAATAAGTTGTCGACAAGTTGTTGCAACTTGATATATTTTTTAAGACATAAGTACAAGTTTACAAAATCTTTAAACACTTTACATTTAGCACTAAAAGTCATGTGACGACCCGACTTTCCACTCCCAGAAAATCGCATCATCTTTAAGAAAGAAAGGGATAGAAAAGAGAAAAGAAAGAAGAGAAAGAAGAAACCACACACGAATCTCAACAGCGGAACGAATATATTAAATTAATAACATAAGTATTACATAGTATACATCAAATATCAGAGTATACAGACATATACAACACATACTAGACAGTTATAAACTCCTGTCTAGTTATTACATCTCAATACAAACACAACTCAGAGATACCAACACAGCGGAAAACTATATAACTATTTGCAGAAGCCTCATACTCCATATGCTCCTCCACAATACGTCAAAGCTATCTTGAATCCTAACCTGAATTCCCTTGGCTACTCGTAAAAATTTGAGTACCCAAGAGTTATAGAAAAACAAAAATAACTCCGGGTCAGACATGGGTCTGGTGTGGGTAACAGGTTAAAGTTGCTTAACTTTGAAAAAACCTTTGAAAAGAAAAGGTATCACGTAAGACTTCCCACACATAAACATGGAAAAGTTTTTACCTTACGCTAACCAAAACATTTGATAGGAAATTCGATGATATTATAATAGTGTCTAGGGTTTTCAAGTAAATAAGAAATAGCCGAAATTGTTACATGATTAAATTCCAGCTACTAGCCACAAAAGTAGGTAATACAATCAAAACCGTTGGCACTTATTGGATTTTGGATTCCATCAATGGCTGGGCTACTGGGGTACCGCCCGTCACAGTACGTGGCCTAGATCACCGTACTGAGGATTACTCCCTTCATCCCCTGCAACACAAAGCCGGACCCGTTCCTTACTGAACAGCTCCAAACAAGGCAACCCCGCAGTTGTGATCAGCAACCGCACCACTAAGCCGAAAATATAAAGGGACCTCTAGACAGGGATAAATCTTGCTCTCAAGTGGGTGCTACCCATGAAGCTTTGCTGCACCTCTCCTGTTTTAGCCATTCCCGGTTGATGAGGCTTGAGGCTACGATTACCTTTATAGGACATATCACTTAGAATGCTCATCGTCCACCTGACGATGTTCTGAAAGCATTCAATCCATACAAGTTCGTTCCGGGTTCGAACGAAACCGAAGGCGTTATCTCATTACACTCGTTTTGGAATCACCCTCATAGTTAACGACAATAACCCTTGCACTCTGAATCACCATCTCGAATCTATAAGTACTATTCCGTCAAACTCATTACGGAATCACCCACAGAGTTATACTGACGTATAGCCCTTACACCTCGAGTCTTCACTCGCTCCATTTTGGGTTCACGACCTAACGTTATTTGGAATCGATGTGGTTTTCGGATCCAAATATGGAAACCCGATCCCGGTCTCATCGAAAACCAAAGCGTGTCTTTTAAGGTCCAAGTTGTTTTAAGTTTAAAACAATTCAATTTAATTATCTAAATATACACAGATAGATAATTCACAACGCAATAGATAATTAACATTATCATTATCAACAGATAATTCATATCATAATCAGATTCCATACTATCATCCAAAAGCAACCAATGCATCCATATCACATACATAACTCATCTCATAACTAAGATTATAAACCATACCAGACAACCAATACCAATCATCAAACATAAGCAACTATCTAACGATCACACAATTTATAATTAATTTAAAATGAATTAAATTAATTATCTAAACTCTAATTAATTTAAAATGAATTATATTAATTACTTCGTCATTAAAATCCTGCTTATCTTAATCATCAACTGATTTCAAAACAATTTATAAATCATCATCTCAATATTCACTTCAGTTAATCATTATTGATTAACCATCTCTAATTACAATAAGTAATTAGCATTTAATATTAATTATATGTTAATTAATCAATTCCAAATTACATCATTAATTAATTAATGATTTCTAATTACAATTAATCAATCTCTAAATATAAATTAATTACATAAGTAATTAATCTTCAATTTAAACAACATATATGTTAATCACCTTTGATTAATAACCATTCAGTAATTAACTACTTTAATTACTCATTCCATAAATTAATTACTCTTAATTAATTATTTAAATTAATCCCATGATTAATTTCAAAGTAATTTAAATCCAAATTACTTCTATACAATTAGTAATTATTAATTAATTACTTTCCTTAAGTAATTACAAATCCTAAATTACATAAAGTAATTATCAATAATCCACAAGT
This sequence comes from Allium cepa, assembly GCA_030765085.1. Lineage (NCBI taxonomy): Eukaryota > Viridiplantae > Streptophyta > Magnoliopsida > Asparagales > Amaryllidaceae > Allium > Allium cepa. Next base: position 65,517,867 of record CM060931.1, read on the forward strand.
GTTTAAATTAATTTAACTTAATTAATCTAAACTAATCACATTAATTAAATTAATTACACTAAGTAATTAATTCATTAATTACTTCATTAAGTAATTAAGCAATTGATTATTATTAATTAATTAATCTAATTAATTATTAAAATTAATCACATTAATTAATTGTTAAATAATCTTAAGTTAATGACCTTCATTAACATTTCTTAATTACATAATTAAGAATTAACTTTAATTAATCATTATTAATTATCAATTAATTAATCTTTAATTATCATTTAATTTATCTCTAATTATTAATTAATTAAGTGTTAATTAAAATCTTAATTATCATTAATCACTTGATTAAATAAATCTTAATCATTAATTAAAATTTAATTAATCATCCTTAATTATAGATTAATTAACCTTAATTAATTAATCTCAAATCTTAATTAATTAATCTTAAAAATAATATTAGTTACTTAATTAAACATCCACATTATTCATTAATTAAATAATTACTATTCCATTTAAATTAATTTAATAATTTAAATGAAACCAATTTCCTTAAGTTCAAAATTAAGAACATTCTTCCTTATACAAGTAATTTAAATACTTTGTTTCAAACACAAATTCAAATTTAAAAATTTCTTTTTAAATTTCAAACTGAAACAAGATTCAAATTTCATCCAAGATTCAAACTTAAAATTTAAAACTTTATTTACTCTTTCATCTCAATTTTCAAATGCAAGTTATTTAACCCTTTCTAAAAATGGTTGAAACAAATTTAAATTTAAAAACTTATTTAAATTTTTAAAAAAAACTATCATAAAAATCAAATTCCAGATTAAAACTGAATTTAACCTCATTTTAAACCTTATTCCATAAATTTAAAACTTATAGTTTTAAATTTAAAACCAAAGTTACTGTATACTTTAAAAGGTTTAAAATCTAAATTTAAATTCCAGATTTAAATTCAAATCAGATTCATCTACTCAAAAATTCAGTTTTCCAGAATTAAACTTTATTTAAAATTTCAGTTGCATTTTTTTAAAATCTGCCTTTAAATTCAAAACAGAAAAACAGTTTTCTGTTAAAACATCTTAAAATTTTGAATTCAAGCTGTTTCAAAAACCAATATTTAAATTACTGAATTCATAATTAAATTCCAGGTTTAAAAATTATAGATTGAACTCATTTTACAAATTTTAAATTTACTTTTAAATTTTTAAACAGAAAGACAGTTTCTGTTTTTAAGTTTATAACCAAACTTGGTTTTAAAAACATTTCAAATTTATTACAAAGATCTAAAATTTAAACTAATTGAATTTAAATTCAATTTCAGGTTTAATTTAGTTTCAGATTTTGGTTTTGCAATCAACTTTTACTTCAAATATAATGAACCTGGAAAACAGGTTTTCTGCTTTTAACTTTAGAAACCCAAACTAAGATTTTAAAAACTGAATAATTTATAAATACCTAGATTTAAATCATTTGAACTTGTAATCCAAATTCAGGTTCCAACTAATTTTCAAATTTTCAAGTTTGCATTCCTATCATCACCTCAAATTCTATATTTAAGAACCTGGAAACAAGTTTTGTTTCAAAACTAAAATCCTGAAACAGTATTACACTCGAGCTGTCGTAAAATTACTTCGAGTCTGAGACCGTAACGCTTCGAGTCACTCCCCAATTTCCCCCGAGACCAACCCGAGAAAATAAACCCTGCAACCACTACAACACTCATAAACCCCTACCCTGTAAACAAACACAGTTCTTCCCCCTCAAACCTGTCAACAGCGACCCTACGCGCCTCCGGCCACCATCTCCACCAAAACTCCGGCAACAACTCCATCAACAGCTCCCCTATCCATACTCAAAAGAGCTTTGAACTCGATTAAATTTTGAAACCACAGTATCAAATTTTCTTAAACCTAGTAAACTAGGGTTCTAAACCTGGAAACCCAAATTTCAACATCAAAACCCAATTTCAACCCAATCCAATAATTTTCCCATATCCTATGATAGTTATACTATCTTCAGAATCAAATACAATCAATTTAATTGCATGCATCATCTGAACCTGACCAAAATTGTAAAATACAGTCAAGTTAAAATTTCATTCTGTCCTTAACTCTAAAAGTTGAAATACTATTTTTTTTTTAAAAATCATGCTTTTGCATTATGATTCAATTTATAATCCTGTAACATTAAGTTATAAATGTTAGAGTTTTGTTCATTTTCAAACTTGCTTGTTTCTTTCAAATTTTTAGAAACAGTTCAATTTTTTTTATCTTAAGTAAACTTTAGTCTAAAGTATGTGATAAACAAATGAATATACTTTAAGTCTTGAGTTGTACCACAGACAAAACTGAAGGTTTTGAATTTAAAATTAAACAGGGAGTTAAAACATTTTGATCAGAGGGGACATACAGATTCCACAGTCATGTATACAACATGCATAAGAGCATTCATCAATTAAACATTCCCAAAATATTCATTACATACAATAAACATGCAACCTGATTTATAAAGATTCTTTTTATAAATAAAGTTACTCACCAGATATAAATGCAGAGCCCAAACTTAATTTGCAGGTTCCAGATTTGTAAGAAATTAATGAATGCAGACTTCCTTGATTTCAAATGCTATCAACTTTGAAAAATTTATGTATGCATGCCTTTGTTTCAGCAAGAACATGCAGATAGCAAATTCCTCCAAGTTGTAGATTGCAGGAAACAAAAATGCAGGCTTGTTCTATTTCCAGAGTTTTGAAAAGTGAGTGCATGCTTTAGTTTACACATATGTAGGTTTTCTTGCTTTTTCATGGTTGCATGCAGGTTTGTATTTTGGGTTTGAGGAGTTACAGGGTCTTGTGTAATGCAGGTTTGAGAAATACAAGTATTTGCTTGTTTGTTTACAGGGATTGATTTGCAGGTTTTTGAATGTTTGAATAAGAGAGGAGTTGAATGTAATGCTTTTGATTTTGCATTTGAGGAGATGAACTTGCAGATTTGAGGAATGCATTTACAGGTTTGAAATTTGTTGCATGCAATGTTCACTTGATTGAGAAATGTAAGTGTTTGCATTATGATGAAGAGGGTTTCAGATTTCTTTATTTTTAGAATGAAAAAAAATGAGAAAGAATGAAGAAATGAATATATGCAATGTTTTATAATCTAAATTATGATTTAATTAAAATTAAAGAAAACAAAATGACAACATGACACTTGTCTAAGATGTTAACACATGTAAACTTATATTTTAAATTACTTACACATGTCATTTTTAAATGATTAGTTATTTAATTAAGGTTAAAGAAAATTAAACTTAGTTAATAAGTTCTTATACCCTTAAATAAATTTATGAAAGATGTTACAACTTATATTAATATACATGTTTCATAAATAAATTGTATTTTAAATTTCAAATTAAATTTACAAATCAAAATTATCAATCAACATTTAAAAAGAATTAACACAAACATTTTGTAACTTATTTTAAATATCCAAACTTTATGACAAAAATAAATTTTAAACCAATTAAAACATTTTTCTCATATTTAAAAACATATAGTTATTTTATTAAATATCTTTGAAAAGCTTAAATCAAAAATAAATCTCAATTCCTATTTTCAAAACATTAAAACTAATTTAACAACTTATCTATTTATAATATATACAAATACATATACATTATTAAATAGAAAACAATTTATTAGTTTATTAAAAAAAATTTCACAAATTAAATACTTAAATAAAGAAAATTATTAAATCAAATCAAATTTATTAACAAAAATCATTAATTCAATTTAAATTTAAACTCAGATTATTAAATTTAAATTGTCCAAAATTCTGGGATATTACAAGTCAAAAGCAGTTTACTTTTGAAAAGTTTACATAAAAGTGTAAAAGGTGAAAAGACGTGGTTTGACTAATTAAATTTTATTTTAAATTTTTGTAAACAACATCATTACTTTACATCTTGTCTTATTAATAAGATGTGATGTGTATGCATGGAAAAGGAGCAAAATGATTAATTAACATTTTTAAAAGTGTAAGAAAAAGAGAAGAAATCATGTCATAAGTACAAAATCAAATCATTACATCAATTCCACATTAATACACTTCATTTCAACATTATTAACAAATCAAAATCATGCATTGGAAAGTGTGAAAGGGAAGACAAAGTTTGATTTGATATAGAGGGTATTTTGGTCTTTTTGGCTAAGGATAAAATGGTAATTTGGTTGTAAAACTTCAACTATAAATAAGCACATCCACTCCTTCATTTTTGCACACTTTATTCCTTACTTTTTGCTTCACTTTCTCATTCTTCTTCACCCCCATTTCCATGGCATCCAACCTTTCTTCGACCTCCATTCTCTTCTAGCTTCAAGCTACCACCTCCACATCACCAAAATTCAACCATACCACCACCCAAACCCCTTATAACACACACACACCCTCCTCCTTACCAAACCCGAGCTTACCAAGGCCGTACCCCCCTACACACCAAGGCCATACCCTCCTACACCCAAGGCCGAGCCAATACTCCACATACCCAGGCCAATACTCCACCTTCCTCCACACTCACATACCCAAGCCAATACTCCACATACCCAGGCCGTACACCCCCATTTCCCTCCGAAATCTTATAGCCAAATAAAAAAAGAAAAGAAAAAGAAAAGAAAAGAAGGAAAAAAGAAAGAAGGAAAAAGAAAGTGGCGAATTCAAAGATGTTGGAAATAGAACGTTAGCTCGAGAGACACAACTCTTACGTTAAAGTTTGACGGAGTGGATATAAAGGTGGGAAATTCTCACCGAATTTTGAATTATAGTGATTATCATGTTTAATTGTTATGTTAGATAATCACCATTTGATGGTATGGATGTTTGATTGATTGTTTGAATATGTTGGATAATCCATAGTAATGTTAGGACATTTACCGTCTTGAATATGTTAATGTATATGATTGTTGTGTGGTTGTGATGATAATTTGGACATTAAATTTCTATTAATTAAGCAATCACTTTGTTAATAAGACCCTATTTTAGTAATATGAGATATTTTGGAAAAATAACTCTCTTTTCATTTAGACGTGAAATTAAAGTTTAAATAAAAGAGAATTTGAAATTTGAAGTGAAACGGATTTGAAAAGGATAGTTAATTTAAAATTGAAATCGAGATGAATAGTGAAATTGAATTTGAAATCGATTTTGAAAAATTGAAGTTGAGATAAAGGTTGAATTGAAGTTTAAACTGAAATTAGATTTGAAATCTAAGTTTAAATAAATTTAATTTGAGACTAGAATTGAAATTGGAATTCAAAATCTAATATTAAAATAATATGAATATAATAATATTATAATATGGTAATAGTGAAAATTCATTTTTAAATACTTTAAAAAGTGAAAATACTGATTTAAAATGATTTGTAATTATTTTATAAGTGTCAAAATCCAATTTGAATAGATTATATTGAAAAATAAGCTAAAACTAGGCGCGTCGCGCAACGATAGTTCGCGATTTCGCGCCGAAAAGTTCAAATGAGTGTATAGAGTGAAATATACCTCGTAATTCTTCGAGATAAGAAAATTCCGGACTATTATATCCATATCTTCTAAATTAAGAAATAAAATCAAAGTTTTGTTGAGTAGATTTTGAAATAAGTCCAAATCAATTTTCTAGAAAAATCGTGCTAGTGAAGTTAAGTGACCATAACAGGAAATTTGTTTAAATGAACGTTTTTAATTATGGAAAAATATGGAATAAGTTTGATAAATTTATTTAAATAGTTTAAAAGAGATTTGGATTGAAAAATATAATTTATCGAATGTTTAGAAATTGATTTAATCAATTAAGCTTATATGACACTTTCCACAACACTTTTATGCTGCGAATTCTATAACCTTTTGGAAGTGAGTTTAAATGTAATAAAGATTGTTCCAAAATCAATTGTGAATGTTTTAAAAAAGATAATTTGGAATATTTATAAGCAATTTCAAAATAAAAGTGGAAAATTCGAGTATGCGGAATGACTAGTACATTTGTCCCGCCTGCGAGATCTAGGAAGATAAAACAAAGTTTTTAACTAAGGTTAGGGATGAAGCAACCAGTGCCCTGAACTTACCTGGCCTATGTTTTCTTTTCTTAGGCGAGGGGTGGAACAGATCGAAAGGAAAGCCCGGATGCTCTTAAATAAAAAGATTCTATTAAGTTTCCAAAATAAAAGAAGATGATATTATCCAAGATTTAAGCAATCTCCAGAATGAATGATTTCTATTTGCTCAAAAATGTTGCTAAGAATGAATTAGGGTTTATCGTAAATGATGTCTTAAATAACATTTTTTCACCCACCTAAAAGTTAAAGAATTTGATCAAGAATTAAGTAAGGAAATTTGAGATATTTTGCAAAGCAAAAGAATGAATTACTTAGAATTATCCTCGGTCAAAAGGTAGAGATATCAAAATCATCCAAAAAGAATTAAAGTGAAAAGAGCTTAATAAATCCTGTATACTCATATTCACTTTTATCGATAATTAGATTTCAAAGGAATCAGTGTCGGATTTGGGTAATTCATATCCGAAAACCACTTCGAACCAATGTATACGTTCGAACGTGAAGACATGTTGAAGATGATTGAAGACCGTGGATCTTTATAGCGTGAGGACTGCTTGTTGACTTGCTTTGGGTAGCTCCCGAGTTACATATAGCAGCGGTCTCCTCATTGTGGAGATTTTTTGGATTGCAAGGACTACTTGCTACTAGTGGTAGTGGGAGAGTGCCTTCGGTTTATTCTGTGCCTGGACAACTTATATGGACGTTTGTCTGACATTGCATTTCTAAAGTTTATGCACATTGGTTTTTATAAACGTACATCAGCGGTGGCGGAGAAGGCAACTTCTCTTAGCTTAACACGCTCCTTGAGACGTACGATCTCAAGGGTTGTATTTTTATGGAAGGCAATTAGTAGTCAACGGAAATGGCAATGTGGCAATCAAAGATGTGATATGTGCTTTGTGAAAAGGTAATCGAAACTTCAAGCCTCATCAAATCGGAAATGACAGAAACAGGATTAGATGCGGCAAGGCTAAGTGGGTCATTTTCGATTAGGGTATGATCATCCACTTCTAGATATATTTCTTCCCGCTATGATGTTCGGGATGTAAATTAATGTGGTGTATGGAAAACGAGCGCTCAGTTAAAGGTCGGTAACGACCAGGGGATGACATATTCGATACTATCTAGTTACAGAGGTAGGCCGGTCTTGTGTTGGTAGAGGGCATATGTTCTGTGCCTCGGGATATCCATCTAGAGGTGTACCCATTTCGGAAGGTAGATTCTTCGCCTGGTCATTTGTATGGAAATCCATTCTCCAATAAGAACCTACGGTTTTGTTTGTAAAGCCTAGTATGTTGGAATTTAATAATGGTAACAATTTTAGCTAAGATTAATAAGTTTATTAGCAAATGTTTTCAAAGAGATGTCATTAAAAATAATATCAAATGTTTTGATATAAAAGTGTTTTAGTTATCATAAGGTAAAAACCCGTCCGTGTTTGTGTGTGGGCGTGGTCTTATGAGATACTCTTTCTTTCTAAGGATTTTGTCCAAAGGCTGATATATGACACTGTCACTTATTGTTGATTTTTTTCACGCTGGTTTATCAAGCCTGATTCGGGTATTTTCAATACTCAGGTCAGATCCGAGAAGTTTCAGGTTAGTCAAAGACGGTTAGAGTTTCCAGAGGAGAGCTGGAGATATTCATCGACGTATAGACAGATTCTATTATCCGCTGTACTTAGTGTATTTTGTTTGATGTTTGTCAGCAATTGTAAGGGCGGATGCTTATAACTGTCCAGAATGAATTTAAGTTAAACTCTGATATATGTATTTAAAAGTTTTCCGCTGTAAAAATATTTGTTCAATATTATATGTTATTCCATTCGTGTGAGATTCTGTTCTATCTATTTTTCTTTATTACTCTTCATATTCCATATTTTCGTGCAATTTGAGTTGGACATGTGTGGTTTATTGTCGTTTCAAAGGGTACGGGAAAACGGGCCATGACATTTGGTATCAGAGCTGAAGGTTAAGCAAGAACCTTGGCTTTGTTATGGGTAAAGTCTCATCAGAGATATGATTAGTAATATCCTAGGATGGGTAACTCATTAGAGATAGGGTTAGCAACATCCTAGAATGAGTTATGAGAGTATTATATTTATGAGCGCGTATTTGTTAGTTTTATAAAAGTGATCATGTTTTAAAGAAATTGGTAAATGAAATAATTTTACCTTGGGTTTATATTATAAATATCAAAGGGGATATTATTATTTTTGAGTTAGAAATTAAGTATTGTTTATAATTTTGCTTTGTGAAACTAAAATATGAATATCTTGTGATTAGATTTGCACGATTTTACTATAAGATATTCCATATAGAAAAAATTAGCTGAAAGCTAGAATTTAGAACTTCAATCATATACCCTTAGATATTTAGTATTAAGAAATAATAATGATTAAGTGATTATCCTAATTGATGGATTTAAAAGCTAAGTACAAATATCTTGTTAAGTAAAATTCACAATTTGACTATAAGATATTTGATGACAATATTGAAGCTACAAGTTGTAATTGGAGAAAGTAAAAAGAAAATGCATACTTAGACAAAAAATTATTATCAATAAGATAGAAAAAGATAAACCTAAATTGAGACTTCTTGTAAATATATCAAAAAGGGTAAGTTCTATAACTTATAAAGGAGTTAAGTTAATTTGAAATTTAGACACTTTGACTAGTTTAAAATCAAAGTGAAATTTAGGAACAAGAGGTATAAGAAATATCATCCTAATATAAAACTTTGAATTAGTGATACATTTAGGGTAACATTTGTAATTCAAAATGAAGTAAGATTAGAAGTGAATATTTTTGAATTATATGGTTAGTAGGTTGAATGTTGGATGAAAATATTTAAGTAACAAATACCATATGAATTAAGTTGCACAATTTGACTATATGGTATTTGATGGATTTAAGGTTAAGAAATTTGATTTAGAAAATGTATAGGTAAATAAGTTAAGATTCGTAATAAAAATATGTACACTTAGTAAAGTTGTCTTATTAATATATGGATAAGATAAATAATATTAGCTAAGTTGAAACCTTAGGTAAAGAAAACTAAGGACTGAATTTTATAACATATTAATTTGAGATAATAGTAGAATTCCACATTTGTTAAATATCCTAATTGAAGTAACAACAATTTGAAGTTTGGGGATATATATACACTCTTAGGAAGTAAAGGTATATTATACAAGTTTAAGTCTTATTTGTATGCTTAAGTAATAATGGATTTAGTAGAAAGTAAATGGTTGTGAACCAAACTTGGATTAATAGAAATTTCAAAGAAATTTATTAGGTAAAGACGAACGTGAATAAGTACATAAGTTAAACGTAGGCACTACAAGAAAATATTATATCAACAGCAAGCGTGGATTGCATGAAAACTTGACTTGCTATAGTTAAGTGGCTATTCTTTATTCAACTCAAAAAGACAACAACTTCAAGTGCAATTATATTAAAATGTATGCAATTATATTAACGCTGTTCACGATAAATTTGCGTTCCATTCTCGTTTCCCTTCAACGTATTTTTTGGCCGCCAAAATTTCATTATCATTTTCGTTTTCTCCCCTTAGGCTTCTCGTCTTCACCCTCTTCACACTCTTTTTAACATCAGTCCTCTTCTGCCGCTTTATTCCTCAAACTATTATTCGAGCTCAATTCTTCAAGCTCAATTCGATCCGAAGTTCAACGACTTGAAGCGCGATTTGGTCCAGACGCAATTCCTCAAACTCATTCGATCCGGAGTTCAACGACTTGAAGGACACCAGAAGCGCGATTTGGTCCGAAGTTCAATTCTTCAAGCGTGAGGATTAGGTATATTTTTCTGCCATTGTGTATAATTTACGGTCTATTCATGAGTGAAAAATAGCATGTTAGTTGAATTCATGACTGAATATTAGCGAAGTTGTCATGTAAATGGATTCATTAGTCAATTAATGCTAAGTGTTATGAGTTTTCTTTTTAAGAATCTAAATATTTGTAGGTAATAAAGATAAAAAAATCGGGTTTGTTGCCACCAATATGAATTCCTGGCTACTGCGGCACTGTAAGGCTACAATTTTACTTATGCTGGTAAGTTAGTACAGTGTATTGAGGATAAGATACTTAAGTAAACAAAGAAGATTCTACCTTGATCGTGAATAGGGGAAGGCATGATTGCTCTTTTTTAGTGCTAATAATATATGTATAGTGGTAAGGTTAGTTTTGTTTGTTATGTTTAGGGGTTATTGGTAATGATTTTGTAGAAGGGAAACATCAAGGTTAATTATCTTACACGATTCTATTCCATTTAAGAAGTCTTGTACCAGTAGGTGCCCTTTTTCCTATTTGGTCCATGATCTCTATAAGTAGATCGATGTCGAGATCTTCGAATCCAAATCAAGTAATGGTAAAGTAAAAGTCGACACCCTTGTACTATGAGTCGACTTCACTTGTGGTATATACTTGAAATAATAATAAAACAACTCCAAAATAGTGGTTGGACCTGAAAGTAAAGGTAAATAATTATTGAGAATATGAAGTACACTTCAAACATGTATAAACTAAATACGAAGTACACTCTGAATATACATGAGGTACATTCTTCAAATATAACTTATGTGAATTGTCAACATAACTTTGGATATGAAGTGCACTTCAACCTCCTATCGTTTTTGGGAGTCCTATTATCCGTATCTTGTTCCATTACATTTAACATTAAAAAGACTCGTGGCAAAACCAAATGATGCAACAACAATGTAACTAATCAAAACCTTTTTAAGCATTTAACATCTTCGTATTTACCATATTCGATAGCATATTCCGTATATTGCTTTCAACCCTTTCTAAATTTGAATGATTCTGTTCTTGGTCATCTTTTTAAACCATTTTTGAAGCATAATCGATTTGGAAGGGGTTGGCATATAGGTAGTACCATGGATCTCGAAGCTGAAATTATTGCCATCGTCCCTAATACAGGAAATTATATTATGGGTACTCACGTTTTAAATAAAATTAGTGTGACAGCCCGCAAATCCGTACCCCTTGAGTCAACACTGTTCTACTTCAATTAACTCAAGTGGAACAGAAATACGAACCATTAGGGTTAAAGAAGAAGAGATAGAAGAAGAAGAAGAAACTAAACAATATCAGAATCTCACAGTCGCAGCGGAGTAAAATATAATAGTAAATAATAGATCTTTACACAAAATGAAATCTATAACTGTTTTATACATCATATCATCAGAGTATCTCATACACAACATTACCAGTCAGAGAAATCCATACAATCACAGCAGTGGAATATATATAGGTACTGATAACACGTCTTGGACTCCAGCTCCTCTCCAGCTCTACAGCATCCTAACCTGAACATATAATACTCGGTCTGACCCGAGCATTATAATGAAATAACACCCGAGTCAGTCTGGAATACCAGCTGATAATAATGCATCCAAATTGATTATTAAAGTTTCAAAAATCCTTTGAAAACAAAAGCATCTCGTAAGACCACGCTATAAATAAACATGTCGGGTTTTTACCTTACGATAGCTAAAACACTTTTTATAGAAATTTTCTGATATTATAATTGGGTCTATTTACAAATACTTATAAAATAGCCGAAATTGTTACATGATTAAATTCCAGCTACTAGCCACAAAGTGGGTAATACAACCAAACTCGTGCAAGACACGTAGGGAGAATGGATTTCCAACAATGACTAGGCACTGGGATACCACCTGTCACAGTACGGGGCATAGATCACCGTACCGAGGACCACGCCCGATCACCTGCAACACAAGGCCGGACCCATCCCTTACTGGACAGTTTCGAATAAGATCACCCCACGATTGGGATTAGCAACCGCCCACTAAGCCGAAATAAAAAGGGACATCTAGACAGGGATGACCTTACTCTCAAGTGGGGGCTACCCATGAAGCCTTGCTGCATATCCTCTGATTTTCAGTCATTCCCATTTGATGAGGCTTGAGGCTAAGCGTTACCTTTTAGAATGTTTCACTTAGAATGCCCATTGTCCACTGACGATGTTCCGAAAGCATTCGTCCATACAAGTCTGTCCCGGGTTCGAACAGAACAGAAGGCACTACCCTACTACATCCATTTTGGAAATATCCTCAGGATTAGTAGTGACTAGCCCTTGCACTTCACTGCTCCATCTTTGACTCCGAACACGTTTCACGAAACGTACAAACCGGATCGAAGTGGTTTTCGAGAAATAAATCTCGATCCCGGTCTCTTCGAAACGATCAACGCATTTGTCCAATATTGTTAGTCGGTGATTTAACTATCAATTAACATTCACAAACATCCATCACACAATAAATAATCCCCACATTATTTATTTGCCTCAAATATCTTTAAAAGATATATTTTCAAATTTCGAAACTCATTTGAAAACAATTCCCAAAGTTCTTCCTTTACAAGGTAAATTCTTTACCATTTATTCCCATGGGAAATAACCAAGTCCAAAAAATTTAAATTTAAAACAGTTAAAAAAACATTTTATACTGAAATATACTTTAAAATATGTAAATTTACTTTTAGTTATTTACTCAAAATATAAATTTAAAATATGTGAAGTAACTCTGTTTATTAAGACATAAACTTGATTTTACATAAAGGTTTAGTAAAACTAATTTAAAAGTAGATTTTAAAAGGATTAATAATAATTTCAAATAACTCTATTCAAAACTAGCCTTTAAATAAATCCATTTGTAAAAATAATTTCTAATGTATTCGTAATAATTACTATTGCAAATTTACTAACTAGTTACTTAAAAATAATAATTTCAAAAATACTCTCTTAATCAAGTTTAAACTTTAACTTATTCTTAAATAAAATCTGTTAAAACACGAACTTGGTTTCCCAGGGAAAACACACTTCCCTTCAAACATCCCAAAGAACTTTTCTTATAAATCCAGCCCAAACCATTTCAACCCAAAATTTATGTTTAAATAACGTAAATTTCCTTTCCATGCTAAAAAATTAAACTCCTTTTGAAGTTTAACACCTTTTCCATTCTCGGAAATTTACTTCCACAATATAGGTTTAGAATATTTTTAAATAAACTTTTATAGATTTATTTATTAAAATCGCGCTTAAGAAATCACTTAAATGAATAACTACTTAAATTCCAATGGGTTAAAATAGTATTTCAAAATATTTTATATACATTTAAACTGCTAACTTATATTTTGGAAAGCTTCATAGAAAACATATTAAATTCCCAGGCAAACGCTATTCATTATCAAATAAATAACCCATCGTTATTTTTAACAATTTATAACTCTTATAGGATTTCTCACCATAAATTCATACTTCCACATTTATCAACTGATAAATTTCCCACTTTATTTATATTTCCAAATTTAAAATTTTTCAATCTTCATCCAAACCAAATTCCAAATTTTATTCCTTTAAAGTCTTTATTCAACAATTCATTTTATTTCCTTTAAAACCCAATTCATTTTATTCATTTTTAATATTCTAGGTTTTATTCATCAAATTATCTCACTAAATAACTGAATTCAAAATTCTAGCTATCTCAGAATAGAAACAAGATACATAATAATTCCTACACTGTGAGGAATCCAGTTGGATCCCTCCAACCTGTTTTTTCCCTGCATCCACAAATATTAGCACAAAAATTATATATATCAATCCAGACTGATAACAACATTTATATTCAACCAATCACACATATACTTGAATATTAACTATTTAAATTAGCTAGCATCCAGATGTGAGCGAGTTAAACTCACCTTGGGTTTCGGCGAGCGTTCGAAATTTAAATTAAACGGAACGACGTTCGATTTAACTCAAATTTCTAGTTGCCTGGAATGATTCTCGAACTGCACCATTGCATTGTATGCATCTCTGTGATTCCGGCGCCACAAATTTCGTCAAAATTTGATACAGTATGCATTAGATATTTGATTTTAAAGTTTGAACTGAATTTAAAACAATTTCCTTTTATTTAATTATTAATTTACCCAAAACGAATGACAGACACACAAACGAAATCGAGGTCGAAGCCTTTACTCCCATACGCGATGATTTCTTTCCAGGCGAAGACAACCCATCAACTCGTCGTTCCACCTTAATTGTCGTGGCCTCCTCACCCAAAACGAAGACGATCTGACACCTTCCCCTGAAAGCCCTACGCGTCCCCTACCATCGGCCAGAAAATCACAGATCTCGGTCGCTCCATCAACTCGAAAAACGAGCACGAACGGTCGGCGCTCTCCACTCCATAGCGCTTCACTTCGATAACGATACCCTCGATCCACCATACGGATGTGAAGAGCTCGGGGAGCTCCACGATTTCCATGTTAGAGATATCTTCTAATAGTCGATGGATGCTAAAGAATTTAAAGGAGAAAAATCGAAGATTCACAGCCATTGAAATGAAAACTGCGGCGGCCTCGTTTTTAGCTAGGGTTTTGAGAAAATGTTAATATATATATTATTTTAATCTCGTTCTTCAAATTTTAACGACCCACACAAACGAACTCCAATCCTCACGCACCAATAGGCATTCCTAGGGTTTTCCCGCTTTCCGGACACAATGGAACATGTTTCGTAAGCTAATTCGGTCATACGTGCGAGTTACGAAATTAAACGATCAAATTTTAAATTAAATTGGTTAAAATGATTTCTAAGCATTTTGCGCTGCCACGGTCAAACGACAACTCCGATAGCTACGAAAATTGAAATCCGATAACAACTAACTATACGGATCCAATGGAGCTGGTTTCATCGAATTCCGAGACTGTGCCCCGGAAGGCTATTTTAACTCGTCGATTAAATCGAGCGATTTTCAAAATTGTCGAAAACGCTTAAAATTTCACTTTTAAAACTTTATTAACTCTATTATAACTCGTATAAAATTTATATTCATATTAGAAATCATTCTGATTCAGTTTAAATCAAAATCTGATTATTTGCAATATTTATTATTAAATTCCATTATTAAATTAATATAAAATTCCAAATTTAATCTATCGACTTTTAATTCCATCCAATGGTCCAATATTACTATTTAAATCAAAATAAACTGAAATAAAATTAAACTTAAATAAAATTTTAGAAACCATTATTATATTTATTTACACTCAGATTTACCAATTACTCTAATTCTAATATTAAGCTATTATTATTCACATTCTAATTAGATTCCCGTATTTGAAATTTAAGTAATTTTATTAACTTAACCAAAGTCTTTTATTTCAAAATTCAAATTAAAATCCATATTCAACATTTAAAATGAATTAAAAGTTCAAATTTAGCGACCCAAAATTCCGGGTCGTTATATTCCTCCCCCCTTATAAAAATTTCGTCCTCGAAATTTGCTAGGGTAGAAAATACTTCTAAACCCACTTACTTACCCAACTTACTTGGTGAAAATCCAAATTCACCTTGCCTAAACTCTTTAGTTTCAAATCGAAACGGGTAGTTTCAATTTCTATTCCAAAATCCTTTAGTTTCAGTTGTTATTTGAAATCGACTTGTCGCTAATGAAACAAATGCTCCTACACTTATTAACTTAACCCAAACTTCTTTAGTTAAAACTTATATTCACTTCCTCAAAACCCTGTTGCTCAAATCCAAACTCATTTGCTTTATTCGTACTCAAAAGCTTTTGTTTCAACATTATTTCAAAAATAACTTTCCAAGTTAATTAAAATTTTCCAAAATCCCAAAAATTTTCTAACTCCCAAAATTTTCGAAAATTTTTGGCAGAGTCTCCTTTGTACGGAGGAACTTTCGCGATATCGCGATACAGATAAATATATATACATCGACCCACACGGTCGGAAACCAAAATATCTCACAATATATATAACATTTCCCAATTATATTTGCGTAGGCGTACCTTTTTAGCAAATGTTTAAAGAAAGCGACTAATATGTAATGCATAAATGCGCTCCAACCCTATCGAACGCCTTCCGTACCTGTACTTACTCAAACAAACTCAACAGTTTTCAAAGACATAAATATTTTAATCAACATTTCAATCAACATTTCCAATATAAATGTAAGCCCAACATATCCATTTCATAATCCAATCAACAATTTGCATGGTTTCATAAGTAAACCATATTTTATAACATGCACAAAGTTCCTTTTCTAACGCCAAATTCCATTTTATTTCACACAAAGGATTTACATACAAGTTTCGCTATTCCAATTTGTACGTTACCCAATTTTCGAATTGATTTCCCAGTCAATTTCCTTTTTAATTTGATACATTTGCACTTCTATTATGATTCACTTACATTTATACTCAAATCCATATATTAAGATTTTAGCCCATTCTACTTTAAACCAACACAATTCCGAATGCAACAAAACAACCAATTCTTATGCAAATTTTTATGCCATTCAAGCAAATAATCATCACTTAAGCTTATACTTATTAAAATTTATCCCAACTTTGATTTATATTAATTTTATTCAATTTTGCATGGCTCACATTCCAAGCATTCTCATCACATTGCAATTATTAAATTAAATTTCTTATTTTCACTTCAAGATCATCATCTAAGTTTAAATTAATAACATCACATTATATATTATTTACAGCCCAAACATTCTTGCTTATCACAATTATTAATTAAAACCATTTCACTTGCAATTTAATTTCATCATAGAAACAAAATTTATCCAAGACAACATTATTCAATTTGCTTAAGTTCTTCCAATTTTCATTATCTTCTTATATCAATTTTATTTTATTTTCATTTGATTCTCATCCAAATCAATTCCAATCCATTTACTTGCATTCCAATTTTGTTATCTAAACAAATTTCATTTAAAGCTATTTCATAAGCTTAACCATAACCATCCTACCATATTCTTAAATGATTCCAGTTTCATAATATCTCAGTTTATTTCCAATTCTCATTCACCCAATTAGTTTCCCAATTTATTTTATTAATAGCTGGCCCCTTCACATTATTTCTCCCACTTGAATTTATTTCATTCCTTTGAATTTATTCACAATTCAAACTATCACCATTATAATCTAATTCCATTTTTCATTCACACTTCAATATTTGTTACCACAAATTTAAATCCCATGCCACAATTGGATTTTTGTTTACTTTCCAAATTTTGACCAAACTATCAAAACTTTATTCATTACCATACATTCTATTTAATTTAGCTTACACTAAATTCATTCTCAAATAATTCCTTTGAAATTAGTTGAGTTAAAACTTTATTCACACAATATCATTCTTACTTTTCTAAACTAAATTTCCTTTCAATTTAATTCTTTTCCAATTCTAATTCAAGTTCGACCAAATTTAATTATCCATCTTGAATTTATATCATTCTCTTCACTATCTTAAATAAGAATTAAATTCCGTTCATTTCTATTCATAACACAATTGAATCTTGATTTTGATTAAATTCAAATTCATCTCAATTCCATTTAATCAAAGTTAAGTCTAATTCAATCCAATTTTAATTCTCCATATACAAGTTCAAATTTATTTACTAACTTAGTTCATCCACATCCTTTATTTTTTTTATACTTTCATCATCTTATTTCAATTCCCATTTCATTTGAGATTAGGTATGAATTCACCATACCATTCAACTATTCCCCACCTGTGATTATAAATTCCATTTCCTATTTATAAGTTCACCAACTTATTTACTTAAATGCTTATATTGCTCATTTGAGTTACTTTCATCTTATAATCACAATTCTAATTTTCTATATATCTGTATCACTGAATTCTTAAGGATACCAATTTTCCTTCACCTTAATCCTTTGCAAATTTTAAATTCACAATTCCATATTATAAGTATAATACTTAATAACTTGTGGGTATAATTCATTACATAATGACTCACAATTACAAAGTCATTTTACATTTCAATTTAAGGATTAAAATCTTCATTTCCTTCTTATTAGCATCATCTTCACCAAATAAGTCCAATAGTTGATTCATTTTAACTTTACACAATATTTAAATAGAATTTCCCAGAATTCAATTACCCAGTTTTATTCCAAAACCATTTTGAAATAATAATCAACTCATATACTCCTGGTATATCAAATCAAACTTCCAGATTTCTAAAACAATCTGTTTTCACCTAAGCAATTTCCCTTTTGAAACTTCTAAAATTACTTGTATCACAAACAAGTCTAACAAATATCATAACCAACCATTTTGGTAGCAATAAATCACTTTAGAAACTCGAAAATGAATTCTAATGATGTGGCCAACATCATCAGTATTATTTTCCAGCGACTGAAGTGAGTTCAGTGCTTCTTACTTCCCAAACTTAGCAAACATTTCAATCTTTCCCAGGATTTTAAATTTCCAAACTTTTGTTTTCATTACCACATTTAAAAATCCTTTCCAAAATCTCCGGGATTTAAATTCTGGTTTAGTTTAAATTTAGTTATTCTCTTATGTATAATTTATACTCATGGAATTTATTTGGTTATAATCATTTCAAATTTTAGATTCTTATTTAATTATAGTATTAACAACCAATCATCCAAATCCAAATATATATATATAATAATTTCAGAAAATTATTTCTTTTATGTCAAAATATAATTTTGGGTAAAATAATTTCATTTACCCACTTTAAAAACAATACTATGTCGTTTCATCTTGTTTAAGAGTTTAGAAACCCCTATCGATACGGTTGTACTTCCCGTACCGACCAGAACTCATAAACACTCAACCGATAAGTCAACACAGTATAAAAACATTTTTATATGGACTAACAAATACGCTCTCATATCTATTATTACACTCAACTCATTATAGAGTACTATTGATGTGACGCCCCACCTCTATACCCACGCTAGCCAAGAACACTCCGGAGTAGTGCTGTCAACTAGCACGGAGAATAAGGCTGTTGAGGAGCGACCATCCATGTAATTGCTTATCACACGGTGGCTATAAATAATCTTCGAAACAAACATAGAAATAATCATATCACAAATCAGTCACAGATATCCATATCACAAAAGCGGAAGAAGATATGAATATATAACTAACACATGAAAGTGTACATCAGAGTAGTGGTCAGTAAGATCCACGATAATACAAAAGAATAGCAACACGTGCTATACAAAAGAATACAACTATGAGTCTATATCTCAAGTGTATACAACAAAAACTGCTAATCTAAACAGTTAGCCAAAAGTCAGAGTGATGAATCCCTGGGAAGAAGTCAAGCAGAAGCACCTGTAACATCTCGGTCTGACCCGAGTATTATTTAAGAAAATAATAAACGGATCAGTCTAGCTATAAATATCAGATGACATGATATAACATAAAAGATATGGCATAAACATAAATATCCATAACGACATACCACTATAAGTATGTAAATAATGATCAACAGAAGATCAATCAATAAGAGATAATCAATATCACAAGAATCTTCTCAAAGATTCGAAGAGGGCATCATACCCTAAACTTGTACTCATAACAAGTCAATGACATAAATTCCAGAAATCAACACGAGAAATCCAGAAATCATAAAAAGGGAAAGAGGCCTATCACATGACGGTCCGAAGACCATGGGGAGCTACCCCACATGTGTGAGTGGAATCACACAGATTGAGGTCAAGACTAACCAAAAAGCAGAAAGGTATGTGTGAATGGAATCACACAAGTGGTGTCTAGTCTAACCTTGCAATGAAAGAGACATCGCGCAATTGCTAGTCTAATTCATAAAGCGATCATCAAGATCAACGAGAAGTGTCAATTACACTAAGCTAGTAAATATAGAAGTTTAGCTTCATGTCCCATAACCACTTGCTTAACTTAAATATTTACGAACAAACTGTAAATCTTCACTAATAAAATTGTCACAAGAGGTTCAATCGAACAAGTCCAAGAATTAACCGACGAAGTGAACGCAAGCCTTTCATACCACTTGTTTTACTAAGTCGTTTAATTAGATTTCTCATCCGAGTGAGGTAAAGGCTTGTATATACTAATAGATTGGAAAACGGTTTAAGAAAAGAGCTTTGTTATTAAAAATAGAGTTGAAATTGTTTGTTAAAAGAGTTTTGATATTTACTACTAGTATTGAAACCTTTGTATTATAAAGTGACAAAACACATAAGCAAGTGTAGAAACAATCAGTCACAAAGATCGCATACGGAGATGCGAATAAAATCCAAGGAAATCAGCTCAATGTTTTTCAGATAAGATCCCCTACGGAGGGGGGGTCCAGGGGGGGTGGCAACCCCCCAAGGTGGGGGTGCGGGGGCAACGCCACCGCTTACGGGGTTCGACCTGCCCGGTCAGGTCGCGGGGGTCCAGGGGGCAGCGCCCCCGGCGGGGTGCGGGGCAGCGCCCCGACCAAAACGGTACGACCTAGTGAAGACAAAACGAGGTCTAACGACCTAACGACTCAAGGGTCATACGACCTAACGGCTGCGACCTAGGGGTCTAAGGGGTCAAGCGACTTAGTGGTTGCGACCTAGAGGTGTTCGTGACCTAACGATGACTCACGACCCAACATGGCCGACTTAACAGAGTCGAGCGACCTAAGGTAAATGGTCCAACGACCTAACTCGAACGACTTATCTGGAGCTTAGGTCGGAGACGACCTACGAGATAAACCAGGCCGACCTAGTGGACGAGCGACCTAAGGTAAATGGTCCAACGACCTAACTCGAACGACTTATCTGGAGCTTAGGTCGGAGACGACCTACGAGATAAACCAGGCCGACTTAGTGGACGAGCGACTTAACGTTTGCCTAGAGATTATAGGTCGGAAACGACCTAAGACTTAAAGCTTAACTCGCGAGCGACCTACGGCTTAAGGCCAAACTCGTGAGCGACCTACGACTTAAGGCTTAACTCGCGAGCGACCTAACTCCGAAGTGCCAATACTTCCAGAATGACCTAAAGCCCTGCGACCTATGGTACTAACTCGCGAGCGACCTAACGACTTAACTCGTGAGCGACCTAATTCCGAAGTGCCAATTCTTCCAAAACGACCTAAAGTTAACTCGTGAACGACTCACGACCCATGGACGAACGACTTAACTCCGAACGACCTAAAAATGGCCAGAACGACCTAAGTGCAGAAAATTCACCAAAATGCTAAAAATTGGAGTTTTTCGCCAATCCAATCCAAACCAAATGCAAATGTGCATGCAAAAGTGATAGGGAATCATTCCCAACAGTCCAATATAGTTATAGACTAGATTTGTGAGACAAAAATCTCACCTTTGCACTAAAGTTTATGAAGATGAAGCTTGAAAGCAAGGAGAAGCAATCCAAAGCTTGAATCCAATATCTTCTACTTGAATTTGGAGTTGAATGTTGGATTTGCAATTGAATTTGTGCTTGGAGTTTTAATTTCCCATTCCCTCCACCATTAATGCCAAAGCTTGATTAGTTAGGAAATTTATGAAGAGTGAGGAGAAGAGGGTTGGAACTTGGGCTTAATAGGCTAAACTAACCCAAAGTCCAAAGCGGGAAAAGTTAGTGAAATTTCACTAACTCCAAACCTATCGATGTTTATACTTAAAAAGTTGTAAACGACATTTCGAACTCAATGGAAGTGGTCTCGAGTCCTAATTTGACCGTTTGCAAAAAGTAGCTTTTCGGACCAAAATCCGATTAACGAGTTAATATTTAAATAAAATATTTAAATACAAACTCGATAAATATGCGGGTTGTTACAATTGACTTTATATCTAATGAGTAATTTCCCCCACCAAAGCCTAGGTTGTCGCCAACCTAAGCTCTGATACCAAGTGTGACAGCCCGCAAATCAGTATCCCATGAGTCAATACTGCTCTACTTAAATTAACTCAAGTGGAACAGAAATACGAACCATGAGGGTTAAAGAAGAAGAGATAGAAGAAGAAGAAACTAAATAATATCAGAATCTCACTGTCGCAGCGGAGTAAAATATAATAGTAAATAATAGATCTTTACACAAAATGAAATCTATAACTGTTTTATACATCATATCATCAGAGTATCTCATACACAATATTACTAGTCAGACAAATCCATACAATCACAGCAGCGGAATATATATAGGTACTGATAATACATCTCGGACTCCAGCTCCTCTCCAGCTCCACATCATCCTCACCTGAACATTTAAACCGCTGTCTGACCCGAGCATTATAATGAAATAACACCCGAGTCAGTCTGGAATACCAGCTGATAATAATGCATCCAAATTGATTATTAAAGTTTCAAAAATCCTTTGAAAACAAAAACATCTCTTAAGACCACGCCAAAAATAAACATGTCGGGTTTTTACCTTACGATAGCTAAAACACTTTTTATAGAAATCCTCTGATATTATAATAGAGTCTATTTATAAATACTTATAAAATAGCCGAAATTGTTACATGATTAAATTCCAGCTACTAGCCACAAAGTGGGTAATACAAACAAAACTCGTACAAGGCACGTATGGAGAATGGATTTCCAACAATGACTAGGCACTGGGGTACCACCTGTCATAGTACGGGGCCTAGATCACCATACCGAGGACCACGCCCGATCCCCTGCAACACAAGGCCGGACCCATCCCTTACTGGACAGTTCCGAATAAGATCACCCCGCGGTTAGGATCAGCAATCGCCCACTAAGCCGAAATAAAAAGGGACATCTAGACAGGGATGACCTTACTCTCAAGTGGGGGCTACCCACAAAGCCTTGCTGCATATCCCTTGATTTTCAGTCATTCCCATTTGATGACGCTTGAGGCTAAGCGTTACCTTTTAGAACGTTTCACTTAGAATGCCCATCGTCCACCTGACGATGTTCCGAAAGCATTCGTCCATACAAGTCCGTCCCGGGTTCGAACGGAACCGAAGGCACTGCCCTACTACATCCATTTTGGAAATATCCTCAAGATTAGTAGTGACTAGCCCTTGCACTTCACTGCTCCATCTTCGAATCCGAACACGTTTCACGAAACGTACAAACCGGATCGAAGTGGTTTTCGAGAAATAAATCTCGATCCCGGTCTCTTCGAAATGATCAACGCATTTGTCCAATATTGATAGTCGGTGATTTAACTATCAATTAACATTCACAAACATCCATCACACAATAAATAATTCCTACATTATTTATTTGCCTCAAATATCTTTAAAAGATATATTTTCAAATTTCAAAACTCATTTGAAAACAATTCCCAAAGTTCTTCCTTTACAAGGTAAATTCTTTACCATTTATTCCCATGGGAAATAACCAAGTTCAAAACATTTAAATTAAAAAGTTAAAAAAAACATTTTATACTGAAATATACTTCAAATATGTAAATTTACTTTTAGTTATTTACTCAAAATATAAATTTAAAATACGTGAAGTAACTCTATTTATTAAGACATAAACTTGATTTTACATAAAGGTTTAGTAAAACTAATTTAAAAGTAGATTTTAAAAGGATTAATAATAATTTCAAATAACTTTATTCAAAACTAGCCTTTAAATAAATCCATTTGTAAAAATAATTTCTAATGTATTCGTAATAGTTACTATTGCAAATTTACTAATTAGTTACTTAAAAATAATAATTTCAAAAATACTCTCTTAATCAAGTTTAAACTTTAACTTAATTCTTAAATAAAATATGTTAAAACACGAACTTGGTTTCTCAGGGAAAACACACTTCCCTTCAAACATCCCAAAGAACTTTTCTTGTAAATCCAGCCCAAACCATTTCAACCCAAAATTTATGTTTAAATAACGTAAATTTCCTTTCCATGCTAAAAAATTAAACTCCTTTTGAAGTTTAACACCTTTTCCATTCTCGGAAATTTACTTTCACAATATAGGTTTAGAATATTTTTAAATAAACTTTTATAGATTTATTTATTAAAATCACGTTTAAGAGTTGAATGAATACCTACTTAAATTCCAATGGGTTAAAATAGAATTTTAAAATACTTTATATACATTTAAACTGCTAACTTATATTTTGGAAAGCTTCATAGGAAACATATTAAATTCCCAGGCAAACGATATTCATTATCAAATAAATAACCCATCGTTATTTTTAACAATTTATAACTCCTTATAGGATTTCTCACCAGAAATTCTTACTTCCACATTTATCAACTGATAAATTTCCCACTTTTTATATTTCCAAATTTAAAATTTTTCAATCTTCATCCAAACCAGATTCCAAATTTTATTCATTTAAATTCTTTATTCAACAATTCATTTTATTTCCTTTAAAACCCAAGTCATTTTATTCATTTTTAATATTCTAGGTTTTATTCATCAAATTATCTCACTAAATAACTTAATTCAAAAATCAAGCTATCTCAGAATATAAACAAGATACATAATAATTCCTACATTGTGAGGAATCCAGTTGGATCCCTCCAACTTGTTTTTTCCCTACATCCACAAATATTAGCACAACAATTATATATATCAATCCAGACTGATAACAACATTTATATTCAACCAATCACACATATATTTAAATATTAACTATTTAAATTAGCTAGCATCCAGATGTGAGCGAGTTAAACTCACCTTGGGTTTCGGCGAGCGTTCAAAATTTAAATTAAACCGAACGACGTTCGACTTAATTCAAATTTCTACTTGCCCGGAATGATTCTCGAACTGCACCATTGCATAGTACGCATCTCTGCAATTCCGGCGCCGCAAATTTCGTCAAAATCTGATACAGTATGCATTAGATATTTGATTTTAAAGTTTGAATTGAATTTAAAACAATTTCCTTTTATTTAATTATTAATTTACCCAAAACGAATGACAGCCGCACAAACGAAATCGAGGTCCAAGCCTTTACTCCCACACGCGATGATTTCTTTCTAGGCGAAGACAACCTATCAACTCGCCGTTGCACCTTATTTTCTGTGGCCTCCTCACCCAAAACGAAGACGATCTGACACCTTCCCATGAAATCCCTACGCATCCCCTACCATCGGCCAGAAAATCACAGATCTCGGTCGCTCCATCGACTCGATAAACAAGCGCGAACGGTCGGCTTTCTCCACTCCATAGCGCTTCCAATCGACAACGATACCCCCGATCCACCGTACGGATGTGAAGAGCTCGGGGAGCTCCACGATTTCCATGTTAGAGATATCTTCTAATAGTCGATGGATGCTAAAGAATTAAAAGGAGAAAAATCGAAGATTCACAGCCATTGAAATGAAAACTGCGGCGGCCTCGTTTTTTGCTAGGGTTTTGAGAAAATGTTAATATATATATTATTTAATATTATTTTAATCTCGTTCGTCAAATTTTAATGACCCACACAAACGAACTCCAATCCTCACGCACCAATAAGCGTTCCTAGGGTTTTCCCACGTTACGGACACAATAGAACAGGTTTCGTAAGCTGATTCGGTCATACGTGCGAGTTACGAAATTAAACGATCAAATTTTAAATTAAATTGGTTAAAACAATTTCTAAGCGTTTTGCGCTGCCACGGTCAAACGACAACTCCGATAGCTACGAAAATTGAAATCCGATAATAACTAACTATTACGGATCCAATGGAACATGTTTCGTCGAATTCTGAGACTGTGCCCCGGAAGGCTATTTTAACTCGTCGATTAAATCGAGCGATTTTCAAAATTGTCGAAAACGCTTAAAATTTCACTTTTAAAACTTTATTAACTCTATTATAACTCGTATAAAATTTATATTCATATTAGAAATCATTCTGATTAAGTTTAAAGAAAAATCTGATTATTTGCAATATTTATTATTAAATTCCATTATTAAATTAATATAAAATTCAAAACTATCGACTTTTAATTCCATCCAATGGTCCAATATTACTATTTAAATCAAAATAAACTTAAATAAAATTTTAGAAACCATTTTTATATTTATTTACACTCATATTTACCAATTACTCCAAATCTAATATTAAGCTATTATTATTCACATTCCAATTAGATTCCCGTATTTGAAATTTAACTAATTTTATTAACTTAACCATAGTCTTTTATTTCAAAATTCAAATTAAAATCTATATTCAACATTTAAAATGAATTAAATGTTCAAATTTAGAGACCCAAAATTCCGGGTCGTTACATTCCTCCCCCCTTATAAAAATTTCGTCCCCGAAATTTGCTAGGGTAGAAAATACTTCTAAACCCACTTACTTACCCAACTTACTTGGTGAAAATCCAAATTCACCTTGCCTAAACTCTTTATTTTCAAATCGAAACGGCTAGTTTCAATTTCTATTCCAAAATCCTTTAGTTTCAGTTGTTATTTGAAATCGACTTGTCGTTAATGAAACAAATTATCCTACACTCATTAACTTAACCCAAATTCTTTAGTTAAAACTTATATACACTTCCTAAAAACCCTTTTGCTCAAATCCAAACTCATTTGCTTTATTCGTACTCAAAAGCTTTTGTTTCAACATTATTTCAAAATTAACTTTCCAAGTTAATTAAATTTTTCCAAAATCTCAAAAAATTTCTAACTCCCAAAATTTTCGAAAATTTTTGGTAGAGTCTCCTTTGTACGGAGGAACTTTCACGATATCGCGATACAGACAAATATATAAACATCGAACCACACGGTTGGAAACCAAAATATCTCACAATATATATAACATTTCCCAATTATATTTGCGTAGGCGTACCTTTTTAGCAAATTTTTAAAGCAAGCGGCTAATATATAATTCATAAATGCGCTCCAACTTTATCGAATGCCTTCTGTACCTGTACTTACTCAAACAAACTCATCGGTTTTCAAAGATATGAACATTTTAATCAACATTTCCAATATAAATGTAAGCCCAACATATCCATTTCATAATCTAATCAACAATTTGCATGGTTTCATAAGTAAACCATATTTTATAACATGCACAAAGTTCCTTTTCTAATGCCAAATTCCATTTTATTTCACACAAAGGATTTACATACAAGTTTCGCTATTCCAATTTATACGTTACCCAATTTTCGAATTGATTTCCTAGTAAATTTCCTTTTTAATTTGATACATTTGCACTTCTATTATGATTCACTTACATTTATACTCAAATCCATTTATTAAGATTTTAACCCATTCTACTTTAAACCAACACAATTCCGAATGCAACAAAACAACCAATCCTTATGCAAATTTTTATGTCATTCAAGCAAATAATCATCACTTAAGCTTATACTTATTAAAATTTATTCCAACTTTGATTTATATTAATTTTATTCAGTTTTGCATGGTTCACAATCCAAGCATTCTCATCACATTGCAATTATTAAATTAAATTTCTTATTTTCACTTCAAGATCATCATTTAAGTTTAAATTAATAACATCACATTCTATATTATTTACAGCCAAAACATTCTTGCTTATCATAATTATTAATTAAAACCATTTCACTTGCAATTTAATTTCATCATCGAAACAAAATTTATCCAAGACAACATTATTTAATTTGCTTAAGTTCTTCCAATTTTCATTATCTTCTTATATCAATTTTATTTTATTTTCATTTGATTCTCATCCAAATCAATTCCAATCCATTTACTTGCATTCCAATTTTATTATCTAAAAAAATTTCATTTAAAGCTATTTCATAAGCTTAACCATAACCATCCTACCATATTCTTAAATGATTCCAATTTCATAATATTTCAGTTTATTTCCAATTCTCATTCACCCAATTAGTTTCCCAATTTATTTTATTAATAACAGGCTCCTTCACATTATTTCACCCACTTGAATTTATTTCATTCCTGTGAATTTATTCACAATTCAAACTATCACTATTATAATTTAATTACATTTTTCATTCACACTTCAATATTTGTTACCACAAATTTAAATCCCATGCCACAATTGGATTTTTGTTTACTTTCCAAATTTTGACCAAACTATCAAAATTTTATTCATTACCATAAATTCCATTTAATTTAGCTTACACTAAATTCATTCTCAAACAATTCCTTTGAATTTAGTTGAGTTAAAACTTTATTCACACAATATCATTCTTACTTTTCTAAATTGAATTTCCTTTCAATTTAATTCTTTTCCAATTCTAATACAAGTTCGACCAAATTTAATTAGCCATCTTGAATTTATATCATTCTCTTCACTATCTTAAATAAGAATTAAATCCCATTCATTTCTATTCATAACACAATTGAATCTTGATTTTGATTAAATTCAAATTCATCTCAATTCCATTTAATCAAAGTTAAGTCCAATTCAATTCAATTTTAATTCTCCATATACAAGTTCAAATTTATTTACTAACTTAAGTTCATCCACATCCTTTATTTTTTTAATACTTTCATCATCTTATTTCAATTCCCATTTCATTTGAGATTAGGTATGAATTCACCATACCATTCAACTATTCCCCACCTGTGATTATAAATTCCATTTCCTATTTATAAGTTCACCAACTTATTTACTTAAATGCTTATATTGCTCATTTGAGTTACTTTCATCTTATAATCACAATTCTAATTTTCTATATATGTGTATCATTGAATTCTTAACGATACCAATTTTCCTTCACCTTAATCCTTTGCAAATTTTAAATTCATAATTCCATATTATAAGTATAATACTTAATAGCTTGTGGGTATAATTCATTACATAATGACTCACAATTACAAAGTCATTTTACATTTCAATTTAAGGATTGAAATCTTCATTTCCTTCTTATTAGCATCAACTTCACCAAATAAGTCCAATAGTTGATTCATTTTAACTTTACACAATATTTAAATAGAATTTTCCAGAATTCAATTACCCGGTTTTATTCCAAAACCATTTTGAAATAATAATCAACTCATATACTCCTGGTATATCAAATCAAACTTCCAGATTTCTAAAACAATCTGTTTTCACCTAAGCAATTTCCTTTTTGAAACTTCTAAAATTACTTGTATCACAAACAAGTCTAACAAATATCATAACCAACCATTTTGGTAGCAATACATCACTTTAGAAACTCGAAAATGAATTCTAATGATGTGGCCAGCATCATCAGTATTATTTTCCAGCGACTGAAGTGAGTTCAGTGCTTCTTACTTCCCAAATTCATTTCAAAACATTTTCCATTCAAAAATTCTTTCCAAAATAATATTCCATTATTACCTTCAATCACCTTAGCAAACAATTCAATCTTTCCCAGGATTTTAAATTTCCAAACTTTTGTTTTCATTACTACATTTAAAAATCCTTTCCAAAATCTCCGGGATTTAAATTCTGGTTTAGTTTAAATTTAGTTATTCTCTTATGTATAATTTATACTCATGGAATTTATTTGGTTATAATCATTTCAAATTTTAGATTCTTATTTAATTATAGTATTAACAACCAATCATCCAAATCCAAATATATAAATAATAATTTCAGAAAATTATTTCTTTTATATCAAAATATAATTTTGGGTAAAATTATTTCATTTACCCACTTTAAAAACAATACTATGTCGGTTCATCTTGTTTAAGAGTTTAGAAACCCCTATCGATACGTTTGTACTTCCTGCACCGACCATAACTCATAAACACTCAACCGATAAGTCAACACAGTATAAAAACATTTTTATATGGACTAACAAATACGCTCTCATAGCTATTATTACACTCAACTCATTATAGAGTACTATTGACTCTATATCTAATGAGTAATTTCCCCCACCAAAGCCTAGGTTGTCGCCAACCTAAGCTCTTATACCAAGTGTGACAGCCCGCAAATCCGTACCCCATGAGTCAACACTGTTCTACTTCAATTAACTCAAGTGGAACAGAAATACGAACCATTAGGGTTAAAGAAGAAGAGATAGAAGAAGAAGAAACTAAACAATATCAGAATCTCACAGTCGCAGCGGAGTAAAATATAATAGTAAATAATAGATCTTTACATAAAATGAAATCTATAACTGTTTTATACATCATATCATCAGAGTATCTCATACACAATATTACCAGTCAGACAAATCCATACAATCACAGCAACGGAATATATATAGGTACTGATAATACGTCTCGGACTCCAGCTCCTCTCCAGCTCCACAGCATCCTCACCTGAACATATAATACGCAGTCTGACCCGAGCATTATAATGAAATAACACCCGAGTCAGTCTGGAATACCAGCTGATAATAATGCATCCAAATTGATTATTAAAGTTTCAAAAATCCTTTGAAAACAAAAGCATCTCTTAAGACCACGCCACAAATAAACATGTCGGGTTTTTAGCTTACGATAGCTAAAACACTTTTTATAGAAATCCTTTGATATTATAATAGGGTCTATTTAGAAATAATTATAAAATAGCCGAAATTGTTACATGATTAAATTCCAGCTACTAGCCACAAAGTGGGTAATACAAACAAAACTCGTACAAGGCACGTAGGAAGAATGGATTTCCAACAATGACTAGGCACTGGGGTACCACCTGTCACAGTACGGGGCCTAGATCACCGTACCGAGGACCACGTCCGATCCCCTGCAACACAAGCCCGGACCCATCCTTTAATGGACAGTTTCGAATAAGATCACCCAGTGGTTGGGATCAACAACCGCCCACTAAGCCGAAATAAAAAGGGACATCTAGACAGGGATGACCTTACTCACAAGTGGGGGCTACCCACGAAGCCTTGCTGCATATCCCTTGATTTTCAGTCATTCCCATTTGATGAGGCTTGAGGCTAAGAGTTACCTTTTAGAACGTTTCACTTAGAATGCCCATCGCCCACCTGACGATGTTCCGAAATCATTCGTCCATAGAAGTCCGTCCCGGGTTTGAACGGAACCGAAGGCACTACCCTACTACATCCATTTTGGAAATATCCTCAGGATTAGTAGTGACTAGCCCTTGCACTTCACTGCTCCATCTTCGACTCCGAACACGTTTCACGTAACGTACAAACCGCATCGAAGTGGTTTTCGAGAAATAAATCTCGATCCCGGTCTCTTCGAAACGATCAACGCATTTGTCCAGTATTGATAGTCGGTGATTTAACTATCAATTAACATTCACAAACATCCATCACACAATAAATAATCCCCACATTATTTATTTGCCTCAAATATCTTTAAAAGATATATTTTCAAATTTCAAAACTCATTTGAAAACAATTCCCAGAGTTCTTCCTTTACAAGGTAAATTCTTTACCATTTATTCCCATGGAAAATAACCAAGTTCAAAACATTTAAATTTAAAAGAGTTAAAAGAAAACATTTTATACTGAAATATACTTTAAAATATGTAAATTTACTTCAAGTTATTTACTCAAAATATAAATTTAAAATATGTGAAGTAACTCTATTTATTAAGACATAAACTTGATTTTACATAAAGGTTTTGTAAAACTAATTTAAAAGTAGATTTTAAAAGGATTAATAATAATTTCAAATAACTTTATTCAAAACTAGCCTTTAAATAAATCCATTTGTAAAAATAATTTCTAATGTATTCGTAATAGTTACTATTGCAAATTTACTAATTAGTTACTTAAAAATAATAATTTCAAAAATACTCTCTTAATCGAGTTTAAACTTTGACTTATTCTTAAATAAAATCTGTTAAAACATAAACTTGGTTTTCAAGGGAAAACACACTTCCCTTCAAACATCCCAAAGAACTTTTCTTATAAATCCATCCCAAACCATTTCAACCCAAAATTTATGTTTAGATAACGTAAATTTCCTTTCCATGCTAAAAAATTAAACTCCTTTTGAAGTTTAACACCTTTTCCATTCCCGGAAATTTACTTCCACAATATAGGTTTAGAATATTTTTAAATAAACTTTTATAGATTTATTTATTAAAATCGCGCTTAAGAGTTGAATGAATACCTACTTAAATTCCAATGGGTTAAAATAGTATTTTAAAATACTTTATATACGTTTAAACTGCTAACTAATATTTTGGAAAGCTTCATAGGAAACATATTAAATTCCCAGGCAAACGATATTCATTATCAAATAAGTAACCCATCATTATTTTTAACAATTTATAACTCCTTATAGGATTTCTCACCAGAAATTCGTACTTCCACATTTATCAACTGATAAATTTCCCACTTTTTGTATTTCCAAATTTAAAATTTTTCAATCTTCATCCAAACCAGATTCCAAATTTTATTCCTTTAAATTCTTTATTCAACAATTCATTTTATTTCCTTTAAAACCCAATTCATTTTATTCATTTTTAATATTCTAGGTTTTATTCATCAAATTATCTCACTAAATAACCGAATTCAAAAATCTAGCTATCTCAGAATATAAACAAGATACATAATAATTCCTACATTGTGAGGAATCCAGTTGGATCCCTCCAACCTGTTTTTTTCCTGCATCCACAAATATTAGCACAACAATTATATATATCAATCCAGACTAATAACAACATTTATATTCAACCAATCACACATATATTTAAATACTAACTATTTAAATTAGCTAGCATCCAGATGTGAGCGTGTTAAACTCATCTTGGTTTTCGGCGAGCGTTCGAAATTTAAATTAAACCGAACGACGTTTGATTTAACTCAAATTTCTACTTGCCCGGAATGATTCTCGAACTGCACCATTGCATAGTATGCATCTCTGCGATTCCGGCGCCGCAAATTTCGTCAAAATCTGATACAATATGCATTATATATTTGATTTTAAAGTTTGAATTGAATTTAAAACAATTTCCTTTTATTTAATTATTAATTTACCCAAAACGAATGGCAGCCGCACAAACGAAATCGAGGTCGAAGTCTTTACTCCCATACGCGATGATTTCTTTCCAGGCGAAGACAACCCATCAACTCGTCATTCCACCTTAATTGCCGTGGCCTCCTCACCCAAAACGAAGACGATCTGACACCTTCCCTTGAAAGCCCTACGCGTCCCCTACCGTCGGCCAGAAAATCACAGATCTCGGTCGCTCCATCGACTCGAATAACGAGCGCGAACGGTCGGCGCTCTCCACTCCATAGCGCTTCCAATCGACAACGATACCCCCGATCCACCATACGGATGTGAAGAGCTCGGGGAGCTCCATGATTTCCATGTTAGAGATATCTTCTAATAGTCGATGGATGCTAAAGAATTTAAAGGAGAAAAATCGAAGATTCATGGCCATTGAAATGAAAACTATGGCGGTCTCGTTTTTAGCTAGGGTTTTGAGAAAATGTTAATATATATATATATTATTTAATATTATTTTAATCTCGTTCTTCAAATTTTAACGACCTACACAAACGAACTCCAATCCTTATGCACCAATAGGCGTTCCTAGGGTTTTCCCGCGTTCCGGACATAATGGAACAGGTTTCGTAAGCTAATTCGGTCATACGTGCGAGTTACGAAATTAAACGATCAAATTTTAAATTAAATTGGTTAAAACGATTTCTAAGCGTTTTGCGCTGCCACGGTCAAACGACAACTCCGATAGCTACGAAAACTGAAATCCGATAATAACTAACTATTACGGATCCAATGGAACTAGTTTCGTCGAATTCCAAGACTGTGCCCCGGAAGGCTATTTTAACTCGTCGATTAAATCGAGTGATTTTCAAAATTGTCGAAAACGCTTAAAATTTCACTTTTAAAACTTTATT
Source organism: Allium cepa (assembly GCA_030765085.1). Classification (NCBI taxonomy): domain Eukaryota; kingdom Viridiplantae; phylum Streptophyta; class Magnoliopsida; order Asparagales; family Amaryllidaceae; genus Allium; species Allium cepa. The sequence continues at coordinate 65,551,525 of CM060931.1, forward strand.
ATCTCTATTATAACTCGTATAAAATTTATATTCATATTAGAAATCATTCTAATTTAGTTTAAATCAAAATTGCAATATTTATTATTAATGTAGCGACCCGACTTTCTATCACCAGAAAATCGCATCACTTATTAAGAAAGAACGGGATAGAAGAAGAAAAGGAAGAGAAGAAAAAGAAAAACAACAAATCAGAATCTCACAGCGGAACGATTTAAATATAATATAGAACATATACATAGTTTCATATACATCAGAGTACACAACTAAACATCTCAATTTAGAGAGTTATAATATTTCTGTCTAATATAATACAAGAACATCATCACAGAATAACAACACAGCGGAAACTCTAGCTATATCTACACGCTGAAGCCTCCTGCTCCATAGCTCCTCCAGATTCGTCAAAGATAACCTAAATCACTTGTCTACTCATATATAATATGAGTACCCAAGAGTTTAATAAAATAGAAAATAAACACTCGGGTCAGACAGGGGTCTGGTGTGAGTAAACGGTTTAAGATTGCTTAACTTTTAGAAAAGCCTTTGAAAAGTAAGGTATCACGTAAGACTTCCCACACATAAACATGCAAAAGTTTTTACCTTACGCTAACCAAAACATTTGATAGGAAATCATGTGATATTATAATAGTGTCTAGGGTTTTCAAATAAATATGAAATAGCTGAAATTGTCACATTCATTAAATTCCAGCTACTAGCCACAAAAGTGGGTAATACAAACAAAACCGTAGGGTCTCGTAGGGAAAATGGGTTTCCATCAATGGCAGGGCTACTGGGGTACCGCCCGTCACAGTACGTGGCCTAGATCACCGTACCGAGGAGTACTCCCACTCCCCTGCAACACAAGGCCGGGAACATTCCTTACTGAATAGTCCCGAACAAGACCACCCCGCAGTTGGTTGCAGTTCCAACTGCCCACAAAGCCGAAATAAAAGGGACATCTAGACAGGGATGTATCTCGCTCTCCAGTGGGAGCTACCCACGAAGCCTTGCTGCACCTCCCCTGTTTTAGCCATTCCCGGTTGATGAGGCTTGAGGCTGCGATTACCTTTATAGGACCAATTATCTTAGAATGCTCATCGTCCACCTGACGATGTTCTGAAAGCATTCAATCCATACAAGTTCGTTCCGGGTTCGAATGAAACCGAAGGCACTATCTCGTTGCACTCATTTTGGAATCACCCTCAGAGTCAAGGACCATAGCCCTTGCACTCTAAATCTCCATCTCGAACCTATAAGCACTATTCCGTCAAACTCATTACGGAATCACCCACAGAGTTATACTGACGTATAGCCCTTACACCTTGAGTCTTCACTCGCTCCACTTGGATTGACGACCAAACGTTTAATTGGAATTGATGTGGTTTTCGGATATCCAAATATGAAAACCCGATCCCGGTCTCATCGAAACCAAACGCCATTTTATTGTCCAAGTTATACTTAAGGGATTTAAACAATAGATATTTCAGAAAATATCACTTAACATAAATGGATGTACCATATTACACAGATAGATAAGCATCTATTATCACATGCATCTATACATATCACAAAGCAGCATATAAGTCACATCTCAGATATAACATATTCACATCATCACATATCAATCAATGTCATCCAACAACAACCAATATCATTAACTCATCCAATGATATATATCATCCAATCATTAATCATTCATAAACAAGTTTGATTCAAACTTGATTAATTTAATTAATCCTTAAATTAAATTAATCCTTAATTAATCACTTAGATTATCTTCAATTAAACTTCTTATTCATTAATTAATTACAAATTAATTAACTAACATCACTTAATTATCCATTTCAATTAATCTTCCCTGATTAATTATCACTTAATTACTTTAAGTAATTCTTACTTAATTACCATATTAATTAATCATCATGATTAATTACTTCCAAATTATACTAAGTAATTACCTCTTAATTACCTTCTAAATTAATCAACCTTGATTAATTATTCTTTAATTATCCTGATAATTATTTCTTAATTACCTTTAATTAATTACACCTGATTAATCACTTTTAATTAATCACATTGATTAATTACTCTTAATTAATCATACTTAATTAATTACTTTTAATTAAACCTACTTGATTAATTTCTTTTAATTAATCACATTAAATTAATTACTTTTAATTAATCACCTTTGATTAATTACTTTAATTACATTAGTAATTAAAACTTAATTATAAACTAATTATTCTTAAATTATTAATTAACAATTAATAAATTATTTCTATTAATTAATGATTACTTAATTAATTAAAATCTTTCTTAATTAATTACTTTAACATGTAATTAATCACCTAATTAATTACTCTTAATCCTTTTATTAATTAACTATTAATTAAATAATATAAACCTTTAATTAATTATGTTAATTAATTCTTTAATAACTCAAGTGATCAATCCTTAATCACATCTACTTAATTACTTTCATAAGGTAATTATCTCTTATTTAATTACCTCTTGTAATTAATCATTTGGTATCCTAATTACTTCACCAAGTAATTATATTATATTAACTCATAAGTGATTATCTTAATTAATCACAAATTAATTATTTAATTAATTATTTAACTAAATCTTTTAAAATTATTTAAATGATTCTTTAATTTACTATATTAAAAAGATTCTTAAACAAGAAACCATTATCTTAATTAACACATTTATATTAACCAATAACCTTTCAATGGTTAATAATTTAATTATCTTAATTACCTTTCCAAATTTAATTATCTTTAATTAAATCAAAATTCTGAATTACCTAAAAAAATTTATTATAATCGATTCCAAATTCTAAATCATTATTCTCTATTTAAAATAAAATAATATACATTAGAAATCAAAGTAATTTAAATATTCAAATTAAAACTTTTTAACTTTTCAAAATTATTAAATAAAATTTCATACAAACTTTATTATAAAATTCACTTATTTATTTTTAAAACTTTATATTTCAAAATAAGAACTTGTTTAAAACTTAACTTTAAAACAAATTTAGTTGTATAAGTAAAATTTGTTCAACTCCTGTTTTAAAACTTGATTCATTGACAAAAATCAAGTTTTCTTTTGTTTTTAAAAGTTTTAAAAACATTACTGTTAACATTATAAACTTCCTGAACCAACTAAAATCATGCTCAATCAAAACATGAGCATCCTACAGAAAATCTCGCGTCGATCTCGGGTAATCAAGCCAAAAACACCGAGTTACCCCAACCTACAACCTGCTTCGACCATCATCCCGAAGTAGACTTCGAGCTTCCACCTTCGTCCTCCAACCCAACCAAACACGACATCACAGATGCACAAACATGTGCACGTAAATGTGCACCACCACGCCGATCAACGGCGAACTCCCTGTCAGCCCCCATCAAGTCGCTCACGTCCCCAACATCAATATTCGAAACCCAAAAATCCAAGCTTCGATCAAAATCGAAATCTTGCCCTCTGAACCCAAATGAACAATTCAGTTCGAAACCACATCGCCAGTAAACCGATCCTCCACGGCAACACCCGGCTTCGAGAAACCTCGCCACCCCAGCCGTAACTTCCCCACGTCGTCACGAACCCACAGATCCACTCGCGACAGCCTCCGGTTGCATTACGATGCCGTGAACACCATTGAACAGCGATGACAAAAATCAGGGTGTTAAACCCTAATCCTTCCATCATCGGTCGACTCAACTGTTAATAAATTCCCACTGCATTTTTCCTACGACCTTCGAGTCCCTCTCGACCTCCCTGGACAACCACGACGCCACATTCCACGTCGTTCACCCTCAATTTGCCGAAATGCCCAAAATCATTAACACGAAAATTCTCTTAAACTACCAAAGTTAAAATCATGTTTCAACCCCTGAAATTCATGATTTCCTAATTGTAAACAAATTATAGAATCAAAACTTAAAATTGAATTGATAAGGATTTGACCCAATTTTAAAATTTCACTGTAAATTCGAAAATTCAGAACCAATTTTTCTTTTTTACAACTTGTAATTATTTTTAGATGATAGCTTTCTTGATTACATTTAACATCTATTTATAATTCAAAGTCAAATTCGAATTCCAATCCAAGTTATTTAATTTATTATCAAATTGAATCCCTGCTATTTACACAGAGTATAAGTTGCAACTACACAGGAATTCAAACATGCATCCATATATTTCCAAGAAATCAGGCAAATCATCATGATTACATATATTAGATCAAGATGAAATTTAGAATCAAAATCTGTTTTTAAAATTCCTTTTACTCACCATTGAATTTTGCAGAAGACAGAATAGCTTTCCAGGCTTTCAATTTCCTTTGCATGTTGAAGTGATGATTAATTTCCAGAATGCATGTTGAATGTTTAGTTTTCTTGTTTGCATTGCTTGATGTATCTGAATTGCATGATGATTTAAATCTTGCTGCTGCATTTGAAATCTTGCATTTGATTGAATTTATCCTCAGATATGAACTTCCAGATTTTACAGATTCCAGTATTTACTTCTTTTGAACTTTGTTTTGTATTTTTGTTTGAGTTTATATCTTTGTTCTGATTTGCATTTTTGTTTTGATTTACATTCATTTTGTTTTTGGTATGAAGATGAAGAAAAATATATTTTAGCTGAAAATAAACTCTTCTTCTTGTTTTACAAATTTAAAATTTTAAATTAAAATATCAAGAGGATTGACATTTGTTCCCTATATGTTCTAATTAGCTTACACATATCTCTAATATACATTAAAAAGTTTACAAGTGTTTTATTGTTTTATTAATGTTTTCTTTTAAATGTTATTTTATCTTTAATAATTTATTTTAAACCTTGTATGAAATGTGTATAGGTATGTAATGTATTTTAATGCTTATTTATTGATTTTATTATGTAATATTTATATGATTGTAAAATGTTTTTATCTTATATAAATAAGCTTTTAGATCTTTAATAAATATTCAAGTGAATTTAAGTAACTTATGTTTTGATTCAATTAAATGTCTATATGCTTTAAACATCTATTTTAATTCAACTCTTAAAATTTTAAAACAAATTTATCTTGTGTTAGAATTAAAATGAAAAGATATTAAGCAAATGAAATTTAAAATTTAAATCTTATCTAACTCAAGTTAAACTATATGTTAATAATAATAAGCAATTAACTTTGTTATAAAAATTTAAACTTCAAATATCATTTCAAAAATATTAAATCAAATTAACATTTCAAATTTCAAAACTATATATATTAAAGTTTGAAAAACTCTTGTTAAATTTAAATTAATAATTTTCCTATTTCAAATATATATACACATTTCAAATAGAAACATTCTAACACTAAATTTGTTAATTTCCATATTAATTTTTAAAACAAATCTCAAATCACAATATATACATTCATATATATTACAATTTGAATATAAAGTTTTATTAAAACTTCTTATTTACCAAAATAAATATTTCCAAATCAAATTATTATAAACTTTCAAAAGAATTTATCTTGCCTATATATATTGCTAATAAAAATATTAATAGATATTAACAAATTATTATTTTCAGCCTTTGAAATAATTTTAACTTATCAATTTATAATATAAAATGATCAAATCAATTTAATTATTATCAAAGATTATTAAATTGATATTGCTCAAAATTCCGGGTCGTCACATTCCTTCCCCCTTAAAAGAATTTCGTCCCCGAAATTTAAAAGCAAAGATAACTTAATAACCGAGCTAAAGAATTTAAATTTGAATTAGCAATCATACACTATCAATAATAACAACCAATTCAAACAAATAATTTTATCTATTCAGACAAAATTCTGAATAGAATCTACTAATATTATCTAGAGTTTCCAGGCACCCATACTGGAATACTCGCTTTACAGAATCTTAAGTAACTACACTATTAAAACCAAAAACTCCCTCATCTGATTCTTCAAATCTGAACAAGATATCAGACTAAACTCAAAACCAGCTCAACTACCAGATCCTTTAGAACTGCTGATTCTATCACTCGAAGAATCATACACATATTCCTCAGAGATATGTGAAATATAATGAATTCCAGCTATCCAAACTGGCAATTAAATCCTGTAGATCAAAATCTAATCTCTAGAGAACACAGATAAAACTTAAATTACCTCCAGAGCGAACTCTCCAGTTTTACCCAGTCTTATAATTCCTTTGATTGGATAAAACTAAAGTGATATCCAAATTATAACTGCACATTCCAAATCTCCTCAATTCTAACTGCATAACTCTTCCGATGCTTCTGAGTCACCTTCAATATTCCTGATCAGCCTAACCCTTGCTGATTGCTCCATGAAACAACACCACCAACTCAAACCAAATCTCCAGATCCTACTCAACAAAGTGGCTTTCCCAAAAATTATTCGCTAAAATCCAAAACGCAACTCTATACCACAAACATCAATGGACTTCAAACCTACCTCTCTTATCTGGAATAGCCAAATAGTTGCACTTTACAACCATACCTTCCAAATCCATAAAATTCCTTCATACTTGAATTTCCTGTAGAAATCCCTTACTGCAACTCCCGGTTGCTCCATACTAGAATAACTGCCAACTGGCTTCCGCTGCACAACTCTGATCTAGAGCAGATAAGAATGCTATCGAAGAACATAAGCAAAAACTTTCTCCATACACTGTTCATCCAATCCATAACATTTAAGTGACCCTTCCTCTTGATGAAACATCCCAGCAGAATCTCAACTTAGAATAAGATGATTAATCCTTCTCCAAAGAGCCTGAGCTGCGTCGCCAAACTCTTCTTGCTCTAAGAGTCATCCCACCACATGGTTGAACCATCAAAATTACTCCTGAATTCCAAGTCGATAAGAAATCTCAATCTCCAATTCAGGTCAACTTCAAATTTCCTCTAAACATCGGGAGAACCTCCGACTACTTTCATAGCTTTCACCTCTACTCGAGATGCCTCAATTTCCAAGCTAAAGAATACTCAAAGATTCCCAACTAATCGCAAGTCACTTTTGCGATCCCACTCAGTTCTGATTCCAAAGAACTGTCTGCTTCACCAACTAGAACAGCTTTTCCTAATCAAGATCATTCTTTCCAGAATGGTTTATCTACCAGAAACTGATAGATCACTTCCAACAGATATCTCGCTCTGCTGAGCCTCCCAAAGAAAAGAATAAGCCTTCACCATCTGCCTGGTCTGCTAATAGTAGAATCCCAAAGATTACTGAATCATCGAAGAAATAGATTCATGCTGCTGCTTCCAAACTTCACTTCAATGCTACTGCTAAGCCAAAAGATCATCCTTAACCAAAGCTCCTTGAAACTCAAAATTATCTTCCAATTCCACTAAAAATCCTTGAGATGAGTCGACATCTTTTTAAGAAACTCGGCTCCAAACCAAACACCAACTACTTATCTTCTTAAGAAAACAATTGAGACCATGTCCGAAATGAGGTAACTCATAGACCTTAGTCTCATACTTCAATACAGATAAGATACCCTTACTTGATATCCAGATAATCTCTAAACATTCGAATCTTCATTGCAGTAGACATCAATGCTCTTCCAACACCATCTAAATCTAGCTCCAAAAGAATCATCTTCAGAACCATCTATGGAAACTGCATCTCACCACACAGCTGTTCTTTCTTGAAGCCACCAAGATACCATCATTTGCTTCTATTTGGCTGACAAACTCAACTCTTGGAAATCCCTGCTCATTTGAGAGCAAATCAACCCCACACTTCAAGGATATACTCCAATTCTTGAAAATACTCCCTCTGGACACAAAGAAATCCTTTCTACAATCCACCAACACTTATTCGAGACAACATTAGGCCTACAATCTCGATAAACACCTCCAACCACAATATTTAAGCCTCAACCAATAGTGGTAGTCGTGTTCCACACACTCCTACCTTATCTACCTTTATAACCTATGTTGGAAAATCCGAACAGATAACCCAACAGATTAGGTAGTTATATATAAATATATATATATATATATATATATATATAAATTACAAGTACGCTCTCTCAAGATAGACACCACTCCATAGCCTAGGTATTCACTCAACCTAATGCTCTGAAACCAACTGTAGCGACCCGACTTTCTATCACCAGAAAATCGCATCACTAATTAAGAAAGAAAGGGATAGAAGAAGAAAAGGAAGAGAAGAAAAAGAAAAACAACACATCAGAATCTCGCAGCGGAACGATTTAAATATAATATAGAACATATACATAGTTTCATATACATCAGAGTACACAACTAAACATCTCAATTTAGACAGTTATAACATTTCTGTCTAATATAATACAAGAACATCATCACAGAATAACAACACAGCGGAAACTCTAACTATATCTACACGCTGAAGCCTCCTGCTCCATAGCTCCTCCAGATTCGTCAAAGATAACCTGAATCACTTGTCGACTCATATATAATATGAGTACCCAAGAGTTTAATAAAACAGAAAATAAACACTCAGGCCAGACAGGGGTCTGGTGTGAGTAAACGGTTTAAGATTGCTTAACTTTTAGAAAAGCCTTTGAAAAGAAAGGTATCACGTAAGACTTCCCACACATAAACATGCAAAAGTTTTTACCTTACGCTAACCAAAACATTTGATAGGAAATCATGTGATATTATAATAGTGTCTAGGGTTTTCAAATAAATATGAAATAGCTGAAATTGTCACATTCATTAAATTCCAGCTACTAGCCACAAAAGTGGGTAATACAAACAAAACCGTAGGGTCTCGTAGGGAAAATGGGTTTCCATCAATGGCAGGGCTACTGGGGTACCGCCCGTCACAGTACGTGGCCTAGATCACCGTACCGAGGAGTACTCCCACTCCCCTGCAACACAAGGCCGGGAACATTCCTTACTGAATAGTCCCGAACAAGACCACCCCGCAGTTGGTTGCAGTTCCAACTGCCCACAAAGCCGAAATAAAAGGGACATCTAGACAGGGATGTATCTCGCTCTCCAGTGGGAGCTACCCACGAAGCCTTGCTGCACCTCCCCTGTTTTAGCCATTCCCGGTTGATGAGGCTTGAGGCTGCGATTACCTTTATAGGACCAATTATCTTAGAATGCTCATCGTCCACCTGACGATGTTCTGAAAGCATTCAATCCATACAAGTTCGTTCCGGGTTCGAATGAAACCGAAGGCACTATCTCGTTGCACTCATTTTGGAATCACCCTCAGAGTCAAGGACCATAGCCCTTGCACTCTAAATCTCCATCTCGAACCTATAAGCACTATTCCGTCAAACTCATTACGGAATCACCCACAGAGTTATACTGACGTATAGCCCTTACACCTTGAGTCTTCACTCGCTCCACTTGGATTGACGACCAAACGTTTAATTGGAATCGATGTGGTTTTCGGATATCCAAATATGAAAACCCGATCCCGGTCTCATCGAAACCAAACGCCATTTTATTGTCCAAGTTATACTTAAGGGATTTAAACAATAGATATTTCAGAAAATATCACTTAACATAAATGGATGTACCATATTACACAGATAGATAAGCATCTATTATCACATGCATCTATACATATCACAAAGCAGCATATAAGTCACATCTCAGATATAACATATTCACATCATCACATATCAATCAATGTCATCCAACAACAACCAATATCATTAACTCATCCAATGATATATATCATCCAATCATTAATCATTCATAAACAAGTTTGATTCAAACTTGATTAATTTAATTAATCCTTAAATTAAATTAATCCTTAATTAATCACTTGGATTATCTTCAATTCAACTTCTTATTCATTAATTAATTACAAATTAATTAACTAACATCACTTAATTATCCATTTCAATTAATCTTCCCTGATTAATTATCACTTAATTACTTTAAGTAATTCTTACTTAATTACCATATTAATTAATCATCCTGATTAATTACTTCCAAATTATACTAAGTAATTACCTCTTAATTACCTTCTAAATTAATCAACCTTGATTAATTATTCTTTAATTATCCTGATAATTATTTCTTAATTACCTTTAATTAATTACACCTGATTAATCACTTTTAATTAATCACATTGATTAATTACTCTTAATTAATCATACTTAATTAATTACTTTTAATTAAACCTACTCGATTAATTTATTTTAATTAATCACATTAAATTAATTACTTTTAGTTAATCACCTTTGATTAATTACTTTAATTACATTTAGTAATTAAAACTTAATTATAAACTAATTATTCTTAAATTATTAATTAACAATTAATAAATTATTTCTATTAATTAATGATTACTTCATTAATTAAGTTCTTTCTTAATTAATTACTTTAACATGTAATTAATCACCTAATTAATTACTCTTAATCCTTTCATTAATTAACTATTAATTAAATAATTTAAACCTTTAATAAATTATGTTGATTAATTCTTTAATTACTCAAGTGATCAATCCTTAATCACATCTACTTAATTACTTTCATAAGGTAATTATCTCTTACTTAATTACCTCTTGTAATTAATCATTTGGTATCCTAATTACTTCACCAAGTAATTATATTATATTAACTCATAAGTGATTATCTTACTTAATCACAAATTAATTATTTAATTAATTATTAATTAATTATTTAACTTAATCTTTTAAAATTAATTAAATGATTCTTTAATTTACTATATCAAAAAGATTCTTAAACAAGAAACCATTATCTTAATTAACACATTTATATTAACCAATAACCTTTCAATGGTTAATAATTTAATTATCTTAATTACCTTTCCAAATTTAATTATCTTTAATTAAATCAAAATTCTAAATTACCTAGAAAATTTTATTATAATCGATTTCCAAATTCTAAATCATTATTCTCTATTTAAAATAAAATAATATACATTAGAAATCAAAGTAATTTAAATATTCAAATTAAAACTTTTTAACTTTTCAAAATTATTAAATAAAATTTCATACAAACTTTATTATAAAATTCACTTATTTATTTTTAAAACTTTATATTTCAAAATAAGAACTTGTTTAAAACTTAACTTTAAAACAAATTTAGTTGTATAAGTAAAACTTGTTCAACTCCTGTTTTAAAACTTGATTCATTGACAAAAATCAAGTTTTCTTTTGTTTTTAAAAGTTTTAAAAACATTACTGTTAACATTATAAACTTCCTGAACCAACTAAAATCATGCTCAATCAAAACATAAGCATCCCACAGAAAACTCGCGTCGATCTCGGGTAATCAAGCCAAAAACCCAGAGTTACCCCAACCTACAACCTGCTTCGAGAAACAACACCATCATCCCGAAGTAGACTTCGAGCTTCCACCTTCGTCCTCCAACCCGACCAAACGCGACATCACAGATGCACAAACATGTGCACGTAAATGTGCACCACCACGCCGATCAACGACGAACTCCCTGTCAGCCCCCATCAAGTCGCTCACGTCCCTAACATCAATATTCGAAACCCAAAAATCCAAGCTTCGATCAAAATCGAAATCTTGCCCTCTGAACCCAAACGAAAAATTCAGTTCGAAACCACATCGCCAGCAAACCGATCCTCCACAGCAACCCCCGGCTTCGAGAAACCTCGCCACCCTAGCCGTAACTTCCCCACGTCGTCGTGAATCCACAGATCCACTCGCGACAGCCTCCGGTTGCATTACGATGCCGTGAACACCATTGAACAGCGATGACAAAAATCAGGGTGTTAAACCCTAATCCTTCCATTATCGGTCGACTCAACTGTTAATAAATTCCCACTGCATTTTTCTTATGACCTTCGAGTCCCTCTCGACCTCCCTGGACAACCACGACGCCACATTCCACGTCGTTCACCCTCAATTTGCCGAAATGCCCAAAATCATTAACACGAAAATTCTCTTAAACTACCAAAGTAAAAATCATGTTTCAACCCCTAAAATTCATGATTTCCTAATTGTAAACCAATTATAGAATCAAAACTTAAAATTGAATTGATAAGGATTTGACCCAATTTTAAAATTTCACTGTAAATTCGAAAATTCAGAACAAATTTTTCTTTTTTACAACTTGTAATTATTTTTAGATGATAGCTTTCTCGATTACATTTAATATCTATTTATAATTCAAAGTCAAATTCGAATTCCAATCCAAGTTATTTAATTTATTATCAAATTGAATCCCTGCTATTTACACAGAGTATAAGTTGCAACTACACAGGAATTCAAACATGCATCCATATATTTCCAAGAAATCAGGCAAATCATCATGATTACATATATTAGATCAAGATGAAATTTAGAATCAAAATCTGTTTTTAAAATTCCTTTTACTCACCATTGAATTTTGCAGAAGACAGAATAGCTTTCCAGGCTTTCAATTTCCTTTGCATGTTGAAGTGATGATTAATTTCCAGAATGCATGTTGAATGTTTAGTTTTCTTGTTTGGATGAATCTGAATTGCATGATGATTTAAATCTTGCTGCTTCATTTGAAAGTCTTGCATTTGATTGAATTTATCCTCAGATATGAACTTCCAGATTTTACAGATTCCAGTATTTACTTCTTTTGAACTTTGTTTTGTATTTTTGTTTGAGTTTATATCTTTGTTTTGATTTGCATTTTTGTTTTGATTTACATTCATTTTGTTTTTGGGATGAAGATGAAGAAAAATATATTTTAGCTGAAAATAAACTCTTCTTCTTGTTTTACAAATTTAAATTTTTAAATTAAAATATCAAGAGGATTGACGTTTGTTCCCTATATGTTCTAATTAGCTTACACATGTCTCTAATATACATTAAAAAGTTTACAAGTGTTTTATTGTTTTATTAATGTTTTCTTTTAAATGTTATTTTATCTTTAATAATTTATTTTAAACCTTGTATGAAATGTGTATAGGTATGTAATGTATTTTAATGCTTATTTATTGATTTTATTATGTAATATTTATATGATTGTAAAATGGTTTTATCTTATATAAATAAGCTTTTAGATCTTTAATAAATATTCAAGTGAATTCAAGTAACTTATGTTTTGATTCAATTAAATGTTTATATGCTTGAAACATCTATTTTAATTCAACTCTTAAAATTTTAAAACAAATTTACCTTGTGTTAGAATTAAAATGAAAAGATATTAAGCAAATGAAATTTAAAATTTAAATCTTATCTAACTCAAGTTAAACTATATGTTTATAATAATAAGCAATTAACTAAGTTATAAAAATTTAAACTTCAAATATCATTTCAAAAATATTAAATCAAATTAACATTTCAAATTTCAAAACTATATATATTAAAGTTTGAAAAACTCTTGTTAAATTTAAATTAATAATTTTCCTATTTCAAATACATATACAAATATATATACACATTTCAAATAGAAACATTCTAACATTAAATTTGTTAATTTCCATATTAAATTTTAAAACAAATCTCAAATCACAATATATACATTCATATATATTACAATTTGAATATAAAGTTTTATTACATTAAAAAACTTCTTATTTACCAAAATAAATATTTCCAAATCAAATTATTATAAAATTTCAAAAGAATTTATCTTGCCTATATATATTGCTAAGAAAAATATTAATAGATATTAACAAATTATTATTTTCAGCCTTTGAAATAATTTTAACTTGTCAATTTATAATATAAAATGATCAAATTAATTTAATTATTATCAAATATTATTTAATTGATATTGCTCAAAATTCCGGGTCGTCACAATTAAATTCCATTATTAAATTAATATAAAATTTCAAATTTAATCTATCGACTTTTAATTCCATCCAATGGTCCAATATTACTATTTAAATCAAAATAAACTTAAATAAAATTTTAGAAACCATTTTTAGATTTATTTACACTCAGATTTACCAATTACTCCAATTCTAATATTAAGCTATTATTATTCACATTCCAATTAGATTCCCGTATTTGAAATTTAACTAATCTTATTAACTTAACCAAAGTCTTTTATTTCAAAATTCAAATTAAAATCCATATTCAACATTTAAAATGAATTAAATGTTCAAATTTAGCGACCCAAAATTCCGGGTCGTTACATTCCTCCCCCTTTATAAAAATTTCGTCCCCGAAATTTGCTAGTGTAGAAAATACTTCTTAACCCACTTACTTACCCAACTTACTTGGTGAAAATCCAAATTCACCTTGCCTAAACTCTTTAGTTTCAAATCGAAATGGCTAGTTTCAATTTCTATTCCAAAATCCTTTAGTTTCAGTTGTTATTTGAAATCGACTTGTCGCTAATGAAACAAATGCTCCTACACTCATTAACTTAACCCAAACTTCTTTAGTTAAAACTTATATACACTTCCTCAAAACCCTTTTGCTTAAATCCAAACTCATTTGCTTTATTCGTACTCAAAAGCTTTTGTTTCAACATTATTTCAAAAATAACTTTCCAAGTTAATTAAATTTTTCCAAAATCCCAAAAATTTTCTAACTCGCAAAATTTTCGAAATTTTTTGGTAGAGTCTCCTTTGTACGGAGGAACTTTCACGATATCGCGATACAGATAAATATATATACATCGACCCACACAGTCGGAAACCAAAATATCTCACAATATATATAACATTTCCCAATTATATTTGCGTAGGCGTACCTTTTTAGCAAATTTTTAAAGCAAGCGGCTAATATATAATGCATAAATGCGCTCCAACTCTATCGAATGCCTTCTGTACCTGTACTTACTCAAACAAACTCATCGGTTTTCAAAGATATGAACATTTTAATCAACATTTCCAATATAAATGTAAGCCCAACATATCCATTTTATAATCCAATCAACAATTTGCATGGTTTCATAAGTAAACCATATTTTATAACATGCACAAAGTTCCTTTTCTAATGCCAAATTCCATTTTATTTCACACAAAGGATTTACATACAAGTTTCGCTATTCCAATTTATACGTTACCCAATTTTCGAATTGATTTCCCAGTCAATTTCCTTTTTAATTGGATACATTTGCACTTCTATTATGATTCACTTACATTTATACTCAAATCCATTTATTAAGATTTTAACCCATTCTACTTTAAACCAACACAATTCCGAATGCAACAAAACAACCAATCCTTATGCAAATTTTTATGTCATTCAAGCAAATAATCATCACTTAAGCTTATACTTATTAAAATTTATTCCAACTTTGATTTATAATAATTTTATTCAATTTTGCATGGTTCACAATCCAAGCATTCTCATCACATTGCAATTATTAAAATAAATTTCTTATTTTCACTTCAAGATCATCATTTAAGTTTAAATTAATAACATCACATTCTATATTATTTACAGCCCAAACATTCTTGCTTATCACAATTATCAATTAAAAACATTTCACTTGCAATTTAATTTCATCATCGAAACAAAATTTATCCAAGACAACATTATTCAATTTGCTTAAGTTCTTCCAATTTTCATTATCTTCTTATATCAATTTTATTTTCATTTGATTCTCATCCAAATCAATTCCAATCCATTTACTTGCATTCCAATTTTATTATCTAAACAAATTTCATTTAAAGCTATTTCATAAGCTTAACCATAACCATCCTACAATATTCTTAAATGATTCCAATTTCATAATATCTTAGTTTATTTCCAATTCTCATTCACCCAATTAGTTTCCCAATTTATTTTATTAATAACAGGCCCCTTCACATTATTTCACCCACTTGAATTTATTTCATTCCTTTGAATTTATTCATAATTCAAACTATCACCATTATAATCTAATTCCAATTTTCATTCACACTTCAATATTTGTTACCACAAATTTAAATCCCATGCCACAATTGGATTTTTGTTTACTTTCCAAATTTTGACCAAACTATCAAAATTTTATTCATTACCATACATTCCATTTAATTTAGCTTACACTAAATTCATTCTCAAACAATTCCTTTGAATTTAGTTGAGTTAAAACTTTATTCACACAATATCATTCTTACTTTTCTAAATTGAATTTCCTTTCAATTTAATTCTTTTCCAATTCTAATTCAAGTTCGACCAAATTTAATTAGCCATCTTGAATTTATATCATTCTCATCACTATATTAAATAAGAATTAAATTCCATTCATTTCTATTCATAACACAATTGAATCTTGATTTTGATTAAATTCAAATTCATCTCAATTCCATTTAATCAAAGTTAAGTCTAATTCAATCCAATTTTAATTCTCCATATACAAGTTCAAA
Source organism: Allium cepa (assembly GCA_030765085.1). Classification (NCBI taxonomy): domain Eukaryota; kingdom Viridiplantae; phylum Streptophyta; class Magnoliopsida; order Asparagales; family Amaryllidaceae; genus Allium; species Allium cepa. The sequence goes on from CM060931.1 coordinate 65,567,781, forward strand.
TTTATTTACTAACTTAAATTCATCCACATCCTTTATTTTTTTATACTTTCATCATCTTATTTCAATTCCCATTTCATTTGAGATTAGGTATGAATTCACCATACCATTCAACTATTCCCCACCTGTGATTATAAATTCCATTTCCTATTTATAAGTTCACCAACTTATTTACTTAAATGCTTATATTGCTCATTTGAGTTACTTTCATCTTATAATCACAATTCTAATTTTCTATATATATGTATCACTGAATTCTTAACGATACCAATTTTCCTTCACCTTAATCCTTTGCAAATTTTAAATTCACTATTCCATATTATAAGTATAATGCTTAATAGTTTGTGGGTATAATTCATTACATAATGACTCACAATTACAAAGTCATTTTACATTTCAATTTAAGGATTAAAATCTTCATTTCCTTCTTATTAGCATCAACTTCACCAAATAAGTCCAATAGTTGATTCATTTTAACTTTACACAATATTTAAATAGAATTTCTCAGAATTCAATTACCCGGTTTTATTCCAAAACCATTTTGAAATAATAATCAACTCATATACTCCTGGTATATCAAATCAAACTTCCAGATTTCTAAAAAAATCTGTTTTCACCTACGCAATTTCCCTTTTGAAACTTCTAAAATTAATTATATCACAAACCAGTCTAACAAATATCATAACCAACCATTTTGGTAGCAATACATCACTTTAGAAACTCGAAAATGAATTCTAATGATATGGCCAGCATCATCAGTATTATTTTCCAGCGACTGAAGTGAGTTCAGTGCTTCTTACTTCCCAAATTCATTTCAAAACATTTTCCATTCAAAAATTCTTTCCAAAATAATATTCCATTATTACCTTCAATCACCTTAGCAAACATTTCAATCTTTCCCAAGATTTTAAATTTCCAAACTTTTGTTTTCATTGCTACATTTAAAAATCCTTTCCAAAATCTTCGGGATTTAAATTCTGGTTTAGTTTAAATTTAGTTATTCTCTTATGTATAATTTATACTTATGGAATTTATTTGGTTATAATCATTTCAAATTTTAGATTCTTATTTAATTATAGTATTAACAACCAATCATCCAAATCCAAATATATATATATAATAATTTCAAAAAATTATTCCTTTTATATCAAAATATAATTTTGGGTAAAATTATTTCATTTAACCACTTTAAAAACAATACTATGTCGGTTCATCTTGTTTAAGAGTTTAGAAACCCCTATCGATACGGTTGTACTTCCCGCACTGATGCAGCTCATGCCAAAGTGATAAGTCATCCACAACTTAAGAAGGAAGATATAGATCGTTTCCGACCTAAGGAGTCACATGGGGGAGGGATATGAGTTAATGAAGAGGGTTTGAGTCGTCTCCGAGCTAACTGGAGGCCAGAGGGAAAGCGGTGCCGAGTTAACAATCTAACTCTAATGGGTCACGACCTAAGGAAGGATCTTGAGTTGTTCACGAGTCAACGACCTAAGAAGGCGGTCTTGAGTCGTCTACGGCTTAACAGAACACGGAGGAGGAAACTACGACCCAACAAAGACGTTGAAAAGGGGGTTACGACTTAAGGGAGGGCTTAAGTCGTTCGGTTACTATGAGTCGTGTGAGGAGATATCGCAGGGAGCTTGGGACCTTAAGTCGCGGCTTGCTTAAGTCGCGTGTGTTTTGAGTCGTTCCATAGTTGATTCGTAAGTCGTGTCCATAGCTGTATGTGTTGTGTTGATTGTTAAGTCGGTATGATGTTGGGTCGGCCGAATGCTGTTGTAATGTAATGAGTTGAGTCGGTTGAGGCGTTGTTGTGAAGTAGTTATTGTTAAGTCGTTGTGTCTTGTGTCTTGAGTCAGTTAGGTCGGCTAACGACCTTAGTGAGTCATTTGCGTGTGCAGTGTTGTAAAGGAGGTTAGATCGCTATGGTGTTAAGTCGTTACCGACTTAAATTGGGTCGTAAGTCGTATACGACTTAAGGTCTGGGTCGAAAACACTATAAATAGGGAGTGAGTTGTACATTTGAAGGTGGTTGATTTTTGAATAAAATTCTTGTTTGATTGCTGTGTGCTTTCATCCTAAATTGGTAGTTGAGTGTAATCTCCTATCTCCACTTTCGGTTATTCGAGTGCGCTCGAATCAACGATTGTTGAAGCCGATTCGCGGAATCAAGTGCGCTTGATCAACGCTTGAAGAATTGAAGATCTTCTTTCATGGTATCGTGCGCGATCAACGTGTTGAAGATAGCTAGAATTCGGTATCTTGTGATCAACGAATTTGGGCATTTCAGTATCTTCAATCTACCGATTTGCTACTTTCATCGATCCATATCGTTTTGTTAATTATCCGCTGCGTCAGTTTTGGTATCAGAGCTTGACTTAGCCAATCATAGCTAAGACGAGTCTTGGAGCCAAGGAGTTTGAAGTTTGCATTTGCATTTGTTGAAGGTAGGCCGTGTATACTTGTGAAAAGTAGCCGAGCCTTGGTGAAGTTTGTTTGAAGTGTTGAGGCCGAGCCAAGTTAGAGGTTGAGCCGTGACTTGTTTGATTTGAATTGAAGATTGTTTTGTTTGAACCATGCCGCCGAGAAGAGCTAACCGTCATCAAAATGTTGAAGCGTTGTATAGAAGAGAAGAAGCCGAGCAAATGGAATAACGCATTAATGAGAAATTTGATGAAGGCATTGGAAAGTTAGAGAAATTGATGAATGATTTGAATCAAAATCAAAGGAGGAGATCGCCACTCTCGAACCATGGAGGAAACCGAGTTTCGCCATCGGTTAAGGAAGCGAGGAGGGTATCACCGCAATCTTTTAGGGAGAGAAGAGAAACATCAATTTCATCGAGGAGAGATCACCATGACTATGGACATGAAGAGAGAAGAACTCCACGTGAGTTTGAAGATGAGCCATATAGAGATGAAGAGAGACATTGTAACATTCCTGAAATTTTAGCCAAGTTAATTTGGCAATTAAATTTATTTTTGAAAATAAATTTTGAATTAATTAGAAAATTCTTAGAACAGATAAATAATTTTGATTTTAAATAGAGATTTAAATTTGAAATTTAAGAATAAGTGAATTGGAAAACAATATTGAATTTCAAAATAAAATGCATTAAAAATAAAGTAGAAATTAAAAGCTTTAAAAAGCTAATGATAGTATCTTCTAAATTTTTATTTGGAAGTTACAATATAAAGAAAAATTTGTGTACTCATTTTTAAAATGTTATTTTTTAAGTTAAATTTTCATATATGTATAAAAGTGGCTATTGTTAATATGAAATCAATTTTTTTTTATCATTCTTTTCTTTTTATAAAGTTTACAAGAATAAATAATAGAAACAATGTTTGAATATATGTAAATTGGTATAAGTAGAATTTTAATTCAAATGAATTGGGAATTTGAATCTACATTTGAAGTAAATGTTTTTTTAAGATAAACATTTGGCTTTTAAAATCATAGAGGTGAAATTTATAAAATGAATATGTGGAAATGAAATAAAAAAGTAAAAGTGTAGGAAGATTAACAAGATCTTGTTCTCATCATTGCTTTTTACAAATGGCATGGATTGTCTTTATAAAAATATAAAATATTCAAATAAAAAAAATTTAAAAACCTTTACATCTTCCCATATGAAATCATGTAGTATCTTAGAAAATCTGAAAAAAAGATTTGCCTCCACAATTCTCAATATCAAGGCTTTTCAAGAAAAAAAAAGACAAACAACAACTCAGTTCAAAATGCAAAAAGAAAAAAAAAAGAAAAGAAAAGAAAAACTCCATGCAAATGAAAATCTGGAAGCAGATTCAAACAGAACCTGAGCAAATCAAAGTTCAGATTCAAAAACAAAAGCTTGAAGCAAAGCAAGTGACAGATCAAACAAACAGAATCAAAACTGCAGATTTATAAATCAATATCAAAGCTTCAGTTTTTGGCCAGGGATAGTGCAGTTGATGTCTGAAATAATTTAAGGCAAGTCACTTCCTTTTTAAGAATAGAATTTTGAGTTGTGAATCAGTGATGAAGCAAGAATTTAAACAACTTTATTTAACAGTTGCAGAAAGAATAAGATTAAAAGCTTCTCTGCTATTCACATTCAACTGTAAGTAATTTAAATTTACTGTTATTAATGAATTTGGTGAATGAGTACAACAAGGAATAAACAAAAAAAATAAAAAAATAAATATGTAGCTATGATTTGCAGAGCTTAAAAGAATCAGAGTAAAAGAAAAAAAAAAGGGGTTGCAGGCTTCCATCTCTGCTTGAAAAACTGTCAAAAGCTTTTGTCATCTGGAAAATAGGTGAGCAAACTCTCAAACCCATTTCTTATTTTCGTTTTTGTTTGTTGCATGTAATTAGCATTGAATGTTTGGATGTGATTATGCTTGAGTATGCAAAGGAGTGAGATGTGAATTTCTGCAGACATGTTTCTGTTATTTCTTGGATTTAAACACAAATCCACTTATTTTTGTCTGAATCTTAGTTAGGAAGTATGGTGTGAACAAATTGTGTTTGTACAATATAGTTTAGGTTTGAAATATTCTAAATTAGAAAAGTAAAAATAAAACCCTGTTACTGCTGAAATAAAATCACAACAGGCAATAGTTCAAAAAAAAAAAGTAAGATTGTAAACATCTTTAAATTATTCAAAACAAGTTTAAAAACTTTAATGCATGTTTAAAAACATGGATATTTGAAACATGCATCAGGTTTAAAAGCTTCTGTGGGGTTAGTTAATTAGACTGTGCATGTTTGTGATGGTGGTGGGTTGATGTTCTGGGTTGCAGAGTTTGTGCCTCGGGTTGGTCTCGGGGAAAAGTGGTGGAAACTCGAAGCAGAAGGGATATTAACTCGAAGTAAAATAGGGGAGTGCAGGGTGTATGTGTTCAGGTTTTTACAACAGAACCTGTTCTGTTTACTTTAAAAAAATTTAAAAAAAAAAAATAAAGCTAAAATTAAATCTGGCAATTTGAACTTAAGATTTAACTGGAATAAGGATGAATTCAAATAGTTTGAATTTTTATTTTGAAATAATGTAAATGCAGAATTCAGGAAACAGGAAACTGTTTTCCAAATTTTTAAAGTTTGAAATAAAATGCAAACTAAAGTTTAACTTAGGATGTTAAAACTGAGTTCAAATAAGGTCTGAAGTTCAAAGTTTTTAAAAATGGAACTTTTAAATTTAAACAAGTTTAAATTCTGTTTTAAATCAAAATTTAAAACAAAACAGTTTCTGGTCTTAAATTCTGTAGTTTGCAGTTTTAAATGGAATTCATATTTTAGGTTGGAAACTTAATTCAAGTATGAATTGATACTGAATTCAAGTGAAGTTCTGAGTTAAGTTTTTTTTTAAAAAAATGAAATTTTTAAATTTAAACAAAGTTTTAATTTCTGTTTAAATCAAAATCAAAACTGTTTCAGGTTTTATAACTGAGAGTTTGCAAGTTGAATGAAATTTAAATTTTAGAGTGGGAATTTGATATTAGGTGGAAGTAGAAACAGAATTCAAATGTAGCTTTGAATTCAAAGTTTTTAGAAGTAAAATCTTAAATTTAATCAAGATTTAAATTTCTGTTTTAAATCAAAAGTTCAAAACAGTTGCAGGTTTTAATCCAGAGAGAGTTGCAGTTTTTTTTTAAGAAATTTGAATTGAATTCAATTCTAGTGTAGGGTTGATTTAACTATGAATTGAACTAAATTCAAATGGAGTTCTGAGTTCAAAGTTTTAAAGATGAAATTTTTAAATTTAAACAAATTTTTAATTTCTGTTTAAATCAAAATTAAAACTGTTTCAGGTTTTAAACCTGAAAGATGTTTTGCAGTTTTTAATGTTTTTAATGAAACTCATATTTTAAGTTGTAATTTGATTTAAATGCAAGTTAAATCTGAATTCAAATAGAGTTTGGAATTCAAAGTTTTCAAAAGTGAAATATGTTAAATTTAAACAAGTTTTAAATTTGGTTCTAAATCAATATTAAAACAGTTGCAGGTTTTTGAACCTGTAATTCTACAGTTTGAAGTATTAAATAAAATTCATATTTTAAAGGTTTTAAATTAAATCAAATGTAAGATTTAACTGAATTCAAATGAATTTTGAGTTCAAAATTTTTAATTCTGTTTTAATCTAAATTTAAAACTGTTTCAGGTTTAAGCCTGAGAAATTTACAGTTTTAAACTTTTTGAATAAATTCATATTTTTAAGTTGCAACATGATTCAAGTGTAACTTGAATTTGAATTCAAATGTTATTTTGAATTCAAAAAAAAAAAAATTTAAAAAAAATGAAAATCTAAAAATTTAAACAAGTTTTAATTCTGTTTTAAATTAAATTTAAAATTGAGGGTTTACCAATTTAAGTAATTAATTGAGGAAAAATCAATTAATAAAAGAAATTAAGGTTTAATTAATTTCAATTAAAGGTTAATTAATTAAGATAGTTAATTAAATAAATGATTAATAAATAAAGGTGGTTAAAACTTAATTAATTATAGTTAATGATAATTAATCATTGATTTAAAGATTATAAATAAAAGTAATTATGTGAATAACAAATTCATAACCACACGGTTTATTCATCTTAATTAAAGATGTTTGATTGTTATTGGATGTTCTGTGATGGATTGATATATTTGATATGTGATGTGATGCTATGTAATGCTTTGTGCTAGGCTGTTATTTCTGTGATGTATATATTGCTATGCAAACACTTTGACCTGTAAAATGACATTTAATTTCGATGCGACAGGGAGTCGGATTCCATTTGGTTATCCGAAACCCACATCGAATTGTAATAATTGAATCTGTGCTGATTGATGATGTTGTGCACTATTGTGTAAAACCCCTGGACCACACTATACACACACAAATATGGGTTGCACGTGGAAATGAGTTAAGTCACAGATTTTGAAATTGTTTTAAAGATTGAATTTTTGAATCCAAATTAGTTTTGGAATTAGAATTGAAGCTTTTGAAAATAGTTATTTTGAATAACTTAATTGAGTTTTGAAATTTAAATAATTTGATTTAAATTTGAACTCAATATTTGGGATTGAATTCTATGATTTGGGAACTAGGGTTTTAAAAGAGTTATTCAACATATAAATGGGGTTATATGGGTTTTAAACCATTTTTAAAGATGACGTTTTGGAATTTAAATTCAACTCAAGATTTCAACTTGTATAAAGTAGATTTGCTTTCCCATAAGAAATGGACTTCCAAGTTGTGTTAAAAGGATTTTCAAGTCTAAAAGGAAAATTGTTTTCCAAGTTATAGATAAATCTTTGGAAATGAGTTTGAAAGCTATAAATCTTTAATTTAAGGATTTAATTGGGTTAATCCAATTGAAATGGGAATTGTTTGAAATCTATGAATAGATCTTTGTGAAATAAATCTTTTTGTTTGAAGATTTTAAAATGGTAATTTGTTTAACCATTTAAAAGAAAAGTTTGGATTTTTAAGTTGTGACTTAACTGAAATCCCATATCCATATGTTTTAAAATATGACGCTTACTATTCGGTTTAGCCGGGAGAGGACCTTCGTGTCATATAGCCCATTCCGAATAGTGATACGACGTTATGGATTGCATTTGAAGACCGGTGTTGAAGACCGGGTGTCTTCGAGAACGTTAGGATAACCTATCGATTTTCTCTGCACCGAGTAGCTACGGTATAGAGATTCCCTTAGTGATGGGAAGTCCGATCGGGATTGTGGATACCCGGATTTGCAAGGGCTTCTTCGGAAGTGCCTTCGGTTCTGTTCGAACCCGGAACAGACTTGTATGGTTGCATGTCCGACATTACACTTTGAGATATTAAACTGATCTCTATCAAATACATTTCTGCTTGGTGGCGGAGAATTTATTCTCTTAGCTTAACACCCTTCTCTGAGACGTACGAGCTCAGAGGTTATGTAGTTGATATTTATCAGTGATATATCCCAAATTTGGTAATGTGACATGCTGAGTGCTGCTGTGTGATGATGATCATTTGTTGATCATTTGTGATCAAAGCATGGCTTTTGTATAAAGCGTAGCTTTGTGGACGAGACTGCATCAGGACCTCACACCCCGGAAATGGTCGAAACAGGAAAGATGCGGCAAGGTTATGAGGGTCGCTCCCTTTAGGGTGTGTCATTCCCTTCTGGTAAAGGGTGGTATCAGGTATGGAGCCCTGGTATTTAACCTATGTGGTTGCTCCAATCTCATTTACTGTGTGGTTGTTGCTTTGAGGCGCCTCGGATAAAGGTCCCAAAGGACCGGGGGATGGCATATTCGTGTAGTAGTTACCTAGTTACAGAGGTAACCCGGCCTTGTGTTGGCAGAGATCTAACCGTAACGTTAGTTCTCGGGACGTCCCGCCAGAGGCGATTCCATAGACAGTAGGAAGTTCCTTAGCCTGACCATTTGTTGGGAATCCATTCATCCAATACGTGCCTTGTACGGTTTTAGTTGTATTACCTGCCATTCACTTATGGTGGTCACCACTGTTTGGATGGTAGCTATAGTAGGCATAGTTCGGAATGTCTATGCTGGCTAGGATTTATATTGTACTTTCGAAATGGTTTTCTGCACTATGCACTAGTAATAATATCAAAGAAAACTTTCTCGTATTAAGCATATTTGACTGTCATAAGGAGAAATCTCCTCCAATTCTGTGTTTGCATTGTGTGTGTGGCGGGAGGCCTTATGGTAGTTTCATTTTCCAAAAAGCATTACGGATTTATTTTAAATTCCTTGTTGCTTGTTTTTAAAGACCAAATGTTTTTGTTTGCTCATACCAGTCCCACGACTGACCTGGAGTTTATTGTTCCTTTCCTAAACTCTGGGTGCCCACTATTTCCCACACGGGCAGTCTAGAGTTGGGATTTTCAGATAATCTATAGTAGGTGTAGATTCGATAGCTTTCAGCCTTAGGATTTGGCAATCGCATTTTGGATCGAGTTGCTTCTCTTCATCTTGATTTGGAGTTCGAGCTGTTTCTGGATTGGTGCTTTGGAGATTACCGATACTGGAGTTCTTCCTTGAAGACTATTTTGGAGATTTGTTCCGCTGCTGGTGTTATCTTTTATTTCCGCTGCTATTCTTTGTATCTCTGATAATGTTGATATCTATTGTACCATTCTGTTGTATCATTCATGTTGTATCAGTTATTGTATCAAATGTTGTATATTGATATATGCTATTCTTTTCTTCCGCTGTGTTATTTACTTAATGTGTTATAAGCTCCGGCATGACTCGAATTTCGACGTTTGAATCTGCGGCATTCAAGTACAGTGGAGTACGGATGTCGATTTTCGAACGCTGGAATTTGGATCGTGACAGACATAGTAGAAGAGACATGCGTGATCGAAGGGATGTTGATGGTCGAGATCGATATAGACGTACTTTTGATCTTAATGAAGAGGGTGATAGAGCTAGCATTCATTATCGAGATCGAGACCAAGTTCGAAATATATATCGGGAAGTAGATTATGATCGTCGATGGGAATCGGGTATGAAAATGGAAATTCCAGAGTTTAAAGATGGAATGGTAGCTGAAGAATTCTTAGATTGGTTGTCAAATGTTGAAGAGATCTTTGATTTCAAGGAGGTTCCTGAGCATAGAAGAGTGAAGTTAGTTGCTACAAGGTTGAGGGGGAGAGCTTTAGCGTGGTGGCAGCAAACTAAACTTACACAAGAACGGATGGGAAAGTCGAAGATTGTAGATTGGGAGAAAATGAAGAAATTGATGAGAGCTACATTTTTACCATACAACTATCAATCACTTATGTACCAGAGATTGCAGAATCTAAGACAGGGGACGAAATCAGTCAATGATTACGCCGATGAATTTTACCAACTCATTGCTCGAAATGACATCATGGAGATAGAAGAACAGTTAACGGCGAGGATTGTTGGAGGCTTGCGAATGCAGATCCAGGATATGGTTAATATGTTTGATCCAAGGTCTGTAGCAGAAGCACATCAGAAAGCATTGGCTTGGGAGAAGCAGGGAAGGCATGGAGGTGGTGTGTTTACTAATTCCAACAATCAAGTGAAAGGTACTAGTGCGAGTTCCAATGTTTCCAAAGCTGTTACAAAAACAGTTGTGAATGAAGTTGCGAAGATGAAGGTTAACAATAGTTTCAAATGTTACAATTGCCAGAAAGTGGGTCATAAAAGCAATGAATGTCCGAAGCCGAAGAAGAGAGCAATGGTTACTGAGGTTGGAGAAGAGGATGAAGAGGCAGAGTGTTCTAATTCATTACCGGTTGAGGAGGAAGACTTGTTGTCGGGAGATGAAGGGTGTAATCTAATGATGAGAAGGTCTTGTTTAACACCGAAACAAGAGGATGAGGCTAGTTGGTTGAGGAGCAACATTTTCCAATCTACATGCACTATTCTGGGAAAAGTTTGTAAGTTTGTGATTGATGCAGGAAGTTGTGACAATATTATCTCTACTGAAGCTGTGAGAAAGTTGGAATTGAAAACCAAGAAGCATCCTAAACCGTACAAGTTAGCTTGGTTAAAGAAGGGTGGTGAGGTGAAAGTTGGACGGAGAGCTTGTGTTAAATTTTCGATTGGGAAGAAATACAAGGACGAAATTTGGTGTGATGTAGTGGACATGGATGTATGTCATTTGTTGTTGGGTAGACCATGGCAGTTTGATAGAGCAGTACAACATGATGGTCGTGCTAATAGCTATAGTTTCATGTTCGAAGGTACTAAAATCACTTTAGTTCCCAAGAAGCAGCAACAGAAGGAAAGCAAGCTAGAGGAGATCGAAGAACTGAAAACTTTACTATCATTGAAAGAGTTTGTCAAGGAGGTTGAAGAGGAGCCTGAAGTCTTTTTGTTGATTGGGCGAGAGTGCAGTGAAGGGGTTGAAATTCCAGAAGAAGCGAAGCCAGTTTTGAAAGAATTTGAAGATGTATTTCCAGAAGAGTTGCCTAAGGAGTTACCGCCACTGAGAGACATTCAACATCAAATTGATCTTGTTCCGGGAGCAGTTTTACCACATCGACCACATTACCGAATGAGTCCGAAGGATCATAAGGAGTTACGTAGGCAGGTGGAAGAGTTATTAGAGCAGGGACGTGTTCAGGAAAGCTTGAGTCCTTGTGCAGTACCAGCCTTGTTGGTACCGAAGAAGGATGGAACATGGAGAATGTGTACCGATAGTAGAGCTTTGAGCAAGATTACTGTTCGCTACAGATTTCCTATGCCAAGATTGGATGACTTGCTAGATCAGTTGAGTGGGGCTACTATCTTTTCGAAGATTGATTTGAAGAGTGGATATCATCAGATTCGAATTAGACTGGGAGACGAATGGAAAACCGCATTCAAGACAAGGGAAGGATTGTATGAATGGTTGGTTATGCCGTTTGGACTATCGAATGCACCGAGTACATTTATGAGGGTGATGAATCAAATTTTCAGACCGTACATTGGAAAGTTTGTTGTTGTTTACTTTGATGATATTCTGATTTATAGTGCGAGTACAGAGGAGCATGTAGAGCATTTGAGAAAGGTGTTAATTATTCTTCGTGAGGAACAATTTTATGCAGCTACGAAGAAATGTGTGTTCATGACTCGAAGTATTTTATTTTTGGGATATGTTGTGTCAGGAGAAGGTATCCAGGTGGACCAGAATAAAGTTGAAGCAGTCAGAAATTGGCCACAACCGAGGACTATCACTGAAGTTAGAAGTTTTCATGGATTGGCATCATTCTACCGAAGGTTCATTCCACACTTCAGTAGCGTGATGGCACCAGTTACTGATTGTATGAAAGGAAAAGGGTTTTCTTGGTCGGAGGAAGCAGGGGTTGCTTTTGAACAAATCAAAGAACTTTTAACGACAGCACCAATCCTTGTATTACCAGATTTTCAGTTGTTGTTTGAGCTACATACTGATGCATCTAAGGTTGGAATCGGAGGGGGTGTTGAGTCAGCAGGGGCGTCCTATTGCATATTTCAGTGAGAAGTTATCAGGGGCGAAGATGAGATATAGTACGTATGATGTGGAGTTTTATGCTGTAGTGCAAGCAGTTAAACACTGGAGACTTTATCTATTTCAGAAAGAGTTTGTTCTTTACACTGATCATGAGGCATTAAAACATTTGCAAGGGCAGGATAAGATTTCCGCAAGGCATGCATCATGGATTGCTTATCTACAACAGTTTACTTTTGTCGTGAAACATAAGTCAGGGGTGACGAATCGTGTGGCTGATGCTTTGAGTAGAAGGAGTCATTTATTAACGACAATGAAAATTGAGGTGACAGGATTTGAATTATTGCCAAAATTGTTTGAGGAGGATCCTTATTTCGCAAAGTTCGTTGAGAAAGTTAAGGATGGAGATACTGATGAATTTACATTGGTCGATGGTTTCTTATTCAAGGGGAATCAATTATGTGTACCGGATTGTAGCTTGCGAATGAAGATAGTAAAGGAGCTTCATGAGGAAGGACATGTAGGCAGAGACCGAACATTGCAGTTAATCTCTCAATCCTACTATTGGCCGTCGATGAGGAAGGAAGTTGAAAGGTTTGTTCAGAGATGTCATATCTGTCAGGTTTCGAAGGGAACAGCGACAAATGCAGTATTATATATGCCGTTACCAGTACCTAACAAACCATGGGTTGATATCAGCATGGATTTTGTTTTGGGTTTGCCTAGAACTCAAAGGGGAATGATTCTATATTTGTTGTGGTGGACAGGTTTTCGAAAATGGCACATTTTATTGCTTGTAAGAAGACGGCGGATGTTGTTCGTGTTGCTCAGTTGTTCTTTAAGGAAATCTATCGTTTACATGGGTTGCCGGAGTCTATTGTTTCAGACAGGGATACCAGATTTTTGAGTCATTTTTGGCTAAGTTTGTGGAAGATGGTTGGAACGAAGCTGAAATTTAGTAGCGCTTATCATCCGCAAACAGATGGACAGACAGAAGTTGTTAACAGATCATTGGGAAATTTGTTGCGATGTCTTGTGAAGGACAATCTGAAGAGTTAGGACATGAAGTTATGCCAAGCAGAGTTTGCTCATAATCATGCAGTGAATCGTAGTACGGGATTCAGCCCATTTCAAATTATATATTCAAGTTTGCTAAGGGGACCGTTGAATTTGGCAGTAATACCACAACCGAAGGGGACGATTAAACGAGTTGCAGACTTTGTTGATGGGTTAACTGAATGTCATAAAATCGTTAAGGAGCGATTGGAGAAGGCAAATGACAAGTATAAGAGAACTGCAGATTTGAAGCGACGAAATGTTGAATTTAACGAAGGAGATTTGGTGTATGCTGTGTTAACCAAGGATCGTTTTCCAGTGGGCGCTTATAGCAAGTTGAAAGCCAGAAAAATTGGTCCTGTAGAAGTTGTGAAACAGATTAATGAAAATGCTTATAAGTTGAAGCTACCAGAAGACGTGTACACTTCTGACGTGTTCAATGTTAAACATCTTATACCATATTGTGGATATGGACAATCTGATGAGGAAGAATTTACAAATACGAGGACGAATTTTTCTCAACCAGGGGAGGATGATGCTGCTCAGGCCAAAGTGATAAGTCGTCCACAACTTAAGAAGGAAGATATAGATCGTTTCTGACCTAAGGAGTCACATGGGGGAGGGATACGAGTTAATGAAGAGGGTTTGAGTCGTCTCCGAGCTAACTAGAGGCCAGAGGGAAAGCGGTGCCGAGTTAACAATCTAACTCTAATGGGTCACGAACTAAGGAAGGATCTTGAGTCGTTCACGAGTCAACGACCTAAGAAGGCGGTCTTGAGTCATCTACGGCTTAACAGAACACGGAGGAGGAAACTACGACCCAACAAAGACGTTGAAAAGGGGGTTACGACTTAAGGGAGGGCTTAAGTCGTTCGGTTACTATGAGTCGTGTGAGGAGATATCGCAGGGAGCTTGGGAGCTTAAGTCACGGCTTGCTTAAGTCGCGTGTGTTTTGAGTCGTTCCATAGTTGAGTCGTAAGTCGTGTCCATAGCTGTATGTGTTGTGTTGATTGTTAATTCGGTATGATGTTGGGTCGGCCGAATGCTGTTGTAATGTAATGAGTTGAGTCGGTTGAGGCGTTGTTGTGAAGTAGTTACTGTTAAGTCGTTGTGTCTTGTGTCTTGAGTCAGTTAGGTCGGCTAACGACCCTAGTGAGTCATTTGCGTGTGCAGTGTTGTAAAGGGGGTTAGGTCGCTATGGTGTTAAGTCGTTACTGACTTAAATTGGGTCGTAAGTCGTATACGACTTAAGGTCTGGGTCGAAAACACTATAAATAGGGAGTGAGTGGTACATTTGAAGGTGGTTGATTTTTGAATAAAATTCTTGTTTGATTGATGTGTGCTTTCATCCTAAATTGCTAGTTGAGTGTAATCTCCTATCTCCACTTTCGGTTGTTCGAGTGCGCTCGAATTAACGATTGTTGAAGCCGATTCGCGGAATCAAGTGCGCTTGATCAACGCTTGAAGAATTGAAGATCTTCTTTCACGGTATCGTGCGCGATCAAGGTGTCGAAGATAGCTAGAATTCGGTATCTTGTGATCAAAGAATTTGGGCATTTCAGTATCTTCAATCCACCGATTTGCTACTTTCATCGATCCATATCGTTTTGTTAATTATCCGCTGCGTCACGCACCGACCAGAATTCATAAACACTCAACCGATAAGTCAACACGGTATAAAATCATTTTTATATGGACTAACAAGTACTCCCTCATAGCTATTATTACACTCAACTCATTATAGAGTACAATTGACACTATATCTAATGAGTAATTTCCCCCACCAAAGCCTAGGTTGTCGCCAACCTAAGCTCTGATACCAAGTGTGACAGCCCGCAAATCCGTACCCCTTGAGTCAACACTGTTCTACTTCAATTAACTCAAGTGGAACAGAAATACGATACATTAGGGTTAAAGAAGAAGAGAAAGAAGAAGAAGAAACTAAACAATATCAGAATCTCACAGTCGCAGCGGAGTAAAATATAATAGTAAATAATAGATCTTTACACAAAATGAAATCTATAACTGTTTTATACATTATATCATCAGAGTATCTCATACACAATATTACCAGTCAGACAAATCCATACAATCACAGCAGCGGAATATATATAGGTACTGATAATACGTCTCGGACTCCAGCTCCTCTCCAGCTCCAAAACATCCTGACCTGAACATATAATACTCGGTCTGACCCGAGCATTATAATGAAATAACACCCGAGTCAGTCTGGAATACCAGCTGATAATAATGCATCCAAATTGATTATTGAAGTTTCAAAAATCCTTTGAAAACAAAAGCATCTCGTAAGACCACGCCACAAATAAACATGTCGGGTTTTTACCTTACGATAGCTAAAACACTTTTTATAGAAATCCTATGATATTATAATAGGGTCTATTTACAAATACTTATAAAATAGCCGAAATTTATACATGATTAAATTCCAGCTACTAGCCACAAAGTGGGTAATACAAACACAACTCGTACAAGGCACGTAGGGAGAATGGATTTCCAACAATGACCAGGCACTGGGGTACCACCTGTCATAGTACGGGGCCTAGATCACCGTACCGAAGACCACGCCCAATCCCCTGCAACACAAGGCCGGACCCATCCCTTACTGGACAGTTTCGAATAAGTTCACCCTACGGTTGGGATCAGCAACCGCCCACTAAGCCGAATAAAAAGGGACATCTAGACAGGGATGACCTTACTCTCAAGTGGGGGCTACCCACGAAGCCTTGCTGCATATCCCTAGATTTTCAGTCATTCCCATTTGATGAGGCTTGAGGCTAAGCGTTACCTTTTAGAACGTTTCACTTAGAATTCCCATTGCCCACCTGATGATGTTCCGAAAGCATTCGTCCATACAAGTCCGTCCCGGGTTTGAACGGAACCGAAGGAGCTACCCTACTACGTCCATTTTGGAAATATCCTCAGGATTAGTAGTGACTAGCCCTTGCACTTCACTGCTCCATCTTCGACTCCCAACACGTTTCACGAAACGTACAAACCGGATCGAAGTGGTTTTCGAGAAATAAATCTCGATCCCGGTCTCTTCGAAACGATCAACGCATTTGTCCAATATTGATAGTCGGTGATTTAACTATCAATTAACATTCACAAACATCCATCACACAATAAATAATCCCCACATTATATATTTGCCTCAAATATCTTTAAAAGATATATTTTCAAATTTCAAAACTCATTTGAAAACAATTCCCAAAGTTGTTCCTTTACAAGGTAAATTCTTTACCATTTATTCCCATGGGAAATAACTAAGTTCAAAACATTTAAATTTAAAACAGTTAAAAAAAATTTTTATACTGAAATATACTTTAAAATATGTAAATTTACTTCTAGTTATTTACTCAAAATATAAATTTAAAATATGTGAAGTAACTCTATTTATTAAGACATAAACTTGATTTTACATAAAGGTTTAGTAAAACTAATTTAAAAGTAGATTTTAAAAGGATTAATAATAATTTCAAATAACTTTATTCAAAACTAGCCTTTAAATAAATCCATTTGTAAAAATAATTTCTAATGTATTCGTAATAATTACTATTGCAAATTTACTAATTAGTTAAAAATAATAATTTCAAAAATACTCTCTTAATCAAGTTTAAACTTTAACTTATTCTTAAATAAAATCTGTTAAAATACGAACTTGGTTTCCCAGGGAAAACACACTTCACTTCAAACATCCCAAAGAACTTTTCTTATAAATCCAGCCCAAAACCATTTCAACCCAAAATTTATGTTTAAATAACGTAAATTTCCTTTCCATGCTAAAAAATTAAACTCCTTTTGAAGTTTAACACCTTTTCCATTCCCGGAAATTTACTTCCACAATATTGGTTTAGAATATTTTTAAATAAACTTTTATAGATTTATTTATTAAAATCGCGCTTAAGAAATCACTTAAATGAATACCTACTTAAATTCCAATGGGTTAAAATAGTATTTCAAAATATTTATATACATTTAAACTGCTAACTTATATTTTGGAAAGCTTCATAGGAAACATATTAAATTCCCAAGCAAACGCTATTCATTATCAAATAAATAACCCATCGTTATTTTTAACAATTTATAACTCCTTATAGGATTTCTCACCAGAAATTCATACTTCCACATTTATCAACTGATAAATTTCCCACTTTATTTATATTTCCAAATTTAAAATTTTTCAATCTTCATCTAAACCAGATTCCAAATTTTATTCCTTTAAATTCTTTATTCAACAATTCATTTTATTTCCTTTAAAACCCCAATTCATTTTATTCATTTATTCTAGGTTTTATTCATCAAATTATCTCACTAAATAACTAAATTCAAAAATCTAGCTATCTCAGAATATAAACAAGATACATAATAATTCCTACATTGTGAGGAATCCAGTTGGATCCCTCCAACCTGTTTTTTTCCCTGCATCCACAAATATTAGCACAATAATTATATATATCAATCTAGACTGATAATAACATTTATATTCAACCAATCACACATATATTTAAATATTAACTATTTAAATTAGTTAGCATCCAGATGTGAGCGAGTTAAACTCACCTTGGGTTTCGGCGAGCGTTCGAAATTTAAATTAAACCGAACGACGTTCGATTTAACTCAAATTTCTACTTGCCCAGAATGATTCTCAAACTGCACCAATGCATAGTACGCATCTCTGCAATTCCGGCGACGCAAATTTCGTCAAAATCTGATACAGTATGCATTAGATATTTGATTTTAAAGTTTGAACTGAATTTAAAACAATTTCCTTTTATTTAATTATTAATTTACCCAAAACGAATGACAGCCGCACAAACGAAATCGAGGTCGAAGCCTTTACTCCCATACGCGATGATTTCTTTCCAGGCGAAGACAACCCATCAACTCGCCGTTCCACCTTAATTGTCGTGGCCTCCTCACCCAAAACGAAGACGATCTGACACCTTCCCCTGAAAGCCCTACGCGTCCCCTACCATCGGCCAGAAAATCACAGATCTCGGTCGCTCCATCGACTCGAAAAATGGGCGCGAACGGTCGGCGCTCTCCACTCCATAGCGCTTCCAATCGACAACGATACCCCCGATCCACCGTACGGATGTGAAGAGCTCGGGGAACTCCACGATTTCCATGTTAGAGATATCTTCTAATAGTCGATGGATGCTAAAGAATTTAAAGGAGAAAAATCGAAGATTCACGGCCATTGAGATGAAAACTGCGGCTGCCTCGTTTTTAGCTAGGGTTTTGAGAAAATGTTAATATATATATATATATATATATATATTATTTAATATTATTCTAATCTCGTTCTTCAAATTTTAACGACCCATACAAACGAACTCCAATCCTCACGCACCAATAGGCGTTCCTAGGGTTTTCCCGCGTTCCGGACACAATGGAATATGTTTCGTAAGCTAATTCGGTCATACGTGCGAGTTACGAAATTAAACGATCAAATTTTAAATTAAATTGGTTAAAACGATTTCTAAGCGTTCTGCGCTGCCACGGTCAAACGACAACTCTGATAGCTACGAAAATTGAAATCCGATAATGACTAACTATTATGGATCCAATGGAACTGGTTTCGTCGAATACCGAGACTGTGCCCCGGAAGGTTATTTTAACTCGTCGATTAAATCGAGCGATTTTCAAAATTGTCGAAAACGCTTAAAATTTCACTTTTAAAACTTTATTAACTCTATTATAACTCGTATAAAATTTATATTCATATTAGAAATCATTCTGATTCAGTTTAAATCAAAATCTGATTATTTGCAATATTTATTATTAAATTCCATTATTAAATTAATATAAAATTTCAAATTTAATCCATCGACTTTTAATTCCATCCAATGGTCCAATATTACTATTTAAATCAAAATGAACTTAAATAAAATTTTAGAAACCATTTTTATATTTATTTACACTCAGATTTACCAATTACTCCAATTCTAATATTAAGCTATTATTATTCACATTCCAATTAGATTCCCGTATTTGAAATTTAACTAATTTTATTAACTTAACCAAAGTCTTTTATTTCAAAATTCAAATTAAAATCCATATTCAACATTTAAAATGAATTAAATGTTCAAATTTAGCGACCCAAAATTCCGGGTCGTTACAATTATTCTATTTTAGTACATTAAGTTCTACCTAAACTAACTACATACATTAAATAATTTAATACATTACTGAGAACTCGTGCTACGCACACGGGTTGCAGCTACTTATGTGTTACATTTAACTTTAGAATAAAATTATGTGTAGAGTCAATTCTTTCTTGAACATTCAAACTTTTCAAAAGGTCCAACTCTATAGTAGATATGATATGTCATTGCGTATATCTGTAAATTTTCATATACTATATAATAGTAGAAGAGTTAAAACCAACCATCATTTGATACATTAGAACCAAGTTTTGAATGCAAACCTATCGACCCAATGGATTAAATCTTGAGAAAAAAATTCATGCAACTTTATAAATTCATCCAGCTATAAAGAGTAATATCAAAAGAATGAATCTCTGTCTATTAATAAATAGCTGTAAGCATAATGTAAGTTTCTTAGTACTCGTTTGTTTCTTAGTATATATCACTAGAAAAACAAATTGAATTAATTAGTTTTCTAAATATTTATTAGTTCTCATGGAATTTTTCTACATGTCACCCATAATACATAATTAATAATCCCAAACTGGTAACATCACAACGCACAGTTCAGTTAAATAATGAAATCGAATTATTCAGTAAAATATTAACATGATACAAAAATTTCAAAGCATTAACAGTGGGAGAACAAAATTAAAAGCGATACTAAAAAAATGAACTTCGGTAAATCTATTACTTGCATCATGTAAAACTTCTTATGCACTCTCCTGTAATAGGTTCTTAGCTTTCTCAAAATCTATGGAACAGAATATAAGTTAGACTTAAGTACTATAACAATTAGATGTGCTCAAGGTTAAGGAACATTGAAGGCTTAAGAGAAGACAATGTAATCCCTTGGCAAAGTGTTAATTAGAAAACATATAAGAAGCATATTTTGAACCTATTTTTACTAACATTAATCGAAAATTTCAGTAAGTTTTATTAGAAAAGAGGAAGTTCCATATTCAAAAATTAAATGCTTTATACAAGAAAATGATAACTCTTTTGTTTGTTGAAACCATTGTAGCTGCAAAAATGTTCATATATATGGTGGAGGAAAGTTATCTTAGCAGGATGTTTCATTTGATGTCCTAGTTTCATCTCTTGTGTTATTAACAAATGGTACTAACTGAATATTGATAGTAGGATGTTTTTATAACTTGATGAGAATCAAATTTGTCTACATATGAATACCAAGCAACGTAGGCAACTCTTCTCTATTTTCAATAGCCTACCATAAATCACCCATCCATATATGCAATGCAGTAAAAGCAAACAGGTAACAATATCAAATCTGGATTGTAGGGAGCCTATACATAATTTGCAGATAGTGAATTCAAGGGAGCCTATACATAATTTGCAGATAATTTGCGATGGAAAAAGATTGGGTGCATTTACACAGGTAATAATACAATATTTAGCTTAAAATTTAACCTGGAAATTAAAATAATAACTCGATTTTTTATGTCGATAACTTTGTTTTTAATTTTACCCTAGTACTAGTAGCGAGTACGAACAAGGGGCATGGAATTTTGTGCATGCCGCAAAGAGAAACTTAGGAAACCTAGAAATTTTTTTATGTCCTTGCTTAGATTGTCGAAATCTCACTCATCAAAATGGTGATATTGTTGTCGAGCATTTGATCATAAGAGGAATGGATCCTTTATACAAGTGCAGTAAGTGGTACAGTCATGGTGAGCAAATGAATATAACTGAAAAGGTGGAGGTAGATGACACGTATGAATTACTTCAAGCCGTTCACTTTGAAGATGAAGCGTTTGTTAACCAAACTTTTTTCTCCGATGATAAAAATAATGATGATGCACAAAAGCGAATGGATGATTTTCTTAAAAATTTAGAAGATGCAAAACTCCACTGTACCATGGTTGCGTAGATCAAACAAAATTGTCTGCTATCACTGCATTGTACAACCTTAAATGCGAAACTGGATTACCTGATACTGGTCTTGATAAGCTTCTAAATGTGCAACAAATGTTATTACGCAAAAAATAACGTCCTTCCGAAAACTTTATATGAACCAAAGAAGTTCCTCAAAGTATTTGACATGGGATTCGAGAAGATTCATGCATGCAAGAATGATTGGTGTCTTTTTAGGGAAGAGTCAATGATTTGAATAACTGTCCGAAATGCGGTTTTTTGAGATGGAAGATAAATGAGCGGACGAAAGAGATAATGCAGAAGAATGTTTAGGTCCCCACAGAAAGCAGAAGATTTAAGATGGCATTTTAGTAATTAAATTAATGATGATAAAATGCGTCATCCTGTGGATTCTTTGACATGGACCATGGTGGATGATAAATGGGAATCATTTTCAAGTGATCCACGTAACCTTCGACTTGGTATTGCTACCGATGGTTTTACCCCATTTGACATTAAGGGTACCAAGTATAGTTGCTGGGCAGTGATGCTTGTGACATATAATTTTTCGCCTCTATTGTGTATGAAAAAGAAAAATATTATGTTAACATTATTGATTCCTGGTCCAAAGCAACCTGGGAATGATATTGATGTATATTTAGCTCGTTTGGTAGAATATTTGCAGCATTTATGGAGTAACAGGGTGGAGATTTATGATGCATTTAGAAAGACAATTTTTAACTTAAAAGCAATATTGTTATGGACTATAAACGATTTTCCAGCTTATGGAAATCGTGCTGGATGTTGTGTAAAAGGAAAAAAAGGTTGTCCATTATGTGGTGTGAATACTCATCATCGATCGCTAAATCATAGTAGGAAAAATGTCTATATGGGACATAGAAGATTCTTACCTCTGTCAGATCCACAAAGAAAACAAAAAGCTTGGTTTGATAACACCGTGGAGGAAGGTAGCAAACCCAGGATTCTTACAGGTAGAGATATTTCTGTTATTTTGAAAGATTTTCCAAATGATTTTCGAAAGCTAAAAATAAAGAAATAGAAATAGACAAGAAGAGAAAGAATAAGAAGAAGTTAAATAAGAAGCAAATTATAAAGATTACGTGTAGGAAGAGGAAGTGTACTGACAACAAAGAAGATGAAAACAGTCCTGCAAAAATAGAGCTATCAAGGTGGAAAAAATTGATTTTCTTTGACTTACCATATTGGGAGGTTAGTGTTCAAATTATATTTTATTCACAATAATCTGATTATAAAATTATGTAATGTTAAAGCGGTCATATTGTTGATGTTTATAGGAACTTCCACTATGCCATAATTTAGACGTGATGCATGTTGAGAAAAACGTGGGTGAAAATTAACTCAGCACAATATTGCATGATAGCAAATCGAAAGATGGTATTAATTCTAGAAAGGATTTAGAGGATTGGGGAATCCGACCTTCTCTATATGCACAACCTCGTGAAAAGAAAACATACCTTCCACCGGCTCCATATACCATGTCTAGTTCTGAAAAAAGAATATTTTGCAAAAGATTGTATGACTTCAAGGGACCTGATGGTTATTGCTCAAATTTCAAAAGATGTGTGTCGTTGGAGGATTGCAAAGTTAGTGGATTGAAGTTGCATGATTACCATGTTTTAATGCGACAAATGTTATCGGTTGCAATGAGAGGATTGCTTCCAAGAAAGCCAAGGAAAGTAATAACTCGTTTGTGTTTATTTTTTAATAAATTATGTCGGCGTGTTCTTGACAGAGAGAAGCGGCAACAAATCGCTGATGAGAACGCTACAATTTTATGTGATCTCGAAAGATATTTTCCACCTTCATTTTCGACATAATGATACATCTAACAATTCATCTTGGAAAAGAAGCTCGATTGTGTGGACCAGTTCATTTTCGTTGGACGTACCCCTTCGAAAGGTATATGAAAACGCTTAAAGATTATGTTAGGAACTATGCACGTCCTGAAGGATGCATTGCAGAAAACTATCTCGCAGAAGAATCCGTAAGATTTTTGGCGAATTTCTAAAGAAATCATCACAATTTGAGGAGAAAGAGGGTAGAAACAGAGATTATGAGAATGATGATGCAATACTCGAAGGACATCCGATATCAACATACAAGACAATTACATTGACAACTCATGAGAAGGAAGCTGCTCACCTTGCTGTGCTAATGATTATGGCTATAACCGAGCCATTTTTAGAGTAAGCACATGTTGTTTTCTTTTATATTGTCGTAATATGTGTAATTATCAATGTAACTTAATATCATTTATATTATGGTAGCATGCATTTGGAAGAGTTACAAAGTTCGGACAAGCGCATGGAAAGAAATGCTACATTGCTATGGAAAATTCACACAAAAAACTTTGTTGATTGGATTAAAAAGAAGGTTAATCAACTCTTTTAAATTTTGTGTACAAGTTTGAAAATATTGTTTTTGAATCTATATTGAATCTATATTTGAAAATATGGTTTTTTCAGATACCTATTAACTCAAGCGAACATGATGAATTATTAAAATGGATTGCCTATGGTCCAAGTAGTAATGCTTCGTCCTGCAAAGGATATATAATTAATGGGTTATGTTTGCATACAAAAGATGTTGAGAGAGAAACTCAGAATTCTGGAGTGACTTATGATGCTACTACCATGTGTAGAGCAAGTGCAAAAGATGTCTCTCAAGTAGTTGATGTGGTCACGTACTATGGGATTTTGACTGACATAATCTTATTAGACTATCATAAATTTTATGTTCCAATTTTTAAGTGTCATTGGGCAAACATTGGAAATGGGGTGAAGGTTGAAGATGGATTTACTCTTGTTAATTTACATCAAAATCAAGCTTCATTTTCGAGGGATCCATATATTCTTGCATCTCAAGCGAAACAAATTTTTTATTCAAGAGAGAATGATTCTTCTAATTGGTATGTTGTAATGAAGGCACCACCAAGAGGTTATCATGAATTAGAGATAGATGATTATATTGAGGACACAAGCCATGTTATTCAAGTTGGAGATGCCATTGGCATCACAGTCGTATGGCCTGAATCAAAAGTAGTTATTGAAACGGTTAACACTGCATTATTGGATAATCATACGAGTAATGTCGGAGTTGTCGAAAAGGTAAACTTATTTATAATTAACACTATATTATTTTTTTCATCGTACAAATTGTTGATGCACATAATAATATAACCTATTTGTTTAATTGATAGAGTTCAAATTATATGGAAAATGATAAATGCAAGCTGATCGATTGGTCGGGAAAGAGAGAAATAGTTGCATTAGGATGCGTGTCTTCGACCGATCCAACTGCAATGGTTCATTGTGTTCCTTTGGGAAGAAATGCAATTAAAGTTTGGGTAGATCTTGTAAAAATTTCAAAAGCCCGTCTATGGAGAACAACATCCGATTTAGAAGTCATTGAAGATGCTCGTGGTACTACGATAGCTTGGCCTGCTGCTAATGTTCTAATGGAATCAACTTCTAGTAAGTATAATTCAAATTTTGTTTAGATATGACACTATTTTTTTATTTTTCTTGGCATCTTTGTTGTGTTCTTCATAAGGCTAAAATTAGAAAGTGCACTGGAATCTTAACAGATTGATTCAACTAGAGTATTTAACAGATTGGTTCAAATCAATAATAGCTAACAGCCTTAGTCTTAATACCTATCGAAACAAAAAATTGTTGTTTGAAATGATAAATGATAAGTATATTTCTATGTGAAATGATAACTGATAAATAAGCCAACAGTCTTACTGTGTGATAAATGATAACAACCTTACTATGTGAAACAGTCTTACTGTGTGAAATGGAGCCCAATCATTATCATCTGAGCCAATAAATCGAAATATAGCATAATATAGCAACTCGTCGTTTTGAAATATTGCAACTCATTCAATATCTACTTACCTGCATTGCAAATAGTCTTTTGATTTTATAAGCAGTCAAAGATTTGAATCAAACCAATAATTCGTAATAGTTATATTTCTTCCAATAAATAAACATACCAATGAATTGTTCATTACAAATTAATACTGGGAATGGATTAGAAACGCTTACTAACATAGCAAAAAACTATGGTGGTTCACAACTATAAAAATATAGCGGTTCTAAGCATGAATAAGCAGACCTGCCTCTACGGACGCCAGCATTGAAGAGGACCAATGAATATATAACCAATTGTTTATAAAAAAATACTTGCACGGTTTATCAACAAACTATTCTGATCATTTGGCAAGAAGCTTGGGATGGTTATGCTCTGCATTGAGCATGGTTCAATTTACAGCTGAACAAAAATAATTATAGAATGGAAGGGTGGTTTCCATAATACTGTTTATCTAAAATATATCTTCAAACGATAGTCAGAGAGTAAATGAGAGCGTACCATATAAATCGATTGTTGTTATTATTATTTGTTTCCTACTGAAACAAGAACAATGACCTATCATCATTGTCCAATACATACCCATGGTCCAAATCCTTGCTGGGTCCGGCAATGAGCGTGCATTCTTGGTTTTTAATAATATAGCGGTATTACAGACCTAACACAAGCTAAGTACGTACGTACATTATGATTAGACCCGTTGAAACAACAATCATAAAAAAAGGCAAGGATAGTGAGAATAACAATAAATCATTCCTCCGAGTGTTTATACCCTATTGTGAAATCTTTCAATTTGCTGTACCTAGTAACATCCTAAACTCAAATGTTTATTCGTACTCCCAAATCGGTTATTTTTTTTTAGCAAAAACATCATGGACTACAAGACATGCAAATGTGACTCAAAAATATGCAATTATCAAATTAACATCTTATAAAGAAACTGTTACAAAAACGATAATTAATTTGGATAATTTGCACGGTGATAATTCACAGATGCATATTAGAGTTATGAATTGTAACGACCCGTTGAATTTGATAATGTTAAATGAATTAAATTAATATGTTTCTAATCTAATTTAGAATAAAATAAAGGTCTTAAGATTTTATTTGAGAAAATGTAGAAATTTGGTATAGTAGTTGTAATTTAGTGTAACAATAAAATTTTATGACAATAGATTTGGATAATGTAATTTGTCACTTTTTGTTAAAAAGTAAATTATAAGAAATCAATAAATATTGAATTGAAAATATTAATAAAAATATTAACTAAAATGAGATTCATTAATATAAAATCAGTAGTGAAGAGGTTACCTTTGGTTGTAATAAAGGTGAATTCTATTAGTGGATGTCAACACTTAATAAAATTTATTTAGAATAAAAGGGTTTCAAATGCATGTTTGCATTGAATATGTAATTGATGGATTAAGGGTAAGTAATTAGAAATTTAATCCTATAAGATTTGGGACTAAATGTATGAAGATAATTTTGTAGAAATAATTAATTAACCTCTTAATTGTGCATACCCAATATAATATAAATAACAAAAGGACTAGAACTTGATTTGCCTAGGCATGTATATATATTTATGAGCTATAACCAAGTGAGAAATTTGGTAGTAAATAGGGAATAAGTTGACTAAGGCAATTAGTAATTTAATAAATGAATGCATAGTAAGTAAGTGGAAGTGTATGCATAAAAATATTTTCATATATGGGATAATTACAAAAGTTTACCCATTTATCTAATGTATATAATTGAATCTAAATTTAGGGCAACATTTTGTTATTGATGGTACAAGTGAATTTGAATAAAAGGGTAAAAATTATGTAGATTTAACATGTATTGAGTATATAGCTAAGAAGGGCATTCGATGTAAATGAATATAAATTAATGTGTCTAGTCAATAAAGGAGAACTTTAAGGGAATAAATATAAATGAATGTATTTGGGGAATGGAGTCCTTTTATATGTTGAATAGTATAACGTTGTTATTAAGAATGAACGTTACTTTAGTAATTATTAATATGGTAACGGAAGAGTGTATAAATTTTATAGTAACGTAAAAACGTATTGTAAGATAATAATTAAGTGTAGACTTATAAAATATATTTATGACAACAAATTGTGTAAGTTAACGATATTTCAATTCAATTGAATACAGTAATTTATGCAAACAAAGGATGAACGTTTGGAAGTATTACTGTAGTGATATATATATAAGAAACGGTAACTTTGTAGTTGGCGAATAATTGATTTATTTGTGAGTTGTAATCAAATAGAGTCAAATTTATTAGAATTTATTGCAATTTAGGGGATTAATTGCAGTAACCTTTGAAGATTTATTCACTAAAATAATTGACGATGGAAATTATATGTAAATTTGCTTTTAGTTAATTTAAAATATCCAGAGGGCTAGAAATGACACAAATCTACTAGTTTGGAAATTCACAATAAAAAGTGGTAAGTAATTTTTCTAAATATTTAGATAGTAGGAAGATGTAGATTTAGATGGAATTTATTATTTAACTATTTCATAAGTTGAGATCTAAGTTTAGAATTGAGATTTTTAATGTATAGATATTGAGCCAATGTTAGTTTCATTAAATTGACATCAATAACTTTGAATAATAGAAAGAAAGTGAATTTAATAAATTTAATCAAACGTATAATGTTGAATTTATTAAAAATTGGAATTTAACTTTTAAGTAAGGATTAACATCTAAATTGATGAATAGAACAACTATGTATTGACACTTAAATTGTTTAGAATTGGAGTAAATAGTTAAGAAAATTTAAAGGGAGAAAATTTGGTCAATTTTTGAATTTAGATGTAAAAATTGGATTTTTATAATTTATTTAATTTATTTAATGAATATTAAAAATAGCCATTTTGGCCACGGACTTGGATTTCGACGAAACCAGCTTCATCGGATCCGTATCGGTGAATTATTATAGGGTTTCAAGTTTCGTATCGATCGGACTTGTCGTTTGATCGTACGGGCGTGAAACGCCTTGAAATCAATTTTAATAAAATCAATTTGAAATCAATTTGGAAATTTTGTTTTCAGCATAACTTCTTCATACGATCAAATTTGGACGTGAAACTTTTTCCATCGCGTTCAGGATATTTTAAATTACCTATCTGGATATATGGGTTTGATAAATTTCGTTCCGGGGTCAGAACGGGCTTTTTGGGCCAACTACCGTTTAGCGCGTTCGTTATCCGTACCCAGCTAGCCTTCTTCTATTTGTCTATATATATATATGCGATCATAAACCCTAGCCTCCTTCCTATTGTCATTTGGCTGTACGTACATTTTTCTTCATCTCCTTCTCAACTCCTCATTCTAATGGCAGAAAAAAAAACCTAATACCCAAATTTCAAAAAAAAAAAAAAAAATTGCGGATCTGCAGCAGCTTCTGGTCGCGCTTCGGGTTTTAGGGAAGAAAACCCTAGAGCAACTTTGGGTCAGGAAGAAAATGACTCGGGTCTCTCCGGGTCGTTTTGGCGAAAACTCCAAGCAAGCACCGGGGAATTGAGGCGGCGCACCGAAGTCGAACCCGAAGTTGACCCAGGACCAGAATTTTTCATTTTTCAAATTTTCATAATTTTCTCATACGACCTCGGATTCAAACGAAATTTCTTTTGTTAGGATCGTAATTAAATTCCGGACTTGATGACGCTGGTTTGGACAAATTTGGAGACCGTCAAATTTTTGGGTTTAAATCGAATTTAAATTCGATTTAAATTCAAAAGGTGAGTGTTTTAACCCACTCACAACTACTAGAAGCTTTTATGTTTGTTAAATTAATTTTAGAAATGAATAGAAATTTATTTATGAGTATTTAGCATGTTTATCTCATCACATCTATTAAATTGCATTTATTTAATTTGACTGTAAATTTAATTTATTATTGCGTATTAATTGATAGTTAGAATTTATTTGTTTGCCTATAAACTGCTAGTTAACAGTTATATAGATTATTATTGAATATAAACTGTTAGATTAATAGTTGTTAAATTTAATATGAATAAAATTGCCAGTTATTACTTGTTATATATTATCAAATATAAATTGTTATTGATTGATATTGCTTGATGATTGTGATTGGATGATGGGTGATGTTGATGGATGTTTTATTGTATATCATTAAATTGCAAATTATCATGCATATTTCCTTTCATTCGGGATTGTGGTTTGAAATGATATACAACCGCAAAATTTTATATCTTTTAAATTGCGGATTGAAATGATAAATATCTGTATCACTTGACCATAGGATAGAAAATTATATACAGGCACCGCGGTCTATATGTAACTATTTTAATGTGATTTCTATGGTTTTGATGGAATACAGTTTATAATAATCTTAAATTTTATATTGTATAAATATTTTTCTTCCATATATATATACATATGAAGTTGAAAATTTTGAAATTAAAAGGTGTATAAATCTCTTTATTAAAAATGGAATTTTTTTTTAAGAAAATGGAGTTTGATAATTTATATCATATGTTTAAATGTTAAGTTTGGAAATTTTAAGATATGATATTTATAATTGGATTTTTCCCAAGATAAATTGAAATGAATATTCTAGTATAATTTGAATTGAAAAAAAATATATATTTTATTACTAGAAATTGGAGTTTTTATTTATTTATGGATTTTATGTGAATATTCAAGACTAATTAATAGAACATTCGATTTGTTGAAAGAATAAAATCCAACTTTAGTTTGAAATATTAATACTCCAAATGGATATACGTATATATATATAAATTGAAGTGGTTTTGGAACTTGAGAGAGATAATACAAATTTTGGGTTAGACTTTAATAATGAAATGTATTTGTAAAGCCATGAGAACTATTTTCTTTACAAAGTAACATTTAAGTTAAACCTTTTAATTCATATACCGTTGAATATCCAAACCATTCAAGTTTTAAAAGTTATGGTTTTAAATTATGAATTTCGAAATATTATGCATTGAAAGGATATTTGGCTTTCAGACGTTATAAATTTTAAAGCATTTGGATTTTTGAAAAGTTTTATATTTGGGATAAAGGATATCATATTGTTTTGGGTTTTAAAATGATATCGTATTCATAATTTTAAAATGGAAATGTTTATTCTGGTTTTAAAGTATGAGCTATTTTTAAATGACCGCGGTGTTATAATAACGATGGGTTGGCAAAGAGACCGGGATCGGATATGGACATACTCTCTGTCGATATCGAAAATCATATTGACTAACCGTGTACGCGGTGGAGATTCCAGAATGAAGTAGGTGGTGGCGACGTTTCCTGTAAGGTAAATACGTGGACCCGACTCCCGTGAGTTGGCATAAGGTGGCTAAAACAGGAGCGATTCTCAGGCCAATGAGGTCATTCCTCTGATCGGACCCTCCTCTTCGATATTATACTTTGACTTGGATTGATCCAGTGGCCACTTCTATATTTTGATTTTGGGGAGTTAGTCCGAGGTGGGCGGTAACTGCGGCTACGCGTTTCCACCAGCCTGGATAGCAATTGGTATATCTACCCTGGCATTGCCTAGTTGTGCCGTGTCACCTACCATACCGAGCATTTACTACGAGTTTCTATTTGTGTCGTACCTATGGAGTATCCTCTGGTAGCCTCCCGATCAGGAGGTATTACGGTACTGTATAGACTATTGGCATTTTACGTGTTAAGGTGGAAAATGTAAAGCCTTAACGCTATTTAAAAGTAAGTTTATTTTATAAATAGACACTATTATAATAGCGCAATATACTACATAGTAAATAGTTTAACGGATCCGTAGGAGATGTAAATCCCAAACATCTCTTGAGTTACTGTACTCATATTTATTTCTGTTAATTTAACTCACATAAGATTTTTTAGTCCGACTCGAGTGTTTTTGTCTTTTCAAATTCGCTCGGGTCAGTCCGAGCGTTTCAGGATCGAAGACTTTAGCTTTGAAGGACGAAGACGAAGGAGTCGTATTATTATTATCTATAGTATTGCACCACACTCATACTGTTCCGCTGCATTGATTGTATTGGTATGTGTAACTCTGATATTTATTGTATAAAGCAAATCAAGTGTTTGTAAACTGTTTTGAACTGTATATTTATTATTATATTTTATCCTTCCGCTGTGAGATTCTGTTTTGTTTTTATTTCTTCTCTGTTTTCTTATTTACCCCATAACAATCCGCCCTTCCGTATGGTTTGAACTGGCACGTGTGTCGGTTTAAAGTGTGCGAAAAGGCTGTAATAGCTCAGTTGGTATCAAAGCTTTGGTTTAGCGATAAACCTTGGTTTTGTGGGGTTTGACTCTTTGTTAATAGGGTAGTAATACCCTATGGGAGTCGCTGAGTGTATATATATGAGAGAGCGTATTTGTTAGTGTTAATAAAGATTTTGATATTGTGTTAATCTGTTCCGCTTTGTATTTATAAATTCTGGTTGATGCATGGGACGCTATGACATCAATAGGGATTTCTAAACACTTAATAGGACAGACCGACATAATATTTGTTTTTAACATGGGTGAATGAAATAATTTTGCCTATTATATTTTCTATATATAAAAAAAAATTTATAAAGATATATATATATATATATATCTGGTTGCTATAGATTGGGTGTTAGGTAATATAAAAATATTTGTAATAAATTGAAGCTAAGTTGAAATTATAATAAATCAAATTGGAGATTTTAGAACTTAAGTCCGGGATTTTTTTGAAAATCTGCTTTCAAAGGATTTATGAAATATAATGATTTGGTTTATAAATATTTTCTTATATAAATATTTAGTATAATTCGAAAGAATTGGTTTAAGAGGATTTTGAAGAAAATAAGTTTGTACTTTCCTCTCTGTCGCTGGAAAATAATTTCGGTGATGACGGCCACATCATCGACTTTCATTTTCGAGTTTCGAAGGGAAAGGCCACTGTAGTAAACTCTACTGCAGATTTGTTTTGAAATTATTTAAAATTTTAATTGTTTAAAGGTAATTAGAGATATAAAAGTTGTAAGAAATTAATTATCTATTATTTTAAAGTAATTTTGGAATTTGACCCGGAATTTAATTCTAAAATTTTCCATTAATTAATTGTTAAATTTTAGTGAAATAAAAAGTAAGAAATAAATGGATTGAAACCTCTAATTTTAGGTAAGAGAATTAATGCTAAGTATAAAGGAAGTTAAAATTTTAACTTATAAGTAATGGTAAAGATTTATTGAACAATCAATGAATTAGAAGAATTGAGATAAAACTTGTATAAGTTCAATTGCATTTTTCTTTAACATAAATAACTTACCAAATATAAAAAGTTGAAATGTTAAATAAGGGATTGAAATTGAATATTATACAAGTAAATTTTTGGAAATAATGAAGTACTCAATAAATTACTGTTATAAATAAGAATTTAATGGTATAAGCTTAAGTTATAATTGAAATTCTACTAAAAATAAAGTTAAGTATTATTAATAGGTGATATGAACTTAAGTATATAAAGTGAAATTCTAAACAAAAATTGATTGTAGGATTATTAACTTAAGTATGTTTTAATTTCCACTATTCTAATATAATGGAAAGTAGAAAAAAAAAATTAAATGACTGCAATCCATAGTTAATGAACAAGTAAAATCTTTCACTTATAGGAATGCAGGTTATAAGGTTAATAAATTAAGTGTAAGTAGAGGGTTACTGTAATTTAATATAATAGAAACGTAAACATTAAATAAAGGAATAAAATTAAGGGTAAGTTGAAATTGTAATATATATAACGAATATATATTTATTGAACCATTAATTAAGAAAAAAAGGGAATTGAAAAGAAGCTTGGAAATTTTCACTTACACTCTTAGGACATATATAAACTTACCATATAATAAAAGTTGCAATGTTAGTAAGAAAATGTAAAGGGAAATCTTACAAGTGGAGTTTGAGGTAATTAAGGTATTCAATAAATTTGCTGTTAGTAATGAGAACTAATTGTACAAACTTAAGTTAAATTGGAAATTTTACTATATAAGTAAAGATATGTAGTATAAATAGATAATATAACTGTTAGTCAATAAATTGGAATACCAATATAATGAATTTTGAAATAAATGGAAAACGAAATAGTAAGAAATATAGAAACCCCTCCATGAATGAAAGGAAGAAAATCAAGCCACGGAAGCATGAAATAAATGTATAATAAGTAATTTGGTTGTTGGTTTGAATTGTATTGTTTGATTTATGTTTGTTGGGTAAGAAATTTGAAGTTGTTGGGTGAATAAATAATCTATCTTTGTTCCGTCCAAGACTGTTGAGTAAAGGATGCACTTGATAGTTAATTTCATCTCATACAAATTTCAAGTTTGAACCCAAACAACTATTTGTTTGATGGATTAAATGGTTGCTTTGCTTTGTGTATGTATGCTGTTTGTAAGGCTGATGGTTGATTTGATTGGTTGATTAATGGTTGAAACCACCTAAACATTTCACTTTAATATAAATATTTAACCTTTTTAGATTATATAAGTGATTGCAGGTGATGGAAGCAACTGCTACTGCTTTTGGTTCCACAATAATTAGCGTAATTGCCCGACAAATAGGTACGTTTTCGGATTACGTTTTAGCGCTATTTTATATAATTTTTCCCGTGTTGGGATAATATTTTGATAATATATGTAATATATTTGTATATTTTGATATTATATTTTCTCCAGAGTCTCTCTGTACAAAGGAGACTTTGCCAAAATTTTCCGTAAATTTTGGACTTAGAATTTTGTGAAAATGTTTTCCAGCTTTAATAATCTAAGTATAAAAGAATATAATGATTATAAACAGGTATATTTTATTTAAGAAAATAAATTTAGTAAATTATTGTTTATAAATAATATTTGAAATAAGATGTACTGTTTATTCTTCCTTCTCCCTTCTTTTTCCTTTTCGGGGACGAAAAGTTTTGAGTGGGGGAGATTGTAACGACCCGTTGAATTTGATAATGTTAAATGAATTAAATTAATATGTTTCTAATCTAATATAGAATAAAATAAAGGTCTTAAGATTTTATTTGAGAAAATGTAGAAATTTGGTATAGTAGTTGTAATTTAGTGTAACAATAAAATTTTATGACAATAGATTTGGATAATGTAATTTGTCACTTTTTGTTAAAAAGTAAATTATAAGAAATCAATAAATGTTGAAATGAAAATATTAATAAAAATATTAACTAAAATGAGATTCATTAATATAAAATCAGTAGTGAAGAGGTTACCTTTGGTTGTAATAAAGGTGAATTCTATTAGTGGATGTCAACACTTAATAAAATTTATTTAGAATAAAAAGGTTTCAAATGCATGTTTGCATTGAATATGTAATTGATGGATTAAGGGTAAGTAATTAGAAATTTAATCCTATAAGATTTGGGACTAAATGTATGAAGATAATTTTGTAGAAATAATTAATTAACCTCTTAATTGTGCATACCCAATATAATATAAATAACAAAAGGACTAGAACTTGATTTGCCTAGGCATGTATATATATTTATGAGCTATAACCAAGTGAGAAATTTGGTAGTAAATAGGGAATAAGTTGACTAAGGCAATTAGTAATTTAATAAATGAATGCATAGTAAGTAAGTGGAAATGTATGCATAAAAATATTTTCATATATGGGATAATTACAAAAGTTTACCCATTTATCTAATGTATATAATTGAATCTAAATTTAGGGCAACATTTTGTTATTGATGGTATAAGTGAATTTGAATAAAAGGGTAAAAATTATGTAGATTTAACACGTATTGAGTATATAGCTAAGAAGGGCATTCGATGTAAATGAATATAAATTACTGTGTCTAGTCAATAAAGGAGAACTTTAAGGGAATAAATATAAATGAATGTATTTGGGGAATGGAGTCCTTTTATATGTTGAATAGTATAACGTTGTTATTAAGAATGAACGTTACTTTAGTAATTATTAATATGGTAACGGAAGAGTGTATAAATTTTATAGTAACGTAAAAACGTATTGTAAGATAATAATTAAGTGTAGACTTATAAAATATATTTATGACAACAAATTGTGTAAGTTAACAATATTTCAATTCAATTGAATACAGTAATTTATGCAAACAAAGGATGAACATTTGGAAGTATTACTGTAGTGATATATATATAAGAAACGGTAACTTTGTAGTTGGGGAATAATTGATTTATTTGTTAGTTGTAATCAAATAGAGTCAAATTTATTAGAATTTATTGCAATTTAGGGGATTAATTGCAGTAACCTTTGAAGATTTAATCACTAAATAATTGACGATGGAAATTATATGTAAATTTGCTTTTAGTTAATTTAAAATATCCAGAGGGCTAGAAATGACACAAATCTACTAGTTTGGAAATTCACAATAAAAAGTGGTAAGTAATTTTTCTAAATATTTAGATAGTAGGAAGATGTAGATTTAGATGGATTTTATTATTTAACTATTTCATAAGTTGAGATCTAAGTTTAGAATTGAGATTTTTAATGTATAGATATTGAGCCAATGTTAGTTTCATTAAATTGACATCAATAACTTTGAATAATAGAAAGAAAGTGAATTTAATAAATTTAATCAAACGTATAATGTTGAATTTATTAAAAATTGGAATTTAACCTTTAAGTAAGGATTAACATCTAAATTGATGAACAGAACAACTATGTATTGACACTTGAATTGTTTAGAATTGGAGTAAATAGTTAAGAAAATTTAAAGGGAGAAAATTTGGTCAATTTTTGAATTTAGATGTAAAAATTGGATTTTTATAATTTATTTAATTTATTTAATGAATATTAAAAATACCATTTTGGCCACGGACTTGGATTTCGACGAAACCAGCTTCATCGGATCCGTATCGGTGAATTATTATAGGGTTTCAAGTTTCGTATCGATCGGACTTGTCGTTTGATCGTACGGGCGTGAAACGCCTTGAAATCAATTTTAATAAAATCAATTTGAAATCAATTTGGAAATTTTGTTTTCAGCATAACTTCTTCATACGATCAAATTTGGACGTGAAACTTTTTCCATCGCGTTCAGGATATTTTAAATTACCTACCTGGATATATGGGTTTGATAAATTTCGCTCCAGGGTCAGAACGGGCTTTTTGGGCCAACTACCGTTTAGCGCGTTCGTTATCCGTACCCACCTAGCCTTCTTCTATTTGTCTATATATAGGCGATCATAAACCCTAGCCTCCTTCCTATTGTCATTTGGCTGTACGTACATTTTTTTTCATCTCCTTCTCAACTCCTCATTCTAATGGCAGAAAAAAAACCTAATTCCCAAATTTCAAAAAAAAAAAAAAAAAAAAATTGCGGATCTGCAGCAGCTTCTGGTCGCGCTTCGGGTTTTAGGGGAGAAAACCCTAGAGCAACTTCGGGTCAGGAAGAAAATGACTTGGGTCGCTCCGGGTCGTTTTGGCGAAAACTCCAAGCAAGCACCGGGGAATTGAGGCGGCGCACCGAAGTCGAACCCGAAGTCGACCTAGGACCAGAATTTTTCATTTTTCAAATTTTCATAATTTTCTCATACGACCTCGGATTCAAACGAAATTTCTTTTGTTAGGATCGTAATTAAATTCCGGACTTGATGACGCTGGTTTGGACAAATTTGGAGACCGTCAAATTTTTGGGTTTAAATCGAATTTAAATTCGATTTAAATTCAAAAGGTGAGTGTTTTAACCCACTCACAACTACTAGAAGCTTTTATGTTTGTTAAATTAATTTTAGAAATGAATAGAAATTTATTTATGAGTATTTAGCATGTTTATCTCATCACATCTATTAAATTGCATTTATTTAATTTGACTGTAAATTTAATTTATTATTGCGTATTAATTGATAGTTAGAATTTATTTGTTTGCCTATAAACTGCTAGTTAACAGTTATATAGATTATTACTGAATATAAACTGTTAGATTAATAGTTGGTAAATTTAATCTGAATAAAATTGCCAGTTATTACCTGTTATATATTATCAAATATAAATTGTTATTGATTGATATTGCTTGATGATTGTGATTGGATGATGGGTGATGTTGATGGATGTTTTATTGTATATCATTAAATTGCAAATTATCATGCATATTTCCTTTCATTCGGGATTGTGGTTTGAAATGATATACAACCCTAAAATTTTATATCTTTTAAATTGCGGATTGAAATGATAAATATCCGTATCACTTGACCATAGGATAGAAAATTATATACAGGCACCGCGGTCTATATGTAACTATTTTAATGTGATTTCTATGGTTTGGATGGAATACGGTTTATAATAATCTTAAATTTTATATTGTATAAATATTTTTCTTCCATATATATATACATATGAAGTTGAAAATTTTGAAATTAAAAGGTGTATAAATCTCTTTATTAAAAATGGAATTTTTTTTAAGAAAATGGAGTTTGATAATTTATATCATATGTTTAAATGTTAAGTTTGGAAATTTTAAGATATGATATTTATAATTGGATTTTTCCCAAGATAAATTGAAATGAATATTCTAGTATAATTTGAATTGAAAAAAAATATATATTTTATTACTAGAAATTGGAGTTTTTATTTATTTATGGATTTTATGTGAATATTCAAGACTAATTAGTAGAACATTCGATTTGTTGAAAGAATAAAATCCAACTTTAGTTTGAAATATTAATACTCCAAATGGATATATGTATATATATATAAATTGAAGTGGTTTTGGAACTTGAGAGAGATAATACAAATTTTGGGTTAGACTTTAATAAAGAAATGTATTTGTAAAGCCATGAGAACTATTTTCTTTACAAAGTAACATTTAAGTTAAACCTTTTAATTCATATACCATTGAATATCCAAACCATTCAAGTTTTAAAAGTTATGGTTTTAAATTATGAATTTCGAAATATTATGCTTTGAAAGGATATTTGGCTTTCAGACGTTATAAATTTTAAAGCATTTGGATTTTTGAAAAGGTTTTTATTTGGGATAAAGGATATCATATTGTTTTGGGTTTTAAAATGATATCGTATTCATAATTTTAAAATGGAAATGTTTATTCTGGTTTTAAAGTATGAGCTATTTTTAAATGACCGCGGTGTTATAATAACGATGGGTTGGCAAAGAGACCGGGATCGGATATGGACATACTCTCTGTCGATACCAAAAACCACTTTGACTAACCGTGTACGCGGTGGAGATTCCAGAATGAAGTAGGTGGTGGCGACGTTTCCTGTAAGGTAAATACGTGGACCCGACTCCCGTGAGTTGGCATAAGGTGGCTAAAACAGGAGCGATTCTCAGGCCAATGAGGTCATTCCTCTGATCGGACCCTCCTCTTCGATATTATACTTTGACTTGGATTGATTCAGTGGCCACTTCTATATTTTGATTTTGGGGAGTTAGTCCGAGGTGGGCGGTAACTGCGGCTACGCGTTTCCACCAGCCTGGATAGCAATTGGTATATCTACCCTGGCATTGCCTAGTTGTGCCGTGTCACCTACCATACCTAGCCTTTACTATGAGTTTCTATTTGTGTCGTACCTATGGAGTATCCTCTGGTAGCCTCCCGATCAGGAGGTATTACGGTACTGTATAGACTATTGGCATTTTATGTGTTAAGGTGGAAAATGTAAAGCCTTAACGCTATTTAAAAGTAAGTTTATTTTATAAATAGACACTATTATAATAGCGCAATATACTACATAGTAAATAGTTTAACGGATCCTTAGGAGATGTAAATCCCGAACATCTCTTGAGTTACTGTACTCATATTTATTTTTGTTAATTTAACTCACATAAGATCTTTTAGTCTGACTCGAGTGTTTTTGTCTTTTCAAATTCGCTCGGGTCAGTCCGAGCGTTTCAGAATCGAAGACTTTAGCTTTGAAGGACGAAGACGAAGGAGTCGTATTATTATTATCTATAGTATTGCACCACACTCATACTGTTCCGCTGCATTGATTGTATTGGTATGTGTAACTCTGATATTTATTGTATAAAGCAAATCAAGTGTTTGTAAACTGTTTTGAACTGTATATTTATTATTATATTTTATCCTTCCGCTGTGAGATTCTGTTTTGTTTTTATTTCTTCTCTGTTTTCTTATTTACCCCATAACAATCCGCCCTTCCGTATGGTTTGAACTGGCACGTGTGTCGGTTTAAAGTGTGCGAAAAGGCGGGATGTTACATGAATGCTCCCTTTGAAACATTCTACATGGTTGAGTATTTCACTACAAATGTTTTCCAAAACCGCATTAATGTTAACTAAAGCCTACTGAAGCCAAGACTGATCAATAACAAAAGCAGGCAGCGTACTAGAAGAAGTAACCTTTGAAGGTATGAGAGAAGTTGTAGAAGACAAGAAAATAAAATGCAGCATATCCATGGATCATCATAGGCAACATCGGACACGGTAAAATCGAAGAATATTCAACCAAAATCTTCTGATGTTTTTGGCCCAATATTGGCTGAAACCCAGTTCAAAATTTCTCAGATATAATAAAGCACATGCTACATTAAAATGAAAAGAATTAACAATTAAAGGTACAAAAGAAAATGTTGGCATATAGCTTGAATTAAGACCATGATTCCTGGCATTGAATTAACTAAACACATGGCTTAGTCCAAAGCATTTGTTATTTGTTCAAACTCTTCTTCGCATTATCTTAGTTCCTATTACCCTGTACCATCAATATAAAGCCTGCGCATAACATCGTTACTGTTTTGCGAAATGGTATGCATGCTTCAGGTTTCATATATATGTTAGCATTAAATACATTAGCCAACACACTCCTGCAGGCATACACTACTGTACCTTTATTGAGACTCTCTTACTAATGGTTTACTTTTCAAAATGAATATGTACATAACTGTTTCAGCAAATTTTAGCTTCAGACTAAATTATCCATGGCAAGTATAGAATGATTTAGATATTAATTTTGAGTATTTTCTTTGTTTTTCGCACATATTTTCTTCCATATTTCGGTATTCATGATAACTTATGTTTACTTTTTATGACTAATAGACGTATGTGCTTTTTGACAGGTGGTGTATGATGCTTTGGGTTTACGCTATGGTGGAAGACATGAAAAAATATGTTGCCGCACTCATTCTCCTTCAAATGTATTTTGTGTCGATGTTCTTACATCTTTACTTTTACTATGTATCGTTTTGGTTAGCTATGGTTGTATGGATTGTTACTTTTATTATGTATTGTTTTGGTTAGCTACAATTGTATGAACTGTTACTAATATTTATGTGCTTAATATTGTGCATGAAATGCTTTTATTCTTATATATTTTTTATGCTTAATTGTTAATACTATGTGAAATACCGTATATTACATCTTTTCTATATTAATGCTAGGAAAAAAATTTGTCATGGCTATACATATTATAGCGTTATGCTAGTGCAATAAAAATATTCTACAACGATTAAACAGTTTTCATGGCAAGTAAATAATGCTATGAAAGACTAAAGTAAACATTCTATAGCGTTTTTACAGCATTTATAGTTGCTATAATAATCAGGAAATGATATTTCTATAGCATTTATAATTGCTATAATAATCAGGTAATGATATATCTACAACATTTACAATTGCTATAAATAGCAAATAAATACGTCATAAATATTAGCATCATAAACCATAACTCTGCATAAAAGTTCTATAGCAAGCACCAAAACGCTATAGAAAGTTACTAATATTTCCTGAATCGTCCATTTAATAGCAATTCAGAAACGCTATAAGTAACGTCATTTATAGCATGTTTTTTATAGCGATTCTGAGCTTGCTATTTTAGATCCCTGACATATTACAACTTGTTGATATATAACGTTTATAAAAATGCCATCGTATCCTTTTACAGCATTTTTTAAATGCTATAAAAAAGTATTTTTCTTGTAGTGAGATCATTTCAGCACATAAATTTTGATCCAAGATTTGAGTACAGAACTTTTAGGTGTTTACACCAATCCAAAAAAGGATTTATCACTCGATTCTTGACGGTGAGCATTGGTGAGAGTTTATGATTATGTACACGAGTTTTCTATCATAGTTGAGATCTACGCAAGGAAAGAAAGGGTTTGTGATCAAGAAATCTGATCAAAGTCCACACTAGAAAATCGGAGGATCGATACTAGTTCAAAAGTAAAGTTATGAATTTGAATGATAGATTGAATCAAATATCTCATATAGTATGATATTTTGGGTCTGTCTACTTAGTAGTTGATAGTTATCTCAAATAGTAGGCACTAAGATATAGTGGTTGGACTGATGTTGTGGTATGTATGTATAAACCTCAGGTATAGTACATGCTCAGGTCAGATAATGAGTTATGTGGTGGTATTCGTTTATCTTGATATAGTATCAGTGTGGTTGTTTTGGATGCATAATCTTATTTGGTTGTTGTATATATTATCTTAAATGTGCAGTATGCACTAGGATGGGTAGGATAGAAGTTTGAGTTAAGGTATGTACATATAACCGTAAGTGCGTGATAGATACTCAAGTAAATGTGGGAATCTTTATATGTATGTTTGGCATCATTTGTTTTAGTATTGTTATGATATTGACCTTCTTCTTTTCTATCATCAGTAGAAATAAGTCAAATTATTTGAGGATATGAGTATGAGATAGATTCCTTTATCTAACTTTCATTTCGAGGACGAAATGCTTTTAAGTATGGGAGAATATAACGACCCGTAATTTCGCTACTTCGAAAATAAGAGATTTCGTTCGTTTTAAATTTAAAGGAATTTAAATCTTAGATAAAAATGTTATATATATAATGTATAATGATGAAGAAATCATCTATTCTTATAATTAATAATTAAAAAGTATAAATTAGGATTTTAGAACAAATCGACAAAAGTTAAGTTTTGTTAATATAAATAAAGGCTCAAAAAAATGGATTTAAATATTTATTTAAAAGGTAAATCTTATTTAAAACATCTAATAAAGATAATAAAAGTATATTTATATATTTAAAAAAATGTTAATAATCGTTTTACAAAAATAACCAAAATTTGTCGCATTTTGTCAGTTTTACATACGCTGTAAAAATAGAGATTTTGATATTAATTAAATATGATTTTAAAATATAAAGAGACATGTTTTAATTAATTTAAAGAAGTAAAAAGTTCATTTTAAAGTTTGGTTTACATCAATATATAGCTTAACAAAAATGTCAAATTTTGACTGTAAAATCTGTCGACAAAAACACCGTTTTCAACCAAAACAAATTGTCAACAAGTTGTTGCAACTTGATACATTTTCTAACACATAAATACAAGTTTACAAACTATTTAAACACTTTACATTTAGCACTAAAAGACAAAAGGAATTTATTTTTGAAAAGTTTACATAAGAGTATAAAAGGTGAAAGGACATGATTTGACTAATTAAATTTTATTTTAAATTTTACAAACAACATCATTACTTTACATCTTCTCTTATTAATGAGATGTGATGTGTATGCAGGGAAAAAGAGCAAAATGATTAATTAACATTTTAAAAGTGTAAGAAAAAGAGAAGAAATCATGTCATGAGTACAAAATCAATTCAATACACCAATTCCACATTAATACACTTCATTTCAACATTAATAACAAATCAAAATCATGCATTGGAAAGTTTGAAAGGGGAGACAAAGTTTGATTTGATATAGAGGGTATTTTGGTCTTTTTGGCTAAGGATAAAATGGTAATTTGCTTGTAAAACTTCAACTATAAATAAGCACATCCACTACTTCATTTTTGCAAACTTTATTCCATACTTTTTGCTTCACTTTCTCCTTCTTCTTCACCTCCATTTCCATGGCATCCAACATTTCTTCCACCTCCATTCTCTTCTACCTTCAAGCTGCCACCTCTACATCAACACATCATCACCTTACATCACCAAATCTCAACCATATCACCACCCAAACACCCTATAACGCACGCACACCCCCTCCTCCTCACCATACCCTAGCTTACCAAGGTCGTACCCCCCTAAACACCAAGGCCGTACCCCCCTAAACACTAAGGCCATACCCTCCTACACCCAAGGTCGAGCCTAAAACCCACTACGCAAGCACCTACAAGCTATACCCTCCTCCACGCTCACATACCCAAGCCAATACTCCATATACCCAAGGCCGTACATCCCATTTCCCTCTAAAATCCCACGGCCAAATAAAAAAAAGAAAAGAAAAGAAAGAAAAAAGAAAGAAAGAAAAATAAAGCGGCGAATTCAAAGACGTTGGAAATAAAATGTTAGCTCGAGAGACGCAAATCTTACGTTAAAGTTTGACGGAGTGGATATAAAGGTGAGAAATTCTCACCGCTTTTTGAATTATATTGATTATCATGTTTAATTGTTATGTTAGATAATCACCATTGATGATATGGATGTTTGATTGATTGTTTGAATAAGTTGGATAATCCATAGTAATGTTAGGACATTTACCATATTGAATATGTTAATGTTATATGATTGTTCTATGGTTGTGATGATAATTTGGACATTAAATTTCTATTAATTAAGTAATCACTTTGTTAATAAGACCTCATTTTAGTAATATGAGATATTTTGGAAAAATAACTCTCTTTTCATTTAGAAGTGAAAATAAAATTTAAATAAAAGTCAATTTGAAATTTGAAGTGAAATAGATTTGAAATGGATAGTTAATTTGTAATTGAAATTGAGATGAATAGTGAAATTGAAATTGAAATCGATTTTGAAAAATTGAAGTTGAGATAAAGGTTGAATTGAAGTTTAAATTGAAATTAGATTTGAAATCTAAGTTTTAAATAAGTTGAATTTGAGATTAGAATTGAAATTGGAATTTAAAGTTTAATATTAAAATAATGTGAATATAATTATATTATAATATGTTAATAGTGAAAATTCATTTTTAAATACTTTAAATGGTGAAAATACTGATTTTAAAATGATTTGTAATTATTTTATAAGTGTTAAAATCCAATTTGAATAGGTAATATTGAAAAATAAGTTAAAACTAGGCGCGTAGCGCAACGATGGTTCGCGATTTCGCGCCGAAAAGTTCAAATGAGTGTATAGAGTGAAATATAGCTTGGAATTCTTCGAGATAAGAAAATTTCAGACTATT
The DNA here is from genome assembly GCA_030765085.1 of Allium cepa. Classification (NCBI taxonomy): domain Eukaryota; kingdom Viridiplantae; phylum Streptophyta; class Magnoliopsida; order Asparagales; family Amaryllidaceae; genus Allium; species Allium cepa. The sequence goes on from CM060931.1 coordinate 65,611,851, forward strand.
ATATCCATATCTTCTAAATTGTAACGACCCAGAATTTTTATTTAATTTAAATTTGAATATTTAATTAATTTTAAATGTTAATAAGTGAATTTATAAGTCAAATAAATTTTTATTTGATTTATTAGATTTAATTGGATAATTTAATCGATAATTTAATACGTTAAATTATGGAAATAATTGAAAATTGAGTTAAAAATGATTGAAAATAATTTGGAAAATTTTATTTAATCATACTGGAGTTATAGAAATATTTTAGAACTTTTAAAATCAAATTAAAAGTTAATTTGTGAAAATTGAATATTTTAATATTAAATAATCGACTGTAAAATAGCCAATTTTTGAACAGTCTCAGAATTGAACGAAACCAGTTCCATTGGATCCGTAATAGTTAGTTATTACCGGATTTCAAATTTCGTGTCAATCGGAGCTATCGTTTGATCGTGGCAGCTCGAAACGCATCGAATCGTTTTTAATTTAAATTTGGCGAGTCAAAATAGCCATTTTTCAAAAAGTCTCGGAATTCGACGAAACCAGTTTCATCGGATCCGTAATGTGATATTATTGTAAGGTTTCGAATTTCAAGTCAATTGGATTTACCGTTTGTCCGGTACAAATTAAAACGCCTAGAAATCGATTTAAATCGGTTTAATTTAAATTGAACGTTTTCAGCCATAACTCGCACATACTTCCGAATTAGCTTCCGAAACCTGTTCCATTGTGTCCGGAACGCGGGATAAACCCTAGGTACGCTGGTTACGGCGTCTAAATCGGAGTTCGGAAAATCCGGGATGAATAGTGTCGCTCGTTCCTTATAAATAGCCCTACCCCTTCACAAAATTTGATAAAATATCATTCCAAACCCTAATTCATTCATGTAGCCGGCCCTAATATTCAATGGCCAGAAATCCATCTCCTTCATCTCTCAATCTCTCCCAATCTACAAGGAATTAGAAGAAGTGTTCAACACGAAAAAGGTAGAGCATGAAGAGAGCTTGAAATCCATACGGATATGATCGAGTTTGGAGTTGCGTAGAGGGAGCAAGGATGGGCCGTTTGCATCAGATTTCGCACGCATTTCCACGTGCATAAGCAGGCCGAGCTTGGCATGGAGGGGGCCGAACCTAGAGGGAGTTGAGAGCTTCAAAATGCATGTAGCCGATCGAATTTTCATTGAGTATTGAAGTTGCAATATTTAAACCTAGTTTTCATTGTTGGGTTTCATGCTTTCGGCCAAGACCTGGAGATGAGAACGAAGAAGATGGGGGTGGAGACGTGCGGCCCAGATGTGAGGGGGGGTGAGATCAAAGGCTGTGATTTGTTTGGGTTTAAATTATTAAGTTAGTTGTGAATTTAGTTATATAAATCGTGTACGATCTTATAAAATGCATAACTTTTTCATACGAGGTCGAAAAAATGCAAACTCAGTTGCGTTGGAATCGTATGGACGAGCACTACGCGATGGAGTTGGTTTGGAGTCGTTTGGAGTTAGTGAGAATTTCGGGTAAAATTAAACGCGCGTTTAATTTTATTCGAAATAAAAGCTTAAACGGAAATTAAAACCAAGGTGAGAACTTCTCACTCAATCGAATAGATTTCGATTTTATTTTAAATAGTTAGATTTAAAATATTTGAATGCATGTATGAATGTTGATTAATATCTATTGATTGTTAAAATAGACATTATACGCCGTTAGTAAGCGGATGTTATTTATTAAAAACATATACCGCGAATATTTCATAAACAGTGAAATTGGTATTATATATAATATCAATATATATATATTGGCATATGTATATATTGCAGTTGTTGATTTCCCGCATTTTTTGTTTAGCGGATGAGACCCTATTACGCCGTTATTAAGCGGATAATATTTAATAAGAACATATACCGCGATAATTTCGTACTGGAGCGAAATTGGTATTGTGCTAATGTTTTTGGATGCAGGAAACAGGTTGGAGGGATCCAACAGGATTCCTCAACAGTATTTATTTTATTTCAGATATTTTGATATTTGATTGATTATCATATCGATATATGATATCGTTGTTAGTCGTGATTGACTATTTGGTGTGTAGCATCATTGGACCCAGATTTTGGGATTTTAAAATGATTTTAAAAGTGATTTTGAAAATATACTATATTTTTGGAATTGATCCATTATAAATAAATAAACGTTATAATTTTTAAAGTTATAAAAATTATGGTTTTTGTGAAATATAGTTAAAAAGCTGATTTTTAGAAATACGATTAAAAGTCGATTTTTGAGAAATAGGAACTAATGATTTTATAAAATAATTTAGATTGGATTTTTGGATATATGATAAAAGTTTAAATATAGGATTTATAAAATTTGATTATTTTATAAAATCGAAATGATGAAATTATAAAGGAATTTAAAGACGTTTTAGAATAATAATATAAACTGATTTATATTAAGAGATTTATAAATGGATATTTATAAATTGAAATATAGACATTATAAAACGAGTTTTTATAAGTGTTTGAATGTAGTGAAAATGAATTTCATAAATGAATGAAATTTATAGAATTATAAACTGTGAAGTTATAAATGAAATTTATAAACAGTAAGATTTATAAATTTGTGAAGTTAATTGAAGAATAGATTTGGTTAAATAAATGAATCTTATAAGTTATAAGATTTATAATTATGAAGTTTAAAGAACGATCTTATAAAATAATCGTTTTATAAGTATTTAACTTATAATATGAACGTTTAGTTTATAATTTAGTTATAAATTGGAATAGGTTAATAAAGGAATTTATTAAAGGAAGTTTTTTTTTTTATATAAATAAATAGAAACGGAATTTATAAACGTTGTTTTATAAATCCGCAAACGACTTATTTTGATAAGTTAATTGTTATAACCTATTAATGGAGTTATATTCACATTTTTAAATAGTGAATAATCCTTTAAAATAAATTGAATAAAATGATGAAATTTGTTAACGAAGTATGTTCACGATTTTTGAATGGTGAATAATACGTTAAAGAAATTGTTTTAGATATGATGTTTTAAATAGAATTAAAACGATCTAACAATGGTTTAAAATGTGTTGAGATTCGAAACCATAGATTTCAACATTTATTGTTGAAATAGACGTTTTCGAGAAATAAAAAGAAATGTGGACTGTAACACTGTTGTTATAGTAAATGATTTCCGAAAAGAAATGTTTTTGTATAGTATTGAGATTTATATATCTATTTTAATTTCGAATCCCTATACTAGTGATTTTGGGTTGTCGTAACGATGTTTTACGTAACATTCGTTTTGGCCCAAATAAATATGTTTAAGAGAATGATTTTCTTAAAGAATGAATTATACACTTAATTCGATTTAAGTATATTGAATATTTTCCAAGGTTGAAAATAAAATGTTTTGTGAATTACTTATGAATAATAAGTATGGAAATGTTTTCCAATATGAAGTGAATAATTAGAATTTATCTTTTTGAAGATAAATTGAGAATGGATAAGTGAAATCGTATATGCATGGATATTTTGAAATATAAATTCATTATGGAATTTATATGTGAAAAGTGAAATTGGTTAAAAATAAATATTGATTTATTTTTGAAGTGTTGAAATTATATATCTTGTAAAGATATTTTGGAAAATAAATAATTTGGGAAAATTATTTGGAATCTGGTGATGTTGTGCATATCAATTGATAGTTCAATAACCGACTATCAGTATTTCCCTTTGAATGGGTATTTGATGTGAATTGATTGAATTTGAATGCACACTTATTTTTGAATAAGCGCTCACTATTCGGGTTAACCGGGAAAGGACCATGGGGTCGTATAACCCATTCCGAATATGTGATACGTCGTTGTGAATAGCATTGAAGATCGGTGTTGAAGACCCGGTATTTGCGAAAGCGATAGGATGACCTATCGATTGTCTCTGCACTGAGTTGCAACGGTATAGAGACTTCCTAAGTGATGGGAAATCCGATCAGGATTGTGAATATCCGGATTGCAAGGACTTCTTTGTAAGTGCCTTCGGTTCTGTTCGATCCCGGAACAGACTTGTATGGATTGTGTGTCTGACATTACAATTTGAGATATAAAGCCGATTTCTTTCAAATATATTTCTGTTGGTGGCGGAGAATTTATTCTTTGCTTAACACCCTTCTTTGAGACGTACGAGCTCAAAGGTTATATAGTTGAAGTTATCAGCGATATATTCCCAATTTGGTAATGTGACATGCTGAGTGATGCTGAAATGATCATTGTGTTGATTATTTGTGATAGGATCATTTATTTGATCGTCTATCTTAGTGATCATCGTGTTGATCATTTGTTGACCCAAAGCATGGCTTTTGTATAAAGTATGTTTTGTGGACGTGAATTCGTCGAGCCTCACATCCCGGAAATGGTCAAAACAGGAAAGAAGCAGCAAGGTTATGAGGGGTAGCACCCTTTAGGATGTGTCCATTTCCTTCTGGAAAAGGGTGGTATCATGGTATGGAGCCCAGATACTTACTCATGTTGAAACACTTTGTTTTTATGATTGTGTGAATTGATTAGAGAGCGCTCTCGGAAAAAGGTCCCAAAGGACCGGGGGATGGCATATTCGGTCAGTTGTTACTCAGTTAGGAGTAACCCGGCCTTGTGTTGGTTGAGATCCGGTTTGGTTCTCGGGGATGTCCATCCAGAGGCATTCTCAGTGGCAATGGGAAGTTCCTTGGCCTGACCATTTGTTGGAAATCCAATTCCCAATACGAAACTTGTACGGTATTAGTTGCAGAACCTGCTATTCACTTATGGTGGTCACCACTGTTTGGATAGTAGCTATAGTAGGCATACGATAATGGTCGTATGTTGGCTAAGATTTATATTCTACTTTCGAAATGAATTTGTTATACACTATGCACTAATAATAATATCAAATGTTATTTTAAATGCGTATCAAGCATCTTTGGCTATCATAAGGAGAAATCTCCTCCGATTCTGCGTTTGCATGTGTGTGTGTGCGGGAGGCCTTATGGTAGTCTCATTTTTAAAAGCATTGCGAATTGATTAAAAATATTCCTCTATTTTGATTTTAAAGATAAATAAACTGTTTTGAGTTCTCACACCAGTCACATGACTGACTTGGAGTTTATTGTTTTCCTTCCTAAACTCTGGGTGCCCACCAATTTCCACACGGGCAGTTAAGAGTTAGGTTTATCAGGATATTCTGGATATTCTGGAGTTGCTGGAGGCAAGCTGGATGGCATGGCGTATTACTAGTTTATATAGTATTTCTTGTTCCGCTGCACTGTTTGTTGTTGTGTTGTTGTACACCCTGATGATATGATGTAATGAAATGAAATGTAAAGTAATAACTGATATAGTTCTTTGTTTAAAGATTATTCATTTATTATTATATGTTGTTCCGCTGCGAATTGTGAGATTCTGTTGTTGTTCTGTTGTTCTCTTTTGTCCGTTCTATTTTAAAATGCTTCTATCTTCTATTTTCAAATTTCCTATTTTCTTTTCCATATCAAAATTTTCTTTCTTCTTTTTCTCTCTTCTTTCTTTTCTTTTCTTTTTAAAACCCATAACTTCTCGGTTTTCGGCCTTCGATTTCTCGACAGTCGATAAAGTGAGTGTCGATGTCGAATTTTCGAAAGTCGAAAATTTTCGGGGCGTTACATTTGGTATCAGAGCTCTTATGGTTAAGCGACAACCATGGTTCTGTAGGGTATTAATTCATTAGAGATAGAGTCAGCAGTACTCTAGAATGAGTTTGAGTGTATTAATAGCTATGAGTGCGTATTTGTTAGTGAATAAAAAAATTGTTTTATATTGTGATGATTGGTTTATTGAGTGGTATATGAACTTTCGTCAGCACAGCCTCGAAACTGAGCCGAAGGGGTTTCTAAACACTTGAATAGAACAATTCGACACAATATTGTTTTAAATTGGGTAAATGAAATAATTTTACCTTGATTATATTTGATATATAAAGGAATAATTTTTCAGAATTATTAAAGTGTATATAAGTTGATTGTTAGGTTGTTTGAATAATCTAAATAAAAGAATAATTGTATAAGCAAAAGAATTATAAGAATTGAAATTATAATTAAAGTATTTACAATTGTGAAATAAACTTACATATATAAGAAGTAAAATTATATGAATATGAGTTGTAAATAAAGGTGAGTTTCAAGATTAAATGGAATATAACTTAAGAGATATCGAATTAAGTTGATATTGGTATCGAAGTAAATAATCAAGTGGATTAAAAGGATATGAACTTGAGTATATAAATAAAAATTCAACTTTAGAAATTGGATTGAATGAAAGGAATTTGGTTATAATTAATATACTTTGGTTGTTATATGATTGTAGTTGATTGTATATAATTCATTAAGTATTAATGAAATTAAAAGCTATATAATTGAATTCAAATGGAAAGTAAATAAATTTGAATAGAATTGAAAGTGAATTAGATTTAATTAGTAATGCAAACTAATTAAAATTGAGAATGAATGTTAGTAAGAACATCCAATGTAAATGAATCAAATATGATTTAGAATGAAAACCATTTCATTAAATATTAATGAGAATATAAATGAATATTTATTGGTTATGGATTATAGTTGGTTGATGGTTGAATATATATTGCTATTGTTGCATTTGCTATGTGATATATATAGTAGTTATGTTGCTATATGTTGTATATTGAGATTATTTGCATATGTGCATGATTCTCATGTTGTTTGTTGAGTGTTTAGTAGGTGCGGATCGCGTTTGCTTCGCATTTGGAGTTCGCTTTAGCGCTATATTAGCCGTATATGCTTGCTAATAGAATATAAGGTACATATCTCGGATTAAATATCGTACTTTTACATTTTTTTCCCTTCGGGATGCCTCATTACTTGATGAGATGTATATTTGTGATATATATACTGTCATTTTTTTTTTCGGATCGAGCCGCGCAAAGGAGACTATGGCGAATTTTTCCGAAAATTTAAGGCGTTAGAAAAATTTAAGAAAATTGGAAAATTTTGAAAACTTAGTAAAGTTATCATAAGAAGTTTAATTATGAATTTTGGAAAATTAATAGATTCTATAACCTTTCTTAATTGTAATTTCGAGGACGAAATTCTTTTAAGGGGGAAAGATTGTAACGACCCAGAATTTTTATTTAATTTAAATTTGAATATTTAATTAATTTTAAATGTTAATAAGTGAATTTATAAGTCAAATAAATTTTTATTTGATTTATTAGATTTAATTGGATAATTTAATCGATAATTTAATACGTTAAATTATGGAAATAATTGAAAATTGAGTTAAAAATGATTGAAAATAATTTGGAAAATTTTATTTAATCATACTGGAGTTATAGAAATATTTTAGAACTTTTAAAATCAAATTAAAAGTTAATTTGTGAAAATTGAATATTTTAATATTAAATAATCGACTGTAAAATAGCCAATTTTTGAACAGTCTCAGAATTGAACGAAACCAGTTCCATTGGATCCGTAATAGTTAGTTATTACCGGATTTCAAATTTCGTGTCAATCGGAGCTATCGTTTGATCGTGGCAGCTCGAAACGCATCGAATCGTTTTTAATTTAAATTTGGCGAGTCAAAATAGCCATTTTTCAAAAAGTCTCGGAATTCGACGAAACCAGTTTCATCGGATCCGTAATGTGATATTATTGTAAGGTTTCAAATTTCAAGTCAATTGGATTTACCGTTTGTCCGGTACAAATTAAAACGCCTAGAAATCGATTTAAATCGGTTTAATTTAAATTGAACGTTTTCAGCCATAACTCGCACATACTTCCGAATTAGCTTCCGAAACCTGTTCCATTGTGTCCGGAACGCGGGATAAACCCTAGGTACGCTGGTTACGGCGTCTAAATCGGAGTTCGGAAAATCCGGGATGAATAGTGTTGCTCGTTCCTTATAAATAGCCCTACCCCTTCACAAAATTTGATAAAATATCATTCCAAACCCTAATTCATTCATGTAGCCGGCCCTAATATTCAATGGCCAGAAATCCATCTCCTTCATCTCTCAATCTCTCCCAATCTACAAGGAATTAGAAGAAGTGTTCAACACGAAAAAGGTAGAGCATGAAGAGAGCTTGAAATCCATACGGATATGATCGAGTTTGGAGTTGCGTAGAGGGAGCAAGGATGGGCCGTTTGCATCAGATTTCGCACGCATTTCCACGTGCATAAGCAGGCCGAGCTTGGCATGGAGGGGGCCGAACCTAGAGGGAGTTGAGAGCTTCAAAATGCATGTAGCCGATCGAATTTTCATTGAGTATTGAAGTTGCAATATTTAAACCTAGTTTTCATTGTTGGGTTTCATGCTTTCGGCCAAGACCTGGAGATGAGAACGAAGAAGATGGGGGTGGAGACGTGCGGCCCAGATGTGAGGGGGGGTGAGATCAAAGGCTGTGATTTGTTTGGGTTTAAATTATTAAGTTAGTTGTGAATTTAGTTATATAAATCGTGTACGATCTTATAAAATGCATAACTTTTTCATACGAGGTCGAAAAAATGCAAACTCAGTTGCGTTGGAATCGTATGGACGAGCACTACGCGATGGAGTTGGTTTGGAGTCGTTTGGAGTTAGTGAGAATTTCGGGTAAAATTAAACGCGCGTTTAATTTTATTCGAAATAAAAGCTTAAACGGAAATTAAAACCAAGGTGAGAACTTCTCACTCAATCGAATAGATTTCGATTTTATTTTAAATAGTTAGATTTAAAATATTTGAATGCATGTATGAATGTTGATTAATATCTATTGATTGTTAAAATAGACATTATACGCCGTTAGTAAGCGGATGTTATTTATTAAAAACATATACCGCGAATATTTCATAAACAGTGAAATTGGTATTATATATAATATCAATATATATATATTGGCATATGTATATATTGCAGTTGTTGATTTCCCGCATTTTTTGTTTAGCGGATGAGACCCTATTACGCCGTTATTAAGCGGATAATATTTAATAAGAACATATACCGCGATAATTTCGTACTGGAGCGAAATTGGTATTGTGCTAATGTTTTTGGATGCAGGAAACAGGTTGGAGGGATCCAACAGGATTCCTCAACAGTATTTATTTTATTTCAGATATTTTGATATTTGATTGATTATCATATCGATATATGATATCGTTGTTAGTCGTGATTGACTATTTGGTGTGTAGCATCATTGGACCCAGATTTTGGGATTTTAAAATGATTTTAAAAGTGATTTTGAAAATATACTATATTTTTGGAATTGATCCATTATAAATAAATAAACGTTATAATTTTTAAAGTTATAAAAATTATGGTTTTTGTGAAATATAGTTAAAAAGCTGATTTTTAGAAATACGATTAAAAGTCGATTTTTGAGAAATAGGAACTAATGATTTTATAAAATAATTTAGATTGGATTTTTGGATATATGATAAAAGTTTAAATATAGGATTTATAAAATTTGATTATTTTATAAAATCGAAATGATGAAATTATAAAGGAATTTAAAGACGTTTTAGAATAATAATATAAACTGATTTATATTAAGAGATTTATAAATGGATATTTATAAATTGAAATATAGACATTATAAAACGAGTTTTTATAAGTGTTTGAATGTAGTGAAAATGAATTTCATAAATGAATGAAATTTATAGAATTATAAACTGTGAAGTTATAAATGAAATTTATAAATAGTAAGATTTATAAATTTGTGAAGTTAATTGAAGAATAGATTTGGTTAAATAAATGAATCTTATAAGTTATAAGATTTATAATTATGAAGTTTAAAGAACGATCTTATAAAATAATCGTTTTATAAGTATTTAACTTATAATATGAACGTTTAGTTTATAATTTAGTTATAAATTGGAATAGGTTAATAAAGGAATTTATTAAAGGAAGTTTTTTTTTATATAAATAAATAGAAACGGAATTTATAAACGTTGTTTTATAAATCCGCAAACGACTTATTTTGATAAGTTAATTGTTATAACCTATTAATGGAGTTATATTCACATTTTTAAATAGTGAATAATCCTTTAAAATAAATTGAATAAAATGATGAAATTTGTTAACGAAGTATGTTCACGATTTTTGAATGGTGAATAATACGTTAAAGAAATTGTTTTAGATATGATGTTTTAAATAGAATTAAAACGATCTAACAATGGTTTAAAATGTGTTGAGATTCGAAACCATAGATTTCAACATTTATTGTTGAAATAGACGTTTTCGAGAAATAAAAAGAAATGTGGACTGTAACACTGTTGTTATAGTAAATGATTTCCGAAAAGAAATGTTTTTGTATAGTATTGAGATTTATATATCTATTTTAATTTCGAATCCCTATACTAGTGATTTTGGGTTGTCGTAACGATGTTTTACGTAACATTCGTTTTGGCCCAAATAAATATGTTTAAGAGAATGATTTTCTTAAAGAATGAATTATACACTTAATTCGATTTAAGTATATTGAATATTTTCCAAGGTTGAAAATAAAATGTTTTGTGAATTACTTATGAATAATAAGTATGGAAATGTTTTCCAATATGAAGTGAATAATTAGAATTTATCTTTTTGAAGATAAATTGAGAATGGATAAGTGAAATCGTATATGCATGGATATTTTGAAATATAAATTCATTATGGAATTTATATGTGAAAAGTGAAATTGGTTAAAAATAAATATTGATTTATTTTTGAAGTGTTGAAATTATATATCTTGTAAAGATATTTTGGAAAATAAATAATTTGGGAAAATTATTTGGAATCTGGTGATGTTGTGCATATCAATTGATAGTTCAATAACCGACTATCAGTATTTCCCTTTGAATGGGTATTTGATGTGAATTGATTGAATTTGAATGCACACTTATTTTTGAATAAGCGCTCACTATTCGGGTTAACCGGGAAAGGACCATGGGGTCGTATAACCCATTCCGAATATGTGATACGTCGTTGTGAATAGCATTGAAGATCGGTGTTGAAGACCCGGTATTTGCGAAAGCGATAGGATGACCTATCGATTGTCTCTGCACTGAGTTGCAACGGTATAGAGACTTCCTAAGTGATGGGAAATCCGATCAGGATTGTGAATATCCGGATTGCAAGGACTTCTTTGTAAGTGCCTTCGGTTCTGTTCGATCCCGGAACAGACTTGTATGGATTGTGTGTCTGACATTACAATTTGAGATATAAAGCCGATTTCTTTCAAATATATTTCTGTTGGTGGCGGAGAATTTATTCTTTGCTTAACACCCTTCTTTGAGACGTACGAGCTCAAAGGTTATATAGTTGAAGTTATCAGCGATATATTCCCAATTTGGTAATGTGACATGCTGAGTGATGCTGAAATGATCATTGTGTTGATTATTTGTGATAGGATCATTTATTTGATCGTCTATCTTAGTGATCATCGTGTTGATCATTTGTTGACCCAAAGCATGGCTTTTGTATAAAGTATGTTTTGTGGACGTGAATTCGTCGAGCCTCACATCCCGGAAATGGTCAAAACAGGAAAGAAGCAGCAAGGTTATGAGGGGTAGCACCCTTTAGGATGTGTCCATTTCCTTCTGGAAAAGGGTGGTATCATGGTATGGAGCCCAGATACTTACTCATGTTGAAACACTTTGTTTTTATGATTGTGTGAATTGATTAGAGAGCGCTCTCGGAAAAAGGTCCCAAAGGACCGGGGGATGGCATATTCGGTCAGTTGTTACTCAGTTAGGAGTAACCCGGCCTTGTGTTGGTTGAGATCCGGTTTGGTTCTCGGGGATGTCCATCCAGAGGCATTCTCAGTGGCAATGGGAAGTTCCTTGGCCTGACCATTTGTTGGAAATCCAATTCCCAATACGAAACTTGTACGGTATTAGTTGCAGAACCTGCTATTCACTTATGGTGGTCACCACTGTTTGGATAGTAGCTATAGTAGGCATACGATAATGGTCGTATGTTGGCTAAGATTTATATTCTACTTTCGAAATGAATTTGTTATACACTATGCACTAATAATAATATCAAATGTTATTTTAAATGCGTATCAAGCATCTTTGGCTATCATAAGGAGAAATCTCCTCCGATTCTGCGTTTGCATGTGTGTGTGTGCGGGAGGCCTTATGGTAGTCTCATTTTTAAAAGCATTGCGAATTGATTAAAAATATTCCTCTATTTTGATTTTAAAGATAAATAAACTGTTTTGAGTTCTCACACCAGTCACATGACTGACTTGGAGTTTATTGTTTTCCTTCCTAAACTCTGGGTGCCCACCAATTTCCACACGGGCAGTTAAGAGTTAGGTTTATCAGGATATTCTGGATATTCTGGAGTTGCTGGAGGCAAGCTGGATGGCATGGCGTATTACTAGTTTATATAGTATTTCTTGTTCCGCTGCACTGTTTGTTGTTGTGTTGTTGTACACCCTGATGATATGATGTAATGAAATGAAATGTAAAGTAATAACTGATATAGTTCTTTGTTTAAAGATTATTCATTTATTATTATATGTTGTTCCGCTGCGAATTGTGAGATTCTGTTGTTGTTCTGTTGTTCTCTTTTGTCCGTTCTATTTTAAAATGCTTCTATCTTCTATTTTCAAATTTCCTATTTTCTTTTCCATATCAAAATTTTCTTTCTTCTTTTTCTCTCTTCTTTCTTTTCTTTTCTTTTTAAAACCCATAACTATTCTGTTTTTCGGCAACGAAAATCCGCGTACGTTACATAAATGAAGAAAGAAAATAAAAGTTTTGTTGAGTAGATTTTGAAATAAGTCTAAACCAATTTTCCATAAAAATCGCACTAGTGCAGTTAAGTGACCATAACAGGAAATTTGTTAAATGAACATTTTTAATTATGAAAAATATGAAATAAATTTGATAAATCTATTTAAATAGTTTAAAAGATATTTGGATTGAAAATATGAGTTATCAAATGTTTAGAAGTTGATTTAATCAATTAAGCTTATATGGCTTTTTCCACAGCACTTTTATGCTGCGAATTCTATAACCTTTTGGAAGTGAGTTTAAATGTAATAATGATTGTTTCAAAATCAACTGTGAACGTATTAAAAAGGATAATTAAGCATTTTGAAAGATAATTTTCAATATTTATAATAAATTCCAAAATAAAAGTGGAAAATCTAAGTATGCGGAAATGACTAGTACATTTGTCCCGCCTGTGAGATCTGCGAAGATAAAATAAGGTGTTTAACTAAGGTTAGGGATGAAGCAACCAGTGCCCTAAACTTACCAGGCCTATGTTTTCTTTTCTCAGGCGAGGGATGGATCATATCGAAAGGAAAGCCCAGATGCTCTTAAACAAAAAGATTCTGTTAAGTTCCAAAATAAAAGAAGATTGATATTATCCAAGATTTAAGCAATCTCCAGAATGAATGATTTCTATTTACTCAAAAATATTGCTAAGATTGATTTAGGGTTTATCGTAAATGATGTCTTAAATAACATTGTTTTTACCCGCTTAAAAGTTAAAGAATTTGATCAAGAATTAAGTAAGGAAATTTGAGATATTTTCCAAAGCAAAAGAATGAATTACTTAGAGTTATCCTAAGTCAAAAGGTAGAGAATTCGAAATCATTTGAAAAGAATTAAAGTGAAAAGAGACATAATAAATCCTGTATACTCATATTCACTTTTATCGATAATTGGATTTTGAATGAACTGGGGTCGGATTTGGGTAACTCCTATCAGAAACCACTTCGAACCAATATATACGTTCGAACGTGAAGACATGTTGAAGATGATTGAAGACCGTGGATCCTTATAGAATGAGGACTGCTTGTTGATTTGCTCTGGGTAGCTCCCGAGTTATATATAGCAGTGGTTTCCTTGTTGTGGAGACTTTTCGGATTGCAAGGACTACTCCCTACTAGTGGTAGTAGGAGAGTGCCTTCGGTTTGTCCTGTTCCAGGACAACTTGCATGGACGTTTGTCAGACATTACATTCCTAAATATTATGTACATTGGTTTTCAGAAACGTACATCAGCGGTGGCGGAGAAGGCAACTTATCTTAGCTTAACACTACCCTTGAGACGTATGAGCTCAAGGGTTGTATTTTTGTTGAAGGCAATTAGTAGTCAACGGAAATGACAATGTGGCATTCAAAGATGTGTTATGTGCTTTGTGAAAAGGTAATCATAACCTCAAGCCTCATCAAACCGGAAAGGACCGAAACAGGATTAGATGTGGCAATGCTAAGTGGGTCATTCCCAATTAGGGTATGATCATCCCCTTCTAGATATATTTCTACCCGCTATGACGTTCAGAATATAAATTAATGGGGTGTATGGAAAATGAGCGCTCGGTTAAAGGTCGGTAACGACCGGGGGATGACATATTCGGTACTATCTAGTTACAGAGGTATGCCGGTCTTGTGTTGGTAGAAGGCAGATGTTCTGTGCCTTGGGATATCCATCTAGAGGTGTACCCATTTCGGAAGGTAGATCCTTCGCCTGGTCATTTGTATGGAAATCCATTCTCCAATAAGAACCTATGGTTTTGTTTGTAAAGCCTAGTATGCTGGAATTTAATAATGGTAACAATTTCAGCTAAGATTAATAAGTTTATTTGCAAATGTTTTCAAAGAGATGTCGTTAAAAATAATATCAAATGTTTTGATATAAAAGTGTTTTACTCATCATAATGTAAAAACCCATCCGCGTTTATGTGTGGGCGTGGTCTTATGAGATACTCATTCTTTCTAAGGATTTTATCCAAAGGCTGATATATGACATTGTCATTTATTATTGAGCTTCTTACGCTGGTTTATCAAGCCTGATCCAGGTATTTTCAATACTCGAGTCAGATCCGAGTAGTTTCAGGTTAGTCAAAGACGGTTGAAGTTTCTAGAGGAGAGCTGGAGATATTCATCGATGTACGGACATATTCTATTATCCGCTGTACTTAGTGTATTTTGTTTGATGTTTGTCATCAATTGTAAGGGCGGATGCTTATAACTATCCAGGCTGAATTTAGGTTAAACTCTGATATATGTATTTAAACGTTTTCCGCTGTAAAAATATTTGTTCAATATTGTATGTTATTCCATTCGTGTGAGATTCTGTTCTGTCTATTTTTCTTTATTACCCTTCATGTTTCGTATTTTCATGCAATTTGAGTTGGACATGTGTAGTTTATTGTCGATTCAAAAGGTATGGAAAAATGGTCCATGATATTTGAATTGGAAATTTGGGAAGTGAACTGGTTTGACTTTAAAAGTAATATTTTTAAATGAATACTTTAGTATGAACGGTTTAAAATCTATTTTCTTTAAATATTCAAATTATTTTGATTTTCCAAACTATTTACAGTATAAATATTTTTTATTACTCAAATTATTTTCTATTAAACTATTTTAACTATTTTAAAACTATTTAAACTATTTTCTAAAAATTCAAACTAGTTAACAGGTGAAATGTTACATTTAAATCTTAGATTTAATTACGAATTGGGTTAAAGTGAAGTTATAACCTAAATTGTAATTCAAATCAAATTTTGAAATGGAATCAATATATCGAACTGAGTTGACATTTTGAAGTAAATTATGATTTTTGAAGTGAATATGATGATTTCGAAATGGATTGGATTTTGAAGCGAATATGATATTTTGATATCAAGTACGAATTGTTTTTGAAATGTAAAAGATCCAACCGGTGTGTAAAACGACGTATGATTGTTAAAGAGACCGGCCACTTATTGACACTCTCTATCAGTATTGGAACCACTTTGACAAATGTGTATGCGGTGGATGATATCCAAAATGCAGTGGTTGAATTGGCGATGTTTACTGGAATGAAGTAAGAGAACAATGGTGGATAGCCTTGACACTCGTGTCATAATTAAAATGACTAAAACAACAGCCTATGTCTGGCCTTTGAGGTTAGCTACCTATAACGACGTTGATCCCTCGTATTACTACTGTGATTTCATATTCAATGGCTGCACCTTTTGTCGGTTGGATTGATTGTTGCGGTCGTCCATGAATGGGTTACGACCAGCCAGAAAAGGTATACTGGTAGAATCTACCTTGGGCATTGCCTCACGTGCCTTGTCATATTTATCCCTATACGAGCCCATTACGACTTTGGTTTAAATTGTAAAAGATGTTAATGTAGACCAATGTAAAGCCTTAATGCTATTTTGATATTTATTTTACTGATAGACATTATATATTATAGCGTATACTATTATATATAAATAGTTTAATGGATCCTTAGAAGATGGAAAATCCTGTAACATCTCTTAAGTTATTGCACTCATATTTGTGATATTGATTTGACTTACATAAGAGTGTTTTAGTCCTAACTCGAGTGTTTTGTCTTTCCATTACCTCGGGCCAGTCCTGAGTTTTCAGCATATTAAAGATTATCCACTAGAGGATGAAGACGAAGATTTTGGTATATTACCATTATTATTATCCCCTTATTCATGATATCCTGTATATTGATCACTTATCCTTGATGGTTGTGTGCGTGTGTGTCTATATATATAACCCTGATAAATGGGTATAGATTATAATCAAATGTATAATAAACAGCTTCATGAACTGTTAATTGATTATTATATTTTATCGTTTCCGCTGTGAGATTTTGTGTTTGTTTTTCTTCTTCTTTTCTTATTTTTCTTACTTAAACCTGTTGATTATCTACGTTACGGATTGTTTAAGTTGGACATATGTGGATTATTGTCGATTTAAACCTTCCAAAATGTGGGTCATTTCAGTTGCTATCAGAGCGAGATTTAGCGATAACCTTGGCCTTGTGGGATTTGACTCATTAGAGATAGGATATTAATACCCTAGAATGAGTCTCTTTGAGCGCATATATATATGAGAGAGCATACTTATTAGTGTTATAAAATATTTTATATTGTGTTTACTTATCCGTTGAATTGTTTATGAATTCTGGTTGGTAAAAGGGACACTATGTTATCAATAGGGATTTCTAAACACTTAAATGAGGCAAGTCGACCTAATATTGTTTTAAAATAGGGTAAATGAAATAATTTTACCTAAATTATTTTTTATATATAGAATTATAATTTTAATGAATGATAATTGTTAGGAGATGATAATATTTAGTTATCATCAGTTATTGGTTGAATTAAAATAAAAACGAACACTTAATGAATTTTACTTTATGAAGCATTTGATAATTAAATTGGATTGAAATCAATTAAAATAAGAAGTGGCTAAGATGACCAAGTCTTAAATTAATGAAATATTTTTGTAAATAAGTTAAGGAAATTTGTATAACTATATTTATAATATAGCTTATATATAGAAATGGTTTTAAAAATTGAGAATTTTATAAATTTAAAATCCTTTTTGTTTCCAAAATTGTTTTCGAAGCCTTTAAAATTAAAATTAATATCATTTAGAAGAGTTTTGAATAGAAAAGAAAATATTTAAACATATTTTTAAAGAAAATAAAAACATTAAACTCGTTTGGTCATTGGAAAATATTCTAGAGATGACTGCAGCATCACCAGTATTCATTTCCGGGTTTCAGGGCGAGAATTGCTACCAAAAGAAATTTATTTTCGATTAAAACAAGTTTTGATTGTGAATTTTTTTATTCTTAGTATGATTTAATAAATTTATGAAAATAGTTTTAAACTTATAAATTTATAATAGTATGGATAAGAAATAAATTAGTAACTTATAAAATTTGAATAGAGAAGGAAAAAAGTTATAACTTGTAGATTTGAATAGGGAAGTAAAAATAAATTTCAAAATGGTTAAACATTTTAATTAAGCATATAAAAGAAATTTCAATTCGAGAAATGAAATATAATAATTAACTTAAGGAACGTTAAATAAATTCTGTGAGTGAATGTAGTAAATAAAATATAGTTAACTCATGAATGCATAAGTAAAAATGAATTGCATTTGAAATGAAGTAGATAAAATAAAATAAAAATTAAGAAGTTAATTTGTACAACTTATAGATTTGAGAACTAGTAAGCTAAAAAAAAATTAAATTTGCTGAATGTGAATGATAAGAAAATTTAACTTGAATAAGATTAATAAAATGATTAATGGATTAAACTGAAATGAAGTTTAACTTAATATTGAATAAAATGAATTGGATTGGCATATAACTACTAAAATTTGTAGAGTGAATTAACTCCACTTAAGCTATAAAATGAATTAATGGAATTAATACAACTTTAATTATAATTTGAAACGCAATTTGAATTGTAAAATAAATTGAATAAAAATAAATGAGTGTAAGAAAAATTAATGTGAGTAATTAGATTTAATTTAAAATTGGATGAAAATAAATTAAATGCAAATGAAATGAGTTATAAATAAATCAAATATTTGCTAATTGTATATGCAGTAAGTTAATGAAATAAATGAAAAGATGTAACAACCCGCATATATTACGATTGTATATTTAAATATTTTATTTAAATATAGCATCGTTAGTCAAATTAAAGTCCAAAATGTTACTTCCTGCAAACAGTCGAATTAGGACTCGAAACCACTTCCATTGAGTCCAAAATTGTGTTTGCAACCTTTTTGAGTATAAATATCGATATGTTTGGAGTTGACTAGAATTTTGCTATTTTCTTTATTGGGCTTTAGGTTTGGGTTTGGATTCAGCCCAATAACCCAACATAATACCCTAGCTTCACCCCTCTCCTCTTCATTCATTCTCATTTCCAAATACTCTCAAGCTAAGATAAAAATGGGGGAAGAGAAAAGAAATTAGAAATCCCTAAGTCCTTATTCTCTTAGGAATTTTCAACTTCAAGCTAGAAATCAAGGAGAACCTTTGGTAAGCATCCTCTTCATCTTCTCCATCTCAATCTCTCTTCAATTCTCAGAAATTCCTAAACCCTAACTTAGGAAATTCATTTCATTTGATAATAGATTGAAGATTCTTGAGGTGTTGTTGAAGAGAAACCAATCTTTGCTTGTTTTATAGCTTCTCATTTGTGTTTTTGGGTTTAAAGGTGAGTTCTTGAACTAACATTTATGTCTGTAACTTCCTTTGTTGTTAGGTATGAATTTTCTAACATCTATTCATGTTTATTTGCTTTTGATTTGAATTGATTTGGTGAATTTTCCAATTTTGGTGTTTTGAAGTCAAAATCTATGAAAATCCTTATATGGATGTTTGGACTTGTGTTCGGAGTGTGTTGATGAGTATATAATGCTGGGTTATCGCTTGGTATAAATCCCCAGCCATCATCGCTCATTTGGTCGCTTCCGACGTGAATTGTCTATCATTGGCCTAGGTTCAATATTTGCCTGAGCTTCAGCTAAGACGTCTGGTATAAGGATCTGACATCTGAGGCTAAGGAATAAATATTCCAAACAGTCAGCTCAGACGTCTGACCTTGCTTTCCAGACGTCTGGGCGATCCATATGTCTAAGCTTGCTTCCCAGACGTCTGGGCGATCTAAAATAGAATTTTCAGTACTTCATTTCAGACGTCTGATTTATAGGTTCAGACATTTGATTGGTTCAGACGTCTACTTTGTGCTTTAAGACGTCTGGGTGGTTTTCTGGAAAATTTCCAGAGACTAAATGCAGACGTTTGGATTAACCCCTCAGACGTTTGGAAATGCGCAGTTTTTCCTATTTGCCTATTTCTTGAATGAATTTCCAATGTTTATCGATTTTTGTTGATCTGGTTAGTTGTTATCACTTTTACCGACTTTGATGACTTCTTTTTCTGGATTTTTAGGAATATCCATTTTGATGGATTTGGTATCGATTTCTTTGGACTTAATTCACGCCTTCGTATGTGAATTTTTGGTGATTGATTGTTTCTACAATCATTTCTATGGTTTGTAACTTTAAAATGCAAAGGTTTCTATACTAGTAGTAAATATTCAAACTCTTTCTTCAAAACGATTTCAACATTTACTTCCAATATCAAACTCGCTTTCAAAACCGTTTTCTAATCTATTAGTATATACAATCTTTACCTCATTCGTTCGAGAAATCCAATTAAACGAATTAGCAAAACAAGTGGTATGAAATGCGTTTACTTTGTCGGCTAATTCTTAGACTTGTTCGATTGAAACTCTTATGACAAATTTCGAGTGAAAATCTACAATTTACTCGTAAATTTGTAAGTTAAGCTAGTGGTTATGGGACACGAAGCTAAACTCATTTATTTACTAGCTTAGTGTAATTCACACTTTTTATTGATCAATGGTGATCATTTTATGGTTTAGACTAGCGATATGCGATGTCTCTTTGTCCACATAGGGGACTGTACCTCGTTTTATTGAGCTTCATCTCATTTCTTTTATAGGCTAATGACCCATGGATTCTTTGGAGTTTCATCTCATTTTTATGGGCTAGCGACCCATGTTCTTTTATGGTGTTCGGTTCATCGGATGTACCGTTATTGTACTACGTCGAGGTTTCGGCTTATCAGGATCAATGGATGTACTGTTATTGTACTACATCGTTGTTTCGGTTTATCAGGTTCATCGGGCGCACCGTTATTGTACTATGTCGTTGTTCCGAATTATTGGAGTTTTAGGTCCATTAGGCGTACCGTCACTGTACTACATCGATGTTCAGAATTATTCGAGTTTCAGGTTCCTCGGGCATACTGGTAATATACTACGTCGTTGCACCAGCTCTATGGTTAGCGACCATGGGATAACGACCCATTTGTGATTCACGTGTTGGTGAGTTTTCATGCTCCCATTTGTGATAGGCCTCCCACTTTTTGTGTTTTCTAGATTTCTAATTCATGATTTCTAGAATTTGTGTTTCACCATTTTTATGATTGGCATTGATATGTTTGTCAATATTTGTGGTTTGGTGAATAAAATAAAGAATATGATATTCTTTTTGGTGTTTGAGGTTCTTGAGATGCTGTATGATTTTTGTTTTTGTTTAATGCATAATTGACACAGTATGGCATTATTATTATCATACATTTTTGTCACACCCTTATTCTATCTCATTTTATATGATAATTATAGCTAGACTGATCCGTTTATTATTTCCTTCTTAAATAATACTCGGGTCAGACCGAGGTATTTCAGGTGCTTCTACTTGACTTCTTATCTGAGACTGTCATCTGACTTTTGGCTGACTACTTAGCTTATTAGTTTTTGTTTTTATACATTCGAGATAGAGACTTCTTGGTTTATACATATTTTTTTGTCTGGCACCTGTACCTATTCTTTTGTGATGTAGTGGATCTCGCATGACCACTACTTTTGATGTACACTTCTATGTGATATATTCGTATCTGTTTCTGCCTTAGTGATATGATTATCTATGACCGATTTTTGTTATGCATTTTTTATATTTGTTTCTAAAGACCACATCGCCATTGTGTAGTAGCTTTGAGTTTGTATTGGTATGTCAAACTTCAAATGCATGTTATACTATCCGACGTATCAGTACTCGCACAAAGCAATTATACAGATGGTCGCTCCTTAACAGCCTTATTCTTTGTGCTAGGTGACGGCTCCGTAATGTCCTTGGCTAGTGTAAGCGTAGAGGTAGGGCATCACAGCTTGGTATCGGTGCCAAACTTCGGAAGAATATAGAATTTTATAGCAAGGCTCATCGTCCTAAGTCTCTCTTAGGGATCGTGCCTTAGCTTTTAGTTCGAATCATTGGACCCGTTCTATCCTATTTTCTTTTATGATGCCTTGTTTTATCAATCATGTTATTTGATATTCATTTTGAGAATAACCTTTTTCTACTTCTTTCTTTCTTTCTTAAAGAGGAGAAATGGTTAGACCAGGCCATCCCAGCACCGGTAAATCTAGTGCTACTCCTCATGATGGAGTATTTATGTCTGCCTAGCAGCTTTTAGATCTCGTAAAGAATGGTCAAACTGTCAAACCTATTCCCGAGCCTACTCATCCTAGATCCGGGTTTGCACGCTTGCGTAGAGACTATACCGATTTGAGTGGAATACCATTCAAGGGATCCGAAAGCATTATTGAAATTCAAGCTTGGCTTAAATCGTGCGATCGCATCTTTTCTCGCATGAATCTAGTTGATATACATCGAGTCCAAGTGGCTTCTTGCATGCTCCAAGAAAGAGCATTAGATTGGTATAAGCTTTTGATTTCGGAGATTATCGAAGCGGGTCTTATTTGGGAGCAATGTCGAGAAAAATTTGAACTGAAGTTTGTGCCGGAGGCTGAGAAGGTAACTCTAGCCCGACGCTTTATTGACCTTGTTCAAGGTGAATCTTCCATGACAGACTATGTCGCATCTTTTGAATCACTCTCTAAATATGGGGTCGAGTATATTAATACCCCGTTGAAGAAAAATCAGAGGTTTTTTTATGGGTTGAATAAGAATCTCAAAAAGCCTTTTCTCCTAAAATGGGAAGTTTCTTTTGATCAGCTTGTTTATATCGCTCTTCGACTTGAAGAGGTCGATAAAGAAAGTGATGTTGAAGTTATGGGTACCAAACAGAACTTCAACAACAACAAGAAGAGGCCTATTAAGTTCAAAGGTCCTTATCCCAATAAGAAAGGGAAACAAGCAACTTCGATAGCAAAGACTCTTACCCCTAGTCATGCACAATGCTACAATTGTTTTTCTAAGGACCATTATGCTAAGAAATGCCCGAAACCTCTTTTTTGTCGTTATTGCAAAAGTTTGGGTCATCTTTTATCTTCATGTCCCACACTTCCAAACAAGAGGGTGGGAAAGCTAAATGTTGGCAAGCGCTTACTAACACTTCTCTTAGTCAAGGTATTTCTCATTTTATCCTTGATGGCATTATTATGTTTCGTGATCATCCAATTCGAGTTCTTTTTGATTCGGGTGCATCCCATTCTTTTATATCAAAAGAACTTGTTGATACTTTGTATTTAAGTGCTATGGCTTTGATGACTTCACTAAGAATTGCGAATCTGATTGGTGGATCCGCAACACTCAGTTTGCTTTGTAAAGATGTCAAGATTATTTTATGTGGTTATTCTTTCCGAGCTGATTTGCACGTTGTGCGTTACTTAGGCTTCGAAATGATTTTAGGAATGGATTGGCTTAACCGTTATGAAGCCCATATCCTATGTCCTGAGAGGACATTGCATCTTCGACATCCTCAAACTGTTAAGCAGATATCTATTGTTCTTAAAGATTTGGATTCCAATTTGGTAGCATCCTTATACTCTGTAAATCTGCATGATGACGATAATGATGATGAGGAAGATGTCATTTCTCTCATTCACGTTGTTCGTGAATTTTCCAACATATTTGAGCCCATTTTAGGATCACCCCCTAAGCGAGCAATTGATTTCAGAATTAATTTAATCCCTTGAGCTCTACCTATAACTCGTCCTCCTTATCGTATGCGTAAGTAATTATCCGAATCGAAAAAAACAATTTTTTCGTTCTAGTCCTCTCCTTGGGGAGCTTCAACTATTTTTGTGAAGAAATCCGATGGTACACTTAGGCTTTGCGTCGACTACTGCAAGCCTAATGATCTCACCATTAAGAATAAATATCCCTTACCTCGGATTGATGATCTATTCGATCAACTTAGCGGTGCTCGAGTCTTTTCACAGTTAGACTTAGCAACCCGTTTTCATCAGCTTCGTATTGCAGAGGATAGCATTCCTTTGACATCGTTCCGTACTCATTATGGATCTTATGATTGGCTTGTTATGCCATTTCCCCAGCTTATTTTTTTGACCTTACGAATCGAGTTTTCAAAGACTTTCTCGATCGATTCGTTCTCATCTTTAGAGATGACATTCTTATTTATTCTATAACCGAGGAAGAACATGAAAGACATCTTCGGATTATGTTGGAAACTCTTAGAAGCAATCAATTGAAAGCAAAATTTTCTAAGTGCCACATTTGGTAATCCATGTGAAATTTCTCGGTCATATTATTTCGGAATCCGAAATTTCTATGGATCCTTCAAAGATCGAAACGATTCAAAATTGGAAGAGATCGGAGAGTGTGACTGAAATCTGTAGTTTCCTTGGATTGGCGGGCTATTACCATCATTTTATAAAGGACTTTTCTAAAATTTCCGTACCTCTTACTAGTTTGACAAAGGAGGGAGTTAAATACATTTGGTCAAACAAATGTGAAGTTTCTTTTTAGAAACTAAAAGAACTCCTTTCCAATGCTCATATTCTTGTGATTCTCGAGGAGAACCAAGATTTATTGTTTATACCGATGCTAATCATGTTGGTTTGGGTGCCGTTCTCATGCAAAGGGAATGTGTTATCACTTATGCTTCTAGGAAATTAAAGCCTGCCGAGACTAGATATGGCACTCATGATTTAGAGCTCGCGGCTATTGTTTTCGCCCTTTAAATTTGGCGTCATTATCTTTTGGGAGTGAAATTTTTTCTCTACACCGATCATAAATCTTTGAAGTATTTATTTTCTCAAAAGGAACTTAATTTGCGTCAACAACGTTGGCTCGAGTTCCTTGTGTCTTATGATCTTGATATTCTTTATACTTCCAAAAAGGGAAATCGTGTTGCCGATGCCTTTAGTCATAAGCAACAAGCTGATGTCTCAATGATGATATCCGAATGGAATGATCTTGGGACTTTGTCTACTTGTGAGATTCGAGACCGTGAATCCGATTCATGTTCATCACTTGTTTTATGTAACCTTGAGGCTCATCCTTCTCTTTTAGACCGCATCCCTGATGCTCAGAAGCATGATCCCGAATTGGCTTATCTTAGCCAAAGTTGTGGGGATAAAATTGATGTTGTCGGTTTGAAAGACTTTGAAATAGATGCTCACGGCGGCATTCGAAAATTTGGTAGACTTATCGTGCCAAATATTTGTGATCTTCGTAAAGACATTTTAGAAGATTCTCATCATTCTAAATTTACCATTCATCCCGGTAGTAGTAAAATATACGCGGATATGGAGCGACTTTATTATTGGAATGGAATGAAATTTGATATTTCTAACTTCATTAAGCGTTGCATGACTTGCCAACTCATTAAAGCCGAGCATCAAAGGCCCGGTGGGTTGTTGCAACCTTCGGACATTCCAGTTTGGAAGTGGGATCAAGTCTCCATCGACTTTATTGACGGTCTTCTCCATTCTCGTTCGGGCCATGATAGTTTATGGGTGATTGTTGATAGGCTTACAAAATCTGTCCATTTTATTCCCGTTCGGTCTAATCGGACCGTACCCCTTCTGGCCAAAATCTATGTTAAAGAAAATTTTAAATTGCATGGAGTTCCTACTTCTATTGTTAGCGATCGTGATCCATTGTTTACTAGTGGATTTTGAAAGAGTCTTCGAAAAGCTTTGGGAACGAAGCTTAATTTTAGCACCGCTTATCATCCTCAGTCTGATGGACAAACCGAGCGTGTGAACCAAACTCTTGAAGATCTTCTTCGTGCATGTGTTCTTGATTTTGGTGGAAGTTGGGAAGATCACATTTTTCTTGTTGAGTTTTCCTATAATAATAGCTTTCAATGTAATATTGGTATGGCACCTTTCGAGGCACGCTATGAAAGGCCATGCAGATCTCCTTCTTGTTGGCTTAAGGCTGGTGAGAAGCTGATTTTAGGTCTAGATTTTATTCGTGATTCCACAAAAAAGATTGACCTTGTTCATTATAGAATGAAAGAAGCTCAAAGTAGACAAAAATCCTATGCCGATTATCGAAGAAGGAATTTGGAATTTTCTATGGGAGATTTGGTGTTTATGTTCGTTTCACATATGAAGGGTGTTGTGCATTTCAGTCGATCGGAAAAATTAGCACCTCGATATATTGGTCCATTTCCAATCACCAAACGTATTGGTTCTGTGGCTTATCGCCTTTTATTACCGGCTAATTTTCTACTATTCACGATGTTTTCCGTGTCTCTCAACTACGGAAATGCCTTAGGGATTTCGATTCTATTCTTGAGTCCGGTGTTGTTCAAGAAATTGAAGTGTCACATAATTTGACTTATGAGCAACATCCTATTCGTATCATTGCTATGGAGGTTAAACGACTTCAAAATAAAGATGTTTTGCTTGTGAATGTTCAATGGTCCTCAAATCCTAAAGATTTTTCTTGGGAATCTAGAGAATTCATCGAGCGAACACATCCAAACTTACTCTCTCGTGCTCTTTAAGGTGAGCTTCTTATTTCAAATTTCTTTGTGTTGATATGCTTTTATGGTTGTTACTCTTTGTTTTCCTCTAAAGTATTGCGAGGACGCAATTTCTTTAAGGAGGCAGTCTGTAACAACCCATATATTTTACGATTGTATATTTAATATTTTATTTAAATATAGCATCGTTAGTCGAATTAAAGTCCGAAATGTTACTTTCTGCAAACAGTTGAATTAGGACTTGAAACCACTTCCATTGAGTCCAAAATGGTGTTTGCGACCTTTTTGAGTATAAACATCGATATGTTTGGAGTTGACTAGAATTTTGCTATTTTCTTTATTGGGCTTTGGCTTTGGGTTCAGCCCATTAACCCAACATAATACCCTAGTGTAACAACCCTAGATTTTTTTCATATATTTTAATATTTGACTTTATTTTATTTTGAAATTATTTTTAAACTTATTTTATTTCAAACATTTCATTTTAAATATAAGTGTTGATTATTATGTGAATTATAATTTCAAACCGGTATAAATTGGATATTTTACTGAAAAATGAATTTTTGTTCAAACTGGTCAAATCTTGACTTTTAAATTTCAGATTTAAATATTTAAATTCTTAAATTTTATCTTTATTACGAAAATAGATTTATAACTTGAATACTGCTTTTCGTTTCGTTGAAAACGAATTTAAATTGTGAAAGTTATGTGTATTTCAATTTTGAGTATAATTTGTTTTATTTTGCAATTTTGTCTATTTTAAATTATATAAATATTATTTTATTTGTTATGTTTTATTAAAATATTTGTTAATATGTTATTTTATGTATATTTTCTCTTTTAATATTTTTAAAGTGATAATAAAAATTTTCCAAAATTTACTGTATTTATTTCCTATTTTTAAAGGCTGTTTTCTATTTTTCTGCTATTTTCTTCATTTAAATTATATTTAATTAAAATTTATATATTTATTTTGTTAATGCATTTTTATTTTAAGTTATTATCTTTGTTATAATATTTTTACAAGTCCATATAAATTTTCCAAAGTTCATTCTGTTTATTTTCCATTTTTCTAGACTAGTTTGCAATTTTGTGCTATTTTCTTATTTTAACCTTATATAATTAATAAATATTTATATATATTTTATATTTTGCTATATTTTCGAATTTGTGACTTAAATTATTATTATGTTCAGTAATATAAACTTATATAAATAAATTAAAGGTAATTTGAAAATTTTAAACTCTTAAAATTCCAGGGTCCTTTTGTCTTCCGACCTTTCACTTTCTCAACCTCCATTCTTTAGATTTTGGCCATACCTTTCCTACTTTCTTTCAGCTGCATTCTTCATCATTTTTCACGAGAAAAACATTTCTCAAAACCACAAAAATTTGTGCGGCCATTTGTTTGAAGAGATTTGGTAAAAACCTTCTTTTTCTTCTTTGTTATTTTCTACTTTCTATTGAATTTTGCATATGTTTTCTACATTCATGCCTCCACTCCTCCTCAACCATGCTTTGGCCGACCATCACCACCCCCTTCCTCTGACCATCACCCATCCTACTACCCCTCCTCTTCAGGCCGAGCCATCCCAAGGCATAGATCACCACAAAATCCATCAAAAACCATCACTATATACACTAGATGAGACACATTTGCCAACACCTCCTTCTTCAACCTCTAACTGCCACTACCTCCACCACCACCACCACCTCTGGCCTGACCTCCACCCTCTGCCACGTCACTCACCACCTCCTGGAGCCACTGGCCATGAGTCATGACCTCTGGCCGAACCAAAATATAGCCAAGATGTGATGTTATTTTCCATATGTTGTAGCCTTGTACACCTAGACCTATTCACCTTCAAAACAAATGTTGGCCGACCACTTGCACACCCAAACCAGACCTATAGCACTCCTAGGCCGAGCTAAACACCTGCATAACTGAAGTACATGAGGTAGAGAGCAAGTGAAATGCAAATGGATATTGCTTTGGGTGTTGATTCTTATGTTATTTGATGACATATTGTGTTGAATACTTATGTATGTATGTATGTATTGTTGTGTGTATATGTTATCAAGCCATATAGCTTTGGCTCTTCACGCTCTCAAGTCTTGTCCGTATTATCGTGCCTTCATTGTGTCAGTGTGTGCTTTGGTAGCGATCTCCAGCTTTGAACAGGTGAGTTATTCTCACCAGACAATATGTACATATATAACCAGTAAATTGACCCCTTTTGAATCTGTAAAATGCATTATCATGTTACACCTGCTATGTTATGATTTTATGATGTTTACCCATGCATAAACACATGTTATATCATATGTTACTGTTATATTATGCTGTTCTATTATTTTTATCAGTTTATCACACTGCAAGTTCCCTTTAGATTAGAATCACTATGGGTTGAAATGATACATACCCGAACGGACTTTAGAATAGGAGAAAATCGTTATGGGCTAAAATGATAGGCTTGAATGATTTTCAATTATTTTCATTTATTTTCATTTACTTTGGATTGCTGGTTTGAAATGATCAAACCCGGATTTTCTTTGTAAATTACGGGTTGAAATGATATATTACCCGTATCACTTTACCTAAGCTAGAAAATGAAATACAGACCCGTTGTTAAATTATGTTTTTCTAAATTTTTTAAAATATTTTAGAAATGTAAATATTATAATATTTTGATTTAAATTTGATTAAAAATGATTTTTGTAAAGCATTATTGACTTTCTGAAATTTATAAGTGAAATAAATTAATGGTAAAGTTAGAAAATCTGAAATGTAAGTTATTTTGGAAATTATAATTTGGTGATAAATGGAATTCAAATTAAATATGAAAATATGACAAATTTATGATATTTTGAATTAAATGAATTTAAAATGATTTTATAATATATTAATGATTTTTTGAATTAAGTTAAAATGTGAAATGAATGAATATTTAAGTTGAAATTTTGAAATATAACTAAAACTGGAAATTTGTAAATTTGGCTTAAAAGTGAATTTTAAGTTAAGTAAATAAAAATGAAATTAAGTTATATTTGAAAACTTAAGCTTAAGTGTTAAGTTAAATTTAATTTAATGAATTTAAAATTTAATGTTGGAATTTAATAAGTGAATTACTATTAAATTTTGATTTTGAATGGAGATTTAACTTTATAAAATCATGAATATAAGGGTATTTGAATGATTGTTTTAAAAGTGAAATTATAAGATTTCATAAGTTAAAAATGATTAAATAAAAATATAATTGTTTGTGAAATTGTACTGAATATTTGAAGTTAATTTACTGCATTTCCAAAATGCTATTAATTCTAACGTAAAGGATAATACAACATTTGTAAATGCTGTAGTTGATAATAATGAACCAAATGGCTCAATTTAATTAAAGGCTATTATAGCATTTTTGTAAATGTTATAATGGTTGAATTTAACTAAGTTTATTTGAAACTAATGTAACCCTATTATAGCATTTTAAATGCTGTCTTTTGTTAAATTGAACCTGTTTTAAATGTGACTTTCCGTAGCATTTTCTAAATGCTGCGGAAGTTGAATTTTCATTGTTTTAATAAATTTAAGTGAATGAATGAACTTTGAAAGATTAAAATTTTGGAAATTTAATAATTTAATTATTAAATATAATATCTTCATTTTAATGATTGACGTAATTTGTTTCGGAATATAAACTATTTTGAAATATGTTTTGAAATGGTATTTAAATTAAATAAAAAGGAATGTGGTTTGGAAGATATGATATTTTGATATTTTGAAATGGATTTTGAATGATATTGAATTTTTAAATGATATTTGATTTCGAAGTATAAAATACTTTTTTTGAAATCTTAACCACGAGATGTATTTAATTTATGGTTTAACTGATCCTTAAAGGATGGGTGATCCCAAGCATCCTTTAAGTTATGGTGCATTTCTACTATAGTTCACTTGAGTTGATTTACATTATATAAGTATATATTGTCCTGACTCGAGTGTTTTGTGTTTTACTTTACGCTCGGGTCAGCCTGAGTATTCATAGCTTTGGATTCTCTTTTTGGAGCTGGTCTTTGCTGGAGTTTCTGCTTATCTACATTTATACCTACTTTCTG
Organism: Allium cepa; assembly: GCA_030765085.1. NCBI lineage: Eukaryota > Viridiplantae > Streptophyta > Magnoliopsida > Asparagales > Amaryllidaceae > Allium > Allium cepa. The sequence goes on from CM060931.1 coordinate 65,642,022, forward strand.
TTTCAGCTATTCTAGTTTGTCTCATGTATTAGTGAACTTCTATGTATTTGGGATTTCTATTATGTTGTTTTCAAACTGTATTATGTATTTGGATTGAGACTCTGCCGTAGTAGCTTCATGAACTACTATGTATTTTATATTCCGCTGCGAGGTATTCTGTTTGTTCTATGTCAGTGATTATGTGATTTGTATTTCATTTGCTCCAAATTTATTTACAATGCGGTATTTTGAGTAATTCAAGTCCGACATGTGCGACTGCGAATGGCTGAAAATGCCGGGTTGTTACATTTGGTATCAGAGCTTTGGTTTTAGGCAAACCATAGCCTGTGGAGCGAAAACTCATTAGAAATAGGGTAGAAATACCCTAAAATGAGTGAAATCAATCTTAGAATCCTTCCTTGTGAGAGAACGTATTTTCGAAGTATAAAATAATTTTCAAATGATTTTTAAAAGATTTTCAAAGATTATTTTGGTATAAAAAATTTCTTATTTTGAAACCAAGATTTTCAAAAACTTCATCCCTTCAGTATCCATCTTGTTAGGAATCTCTTGGTTAGGATTCTTATCGATTAGGATTCCTTGAACTTTAGAATGCTCCCACTTGTTCTGAAATCCAGTCTTGTCTTCCATATTCTATCCATTTTGATTTTGAAGAATTTCATAACTCCACTTTGGAATGACCTCTATAAAGATCGGTGATTCCGCAAATCTTTGATTGATATGTAAAGCGGTGAAAATCCTTTATAATTGGCATTGATTTTCCGGAGATTCATGTATTCTCGGTTTTCGATGCTATCTATCTCATACTCTACCCGGATTCTATCTTTGGCGTTCAAATGTAGATTTGCCTTAGATTTTCGAATTGATTATACTCCTGAAGTCACGATTGACCGGCTAAGGTCGCCCGCGATTTATATAGGCTTATCATCTTCTATTTGGTAATAAAATTATCTTATCTTCATTCGAGCTTATCTTCGAACTAGAGTTCTATTTGATTAGAGTTCCTCTAAATTCGAATCTCCATATTGCTTGAAATCTAACCTTGAATCATTCTTTGGAAATTTTTGTTTGATTGTATTTTGAATTTGTGCATACAGCGAAATTATTATTTTGATAAGGATGACCCTATTTTGTATATAAAAGTGAAATATTTTCAATAAGGATTTTTACCTTTGGAAAATGAAAATTTGAAGCTTTGAAAGGATTGAAATTTTGGAAATTTATAAGAAATTGTGATTTATATAAAAATGATTTATAAATGAAGGGTTTTGAATTTGAATTTCGCGGAATCGAACTCCGGTGTTTTGAAATGGGTTTTTAAGGTTTTGGAAAATATATAATAATAATATGATTTAAAGATATTTTTCCAGATAAGAAATGTTTCTAATGTATTCGAATGAATTCCAATGATTTCGAAGAGATTTCAAAGAAGTTTCAAGAAATAAAAGTCCAGAACCCATTTATGTCGCTGAAAAATAATTTCGGTGATGAATACATGCATCATCACATTAATTTTTGAATTTCTGTGTGGGGGAGAGGCCACTCAAGTAGCTTTGCTATGCGAGTGATTTTATGAAACCAAATTTTGATTTTCAATTTCGAAGTATGGTTTGATATTCGAAAGATATGTGTGTATATATATATAATTGAAATGATTTAAAATAAGCCGGTGTTCAGTCCAAGAGATTTAGATTTGTTTTGGTATAACCTTACCTATTGGAATTGGTTTACTAATTTGTTGGTGATTTCCAACTCTTGGATTGAAAATATGATTTCTTCGACTATTTTGAAGGTTTGAGCACTTCCAAATCAAGGTTAACTTTTCAAAGCTATGAAATTTTGAATGGTATAAGGTATTTGATAAAGTATAAGTTTAGTTTGGTATGATTAATGTATAAAGTAATATGATTTATATAAGTTTGAAACTGTTGTGGAGTGAAATAAATAAGACTATTTTGAATTATACTGGTATGAAATATAGTTTAAAAAAGATATTTGAAGTAAAATGTTGAGTTTTTGTTAAATTTATAAGTTAAGGAAAATAGTGAATTTTGACTTAACAAATAAAAGTGATTTTTAAATTGAATATTTGATTTAAAATTTTGTTGTGATAAATCATATGTTAAAAATTATTTAAATGTGAAATTTTGAAGTCTAGAAATATGATTTATAAGTTTAAAATTTGCTAAAATTGAAGTTGTATTGTTTTTTAAAAGTTATAATAAAATCTGGAATTTTATTAATAGCAATTCTAAAATGCTATAGTTTTATGACAACACTTTAAAATGTTGTTGTTTTTGAATTTAACTTTGTTTGAAGTAACTAAATATCTGTTATGGCATTTTATAAATGCCGTTATTCTTGAACTAAACTATTTTGGAAACTATAAGTTACGATAGCACTTTTAAATGTTGTCTTTGTTATAATTTGTCAATGTTTCGTAATGTTATAGATTTTAACACTGTTTGAGTTATGTTTTAAAGTGTTAAATGATTTAATTTTTGGAATTGATTATTTGTGAAATTTAAGGAGTTTTGAATATAATTTAATATTTAAATTTGAATTTTAAGGAATTTAAATTGAATTTGAATTTAAATAAGGTTTACTTGGTTATGTGTTAAATGCAATGAAATGTAATGAGATAAATGAATATATGAATGGAATTTTGAAATGTATTTTGTAATGATATTTGGAATAATAAATGAATGACATATTTGATTTTTTTAAATGATATTTAAATTTGAATATTTGAAATTGAATTCAAATAATGATTTGATAATGAGGCTTTGAATGATATAATCTTTAATTGATAAAGAATGTGAATTTGGAATGATAATTGGTTTTGATAAATGTATATTTGAAGTTTATATTAGTATGAAAGGATATTTAGTTACTGGAAATTCTGGTTTATTTAAATGATATTGGATTTATGAAATGAATATTTCAAAACTATGTAATAATGAAGTAAAATTTGAGATATATGAAATTATAAAATTTAGTTTTAGAATATGGTACATTTAAGCTCTGAAATATATTAAAGATTGAACAGTTTATTTTGTGGATCAAATCTTTATTTGAAATTTGATAATATTTGAAATGGTTTTGTTGGAAAACTAAATTGAATCGAAACTGATGGTTTGAAGTGAACTAATGCTGGAACTTGTAGACTTGGGTTTAAATTGAATAAATTTGTGAAATGTAAAGAATTAAAGGAATGTTTTATGATTTCAAATGTATGATTTAGAAAAGTTATGATTTTCAAAGTGTAATGATTTCAAGTATTTTGGTTTTGAAAGATTTATTTTGAAAGTATTATTATTTTTGAAAGTGAATATATGTTTGAAATGGAAATGAATTTGTTTGACCTAAATTTTTGTTGATTTGGAAATTTGGATTATTTTCTAAATCTATTGTTTTAAGAAACTTTGAAACTGAGTATATGTAATTTGGAAGAAATGATTTGACGAAATCATATATGATTTTGAAACTGAAATGTTATTGAAACAAATTAAAATTGAGAACCTTGTTTTACTAAATACTTGATTTGGGAGTTATCGAACTTATATAAAATGGATTTGTATAAGTATGAAGTTGATTTGAAAATGTTGAATTGAAAAGATACTCAATTTGTAAATTAAAATCTTATATAATCAAAGTCTATATAAGTGCGATTTGATATACTATTGATTTTGGAAAGTATTCGATTTGAAAATGAAATCTTATATATAATGGAATTTATATAAGTGCGATATTTGAAGCTATGATTTTGAAGGGCTACTATATATGGTATATTATATTTTGATGTAAGAGGTATGGGAAGTACCCTCCGGAAGAAGTATAGTGATATGCTTCGACCCAGATGGACTTGGGGAATCCAGGAATGGATTCGACCGATAAACCCTAATGAACTTGAGTGAATTCAGAAATGGATTCGAACTGATATGGTTGTCCGGACTTAAACTCATGAGTTTCTCGATTTTTTTCATGGTAGATGGTTCTTTAGTTTACGCAATGGAGGCGCTTTCGATCCAGGGATCTGTTGTTTATGGATCTTCCGGGAATGAAGTGCATCCATTGCGTAAATCATTGAATCAGCAGCGTACCACTGCAACAGGGGTCGATGGTCCCTTGTTTACGAACTGGCTACGATATTTTTCTAGAATCTGGAAGGTAGAACGATCTTCTGGAAAGTGTAGTGTCCATTACATAAATACTGGATCAGCAGCGGGCCACTGCTATCGTATTATCATCATTTGACATTGGATTTTGAGCGGAACTTCTCATACCTATTTTTTTTTAGTATTTTCACTGGATGTTGAAACAGGTCTACTAAGTACTTGGAGAATTCTAGCTTTGCGCCTGATCAACGCATAGCCAGAGTCTACAGGAACGGAAGTAAACTTGTTAAGACATCGAGTTATAAAAGTATTTTGAGTAAAGTATTGTATAAAGGATATTCTAATCATGATTTAAAATGTCTTAAATATTGTTTACTTCGAACTATCAAATTTGAATCAAATAACTAATTATCATATTAAATGTTTAACATGTTAAATATAAAAAAAACAACAAATTTTAAAATAATGGTTCATCAATGTTTTTCAACCTGTTTTCCCTCCTAGCTACTTTTTCCCTACCTTCTTTCAGGATGTCTTCCAACCCATTGTTCTTTCTTGTTGTTTCTCCGCTTCCTTCCTTTTCGAGGTCGAAAAGATTTGAGCGGAGGAGGTGTAACAACCCTAGATTTTTTTCATATATTTTAATATTTGACTTTATTTTATTTTGAAATTATTTTTAAACTTATTTTATTTCAAACATTTCATTTTTAAATATAAGTGTTGATTATTATGTGAATTATAATTTCAAACCGGTATAAATTGGATATTTTACTAAAAGATAAATTTTTGTTCAAACTGGTCAAACCTTGACTTTTAAATTTCATATTTAAATATTTAAATTTTATTTTTTATTATGTAAATATATTTAATAACTAGAATACTGCTTTTCGTTTCGTTGAAAACGGATTTAAATTGTGAAACTTATGTGTATTTCAATTTTGAGTATAATTTGTTTTATTTTGCAATTTTGTCTGTTTTAAATTATATAAATCTTATTTTATTTGTTATATTTTATTCAAATATTTGTTAATATGTTATTTTATGTATATTTTATCTTTTAATATTTTTAAAGTGATAATAAAAAATTTCCAAAATTTACTGTATTTATTTCCTATTTTTAAAGGCTGTTTTCTATTTTTCTGCTATTTTCTTCATTTAAATTATATTTAATTAAAATTTATATATTTATTTTGTGAATGCATTTTTATTTTATGTTATTATCTTCATTATAAATATTTTTACAAGTCCATATAAATTTTCCAAAGTTCATTCTGTTTATTTTCCATTTTTCTAGACTAGTTTGCAATTTTGTGCTATTTTCTTATTTTAACCTTATATAATTAATAAATATTTATATATATTTTATATTTTGTTATATTTTCGAATTTGTGACTGAAATTATTATTATTTTCAGTAATATAAACTTATATAAATAAATTAAAGGTAATTTGAAAAGGTTTAAACTATTAAAATTCCAAGGTCCTTTTGTCTTCCGACCTTTCAATTTCTCAACCTCCATTCTTTATGATTTTGGCCATACCTTTCCTACATTCTTTCAGCTGCATTCTTCATCATTTTTCATGAGAAAAACATTTCTCAAAACCACAAAAATTTGTGCGGCCATTTGCTTGAAGAGATTTGGTAAAAACCTTCTTTTTCTTCTTTGTTTTTTTCTAATTTCTATTGAATTTTGCATATGTTCTCTACATTCATGCCTACACTCCTCCTCAACCAGGCTTTGGCCGACCATCACCACCCCCTTCCTCTGACCATCACCCATCCTACTACCCCTCCTCTTCAGGCCGAGCCATCCCAAGGCATAGATCATCACAAAATCCATCAAAAACCATCACTATATACACTAGATGAGCCACCTTTGCCAACACCTCCTTCTTCAACCTCTAGCCGCCACTACCTTCACCACCACCACCTCTGGCCTGACCTCCACCCTCTGCCACATCACTCACCACCTCTTGGAGCCACTAGCCATGAGCCATGACCTCTGGCCGAACCAAAATATAGTCAAGATGTGATGTTATTTGCCTTATGTTGTAGCCTTGTACACCTAGACCTATTCACCTTCAAAACAAATGTTGGCCGACCACTTGCACACCCAAACCAGACCTATAGCACCCCTAGGCCGAGCTAAACACCTGCATAACTGAAGAACATGAGGTAGAGAGCAAGTGCAATGCAAATGGATATTGCTTTGGGTGTTGATTCTTATGTTATTTGATGATATATTGTGTTGAATACTTATGTATGTATGTATTGTTGTGTGTATATGTTGTCAAGCCATATAGCTTTGGCTCTCCACTCTCTCAAGTCTTGTCCTTATTATCGTGCCTTCATTGTGTCAGTGTGTGTGCTTTGGTAGCGATCTCCAGCTTTGAACAGGTGAGTTATTCTCACCAGACAATATGTACATATATAACTAGTAAACTAACCCCTTTTGAATCTGTAAAATGCATTATCATGTTACACCTGCTATGTTATGATTTTATGATGTTTACCCATTCTTAAACACCTATTATATCATATGTTACTGTTATATTATGCCGCATAATTATTTTTATCAGTTTATCACACTGCAATTTCCCTTTAAATTAGAATCACTATGGGTTGAAATGATACATACCCGAATGGACTTTAGAATAGGAGAAAATCGTTATGGGCTGAAATAATAGGCCTGAATGATTTTCAATTATTTTCATTTACTTGGGATTGTGGGTTTGAAATGATCAAACCTGGATTTTCTTTGTAAATTACGGGTTGAAATGATATATTACCCGTATCACTTTACCTAGGCTAGAAAATGAAATACAGACCTGTTGTTAAATTATGTTTTTCTAAAATTTTTAAAATATTTCAGAAATTTAAATATTATAATATTTTGATTTAAATTTGATTAAAAATGATTTTTGTCAAGCATTATTGACTTTCTGAAATTTATAAGTGAAATAAATTAATGGTAAAGTTAGAAAATCTGAAATGTAAGTTATTTTGGAAATTATAATTTCGTGATAAATGGAATTTAAATTAAATATGAAAATATGATAAATTTATGATATTTTGAATTAAATGAATTAAAAATGATTTTATAATATATTTTAGTGATTTTTTGAATTAAGTTAAAATGTGAAATGAATGAATATTTAAGTTGAAATTTTGAAATATAACTAAAATTGGAAATTTGTAAATTTGGCTTAAAAGTGAATTTTAAGTTAATTAAATAAAAATGAAATTAAGTTATATTTGAAAATTTAAACTTATGTGTTAAGTTAAATTTAATTTAATGAATTTAAAATTTAATGTTGGAATTTAATAAGTGAATTACTATTTAATTTTGATTTTGAATGGAGATTTAACTTTACAAAATCATGAATATAAGGGTATTTGAATGATTGTTTTAAAAGTGAAATTATATGATTTCATAAGTTAAAAATGATTTAAATAAAAATATAACTATTTGTGAAATTATACTAAATATTTGAAGTTAATTTATTGCATTTCTAAAATGCTATTAATTCTAACGTAAAGGATAATACAACATTTGTAAATGCTGTAGTTGATAATAATGAACCAAATGGCTCAATTTAATTAAAGGCTATTATAGCATTTTTGTAAATGTTATAATGGTTGAATTTAACTAAGTTTATTTGAAACTAATGTAACCCTATTATAGCATTTTAAATGCTGTCTTTTGTTAAATCGAACTGTTTTAAATGTGACTTTCCGTAGCATTTTCTAAACGCTGCGAAAGTTGAATTTTCATTGTTTTAATAAATTTAAGTGAATGAATGAACTTTGAAAGATTAAAATTTTGGAAATTTAATAATTTAATTATTAAATGTAATATCTTCATTTTCATGATTTAAAATGAAGTAATTTGCTTCAAAATATAAACTATTTTGAAATGTGTTTTGAAATGATATTTAAATTAAATAAAATGGAATGTGGTTTGAAAGATATGATATTTTGATATTTTGAAATGGATTTTGAATGATACTGAATTTTTAAATGATATTTGATTTCAAAGTATAAAATACTTTTTTTTGAAATTTTAACCACGGGATGTATTTAATTTATGGTTTAACTGATCCTTAAAGGATGGGCGATCCCAAGCATCCTTTAAGTTATGGTGCATTTCTACTACAGTTCACTTGAGTTGATTTACATTATATAAGTATATATTCTGGAGCTGGTCTTTGTTGGAGTTTCTGCTTATCTACATTTATACCTACTTTCTGTTTCAGCTATTCTAGTTTATCTCATGTATTAGTGAACTTCTATGTATTTAGGATTTCTATTATGTTGTTTTCAAACTGTATTATGTATTTGGTTTGAGACTCTGCCGTAGTAGCTTCATGAACTACTATGTATTTTATATTCCGCTGTGAGGTATTCTGTTTGTTCTATGTCTGTGATTCTGTGATTTGTATTTCATTTGCTCCAAATTTATTTACAATGCGGTATTTTGAGCAATTCAAGTCCGACATGTGCGACTGCGAATGGCTGAAAATGCCGGGTTGTTACACATAGCTCCAACCCCTCTCCTCTTCATTCATTCTCATTTCCTAATACTCTCAAGCTAAGATAAAAATGGGGGAAGAGAAAAGAAATTGGAAATCCCTAAGTCCGAATTCTCTTAGAAATTTTCAACTTCAAGCTAGAAATCAAGGAGAAGCTTAGGTAAGCATCCTCTTCATCTTCTCCATCTTAATCTCTCTTCAATTCTCATAAATTTCTAAACCCTAACTTAGGAAATTCATTTCATTTGATAATAGATTGAAGATTCTTGAGGTTCTGTTGAAGAGAAACCAATCTTTACTTGTTTTATAGCTTCTCACTTGTGTTTTTGGGTTTAAAGGTGAGTTCTTGAACTCACATCTATGTTCATAACTTTCGTTGTTGTCAGTTATGAATTTTCTAACATCTATTCATGTTCATTTGCTTTTGATTTGAATTGATTTGGTGAATTTTCCAATTTTGGTGTTTGAAGTCAAAATCTATAAAAATCCTTGTATGGATGTTTGGACTTGTATTCGGAGTGTGTTGATGAGTCTATAAGGCTGGGTTGTCGCTTGACATAAATCTCTAGCATCATCGCTCATTCGATCGCTTTCGATATTAATTGGCCATCATTGGCCTAGGTTCAATATTTGCCTGAGCTTCAGCTCAGACGTCTGGTATAAGGATCAGATGTCTGAGGCTAAGGTATAAATATTCCAGACGTTCAGCTCAGACGTCTGACCTTGCTTTCCAAATGTCTAGGCGATCCATACGTCTGAGCTTGCTTCCCACACTTCTGGGTGACCTAGAATAGAATTTCCGGTAATTCATTTCAGACGTCTGATTTATAAGTTCAGATGTTTGATTGGTTCAGACGTCTGCTTTGTGCTTTCAAACGTCTGGGTGGTTTTCTGGAATATTTCCAAAGACCAAATCCAGATGTTTGGATTAACCCCACAGACATCTGGAAATCCACGGTTTTGCCTATTTGCCTATTTCTTGAATGAATTTCCAATGTTTATCAATTTTTGTTGATCCGATTAGTTGTTATCACTTTTATCGACTTTGATGACTTCTTTTTCTGGATTTTTGGGAATATCCATTTTGATGGATTTGGTATCGATTTCTTTGGATTTAATTCACATCTTCGTATGTGTATTTTTGGTGATTGATTGTTTCTACAATAATTTCTATGGATTGTCACTTTAAAATGCAAAGGTTTCTATACTAGTAGTAAATATTCAAACTCTTTCTTCAAAACGATTTCAGCATTTACTTCCAATATCAAACTCGCTTTCAAAACCGTTTTCTAATCTATTAGTATATACAAACCTTTACCTTATTCATTCGAGAAATCAAATTAAACAACTTAGCAAAATAAGTGGTATGAAACGCTTGCGTTTACTTTGTCGGCTAATTCTTAGACTTGTTCGATTGAAACTCTTGTGACAATTTTCGAGTGGAAATCTACAATTTGTTTATAAATATTTAAGTTAAGCCAGTGGTTACGAGACACGAAGATAAACTCATTTATTTACTAGATTAGTGTAATTCACACTTTTTATTGATCAATGGTGATCATTTTATGGTTTAGTCTAGTGATATGCGATGTCTCTTTGTCAATGTGGGGGACTGTACCTCGTTTTATTGAGCTTCGTCTCATTTCTTTTATAGGCTAACGACCTATGGATTCTTTGGAGTTTCATCTCATTTTTTTGGGCTAGCAACCCATGTTCTTTTATGGTGTTCGATTCATCGGATGTATCGTTTTTGTACTACGTCGATGTTCAGGCTTATCAGGATCAACGGATGTACTGTTATTGTACTACATTGTTGTTCCGTTTTATCAGGTTCATCGGGCGCACCGTTATTGTACTGCGCCGTTGTTCCGAATTATTGAAGTTTCAGGTCCATCGGGCATACCGTCCCTGTACTACGTCGATGTTCTGAATTATTTGAGTTTTAGGTTCCTCACGCGTACTGGTAATATACTACATCGTTGCACTGGCTCTATGGTTTGAGACCATAGGATACTGACCCATTTGTGATGCACTTATTGGTGAGTTTTCATGCTCTCGTTTGTGATAGGCCTTCCCCTTTTGTATGTTTTGGATTTCTAATTGATGATTTCTAGAATTTGTGTTTCACCATTTTTGTGATTGGCATTGATATGTTTGTCAATATTTGTGGTTTGGTAAATAAAATAAAGAATATGACATTCTCTTTGGTGTTTGAGATTCTTAAGATATTGTATGATTTTTGTTGTTGTTTAATGTGTACTTGATAGTATGGCATTATTGTTATCATACTTTTTTGTCATATCTCTTATTTTATCTCATTTTACATGATAATTATAGCTAGACTGATCCGTTTATTATTTCCTTCTTAAATAATACTCGGGTCAGACCGAGGTATTTCATGTGCTTCTACTTGACTTCTTATCTGGGACTGTAATCAGACTTTTGGCTAAACTACTTAGGTTAGTAGTTTTTGTTTTTATACATTCGAGATAGAGAATCCTTGATGTATACATATTCTTTTGTCTGGCACATGTACCTATTCTTTTGTGATGTAGTGGATCTTGTATGAACACTATTTTGATGTATACTTCTATGTGATATATTTGTATCTGTTTCCGCCTTAGAGATATGAATATCTACGACTGATTTGTGTTATGCTTATTTTATATTTGTTTCCGAAGACCACATAGCCACTATGTAGTAGCTTTGAGTTTGTATCGGTATGTCGGACTTCTTATGCATGTTATACTATCCGACGTATCAGTACTCGCATAAAGCAATTACACAGATGATTGCTCCTCAACAGCCTTATTCTTCGTGCTAGTTGACGGCATTACTCGGTAGTGTCCTTGGCTAGTGTTAGCATAGAGGTGTGGCGTCACAAAAGGTGAAATTTAGCTTAAGAAAATTGAATGAAATAAACGATGACAAAAAGAAAAACAGTTAATATTAATATGAGTATAATAATAAAAATGAGTTGTAATTTTGTGTAATGTTTATAATAAACTTAAATGGTTTATAAATAATATTAGTTTTAAAACACTAAGTGATAATGAAATAAATTTAGCTTAACAAGGTTAAACGGAATGAAAATTCATTGGATGATAAATAAAAACGAATGTCATTAAAATAAATATTAATCAGTTGAAAGTAAATCGATTGAATGTAAATACATTAAATTGTAGTCAATCAAATGTGAATGCAATGGATATTGATTGATTGAATAAGAATAGACTGAAACCAAATTAGGTGAATGTAAAATTTAAAAGCGAATGAATTGAATATAAATCTATTGAATGATTAAGAAAATGAATGTTAATCAATTGAACGCGAATAAATTTAAGGTGAGCCAATTAAATTCGATAGAAATTCAAGTAAATAAATTGAAAGCAAACAAATTGTATATAGATGACATAAATTCCAATGAATTAAAAGTAAATCAATTTAATATGATAGGAAATGAAAGTAAATAAACTGAATATTGACATTTGGACATGTGAATTGGTATAGTTGTGAATAAGATTGGATTGATATTGTTTGTTGGATGTTTGTTTGTTGCATTTGCTATATTCGTTTAGGGTTATTGCATAATCCATGCTATATATCGATTTTACTCTTTATATATATGTTCTCATGGGTTATTGAGTGTTTAGTAATTATGGATGGCGCATGCTAGCCTTTGGAGCTCGATTGCGAATTGTGTTACTTTTGCTTGCTTAATACGAGCGAACTCGCTCGTATTATAAATAATAAGGTACATATCTCGATTACTTACCACGATGTTATATTTTTCCCTTCGGGATGCCTCATCATTGAGATGAGATGTATATTTGATATATGTTGGGTATATTTGTGTTATATATTATATTGTAAACATTTTCCAATCAAGCCGTGCAAAGGAGACTCTGTCGAAATTTTCTGTAAATCCGAGAGTTAGAAAAAAAGTGAAGTTCTAATTTTTTTTATAGATTGTTTTTATGTATGAGTCATATTTTCCGTAAAACCAATATCGGAGTGGCGTAGTAGAGCATGGTAATAGTTTTGCAAATAAGATGTTTATGTTTATAAGTTAATTATTTTGAGAAAATATATTGTATGTTAAATTTTGTACTTAATGCCCTTTCCGAAGACAAAAAGTTTTGAGCGGAGGAGTATGTAACAACCCGATTTCTATCTATTTTAATTTTTTGAATTTAATGTGATTATGGAATAAAAATGGTTAAAAATAAAATATAATGATTTATTTTTGTAGTTATTGAATGTGACTTGGATAAAAAATCTCGAAATAAACAATTTCGAAAATTAAGAATTATTTATATTGAAATAAATTATATGTATCGATGGTATTTGTGATCAATAACTGGAGTTGGATAATAAATGTGATTATACTAAAATTTATTTGGAATTTAATGATGTATTTATATTGATTTATTGGATAATTAAATTGTTTAAATTTAATATTGAAATTATCTGAATAAGTGAATTCTGAATTTTATGAGAATGAAAATGGCATCGAAAATTGATTTAAATTTTATTTAAATATGAATGAAGATGGTTAACATTTAAAATTGGATTTAAATATGAATGATTAAATATTGGAAATTTTATATTTCAATTAACGAGTAAAAATAGTCATTTTCGCAACTGCCTCGGATTTCAACGAAACTAGTTTCATCGAATCCGTAATAATGAGCCATTATAGGATTTCAAGTTTTGTGCTGATCGGATATGTCGTTTAGCCGTACGAGCTTGAAATGCTTAGAAATCAATTTACGGAATTCGATAAAATAAATTGACTTTGAAAATCTATCTTCCACATATGATCGAATTAGGCATCGAAACTAGTTCCATTGCGTTCGGAAAGGGGGTAAAACATTTTAAACACCAAGCGACATGCCTCGATTGGAGTTCGGACGGTTTTGGACCTAACTATATAAATACGGCATGCATATCGAGATAAATTATTATTTTATTACTTCTGAAACCCTAATAGCATGGTCTGCTGTTTTCATCTTCCAATGGCCGAAAATCCTCCACCCTTCTCCCCACGATATCTCTTAATCCGTCCAATGAAATCAAAAACTTTCAAAATAAAAGTTGTAGAGCTCGACGAGCTCTGCACATCCAAAGGTTGATTTGTGCTGAAATGTCTCGGATTCATCTAGATCTACGTCTGAAGTCGCGTGTGTTTTTCATTGATTTCGCACGAACTAGGGCGACGCATGGGGCAACACTTCAGGCGATGGTAAAGATTGCCAGCGCGCTTTCGATGATGCCTCCTGATTGTTGTTCGGTCACCTTGAATTTCGTGTGTGTGGAAAGGAATGGTGCATGTTGATGGGCTCTTACTCACGGCTGTAGGTGGAAATAGTATACGTTCTTTTTTATTAATTAAGTATTTAAATTTTTAAATGTTCAATCGTTCTAATGCATATAACTTTTGCATACGAGCTCAGATTCTCGCGTGGTTTTCTCCGTTGCGCACGTATCGAAATTCTGGACATTATATATCTGATTTGCCTGCATTCTAAGACTGTTCAAATTTAGGCCTTTATTTGGATTTTAAATCGTCGATAAATCAAAGGTGGGTGTTTATATTCTCACAATTTCTGAAATAAATTTTATGTTAGATAAATGATATCGTGAAGTGATTTAAACTTATTGGTTGTTGTTTGATAAGTTTAATTGACATTTAAATTGAGATCTGAATTAATTTGTAGAAATTTAATTGATGGCTAAATTTAATTAGAATTTAGTTACCCGTAAAATACCCGATATTGATAATTATGAAATTGTTGTAAATTTAATTGACTATTTGGATGACTGGGAGTGATGGATGCTATTGGTTGATATTTAGATGTTTATTTATTTTGATATATCATGTTATCATGCTGTATATTGTTTACGGTATGTAAAACTGTAAATTGAAGTATCTCGAAAAAATTAAGAAATAGATTGAAATGATATATATCTATGGCATTTATTTTGGATTGAAATGATATATATCCATCCCTGAAATTAAATTGAAATACTTGATTCACTTGGCCACAGGATAGAGAATTATACACGGACATTGGGTTGGTTAAATTAAATGATTTTAAAATTTTGATTTGAAATTATTTAAATGATTTGATTTAAAGAAAAAAAAATCGAATTTATGGAAATCGAATTATTTTCAAACTAGAGCTTGAAATGTTGAAATTTAAATTTGGTAAACGAAATTGACTAATAATCGAATTTGAGATTTTGAAGTTAAAATTGAAATATGATTGAATCTCAGAAATCAATTTTTTTAAAGATTGGATTTTTATTTGAAATTTGAATATCGTTAAGTAAAAGTGATATAAACAATATTTCAAAATTGAGCTAGGAATTAATTATATTTGAAGAGTTGGATTTTTAAGTGGATATTGAAGGGAAATTTGATTTAAGTGTTTTGAATCGATATTTTAGAAATCAAACTCGGAATGGATATAAATTGGAAATGATTTTAATTTGAAATTGGAATTCAAATAATTTGAAATTAAATTTATTTGGAATTGGATTTGAAATTAATTTGGAATTTAAATTGAAATTAATTTTTAATTGAGATTTAAATTTATTTAGAATCGATGTAAAATTCGACTTGAAATCGGAATTGAATCTACTAAATCGAAACGGAAATTTGGAACTGATTTGTATTGGAAATTTGGGAAGTGAACTAGTTTGACTTTCAAAGTAATATTTTTAAATGAATACTTTTAGTATAAACAGTTTAAAATTTATATTCTTTAAATATTCAAATTATTTTGATTTTCCAAACTATTTACTATATAAACCATTTTTATTACTCAAATTATTTTCTATTAAACTATTTTAACTATTTAACTATTTTAAAACTATTTAAACTATTTTCTAAAAATTCAAACTGGCTAAAGGGTGAAATGTTACATTTAAATCTTGGATTTAAATGCGAATTGGGTTAAAGTGAAGTTATAACCTAAATTGTAATTTGAATCAAATTTTGAAATGAAATCAATATATCGAACTGAATTGACATTTTGAAGTAAATTATGATTTTTAAAGCGAATATGATGATTTCGAAATGGATTGGATTTTGAAGTGAATATGATATTTTGATATCAAGTAGGAACTGTTTTTGAAATGTAAAAGATCCAACCGGTGTGTAAAATTACGTTTGTCTGTTAAAAAGACGGGGACCTCTTATCGACATGCTCTCTGTCAATATTGGAACCACTTTGACAACTCTGTATGCGGTGGATGATATCTAGAATGTAGTGGTTGAATTGACGACGTTTACTGGAATGAAGTAAGAGAATGATGATAGGTAGCCTTGACAGTTGTGTCATAATTAAAATGACTAAAACATGATCCTATGTCTGACCATTGAGGTTAGCTACCTCTAGCGACGTTGATCCCTCGTATTACTAGTGTGATTCTGTATTCGATGGGTGCACCTTTTGTCGGTTGGATTGACTTTCACGGTCAGCCACGGATGGGTTACAACAAGCCAGAAAAGGTAAACTGGTAGAATCCTATGTTGGACATTGCCTCACGTGTCTTGTCATATTTATCCCTATACAAGCCCATTACGATTTTTGTTTAAACTGTAAAATGTGTTAAGGTGGATCAATGTAAAGCCTTAACGCTATTTGGTATTTATTTTACTGATAGACATTATATATTATAGCATATACTATTATATACAAATAGTTTAACGGATCCTTAGGAGATGCAAAATCCTGTAACATCTCTTAAGTTATTGCACTCATTTTTTTGATATTAATTTGACTTACATAAGAGTATTTTAGTCCCGACTCGAGTGTTTTGTCTTTCCATTACGCTCGGGTCAGTCCTGAGTTTTCAGCATATTAAAGATTATCCTTGAGAAGATGAAGACGAAGATTTTGGTATATAACTATTATTATTATCCCCTTATTCATGCTATCCTATATATTAATCACTTATCCTTGATGTGTATGTGTGTGTATATAAATATGACTCTCATAAATGTGTATAGAATATATTCAAATGCATAGTAAACAGCTCCATGAACTGTTAATTGATTATTATATTTTATCGTTTCCGCTGTGAGATTCTGTGTTTATTTTTCTCCTTCTTTTCTTATTTTTCTTACTCAAACCCATTGATTATCTACGTTCTGGATTGTTTAAGTTGGACGTGTGTGGATTATTGTCGATCTAAACCTTTCGAAATGTGGGTCGTTACAAGCACAGTCAAGTCTCTTTCTTTTTGAATTGTGGCTGGGTTAGAATTTGAGCTTAATATCATCTGCTGTACCTATTCAAGTTGCACCGCTATTTTATTGGATAGTTTATTGAAAGTGTGTAGGATCATGTAATATGGAATATAATTAAATCTAAATATGGAAATAGATGATAATAGAAAAGTAAATAGAAATAAGTAAAATAGAACAAGCACACCAGGAATTTTTATACTGGTTCGAACTTCCCGTTCTATGTCAAGTCCCAGACTACTTCTGGAATTTCAACTACAATAACCATCACTTAACCCGGAGGAACATGTATATACAGTCTGAGTGGCAAAACAGACACCTGAGCAACTGAACAGGATTTTCGCCTCAGCAGCAGAAGAGGACTTCACTAATACAAAATAATATCTGACACTGTGTGTTCTTGATAACACTGATTTGTCACTGATTGTACAAACCTCCTATAATCAAATCCTTAAGTATATGAAGTGTATGTGAAGATATGAAGAGAAGGTAATGCTGAGAATCGAAGATTATGAAAGTTATTTGTAGATTCAAAGCAGTAAAAACATATGTTCTCTGTATGAATGCAAATATTAAAGCACAAGAAGAATATTAGAGAGTTAGAATGAAAATCGGTGAATATGAAGTGTTTGGGAGTATGTATATATAGTAGTTGAAGAGTTACTACCATTGGTGAAGGGTTTTGACAAAGAGGAGCAACTATTTCCGTTCAGAGAAGGGTTGCATCCTTTCGCAGAAGAAGATGCCTTTTCGAAAATATGGCAGTTGGTCTCGGGTCAGTCGACTGGTCGTTCTTGGTCAGTCGACTGACTATGTAAAAGATTTTAAAAAATAAACAGTGTATATTGTGTATGTACACAGTCAGTCGACTGGATGATCCTAGCCAGTCGACTGGCTGTGGTATTTTTGCATACTATGCTTCTGTTTTGTTTAATTATGAGAAACATGAAGTGCGGACTACTTGAGGATAGATTTTAACAAATTTATAAGACTCAATCATAAGTACTAGATAGTGAGAAACATAGATTAAAAGTCATGATATAGCCATAGTCCTTTGATTATCTCTTTTTGTCATGAATTCTCTTTTTCTTCTAACTTGCTTTGTCATGAATCAAAACTAGTGATTCAACATTGTCCCCTTTTTTGATTGATGACAAACCTGTTCATATAAAAGTCCTACAGAACAAATACAAAAACTCCCCCTGAGTATATGATATTTCTTGTACCTGCATAAAGATGATTAGGACAATTCTTCTCCCCCTTTGTCATCGACAAAAA
Source organism: Allium cepa (assembly GCA_030765085.1). Classification (NCBI taxonomy): domain Eukaryota; kingdom Viridiplantae; phylum Streptophyta; class Magnoliopsida; order Asparagales; family Amaryllidaceae; genus Allium; species Allium cepa. The sequence continues at coordinate 65,660,207 of CM060931.1, forward strand.
GGAGATATAGAAAAAATAATTGCAATATAAAGTGTAGAAATTAATATCAAGGTGAGACTATTTGGATACAAGTCTCAAAAGATAAATAATTAGCAAGTTTGAATATGTTTAAATTAACAATAAAGTTATAGATAAGCAAATAATTCATACCCAACTCACTCACCAAAAGACCACTCGTCAAGATCCCAATTGTATTCCCTCCGGTGCGGGCTCCTTTCCTGGTCTAGAAGTGCCTTGAGCACCACTGCCTGCTCTACTAGTGTCCCTACTAGTATGTTCCTCGGATGTAGACCATGTAAATCGAGGTGCAGAGTGTTTTCCTTAGGCGACAGACGTGGCAGCAGTTGAAGAAGAACATGATAATGCATCCCATAATGTAGAAAAGAAACCTTTGATTTTATCAAGCTTCTTATCGATTTTCTTGAGTCTAGGATCCAAAATAAGTTGATTGAGGGAGAGAATTTCTATGGATTCACGGGTGCTAGAGGAAGTAGCTAAGCGAATATTGCCTTCTTCTTGTTGCGCTTCCGATTCTCTAATAGTAGGACCTCCAGATTGTTGTTGTGCCTGTTGATGCTTCCAATCTTCAAATGAAGTAATAGGTGGCGGTCGTGTTGGTAGCTTCATAAGACTTATGGTCCTTATATTTATCATTCCAACAGTAGAGAATTCGAAATCTGGTTGACGAACACCCACATCTAGAAGAAGTCGCATAATATATTCTCCAAAGTAGATAACATGCATATTCCCATTTGTGAAGGTGAGAAATTCGTCCATGATACGATGCAACCAATTAACGCGTATATTTCCCCGTATTGCATAAAGAGCTTTGAAATTTTCCTGATATATTAATTCATATGATCCGGTTCGGGGGAGAATAGATCGCATAAGTGTCTTGTGCAAAATTCTTGCTTTAGGACGAAGAAGCTTAGAACGCAATTCAATCATGTCGTCACCCATGAACATATGACTAATTCTATCTCTTTTACTTGGATTGCATTCGACATCATTTAAATCTATTCCTTCATTTGGAGATTAAAGGATATGTGCCGTTCTATCAAGAGAAAAGAAAACTTGTTGTCCACATACCAAACTCCACACACAATTATTTGGATTCGATGGTTGTTGGTGGTCAAGATTTAAATTTGCGAAGAAAAGTTTTACCATAAGATGACTAATGTTGTGGCGATTTGCATTGTAGTCAAGGAGTGACTCTAAACCACATCTTCGCATTAATTCTTGAAGAGAGTAAGCACCAAAATCAGAATAAACCATGAAGGAGCCTTCAAAAATCCTAGAGCTTTTCATCTTCTCCCATCGTTCAATTGCAGTTGCATCATATAGCCAATGAGCAACGTGAGTATCAACCAAGGATGAAGAGCCTTGTTTTGAGCATTTAGATCTTGGAGGGGACGTTAATTTGGTTTTTTTTGAGGATTTCGTGAAAGAAAAATGGGGGCTAGGGTTTTAGAGGTAGTAAAAATGAAGAAGGTAAAATGAATAGATGGTGTAAAAAGGTTTAAAAAGAAACAATAGAACCCTTTTTGGTACAGCCAGTCGACTGGTTGGGGTAGGTCAATCGACTGGTTGATAAACCGAGAGTTTTTACTTTGTAATCAGTTGACTTATCTATATGACTCGGTCAACTGGTTGACAACCCGAGAAGTTTTGCACCCTGTAAACAGTCGACTGGTTATATATACCAGTCGACTGGCTGAAGATAAGAAATGCAATGAAGCTTAAAACAAAATTTTATTCAAAAAAGCATATACATAATTGAAATCCAAGTAAACAAGAACAATAATACACAAGAAAAGATGATTATTTAGGAGTTTTTGGAGAGCATTCATGTGGTTCGACCTTGGTGTTCTCAACATAAGGTTGCAAAGGAGACCAATAAGTTTGGTGTTTCCAAGAGTTTGGAGATGCCGAAGGTTGATGTGGAGTTTGCTCCTATTGATTCCAGCCGGATGAATTTGGTTAACGGGATGTTTAAGATTCAACAACATCATGCTTAGATGATTTTCCACAGAATTTAAGGCCAATTGATTCTATAAGGCTAAGGCGACTGGAATTCATCCGTTGTTCATAACACATTTCTCTTTGTAGATTGATTTGCTCCTTTTGATAATGATGGATTTCATCAATTTTTTCTTTTGTTTTTGGAGAAACAAACAATGATCTTCGTGACTTCTTAGTTTTTGGAGAAAATCCAGTGTGATATTGAGCTGTTTCATGTCTAGGAGTAGGAGTTGGAAAGGACGGAGTAGAGCTACTGGAAGAATGATAGCTACTAGAGGATGTTGGTGTAGCAAATGATAATATGGAGTTAGAGGAGTCATAGGAGTCGTGAGAGGCCATTGATAGAAAATGAGGAACTTCAAGTTTAAAGTTTTGAAAAATAATTGTAAGGATGATTGAAAAAGTGAAAGGAATGCAGATTTATAGATGAATTTGAGCTGTGTTTGAGTGGTTAAAAATAGGAAAAAGCTAATAGCCAGAGAGAAAAAAGAATTGATGAGAATTGTTTTTTAAAAGGAATGGTTATGATCCCACGAAATAGAAGACACAACTGAAAATAACACATAGCATAACTGGTAAGACATTGGACTACCAGTTACGAGACCCGAGTTCGAGCTCCAGCAGCTATACAATTAATCAATTTTTTTTTGAACGAAAATTTCCAGAATAATTAAAACTAAACTTTTAGTTGAAAAAAGAAACATTCATAGCTCAAATGGTAAGAAGCAATTGTAATACTATAAAGGAGAGGTCATGGGTTTAAGTCTCTCCAGAGTCAATTTTTTTTTTTGATAAAAAATTTGAGTGAAAGTTTTTATAAATATATTTTATCAAGTTATGTTATAAAAAACTACAAATACAAATAGTATATATACATATATAAAAATTTATAAATTTTTAAAAGTGACTATTCCAAGTTCGCGTCTTAAATTGATGAAAGTGTTTTCATTTAAAGGTTTTGTAAAAATATCTGCCAATTGTTTATCAGACGAAACAAATTCTAGATTTACCAAATCCTTTTCAATATTATCATGAAGAAAATAATGACGAATGTAAATGTGTTTTGTTTGTGAGTGATTAAGAGGATTTTTAGATAAATTAATAGCACTAGAATTATCATAGTAAATAGTTGACTTAGCTGAATTAAAACCAAAATCTTGTAGTGTTTGTTGCATATAGAAAACTTGAGCACATGCCAGAGCTGCAGAAATATATTCTGCTTCACATGTTGATCATGAAACACAGTTTTGTTTCTTACTAAACCAAGATACAAGAGGCCGTCCAATGAAGTAATAAGTCCCACTTGTACTTTTCTATCTGTCCGGCTTCCTCCAAAATCAGCGTCACTATAGGACACTAATTCAAAAGGGCATTCCTTTGGATAGAATAGTCCAAAGTCCTTGGTTTTATTAAGATACCGTAGTATACGTTTCACTGCTCGTAAATGTGATTCTTTGTGATTTGCTTGAAATCGTGCACACAAACAGACACTCATCATTATGTCAGGTCTACTAGCTGTTAAATATAGTAACGATCCAATCATACTTTGATATAATTTTTGGTCAATACTTTTGCCACTTTCATCTTTATCAAGATGTATAGTTGTACTCATAGGAGTTGGTTTGGTAGAAGTATTTTCCATACCAAAGCGTTTAATTAGATTGTTACAATACTTTTCTTGATTAATAAAAATACCATTTTATAGTTTTTTTATTTGTAAGTCAAGAAAATAATTTAACTCATCCATATGTGACATTTCAAATTCTTTAGTCATTATTTTAGAAAAGTCTTGACATAGTCTTTCATTTGTAGATCCAAAAATACTATCATGAACATATATTTGAACGATTAAAATATCCTATTTATTTATTTCAATAAAAAGAGTTTGATCAACCTTACCAATTTCAAAACTAGAATCTATTAAATAATCTTTTAAGACGATCGTACCAAGCACGGGTGCTTGTTACAAACAGAATAAAGCTTTTTTAAGCTTATAGACATGGTTAGGAAATTGTTCATGTATGAATAACGGAGGTTATTCAACATAAACATTTTCTTTTATGAATCCATTTAAAAAAGCATTTTTGACATCCATTTGATATAATTTAAAGTTATGAAAACATGCAAATGTTAGTAAGATTCGTATTGCTTCTAGTCTAGCGATTGGAGCAAACGTTTCTTCATAGTCAATTCCTTCTTCTTGATTATATCCTTGAGCAATTGTTCTATCTTTATTTCTAGTAATATTTCCTTGCTCGTCTGCTTTATTTTTGAAAACCCATTTTGTACCAATAACTGATTGATCACTAGGCCGTGCAACTAAATCTCAAACATCATTTCTTTCGAATTGGTTTAGCTCTTCTTGCATAGCGATTAACCAATTTTCGTCTGTAGATGCTTCTTTAATATTTTTAGGTCCAATATTAGAAGAAACGCTACATGACCCATTTGATTTAATTGACTTCTTGTTCTAACAGACGAATTGAGTTCTCCAATAACATTAACAGAAGGATGGTCCCTTAATTCATTGTTATTGTGAATAATGTTTTCATTATTTTCAACATTTGAAATTTCCGTGTTTGTGATATTATCAGGGAATTCTTCATAATCTCTTATACTTGGGATTTGTTTAAAATTTTCATCAAAAGGTACATGAAGTGTTTCTTCGATGATATTTGTTCTTTTATTATAAATTCGATAAGCTTTGCTTCGATCCGAATATCCTAAAAAGATTCCTTCATCAGATTTTTGATCAAATTTACCAAGCTGATCTTTTGTGTTTAACATAAAACATTTTGAACCGAAAACTTTAAAATAAGAAATATTTGGTTTTCGTCCATTAATAAGTTCATAAGGAGTATTCTAAGTTAATGGTCGAATAGAGACATGATTCAAAACAAAACAAGCTATTGCAACTACTTCAGCCCTGAAATGTTTTGGTAATGTACTTCCATTTAACAAAGTCCTTTCACATTCTTGTAAGGTTCTATTTTTACGTTCTACAACTCCATTTTGTCGTGGGGTTCTATGAAACAAAAAATTATGAAATATTCCCTTTTTCTTACAAAAATGTTCAAAGGCTTCGTTTTCGAATTCACCTCCATGACCACTTCTTATGTTTTTGATTTTCAAACCTTTAAAATTTTGAATTCTTTTGACAAAAGTTTTGAAATTATCAAAGGTATCACTTTTATTTTTCATAAAGATAGTCCAAGTATATCTATAAAAATCATCAACAATAACAAACACATATCTACTATGATTAATGGATTGTACTTGTGTTGGTCCAAATAAATCCATATGTAGTAATTCAAGTGGTTGTAAAGTTGAAATGACCTTTTTAGATTTAAAAAATGACTTAGTTAACTTTCCTAACTGACATGAATCACAAATATGATCAATTTTAAAATTCATTTTTGGTAGACATTTCACTAAATCATTTTTAGAGAGCTTGTTTATAGTTTCGAAGTTAATATGACAGAATCATTTGTGTCATAACCAAGGATCATTTTCTTTGGTTATTAAACACATATCTGAATTATGATTTATTTTCATATTCAGAACATAGATATTTCTGTCTCTATTTCCTTCAAAAATAAGATTTTTATTTTGATCAAAAATACTACATTTGTTTTCAGAAAAAGTGATTTTGAATCATTTGTCACATAATTGGCTGATACTAAATAAATTATGTTTTAAATTTTTGACAAGTAAAACATTTGAAATAAGAGGTAAATTTGAAATACCATTATTGCTCACATCGCCTTCACCGATGATATAAGCTTTGGAGTTGTCTCCAAAAGTGATAGGGCCTCCATCCGAGTAAGTAATATTTGATAGCATATCATTGTCTCATGTCGTATGTTTTGAGCAACCACTGTCAAGTATCCATTTTCCTCTTTTCTTGAGTGGGACCTACACAAAATATGAGATAATATCGGTACTCACTTTTTCAATAGGGTCCTAAGAGTTAAATCTCAGGAAACCAAACCAAAGAGGGCTTAGTATCCCATTTAAAAATGTAATCTTTATTTTTATGATTAGTTTCAAAAAAGGTGTTTATACATTTCTTCCTAATCAAACTGTTGCTTATTTTAGGTACCTAGATTTTTATACTTTTTGGATTAGAATTCCTTTTTGTCTGTATAGTAATAGGATTAATATTTCTCTTAATTCTTTTTCTAGGTGAAATTGTTGTTTTTTTAACATATGCTAATCCTTTTCTACTTGAAACAGATTGAGAGCTATCAATAATTTTAGATAAAGTTTCTCTTCCTTTATTGAAGTTTGAAATATTTTTGGTGATGCTTTCTAAATTAGTTTTGAGACTAGTATTATCCGACTCTATCAATTTTACCTTAGTTTTTAGCTCATGATTTTCAAAACAAGAGCATCATTCTTCTCTTTTTGAGTTTCAATTTTATGACTCAAAAGAGTGAGTTGAGAATTGATATTAGATAATGATTCTTGCAATTTTTCAAGTTCTTCCTCTAGTATTTTCTTCTCATCTTTAAGCATATCTCTTTCGAATTCTGCTTTGTTCTAATGTTCACGAGTCTCCTTATATTTTCTTTTGAGATTATTCAGAGTATCAACTAGTTCTGAATTTATCTCTATCATATCATCAATAGTAAAATCACTAACCTCGTTTTCAGTAGCCATGAAACAGACATTTTCTTGCTCATTTTCACTTTCACTACTATTATCCGATGAAGAAGTATATGAATCATCCCATGTTACGGAGAATGCTTTCTTTTTCTTATCTTTTCTGCCCTTGTTGAAATATTTTTTCTTTAATTATGGACATTCTTACTGGATAGGATCTTTCTTATGGAAATTAAAGCATTCTAGAATTGAAGATGATGGTTTATTTGGAAAATTCCTTTTTCCATTATTTCTTTTATTTTTCCTGAACTTCAAGAACTTTCTGAATTTTTTGGTAATAAATGCTAGATCTTCTTCTTTCGAATCTTCATCTTTTTCTTCTTTGGCATGGAAAGCTATGTTCTTTTTATCTTGTGCTTGTGCTTGTACTCGTTTTGCCTGCAAATTCACTTCATAAGATATTAGATTTCCTATTAACTCTTCAGGTTTTATGGTAGAGAGATCATTAGCTTCTTCAATAGCTAAGACTTTTCTTTCCCATTCATCCGTTAAAGAGTTTAGGATTTTTGATACAATATCAAAACCAATGTACTTTTCTCCTAATCCTAATAGTGAATGATAGATATCTTGAAATCTAGAGTACATATCATTGATGGATTCATCCTGTTTCATTCTAAAGTTTTAGAACTGATTTTTGAGCATGGAGATTTTGCTTTGTTTAACTTTGTTAGTTCCTTCATGAGTGATTTTAAGTATTCTCCAAATTTTATAAGCAGTTTGACACATGCTAACACAATTAAATTCATTTCTATCTAGTGCACAGAATAACGTGTTCATAGCTTTAGCATTGGCAGTAGCATCTAATTTTTGTGTATTTGACCAAGTGGAGTATTCTCCAGTAGGAAGAGTGTATTCATTTTGTGTAATATTCCATGATTCAAAGTATTTGATTGCATACAGATTCTCATACGAGTTGTCCAATAATTATAGTTCCGACCATTGAAAAATGAAGGTCGTGCAGTGGATTGACCTTCAATAAAACTAGTGTTAGTGACAGTGTTAGTAGTAGTGTTGGTGTTGTTTTCCATATTAGAAAAATATCAGATAACTGTGTAACGGTTATAAGAAACCTGCTCTGATACCAAATGAAAGTGTGTAGGATCGTGTAATATGGAATATAATTAAATCTAAATGTGGAAATAGATGATAGTAGCAAAGTAAATAGAAATAAGTAAAATAGAACAAGCATACCAGGAATTTTTATACTGGTTCGAACTTTCCGTTCTACGTCCAGTCTCAGACTCCTTCTGGAATTTCAACTACAATAACCCTCACTTAACCTAGAGGAACATGTATATACAGTCTGAGCAACAGAACAGACGCCTGAGCAACTGAACAGGATTTTCGCCTCAGCAGCAGAAGAGGACTTCACTAATACAAAATAATATATGACACTGTGTGTTCTTGATAAAACCGATTTGTCACTGATAGTACAAACCTCCTATAATCAAATTCTCAAGTATATGAAGTGTATGTGAAGATATGAAGGGAAGGTAATGTTATGAATCGAAGATTATGAAAGTTATTTGTAGATTCAAAGCAGTAAAAACGTGTGTTCGCTATTTGAATGCAAATATTAAAGCACAAGAATAATATTAGAGAGTTAGAATTAAAAATCGGTGAATATGAAGTGTTTAGGAGTATGTATATGTACTAGTTGAAGAGTTACTGCCATTGGTGAAGGGTTTTGAAGAAGAGGAGCAACTTCTTCCGTTTAGAGAAGGGTTGCATCCTTTCGTAGAAGAAGATGTCTTTTCGAAAATATGGCAGTTGGTCTAGGGTCAGTCGATTGGTCGTTCTTGGTCAGTCGACTGACTATGTAAAAGATTTAAAAAAATAAACAGTGTATATTGTGTATGTACACAACCAGTCGACTGGATGATCCTATCCAGTCGACTGGCTGTGGTATTTTTGCATACCATGCTTCTGTTTTGTTTAATTACGAGAAACATGAAGTGCGGACTACTTGAGGATAGATTTTAACAAATTTCTAAGACTCAATCATAAGTATTAGACAGTGAGAGACATAGATTAAAAGTCTTGATATAGCCATAGTCCTTTGATTATCTCTTTTTGTCATGAATTCTCTTTTTCTTTTAACTTGCTTTGTCATGAATCAAAACTAGTGATTCAACATTTATTTCCTTGACCATAAATTTTCCTGGCCCATAGGTTGATTGCTTCTTTTGTGTTTTTCAGTTTTTTTGCAATGAATGCATTGGTTTCCCATTGGTATGTATTTTCCATGGTTTAGTAACTACCTACTTCAAATTAACATTATTAGTCCATTCATCATAAAATTTGAAATTTACCTGTTTGTGAATAGCAGCAGAACTAAAGTTGAGGATTAAAGGGCAGTGGTCAGAAAGGAGTGGCATTGGGATGTGTATGATCATAGAAGGCCATAGAAGGAGGGATGAGATGTTCATAAAGCCATAGTCAATTTTGGATAGAGTAGGAGGGTTTTAGTTGCTTTTATTGGTCCATGTAAATTCAAATCCAGAGAAAGGGGTTTCAATTAGTGAAGCAATTTGCATGTATTATTTAAAGGAGAAAGCTTAGTCAGAGTTAGAGGTCTACCACCAGATCGATGAGAAGAATGGAAAGAGCAATTAAAATCACCAACAATTAGCCAAGGGTGTGTTGACTTTCTAAAGTGAGAATGCAGTCATGCATTCTTTTTCTGATTTGTGGTGAATTTGAGACATAGATGAATGTGTAATACATTGAAGTATTTGAAGGGAAGTGAAGAGCATGCATATGAATGAATTGGGTGCCCATTAAGATAAGGGACGGCCTATATATAGTTGGATCATATATGACTAGCAGTCTACCATATGGTGCTTGAGATAGATTAGATATGAAGGTCTTGTTTTTGTTTATGTATTTGGATGCTCTCTGAGATAAAGTGGTATCAAGCTTTGTTTCAGAAATAGAGATTAGAGGGAGATTGTGGTTTTGAATTAGAGTTTTGATCTGGTCAAGCTTTGAGTGTTGATGGGCTCCTCTTATATTCGCAACTGCTATATTGTTCATCATTGATAAACTTTGTTAGGTTTTCTGTTCAGGCTTCTCGTTCTTCTGGCATTGGAAGATGGAGTATTTTCTGGAATTTGATACATGAGAGCATCTGAATCATTTTTTGATTCAATTGGTGATAGAGAGGTTGGCGATTGCAGGTTCATGGATTTTTTGTTGTTAGTAGACCTTTTCTTTTCAGTATCCTTCAGCGAAGCATTAAGAGAGGCATGCTTCTTTTTTGTTATAGATGTGATTCTTTTTGGCTAGTTTGATGATGGAGGAGGGTGTTGTCAGAGTGTTTTGTGAAAGGTGGGGGGAACGATCACTAGTATATGGTGGTTTTGGATTTATAGAGCTTTCAGAAGGAGTGAAAATGCAATTTCCTATAATGGTAAGCAGTTTAGACTGATTATGGTTAGACATGTTGGATTTGTGTGATATATCGTGCATGTATGCATGATCAGGTGATATGCATAGTTGATGTTCTGAAGTGGGAGTAGGAAGCAGTGGAGATAGAATGGAATTGGATTTAAATCAATGAATTATGGAAGGGCGAGAGTTGAAAACGAGAGCAGTTTTAGAGGATAAAGAAGAAGAGAAGGGTTGGGTTGGATCAGAATAGAGTTGATCATGAAATAGGGTCTGACGGGTTGATGGTGTGACCATATGGTTGTGCATATCAGAAATGTGACATGCACTCTACCAGGCATTGGGTGTTCATTGCATTTGTGAAGTTGCTGTGTCATGACCATTTCATTCACTTTTACACCGGGGCATTTTCCTTTATCTTTTTCATTTATTGCAGCTTTTTTCTTTCTGTTAATTTCTTGAGTCCGTTTTCCATCAGCATTCAAGTTATTTCTTATATATCTTCATCCATTTCTATTTCATTGCACTCTCTTTCTTTAATCTCATTTATCTCTCCTTCTTCTTGTAAGTCAAGAGCTGAATATTTGTTGCTAACTTTAATAGCATTATCATTTCTAAATTCGTTTCCTTTACTTCTATCTTCTGCACTTTTTATTATTGTTGTTTTTCTCTCACTTAATGACTGTTCTGTGCTGATACAGTCATTGGTCATTTTTTACCATAAATTTCAATAGATGGTCGACCTTTTTCAATATTTATATTCCTATCTTTTTCATAATTTTTTTCCATACATTTTTTTCTTCAGTACAGGTTCAAGACTGTTATTTGTTTTCTTCTCATCATCTAAATCGGTAATAACTAGCACCTCATCTTCTTTTCCATTAGCATTTTGTATCATTTGCTCTGAACTTAAATGACAGTTCTTATTTTTGTGACCAAACACTTTACATAGGTTGCATATACCTTGTTCCCACAGGTATGATACTTGAAGATCTGCCTTGTGCCATCTGCATTCAATACAGGGAATGAATCGATTGATTCTTGGTAAGGGGAGATCTCAACAAGACATTTTGCATATTGAATTCTATGAACTGATTCTATTGCCTCATCAAGACACACCAGCTTTCCCAATCTTTTAGTTAACTAGTTAATTCCAAGTGGCGACTATAGGTATATAAGGATATTTGACATTTGTACCCTGATTGGAACAACTCTTATTGTTCCGCATACATTACTTATGGTAGGATCCCACTGCTTAAGAATAAACGCTTATTTTTCATGACAATTGGGTCGCTTCTTATGATTTTATCTCTGTTAGAGCCATTAGAGAGGAGGAAGAGAAAGGTAGTGCCATCAGATTTGACTTGAAAGTTACCTTTCAGGTGCCATCTTCTTTTCAGGTTTTCAATCACACATATAAATGATAAGGGTTTATCGAGGAAGAAGCCAATCACATAATCTTGCCATATATTGACGCCAACATCAATGACTTGAGATGGAGGGACCATTGCATCCCTATTTAAAGTTATGTCCATATGAACAGGTGAGTATTTGCCCGCATTTTAAGCTAGGTTCTTAAAAGAGGGTTTACCAACTATGTGCACCGGTCTCAAAGAGAGGTGGAATAGGATCGGAGGAGGATTTAGTAGCAGGTAGGTTGGAGAGAGAAGGAAAAGGGAGGGAAGAAGAAGGTACGACAAGCATAAGAAGATTTGATAAGGTAGGTGGGGTCGGCAGGTTGCGAAAAAGGTCGGGCGGTCGGGAGAGTAAGGGAGGAGCAACGGATGGTCTGGGGGTGTTAGAAAAGGTACGAGGAAGAGACAATGTAGGATTGGACAGGGTGGGATTTTGGTTTGCTGCCATTAAATATCTTGGTGACTAACATTTAATTCATTATTGTTACCATAATTATATATACATAGATATTTCTGGATCAAAAACTTCGAACGGTAAAAACTTTTTCGTTTGAACACCGGTCGGAAAACTTTATATATGAAAGTTGATTAGAAAATCGTCACAAACATGATGGTGCAAATTTCGTAACCAAATTTTAAAGTTTGTAAAAATTCTATTTATCGACTTATCATTTATTAATAAATTTATTTTTAATTAATTATTACAGATTATTACATTTTTCTCTCTTAAAAGAATTTCGTCCCCGAAATTCCTTAAGGACTGAACAATGTAACATAATATACAATCACTCCAAACTAACAAATCAATTAGAGTGCGTTAACCCTCCTTTTGGCAAAGTAGTACACATGCCGATTTAACCCAATGGACATCATGATCATCAAGATGGGAAGCCTAGAGACCAAGCTCAAAGATCGGCTATAAGCTGATAGAGTTAGGGGTGTGCCCCATGGGCAATTATGTAATTTGTTACATATATCTAACTCTTTGACCAATCTTGTTCGAAATAAAGGTATTTTCTTTCTATTATATACTTGATATAATGTGGTTAAATTAATTAATTAATTTAATTAAAAGTATATTTAATGGAAAATCAATAAATGGTATGTTTTCTGATAGTAGTTACAAAGTGCTATAACTGCGAGTAATTTTTCACAATGAAAAAATGTACCATTTTAAATGTTCCTAGTCAATATGCATCGAGAGTGAATATCAATGTATCCGTTGAGACTGGAGTATGTAACACTCTCCAAATGTTGGACAGTGTATTACTCGTGACTGATGGGGGCACCAAGGGGTTATGTACTAATAGTTATTAGATAACTATGAAATGACTCGCTCGATAGTTTTCTGTTGGTTAATATAACTAAGTTTAAGCAGAGTATATCAATGTGACTAATTTACACAGTTCTCTCGACTTGAGAATACTGTTTATCTTCAATGTGGAAGCTCCGCTTTGATTATAGTTAAATCGTGGAACGACATCCATCGAACGGCTATAGTGGGGTCGAGTGAAAGCATTGGAAGTGAAACGCTATTCAAGAGAGGATTCGCCTCCTCAGTTATCGAGGTTAGTATCATGGTCAGTTGAAGTCAACTCAAAGTCAAAGTCTCTGGCTAGGGCATTCTAGTTAATATTAATTGTTATTATTGAACCAAGGACGTTGTTTCTGGACTACAAAATTAAATGTGGATGATATTAGAATTTTGACCATTACCAAATTCCATAAATCCAAATTGATATAGTTTTGCGAAGAGAATTGGTGTAAATAATTGTCACTATTAGACACCGCTTATAATAAGTAAAATTGGATTTTACCAAAAGATGTGTAAACGATAAATTCGGCCAAAATGTCACACCACCTGCTAAGTGACGTTTGAATGTTAATATTTGAATAGCTCAATATTAATCGCTGACTGAATTTACATATTTGAGTCGCACAACCGTAATGATGAATTCTTTCAAAATCTACATGATTTAATTAACTTATAAAGTGTGGTAAATTGACTAAATTAATTGATATTTGAGAAATATTAATTATTATTTATTCGATGTTTGGAAGTTTTTTGTAATTATTTTAATGCATTTATAAAAGTTATATTTACGTGTATTGATATACGATGTTGATGTAATTTAAAGATAATTTCATGAAATGATTTATGAAAATTTTATGTCATTTGATGATATGATTTATGAAAATTTTATGTCATTTGATGACATGATTTGTGGAAATTTCATGTCATTTGATGACATACGTGTAAAGAAAGGATTGGAGAGAGAGAAACAATCAAGAGAATTAATTAGGGAAGTTTTAATTAAAGAATGGAAAAAGTTTCAATCTTTCAAATAAAACATATTCTCTAATTCATTCTGTATGTACAATTCATTTTTCTTCTCATTTATTCTCTCTCTTTCTCTCCTCCTAACTTTTCACGGAAGAAACAAAAAACAAAACGAATTTTCAAAATCTTTCAACTCCAAATAAAAAAGACCAAAAAAATAAAACAATAGCGGTTCATCCATCTCATGCAAGGATACGATATGGATCGTGATGATCTGAGGGGATATCATCATTCAAGGTGTGATTTCTAGGCAACATTCTAAGGTGATTCAGTCGGATCTAAAAGCATTTTTCATTCAAGGTGCAAATCAAAAACAACATCAACAAGGTGTGTTTTAAGGATTGGGTAGCAAGGTGTGTCATTTTCTATATATAGATAGTGATTTTGCAATGTTTGATGGAAATTTAATTTGACTTTCATAATTTGTACGATGTATTAATTCTCGCTTAATTAAAAAATTATATATGAAGATTGAATTATTTGTTGAATAATATGATTGGGTTTTCATTTGATAGATTAAAATTAATTTTTTTTATGTTTTATAACAACATTTAAGTGTAGAGCTGTGTTTTTAAACATTCTAATTAAACTGTAATTATTCAGATCTTAATGTTTACATGTTCGAATTGATTAGCTGCTTTTCTTTACTTTGTTAAATTGAAACTAACTCTATATATTTTAAAATACAATTTTTTATTTTATTTCTATGTTTTAATATTTAATCTAAATTCCATTTCTTTAAATATGGAAATTTGCATTTTCATGTTGATTGATTGAATTATATTTAAAGTAAAAAATGAAATTTATATGGAGTTAATACAATCTTTCAATTGTAGATCTATGCAGGTATTACTTGCACTTTTTATTGCATTAGATATTTACATATGAATAAAAGGAATTTTAACAACAAATCAAAGTTTTGAAATTGACGTTAATAACTATCTAATTTATATTATTAGAAAGCTGATTGAATTCCACATATACATATTTGGATCTACTTGTATGCGTTCATATAAAATTTATTTTTCTTTATATATATTTTCATAATATGAAGTCATTTCTCTTTTTTAATTAAGACAATAATGTATACATACAATTCAATGTTTACCTTCCATATTCTTATATTATGGTACATATTGACTGTCGTTAATACGTTGCATTAATTAAGTTGACTAAAAGGAGAACTGTATCAATCACCTTGTCATCCCTTATTTATTTTCATTTCAATTCCTATTTAATAACCATTCAACTTGTTCTTCTTTATTTTATGTATACATATCAATTACCACCGATTATGCACACTCACTGTATGTTGCACTTGCATAATATTTACTGTGAATATATTTAAAATTCATGTCATATTTAGATTAGCCATTAATTTTATTTTATTAATTAATTATTTAATTTAATTAAGAGAAGGAAATGAAAAGCTTTCTTCTCTAACTAATTTTATGATCCCTCATTAATTGAATAATTTAAGAGAAAGGAAATGAAAAGTTTCCTTTTCCAAATAAATTTATGCCCCCTCATAAATTAGATAATTCAAGTGAAAGGAAATGAAATACTTCCTTCTCTAAATAAATTTGAAAATTAAACGTTACACACAAATTTGTATATCAGAGTATATTTGATAGACTCTAACTTACATACACATTTAATTAAAGTGAAACTTTATATATGAAGTTAAATAAAATATTGATTTTGTTTAATTAATGAAACTTAGAAAAGTTCTAAGTATATTTAGACTTCATATACCTATTAAAGATCCTAAATGATTAATTTTTTTGAAATTCAACTATTTCCTCCACCGCGGGCTGGCCTAGTTCCAACATAAATGAGATTATGGATTATAGTTAAGCGAATTCGGATTAAATCCCTAATTTTTGTCCTAATCAAGTTGCAATTGGTATAATGATAAGGAAAGCTTCGTAAGGCTACATTTTACATTTTAAGCTGATCGGAGTTCGTATGCTAGAGTTATGGGAAAAAGAAGAGGGATCGGATCATATTCATCTCAACAGCACAACTCAACAATGATTGCTCCATATCTCAACAAACACAAGGCGAATTGAGGTAAAACTTTGGAAACAAGAAGAGGGTGTGACATCCCCACTTGGAGCCCCAAAATTAACGGCTACGGATGTTGCAATCATCAATAGTTATTAATCCTCGGCGACCAAATACGGTAATGTTAGATACATTGATATAACAGAAACTCATGGATATGGAAAAAAAAATTAAATTTCTAAACAAGATTCTCATTCCATTCCAAAACCATTTCAACATTCTTTACATAATTCCATAATCGCAAATCACGTTCAGAAATATATAATTATTACATATATGCCAAGAGTGACATATGAAGATGCCCCTAGGTTGATCGGAGTATATAATAAGGCACTTAAAGAACTTTGCCTTTACTAAACAACACAACGGAATCAAAGAGAAAAGAACTCTAAATATCTATTTTGCCTCCTGCACGTCTTTGGAAGCTTATTTATCAAACGAGGTAGCTGAAAACCTCAACCCTCGGACTACTCAAAATCAATTGAGCATCGAAAAGTTTATTGGAAAAACATGAACTTCAAGTCGGACATAAAGCCTGCTATGAATAATAATCTGACATCTTAAACAATTTAGATATCTAGTGAGACCATGCCACTTAGAAGAATGGTTTATCCCCTCACTAGTATCTTAAAACCTTTATAAAACCATCTACTATGCTCCTGCATCCACAATGGTTAAAACATAATCATTTCAAAATATTATGAATATAAGCTACAAACATTCTGCATTTCCTATCCCCTGATTAATTGACTCCTTATCATATTTATAGTTTCTAGGGTCATTATTAACTTATTAGTTTTCATGGGCTTACTAATAACCTGTTTTTATCTTCTGGACTCCTTGTCCTATTCATAGTTTTCATGGGTGCACTATGAACCTATTGGACCCTGCCAATTAACTTAATTAATTTATGAGTTCCCGTGAACATATTGATGACTCCAATAACTACTTTTTATCCTAGTTTTCATGGGTTGACTAGAACCTACTTACAACTGTCAATAAGTTAATCCGGATATAGTTTTCATGGGTGCACTACAAACCAATTGCCCCTGCCAATCACTCTTTATAAACATAGTTTTAATGGGATCACTATGAACCTATTGGTAACTCCAATAGCTTCTTAATCATGGTTTTCATGGGTGCACTATGAACCTATCTACCTGGCAACTTCTTTATTTAGACATCCTATATTCTGGTCTTCGCGACCTCCTGGATGCAATTCTACTCATTCAGGGTTTTTATCAATTTATATTCACTACTGGGTCAACCTAGCTGGTTCCTCTACCCTCTATCCCCAAAATGCAGTTATGGGTCCTTTATAATGTGAATATTTTTATATTTGAAGAAGAAACCACAACAATATAACAATACCACTCTCATGGGTTTAATGTCCTTGAATTTTTTTCATATGAACATGGTTAATCCCTTTAACCTATTATTTTATCAAAGAAAACTTCTTCTTGAAACCATTTATAACCCCTTTATTTAGCCATGGATTTTTCCTTTAAAAATGAGTTTGGGTTATTTGTTTGAAAAACAAAGCCTTTCGAAACCTTGCTTTCGACCTCACGGGATAACTTTCTTCAAAAGCATATAAATATCTCTCCAAAATATTAGGCTCCTTCCTTTCGAACAATTTAAAACCTTTCTTTCGAAACATTTCGAATGTATTTAGGTATTAGCATTTAACTTTAGCAGCATAGCTTTGAATCCAATTGAAAGTACACCTTTTGAAACCATTGAAAGTACCCCTTTCAAAAACATTGAAAGTACCCCTTTTGAAACCTTTGGAAGCATCCCTTCTGAAATCATTGAAAGACCCTATTTCAAAACCATTGGGTTTATATTTAAAGTGTCATTTGGGTCAAAGTGAACATAAACGAAAGTACCCCTTTCGAAACCTTTCTTTATCATATAAAAATATTTGGGGAAAATTTGATGGCATCGGCACCATCCTTTTGAAAGCTTATATTATATAAGTAAAATGTTTGAAGGTTGGCTCTAGAACCCCTTTCAAAAGCATCCCTTCAAAACCATTAACCCCCTTTCAAAAGATATGGGAAGTGGCTTACATTTTTAAACAAAGGCTTTCTTCCGAAAGCATTGATATTTTCAATACCTTCAAAAGGCATAAAGCGGCAAAAGGGTTCTGACTTGGTTGAAACTACCCCTTTCAAACCCTTCAATTTTGAAAACTAAGTTTCTCCATCGAAAGCTACTTCTTTAAATAATATGGCGGCAACTCTCTATCGAAAGCTAGTTAAAAGTCACTTTCGAAGGCATCAGTCTCGACTCCTTCGAAAGCATGTAATAAAGCAGGCGAACACTTTTCTTTAGGAAACAAAACAAAACCATGGTATCGACCCCATCGGAAGCTATGTTTCGACACTCTATCTTCCGCCTTTTTCTCCAATCCACTAGTACAACTAAGTGATACCATGTGAATTAGTCTCAACTTCATTGGCCTCGACCTAGAAGGTTTTAACTTGATTAAAGACGGAAGCTTTGGGTCAAAAGCTACTTCTAAAGTAGGCGGAACATACTTTTCTGGGTAAAAGGCTGTTTTTACCAAATAAAGTAATTTCTTTGTAACTGACTTGCCTACATGTAAACAATTAATTGGCTGCCTTAAACTTTTCAAATTATTTTACAAATAATTGTCGCATATTTTCATATCTAAAACATGGTTAATTTTCAACTAGTAACCCCTTCCTATTTAACCACAATTAAATCATTTAGATCCTCCTTTCAAAATAATTTAATTTCCATAATAAATCTCTTAGTAAAAATCCCCTAAAACCACAAGAATTCACTTTTAATATTTTATCTAACATATATAAATTTCAAACCCAAATTCACCATATAATAACCGAAATTAACTTCTAAACCTAATAACACATATTTACCTTTGAAAATTCATATTAAATTCTCCATGGCTTGGAAAATTATAAAAATTGATACCCAACTCCAAAATCATGTTTTCCATAACATATAATTTTGCCATGGCATTCTACAACATTTGCTATCGGTTTTGCCCTAAAACTGTGCATATCATATTTAAATAATTTGATTTTTAGATCAAACATGTTATAGAACCAAGCATATCATCATTCAAATCATCATAAAATGGATTAGTTCATAAATCCAAAATTATATGATTGAAAAAAAATAGGGATGATTAGGATTATTATTCACCTCAATTAGGATAAGGAGATTGGATTGAGATTAAAATTTATTCCCCTTGCTTTAATTCCGTAGCTTGATTTCAACTTCTCTTCTTTTCCTCCTAGTAATGGCCGGCTTGCTCCTCTTCTTTTGTTTGCGTTTATGTTGTGAAAAAAAGAACGTGTGTGGTTTTGGTTACGTGAGTATAAGGGTGGTGGACATGGGGCAGCAAATTACCCTTATGCCATTATGTTTATTACTTAACATTTTAACCATTTATAAGCCCATTCATTTGTGATAAGCACGACCACTAAATTTATTTACCAATCTCAATCCCCTTATCGCTCTACATTATTCTATTTAATTTATCCAATTATATCTCCAGAATAATGTTATTAAAAACTAAGTGTGTTACAGAGGGGACCCTAGGTAGTCTACCCCAAGGATCACATGGCATTTAGGGAAGCTGAAGGGAACGACATCTATCCCTCAATAGGGATCGATATCTATCTCCCTTAGGGATCAGCTAAGCCCAACTTTAAGAACAAGAATCGATCAATATCTCAACATCTACACATCCAATTGACATGAAGCTTGAAGGACAAGCTAATTAGAACATGTGGAATACCCCACAGGGATTGCAAAGCATTTGGAGCAATTGAGAGGGATCAGTACCTATCTGTAACATCCCTTATCTTAAGGCCCAAAGCTAAGCGCTATAGATGCTGCAATCATCTATAGTATTAACTTCTGACGACAAAATCCGATAATGTTAATGGTATCCACAATATCAGAAGCAAATGAATATGTAACAAAATCACAGATTTCAAAAAAAAACAACAGCTTTTCTGGTTACATTTCACAAAATCATGTTTCATATCCAATTACATAATCCTAATCATTTCCTAGGTTCAGATCAAATATAATTATTACATAAATACACCAAGAGCAACATATAAAGATGCCCCCCTTGACCAAGAGTACTAAATTGTCATAACAGACTTAATAAAACATAGTGGAAATAAACAAAGCAACAATTCCTAAATAACTAGCATCAGCCTCCGGCTTGTCCTCAGAAGTTTATTCGTCCACATACAAATCTGTAAATCCTCAACCCTCGGCCTACTTAGATCAATTTTGAGCACCTGAGAGTTTAAGGTGACAAATATGAACATCGAATCAGACATAAAGCCCGGCGTGAATAATACACTACATCTCGGTTATCTGATATTAAGTGAGACCACACTGCTTAGCAAAACGGGATTCCCCTAACTAATATCCTTTTAAAAACATGTCTTTTGCAAGTCTAAATCCTGCAACTAAACTGGTTAAAATAGTAACATCAATATCATGTAAGCATATAAATCAGGTGATCAATGGATTATCTGTCCGAACACTATAGTTTTGTTTGGCTAACTACTAACCTTTGGCTGACTCGGGCCTACCAGACAAAATAAACAAATAATCTAACTTATCTTAGATACCCCTCTTCTGGATGGTCTGTACCAAACTTATTTCTCCTAGGGTCAACTGATCCTAATTATTTTGTAGGCTCACCAATAACCTATCCTCACTCTGTATATTCATTTCCGTGTATAACATCATTTTAGTCTAACATGTGACAAAGCCCTACATGCTGGAATTTTGGACTTATATTAGCTAGGGGCTACTAATTAAAGTATATGGCGCGATCTCATACCAGTCGTATCTAGTATTATAATATCTGAGTCATTTTACTTAGGGTCATCTACCCTTAAAAAATTTCTTGAAAACATTTCTATCAATCCTTTTAAACCATACTTAAACAAGGAAATATATTCACTGCTTTACTCAAATCACTTTGCCATGTTATATATGCTTTACCCAAAACATTGTTGTTGAAAACATTTGAAACCTTTGTAAGTACCCCTTTCAAAACCATTGAAAGCGCCCCTTTCGATTCAAGTAAACTACTTTACTTTATAACCTAGGCCGTAGGCCAAAACATACCTTTTGAAACCATTTACATTTAACCTTTCGAAAACATTGAAATCATCTCTTTCGAAAGCTTTATAAAACTATGGACATCCTCTTTTCAAAACACTTTAAGCATGCCTTTCGATACCATTGGAAACCTTTCATTTAAAACCTTTCGAAAACATTGGGGAACCACCCATTTGAAACCTTTATCTTAAACATTTTGAAAGAATTAAGTTCTCAAACCTTTCGAAAGCATTTGGGTTCAAGTAAAACATGTGAAACAACCTTTCGAAAACATTTAAAACCATTTTTTTCAAAACCATTTGGGTTTAACTCCCAATAGCACAAAGGGTTGAAATACAACTAAGTCGAAAGCACTCTTTCGAAAGCAATTTTCTAAATAAAAGAAGTGGATGGTGTCGAAACCAATCCCTTCGAAAACATTGGAGAAGCGTCTTAGATTTTTTAAAAAAAGTGTCCCTTTCGAAAGCATTGGTTTGAAAGGTAAGAAGCGACGACAAGGGATTTCGACCCCTTCGAAAGCTTCTTTATAAAACAAAAGGTGCAACATCTTTTGAAACCGTTCTTTTAAACTATTTAACTGAGTCGAAAGCTAACAAAATGAAAGCATTCTTTTCAAAAGCAAAGCAGGACATTTCCTTATAAAAGCAAAATAAGTCTTCGACCTCTTCGAAACCCCTTGTTTCGACTCAATACCTTTCACCTTTGCCCAATATGCTACGTACCAAGTATTTGATACAATGTGTATTGGTTTCGATGGAGATGGAGGTGGAAGTACTTAGTCAAAAGCTAGGTGCCAAAAGTAGCGGAATAGCAAAAACAAAGTAAATCAGATTTTGAACTTTAAAAAGTAATTCTTATCAACTAACCTGCCTTGTTTGTCAACATATGATTGGTTGCTATTTCTTTTCTAAAACCTTTTCTAAGAGTACTATCGAATTGTTAGAGATAGACAATTTAAATTATTTACAAATTGCCGCTTCTACTTTTATAAATATATAAAACATTTAAATTCCATACCTTAAATAATTTTATATTATTACTAAAACACTTAGGAAAATTCTATAAAATTCCTATAAATCGTTTTTATTATGTTTTCTAATATATATTAATTTTTGACCCAAAAATAATATAATTTAGCCGTAACTAATTTTAAACCCAATTAACTATTTTCTTCACTAGAAAATTAATAATAAATCCATAATAATTCAGAAAATTATGAAATTTGATAATCATCTCTAAAATATCATTTCTGACCTTACATTAAAATCGTTAGGCATTTGGATGTCATCTAATAGGGTATTCATATGTTAAAACTTATCATAATATCCATATGAAATAGCATAAATCATCAACAAGCATATATATATATATATATATATATATATATCCATTTTTAACAATCAAAGACATGGCAAATTTTGCAAATTCGGATCTCAATCTAAAACCGAAAACATTGAAACATGAGATGTAACCCATTATTCACCTTAGCTTTGTGATTAAGGAGTTGAGATTTGACCTTGGATTAATTTGATTAAGCTTCCTATAGAGTCTTGCTTTATCTTCTACTTGATTTTCCTTAATGGCGGTCGGCCTCTCTTCTATTTAGTTTTTGTTTTGAACGTGTAAAATGAATATGGTTTAAGGGTTTTGGGTATTAGAACATATCTTATTCCTACCTTGCCCCTACCTGTTATCTTTATCTATTTCATTTTAAATCCTCATTTAGTTTATTAGTTTAATTTGGCATGGCTACCCATATTAACCCAAATCTCAATCCCTTAACCATTTCATTATTTTATTTGATTTAACCAATTAAATATCCTAAATAATATTAACCAAAATTAGGGTTGTTACAGACTCCCCTTACTAAAGAATTTCATCCTCGAAATTTCGATAAGGTACACAACAAATCAATCATAAAGGTAAAACATACCATGAAACAAATCAGGATAAGCATCTCTAATCCTGCTCTAAGTCCCCCAAGTACAGTTTCTCTCATCGTCGCTCCACTGGACCTTAACTAATTTGACTGCCTTGTTCCTTAGCCTCTTCTCATCTCTCGCAACTATACGACTTGGCTTTTTAACTATAGTCAAATTCAGCTCCACTACTAAGTCATCTAACACAGTCGGTACTATAGAAGTCTTTGGATCTCGAAAACACTTCTTTAGATGAGAAATATGAAAAAAATATTGGACTCCCACCAAACTGTTCAGTAACTCTACCCTATATGTGAGTTTCCCGATCCTCTCTATAATAGGAAATGTTCCAACAAACCTTGGTGCCAATTTCCTTGATCTCCCGAATCGTATTACACCTTTCATCAATTATTCCTTGACGAAAGCATGATCTCCAATTGAGAACTCTAACTCTTCCCATCTTCTATCAGCATAACTATTCTGCCTAGACCGAGCTTTCTTCATTCTAACTCTAATTAACTCAATATTTTCTACAGCTTCTCTAACCAAATTCAGATCAAGAACCAACCTATCCCCCGTCTCTAACCAACAAATGGGTGATCTGCATGGCCTTCCATACGAAGCTTCAAACGGTGTCATCCCTATACTAATCTGATAACTGTTGTTATACGAAAACTCGACTAAGTGTAGATGGTCTTTCCGTGATCCTCCAAAATCTAATACACAAGCTCTTAAAAAATCTTCTAAGATTTTGTTAACCCTTTCTATTTGTCCATCGGTCTGTGGATGGTAAGCGGTACTCATATTGAGCTCAGTACCCAAAATCTCCTGTAGACTCTTCCAGAACTCCCTAGTAAATAAGGAATCTCTATCACTTACTATACTACTAGGAAGTCCATGTAGTCTAACTACATTGTTCATAAATAACTTAGCTAAAACATGTGTCATCCTAATTGACTTAGTTGGAATGAAAAAGGCACTCTTGGTTAACCTATCCACTATGACCCAAATACTTTCATTTCCTCTATTAGATCTTGGAAACCCGTCTATAAAATCGATAGAAATAGAATCCCACTTCCATATTGGAGTATCTTAAGGCTGAAGCAACCCACTTGGCTTCTAATGTTCGACTTTTATTTGTTGATAGTTCAAGCACTGCTTCACCCGTAAGCCTACAACCATCTTCATCCTTTCCAGAAGAAACTCCTCTTTATGTCCTGATACATCTTAGTTCCTCCTGGATGAATAGTGAACTTTGAACAGTGACACTCCTTAAGAACTTCTTTCCCAATTTGTCCCACTTTTGGAACACATAATCTTTCTTTCTTCCTAAAACACCCATTCTGGTCAAGACTAAAATCCTTCAAGTCATCGCTTTCAGTTTCATCCCTTAACTTTCTGATCTGGTCAACTCATATTGGATCCTCCATTTGTTTAGAAGCAATCTTTTCTATTATCACTGGTCGAACTTCTAAACATGACAAATTAACTGTTTCCTTAGTAGATCTAGCTTCAGATCTACACTATACTCTACATGTCGTCAACGCTTCCAAATCTTTCCACTCAGCTATCATCGCCAACGTTGCATTCTGATGTTTTCTGCTTAGTGCATCTGCAACCTTGTTACCTTTTCCTAGTGTGTACCCAATACCAAAATCATAAGCAGCTAAAAACTCTAACAGCCTCTTCTGTCTCATATTCAACTCCTTCTAAAAGAATAAATACTTCGACGACTTATGATCCATATACATTTCAAACCTCTCTCCCAAAAGGTAATGTCTCCACACCTTCAACACAAAAATCACTGCAGCTAATTTCAAGTCATGCATTGGATATCTAACCTCATGCGGTCTAAGCTTAAAAAATGAAGCATAGGACATCACTTTACCTCTCTGCATTAACACAGGTCCTAACCCTAATCCACATGCATCTGTATATACTACTAAATCTTGATTCCCTTTTGGAACAACTAACACATGTGCATTCGTCAATAAGTGTTTCAGCTTTTGGAATGTCTCCTCACATTTATCAGTCCAAACTAACTTCACATCCTTTCGCGTTAGCTTGGTCATTGATGCTACTATCCGCAAAAAGTCCTTTATGAACCTTTGATAGTACCCAGCTAATCTAAGAAAACACTTTATCTCAATCATATCTCGGGTCTCTTCCAATTTTTCACCACTTCGATCTTAGTGGGTTCTACAGACAACCCTTTCTTTGAGACTACATGACCAAGAAACTTCACTTCCTTCTTCTAGAAATGACACTTCGAAAATTTTGTTTTCAGCTGATGCTACCTCGGCATCTCATGCACCACTCTAAGATGAACTTTGTGCTATCTTTCATCCTTAGAGTAAAACAAAATATCATCTATGAAAACCAACATGAACCTATCCAAGAGCTCTTGGAAAACTCGATTTATCAAATCTACAAAGAATGCTGGGGCGTTAGTTAGTCCGAACGACATCACAAATCATTCGTACAATCCATATCTGGTTCTAAACGCTGTCAAAGGAATACTATCCTCTGCCACCCTAAGTTGATGGAACCCTGTCGCTAAATCCAACTGAAAAAAACCTTAGCCCCACTCAACTGATCGAACAACCGTCAATTCTAGGAAATGGTTATCGATTCTTTATCGACTTCTCATTCAATTCACGATAGTCGATACATAACCTTAAGGATCCATCCGACTTCTTGGCAAACACTATGGCTGCTCCCTAAGGCAAACTGCCTGGTCTGATAAAATTCTTGCCTTCCAAATCCACCAATTGCACCTTTTCCCTCATCTAGGTAGGTATCATTCTGTTTGGCGATTTACTCACAGGTTCAGCTTTGGACACTAACTCTATCCGAAACTCAATGGCTTGTTTCGGTGGTAGTCCTACTACGGGTTCAAAGACATCTACGAATTTTCTTACCATTAAAACTCAGTTCAACTCATCTTCTACCTTCTCAACACCCAACAAAGTATTCGCCTCACAACTAGGGTATTCTATGGTATATACAATCCAATCACTACAATCAGGGTGTCTAAGCAATATTTTACTATCATGGAAAAATATCCTAGCATCGCATTTACTTAACCAATCCATATCCAAAATGATTCCAAACCCTATTAAATCAAACACATGCAAACTGCAAACAAAGGTATGACCTAACAAATCAAACTCTAAGTGGTCACATCTCATCCCAAGAGTCGCATACCCTCCTATCGGGTTTGCAGCCCCTAAGGTAGTAACTAGGTATGAGGGTTCTAGGTTAAGCTTATCAACCAAACAGTGAGATACAAAAGAATGTGATGCACCAGTATTAAACAGAATGCTAACTGACATACCATGAATCAAAAGCGTACCTTCCAACACAACTTTTCCATTTTCCTCTGCTGTTGACCTCGAGGAAGCTGGCTCCAATCCAAACACTTTTCCCCTTCCATCCTTAGCTGGCTCCTTGCATTGGTTCTTGTAATGTCCAATTTGATCATAGTTGAAGCATATGACATTCTTCTTCTCGATCACCTTCTTCCCATCACCCGAGTGACATTCATTTGCAAAATGCCCTTCCTTGTCATACTTGTAGCAGACAACCTCAGACTTTCCCTTCTTGGCAGCTCCGCCCTTTTGAGCTCCTTTCTTATGGAAGAACTTTCTTTTCTGACTCTGCCCCACTTGGACTTCCTTCGCCTTATTTCTCTCCAAAAAAGCAAGCATCTCTTCATGCCTCAAAGCCATTTCCATTACAACATCACATGGATCCCTAATGTGCGGCAATGTAGCCTTAGCAAGTTTAGGCTTCAATCCCCTAATGAACTTCTCATTCCTTTTAATCACAGTATCCACAATAACATAACCGTATCTCGTTAACTCTTCAAACCTCGTCGCATGATCCAATACAGTCATATCCCCCTGCTCCAATTCAGCAAACTACCTGAGCAGAGTGGAATTCACAATCTCAGACATAAATCTCTCCTCAAATCTCCTTTTAAACTCAGCCCCTGTCATCGTCTCTTCATTAACTCCGATCATCACATTGTTCCACCAGTATAGTGCTACTCTTTGTAGTTGTTTAAATACAAGCCTTCTCTTCTGCTGATCATTGATCCCTAAATCAGCGAAAATCCTATCGCAATGAAGTAACCAGTTTTCTACTCCAATTGCGTCCTCAATACCAATAAACGACTTTCCTCCCAGCCGGGCATAGTCTCTACTCAAAATAGCATAGTTATTCACCACCGGAGCTTCTTGATTTTGTGACG
Source organism: Allium cepa (assembly GCA_030765085.1). Lineage (NCBI taxonomy): Eukaryota > Viridiplantae > Streptophyta > Magnoliopsida > Asparagales > Amaryllidaceae > Allium > Allium cepa. Next base: position 65,687,429 of record CM060931.1, read on the forward strand.
CCCCACCTCTATACCCACGCTAGCCAAGAACACTACGGTGTAATGCTGTCAACTAGCACGGAGAATAAGGCTGTTGAGGAGCGGCCATCAATAGTTGGCCTTACACTAGTATTGGTTATCTCGATGGGAGTGATATAAATATATATATTCTTTCATTTTTCATCTCTGATTTATTTTCTCCCATCGACATACCCCAATTCCAGTATAAAACGAACTAAGATGGTTCGTAATAGTTTAGAACAGTAAATATAAAATAACAACACAGATAATATAAATGCGGAACACAGATGAAACAGAAAGTCTCATATATATATAATAACTGATGTCAGTTACAATACATTCACACGGTACATATGATACAACTACAACAGTCGACTAAGGAAGTTACATATACAAGTACATTAACGTATATAATATACATGAATACATATCTTCCTATACAATTTTACATACTACTACAAATGACGACGACTACTCCAAAAGATATGAAAGAACTTCATAGCTCTAGCAGCAACCCAAAGCAGAATATCTACAACCTGAAATACTCGGTCTGACCCGAGTATTAGATTCAAAAGAAAATAATACTCGGGTCAGTCTAATTCAAACTCAGTTATTAGTGCACAGAAGCAATAATAATTAAATAATGAATAGGCGACAGTAGTTAAACCAAATCAGAATGCAATTCAGAATATTGAATTGAAATGAACAAAACAGTTCAAACCATTGAAATATCAATTAAAATATTAAGATGAGTAGGGCTGCAGTACACGCACGCGTGTACTGCCTCGCCACTACAGCACATGAACTACGCAAGAGATTAATAAATCAAAACAAAATAGAATATCACAAAACCATACCGTGTGGTTGTAGTTCACGCTTGCGTGCACTGCCTTGCCACTATAGTGATGTCGTACCCAAAAACTCAATACCGTGTGGCTGCAGTTCACGCTTGCGTGCACTGCCTTGCCACAACAGTAATGATGTACACAATCGGGCACAAGGTCAAACCCAAAATAAAAAGACGGGTTCAACACAGGTGAAATTAAAATTGAATAGTGACATGCACAAACATAAGAACATGTAAGAGAAACATGTCGTAACTACAAAGCTAAGTCACTTACGAAATGCAGAGGTCAAGTCAGTGACTCAACACAAGTGCAATGGAACAGTTTCAACAAAAATGCAAACTATGATAAAGAGATACAGTGACAATGTAGATGCATCAAGTGTGTAGCGCAATGCACAAGCGAGGCTAAGGCATAGTGCACAATGAAACTGGGTCAAGCAACTGCGACAACAAGTGTCACAGCCTCAACAATGATATGGTTTTAAATATCCATATATGAACACTACAACACAATCAACATAAAAGAGAATGAATGCCACACAGAAAACTGCAGTAGCAACATGAATGACCAGAAGGCTGTGATTACACATGCATGCACACTGAAATGAAGTGGCAACATCAACAAGTGTACATATGCAGTAGGATGCACATAGCAAGATGGTGCAACAGAGCAGGGTGCCAGCACAACAGCGGTACACAATGACACCAATGAACATGCAAATGCACACACAACAATTCACCAGACAACAAAGTTCAAGCAAAACAACTCAAGCAACAAAGATGCAGGCGCAACAAGTGCACCAACAAAACAAGCTGAATCAAAGTGCACAAGCATATTGAAACATGCGGTGGCAACAAGAATGATAAAGTATATAGGTGCAGATGCACAGTGCAGCAGCTCAAATAAACAGAGAGAAGCAACTGGCAACAACGCACAGTGCCTCTATGAATTAAACAAGACTCAAGCTCAACCAAAAGCTGATACAAGTGAATAGGAAATGGAGCATCTTCTGTATGAAACAAGTCAAAGAACGAAGCTACAGATCCAGGCACACTGGAATATAAAATTGCAAACCTGACTGAAAATCACTTCAGAAGAACACATCCCAAATAGGCTACCACTTCAAATAACAAATATACATATATTCACATACATGTATACATGTATAAAAGAGTTCGAAGCAGTGACAGTATCAAGTGAATCGAGTTCCAGTCAAACCAACATGGTGATAACACAACCACAATGAAACTGACACAAAACACAAAAATGCACAGTAACCATCAAGTACACAGTGAACAAAAACAAGCCTACAAACAAATGTGCCAGATTGCAATTCAAGTCAATCCACCCATATATGCATACACACAAACATATGTATATATGCACATATATGCAGACACAGGTGACAAGCTTGTATACAACTCGACACATTCATTTCATTTCATTTCATTTTATTTTTCTTTAAAAACATTTGCAGGTTTAAAAATCATGTAAATAAAAATCTACCCGAGCCTTACAAAGTTTTACCCGAGTCAAAAGCAACGAAAACCCGAGGCACGCCTTAAATAATCAAGTAACGAAACATGTCAGTGAAGCCGGTCATAATGAAGATGACAAATGAAATGGCCAGCAACAACATGCTCAAGGACTAGTGTGCAATAAACAATGTAAGTCATGGGATCTAAATCAACAGCCCCAAAATCGTCTCAAGGCAGAAAAGCATCAGCATCGAACAAAAACAGGGTCGAGGCGACAAAGTTACAAAAATCAATCATCAAAACAAATCGAATGGCCGAAGTCAGATACAAAAATTCAAGGCCGAACACAAAATCACCAAACAATGAATTTGAATTAGATGTGAGTAGGGATTACTCACATTGTCGACGAATTTAGGGGAAGCCGGCCAGAATTCGACCGAAGACGAACGAAGCTATCAACCGAAGCCCTAAATTTGGACAAACGAGTGAGAGAGAGGCCGCCATAATTTTCCTCTCGATCGATTAGGGCACGCGAATGTAAATGAAAGGGGGATCGGGTCAAAGTACGTAAAGAGGGGGATTGTGGGCTGGGCTGAGAAATGAGTTGCGATTTGATTAAGTTTTATAATTTAATACTTTGGGCTGAAATGGGAGAGGCAGTTTGGTTGGGCTGGTTTATTTAATAAATAATTTAGTTAAGGGTTTAGCTTGTTCGTTTAATAGTAAGTGCAATTTGATTGTTATAAAAATTATTCACACTTTCTGATAGCATTGTTCTTAATTCACAGGTACGCTATGGAAAACCAAGTAAACACTATAGAGATCGAACGTTTATCAACAAACTACTGAAAACCAAAGTTTGGACCGAAACCAAAACAAATGAACCACTATTTAAAAAAAATCAAAGCCCCTCAAACTTTATAACCATTTGTAATTTAAATTTTAAAAACTTCAATTTGAAAATTGACGAAAATATCGGGTTGTTACAGACTACCCTCCTTAAAGAAATTGCGTCCTCGCAATCTTAAGGAATAAAAGGACAAATGGTAACAACCATAAAGAACATCATCATACGATAAAGAAGTTAGAAATAGAAAGTTCACCATATAGAGCATGAAAGAGAAAGCCTGAACATGTTTGCTCGATGAATTCTTTGGATTCCTAAGAGAAATCCATAGAATTTGAGAACCATTGAGAATCTCAACAAGAGAAACATCTATATTTCGAAGGTGCTACACCCCCGAAGCAATGATGTGAATATAAGATTGCTCAAGAATAGAAATTGGAAATCCCTAAGGCATTTCCGTAATTGGAAGACGTGGAAAACATCATGAATAGCAGAAAATTGAGTCGGTACACCGACGTAGTACAATATAAACGCCAAAGAAATCTTTTGATTTCATAAAAGAAATTCACAAATTATCAACAAAATCTAATTATCAATAGATAATTCAGAAATCTCTAATCACAAATATTCGATTATCAAAAACGATAATCAAATCAACAAGTATTCGATTATCAAAATCGAAAATCAATCTTAAATCACAAATATTTAATTATCACAATTGATAATCAAATCTCAAATTGCAAATGTTTAATTATCACAAACAATAATTAAACCACAAATATCTAATTATCAATAGATAATTCAGAAATCTCTAATCACAAATATTCGATTATCAAAAACGATAATCAAATCAACAAGTATTCGATTATCAAAAATCGAAAATCAATCTTAAATCACAAATATTTAATTATCACAATTGATAATCAAATCTCAAATCGCAAATGTTTAATTATCACAAACGATAATTAAACCACAAATATCTAATTATCACAAACGATAATTAGAAACAATAAATATCTGATTTTCAAAAACTATAATCAGAAATCATAAATATTTAATTATCACAATTGATAATCAAATCTCAAATCGCAAATGTTTAATTATCACAAACGATAATTAAATCTCAATTATCTGATTATCACAAGCGATAATCAGAAATCACAAATTTTCAATTAACGAGTCCGAAATTAACCGAAATAGCAAACGCACATGACCCATAACCACGAGTTTTACTAAATCGTTTAATTCACTTCATCGTTTCCTTGAAAGTGCAAAATTGTGTATTTTAAATAAATAACATTTTACGTTCTCAAACGGACAAGTCCGGAATTAAGCGAATCAGTAAAAGAAAGGGGTCATAGTCCTCGATTTTTCTGAAACGTTTAATTCGCTTCCTCATTCTTTTGAAAGCGCAAATCGTAAAAATTTTGAAAACAATTTTGATTTATATTTTGAAATATTTTGAAAAATAACAAATTTTTTTTAAAACACGTGATTAAAATAGCAATGACAGTAGCAACTTCGACATACGTCAAAATTTCATCGAAATAATTGGCATCAAAATATAATACCAATGAATTTTCGTTCATCAAAAGTGTCACAAGAATCTTCTCAAAGATAGAAAGGGATATCATACCCTAAACTTGTATTCATAACAAGTCAATAACACACGAATTCACCAATGCACAAGAATTGATAAAACTTATCAATAGAAATCACGAAAGTTGGTGAAGCACAAATTCTAGAAATCTACACAAGAAATCCAGAAATCACAAGATAAGAGTATGAGAACTCGAACGGAGTATGAAAACTCAAACGGAGTATAAAAACTCGAACGGAGTATAAAAACTCGAACAGAGTATGACATAGAATAAAAGATATGGCATAACATAAAATATCCATAATGACATACTACTATAAGTATGTAAATAATGATCAACAGGAGATCAACCGATGAGGGGTATGGCATAAATATGAAATATCCATACTGACATACGACTATAAGTATGCAAATAATGATCAACAGGAGATCAACCGATAAGAGATAATCAATATCACAAGAATCTTCTCAAAGATCCAAAGAGGTAACATACCCCAAATTTGTACTCATGACAAATTAATAACATATGAATTCACCAATGCACAAGAATAGGTGAAGCATAAAATTTCCAGAAATCAACATAAGGAATCTAGAAATCACAGAAAAAGGGAAAGAGGCCTATCACATGACGGTCCGAAGACCATGGGGAGCTACCCCGCATGTGTGAATGGAATCACACAGATTGAGGTCAAGACTAACCAAAAAGCAGAAAGGTATGTGTGAATGGAATCACACAAGTGGTGTCTAGTCTGACCATCAGAACGATCATCATGATCAACGAGGAGTGTCAATTACACTAAGCATGTGTGAATGGAATCACACAGATTGAGGTCAAGACTAACCAAAAAGCAGAAAGGTATGTGTGAATGGAATCACACAAGTGGTGTCTAGTCTAACCTCGCAAATAAAAAGACATAGCACAATTGCTAGTCTAGTTCATAAAGCGATCGTCAAGATCAACGAGAAGTGTCAATTACACTAAGCTAGTGAATATAAAAGTTTAGCTTCATGTCCCATAACCACTAGCTTAACTTAAATATTTACGAACAAATTGTAGATCTTCACTAGAAAAATGTCACAAGTGGTTCAATCGAACAAGTCCAAAAATTAACCGACGAAGTAAACGCAAGCGTTTCATACCACTTGTTTTGCTAAGCCGTTTAATTAGATTTTTCATACGAGTGAAAATAAAGGTTTGTATATACTAATAGATCGGAAAACGGTTTAGGAAAAGATTTTGATATTGAAAATAGAGTTGAAAACATTTTGATAAAAGAGTTTTGATATTTAGTACTAGTATTGAAACATTTATATTTTAAAAGTGACAAATCACAAAAATGATTGCAGAAACAATCAATCACAAGAATTCACATACGAAGACGTGAATAGAATCCAAAGAAATCGATACCGAATTCATCGAAGGGTATGTTCACAAAAATTCCGAAGAAATGGTCATCAAAGTTGCTAATAAATGATAGCAACAAATCGAGAAATAATCAAAAATCGATTAAATTTGGAAACCAAATCAATTCACTAAAATTCACATTCGAAGATGTGAAAAAAATCCAAATAATTCGATTCTAAATCGATCAAAGTAGGAATATCCAAAAATTCCAAAAATAGAAGTTTTCAAAGTCGACAAAGATGACAACAACTAATTGGACAAGAAGAATCGATTGACAAATGGAATAATGAAACAAAACGAGCATAAATGCATAAATGACTTCAACAACAAAATAAAATAAAAATCAAGTCAATGCCGAAGTCAACAATTAATGGCCATAATAGAGTATAAAACGATTCAACATCATCATCAAAGGACTCAACGGCAAACCAAGTCAGAGTCTTGGAAATCAAGAATTTAGAAATTTCTCAAAAACAAAGTGACCGAAGTCGAATGGAAATCAATCCGAGGAAAACATAAAATATCAAGTTCGGAATCGCTGAGATTCGAACAAAATCAATCATCGGCTAAATCAAATCAAAGCCGAAAACACAAGAATCAAAAATCAAATGCATACGAATAAGCGTTAGGAATTCATACCTAACGATCAAAGATAATCATTTGCAAATATGAGAGATAAAACGTCGACAAATAGTTGTAACACATGTACTATCTAAGTTATGTTTTATATTTGTTCTAAACCCCAGGCTCTGATACCAAGCTGTGACGCCCCACCTCTATACCCACGCTAGCCAAGAACACTACGGTGTAATGCTGTCAACTAGCACGGAGAATAAGGCTGTTGAGGAGCGGCCATCAATAGTTGGCCTTACACTAGTATTGGTTATCTCGATGGGAGTGATATAAATATATATATTCTTTCATTTTTCATCTCTGATTTATTTTCTCCCATCGACATACCCCAATTCCAGTATAAAACGAACTACGATGGTTCGTAATAGTTTAGAACAATAAATATAAAATAACAACACAGATAATATAAATGCGGAACACAGATGAAACAGAAAGTCTCATATATATATAATAACTGATGTCAGTTACAATACATTCACACGGTACATATGATACAACTACAACAGTCGACTAAGGAAGTTACATATACAAGTACATTAACGTATATAATATACATGAATACATATCTTCCTATACAATTTTACATACTACTACAAATGACGACGACTACTCCAAAAGATATGAAAGAACTTCATAGCTCTAGCAGCAACCCAAAGCAGAATATCTACAACCTGAAATACTCGGTCTGACCCGAGTATTAGATTCAAAAGAAAATAATACTCGGGTCAGTCTAATTCAAACTCAGTTATTAGTGCACAGAAGCAATAATAATTAAATAATGAATAGGCGACAGTAGTTAAACCAAATCAGAATGCAATTCAGAATATTGAATTGAAATGAACAAAACAGTTCAAACCATTGAAATATCAATTAAAATATTAAGATGAGTAGGGCTGCAGTACACGCACGCGTGTACTGCCTCGCCACTACAGCACATGAACTACGCAAGAGATTAATAAATCAAAACAAAATAGAATATCACAAAACCATACCGTGTGGCTGTAGTTCACGCTTGCGTGCACTGCCTTGCCACTATAGTGATGTCGTACCCAAAAAATCAATACCGTGTGGCTGCAGTTCACGCTTGCGTGCACTGCCTTGCCACAACAGTAATGATGTACACAATCGGGCATAAGGTCAAACCCAAAATAAAAAGACGGGTTCAACACAGGTGAAATTAAAATTGAATAGTGACATGCACAAACATAAGAACATGTAAGAGAAACATGTCGTAACTACAAAGCTAAGTCACTTACGAAATGCAGAGGTCAAGTCAGTGACTCAACACAAGTGCAATGGAACAGTTTCAACAAAAATGCAAACTATGATAAAGAGATACAGTGACAATGTAGATGCATCAAGTGTGTAGCGCAATGCACAAGCGAGGCTAAGGCATAGTGCACCAAAGGAATGAAACTGGGTCAAGCAACTGCGACAACAAGTGTCACAGCCTCAACAATGATATGGTTTTAAATATCCATATATGAACACTACAACACAATCAACATAAAAGAGAATGAATGCCACACAGAAAACTACAGTAGCAACATGAATGACCAGAAGGCTGTGATTACACATGCATGCACACTGAAATGAAGTGGCAACATCAACAAGTGTACATATGCAGTAGGATGCACATAGCAAGATGGTGCAACAGAGCAGGGTGCCAGCACAACAGCGGTACACAATGACACACATGAACATGCAAATGCACACACAACAATTCACCAGACAACAAAGTTCAAGCAAAACAACTCAAGCAACAAAGATGCAGGCGCAACAAGTGCACCAACAAAACAAGCTGAATCAAAGTGCACAAGCATATTGAAACATGCGGTGGCAACAAGAATGATAAAGTATATAGGTGCAGATGCACAGTGCAGCAGCTCAAGTAAACAGAGAGAAGCAACTGGCAACAACGCACAGTGCCTCTATGAATTAAACAAGACTCAAGCTCAACCAAAAGCTGATACAAGTGAATAGGAAATGGAGCATCTTCTATATGAAACAAGTCAAAGAACGAAGCTACAGATCCAGGCACACTGGAATATAAAATTGCAAACCTGACTGAAAATCACTTCAGAAGAACACATCCCAAATAGGCTACCACTTCAAATAACAAATATACACATATTCACATACATGTATACATGTATAAAAGAGTTCGAAGCAGTGACAGTATCAAGTGAATCGAGTTCCAGTCAAACCAACATGGTGATAACACAACCACAATGAAACTGACACAAAACACAAAAATGCACAGTAACCATCAAGTACACAGTGAACAAAAACAAGCCTACAAACAAATGTGCCAGATTGCAATTCAAGTCAATCCACCCATATATGCATACACACAAACATATGTATATATGCACATATATGCAGACACAGGTGACAAGCTTGTATACAACTCGACACATTCATTTCATTTCATTTCATTTTATTTTTCTTTAAAAACATTTGCAGGTTTAAAAATCATGTAAATAAAAATCTACCCGAGCCTTACAAAGTTTTACCCGAGTCAAAAGCAACGAAAACCCGAGGCACGCCTTAAATAATCAAGTAACGAAACATGTCAGTGAAGCCGGTCATAATGAAGATGACAAATGAAATGGCCAGCAACAACATGCTCAAGGACTAGTGTGCAATAAACAATGTAAGTCATGGGATCTAAATCAACAGCCCCAAAATCATCTCAAGGCAGAAAAGCATCAGCATCGAACAAAAACAGGGTCGAGGCGACAAAGTTACAAAAATCAATCATCAAAACAAATTGAATGGCCGAAGTCAGATACAAAAATTCAAGGCCGAACACAAAATCACCAAACAATGAATTTGAATTAGATGTGAGTAGGGATTACTCACATTGTCGACGAATTTAGGGGAAGCCGGCCAGAATTCGACCGAAGACGAACGAAGCTATCAACCGAAGCCCTAAATTTGGACAAACGAGTGAGAGAGAGGCCGCCATAATTTTCCTCTCGATCGATTAGGGCACGCGAATGTAAATGAAAGGGGGATCGGGTCAAAGTACGTAAAGAGGGGGATTGTGGGCTGGGCTGAGAAATGAGTTGCGATTTGATTAAGTTTTATAATTTAATACTTTGGGCTGAAATGGGAGAGGCAGTTTGGTTGGGCTGGTTTATTTAATAAATAATTTAGTTAAGGGTTTAGCTTGTTCGTTTAATAGTAAGTGCAATTTGATTGTTATAAAAATTATTCACACTTTCTGATAGCATTGTTCTTAATTCACAGGTACGCTATGGAAAACCAAGTAAACACTATAGAGATCGAACGTTTATCAACAAACTACTGAAAACCAAAGTTTGGACCGAAACCAAAACAAATGAACCACTATTTAAAAAAAATCAAAGCCCCTCAAACTTTATAACCATTTGTAATTTAAATTTTAAAAACTTCAATTTGAAAATTGACGAAAATATCGGGTTGTTACAGATTTCCTCCTCCAACTACTCCAGCAGCAACTCATGCCCGTATTATGTTGACAAAGAATTGGTACATGGCTCTCATGTCTACTTGAGGAACTCCAGCACTCACATTTCCAGCTTGCGCCTGACCCAAGGTTTCTCCTTGTATTTGGTCTGGCATTTCCATTTGTATTGGTGCTTCCCACTCTAAGGTTAACTCTTCCACTTCTAGCATCCATATCCGCATTCGAACCTTCATAAGATACAAAAGTATAGCCTAATAGAGATAGGAGAATAGAGATATAGCGTATACTTATATATAGCAAATACAAGTACGTTACTATAGCATTATCTGATACCCGGATCTTATATCTAATGGACTATCTGTCCGAAAACTATAGTAATCAATGGACTATCTGTCCGACACTATAGTTTGTTTGGCTAACTACTAACCTTTGGCTGAATCGAATCTACTAGGCAAAATAAACAAATAATCTAAATTCTATAAGATACTCCTCTTCTAGACGGTCTGTCCCTAACTTATTTCTCCTAAGGTCAACTAATCAATGGTTTTGCGGGATCACCGATAAGCTATCCTCACTCTGTATATTCCATTATGTGTGTAACATCATTTTAGTCTAAACTATGACAAAGCCCTACATACTGGAATTTTGGACTTATATTAGCTAGGGGCTACTAACTAAACTATAGGGCGCGACCCTATACCAATCTCATCTGGTATTTTAATATCTAAGTCATTTTACTTAAGATCGTCTACCTTTAAAGTTTTCCTTGATGACATTTCTTCCAAAATAATTTAACCCTTTAAATCATACTTAAAAAAGGAAATATATTCTATGCTTTACTCAAATCACTTTGCCATGTTATATATGCTTTACCCAAAATATTATTTTTGAAAACATTCGAAACCATTGAAAGTACCCCTTTCAAAACCATTGAAAGCATCCCTTTCGATTCAAGTAATCTACTTTAATTTATAACTTAGGCCGTAGGCCAAAACATACCTTTCGAAACCATTTACATTTAACCTTTCGAAAACATTGAAATCATCTCTTTCGAAAGCTTTATAAAACCATGGACATCCTTTTTTCAAAACACTTTAAGCATGCCTTTCAAAACCATTGGAAACCTTCCATTTAAAACCATTCAAAAACATTGGGGAACCACCCATTCGATGTGAGAAATGCGGATTAAGGATCTTAAGGTTAGGATAAACACTAGAGCGGAGGTGAATAGTGTTTTAGAGAATTATTAAATCTTTTTGAGTTTTTGTTAATTTGAACACAAATGTATGCAATATTCAGACACAGATATGATCACAAAATCAAACAAAGATGCAAATATAAAGTAAAAGCAGTAAAGGAAAGAACACACCAGATTTTATACTGGTTCGGAGTTACCCTACATCAAGTCCCGCACACAAGTACGGATTTCCTTTCAAAAGCAATCTTTACAATTACACCCTTGATTTCAAGGCAATGAGATACACCCTCCAGATTCACAATCCTCTGGGTAGACATACTTGATTTCTCGGGCAACAAGTTCACCCAATTGATTTCCAAGGCTACAATCACACCTTATCTCGCTTGATTGATTTCCAAGGCCACAATCACACCTTTTCTCGTTTAATTGATTACAAAGAAGCCTATAACTCTGAATAGCATTGAGAATCTTATTGAGATAGTGATAGAGAATCAAACCAGAAATGATCTAATTAGATTCAATGTTGATTTCGACAGAGTAATGGTAAGAATATGTATATAGAAATGTGGAAGAAGAAGAGGAATGAAAAACGAGAAAATCTATATAGAATTTCATTGAAAACAGCCCCTATTTATAGAAGAACAACAGCCACTTCTTTAACAGGCTATTCGTGAAGAGATACGACGAATAGACACTTCTTTTGAAATTTAAATTTTGAAACCAACTGACACTATGTCGACATGGGTAGGTTGAGCATGTCGGCATCCCAAAGGAATTTTTGGTGGTTTGTTTTTCTTTGAAAAATAACTTCTATCTTATATTAAAATTATTTCAAACTTTATAAATATACTTGTCTATAGTTAAATTACATAAGTAAATATATAGAACAAAGTATAGAAAAATTTACTACAATTTTATATTTAAATCTATAGTATAAATATTTAAAAGTTAAATATATTATTAAAGATAGTTTAAAACTACAGATAATTTGATTTTGAAATTGAAGATTATTTTGAGGCTAAAAGCATTTGAAATCAGGATAGATGTTTTTGATGCTTTTAAAAGGAAGATTTTAAAATCATTTTGAAAACAAGATAATTTTGTAAAATCATTTGAATAAAAGATTAGCAGATACAAAACAATATTCCACTAGATTTTTCGTAGGTTCCATCCTACTTAGGGTTCCATCTCTTTAACAGGCTCGAAGTATATTCCATTCCACGAATAATTAGATTTTAAAATGCTAGTGCTTTTCTAGGAGTTTTAACAAAATTCCCAATAAATTAAAAGATAAATTACTTGAACTCTTGATAATCTTGATATTCTTGATACTCATGAATCTTCAATCTTGATATCTTGAATCTCTATGCTGTACAGCCTTCGTTCTTGGTACATGCATGGTTAAATCCTGTATATACATACATTTCTAAACTATGATGTTAGTATTTATATTTTATGATCTATTCTAAGGTTGTTGTCATCAAAACCATCATCTCACGGACTAACAATCTCCCCCTTTTTGACGATGACAAGCTTTTTATAAAATATTACTTCTATCCTAATAACTCCCCCTAAATCTGTGCCTAACTATCCTATTTTATATTTCTCCCCCTTTGTCATCAACAAAAAAACCATCTCCAAACTATATAACCCTCCTCATTCTTGGGCTAAAATACCTGCGTTAATAAACTATACAATGGAGTATATAATAGATATATTAAGAGATAATTAAACTGATAGACATGATAATCAAACAAGGATCAAATGTATATTTATACATGTTTTGTACAACAAACATCAATCCACACCAAATATCAATCCATATCAAACAAAATTAAAGTAAATGAAATCAAATCAATCCAAGAAAACAATTCAAACAAAGAAATCAAATAAAATCAAACGTTACGAGGAACTTCGGCCCATCCTTCTTCTCCAAAAACAGGGTCTGCTTTAATAGCATCCCAATTTTCATTGTCATTGGTGAGAGAGATTGGAGGATGTGCTTCGTTATCATCCTTTTGCATGGGGGAAATCATCCATCTATTGCATCGAAATGCCTTTCTTGCTTCTTGATTATCTGCATTTGACTCAATTCTAAGTGTCGCTGGTTATGAAGAATGAACGAGAGAATATTCTTGAACCAATTAAGAGTTTCTTCAACATTCTTGGATAAATTGTGAATTGTATTAGCCATATTTGGATTTGTGAGAAGAATGAGAGATAGAATATATAAGAAATAATATTCAGTGATGAATTCTGAAAGAACTAGGTATTTATAGGTGTAGAAATTCGTTTGAAATGAATAGGCATATGGTAGTTATTCAAATTTCAAATTCAAAATGAAGTGTCATTTCTGACCAGTATATGTCGACATGGTCATAGGGGGTATGCCGACATGGCACAGTGAATTTTTATGACTTATTTTGATTTTGTGAATAACTGTGTGTGTGTGTGTGTATTTGTATAATATACTAACATTTATTCTGGAGATAAGATAAGCTAGATAATAGAAAAAAAAATCCATTTCATTTCATACTAAGACGATACAACGATTAATAATAAAGAACTACATGAACTTTCAAATTAAAACAAACTAAAACAAATACAACGAGATACGAAAAGGTAGACCTAGTTAGAGGATGATGATGATGAAGATAATCCAAGCTTCTTGTCGACTTTGGAATAAACTTATTCATCTTGGATGAAATTTTGTCCAACTCCTTACTAACAGATCGTTTAAGAATCCGTTGATTCTCAACAATGGTCTTTTGGTTTTTGAGAAGGGTTTTGTTGAATGGATTAGGAGGATAGTTAATTCTTTCCAAAGAAGTTTCACCTTCTTCTTCTTCAATTTCCATTTAATCCCCTTCTTCTTCTTTTTCTTCCTCTTCCTCTTCTTCCATCTCCTCAAGAGCCAAATGCTCTTCCTTTTCGGCAAGAGTCTCATAAGGTTGAAAAATAAATGGAATTTTCATAAGCGAAATGTTGGAATGGTTGAAAACTTTTCTAGAAACAAACTCTTCTCCTTTGAAATCCAATCCAAAATATTTAAAAATCCGAGTGAGATATATTCCATATCCAAAGTATTCTCACCCATTTCAAAAATTTTAGGACGAAGTTCATCCAAAATGACTTGCGCCCTATTAATGTCATAGTTTACAAAAATAGCAATAAGTGCTTTGCAAACTTTTGAAGTATGATTTAAAATTCCCCGATCTTCGGGTCAATGTATGTGGCAAAAAAATATTAACAATTCTTGCTTTTGGTCGAAAATTTCAATTTTTAAATTCAAAATCATCATTTCCTTCGAAAATGTGATGAAATGTCTCACGATCATTTTCATCGATTTTAAAACTAGAAAGATCCATTCCCGTACTTTCGCAATTGAGAATGGTACCCAAAAGTCACAATTCAAAACAATTCTAGTGCCTTTGACACTACTCCAAATTTCATCCTCATTTCCATTATAAAATCCACGGTTTAAATGTGGATAGAAAATTTTGACAAGGTTTGGATAGCAAACAAAATCATTTTGAGAAGCATCAATAAGACTAAGAATTTGATTGTTTGCAAAAAGAGAATCAATTTCATAAGAAGAAAAATCTTGAAATATAGCAAACTTTTCGGGATGGAGTTTTGCATAGTTAGCATAGTTAGCATAGTTGATGTATGATTTTATTGCCTCCGGATCATTGAAGAGTTGCTCTTTTATCTTTCTGGAAATTCTCATGGTGGAGGTGTTGCTTGCGGAAGCCATTAAAGTAGAGAGTAGAGAGCTTGAAGTTATGAAGAGAGAGTTTGAATTTGAGAATGAGAGTGAAAAGGTATGATAAAAGATAGTGAATAAATAGATTCTCAAAGGACATGTTCTATGGTCAAAAGATGTCTTTTAAGAGAATTGAATGAAGTGAAAAGATGGAGGGAAATTCAACCATTTGAATTCAAATTTTGAATTTCAAATTCTGGTACCCATGTCGACATCATGGTAGGGACCATATCGACATGTGCCTGTAAATTCCTATGATTTATTTTTCCTAAGTACTCTAATATATATTTATATATACTTATTATTTTTAATGTCTATATTTCTGGAATATTATTAAAATTATAGTATTTTCAATAATATATTATTATACTAATAAAAATAATAATAAAATAATAATAAAAAATAATTGTAAAATTTTTACAATTCAAATAACACACCAATTCAAAATCAAGCAATCAAGCATCTAATTCTAAGCATGCAATTTCAACCAATTGTATTGTAAATGTGTACCATTTTTTGAGTCCGTTTCTCTGAATTCGTCAGAATCGTGAACTGCCGTGAAACATAAATTTGAATTATCTATCTTCTGGTCATCTTCGCTTGAGGACGAGTCTGAGTCATCTAGAGTAGCAGTAAATGCACGCTTCTGTTTCTTTATTGAATCATTGTTTATAGGAGGATTTTGCCTATCTGGATACAGACAGTCTCTTTTGATATACCCTGGTTCATCACAGTTGAAACATTTGACATTGTTTGGCACCACATTCTGATTTCCAGAGTTCTAATAGTTATTTCTCTTGAGATTATTCATCTTTCTGTATTTCAGAAATTTTCCAAAATTCCTGGTCATAAAGGCTATCTCTTCATCATTATCGCTGTTTGAATCTGATCCATCAGTTAATGCATTAAATGTCATTGATTTCTTTTCAGATGCTTTGCTTTCTCTTCTCCCGATCATTTGGACTTTAAACGACATTAGATTTCCAATTAATTCTTCTATCTTTAAAGTACCGATGTCATTTGCTTCTTCAATCGCAAGTGTCTTTTGATCCCATTCTGGAGTAAGAGAATTTAGAATTTTTCTGACTAGATCTTCTTTCGAAAATTCCTTTCCCAAGGATATTAGAGAATGCACAATATCCTGAAATCTACTATACATATCTGAAATAGACTCATTAGAATTCATTTTAAATAATCGAAACTGATTTGTGAGCATGGAAATTTTGGTCTGTTTAACTTTGCTTGTTCCTTCGTGAGAGACTTGCAAAGTTTTCCAGATTTCATATGCAGACTTACAAACTAACACTTTATTAAGTTCATTCCTATCAAGTGAACAAAACATAATTTTCATTGCTTTAGAATTATTTTGTGCAACAGTCTTTTGCTCAGCGGTCCACTGTGCAAAATCAGTTGTGGGTTCATGATATTCAGTTTGTGTGATATTCCAAATATTTAATCCTACAGACTGTAAATATATTTTTATCCTACATGCCCAATATGCATAGTTACCGCAATTAAAAAGTGATGGTTTGATAGTAGACTGACCTTCTACAAATGAACTAGTGGCAGGGATACTAGTGTTAGTAACAGTACCAGTGTTGGTAGCCATTTTGAAAACTTTTTTCAAAAATCAGATTATTAAACTTTGAAAACCTTGCTCTGATACCAAATGTGAGAAATGCATACTAAGGATCTTAAGGCTAGGATAAACACTAGAGGGGGAGGTGAATAGTGTTTTAGAGAATTATTAAATCCTTTTGAGTTTTTGTTAATTTGAACAAAATGTATGCAATATTCAGACATAGATATAATCACAAAATCAAACACAGATGCAAATATAAAGTAAAAGCAGTAAAGGAAAGAGCACACCGGATTTTATATTGGTTCGGAGTTACCCTACATCCAGTCCCGCACACAAGTACGGATTTCCTTTCAAAAGCAATCTTTACCATTACACCCTCGATTTCAAGGCAACGAGGTACACCCTCCAGATTCACAATTCTCTGGGTAGAGATACTTGATTTCTCGGGCAACAAGTTCACCCAATTGATTTCCAAGGCTACAATCACACCTTATCTCGCTTGATTGATTTCCAAGGCCACAATCACACCTTTTCTCGTTTAGTTGATTACAAAGAAGCCTATAACTCTGAATAGCACTGAGAATCGTGTTGAGATAGTGATAGAGAATCAAACCAGAAATGATCTAATTAGATTCAATGTTGATTTCGGCAGAGTAATGGTAAGAATATATATATACAAATGTGGAAGAAGAAGAGGAGTGAAAAACTAGAAAATCTATATGGAAATTCATTTAAAACTGCCCCTATTTATAGAAGAACAACAGCCATGTCCATTCGTGAAGAGATATGACGAATAGACACTTCTTTTGAAATTTAAATTTTGAAACCAACTGACACTATGTCGACATGGGTAGGTTGAGCATGTCGACATCCCAATGGAATTTTTGGTGGTTTGTTTTTCTTTGAAAATAACTTCTATCTTATATTAAAATTATTTCAAACTTTATAAATATAGCTGTCTATAGTTAAATTACATAAGTAAATATATAGAACAATGTATACAAAATTTTACAATAATTTTATATTTAAATCTAAGTATAAATATTTAAAAGTTAAATATATTTTTATTAAAGATAGTTTAAAACTACGGATAATATGATTTTGAAATTAAAGATTATTTTGAGGCTAAAAGTATTTGAAATCAAGATAGATGTTTTTGACGCTTTTAAAAGGAAGACTTTGAAATCATTTTGAAAACAAGATAATTTTGTAAAAACATTTGAATAAAAGATTAGCAGATACAAAATAATGTTCCACTAGATTTTTCGTAGGTTCCATCCTACTTAGGGTTCCATCCCTTTAACAGGCTTGAAGTGGATTTCATTCCACGAATAAATTGGATTTTAAGATGCCAGTGCTTTTCTAGGAGTTTTAACTTCTAAAAATTAAAAGATAAATTACTTGAACTCTTGAACTCTTGATAATCTTGATATTCTTGATACTCATGAGTCTTCAATCTTGATATCTTGAATCTCTATACTGTACAGTCTTCATTCTTGGTACCTGCATGGTTAAATCTTGCATATACATATATTTCTAAACTATAATGTTAGTATTTATATTTTACAATCTATTCTAAGGTTGTTGTCATCCAAACCATATCGTAAACCTTTCGAAAGCATTACGTTCTCAAACCTTTCGAAAGCATTTGGGTTCAAGTAAAACATGTGAAACAGCCTTTCGAAAACATTTAAAACCATTTCTTTCGAAACCATTTGGCTTTAACTTCCAATAGCACAAAGGGTTAGAATACAACTAAGTCGAAAGTACTCTTTTGAAAGCAGTTTCCTAAGTAAAAGAAGTGGATGGTGTCAAAACCAATCCCTTCGAAAGCATTGGAGAAGCGGCTTAGATTTTAAAACAAAGTGTCCCTTTCGAAAGCATTGGTTTGAAAGGTAGGAAGCAGCAGCAAAGGATTTCAACCCCTTCGAAAGCTTCTTTATAAAACAAAAGGCGCAACCTCTTTCGAAACCATTCTTTTAAACCATTAAATGATTCGAAAGCTAACAAAATGAAAGCATTCTTTTCAAAAGCAAAGCGGGCGCTGTGACGACCCGCCTTTCTAACCCCAGAAAGACGTATCATCATTAAGAAAGAAAGGGATAGAAATAGAAAAGAATAGAAAGAAAGAATAACAACATCAGAATCTCACAACGGAATGGAACAAAATATAATACATCACATAACTATTACATAGTTATACATACATCAGAGTCATACAAAATCATATAACAGGACTGTCATATACATATATGTCCATACATACATCCAAAATACAACATACACTAAATACACAGCGGAACTACATATATAGATACCTACGTCTGGTCTTCTTTCCAAAAGTCCCTCCAGCAAATCAATACTTTGAATACCTATCACTTGGCTACTCATAAAAATTTGAGTACCCAAGAGTTTATGAAAACACAAAATATAAACTCTGGGTCAGACATGGGTCTGGTATGAGTAAATAGGTTAAAAATTGCTTAACTTTGAAAATCATTTGAAATAAAGGTATCACGTAAGACTTCCCACAAATAAATACGGGTAAGTTTTTACCTTACGCTAACCAAAACATTTTATAGGAAATCTGATGATATTATAATAGTGTCTAGGGTTTTCAAGTAAACAGGAAATAGCCAAAATTGTTACATTCATTAAATTCCAGCTACTAGCCACGAAAGTGGGTAATACAAATCAAAACCGTAGGGTCTCGTAGGGAAAATGGGTCTCCAACAATGGCAGGGCTACTAGGGTACCGCCCGTCACAGTACGGGGCCTAGATCACTATACCGAGGATCACTCCCGACCCCCTACAACACAAGGCCGGAACCATTCCTTACTGAACAGTTCCGAACAAGATAACCCCGCAGTTGTGGCCAACAACTGCTCACACAGCCGAAATAAAAAGGGACATCTAGACAGGGGTATACCTCGTCCTGCTTGGGCATGACCCACCTAACCTTGCTGCATCTCCCCTGTTTTAGCCATTCCCGGTTGATGAGGCTTGAGGCTACGATTACCTTTATTGAACATTATTCTTAGAATGCTCATCGTCCGCCTGACGATGTGTTGAAAGCATTCAATCCATACAAGTTCGTTTCGGGTTCGAACGAAACCGAAGGCATTATCTCGTTACACTCATTTTGGAATCACCCTCAGAGTTAACGACGATAACCCTTGCATTCTGAAATACTATCTCGATCACCAAATGATAAGTCACGACCTATCATTTAATTTGGATCGATGTGGTTTTTGGAGAATCAAAACTGATTCTTCCGATCTTGGACTCATCGAAATCCAAACGCCATTTTAAAGGCCAAGTTGTCTATTTAACTTAACAGTTCAATTCAATATTAAGAATTCACATTACAGATATCACAGATAAATCATATACAGTTATCATAGATATATCCAGAATATATCACACATATCACAGAATATCATCAAATAGATGTCAAAGTAAATCAAACAGAATTACCAATTCATACCAAAACAGTTTGGTTTACTTAACTTAATTGATTGCTTAAGAATAAACTACTTTATTCTGCTTAATTAATTACTGATTAATTAACTTATTAATGATCAATTAATTACTTAGTTAATCATTAATTATCAATTTATTAATCATCTAACCTTTAATTGATTATTTAATTACTCAACTTTATTCATTAATTATTACTTAATTACCGGTATAATTGATTGATTCTTAATCATTAATTAATAACTTTAATTATTAGTTAATAAGATTTAATTACTTATTTAATTATCACAGATTACTTTAATTAATCAATTATTAACAATTTATTAATCATATAATCCTTAATTAATCACCTATGTTAATTACCATTTATTAATCCTTTAATTAAATTTTCTTAAGTTGAATAGATTAAACACAAGATTAAATTTTAAATTACAAATTTTAATTTAAAGTTTTTAATTTAATTACAAGCATTTTATATTCTTAATTACCTTAAACTTTACCATTAATCGTCTTTTTTTTAAAGCCTTCCTTTAAATAAATTTTAAACAAATATTAACTTAAAACAACTAATGTTATTTACTAAATTAAATGTTAATCTTTGTTAATTCATACTTAAAGTACTTAGGTAAGACCTTAGTGCGAGAACTCGAGAGAGGCCCCATTCCACTCAAGTAACTCTCGAGCCATCCCTCTCTTTTCCCGCGTCTCTCTCTCTCTCTCACTCCATCTTGTTCTTTTGCCTGTTCTTTCTTCTTCCTTTCTCTTTTTTTTTAAGTTTCAGTTATAAATCAAACTGCAGTAGCCAACTCACGCAAACGACCCGGAGACAACCCCGAAGCAAACATCCAAGTACCTCGAGCACGAGCACGCGCCAATTCCAGCATATCGACAGACATCTCTTCACCACCGTGCACGTGCACGGTGGTGAGCTTCGTCTCCGGTGACTCGCGTCATCACCCACAAACTCTAATTCAACCATACACTCAAATTCAAGAGCTAACTCGATGCAAAGATCTCGAAATCGAAAAATACCCCTCTGGACGAACTGAAAACTCGAACAACATTAGAGGAATTGCCTCTTCCTCCTAGCACCGACCACCATTTGAGTCGCGGTTCCTGCCAGGCGTCGCCGATGTCATCCCCCTTCATCCCTCAAAAGCACTCCCAGCTCGGTCGTTCCATGATGATGAAATCATCGAGCAAACAGACCCATCAGAAAACGTGAACTAAACCCTACCTTTACCTCAAACTAACAATCTATACATTCGAAAATTATTTTGACATTTTTCTTATGTTAAATTATCTTCAAGCTTTCTTCATATCAAATTATAACCATTAAAATTTACCCAATCATCCAGAATTGACAAAAACCTATCTTAGCTTTCTTTTAAAACTGCTCTTATGATTTTTGCTTAAAAATCATAATTTTTGTGTTAAAATTCCTAACTGTGTGTATGAAATCTAAATATGTCATTGAATTTACAAATTGAAACATTCAAATTTTGACCTTTGATTTCTTTACCTGTAACTTGAAATAACAGTATTTATAAAATACTGTAAAACATCAAACAAGGTTGCAGGCCTATGATTTAAGATAATCAACTTGAATTAGCAACAATACCAAAGTTCAAAACATTTATATGAAGAAGTGTTTACAAATTCCTCTGCTTTATTTGGTTCAGACACCCAAAATTTTGAAGAACAGCTATATAAACTACCTGTTGCATCAAAGCATATATCTTTTGTAGTTAAATATACAAGTTTAAATTGGAAATAGTAAGTTTACTCACCAGAACAAAACTTTGAACAGAAGGTGATATGTTGAAGAAACTGCAGAAGAAACTTTTCCTGAAGCTTTTCTTTAGTTTTTCTGTTTTGAATTTTATTTAAGTTTGCAAAGCAACAATGTTTATCTTCCCTCCTTCTTTGTTTCTCAGGTTTGCTTTTAGGTTTAGTTAAGTTTTTATAAACGAACATAAAAATATGATGGATATATATAGAAGTTACTGAACAGTATGGGTTGTATCTAGGCAGTCCTTACTTGTATTGCCATGCTCTCTTTTTTTTTATTGGCTAAGTATTATATTCTGCAGAAGGAAATCATCTCCAAAAATTCGGCTGCAGTACTTGCTTAAACAAGAAGTTGTGCTAATTTAATGCTTATGCTTCATTTATGATAACATGTAATTAATGTTTACTGATTCTTGCTACTTTTATACAAGACAAAGATTTGTTTTAACTATATTGAAGTGAATAACTTTGTTTTCTTATGCCTATAAACTTTACAGAGCACATAAGTTTTGTTTTTATTTTATTAATATTTTTTATTTATTTTACTTTTCTGGACAAAGATCTTTTTGAACATCTTGTTGTACATATGTATGTTACACGTTATGCATAAAGATATTTATTTCTTATTTCGGCCAAACATATTTTATATATGTGTACAAAGATAAAGTTGAATATGTACAAAGTTTTGTCTTCTCCTTGCATTGCACAATATATTGTACAACAACATATGTTATTATTTGTCCAAGATTTTGTATGTTATGTGAATAAATTTGTCTGGTTTCATATGTTACCACACTATCCATTTATTTCATATATTTACTTCGATTTTAGACTTATATTATCAAGTACTTCATTCACTTGTTCATTTTATACTTATATTAATATTATAGTGTTCTTATGTTTATATACTTGTATTTATATATTTTATATTTCTATGTATATCTTATATGTTATATTTGATATTGATAGGATTTCTTATTTTAAGCATTATTATTTAGATTACCCTTTTATATGTATTATGTTAAATATTGATAATATACAACTTTTGGTTTTATTGAATAATACAGAGTTTATTTTAGATTTTCGAATCAAAATTTTCTTTACAAAGCATACATAACTGATAAATGATCAAGATTCTATCAGTTTATACAATTTGAAAAGCTTGTATTTCATTTAAATTAGATCAAATATTATTAAAATATGATGTTAAAAATTTCGGGTTGTTACAGGCGCATTTCCTTATAAATGTAAAATAAGGCTTCGACCTCTTCGGAACCCCTAGTTTCGACTCAATACCTTTCGAATGTGCCCAATCCACTAAGTACCAAGCATTTGATACTATGTGTGTTGGTTTCGATGGAGACGGAGGTGGAAGTACCTAGCCGAAAGCTAGGTGCCAAAAGTAGCAGAATAACAAAACAAAGTAAATATGATTTTTAACTTTAAAAAGAATTCTTTTCAACTAACTTGCCTTATTTTTCAACATATGATTGGTTGCTAATTTCTTTTCTAAAACCTTTTCTAAAAGTACTGCCAAATTTTCAAAGATAAACAATTTAAATTATTTACAAAATGCCCCTTCTCCTTTTATAAATATATAAAATATTTAAGTCTCATACCTTAAATAATTTTATATACTTATTAAAACACTTAGGAAAATTCTAAAAAAATTCCAATAAATCGTTTTTAATATGTTTTCTAACATATATTAATTTATAACACAGAAATAATATAATTTAGCTGTAACTAATTTTAAACCCAATTAATTATTTTCTTCACTAGAAAATTAATAATAAATCCAAAATAATTCAAAAAATTATGAAATTTGAAACCCATCTCTATAATATCATTTATTACCTTACATTAAAATCACAAGGCATTTGGATGTCATCTAATAGGGTATTTATATTAAAATTTATCACAATATCTATATGAAATAGCGTAAATCATCAACAAGCATATATATCCAATTTTAACAATCAAAGACATGGAAAACTTTGCAAAAACGATTCGGATTTCAATCTAAAACTAAAAGCATTAAAACATGAAATGTAACCTATTATTCATCTTAGCTTTCTGATTGAGGAGTTGAGATTTGATCTTGGATTAAATTGATTAAGCTTCATCTCGATTCTTGCTTTATCTTCTGCTTAATTTTCCTTAATGGTGGCCGACCTCTGTTTTATTTAGTTTTTGTTTTGAACTTATAAAATGAATGTGGTTTAAGGGCTTAGGGTATTAGAACATATCTTATTCCTACCTTGCCCCTGCCTATTACCCTAATCTATTTCATTTTAAATCCCTCTTTAGTTCATTAGTTTAAGTTGGCACGGCTACCCCTTTTAACCCAAATCTCAACCCATTAACCATTTCATTATTTCATTAAGTTTAACTAATTAAATATTCTAAATAATGTTAATCAAAATTAGGGTCGTTACATTATCCCTCTATCGGGATTAGCTATAATCAGCCTTAACACCATATTGTACAAAAGATCGATCAATAACTCGAGTTCTACTAATCTAATAGGCATGAAACTTGAAGGCTATACATAATACAACATGGAGAAGCTCCTCTAGGGATCGCATGGTATTTGGAACAAGTGAGAGGGATCGGTAGAAACCAGAAATCAATCAAAATTACTTCACTGAAAATGCGATATCTCACAAATCGTATGTCGAAATTGCACGAAATTTGGGAAGCATGTAGCTAACACTATGGGGAACCACCCAGATGGATCACACCCCATTTGGACACTAAAAAAGGAATCGGTACCGATCCCTATTGTGGGCCCTAATGGGCTTGGAAATTTTTGGTGGCCTTGTCTTGGTCTTCTGAACCTTCTATCAAAATTTCAGCCCTATCCGTGCACGTCTTCTCCTATAAATACAGCAAGCATGGAATCAGAAAAGGAATCTTCTTTCCGCTTCTCTTTATCTTCAAGCTAGGCTACACTCTGTCAATTTTATTCTTGGATTTCAGATTTTAACTGTAAACAAACTTCAGCTAATTAAAAGAATTATTCCGGAGTGGACATAGGCCAGAGTTAGCCGAACCACTATAAATCTTGTTTCATTTTACTTGCTTTTTGATTGTTTAAATTTTGTTCTTCATTTATTTCTCTTCGAGTGATTGGATTGGATATTGGAGCTTTTGCATAAG
Organism: Allium cepa; assembly: GCA_030765085.1. Lineage (NCBI taxonomy): Eukaryota > Viridiplantae > Streptophyta > Magnoliopsida > Asparagales > Amaryllidaceae > Allium > Allium cepa. The sequence continues at coordinate 65,712,674 of CM060931.1, forward strand.
TGGGTATTGATGGCCAATTTTGATGCCAATGTTTTAGTGCTTTCACTGAGAAGACTTGCACCTGCAGATTTTGAAGCTTGGATATTAGATCTAGAAAGCAATGGTAAGGAAATCAATAAGGAGAGTGCTACCTGAAACGAGCCACCATGGGGGGAGTCAGGAGGCTTCCTCAGGAGCTAGGGCTAATCAAGCATCTATCTACATCACTAGAGATGAAATGGAAACGATGATGGGTGCTATGCAGGAGAGGATGCTGAAAAGACAGGGGAAGATGATGCAAAATTTACTCCAGCATATTAGACAAGCTAGAGCATAGAATCAAGGAGTTGAAGCAGCAAGAACCGCTGGAAATCAGAACTGGGAATATGAAAATGGAGCCAATAGACAAAGGAAAAGAACAGAGCAGCCGAGGGTGGTCCCCTACCATCCTAGAGGGATTGGCACCGATCCCTCCAGATGGACGGTACCGATCCCCGAAGGCTAAGGGCGTTCCCCTGGGTCTGGTTGACCGTGATGCTGGAGGACTTGCAATTGATCCGATGGAGCTTGGTGTGAATCAGAATTTACATGCTTGTCTGGAGGAATACGTTCCCAAATTCCCTCGTAGACACAGGAGCGGGGCTTGGACATGATGATAGGAGACTACCATTGGAAGAGACTGATAGGTTTGTAGAGATGATAAGGTGAGCTATACGTAGAGGATTAGTGAACATGGATCTAGAGGATGTAAATAGAAGTCCATTCGCTCCAAATACTAGGAATGCTAGAAATCCACCTGAATTCCCAACAATGGAATCTCATGATGGAAAGTCGTATCAAACTATGAATATGATGAGGTATATGTGACACATGAAAGTACTAGGGACATCGGAAGAAGTCCTGGCATGATGTTTCCCCTTATACTTAAGGGATGTAGCTGTGCTATGGTTCAGACAGTTGGAAAGCGGTTTTATTAGCACATGGACGGAATTGGTCGAAAGATTCATGAAGCAGTTGCGAGTTCACATTACAAGACCTAAGAATGTGATGAAATTGACATCAGTAAAGCAATGGATAGGAGAATCACTCAAGAATTTCTTAACCAGGTTCAATACGGTAGTTGTTTCGATGGGTCGTCTAGATCCATCGATAGTTTTAATGGAGGCAGTGTCAGGAGTTGTAGAAAAATTAGATTTTAAGATATCACTGATACGGGATGCACTAATAGATCTTAGGGAATTCTACCATGAAGCAGAGAGGTTTCTATGACAAGAAGATGTGAAAGTTGATAAAAAGGCAACAGAAGTTAATATGGTACGTGATGCAGCAAGGCCTATGGAAGTTTTACGACTCAGCAGGAATTTGTGGTGTAGTGTGATAAGTCGTCCACAACCCATCAGTGACTTGAGTCGTTCGTGCTTTATGAGTCGTACACGACTCAATAATTCAACCATAAGTCGTTTACGGCTTAACATGAGAAAGGTGAACGTTTCAGCAAGTAGAGATCTTGAGACAAAGGAAGGACACGAGTCACGACTCAATGGGAGTTTCAATAAATCTGAATTGATGAGTCGTATACGACCTAATTGCAAGGCCATGAGTCGTTCACGACTCATCAGGAAACAAAAGGGAATAACAGTAATGGGTGGCCATAAGGCGGGGACGAGTTACGACATAGATGAGTCGTCCAGAGTTGACTCGCTTGAAGGGTTATGCCGCAGGGGACTTGGAAGCTTGAGTCGTAGGAAGGATGTTGAGTCGCTGAAGCTATGAGTCGTGAGTCGTATCTTGTTGTGTCGCGTATTATGTCTGGTGTGTTGTAATAGTGAGTCGGTTGTGTCATAAGTCGTTCATAAGTTGAGTCGTTATGTTTTCTTGAGTCGTGTAACTTGAATGGTTTGATGAGTCGTATACCGTGTTGTATGGTAAGTCGTGTAATGCATAAAGGTGTGGTGTGTTGCTAAGTCGTTAACGACTTATGATGAGTCGATCACGACTCAAGGGCTGTGTTGTGAAAACCCTATAAATACGCGTGTGTTGTACATTTTGAGGGGGTTGATTTTTTTTGAATAAAATTCTCTTTGTTAGCTTTGTGCTTTCATACCAATTGGTAGTTGAGTGTAATCTCCTATCTCCTCTTTCGGTTAATCGAGTGCGCTCGATTCAACGATCGTAGAAGCCGATTCACGGAATCTAGTGCGCTAGATCAACGTGCGAAGAATCGTAGATCTTGGAACACGGTATAGTGCGCTATCAACGTGTTTGAGATAGCTAGAGTTCGGTATCTTTGGATCAACGAACTTGGGCATTTTTGGTATCTTCAACTCACCAATTGCTACATTTCATCGATTGAAGTTTCATTTGATTAATCCGCTGCGTCAGTTTTGGTATCAGAGCTACTTAGCCAATCATAGCTAAGTTGATTCTTAGAGCCAAGTTTTTGAAGTTTTTGAAGTTTGAAGTTGTTCATCGTGTTCATATTGAAGTTGCATCAAGTTTGGAGTGTTTGATCCATTTCATTTTGGATCGAGGAGTTACATATTGTTTGGATTTTGTCTTGGAGTTTTGCGCGCCAAGATTTGAAGTGTGGAGCCGTGCAGAAGCCATTGCCGATCTAAGTAGAGGCCGAGACAAATTGTAGCCGAGTCATTGTTGAGCCGTGACTTATTGCATTGTTGAAACTTTGAATTTTTGTGTTCGAATTGTTGAAGTTTGAGAAGTTTTTCAATCATGCCACCAAGGAGAGCTAATCGTCATCAAAACGTTGAAGCTTTGTATCGTAGAGAAGAAGCCGAGCTTATGGAACAACGTATTAATGAGAAGTTTGATGAAGGCATTGGTAAATTGGAGAAATTGATGAATGATTTGAATCAAAGGAGGAGATCACCAAACTCGAACCATGGAGGAAACCGAGTTTCGCCATCGGTTACGGAAGCGAGGAGGGTATCACCACATTCTTGTAAAGATAGAAGAGAAACATCAATTTCATCGCGAAGAGATCATTATGACTATGCACATGAAGAGAGAAGAAGTCAACGTGAATTTGAACATGAAGCATATAGAGATGAAGAGAGACATAGTCAAAGAAGCATGCATGAGCGAAGGGATGATAATGGTCGAGATCGATGTAGACGTACTTTTGATTTTGTTGAAGAAGGTGATAGAACTAGTATTCATTATCGAGATCGAGACCAAGTTCGAAATTCTTATCGGGATGTTGAAGATGATCGACGATGGGAATCGGGTATGAAGATGGAAATTCCGGAGTTTAAAGGCGGGATGGTTGCTGAAGAGTTCTTAGATTGGGTTTCAAATGTTGAAGAGATCTTTGATTTCAAGGAGGTTCCTGAGCATAGAAGGGTGAAGTTAGTTGCTACTAGGTTGAGGGGAAGAGCTTTGGCGTGGTGGCAGCAAACTAAACTTACCAGGGAGAGAATGGGGAAGTCAAAGATAGAATCGTGGGATAAGATGAAGAAGTTGATGAGATCTACTTTCTTACCTTACAACTACCAATCACTTATGTACCAGAGGTTGCAGAATCTGAGGCAAGGAACAAAGTCTGTTAGTGATTATGCTGATGAATTTTACCAACTCATTGCCAGGAATGATATTATGGAAACAGAAGAACAGCTAACTGCTAGATTCATTGGGGGATTGAGAATGCAGATCCAGGATATGGTTAATATGTTCGATCCTAGATCAGTGGCAGAGGCACATCAGAAAGCGTTGGCTTGGGAGAAGCAGGGAAGGCGTGGAGGTGGTGTGTTTACTGTTTCCAATAATCAAGCAAGGGGTGTTGGTGGAAGTTCTAATGTTCCTAAACCTGTTACAAAGCCAGTGGTGAAGGAGGCTGAAAAGGCGAAGGCTAGTAGTGTTTTCAAATGTTATAACTGTCAGGAGTTGGGTCACAAAAGCAATGAATGTCCGAAGCCGAAGAAGAGAACCATGGTTGCAGAGGTTGAAGCAGATGATGGTGAGGAAGCAGAATGTTCAAATACACCTTATGTTGAGGAGGAAGAAGAAGTGTCGGGTGATGAAGGATGTAATCTTATGACGAGGAGAAGTTGTTTGACACCAAAGCAAGAGGAGGATTGTAGTTGGTTGAGGAGTAACATATTTCAGTTGACATGCACTATTCTGGGAAAAGTCTGCAAGTTCGTTATCGATGCCGGAAGCTGTGATAATATTATTTCTACAGAAGCAGTAAGGAAGCTGAACTTGAAGACCGAGAAGCATCCTAAACCGTACAAGCTAGCATGGTTAAGGAAGGGTGGTGAAGTGAAAGTGTGTCGAAGGGCTTGTGTTAATTTTTCTATTGGGAAGAAGTACAAAGATGAAATTTGGTGTGACATTGTAGACATGGATGTTTGTCATTTGTTGTTGGGCAGACCATGGCAGTTTGATAGAGCAGTTCAACATGACGGTCGTGCCAATAGTTACAGTTTCATGTTCGAGGGTACTAAAATCACTTTGGTTCCCAAGAAACAGCAACAGAAGGAGAGCAAGCTAGAAGAGATTGAAGAGTTGAAAACTTTATTATCTTTGAAGGAGTTTGTTAAGGAAGTTGAAGATGAATCCGAGATGTTTTTGTTGATTGGGCGAGAGAGTAGTGAAGAAGTTGAAATCCCGGAAGAAGCAAAGCCAGTTTTGAAAGAATTTGAGGATGTCTTTCCAGAGGAGTTGCCAAAGGAGTTACCGCCACTTAGAGACATTCAGCATCAAATTGATCTTGTTCCAGGAGCAGTGTTACCACATCGACCACACTACCGAATGAGTCCAAAGGAACATGAGGAGTTACGAAGGCAGGTGGAAGAATTGTTGGAACAGGGACGTGTACAGGAAAGCTTAAGTCCTTGTGCCGTGCCAGTATTGTTGGTACCAAAGAAGGATGGAACTTGGAGGATGTGCACAGATAGTAGAGCTTTAAATAAGATCACTGTTCGTTATAGATTTCCTATGCCGAGGTTGGATGATTTGTTGGATCAGTTGAGTGGGGCAACTATATTCACAAAGATTGATTTGAAGAGTGGTTATCATCAAATTCGAATCAGACCTGGAGATGAATGGAAGACAGCTTTCAAGACGAGAGAGGGGTTGTACGAATGGTTGGTTATGCCATTTGGTTTGTCTAATGCACCTAGTACATTCATGCGAGTGATGAATCAAATCTTTAGACCATTCATTGGGAAGTTCGTCGTGGTTTATTTCGATGATATTCTGATTTATAGCAGGAATACAGAGGAGCATGTTCTACATTTGAGGGAAGTGTTGCTTATTCTTCGTGAAGAACAATTTTATGCTGCTACAAAGAAATGTGTGTTTATGACACCTAGTGTTTTATTCCTGGGTTATGTTGTTTCAGGGGAAGGTATTCAAGTTGACCAGAGTAAAGTTGAAGCAGTCAGGAATTGGCCACAGCCAAAGACAATTACGGAAGTGAGAAGTTTTCATGGGCTAGCATCATTCTACCGAAGATTCATTCCACACTTCAGTAGCGTGATGGCTCCAGTGACTGATTGCATGAAGGGGAAACAGTTTATATGGTCAGAGGAAGCGGGAGTTGCCTTTGAGAGAATCAAGGAATTGTTGACGTCTGCACCAATTCTTGTTCTACCTAATTTTCAGTTATTGTTTGAATTGCATACTGATGCTTCGAAGGTTGGTATTGGAGGAGTTCTGAGTCAGAATGGGAAGCCAGTTGCATATTTCAGTGAAAAGTTGTCAGGGGCAAAGATGAGATACAGTACATATGACATTGAATTTTATGCTGTTGTTCAGGCTGTTAAGCATTGGAGACATTACTTATTTCAGAAGGAATTTGTTCTGTACACTGATCACGAAGCTTTGAAACATTTACAGGGGCAGGATAAAATTTCAGCGAGACATGCATCATGGATTGCTTATCTACAGCAGTTTACTTTTGTCGTTAAGCACAAATCTGGGGTGACAAATCGGGTAGCTGATGCTTTAAGTAGGAGGAGTCATTTGTTAACGACAATGAAGGTTGAAGTGACGGGGTTTGGAATGTTGCCTGAGATGATTAAAGGAGATCCTTACTTTGTGAAATATGTTGAGAAAGTGAAGGATGGGAGTACCGATGAATTCATCTTAGTTGATGGTTTTCTGTTTAAAGGAAATCGTTTATGTATTCCGGATTGTAGTTTGAGGATGAAGATTGTGGAGGAGTTGCACAAGGAAGGACATGTGGGCCGTGATCGTACTTTGCAGTTGATTTCACAGTCTTATTTTTGGCCGTCGATGAGAAAAGAGGTTGAAAGGTTCGTGGAGCGATGTCATATTTGCCAAGTTTCAAAAGGAACAGCAACGAATGCAGGGTTGTATATGCCATTACCAGTACCATCTAAGCCATGGATTGATATTAGCATGGATTTCGTCTTGGGTTTGCCGAGAACTCAAAGGGGAAATGATTCGATATTTGTTGTGGTGGACAGGTTTTCAAAGATGGCACATTTTGTTGCTTGCAAGAAGACAGCAGATGCAGTTCGAGTGGCACAGTTATTTTTCAAGGAAATTTATCGACTTCATGGTTTACCAGAATCTATTGTTTCTGATCGAGATACTCGTTTTCTGAGTCACTTTTGGTTGAGTTTGTGGAAGATGGTGGGAACGAAACTGAAATTTAGTAGTGCTTATCATCCGCAAACTGATGGGCAGACAGAAGTTGTTAACAGGTCATTGGGAAATTTGTTGCGTTGTCTTGTACAGGATAATTTGAGAAGTTGGGACATGAAGCTATGCCAGGCAGAATTTGCACACAATCATGCAGTAAATCGTAGCACAGGATTCAGTCCATTTCAGATTGTTTATTCAAATTTACCCAGGGGACCGTTGAATTTGGCAGTAGTACCACAGGCGAAGGGAACAATTAAACGAGCTGTTGATTTTGTTGATGAGCTGACTGAATGTCATAAAATCGTTCAGAAACGATTGGAGAAATCGAATGAGAAGTATAAGAAGTCTGCAGATCTGAAACGTCGAAATGTTGAATTTAAGGAAGGTGAGTTGGTTTATGCGGTATTGACGAAGGATCGTTTTCCGGTTGGTGCATACAATAAATTGAAAGCACGGAAAATTGGTCCAGTTGAAGTTTTGAAGAAAATCAATGAGAATGCTTATCGATTAAAGTTACCAGATGATGTCTATACTTCTGATGTTTTTAACGTCAAGCATTTAATTCCATATCATGGAAGTGAGTTTGTTGTGGAAGAAGTTACAAATTCGAGGACGAATTTTTCTCAACCAGGGGAGGATGATGCAGCAAGGCCTATGGAAGTTTTACGACTCAGCAGGAATTTGTGGTGTAGTGTGATAAGTCGTCCACAACCCATCAGTGACTTGAGTCGTTCGTGCTTTATGAGTCGTACACGACTCAATAATTCAACCATAAGTCGTTTACGGCTTAACATGAGAAAGGTGAACGTTTCAGCAAGTAGAGATCTTGAGACAAAGGAAGGACACGAGTCACGACTCAATGGGAGTTTCAATAAATCTGAATTGATGAGTCGTATACGACCTAATTGCAAGGCCATGAGTCGTTCACGACTCATCAGGAAACAAAAGGGAATAACAGTAATGGGTGGCCATAAGGCGGGGACGAGTTACGACATAGATGAGTCGTCCAGAGTTGACTCGCTTGAAGGGTTATGCCGCAGGGGACTTGGAAGCTTGAGTCGTAGGAAGGATGTTGAGTCGCTGAAGCTATGAGTCGTGAGTCGTATCTTGTTGTGTCGCGTATTATGTCTGGTGTGTTGTAATAGTGAGTCGGTTGTGTCATAAGTCGTTCATAAGTTGAGTCGTTATGTTTTCTTGAGTCGTGTAACTTGAATGGTTTGATGAGTCGTATACCGTGTTGTATGGTAAGTCGTGTAATGCATAAAGGTGTGGTGTGTTGCTAAGTCGTTAACGACTTATGATGAGTCGGTCACGACTCAAGGGCTGTGTTGTGAAAACCCTATAAATACGCGTGTGTTGTACATTTTGAGGGGGTTGATTTTTTTTGAATAAAATTCTCTTTGTTAGCTTTGTGCTTTCATACCAATTGGTAGTTGAGTGTAATCTCCTATCTCCTCTTTCGGTTAATCGAGTGCGCTCGATTCAACGATCGTAGAAGCCGATTCACGGAATCTAGTGCGCTAGATCAACGTGCGAAGAATCGTAGATCTTGGAACACGGTATAGTGCGCTATCAACGTGTTTGAGATAGCTAGAGTTCGGTATCTTTGGATCAACGAACTTGGGCATTTTTGGTATCTTCAACTCACCAATTGCTACATTTCATCGATTGAAGTTTCATTTGATTAATCCGCTGCGTCAGTACGGGGTGAAGAACTACTCGGTGAAAGCTCGAGAAAGGACACGGGCAAAGGGAACATGGATAATAGCTTCAATGAATCAAAGTGACAGAGGGGGAACCCAAATTCTCTTCTTACTTGGAATAGAATGAAACCCTATAATGGATATATCTGGAAACTCGAGGGTGCCATTGGAGGCCGACAAAGAGGGTAGCCTCTGAACACGAATGGTCATCAGGAAAGCGCTGCCAATACTATGAGCTGGATGGGCATAACATTAAATGATTATAAGCATTTGAAGGATATCATTAAGGAACACGTGAGGAATGGTCAGTTACAACAATACGTAAGGACTCGGGCTGCGATGGTGGAATAGGAGCAGACATCATCCACCTCGAATGAAAATGGCACCGGATCAAGGCATCATCATCAACTTATCGTCAATTGATCGGGATGGCATGGAATAAGTAGCAAACTCCATAATAAGACGGTTAAGTCACTTACACATGTACGGGATCGAGGACGGTCTCTAGGCATGCTCTGAGATGATGATAAACCATAATGCTAGGGTTTGCGAATTTTTTTCCCTTTCTTCTTGTTTTCTTCGAACTCTTGTTTCTCTGATTCTATTTGAACTCTGGTTTATTGGTTGTACGGACTCTTATTTTATGGACTTAGGAATGCTTAAATTTGGATCAATTTAATGGATAACACAGGTCGTCAGGTATGGATTATGCCTGACAAGGGGTAGGTCGCTTCGCTCGAACGCGATGGATCGATCTACTCAGGTCATCGAGTATGGATTGTGCTCGACAAGGATCTGGATAGATCAAGGTCGTCGGGTATGGACTATGCCTGGCAAGGGTTAGGTCGCTTCTCTCGAATACAATGGATCAACCTATTTAGGTCGTCGAGTATGGATTGTGCTCGGCAAGGATTCAGAGAGATCATGGTCGTTAGGTATGGACTATGCCTGACAAAAGGCAGGTCGTTTCGCTCGAACACGATGGATCGGCTTGCTCAGGCCGTCAAGCATCGATTGTGCTCGGCAAGGATCTAGTGAGATCGAGGGTTTGGATTAGAATAACAACCCAGAGAGGTTATGGATTTGTATATCAGCTTCAAACAACTATGGATTTGGATATAGGCCGAAAGCAGTTTGGGATTTGGCTAATGACCCGGTGAGGTCGAGGGTTTGGATTAGAATAACAAACCAGAGAGGTTATGGATTTGTATATCAGCTTCAAACAACTATGGATTTGGATATAGGCCGGAAGCAGTTTGGGATTTGGCTAATGATCCGGTGACGTCGAGGGTTTGGATAAAACGATCCAAAGAGATCGTAGATTCGAAACTGGATATTGACTCGTAATGGTCATCAATTTCATTAACGATCTAGGGAGATCATGGACTTGGACTGCAATGGATTGGATAATATGGCTATCGACGGGTTATGGACTTTAGATTTTGGTTTGATGGCAATTAAAAACAAGTCTTCCTACCGCAAGGCATGTTTTGGGAGGGAAATGTTAACCCGTGTAACGACCCATAAAATTTTATTAATTTTTAATTGGTTTTATAACGTATTTAATTTGGATTTTGAGAAATTTTAATAATAATATTTTGAAATAAATTTTTAATATTTGGTTTACGTATAATTAAATATAGCAAATAGTAAATTTTCTATTAATTATATGAAGGTTTATTTATTATATAATTCTATTAAATACAAATCAGTTAATAATTGGTGAAAATAAATTTATTTTCAAGACCTGAATATTTTTACATAGAAAAATTCTAAATCATCTTCTGAGTGAGAAGTCATTTTTCATTTTCCCAAATTTGGACTTCTATAGCTCCTTCGATCTTATTTTCTGCGTTTTTACTGCATTTTTTCTGCTAGTGAAAATTCGAATTTTTATAATTCAATCGTACCACCAATATCTATATACCATTTTGATCGTCTCGTTGTACTGATCACTATGGTATATTTATTTCTGTATTTTGAGATCCGATACGCGACGGAAACAATAAAAACGTGCGTCATCGGTGCTGATATTTGTGACTTGGATTTATCTACTTTTCAAATTTGAAACCGTACAACTCATGCCATATTAAATTTCTTTTAAAGGTTTTAGCTAAATCTATGGGTGAGCGTTGCCACACCTTTCCACCTTATATTTAATTCTCTGCCATTTCAATTTGCATTCTATCCATTCACATTTCATTTATTTCTTTTCTACCATATATTCTATTATCTCTTTCTACTAATTGCTATTTTCTCATTCACGCGATCATTTAATTGGAATCAAAATTTCTACCCTTACTTCTCTTTTCTTTTCAAATTTGAAACGTACTACTAAATCAAGCCATTAATTGCTTTTATTTTTTCCTTAAATCAACGTACAGCTCACACAATTATAAATTGCATTAAATTTTCTGATGAACCACACCATGACCGTTTATATTACATTCATTTGGAATATATTCATTTGTTTGAAATCTTTCCCTTTCTCTCTCATCTCAGTTGGGAATAAAATAAATTTCAGCGGAAACTACGTTTCAATGCTTTTAACTCTTTATAACTTTTGATAAAATTTTCTGTCCTTTTTGAAACTAAAACGTATAGGGATATACGTTTCTCATTTATTAATTTCCAAATTTTCATGTTGTCCTTTTCATGTATGTTATATTTATTTATATTTTAACATTTTCTATTTATTTCACTCATCTCCCTACACGTTTCTATTTATTTGCTGATTTGTTGCATACGTTTCGTTTTGGAAAAATGCGGTTCATTCCTATTTATTTCATTTCTCACATTTATTTCATCTTTTACTGAAATTTGACCGTTGCCACGTCATACCATTTTGAAAGTATGAATGTACAAAACATGCATACGTTTTATCTGTGCTTAAATTTCTCTGTCCATTTCTTTTTCCATTTTAACATCCTTGCCTTTGCAAACTCATTATGTACTGTCCAAACAAACAAAAATTTATTGCTTTAATTATTCAGCTCAATCTGAGGCACCGTTACTATTCATATCACTTTATATTTATGGTATACGTTTCTTATCTTTATTTGGCAATGGTTCTTTTTTTTATTGCCTTAAAGACTTTGCTGAATCAATGGACAACCGTTCCTATCAAAATTTTCTTTTGATCTGATCTGTGACGTACGTTACTTTGAAATAAATTTTTAGATATCATAGCGTCTGTCACTTTCATTTTCCACTTTGAATCATATTTTTACCTATTCCTTTTCTGTACTTACACGTTATCAAATAAATAGTATATATTTATAATCAAGCTTTCATCTTCCCAGATCCAATTCATGTTGTTGAAATTTTTTGCATCCTCTTCCCCTGTTTCAACCCGAAGGACGTGCAAACCATCCTTCTTCCCTGATGCCATCTCTAACCTTTTGCTCCTCCTCCTCTTCTTCTAGTGCAGCAGGTGAGTAATATATAAGTTAGAACTATATATATTATTATTTTTATTTCAACTATTTACAATTAATACAAGGCATATCTATATGAAAGTATTATATAATTTTCTATGTTCAAAGATATATTTTCTTTGTATGTTTTAAACTGATTTTTGTTTGTATATATATATATATATATATATATATATATATTTCATATGGGACAGAGAATATATATGTACATGTTTTGTATTATAATAGTATATAAGTTGATATTATATGTTGTTTTAAGTATTATATAGATTACTGTATTTCATTTGCAGTAATATATATAGGGATAAAGTACTGTTTATTTGAGATTCAACTGTTTATATCCTACTTACTTACAAATTTTAATAATATACGTATGATTTTATATTATTCGTTTATGCATAAGTTTACAACTGTATATACGTGTAATTATATAATTTAGCCATAAAATTTCTAAGTATAATACATTGGTTTGTAATGATTTATAGTATTGATTCTTATAAAATATATACGTACGTGGTTTACAAAGTCTTGGGATTTAACAGTTCTGTTACATATGTTATATTGTTTTATATAAAATAATAAAACTGTTACTAGCGCTTGTAGCTTTCTTTGTTACAGTAATATATAAAGTTATTTTGAAAAGTGGTCTCATCATTTTTCTTTAAACTTGTATATGTTTATGTATATTTCTATATAAAAGTTACAGCATTTATTTCAAATTTTATTATATTTGATTTTAATACATGTGTTTAATACAAACCAATGATTTTTCTTACATACGTATTTTGTTTTGATATTTGAATTAAAAAGAAGTATTAATTTAACAAGAAAATAATAATGTTATATTTTCAATTTATGTCAATCTGATTTGGATTTGTTCTCGTAAAATTCTGTTGTCAGCTCTATCCATCGAATTCGTGCCAATCCTGCTTTGCTTTGAAACTTATGCTTGGATTCGTAATTTATCCCACTTTCGTTCATCTTTAGCCTCGAAAGGTGAGCAATCACTCACGATTAACGTTCTTTTATTTATTAAATTTGATTTCAATTGAAACGACAATTAAAATATGAGGCTGTAGTTATTTAAATTGTAATATATGCTATTATCTATAATTGTTCACGTATGGGACATGACACCATATCCTATTGTTTATATTTATTTTGATGATATATGCCTGTTGTTATTATTATTTTCGTATCTGTTATCACTCTGCAAGTTCCCTGTTAGTATAGAAATCATTATGGGTTGAAATGATACATACCCGAACGGACTTTAGAATAGGAGAAAATCGTAATGGGTTGAAATGATAAACCCAAGCGATTTTCATTTAATTGAATTTGGGATTACGGGTTGAAATGATATCCACCCGTATATATTTAGTGTACGGGTTGAAATGATAAATATCCGTAGCACTTGACTATATGATAGGAAACATATACAGACGCCGTTGGTCCATATAAATATTTTGAAAATAAATTTCTACAGTTGAAAAGAAATATGTGGGATTTAATAAATTTTGGTTCTTAGAATATTATATATATAAATGGAAATATATATAGATTTAATAATAATATTATTGAGATTTATTTCATCCATATAATATGTTTGAGTATTATTTAAGATTTATATTTCAAAATTTACCGTTGTAAAAAGTTGAAAAATTAAGATTGGGAGATAAATTTGGGTTTATTAAAAATGGTATTTTAAATAAGGATTTATTTAATTAAATCGATTTGAAATTATTGAATGGAAAATTTAAAGGTATGATTTTGTAACCGGATTTTTGATTTAAGTGATTTAATGAATATTTCACGTTTAATAAAATTAAAGAAAATATTGAGTAAAATGTAATTTAAGGTTACTTAAATGATATTGAATCTAATAAGGGAGTATTTCAAGACTAAATAATAATGAGGTTAAATCGAGATCTATATGAAACTGTTATATAGAACATTTAAATATTAAAGCCTTGAACTATATTGGAATTTAAATGGTTTATGTTGAGATTCGGATCTGTATTTGAAATCAACGTAGTTGAATTTTTTATTTAGCAACTAAATTGAATTAAATTTAAATTTAGGTTGAACCAAATTTGAATTTATTATTTAGAAAACTAAATTGAATAAAAATTTAGTTGAAATGTTGAATACTTAAAGTTTTGAAATATATTGAAATATAAAAGGGTATTTTTGTGATTACAAATCCGAATTTGAGATCGATAAATTGAAGTGTTTATTTTAGGAATTGAGTTGAATTTAAATTGATAAATTAAGATTGAATTTAATTTAAATGGGAAGGTCGGGTTGATGTTGAAACGATTTGTTAAGTTGAGGGAATTGAAAATACTTTATTGTATAAATTATTTAATATATATAAATACTATTTTGGGAAATATAGAGATATTTGAAGTGAAAATGATATTTGGTTTTGAAGTATAAATTAAGCTGAAATGACCACGGTGTTATAGTGTATATTTCTACCTTGTAGATAGTTCCATGGACCCTTAGAGGATGGTTATCCCAAACATCCTTTAAGTTATTTGTATTTCAGTTGATATTTCACTTGAGTTGGATTTATTGATATAGGAATGTTAATCCTGACTCGAGTGTTTTGTGTTTTGCTTTACGCTCGGGTCAGACTGAGTGATACAGCATTAAAGACTCAACTTTGGAGTTCGGAGTTTCATTTGGAGATCCAACTATCGATTCAGAATCCAGCCTTTCCAGTTGATTGGTTCAGAGAAGTCATCTGTTGCATTGGAGACTTCACTGCATTTGAACTATTCGGTTGTATTTTATTTCTAACTCTGATGTATATAGTAGCTTCATGAACTACTATTCCTTATCTATTCCGCTGCATTATATTACTCTGTGATCTGTGATTGATTTATTTATTGTATATTTTAAGTTTTGCCAAATTTTAATTAACAATTTGGTATTTTGAATTATTCAAGTCGGATATGTATGGTTTTATTGTCGATTTGAATGGTCCAAAATAGCGGGTCGTTACAACCCGCCTTTTGAAAAAGCAGTAGACATGCAGATTAAACTCAACGGACATCATGACATCAAGACGGGATGTGATGACCCGGAATTTCTAACAAATTAAATTTGAATAATTAATTGATTTTAAGATATTTAAAAGTTAATTTTGGACTTGAATTCGAAATATCAATATTTACTTGATAATTAAATCATTGAATTATATAGTTTAAATATTGAATTTAATAACTGAAATTGGGTAAGATGTTGAATATGGAATTTTAAGCCTATTAAAAATAATCTGAAGACTTATAAACTTTATAATGGTGATACTGAAGATAATAGAATGTGTGAAATTTAATTTAAAGGTAATTTGTCAATTTTAAAAATATATCGTTTAAATCGATATTTGAAAATAGCCTTCCGAGGCACAGTCTCGGAATTCGACGAAACCAGTTCCGTTGGATCCGTAATAGTTAGTTATTATCGGATTTCAATTTTCGTAGCAATCGGAGTTGTCATTTGACTCCGGCGGCTTGAAACGCTTAGAACCTATTTTAATCGAGTTAACTTAAAATTGATCGTTTTACTTACGTAACTCGCACATATGATCAAATTAGCTTCCGAAACACGTTCCATTGTGTTCAGATCGCGGGTAAAGCCTTATAATCACCTAGTGGCATTCCTTAAGGGGAGTTCGAAATTTTAGATGGCAGTTAATGAGACGTTTTGAGAGTTTATAATATAATATAATTAAAGTCAAAGATATTTTATTCACAATCGTTCTCAGGAAGCTTCTCCAACCTTATACCATATTCCCGTCTCTCTCTCTTTTCAATAGTAGGAAATCGAACGTTAAGAGAAAAAATGATAATAATAATAATAAATGGCCGAAGCCAGAAGAAATCGAAACCACTCTCTCATCTCGATATTTCCATCGTTCAAAACTTGGGATGGCCGATTCCATCTTCTTTTATTTGCCTCATCTCAATTTAAATTTGGGGTTTCCATTTGCTGTTCGAGCTCGCATGCGTGGATTAGGGTTTGGAGGCACGGCCGTGACAATCTTTCGGTCGGCGATGCAAGCAGGGAGTGAACTCGAGTAGGATGCGGAGGACTTTGCGACCGAGGCCAAGGTTCCACGGCGGTTTGAAGGACGAGCTCGAGTGCGACAACGCAGGTACATGAGCTCGATTTTTGGGTAGTGATCGCACGCGCACTCGAAGGATTCCTGATGGTGGCAAGTGGGATTGTCGAGAGTTCTCGTTCGACGAACTTTAGGTCGCGCGTGGATTTTGGTGGCTGAGCAAGCTTAGGGGAAAAAGCAAGAGGGATGCGTGACGGCAGAAGTGTGTACTCGGTGAAGGCATCGACTGTGAGTAAATTCTTTTTTTTCATTTGTTATCCCTTTCAGAGTATGAAAATTGAAATTTTCTTGGTTCGTCTGAGTAATGCGGTTTAATTATTTATAAATTCGCAGATCAAGGGTCTTTAAAACTTAAATTAAGAACAGTTTGCTTGTTAAATTAAGTATGTTGCATACTTAAAGGATATTTATATCTTAATCATTTAAAAATATTGGAAAGGGTTATTTAAAGGTAAATGTTTGGTGATGTGATTTAGTACTTGACAAGAGGGTGATTACCTTAGGAATAATTAAGATTTGACAATTTATGAAATAAGTTAAAGACTAATTAAGAAATTGATGGGTAATTAGTGATTGATTAATTTATAGTTAGAGATTTACAAAATGGGCTATTAAGTTTTATAAATTATCAATGAAAGTTATTAATTAATAGTTATGGAATAGTGAATTAGTAATTATTTGGGAAAGTAAATTTATTAATATTTTCTAGATGTAATTAATTGAATGATAGTTTGTTAACAAAAATAATTTAGATATACTTACTTTGTGAAATTAATCAAGCGATTAATTTATATAGTTCATTAAGGAATAAATAATTTATTTAGCGAAATAAATAAAGTTAGTTAATTACGTGTTGATATAAATCGATAATGATTAATATTGTGGGTGAATTAAAGAAATTAATTTAGAATCAGATCAATTAAAATATAATTGGAAATCATTAATTTATCTAATTAGCGATGCAAATTAAAGAATGATTAATCAAGATGAATTAATTGATAATAAGTGACTTAAGATTTAGGATTAATGTAATTAATTATAGTTAATTACTTTGTGGGGTATTCAAAGATGACTCATTGATTTTGGGATAAGAATAATTAATCTGGTGGAATTAATTGAAGATAATTACTTGAATTGAAATTGAAGGATAATTAATCTAGGTTTAATCCAAGGTGATTGATTAATTGATGTTGAATGAAGGTATCTAAGTGAATGAGGTTAGAAATCCAATTAGATCAATGAAATTAATTTGGATGTGATCAAGCTTTGCTTATGGATGATTGAAAGGTATTGAATGCCTTGAATGAGTTGATATCTCTGATATGAAAGGTAGTGTATTTCATTTGAATAACTTAGCTTAGGATGACATAAATTTCGAAGAGACCGGGGTCGGGTATTAGGAAATACCCGAAACCACTTCGGATTAAAAATCAATTGATGTGTGAAATTAATAGGCTGGAATAAGATGATTCAGGAGAATTGGGTTAATTTATCTAAGTTTGGTACTTAGAAATTGATATGCGAAATAAGTGTGGCTATAGCAAATTGTGAATTGGGTTAATTGACATATGTTACTCCAGGTTTGTATAAGTTGTTTGTTGTGGTATTCCTTGTTAGATGGGTTTACTCACGCTGGTTTCCAGCCTGACCCGGGTGTTACTTTGATGTAATGCTTGGGTCATACCGAGTATTACAGATTTTCAGGTAGTTACGTTCTGGAGCTCAGGAGGCGAGCTGGATGGCAGGAGCGTATAGAGTACTTCCGCTGAATTTATATATCCGTTTATCTGAGACATGACACTTGTATTTATTCAGTGACTGTATATGTGTGAAACTCTCATGTATATTAAAATGTAATCGACAAATATAGTATTGTTTTGTAAATTGTTATTACTTATTATTATATTTTATCTGCTGCGAATGTGAGATGATTGGTGTTTCTGTTCTTCTTCTTCTATCTCTTTCTTCTTTTCATAACTATCTGGAATTTTCAGGCTAGAAAATTTCGGGTCGTTACAGTTGGTATCAGAGCTAAAAGGTTAAGCGGGAACCTTGGCTCTGGTGAGGATTACTCATTAAATAGAGTCCGTAGTACTCAAGAATGAGTTGAGTATATAAATATATATCAGCGCGTACTTGTTATTTTCTTATAAAAAGATTTTAAATGATTTTACATAAAAATATATTTTGATATATAAAACAATATTTCTTTCTAATAAATATTAAGACGATTGGTTGTTAATTATTGAAATGAAAATTAAGAAGTAATATAATACAACCAAATTAAAATTTAATGGATTAAAAATGAAATTATAAATCTGGTCCCGGAATTTGGAAATTTTGTTTCAAAGTAATGAAAAATAATAAATAAGTATTATTTGGATAACTGGGACTTGTTGCAAACAATGGGTTGTTTGAAAATTGATTTGAATTTAAAACCAAAGGTGGTTTAAAATTTTAAAATATGGCTGGGAGGGCCAAGAAATAAATATGTATATATGTATGGATAGACATGATATCAAAGATAATTTGAAATAAACTCTAAGAGGTTGAGTTTTGATTTTTCCCTGAAGTGTGATGTAAAAACCCAAAGTGATATAAGTTTTGAACTTATAAGAGGGAAAGAATTTTGAGGTTGAAGCGGGAATTCAATTTGAGTAAGGTTGATTGGATTAAGTAAATTGAATTTAACTTGGGCGAAGTTAAATAAGTTGAATGAACAATTTGAATTAGTAGTTTGTGTGATCTCAAATCGGGTTTGAGATTTAAAAATTGAAAATGGACGAACATTTTATATAAATTGGATGATATCATCCTGTTGTTAATAATTTTTTTTTAAATTGAGAATGGTATTGTACAAATAAAATAAATTTGAATAATTAAGTTTGTAAATTAAAATTGTTTAAAAATTGGCTTCAAATTGGAAGATAAAGTTTAATAATAAAATAAATTCTTAAAAATAAAATTGTATTGAATTCTTATTTGAACATTGAAATACATAAGTTAAGATAATTAAAAATGGAATTTGGAGAATTGAATTCAGAAATTAAATTGGATTAGGTTGAAATAATTTGAATTGAAATGGGTTAAATTGTTAATAATTCAAATGGATTGGAATAATTTGAAATTAAATTGATTCGACTTGAATTGGGTTTAAATAAATAGAAATTGAAGTTATTCAAATTAGAATTGGATCAATTTAAATGGAAGTGTACATTGAATTGTTGGGGTAGTGAACAGTTTGACTTTTGACTATTTTATATAAATTATTTTAATAGAAACTTATTTTTTTCTAAGCTATTAAATATATACAACCTTTCATTCCTAAAGCCAAATTATTTTACACTTGTTTTACAATTATTTTTGGAGCTATTTAATCATTTTCAACTATTTTCTAAATTAATTACTATTTTTCAACTATGTTACAAATTAATTACTATTTTACAACTATTTTGCAATTATCTAAAATTTCTGAAACTTTTAGCTATTTCTCAACTATTTTACAATTAGTTAACTATTTTATAGCTATTTTGCAAATTAATAATTATTTTTCAACTACTTATCTATTTTAAAATTTTAAAGCTATTTTCTAAATATAAAATGGTCGGAGTTTAAACTGTTATGATTACATACCCAACTGAGATAAGGATTAAAGTGATAATCCAATGGAATTGAGGTAATTGTAAACAAGTGAATGAAAATTTAAGTGAATGTGAATGGAAAGGAAATTGATTTGGCTAATGATCAATGAAGTTAAATACATAGGGTGTACGTATATTATTCTATTCGCATAGTGGTTTGATCCAGATTCGAGCATAGAATTTCGAGATAGTTATTGATCCGAGTTGGGATTTTTCACTCGATTTTCGACGGCGAACCTGGGTATGGATTGTTGATTGGTTCTAGATATTCTCTATCATAGTTATGGCTATGCAAGGAGAATGACGGTTTCTGATCAAGAAACCAGATCAGTGTCCGCACTAGGAAGTCGGGTGGACGGTACTAGTTCGGAAATGAAATTGTGTGATCGAGTGAGCGATCAGATTGGTATAGCGTACGGATGATAGGTGTACATCGTACGGATTTGAATGAATTTGGTATTGGAAAGAGTAATCAAATTTGAATATTTGATTTTGAATAAACAAAGTTATATATCTTTGCTATATAAGATAAATCTTCCCTTGTTGAATCTATTGCTGGAAGAAAAAGGATATTGGAAGTGTTTGAAGTATAAAAGGGGTTTTATACAAGTTTGAAATGATCCAAAGTTTAAAAAAAAAATATATCTATATCTGTATATATATAAAGGATCTTATGAGGTTTTTGGAAAGGGTTTTGGGAACCTTTGAATTTGAAAGGCTTTTGATTTTTGGGTAAAATCAATATTGAATTTGGAAAGCCTAGTTTGAGAATTATCGATTTTGGGACAATCGAGTTTGTGTAAAGGAGCTTTGTATAATATCATACTAGATGTATGATTTGAAGATACTATATGTGTATAGTATAAAATGTTTTGATGATGGCTTTGGGGAAAAAGGCGCTTCCTTGAAATGAACTTCTCAGGAGTGCCACCGGATGGTGCTTCCTTGAGCCCCAAGGGGGGTTCTAAAGTTGATCCTGTGAGGAGTCCGGACAAAACTAGTTCCTGGGGATTATGAGTAGTGTATACCATAGTGGAAGTCGTGTGTGCCGCTGAGAGCCAATAGTCTGCGTTTGATTTATATCGGTAGACTGCGACCTATGGTATAACATAGCGAAAGTCGTGTGTGCTGCTGAGAGCCAACAGTCTGCGTTTGATTTTATATCGGCAGACTGCGACCTATGTAGGAGTGGAGAAGTTTCATTTCGACAGCGAAATCAGAGGTTGCGGAGAGCCTGCAGTTACATGGATTTTTGCTGCGATGGCAACGTAACCCTGGATGTGACTATGACCATGGATGGTGGTGATGATTTCCAGAGCATTCTCACCAAAGATATATCCTCTATTTTAAAATGCTTTCAATATTTTCAATAAAATTATTTTTCAAGTATTTTCACTGGGTGTTGAAACGGGTTTACCAAGTACTTATAGATTTTCAGTCCTACGCCTGATCAACGTATGACTGAATTTCTGTGAAACAAGGATGGACTGGTTGAGACATCGAGTTATAAGAAATATTTTGATAAAAAGCTATTTTAATAGTATGATGTAAATTTAAAAGCATTTCTAAATTTTTTAAATAAAGATGTGGAAAGTTGAGGAAAATAAAAAAGAAATCCAAACTGGAATTTTAATAAAGTGAATTTGTATTTTAACTCGAACATTGATTTAGAAGTCGAAAGTAAACTAATTGGCTAAATAGTTATTTGATTGAGTATGTTAATAAAATTTAAATTGGGTAGCCAAATGGATTGTAAATTAATAATGGGTTTGAAAATGAATTCGAATTTCAAATAGAATTCAACTTAGATTTAATACTAAATTAAATAAGAAGAGATGTTGTAAAATAAAATTGAGTTGGGTTGGAAATGTGATGGTTTGAATTACAAATAAAATTCAAGGGTGATTTGAATAATATTTAATGAAATTTGCAAGAAAATTAGATGTAAGGAAAATGATTATAATAGCAATGTTTTGAGTTGCAAAACAAAACCCAAGTGAATAGAAATAAATTGAGAGTGGCCTTGTACTAATAAAATAAATTCGATAACGAATTAAGTAAGCAAATTAAAATTTTAAAGCGGGTTAATTGAGTTAAATAATAAATGGATGAAGTCTGATAGAATAAAAAAATTAAACCTAAGTTGTGATTGGAATTGGATTATCAGACTGAACTTAAGTTCGGTGGCATATTAATTTGAAGTGTAAATGAGTTTGTGCTTGAATATTATTTTGATAAATTGAGAAGGTGAATTTGAAATTAAATTTAAAATAGATGGGCTAACTAAATTTAATAGAAGTTGATTAAATGAGAATCAAATAGAAATAAGCTTAAGTTGATATTGGAATAAATTAAAATAAATTAACTTAAGTTTAAAATTTATGGAAGCTTGGCTTCGAGTATGGATGAAAGCCCATTCAATAAAAACTTGGATTGAATTAATTTGGAAAATGGTTATTAATTTATAAGTATTGGATGAGCCAAGCTTAACAAATTATTTGAATGGAACAATTGCGAAAATGAAATAAAATGCAATAAATGGTTGGTAAATGAATTAGAAATGAAATGGAATTAAATTCAGAATGAGTTGAAATTAATTTAAGTAATTATAAAGTACATGAATACTCTATTAAATGAATATCGTCGAAATTGCATAAAATGGTTGTCGTTCGACGTAAATAAAAGTAAATAAAATTCTATGAGTTGATAGAGATTTAAATAAAATTGATTCTGGATCATTTGAAGTAAATATGAGCTTGTTTGGATTAAAATCAATTGAATATAAGAAATTGAGTTACAAGTCATTAAAATTAAATGAAACGACATATGAATTGGTTGAAAAGAAATTGAATTAGCTTTAAAGCATATAAATAGCTTCTGGGAAGCGTTTTGGTGCTTGTTGTTTATGTAATACTTGTGTTTAGCTATTGAAAGTGAGTAAATGTTAATAAATTCTCTATATGTGGCACTTACATATTTAAATTGAGTAAGTACAGGTACCTGAAGGCCGTTTGGCTGGATTTGGATTGCACTAATTGCTAAATTAAATAAGTTGCTTGCTTAAAATGCTAAATAAGGTACGCCTACGCAATAAAAATAGGAAATATGAACTGTTTTTGCTTTTTCCGACCGGGTGGGTCGATGTATATATGTATATATGTATATATATATATATATATATATTGTCAAATTGCAAAAGCTCCTCCGTACAAGGGAGACTCTGCCAAATTTTCCGAAATTTTTGGGAGTTAGAAAATTTTTGAATTTTTTTTTTGTTAACGACAAAACGATTTCAAATTGGGAATTAAAGTAAACTAGTAAATGAAACTAATATGAATCAGATATACATAAAAGATGAAATTCAACATTCAGAATTTAAAGTAAATTGAATTCGTATAGAAGTGGGAAAAACTAGTTTGAATAGAAATGGATATGAAAACCTATATAAGAGAATGTATAAAACGATTTGTAAGATACGATTGAATATAGTTGCTAAACAAGATATGCAGGTATTAAAAGGGGAAAAGAAAGTTGGATTTGATTCCAAAAGATAAATGTAAATTTCCCGACAAAAAGGTATGTATTTTAAATTCTGTATGAAATTGGATTGGGTTTTTGATGTAGCCACTTGGCTTTTGATTTTCTTTTGGAATTTGGGAGCCCGTAGAGGCCTTTTGTAGTTGTACCGAGCTAGCCACGCAAAGGAGACGCTGGAAAAATTTCTCGAAAATTTAGGGAGTTAGAAAAATTTTGAGAAAATTTTGATAATTTCAAAATTTGGTTTTAAATTGAAATTGAATATTTGAGGAAAAGAGTATTGTTGGGAAATTGTGGAAGAGTTTGGGAAGTTAGTAAAAACTGATAGTGGGTCTTTAATAAAAGATAATTGGTAGGATGTTGAATTGGGAGTTTTGGGAAAAGGTAAACGGGTTTGGAATCATTCTTCCTAACTAGTAATTTCGAGGACGAAATTCTCTTAAGAGGGGAGGAATGTGATGACCCGGAATTTCTAACAAATTAAATTTGAATAGTTAATTGATTTTAAGATATTTAAAAGTTAATTTTGGACTTGAATTCGAAATATCAATATTTACTTGATAATTAAATCATTGAATTATATAGTTTAAATGTTGAATTTAATAATTGAAATTGGGTAAGATGTTGAATAGGAAATTTTAAGCCTATTAAAAATAATCTGAAGACTTATAAAATTATAATGGTGATACTGAAGATAATAGAATGTGTGAAATTTAATTTAAAGGTAATATGTTCAATTTTAAAAATATATCGTTTAAATCGATATTTGAAAATAGCCTTCCGATGCACAGTCTCGGAATTCAACGAAACCAGTTCCGTTGGATCCGTAATAGTTAGTTATTATCGGATTTCAATTTTCATAGCAATCGGAGTTGTCGTTTGACTCCGGCAGCTTGAAACGCTTAGAACCTATTTTAATCGAGTTAACTTAAAATTGATCGTTTACTTATGTAACTCGCACATATGATCAAATTAGCTTTCGGAACACATTCCATTGTGTTCAGATAACGGGTAAAGCCTTATAATCACCTAGTGGCATTCCTTAAGGGGAGTTCGAAATTTTAGATGGCAGTTAATGAGACGTTTTGAGAGTTTATAATATAATATAATTAAAGTCAAAGATATTTTATTCACAATCGTTCTCAGGAAGCTTCTCCAACCTTATACCATATTCCCGTCTCTCTCTCTTTTCAATAGCAGGAAATCGAACGTTAAGAGAAAATAATAATAATAATAATAATAATAAATGGCCGAAGCCAGAAGAAATCGAAACCACCCTCTCATCTCGATATTTCCATCGTTCAAAACTTGGGATGGCCGATTCCATCTTCTTTTATTTGCCTCATCTCAATTTAAATTTGGGGTTTCCATTTGTTGTTCGAGCTCGCGTGCGTGGATTAGGGTTTGGAGACACGGCCGCGACAATCTTTCGGTCGGCGACGCAAGCAGGGAGTGAACTCGAGTAGGATGCGGAGGACTTCGCGACCGAGGCCAAGGTTTCGCGGCGGTTTGAAGGACGAGCTCGAGCGCGACAACGCAGGTACAGGAGCTCGATTTTTGGGTAGTGGTCGCACGCGCACTCGAAGGATTCGTGATGGTGGCAAGTGGGATTGCCGAGAGTTCTCGTTCGACGAACTTTGGGTCGCGCGTGGATTTTGGTGGCTGAGCAAGCTTAGGGGAAAAAGCAAGAGGGACGCGTGACGGCAGAAGTGTGTACTCGGTGAAGGCATCGACTATGAGTAAATTCTTTTTTTTCATTTGTTATCCCTTTCAGAGTTTGAAAGTTGAAATTTTCTAGGTTCGTCTGAGTAATATGGTTTAATTATTTATAAATTCGTCAGATCAAGGGTCTTTCAAACTTAAATTAAGAACAGTTTGCTTGTTAAATTAAGTATGTTGCATACTTAAAGGATATTTATATCTTAATCATTTAAAAATATCGGAAAGGGTTATTTAAAGGTAAATGTTTGGTGATGTGATTTAGTACTTGACAAGAGGGTGATTACCCTAGGAATGATTAAGATTTGACAATTTATGAAATAAGTTAAAGACTAATTAAGAAATTGATGGGTAATTAGTGATTGATTAATTTATAGTTAGAGATTTACAAAATGGGCTATTAATTTTTATAATTTATCAATGAAAGTTATTAATTATGGTTATGGAATAGTGAATTAGTAATTATTTGGGAAAGTAAATTTATGAGTAATTTCTGGATGTAATTAATTGAATGATAGTTTGTTAACAAAAATAATTTGGATATACTTACTTTGTGAAATTAATCAAGCGATTAATTTAGATAGTTCATTAAGGAATAAATAATTTATTTAGCGAAATAAATAAAGTTAGTTAATTACGTGTTGATATAAACGATAATGATTAATATTGTGGGTGAATTAAAGAAATTAATTTAGAATCAGATCAATTAAAATATAATTGAAAATCATTAATTTATCTAATTAACGATGCAAATTAAAGAATGATTAATCAAGATGATTTAATCGATAATAAGTGACTTAAGATTTAGGATTAATGTAATTAATTATAGTTAATTACTTTGTGGGGTATTCAAAGATGACTCATTGATTTTGGGATAAGAATAATTAATCTGGTGGAATTAATTGAAGATAATTACTTGAATGAAATTGAAGGATAATTAATCTAGGTTTAATCCAAGGTGATTGATTAATTGATGTTGAATGAAGGTATCTAAGTGAATGAGGTTAGAAATCCAATTAGAATCCATGAAATTAATTTGGATGTGATCAAGCTTTGCTTATGGATGATTGAAAGGTATTGAATGCCTTGAATGAGTTGATATCTCTGATATGAAAGGTTGTGTATTTCATTTGAATAACTTAGTTCAGGATGACATAAATTTCGAAGAGACCGGGGTCGGGTATTAGGAAATACCCGAAACCACTTCGGATTAAAAATCAATTGATGTGTGAAATTAATAGGTTGGAATAAGATGATTCAGGAGAATTGGGTTAATTTATCTAAGTTTGATACTTAGAAATTGATATGCGAAATAAGTGTGGCGATAGCAAATTGTGAATTGGGTTAATTGACATATGTTACTCCAGGTTTGTATAAGTTGTTTGCTATGGTATTCCTTGTTAGATGGGTTAACTCACGCTGGTTTCCAGCCTGACCTGGGTGTTACTTTGATGTAATGCTCGGGTCAGACCGAGTATTACAGATTTTCAGGTCGTTACGTTCTGCAGCTCAGGAGGCGAGCTGGATGGCATGAGCGTATAGAGTACTTCCGCTGAATTTATATATCCGTTTATCTGAGACATGACACTTGTATTTATTCCGTGACTGTATATGTGTGAAACTCTGATGTATATTAAAATGTAATCGACAAATATAGTATTCTTTTGTAAACTGTTATTACTTATTATTATATTTTATCCGCTGCGAATGTGAGATGATTGGTGTTTCTGTTCTTCTTCTTCTATCTCTTTCTTCTTTTCATAACTATCTGGAATTTTCGGGTTAGAAAATTTCGGGTCGTTACACGGGAGGTCCGGAGAAACGGTTGCCAAGCTCGGAGATCGGCTATAAACGAGACTATGGATGATGGTCAACCGGATTCGGATTGGATCGCATCCTAATTTTTTGTCCTAAACAAATTGCAATTGGTATGAAGTGATAAGGAATGCATCATGAGGCTACATTTCAAATTTCAAATTGATCGGAGTTCGTATGCTAGAGTTATGGGCAAAAGAAGAGGGATTAGATCATATTCAGCTCAACAGCACAACTCAACGATGATCGCTTCATGACTCAACAACCACAAGGTGAACTGAAGTGAAACTTTGGAAACAAGAAGAGGAGACCCTAGGGAATCTACCTAAAGATTGCATGGCATTTCGAGAAATTGGAGCAATCGGGATCTGTCCCTCAATAGGGATTGGTACCTATCCCTCTTAGGGATCGACTA
This sequence comes from Allium cepa, assembly GCA_030765085.1. Classification (NCBI taxonomy): domain Eukaryota; kingdom Viridiplantae; phylum Streptophyta; class Magnoliopsida; order Asparagales; family Amaryllidaceae; genus Allium; species Allium cepa. Next base: position 65,739,682 of record CM060931.1, read on the forward strand.
AGCCTAACTTCATAACAAGAATCGATTAATATCTCAACATCCACATAACCAATTGACATGAAACTTGGAGGACAAGCTAATTAGAACATGTGGAACACCCCATAGGGATCCCATAGCATTTGGAGCAAGTTGGAGGGATCGGTATCTATCCCCCAAGGGGATCAGCTTTAATCAGCCTTAACACCATATTGCAACAAAGATTGATCAATAACTCGAGTTCTACTAATCCAATTGGCATGAAACTTGAAGCTATACATAATACAATATGGAGAAGCTCCTCTAGGTATTTCATGATATTTGGAGCAAGTTGGAGGGATCGGTACCTATCCCTCTAGAGGGATCGGCAGAAATCAGAGTTCATTTAATACTATTTCACGTAATATGCGATATCTTACAAACTATAGGTCGAAATTGTACGAAATTTGGGGAGCAAGTAGCTAACACCATGGGGAACTGCCTAGAGGGATCGCACCTCATTTGGAATCCAAAATAGGGATCGATATTGATCCCTATTGTGGGCCTGGAAATTTTTAGGTGGCCTCGTCTTGGTCTCCCAAACCTTTTGCAAAATTTCAGCCCGATCCGTGCACGTCTTCTCCTATAAATATAGTAGGCATGACGTTAGAAAAAAGATCTTCTTTATGCTTCTCTTTGTCTTCAAGCTAGGCTACACTCTGTCAATTTTATTCTTGGATTTCAGATTGTAACTGTAAACAAACTTAGTACAATAAAAAGGATTATTCAGGAGTAGACGTAAGGCAGGGTTAGCCGAATCACTATAAATCTTGTCTCCTTTTACTTCCTTTCTGATTATTTTAATTTTGTTCTTCATTTATTTCTCTTCATATTTCGGTGATTAGATTGGATATTGGAGCTTTTCATAATTGGGTGTTGGCGGCCAATTTTGACGTCAATAGTGTGCAACCAATTTTGCATTTAATCGTGTACAAGTGTAAGGTGTATCATAACATATGTTATGCATGTTGATCAATTCTAAATCGGCGTCTCCTATATGAATGCATCTTTTTAAAACAGTTTGAAAATATGGCGCAGACAACCTAAATATACTGACAGTTATATATATATATATATATATATATATATATATATATATATGCAAATTTTGAAAATAAAAAACTTTGTTTTGCATCCAAATTTTTCCATGCTTCCATGAATGGATATGTTTTTCAACCTATTTTTCGTTCGGTTCCTACCATCCAAAATCCTATCACACCGTTGCTAGCATCCAAGTTTTAGAAAAATCCAATTTTATAGACCTATATTCTTATGCTAGAAAAGGGTATATATGGAAAATTCCATATTTTCATCATTCTCTTTTGTCACTTTTTTCTAATGTATCTTGAAACCTTCTCTTTTGCTCCAGCGTGAATAGTACAAGCGATTTTCCAGGACTCCAATTTGCTAACTCGACAATTGGTAATTCCCTCCCACATATTTTTCAGCCTGAAGTCAAAGGTCCTAAGGCGTGGAATGCGGTTGTTGCTGAACAAGAGGTTTCGTGTTTTTCTCTAATAGAATTTTTCTCCCTACACATTTTAAATAACAGGTAAATAGACACAAGAAAGAAGTTGCAAAAAAATTTAGTCTAAGAGACAACAAGTTTTCTTTTTAGGCTGAAGGACACTTTTTAATGTAAACTGAAAATGATAGTTACAAGTATCATTATGTGATTTACACTAAAAAGTGTCCTTCAGCCTAAAAAACAAACTTCTTGTCTCTAAAACTAAATTTTTTTCTAACTTTTTTCTTTAGCCTAAAAACCCCAAAACCCAATATCTTTTGAAAAGATTTGAAAATCCCCAATCAAGTTCCCAAACCACAGAAATATAAGCTTTGAAATAATGATGATAGGGTTTCGGTCCCATCACACGGAGCGTGATAGAATTTTTCCAATTGTCTTTTGTATTATTAATATTTTGATTAGACATTAATTCAAAGCTTATATTTCTATGGTTTGGGAACTTGATTGGGGATTTTCAAATCTTTTCAAAAGATATTGGGTTTTATTCAGTTAAATTTGAAAAAAGTGACAACTGTGACAAAATCTTAGCTAATGTCCGGTATTTTTATGATAAGCGCCTCATTATGATGAGAAAATAGAGTGCGGTACATGAATCTTACAAGGGAATTTCTTAAATCTATTCCAATTTGTGTTAGCGAAGCTGATACTCCACATGAACAAACAAATCAGGGTACTCATCATACAGTCGATTGTAATGCTAATGATACAAATATTACAAATATTTCAAATGAACTATCTGGAGAAAAGTCTGATTCATTTCAGCATGATCAGAATATCAGTAGTAGCTCTGAGACATCATTTGTTATTACAAGTCGACCTAACTTTACTGCTCCGGTACAAACTATATTCAACAACTCTGCTGCTCTACATATGAACAACCTTCCCAGCAATGGTTCTGTTCTGATATCATCCAAGACCGGTGCAAAGCCTTCACCGCCTTTTGATATGGATGTGGCCCCATCAGAGAATTACCCGCAATCAGATGCTAACCAGAGTCTTGACAAACCCTGCACAGTCAAGGAAAAATAAAAAGTCAGTTTCTGTAAATAGGAAAATACCGTGAAGGACAAACATTCACAACATTTTAGTCTCGGACACGCCTACAAATTTTTAGTTTGAAGGACAACTCTTGTATCTTTTTGCTACGGCAGGACAAGAAAATTAACGACGAGGACAATAGAAGAAAAGTCATTGATGGGGAAGTGATCGTCGAAGAACTCGTCGCTTGAACCTCGAAGCCGTTGTTATCGATTTTGTTGTCATCGCCCGATTCCGAAAATCTAAAGGCTCGAGATGTCTTGCTGAATTTCTTGAGGGTGGTGCTTCGGCCTTTGGTGCTTGAATTAAAATTGATGTCTGGCCTCTGAGGTTTTTCTGAACTGCTGTCTAGATGAGTTATGTTAAAGCACATGAATGGAGATGTAGTGTCGGTGATGAGCTAGTTTGTTGAAAGATTGCAGTAGAGTTGTTGTTTGACATCGATCATGATGATGAAAGAAGAAGAGCAAACCATGGAAGAACTGGGGCAAAATAATTGGTATCAACTGTTAGATATCTATTTTCCAGTTAGTAGGTATCATTTTTGAAATATTTGTTATTTTAAGTTCATGATTTGTTATATAACATAATTATTACACTGTAATAAATTCATATTTTGAAGCAAATATTTTTTTTAATTATTGTTTTGTTTTTGTGAATTCATATTGGTTCGATTGATAATGTATTGCTGTGTTGAGTTTAGTGAGGATCATGTTTCTGGTACTATTTTTGTTATTTCCGAGTATCATTTTTTACAATAATGTAGTTTGGAAGGTTTTACCGTTTCGTTGGTTTAGTTATATAAAAATATGAAGTTGTTAAAGAGTAAATATGATGATCATTGAGTTGAATAAGTGTTTCGTTAGTATCAAATATTTAATGAATTTTGTTTAAGTATCAGTTTTACTATTAATTTAAGGATCAGTTTTTAGGTGTCATTTTTAGTGACAGTAGGTATCATTTTGTAAAAACTATTTTACTTTTTACCTAGAGATGAACCGCTGTCGTGTTCACTATTGTGCACACTACCTTAATTGAATGCAATCCATGCTTATGTTGGAGTGGAGTCACTCGATCTGGCTTGCATCGAAGAATGAAGATGCTTGAGTCAAAGCATCGTTATATGAAATAACGATGAAATTTCATGAGCATGATAGGTGGGTGGTTTATTTGTGCTTTAAATATGATTGCAAACTGATTTTCTATAAGGATGATTGTTATAATTGAAATACTTGTTTAAGAATGAACTATAAACTTAGATAATGGTGATCGAATTTGATAAATTTGAGAACCTAGAAGATTATGCATGGTTTATTTGAGTATCAGCCGTTAGGTATCAGCTTTAGTTGTCGGTATCAGTTTTTAGTTACCGATAACAGTTTTTAGATATCGGTTTTTATGTTAAGAGTTATCGGTAGCATTTGATGACAGTGGATAGTGTTAGGGGCGGCGGCTACGCTGGTGGTGCAGGTGATGGCGGTGGGTTGTGGTCGGACGAGTGGTGGTTGATAATTTTAATGGTTTGTCTTCATGATTAATTTTGAAAGAATCCTTGTTCTTATCACTAATTTTGAAAAAATGTTTATTCTTGTGGATAAAATATTGAAGTTGTGTTCTTGAGGCAAAAAAATACAAATTTTTATCATTATACATAAAACCCCTTCTCTATAGGTGTGTAAAATACTTACCAATACTAACTCCAAACCAAATGTCACATCATCAAACAATGTTAGACTAACAAGGCGTGCTAGAAATGAGGAACCCCATTTTGAATTTAAAGCCAGTGATGACATTGGTGTAATTGATAACCCAGCTTGGAGCAACTTAATATCACAAGTCAAAGCTAAAGCAAAGAAAAGCAAACAGATAATTTATGACGTTCCTAATCTGGAACGAACGTTAGGGGGCTAAATTCCCCTGCAAGAAAATATGATCTGATTGGTCACATTAACAAAATTAATCCCTCAGTTAAAGGTATTTTAGAGCACAAGCTCAATGATAACGATATTCATGTTTTTATTAAAAGTTCCAAACTGGGCTGGGAGTATTTTTTCAAAAATTTAGCTGATAACAAAAGTACAATGATTCTGGTCTGAAATCCTAATATCTGGGATACCAGACTTGTTTTCAGTGACACTCAAGCTATTTCTTGTAGTTTTCAAAATAAAGGTGGTTTCAGATTTTTATTCACACTGGTTTACGGTCTGCACACACAAAATGAAAGAAATAGACTATGGGAACATATAATTAACATTTCTAACTCTACTACAATTCCCTGGATAGCTGCAGGGGATTACAACTGTGTTCTCTATGATGGTGATAGAATTGGACCACACAACAACGCAAAAAATGCTGATGCTAATTTTTATCATACCATCTCATTATCCAACCTACATGAAATGCATTACATTGGCAATAATTTCACTTGGAGAGGAGGATGAAACCATATGATTCACATTAAAATAGATAGGTCTTTGCCAACAATGAATTCATGGAAAAATTCGCTTACTCTTTATGTTCGAATTTCGAATCATTCCACAAGTGACCACAGTCCATTGCTAATTAAACTTAATGAAACTTCTGGATTATCTAAAGGCTCGCCTTTCAGATTTAACAACGCACGGATAAGTTCAACTAGGTACAACAACATTGTAGTTAATGCATGGTAGGCTGCTGCATTGGGCAACCCACTATTCATTTTGCTACAAAAACTTAAAAGAACTAAACAGCATCTTAAGGAATGGAACAAAAGTGCACAGAGTTTCAGAACCTTACTTGATGAAATGAAAGAACAATGTAACATGCTATATCTGAAACTAGTAGATAACCCTGCAAATGATGTCATCGCCGAACAATATAAAGACAGTCTGTTCAAACTTGAGGGATTAATGCACAGCCATGCAATGGAAAATCAGCAAAAATCTAAAATAAAATGGCTGCTTGAAGGTGATCAATGCTCTAAGTTCTTCTGTACTTCTATGTCTATTAACAAAAATCATAATAGCTTCAGGCAGCTTATGGACTCTTATGGTAACCCCATCACTGACATTACTGATTTACAAAATTCTGCAATCCCTTATTTCTCAAATTTATTTAACACTGATCACATTGCTACTCATTTCCCTAACATCGCAACAAAATTATCTCTGAACATGCAAGTCGAAAACTTGACCCTCCAGTCAATGTGGACGAAATCAGGCAAGCAACTTTTCAAATAAACGATGATAGCAGCCCTGATCCAGATGGTTTTGGTTCAAAATTTTATAAACATCATTGGGATATCATCAAAGATGATCTGATAAATGCAATTCATGGGGTCTTCTCTTCTGGCCAACTTATTCATGAAATCAACCATACATTATTAACATTAGTCCCTAAAAAAGAGGGGGAAAGGTCCATATCAGATTATAGGTCTGTCTCATGTTGTAATATTATCTATAAAATTATAGCTGACATTTTATGCAACAGAATCAAAATTTACAGACTATACTTTAGTAAAGGTGCTATAATGAAGCAAATCATTTCAGATGAGATTGGGGTTCAAAGTTGCAGCCTAACAGTATTTTATTTAGGCACCCCTCTTAGCAGTTCAAAACTGCGAAGAGCCGATTTCAATAGGCTGATTGATAAAATAAAGAAAAAATTGGGGGGATTGGAGTAGCAGACTTCTCACAATGAGTGGTAGACTTAGTCGATAAAAACTGTAATTCAGTCAATGGTTTTCTTTTGGATGCAAGTGTGTCAAATGCCCAAGCATTGAATGAGTTTGAAACTCAGCAATATTTCTTGAGTTAATTTTGATAAAGAAGAAATGGAACAGAATACTTTGTTTTGATTCACTGAATTGAATGATACAAATGTGAGCATGCTACATATTACAGCACTTAAACGAAGTGGGCTTCGGCCCAAAGCTCAGAAAACAAAAGAATAAAGTTTAGCGGCTTGGATTTGAAGCAGATGATCATACGGCCTAGAATTGTTGACCACTTCACATATATGATATGGTGAAGGGTTTCTCACTTCAATATCCCACGCAAACCCTTCAGCATCTAGGGTTCGGCGAATCCCCAAATCAAGTCGATACCAAAATATAAGTCTCGAAACTAGCTTAAGAATAATCTGAGATTCTCAAAGCAGATCTATTTATCTTTAGTTGAGCAATTCTCAACAGCCAATTTTGTTGCAGTATCATTTGAGTGTAGTAACTTTTCTCGATTGTATGTCGGTCGAGACTCGAGGTTGTTTGATTCTGAAGCTTGTTGAGATTTAGTGAGAGTCGCATTACAAAATTGATCTTGAGTCTTCTCAGTCGAATGATGTCTCAAGTTTGAGATTATGTTATTCTGAGACTCATCAAGTCCTGTTGAGGTAGAATTTGCCTTGAGACTGTCTCTAGTTGAAAACTTGAGCGAGACCTGTTGCGACTTCTGTGAGTTGTTTACCTTCAGCTTGTATCTGAAGTGCATGAAATTAGTCCTCGACAGTGACTTGGTTAAGATATCAGCTATTTGGTAAGTGGAAGGTACGTGATTGATGTTTAATTTTCCTCTTGCTACTTGCGCTCGAACAAAGTACAAATCGAGTTCCTTGTGCTTTGTTCTAGAGTGTAGAATAGGATTTGCAGTAAGATAAACTGTGCTTAAATTATCGCACCATATTGTTGCTTTGCTGTCTGTTTTAAATTGTAGTTCATCGAGTAGTGACTGTATCCACATTACTTCAGCTGTTGCATTAGCAACACTTTTGTATTCTGCTTCCGTACTAGATCTTGACACAGTTGGCTATTTTTTTGAACACCAAGACATAGGACTATTACCCAAAAATATAGAATAGCCAGTTGTGGATCTTCTATCATCAGGGTCACTAGCCCAGTCAGCATCTGCATATCCTGTAATATTGATGTGTTTGCTTGAACTTAAAGTCAGACCAAAATCTAGAGTCCCTTTGAAATATCTTAATATTCTTTTCAACACTTTCCAGTGTTCAGTAGTTAGTCTTTGCATCAATTGACTGACTTTGTTAACACTGTAGGCAATGTCTGGTCTTGTAATTGTTGCATGTTGAAGAGCACCAACAATGCTTCTGTATTGTTTCTCATTTGATATTGCATCACCCTTAAACTTTGAAATGTGCAAGTTACTGACCATGCGTGTTGAGATAGAATTGGCTTGATTCATCTTTGCTCTATTCAATACTTCATGAATGTAGTTCCGTTGGCATAATTGTAAGGATGAATCTGACAATCTCTTAACTTCAATACCGAGAAAATAATTTAAGTTCCCAAGATCGTTAACACTGAATTTTTGATTAAGCTGATATATAAGTCCATTGATTTCCTCTGCATTGTTACCTGTAATAATAAAATCATCCACATATATTAGTACATACATTATAGTGGTTTTACTGAATTTTGTAAATAGAGAGTTGTCAGCTTTTGTAGATTTGTAGCCTAGACCAATAAGTGTTGTCTTGAGCTCCTCAAACCAAACTCTTGGGGCCTGTTTAAGCCCATTGATGGTTTTATTCAATCTGCAAACCAGATTCTCTTTTTCCATTTGCACGAAACCATGTGGCTGTTCCATGTAGACCTCCTCCTGTAAAACACCATTCAAGAAATCATTATTGATGTCAGTTTGTTTGATGGTCCAATTTCTGTATAAGGCAATTGTGATTACTATTCTTATATTAGTGGGTGTTGCAACAGGTGAGAAAGTCTCATTAAAATCAAAACCACTCTGTTGTGAAAAGCCCTTAGCTACTAGCCTTGCCTTGTACTTAGAAATTGTACCATCAGCATTCTTTTTTAATCTGAAAATCCACTTGCACCCAACAACATTTTTATTTTTGGGTAAAGGGACAAGACTCCAAGTCTTGTTCTTTATAAGTGCATTGTATTCATCTGACATGGCTGATTTCCAGTTCTGATTTTCCATAGCTTGGCAATAATTATTTGGCTCTTCAGTGTCCAAAGTGATATTATAAATTTTGGGTTTAAAAATACCACTTTTTGACCTTGTGATCGTGTGATGACCTGTTCTAGTGCTTTGTTGTTGATGAACACTTTCACTTGACTGAAGTTGTTCATTGTGAGGCATTGTTTCCTCTGGAACTTGTTGTGAAATAGACTGTTCACTAACTCTTTGCTGAGATGTCTGAACAGGTGTATCTACACCAATTACCTCATGACCTGGTCCATAACTGGACACTGTGTGTTGTGAGTGAGTACTAACTCCAGTCAGATCTCTATGGGTTTGCATTACATCTTCAGGTAAAACAGGTATAGAAGGCAGTGTTTCCTTTGAGTTGTATAATTTCTTGGATGTTTTGGTTTCTGAATGTTTAAAAGGAAACACCCTTTCATTGAAGACAACTTGCCTGGATATAACTATTCTGCCAGTACTATCTAAGCATTTATATCCTCTCTGATTAGTTGCATAACCAAGAAAAGTACAAGGTGCTGATTTAAAATTTAACTTGTGAGAGTTATATGGCCTAAGATAAGGAAAACATAAGCAACCAAAGACCCTTAGATTTAAATAGTCTGGTTTGACAGTATACAATATTTCCAAAGGACTTTTGTACTTCAAGATCTTTGTTGGTAGTCTATTAATTAGATAGACAGTTGTAGTAAAAGCATCAGGCCAAAATTTTAAAGGCACGGCTGCCTGAGCTAGCAATGTGAGACCAGTCTCAACAATTTGCCTATGTCTTCTTTCAATTATTCATTTGTTCAGAAGTATAGGGGCAAGTAGTTCTATGAAATATGCCTCTCTTCTGAAAATAAGGTTTCAGTGGCATGTAGTCTGTTCCTCCATCAGATTGAATTATTTTGACCTGACAATTGGTGTGTTTTTCAGCCTGAGTAATAAACTGTAACACAACATTATGAATTTCACCTTTTGATTTCAAAAAATATATCCAAATATACCTGGAAAATGCATCTACGAATGATACGTAATATTTGTGCCCATAATCACTGTGAATAGGTGCAGGTCCCCATAAGTCTGTGGCAACTAATTCAAGTGGTTTACTAGAGATAGTTTCTGAATTTAGAAAAGGTAGTTTATGTGCTTTATCCATTTGACAAAATGTACATATATATGGCATAGAAACATCTTCATAAGAAATATTATTATTACTCAATATATGTCTTAAAATTGTAGCATTTGGATGTCCCAATTTATAATGCCACATATCAAATGCCTTATAATTTTCTTCTTGTTTGAACTCAGTGTTATTACACCAATTTCTTATAGTTTCTGCATTTTCTGAATTAGCCACTTTGAACTTTTACAACCCTTTATGTTCACTACCCCGCAAGAGAATTTATTTAGTTAGGATATCCTTAACTAGACAATATTTTGGGTAGAACTCAAAATACACACTTTTATCCTTAGCAAATTGTGACACACTTAGGAGATTTTTCTTAATTAATGGTACTCTAAGCAAGTTATTTAAATATAACTGCCTTTTTCCCATAATATATGATCTGCCAGTGTGAGTGATAGCAAGTGACTTGCCATTACCTACATGTATGGAATTCATGCCTTTGTACTCCCTATTTCCAAGATTCAACTTGCTTAGATTGTTTGTAATGTGGTTGGTTGCTCCAGAATCTGGATACCAATCTTTATCATATATGTGTTCTGGCTTTGCTGTTTCTGTTGGCTGATAATCTTTGCTATCTGATTGATTGCTTGAATTGTTTTGAACTTGAGCAACATTTGCACTGAGATTTTGATTTCTTTGATTATTTGAATTTTGTCCTGGGTCATAATTTAGATTCAGTCTGAAATAATACTTAGCAGCAGTATGGCCAAGCTTTTCACATATCTGGCATCTTGGTCTGTTGTCATTGTTCCGTCTACCTCTGCCCCTGGTTCTGTTAGAATATGCACCTCTTTGTACTGCTTGATCATTCCTTTTATTGCCTTGATTTCTGCCTTTGTTGTTTGCTGCATAGTTAACTGTAAAATTAGAATCTTGAATTTTTTTGTTATCAATTCTTGCTTCATGAGCAAGTAATACAGTGTGAACATCATCAATGGTTGGCAGACTTTTTTGAGATGATATTACAACTTCCACAGTTTCATATTCATCATTTAATCCATTTAGAACTGTCATAATTTTTTCTGAATCACTGAATTTATGACCTGCTGCCTCGAGTAGATCACAAGTGGTTTTGATTTTGGAGAGATACTCTCTCATATTCTGGTTGTCTTTCTTTGTATTGTGTAGCTGTCTTTTGTAGAACATAACTTTAGATGTAGATTGTGTGTTGAATACTTTGTCAATGGTTACCCAGATTTCATTGGCTGTCTTACATTTAATAACATGTGACAATAGATTTACATTAATTGAGGACAATAACCAAGAACATATGAGTCTATCTTGTCTATGATACTTGATGTATTCTTCATTGCTGACTATCTTGTTTTCTTTGTCTGTGATGCATACAGGAGGAATTTGAATTGTTCCCTGAATATAGCTTTCAAGTCCGTATCCTTGAATGGCTGTTTCGACTTGAAGCTTCCACAGAAGATAATTATCTTCATTTAAATGCAAAGTAACGAGTTGGCTTTGAGAACTGACTACAGTCTTGATTAAATTCTTTAAGAATTAGCAAGTTGAGAAGTATTGGCAGCAGATGATGCCTCTGAGCTGCCTTCATCAGCCACGATGATTATGTATTAATCTGATCAGAATGACAGGCTAAAGAAACATACAGTCAAAGTTGGATTTGAGTTCAAGAATACAGAGAAGGATGCAAAACAGGTAAGTGCAACCAAAGAAATTCTTAGATGATGAGTTTTTTCTGATGACATTTCTTTCTGGATGGCACTTCTCTGTTTCTTGTGTTGTTTTCTTGATTTCTTGATCTGAATTTCTGAGAATTTGAATGAAGTATTCACGATTCAGAGAGGAAATCTTGCTGCAGCCTGTTGAATGACTGGCGAGGCACGGGATCAAACTGAATCAATCCTTTAAGTGATGAAATGAAAAATTTCTGATAAAGGGTAATACTCAGATGATGAGATTATCCTTTGATGAGTTTCTTTTCTATTTTTATTTGCTGTTAAGCAATTGACTGCTCTGATACCATGAAAGAGTCTGAAACTCAGCAATATTTCTTGAGTTAATTTTGATAGAGAAGAAATGGAACGGAATACTTTGTTTTGATTTACTGAATTGAATGATACAAATGTGAGCATGCTACAGATTTATATATACAGCACTTAAACAAAGTGGGGCTTTGGCCCAAAGTTCAGAAAACAAAAGAATAAAGTTTAGCAGCTTGGATTTGAAGCAGATGATTATACGGCCTAGAATTGTTGACCACTTCATATATATGATCTGGTGAAGGGTTTCTTACTTCAATAAGAATGTTCACTCAAATCGAAAGCATATGTTCGAATTTCCTATGAAACGGTAAAGCCCATCAAATAAGCTGGATAAATATATGCAGGCCTAAGAAAGAAGATGGTTTAGGCTTGAGAAGTTTACATGATATTAATAATTCTCTAGCCATAAAACCTAAATGGAAATACCTTTAACAGAAATGTCTATGGGCAAAATGGATGAAAAATAGATATTGCAATATAAAATTTTTAGATCTTATGTGACGATGTTAATTCTTCGAACACATGGAAAGTCATGTTAAAGACTAGACAACTGTCTAAAGGCCTAACATAAAGGGGAATATATATTGGCAGCTCTACTAGTTTATGGTTTGACCCAGGGGTTCATGGTGAGTCCTTAATCAACATTATTGGGTGGCACACTTTAAGCAATGTGGAGGGGTTCGGAAAGAGAAGTGTGTGCACTTCTCTCTGATCAGAGATGGTGCCTCAACACCTTCAACCTCCCTCATAACTTATGTAATATCTTTGAGCAAGTCAATCTATAACCTAATGAACAGACTGACTTTTGGTGGTGGACCCTGAAAAACACACAGAATTTTCATTTAAATCTGCCTGGAATGCAATTAGGTCCAAGAACAATCCTATGCCCACACATATGGAACAATAATTACACCCTAAAATGTATACATGTATGTATCTAGCAGTTTAAATAAACTCAAAACTCTAGACAACGTCAGCAAATGGTGCAATGTGCAAAACATCATATGCAATTATGCAACAAAGAAGCAGAATCAAGTGAATGTTTATTCTTTAATTGCGAGTATTCTTCTCATATTTGGAACCAGCTTAAAGTGAAATTACAAATACAAGATCTACATCACACGAAGCTCAGTTCTATTCTTGAATTTCTGGCTGCTAATCATTCTGAAAAAAAAAAACTAAAATCGCTTAATTGACGTATCAATCTCAGTGGATTTTTGGTATACATGGCTTGAAGATATTCTAGATTATTCGACGACAAATTTCTACCCAGAGAAACTAAATTAGCACTTGTTCTAAATGACTGTAAGCTAATCATTGCAAAATCAAAATTTTACACTGCTGAATGTACAAATCGAAGAAACATAAGCACAAATTTCAATCTTATCCAAGCTTGCTAAAGAAGTCCCCCATCCAGTGTGATACTGGTCTGCTCTCTGATCTTCAGTTGAGTTTCCTAGTCTCCAACTATACTCGCGCCTAATTTCCAGTATTCTTATGGCTTGCACACATGTCCATTAAACATTTCTAAGTTTTCACTAATATTTTTTTACACTCAATAGGATTCCCTTTTGCCACTCTAAAAGTAGTCTTCACTATTGTAACACCCCACCTCTATATCCATATTACCAAAGAGAATTACTATGTAATCATGTCCGGTAATACGAAAAATGAGGCTTGTTAAGAGCGATCACCCATGAATATTCCATACGTATTCAAATCTCAAATAACACGTCCATACGTATTCGGTATATGCACAAAACAATAAACATGCACGTGGGTTTACCAGGAAACAACAATATACAACATTATACAAATAAACACGGAGTCACAGATCGCAGCAGAGAAGTATAGTATATACAAATTAATACCAACTGATGTTTGTCTCAATAGGACAATAAATTCCAAGTCACTTTCACTATACACAACTCTTGTCCAACTCAATATAAATAAATACAAGGAGATATCCAAAGAAAAATATACATCTACTACTAAACACGATATAATATATATCATATCTCCTCTAAGGCCAAACATCCAAACGGCTAATGTCCATGTACCTGAAAAGTCTCGGACTGACCCGTGTATAATATAAATAATAAACGGATTAGACTATATCTAAATCCAATGTGGGCGCATAACAATAAGCATGGTATTAAAAATCCAAGTACGAGTACGACTAAATGAAACATCCATCATAACATAATAATAATAATATACAATGCCTCAAATCTAAATATCACCCATGAATACGTATAAGTTAGTAGGAATCATAACAACTATAAATTGGGTGATAACAATCAACACGTCGAAATATTAAAAATACTATGGATAAGCACTTGGCATACCATAAAATCCACAATAAAAGAATAAATTTCAAATTAAACCAAATCCAAGGATCAACAACCCAAAAATATCAATCTTGACTTGTAGTCCTAATAGAAATGAAGACTTCCAACTTACAAGCCCTAAAAATATAAATCAAGAATGCATAATCCCAAATATATGATCAAAACATCAAATCCCTACTTACAATCCTAATAGAAGTAATAACTTCTGATCTCTGAGCCATCAAAGATAAATCGGGAAATATGGAACCCAAATAGAACTAACTCCAAACCAATCTCGACTTACAGTCCTGATGGAAGTAGATACTCACGACCATTAGTCCTAGGCGATAGCATGAAATCCAAATCCCAAATAAAGTGGAATCAATACAAAATATCGAAAACAATATCTAAATAATTATATCGACCTATAGTCCTGATGGAATTGCTAAATTCCGACTATTAGGCCCTCGGAGGTATCAAGAAACAAAAACTCAATAAATATCAAAATCAATCAAATAGTCAATGTATAAAATCACATACCCGCTGTCTTTCATGTCTTATCTCGTCATGTTCCTCCTCCTCTTGACTTGCCATCTTTTCCACCTCTTTCATGCACATCCATCTCTCCTCCAGTTGTCCCAACCATTGCCATTGTTCCTCTCATTCCTCCTTGTGGTGCTGCTCTTCCTTCAGAGGTAGCACAGTCTCCCGTCATTCTCTTTGATCTTACTCGTGTCGTGCCATCCCTGCCACCTCTTCCTTCCGATCCTCCTCCTCCTTTTTTACATTCTGGTCCATCTGGGCCCTCTTCGGTGTCTCCTCCTGCTGCCCTTCCTTGACGTTTTCTAGATATAATATTAGTCAAGTGCAACGTGCTATTGAATCTTCTACAACTCCTGCAGTTAAGCCTTGGTCAACATTATTCAAATCCCTTCCCAAGAATGTTGGAAATTATGTTCCAAAGGAGTTCAATCTATCTTCCAAAGGTGTTGCTTTGCCTCCTCCAAAAGTCGTAATTGACGAAGGTATAATCTTTTGAAAGGATTATTTTGTTTGATTTTTTCTTGACTAAAAACTTAATTATATGTCAGTGACTAAGTATATTAAGAAAATATGGAAATTGAAAGTAGAATAAGCTGTCAGATCTGATGGATCAAATTACATTTTCAAATTTTCTAATGATGAAGATAGGATAAAAGTATTGCACTCGAATCCCATGTTCATTAATTGGCAGATGTTCATTATAACTACATGGAAACTAGCTTTTGGTACTGTTTAGGCTCAAGTAAAGACTGTCCCAGCATGGATGCACTTTTATAATATACCACATATAGCTTGGACGTTGCTAGGTATAAATTGGTTAGCATGTCATATAGGAAAATTAGTGTGTTTTAATAAAGCAATAGAAAAACAATGTATGCGAAGTGTCTAATAGAAGCTAATGCAGAAAAAGAACTTTCAGAATATATCATGGTGGGTGAAGGTGAATGTCATAAGGTATATGTTAAATATACATGGAAACCACTCATATGCACGTTGTGTCATGTATTTGGTCATTCTATTAATAGTTGCACGATGGCTAAGCAAGATACAGTGGAGGTGCAGGATATAATAAAAGAAAATACACAAGGTATTAATCATCAAAAGACTTCTCCTAATCCTAAAGAAAGAATGGAACTAACTCAACCTAATAAACCAAAGACTAGCAACAATATGTGGATAAGAAAGGAAAGATTAAATGCAATAGTGAACAAGCACCAAATTGAAAAACTGACTGTAATTATTCTTTGATACGATAGAGTTGTTTATAAGCAGAAGAAGTAATTTTATTGTAAAATGATCAAGTTATTACAATGCAGCTATAAGCCAATGTATTTAAATGGGCTAAATAGGCCTTGGCCCAAACAGATGAGTACAAAAGAAATGGTTCGGGTTGATGGAAGATTTTACACCCTCATATCTCTTTGATATCCCACTTTGGGTTAGCCGCATATCTCAAACACTTTTACTCCCCCTCTCAAATCAGAATCTAGAGCATGTCGCTTTTCTCTTCGATGTTAAAATCTCGAGAAACAAGAGTGAAATCTTCTGTTTACTTGAGAGAGTAGTCGCTTTTCTCTTTCATTCTGGTTTGAGATCCTAAGTGTTGAGGCGATCAATCTGGATCTCTGACCTTTGAGACAAATCTGGCAGAGCTCCTTTCTTTCTACGATCCTTGGGTTGAAGCTTTAACTTTTATGACTGGTTCAATAGAGGTATGGCTTATATCAGAGTCATCTCTGGTGCTGTCTTTAACTTTGAGATCTTCCCTGAATCCTATGAAGTTTTTGTAAGTCAGAGCTTTAGTAAGTACGTCTGCTCTCTGGTAAGTTCCAGGTATGTGATTTACGAGTAAGTGACCCTTGAGAATTTGTTCATGCACAAAGTAAATGTCTATCTCTATGTGCTTCGTTCTTGCGTGTAGCACTGGGTTAGCAGACATGTAAACTGTGCTTGGGTTATCACACCACAGCACTGGTATGATATCGGATTTGATCTTTAACTCACCGAGTAAGGATTGAATCCACATAATTTCTGCTGTTGCACTAGCTACGCTTCTATATTAAGCTTTCGTACTGGATTTGGATATGGTTGATTGCTTTTTTGAACACCATGACACTGGATTGTCTCCAATATATATGCAGTAACTAGAGATTGATTTCCTATCGTAATGATCTGTCGCCCAGTCAACGTCATAGAACCCTGTCACATTGAGTCTTTTGCATGTCTTTAGGGATAGACCGTAGGTTGATGTTCCCTTCAGATATCTTAGTATCCTCTTTATGGCCTTCCAGTGCTCATTAAGAGGTTCCTGTAAAAATTGTGACAACTTGTTAACACTGAATGATATATCAGGTCTATTTATGGTTGCATATTGTAATACTCCCACAACACTTCTGTATTGTTTGATGTTAAGTATTGGTTCTCCCCTGTGTTTTGAGAGCTGATGATTGCAAATCATGGGTTTTGGTTGAGGCTTGGCTTCTTCCATGTTTGATTTATACAATATTTCATTGATGTGCTTTCTCTGGCTTAATATGATTTCCGACTTTGACTTTCTGATGACTTCTATGCCTAAGAAGTAATCTGGTTCTCTAAGATCTTTGACAGAAAATTGCTTATCTAGATACTGAACAAGCTCATTGATTGCTGCTTCATCATTCCCTGTAATTAGTAAGTCATCAACATAAATTAGAATATATATAATAGATTCTTTGTTGACTTTAATGAACAGGGAATTATTAGATTTTGTTGACTAATAACCCAATCTGCCAAGTGTGGTCTTTAGTTTCTCAAACCAGACCCTTGGTGCCTGCTTCAAACCATATATTGCCTTGTTTAACTTACACACATGATTCTGTCTCTGATTATAACCTTGTGGCTGTTCCATATAGATTTCTTCTTGTAGTGTACAATTTAGAAATGCATTATTGACATCCAACCGTCTAATTTTCCACTGTTTATGTAAGGCAATAGTGAATATTACTCTAGTTGTAGTTGGTTTGACCACTGGAGAGACGGTTTGACTGAAATCAAATCCATATTGTTGAGTATATCCTTTAGCCAGAAGCCTGGCTTTGTATCTACTGATTGTTCCATCTGCATTTTTCTTTAATTTGTATGTCCACTTGCAGCCAACAATGTTTTTGTTCTTTGGTGGATTGACCAAGTCCCAGGTTTTATTTTTGATGAGGGCATCATACTCTTCATCCATTGCTATTTTCCAATTGTTGTCCTTTATGGCTTGTTCATAATTCTCTGGCTCTTCTGTAGTTTTGACAGCAGCGTAAATCTTTGGTTTGAATATGCCACTCTTAGACCTTGTGATCATTGGATGACCTGACCTAGTCTGTAGAGTCTCAGTGTGTGTCTCATTATCATTACTTCTGCTTTGGTGTAGTTGAATGCTTGTAGACTGACTGGTTTGTTGCTCCTGACCATTTGTGCAGGTGGGAGACTGATTGAAATAGCTGGATTCATCTACTGGTTCATGATTTGATTCATCTGGTATAGCAGGTTGTGAATCACTAGTACTTGCAGTCCATTCAGTCTCCTGTTCCTAGATTTTGGAATATACAGGTAAAACAGGTACAGAAACCCTTGAATTATATATCTTTTTAGTTGTCTCCATATTTAAGCTTCCAAAAGCAAACACATGTTCATTGAAGACTACATGTCTGCTAATGAACAATTTTCCTTTATTGTCCAAACACTTGTACCCTTTCTGATTGTTGGGATAACCCAAGAAAGTACATGGTTTGGATCTAAAATCTAATTTATTGGTGTTGTACTGCCTTAAGTTAGGAAAGCATAGACACCCAAATGGTTTCAGTGCATGATAATCAGGTTTGGTGCCAAATAATTTTTCTATGGGAGTTTTTCCCTTTAGCACTTTTGTTGGCGATCTATTGATTAAGTATACTGCTGTATTAAAAGAATCTGGCCAGAATTTTAATGGTAAATGTGCCTGTGCTGAAAGTGTAAGTCCTAGTTCCACTATGTGTCTATGCTTCCTTTCTATTAAGCCATTTTGTTCAGAGATGTAAGGACATGTAGTCCTGTGTATTATCCCCTTGTTATTAAAGAATTTGATGAGTGGTTTAAACTCAGAACCCCCATCGGTTTGCATAACTTTGACATGATGGCCTGTTTGTTTTTCAACTACGGTTATAAAGTGCAACACTACATTGCATGTTTCAGACTTAGCATTCAGTAAATAAATCCAAGTGCGTCTAGAGTGAGCATCAATAAAGGATATGTAATATTTATAACCATAGTCAGAACATATAGGGGCAAGACCCCCAATATCTGCAGCAACTAATTCAAGTGGATTAGAGTACATAGTAGTAGAATCATTAAAAGCTAACTTATGACTTTTGCCCATTTGGCAATAAGTACAAATATATGGATCAGTAATATTTTCAAAAGGAACTTTGTTTTCATTAAGTATTTGTTTAACAACAATTGCATTTGGATGCCCCAATTTGTAGTGCCACAGATCAAAGTTACTCCTATTCTCTTCTGTTTGATTCACCTCAGTCAAATTACATTTATTCTGTTGTTTTACAGTACTGGTGGAGTTAACAAAATTGAATCTGTAAAGACCTTTATCAGCATCACCCTACAAAAGAGTTTCATTAGTCAAAATATCTTTTACTAAACAGTAATTAGGAAAAAATTCAAAGTAAACATTGTTGTCTCTTGCAAACTGGGAGACACTGATAAGATTCTTTTTAATCTTTGGAACTCTTAATAAATTATTCAAGAATAACTGCTTGGTACCTTTAATATAAGTCTTACCAGTATGAGTTATTCTAATACACTTACCATCCCCCATGGTAATTGATTGTTTAACTTTGCACTCTTTATTTCCAAGATTAAAGTTGTCAAGATTGCTTGTTAGGTGATTAGTTGCTCCAGAATCTAGATACCATGCTTCATCTTGACTGTGTTCAGGTTTAGTGATCCGATTTTTACACATATCTGACTGCCCATTTTGATCTTGTTGAGCCTGTGCTAAATTTGCGCTTGGATTGCGATTCCTCTAACCGCTTGCATTTTGTCCTGGTACATAGTTTAAGTTAAATCTGAAATAGCATTTTGCAGCAGTGTGACGTATCTTTTCACAAATTTGACATTTTGGTTTATTGTTGTTGTTGCTCCACCTTCCTCTGCCTCTTCCTCTTGTGGATTGATTGCTTCTTTGTCGATTCTGATCTGATTTGTTGTTGTACTGGCTTTTATTTTTAGAGTTTGAGGCATAATTGACTGACATATCTATATCATTGGATTTCTTGTACTCAATTCTTCCTTCATGAGCAAGAAGAATTGAGTGCACATTCTCAATTGAGGGTGTCAATCTTTGTGATGATATGACAGCCATTACAGCTTCATATTCTTCACTTAAGCCGCTTAGTATAATCAGTACTTGTTCAGTAGTAGGAATTTTGTGACCAGCTGCTTCAAGAATGTCACATAATGTTTTTATTTTTGTCAGATACTCTCCCATGGTTAGATTGTCTTTCTTGATACTGTGTAATTGTCTTTTGTGATGCATGATCTTGGCAGTAGATTGAGAATTAAAGATTCTCTCTATGGTTGACCAGACCCCATTTATTGTCTTGCTTACTATTACCTGTGGCAGCAGCTTAATGCTTATAGATGATAGCAACCATAAACAAATTAAACTATCTTGTCTTTGATGTTTTATGAATTCATCATTACTGACAGTTTTGTTTTCTTGGTCAGTTATAAATTTGGGTGGAACAGTGATGGTGCCAAAAAAGAACTCTTCAAGGCCATAGCCTCTAATGGCCGTCTCCACTTACACTTTCCATAGAAGATAATTATCTTCTTCAAGATGTGCATTAATTAGTTGGTTCTGTGGGCTTATTACAGTCCTTATGAGACTTTCAGTGGCATTCTGACGTGAGTTAGATGAAATGCTTGATGGGGCAGAGCTTCTATTGTCTCCTGCCATGATATCTTGAAAGATAAATGATCAAAAAGTGAAATGGAGATACTTACAGAATCAGGGAAGACCAAACAGTGAATGATACAGGTTAGTTACAGCCAAACTCAAATGATGAGATTTTACTGATGGGTTCTTGGCGAGGTAACAACTTTCTTATTATTTCTTGATGGTTTTTCTTGACTTTGATGATGTATTTTCTGATGCACTTCTTTCTGATTTGCTTTTATCTGATCAGTTGCAACCAAGATCTGTGATCTTCAGGTATGGCACTGATCAATACTCAGATGATGAATGAATTTATGATGAGTATTCTGATTATCAGATGATGATACTATATCTGATGATAATTCAGATCTAGTAGCCCAAAGGATTTGCCGTTAGGCGATGATGGCTCCGGTACCAAATTGAAAAACTGACTGTATTTATTCTTTGATACAATAGAGTTGTTTGTAAGCAGAAGAAGTAATTTTATTGTAAAATGATCAAGTTATTACAATGCAGCTATAAGCCAATGTATTTAACACATGTTTATGGGCTAAATAGGCCTTGGCCCAAACATATGAGTACAAAAGAAATGGTTCGGGCTGATGGAAGATTTTACAACCGCATATCTCTTTGATATCCCACTTAGGGTTAGCCGCATATCTCAAACACTTTTACTCACCAGGAAACAACTAATCAGCAAGCAGAAGGGAGTATAAATAAAGCTTTAGTATTAGGTTCTAGAAATAAAAAGACAGATGCCTTGGGATCTGAAAATAAAGGTGAAGAGAATATATCAAATGATAAGGCAAGTAGATATCCAATATTGCAAGACTTAGAAGAAGGTGAATATGAGATCAGTAGAGATAGAGAAGATGTAGAGCTTGAAAATGATCAATTGAGAGACGGTGAGATAAATGTGCATGAGGTATTAGACATGCAAATGGATGCATGCACATAAGTAATTGACGTTCTAGTGTTGAATGAACTTCAAGGTAGCCAAGTCAAAGTGAATAAGGAAAAGGAAAAAATTGCATGCGAAAACTATGAAAATAATTTGACTTCTGTTCTGAACAACATTGCTGCGCAATCCAAACTGAAATCCCTTCCATACACCAAGCTAGCCCTGATGTAACCCTATCTAACCAACAAAAATCCCTATCCAATGTGAATATACAACATCCTACGATCTTAGACTCAAGCCTTCCTCCAAATAATCAAGTCGCTATGAATCAGGAATTTCAAAATTCTCAGGAAATTTTATATAACCTAAACTCCGATCCTCCAATTCATGTCTCTTAACCCCTTTTTCTATCTCCTAAAATATTTTCCAGCCTATATCTAAATCTCAGGCCACCAGATAATATCCAGCTCTTTTCCTCCCCTCCAACTACTTCTAGTTTGAAGGAAAAGTTAGTTTTTCATACTATGGCTCTATCTAACACCCCTAATTTTTGATAACATTATTCAGAAGATTTAGTTATATAAATTAAATAGAATAATGTAAACAATTAGAGTGACAAGGAGAATGAGATTTGAAACTAAGTTAAAGGCTGTGCTTAACAAGATAAATGGGTTTATAAATGGTTATATATGATAATTAGTTAACATAAGGGCTTATTAGGAAATAGCTGCACATAACCCATTTCCTTTATAATTTCACATTTCCATCTATTAACGAGTTCATTTTAGCGAAACAAAAACAAATGTAAAACATAATAGGAGCCGGCCATTGCTAAGGAAGAAAAGAAGAGGAATTCAATCTAAAGCTAAGGATTCAAGCTAGGGGAAATTAATCTCAAAGTCATTATCCTAATCAAGATGAATATTAATCCATATCATCTCTATTTTTCTTTTATGATCATTTGTTTTCGGATTTAAGATTAAATCCCTTTTAATGATGATTTGGATGATGATATGCTTGGATTATAACATGTTTGATTTAAAAAAAATTGTTTAAATATGATTTTATACGATTTTAAGGGTAAAACCGATTAAAATTAATTTCGAATTCCATGAGAAAATTTTATGTCATGTAAAATAGGATTTTGAAGATGGGTTTCAAACTTTGCAATTTTTCAAGCTATGGAAAATTTAATATGAATTTTTAAAACGAAAATATGTATGATTGTGTTTAAAATTTTATTTCGATTATTTCATGATGAATTTGGGTCACGAATTTTTATATGTTAGATAACATATTGAAAGTGAACTTCTGTAATTTTTAGGGATTTCGTCAAAGTGATTTACTATGGGAATTAAATTATTATAGAAGAAGGACTTATATGTTATATGTGTTTATTGCTAAAATGGTGTTAATTAGATCCGTGGTAATTTCGACAGTTATTTTTGTAAAGAATTAGAAAAGATGTAGGAAACCAATTAAATGTTTATAAATATTCAGGTTAGCTATAAAGTAATTACTATAAATGGCATTAAATCAGCCTTTATCTGGAAAAGTAGGTTCTGCCTCTTTTAGAAGCTCCTTTCGAATTTGTGCCTCCGCTTCAACTTAGTCGAAACTAAGTTGCCGAAACCAATATACAAGGTATCATAAGTATGGTACGTAGTGGATTGGAGAATGGCGGAAGGCATGGCATCGAAACCTTTACTTCCAATGGGGTTGAAACCTTTGTTTACTTTCAAATGTTAAGCGTCTACCTTGTTTTACTAAAAGCTTTTGAAGGAGTCAAAACAAATGCTTTCGAAAGGGTTTTCTAAATAGCTTTTGAAGAGGGTTGCCATCTTTTATTTTAAAGTATAAGCCTTCGAATGAGTTCCTCTACTTATAGAACAATGCTTTCGCAAAGGGTAGTTTTAACCCAATTGAAACCCTACTGTCGTTCTTTTGTCCATTCGAATGTATTGAAGTCATCAATGCTTTCGAAGGGTAGCTTTTGTTTTAAACTTCTACCAAGTCACTTCTTAAAGGCTTTCGAATGGTTTTAAGGGTATCGAAGGCAATGGCGTCGAAAGGGGGTTTCGATGCTATCCTTCAATGTTTTACTTAAATATTCTAGGCTTTCGAATGGATGGTTCCGAAGCCATCAACTTTTCCCCAAACAATTTTATATAAGATCAATGGTTTCGAAAGGGTTACATTCATATGTATTCACTTAGACCCAAAAGATGTTTTTATGCAAAACCCAATGGTTTCAAAAGGGGTACTTTCATTGGTTTCGAAGCTATGCTTCTAAGAGATATTAAGTAAAGCTTTAATACCTTCAAAAGGTTTGTTTTGAAGGTTTCGAAAGAAAAATGTTGGTCTTTTGAAAAGAAGGTATGAATTCTTTTGAAGGAGGTTATACAATAGTTTCGAAAGTAAAGTTTTATGGTTTCGAAGGCCTTAATTTTCAAACAAAGGACCCAGTATCATTTTAAAGGAAAACCCATGGCTAAAATAAAGGTAAGTATGAAATTTTTGAAGAAGCTTTCCTTGATAAATAATAGGCTAAAGGGATTAACCACGTTTTATATGAAAATGATTTCAAGGATATTAAACCACAAGTGTTGGTATTATTATTATTATGTTATTATGTTTGCTTCTTCTAATATACATATTCACTTTAATATGGACCCATAACTGTATTTTAGGGAAAAAGGGAAGAATAACCAGCAAGGTTAACCCAATAATGAATATAAATTGAGTTAACTCCTGAATGAATAGAATTGTATCCAGGTGGTCAGATAGACCAGAATGTAGAATGCTTAAATATTGATTAAAGAAGTTGTTAGATAGACAGGTTTGTAGTAAATCCATGAAAACTATGTTTAGGAAGAAGTTGTTGGAAGGGACCAATAGGTTCGTAGTAAACCCATAAAAACTGTGATTAGAAAGAGTTATTGTAGGAGCCAATAGGTTTGTAGTGAACCCATGAAAACTATACCCGAATTAAGTTATGAAAGAAGTCAATAGGTTCCTAGTCCATCCATGAAAACTATGATAAGAGGGAAGTTGTTGGAGATACTAGTAGGTTCAAGGTGGACCCATGAAACAATAAAGTTATTGGTAGGGACCAATACGTTCTTTGTGATCCCATGAAAACTATGAAACCGAATACGGAGTCCATAAACATTAAACAGGTTTTAGTCAGCCCATGAAAAGTATTAGGTTAATAGTGACTATAGAAACTATAAATGAGACAGATAGTCAAAATGAATGGGAATGGAAAATCCATAATTGATTTACTTGTTGCATATTATCATAATATTTGAATTGCTATGTTTTAACCATTGTGGATGCAAGAGCACAGTATATTGTTTTATAAAATTTTGGAAGATACAAGTGAGAGGAAAACCCATTCCGCTAGGCGGCGTGGTCTCACTAGATATCTAAATGGTTTGAGATGGTAGGTTATTATTCATAACAGGCTTTATATCTGACTCGAATTTTATGTTTTTCCCTTAAAATCTCGGGTGCTCAATTGATTTTGAGTAGTTTGAGGGTTAAGGTTTTCAGGTTCTTCTTAGGCGAATAAGTTACCAAAGACGTGTAGAAGGCAAGCTAGTTAACAAGAGTTCTTTCTATTCTATTCCGCTGTGATTTTGGTTGTAAAGGCAAATTTATTTATTGCCTGGTTATATACTCTGGTCATCCAAGTATGTTGCTCTTGGCATATGTTGTAATAATTATATTTTATTTAAACGTGGTTCTCACGATGGGATTATGAAATGAACATAAAATTTTTTGAAATGGAATGTGAAAGTTATTTGTTGATTTAATTTTTTTACATATCTATGTGTTTCTATTATATCAATGTATCTAACATTACTGTATCTGGTCGCCGAAGATTAATAACTATAGATGACTGCAGCATCCGTAGCCGTTAGTTTTGGGCCTCTAAGTAGGGAATGTTATAAGTTAGTATCAGAGCATAGGTTTATGAAACTTAAAATAAATTTATACCTAAAATATTTTTCAAAACGTAATCCAATGAATAAGAAAATAAGATCGGACTTTGGGATAACTCTATAGTAACGTACTTGTATTTGATATATATATATATATATATATATATATATATATATATATATAAATACATATTCGCCTCTCTCTTAGACCCTTCTTCTGTATCTTACTAAGGCTTGTATGCTTATTTGCGAGAAAGAAGATATGGAAGTAGAAAACAGAAGAGGTAATCTTGGTGGAAGAAGCACCACAACCAATGGAAATGCCCGACCCACCAGGAGGAACCCGGGTCGACAGGCTAATCCTAACTAAAATGCTGATGCGAACACTAAAACAAAAGAGACTTTTTATTGCAATTAGTCTCAGCGTTCAAACAGTCAAAGCTGTAGAAAACATATTCGGCGGTATTATTTTCAAGGTTTAACGCTGACAAAAACATTTTTGGTTTGCTGCCTCTTAGCACAATATCCATCCCCGTGTAAGTTGGAAAAAAACCCCATTTTCCCATCTCTTCACACAATATTCATTTCCCTCTCCCTCAGTTTCCATGTTTCCTTAGGTGGAGTTTAATTTCAATCCTTAATCCTCCATGTCGATTTCTTTATCGCTAGCTAAACTTGGGGGTTTCCCTTTCCACTACGATTTCCTTACCTACGGTTGCCCCAAACTTGTCGGTTTCACTTTACACTTCGGTTTCGCTATTCGCAGTTGCCCTAGATTCGGCTGAGAACAAAGACTATAACTTTAGTCCCTTAGTCATTGCCGAAGAGAAATATGTTGTTTCTTAATGCGTCATTGTTGTCGTATCAAAGATGAAATATTGTTTAGACCCAGAATGTCATCGATCGAGCAGAAGGAGGAGTCTCGTGACAAAGAGAACAACGTGGCGGCGATCAGAAACTACAGATCGAATTGGAGTTTACTTAGATTTGTGATGGGATTTTGAAGTTGCTTGATAACAGTTTGGTTCTTGCGGCGAGTGCCAGTGATTCCAAAGCATTCTTTTTGAAGATGAGATGAGAGGAAAGCTATAGTAGAGAGTATGCCTTCTTCTTATAAGGCCCTTCGGTATGACTTTTTTTTATAATTGTAATAATTTCGAAACAACAAAGCTTTGGATTTATTGGGTTTATTATTGGATTTAACATTAATTGTTATTAATTTTGATGAGATGATTTTAACCAAGTGTATCACAGAGTAATTTAGGATCTAGCATAGTAATTCTGTTTGTTTCTATACAAAACCAAGCTAAGTAACATGTATTCTGATCTAGTTGCAATTTCAAACATATAAGATATTCATACATCTATAGAATATATGTATATTGATGAATATATCATTTCTTACTGAAAAGATACAAATATACACACAACATGAGTTAATTCAATGGTTATTTAACTTACTACATTACTACAACAACATAATGATCAAAGGCTATCAGGCTGACAGTTTGCTTTGGAAGAGTTGTTTGTAAACAAGAAGATTTGAATTCATTGCTGAATTTTTTCTTCTTATTTTATGTTTTTCATGGAGTAATGAACATTAAATTATTTTCTATACTACTTAGTTGATATTCATGATAATTAGAGAAATTACCGAGGATTATGTAATGTATGCCTTAATAGTTCTCAATTTCATACTTATTTTCACCTATTAATATTACAATACAATCCAAGGAACTTTTATACTATATTTCTAAATTAGATAATCTTAATTTTGAAATGGTTTTTACCTTTGTTTTCTAATTTTTTATATTATATTTACACAAAATTGATGTCACAATGCGCTGTGTATAAAGGTGAAATTAATAGAAACTTTTTCTTAACTTGATA
Organism: Allium cepa; assembly: GCA_030765085.1. NCBI lineage: Eukaryota > Viridiplantae > Streptophyta > Magnoliopsida > Asparagales > Amaryllidaceae > Allium > Allium cepa. The sequence continues at coordinate 65,766,952 of CM060931.1, forward strand.
TATAATTGCTGCTACCATTGTAAAAATCAGTTAATGATATAGTAATCTGTTTGTTGATGCAGGACATTGCAGTTTTTGATTTAGCACCAACTCACCCGAACACCTATGGTTGGAACCTATATTCACTATGTTTTATTAGGAGATCCTTAACTCACTTGACAGGGCCTGCACTTTGGCCAAATAAGTTGTTTTTGATACTAATGTAGCCTTTTTTAATGTGAATTTATGATGAATTGTATTTAAATGTAACTATAATTGATTTCCTAAACAAATTTACGATTTATTAATTACAATCTGATTCATTTTGTTTATTGAATGAAAAGGGTCTTTTTGTTTATTAAAGAGTTATTTGTTTATTCATTTATCGTGTTTTAACTGGAATTCAAACTAGGATGGATGCATTTATGTATTTAATTGATATGTACTGCATATATTTGTGACGTTAAATTAGAGATAAATTTGACCAGGTTAAATAAGTTTTAAGAAAATTAACTAAATTATATAAAATTAACTAAGTTAATAAAGTTTTATAAAAATAATTTTAGAGAGGATAATTCAGCTATGTGGACAGACAATTTAAGGTTGATTGTGAAATTTAAATTACTCGAAAATCAGTTCTTTTTAGTATCTCTCCTTTGATTGTGATTGAAAATTTTGGTTTACTTTTGAATTGTGATTGTAGATATGGATTTGATACGATGAATGTTTAACAATATACCAACGATAACAAAATGTCCTTTGAATTCGTAAGTAAACTGGAATTCAGATTTAATACCTGTTATTTTCGTCTAATAGGATTAAAATCAAATTCCCAATGGATTAAAATTAAATTTATTTACTATTTGATCAGGCACCTATAGGTAAACCTACCAATAACCAAGAAGAGTAATTGAGCAAAGAAACACCTATCACTAGCCAAGAAAAGAAATCGACAACTGTAGGAAAATCATGCACATCGAAAGCACATACTTTAGCTTCTGCTAGTTGTACATCTAAGACAAATGGTTATGTGGATTTAGTAAGTAAAAAAGATTCTAGTGCAATTAAATTAACATGTTTGTCAAAGACACCTTATGCTCAATCTACAAGAAACACCCAACTGAAGAGTACTATTAAGTATGCAATTTAAACCCTTTTGATATTGGTGTTTTTTTCTTTTTCTTAAAAAAGAATGAAATTGATTTAATTGTTTATGTCAGGTGTCCTCGTAGTATTGCAGTGAAAAAGAGCGTTATTGTAACGACCCGTTGAATTTGATAATGTTAAATGAATTAAATTAATATGTTTCTAATCTAATTTAGAATAAAATAAAGGTCTTAAGATTTTATTTGAGAAAATGTAGTAATTTGTTATAGTAATTGGAATTTAATGTAACAATTTAATAGTTACATGGAAATAGATTTGAACTATGTAAATTTGCACACCTTGTTATAAGTTAAATATAAGAAACCAATATAAATGTGAATCAGTGAATATTAATAAAAATATTTACTAGAATGGAATTATTTAATATAAAATAAATAGTGGAGATTGTACATTTGGTTGTAATAATAAATAGTGACTAAATAAAAGTGTCCGTTGGAATAAATCAATGCAATAAGATATGGAACTGAATGTATGAATATAATTTTGTAGAAATAGTTAATTAACAACTTATTTGTGCATACCCAATTTAATATAAATAACAAAAGGGCTAGCACTTGATGTGTCTAAGTATTAATATATTGGAACTATAATAAAATAGAGAGTTTGGTAGTAAATAGAAATAAAAAGACCATTTTAACAAGTAAATTAATAAATGGATTCTAACAATAGGTAGTAATTAATGCGTGTATATTGGGCATTTGCGGATTACCAATTTTTCTACCTATTCATATAATTTATTTATGTAAATCTAAACCTATGGCAACATTTTGTTAATAAATGTTGGAAGTGAATTTGAATATATCAAAGGATAACAAGTGTTTAGGTTAACCATTTATTTTATTTAGTTAAGAAGGGAAATAGATTGAAATAAAGCTAATTTAATTTTTTTGGTTGTTAATGGGTATAGTTAAATAAGGAGAAGTTATAGGAAATAAAACGCACACTAATGAGATGTAATATAATTCCAAAGTTATTTATACCCACAAATAGGTTAATTACTGTATAGAAAGAGTCTAAATCAATAAATGAATTTATTAAGATTACATTTATAATTTTATAACCTTTATGCTGATTTAAGTTCAATTAATTTATTTGATTAAATAGTGCAGTAGCGTAGTTTTGTGCGGTAGTTGAAATAGCAAATTCTTTTAGGCGAAGTTAAGGCTAATTCTATGTATATATTTGACCTATTGTTGATATAGATTCTAGGAAGCAGGATCTATTAATTAAATGGAGTATTAGATTCAATAATTGCATTTATCGCATAAATAAAGAGAATATAACGGTTAAATTTGGCGTTATTGAAATTAAAAAGGAATGGGGGAATAATAATTTGAAATCATTGCAATAGATATTAATTTAAGGTTACCTTAAATAAATTAAGGTAATAAATGGAGGATAGTGTAAATATCTTTATAATACGATGATTTGTGTAGTTCGGGTAGTTTTGATTTGTCACTTAAGATGGAGGATTTTTATAAAAATGTAATAAATGCAGTTTAAATTAAGGCATTGACGTTTGGGTATTTAAGAAGTGATAAACTAAAATTTATTTATTTATTTGAAAATTTGAAATCCAATTTGTGGATTTATTGCAAATAAGTGAAATTTGTGTTTAACCATTACATCGATAGGAATAAATTAAATTTAAGGTTATATTAATAAAATTTGGACTAGAGAAATGATATGAATCGGTTTTAGAAGCCTTAAATATAAAATGGGAAGTAGACGAGATTTCACGTTACAACCATTTTTAAAAATCCTGAAGTATGTAGAAATATTTATGAAATATAACGTAAACCAATGTTGAATCAAAAGAATAGAGTCAACACTTATTTATTCATTTAATGTGATATAACTACGAGTATGATTTATTGCAAATTACATGGAAATCTAATATATAGGACATTACCTAAAAAGGAAGAGTAGATAAAATTTATGATAAACATATTTGTATATGAAGGTTATTGATTTAAGGAGAAATTGGGCAAGTTTTATGTATTTGGGTTAAGTGCAACCTTTAATAGATAAATTTAGTGCAATTAAAGAAATTGACATTTAATATTTCGATAACTTAAAATTTGATGGGATAAGAACATTTGGGTAATGAAGGGATGACAAATATTAGCTATGATTCTAGAAGGAATTAAATAGATAATGGGAAGATTAAAATCAGGTTCTAAGCAATAATTATTAAATAACAGAAGTTTAGGAGTAAAGTGAGATAATTGAAAATTTTAATCATTCATATAAGTCATTTGTTTATTAATATGAGTTAGCTAATAAATTTAACTTGGGCAATACCTATATTGGAAACACATTTGTAAAATGAAATTAATTGAATTTGGTGAATTGGGAATGAATCCAAGGTTATAGGAATTGATGTAATACTACGCAAATAAAAGGTAACTGCATAAAATCAATGTTTCGTAATAAATTGTAATTGATAATTAAGTAGGAATGGGTTTGAATTTGACAAAAAGGAAAATTTATTATTTGCTTACCCATCTATTCAATCTATTAAATTTGATCAGATCCATTTGCAATTAAATGAATTTATTTACAAGTTAGTATGTATTTAGCTGATAACTATAAACCAATTAGGGCAATTGGGTATATATATATTACCAGTTAAGTTATATATGATAATGGTTGACTTAATTAAGGGAGTTTATGTAATAATTTCATTTATTTTGTAAGTGGAAATAAAACGTTAATGATAACAAGTATTCAAAATTTACCATCTATTTAGTATATTAAGTATAATTGATAATCAACTGCAGCAAGTAATAAATAATAAATACGTAACGTTAAATGAAGTAATATTTGAAATTTAATATTTAGAAACTATGTAAATATAAGTGCAGATGAAATTGGGGATATTTACATATTGAAATATGAATCCAATGATAAATCAATCTAATTGACAATAAATAATGGAAAGTAAATTTAATTAAATTTTGGAAATTTAATATATATATACAGTTATAAACCAAAGCTCCATCCTATTGTCATTTGCTGTATATTCATTTCTTCATCTCCTTCTCCTCCTCAAATGGTCGCAAAACCTAGATCTACTTCAATCCAAATTTCAATGAAAATGCAAACACTTCAGAAAAATTCCACAAAAAAAATATGTTAATGTCTCGAGGCACGTAATCTACTGGTGCAATTCGTTTTCTGTTTTGAACATTCGTTTGACCAGAATTAATTCAAACAGTCTGTGACCATTCATCATCGTCGTCGCAAACTTCGTCGGATCGTCAAACCTTTTCTGGGTTTTGTAGAGTGGACGATGGGGATCGCATCTATATGGTTTGTGTGTCGTTTTATTTATTTTCAATTTTCAATTTTGAATTCAATCATCATTTTTCGCCATAACTTTCTCATACGAAGTCGGATTCACACGAAATTTCTTTTGTTAGGATCGTAATTTAATTCCGGATTTAATGACGCTGGTTTGGACAAATTTGGAGACCGTCAAATTTTTGTGTTTAAATCGAATTTAAATTCGATTTAAATTCAAAAGGTGAGTGTTTTAACCCACTCACAACTACTAGAAGCTTTTATGTTTGTTTAAATTAATTTTAGAAATGAATAGAAATTTATTTATGAGTATTTGGCATGTTTATTTTATTCATATCTGTTGAATTGCATTTATTTAATTTAACTGTTAATTTAATTAATTTATTGCGTATAAATTTACAGTTAAAATTTACTTGTTTGTATGTGAACTGCTAGTTAACAGTTATATAATTTATTTCTGAATATAGACCGTAGATTAATAGCTGTTAAATTTAATTTGAATAAAATTGCCAGTATTACCTGTTATGTAGTACCAAAAATAATATTGTTATTGATTGATATTGATTGATGATTGGGATTTGGATGATGGATGATGTTGATGAATGGATGTTTATTGTATATCATTAAATTGCAAATTATCATGCATATTTCATTTCATTCGGGATTGTGGTTTGAAATGATATATAACCGCAAAATTTTATATCTTTTAAATTGCGGATTGAAATGATAAATATCCGTATCACTTGACCATAGGATAGAAAATTATATACAGGCACCGCGGTCTATATATAACTATTTTAATGTGATTTCTATGGTTTGGATGGAATACGGTTTATAATAATCTTAAATTTTATATTGTATAAATATTTTTCTTCCATATATATACATATGAAGTTGAAAATTTTGACATTAAACGGTGTATAAAAATCTTTAATAAAAATGGAAGAAAATTAAGAAAATGGAGTTTAATAATTTATATCATATGTTTAAATGTTAAGTTTGGAAATTTTAAGATATGATATTTATAATTGGATTTTTCCCAAAATAAATTAAAATGAATATTCTAGTATAATTTGAATTGGGAAAAATATATATATTTTATTACTAGAAATTGAAGTCTTATTATTTATGGATTTTATATGAATATTCAAGACTAATTAATAGAACAATTGATTTGTTGAAAGAATAAATCCAACTTTAGTTTGAAATATTGATACTCAAAATGGATATACGTATATATAAATAAATTGAAGTGGTTTTGGAACGTGAGAGAGATAATATAAATTTTGGTTTAGACTTTAATAAAGAAATGTATTTGTAAAGCCATGAGAACTATTTTCTTTACAAAGCAACATTTAAGTTAAACCATTTAATTCATATACCGTTGAATGTCCAAACCATTCAAGTTTTAGAAGTTATGGTTTTAAATTATGATTTTCAAAATACTATGCTTTGAAAATATTTGATTTTCAGACGTTATGAAGTTAAAGCATTTTGATTTTGGAAAAGAATTATATTTGGGATAAGTGATAAAATATGGTTTTGGGTTTTGAAATGATATCGTATTCATGGTTATGAAATGGAATGTTTATTCTGATTTTTAAAGTATAACCTATTTTTAAATGACCACGGTGTTATAATAACGATGGGTTGGCAAAGAGACCGGGATCGGATATCTGACATACTCTCTATCGATACCGAAAACCACTTTGACTAACCGTGTACGCGGTGGAGATTCCAGAATGAAGTAGGTGGTGGCGACGTTTCCTGTAGGGTAAATACGTGGACCCGACTCCCGTGAGTTGGCATAAGGTGGCTAAAACAGGAGCTATTCCCAGGCCAATGAGGTCATACCTCTGATCGGACACTCCTCTTCGATATTATACTATGACTTTGGATTGATTCAGTGGCCACTTTTATTTTGATTTTGGAGAGTTTGTTCGAGGTGGGCGGTAACTGCGGCTACGCGTTTCCACCAGCCTGGGTACGCAATTGGTATATCTACCCTGGCATTGCCTAGTTGTGCCGTGTCACCTACCATACCGAGCCTTGTACGAGTTTGGATTTCTCCCGTAGCCCGTGTGGTATCCTCTGGTGGCTTCCCGATCAGGAGGGACTATGATATTGGATGGACTACTGGGACTATTACGTGTTAAGGGCTATATGGGTAACCCCTTAACGCTATTAAAAAGTAAGTTTATTTTATAAATAGACACTATTATAATAGCGCAATATACTACATAGTAAATAGTTTAACGAATCCTTAGAAGATGTAAATCCCGAGCATCTCTTGAGTTACTGTACTCATATTTATTTCTGTTAATTTAACTCACATAAGATCTTTTAGTTCTGACTCGAGTGTTTTTGTCTTTTCAAATTCGCTCGGGTCAGTCCGAGCGTTTCAGGATCGAAGACTTTAGCTTTGAAGGACGAAGACGAAGGAGTCGTATTATTATTATCTATAGTATTGCACCACACTCATACTGTTCCGCTGCACTGTTTGTATTGGTATGTGTAACTCTGATATTTATTGTATAAAGAAGAATTAACTGTTTTGTAACCGTTTATGAACTGTATATTTATTATTATATTTTATCCTTACGCTGTGAGATTCTATTTTGTTTTATTTCTTCTCTGTTTTTCTTATTTACCCCATAACAATCCGCCCTTTGCGTATGCTTTTAATTGGCACGTGTGTCGGTTTAAAGTGTGCGAAAAGGCTGGATGTTACAGTTGGTATCAGAGCTTTGGTTTAGCGATAAACTTTGGCTTTGTGGGGTTTGACTCTTTGTTAATAGGGTAGTAATACCCTATGGGAGTCACTGAGTGTATATATATGAGAGAGCGTACTTGTTAGTGTTATAAAAAGATTTTGATATTGTGTTAATCTGTTCCGTTTTGTATTTATAAATTCTGGTTGGTGCATGGGACGCTATGACATCAATAGGGATTTCCAAACACTTAATAGGACAGACCGACATAATATTTGTTTTTAATATAGGTGAATGAAATAATTTTGCCTATTATATTTTCTATATATAAAAAATATTTTTATAAAGATATATATATATATATTTGGTTGCTATAGATTGGGTGTTAGGAAATAAAAAATATTTATAACAATTGAAGCTAAGTTGGAATTATAATAAATCAAATTGGAGATTTTAGAACTTATGTCCGGGATTTTGAAAATCTATTTTCAATGGATTTATGGGACATAGGGATTTGGTTTATAAGTATTTTCTTATATAAATATTTAGTATAGTTCGGAAAAATTATTTTAAAGAAGATTTTGGAGAATATAAATTTTGTACTTTCCTCTCTATCGCTAGAAAATAATTTCGGTGATGGCGGCCGCATCATCGACTTCTATTTTCGAGTTTCGAAGGGAAAGACCACTGTAGTAAATTCTACTGCAGATTTGTTTTGAAATTTTTTAAAATTTTAATTGTTTAAAGGTAATTAGAGATATAAAAGTTGTAAGAAATTAATTATCTATTATTTTAAAGAAATTTTGGAATTTGACTCGGTATTAATTCTTGAATTTCCATTAATTAGTGTAAAAATTTAGGTTAGTGAAATAAAGGTTAAGTAATCAATGAATTAAAAGGGTTGAGATTAAACTTGTATAAGTTCTATTTCTTTTTCTTTAACATAAATAACTTACCAAGTATAAAAAGTTGAAATGTAAATTAAGAGTGGAATAGAATATTATGCAAGTAGAATTTTGAAAAAATGAAGTATTCAATAAATTACTGTTATAAATAAGAATTTAATGGTATTAACTTAAGTGATGATTGGAATTTTACTAAAATTAAAGGTTGTATTATTAATAGGTGATTTTAACCTTAAGAAAGTAAAAATGAAATTCCTTAATTTATAAAGTTTGATTGTAGGGTTATTAACTTAAGTACGCCTTAATTTCCCCTATTCTAATATAATGGAAAGTAGGAAAAATATAAATGACTGCAATCCATAGTTAATGAATGAGTAAAATCTTTCACTTATAGGAATGCAAGCTATAAGGTTAATAAATTAAGTGTAAGTAGAGGGTTACTGTAATTAAATATAATGGAAACTTCAACATTAAATAAATGAATGAGATTAAAGGTAAGTCGAAATTGTAATTTATAAAACAAATATATATTAATTAAAGGAATGGAGAAGAAACTTGTAAATTTTCACTTACATTCTTAAAACATACATAACTTACCATATAATAAAAGTTGCAATGTTATTAAGAAAACGAAAGGGAAATCTTACAAGTGAAGCTTGAGGTAATTAAAGTATTCAATTAATTGCTGTTAAAACTTAAGCTAAATCGGAAATTTTTCTATATAAGAAAGGTAAGTAGAATAAACGGGTGATATAAACTTTAGTCAATAAATTGGAACACAAATATGATAATTTTGTAATAAATGAAAATGAAAATTGTAAGAAGTAAAGGGATCACTCCATAAATGAAAGAAAGAAAATCAAACCATTGAAGCATGAGATAAATGTATAATAAATAAATTTGGGTGTTGGTTTGAATTGTGTTGTTTGATTTATGTTGTTGGGTAAGAAATTTGAAGTGGTTAAATGAATAAGTATCTATCTTTGTTCCATCTAAGACTGTTGAGTAAAAGATGCACTTGATAGTTAATTTCATTTCATACAAATTTCAAGTTTGAACCCAAACAACTATTTGTTTGATGGATTAAATGGTTGCTTTGTTTGTGTATGTATGTTGTTTGTAAGGTTGATGGTTGTTGAATTGTTTGGTTGATTAATGATTGAATCCACTTAAATAGTTCACTTTAAAATAAATAATATTTGAAATAAGATGTACTGTTTTATTCTTCCTTCTCCCTTCTTTTTCCTTTTCGGGGACGAAAAGTTTTGAGTGGGGGAGATTGTAACGACCCGTTGAATTTGATAATGTTAAATGAATTAAATTAATATGTTTCTAATCTAATTTAGAATAAAATAAAGGTCTTAAGATTTTATTTGAGAAAATGTAGTAATTTGTTATAGTAATTGGAATTTAATGTAACAATTTAATAGTTACATGGAAATAGATTTGAACTATGTAAATTTGCACACCTTGTTATAAGTTAAATATAAGAAACCAATATAAATGTGAATCAGTGAATATTAATAAAAATATTTACTAGAATGGAATTATTTAATATAAAATAAATAGTGGAGATTGTACATTTGGTTGTAATAATAAATAGTGACTAAATAAAAGTGTCCGTTGGAATAAATCAATGCAATAAGATATGGAACTGAATGTATGAATATAATTTTGTAGAAATAGTTAATTAACAACTTATTTGTGCATACCCAATTTAATATAAATAACAAAAGGGCTAGCACTTGATGTGCGTAAGTATTAATATATTGGAACTATAATAAAATAGAGAGTTTGGTAGTAAATAGAAATAAAAAGACCGTTTTAACTAGTAAATTAATAAATGGATTCTAACAATAGGTAGTAATTAATGCGTGTATATTGGGCATTTGCGGATTACCAATTTTTCTACCTATTCATATAATTTATTTATGTAAATCTAAACCTATGGCAACATTTTGTTAATAAATGTTGGAAGTGAATTTGAATATATCAAAGGATAACAAGTGTTTAGGTTAACCATTTATTTTATTTAGTTAAGAAGGGAAATAGATTGAAATAAAGCTAATTTAATTTTTTTGGTTGTTAATGGGTATAGTTAAATAAGGAGAAGTTATAGGAAATAAAACGCGCACTAATGAGATGTAATATAATTCCAAAGTTATTTATACCCACAAATAGGTTAATTACTGTATAGAAAGAGTCTAAATCAATAAATGAATTTATTAAGATTACATTTATAATTTTATAACCTTTATGCTGATTTAAGTTCAATTAATTTATTTGATTAAATAGTGCAGTAGCGTAGTTTTGTGCGGTAGTTGAAATAGCTAATTCTTTTAGGTGAAGTTAAGGCTAATTCTATGTATATATTTGACCTATTGTTGATATAGATTCTAGGAAGCAGGATCTATTAATTAAATGGAGTATTAGATTCAATAATTGCATTTATCGCATAAATAAAGAGAATATAACGGTTAATTTTGGCGTTATTGAAATTAAAAAGGAACGGGGGAATAATAATTTGAAATCATTGCAATAGATATTAATTTAAGGTTACCTTAAATAAATTAAGGTAATAAATGGAGGATAGTGTAAATATCTTTATAATACGATGATTTGTGTAGTTAGGGTAGTTTTGATTTGTCACTTAAGATGGAGGATTTTTATAAAAATGTAATAAATGCAGTTTAAATTAAGGCATTGACGTTTGGGTATTTAAGAAGTGATAAACTAAAATTTATTTATTTATTTGAAAATTTGAAATCCAATTTGTGGATTTATTGCAAATAAGTGAAATTTGTGTTTAACCATTACATCGATAGGAATAAATTAAATTTAAGGTTATATTAATAAAATTTGGACTAGAGAAATGATATGAATCGGTTTTAGAAGCCTTAAATATAAAATGGGAAGTAGACGAGATTTCACTTTACAACCATTTTTAAAAATCCTGAAGTATGTAGAAATATTTATGAAATATAACGTAAACCAATGTTGAATCAAAAGAATAGAGTCAACACTTATTTATTCATTTAATGTGATATAACTACGAGTATGATTTATTGCAAATTACATGGAAATCTAATATATAGGACATTACCTAAAAAGGAAGAGTAGATAAAATTTATGATAAACACATTTGTATATGAAGGTTATTGATTTAAGGAGAAATTGGGCAAGTTTTATGTATTTGGGTTAAGTGCAACCTTTAATAGATAAATTTAGTGCAATTAAAGAAATTGACATTTAATATTTCGATAACTTAAAATTTGATGGGATAAGAACATTTGGGTAATGAAGGGATGACAAATATTAGCTATGATTCTAGAAGGAATTAAATAGATAATGGGAAGATTAAAATCAGGTTCTAAGCAATAATTATTAAATAACAGAAGTTTAGGAGTAAAGTGAGATAATTGAAAATTTTAATCATTCATATAAGTCATTTGTTTATTAATATGAGTTAGCTAATAAATTTAACTTGGGCAATACCTATATATTGGAAACACAATTGTAAAATGAAATTAATTGAATTTGGTGAATTGGGAATGAATCCAAGGTTATAGGAATTGATGTAATACTACGCAAATAAAAGGTAACTGCATAAAATCAATGTTTCGTAATAAATTGTAATTGATAATTAAGTAGGAATGGGTTTGAATTTGACAAAAAGGAAAATTTATTATTTGCTTACCCATCTATTCAATCTATTAAATTTGATCAGATCCATTTGCAATTAAACGAATTTATTTACAAGTTAGTATGTATTTAGCTGATAACTATGAACCAATTAGGGCAATTGGGTATATATATTACCAGTTAAGTTATATAAGATAATGGTTGACTTAATTAAGGGAGTTTATGTAATAATTTCATTTATTTTGTAAGTGGAAATAAAACGTTAATGATAACAAGTAATCAAAATTTACCATCTATTTAGTATATTAAGTATAATTGATAATCAACTGCAGCAAGTAATAAATAATAAATACGTAACGTTAAATGAAGTAATATTTGAAATTTAATATTTAGAAACTATGTAAATATAAGTGCAGATGAAATTGGGATATTTACATATTGAAGTATGAATCCAATGATAAATCAATCTAATTGACAATAAATAATGGAAAGTAAATTTAATTAAATTTTGGAAATTTAATATATATATACAGTTATAAACCCTAGCTCCATCCTATTGTCATTTGCTGTATATTCATTTCTTCATCTCCTTCTCCTCCTCAAATGGTCGCAAAACCTAGATCTACTTCAATCCAAATTTCAGTGAAAATGCAAACACTTCAGAAAAATTCCACAAAAAAATATGTTAATGTCTCGAGGCACGTAATCTACTGGTGCAATTCGTTTTCTGTTTTGAACATTCGTTTGACCAGAATTAATTCAAACAGTCTGTGACCATTCATCATCGTCGTCGCAAACTTCATCGGATCGTCAAACCTTTTCTGGGTTTTGTAGAGTGGACGATGGGGATCGCATCTATATGGTTTGTGTGTCATTTTATTTATTTTCAATTTTCAATTTTGAATTCAATCATTTTTCTGGGTTTTGTAGAGTGGATGATGGATGATGTTGATGAATGGATGTTTATTGTATATCATTAAATTGCAAATTATCATGCATATTTCATTTCATTCGGGATTGTGGTTTGAAATGATATATAACCGCAAAATTTTATATCTTTTAAATTGCGGATTGAAATGATAAATATCCGTATCACTTGACCATAGGATAGAAAATTATATACAGGCACCGCGGTCTATATATAACTATTTTAATGTGATTTCTATGGTTTGGATGGAATACGGTTTATAATAATCTTAAATTTTATATTGTATAAATATTTTTCTTCCATATATATATACATATGAAGTTGAAAATTTTGACATTAAACGGTGTATAAAAATCTTTAATAAAAATGGAAGAAAATTAAGAAAATGGAGTTTAATAATTTATATCATATGTTTAAATGTTAAGTTTTGAAATTTTAAGATATGATATTTATAATTGGATTTTTCCCAAAATAAATTAAAATGAACATTCTAGTATAATTTGAATTGGGAAAAATATATATATTTTATTACTAGAAATTGAAGTCTTATTATTTATGGATTTTATATGAATATTCAAGACTAATTAATAGAACAATTGATTTGTTGAAAGAATAAATCCAACTTTAGTTTGAAATATTGATACTCAAAATGGATATACGTATATATAAATAAATTGAAGTGGTTTTGGAACTTGAGAGAGATAATATAAATTTTGGTTTAGACTTTAATAAAGAAATGTATTTGTAAAGCCATGAGAACTATTTTCTTTACAAAGCAACATTTAAGTTAAACCATTTAATTCATATACCGTTGAATGTCCAAACCATTCAAGTTTTAGAAGTTATGGTTTTAAATTATGATTTTCAAAATACTATGCTTTGAAAATATTTGATTTTCAGACGTTATGAAGTTAAAGCATTTTGATTTTGGAAAAGAATTATATTTGGGATAAGTGATAAAATATGGTTTTGTGTTTTGAAATGATATCGTATTCATGGTTATGAAATGGAATGTTTATTCTGATTTTTAAAGTATAACCTATTTTTAAATGACCGCGGTGTTATAATAACGATGGGTTGGCAAAGAGACCGGGATCGGATATCTGACATACTCTCTGTCGATACCGAAAACCACTTTGACTAACCGTGTACGCTGTGGAGATTCCAGAATGAAGTAGGTGGTGGCGACGTTTCCTGTAAGGTAAATACGTGGACCCGACTCCCGTGAGTTGGCATAAGGTGGCTAAAACAGGAGCTATTCCCAGGCCAATGAGGTCATACCTCTGATCGGACACTCCTCTTCGATATTATACTATGACTTTGGATTGATTCAGTGGCCACTTTTATTTTGATTTTGGGGAGTTTGTTCGAGGTGGGCGGTAACTGCGGCTACGCGTTTCCACCAGCCTGGGTACACAATTGGTATATCTACCCTGGCATTGCCTAGTTGTGCCGTGTCACCTACCATACCGAGCCTTGTACGAGTTTGGATTTCTCCCGTAGCCCGTGTGGTATCCTCTGGTGGCTTCCCGATCAGGAGGGACTATGATATTGGATGGACTACTGGGACTATTACGTGTTAAGGGCTATATGGGTAACCCCTTAACGCTATTAAAAAGTAAGTTTATTTTATAAATAGACACTATTATAATAGCGCAATATACTACATAGTAAATAGTTTAACGGATCCTTAGGAGATGTAAATCCCGAGCATCTCTTGAGTTACTGTACTCATATTTATTTCTGTTAATTTAACTCACATAAGATCTTTTAGTTCTGACTCGAGTGTTTTTGTCTTTTCAAATTCGCTCGGGTCAGTTCGAGCGTTTGAGGATCGAAGACTTTAGCTTTGAAGGACGAAGACGAAGGAGTCGTATTATTATTATCTATAGTATTGCACCACACTCATACTGTTCCGCTGCATTGTTTGTATTGGAATGTGTAACTCTGATATTTATTGTATAAAGAAGAATTAACTGTTTTGTAACCGTTTATGAACTGTATATTTATTATTATATTTTATCCTTACGCTGTGAGATTCTATTTTGTTTTATTTCTTCTCTGTTTTCTTATTTACCCCATAACAATCCGCCCTTTGCGTATGCTTTTAATTGGCATGTGTGTCGGTTTAAAGTGTGCGAAAAGGCTGGATGTTACAGTTATAATGAATATTCTTCAAGAGAATCAAGCTGTAAAAAAGAAGTAGTTAGAATGCGGAAACTCTAGACAGGTAGGGTTTCATTGATGAAAGTTTGAAGTAAGAATCCATCATTCTAAAATGTAGGGTTTTTTCCTTTATAAAAGTTACCGTATGATAACTTCATACTTTTGTAACAAAAATTGATTTACTAAATACTTAATGTTAAGATAAGAATGTTGCCTCACAAGTCAAAGCCAGATTCAGGAGTTTTTGCTACTTCTCTTGGAGGTTGTCGTAGAGACTTGACTGCTTGCAAGGTTTGTGTAGTACATTGTTAGATAAAAGTATTACACTATTATTATTTTTGCTATGTCCAAATTTTATTTTCAACAATAACAAGTACGATTCATATCAGCTGCAGAGATTAAGTTTCTTTCAAAAACCAGAGAAATCGATTTCTCATAAAAATCGACTTCAGATGTGAGTCAAACAAACCTCTCTTTTTTGATTTAATTCAAGCATACATTGGCTTGCAAATACAACAGTGGAAAAAGCAGCACATGGAAACTTAGAAAATCTTGATAATATGATTGTGCTTACCACTTAAATTCAATTAGTTTGATCATAATTAATCAATAGTGATAACACAGAGATGGTTAGAATTCCTTTTGTAATTCTCCTGATCATTTTATATATTACAAGAACAAGCGGAGTTGATGATTCAGAGCATGCCAAAACTTAAACTTACAAGACCAATGGAACCTAAACTAGAGACATCTCAAAGAATTCGCGTAGTTAGGATTAAGAGCTTTGCTGAGCTTGAAGAAGAAATGCTTGCTAATATACCTAAATTTAAAGCGCGACCATTAAACAAGAAGGTTTCTTTTCTTTTTTCTTCTTTTAATAATATTTCATGGTTCCCATAAGATTTTAAAATAAAATTTCGATAATATATATATATATATATATATATATATATAATAAATAAGCATACGGATTAATATAAGTAATATATATAACAGTTATTATATATACATGTGTGTGTAATGTGTATGTATATATGTGAATCATAAAATTTATTATCTTGATAAACTTATTAAGTAAACATATCGTAGAACTATATGTATAAAACAAAATTATATATGAATTATTATATAACGAGTTCGAACCCATGCTACGCACACGAATGTTTTCAAAAATATTAGAAAGATAACTTCTCCCTAAATATATTTTCATCGCATGATTTTAATGATAAGTCGAAACTTATACGAGTCAGTATGCAGAAAAGCAATTGAGTGTGCATTATAGTAAGGATATGGTATGAACTATTATGTATAAAGCTGCATATTTTATTAATCAGCAAACGCCGATTCCAAGCAGAAATATTAGATAGCAAGGTACACATCTGATTGGAAGAAAAACTAAAGATGCTCTATTCGTTCACAAGTTATAAATAAAACATTTACAAAAAATTACAATGCAACCAAAATTGGTTGACAGTATTTATGACTACGCGTATAAAAGTGAAATCCGTTCAGATAAGATAGTATTTGTGGATAGCTATTGTTTGTCCTTCGTAGTCACCTAGCTTATCCAAAAGAGCACCATGTTTACCTATTTATCATGTAATAAAAAGAGTTATGTATAATAATGACGCATCACTTGGATGGTGGTAGTGAGAAAAGTTTTTAATTTAAAGCTTTGGTTGTAAACTTGTGAAACTTGCCTAAATGCAGTTTTAATCATTGATAATCAACATGTTAACTAATTGTAAAGGAAGCTGAAGCTTATAGCAATTTAATTTGAGTTATAGAAGTCTAAATGCATGATTTTGGTCGATAAAAGATACAGGAAAATGATATACTCCCGTGCAAAATTTACTTGTTTAACAAAACATAGTTTTTATATAAAAATGTATACAATAGTACCAAAAAGACAACAATAGTATCAAAAAATCTATACCCAATAGAGATCCTTAACTCACTCGATAACTCTTTAAAAAACAAATGTAAGTTTATTCTTATATGCACATTGTATTGAAATGTAACTATAATTGATTTCCTAAACAAATTTATGATTTATTAATTACAATATGAGTCATTTTGTTTATTGAATGAAAAGGGTCTTTTTATTTATTAAAGAGTTATTTGTTTATTCATTTACCGTGTTTTAACTGGAATTCAAACTAGGATGGATGCGTTTATGTATTTAATTCATATGTATCGCATTTATTTGTGACGTTACAATATCTAGTGCAAGGATGTAAATATTGTAATATACATTCTAAACTATAGACAGTTGCTAAAAACAGGAGTTTTTACTGGTTCTGCAAAAATCTATTTGTATTTTTCAAAACCTGCTTTCAGCTTAGAAGGCCAATTTAGAAAAACTTATTAGAGAAGCCATATCAAACAGGCCTTTTCATTTGAAAAAAAGGAAAAAAGAAGGATTTTTTGTTTTGTTTGTCAAATATAAACTGTAAAGAAAATTTACTACTAGTATTACGGTTCAAGCTTCCAGCCGGAATTCTAGAATCCCGAAGATTTTATCACGGTTCCAGCGTGGACCGGACCGTGACGCGTTATAATTTTTGGCCAGATCCATTGTTTGTGGAATTAAAGGAGAAGCATCAGCGTTTGGGGCTTTGGGTGTTTTATTCTAGGTTTTAAATTATGCCGATAACAATAAAATAAATTTACATAGCTATATAAATTTGATTAATGATTTGGATTAATAATTAAATTATAATTAGGTTAATAATTTTAGTTTAAGTTCGTTTCAATAAATTTATTTTATATAATTTGTATAGATTTTGTCTAGTATTAATATTGCATGTTTGTTAGCGTATGTAGAAAAATTGTACTAGAATTTAGAAACCCGAATCAAAGGGGAATTTTCGAAATAGGAAAAAAAAATTGGAATTTTCCACTGACCGGAATGGAAACTAAAGATGGAATTTCAAACCTTGACTAGTATAATTGCATATTGAGTCTATCTGTAACATAGATTTTTATATATGCTTGGTTCTATTTACAGAGCTGTTATTCTTTTATTTACAAAGTTTGCACTGTATTTTAATAATAATAAAAAATTAGTAAAGAAAATTTAACCACTCTGAAGATTTGAACAAATTGATGTACTTCTTAAATTACTCTACTTCATTTGTAAATGCTACTAGATTTTTATGACATGTTGTATACTTTGTATTAGTCAGTCGCCTAATGAAATAGTATGATGAATATTTAGTGTCTGCATTATGAATCCGATTTAACTTTGTGTACACTTTTTTGATGAATTGATTCTCAAGCATTACTTTGGCTTTACAGGTAGATAGATGACTGTGATGCAAAAAAAGGTTGCAATGAATTATGGATCAAAGTTATCTTTGCTGCTAGAACTACTTTTTGGTTTTAACGTATGTACTACTTGCTTTTGTTTTGCTATTGCTACTTGTTCTATATTTTGTTTATAAACTATTGATGACGAACTATTTATGTTTGGTGTAAGATTATTGTGTATTTTGATTATGAAATTTCATACGTTAGTTATCAAATATGTGTCCAAAATGTGGTATTGATATAATATGTTGATTTTGAAATGTGGTATTGATATAATATGCTAATTTTGAAATGTGGTATGTATATACATTGTGACTGATGTTTACTGAAATGTAATTTACAGAAAAGTAGAAAAAGCCTAATTGACTTAGCTTTGTATACAATTTAACGATGTTTTTAAAATACTGTTAAAACATTCCACGGCGTTTTTTAAACGTCGTTCAATGTTTTAACAGCATTTTAAAAATGCCGTTAAATTGTATCTAAAAACATAATGCACGATATGTTGCAACAGGTAAACGCTATAAATAAATATCACAACAATGGAAAAACTCTATAAAAAGGGACATTTAACAGTATTTTTGAAACGCTGTAAAAAAAGTTTGACCATATTAGACCAAACGCTGTTAAATGATTTCATGACACCAGAGAAACGCCGTAGAAACGGACATTTAACAGCGTTATTCCTTGTCATTGTATATCTCTGACATGTAACCGCATGTCGATATATAAGGTATGTAAAAACGCCGTTAATAGCTTTTATAGCATTTTTGAAATTCCGGTTTGTTGTGGTGCAATGTGGATGCTCGAAAAACACCGAAATATAGGGAGATGAAGTATCAGTTCTTCATCAATATGATGCAAGTAGCAGCTGCTGCTGGAATTGTTGGGAATGTTGGAGAAGCTAATCCTGTGGCTCCAGTTGGGAATAATTATGCTAATCTAAGAAGAGATTACTCCAGTCTTGGTGGAAAGCCATTTATGGCAACAGAGGATGCCATTGAAGTTGAGAATTGGTTGTTGCATTGTGAGAGAATCTTCGCTGATTTGGGTTTGGATGACGAGCAAAAGAGAAGGCTGGCTCTAGGCAGTTTCAAGGGGCAGCACTTTATTGGTGGAATAGTGTTACATCGGGGTTACGGAGGAGGAGTTAACTTGGGCAGAGTTTAGAAGGAGATTTGAACAGAGGTTTTTGTCTGAAGTTGCTAAGTTGGCATTATTGAGAAATTTTATGGATCTGGTGCAGGGAGAGATGTATATAATTGAGTATGCTACTAAGTTTGATGAGTTATCCTGAATGGGTGTGCTACTATAGACATTGTCATCAGAAGGAATGAGAGGTTTATTCGGGGATTGAGACACGAGATTGCTAAGGAAACCCTGCCACATCTCCGTGATCCTTGTAATGTAGTTATGGAGATGGAAATCCGACATGAGGAGATGCTTGCTATTTGTGCTGGAGAAAAGCCGATTGAAACCTGAGGCCCTAAGGGAAAGAAGAGGAAGTTCTTTAAGAAGAAGGGAGCCCATATGGGAGAAACTTACATGAAGGCAAAAGCTGATTTATTTTGCTTTAAGTGTGACAACAACGATCATTATGCTCATGAGTGCGGTCAGGCAAGGGGAAGAAAGCTATAGATAAGAAGGGTGTGAAGTTCTTCAACCGTGATCAAGTTGGGCAT
Organism: Allium cepa; assembly: GCA_030765085.1. Classification (NCBI taxonomy): domain Eukaryota; kingdom Viridiplantae; phylum Streptophyta; class Magnoliopsida; order Asparagales; family Amaryllidaceae; genus Allium; species Allium cepa. Next base: position 65,786,750 of record CM060931.1, read on the forward strand.
TATAAGAATCAGTGTCTAGAACCAGTCAGGGCGGACAAGGAAAAGGTCTTTGCTATTGGACCATCATCTGCTAGGCCAACTATAACTAAAAAGTGGAAGATTGTGATGGAAGGTATGCTTTTGATTCAAAGTATACCAGTTAGGGCATTATTTAATACCGGTGCATCACATTCATTTATATCTCAGTGTTTGGTTGATAGGTTATGTTTAGAACCCACTTAACTTGTTACTTCCTTAAGGGTTGCGAATCCAATAGTAGGGTATGCAACTCTACGGATGAGATGTGACCTGTTAGAACTTGATTTGTTAGGTCATAAGTTTGCATGTAGTCTGTATATTTTTGATTTCGTAGATTTTAGGATCATTTTGGGTATGGATTGGTTGGGTAAGTATGATGCTAGGATATTTTGCCAGGATAAGGAGATATCACTAAGACACCCTGATAGTCATAACCAAATATATTCTCAGTGGATTCTGACCGGATTATATGTTCTTTGTTAAGTGCTATGGAAGTGGGAGAAGAGTTAAGTGAGGTTCAAGTAGCAAGAGAATTTGCAGATGTCTTTGAGTCAGTTACATGACTACCACCGAGTGGAGCTGTTGAGTTTCAGATAGATCTTGTGCCAGGAGCTGAACCTATGAGTAGACCTCCCAGATGAATGACACCAACCGAGATGAAGGAATTGAAGGTGCAGCTAGTGGATTTAGAAGAAAGGAATTTTATTAGACCAAGTTGTTTTCCTTGGGGAGCGGTCACGGTGTTCGTGAAGAAACTAGATGGGTCGTTAAGGATGTGTATAGACTATCATAAGTTGAACGAGAGGACGATAAAGAATAAGTATCCTTTGCCAAGAATAGATTATCTTTTCGATCAGTTGTGTGGAGCAAAAGTGTTTTTCCAGTTGGATTTGGCAACAGATTTCCATTAGTTGAGGATGGTAGAGGACAATATTCCATCGACTGCAATGCATACTAGGTACGGTTCATATGAGTGGTTAGTGGTGTCATTCGAATTAATGAATGCACCTGCGTTCTTCATGGATTTGATGAGCCGAATTTTTCGAAAGTACTTAGATAGATTTGTATTGATGTTTATAGATGACATTTTAGTATACACTAAGGATGAAAGAGAGCATGAAGATTATCCTAGAGTAGTGCTTGAGACGCTGAGGCAGCATCAGCCGAGGGCGAAGTTTTCCTAGTGTCATTTTTGGAAGAAAGAGGTTAAGTCTCTTGGTCATGTGCTTTCAGAGAACGGCTTGTCAGTCAATCTAGATAAGATCGAATTTGTTAATAATTGGAAGAGACCAGAGACAGTGACTAAGATATGGAGTTTTCTTGGACTTGCTGGCTACTACCAGAGATTCATCAAGGATTTCTTGCGGATAGGAGCACCTTTGACTAAGTTAATCATGATGGAGGTGAAGTTCATCTGGTCCGACAAATGTGAGGAAGCATTTCTTAAGTCAAAGCATTTGTTGACCAACGCACCTATGTTAGTAGTTCTAGGCGGAAACCAAGGGTTGGTGGTGTATATAGATGCATGTGGGACTGGATAAGGGCTGTGTTGATGCAGAAAGGTAAAGTTATTTCCTATGCTTCGCGACAGCTTAGACCGCATGAAGTGAGATATCCTACTCATGACTTGGAGTTGGCTGCAATGATCTTTGCGCTAAAGATTTGGAAGCATTATCTCTTAAGGAAGAGGTTTGAGCTATACACCAATCATAAGTCTTTAAGGTACTTATTCTCTCAGAAGGAGTTGAATATGAGACAGCAGAGGTGGCTAGAGTTTTTGGCTACTTTTGATTTTGGTATAGAGTATACACTAGCTCGACTCATGAGAATAGGTATTTTGAACAGTTCCAGATGTGGGATGTGTAGTAGTGGTACTGAAACTATTGCACATTTATACTTCTATTGCATATATATGCATAATCTTTGGAAAAGAATATTAGCATTTCATGATTTTCATGGACCGAGATAACAACCTGCTGATAAATAGCTGATGATATTTAAAGCAACTAGATGGAAGAATGAGAGAACAAGGTTGTTGCTTAAACTGTTATAGAAGACAATATATATAGTTTGGGAAGAAAGAAATAGAAGGCAATTTCAGGGGGTTAAAAGGAAAGTAGCGGATTCGCTTCAGATCATTCTTCGTAGAATTTAGTGTTAGGCATGTTTTGAAATTTGCTACCCTTTCATGGGTTGTTTAATTTCTCTACAAGCCTTCTGCTCTTGATTCTTGCATGTGTTTTGTTTTGTATTCTTTGTTTTTTTCTTTTCTTCCTTGTACTTCTCCGTTTTTGTTGTTAATAATAAAGTGGCACGGACCAATATAAAAATTGGATAGCTTGCTAAAAAATAATTAAAAAATCACATATCTCGACCCTCGGTCCTTAAAGAGGTGAAACTCTTGACTGAATGGTCCTAGGAGATAAGCAACAAATGTTGTAAAAAGGAAAACTCTTAGCCACTAGCTCTTATGAGAGAATGATGGACAAGCTCTAGCAAGTCTCTAATGTCATAAATAGACAATACACAGCTATCTCGGGTTAGAGTACCTCAAATGACAGTTTAATACATGACTAGTCTCTAATGTCATTTGATTATCGTCCCTAATGAGGTATTGATATCAAATATCTCAAATAAAATGGATCTATCTAAGTCATCTAGATAGGAGACTAATGTACTGTAGCACCGCTATAGAAAAAGATAATGACCGCAACCCATTCCCTACAGTCCCTGAGCTACTCCTAGAATCGTGACACTTGTATTCGTCGCATGACATAAACACACTGTCGGACTGGGCCGAGCATTGGCCAGATTCCCACCTGCCCTTGGTAACGGATTGTCGGTCCTTAAGTGACATCGGGACAATGGCTCTAATGAGGTAAATAACTCTCAGCTTACAACGCCACATGGTGACAACATGGACATGAGGTGCGATCCCGCGACTAGGATCGCAAGGATGGATAACTAGCCTATTTGGTAGGTCTAATTGACGCGCTCTCGATAGTGGCGTGAACCCTATGACATAGATTCCTAAAAAAAGGCCCTAGACTATATAAGTCCCAATGAGAGTGGTAACTAATACTCTTTACTCTAGGAGTCCTAATGAGAGTGACAACTACTGCTCTCGACTATATGAGTCCTAATGAGAGCATATCAACATAAAAAATCCTCGGCCCCTAGGCTAAGAGTAGATAATGATACTCGACTATTTGCCCTTAGAGGATGCAACAAAATATACCCTCCATGAGATGAGTCCTAACGAGAGTAATAATAGGTACTCTCGACTCCATGCGTCCTAATGAGTAAGTCACAACATATTAATTCCTCGACACTAGTCTTAAGAGTAAATAATAATATAACTCGAATGGTTAGTCCTAAGAGGATAAATCGGAAAATCCCAACTTATCTCTAACTTGTAGCCCTTAGAGAGTAATATAACTATTGACTACTAAGCTCTAAGGAGTTACACTTAGACGATATCAAAAATTTCTAACCCATTTCTATAACATAAGTCTACTACCTAGTAGTAATCGAACAAGTGTTACTTGAGTGTCGCATACCACTCATTATTACTTGATCATTTACTAAAAGCTAGTAAACTACACTCATCAAACAACAAATATTCTATTATGACTCAATAGAATAACCTAAAAAATATCGAGCGTCTCATATCACCCGGTAATATTAATTCGTTTATTCAATATCCTTATTTTATCTAATCAAATCACAAAACCATCATTAAAAATCATTTCAATTCAAACCACATATAAAAGGGAATTAAAACTCAAAACTCTCAAATCTATTTAAGTATTTCACAATTTATTCTACCTGCAAAATAGATTGTATATTTCAAAAATTCCATTTTAAAATATTTATAGAATCCTTTTTATCAAATTAAGTCAAATAAACCAATTCTGAACCAATAAATATATAAAACAGGAATAATATTAAAGCTTTGAAAATATATTTTATAACAAAGAAATCCCTTTTTAAATTTCCTTTTAATATTTATTTTAAAAATTTAATTTAGAAAGGAATTTCCCTTTTGGAAATAATTATAAATCCCTTATTAACACTTCTTATAATTCCATACATTTCGGATGTACGGAAAAATATCTATTTTTATTTTCAAATAAACTTTTAAATCCAAATAGTTTTCACCTAAATATTTTATTTTTCCAAGCACTTTTATTTATTTGTAAATAAACTTCAATTTAATTTAAAAAATCAAAATAATTTGATCGAAGCTTACTAAATATTTAAAAACCAAAAAATCATTCGAATGTCCGAAATACAAATCACGGATCAAAATTCCCCAAAATCATCAAACAATCCACTAAATGATTTTAACACATGACCGGGTCAAATTCCATCAAATTCCGCACATCCGTTCAATGCACATAACATATAAATAATCTACTTAAATAAACATTCAATCGGACAACATCTCCTTTGCATTTTGGACATTCCAAAATACAAAAAACCTCATTATCAAATCCAAATCATACCCATATCACAACAATCAAACTAATTTCCCAAACAGACATTTCAATCAAGCAATTTTTATGTAATCTACGGGATGAATTCAAATTACACAATGGAATATGGATATTGATGTGAGTTTAATTACTCACCGAATTGACAAGGGAAGTCTACTATCTTCGCCTCGCTGAAGACGCCAGCACCATAAAGTTTGCAACCTTCTCCGTCGCATCACCAGGCCAGAATCCTCCTCGACCTTCATACGGTTGAAGCAACCAGCCAACACACACGTCTGCCTATTTGCCTCCTCCCTTCGTGAACCAACCACCACATCGTGGTTTCCCCAAATCGCAACCATCATTCCTCTTCTTAAATCATTTTCCTCTCTTTACCTGACAGTGCTCCAGCCACCGCTACCCACGAAACTGACTCCTTCACTACATGTGACCACAAGCGTGCCTCCCCTTTCTAGGGAACTCCAGCACCTACGCCTGCTAAGACGTGTGTAGACACACACACACACACATATATAAGTAGAGGTTGCGATTTTTCCATTTTGAGATAAAATTTGAAGGGTTTAAGGCACGAAGGGGTTTAGGGAGTTTTGGGTTATGTTTTGTATAAAGAAGAAATATAGGAGTCTTCTAGAGGAAGTGTAACGACCCGTAAATTTATCACTTTGATAAATTATATATATTTTAAATTTTATTCAAATAAAAGGTTGATAATAAAATAATATTAATAAGTAATAGTAATCTTATTTTGAATAGATTTTCACAAAAATATTTTCCTCGAAATCTAAATCGATAAAATGGCCAAAAATTGTTTTATCGATAACCAGCTCTATAATCGTAAAACGTCTCGCACGAAGCTGGATACATACACTTATTTTTATAATTGAACAAGGATACGAAATCAAATTAATTATTTTATTTTTGGAAATTAAATGTATTTATGTCATCACCAATAATCGCATCGTATTTAAATATAGATTTTTGAATTCAAAATTGAATTTAATGGTTTAATATTATTTTAATTATTCAAATAATTATCTTAAATGATCATAGATCATTATGAATATTTTTAAAGTGAAAATAAATCATTTATAATAGTTTTATAAAGATATATATCTGATTTAAAAATATAAGGAAAAATCGATATCGCTTTATCGGTATAATAACAATTATTTTAAATAAATATTAATATTAATTTATATGATTTTACAAATGAAATATGATCATTTTAATTAGTTAAGATAGATAAGAATTTTTTTTTCAATTTTTTATATATTTATATGTAATTTATAATATAAGTTAAAATGTGACCAGGAATCGGTTTTCTGATTTTCAACGGTTTGACGAACGAAAGTTGTTTCAAATTGTTGCAACCTTGTTTTTGTGTCATGTGCACATACACAACATACACATACACATACATATCCTAACATGCACATGAACGTATATAAACATACAAATATACATGTAAACATATATAAGAAAAATTTAAGAAATTTTATAAAAAAAACTTAACTCTTAAGCTTCCTAAAGTCAACTATCTTACACACTAAGGACATACACATGGCTTGGAAGTGAAATGAAGTGATGGAGCACTTGGAGGGGGAGAACCAACATGTAGAATGATGTGAAAGAGGGGGTGTGGGCAAGGGGTGTTTTGGTCCATGCACATTTAGATATTTTCCATTTTTTTTGCGCTCTGATACCAAATGTAAAGGTCTAGGCTTTTCAACCATCGACAGCAACGACCAGTAGGCTTTTCAACAATCCCAACAACAAAATGGCATACATTAGTACCTTGAATTTGCTTTTTTGGCCAGCCTCTCGACTGCACAACCAATGATTTATCACTAGGGACATGTAGGAGTAAGAGTCATCCATTCGCTACCTAACAAGAAGCGAGACCCCATATCATGCTGAACATAATCAAGGAAATCCGATCCCGGTTCCTTCCAACCAACGATCGATAAAAGAAATGTGCAGTAAATAGGGAATTCTTTAATTTGTTACTTCCATTTTTATCAAAAATATCTTCGAGAGATATATACCTTTTTCAAAACATTTCATGCCGGTATATATGGAATCATTAAACCTCTCTTATCAAATCTTTGATTACTTAAAATCTTTTTAAATCTTGGAATAGTTCTAGATCATTTCATTTTTCACATAGGAAAATATTGATCTGAGCAAACCAAATTTATTATCCCCTGCGTCGGGTCAGTTCAGATAGCCAGGGAGAGTAGGAAACTGGTTTTCCAAACCCAAGCCTAGACACTATCTTTCTGACACCCAAAATGCAGTCAAGTTATTTGATCGACTCTAAATCATTTAAAATTAACCATTCCATAAATTCTTCAAAATCATCTTTAAAATACTTATTTAATCATTTGAAAACATTATAAAAGATTGGAAAAGAATGGTTGCATTTAAAAATATATTTAGTTGTTATAGAAAAGTGCTGTAGGAAAGTGCCGTAGAAATTGCTTTTTAAGCTATATTGATCAAAACGACTTTTTATCATTTGAAAATTCATTTTTATAATTCAAATCACTTTTAAAATATTTTAAAAGATTTTCAGAATTTCAAATTTAAAAAATCAATTCCAAAGAAATGCTGTTATGAATTCAAACTACAAAACCGTGATTTTTTCAAAAACTGGTTTTACTTATATTTCAAAATCTACTTATCGAAATCTCGATTTTCTTTCTTCATTGGAAAAATATAGATATAATAGTTCGGAAAATTCTTATTTAGAAGAATTCCGAGCTATATTCCATTCTATGAACACATCTGCCTTTTATGACGCGAAATCGCAAACTGCCGTCACGCGACGCGCTAAATTTTGACTAAAATTTCAACTATCGTTCAAACTTCACCAACATCTTCATATGTTTATAAAACATTTCAAAATCATTTTGATACCTTTTTAAAGAGGTTCAAAATTCCATATACACCAGTTCATTAAATCAAGGAAAGTGATTTCCATTGTGCTTATCAACTCGTATTTCCATGACTTGCATATACATTCAACAACAATACCGAACAACCAAACTTGATGATCCAAGCATATTAAACATCCATTGCAAACCATCGTATCATCATCTAAGAATATAATATAAGTAAGAGTTTTTCACCTTCGTTTTCCCTTCGAGCTAATATAAAATTGTCTATAGCTCCGCTACGATCACACCAGAGCTTCTGGAATCTAGTCCAAGACCTTTGGAAGGCCATGACCCAAGCTAGAAAAGGTGGAACTCCCGGCAAAGGTGGTGGTGGGTTGTGGCCGTGGGTTTGAGTGGTGATAAGGAGGTGATTTGAACTAGTTTTGAAGTGGATAAATATTATAAACTATTGTATATATTTTTTCTCTTTTATTCCTAACATTTTCCCTAACTTTTCTATATTTTTTTCTATGAATAAGAAGCCATAAGAGAGGCTATTAGAAAGCTTAAGAAGAAGGTAAAAGAAGACGAAGAATGTGTTAGGAATTTATGAGAAGATAGGTGGTATTTATAGGAAGAAAAATAAGAAAAATATCTAAATGTGCATGGACCAAAACACTCCTTGCCCACACCCCCTCTTTCACATCATTCTATACGTTTGTTCTCCCCCTCAATGTACTTCATCACTTCATTTCACTTCCAAGCCATGTGAATGTCCATAGTATGTAAGATAGTTGACTTTAGGAAGGTTAAGAGTTAAGTTTTTTTTTATAAGATATCTTAGATTTTTCTTATATATGTTTACATGTATATTTGTATGTATATATATGTTCATGAGCATGTTAGTATATGTATGTGTATGTTGTATATGTGAACATGACACAAAAATAGGGTTGCAATGATTTAAAACAGCTTTCGTTCGTCAAATAGTCGAAAATGGGAAACCGATTCCCAGTCACATTTTCACTTATATTTTAAATTACATATAAATATAAACAAAATTTGAAAATAAATTTCTTATCAATATATACTAATTAAAATGGTCATGTTCCATTTATAAAATCATATAAACTAATATTAATAATTATTTACAATAATTGCTATTATACCGATAAAGCGATATCGATTTTTCCTTATATTTTCAAATCAAATATATATCTTTATAAAATTGTTATAAATGATTTATTTTCACTTTATAACTATTAAAAATGAATAATCATCATTTAACATAATTATTTGAATAACGAGAATAATTATTAAATCGTTAAATCTCAATTTAAATTCATAAATATATATTTATATACGATGCTAGTATTAGTGTGACATAAATACGTTTAATTTCCAAAAATAAAATAATTAATTTTATTTCATATTCTTTTTCAATTATAAAAATAAGCATCCAGCTCCATGTGCGACGTTTTGCGATTATTGAGCCAATTATCAATAAAACAGTTTTTGGCCATTTTATTTATTTAAATATCGAGGAATATATTTTTATAAATATGTATTCAAAATAAAATTACTATTAATTATTATCACTCAATAATATTATCTATATTATCAACCTTCTATTTGAATAAATTTAACAATAAATATTTAGGGCAAAACCTTTGGGTTTTTGTTTTGGGTAATTTCGGGGACGAAATTCTTTTAAGCGGGGAACTCTTGAATAACCAATAAATTTATCACTTTGATAAATTATATTTGTTCTTTAATTTATTCAAAAAAGGTTGATATCACAAATAATATTGTTTTGAGTGATAATTAGTAATAATAATCTTATTTTGAATATATATTTACAAAAATATTTTCCTTGAAATTTAAATCGATATAATGGCCGAAAACTATTTTATGGATAAAGAGCTCAATAATCGTAAAACGTCGCGCATGGAGCTGGATGTTTATTTTTATAATTGAACAAGAATATGAAATAAAATTAATTATTTTATTTTTGAACTTAAATGTATTTATGTCATCACCAATAATGGCATCGTATTTAAATATAGATTTATGAATTTAAATTGAGATTTAATGATTTAATAACTATTTTAATTATTCAAATAATTATTTTGAATAATCATAATTCATTTTGAATAGTTATAAAGTGAATATAAATCATTTATTATAGTTTTATAAAGATACATATTTGATTTGAAAATATAAGGAAAAAATCTATATCGCTTTATCGATATAATAGCAATTATTGTAAATAATTATTAATATTAATTTTTATGATTTAAATTTAATATGACCATTTTAATTAGTTAAAATTGATTAAAAAAATTCAATTTTTTTACATTTATATGTAATTTAAAATATAAGTGAAAATATGACCGAGAATCGGTTTCCCGATTTTCAACGGTTTGACGAACGAAAGTTGTTTTAAGTCATTGCAACCTTATTTTTGTGTCATGTGCACATATACAACATACACATACATATACTAACATGCACATGAACATATATAAACATACAAATATACATGTAAACATATATAAGAAAAATCTAAGATTATTTATAAAAGTTTTAACTCTTAAGCTTCCTAAAGTCAACTATCTTTCACACTAAGAACATGCACATGGCTTGGAAGTGAAATGAAGTGATGGAGCACATGGAGGGGGAGAACGAACATGTAGACTGATGTGAAAGAGGGTGTGTGGGTAAGGAGTGTTTTGGTCCATGCACATTTAGATATTTTCCGTATTTTTCTCCTATAAATACCAACCCTCTTCTTATAAATTCCCAACACAGTCTTCATCTTCTTTTTCCTTATACTTAAGCTTTCTATGACCTCCTTAATGGATTCTTATTCATAGAATAAAATATAGAAAAGTTAATGAAAATTGTTGAGAATAAAAGAGAAAAAATATATACAACAGTCTATAATGTCTATCCACTTCAAAACTAGTTCAAATCACTTCCTTATCACCACTCAAACCCACAGCCACAACCCACCACCACCTTAGGCCGTGAGTTCCCCCTTTTCTAGCTTGGTCCGTGGCCTTCCTAAGGTCTTGGACAAGAATCCAAAAGCTTTGTTGCGACAGTAGCGGGGCTATAGCCAATTTTATATTAGCTCGAAGGGAAAATGAAGGTGAGAAACTCTTACTTACATTATATTCTTGGATGATGATATGATGTTTTGCAATTGATGTTTAATATGCTTTGATCATCAAGTTTGGTTGTTTAATTTTGTTGTTGAATATATATGTAAGTCACGGAAATACACGTCGATAAGCACACAGGAAATGACTTTCCATGATTTAATGAATCGGTGTATATGGAATGTTAAACCTCTTTAAAAAGTTTTAAAAATAAGTCTGAAATGTTTTATAAACATATGAAAATGTTGGTGAAGTTTGAATGATAATTGAAAATTTAGTCCAAGTTTAGCGCGTCGCGTAACGGCAGTTCGCGATTTCGCACCATAAAAGACAAATGCGTTTGTAAAATGGAATATAGCTCAGAATTCTTCGAGATAAGAATTTTTCGAACTATTATATCTGTAGTTTTTCAACAAAGAAAGAAAATCGATATTTCAATAAGTAGATTTTAAATATAAGTAAAACCAGTGTTTGGAAAAATCGCGGTTTCGCATTTCGAAATCCACAACAGGATTTCTTTGAAATTTTTTAAAATTATGTAAAAATATGAAATAAATTCTAAAAATATTTTAAAAGTGATTTGAATTATAAAAAATGAATTTTTAGATGATAAAAAGTCATTTTGATCAGTATAGCTTAAAAAGCACTTTTCGTAGCACTTTTCAATAACAATTGAAATATAGTTTTAAACATAACCATTATTTTCCATACTTTTATAAATGTTTTCAAATGATTAAATAAGTATTTTAAAGATGATTTTGAAGGATTTATGGAATGAGTAAATTTTAAATGATTTAGAGTCAATCAAATAACTTGATCGCCTTTTGGGTGTCAAAGAGATAGTGTCTAGGCTTGGGTTTGGATAACCAGTATCCTACTCTCCCTGGCTATCTGAATGGGTTCGATGGAGGGGATAGTAAATTTGGTTTTCTCAGATCCATCATTTTCAAATGATTTAGAATTGTTTCAAGATTTAAAAAGATTTTAAGTAATCAAAGGATTTGATAAGAGAGGTTTAATGATTCCATATATACTGAAAAGAAATGTTTTAAAAAAGATATATATATCTCTTGAAGATATTTTTGATAAAAAAGGAAGTGACAAATCAAAAGAAAAATTCCCTATTCACTGCACATTTCTTTTATTGATGATTCGTTCGAAGGAACCATGATCGAATTGAGTGATTCTTATCTAAAAACCACTTCGAACCAATGTACGTGTTCGAAAAATGAAAAGCTAATAAAGAAAATGAAGGATGAAGACCGAAGATCTACGAGGTGGAAGGACTTCTCGTTGATAATTCTGGTTAGCTCCCAAATACTAAAGTAGCAGTGGTCCCTTCATTTCTGAAACTCTTCGGGTTGTAAGGACTTCTCGCTACTAATCCTAGGGGTAACTCCCAACAGGATATGGTAGGAGAGTGCCTTCGGTTTATCATATTCCTGTACAACTTATATGGACGAATGTCTGATGTTGTATTTCTAGTTACATAAGTGATCTCTATGAACATATCATCTGTTTGGTGGCGGGGAAGGAAACTTCTCTTAGCTTAACACCTTTCCTGAGAAGTACGAGCTCAAGAGTTATACTTTTGTAGAAATTTGTTGTATGACCATGGAATGGAAGTGTCGCATTCAAAGTGAAATGTGCAATGTGAAAGGTAATCATTACCTCGAGCCTCACATCCGGAAATGGCCGAAACATGGTAGATTCAACAAGGCTATGTGATTCACAACCAATGGGGTATGATCATCCCCTTTTAGATATATTTCTACCCACTATGATGTTCGGCTTTAAATTAATGCGGTGTATGGTAAACGAGTGCTCGGATAGGTCAGTAACGACCGGGGTGATGACATATTCGGTATTATATAGTGAGAAAGGTAGGTCGATCTTTTGTTGGTAGAAGGAAGATGTTCTGCATCCTCGGTACATTGCTTTAGAGATGTACTGCCAAAAGGTAGTCCCTTCACCTGGCTATTTATATGGAAATTCATTCTCCAATAAGTATCTGCCATTTTGTTTGTAGAGCCTAGTATGCTAGAATTCAATAATGGCAACAATTTTGGCTAAGATTAATAAATTTACTGGCAAATGTTTTTCAAAAGAATGTCATTAAAAATAATATCAAATCATTTTACGTAGCAAATGTTTTGGTTATCATAAGGTAAAAACACGTTCCGTGTTTATGTGCAGAGTGGTCTTATGAGATGCCTTTTTGTTTTCAAAACGCGTATTTTGAGTTCTCACACCAGTCCCAAGTCTGACCCGGAGTTTATTTTCCTTTTCCTTAAACTCTAGATGCCATAATTTTCCCAAACAGTCTAGTAGTTAGGTTTAGTTTAGAAGAAATATGGATGGAGCTAGAGGCATGGAGTCAGAAGATTTTTCTAAAGATTGTTATCTATTTCCACCACACTCTTGTGCTATAGTATTCCGCATTAGTAAGGAGAGAAATTTATAGCCGACCATGTTTAACTTTGATAAATGTATTTATATTTCTGCTGTAAAGATTAGGTTGAAATAATATATGTGAGACTCTGTTCTGTTTTTATTTTCTTTTTTACCCTTAAGAATCCGCTTCTCCAACGCTTGGATTTGCGGCACGTGAATTCCGAGGATGTATTTGTGTCAATTTTTGAGAATCGAAGAAACGGGTGCTCACAGGTAGGAAGGAAAGATTTTAAAATGGGATTAAGCTTGAGTTTGGGCCTATTTAAACAATTGATTTTTGCCCAATTATTTACTCTTCTAATTTATTCGTAAAAGAAAATCTCAATCTATTTTAAGTTAATTTTCATTTCATTGTAAAAAACTATATTTTAACAATTGGATAATTTTATTCAATTCAATGCCCACGTATTTATTTTCACTATTTTAATCATATAACAATTATTCATACTTTAAAAATATTTATAATTAATTAAAATATTTTATTTAATTTCAATATATTTTCCGAAAAGAATTTATTAATTTAATTTAATTCAATTTATTCAACCAAAATCTTAAATTAACAACCTAAAATTAAAAAGAATATTTATGTAATGGCCTGTTTTACTGTACCGTTTGAATCGACAATAAATCGCACATGTTCAACTCAAATGCATGAATAAGCGGATCATTTAGGGTAGAAAGAAAATAAAGACAGAACAAAATCTCACACTAACAGAATAACACATATTATTTCAATAATAATCTTTACAGCGGAAAATTTTAAATAAAATATCAAAGTCTAACCTAAATTCAGCTTGGACAGTTATAAACATCTGTCCTTACAATTGCTGACAAATATCAAACAAAATACACAAAGTATAGAGGATAATAGAATATGTCCATACGATGATGAAGATCTCCAACTCTCCTCTGGAAACTCCAACCGTCTTCAACTCAACCTGAAACAACTCGGATCTGACCCGAGTATTAAGAATACCTGGATCAGGCTTGATAAACTAGCGTGAGATACTCGAACTTTAAAATGACTATGTTATCAAAACCTTTGAAAAAGGGGTGTCTCATAAGACAACGCCCACACATAAACACGGACGGGTTTTTACCTTACGATAACCAAAACACTTCATACCAAAAATTCACTTGATATTATTTTTAATGACATTCTTTTGAAAACACTTTTCAAATAAACTTATTCAAATAAGGTACCAATATCTGAACTAAGTCTAACGGAATATATTTGGACGGGGTCAATGGAATATACTGAACGGAATATATGATACCAGAAAGGGGTAGCTAAAATGTTTGCAAGTCATTATAGCTATTTTGGAAATACAATCAAAATCATAAATCTCGTATTGAGATTGGATTTCCAACATGATAGGGAACTAGTGGAAAGATCAATCTGTATCCACGGCTTACGTCCATGACTCAGACGCCGTTATACAATAACATAAATGGCTAAAAGTGGATACAATCTGCGAATAACATCCAAGGACTCGGACTTCGCGTATCCCTTCCATGAGGCCCAGACGTATCTGGTACCTAGGGCTCAGAACATCTGATAACCCAAATCTCTACTATCCAAAATGCGAGCATACATCTGACCACATAGAATCCCATCATAATAGGGGTGTGAGGCTCGTGAGGTTACGCTCAATTTCTTCAAAGCCATGTTTTTCATACGAAACCACGCTTTGATCATAACAGGTTCCACTTTGAATGCCACACTGCCACTCCACGTCATACGACTGATTTCTAGAAAAGTATAACTTCCTGAGCTCGTATGTCTCGGGAAAGGGCGTTAAGATAAGAGAAGTTGCCTTCTCCACCACCAACTGATATATGTTTATAGAAACCACTCAAATGTGATTTAGAATACAATGTCAGACAAACATCCATACAAGTTCATTCTAGGACTGAACGAAACAAAGGCACTTTCCTCGGCTATTACTAGGCGAGAAGCCCTTGAAATCCGAAAAATCTCCACAACGAGGAGACCACTGCTATAAATAACTCCATAATGGGGGCCAACCAGAGCATGTTCAACAAGCAGTCTTCACGCAATGAAGATCCACGGTCTTTAATTATAATCATCTTCAACACGTCTTCACTTTCGGATGTATACATTGGTTCGAAGTGGTTTTCGGATAGGAATTGTCCAATCCAACTCTGGTTCCTTCGAAGCCAATCATCGCTTTAAATAGATGTTAAGTTCATACGTGGATATCAATCATCAATCAATTACTTCATCTTTTATCTAAATCAAATAACTTTCTTAGATATATTCTTTTCAATTTATTTCATTTTCTTCTCAAATGTATATAGAATCATTAAGCCTCATTTATCAAATTATTTGGTTTATTTAAACATTTCTTAAATCTTGGAATAATTCCAAATCATTTTCTCTTTTACTTAGGAAAATCTTTCCAAATCATTCTTTTAAATCTTAATCAAAGATACCTTATATTCAAGTTATAACTTTTAAACTTACGGAATATATTCCCAAATCATTCATTAAATCTTAATCAAATATTTTCTATCTTAACTTCAAATCATATTCTTGCAAATCAAAATTTTTCATAATAGAGCACTACTGCCATCTTAGATATGGTAAATTTTAACTCCAGGGACTAATGGAAAGTTTCACCTCCAGGGACTAATGGCAAGTTTCACCTCAAGGGACTAATGGAAAGTGTCACCTCTATGGACTAATGGCAAGTTTCACCTCCAGGGACTAATGGCAAATAATCCCACATCATGAATACCTTTTTCTTTTAACTCGGAAAAACTAAATATGATCTTTTAGAGCATCTGGGCATTCCTTTCGATCTGTTCCACCCCTCGTTTAAGAAGAGAAAACATAAGCCAGGTAAGTTCAGGGCACTGCTTGCTCCATCCCTAACCTTAGTTAAACACCTTATTTTATCATCCCAGATCTCACAGACGGGACAAATATACTAGTCGTTTCCGCATGCTCAGTTTGTTATTACATTCAATATTCTTCACTTCTTCTTTAAGTGGTATAAACAATTCATCTTAACAATTTATTCAAACTCTTATTAAAACTTCCAAATCATCTTTACAATACTTAATTATTCCTTTAAAATCATTCACCAAATATTTAGGAAAGAATTGTTAAGTTTAAAACTACATTTCAAAAGGTTATAGAATTCGCAGCATAACAGTGCTGTAGAAAATGCTATGTAAGCTTATTTGATCTAAACAACTTTTTAATATTTTAAAATTCATATTTCCCATTCCCAATCTCTTTTAAACCATTTTAATAGATTTATCAAATTTATTTCATATTTTTAATCATTTAAAAATATCATTTATAAAAAAATCCATTTTTGGATTCCGAGCCGCAAAACCGCGATGTTTTTAGAAAATTGTTTTGGACATATTTCAAACTCTATTTGATGAAATCTTGATTTTATTTCTTCGTTGGAAAATTATGGATATAATAGACCGGAAATTTTTTATCACGAAGAATTCCGTTCCATATATCACTTTGTACACAAATTTAACTTTTATGGCGCGAAATCGCGAACTACCGTTACGCGACGCGCATAGTTTTGACTTGTTTTTCAATTTCTTTCCAAACTTCTTAGAAACACATTTAACGTTTCTAAATCATTTTAAACTCATTTTAAACAATATTGCAATATTTCAAACTCATATTCCATTTCATTTCACTTTATAATATTATATCATCATAATATTATTTCTAATCTTTTTAGATCATTTAAAATCAATAAGAGGCTAAATAATTTCCATACACACATTTATATGGATTTAATTCTCATTTATTTAACTATGGTTAATTACTAATCATTTCTCTTATCATTTATCAAACAAGTTATCAACCAAATAAACAATCACATAATCAACCAATTTGCAACCAAGTTATCAAACATTCATTCAATATATTTAAACTTTCAAATCTTCATACTTGAAATAAGTTATGGATTCATTAGTAAATAAGAGTACTCACCTTTAACTTAACCAATTCTTCCTATCAACATTCATATGCAACAACACTTCACTTAAACTTCAACTAATCAAATTCTACTCCATTTCTATTGCTTTATGCTATCGACCTCCTCTTTCAAACTTTCGATAATCCGGTAGAGCTTCCGCGGCACCTTGCATTTGCTTCTAGCTCCTTGGAATGAAATCAGCGGCTTTTCCTTCTCTTTTTCTTGCTTTGAACCTTCACCACTTGCTCCTCTTCCTCCATAGGTTCGGCCGTGCCCAATTCCTTGCCTTCCTCCATCATTTCTTCACTTCTTAGATGCTAAACCATATTCTAATGGTATTCTAAGGTCTTTGGCAAAGTTTGGTGGTGTTTGGAGTTGATTTGATATGGTTTTGAAAAAGTTAGTAAGCATTTGGAAGAGAAGAAGAAGCCATTAAAGAGAGCTTCAAGGAAGAAAAAGAAAAATAAAAAGGTAGAAAATGGTGTAAAAGAAAGTAGAAGAATGGTGGTCTTATTTATAGAAAATGTTTTGGATTAAAATAATATTTTGTAAATAGACCAAAATACCCTTACTTACTTATAAAGTAATCTTATTTTTTTTAACACTTAACATCACATTTAAAATCATTACTTTATGTCATTTTTACTTAGATATTATGTAAAGTAAGTAATAATTATGTTTATTTGATTTGATGTTTTACTTTTTTTGTGACATTTTTGTCTTTTTGTGCTTATTTTTCCTTAATTGTTTTCTAGAAGTTTCTAACCTTGTTTAGTAAAAGTAAACTTGATTAGTGAATTAATTAATACTCACACTATTTGAATATATGTTCCTATATAAGAAAATAAAGGTGCGACGACGTTGCGACAACTTTTAATCGACAAAACGTCGTTTTTCAACAAAATGTTTTACAGTCACATTTTGATGTTCTAGTTAAACTATTTATTTATGTAAACCAAATTTAAAAATGAACTTTTTTACTTCTTTAAATAAATTAAAACATGTCTCTTTATATTTTAAAATCATATTTAAATAATATCAAAATCTCTAATTTTATGGTGTATGTAAAACTGACAAAATACGACAAAATTTGGTAATTTTTGTAAAATGATTATTAACATACTTATAAGTATTTTAATATACATTTATTATATTTATTAGATGTTTTCAATAAGATTTATCTTTTTAAATATTTAAATCTATTTATTTAAGCATTTATTTTTATTTTTACAAAACTTTACTTTTGTTGATTTGCTCTAAAATCCAAATTTATAATTTTTAAATTATCAACTATAAGAATAAATAATTTCTCTATATTATCTATTATATATAACTTGTTTATTTAAGTTTTATAACTTTTTAAATTTAAAACAAATGAAATCTCTCATTTTCGAAGTAGCGAAATTACGGGTCGTTACATTCTCCCCTACCTAAAAGCATTTCGTCCTCGAAATTACCCAAAACAAAAGTTTGCCCAAAACATTTATCTTTAAACTTAAGTCCATATAATATACACAAATAATCCATATGAAATATCTTATTCGATCTCCTATTCGAATACACAACTTTATTTCCGAACTAGTATCGATCCCCCTATTCTCTAGTGCGGACTTTAATCAGGCTGTTTGCTCAGAAACCGCTGTTTGCTCAGAAACCTTTGCTTTCCTTGCATAGCTTTCAACTATGATAGAAAACTCAAGTATCTAATCGAAAATCCTCATCAATGTTCGTCGTCAAGAATCGAGTGATAAATCCTTTTTCGGATTGGTGTAAACACCTTAAAGTTCCAAACTCGAATATTAGATCAAAATTTGTGTGACGAAACATCTACATATAAATATGTATTTATTAACTCTTAAAATATTCATAAAAACTTTATCTTAAGCTCAAACATTTTATAAAGGTGCTTCTTTATATAATCCCTTTAATTATTTATTTCCAAATATTTTTATTAAAGGAAAATATTCTAAAGAAACCATTTTTCACTCAAAAGATAATTTATCTTTATAAAAAAATTTCCCACGATATTTTAACTCAGTATATTTCCTTTAGCACGAATATTATTTATGAATCATTTCGTAAAACTATCGCTTAAGTTTATTACATCTTATAACTTATGTAAATCAATCACTTTTAAAGACTTAAGTCCAATCCTTAATTAATGCTGGAATTCATTAATAAAGCATTTTCTACATTATAATTTCCTTTTGTTTATAATCACATTTATAAATTATACTTATCCAATTTCATTTACTCAGAATATTTCGCAATCTTTTAGTTTTCATTAATTCCTTAGCTCCGACTAATGTCAGATTCGGAAATTTTCGACTGTCCAAAATCGTCGGAAATCCTACTTTATCTTATCAATTAGCGATCCCAATTTATCTTTGGTTTAAAGACTTTTATGAAGATTACTAATCAATGATTCACATTATTTCCTTAACAAAATTACATAGATCGAGTAACTCCAAAACAATATAAGGAACTGGGTATTACCAATAGTATCATATATCCTCTTAACAAAAAGAGTAATACTTAAGAGAAGTGCTTACCATCTGAACACATCACTTGCCTATTTTTAGTTTATTTTCGAGCCAATCAAATTAGTTATCATAAAATATATCTTTTTATATTTGAAATAATAACATTTTCAAAATCCTTTAGAGATTACTTCATAAAACCTATCTTATAATTTCATTTTATCTTATATTAATTAACTTCATTTAAATTGTAACAACCCTAGATTTTTGTATATTATTTAAATTGGACTTTCTTTTATTTTTAAATTATTTTAAATTTTTTTATTTCAAACATTTAATTTTTAAATATAAATGATGATTATTAAATGATATATAGTTCAAACCAGTATAATTTGAATATTTGACTGTAAAGTGGATTTCTGGCCAAGCTGTTCAAACTGTGACTTTTAAACTTGAAATTTAGACTATTTAAAATCTTAAATTTTATCTTTTATTATGAAAATAGATTTAATAACTTGAACACTGCTTTTCGTTTTGTTGAAAACGGAGTTAAACTGTAAAAATTATGTACATTTCAATTTTGAGTGTAATTTGATTTATTTAACAATTTTGTCTATTTTAAATTATAAAAAAAAATTCTTTTTCATATTTATTTTAATATGTTATTGTATGTATATTTTTGTATTATAATAATTTTAAAATGAAGTAAACAAATTTTCAAAGTCAATAGTGATTTATTTGTAATTTCTGGACACTGTTTTGGATTTTTAAGCAATTTCTTTAAATCTTTTTCTATTTTCTTTAAATTTAATAATTTTTTTTATATGTGTTAATATGTTATTTTAGGCATATTTTGTCTTTTAAATGTTTTTAAAGTGATGTTTGAATTTTTCCAAAGCTTATTGATTCTATTTCCAAATTTTAAAGCCTAGTTTCCATTTTTCTGCTATTTTCTTTATTTAAATTATATTTAAATTTAAAATTTATATATTTATTTGTGAATGCATTTTTATTTTATGTTATTATCTTTGTTATAAATATTTTTACGAAATTTTCCAAAGCTCATTCTGTTTATTTTCCATTTTTCTAGACTAGTTTGCAAATTTATGCTATTTTCTTATTTTAACCTTATATAACTAATAAATATTTATATATATTTTATATTTGGTTATATTTTCGAAATTTTGACTGGAATTATTATTACTTTCAGTAATGTAAACTTATATGAATAAATTAAGGAAATTTGAAAGGTTTTAAAAGCTTTTGAAACGTAAAGTCGTTTCACCTCCGAAGTCGTTTCTTTTACCGTTTCTTCATTTACTCTTTGGCAGTTTTTTTTATTAGCCACATCTTTCAGCTACATACTCTATTTCCTATTCACGTACATTCATTTTCATTTCTGAAACAAAAAAAATTTCGGCCATGGCTATTGAGAAGAGTTTGGGTAATGATTTTTCAACTATTATTATTCTTCCTCCTTGTTTACATTGATTTTTGCACTTGTTCTCATCTAGATTTGATTGGATCCTCCTCCTCCAGCTCTGACCCGACCTCTACCACCCCCTTCCTATGACCATCTCCCATCCTACTACCTCTCCATTTCAGGCCGAGCCAATCCAAGGTGAAGACCACCACAAAATCCACCAAAAACCATCACAAACTATCACTCATGGCCTAGAATTGTCATCTCCTCCTTCTACCACCATTTGCCGCCACTACCACCACCACCACCGCCTCTGACCTAACCTCCACCCTCTGCCACATCATCCACCACCACCTGCACCACTGGTTGGGCCTACCTAGCCTCTGGCAGAGCATAATAGGAGCATAGAGATGAAGTTGTTGCCTTGTAGTTGCCTTAAATTGTATAGTTTTGCACCTATACCATCTCATCACTTTTACACCATGATGGCCGACTACTTTGGATCCCAAACCTAACCCAATCATCTTCCTTAGCTGAGCTTATTCCATGTATAACTGAAGCATATGAGGTTGAGAACAAGTGCAATTCGTTTAATGTTGTTTTGGGGCTTTGTTTCTAATGCTATTTGGTGATAACTTGCGTTGAAACTTACATATATTTGCATTGTTTTGTGTAAATATTTGAACAAGTCTAATTGATTTGGCTCTCCACTCTCTTGTCGTATCCGTGTTGTAATGCCTTCGTATTCTTAGTATGTGTGCTTTGGCAGCGATCTCCAGCTTTGTACATGTGAGTTATTCTCACCAGACAATATGTACATATATAACTAGTAAATTGACCCCTTTTGAATCTGTAAAATGCATTATCATGTTACACCTACTATATTATGATTTTATGATGTTCAACCATTCTTAAACACCTGTTATAACATCTGTTACTGTTATATTATGTTTTTTTGCTATTTTTATCAGTTTATCACACTGCAGGTTCCCTTTTGATTAGAATCACTATGGGTTGAAATGATACATACCCGAACGGACTTTAGAATAGGGGAAAATCGTTATGGGCTGAAATGATAGGCCTGAGCGATTTTAAATTTATTTTATTTACTTGGGACGACGGGTTTGAAATGATAAAACCCGGATTTTTCTTTGTAAATTACGGGTTGAAATGATATATTACCCGTATCACTTTACCTAGCGTAGAAAATTATATACATGCCCGTAGTTAAAATATGTTTTTCTAAAAATTTTAAAATATTTTAGAAATTTAATTATTATAATATTTTGATTTAAAATTAAATAAAAATATAATTTTTGTAAAGTATTATTGATTTTCTGGAAATCTATAAGTTAAATAAATTATGGAAAAGTTAGAAAATCTGAATGTAAGTTATTTTGGAAAGTTTGGTTTAATTTTTAATGGAATTTAAATTAACTTTGAAAATATGATAAATTTATGATATTTTGAATTTTAAATTAATTTAAAATGATTTTTATAACATATTAATCATTTTTGAATAAAGTCAAATTGTTAATGAGTGAATATTGAGTTGAATTTGGAAATATAACTTAAATTGGAATTTATGAATTTGGTTTAAAAGTGAAATTTTAAGTTAAGTTAAATAAAATGGAATTAAGTTATATTTGAAATTTTAAACTTAAGTGTTAAGTCGAAATTTAATGTAATGAATTTGAATTTGAATGTTGAAATTTAATAAGTGAATTATTAATAAATATTGATTTTTGAAAGGAAACTTAACTTTATAAAATCATGAATTTAAGGAAAATTAAATGATGCTTATAAATGTGAAAATGTATGATTTTATAAGTTAAAAATGATTTAAATAAAAATATAAGTGTTTGTGAAATTTATTGAATATTTGAAGTTAATTAACAGCATTTTAAATGCTGTCTTTTGTTAAATTAAATTGTTTTGAATGTAACTTTCTGTAGCATTTTCCAAATGTTGCGAAACTTGAATTTTCATTGTTTTAATAAATTTAAGTGCATAAATGAACATTGAAAAGTTTAAATTTTTGGAATTTAATAATTTAATTATTAAATGTAATGACTTCATTTTTATGATTTAAAATGAAGTAATTTGTTTTGAAATATAACTATTTGATATATTAAAATGATTGAAATGTGGTTTCGAAAAGATATGATATTTTGATATATTAAAATGATTTGAAATATGGTACTGAAAGATATAATATTTTGGTATATTGAAATGATTTGAAATGTGGTTTTTAAAAAATATAGCTATTTTGATATATTAAAATGATTTGAAATGTGGTTTTGAAAAGATATGATATCTTGATATATTAAAATGATTTGAAACGAAGTTTTGAAAGATATGATATTTTGATATTAAAATGATTTGAAAGAAGTTCTGAAAGATATGATATTTTGGAAATGAAGCTTTGAAAGGTTATGATATTTTGAGATATTAAAATGATTTGAAAGGAAGTTTTGAAAGGATATGATAATTTAATATATTGAAATGGTTAGAAATGACTTGATATTTATTTTGATAAACATTTGAATTGAAAGATATGGTATGATGATATATTGAAATGGTTTGGAAATGATTTAATCTTTATTTTGATAAAGATTTGGGTTGAAATGATATTTTATTTTGAAGTATAAAATATTGTTTAAAAGTTATAACTACGGGTTATAATAACGATTGGTTGTTAAAGAGACCGGGATCGGATATTGTCTTATAGCCGGCCAATACCGAAAACCACTTTAAAAACTGTGTACGCGGTGGTGATTCCTGAATGAAGTAGGATGGTGGCGACGTTCTCGAGGTATTTTACGTGGACCCAACTCCCGTGAGTTGGCATATATGACTAAAATAGGAGCTATACCGGGCTACACAAAGGGTCGCACCCTT
The DNA here is from genome assembly GCA_030765085.1 of Allium cepa. Classification (NCBI taxonomy): domain Eukaryota; kingdom Viridiplantae; phylum Streptophyta; class Magnoliopsida; order Asparagales; family Amaryllidaceae; genus Allium; species Allium cepa. The sequence continues at coordinate 65,810,545 of CM060931.1, forward strand.
TCATCGAGCATGCTCGATCGGAAACCATTCTATTACTTTTGTGATTCGATACGTGGCGCCACTTTGATTCGGGGGTATTGTTCGAGGTGGGCGGAAGCTGCTGGCTTGCCGTCACCACCGGTCCGGGAGTGCAAACGGTGTATCCACCCTGGCATTGCCTCGCATGCCGTGTCATATCCTTATATCGAGCCCACTACGATTTTGGTTTTAAAGATCTGACCGCGTTAAGGTTCACCATCCCCTTAACGCTATTTTCTATATGATTATACTTTACTGATTAGACACTACTGTATATAGCGTATATTACTACATAGTAAATAGTTTAACGGATCCTTGGAGGATGGACGGTCCCAAGCATCTTCTAAGTTACTTCTACCTTTACTACAGTTCACTTGAGTTGGTTTACATTGTATAAGCATGTATGTCCTGACTCGAGTGTTTGTATTTTTATTTACGCTCAGTTCAGCCTGAATTATTTACAGATTTGGATTTCCACTTTCTAGAGATTGAAATCGCTGGAGATTATCTACTTGTCAAGTTTATCTTTTGCAGTCTGTTGTTCCGTTTAGCTCTTGTATTAGTAGACTTCTATGTAGTGAGACTTCCTTTGTACTTTATTTCTTCTGTTGTATTTTATGTAACTCTGATATATTTATATAGTAGCTTCATTAACTACTATCTCTTTTAATTCCGCTGCTTTATTATTACTCTGTGTCTGTGATCTGTGATTATTATTTACTGTATATTCTAAGATTTGCCAAATTCTTATTTATAACGCGGTATTTTGAGCAATTCAATTCCGGCATGAGTGTCTACCTACACACTTATAATGGATGCGAATGGTTGAAAATATCGGGTCGTTACAGTTGGTATCAGAGCTTTGGTAGATCTAGGCAAAACTCAGCATATGGAGTGAATGTATTTACAGAATCACTTTCATTCGAGTTTGAATCTCTTCCTTTTTGACTCGATTCCTTTGAATTTTGGAACATACCCTACAGTTCCAAAATCCATTCGTATCCCTCACTATTCATCTTCTTTTGACTCTGGAGTATTCCATAACTCCGCTTCGAATGATCTTTCTAGTGAGTCGGTGGTCATGCCAATTTCAAATTGAATTGTAAAGGGGTGAAACGCCTTTACAATTAGCATCGATTCACCTGAGATTTACATCTATCCTTGGTTTAGATGCTAATATCTTTTGTTATTCCAAACTTTATCTATTGAGATTGAATGTAGATTTACCCTAGAAAATCCACATCGATCTTATTATTTAAGTTACGGTTGACCCGGTTAAGGTTGTCCGCGATTTATTTAAGCTTACCCTCCTCCCTACTCTGTTATTTAATCATCTTGTCTTTTGTTTCCAATCTATTCTTCCAAACATTTTGAACTATACTTCTATATATATGTTTTGTTTTATATATTGTGTTTTTGGGTTGTTGATGTTGATTTGGGTTTCCGATCGATTCATCTGATCAACGCTATCGATAGGATTTCTAAAACACATTGACAGAACAAACTGACACAATACTATTTTAAAATTTGGTTAATGAAATAAAATTTTGATATATAAGTAAATTTATGGAACTTAATAAATTGATTTAAAATTGATTATTTGAAATGATGATACTTAATTTATCATTTATTGTTCTATAAGTGAATTTATAGATAGTTGTTTATAAATTTATTTGGGAACTGAAATGAATTTAAAACAAGAAATTTGAGAATTTAATTTCCGATGGTTTCAAACCTTGTGTTTAAGTTTTAAAATGTTATATTATTTAAAGTATTTTCGAACAGAAATTTGTTTTCAAAGAACCTGAAGGTTTAAAAATTAGTGCTCTTCTCTTTGTCGTTGGAAAATAACTTCGGTGATGACTGCAGCATCATCAACATTCATTTTCGAGTTTCGAAGTGAAGAGACCGCTCTGTAGTCTTGCTATAGCTTTGCTTTAGAAATCAATTTGATTTGAATTTCTAAAATATGACTTGATTTCTAATATATTTAGATATATGATTTAAATTTGATTTGATAAACTATGTACATACCTTTAGTTATCTCTACGTGGTTTGAAGAAATCGAAAATTTAATTCTTAATTTTTTTTTAAAGAATAATTTCAATTATAAAAAGAAAATCAAATTTTTTTAATAAATGATTTAAGCTTGAAATGATTGAATTGGAAAGTTTTATTTGTATAATACAATTGCATTCAGATATAACTTACCTTAATTTCAGAAGTTAACAATGTAATTGGATAATATACAATATAAAAAGATTTTATAAATAAAACTTGAGTGGTTATAATAAATGTTATACACTTAAATTTTAATTATAAAATGATTAACAGAGGTAAATATAATAAAGGGTAATTGAATAACTTACAATAAAATAATGTTAAAAGAACTAAGAATAAAATAAAGTAGTTATAATAAGTGTAAGCATATTTAACATAAGTAATAAATATATTGAGAGGAATAAAATTAATTTTAATTAGGAATAAAGAAGAATTAAATTTATTAAGTACATTGTGAGTGTAATAAATGATTATTTTTCAAACCCATGGTTTTAAAAATTGTTAATTTAAGATGATTGGATAATAAGATAATGAAATTTGGGATAGTTAAGATTTATTTAACTTGTGTAAAGATTTATTCTCTATTTAAGATGAAATTTCCATTCTTTCAAATTTATTTCCTTATTTTGTTTTTCAAACTATCTTTTTGTTGTCCTTATTATCCTTATCCTCCTAAAGACTGGTATAGACATCTTTCTATAATGTTTCCGTTTAGAAATCTTTCTATAATACTTGATAATCTTTGGTAATCATTTTGGATCCACCTTTTTCGTGCTTGTGTTCTTAATTTTGGAGAATCTTGGAAAGATCAACTCCAACTTGTTAAACTTACCTATAACAACAGTTATCAGATATAATTTCAATCTTCTTATCATCTTATCTTAATCCTATTTCACTCTATCTTTTTCTGTGCTTTTCCGTACCTCATCCCTTTTCGAGGACGAAAAGTTTTGAGTGGGGGAGAGTGTAACAACCCTAGATTTTTGTATATTATTTAAATTGGACTTTCTTTTATTTTTAAATTATTTCAATTTTTTTTTATTTCAAACATTTCATTTTTAAATATAAATGATGATTATTAAATGATTTATAGTTCAAACCAGTATAATTTGAATATTTTACTGTAAAGTGGATTTCTGGTCAAGCTGTTCAAACTGTGACTTTTAAACTTCAAATTTAAATTATTTAAAATCTTAAATTTTATCTTTTATTATGAAAATAGATGTAATAACTTGAACACTGCTTTTCGTTTCGTTGAAAATGGAGTTAAACTGTAAAAGTTATGTACATTTCAATTTTGAGTGTAATTTGATTTATTTAACAATTTTGTCTTTTATAAATTATAAAAAAAATTCTTTGTCGTATTTATTTTAATATGTTATTGTATGTATATTTTTGTATTATAATAATTTTAAAATGAAGTAAACAATTTTTCAAAGTCAATGGTGATTTATTTGTAATTTCTGGACACTGTTTTGGATTTTTAAGCAATTTCTTTAAATCTTTTTCTATTTTCTTTAAATTTAATAATTTTTTTATATGTGTTAATATGTTATTTTAGGCATATTTTGTCTTTTAAATGTTTTTAAAGTGATGTTTGAATTTTTCCAAAGCTTATTGAATCTATTTCCAAATTTTAAAGCCTAGTTTCCATTTTTCTCCTATTTTCTTTATTTAAATTATATTTAAATTTAAAATTTATATATTTATTAGTGAATGAATTTTTATTTATGTTATTACCTTTGTTATAAATATTTTTACAAGTCCATATAAATTTTCCAAAGCTCATTCTGTTTATTTTCCATTTTTCCAGACTAGTTTGCAAATTTGTGCTATTTTCTTATTTTAACCTTATATAATTAATAAATATTTATATATTTTTTATATTTGGTTATATTTTTGAAATTCTGACTAGAATTATTATTACTTTCAGTAATGTAAACTTATATGAATAAATTAAGGAAATTTGAAAGGTTTTAAAAGCTTTTGAAACGTAAAGTCGTTTCACCTCCTAAGTTGTTTCTTTTACCGTTTCATCATTTACTCTTTGGCATTTTTTTTTATTAGCCACTTATTTTAGCAACATACTCTATTTCCTATTCACATACATTCATTTTCATTTCTGAAACAAAAAAAGTTCGGCCATGACTATTGAGAAGAGTTTGGGTAATGATTTTTCAACTTTTCTTATTCTTCTTCCTTGTTTACATTGATTTTTGCACTTGTTCTCATCTAGATTTGATTGGATCCTCCTCCTCCAGCTCTGATCCGACCTCCACCACCCCCTTCCTCTGACCATCTCCCATCCTACTACCTCTCCATTTCAGGCCGAGCCAATCCAAGGTGAAGACCACCACAAAATCCACCAAAAAACAATCACAAACTATCACTTATGGCCTAGAATTGTCATCTCCTCCTTCTACCACCATTTGCCGCCACAACCACCACCACCACCTCTGACCTGACCACCACCCTCTTCGACATCACCCACCACCACCTGCACCACTAGTTGGGCCCACCTAGCCTCTGGTCGAGCACAATAGGAGCATAGAGATGAAGTTGTTGCCTTGTAGTTGCCTTGAAATTGTATAGTTTTGCACCTATACCATCTCATCACTTTTACACCATGATGGCCGATTACTTTGGACCCCAAACCTGACCCAATCCTCTGCCTTAGCTGAGCTTATTCCATGTCTAATTGAAGCATATGAGGTTGAGAACATGTGCAATTCGTTTAATGTTGTTTTGGGGTTTTGTTTCTAATGCTATTTGGTGATAACTTGCGTTGAAACTTACATATATTTGCATTGTTTTGTGTAAATATTTGAACAAGTCTAATTGCTTTGGCTCTCCACTCCCTTGTCGTATCCGTGTTGTCGTGCCTTCGTAATGTCGGTATGTGTGCTTTGGCAGCGATCTCCAGCTTTGAACATGTGAGTTATTCTCAGCAGACAATATGTACATATATAACTAGTAAATTGACCCCTTTTGAATCTGTAAAATGCATTATCATGTTACACCTACTATATTATGATTTTATGATGTTCACCCATGTTTAAACACCTAGTATAACATCTGTTACTATTATATTATGTTGTTCTGCTATTTTTATCAGTTTATCACACTGCAAGTTCCCTTTAGATTGGAATCACTATGGGTTCAAATGATACATACCAGAACAGACTTTAGAATAGGAGAAAATCGTTATGGGCTGAAATCATAGGCCTGAGCGATTTTAAATTTATTTTATTTACTTGGGACGACGGGTTTGAAATGATAAAACCCGGATTTTTCTTTGTAAATTACGGGTTGAAATGATATATTACCCGTATCACTTTACCTAGCGTAGAAAATTATATACATGCCCGTAGTTAAAATATGTTTTTCTAAAAATTTTAAAATATTTTAGAAATTTAATTATTATAATATTTTGATTTAAAATTAAATAAAAATATAATTTTTGTAAAGTATTATTGATTTTCTGGAAATCTATAAGTTAAATAAATTATGGAAAAGTTAGAAAATCTGAATGTAAGTTATTTTGGAAAGTTTGGTTTAATTTTTAATGGAATTTAAATTAACATTGAAAATATGATAAATTTATGATATTTTGAATTTTAAATTAATTTAAAATGATTTTTATAACATATTAATCATTTTTGAATAAAGTTAAAATGTTAATGAGTGAATATTGAGTTGAATTTGGAAATATAACTTAAATTGGAATGTATGAATTTGGTTTAAAAGTGAAATTTTAAGTTAAGTTAAATAAAATGGAATTAAGTTATATTTGAAATTTTAAACTTAAGTGTTAAGTTGAAATTTAATGTAATGAATTTAAATTTGAATGTTGAAATTTAATAAGTGAATTATTAATAAATATTGATTTTTGAAAGGAAACTTAACTTTATAAAATCATGAATTTAAGGAAAATTAAATGATGCTTATAAATGTGAAAATGTATGATTTTATAAGTTAAAAACGTTTTAAATAAAAATATAAGTGTTTGTGAAATTCTATTGAATATTTGAAGTTAATTAACAGCATTTTAAATGCTGTCTTTTGTTAAATTAAATTATTTTGAATGTAATTTTCTGTAGCATTTTCCAAATGCTGCGAAACTTGAATTTTCATTGTTTTAATAAATTTAAGTGCATAAATGAACATTGAAAAGTTTAAATTTTTGTAATTTAATAATTTAATAATTAAATGTAATAACTTCATTTTTATGATTTAAAATGAAGTAATTTGTTTTGAAATATAACTATTTGATATATTAAAATGATTGAAATCTGGTTTCGAAAAGATATGATATTTTGATATATTAAAATGATTTGAAATGTGGTACTGAAAGACATGATATTTTGGTATATTGAAATGATTTGAAATGTGGTTTTGAAAAAATATAGCTATTTTGATATATTAAAATGATTTGAAATGTGGTTTTGAAAAGATATGATATCTTGATATATTAAAATGATTTGAAACGAAGTTTTGAAAGATATGATATTTTGATATTAAATTGATTTGAAAGAAGTTTTGAAAGATATGATATTTTGGAAATGAAGCTTTGAAAGGTTATGATATTTTGAGATATTAAAATGATTTGAAAGGGAGTTTTGAAAGGATATGATAATTTAATATATTGAAATGGTTAGAAATGACTTGATATTTATTTTGATAAACATTTGAATTGAAAGATATGGTATGATGGCATATTGAAATGGTTTGGAAATGATTTAATCTTTATTTTGATAAAGATTTGGGTTGAAATGATATTTTATTTTGAAGTATAAAATATTGTTTTAAAGTTATAACTATGGGTTATAATAACGATTGGTTATCAAAGAGACCGGGATCAGATATTGTCTTATAGCCGGCCAATACCAAAAACCACTTTAACAACTGTGTACGCGATGGAGATTCCATAATGAAGTAGGATGGTGGCGACGTTCTCGAGGTATATTACGTGGACCCAACTCCCATGAGTTGGCATATATGACTAAAACAGGAGCTATACCGGGCTACACAAAGGGTCGCACCCTTTCATCGAGCATGCTCCATCGGAAACCATTCTATTACTTTTGTGATTCGATACGTGGCGCCACTTTGATTCGGGGGTATTGTTCGAGGTGGGCGGAAGCTGCTGGCTTGCCGTCACCATCGGTCCGGGAGTGCAAACGGTGTATCCACCCTGGCATTGCCTCGCGTGTCGTGTCATATCCTTATATCGAGCCCACTACGATTTTGGTTTTAAAGATCCGACCGCGTTAAGGTTCACCATCCCCTTAACGCTATTTTCTATATGATTATACTTTACTGATTAGACACTACTGTATATAGCGTATATTACTGCATAGGAAATAGTTTAACGGATCCTTAGAGGATGGGTGGTCCCAAGCATCTTCTAAGTTACTTGTACCTTTACTACAGTTCACTTGAGTTGGTTTACATTGTATAAGTATGTATGTCCTGACTCGAGTGTTTGTATTTTTATTTACGCTCGGGTCAGCCTGAGTTATTCACAGATTTGGATTTCCACTTTCTAGAGATTGAAATCGTTGGAGATTATCTACTTGTCAAGTTTATCTTTTGCAGTCTGTTGTTCCGTTCAGCTCTTGTATTAGTAGACTTCTATGTAGTGAGACTTCCTTTGTACTTTATTTCTTCTGTTGTTTTTTATGTAACTCTGATATATTTATATAGTAGCTTCATGAACTACCATCTCTTTTAATTCCACTGTATTATTATTACTCTGTGTCTGTGATCTGTGATTATTATTTATTGTATATTCTGAGATTTTCCAAATTCTTATTTACAATGCGGTATTTTGAGCAATTCAATTCCGGCATGAGCGTCTACCTATACACTTATAATGGATGCGAATGGTTGAAAATATTGGGTCATTACATAAATTACCATAGTTGTTTTGATCTAACTTAAATTCTCATTCCTTTTATATATAACTTTTACAAAATCATTTTCTATTATTTAAATACATTTTGATCTTATATATTCATTCCTTAAACAAATCTTATTATCAAACACCTTACAGTCAAATCATGAAACTTAATTTACAAGGTATTTATACTTAAACTTTTAAATCAAACAATTGATCAATTTATGATAGTAACTTAACATTATCATTTCTTAATTTATTATTTTGGAATAAGTATTAAAGATCTTAATTACCTCATCATATTTCTTACTTATCGATTATCTTTATGAAGCATCTTATAGTCAAACCATGAAATTCTAATCACAAGATGTTCATATTTAAATTTCACCAATCCGAATTTATAACTATACAAGTTTTCAAAATATATACTTTATATTCAAAATATAATCCTAGGTAAAATTATTTCATTTACCATTTTTTTCAAAATCAGTGTGTCGGTTCGTCTTGGTTAAATGTTTAGGAACCCTCGTCAGTAATGGTGATCAGGCGCATTGATCAGAATCCATAAATCACTCAACAAATAAATCAACACAAAACATTTTTATTAGTCACTAACAAATACGCGCTCATATATAATACACTCAAACTCATTCTAGGATGTTACTAACCCTATCTCTAATGAGTCACTCATCCTAGGGTATTGCTAACCCTATCTCTGATGAGTCTTTACCCCAACCAAAGCCAAGGTTCTCGCTTAACCTTAGCTCTGGTACCAAATGAAATAGCCCATTTTTCCGTACCGTTTGAATCGACAATAAACCATACATGTCCAACTCAAATGCACGAATAAGCGGATCATTAAGGGTAGAAAGAAAATAAAGACAGAATAGAATCTCACACGAATGGAATAACATATGTTACTTCAATAATAATCTTTACATCGGAAATTTTTAAATACAATATCAGAGTCTAACCTAAATTCAGCTTGGACAGTTATAACACCTGTCCTTACAATTATTGACAAACATCAAACAAAATACACTAAGTATAGCGGATAATAGAATATGTCCATACGATGATGAAGATCTCCAGCTCTCCTCTGGAAACTCCAACCGTCTTCAACTCAACCTGAAACTACTCGGATCTGACCCGAGTATTAAAAATACTCGGATCAGACTTGATAAACCAGTGTGAGATACTCGAACTTTAAAAAAACCATGTTATCAAAACCTTTGAAAACAAGGGTATCTCATAAGACCACGCCCACACATAAACACGGACGGGTTTTTACCTTATGATAACCAAAACACTTCATACCCAAAATTCACTTGATATTATTTTTAATGACATTCTTTTGAAATTTTTTTTCAAATAAACTTATTCAAATAAGGTACCAATATCTAGACTAAGTCTAACGGAATATATCTGGACGGGGTCAATGGAATATACCGAACGGAATATATGATACCAGAAAGGTGTAGCTGAGATGTTCGCAAGTCATTACAGCTATTTTGGAAATACAACCAAAACCGTAAATCCCGTATTGGGATTGGATTTCCAACATGATAGGGAACTAGTGGAAAGATCAGTCTGTATCCACGGCTTACGTCCATGACTCAGACGCCGTTATACAACAACACAAATGGCTAAAAGTGGATACAATCTGCGAATAACATCCAAGGACTCGGACTTCGTGTATCCCTGCCATAAGGACCAGACATATCTGGTACCTGAGGCTCAGAACATCTGATAACCCAAATCTCTACTGTCCGAAATACGAGCATACAACTGACCACATAGAATCCCATCATAACCGGAGTGTGAGGCTCGTGAGGCTACGCTCAATTTCTTCAAAGCCATGTTTTCATACAAAACCACGCTTTGGTCATAACAGGTTCCACTTTGAATGCCACACTGCCATTCCATGTCACACGACTGATTTCTGGAAAAGTATAACTTCCTGAGTTCGTATGTCTCGGAAATGGGTGTTAAGCTAAGAGAAGTTGCCTTCTCCGCCACCACTTGATATACGTTTATAGAAACTACTCAAATGTGATTTTGAATACAATGTTAGTCAAACATCCATACAAGTTCATTCCAGGACTGAACGAAACCAAAGGCACTTTCCTCGGCCATTACTAGGTGAGATGCCCTTGCAATCCGAAAAATCCCCACAACGAGTAGATTACTGCTACAAATAACTCTATAATGGGGGCCAACCAGAGCATGTTCAACAAGCAGTCTTTATGCAATGAAGATCCACGGTCTTCAATTATCATCATCTTCAACATGTCTTCACTTTCGAATGTATACATTGGTTCCAAATGGTTTTCGGATAGGAATCATCCAATCCGACTCCGGTTCCTTCAAAGCCAATCATCGCTTTAAATAGATGTTAAGTTCATACGTGGATATCAATCATCAATCAATTACTTCATCTTTTATATAAATCAAATATCTTTTTTAGATATATTCTTTTCAATTTATTCCATTTTCTTCTCAAATGTATATGGAATCATTAAGCTTCATTTATAAAATCATTTGGTTTATTCAAACCTTTCTTAAATCTTGGAATAATTCCGAATCATTTTCTCTTTTACTTAGGAAAACCTTTCCAAATCATTCTTTTAAATCTTAATCAAAGATATCTTATATTCAAGTTATAAATTTTAAACTTAGGCAAAATATTCCCAAATCATTCATTAAAACTTAATCAAAGATCTTCTTGCTTAACTTCAAATCATATTCTTGCAAATCGAAGATTTTCGTAATAGAGCACAACTGCCATCTTAGACATGGTAAATTTTACCTCCAGGGACTAATGGTAAGTTTCACCTCCAGGGACTAATGGAAAGTTTCACCTCTAGCGACTAATGGAAAGTTTCACCTTTAGGGACTAATGGCAAGTAATCCTACATCATGAATATCTTTGTCTTTTAACTTGGAAAAACTTAAATATGATCTTTTAGAGCATCCGGGCTTTCCTTTCGATATGTTCCACCCCTCGCCTAAGCAGAGAAAACATAGGCCAGGTAAGTTCAGGAACTGATTGCTCCATCCCTAACTTTAGTTAAACACCTTGTGTTATCATTCCATATCTCACAGGTGGGACAAATGTACTAGTCGTTTCTGCATGCTCAGTTTGTCATTACATTCAATATTCTTCACTTTTTGTTTAAGTGGTATAAAAAATTCATCTTAACAATTTATTCAAACTCTTATTAAAACTTACAAATCATCTTTACAATACTCAATTATTCCTTTAAAATCATTCACAAAAGATTTAGGAAAGAATTGTTAAGTTTAAAACTACATTTCAAAAGGTTATAGAATTCGCAGCATAAAAGTGCTGTAGAAAATGCTATGTAAGCTTATTTGATCTAAACAACTTTTTAATATTTGAAAATTCATATTTCCCATTCCCAATATCTTTTGAACCATTTTAATAGATTTATCAAATTTATTTCATATTTTTAATCATTTAAAAATATCATTTATAAAGAAATCCCATTTTGGATTCCGAACCGCAAAACCGCGATATTTTTAGAAAATTGTTTTAGACATATTTCAAACTCTACTTGATGAAATCTTGATTTTATTTCTTCATTGGAAAACTATGGATATTATAGACCGGAAAATTCTTATCTCGAAGAATTCCGAGCTATATTTTACTTTGCACACACATTTAACTTTTATGGCGCGAAATCACGAACCACCGTTACGCGACGCGCATAGTTTTGACTTGTTTTTCAATTTCTTTTCAAACTTCTTAGAAACACATTTAAATGTTTATAAAACGTTTCTAAATCATTTTAAACTCATTTTAAACAATATTGCAATATTTTAAACTCATATTCCATTTCATTTCACTTTATAATATTATGTCATCATAATATTATTTGTAACCTTTTTAGATCATTTAAAATCATTAAGAGGCTAAATAATTTTCATACACACATGTATATGGATTCAATTATCATTTAATTAACTATAGTTAATTACTAATCATTTCTCTTATCATTTATCAAACAATTTACCAACGAAATAAACAATCACATAATCAACCAATTTGCAACCAAGTTATCAATCATTCATTCAACATATTTAAACTTTCAAATCTTTATAGTTGAAATAAGTTATGGATTCATTAGTAAATAAGAGTACTCACCTTTAACTTAACCAATTCTTCCTACCAACATTCATATGCAACAACACTTTACTTAAACTTCAACTAATCAACTTCTACTCCATTTCTTTTGCTTTATGCTATCGACCTCCTCTTTCAAACTCCCAAAAATTCGGCATAGCTTCCGCGATATCTTGCATTTGCTTCTAGCTCCTTGGAATGAAATCAACGGCACTTCCTTCTCTTTTTCTTACTCCAAAGCTTCACTACTTGCTCCTCTTCTACCATAGGTTCGGCCATGCCGTATTCCTTGCCTTTCTCCATCATTTCTTCACTTCTTAGATGCTAAACCATGTTCTAATGGTATTCTAATGTCTTTGACAAAGTTTGGTGGTGTTTGCAGTTGATTTGATATGGTTTTGAAAAAGTTAGTAAGCATTTGGAAGAAAAGAAGAAACCATTAAAGAGAGCTTCAAGGAAGAAAAAGAAAAAGGTAGAAAATGGTGTAAAAGAAAGTGGAATAATGGTGGTCTTATTCATAGAAAATGTTTTGGATTAAAATAATATTTTGTAAAAAGACCAAAATACCCTTACTTACTTATAAAGTAATCTTATTTTTTTTCAACACTTAACATCACATTTCAAATCATTACTTTATGTTATTTTCACTTAGATATTAAGTAAAGTAAGTAATAATTATGTTTCTTTGATTTGATGTTTTACTTTTGCTTTGAAATGATATTTTTGTCTTTTTGTTCTTATTTTTCTTAATTGTTTTTAGAAATTTCTAACCTTATTTAGTAAAAGTAAACTTGATTAGTGAACTAATTAATACTCACACTATTTGAATATATTTTTCTATATAAGAAAATAAAGGTACAACGACGTTGCGACAACTTTTAATCGATAAAACGTCGTTTTTCGACAAAATGTTTTACGGTTACATTTTAACGTTTTAGTTAAATTATTTATTTATGTAAACCAAATTTAAAAATGAACTTTTTACTTCTTTAAATAAATTAAAACATGTCTCTTTATATTTTAAAATCATATTTAAATAATATAAAAATCTCTAATTTTACGGTGTATGTAAAACTGACAAAATGCGACAAAATTTGGTAATTTTTGTAAAATGATTATTAACATACTTATAAGTATTTTAATATACTTTTATTATCTTTATTAGATGTTTTCAATAAGATTTATCTTTTTAAATATTTAATCCTATTCATATAAGCATTCTTTTTTATTTTTACAAAACTTAACTTTTGTTGATTTGCTCTAAAATTCAAATTTATACTTTTTAAATTATCAACTATAAGAGTAAATAATTTCTTTATTATTATCTATTATATATAACTTGTTTATTTAAGTTTTAAATCTTTTTAAATTTAAAACAAACGAAATCTCTCATTTTCGAAGTAGCGAAATTACGGGTCGTTACAATTTATTTTCAAAAATAATAATTATCAAATATCGAATTCTAACAATTTTGTTTAAATTTATTTATTTGCGGCGTAGAAATCGGGGTTGTCATAGACTTCCCCCTTAAAAAATTACGTCCTTGCAATTTCGTAAGGGAAAACGTCACATAACTCAATCCCTGAGTTTTGGCATATTCTACGGCTTCTAACAATTACACAATCCTCTATGTGGCTCTTTCACAAACTTCTCTAATCGTATGTTATAGATTCGTTCAACAAATTTCTATTTTCCACATACGATAATTTGTGAAAACATTCTAAGTGTTAGAATTTTCAGAAAATTTCTCCAGAGTCTCGTTTGTACGGAGAGCGTTTCGAAAAATCAAAACATAATATATCACAAATAATATACATCTCAATCAATAGTGCATCCCAAAACACGAGGAATATCACATTATTCTACGATATTGCATAAAAACATCCTTTTTTTATTAGTGCTTCAGTGAGCAAAAGCGAACAATCTTCGCCATTTAGTAATCCAAATGAGCTTCTAAGTATCTATCTAAACTTCATTTTAAACATTAGTTACATAAAATGAATGATAGGATAAGAATGCATTCAATTTAAAGGAAAAGAAAAGAGAACCCTCTTGCTTATCCATTTTCCGACAAACTTTCAAAGATCAAAAGCAGAAAATCAAGCTATGGCTTTTAAAAGTAAATTGTTACATAATGAGTTAAGTTTCCAATACAGCTTTCAGATTGTAAAAATTTGGGTTAGAACTCGAGTTATGGAGGGTTTCCCACAAGTATATAACTCAGATTTTCAAACAAAAAATGTAGGCCCACCTAAGAAAATGCTGTTTTTCGCCTAACAAATGTACAAATTTCACAAAGCTCTCTAAAATAAAGTTTTAGCTTATGTTATTAGCTTTTCGAAGTATTCAGAATCATCAAAATCGGATAAATAATTCAAAAGTTGTTGTCAAATGAACTCGGTGCTGTTAAGTGGTGTTTCAGGACAGCAACGACATAATTTCTAATTCATGTTTTAATATCAATAAACTTCAAAATTTCAAGAAACAACAAACATGAAAGTTAGTCAATTTCAAATTATATTTAAAATGGGTAAAAATCATCAAAATCAGACAAGAAAATCAAAAGTAAAGGCATTATGTGTAATGAATTGTTTTGCAAATGTGAATGTTAACATCAGTTTTGACCAATAGATTACAAATTTTCTTCCATACTTTATTAAACTAGAAATATATGACAAATCAAAATATGAGTTAAAACACATCAATGTTAAGGTGGCAACATGTAGCTAAATGCACATATCCATTTGCTCATTTAGTAGCTCAAATGCGTAACCCATGAAATTAAGTCGTTAAAACATCCACTGAGCTAATGATTAGCTCAACTGTTTAGGATAGCCTATTTAATATAATATTAATTCATGCATAAATGCATAAAATGTATATAAAATTTGTTGTCCTATCAATTAGAGTAATGGTTATAAATTGTATTATTTCAACAAGTGAATGTAAAGGAAAACAATCAAACTTCTTTTAACCTAGACTCTTGAATATGTAAATCAGCATGAGAGGAATGGCCTGTCCAAGAAATCACCAAAATTATGATTTGCTACTCCAAGTAAGAAAATCAATGTGTACCTTAGTTGCATACTATTGCTAAAATCGGTCACGCTAATTCAACATTAACAAAAATCAAGCTAACAGATGCTCACTTCAACAAATTTTTCCAACCAAATTTCGAGTTTTTTAGCAGGCAAATATAAGAAAAATTTATATTTATTCGAATGGTAATCATTCACAAATCCAATTAAAATTCAAATGTTTTTCAAAAAACTTTATAAAAAAGTTTTGAGCTTCTTTCCAAGCATTTTATTATTTTCCAACTATAATTTTTTTTTTTCAAAACATATTATTTTTTCAAACAATCTTGTCGAAATATCTCGTTCTAGTCTTTAGGAATCCCTATCGATAACGTTGGCCAGATGCATCGACTAGAACTCTTAAGGCACTCGACGGACAAGTTAACATCAAAATAAATTATCAAAATATTTTCAATCGCTTGATAAAATCAAACTCCCCAAATCATAAGAAAATATTTATTTTTGAAATTCATATACACATCAAATTCATCAGTTATTAACAATAGTGAAAATCATCACACAACATTTCTAAACTCAAACAAGCATTAAACAACAATACATGCATTTTCAAACAAGAAAACAAATGCCTTCAGTGGAAAGCAATATATCTTTTTCTGTTGAGCAACTTCGATCATTACTGGATCATCTTACCAAACTCACCACATCACAATGTAGGATTGTGAATTATTCATAATGCGAGATTCAGATTATGGAGTTTTACTGCTTCCCTAACCATGCTACTGCATCCTCACTCAAGCCACACATAGGTCTATTCAGTATCATCGATACCGACATTGCTCATTGGGCTAACAAATCATTACTTTACAACCTCCCTCAACAATTTCCATTCGCTTGGAAATAGTACACATAAAAGGTAGAGATAAAGAATATATATAGTAGGAAAAATAACAAGTACATTCTGTAGATGACTACCCCAGTAATCATCATATACTCCTACAATCCCGTCGATATAGGGTAACTACCACACACATAAGGGGATAGGGAATCTAAAGTCACTCTAAGGCCAAAACTCGTATCATAAATATTCTATACTGTACTGAACCTGCTCTGATACAAACTATAAACACTCCGCCTCCTTACCCATACTACCAATGAGAATTACAATGTAACCATGTCCGGTAATATGGAGAATCAGGCTTGTTAGGAGTGACCACGCGTGAATATTCCCTTAAGCTAACACTAGTACGCATTAAAAATCTCAAATAACAAGTCCATATGTACCCGGTATCTGCAAAAAGCAATAAATACGTGGGTTTACTAGGATAGAACAATATACAACATCATATAAATGAATACAGTGTCATAGATCACAGCAGAATAATATAATATATACAAACTAATACCAACTGATGTTTGTCTCAATACGACAATAAATTCCAAGTCACTTTCACTGTACACAACTCTTGGCCAACTCGATACAAATAAATACAAGGAGATATCCAAAGAAAATATACATCGACTACTCAATACGATATAATATATATCCTATCTCCTTTAAGGCCCAACATCCAAACACCTAATATCTCTGTACCTGAAAAGTGTCGGATTGACCAAAGTATTATATAAATAATAAATGTATTAGACTATATCTATATCCAATAAGGGTACATAACAATAAGCACGGTAATAAAAATCCAAGTATGAGTATGACAAAACAATACATCCATCATGACATCATAATAATATACCATTCTTCAGATCTAAATATCACCCATGAATACATTTAAGTCAGTAAGAATCACAACAAATATAAATTAGGTGATAACAATCAAACACATTGAAATCTCAAAATACTATGGATAAGCACTCAGAGTATCCATAAAATCCATAGTAAAAGAATAAATCTCGAATTAAACCAAATCCAAGGGTCTACAGCCCAAAAATATCTATCTAGACTTGCAGTCCTAATGGAAGTTAAGACTTCCGACTGATAAGATATAAAAATATAAATCAAGAATGCATAATCCCAAATAAATGATCAAAACATCAAATCCCGACTTACAGTTCTAATTAAAGTAATAACTTTCGACTACTGAGCCATAAAAGATAAATAAAGAAATATGGAACCCCTATTGAAACGAACTCTAATTCAATCTCGACTTACAGTCGTGATGAAAGTAGATACTCCTAACCACTAGTCCTAGGAGATAGCATGAAATCCAAATCCCAAATTAAACAGAATTAATACAAAATATCGAAAACAATATCTAAATAATTATTTCGACCTATAGTCCTGATGGAAGTGATAAAATCCGACTATTACGCCCTTGGAGATATCAAGAAACTCAAGCTTGATAAATACAAATCGAATAGTCAATATATAAAAGCACATATCTCGACCCTCGGTCCTTAGAGAGGCAAAATTCTCGACTGATGATCCTAGGAGATAAACAACAAATCATAAAGGAAAACTCTCAGCCACAAGCTCTTATGAGAGAATGACGGACAAGCTCACAGAAAGTCTTTATTGTTATAAATAGACAACATGCAGCTATCTTGGGTTAGAGTACCTCAAATGATAGTCTGACATGCGTCTAGTCTCTAATATCATATGATTATCATCCCTAATGAGGTGTTAATATCAAATATCTCAAATAAAATGGATCTACCTAAGTCATTCAATTGGAAGACTAACATACCGCAACATTGCTCCAGGAAACGCTAATGACTATAGTTCGTTTCCTATAGTCCCAAAGTTACTCCTAGAATCCTGACACTCATATCAATTGCGTGTCATAAACTTGTGCCAAGCATTAACCACAACTCCTACTTGCCCTTGGTAATGGAATGTTGGTCCTTAAGTGACGTCGGAGCAATGGCTCTAATGATAGAAATAACTCTCAACCTATAACTCAACGTGGTAACATCATGGATCTGGGGAGCGGCCTCACAATCAGGACCACTAAGATGGATAACTAGCCTATCTGGTGGGCCTAATTCACGTGCTCTCCATAGTGGCATGAACCCTACAATTTGGATTCTCAAAAAATGTTCTTGATTATATAAGTCTAAATAGGAATGATAACTAGTACTCTTGACTTTAGGAGTCTTGATGAGAGTGACAACTATTGCTCTCTACTATATGAGTCCTAATGAGAGCATATCAAAGTAACAAATCCTCGACTACTAGCCCTAAGAGTAGATAATGGTACTCGACTTGTTAGCCATTAAAGGATGCAACAAAATACACCGTCGACGATATGATTCATAACGAGAGTAATAATAGGTACTCTTGACTCCATGCGTCCTAATTAGTGAATCACGACATATTAATTCTTCGACAACTAGTTCTAAGACTAAATAATAGTATAACTCGACCAGTTAGACCTAAGAGGATAAATCCGCAAATCCCAACTTATCTCCAGCTTGTTGCCTTGGAGAGTAATATAACTCTCGACTACTCAGCTCTAAGGAGTCTCCTCTAGATGATATAACAAATTCTAGCACATCTCCATAATATAAGTGGCATATACTCACTAATAGTAATCGAGAAAGTATTACTTGAGTGTCCCATACCACTATGTATTACTCGATCATGTACTAGTAGCTACTAAACTACACTAATCAAAGGTTAGATGTTTAAATATATTTTTAATAATTATTTATGAATTTTTAAAGTAAAGTGTTGTAAAATATGAAACATGTTTTTTGGTGGTTTTTGTTAAATTCAAAAGGTGTTATTTTTAAATAATACTTTACATAGATTTAAAACATATTCATAAGTATTTTAAAGTATATATATAAGTTTAGAAAAAGTAAGTTGAGTATTTTATAGATAATAAAGGAAGTTTTGGATTTTAACACTTGTGTTATAATAAATACTTTTATGGAGTTAATTAATAATATATTACCTTGTTTGATAAGTGTAGATATCTTAAGATCTTTAAAAAGAATGTATTAAAGATGATGATAAGCATAAAATGGTTTTGGGTTTGTTGTGACAATATGCTATTAACATTTGTCTTTACGCCTTTTGATTATACTTATGAATATAATTATATCTTTGAAGAGAATGTTTTAAATATAATTATAAGTGAAATGGTTTTGGATTGGTAGTGACAATTTTTAAGTAACATTTGTCTTTAACCTTTGTGGATATAGTTAGACCTTTTAAATGGATATTTTAAAGGTATTAACAAGTATGGAATCTTTTGGAATGATAGAAGAAGTAAAGGTTTAAAGTAAGAAATCATGTTAATGATTTGTGAATATACTTATACCATTTGAGATAAATATATGAATACGTTTTGACGTATTGAAAGAGAATAAATGAATGGTGAAACAGTAAAATACTTGTATATATCTTTTATAAAGTTATTTTAAACATATATACAAGTGGAAAAAGGAAATGAATAGAAACATCGTGTATTTATACGGTTTGAGATCCCACAGGGAGGACTCATTCGTCTGAATCGTCTTTTACTTTTAGAACGTATGTATACAAGATCCCTCGGGAAGGACTCCTACATATAATTCGCTTACTTCTGAAGGAAGTAGTAATTGATGGACAAAGTTTTATTAGATAAAAGAAATTTATTAATAAAAGATGTTTTAATTAATAAAAGGATTAATTAATTAAAAAAGAGATCACAAGTCGCTTATATGACTTAATCATGCTTATGTGCTTACTTGTCTATGAAAATGTATTTAGTCAAGTAATTAGAACTAAAAGCAGACAAAGTAGATTTTTTCTATAGAAGAGTTAAGACTGATGTACGAATAGAGCGTAGAAGTAATAGTGCTCTAACCTACTGGCTTCACTCTGGACCGAGGGATAGTGTTAGTTGAGAAGGTTGGAAACGTGATAAGATAACAACACTTATTTTCCACATGCGATCCTTCTCATTGTTGTTGAATTTGACCAAAAAAAATGAGGGTTATACAGTACAGTTATCTTCAATGATGCTATATTGTACATATAAGCACGTCTTGCTCTTCTACAACAAATGATAAGGAAATCCATCTGGGTAGGATATAATCTCCACCTTTATGTATTGTCTGATTATTTCTGGCAAAATCGGGGTTAAGTTAATCGAAAATCCATCGATTGGTTTCGAAGCGATCAATAAACGGGGGAGTGTACTTATATGAAATGACTCAAAATCCTAACCACTTCAAAACCATATACATGATCTATATTCTAAAACGGTTGTGAAGCGAAATGTTATAGAGTTGCACTATTTATCCTAAGGTTAAATCCAAGTGAGAGGTCAGCATTAACATTTCGAATGATGCTACTGCGTAGGACTATCTATCTTGAGGGTGATCCCAAGAGAAAGGACAACGTTTGGATTTATCAAAGGACTTATGCTGGACCTATGTGGAGATTCGAAATATGTTCAAGATGCTCAAATCGATGTGCAGATTTGTGATCTGTTCAAGATGTTGGAATCCATGTGGGGATTCGTGGACGTTCAAGATGTTGGAATCCAAAGAGAGATTTGAGATTAGTTCGAGTGGTGATGACTCAAGTGATGAGATGTTGAACATGACTTCACCATCGGTAATGACAGAAAGTAGAGTAGGGGCAGAGCCAAAAGGTTTAGCTAACATAAGAGTATTCATTATGTATCTAGTAATGCTTTCGAATATGCATGTGAGGGCAATGATACTCGATGCCAAGTGATTGGGCGTGGAACAGCAATGCTTTTTCTATGGTATATTTTATCTAGAGATATACGCTACTTAGAAGGATATCTCTGACCTTTGTCAGGAAGATCGTTCTCCACGTATCATGGGCACCTCAGATGGTATATGTGCATGAACCCGCCTTAGTAGTATTGATTGTATACCTAATACCATTGTAGTATACACCCAACACTGCTATTTTTTGATTTATATTCCACACCCTAAACATTATCTATCATATCACAATAGGTACTCATCAGATGGTTCACTCTTTTTAGGGGAAAACCATTCCACTTATTCATTTGGTCTCAAAAGGTGCTACTATGTGGGCATATGTTTCTTGAGTTTCTCACATTAGACTTTGTTTGACTTGTGGTTTTATTTTTCCCTTAATTTCTCGAGTGCTCTTTCGAGCAGTTTGAAAACAGAAAGTTTTAGTTGGATATTCTTTGAAGCACAAGGAGACGAGCTGGATGTTTCATCTACCATGGTATTTTTATTTCCACTGCAATATTATTATGTATGAATAAGCAATTTTAGGGATAAGCTTTTATAACTATCTATGTCGATGATAGTACTTTGGATTGTAACTCTGAAATGTTATATATCTTAGAGTGACCGTTTCTACTATCTTTTGATATTATAAGTTAACGTTCCGCTGTGAGATTCTGATATTGTGCTCTCTCTTCCTTGTTCGTTTATTTATCATAACAATCTGTCGTTTCAAAACTTGGATGCTTGGCACGTGAATACCATAGATGTATTGGCGTCAATGTTTGAGCGTCGAAAAGGCGTGTCTTTACGGCATGGTATCAAAGTTGAAGGTTAGGCGAGTACCTAGGTTTTGGTTGGGTATGACTCATTAAGAGGCATGGTATGGAATGCCCTAGTATCAGTTGAGTATATTATATATTTAGAGCGTATATGTAACTACTATATATAAGTAATTAATAAGTATGACATATAAATATAGTTTAACTGATTAGGGATTAATGATGTTCAATAGTATCCCTTATTGATTAGATTAGTTATGCTCAACTAGTTTACGAGCATTGTTATCATTTGTTGATTGATTTGTCATGTTTGAACAGTTTATGAGCATTGATTATTGTTTATCGATTGTTGATTTATGCTCGACCAGTTTATGAACAGTTTACCGTTTAAAGCATGGGTTGGGTAGATAGTATTTGTGGGAGCATTGAAGCGAACACCCTATGAATTGAGTTTCATAGTTTGTCAATTAGGCATTCGGTAATAATGTTGGGTTAGAGGATGTTTTTATAAATGAAGTTTAGTATAAATTTTCTATAAGTATGGTTTACATATGAAGAGGATTTAAATTGTTATTTTGAGAAGCTAAATCTCAGTATCTTGGAAAATGGTTTTTAAGATTTTGGAGAAATTAATAATAGTATTCTTTGAAAGTAAATATTTAGGAAATTTGTTTATGAAATTGAGATCATGATACTTGGTACTATTATATGAAGTATTTGATGTTGTTTTGAAAATGATTTTGGTTAAGCCCAAAAGTTTAATTTGAATGTACTGAACTCACTTTTGTCCCTTGAAAATAATTCCGGTGATGACTACAACATCATCGACATTCACTTCTTGGTTTCAAAGTGGGGGAAGCTACAAAAATAGTTTTCTACAGAGTATTTTTGGTAAAAAGATTTTGATTTAATCCCGAAAGTATGATTTAATATACAAAAGGTATATGTTTTTATTATTATTTCAAAGGATTTGGAACAAAACCCAGGCATTTAGTTTTAAAGTTTTTCTTTAGAGAAATATGAAATAAAGTTTCTGCGTAGATATTTTTTGTATGTATGCTACGTAGGGAGCCCTATAGGTAGTGGCATAGCTTCGAATAAATGATGAAACTTTTCATGTTTTCCCTTCATAGTGAAGTGTGTCTAATGAATAAGTGAACTTTGTTGAGTCATTTTATGGACGCATATATCTTATGCATTAGGATAGTATGAAGTTGATATGTTAGTCGGTAGTTTTCATTTGTCAAAATGAAACAGAAATTTCGACGATTTTGGATAGTCGAAAACTCTTGAATTGTTATAGAACTTGAAGCTAAGTGCTTTTGTGAAAGTATAAAAGTTGAGTTTTTGTAACTCTTGAATTGAGATGGTAGCAAGTTAAGACAATTTAAACTTGTTGAGAATCCTTGTTAAATAAAATGAATTTGATGTTTAATATATACTCTTAGGAAGTAGTAGAATATTAAACGAGTATAAACCAAGCAAAGTTTTTATAAAATGATTCATAAATGATTTTAATTTTGAATGATATACTAATTCTGAAAAAGAATGTGATAAAGAGTAATCGATGGAGTCAAGAAACCAATGGGATAAAATATGTAAGTTATCCGTAGGTTATTTTATTCGCATGACTATTCTTGATCCAGGATTCACGTACACGGTTTCGAGGTGATTTGCACCGGTCCGAACAAGGATTTTTCACTTGATCCTTGATGGAGAGCACTTGATACAGATTCTTGTTATGATCCTGAAGTTTCTATCATAATATATGGTTATGTAAGGAGAAGAGAGGTTTCTAATCAAGGAACCTGATCGAAGTCCACACTAGAGAGGTCAAGTGATTTATACTAGTTAGAAAATGAAATTTATATGATCGATCAAGTGACCAGATCGGATATTATGTATGGACGGCCCATGTACGTCTTATGTGATTTAGTATAATTGTATGTTATGTTTTGTTGGCTTATGGAGAGTTTGGGGAATGGCCCTTCGATCTTTTCCGAGGAAGTATGAATAATCGACTAATTAATGACCTAAGACTATTGGGCGTAAGGTACGCTTAGTAGATTGTTTATCATTCTTGTGCGTGAGAAGGTTTTTGAACTTGGGCAAATTATGAGCTATGTTTGCTAGTGATTGTGTATACTGTTAAGTATTAATATGTGATTATTTATTTTATTACTCATGTTGGAATTTCGAGAATAAAATGTTTTAAGTGGGGAGAACGTAATGACCCGAAATACAAACACTTCATATTTAAATATCTGAATTATTTAAGTATTTGAATCAGTTAAATGTGATTAAATTGATCTAATAACCTTGTTAACACTTTTTAATCATAAATAATGATGATAATCCTGTTTTGTGAATTTTTTACAAAAATAAATATTTCAAGGAAATATTAGTAAAATGACCGAAAATTGTTTTATCGATAAACGACTGTTTTCTCGATCAAAGTTGTTCGAACTGTTTAGGCATGTCTAATATTTAGTTAGCAACTAAAAATATTTTGACTTATTACAGCGTTAGTGAATAGTGTTTGGATTAGTGAAGGGATAAGCGGAGAAGATATTTGTGAATAAATATCTAGATATTTTAGTGGAGGCACATGCATGGGGGTGGCTCGAATGACTAGCCAAGGGGGTAAGATGTAGTAATTGACCTCTTGTAAAGCATATAAACAGACCCTTAAGGCCATAAAAATTCATTTGTTAAGTATTAGCTAAAAATAAGCAAGCATGTCTTTATCGTCTCTTATCTCCTCTTTAACTTCTCAAAATCATATCGAGTGAAGTCAAACTTTCACCAAACTCAAGCCTAGGACCTGATGCAACATAGGGAGCTTGAAGGTCAGGCCAAAAAGTGGAGGCCGTGAGCTAAAGGGGTGGAGAATCAAGTGGCCGAGAGAAAAAGAGAAGGGGGAGGCATGGCCGAGAGCATGTGGAAGAAAAAGGTTGAATCTTTGGCTAGTGGGTGATGGTAAGAAGTATTCATATGATTATTGTTTGCTTATACTTGTGTTAGCATGGATTTAGGTGAGTTTACTTATCATTGAACAAGGATATATTGTGTATATACATGTGTGTTTGAATATAAAGTTAAGTAAAGCGAATGAACTAATCAAAGTTATAACTTTTGGACCCCCTTGCTTTTGAAAAGCAAACGACAACTTTTATAGTGTATAACACTTCTATGGCCTTCTATAAAATGTGGTGTCACCTTGACATTGTGTATAAACGTTTGGTTGGCTTGTGTGTTGAATTGATGTGAGTATGAAAGCGTTTGTATAGCGATAGCCGCTATAAGTGAGCTTTGAAATCCAAATGTGATCGTTCTCATTGTTGTTGAATTTGACCAAAATAACTTATGAAATATCCAAAAGAAACATGAGGGTTATAGGGTACATTTATCTTTGGTGATGCTATATTGTACATATAATATGATCTTGCTCTTTAGGAAAGGAAATTCGTTTAGATAGAGACGATCTCCACCATTATCTATTGTCTGTTTATTTCTGAAAGAACCAAGATTAAGTTATCCAAAAATCTATCAATTGGTTTTGAAATATCCATTAAGCGGGGGAGTGTATTTATATGAGATGACTAGAAACCCTAACCACTTCAAAACCATATACGTAATCTATGTTCTAGAAGCAGCTGTGAAGTGAAATGTTATAGAGTTGCACTGTCTACCCTAAGGTTAAGTCGAAGGAAGAGATTAAAGTTAATATTTCGAACAATGTTATCATGTAGGACTATCTAACTTAAGGATGATCACAAGAGAGAGGATGACGTTGGCCGAAGGACTTATACTGCAATCTATATGGAGATTCAAGATCTATTCGAGATGCTCGAATCCATATTGAAATTCGATATTTGTTCGAGATGTTGGAATCCATGTGGGATTCATGGACTGTTCGAGATGCTAGAATCTAGAGAGAAAATCAAGATCTGTTCGAGTGATGATGACTTGTGTGATGAGATGCTGAATGTGACTACACCATTGGTAATGACAGAAACCAAAGTAGGAGGCATAACTAAAGGGTTTAGCTAACCCAACGGTATATCATACTATATCTAGTGGTTCTTTCGGATACGCATGCGAGGGCGATGATACTCATTGCCACCTGATGTGGCGTGGACCAATTATGTTTTTCTTATGGTATATTTATTTGGAGATATGCACTGCTCAAAAGTATATCTCTGACCCTTGTCAGGAGGATCATTCTCGATGTACAGATAGCACTATACACATATATACATACATACATAAATACATACATACATGTGTGTGTGTATATATATATATATATGAATGCACCTTAGCGGTATTGATTTTATATCTAATATTATTGTGGTACACATAGCATAGCTATTGTCTTATTTATATTCCATACCCTAGACATTATCTCTTATATTACAATTTGAAATTATAAGCTGATTTCCTCTTTCGAGGGGAAAACCATTTCGGTGATTCGGTTGGTCTAAAAAGATGTTGTGTAGGCACGTGTTTCTTAAGTTTTTGACACCAGACTTTTGTTTGACTCATGGTTTTATCTTTCTCTTAATTCCTCAAGTGCTTTGTCGAGCAGTTTGAGAAAGGCGAGTTTTAGTTGGATATTCTTTAAAGCTCAAGGAGACGAGCTGGATGTTTCACTTGCCATAGTATTCTAATTTCCACTGCATTACTATTATGTATATATCAGCAACTATGACGATAGGCTTTTATAACTGATTATACTAGTGATAGTACTTAGGATTATAATTATATAATGCTATGTATCTTAGAGTGATAATTTGTATTGTCTTTTGATATTATACGTTATCATTCCACTATGAGATTCTGATATTAGGTTCTTCCTTCCTTGTTCTTACCTTAACAATCTGTCTTTTCTACACTCCGATTCTCGAAACATGAATACCACGAATGTATTAGTGTTGATATTTGATGGTCGAAAAGACGAGTCGTTATAACGACACCTAATTGATTGACTTATAATATTTATGATAAACTTTGTCATCATAAATGAGAATAATTTAAAAGTTATTAGTATAGACAACCAGCTACTATGAATTATACAGAGAAAATAAAATAAAATTTATAGATAGAAAAATTGGTATAATATATGAAATTACAAACAAACAAGATCATCCAACTTTATACGAGACACCACATTAACTTTGAAGTGGAAACAAAACTTCCTCCTTGCTTTTAAAACTTTTTGGCGAACAACGAAAGCCACCGTTATTATTTTTCATATATGATTAAGAAATCAAAATTAGTTTTGTTATGTTGCTATTATCATTAAAATGAAAATGGATAATAGGTTTTGTGCTCAATCTTAAACTTAAGATAATTATCTTTTTTTACACTCTCGTGTATTTCTTTGTTGTAAAGTAAAGTTGTTCTATGAAAACTACAAACCAAAATAATTAGGGTGCCTCTCAGATTTGAACAAATCATAAGCATATAACATGACAAAAGTGAATAAATTTCATACAATAATGTTATATGTAGCTTTCATATGTAATTCTAACTCTATTTGTTTGCTCCAAAAATTGGCACAGACACCAATAGATATTTTGCAGAGACATAAATGAAGAATATTAAATGTAAATAAAGAGAATATGGCAATAAAGTAATCAAAATGTGACGACCCGCCCTTCTACTACCAGAAAGACGTATCGTCTTGAAGAAAGAAAGGGATGAGAAAATAGAAAAGATAGAGAAGAAAGAACAACATCAGAATCTCACAGCGGAACGAATAAATTATAATAATCACATAAGTATTTACATAGTATTCAATATCAATCAGAGTTATACAGATAATACATCACATACTAGACAGTTATAAACACCTGTCTAGTTAATACAACATAATACAACAATACGACTCAGAGATACCAACACAGCGGAACTATATATATATCTACAACGCTGAAGCCTCCTGCTCCATTGCTCCTCTAGAATTCGTCACAACTAACCCGAATCCCTTGGCTGCCCGTAAAAATTTGGGTACCTGAGAGTTTATGAAAAACAAAAATAAACTCCGTGTCAGACATGGGTCTGGTATGAGTAACAGGTTAAAGTTGCTTAACTTTGAAAATCCTTTGAAAACAAAAGGTATCACGTAAGACTCCCCACACATAAACATGGAAAAGTTTTTACCTTACGCTAACCAAACATTTGATAGGAAATTCTGTGATATTATAATAGGTCTAGGGTTTTCAAGTAAATAGAAAATAGCCAAAATTGTTACATCTATTAAATTCCAGCTACTAGCCACAAAAGTGGGTAATACAATCAAAACCGTTGGCACTTATTGGATTGTGGATTCCATACAATGGCAGGGCTACTAGGGTACCGCCCGTCACAGTACGTGGCCTAGATCAACGTACCGAGGATCACTCCCGACCCCCTGCAACACAAGGCCGGAACCATTCCTTACCGAACAGTCCCGAACAAGATAAACCCCGCAGTTGTTTGCAACCAACTGCCCACACAGCCGAAAATAAAGGGACATCTAGACAGGGGAATATCCTTGTCCTGCTTGGGCATGACCCACCTAACCTTGCTGCACCTCCCCTGTTTTAGCCATTCCCGGTTGATGAGGCTTGAGGTTACGATTACCTTTAGAGAACATAATTCTTAGAATGCTCATCGCCCACCTGACGATGTGTTGAAAGCATTCAATCCATACAAGTTCGTTCCAGGTTCGAACGAAACCGAAGGCATTATCTCGTTACACTCATTTTGGAATCACCCTCAGAGTTAACGACGATAACCCTTGCATTCTGAATCTCCATCTTCACTTCAGATTCACGACCTATCGGTAATTTGGAATCAATGTGGTTTTCGGATGTTCCAAATAAGGAAACTCGATCCCGGTCTCATCGAAATCCAAAACGTGTCTTTTAAGGCCAAGTTGTCTATTTAGTCTTAACAGTTTAATTCAATATCATCAATATACACATAGATAGATAATTCATAATATTACAATAGATAATCACAGATAATCTCATAAATAGAAAATCAATATTATCATCCAAACAGATAACTAAATATTATCATATTTAAACCAAGCATCCATGACACATAGATATTATTCATGTTAGATCTGAATTCACAATCATTAAAGGAAATATCCATATCATTCATAAGCAATGATTTATAATCATACCATTTGTAATTAATTTACAATGAATTAAATTAACTACTTCAATCTCTAATTAATTTAAAGTAAATTAAATTAATTACTCCATCTATAAATCCTGCTTATACGATCATTAATTAATTATAAATCAAATTAATTAATTAATCTCTAGATATTCATCTTGATTAACACCTTTGATTAATCATTTCCTAATTACAATAGGTAATTAGTCCTTAATTAATTAATTGTCCTAAATTATTTATAGTAATTAACATTTAATTACTTCATTTATAATTGAATACATTTATTCTTAATTAATTACATAAATTAATCTCCACATTATTAATTATTTCTTAAGTAACCAATTCTTAATTACATCATTAATTATATTAATAAATGATCTCTAATTTAGTTTTAAATTAAATTACTTTGGTTAAATTAATTACATTAAGTAATTAATCTTTAATTAAACACAATTATTAATCGCCTTCGGTTAATATCAACCAGTAATTAACTACCCTTAATTACTCAATAAATAAATTAATTATCCCATAATTAATTATCTCCACTAATCAATCCCAAGATTAATTATAAAAGTAATTATCCAAATTACTTTATTAACACATCATCTTTCATTAATTACATTCAGTAATTAACATTAATTACTTCCTTAAGTAATTGTGCTCCATTGCATACACTAAGTGATTACACTTATCAATTTATCAAATGACTTTCTTAAATTAATTAAACTAAATTAATTAACTTAAATTAATCATTTATAAAAATTAATTACAATAAGGAATTAATCTCTTAATTACTTTTATCAAGTAATTACACTTAACCACTTAAAATAGATTTGTATAATTAATCTGATTAATTACCAAAATTAATCACATTAATTGATTAGTAATCTTTAGTTAATTATCTTTATTAACTAATATCATCTCCTAATTTACATCTTAATTATCTTTATTTATAAATTAATCTAAATTATTAATTTATAAATTTAATAAATTACCATTCCTTTATTATCTTATTTATTTAATACCTTAATTATTCTTAAGATAATTTATTTCTTATTTAATAACTTAATTAATATAAATGTGTATTAGAACATTACACTTTTTAAATTAGATTCAAATTCCATTTTGAATTCAAGATTCAAAAAGAGATTATTTTAAATATTTACCAAATTTAAATTCTATTTGAAACAAATTTACTTTTCAAAACTATTTTATTTAAACTGGTTTTATATATTTAACTTTAAAACTGATTTAAGATTTCAGATTTGAATTCAAGAAATACTTGAATCCATTAGTTTCACCTTGAATTTAAAACTTGGGTTTAACTTGCTTTTTAAGAATTTGATTTTTAATCTTGATTTACAATCCAATTTATTTTTAAAAACTCAAATTCAAAAATTTATTTGAATCTATACTTTTGAACTTTTAAAATTTCAAACACAGTTTACGTTTTGTTTCCGATTTTACCATTGAATTTCAAACCTGAAGTTGTCAGATTTTTAAACCTGAAAGAAACCCATATTCCATTTTTTTTTATTTTATAAAAACTTTATTTATTTCAGATTTGAATTCCAGAAAAACTTTGAATTCATGCTTAAAACTAGATTTAAACTTGATTTAAATCCATTACTATTTTAAATAGGTTTCAAATCAAATTCTACTTCCAGGTTACAAAAGTCTGAAACAACATAAATTCGAGTGCGCCCAGGTCTGCTTCGAGTCCCTCACTTCCCTACTTCGAGTCAAGTACTCGAACGACTCGGGTATTTCCCGAGTTAAAAAAAAACCCTGCACCACTCACTGATGCTTCAACACCGAAATGAGCACGGTGCACGTGCACTGTGGCTCTTGTCACCTCTGGCCATCCATTCCGGCATCCACACACCAACGACCCTAACCTGACGTGATCGCGACCCCTCCGAAGCCACCCACTTGCTCGAATGAAGATCGAGTTCATAATACAAAACCTGGAAACATAAACAGGCTTCCCCCTCGAACCTGTCAACACCTCCTCCTCACTGCTCCGATCGCCAGACCACCAGAAACTCCGGCATCAGCTTCGACCATCACACCTCTAGCCACCTTCAAGACCCCATAACACTCGGTCAACCAGAGAGGTTGCACTGATCCAAAACTTCAAAGCACCCAAAACTAGGGTTAAAAACAGAAAACACCCACCAACATCGCCACGGTGATCATCCACCTCTTCTACCATTTTTCCTATCAACTACAGTCACTCAACCATCACTACCCAAGATTCCGACCTCTCCAAACATTTGGGTCACCAGAAAACTCCACAAGTCCATTTCCAGTTCATCCTAGTACTGCCCCTCAATTCCCAAATTTAAAATTATGATTTTGTTGTTAAAAATCATGTTATAGTTTTTATTTTCACCTTAATATACTGAATTCATAATTTACAAAGTTTGAGTTTTTCACTTTTGTTTATTATACACTGTTATTTCCATATTTCAGAGACACTCAAGCTTGACATTTAGCTTAATTAAGTTTTTAAACATTAGTCCATAACAAATCAAACAGCTTTGTTTGAAATCCAAATTCTAACAACAATTGATTGAAGAGAATATGAATTTAAATCCTAGAACAGGAAACTGGAAAACTAAGTACAGAGAACATTCATATGGTAATAGACAGGCATACATTAGATTGCTTTACATGTATACATACTAACAAGTTTACCACAGAAATAACAAGTAACCATATTTAATCTTAAGTTTGAAAAAAAAATGATGTTACTCACCAATGCTTGAGAATGACAGAGCACTTCTGGTTTGACAGTTTTGAACTTAAAAACTAGAAAGTAGTTTGCTTTGAACTTCCATTGATTCATCTTTCCTTTGTTGTTGTAATGCTTCAGTTTATAAAAATGGAAATGTTTGCTACTTATTTCCTTGTTTCAATTTTGTTATGTTTAGTGAACAAATAGAAATAAGAAGATGTATATAAAGAAGTTCACAAGTGAAGGTGATACCTGGGTTTGGATCTTTCTTTGATCAGAGATATTTTTATAAATGGAGGCTGAGTTGATGATAACACAATTTCGAAAAGACTTTGTTATGTGCTAGAGTTTTGAAAACATTAAATGCAAATATACTATATGTTTACACCTAATCTTATCTTATGTGTACAAAGATATTTCTGTTTTGCAATTTATTACAGGTTGACTACATTTTATTTCTTAACTTTGCTTTAGCTTGCTCTACAAACTATCTTATATGTTTAACATACACAAGATATTTTTTTTACTTAGCTGTGCATACTTACTTTACTTTGCATTTCTTCTACCAGCATAAATCTTTTTACTTTAAGTCCTGCCTTCATTTCTAAGTTTTACAGTCCATATACAAAGCCTGGTACATTTGTTCTCTCTGTATTTTGTTTTCCAGTTGAATATGAAAGCATTAAATGCTTTGAGTACTTCATGCTTTTATTTTACTTTGTTTATATTCTTGCCTTGTATAGTTTTCTTACAGGCAACAAAATCATTACTTTGTCTGGTTACTTTTATTGTTTTGTCTTAGTTTATTCTAGTTATAAATTATAAATTTTACTTATGTATTAAGTTTTATTTCTAGTACAAGTGCTTGTTATTATTACACTTACTATTTTAAACTTAAATTATCAATACTAAATTTACTTCTTATTATTTCAAACTTATATAAATCTTTGTTATAATACTTATTTTATTTATTTATTTTCTCTTTTAAGTTCATAGATATTTTATTATGTCATTTACTTATGTTAAATATCATACATTTGATTTATTCTTAAGTTTAATAATTATAAATTTTTCTTTATTTAAATTTACAAACCATAGCTTTCCAAAATACATATATATAATTAAATTTAAAATAACAATTTCTATCTATATTAAAATCCATTTGTAAAGATATTGCATTATTAATATTGTTTAAATATAACACATTATTAAATAAAAAAAATAAATTTTCAAAAGAAATTATCTCTTAAAAATATAAATACTTATTTATCAAGCTACAAAACAAACTTTTTATTTAAACTCTAGGCCACAATTTATTTTTAAACAAATTAAATTTATCTTGAGTATTTTTAAGATCATATTATTATTTATTCAATATTAAATTTCCAAATTATCAAAAATAGTAGAATTAAAAAACATAGCTTTATTTATTAAATTTAAAACAAAACTTATCTATTTATAATATATACCAATATATACATAAATACATTATAAATAGAAACAATTTAAATTAGCTTTTAAAAGATAAACTATCAGTTAAATATTTATTTAAAAGAAGATTATTAAATCAATTCAAATATTATTAACAAATATTATTAAATCAATTTAATTTTTAATGTAGATTATTAAATTGATATTGTCCCAAATTTCCGGAATGTCACACAAAATTAAGAAGATAACAGGGACACAACAATTTATATTAGTTCGGTGTTATTTACCTATATCCGCTTTGAAGAGATAGCTTTATTAATCACTTTGTAAACTGAGTACAATAGGATCAGATGAAAATCTTTAGTTACGAAAGAGTACAAAGCAACAAGCAGTGTCAAGGTCCCGATAATAAAAAATCAAGCCTGTATTTATAAGGGAAGATAATGAAATATCTCCCTGAAAATTCAGTAGCAAGGTCTCCAAAGCCATAAAGGCCCACAGGAGGGATCCCATGGCCCACATCCTAAGAAATAGGGATCGGGGCCGATCCCTATTTTGCATGAATTTGGGGATGCGATCCCTATGGTGGCTTCTTCATGTTGTATTATGCTTAGCGTCCAAGTTTGATGCTAATTGGATTAGTAGAACTTGAGTTATTGTTCGATCTTTGTTCCAATGTGTGTTGTCACCTGATTCTGATCGATCCTTATAGATGAAAGAGGGCCAATCCCTCTTGCTTGCTCCTTTTGAGTTGCGATCCCTAAGGTAGACCACCTAGGGTCTCCACATCTTGTTCTTTAAGTTTCATATGTGTTGGACTTATGGTTCTCGAGATACCAATTATTTTCCATTGGGTTGCACACGTTTGGATGAAGTAGGCCGATCCCTTTGGTCAAAAGGGATTATAGTCGATCCTTTTTCCAGATTAGAATAAATTCCATAATTTGAACATTCTATATAGCATATTTCTCGATTATGTTTGATCACAGCTTCATATTACCATTTATATTTGATTTTTAGACCCTACAATCATCGCTCTAGGCTTACTGCCTTAATAATAACCGAGTCTAACTTGTCCAATCAGTTTGGACATAGCTGGTCCAAAATGCAGGATAACACCTGCCCTCCAAATTACGTCTTGTGTTGAACATGATGTGCTTTGAATCGAAGAAAGTTAGAGTTGCTGGAAAGAAATCCATCCAGTTTTATGAATAGTTGCTATCCTTTTGTAGAATTATTTTACTAATGTGTCGTATCCCTCTTTGATCGTCATGACACTTAGTCGATTTCTAATAGTATAAATCCAAGATTATATTACGTCAGTTGCTATTTATGTCCGATTCTACGAGACTAGTAAGCCTTGTCTATTTGATCTAGTCTCGACCTTGAAAGCTTCAGGTTTAAATTCAATTTCCATCAATTTGAAAATTTTAATTTTTGGAATGTACACATGCACGTTCAAGTACACGTTCTTGTCGTTGGCTCCCGGATGCGTTTGCATATCCATGGTTCATTGGCAATTTTCATTAAATTAGATGAAGTTTCATTGCATTTTATATTTATTTGCTTTATATAGATTTTATATACATATTTGCATGCATATAGGGTTCATACCTAACACCTGTCCTCCCTTCTTTTTTTTATATGTATGTTGATAGGGATTAGATGGATCCCCCTTAGGTAGGGATCGTGCCCGATCCCTCTCAAGATAAGGGACTTAATGTTTTTAGCTTCCTAGAGAAGGCAAAGGCGGTCCGATCCCTCAACCCCCATATATAATCCAATGACTTTTTTCTCCATTCCTCACTTTAGCTCATTTCGTTCTTGCTTTCACTTTAGCTCATCTCGCGCGTGACAATCCACACTCACATACATATAGATAGGTTTTGATTTGCATATGATTTTGATTCATGATGAGATGATGGGCTCAGCCTTGCCTTCGGTTGAATTAGGTGAAGAAGAGGAGAATGTAAGAGTGAGGAGATTTGTGGGAATTTGTTATGTGGAGGGATTGACAATACTTGAGTTTAGAGGGGTCGGTGTAGAAGGTTAAAGTAGAGGAGAGAAAGGCTAAGTATATGGATCAGTGCAGTGGTTATGAGAGGGATTAGGTGTATAAAGGGATCAGTCATATACCGATGTGGAGAGGGATCGGTTGTTGTGGATCAAAGATGGATCGATCATTTGTTAAGCATGGAGGGATCAGTGTTAGTGTACTCGGCTAAAGGATCTATCGTATTGGTTTGGGATCAGGATTGGTGGTGTTAGAGAATAAAGGGATCGATCATAGGCTTTTCGAGAGGGATTGGTTGTATTAAAAAAAAGAGGGATCGGCTATAGGGACTTAGCCGATTCTAAGCCTTTGAATTGAACTTGAAAACTTGAGCAAACCAAACCATATTCACTTGCATAAACAATCAGAACCAATCTCGTCTAAACGAACTTGGACATATGACGATAACGAACAGCAGGACGTGCTTATCCAACTTTGAATTTGAAATTGAATAATAAATTGCCAGGACTTGAACTGGAATTAAAACGTAACATATGGACTTTAATAATGGACTTCACACTTCGATATGTTGATGGTCAATCCCAAAGCATACACAACCGATAAATCTAAATGCCAGTTGAGATGGCATTGATGACGGTCACTATGGTCGGAATCCAAAGTCTCGTCACTTACTTTTGCTTTCAAATTTGAACTATTTATCTCTATACAGCACAACACTGCACTACACTAGTTTACACTTAGCATGAGGGGACATGTAAAATTTTCTAATCTCGATTATCTACTTAGTTTACTTGATATGGGCTCCACATGTTCACGGCGTTTAGCTGCAATGCCTTCTGAAAAATCTTCACAGCACTGCAATCGATGTGCCGAGTCAAGTTCTGCGACTGTATTCGGTAGACTTTTCCTGAACATCAAACTGAGCAACCGGAGATTTCTGACCCATTTGTCGACCTTTTATCTGATGTTCCTATCCTTTCAGTGGAAGAGATAAATCTTTCCCTTCACATAATAGAAGGTGCTATATTTCTGGATAACTTGATAAATTCCTAGGCCTCCAAAATTGGTGCGGCTGCTCTCTATAAGTTATGCTCTAAACATAGGATCTTGTTTAGAGACGTTCTAGTCCCTTAAGTGAATAACAGGGCTCATTTCCCCTTGAAGGGGTATGCGGCATGTAACAAATTCATGTGCTAGGTCGGAAGTGTGCCCCCTTTTAATTCTTTTATGTGACGACCCACCCTTCTACTCCCAGAAAGATGTATCATCATTAAGAAAGGGATAGAAATAGAAAAGAATTAGAAAGAAAGAACAACAACACCAGAATCTCACAGCGGAACGGAACAAAATATAATATATCACATAACTATTACATAGTTTTATAAATATTAGAGTTATACAATATCATACATATGACAATCATATATACATTTGTCACTATATACATCAAAGATACAATACATCAACTACACAACAGAACTAGATAGATATATACCTACGTCTGGAACTCCTGCTCCAAGCTCCTCCAGAAATCGAAGTCCAAAACCTATCATTTGGCTACTTATGAAAATTTGAGTACCCAAGAGTTTATGAAAAACAAAATATAAACTCCGGGTCAGACATGGGTCTGGTATGAGTAAACGATTTAAGATTGTTTAACTTTGAAAAACATTTGAAAATAAAAGTATCACGTAAGACTCCCCCTAAATAAATACCGGTAAGTTTTTACCTTACGCTAACCAAAACATTTTATAGGAAATCGAGTGATATTATAATAGTGCCTAGGGTTTTCAAGTAAAATACAGAAATAGCTGAAATGCTTACATCTCACATTCCAACATAGTTGGGCACAATCAAAACGTACAGCACTTATTGGAGATTGGATTCCATACAATGGCAGGGCTACTGGGGTACCGTCCGTCACAGTACATGGCCTAGATCATCGTACCGAGGAGCCACCCTAACTCCCCTGCAACACAAGACCGTAACCATTCCTTACTGAATAGTCCCGAACAAGATAACCCCGCGGTTGTAGCTAGCAATCGGCCACACGACCTAAATAAAAAGGGACATCTAGACAGGGGTATATCTCGTCCTGCTTGGGCATGACCCACCTAACCTTGCTACACCTCCCCTGTTTTAGCCATTCCCGGTTGATGAGGCTTGAGGCCGCGATTAACTTACAAACATATCTCTTAGAATGCTCATCATCCGACTGACGATGTGCTGAAAGCATTCAATCCACACAAGTTCGTTCTGGGTTCGAACGAAACCGAAGGCATTATCTCGTTACACTTATTTTGGAATTACCCTTAGAGTCAACGATAATAATCCTTGCATTCTGAAAACACCATCTCGATCTCTACATGAGGATTCACGACCTATCGTTTAATTTGGATCGATGTGGTTTTCGGATAATCATAAATGACACCCGATCCCAGTCTAATCGAAATCTAAACGCCATTTTAAAGGCCAAGTTGTCTAATTAACTTAAACAGTTTAATTCAATGATTTAATTCACATAGCATTTATCACAGATAAATCATACACAATCATCAGAGATATATCAGAACATATCACTGAACATCATAGAATATCATCAATAAATATCACAATCAGATATTCTACATACACAATCCATAAGCAATCATCTTTAATTCTTATTGTAATTAATTCAAATTAAATTAATTACTTGAGAGTTAATCTCTTAGCCCTGTTTAATTGGTCATTAATTAACAGTTAATTACTTATTTCTTTTCAAATTATTTAATTTAATAATTTATTTCTTAAACAATTATTTAGTCTTAATTATTTAATTAATTACTTATTTTATTTCACACCATTTAATTAATTACTTCTTAATCAATTTATTTAACCTTAATTACTAAGTTAATTATTCCTTAATCTTTAATTAACAACCTTAATAAAACTTAATTATTCATTTATTAATTACTAATTACTTAGTTAATCAATTATTAATGTTTAATTAAATTATTTAAATACTTGACTACTAATCTTACATTAATTAACTTAAGTAGTTATATACAATTTACTTATCACTTAATCATTAGTTTATCAATCTTTAATTACAATTATAAAGTAGTTATTCTTAATTACTTTCTAGAAATAATTCATTTAACTTTAATTACTCAACTTAGTTAACACTTAAAAGTCCTCTTTAAATTTTAAATCATTTTATTATTAACTACAAACTTAAGAGTTAATTAACTTTACACTTAACTTAAATTAATTTCTTAATTAAAATAATTAAGAGTTTAAGAACATCGTTAAGCTTTGACTAAAATAATTAAAACTTGAATAAAATCTTAGCTTAACTGTTAAACATTTTCTAAGCTCAGAGTGTTTTAAACAAATTTGTGGAAACCAAATTTACTCAACTTCTACATTATAATGAAATACTGCAGATTGACAAAAACCCGAGGCTTTCCCTGTTAAAAACTCGAGTAGCACTTCGCGTTAAACACTCAAATCACCCGAGTCTCCTCTGTAACTCTTCTTCTTCTTCCCTCTTTTTTTCTGTAGTTTAAGTTTAAACTAAGTATAAAAAGCATCAGGTAACATACTTACGCACACGATTTAACTTGAAGCAAACAACTCGATTTCTCGAGTAACACTCGAGACCATGCTCACTCAATGACACTGATACACCACCGCTGCCGTACACGTGTACGATGGCGCGAGGCTCTAATGATCTTCCAAGATCATCGGCACGTCACAAAATCCACGAAAACACGAAAACAAAACTCGAATCATTCTCAAAATTGCCGAATCGAAATTTGGTCATTTGGTCGAGAAACTATAAACATGACCCACCCACTAAAACACCTCGCGATCGTCATTCAAGCCACCGGAGTCACCCAGAGTTTGCCCACACCACGACAACACGACAACCAACCATCCCCCATGAATTCGTGATGCTCGATCACGTATAGGAGTTGTACTCGTTTAGTTATAGACATGTCAAAAACTTTGAACAAAAACCCTAAATCGATCTCGTTTCAAAAATTTACTCAATAGAAAAATTTTCTGATAATTTTCATGAAAACATAGATGCTTAAACTTGCTTCATCCCAAATTTCAACTGTAATTATTGGATCAATCATCTGAAATTGGTAAAAATGTAATTTATTTCAAATACAATCTGCTCTCAAATTACTAAATTTAAAATCTTCGTCTTTGTTTTAAAAATCATAAAATCCAGTAAGGATTTAATATATAAACTTGAATTAACTTCCTGCAACAATCGAGTTTATCAAATTATTGCGTGAATGCCTGTAAAATAGTATTACAATAGTATGCTTTTCAAAGATGTTCAAACAGCTTCTAAAAATCTTAATCTAAGTTTAAATCTCTGGTTTGATTAAATTTTTACACTTATCAATGATTAACAGGAAATAAATTTGAATTTTTGAACAAAATATTCACTCTGTAACCATAAACAGAGACATATACTAACACAAAATTTATATTCAAGCTAAAGCATATGCAATACACTACGATCAATGAATTCCCTGAACTATTTCAAATAAAATTTTAAGCTTGAAGCTTCAAAATTTTATTTACTCGCCTGCCAAAATTTCTGAACAAGGAACACTTCTTATTTACTCTTGCAAACCTTAAGCATGAAACAGCCTGTATATTTTCTGTTTTGAATTCAGTTTGATTTTCCTTCCTTTTTCTTCTTTTTGTTTTGTATGGTTAACTTATGTTCTGAACGAACTAAACAAAAAGATGAATACACATATATATAGAAGATAATAGGTGTGTAAGAGGAAGGTAGTAATTGGACATACATTTTCTTCTTTTGGCTTTAACTTGATAGATTTTATTACTGAGATATAAAGATTTGTAAACATTTGAGTTGACAAAATTTAGGCTTGAGCAGATGGCAATTAAATGTTTTGTTTCCAATTATGTTTACACTATTATAATTATATTTTCTGTGCATATAGATATTTGTATGCAAACATGTACTTATGGCAGGTAAACATATGGCTTGCATATGAAGATTTATTGTGTAAAGATGTTTGGCCTTTATGTTATACTTTGTTTTATTTTATTCTGTATTTTGCAGGTAGGTATAGCTTGTAGATGAAGATATTATGTATTAAAAATGTTTGTTTTGTTATTATCTTCCAGTTTGAATAGTTTATATGCATGTTTGTATTCCACTTATTTCTTGTTTGTAGTTACATTTGTATTTTATACTTTGTTTACAAATGTTAAAGTTATGTTGTATGTTTAACAAAATTATTTAATCCTTGTTTTTCTTTTATTTTCATTTCTAACTATCAATGTTTAAGTTATTTTCAATATGGTTTACTTACTTATATTTATATTTATTTCTATTTGTGCTTTACTATCAATATTTAAGTTATATACATATGTTTGACTTACATTTCACATTTATATTTTATATTGCTAGAATTAGATTTTAACTTTAAACATTATCATCCATATATTTTTGTCAAATGATAACAAGACAAAGTATTTTAATTTAATTATATAAGATAGATTCTATCATAAATATTATTGAGATATTTTATTTTAAATTTTCAAATCAATTTCCTTTCAAACATACAAATCTATACAAATAAATGACAATTATTCCAAAAATCCTATTCACTTTAAATTGATCATATTACTTTTTATTTAATTAGATTAAATATTTATTAAAATAACAGGGCCAAAATCCAGGGTCGTTACATTCCTCCTCCCTAAAAGAATTTCGTCCCCGAAATTTAAAACAAAGATAATTTAAAAGCTGTCATATCATCCATTCAAACATAGATTTCATCCATACATTAGCAAACAACCAACAGTCTATCATAACAAACATAGTGTGGATCCAGTCGTGGTCCAGACTCAGGCAGGCATCGAGAAA
The DNA here is from genome assembly GCA_030765085.1 of Allium cepa. Lineage (NCBI taxonomy): Eukaryota > Viridiplantae > Streptophyta > Magnoliopsida > Asparagales > Amaryllidaceae > Allium > Allium cepa. The sequence goes on from CM060931.1 coordinate 65,851,435, forward strand.
GAGATGACTACGTGGAAAGAAGTCATCATTCAACGGAGTCTTCATCCTCTAAATACAAGTCTTAATCTCAATCATCTCGTCAAGAAGTTCAACTCAATCTTCTTGTACATAGCGATGATCAGACCTCTTCCCACGTTCACCGAACTGTTGTGCCACCTAAGCATTATTCAGGTTCATCTAGTTCTCGACAACCTCACGATCGCAGGTCGAGTAAACTCCTAATTGTTACTTCTATTCTAGCTTTGGCACTACAGCTCCTGTTGTCTCTACTGTAGAAAGATTGGCCGAACATAAGGTCAATTTTCCAAAAATCTTCTTTGATGGGCTAAAGTTTCTTCCTTCTATCCTTACAATTATAGGGAGTGCTAAAGCTAGTTCACTTTCATGTGTCAATGATGTTTTTATGCAGCATGAAACATTCTAGCACTTAGCTGAGAAAATCTCTGAGCTGTCTACTAATTATCAACATGAAATTTATCGTCTTAAGCTAGGGGCAATCCACGATAAAGACATAATCAAACCCAAGATAATGAGTTCACAGAGTTGACGACGAAGCTAGTCGCGGTAGAGAAGAGTGCCAAAGAAACATCTGAGGCGGTCAATCATCTAGAAATAGCTCACAAAAAGGAGTTTGATGCTGCCCTCAACTGCAGCGGTGTGCTTGCCCTGAAGAAGGACACATTGTAAAAAGAGAGAAATATTCTAGCTCGTCGCTTTGAGGAACTCGAAGAACTCCTTAAGAAAGAAAAGGAAGAAAAACTCGAAGCTCATAAGGAGTCTCAAAGGTATTGTGAAGAGGCCATTGAAGCTAGGGAACTGAGAATTGAACTTAACGAGTAACTCGCTCAAACTAAATTCCTTAAGGAAGAGGCAAAGGAAGCTGGCCATAATGAAGTTAAAGAAGAAATTAATGCCCGGTGGGAGGATGCTAAAGAGGCAGACTGAAATGAGATTAAGGAGATATCTGATTCTTTAATTGTTGAATATAATGCTAAAGTCCTAATCCATCGTGACTTGAGTTTTCTAAGAGAGGGCTACCTCGAATCGCTTGCCGAGGCTTGGAAATATATCATTGAAATGAAGAAGAAAACCCTTGGTGAAGTTGATTTGGATGAGGAGAAACTGGTACGGAAGATCCTTCATGGGAATGAACCTTTGGATCTTGCTACTGCAAGGCTCCGATACTTTGATATTTAGCACCCTCCGACAAAGGAAAAAATATCGCTGAAGCTTCGAAGTCTGACCCCAAAAGTCCACCTTCACTTCAAACAATCGCAGCATGTAACGACCTGGCATTTTGAACCATTCAAATCGACAATCACCCACTTATTTCAGACTTGAATTGCTCAAAACAACATATTGTTAATTTATGTTTGGCAAAACTCAGCATATATAGTAAATAAAAAATCAATCACAGAATCACAGACACGGAGTAATATAAAAATAAACAGTGGAATGAATAAATAGTAGTTTATGAAGCTACTATTGAACATCAGAGTTTGAAATAAATACAATGGAAATCTCAATACATAAGCAAATAACAAGTCTGACTATAAATAATTGGGAACAACTGAGATAACTGCAAAGCTGAATATATAAGAAATAGATCTTCAAGCAAAGCTCCAAACTCCAAACTCCAAAGGTGAGTCAAATGTTGTGACACTCAGTCTGACCCGAGCATAAAGAAAAACACAAAACACTCGAGTCAGGATTAACATTCTTATACTAGTAAATCAACTCAAGTGAAATGTTAAGTGAAATACAATATAACGTAAAGGATGTTTGGGATTCTCATCCTTTAAGGATCCATTAAACTATCTACATACATAGTACAATACGCTACATAAATAATGTCTGTAGTAAAATAAACTATTAAAATAGCATAAATGCGTTACCCATATTCCCTTTAACACATTTTATATATCCAGTAGTCTATACAGTACCGTAAGCTCCACCAAACCAGTGGTTTACTCAGAGGGCACTCCATAGTTACAATACAAAACACACTCATAGTGGATGCGATAAGGCATGTGATATGGAACGCGAGGAAATGCCTAGGTAGGATTCTACCGTTTTGCAGAGCCGGGCAGGAGATAACGCATAGCAGCTACTACCGCCCACCTCGAGACACACTCCTAAAATTAAAGGTGCACTCAATCAAATCACAAAGTAATAGAATGGTATCGAAGAAGCATGCTCGATCGAATGTGCGACATCACTTGGCCCAGGTATAGCTCCTGTTTTTTCCACATCAAGCTGACTCGCGGGAGCCAGGGCTATATTAATACCTCATATAGAATCATCGTCAAACCATCATACTTCGTTCTGGAATCTCCACCACGTACAAAGTTGTTAAAGTGGTTTTTGGTATTGGTAGAGAGTATGACAACATCCGATCGTGGTCACTTTAAGAACTAAACACTTATTTCACACCGTGATCATTTTCATTTCAAATAGTTCATAATTCATATCAAAAAAAAAAATTTAAAATCATATCATTTTCGAAATCATATTCACTTTCGAAATCATATCCACAAAATAGTTTAAACCATCAAATCAAAATATTCGTGTTTTAATACATTAAATCTAAATTATAACAATTCCAACTTAAACAGTTTATATATTGAAAATAGTTTATATATTTATTGAAACAGTTATAATTTTAAAATAGTTTATATATTTAAAAATAGGTTATGGATTAAAATAGTTTATATATTAAAAATAGTGTGTATGTGTATATATATATATATATATATTAAAAGAGTTATATAAAAAATAGTTTCAACTTAGAATTGTTTCTTACAACTCCACAAATCAATTCAAATCAACTTTAGTTCCAAATCTCAATTTAAATCAACATCAGTTCATCAATTACAATTCAATTCAAATCCTTAATAAAACAAATTTTAATTTGTATCGATTTCAAATTTAAACTACTTTCCATTCAATAGGTTTCAAAGTTTAAATATTCAAACATTTATAATAACTCAATTTGATTAAATTTATTTATTTTCAAAGTCCAACTTAATTTTATTTGAATTTGACAATATTCGCTTAGCCATTTTAATAACCATTTAAATAAAGGCTTAAATTACAAATTTAAATCAATACTAAATATTCAAATTTCGATTATATTAAATTTGAAATTATTCACTTAATCACCTTTTGTAATGTAAATAAAATTTCATATTACCAATTTAAATCGAAATTAAATATTCAATTACAATTTTATTTAAATTTAAAATATTCATTAAATCACCCCTTTCCAAATAAAGTTATTAAGTTATAAAATCATATCTTTAAAAATCTCAAAATCAATAGGTTTAAAGTCAATATTTATTAAATTCAATTCTTAAATCAATTAATTTACAAGTTAACTCAATTTATTTTTCCAACCTTAATTTTATTAAAGTTATTGCAAAAACCTATTTTAAAATATTAATAGAAATTGTAAATAAATATTTAAAACATATTATATTTATTAGTCAAATTAAATCCTTATCGATCTGATACTTGATCGATACGAAGTGCTCTTCCAACCCCTGCTCGTACTTCGTATCGATCCCGGCCTTTTTCGATACGAAATAGCTTGCCATACCGATGCCGAGTCAAGCCAATTTGATGCACGTTGTATCGATGCGAAACCATTGATTCGAAGCATGTTGCTATTTCCATCCTGACCTATATCGAGTATGTTCCTGATCGATATGAAAGTATCGATCCGAAGTAGATATCCGGGCCTACGTCGATCGATGCGAACCATATCGATGCGAACCATCAACGATGCGAACCATTTCTTACCAATATTGATCCATCCATATCTCAAGCATACTTACTCCGATTGGCCTGAAATTTGAAACGTAGCCTCTCCTAACCTTGTTCATCATTCGTAACTGATCCTGTCTTGATTGGGGCTCGGTCAAATTTTGACGATATCGATCATAGCCTTGTTTCAAATCGATCTCCAACCCTGATATCCATCCTTTCCAGCCAGTTTGTTGATATCCCAGTCTTGACCAAAAGGTGGGATAACAGAATGACAAAAGCCAACGGTTGTATTCTAGGAATAATAAAACGCTAGTGGCTATTGGTATTATACGATGATAAATGAAAGGTCCCAAGAGCACTCTAGAACTCAAAATGGATGCTGATACGACTTACCATTTCGTGGATTTTGCCACGTATCGGGCATCGAAATAAAGTAGAAAGTACTGCAGAGATTAAAATGACAAGATGAACAGAATGGTACGTAAATACCAGCGATATGATTATCCTATCAAAACTCAATATTTCGTTGCCAAAACTTCTGCTAAAACGCAGAACATAAGATAAACGGAGCTAGAGTAGTCCAAATTTGGCGAAATGAAATATGACGTCTTACTCAAAAATGTTTTAAAAATTTAGTATATAAAAATATTCAGTTTTCAAAAACATTTTATTTTCATCAAATTAACCGATTTAAATTGGAATTGAAAATTACACAACAGAACTAACATTCATATTTTTTGATTAAAATCTGATATTTGCTACGTCTAAATAGACATATACCAAATATCGAATTTCCATTGCTAAATTTTATTATTCAATTTCATGAAAAAAATAATTAGTTAATCACTTTATAAAAATATTTAAAATTACTGGGTCGTTGCACTCTCCCTTACTCAAAACTTTTCGTCCTCGAAAAGGAATGAGGTAGGAGAATAGAAGAAAACAAAGTGATAAGATAAATTTTAAATACATAGTAACAGATACAACAATTAATTCAAAATCATATAAATTTCATTTTTTTATCGATGAATATATAACAATTTTGGTTTCAATCCATTTTATTCAATCAATAAATATTCATTGTATTCATATTTGGTTGACTTCAATTCAATGTATTTCATTCAATTGATTTATTTCAAGCATACTTACTCCGATTGACCTGAAATTTGAAACGTAGCCTCTCCTAACCTTGTTCATCATTCGTAACTGATCCTGTCTTGATTGGGGCTCGGTCAAATTTTGACGATATCGATCATAGCCTTGTTTCAAATCGATCTCCAACCCTGATATCCATCCTTTCCAGCCAGTTTGTTGATATCCCAGTCTTGACCAAAAGGTGGGATAACAGAATGACAAAAGCCAACGGTTGTATTCTAGGAATAATAAAACGCTAGTGGCTATTGGTATTATACGATGATAAATGAAAGGTCCCAAGAGCACTCTAGAACTCAAAATGGATGCTGATACGACTTACCATTTCGTGGATTTTGCCACGTATCGGGCATCGAAATAAAGTAGAAAGTACTGCAGAGATTAAAATGACAAGATGAACAGAATGGTACGTAAATACCAGCGATATGATTATCCTATCAAAACTCAATATTTCGTTGCCAAAACTTCTGCTAAAACGCAGAACATAAGATAAACGGAGCTAGAGTAGTCCAAATTTGGCGAAATGAAATATGACGTCTTACTCAAAAATGTTTTAAAAATTTAGTATATAAAAATATTCAGTTTTCAAAAACATTTTATTTTCATCAAATTAACCGATTTAAATTGGAATTGAAAATTACACAACAGAACTAACATTCATATTTTTTGATTAAAATCTGATATTTGCTACGTCTAAATAGACATATACCAAATATCGAATTTCCATTGCTAAATTTTATTATTCAATTTCATGAAAAAAATAATTAGTTAATCACTTTATAAAAATATTTAAAATTACTGGGTCGTTGCACTCTCCCTTACTCAAAACTTTTCGTCCTCGAAAAGGAATGAGGTAGGAGAATAGAAGAAAACAAAGTGATAAGATAAATTTTAAATACATAGTAACAGATACAACAATTAATTCAAAATCATATAAATTTCATTTTTTTATCGATGAATATATAACAATTTTGGTTTCAATCCATTTTATTCAATCAATAAATATTCATTGTATTCATATTTGGTTGACTTCAATTCAATGTATTTCATTCAATTGATTTATTTCAATTTATTAACATTATTTACAAAATTTTCTTTCAAAACAAAATTTATTATATTTAACTTATTTGTTTAATCCATTTGACTTCACTTAATCTAATTCCACTTATAATCAATTATAACTATTATTAAGTTCATATTTATTTACTTATTCTCTTTAATTATTCAATTTCTCAATCAATATTTCTTATAACATAAATTAAGTGTATAAACATTCATTATAACAAATAAAATTTCATTTATAAATTCCCTTAACAAAATTTCATTTTTGGACATCTTATTACTTATATTTTATATTGCACATTCAATTACATATTCACATTACATTTTAACTTTTTGAATATTTCAGGTAAGTTATATATGTTTTAGAATGCAACTGAGTATTACACAAACAAATTATATCCTAGTTCAACTGTTTCAAGTTGTTTCAATCTCATTCTCATTTTAGACACTCCAATTACTCAAAATTTTGCTTCATTTCAATGATTAAAAACTATTACATAACATAAATTTAAGAGTTAAATTTTCGGTTTCACTTCAAACCATTTTGAAATATATATAAACATACATATATATATATATACACATTATCAAATCATACTCAAGAAATTCAAATCAAATCTATCTTTCAAAAAAAAGTGTAGCAACGCTACTAAGTGGTCCCTCCACTTTGAGACCTCAAAATGAATATCGATGATGCTGCAGTCATCACCGAAATTATTTTCTAGCAGCAAAAAAAGAGAGTAACTACTTACTTCTTTTAAAATCCTTTGGAAACAATTTGCGTTCGATAATACTTTCAAATGATATATTTTTCAAAACTTTGAAAAGCACCAAAAATTAAATTCCCAAATCCTTAATTTAAATTCATTTCATTTGCAAATCAGATTTATAAACCATGTTTATAAAATTTCATCACCTTATAACATACAACAATAGTTAACAGTTTAGGAATGTTAACAAAACAATAAATGATAATCTACTATTATCATTTATAACAACCAATTCATTTAATAATCTAATTTATGAAAATTATACTTGTATATATAAAATATAATCATATATAAAATTATTCCATCTACCAATTTCGAAAATGATATTGTGTCAGTTTTCCTTGTTCAAGTGTTTTGGAATTCCTATCGATAGCGTTAACCAAACGAATCGACTGAAACCCAAAATTTGAACTTAACAAACTCAAACAACATAATATAAAACATTTTTATATCAATTGCAAATACTCTCTCGGATGATTCAAGAATGGATTTTAGAACAAGGGTAGAGTTTCAAATTTAAAGGGACCCTAATCAAAGAGAATTCTAACTAAGAAAATAGGCTCGAAAGGAAGATAAGATAATTAAATTACAAAAGAGAAAAGATAGATAGACTTGTATTAACCACGGCGACCTTAACCGGGTCAACCGAGACTCCATTTCAGAAAAAATGTGCCCAAGGAAAATGAACTTCATCTCTTCAAAAATGGCATTTAGAAAATTTGGCTTTCAACTAATGACTTCTAATAGTTTGGAGAACATAGCACAAATGAGATTCATGTTCCTTCTCAGACTTAGAAAAGACGAGAATATCATAAACAAAAAACCAGGACGAACTTGTTGAGAACATCGTAGAAAATGCAATTCATGAGATCAACAAAGAAGGTAGGAGCATTGTTTAATCAAAAGGGCATGACTAACCATTAATAGAAACCATTCGTTTGAGAGGAAGGACAATGTGTCGAGCACTAGGAATAAGAACGATGCGGAATTCAATTTCCTATTTGGGAGGAAGAGTAGTGACTACACCAAAACATAAGGATAATCCCTGACTATCGGACGGAGTCAAGACCACAAAACTGATAATCAAGCAAAAGATAAACTGCTTGCATAATCCTGAGGCATTCGACTTACGATCATAAGAGAATTACCTGGATTGTCTACTTGAGAAACGGTTCAGGCTTTGCAAGAAATAACAGCATCAAAACTGAGGATGTAGAAATCTCCGATGAATAGACGCCTGTTGTAAAGGAGTTTCACCCCTTTACAAATCATACCAAAATTAGCGGGACCGCCGATGGGATAAGTCACATAAGGATGAAGTTTCCAATTATGGTAGCAAGATGTGCTCAAATTCATTGCAGAGATCAACCGAAATAGAGCTATAGGATGCTCTAGTATCAAGAAGAGCACGAATAGGAAAGACAAGCATGGATTTCAAAATAAAGGGACAGTTCCAAAATTAAAAAGAAAAGCCTAATCAAGGAGAATTCTAACAAAGGATTTCAAGCTCGAACGAATATGATTCTATGATTAATTCCACTCATTTTAGGGTAGTATTACCTTAACTCTAATTAATGTTTACTCCATATGCTAAGTTTTGCCTAAACCAGAGATTTGATACTAACTGTAACAACCCGGCATTTCGAACCATTCAAATCGACAATCATCCACTCATGTTAGACTTGAATTCCTCAAAACAACATATTGTTGAGGAATTAAAGCAAAACTTTTAATTTTTATACCAGTAAATTAATTTCAAATGTTGTGACACCCAATCTGACTCGAGCATAAAGCAAAACATAAACCACTCGAGTCAGGATTAACATTCTTATACCAGCAAATAAACTCAAGTGAAATGTCAAGTGAAATACAATATAACTTAAAGGATGTTTGAGATTCCCATCCTTTAAGAATCCGTTAAAACTATCAACGTATATAGTACAATACGCTACATAAGTAACGTCTATAGTAAAATAAACTATTAAAATAGCATAAATGCGTTACCCATATCCCCATTAATACATTTTATATATTTCGGTAGTCTATACAGTACTGTAAGCTCCACCAAAGCAGTTGTTTACTCAGAGGGCACTCCATAGGCACGGTACAAAACAAAATCATAGTGGACGTGATAAGGCATGTGACATGGAATGCGGGACAATTTCTAAGGTAGGATTCTACCGTTTTGCAGAACCGGGCTGGTGGTAACACATAATAGCTACTATCGCCCACCTCGAGACACACGCCCATAATTAAAGGTGCACCCAACATATCATAAAGTAATAGAATGGTATCGAAGAAGCATGCTCGATTAGAGGAGCAACCTCACTTGGCCGAGGTATAGTTTCTGTTTTAGCCACATCAAGCTGAATTGCGGGAGTCAGGGCTGCATTAATACCTCATATAGAATCATCGCCAGGCCATCCTACTTCGTTCTGGAATCTCCCCCACGTACATAGTTGTTAAAGTGGTTTTCGGTATTGGTAGAGAGTATGACAATATCAGATCATGGTCTCTTTCACAACCAAACGTTGATTTCACACCGTGGTCATTTTCATTTCAAATAGTTCATACTTCATATCAAAACATCATAATCATTTCAAAATCATATCATTTTCGAAATCATATTCACTTTCGAAATCATATTCACAAAATAGTTTAAACCATCATATCAAAATATTCGCATTCAAATCCATTAAATCTAAATTATAACAATTCCAACTTAAACAGTTTATATATTGGAAATAGTTTATATATTTATTGAAATAGTTATAAATTTTAAAATGGTTTATATATTTTAAAATAGGTTATAGATTAAAATAGTTTATATATAAAAAATAGTGTGTATATATATTAAAAGAGTTTATATCAAAAATAGTTTCAACCAAGAATTGTTTCTTACACTTTCGCATATCAATTCAAATCAACTTTAGTTCCAAATCTCAATTTAAATCAACCTCAGATCATCAATTACAATTCAATTCAAATACTCAATAAAATAAATTTTAATTTATATAGATTTCAAATTTAAACTACTTCCCATTCAATAGGCTTCAAAATTTAAATATTCAAACATTTACAATAACTCAATTTGATTAAATTCATTTATTTTCAAAATCCCACTTTATTTTATTTGAATTTGACAATATTGGCTAAGCCATTTTAATAATCATTTAAATAAAGTATCAAATTACAAATTTAAATCAATTTTAAATATTCAAATTTCGATTATATTAAATTTGAAATTGTTCACTTAATCGCCTTTTATAAATATTTAAATAAAATCTCATATTACCAATTTATATCGAAATTAAATATTCAATTATAATTTTATTTAAATTTGAAATATTCGTTAAATCACCCTTATCCAAATCAAGTTATTAATTTATAAAATAATATCTTTAAAAATATCAAAATCAATATGTTTAAAATCAATACTTTTTAAATTCAATTCCTAAATCAATTAATTTACAAGTTAACTCAATTTAATTTTCCAACCTTAATTTTATTAAAGTAATTACATAAATCTATTTTAAAAAATTAATATAAATTGTCAATAAATATTTAAAACATATTGTATTTATCAGTCAAACTAAATTCTTATTAAATTTTATTAATTATTATTAAATTAAATCTTATTATTATTAAATCTATTTTAAATCTTATTTTATATATTAAAAAATAAAGTTATAAGTAAAATTTTATAATTTACCTTTTTAAAACTTAAGTTTAATTTTAAAATTTCCAAAACATATAATTTAAAAATCTAAATTTTACACATATATTACAAATAAAATATTTATATTATATTCAAAAAAATTAATATTTATTACAACCCATATATTTCCTTTTGAAAACTTTGGAAATCATTTTTCAAAAATAGACCAACGGTGTCCGTATATATAATTTTCTGTCCTATGGTCAAGTGTTACGGATATTTATCATTTCAATCCGCAATTTAAATTAATATTATACGGGCATATATCATTTCAATCCACAATCCAAAAATTTCAGAAATCAATAAATCGCTTGGGTTTATCATTTCAATTCATAACGATTTTTCCTAATCTATAAGATCGTTTGGGTATGTATCATTTCAACCCATAGGGAATCCCAAAGTAAAAGGGAACTTGTAGAGTGAGAACAATAAAATAATAATATAATAACATAACATATCAATGATGAGCATATATCATAATTGACAAATTTAAATATAATATATATACAACATGTTGTGGTGTCATATACCAAACCTGGGTGAATAATTTAAATAATAACATATCATATTCAATAATTTAATTACTAACAAATTTAATTTCAACAACACATTTCAATCGTCATTTCATGTGAATTAAATTTACTAAATATGAGATGTTAATCGTGAGTGATTTATCATCTTTCGAGGCTAGACAAATAACAAGAACAAGATGTGATGAATCCAAGCACAAATTCCAAAGCACAGCAAGATGAACACGAATTCGACGAACAAAGCAAAGCACGACGGACTTGAATTGATGAAACAAAATATATAAATTTTAAAAGTTTAAAATTTATACCGTATTTAAATAAGATTTTTATATTATATTTTAAAATCACTATTCCATTTTCAACACATATATAAATAAAATCTATATATACATATGTTTTAAAACCGATATCAAAATAAATCTTTATAAACATATTTTAAATCAATATCAAAACATATTAACATAAATCTATATATATTATATTACAAAATCCTTACTTAATTTAAAACACATAGATTTTAAAATCAAAACATATATATATACACCTTACTGTTTATTTTTCTTCAATTATATATGTAACAAAAATACTTACACACATATAACGTATATATAAAAATATGACAGCAAAAGAGGGGACAGTGGCGGCCAGGCAAGGTCGGGGAGGAAGAGCTTGGTGTGGCAGAGGCTACTATAGGGTTTTGTTCACGGTGACTTGTAGGCGGAGGCTCGTCACGTTACTTCGTTGGCAAGGTGAACTGTGTAAGTAATGGATTGCGAATGGTAGCAAGAGGATAAAGAAGTGGGGGAAGCCTGCTGTAGTGATAGCTGGAGATGATCAGCCAGTTTGCTAGTTTCGGGTCAGGTGGAAGGACAGGCGGGTTTGGGTGTTGATGGCGGAGGGAGTTTGTATGGCTTAGAAGGCGGAGGTTGGGAAGGTAGAAGAAGAGTTAGCTATAGGATTCGATGAGGGGATCTGAGGCAGCATGAGGCTGTCGTGTGGGTTGTTGATGTGGCCAGAGGGCGCTCGACAAGGCAGAGAGAGGGGATAATGTGCGGATGGGTAATATTTGGCGGTTAGGGGAAGTGGTCGGCAAAGGGCGAGGAGGCAGATGGGAAAGGTCGGAGGTGGTTGTTTTTGGCGTGCGTGAATGGGAGAGAGAGGAAGACGTGGCGTTTTGACAGTAGGATGTCTGCTTAGGTTTTGTTGGAGGGTGCTCGAAGGCGGATCCAATGGAGGTTTCTTGGCTTTGTTTGGTGAAAGGGTGGTCGCTATGCGGAGGAAGAAAGGATGGGGAGACTGAATAAAACTTTGCTAGGAAGCTGCCGTGGTTGTTTGGTGAGGAGGATTTCATGGAGAAGGAAGGTGGATGGTCAGGGCAGAGAGGGCCTATGTTCGACATTGAGGGTGGTGTGCATCTGCTCGTAGATGGGAGATAGGTGGATTCGAAAATTGGGTAAGGCAAAATTCATAAAAAAATGGAGGAAGAAATACGAACCAATGCAAACTTTATATATAAATAAACTTATAATGTTTTAGTTTTCAATTGAAACCAGAAAGGAAGAAAATAAATTTGAGGATATAATTTGAAGTAATGGTATGTGTTTGCGCCAAAATTGGTCGCAAACCCCAAAAGCCGTGAAAGCGCAAGTGTTTACACACAGATCTCAGATCTAGATAATGTAGAGAGTAAAAATAAAAAAAAACAGTAAAATTAAAAATGGAAGAAAGCAAGAAAGAACACAAGATTTATAGTGGTTCGGCCATCCGACCTACGTCTACTTTGAATCAATCTTTTTTATTCCTTTTGTGGTGTTGAGATTACAATTACAAGCCTTTTTGATTAGTAAACAAAATAGCAGAGTTCCAACGTGTAGAGTCGAAGAAGATCCCCTCTGCACTTGCTATGGGACTCCTATTTATAGGTGTAGATTCGAAAATATCAACCTCAAAACCGGGAAAACCTCTTCACTTGCGCAAGTGGGCCCACCAGACCAATCCAGAGCAATTTGGGATCGATGCGTGTTCAATTTGTATCGATCCAAAAGTGATCCAATCGAGCTGAGATCGATCATGGAGGTTCTCGAGTGCATCAGGTAGCTCCTTTGAAAATTTTGTAGCGTTTGGACTAGTAGATTGCGAGTTAGGACGCAAATTGCAGTTTGCATGAATGTTGAAGCATTCGTATCCATGAATTTGTATCCATCCATCCTCCTGCTTTCATATCTGTAACATCCCAGATTTTATCTATTTAAAATTAGTAATTTGAATTTTTGAAGTCTAAATTGAAATTAATTTGAGAAAAAGTTCAAAAAAAATAAAATAAGTGATAATTTATATGAATATAACTTCAATTTCTTTTGAGTTTAAAAAATTTGAAATAATAAATGTTTTAAAAATCATTTGAATTTAAATCTTGTATATATGTGAATATATATATGTATATGTGCGTATATGAGTAGATTTTAATTTATATATTGAATTTGAATTTAAATTTTAAGTAAATGTTTTAGAAAAATAATTTGAATTTATAAATATATATCTATGTAATTTATTTAATTTGTATTTAATTTCAAAACATTCTCTTTTAAATAATATGTATCAATATAAAGCAAATATCTTTAACAGGTAATGTATTTGTTAATAAAGTAAATACGGCATAAGTTTTATTTAAAAATATTTAACTCGTATAAAAACACAAGTGTTTAACATGCAACAAGTAACAAGTGTAGTGATCTCATCATTAAAATTAACAAGTGTCATTCAATTTAGGTAATTGATAAAAAAATAAAACTTAAATTCATAAAAACCTTTCAACTCCTCTTTCTCATTCTTTGGCTTCTCAAAAAAAATTCTGAAAGAAAAGAAAAAATCTATGAACAATACAAACCAGAGAATCTCAACACCAAAGAAAAGAAAAATCTGAAATTACAAACATCTTCTTGAATTCAAAGTTTAAAACCCGAGAATCATCTCCAACATCAAAGTAGGAATTTTAATTCCATACCTCAGGCAAGTTTAAAACTTCAGAATTAATTGAATGAGTAATCAAAAAAATCAAGATTAACATTAAATTTCCAAACTGTAGAACAATGAAACCAAGCTCCAGTTTTTGTCCAAGATGCAGAGCAGGGTTCCTCTAAGTTAAATTAAGGCAAGTAAATTCTTTTTAAAATTTAATTTGAATTTGTTGATCAGTAAACAAGCAAGAAACTAAGCAAAACTTACATCAATTAAGTTGCAGATAAAAAAGTCTCAGGATTTCAAGTAGCAGCCAAAATTTTTCTGTTACAATAAAAATAAAACTGTAAGTAAGCTTGGATTTAAATTTTTTGTTAAGGGATTAAGTAAACAAATCTTTCAGAAGCTAAGAAAATCTAAATAATTAGTTGTAGGAGAAAGAAATCCAGGGTCAAACTAAAAATAGCAATTCTAGTTTTTAATTTATCAAATTCTCAGTCTTCAAAGTTCCAAGCATAGCCCCTCTGTTCTCAGGCAACAAGGTGAGTAAACTTCTGATTAATCCAGTTTACCTGTTGTTGTAAGCATGCCTGAAATGATGTTGAAACCCTTTGCATGTGAACAAATATGTGTGCATGTGTATATTTGCCGGGGCATGTTTATATACAGGGTCATTCATCCTTGTTTCTTCTTAGTTTCAGGTTTACAAAGTAAACCTCTGTTTAAATCCAAATCTCCCTCTCTCTGTTTTTCTTTAAGAATTGATATCTAAAAAATTAAATTGTTTCTTTAAACATGCATTATGTTTTAAAAATAAATCAATGAAAAATGATTTAGTTTTCCTTGGAATATCAAAAAGAATACAGGCAAGCTTCAAAATTTTAAAAAAATTCAAATGTCACAAATTCTGATTTCAAGCATATCAATCAAAACGTTTTTGAGAGCAATGATTTTTGAAAGCATGATCAAAATTTTTACTAAAGTATCCTCTGAGAAAATGGAGGATGAACAGAATCACATTTTTCACTAAATTCTAGTGATCAATGAAGTTTGGGTGCTCGAGATCGTGGTCGTGGCTTGCTGGAAGCTTGGTGTTCGTCAGAAAATGCTCAAAATAATTTCTATTCGCCGTGTCGATCGCACGACAATGAATTAGGGTTTAAAACCCATAAATGGTCATGGTCAGAAAACGCATCGCTGCGTCACCGTCAATGGAACGGAACTACTCGCTCCGATGGCGATCGAAGGTGGAAAGCTTTACATAGCTATGGCTAAATTTGTGTAACCTCCAATGGTCTAGGTCACTGACACAAGATGGATTGGTGATCGAACCTTCGTTCCAGTTTCGATTCGGTAATGAAATTTCGATTTCGGTGATGATTTGGTTTTCTGGGTGTTTGGGTGGTGTGGTGGAGGTCATCGTCAACACGTCGACGATGGTAGCAACCATCGTAACCGGCTGGAAGGAGTGTCCAGGTACACAACGTCGAATTTGTGTCAGGTGTCAGCAGTTTGGGAAAGAAGGGAAATGAATCGAAGTGGCATTAGTGAAATTCGCATATTAGCTCGAGTTATAGCTCGAAGAAATTTTTGTGTGTGCCTGGTAGGTTCAGTACTTAAACAAATTTAAGTGGGGAAAATTTTTACACGGGTCATGACAAGAGGTATCAGAGCTAAAGGTTGAGTAAGAACTTTAGCTACGGAGTATAACACATTAGATGGCCCATTAGAGATAGGGTGAAGTATACCCTAGAATGAGTACAGCCCGAGACCGAAACCCTAAATTTTCTTAGTCTATTTCTTTTAACTGTTGGTATTCCTTAAGATATCTCGCTCGTATATCTAAATCAAGTTTTCTTACTATTTACAGATAGTAAGAATGAGCAGATGAAGAGGAAGAGCTAGGGGTCGGGGAAATGCTACCACAGCTGGTCAAGTCTCCCAACAGCAGAAGCAGCTTTATCTACTCATCAGCCGAATCTGGCTGATTTATATAAGAGTTTCTCAAGGCTTGGTGGTAAGCCGTTCACCGGCAAGGAGTCGATTGTCGAAGCCCAAGCGTGGATCAGATCATGTGAAATAATCTTTAAAGGGCTAAAGCTGCAAGACAATCAGACGCGACTCACAGCTTCTTGGCAACTTCAGGAAGAAGCCTTAGCATGGTGGGAGACAGTCACTGTAGATGAGCCAAAAGACGAGTTTACTTGGGAGAGATTTAAAGAAGTATTTGAGAAGCACTATATTCCATCAGCAGGAATTTCTTGAATGTATCAGGAATTTATGGACTTAAAGCAAGGGAGTTTGTCATTTGAGGAGTATCTAAACAAATTCAATGAATTGTCTCATTTCGGCCCAGAATTGGTAAATACACCTTTAAAGAAAAATGAAAGGTTCATTCGTGGGATGAATAAGAAGTTCCACGAAAGGATGACTGGCCACGTCAAAGAATCTTTTTCAGATCTGATTGATATGAGGTGCAGAAATGCTACACTGGATATGCAAGAAGCCCCGTTGGAGAAAGGAAATACGAGCAATCAAAATTGGAAGAAAAGGAAATTTGGAGGCAAGAAACCATGGCAGGGTAAGGAGAAGAAGAAGAGCAATCAAGAAAGCCCGGCAGGGAATGCTACTTGTTTCAATTGTCTAGAAAAAGGCCACAACTCAAACAGTTGCAAGAAGCCAAAGAGAGATCAATCCGTACAAGCAAAACCCAGAAAATGCTATTATTGTCGGAAATTGGGACATGAGGTTAAAGACTTCCCAACCATGAAGCAAGCTCGGAAGCAAAGGTGTACACAGTTAAAGACAAACCTGCATCTTCCAAAGCAGAAAAGGGGAAAGGAGTTCTGGAAGGTAACCTTACTGTTTATGATAGAATTGTTAAGAGTTCTGTTTGACAGGGGCGCTGCACATAGTTTTACCCCTCAACAAGCTGTAAATGAATTAAATCTTGAACCTGATTTTGTTGACGAGCCTATATGCATAAGGAATCCGAATGGAGGCCCCACGAACCTTTGTCTTTGATGTAGAGACGTTCCTATCTCATATTCTTGTTACCAATTCCCTATCGGTCTCTTTGTCCTTGATTTTAATGAGCTTGAAGTCGTACTCGGAATGGATTGGCTAAAAAAATACGAAGCCAAATTGAATTGTAACAATCGATTGATTTCAATCAGAACCAAATTTGGAGATTTCATTGAGATTTCTTGTGAGGACCCGAGTCCTAAAAGAGATGGGTTGATGTATAACTTGGGTTATCCCGAACCCAGTCTGGAGTCTATATCCATTGTCCGAGATTTTCCAGACATGTTCGTATAAGAAAAATCCTTACCCCCACATAGAGAAATAGAATTCAGAATTGACCTAGTACCCAATGCTCGTCCTGTCGTTCACGCAAGTCGCAGGATGGCGCCCAGGGAAAGGGCTGAATTAGTCAAGCAAACTGATGATTTGCTAAATAAAGGGTTAATCCATCCTAGTGTTTCTGAATGGGATTCAGCAGTAGTGTTTGTTGCTAAATCGGAAGGATCTTTGAGATTGTGTGTGGATTACCGCAATCTCAATAAGCTGACTCTCAAGAACAAATTTCCTCTACCTAGAATTGATGATCTGTTTTCTCAATTGCACGACGCTCGTTTCTTTTCGAAGATAGATCTAACCCAGGGATTCCATCAGCTACTTGTTATCCCGCTTTTTGGCAAAGCCGTGATACCAAAAGATTGGTCGAAAACAAAAGACAGTTCGTCTCAGAGATTTGTTGTACTTCACTTCGCTATGGATATCGATGAATTTTGTCCGAGCCCGGATCGGGCTACAATTGATAGGACATGACAAGCAAAGCCATGAAAGCTAGTGTTCCAAATTTCAGGTTAATTGGAGTTTGTATGAACGAGATATGATCGATACAAGTTAGCCAAAGGATGTTGTTCGTATCCATAAAAAAGTGGAGGAGATGTCCATTTCGAATCCATCATGCACTACGTATTTCGAATCGATCACATTCGAGTCGATCAGCAGTGATATCGATCACCTCGAATCGATCGGTTTCGAATCGATCAGATAGACATCCACTCAGCACGTTCGTTTCCATTAAGTCCGAGCAGTTCTAATCCATCATTCGTATCCATCGGCATACCCTACTTTGAATCGATCGGTCTCGTGCCCGAGCCCTGCTTCGTATCGATTGTCCTTGCATCCATGAAGAGTGCCAGATCATTACCTCGTATCCATGAAATCTGCCTGTTTCGTATCCACTTGGTTCGTCTCGATCCCCTTCATATCGATCCATGATTCGAATCCATCGATGTGAACTGGGTCGTGGCTCACGATACGAATGAGGTGAAACTCATGGATGCGAAGCGGTCAACTCGGAGAAAAAATAGGATCGATGCGAGGAGTGCGCACCACGTCACCAAAGAACCACGTGACAAGGTCGATTCGAACGTATCGGTTCGAACTGATGGGTTCGAACCAAACAGCCAACCGAAGTACTCCGATTCGTATCGATCATATCACCGAAATCACGCTGCCAAATGCAATGAAATTTTCACAGTAGCTTCCATACAAGGTAAAGATTGTTCCTGCCAAGTTTTACCTCGATTGGGTCATTTTTTGATGGATACGAAATCACTTCGTATCGATCTCAGATCGAGTCGAAACTTGGTGGGGTCGGTCGCGTGGGCCCACTCACATGCCAGAAAAAGTCTCCCGAAGTTTGAGCGAGATCTGGGCCTCCCACGCCTATAAATAGCACCCTGAAGCCTTCAGAAAAGAGGATCTTTTGGCCATTCAACGTCCAGACTCTGCCGGATTCAATTCTACTCTTCATTATCGTTGTTGTATTCAGATTTGAAAGCTATCATCAATTGTAATCCGCTGTAATCGATTGGAATCACCAAGTGAATCAATAAAGACATAAGCTTCAAAGTGGACATAGGCAAGATCGTCGAACCACTATAAATCCCGTGTTTGTGATTGTTACTTGTGAATTATTGTGATTGTTATTGCTTAGATCTGAGTTCTATATTGATTGTTGCTAATTTGTGTTCATAAACGGGTGCTTTCACGATATTGGGTGTTTGTGGTCAATTTTGACGCAAACATTTGGGTGCTTTCACTGAGAAAGGCTGATTCATGAGAATTTAAGTTTGAAGACTTGAGAATTCAGATCTAAAAGCTATGACAAGACAAACAAGCAAGAGACAGAGGCCAGAGAGAAGTGAACATCAAGGAAGTCAAGAGGCTTCCTCAGGAGCGAATCAAGCGTCGATCTTCATCACTAGGGACGAGATGGAGACAATGATGAAGAAACTGGAGAAGTTGATCCAGAGTTTATTCCAGCAGATAGGGCAACTTGGAGCACAGAATAGAGAAGCGAATGGAGTACAAAACGGAGCAGGACCATCCGGCGTGGCACCTGAACTTGGGGGCACGCACATGGAAGATGTTGATCCAATCTCGGAGAAAGGGAGAGGAGCATCTGCGCAACTCGGGAGTAGCAGAGGAGTGAACGCTCAGTCAAGGGGGCAGATCCTAGAGTTCCCTCGTGAACTTGAGGGACAGGTTGAGAGTGTGGAATGAAGATCGCATCTCGGAGACAATGACAGATTGGCGGAGATGGTTAGAAGGGCTATGAGAGGCGGTTTGGTAAACAAAGATTTGGAGGATGTTAATAGGAGTCCTTTTACTCCAGCAATCAGACGAGCTAGGAATCCACCAGACTTTAAGTTACCATCGTTGGATATGTATAATGGAAGGACAGACCCCACAGTTCGTCTAACAAAATATATGAGGCGTATGGAAGTGCTGGGGGAATCAGAGGAGGTTATGGCCCGGTGCTTTCCATTGTACTTGGCGGATATCGCAGCGTTATGGTTTAGACAACTAGAGAGTGGATCTATTGGAACATGGAATGATTTAACTGAGAGATTTATGAGGCAATTCAGGGTTCATATTACAAGACCCAAGAATGTGATGACTTTGGAAACTCTAAAATAGAAGGCTGGAGAGACTTTGAGGAGTTTTCTGACGCGATTCAATGCGGCAGCAGCTTCGGTGGATCGACCAGATCCATCTATGGTTATGATGGCGGCTGTGTCCGGAATAGCTGACGGAACAGAGTTCAAAAATTCATTAACTAAGGATCCACCCGTGGATCTAGGAGAATTCTATCACGAGGCGGAATAAACGATTGGAAGATGCAAATGCCGAAAGAGAAGAAGGAGAAGAAATTGATATTTATGCGATCAAAGGAGGAAATCCCCCTGAGAAAGGCGCGGAAACTAGTAGAGGTAAAAGAAAGACCGAGAATGACGGGGACAGGTCAAAGCGGCAACGGAGGGAGCCGCGATTCACCACTTACTCTGAGCTGAATGAGAGTCTGGAACAAATTTATTAGGATACCAAAGAGCACGTTCCGTATCGTAGACCGATGCGAAGGGATCCAACTTCTGACGAAACAAAATCAGATAAGTTTTATGTATTTCATGAATTGAATGGTCATAACACTAATGATTGTAGGCATCTGAAGGACTTGGTGGAAGGGCATATCAGGAACAGTACGCTCCCTCATTATGTGAGGAGGCGAACCCCAACAGTGGAGTCAGAGCGACCACCGTCTACATCAGCTAGAGGCGACCCTGAATCGGGGCACCGTTTGATTATCCATTGATCGATTGAAATAACGATGAACAAGTTGTAAACCTCTTACTAACACGGTTAAATCATTTACACATGTAAGCGATCGCGCACGATCCATAGGCATGCTCTGAGTGACTACCGACCGCGTCATAGTAAGAGTTTGCGCTTTGACATCTTCATCTCGCTTTTTGCTTTGATTTTGATTTAAACATTTAGACTCTGCTTTTTTGTATATTTTTGTTGTAAGGTTCATATGATTATTGCTTTGATATTTACAATTCTATGAAATTTTTTACTTGTATGCCCGTTGGATCGCGAACGATCCACGAGCACCTCTTGCATGGCAATGAACTGCCAAAGTATTTGATTCGGAGACTCCCCCGAACATTAACTCCGGCTTGACAATACTAAGTCCCCCCCGGGCACACATAATTCGCCTCGAACGGCACACGATCGCGAACGATCATAATTTTCCTCGAACGGCACACGATCGCGAACGATCATAATTTGCCTCGGACGGCACACGATCGCGAACGGTCACAACTTGCCTCGAACGGCAGCCGACCGCAAACGGTCGCGATTCACTTGTTGTGTCGGACCTCGAACGGTCACAATCAGCCTTGAACGGCACTCGATCGCGAACGATAGATATCTGCTGCGAACGGTCCCATCTCATCATTCGCCGTGAACGGCATCGACCGCGAACGGTCCCACTCCATCCTTTGCTGCGAACAGCATTGACCGCGAATGGTCCCGATTCACCTCAAATGGCAACGATCGCCATTCGAGGTCATATGAAATTATCAAGTTCTTTACAGGTTATTGATAGGATATGAACATCCAGCTTATGGCATTACAAAACACACCTTCCTACCGTAAGGCATGTTTTGGGGGGCAAATGTTATCCCACTTTTTGGCAAAGCCGTGATACCAAAAGATTGGTCGAAAACAAAAGACAGTTCGTCTCAAAGATTGGTTGTACTTCACTTCGCTATGGATATCGATGAATTTTGTCCGAGCCCGGATCGGGCTACAATTGATAGGACATGACAAGCAAAGCCATGGAAGCCAGTGTTCCAAATTTCAGGTTAATTGGAGTTCATATGAACGAGATATGATCGATGCAAGTTAGCTAAAGGATGCTGTTCGTATCCATCAAAAAGTGGAGGAGATGTCCATTTCGAATCCATCATGCACTACGTATTTCGAATCGATCACATTCGTGTCGATCAGCAGTGATATCGATCACCTCGAATCGATCGGTTTCGAATCGATCAGATGGACATCCACTCAGCACGTTCGTATCCATTAAGTCCGAGCAGTTCGAATCCATCATTCGTATCCATCGGCATACCTTACTTCGAATCGATCGGTCTTGTGCCCGAGCGCTGCTTCGTATCGATCATCCTCGCATCCATCAAGAGTGCCAGATCATTACCTCGTATCCATAAAATCTGCCTGTTTCGTATCCAATTGGTTCGTCTCGATCCCCTTCATATCGATCCATGATTCGAATCCATCGATGCGAACTGGGTCGTGGCTCACGATACGAACGAGGCGAAATTCATGGATGCGAAGCGGTCAACTTGGAGAAAAAATAGGATCGATGCGAGGAGTACGCGCCACGTCACCAAATAACCACGTGACAAGGTCGATTCGAACGTATCGGTTCGAACTGATGGTTTCGAACCAAACAGCCAACCGAAGCACTCCGATTCGTATCGATCATATCTCCCAAACCACGAGGCCAAATGCAATGAAATTTTCATAGTAGCTTCTATACAAGGTAAAGATTGTTCCTGCCAAGTTTCAGCTCGATTGGGTCATTTTTTGATGGATACGAAATCACTTCGTATCGATCTCAAATCGAGTCGAAACATGGTGGGGTCGGTCGCGTGGGCCCACTCACGTGCCAAAAAAAGTCTCCCGAAGTTTGAGCGAGATCTGGGCCTCCCACGCCTATAAATAGCACCCTGAAGCCTTCAAAAAAGAGGATCTTTTGGCCATTCAACGTCCAGACTCTGCCGAATTCAATTCTACTCTTCATTATCGCTGTTGTATTCAGATTTGAAAGCTATCATCAATTGTAATCCGCTGTAATCGATTGGAATCACCAAGTGAATCAATAAAGACATAAGCTTCAAAGTGGACGTAGGCAAGATCGCTGAACCACTATAAATCCTGTGTTTGTGATTGTTACTTGTGAATTATTGTGATTGTTATTGCTCAGATCTGAGTTCTATATTGATTGTTGCTGATTTGTGTTCATAAACGGGTGCTTTCACGATATTGGGTGTTTGTGGTCAATTTTGTCGCAAACACTACTAATTGCCGAAGATTGTTTACATTTGACCGCCTTCAGGGGTCCTAATATGTTCTACGAATTGTTAGTCATGCCTTTCGGGTTAACCAATGCTCCAGCATACTTCGTAGATCTTATGACCCGTGTGTACCGGGAAGTATTGAATAAATTTACGCTTGTGTTTATTGACGATATTTTGGTCTATTCCAAGACCGAAGAGGAGCATGCCGAGCATCTTAGAAACGTTTAAGAGATATTAAGGAGAAATATTCTGTTTGCCAAATTTTCCAAATACCATTTTTGGGTCAAAGAAGTTAAATTTCTCGGCCATATTGTTAATGAAGAAGAAATTTCCGTTGATCCTAGCAAAATTTCCACTGTTCTTGATTGGAAGAAACCCACTACCCCAAAAGAAGTTCGAAGCTTTCTCGGTTTAGCGGGTTATTACCGAAAGTTTGTTCAGGACTTTTCTAAGATAGCTAGTCCGTTGACTAAGCTAACAATGAAGAATGCAAAATTCAATTGGACTCCGAAATGTGACGAAGCTTTTCAGGAGTTGAAGAAAAGATTAACCACCGCTCCTGTTCTCGCTATTATCAACGGGAATCAGGGTTTACCTGTCTATACCGACGCTTGTGGTGATGGTATGGGTGCAGTGTTAATGCAGAATGGGAAGGTAATTTCCTACGCGAGTAGACAATTATGTCCGCATGAAAGAAACTACCCAACCCATGATTTGGAGCTTCTAGCTGTTATCTTCGCTTTGAAAATATGGCGACATTATCTTCTGGGTAAGAAACTCTTTTAGCTTTCTTAATGATTTAAGAAATTTAATTTAACTTAATAGATATACTTAACGAATTCTCTTTATGTTAGGTGAAAATTTTGAATTATTCACCGGCCACAAATCTTTGAAATATCTCTTCAGCTAGAAAGATTTAAATCTACGACAACAACGTTGGTTGGAATTTCTGGCATCCTATGATCTAGATATTCTGTATACACCCAGAAAGGCCAATGTAGTTGCCGATGCCTTGAGTAGGAAGCATGCTATTCTTGCACACCTTGTCATTGCTCCTACTCTTCTTGAGAAAATCGCCAACAAGCAAAAAGAGGACAAGTTTCTACAGGAAATATATGGAAGGATTCGTCGAGGTGAAGATTCCAGCTTTGGAATCGATAATAATGGGATTATAAGATTAAAAGGCAGAATATGTGTCCCAGAATCCTTGATCTGAAACGAGAAGTTTTGGATGCATATCGCAAGTCTAAACTCAACATCCATCCAGGAGTTAACAAGATGTATAGAGATATCAAAAGAAATTTCTGGTGGAAGACAATGAAAAGGGACATATCTATATATGTGAGTCGTTGTGCTACTTGCGAACAAATTAAAAGCGATCAAAAGAAAATGGCGGGTTTACTTCAGCCTTTGGAGGTACCCAAGTGGAAATGGGACTAAGTATCGATGGATTTCATCGACGGGTTGCCTCGTACTCGTAAAGACAATGAAGCAATTTAGGTCATTGTGGACCGTTTGACTAAGAGAGTCCACTTTTTGCCAGTAAAATCTACCCGCACGGCAGGAAGTTTAACCGAGTTATATGTGAAAGAAATTGTTCGTCTCCACAGTATATCGAGCAATATAGTGAGTGATCGTGACCCGATCTTCACTAGTAGATTTTGGGAGGCATTTCAAGATGCATTGGAAACAACTGAATTTCAGCACTGCTTATCACCCACAGTCTGATGGGCAGACTGAAAAGATAAATCGAGTCTTAGAAGACCTATTTGCGTGCTTGTATACTTGATTTTGGTGGTTCTTGGGAGGACCATTTACATTTGGTCGAATTCTCATATAACAATAGCTATTAGGCCAGTATAAAGATGGCTCTTTTTGAAGCTTTATATGGTCGTCCGTGTCGATCACCTGCATGCTGGATCGAGTCAGGTGATAGACTCGTCCTTAGACCGGATATGATTAAGGAAGCCACAGAAAAAGTTGATTTTATACGAAAGAAATTGAAAACAGCTCAAAGTCATTAGAAGAGTTATTATGATCGCAGAAGAAGGGATTTGGAATTCCAGATTGGAGACTCTGTCTTTCTTAAAGTATCTCCAATGTGTGGTGTATTAAGGTTTGGGAAGACCGGTAAGCTGGCACCATGGTATATTGATCCTTTTCCTATTCTGAAGAGGATCGGTCCTTTAGCCTATCGAGTGCAGCTGCCCAGCTGGTTGTCTGGTGTGCATGATGTGTTTCACATTTCTAATCTTCGAAAGTATGTGCACGGTCTAGATAGTATTATTGAGCAAGCTGCTCAGTAGGATCTTGAGATCACTCCTAATTTAACAGTTAAAAGAGAACCGATAAAGATTGTGGATCGTGATGAAAAGCAATTAAGGAACAAAATTATGAAACTGGTTAAAGTACAGTGGAGCGGTGATCCAAAAGACTGCACTTGGGAAACTGAAGATAGCCTGCAGAAATCAAATCCCTATTACAGAGTTGATATCTTGGCTTAAACTGGTAATCCATTTCTCTACCTTTTTCTAAATTCGTATATTCTTTGTTTTCTTTTCTCTCTCTTTCAAATTTCGAGGACGAAATTTCCTTAAGGGGGAAGATCTGTAACATCCCAGATTTTATCAGTTTAAAATTAATAATTTGAATTTTTGAAGTCAAAATTGAAATTAATTTGAGAAAAAGTTCACAAAAAATAAAATAAGTGATAATTTATATGAATAAAACTTCAATTTCTTTTGAGTTTAAAAAAATTTGAAATAGTAAATGTTTTAAAAAACAATTGAATTTAAATCTTATATATATATATATATATATATGAATATATATGTATATGTGCATATATGAGTATATTTGAATTTATATATTGTATTTGAATTTATATTTTAAGTAAATGTTTTAGAAAAATAATTTGAATTTATAAATATATATCTATGTAATTTATTTAATATGTATTTAATTTCAAAACATTCTCTTTTAAATAATATGTATGAATATAAAGCAAATATCTTTAGTGGGTAATGTATTTGTTAATAAAGTAAATATGGCATAAGTTTTATTTAGAAATATTTAACTCATATAAAAATACAAGTGTTTAACATACAACAAGAGGATTAACAAGTGTAGTCATCTCATCATTAAAATTAACAAGTGTCATTCAATTTAGGTAATTGATAAAAAAATAATACTTAAATTCATAAAAACCTTTCAGCTCCTCTTTCTTATTCTTTGGTTTCTCAGAAAAAAATTCTGAAAGAAAAGAAAAAATCTATGAATAATACAAACTAGAGAATCTCGACACCAAAGAAAAGAAAAATCTGAAATTGCAAACATCTTCTTGAATTCAAAGTTTAAAACCTGAGAATCATCTCCAACATCAAAGTAGGAATTTAATTCCATACCTCAGGCAAGTTTAAAACTTCAGAATTAATTGAATGACTAATCAAAAAAATCAAGATTAACATTAAATTTCCAAACTACAGATAAATGAAACCAAGCTCCAGTTTTTGTCCAAGATGCAGAGCAGGGTTCCTCTAAGTTAAATTAAGGCAAGTAAATTCTTTTTAAAATTTAAGTTTGAATTTTTTGATCAGTAAACAAGCAAGAAACTAAGCAAAACTTACATCAACTAAGTTGCAGATAAAAAAGTCTCACGATTTCAAGTAGTAGACCAAAGTTTTTCTGTTATAATAAAAATAAAACTATACGTCAGCTTGGATTTAAATGTGTTGTTGAGGGATTAAGTAAGCAAATCTTTCAGAAGCTAAGAAAATCTAAATAATTAGTTGCAGGAAAAAGAAATCCAGGGTCAAACTAAAAATAGCAATTCCAGTTTTTAATTTATCAAATTCTCAGTCTTCAAAGTTCCAAGCATAGCCCCTTTGTTCTCAGGCAACAAGGTGAGTAAACTTCTGATTAGTCCAGTCTACCTGTTGTTGTAAGCATGCCTAAAACGATGTTGACACCCTTTGCATGTGAACAAATCTGTATGCATGTGTATATTTGCCTGGGCATGTTTCTATACAGGGTCATTCATCCCTTTTTCTTCCTAGTTTCAGGTTTACAGAGTAAACCCCCATTTAAATCCAAATCTCCCTCTCTCTGTTTTTATTTAAGGATTGAAATCTAAACAAAATAAATTGTTCAACATGCATTATGTTCTAAAAATAAATAAAAGAAAAAACAATTTAGTTTTCCCTGGTATTTCAAAAAGAATATAGGCAAGCTTCAAAATTTTAAAAAATTCAAATGTCACAAATTCTAATTTCAAGCATATCAATCAAAACGTTTTTGAGAGCAATGATTTTTGAAAGCAAAATCAATTTTTTTACTAAAGTATCGTCTGAGAAAATGGAGGATGAATAGAATCACATTTTTCACCAAATTCTGGTGATCAATGGAGTTTGGGTGCTCGAGATCGTGGTTGTGGCTTGCTGGAAGCTTGGTGTTCGTCAAAAAATGCTCAAAAAATTTTCTATTCGCCGTGGCGATCGCATGGAAACTAATTAGGGTTTAGAACCCATAAATGGTCATGGTTAGAAAACGCTCGCTGCGTCTTTGTCAATGGACCGGAACTACTCGCTCCGGTAGCAATCTAAAATGGAAAGCTTTACGTAGCTATGGCCAAATTTGTGTGGCCTCCGGTGGTCTAGGTCGCTGACACAAGATGGATTGGTGATCGAACCTTCATTCCAGTTTGGGTTCGATGGTGAAATTTCGATTTCGGTGATGATTTGTTTTTCTGGGTGTTTGGGTGGTGTGTGGAGGTCATCGTCGACACGTCGACGACCGTAGCACCCATCGTAACTAGCTAGAAGGAGTGTGCATGTGCACCACGTCGAATTTGTGTCAGGTGGCAATAGTGAAATTCGCGTATTAGCTCGAGTTATAGCTCGAAGAAATTTTTGTGTGTGCCGGGTAGGTTCAGTACTTAAACAAATTTAAGTGGGGAAATTTTTTACACGGGTCATGATAGTATCCATCACAATCGTATCGATGTCGTGGCTCGAAAACCCAGGGGAGATCCACTTTTAATGTTGAGATGACCACTTCTTCATTCAAACATGTTTCCTTCGTATCGACCTAAGACACCCACTTCGTATCGATGATTCAATGCCCATTTCGTATCAATCCCCTGCTCTAGTTCGTATCCATACTTTTCATATCGATGGAGCTTCATTCCATCATATCCTTCGGTCGCTCCCCTATTCGTATCGGTACTATGCATACATCCTTTGTATCGATCTGATACTTGATCGATACGAAGTGCTCTTCCAAACCCATGCTCGTACTTCATATCGATCCCGGCCTTGGTCGATACGAAATAGCCTGTAATACCGATGCCGAGTCCAGCCAATTCGATGCACGTTGTATCGATCCAAAACCATCGATTCGAAGCATGCTGCTATTTCCATCCTGACCTAAATTTAGTACGTTCCTAATCGATATGAAAGTATCGATCCGAAGTAGATAGCCGGGCCTGCGTCGATCGATGCAAACCATATTGATGCGAACCAACATCGATGCGAACCATTTCTTACCAATATTGATCCATCCATATCTCGAGCATACGTACTCCGATTGACCTGAAATTTGAAACGTAGCCTCTCCTAGCCTTGTTCATCACAACTGATCCTGTCTTGATTGGAGCTCGATCAAATTTTGACGATATTAATCGTAGCCTTGTTTCCAATCTATCTCTAATCGTGATATACATACTTTCCAGCCAATTTGTTGATATCCCGGTCTTGACCAAAAGGTGGGGTAACAGAATGACAAAAGCCAACGGCTGTATTCTAGGAATAGTAAAAGGCTAGTGG
The DNA here is from genome assembly GCA_030765085.1 of Allium cepa. NCBI lineage: Eukaryota > Viridiplantae > Streptophyta > Magnoliopsida > Asparagales > Amaryllidaceae > Allium > Allium cepa. Next base: position 65,880,178 of record CM060931.1, read on the forward strand.
CTATTGGTATTATACGATGATAAATGAAAGGTCCCAAGAGCACTTTAGAACTCAGAATGGATACTGATACGAATTACTGTTTCGTGGATTTTGCCATGTATTGGGCGTCGAAATACAAGTATAAATATACTGCAGAGATTAGCATGATGAGACGAACAGAATGGTACACAGATACCAGCGATACGATTATCCTATCAAAACTCGATATTTCGTTGCCAAAACTTTTGCTAAAACGCTGAAAATAATATAAACGGAGCTAAATCGGTCCAAATTTGGCGATACGAAATATGACGCCTTACTCAGAAAATGGTTTACAAATTTAGTATATAAAAATAATCAGTTTTCAAAAACATTTTATTTTCATCAAATTAACTGATTTAAATTGGAATTGAAAATTACGCAACAGACTAACATTCAAATTTTCTGATTAAAATCTGATATTTGCTACGTTTAAATAGTCGTATACCAAATATAAAATTTCCATTGCTAAATTTTATTATTCAATTTCGTGAAAAAAATTTAGTTGATTACGTTATAAAATCGTTAAAATTATCGGGTCGTTACACTCCCTTACTCATAACTTTTCGTCCTCGAAAAAGAATGAGATAGGAGAATAGAAGAAAACAGAAAGATAAGATAAATTTGAAATACAGAGTAACAGATACAAAAATTAATTCAAAATTATATAAATTTCATTTGTTTTTTTATTGATGAATATATAGCAATTTTGGTTTCAATCCGTTTTATTCAATCAATAAATATTCATTGTATTCATATTTGGTTGACTTCAATTCAATGTATTTCATTCAATTGATTGATTTTAATTTATTAACATTATTTACAAAATTTTCTTTCGAAACAAAATTTACTATATTTAAACTATTTGTATAATCCATTTGACTTCACTTAATCTAATTCCACTTGTAATCAAATATAACTATTCTTGATCTCATACATATATACTAATTCTCTTTAATTATTCAATTTCTCAATCAACATTTCTTATAACATAAATTAAGTGTATAAACATTCATTATAACAAATAAAATTTCATTTATAAATTCCCTTAAGAAAATTTCATTTTTGGACATCTTATTACTTATATTTTATATTGTATATTCAATTACATATTCACATTACATTTTATTTTTTTGAATATTTCTGGTAAGTTATATATGTTTTAGAATGCAATTGAGTATTATACAAATAAATTTTATCCTAGTTCAACTATTTAATGTTGTTTCAATCCCATTTTAATTTTAGACACTCCAATTACTCAAAATTTTGCTTCATTTCAATAATTAAAAACTATTAATTAACATAAACTTAAGAGTTAAATTTACGGTTTCACTTCGAACCATTTTGAAATATATATGAACATATATATCTTATCAAATCATACTCAAGAAATTCAAATCAAATCTATCTTTCCAAAAAAAAAGTGTAGCAACGCAACTAAGTGGTCCCTCCACTTTGAGACACGAAAATGAATATCGATGATGCTGCAATCATCACCGAAATTATTTTCTAGCGACAAAAAAGAGAGTACTGACTTACTTCTTTTAAAATCCTTTGGAAACAATTTGCATTCGATAATACTTTCAAATGATATATTTTTCAAAACTTTTCAAAGCACCGGAAATTAAATACTCAAATCCTTAATTTAAATTCATTTCATTTGCAAATCAGAAATATAAACCATGTTTATAAAATTTCGTCTCCTTATAGCATACAACAATAGTTAACGGTTTAGGAATGTTAACAAAACAATAAATGATAATCTAGTATTATCATTTCTAACAACCAATTCATTTAACAATCTAATTTATGAAAGTTATACTTTATATATAAAATATAATCATATATAAAATAATTCCATCTAAAATGATATTGTGTCGGTTTGCCCTGTTCAAGTGTTTTGGAATTCCTATCGATAGTGTTGGCCAGACGAATCGACCAAAACCCAAAATTCAAACTTAACAAACTCAAACAAAACGATATAAAACATTTTTATATCATTTGCAAATACGCTCCTGGATGATTCAAGAATGGATTTTAGAACAAGGGTAGAGTTTCAAATTTAAAAGGACCCTAATCAAAGAGAATTCTAACTAAGAAGATAGGCTCGAAAGGAAGATAAGATAATTAAATTACAAAAGAGGAATGATAGATAGACTTGTATTAACTACGACGACTTTAGCCAGGTCAACCGAGACTCCATTTCCGAAGCAACGTGCCCAAGGAAAACGAACTTCATCTCTTCAGAAATGGCATTTAGAAACTCTGGCTTTCAACTGATGACTCCTAAGAGTTTGAAGAACATAGCTCAAACGAGATTCATGTTCCTTCTCAGACTTAGAAAAGACGAGAATATCATAAACGAAAAACCAGGAGGAACTTGTTGAGAACATCGCAGAAAATGCAATTCATGAGATGAACAAAGAAGGCAGAAGCATTGGTTAATCCAAAGGGTATGACTAACCATTAATAGAAACCATTCGTCTGAGAGGAAGGACAATGGGTCGAGCACTAGGAATAAGAACGATGTGGAATTCAATTTCCTACTTGGGAGGAAGAGTAGTGACTACACCCAAACATCAGGATAATCCCTGACTATCGGGAGGAGTCAAGACCACAAAGCTGATAATGAAGCGAAAGATAAACTGCTTGAATAATCCTGAGGCATTCGACTTACGATCATAAGAGAATTACCTGGGTTGTCTACTTGAGAAACGGTTCAGGCTTTGCAAGAAATAACAGCATCAAAACCGAGGAGTAGAAATCTCCGATGAATAGACGCCCGTTGTAAAGAAGTTTCATCCCTTTACAAATCATACCAAAATTGGTGGGATCGCCGATGGGATAAGTCACACAAGGATGAAGTTACAAATTACGGTAGCATGATGTGCTCAAATTCATTATAGAGATCAACCGAAATAGAGCTATGGGATGCTCTAGTATCAAGAAGAGCACGAACAGGAAAGACAAGAGTGGATTTCAGAACAAAGGGATAGTTTCAAAATTAAAAAGAAAAGCCAAATCAAGAAGAATTCTAACAAAGGATTTCATGCTCGAACGAATATGAATCTAAGATTAATTCCACTCATTTTATGGTATTACTACCTTATCTCTAATTAATGTTTACTCCATGTGCTAAGTTTTGCCTAAACCAGAGATCTGATACCAACTGTAACGACCAGGCATTTCGAACCATTCAAATCGAAAATCATCCGCTCATGTTAGACTTAAATTGCTCAGAACAACATACTGTTAATTTATATATAGCAAAACTCAATATGTACAATAAATAAATTAATCACAGAAACACAGACATAGAGTAATATAACAATAAGTAGAGGAATGAATAAATAGTAGTTCATGAAGCTACTATAGAACATCAGAGTTTGAAACAAATATAATGGAAATCTCAATACATAAGCAAATAACAAGTAGACTATAAACAACTAGGAACAACTAAGATAACAACAAAGCTGAATATATAAGAGATAGATCTTCAAGCATAGCTCCAAACTCCAAAGGTGAGTCAAATGTTGTGACACCCAGTCTAACCCGAGCATAAAGCAAAACATAAAACACTCGAGTCAGGATTAACATTCTTACACCAGTAAATTAACTCAAGTGAAATGTCAAGTGAAATACAGTATAACTTAAAGGATGTTTGGGATTCCCATCCTTTAAGAATCCGTTAAACTATCTACATACATAGTACAATACGCTACACAAATAATGTCCATAGTAAAATAAACCATTAAAATAGCATAAATGCATTACCCATATCCCCCTTAATACATTTTATATATTCAGTAGTCTATACAGTACTGTAAGCTCCATCAAACCAGTGGTTTACTCAGAGGGCACTCCATAGGTACGGTACAAAACAAACGCATAGTGGACGCGATAAGGCATGTGGCAAGGTACGCGAGACAATGCCTAAGGTAGGATTCTACCTTTTTGTAGAACCGGCCTGGTGCCAACACATAGCAGCTACTACCGCCCTCCTTGAGACACACTCCCAAAATTAATGGTGCACACAACATATCACAAAGTAATAGAATAGTATCGAAGAAGCATGCTCGATCGAAGGTGCGACCTCACTTGGCCCAGGTATAGCTGCTGTTTTAACCCTATCAAGCTGACTCGTGGGAGTCAGGACTGCATTAATACCTCATATAGAATTATCGCAAACCATCCTACTTTGTTCTGGAATCTCCCTCACGTACATAGTTGTTAAAGTGGTTTTCGGTATTGGTAGAGAGTATGACAATATTAGATCCTGGTCTCTTTAATAACCAAACGCTTATTTCATACCGTGGTCATTTTCATTTCAAATAGTTCATACTTCATATCAAAGCATCATAATCATTTCAAAATCATATTCACTTTCGCAATCATATTCACAAAATAATTTAAACTATCATATCAAATTATTCGCATTTAAATCCATTAAATCTAAATTATAATAATTCCAACTTAAACAGTTTATATATTGAAAATAGTTTATATATTTATTGAAATAGTTATAAATTTTAAAATAGTTTATATATTTAAAAATAGGTTATAGATTAAAACGGTTTATATATAAAAAATAGTATATATATATATATTAAAAGACTTTATATCAAAAATAGTTTCAACTAAGAATTGTTTCTTACACTTTTGCAAATCAACTCAAATCAACTTTAGTTCCAAATCTCAATTTAAATCAACCTCAGATCATCAATTACAATTCAATTCAAATCCTCAATAAAACAAATTTTAATTTATATAGATTTCAAATTTAAACTACTTCCCGTTCAATAGGTTTCAAAGTTTAAATATTTAAACATTTACAATAACTCAGTTTGATTAAATTCATTTATTTTCAAAATCCAACTTTAATTTTATTTGAATTTGGCATTGTTCGCTTAGCCATTTTAATAACCGTTCAAACAAAAGTCTCAAATTACAAATTTAGATCAATATTAAATATTCAAATTTCGATTATATTAAATTCGAAATTATTCACTTAATCGCTTTTTTATAAATATTTAAAAAAAATCTCATATTACCAATTTATATCGAAATTAAATATTCAATCACAATTTTATTTAAATTTGAAATATTCATTAAATCACCCTTATCCAAATCAAGTTATTAATTTATAAAATCATAACATTGAAAATCTCAAAATCAATAGGGTTAAAATCAATACTTTTTAAATTCAATTCTTAAATCAATTAATTTACAAGTTAACTCAATTTATTTTCCACCTTAATTTTATTAAATTTATTTCATAAATCTATTTTAAAATATTAATATAAATTGTCAATAAATATTTAAAACATATTATATTTATATGTCAAATTAAATTCTTATTAAATTTTATTAATTATTATTAAATTAAATCTTATTATTATTAAACTTATTTTATATATTTAAAAAAAATAAAGTTATAAGTAAAATTTTATAATTTACCTTTTTAAAACTTAAGTTATAATTTTAAAATTTCCAAAACATATAATTTAAAAATCTAAATTTTTACACATATTTTAAAAATAAAATATTTATATTATATTCAAAAAAATCAATATTTATTACAACCCATATATTTCCTTTTGAAAACTTTGGAAATCATTTTTCAAAATAGACCAACGATGTCCGTATATATAATTTTCTATCCTATGGTCAAGTCATATGGATATTTATCATTTCAATCCGAAATTAAAATTTAATATTATACGGGTATATATCATTTCAACCCGCAATCCCAAAATTTCAGAAATCAATAAAATCGCTTGGGTTTATCATTTCAATTCAAAACGATTTTTCCTAATCTATAAGATCATTGGAGTATGTATCATTTCAATTCAAAACAACTTTTCCTAATCTATAAGATCGTTGGAGTATGTATCATTTCAACCCATAGGGAATTCCTAACTAACAAGGAACTTGTAGAGTGAGAACAATAAAATAATAATATAATAATATAACATATCAATGATGAGCATATATCATAATTAACAAATTTAAATATAATATATATACAACATGTTGTGGTGTCATATACCAATCCTGGGTGAATAATTTAAATAATAACATATCATATTCAACAATTTAATTACTAATAAATTTAATTTCAACAACACATTTCAATCGTCATTTCATGTGAATTAAATTTACTAAATATGAGAATGTTAATCGTGAGTGATTGCTCACCTTTTGAGGCTAGAGAAATAATAAGTACAAGATGTGACGAATCCAAGCACAAATTCCAAAGCATAGCACGATGAACATTAATTCGATGAACAAAGCAAAGCATGAAGGACTTGAATTGATGAAACAAAATATATAAATGTTTAAATGTCTAAAATTTACACCGTATTTAAATAAGGTTTTTATATTATATTTTAAAATCAATATTCCATTTTCAACATATATATTTATAAATATATTTCAAATCATAATAAATCTTTATAAATATATTTTAAATCAATATTAAAATATATTAGCATAAATCTAGATATATTAATACAAAATCCTTACTTAATTTAAAACACATAGATTTTAAAATCAAAACATATATATATATATATATATATATATATATATATATAATATATATACTGTTTATTTTATTTTCAATTCTATATGTAACAAAAATACATACATATATATAACCTAAAAATAAAAATACGACTGTAGAAGAGGGGACAGCGGCCGCGAGGCAAGGTCGGGGAGGAAGATCTTAGTGTGGTAGAGGCTGCTATGGGGGTTTGTTCATGGTGACTTGTAGGCGAAGGCATTTCGTGTTGCTTCATTGGCGAGGCGAACTGTGCAAGCAATGGATTACGGATGGTAGCAAGCGGATAAAGGAGTGAGGGCAGCCTGCTATGGTGATGGCTGGAGATGATCTGCCAGTGTTGCTGGGTTCAGGTCAGGTGGAAGGACAGGCGGGTTTGAGTGTTGATGGCAGAGGGAGTTTGTATGGCTGACAAGGCGGAGGTTGAGAAGGTAGAAGGAGAGGTGGCAATAGGATTCGGTGAGGAGATCTAGGGTGGCATGAGGCTGTCGTGTGGGATGCTGACGTAGCCAAAGGGCGCTCGTTGACGTAGAGAGTGGGGAGAATAGGTGGATGGGTAATTTTAGGTGGTCAGGGGAAGTGGTCGGAAAGGGGTGAGGAGGAAGATGGGAAAGGTCGAAGGTGGTTGTTTTTGGAGCGCATGAATGGGAGAGAGAGGAAGATGTGTCATTTTAACAGTGGGATGTCTGCTCAGGTTTTGTTGGAGGGTGCTAGGAGGCTGACGCGGTTGTTTGGTGAGGAGCTTTTCACGGAGAAGGAAGGTGGATGATCAGGGTAGAGAGGGGCTATGTTCGACATTGAGGGTGGTGTGTGGTTGCTCGTAGATGGGAGAGGTGGATTCGAAAAATGGGTTAAGCGGAATTCATAAAAAATGGAGGAAGAAATAGGAACCAATGCAAACTTTACATATAAATAAACTTATATTGTTTTATTTTTCAATTGAATTCAAACTCAATAAAAAATCGAGGGTGGTGTCGGTTGTTTTATTTTCTTGTTACTGCGAATCTGCAGGTTCTCCGGGTTCTAATCAAACTCTAGGAAGTGGTGCTGCTATGGAGCAACAACCGACATTTACTGAAATTCTGGCGGCTACCGATACTCAAGTTATTGAAGCACTTGATGACAACAAGGCCCACGATCAGCCATTGGTTGATGAATCTGATGATGTTGTGATCACTGGTGCCTCCGAACAAAATGATGAGCTCAGCTCGAAGGAGCGCATTGAGAGAGAGGAGTCATCGAAGAAAAAAGCTAAAGCCAAACCCACTGATGTGGATATCGGTGATCCAAATCTCGTCCCACTACAAGTCATTCCACCTAGCGGGTCGGTTGCCAGAGAACTCCCTCCATCCTTTGAAAGCTCACCTGCCAAGGGTTGTAAAGGATCGAAGAGAAGGATAGGTGAGGCTTGAGTGATGCCATTTTCAAGAAATCCAAAGGAGTGAAGGGACAAAAGAAGTAACCATCACTTCGGCTTAGTTTGTATATAGTTCGTATAGCAGTTTTTCTTTTTTATTGGTCGTGATTATGCCGGTATGGCCCCCGCTTTTGGTTAAACTTGTACTATGATTTCCAAGTTTAATGGTAAATAAAAATAATTTATTTTCTATTGAACTATTATGTGAACTTTCTTAAGTATTTGAGCTATTACTTTTCCAGTCAATGTACTTGTAATTCGTTGCTCGTTAATTCAGAAAATCATCAGTTAATTTTTATTCAAGGCCTCCATGTGGTCGTGGCCTAAAGTTGTACCAAACACTGTACTCGAGCCCCAGTGTTACACCGTCAGATTCGGCAGTTTTAGTGATTATAATCCTGCCCTCAGTCTCGAGTTAGCGGAGTTAGATAGTGGATGGTCGAACTCCATCCTTAGCAAGGTTGTACTCCTTTTGTCGATTTTAGGCCAGAGTTTATGAAATAGTGAGTGGTCGAACTGCACTCATCTGCACTATGAGGACAAGAGTTAGTTGGCGGGTGATTAGATTGCACCCAGTTTGTGTTTATACTCTAGCCCACACTTTGGGGACTTAAAGTTATTTCAAAAAATAGTCAGATCTCACTTTCCTTAATTGATTGATTTGCCCCAAATTTTGGGGTTTAACATAGCGAGTGATCGATCGTATCATGATCGCTTTTGATTCGTGTCTGTTCTATCGCTCAGTTGGATTAATTTGGTTATCGGATGGTCAAGTCACATCCATTCCTTGTTATGAGCGAGAATCATCAAATGAACGGCTGACCCATGTTCATTATCTTTGGTTCAACCATGAACTTGTGTAATTGGCTGGCTCCAAACTCTGGGAACTTGCTCGGACATGTCAATATTAGTTAGTCGGACATTGTAACTAATATGTAATGCTACAGCAATCATAGGTATGAAGGAAATTTCAAACTTTATCTTCCAAATGGAAAGAAATGATATAATTTTTCTTAATACATTTTGGAAAGTCAAATGCTAAAGTAAATTCAAAAAGTGAATACAACTGAATGAAAAAGAATAAATTAAGTGAAAATCATCGTAAATGCTCGCTATTCCACGCCCTTGGGAGTGTGACGCCATCAACAGTTGCTAGCTTGAAAGTTCCCTCTCCAAGCGTCAGTTCAATGACATACGGTCCTTCCCAAGTAGGATTTATGTGTGACGGGACAGGAAAAACCCGTTTCAAGACGAGATCGCCGATTTCAAAGGTTCTAGGTCGGAAATTTAGTGTTGTAGTATCGGACGACTCGGTGTCGATGTGCACTTGCCCTCAAATTAGCCTCTTCACGCTTCTCATCTACAAAGTCTAGAGTTTCTAGAAGGAGATCTGAATTCGTTCTTGGGTCGTAGTAGGTTACTCGATGAAAAGGGACTTTGCGTTCAGTAGGAATAACGGCTTCAAAGTCATAGGCAAGGGCGAATGGAGTATGGCTAGTCATGGACTTGTGTGTGGTTCTTTAAGCCCATAATGCTGTTGGAAGTTCATCCACCCACTTGCCCCTTGCCTTTTCCAAACGCTTCTTCGGAATGGACTTTACGATTTTATTATTAGCTTCAACTTGTCCATTTACTTAAGGGTGAGAAACTGCCGTAAATCTCTTTTTAATATGATGCCGACGACAGAAGTCTTTGAATTTGGTGCTGTCGAATTGAGTCCCATTATCATTTACAATGGTTTGTGAAAGGCCAAAACAATAGATGATATTCCGTACAATGAAGTTGATAACTTTCTTTGTCATGATCGTGGCTAAAGGTTCCGCTTCGGCCCATTTGGTGAAGTAATCAATTGCTACGATGGCGTACTTCATACCACCTTTTGAGATCGGTAAGGGCCGATAATATTTATGCCCTATATGACAAACGGCCATCGACTGACCATTTGTGTGATTTCCATTAGTGGAGCTCTCAAAACTTTGGCATACATTTGGCACTTATCGCATCGCTTAGCCTAATCAATAGCATCTCGATTGATAGTCGGCTAATAATACCTGTAACAGAGTATTTTCTTTGCTAGTGTTTGCCCCCTATATGATCACTACATTCCCCTTCATGAACTTCCTTTAGGACTCATTATATTTCATCATGAGAGATACACAGACATAGGAGAACGGAAAAACCCTTTCTATACATGAGTCATTTCTGAATAATATACCGTAAAGCTTTGTGGAGGACTTGTCGCCTTTCACTTCTCCATTCCAAAAGCACTCCCTGCAGCAAATAGTCTTTAATCAGAGTCATACATGACTCCTTCTCAGGCTTCGTCTCTAGTACCCATTCGATTTCCATCTGTCTTATGCTCGAAGCATCTAGTACTTCGACTAGAACCAAGCTCAATTGTTACGCATCCCCGGTCTAGCAAACTTTGCCAATGAATCGGTCTCTTTGTTTTGATCCCGGGGAATTTACATGATGTCACAATACTTAGAGCCAGTCAATAGCTCTTGGACTTGGATAAGGTATGGGGCGATTCGTTGTCTTTTAGCCTGTTAATCTCCCCTAACTTAGTATACCACCAACTGGGAATCACAAAAGATTTCCAGGGACTTTATTCCCAGTTCCTTGGCAAGTTTGAGTTTAGCAATCAGAGCTTCATACTCAGCTTCGTTCTACATTGTAGGAAAGTCAAGCTTCAAAGCATAGCAAATTGATCGATCTTCTAGGTTTAATAGAACTATTCCAACTCTAGAACAACGATCATTGGATGCTCCATCCATATAAATTTTCCACCAAATGGTAGGGGCCCCACCGCTCTTTAGGAGATCGTCCTGTGTAGTGAATTCTGCTATAAAGCTTGCCAGTGCCTGTCCCTGGACGACTCTTTGAGGGAGATAAGTGATGTCGAATTGGCTCAGTTTAATGTTCTACTTGAGTAACCTTCTAGACGTCTCAAGCTGCTGTAGGGCCTACCATAATGGTTGATCAGTATAAATATTGATGGATGAGCCTGTAAATAGGGGCGGAGCTTTCGTGAAGCAATTAACAAGCAGTATGCCAATTTCTCTATTTTGGATAATTTCTTTGAGCTCCTGTTCATTGCTTGCTTAAATAATAGATCTGCAATGAACTGGATTTTTAACCCTCGAAATCAATACTAATACATCCGCTGTATCATATGCCGAACATTCGAGCGCCAAAAATACCGATTTATTAGGGTGAAAGAAGAAGGTAGAAGATAGAAGGAAAAAATAAACAACACAGAATTTCAAAACGCAGCGAATAATATATAATACAACAATGATCTTTACAAAAAAGGAAACATCTTTATTCATACATACAACATCAGAGTACACTGTACTCATCTTAAATTAGGACAGTTATAGAAACATGTCCTTACATTGACAAACATATAAACTCTATAATACAGCGGAAAAAAAATATACGTGAATACGTCTTGATCATCCAGCTCTTCTCCAACTCCAATGTATCTTGCTAAACCTGGGAAAACATACTCGGTCGGACCTGAGCATTACACGGAATAATGCCTGGGTCAGTCTGGTAAAGTAGCGAGAGTAAAACTCGATAACAAGTAACAACCAAACCAATTTCTATATTTGAAAACTTTTCAAACAAAGGGTATCTCGTAAGACCACGTCACATATAAAAATGGAACGGTTTTCACCTTACGATAACCAAAATATTTTATATAAAAATCCAGTGATATTATCGTAGTGTCTAAGTTTAAAGTAAATAGATAAAATTGCTAAAATTCTTGCATCTCACATTCCAACATACTAGGTTCTACAATCAAAACTGTAAGGTACATATTGGAGATTAGATCCTAACAATGGCAAGGTAAGGGGCTACCTTCCGATGATACACCTCTAGAAAATGCATTGATGCTAAAATAGAGCTAGCTGCCCCTTTAACATGACATACCAGATTATCTCACCCCTTTAACACCGAGACCTTATACTACCATGGTGTTTGCGCACAAATCAACTCTAAAAAGGACATCTAGAGTGTGGTGATTGCACCTAATGGTAGCTAACCACATAGCTCTGTTGCATGCCCTGTTTTTGCCATTCCTCCCGGTTGTGAGGCTTGAGGCTACGTTTTACCTTTCTAAATAGCAATCCATCTTGGAATGCTAACACTGCCCTCCAGAGGTCAATGCAATGCCGACATTCATCCATAAAAGTTCGTTCTAGGCCTGAACAAAACTTAAGGCACTAACTCCACTACAACTATTTTGGAATCACTCTCAGGATTAGTAGTAGTAGCCCTTGCACTTCAAAGAGCACCATCTTCAATCATCGTCAAAATGTCTTCCACTCGAACGTACATGTTGGTTCGGAGTGGTATTTGGATATATAAATCCGATCTCGGTCTCTCCGCACCCACAACCGATAATTTTTGGTTGACTCATTTCTGGTTCTTTTGGAAGTAAGTATTCGAGTCCTTGTATGAAACTCAAATTTTACATTCATACTTCCTATGTCAAATTAGGCCAAATTTGATAGTCGGTAATTTAACTATAAATAACAACAACAAAATCTAGAGATTTAATTACCTAAAGCAATCACTAAGCCTCAAAACGATTTTATTTATAAATCTCTTTTCCCAAACATTTATCAACATTCATTTACTTATCTCCTTTACATAAGTATATTCATAAAACATTTATAAGATTTCCCATTTCCAAATATCTTAAATGGATTTAACTACATTATTTAACTTGGAGAAAAGGATAACTCTAAGCATTATTCCTTCGGTGTTAAGTGTGGACCAGATGTTCCATACCACCATTTTTAAAGGTCAGCCTCGAGAAACCCAAACCTCAATTTCCTATTGTAATTATTTTCAATAAATCCTTTTATAAATTTCTCTTACCTATGAAATCCTTTTTTCTTTAACCCAAACCCATTCACAAGACATTTATCAACCACCATACTCATTTATGAGACTCTTTATAAATATTCAAACCCGGTTATACTAATTTCTTTATAAACTTTCAAATCTTGTTTAAAACTTCCCTTTATAGACATCCAAACCCATTTATAAAATCATTTTTATAAGCATTCAAAACCATTTCTTAAACTCTTCTTATGAATATCCCAAAATTATTCATAAACTTTTTTATATAATATTCAACATATTCATCAAATCATTCTTCAAATATCTTGTTCAAAATAGAAACTTGAAGACCATTTTAAAAGAAAATGAAATATTAACTTTCCAAAACCAACAGAGGCTTAATGACTACAATGGATCATTAAATTTGGGTTTGCTTATCCAAGTTATATCATAGGTGTTGCCTAACATCGGATATGTAAGGATTCACACATAACATACGATCAATCATAGGTAGATGTCTAAATTATAAGTATAGTTAAATCCATAATTGAGTGAAAAATGTACATATAGAAGTATATCTATATTCTTAAGTTAGCATGACTCGCTTATTGAAATTAACTTCATTGTGTTTATCACGATATCGATATTCAACGTTTATGCTAAACACAAGTCAACTTACTTCCCATAAAATGTGTCAACGTTTTATAATCACTACTTCAATTCATTTGGCTACTTAATGGTCCAGACGAGAGACCATTTAATTTGAAGTCAATTAACCTTAAAAAGAAAAGTGATTTAAAATATAACTGATTAAGTTTAAAAATAGCTTTGAAAAGATTAAAGTATATTCAATTAGCTTAAACCCTAATTATAGCTTAATTAAAGCAAGATTAATTCATAATTAAACTTTAATTAACTTAGTGAACTTGGTTAAGTCCTAATTAACTTCCTAATGTATCTTAGTTCAGGCTTAAACAATTCATTATTAGTTAAATCCTAATTATTAAAAATTAATTAAATAATTACTTAATTAAACAATAGTCAATTAACTAATTAACTTAACTAAATAATATTTAATCAACTAATTAACTTTATGAAATAATAAGTAATCATTAAATTACTTCTTAACTTCATTAACCACTAATTAAAACTTTATTAATCACTAATTAATAATTAACCTTCCTTAAGTGTTGCTTAACACTAATCACTTACTAATTACTAATTAACTGTTGATTACCTTTAATTATTTTATTAAATAAATAAATTATTAAATAATATAAACTTAATCTCTTTTTATGTTACCAATTAAGTTTGGAAAACTTTTGCAAAACAATTCCAAAATGAATCACTTAAAGATGGAAATTGTGAATTTTTGTCGAACTGCATCCATAGCAAGTAACGCTATGAGCGAAATTCGCTCTACTTATTTTGAGTGAAATACTTCACTAAATTTCTTGCACCTACATGTTTTGAAATAATATTTATAAATTTTTTGAAACCTTAAACCAAGATAAAACATAAAACCATTTCCAAACTTTGAAACTTGAAATTATTGTTTTGATTTCAAATCGGATCCCACGTCCGTCGCAACACACAAAGTTGTTAACTTTGTTTCAACTCAACATACTTGATTCTTAAATCAAAACGATACATCCATGCTACCATACTCTTAACATCACAATGAAACACACATATAAACATAAGGTTATATGCTTAATAACTTGACAACATCATATTCAAATCTCTAATTCCATACTAAACATAACATCCATCAAATCACCATCGATCAACATAATAACAGTTCAATTTCCTCATCATTTTATCGTCACAATAACAAATCATAATAAAGTCAAAAACTTTTCAAAAAAAATAGTTTTACTCACTGAAAATCTTTGAAACCTGAATTGCCTTAGATGCACCAAAAATCACCCCATAAATATGTCATCTTCCACTTGATTTTTGGACATATAAACCATGGATTTTTGAAAATTGATCAAAAGAAAAGTTTTCAAAAATTATTTTCTCTATAATTTAAAAAAATCACGCAATTCAGATTTTTTTTAGGTAGATATTCTCAAAAGAAAGAGAGCTATTTTCGGACCTGAATTTCTGAGTTTAAAGGTACACTGCAAAGAAATGACATTTTGACCTAACTAAGGTTAAAATTAGAAAAATTTATAAAACAGAAATTTGTAGCTACTAAAATTTTATATGTTATGAAAAAAATGAAAAATCTTAATTTGGTGTAAAATAGAAGAAGTATTGCTGAATAAAGTGGAGGAAAAATGGAGAAGAAAGAGTTTAAAAACAAGTTTGCATCTTTAAAACAATTTAAATATTTTGATTTAAAAAAAACTTAAACTAACATAAGAAGCCATGAAACATGAAGAAAGCTTTAGGCAAATGTAAATGGAGAATAAAATGAAAATATGGTGAAGGGGATGTGTATTTATAGATGAAAGAAAGTAGGAAAATTGCCATTTTAACCTTAGTTTTAAAATATTCTAATATGCCATTGTTTTACAAGTCACATCACCACCTTCCTCCTCCTCATATGTCACATCCCCCCTCTCTAGTCACATCCTCTAGGTCATGATGGATAATGATGATAATGCTAAAATATGGCAAGAGATAATGATATATACTTATTTTTTCTTTATTATTTTAAAACCATGATTTGTCACATCACTTCTTAAACATGATTAACATAAGAAAATATATTATTCGGTGTATTATTATATGGTTAATTATCAATTATATATTTGTATATATAGTGCATAAAGGTGAACAACGTTCTTGACAACTTTCCAGCATCGAAAAGTCGAAATTCCAAAAAAGTTCTTCGGACATATTTTCTATTTTTCTACGAACTACCTATTTTGGTAGACAAATTTTAAAAATGATTTTACTATCATTATTAAATAATTATAATAGTTTTATTTATAAATAAAAACCCATTTACTTATTATTTAAACTTAACCTGAATTCCCAAAGAAATATGTAAAACCAATGGTACCAACAGTCACTGTCATAAATACATTTTATTTTCAAACAAATAAAATAAAATATTTTATTTCATAATCTTGTTTGAATACATATATTAGTGTGTATCCAGAGTCATACATGATCCTTATTGTTTGAAAGCAGTTTTATTGATAATACGATTTTCGGTTGTTTTATCGATATTTTACCTAAGACGATATTTACAAATTTTCAATACTTTACCTAGGTAATTTGTTCACAAATATTTTTCCAAAAAAACTAACTATTATTATTTACCACTTAAAATATGATTATTTCTTACTTTTAAACCCATATTTAAATATTTTTAAAATAAATATAATTTATCCAAGTGATAAATTTGCTGGTCGTTACAAGATCGGTCTCTCGATTCGATTCTCCTCGCAAAGCAGTGCGACACTTATAGCATGTACAAACATGGCCAAGTAGATATACAAGTCGTTGTTATCCACTAGCTTTGACAAGATGGGAGGCCTCTCTAAGTGGTTCACCAAAGCTCGAAATGCAGCTTCACAACCCTGTGTCCATTTAAAGTTTCTTTTCCCTCTTTTAATCAAATCAAGGAAAGAAATGCATTTATCGGCGGCTTTGGAAATAAATCAACTAGGGCGTAAACCTTCCCATTTAGACTCTATACTTGCTAAATTGACTTTTGCACTTGGATGTTGCGAATTGCTCAAATCTTCTTGGGGTTAGCTTCAATTCCACGAGCATTAACGATGAAACCCAAGAACTTTTCTGATGCAATGCCAAAAGAACATTTTAGAGGATTGATCTTCATTTTGAAATATGGGAGGATATCGAACACTTTTGCCAAGTCTCTAATGTGGTCGCTTGATCTTCGTGACATTATGAGTATATAATCCACATATACCTCCATTGTTTTCCAATTTGATCTTTAAACATTTGGCTGACTAGGCATTAATAGGTTGCTCTAACATTCTTTAATCCAAGTGGCATTACCACATAGCAATACAATCTAACGTCGGTAACAAAACCAATGTGCTCCTAGTTAGGGATGTGCATCGGGATTTGGTTACATCCAGAGTACACATCCATGAAAGATAGCAATTTGTATTCTGCAGTTGAGTTTACCAGATGGTCGATCCTTGGAAGGGGAAAACTGTCTTTTGGACACACCTTGTTTAAGTCCGAGTAGTCAATGCTTGCCCACCACTTTCCATTCGCCTTTCTCATAGGTACAGGATTAGACACCCATTTAGGTAGAGGTCATCGTAAGTAAACCCATTGCTTTTGAGCCTATCTACCTCTTATTTAAGGGCGGTAGAACTCTCCGGATCCGTTCCATGCCTTTTTTGTTTCACCGAGACATGCCTCGTGTAACGACCCATAAATTTATCAATTGTATAAATTATATTTACTTTTAAAATATTTATATATTATTGTAAAGTAAGAAATAGTCATGTTTTAAGGGGTAAATACTAATACTTATTTTGTTTAGGAAAAATATTTGCGGACAAATTACCGAGGAAAAATATTGATAATTTGTAAACATCATCCTAGGCAGAATATCAATAAAACTGCTTTTAAATAATAAGGATCATGCACGGCTCTGGATTCATACGATAATATATGTATTCAACCAAGATTATGGTATAAAATGATTTATTTTACTTTTGGAAAATAAAAAGTATTTATGACACCGACGGTTGATATTATTAGTTTTATATATTTCTTTGGAAATTCAAGTTAAGTTTACATATTAAATAAATGGGTTTTTATTTACAAATAAACCTATTTTAATTATTTAATAATAATGGTAAAATAGTTTTTAATTTTTTTATCAAAGTAGATAGTTCGTAGAAAAATAGAAAATGTGACCAAAAAACGTTTTCCATAATTTCAACTTTTCGACATTGAAAAGTTATCGGGAATGTTGTTCGTCTTTTTGCACTATACACCACATTTATAAGAGATAATTAATCATATAATAATACACATAATAATATATTATCTTATATTAATTATGTTTAGCAAGTGATGTGACAAGACAAGGTTTTAAAAAAATAACTTATATATATGCTAAATCATAGCATTATCTTTTGTCGTTCCTTAAGTACCATCATCACTACCCATCATTGCTTAGGGAATGTAACTAGGGAGGGGGGAGAGATGTGATATATGAGGGGGAGAAAGGTGGTGATGTGACATGTCAAAATAATGATATGTTATGATATTTTAAACTAAGGATAAAATGGTAATTTCCCCACTTTCCTTCATCTATAAATACACACCCTCACACGCACATTTTAATTTACATTCTAACTTAAATCTTTTCTTAACTTCTTCTCTAAAAATTCAATGGCTTCCACGGCTCAAAAAATTTGGAAAATGTTAGGTTTTATATTGTAATTTTCTTCTAGACCTTCTATACTTCTTATACATTCATTTCAACATCTTCTCTTCCAAAACCAAGGCCATCACTAATCAACAAATCCCAATCCAACCCAAATCACCTCTGGCCGAACCTATTCTAAAGCCTTATCCCCTTCAAAGTTTCAAATTTTTAAGCTAGAGTCGAGCGTAGAGACGTTGCCGAGTTATAGTCGAAGTTCGGGCGAAGTTAGTTAGCATAAAGGTGAGTAAAACTACTTTGTTTTTGAAATTTTTTTGACTTTATTATGATATGTTATTGTGGTGATAATATGATGAGAAAATTGAAACATTATTATGTTGGTTGATGGTGATTTGATGGATGTTTGCCTTTGGTATTGAATTTGAGATATGAATGTGATGTTGTCGAGTTAGCAAGTGTATAACCTTATGTTTACATACGTGTGTCATTGTGATGTTAAAATGATGGTAGTATGGATGTATGGTTGTGATCTAAGAACCAAAGTACGCTGAGTTGAAACAAATTTAACAACTTCATGTGTTGCGACAGTCGTGAGATCCGATTCGAAATCAAAAACTATGTTTTTTTAAGTTTAGAAATTGTTTCAAAATTTCTGCCTTCGTTTGTAAGTCTTAAAAAATTTAAAATTTATGTTTCTAAACATGAAACAGGAAATAATAAGCAAGTGTTTTCTCTTAAAGTATGTTTAAGCGAACTGCGCTCATAGCGATAGTCGCTATGGATGCAGTTCGACAAAATTTTCGATTTCGTTTTAGAAAGTTTTCTTTTGAAATGGTTTTGCAAAAGTTTTTCAAAATTAATTAGTGATATAAAAAGAGATTAAGTTTAGCTAAATTAACGTTTTATTATTTAATAAATTAATAAAAATAATTAGTACTTAATTGATAATTAAGTAAGTAATTAAGGTTAAGTAACATTTAAAGAAGGTTAATGACTAATTGTTAGAACCTTGTATCTTGATGTTTTGATCTTGAAAACTATATTAGTAAATATTATATGAACTAACCATATTTGCAGGAGAATATACTATTTTACTCGGCAACAGATTGAAGACCAAGAATTCAAAGAGAAGTTTCAAATTTTATAAATGGTTTGTCTATAGTCTAGTTTAGTAGTTAATCATTGTTTAAATCTCTCCTAGGTGGTATATTAATGCACACATGTTTTTAAAATTATTTTCAAATCATATACACACAATGCAAATCGTTTATTTTAAGTTCATTTTTAAAAAATCTTTCAAATAGAATTAAATATGGCAGAAACACATATTCCAGTAGACTGAATGGGTATGTTCAGTCGATTGAAAACCTGTGCACAAGTGCACTTAAAGGTTCAGTCAACTGAACCACCCTATTCAGTCAATTGAACTATGTGTCTTTTCAATGTTAAAATTTAAAATTTGAATTTTTGAATTTTCAAAAGACTGAAAATTTTCCCTCAGTCGACTGAATATTAATAACGGCTATTTTTTGAACGGTCACTTCCTTTTAACGAACAAACACATATTCAAGAGTTGTTTCTGCATCTTTTGACCGTAACTCTTCACGAAGAATTACATCATTTAAACTCTATATGTAGCCTTAAATTCAGTTGTTTTAACAACTTAATTTATGATTCTATTCTCATATACTTATTATCTGAAATATTCTGTTATTTGCTTTCAAATCTTGTTCTAATCACTTGCAAATTTAAGCACAAATTCATTTGTGATGAAATTTACTTCCAATCTTCACATACTACACTATATACCACAAAGGAGAAGATTATAGGAAGGGTGTACTCTAAAGACTTATCTATGCTATCAAAAGAGCACAACAAGTCAAGAAAAATCTTTGTATTGTAGTAGTCCTATTCGGTTGCTCAGATGGTAGATGTCTTATTCTATTGTCTAAATGGTAGAAGTCCAGTTCGGATGCTCAAGCGGTTTAATACCTATTCCTCCAGGTTAAGAGAGGGTTGATAGTTAAATTCCAAAAGGAGTATGAGACTGGACATAGAATGGGAGTTCGAACCGGTATAAAAATCCCTGGTGTTATTTATTTTACTATTTTTATTTTATTCCGCATTAGTAGATAACTAAGTTACTATTCCATATTACGATCCTTAGTAGCACTTTCATTTGGTAACAGAGCAAGGGTATCGTATAACCATAACACAGTTAATATGGAAAATAACACCAACACAAGTTTTGTTGAACGTTAATCCACTACACGACCGCCACTACTTAATGGTTTGAATTTCAATTATTGGTCAACTCGAATGAGAATTTTATGTAAGCAAATGGATATGATACTTGGAATATCACTCAAAGTGATAAAAATATACCCACTGCACCATTTGCAGAATGGTCAAACACACAAAAGTTAGATGATACATCGAATGCAAAAGCCATGAACATGTTATTTTGTGCCTTAGATAAAAATGAATTTAATAGTGTTAGCTTGTGTACAACTGCTTATGAAATTTGGAGAACTCTTAAATCCACATATGAAGGAACTTACAAAATTAAAAAAAGCAAGATTTTTATGCTCAAAAATAAGTTCCAAAATTTCAGAGTGAAACTAGATGAAACTATAAATGTCATGTATTCTAGATTCCAAGATATGCATTATTCACTATTGGTATTAGGAGAAAAAAAATTCAGATTTTGATATTGTCTCAAAAATTCTAAACTCTTTAACAGATGAATGGAAATGAAAAATCTTAGCTATTTAAGAAGCTAATGACATTTCTACAATCAAACCTAAAGAGTTAATTGGAAATCTCATGTCATACGAAGTTAATTTGCAGGCAAAAAGAGATCAAGCCCAAGATAAAAAAGAATATTGCCTTCAAAGCTGAACAAGAAGATTTGAATTCAGATGAAGATGAAATTGCATTGATTGCAAAGAATTTCAAAAGGTTCTTAAAATTTAGAAAGAATAAGAAGTTTGGAAACAACAGAAGAGACAATTCCAATAAACTGCCAGTTTCGAATCTCGAATGTTATGAATGTCATAAGAAGGGTCACATGAAGAAATAATGTCCTGATAGAAAGAAAGACAGATTCAAGAATAAGAAGGACAAGTACAAAAAGAAGCAGGCATTCTCTGTTACATGAGATGATTCAGAATCATCTTCATCATCAGACAGTGACACAGACAGTGATTCTGAAAAAGCCAACATCTGTTTTATTGCTTCAACTAATGATGTACTAACTAATAATTGAGGAAAGTGGATACTAGACAAGGTTGCTTAAAACATATGAAAGGAGATAAAGATATGCTAACCAACATTATCTACCAGATGGAGGATCTGTCAAATTTGGAGATGATTCCAAAGGATATATCATTGGCAAAGGCGATGTGAGCAATAACGATACATCAAACTTACCTCTTATTACAAATGTTTTATTAGTTAAAAATTTAAAACATAATTTGCTAAGTATAGGTCAACTATGTGATAAAGGTTTAAATATAACTTTTTCAAAAAATAAATGCAACATATTTGATCAAAATAATAATCTTATATTTGAAGGAATCAGAGAAACAAATATCTATATATTAAATATGAAAGTTAATCATAATACAAATATGTGTCAAATAGCCAAACAAAATGATCCTTGGTTATGGCACAAAAGATTTTGTCATATAAATTTTAAAGCTATAAACAAATTATCTAAGAATAACTTAGTTAAAGGTTTACTTAAAATGAATTTTAAAAAAAAAATATTTGTAATGCTTATCAGTTAGGAAAATTAACAAAATCTTCTTTAATTCAAAGAAAATGATTTCTACATTACAACCACTTAAGTTATTACGTTTGGATCGTTGTGGATCAACTCAAGTTCAGTCTATAAATCATAGTAGATATATTTTTGTAATAGTAGATGATTTTTCAAGATATACTTGGACAATATTTTTAAAAAATAAGAGTGATACTTTTGAAAATTTTAAAATTTTTTCCAAAAGAATTCAAAGTATTAAAATTTTGAAATATTCGAAGCTATCATGGTGGTGAATTCAAAAATTAATCTTTTGAAAATTATTGTAATAAGAAAGGAATTGTTCACAATTTTTTATTTCCTAGAACTCCACAATAAAATGGAGTTGTAGAAAGGAAAAATAGAATACTTCAAGAATGTGCTAGAACTTTATTAAATGGAAGTGCTCTACCAAAACAATTTTAGGCGGAAACTATAGCAACTGCTTGTTATGTTTTAAATAGATTTTCCATCAGACCATTGACTATACATACACCATCTGAGCATTTTAATGAAATAAAACCTAATATATCATATTTTAAAGTTTTTGGTTCAAAATGTTTTATACTAAATACAAAACTACTTATATTAGCCAACTACTTATATGAATCGGTAGTTGTATTAATTTCAATTTCATTTACTTGTTGTTTGTTTAAAGGAAAATTTACCTATCCCTAATAATCAAGTTTACTTATTTATCCATAATACTACTATTAACCATGTTATCCAAATTTCCTTTTTATCGATGACAAAGGGGGAGAAGTATAAAATGTGCAGATATTCAGCAAGCAGATCATTTATTCAGGGGGGCTACACTTTATAAAAAAATTAAATTTTTAGACTTACACAGTTGTCGTCATCAAACATGGGGAGAATGTTAGAACCTTTTATTTTGATTTTTTGATCTTGGCAAGTATATAAGTAATATTATATGAACTAACCATATTTGCAGGAGAAGATACTATTCTACTCAACAGTAGATTGAAGACTAAGAATTCAGGGAGAAGTTTCAAATTTTATAAATGGTTTGTCTATAATCTAGTTTGGCAGTTAATCATTCTTAAAATCTCTCCTAGTTGGTATATGCATGCACACATGTTTTTAAAATTATTTTCAAATCATATACATACAATGAAATTTGTTTAAAGTTCATTATCAAAAGTTTCGAATAAAATTAAATATGGTAGAAACACAGATTCCGGTCGACTGAGTGGGTATGTTTAGTCGACTGAGTGGGTATGTTTAGTCGACTGAAAACCTGTGCATATGCACAAGTGGACTTAAAAGTTCAGTCGATTGAACCACTCAATTCAGTCGACTAAACTATGTGTCTTTTAAATATTAAAATTTAAAGTTCGAATTTTTGAATTTTCAAAAGACTAGAATTTTCCCCTCTGTCGCCTACATATTCATAATGGTTATTAATCTGGATGGTCACTTCCTTTTAACGAACAGAAACAACCCTAGATTCAAGAGTTATTTCTATATCTTTTGACCTTAACTCTTCACGAAGAATTGCATAATTTAAACTCTATATATAGCCTTGAATTCGGTTGTTTTAAAAACTTAATTTTTGATTCTATTCTCATATACTTATTATCCAAAATATTCTGCCATTTATTTTCAAATCTTACTAAGCACTTGCACATTCAAGCACAAATTCATTTGTGATTAAATTTACTTCCAATGTTCACAATCTATACTATATATCACAAAGGAGAAGGTTATAGGAAGAACTCTAAAGACTTATTCGTGCTATCAAAAGAGCATAATCAAATAAGAAAAATCCCTGTATTGTAGAAGTCCTATTTGGTTGCTCAGACGATAGAAGTCTTATTCAGTTGTTTAGGTGGTAGAAGCCCTGTTCGATTGCTCAGGCGGTGTAATACCTATTCTTTCAAGTTAAGAGGGGTTGATAGTTAAATTCCAGAAGGAGTATGGGACTGGACGTAGAACGGAAGTTCAAACCATTATAAAAATTCTTGGTGTTATTTATTTTAATATTTTTATTTTATTCCGCATTAGTAGATCACTTAATTACTATTCCATATTATGATCCTTAGTAGCACTTGCACTAATTAGTGATTAATAAAGTTTAATTAGTGATTGATGAAGTTAAGAAGTAATTTAATGATTAATTATTATTTAATTAAGTTAATTAATCATTAATTACTTAAGTGATTATTTAATTAATTTTTAATTAATTAGGGGTTGGCTAACAATGAATTGTTTAAATCTTAACTATGATACATTAGGAAGTTAATTAGGACTTAACCAAGTTCATTAAGTTAATTAAAGTTTAATTATTAATTAATCTTGATTAGATTCAGATGTAATTAGGATTTAAGCTAATTACATATACTTTAATCTTTTCAAAACTATTTTTAAACTTAATTGGTTATGTTTTAAATCAATCTACTTTTCAAGTTAAGTAATTTTAAATCAAAGGATCTCTCATCTGGTCCATTAAGTAGCCAAATAAATTAAATAGTGATTACAAAACGTTGACACATTTAGTGGGAAGTAAGTGACTTGTGTTTAACACAAATGTTGAATAGGTAACGTGATAAACACAAGGAAGTTAATTTCAATAAGGGGTCATGGTAACTTAAGCATATAGAATATACTTTTATATGTACATTTTTCACCGATAATGGATGTACCTATATTTATAGCTTGGGTATCTACCTATGATTGATTGTATGTTATGTGTGAATCGCTTACATATCTAATGTTTGGCGGTATCTATGATATAACTTGGATAAGTTAAACCTAAATTTAATGATCCATTGTAGTCATTGAGCCTTCGTTTGGTTTTGGAAAGTTAATGTTTCATTTTCTTTTAAAATGATCTTCAAGGTAATTCTATTTTGAACAAGATATTTGAAGAAGATTTGACAATTTTTTGAAGATTATATAAAGAAGTTTACGAATAATTTTAGGGCATTCATAAAAGAAGTTTTAGAAACAGTTTTGAATGTTTATAGAAAGATTTTATAAATGGGTTATAAAGTCTATAAAGGAAGTTTTATACAAGGTTTGAATGTTTATAAAGAAGTTTATATAACTGGGTTTGAATATCTATAAAGAGCCTCATAAATGAGTATGGAGGTTGTTAACTATTTTGTAAACGGGTTTGGGTTAAAGAAAAAAGAATTTCATGGGTAAGGGAAATTTATAAAAGGATTCATTGAAGATAATTACAATTGGAATTCGAGGTTTGGGTTTCTCGAGGTTGACCTTTTAAAAAATGGTGGTACAGAATATTCATTCCACACTTAACACCGAAGAAATTGTGCTCAGAGTTACCTTTTTCTCCAATTTAAATAGTGTAGTTAAATCTGTTTATGAGATTTGGAAATGGAAAATCTTATATGTTTTGTGAATATACTTATGTAAAGGAGATAAGTATATGAATGTTGATAAATGTTTGGGAAAGGAGATTTATAAATGAAAATGGTTTTGAGGCTTAGTGATTGCTTTGGGTAATTAAGTCTCTAAGATTTTGTTGTTGTTATTTGATAATTAAATAACCGACGATCAAATTTGGCCTAATTTGACTTAGGAAATATGAACGTAAAATTCGAGTTTTCAACAAGGACTCGAATACTTACTTCCAAAAGAACTGGGAACGAGTCAACCGGAAATTATCGTTCATTAGTATAGATAGACCAGGATCGGATTTATATATCTAAAAACCACTCTGAACCAACATGTACGTTCGATTGGAGGGCGTCATGATGATGATTGAAGACGGTGCTCTTTGAAGTGCAAGGGCTACTGCTACTAACCCTGTGGGTGATTCCAAAATGGATGTAGTAGAGTTAGTGCCTTTGGTTTCGTTCAGATCCAAAATGAACTTGTATGGATGAATGCTGGCATTGTATTGACGCCTGGAGGGCAGTGTTAACATTCCAAGATGGATTGCTATTCAAAAAGGTAAAGCATATCCTCAAGCCTTACAACTAGGAGGAATGGCAAAAACAGGGCATGCAACGGAGCTATATGGTTGGCTACTATTAGGAGCAGTCACCCCATTCTAGATGTCCCTTTTAGAGTTGGTTTGTGTGCAAACACCATGGTAGTATAAGGCCTCGGTGTCAAGGGGGTGAGGTAATCCGGTCTGTCATGTTAAAGGGCATCCAGCTGTAACACCTCGCATTTTTATATAATTAAGTAAAATCAATTGAATTAACATAATTGCAAAATAGAATATAAATGTTAAATATATGCATTTAAGAATTAAGAGGTTACATAGATTTATGCAAGCAATGAGTGCGTGATAAATTGACGCACCAATAATTAAAAGGGGAATTAATTAAGAGACATAGATGTGTCAATTAGTCGGATAATATGTCACTTTTATTACATTAATTAATTAAGGGATCTTCTAATAAAGAGAAATGTATGTGAGAATAAATTAAATCATAACATACATATATTAATTTATAATTGACGCAATCAATTAATTAAGAAAATTAATTAAAGACATTAAGTAAGCGTCAACTAATAAAAAAGGGAAACTTATATGTAAATTAATTAGGTAATGAATTGGCAGTTTAAATAATACAATCAATAAATGTGTGATTAAGTGATGCATACGAATTAATTTGGATATCGATTAAAATGAGAAAACGTATCAATTAATTAATTGGCAATCGATTGAGAATTTTAAAAAGGGTTTCAATTAGTCGAAGAATATGCCTTTGTTATAATTGCTAATAATGTAAATTAGTTAGCTAGAAGAAAACGACAGTTATAGGATTATTTATTTCCAAGTTAAAAAGAAAAAAAAGAATAGGAATGCGTACAAAAATCAAATGGAGTAATTAAGTTTATGATGAAGGTAAGTTAATAAGAATAAATTAAAAAGTATAACTTTTATATACAATCAATTAATAGAGGTATTAATTGACGTGTTCAAATAGGTAAGAAATTATAACGTATAAGAATCAATTAATATTGGATATATATATATATATATATATATATATATATATATTGGATAATTAATGGGAGAATCTTATTTAGAAGGAAACATGAATTAATAGGGTCGTATAACAAAGGAATAAATGAATAACATTAGAGAATTATACGTTATAAGCTAACGTAAACAAATTAATAAATGATGGTAAGGATTGTTTTTAGGGTTAATCAGATGGTTCATAGTTGTTCACTACACCTATAAATTGAACGTAACTTAGTCCTAGTCTATACTATTTTCTCAGAATCAGCTGCTGTCATTTACTTCAAACTTCTCTTCTCTTCTCCCTCTTCCTTTCTCCTCTATCAATCAAATCTTTCCCCAAACAAAAATAAAATGAAGCAAGGATATACATACAAGAAAATCATAGAATTGGGCAAACAAATCAGGGAATTTATAGCGAATTAAAAAGGGGGAAAAGCGGAGAAAAGCATAGCAAATTAAAAGGGATAGAGATTGAAGCTAAGGACGACATGTGAGTGAATTTAATTATATTCTTTTACGTTTATAATATATATTGTCGTTGAATTTTCATTAGATAATTTATACCAATAATTAATTCTATTAGTTATGTAAACGCTGTAAATTTTATTTATATTTTAATTAGGCTTGGCAGTTAGATATGACTTGGCCTGAAAGTAAGAAATTTACAGGTATTCACATCTATTTTAAAAGTATAATTTAGCCTTAATACCGGTTCCTTTTATTCCCTTTTTACATGAATAATATAGTTAGAAAGAGAATTCATGGTTTTGGATTAAAATACCAGACTTTGTAGAAGTAGATGTAAAATAAGAAAATTGGAAAATTGGAATAAAATTAGAAAAGTGGAGTTCTGCAATAAATTACGCTGAACGGAAACAATAAATTTATCTGATAATTTAATTTGGGGAGTAAGTAATAGATTAATTGGTTGGTTTAGAAACTAGAATACATTTCTATAATTTAATAATTAAAAGATAATGATAAACGTAACTGCAAGAATAAAAAGAAAGAAAATGGGAACTAGTGTAAAATAGAGGGACCACTATATTTTACACTAGTCTAAAATAATAAAAGAAATTCTTATAGTTACGAATTATTGTTTATAGTATTATTTAGTATTAAATTATGAAAATAGATTTTAATATAGCTTTCACAACCAACCAAATAAAATAGAATTACCTCCTAGAATAAAAGAAAATAAAGTAGAGTATGAAATGAATCAAATAAATTATTAGATAAGAAATTAAGGCTGTGAACAAGAAACAAACCAAGGTCTGCAATTACCATGTAGACTATATAAAAAGACAGTTACTATGATAAGTTAATTATACAATAAAAGAGAATTAAAAAGAATTCTATATCATAATAAAAGAAGACAGACTAGAATAGAAAAGAAACACTTGTAATTATGTATAGATTTTAAAAGAAATAATAGTAACAATTACAAGTATAATTATAACATAAGTTATGATTAAGTAAAAGAATAGAAAGGCTTATTTGGGAACTTAAAATAAAGAAGCAATGATAGCAAAGGTACATAGTAAAAGCTTATTCTATATATCTATTAAATTAATAAGAAAATAGAACAAAAGATGCTTATTTAATAAACTTAAGACTTAAAGTAAGTTAATAAGCAAGAAGTGGCAATACCAATAGCATTCCCTATTAGTTCAATGGTGGTCTCACAATAGCCAAAAGCGAGACGAAGGTAAGAATATGCTAATTAGGGTAAATAAGTAGCCAATAGAATAATAAAAGTAAACTTAACGCAAAATTAAAAGGTTAGACTTAGGGTCTAATAAAAGAATTGAGATGCGTTTGGAGCAGCCCAAAGGATGAAACGCCTAACGAAGAAGTTCATCACGGATTTCAGAAATGGAGAAGCATGTCCAACTTAATATTTTTGGGCTTCAAGGAAGTATAATACTTTAACGGGACGTGTGGATACTCTACGATAGCCCTCTGGGTAGGCCTAACGAAGCTGCACCCCCGGAGGCAGGTTGTAGGTGTTCCATCAAGAGAGTATGCCTTGACTACATTTGCATTGTAGGCCTAACGAATCAGACCTTTGTAGGAAGTCAGAAGGGGCTTGGTGTTTGGAGTGTATTCGTATGTCTAGTACTTGCAAGTAAGTTTAAGGATAGTCGCATGCGGATATCAGCTAGCATCAAGACCAAGAGCGATTTTGGGAAAGACTAGAGTTAAACCAACAGACCTATGATTCTTTCGCTATTTAGACATTGGATGGGGGCGCCGCCAATTGGATGTTAGATTGGTTGTAGTAGGCATGACCACTTAACTCTTTAGAGGTCTTTCAATTTAGTTGAGGAGTGGCTGCGTGGGGCCATAGCCATGATGAGAAAAGAGACGAACCAACTAGAATATATGTATTGTAAGCCTAACAAAGCAGTCCTTTATAGATATAAAAAATCCCAACTGAATTCCGTACAAGGTAGACCTTGTTGGCGAGATTCAGATAGCAGACAGAACGATTATATAGTCCTCAATGTACTCACTGGGTGGTACACTGTGGATGTTCGAGCACTGGCATAGACTAGTGCGGGCGTGATTTACATTTTCATAGTAAGTAGTGGAGCATCTATATTATAGGCCTTACGAAGCAGTCCTTTATAGATGTAGCTACGGAACGCTCGTGGAGCAAGACGATGGAGTATTTGTATTGTAGGCCTTACTAAGTAGTCCTTTACAGATATAGCTATGGAGCAAGATGATGAAACCCTTTTCGTGGAGGATACGGAAGGTACCATGGGTGGTACCTAGGACCAATATGGTCATTGGGCTTATAGCTACATATATGTATACATTAGTTATTAGGTTTTAATCTACTATGGAGTAGATGGGCACGGTTCACGAACAGAGGCGAGAGTATTGTAAACCTAATATAACAGTAAAATGGAAATAAAACAGTATATGTAGAATTAAGCTTAGAAGTGTATATTTATCCATTCACCAGAGCTTCAGTTCTGACCCCCTCCTTATAACACCCTAGAAGTTAAGTAGATGGCAGAGACTTCCCAACTATAAGACACTTGTTAGAGAGTGTTATTATATTGGTGAGTATTTACTTACTATTATATTTTAATCAATCCCGCTGCGAGATAAATTATTGAGCTCTAATATATTTGCCTTTTCCTATTTGCAGGATACCAGATACCCAACTCGGGCTTTAGTGGGCTTGGTTTTGAGCATTTTTGTGAAAAATTCGGACCATTGGAATTCGGGTTGTTATATTTGGTATCATAGCCTAGGTTTAGGGTTCCTAGGTAGATAGTGAGTGAAGTATTTGTATTTTTGAATAAAATATAATTATATTATGTACTAAAATCCAAATAGTCCCCGGCTATAGATTTTAAGATGTAGAAAGTTTTTAGAAGTATATTTGTGCATAGTTTTCTAGTTGAATTTGGGATGACCTAAGTATGTTGAGCCCTATGTTAATTACCGATTTATAACATACAAATAAGCCATGTTTTGAGAGAAGATTGGTATCCTTATGTTATAGAAAGTGGAGAAGTTCCTTAGGGATAGTAGGGAGAGTGTTTTTATTTTGAAAGAAATAAGAAGTTTTAGTAAGAGGAAAATCCACTTTATGTCTAGCCTAATAAAATAAAACTTTTGAAATTGAAAAGTAGAAAAATATAATTGTTACTGCACTTGGGGAAGTAAATATTGGGATGAAATTTAAATTGGTTTTTTATATAATGTAAATTTTGTTAAAAATGAAATTCTTTGAAGAATTATAGAGCATGTATAGCTCGCTAGTTTCCTTGTAGGTGAACAAAGATTTTAAATATAAAAACCTAGAGTGTGTTAAGTATCGAAAACATAGGTTACAACATTTATTGTTGTAATAGGTGTTTTCGGTAAAAATAAAGGAAGCATAGACTATGACACTATTGTTATAGTAGGTGACTCCCAAAGGAAATGTTTTTAACATAGCATATAGGTTTTTTTAATATTTATTTTAATTAAATCCATAAACTAGTATTTTTGGATTGTAGTAATGGTGTTTTACGCAACATCTGTTTTGACCCAAATGAGTTCGGAGATAATTTCTAAAGTGGTTTGTATGTACACTTATTATTTAAATGTAGAAATTAGTTTGGTTGTTACTTGTTATCGATTTTTACTCGCGCCGGTTACCAGACTGACCCGGACGTTATTCATGTAATGCTCGGGTTAGGCCGAGCATGTTTTCCACGGATTTAACTGGATACATTGGAGTTGAAGAGGAGCTGGATGGTCAAGACGTGTTCATGTATATTTTTCTTCCGCTGTATTATAGAGTCTGTATGTTTGTCCATGCAAGGACAGGTTTCTATAACTATCCAAATTTAGGATAAGTATAGTGTACTCTGATGTTGTATATATGAATAAAGATGTTTCCTTTTTGTAAAGATCATTATTGTATTATATATTATTTGTTGCGTACTGAAATTCTGTGTTGTTTAGTTTTTCTTCTATCTCCTATCTTCTACCTTCTTCTTTCACCCTAACAAATTGATATTTCTGGCACTTGAATGTTCGGCATGTGATATGGTGGACGTATTAGTATCAATTTTCATGGGTCGAAAAGCCGGTTCGTTACACCTCGGGTCGATATTTAATGCATGGCTTTCGATGGCAAGTGAGATCCCACACATGTCAAATCGTTAGCTCAGCTAGTGCAGCTTTGGTTTCTTTGGGCTCCTCCTCGTCATCCCTTGAATATTTATCTTTGTAGAACCGAATATGGCACCTGAGCCAAGGCTCAGGTGCTGGTTGTCAATCTTCGGCGGTTTGGATGCGGAGAGACTTGTCCACACCCTTACCTTTCTCCTTCCATTAAGCATATCTCAATTCAGCCACATAGTAGGCATGTCGGCCACCTGATCACCATGCACAACTCCAACAACGTTATTAGTTAGGAACTTCAGAGTCAAACACCATAGGACAAGAGCTACTTGAAATTCAGCTAGGGCTGGTCGGCCTAGAAAAGCATTGCATGGAGAGTCAACATCCAAAACAACAAAGGGCAACATCAACACACTGTTGCGGTTACCTTCTTCGAATTCCAGAGGCAATTCGACATAACTGAAAGCTTCAGTTGTGGTACCATTAAGGCTATGAACATGGGCTGTAGAGGGATTCCAATCCTTAGCTTCCATCCTCATCTGATCATAAGCTTTATTGAAAAGCATATTTATGGAACTTTCATAGTCAACCAAGATCCTCCTCACTAAGGCGAGGTCGATCATGGCCGAAATGACCATTGGATCGATCATCGGTGCCTCCACCTTGTTTGCATCTTTGTTTTTGAATACAATGTCATCTACCATTGTATGCTTCCGTTTTATCGAAGCCCTGTCTTCTATACTTGAACAACACTCAAAAAATCATATGTTTGAATGCACTAGCATAGCGCTCCATCTCGTACAAGCTCTTATTAGCTGAATGCGGTCCTCCAACTATTGCATTGATCACCAATCTTCCACCAGTCTGTG
Source organism: Allium cepa (assembly GCA_030765085.1). NCBI lineage: Eukaryota > Viridiplantae > Streptophyta > Magnoliopsida > Asparagales > Amaryllidaceae > Allium > Allium cepa. The sequence continues at coordinate 65,912,645 of CM060931.1, forward strand.
TGGGCTCCTTAGTCCTGTGCGGCGCTTGTCCACGGTTGGGGTCGGATGCCCCCTACCCTCCATCCTACGGGGCATTAACAAACTGTTGTTGTTGTCTTTCTCGAATTGGTTACTCGATAACATCCAGGTGATGCCTACACTCATTTATGTTATGACCACAGAATTCGTGGAACCGGCAATATTTTCCAACCTGCTTTCGCTTCTCCATCGATTCTTTTGGAGGTGGCTTCCTGTACTGCACGGTATTGCATGTAGACATATAAAAGTTCTCTAGAGATGTATTTAGTAGTGTGTAGATATCATACATGGGAATCCTTGAATTTCCCCTTTCAGAATCCCTCTTTCACTCACGGTTTCGATTAAAGCTTTTCGTTTGCTGATTTGGTTTATTTTGGACATTTGCTTGAACTTTTTCGGAACTCTCTCTAGATTGTTTCACTACAATGTTACTCTTCACTCCCTCTCCACTCGATCCTACAACATTCTTATTCCTAGAGCATAAAGCTTTCTCTTTCCTCAAATATTGAGCTTCTTTTTCATAGAAACACTCAAATGTTGCAGATGGTTTGCCAGCTAACCAATCACCAAAGGGAGATTCTGGGTCAATCCCTCTTGCTACCGCCATCAATATTGAATGGTCATTTGGATTACTGACTTTTATGATGGCTGTATGAAATCTCTCCAAATAGTCATTTAACGATCCTTTTGGAGCTTGGATCTCGCTTTGTAGGGACATTGCATCTTTTGGGCGAGTTACATGCATACAGAACTGCTCTACAAATCTTGTTGCCAAATCGCCTAATCTAGAGATTGACCATGGGGTTAATCTTGTAAACCGCATCATTTCCATGCCAGAGAAGGTGATAGGAAAACATTTGCATTTTGTGGCATCATCGGCTCATGCGGAATCCATCAGCCATTCACATCTCATGATGTGTTGCTTGGGATCAGTTTTTCCCTTGTAGGAAGGCATCGACGACATGTTAAACCTTCTTGGATACTCCGAATGTAGGATATTTTCGATGAATGGGGTGTGGCTTCTCGACATCCCCCAATCATCATTGGTCAAGCCTTGGGTCTCCCTTACTAGTTGTCTAACCATCACAAACAAGTCCAACATTTAGATACTCAAAGCCAAGTGGTAGCCGTACTCCACCTTACGTCGATTGTTCGGTCGATGTCTACAAGTCGTTCCACACCTTCTTGGCTAAACATCCTCTCGACGTATATCACGTGCGTTTACCTCATCATCATTCCGAGGAGGTAACGGTTCTGCATCCACCTAAACTCTAGCATCCTAATCAATCGCAGTGGCTCCAATTTGTGCTCCAACATGGAAAGACAAGCTTCCTACTCTAGAGGAGGGATCGGGGTCGATCGTTATGGCAACCCAGGTTGGATTTCCTATTGATGTCCAGATGCATCTGTATGATATCCGTCAGTTCTGTGATGCCTGCATTTGTGATAGTCATCTGATGAACTCGAACACTCCGATATAGAATAAGGGGTTGGTTCTCTCCTACTTTTCCCACGTTGCTGATCTCTGAGTTGATTCATTAAATCGATATTGGCTTGAATCTGTTGGTTCAACTGTCGATAACTATCCACTAAGTCTCTCATGATATTCTGAAAATCAGCTCTTATGATGGAATCAACCGGATTCTGGACTTCAACTGGATTGGTAGCATTAAAATCTATTGGTAGATTACTCTGGCCTTATTGTTGGATGTCAACGTTCTCGTTTCCTTTTGCATTTTGAGAGGTAGATCTAGTGTTTCTAACCATTATTGATAGTTTTCCTTAGACTTTTGCAAATATGAATAGATTGGTTAAACTACTTGAAGAAAATTCTGGATCTCTTTCGAGGATTTATGCAATCCAGTAGCAGCAAAGCAATCCAATAAAGCTAAGAATCTCGCTCTTAGTGAAAACACCAAAATGTTTGCACCAAAAATTGGCATAAACACCCAATATAGATTTTATAGAGAAATAAATGAAGAATATTAAATGTAAACAGAGAGAATATGACAATAAAATAATCAAACTTAAGCAAATAATAGAGACATATCAATTTATAGTGGTTCGATGTTGTTTTCCTACGTCCACTTTAAAGAGATAGCTTTATTAATCATTTTGTAAACTGAATATAATAGGGATCAGATGAAAATCCTTAGTTATAAAAGAATACAAAGCAACAAGTAGCGTAAAGGTCCCAAAAATGAAAAACTAAGCCTGTACCTATAGAGGAAGATAATGAAATATTTTCCTGAAAATTTGGCAGTAAAACCTCCAGAGCCATAAGGGCCCACATAAGGGATCGTATGGGCTAAATCCTAAGAAATAAGGATCAAGATCGATCCCTAGTTTGGAGGAGTTTGGAGGTGTGATCCCTGTGGAGGCTTCTCCATGTCTCCAAGTTTAATGACAATTGGATTAGTGGAACTTGAGTTATCGTTCAATCTTTGCTATAGTATGTGTTGTCACCTGATTCTGACCGATCCCTATGGATGAAGAGGGTCGATCCCTCTTGCTTGATCCTTTTGAGGTTTGATCCCTAGAGTAGACCTCCTAAGATCCCCAAATCTTGTTCCCAAAGTTTCATATGTATTGGACTTATGGATCTCGAGATATCAATTGTTTTTCATTAGGTTGCACCTGTTTGGATGAAGTAGGCTGATCCCTTTGGTTGAGATGGATTAGAGCCGATCCCTTTTCTAGATTAGACTAAATTCCATACTTTGAACATTCTATATAGCATATCTATCAATTCTGTTTGGTCATGGCTTCATATTACCATCTGTACTGATTTCTGGACCCCACAATTATCACTCTAGGCTTACTGGCCTTGATGACAATCGAGTCTAACTTATCCAATCAGTTCGGATATAGCCGGGCCAAAATGCCAGATAACACTATCCTAATTTCTCTTACATCCTATTTTCTTTTCTTTATATTTGGATTCAACTTGACATAACTATTTAATAAACATGTAATTAAGTTATTGATAAATGCATATGTTTATAATTTGATGGTACTTCAACTTAGCAATTATACACTCATTACAAGCTATGAAAAACAAGCTTACATAATAATGTTAGGGCAAATTTGAGGTTCCTTTTAAGTAATTTGACCGATATCAATAAATATAAAATTCCTTTATGGTATACATTTACAATTTATGATCTCAAGTGTTGGAGCACTAAAGTAATTGCTCACAAAAGTCAATCTTGCCTATAATAACAGTTCACAATGGGACAATTTAAGTAAGGTGTCACAACACTAATACTTTCTTTATGCAAGTTAGACTCACTAAATCATATTTTAAAAACGATGGTTTTTTTTAACTTTTAATTGAACGTAAAAGTTCTATGATCATTTTTACTTCAAAATTGAGAATAACTTTCAAATCATTTGTATAGATAACCGCATGATTCGAATTATATTATAAACAAATAAAGTTTAAAACAAATAGAGTTTCAAGTAAACATAAAAACAATTAAAGTGGAAAATAAGTCCTATTTTACTAGCATTTTAGATATAAGAAGTAAGTGGATAATACATACATTATTCTATATCTTGAGCCTTAGATACTTTTTTTAATCTACTACACATCACTTTAGTACCCTACCGATCAATATCTCCTATATCCAAATCATTAATGAAAATAACATAAAATTTAGATAAATTCAAGAAATCAAAAGCAAGCAATTCAATAGAAGTTAGTTGAAATGATAAATGACCATAACATTATCAACTTTCTTGTATAATTCTTTATATCCTAATTTCTTTTCATCATAAATACACCGAACATGACAAAACTATCTAATAATTATATAATTAAGTTATTTGTATTTGCGCAAATTAATAAATAATCAACATTACAACTTATTAGTGATAATATTTCTCAAAAGTTGCAGTAAAAATATCAAGCCATCCATGGAAAAAAAATTAATTTCAAAATACCAATACAAAATTGTTATATATTGCAAGTAAGGGAACATGTAATCTTTTTTTACAGTCAAATGACAAACTGTTATCCAGCATTTGAACTAAGCATCGTCAAGATGGATCTAAACTTCAAGATGATGAAAAAATGAATTAAAAAGATTAAAAGAAGTCATGATTGAAGAATAGATGGAGCATAAGAATTTTGGCTGGGTTTCTAACTAGTCAAAACCAGTTAATGCCAAGAGGTCCAAAGAAGGCAAGGGACCCACTTTGACCTATGGATGATCTACTACCAACTTTAAAGAAAAAGAAATTTTTGATAGGCAAAACCATTCAGTACAGACCACTATTAGTGGGAAATTTTGTCAAAGAATATCCAAAGCTTGAAAACTAAAGCAAGTATGAAGAAAGATTGAAGAAGCAAGTAAGAAAAACCTCTCAGCACCGACCAAAACTGGAATGAGATGTAGCGCTATGGTAGCTTATTGAGGCATGTGCTAAAGGAGATGTGTTATGATGTATAAGAGGGTGATTACGACTACGATTGGGCCAGCGACAATGCATTAGGTCCTTATTGAACGTATGAGCTTGGTGAATATTGTGTTTAAGTAGATGTTAACAAGATGCGCCTCGGTGAGAAGGATTTGAAGCTATGTAAATCCTATGTTTAGGCATTCATCGGAGAGGCCACGGTATTGGTTAGGCGCGTTGAACTGCCAATTGAATTGAGAGAAGGGACTACAAGGTGGTGCGTTTATAGATGTTTGTAGTGGTTGATGGATTTTCAACTTATAATGTTTTCTTGGGCTGACCAGCCCTTGCCAATTTTCAAATTGCGCTTGCTTCATGGTATTTAATGATGAAGTTCCCTATAAAGAATAGAGCAAGTGCAGTTTAACGTCACCATAACACCGGTGGAGAGTTCTATGTCATTAAGTTCAGAGTGGCGAAGTGAAGGGAGAAGGGGAGAATGTAGAGAAGCCTCTCTTAATAAAGTCTCGAAGGTGTAGCAACTACCGTCTAAGCCTTGACTCATTTCCAACAGCAAATTTTATAAATTATTGACACACAAATAGAGCCAGAGGTGGTGAGGGTAGTTATGGTAGAGCTGATGGTTGATTTTCCGATTGATAATTGTGAATCTACGAGGGTTCCCAAAATCGGTTCACATCCTGGCTTGAAGATGAGAAAGGAGTTGGTGGGCTTTCCTAGGAGTATATGGATATGTTTACTTGGACACATTCCAATATGTGTGGGATATCACCTGAAATTGCATGTCATGCACTGAATTTAAACCAAGTTACGCTCTTGTGAAGCAAAAGAGGTGTAATATGTAACCATAGCGGTCTAATGCATTGAAAGAGGAAGCAAATAAGATGAAGGAAAATAGCTTTATCCATGATGCACTATACCTAGAGTGGGTATTGAATCCAATATTGGTAAAGAAGGCAAACAGAAAATGGTGGACATGAATTGCTTATTCTAATTTGAATAAAGCATGCCCGAAGGACTGCTTCTCCTTGCCGAGGATTGACCAACTTGTGAATAGAACGACCGGACATGAACTGTCATCATTTATGGATGTGTACTTCAGCTATAATCAAATTGCGATGCACTTCCTAGATCAAGAGCATACGAGTTTTATCGTAGATTTAGGATTGTATTACTACAGATTCATGTGATTCGGTCTGAAGAATATTGGATCTTTATTCCAGTATTTTGTGAACAACAATTTTAAAGATTGGATCGAATGGACAATGGAAGTCTATGTGGATGATATGCTTATGAAGTCACGATGATTGGCTGATTACATGGGTGACCTTTCTAGGATGTTCGATGTACTTTGAAAGTCTGGAATGAAATTGAATGCGTTAAAGTGCTCTTTCAAAGTTGCATCAGGCAAGTTTTTGGGTTTCATTGTAAACTCAAAGGGCATTGAAGATAATGCAAAGTAGATCGAAGCATTGAAACTGGTTATTGCCTAGAAGATGAGGAGAGTAATGTAGAGCTTAAACGGGAAATTTGTAGTATTGAGTCGATTCATCTTGACAGCAACCGATGAGTGTATACCATTCTTTGATGCTCTCAAGAAAGAAGAAGGAAAGTTTCAATGGATGTGCAAAAGTGAAGCTGCAATTCAATTTTTTTTTTAGAGCATATGAATAAACCACCAATACTATCCAAGCCTTTTAAAGGAAAAGATTTGTACATCTACTTAGCGGCGTCGACTCACTCACGATGTGTAGCCTTAGTACGTGAAGAGTGCATGATTCAAAGGCCAATGTACTATATCAGCAAATGGTTCGCTAGATTAGAGAAGAACTATCCAAAGATGGAGAAGCTGGCGTGCTGTTAGTTGATCGCTGCGAGAAAGTTGAGGCCATACTACCAGGCATATTTGACAAAGGTGTTGACTGATTAGCCATTGAGGCAAGTGCTACATCGACTCGAGACTCTTTTTGGGTAGATTGGTAAAATGAAATATCGAGTTCAGCCAATATGACAAAACTTACCATCCTAGGAAGGTGATTAGAGGATAGATATTTGCGGAATTCATTGCTGAATTCAGCATCGGCATGATGAAGTGGAAGAAGAATTCGTTTAACCTACCTGGAAGTTTTATGTAGGTGGAGCCTCTAATGAACATGACTCCTGGGCAAAACTTGTTCTCATAGGATATGTTATGCTTTGAAGATTAGCTCCAAGAATAAATAATGAAGCTGAATATGAAGCAATGATTGCGGGACTCAAGAGAGCAAGGGAGTTGAAAGTCAAGACTGTATATTTTCAATGAACCTCAATTGGTGGTTTGCCAGGTAAAGAAGGAATTTCAGGCAAAGGATGCAAGATTTGCCCACTTACATGGCCAAAGTGTTGGAACTGGTGGATAATATCAAGCATTGCACAATCATACACTTCCTTAGAAAAGAGAATGTAAATGCTGATTCATCGGCTAAGTCGGATAGTTCTAGAGACACGCAACTTTTGTTAATTGTGCCGTTATAGGTTTTGAAGATTCCAAGTATTGACGAAATGGATTGTGCTTGACCTTGGAAGTTGAGGAAAAGGAAGAGTCATGGATGACTCTGATTAAATAATATTTGTTAAAGTGGACTCTCTTGAATGGAAGGTAAGATACCTTGCTCATCATGCAAGGAATGTTATATCGAAGATGATTCACTACCCCCTGCTAAGCTGTGTCGCCAGAGATGATGCATTGAAGATCATTGCAGATGTACACGAAGGAAGCTGGGGTATTCACACAGAGGGCACACTTTAGCAATAAAGATTCTACGTTATGGATATTTTTGGCCAATTGTTAGCAAGGATTCAACTGATTATTTTAGAAAATGTAATATATATCAGAGATTTGCAAAGATTCCGATGGCCCCATCCAACAAGCTTATGAAATGGTTAGCCTATAGCCTTTTGCAGTTTGGGAAATTGGTATTATCCGGATAAGGTGGAGCGAAGTATGCTATAGTGGTTGTGGACTACTTCACAAAGTGGGTTGAAGCGGAACTGCTTACTACAATCACTTTGACAGAAGTGATCAACTTTGCGGTGAAGAACATTTTGTACAAATTTGGGATTCCACAGAAGATTATCACTGAACTCAGTTCGTGAGTGCAGAGTTTCAAGAATTCTATGCTAGACGCTGAATCGAGAAGAGCTTTGCGGTAGTAACACACCCATAGGAAAATGGACATGTGGAGGCCGTATGATCCTCAAATCCATCATCAAGAAGAGATTGAAGAGGTCCAAGGGAAAATTGGTGAATGAGTTACTAATGGCATTTAAGCCTATCGAATAACCCAGAGGTCTGTGACTAGTCATGCTCTATTTGCCTTGGCCTAAGAAAATGATACCATGATACCGATCAAATCTGGAGTCCTTTCTTATAGAAGATCGCACTATGATCCCAAGGTAAACGAGCGACTCTTGCTTAATGCCCTCAATTTGGTTGAAGAAAAATGAGAAGAGGTTGATTTGTGGGTAGCAGCTCACTAGATAAGCATAGCAAAGCATGTCAATGCCAAGGTCATAATATGTACCTTCAAAGTAGGTGATCTTGTTTTGAATAGAGCATTTTCGAGTGGAGGGCACGTAGTTTGTATTGGGAAGGTCCCCATGCAATTACGCAGAAGCTTGAAGATGGAACTTTCAAGCTGTCAACTGTTGATGGAATCTCAATTTTGTGGGCATGGAATAACAAGCATTTACGGTGCTATTTCATTTGGTCTCTATTTTAGCAAATAAGGCATCCTATTAATCGAGATTTGATGTAATAAGGAGATAATTCTCAGTTGTTCATAAATAAGTTGAATTTTCAAATCAATGGAACCGTATTCTTAGAGTCTGACTTTATGCTACAAGATCAGTGACATAATTAGACATTCTGTGTTTTGAAAAACCAATGTCTAGGTGCCCCAAGACAAGTTATAGACAATCTTCTTTGACTCATGATTGGATCATTGGAGTATAATCGGACTGGGGGTCGATCGAGCAATTTGCCCCTATAGATTCCATCTTTGACCAACGCCTAGAAAAAGGCGAGGTCAAGGAAGGATGCTCGGAGATATGTATACAAGACACCGATTCCCATAGGTAGAAATCAATATAGAGTTGGATCTTTTTGCAGGTACACTATTGAATTATATCAATGCTCACGTTGACCTGAATAGATAAGCTATATAATCTAAATTGCATCGATAGAACGACTTTGTTTACAACTGAACAAGATACGTTCAATTGATGATATACAATTTTAATCAATGAAGAACGATTTTATTTAGTTGAACAAGACATATTTGGCCAAAGACAAATAAAGCTAAGTAACAGAGCAAAATGGAGAAACTACATAAACTTATTTGTATATACAGTGTTATAGTAAATTAAAGAATTGCAGAGATTACAAACACAAGTAGGTATTATATATAAGTAATTTCATTACAGATGATTATTGTATAATATACATGCAGGCAAATGCATAGGCAAGGAAAATAAAAGATGCGGTAATGTTAATGAGATAAAAGTTGAACAGAAAAAAACTTTTGATTTACATATCTTATGAATACAAATTTTGGGTGGCCGCTGCCTCATAATGACGATCTATGTACATGGTAAAGCCAAAACTATCAAAACAACAAATGGCTAATAGATCTTTTCCTTAGAGGGTGGTCAGGATCGGTCACTTATTCCTTTTACCCTCCTTTGGTCGGAAGCGTGACTTGAAGGCAGCACGATCTTAAGGAGGTGGGGATCAGTATGGAAGTAGATGAATGTGGTTAAGCTAGTTCCTTCTTCACGGCCTTCAACTTATCAACATCATTGACCTTTTTGGTAGCCATCGAGGGGCTCCTTTCCCACGATCTAAGTAATAGTAAGCTTTCCATTGTCATCGGCGGCGGTAGCATTGAGTTTATCCATAGTCTCATCCTTAAGTGCACTTATCTTTTCATCTCTAGGCCTAGGATCGGACCTGGGGGTGGAGGTCGAAACCGGGATAGGAGTCCGAAGACGATCAATGTGGTGGTGATGGAAATTGTTGCGGTGGTCGAAGTTTGAGAGACCAGTCGAAGGGCTATGATCGCATGTAGACCTTAAAGTTGACAGGAAAAAAAGTAAAGGCTAGAGTTTTCCTCGGTAGAGAACTGAAGCTTCTCAAACACCGAAGCAACTAAGGAGATACCTTAAGCAAGCGAAGACACTTGCTGAGGAGATTTATTTATTTTCCCTTCCTTAAGAACTTTTGTAAGTGGAGGCAGAGTAGGGGGAATCGCCAGTGGAACGAAGGTCATGATCTCCAGGCTGTAGTTCTCAGTAGTGGTAGTAGTGGTGGCTCTTTGAAAATACTTGTATCAAAATACTTTCGCAAAGATATATTCACATATCTCCTCTACTCTTTTCAATAATTGAAAAATATTGATACACTTATCTCAGTTGTATAATATACTCACATACATTTCGCTTTCAAAACTTAGAAAAAATTTCTCATATATTTATATTAAAAGTATAAGTATATTCACAAATGCTACATTTTCAATACTTAGAAAATGTACTTAAATGCTTATCTCAATGGTGTAAGTATATTCACAAATCCTAAGAAAAGATTTCATTCCCAAAATCATACTGATTGGGTTAAACAAATGGCAATTAAAACATTGATAACGATAAACTCAAATAACTTCCTTTTGGTGTAAGTAAATAGATCGTATAGAAACTAGACCAAATATACTTACCACCACTTTTCGATTTCAAACAACACTATCCCTTAATTAACAATGAAATCAAACTAGTTAAATAAATTTTTTTTGCCTCGATACACATTCTTAATTCTCAAGATTGAGATGAGTTTCCATACCTCAGAATTTGATGTAAATATGAAAAGAATACTTTCCTACCACCATAAGTCAAAATGATCTTTTCTGGAAATCAAATCCCATTTCTTTTTACATAACTCCTTTTATAAAACTTTTTCAAATTTACAACTCCAATTATAAATTCCTTTACGAAACTTCATTTATAAATCTCTTTTGTAAAATATCATTTATAAGTCCCCTTTATAAAATCATTTATAAATCTCTTCTTATAAATCTCAAAGTATAATTATAAAACTCCGTTTGTAAATCTCCAAATATAATTATAAACTCTAAATTCATTTACAAAATTTCTTTTATAAAACTCATTTCTATTTATAACTCTTTTATAAATCTCCTTTTATAGTTATAAAAATCCTTTTAAACACTTCTTTCCTATTTATAAAATCCTTTTATAAATTATAAAATATTGTTTATAAATCCCCAAATTTACCACAAACTTTTCAGTTTTCAAAACAAAACTATATGCTTCCAAAACAACCATTTCACGTTATTACTATAAATCCACAAATGCGATTTATTATCCAGATTTTCAAAATGATATCATTTCCCCTTCAAAAATATTATTTTTATAAAACTATTCTTTATTTATGAAAACATCATTTATAAACTATTCTTTTCATTATAAAACCTCGCTTATAAAAACTATTCATTTATTTATAAATCCCTATTTATAAAACTATCTTTACTTATAAAATATTATTTATAAATCTATCTTATATTTATAAAATAAATTTGTAAATATATCTTATACTTATAAAAAGTATTTATAAATCTATCCTTTTATACAACATTTTATATAAACGTATCATTGATATTTATTTCAAAATTTTTCTATCTTCTTGAAAAAACAGAATCACTTAAAATAAAGGATAAACCCCTTTATTTTCTTTTAAAAATTCATCATAATAATAAAAAAATTATAAAAATAAATAATTTCCAAAATAATTTAAAATATTTCCATATGCATAGAAAAGACAAATAGAAAAGCTAAAATAAAATAAAGAAGTTCAAAATTTATTTCAAATAAAATATCACGGAAATTTCGAAAAATCACATTTAAAAACCATTCTCCAAATCAAAACCATTTCCAAGCCAAAACAGCAGTTAATAGTATTTCAAAATACTATAACTAGGCTAATAGCTTCTATGGCACTTAACCAATGTTATCACTATCTTTATCACCTAAAAGGTTTAACTTTTAACATATGTCACTGTCGCACCCAATACAACCAAACTTTCAAATTTCAGCATTTAACAATCTAGATAACGGGTATATAATTGAAATTAAAAATCAACAGGTATACATTTGGAATTAAAAATCCAACGACAAGAAATACATATTTCTCTATAAATTTTCCCTACATTTCAATTTAAATAACATTCGCTTTTCAAAAGCGGATATTTAACCAAACCAAGCCAAAAAATCATTCAACGTGAAAACAATATTTTATTCTAACATATATCATACTGATTATCCAATATGTTGAGTTTAACTCACTGAAATTTTAGTTGATGCCAAAGCGTTCCAATTTGAACTCCTAAATTTTCACTTGCTCTAAACTCGACGAAACTAATTCTAACGCGTAACTATCTCTATTACGAGCGCAACGTAAAGGGCAGTGTCTCAATTGGACCTCGTATGAACAAGTCATACGATTTGATACGATCTGAGATTAAAATAGTCATCAATTAAATTAATTACAAAGTTTATTAATTAATTACCCAAACTTAATACTTCTTCCCCAATTTCAAAACTCCCTCCATCCTCTTCTTCCTAAAGCATGCATATGTCTAAACCGTGCATGCCATCTCTATGGCATGGAGATCCAGCCCACCATTCGACGAACCAATTTCGCCGATGAGTTCCACTTTACGCGAGCTTCCCTCTGACCACCACAACGTCACACCCGCAACCCTCCACCTAAATCCAACCTGAGGCAGCCTACATCAACCCCCAAATGTCGCGTTCTCCACTCTACTCAGCTCCATCCCAAATTTCCACAAAATGAACCCCTCCACGCCACAAACTCGAATCCAAACTCGCCTCGTCCAATCGTTGACCATAAATTCCACAATCACCAACCCTAGCTCCTCCATAGTTATGCCTAAAATGCTGGATGGTCCAAAACATTACCAAATTCAACCAAACCACCATAGACTTGTAGATTTAGCTGATACGAAACCAAAGATCTAAGATTTATATTTTTATTGAGTATTTAGTTTGATTTGAATTTGTGAAGTTTTGAGCTTACTTTCTTTTTCGATTTTGAAGGTTATAGGAAGCTTTTGAAAAGAAAGAAGAGTCAACGTGTTTTGTCTTGTCTAAGGTAGTAATATGATTATATTGCAATTTCCGACATCTCGCTCATAAAATTTCGTTTGCGTACGATTCGCGAACGACGAAACAAAATACAACCATACAAAAAAATGCGACACGGTTTCAAAATTATAATAATATACACTGCTTATCTTATTCTGTAAAATCACAAAATATTTTCATTTGTCGAAAAATCATCAAACGATAATTAAATAATTTTCAAATAAAAATTATGGAAAAATCAAATAAATTAAATAAAAAATATTTCAATAAATATCAATCGTTATATTAATAATTGATTTTTTTATTATTTATTGAATCAAATATGAATATTTAAATAATTAAATATTATCATTCGAAAAGTCAAAAAGTTTTGGGTCGTTACAAGTCCCCGATGTTACAATCGAGTTTGATCCCTTTATGTAGAATTTAGGCGAAGAAGCCTACATCTTCGTTGTTGGAGCAAGTATAAGCCTTCATGGGGAGGAGGTAGAGCAGTGCAACTAGAAGATATCTCTATCCCAGCCTTGTGTGATTGATGAGAAGTGGAAGAGCTAATAGTTTTGGATTGATGGAGGAAACGATAGGTACCATAGTCGGTCGGTGATGGAAGCGATCGGGGGTTGTGAAGATGGAGGAATATCGAGTTGAGAAGATCGATGGATTTGAGAAGACTAATAGGGTGGATGTTGTTAATGATGGGAATTAGAGTCGCGCCTGGATTGATTGAGTATTTCTCTATGCTCGTCGCAGCAGAGAAGTCTATCCTTAGCCTCGCGCCATTCCTTCTCTTTCCTCCTTACCCATTCTCCATCATACTTTGATGTGCACCGCAATAAGAGGAGTAATTCCCTTGAGGTTGGGAGCGATAGCGATCAATACACTGGTAGGCCATGACGAGATTACTTGTCCTTCCCATCGAATTTGAAAAGAATAAAGGATTGGATTAGAATCAGTGAATGGATCGAGAAAAGTGTGAAGTGACCGTGCTTGTGATCCTAGAAGTGTGTGAAGTGCTGGCATGTTCTAAGTGATCTAAGGAGATGGTCGTAAGGTTGTATAGATGGGATTTCCTCACCCTCGGAAGGTCAGGGTATGTTGGTTGGAGTGAAATCGAAATATGAGAAATTCGGGTTGAGGAGGCCGTCAAAATTAAGATATGTCGGAGTGAAGTTTAGAATTGTCCCTATATCGCTCAAAGAGCCAAAGATAGCATCAGTGGTTTCCAGAGGGGTTGACTTCCCTACAAGATCCTGATGTAGCTCGGGTACCAGGATCAAGGGTTTAATGACTAGTCGTTTGGGCCTAGGGGGAGGAGTAACTGTAGTTCCTCTCGAGATGTCTCCCACATCGACTCGTACCCTTTGCTTTCATCATCATTTTATCCATCATCCTCGTCCTCTTATTCTCCTTTACCATCTTCCTCTTTTATATTCCCCTCTTCTCACATTGCCTCATATTCAATTTTCTTGTCTTCTCCTTCCTCCTCTGCAAGGTTCTCTTCTACTTCTTCATGTTCATCTTCTCATTCTCCTTGTTCGCCATCGTCGGAACTCGAGAGACTCCACGAGTAGCGGGAAGATCGCGAGTAGTTTTGGCATCCCTGGGAAGAATTAGATTGGAATTAACTCTCCTATCATTGTATAGAAGACTGAATTGACTTGTGGAGCATTGGTGAGCAGAACAGAGGTATGCCTTTGAGTCGGATCAATCCCCTTTAGAAACTGCAAGGTGTCCTAGAAAGCTGGAGTCACGACCCAACAAGGGAAATCTGAATGGCGCATAGAATAAAGTTAGCCACTTAAGCAAAGAAAACTTTAGTGTGACAAAGATATTGGGTAGAAAAGTAATGTCCATGGGGCCACAAGTGGTTCGAGCCGTCAGGGGATGGAACAAAGAAGAATTCAACCTTCAACTGGCTTCTTTTATTATGTAGTCCCTCAACGATCTTGCATCAATTGTAGGACTCGACGATCTGTGGTAAGGAGTGGTTAATTCTTTTCTTGAAGAAGGACAAGAAAGTAAGCTTGTCGAATGTTGGTGATTGACTCGAATACATCCCTAAAATGACGTAGATAGAGTTTAAGACGGCATGGCCATTTAGGTATATTTGGGATGGAGCTAGCCCTAGCAACTATAGGACAAATCTCAAGAAGTCGTTGAATGGAGGCACAACTCCAAAGACGCACATGTATCGGTTACAAATGGTGTAACCTACCGAGTCGTGAGCTCTGTTGTTTGGCAAGGGAAGGAATACTTCATCCTCGAGAAATCCAATGTTTTTCACAGACCTTCCTCGGTTCTTCGGTGGTAATTTTTAAAGCCATAGAGTCAGGGGGATTGTCGAAAATCATGTGTGTGGGTTGGTCATCGTCCGAAGTGGCGAGACCTTGATGTTTTGCTAGGAGAATGACTTGAAGTTGGAGCTCTAGAGTGATTGAACACCTCATTGTAGCTATTGTTGAAGAGGTAGCCGGGGCAGAAGATGAGCCTGTTTCTGATGGAAAAGGATGTGAAGTAGATGGACTGGCGATAGTAGAGCATTATAAAAGTCCCTTGTCCATTGTAAACTGAAATCTTGATAACGAACGTGGTTAGGTAAGATTTATTTTAGTGTTTTACTTTGATTAAAACTCGCATAGTCAATGTAAAGTATCCAATGAATGTTGACGTGTGTTGATCAATCAGTCTATGTACGTTGACCGAGATAGTGCAATGTGTCAATCTATATAGTGTGTGTCATGAGTCCCTAGCATGGTGTACTAGAAAACTCAGTGTAGATAGCTCGCTCATGCTAGCAAACAAGCTTTGTCCCACGATGGAATTGTGTTTCAAATAATAGAGCCATTGTCCAGAGTGATAAGGACCCTTTCTTTACGAACTACAGGGATGCGACAAACGATTTTGAGCGTCGATGGGATAAAAGATCCCAGAGAGTCAACACTTAAACTCGCTAAGCACCAAGGCATGTCATGTGTGATGATTTCTTAAAAGCGTCTCATGGAACCTCTTGCCACCGATTCATATTCGAGCATGAACCGAGAAAGGTTGTTCATTTCCTTCCCCCTTCACTGTTCTTGCCTTACTAACGCTTTAGACCCGAGTACTGACTTCAAAGGTTCGAGGTTATTCTTGGGATTGTTAAGGATGAGATTGCGAATGTGAAGGATAAAGAAGGCCATGGCTCGATCAAATCGGCATTGACATGGTGACAAAGGTCAGGTCTAAAAAGATGGTGACTAAAGAGACGGTGCCGCCAAGCAAAGAACGATGGCCAACCATCAATATCGAGATCTAGAAACAATGACTACCATAGGTAACGGTAGAAAATTGAACCGTGCATGTGCTCAAGTGATCGTCGACGGTAAGTTGAGCAAGCAAATCAAAAAATGGTGGTGACATTAGGTGGCTTGACGTCATCGATTAGAATCTTGAGTTGTAAAGTTTAGAAAATCTCAAGGTAGAAAATCAATACGTGTGCAAATAGAAGGGAAGAGTTTAAAATTTCCAAGTATTAATTAAATAGTACACCGGGAAGAATGGTCGGTACTGACCAAAAGTGGTCGGTACCAAAAAAAATTGATATCTCTTTATAAAAAAGGAAAGAGATCTACCCGACCAAGGACTAGAATAGTCTTCTAAAAATTCTCGGTGGTGATTGAAGACTTCGACTTAAAGACTTCCACTTTTGTATCTGCAGAAAAGATATGACTCGACAACTATATGAAGGACGTACCAATAATCCGTGAGCGAATGCAATGCTTTGAGACAATAATTCACGGAACGAAGACAACTTTGCAGATAGAATCTTATCGTTTTTCTCGATTCAAAGCTTGTTTTGTTGTCACAAAAGCATATTTTGAGAGGCAAGTATTATCCGGCGTTTGAACCAAGTGACATCTCGATGGATCTGGACTTTAAGACGATGAAAAATGAGTCAAAAAGCTTAGAAAATGTTGGGATAGAAGAACAAATAGAGCATAAAAACGTTGGCTATGTTTTGAACTAGTCAAAACCAGTCGAACCCGAGAGGTCCAAAGATGGTAAGGAATCCACTTTGACCTATGGATGGTTGAACAAGAAACCTTAAAGAAAAAGGCAAGTTTTGGATGGGCAAAACTAGTAGGTAACGACCACTATAGGTGAGCGAATTTGTCAATGAAGATGCAAAACTTAAAGACTAAAGCAAGTATGAAGATAGATCAACGAAGCAAGCAGGAAAATTCTATCGGCACCGACCAAAATCAATTGGTACTAGAAGGTTTTGGTTGTCAGTTTTGACATGTTCTTTATGATTGGAAACTCAAATCTGAGTCCTTATCTATTCAAACGCGTACTAGCAACTACTATGGACGATTTCGACTATAAATATAACTCTTATTGCTACGAAAAAAGGACCTTTGATCCATTTCGTTTTTTTGCAACTAAGTTTTGCAATTTTTGTCATATTCATTTCTAGAACTGAAATTATTGTATTTTTGGCTGAAATTATGAAAGTAAATTAAAATAAAGTAGATAATGGATGTAGGCACAGATTCCTTGGTCGAACCACTTTATAAATCATATCATTACTCATTTTCAATTTCATTTTTCTTTGAATCAATCTTGTTTTTTACTAGGTTGGTGTGTTTACCCATTTTTCGTGCAAACACTATCTACTATCAAGTAAAGAAAGATATAAAATACTATCAAATTCAAAATCTTTCTTTAATGTATATGGACTAATCATACTTAATTGTCACTATATTATAAATTTAAGTAAATCTATTAGATTACCTTGCCATGTAGTCAACTTCATGCTTGACATGATTAAACCCTTCTTCCCATAAATCTCTTCCCACAATTAAATGACAACGATATATCAGGAAAAATCAAAGATTGATTTAGTTAAATAAAACAATGAGAAATTAGTAGTGTTAATCAAGATATGAAGGAACATTTTTGTGAGACAATCGAAACCAAAATTGTTGACATTGGATCATATAAAAAAAAATTCTTTGACAATTGAACATGCATCGCGAAATACCAATTATGCAATCTTGAATGTAAGAAAGGTGACCACAATTTATTAGTATTAACAATATTAAGACAATAATTCAATTCCTTTTTTTAGAATGGGAGAAACCGAATAAATTATTTAATACTTTATTGCAGTCTTAGTATTATACCTCTGTAAGAGATGGTAGGAGAGAATAAAGAGGTGATGCTTTAATCAAAGAAGAAAACGAAGGATTTTATTAATATTTTTAGGGTATATTCTTCTCACAATGTAAGAATGCGAAATAATATAATAGATTAGTACCTAAAATGGACCTTGTAATAATAGAATGGTAAGTAATTAATAGATTGGGAATTTGAAACATATACTTGAGAGAGTTAGAGATATACCCTAGGGGCAATTATGTAATTTGTTACATATATCTAGCTCTATAATTAATCTTGTTCATAACAAAGGTATTAAACTTCTATTATACACTTTGTTATATAATGATATACTTATTTATGTATTTAATTTAAAGTACATTAATTAAAAAATCCTTAAATAATACGTTAGTGATAATTGTTACAAAGAGGTATAATCATGAGAACATTATCGTAATATAAAATTTATATTAGTTTAAATATTCCTGGTAAAGAAGTTTCAAGAAAGGATCAATGCATTCGTTGAGACCAGAGTAGTAATTCTCTCCAAATGTTGGCAGTGTATTACTCATGGATTTTGGGGCCACCAAGGGTATACGTACTGATAGTTATTGGATAATTATGGAATGAATCGTCTGAGAGTTCCAATTGGTTAATAACAAATAGGTCAAACCAGAAATCCCGAAGTGACGATATTACACAGTTTCCTCGACTTGAGAATACTATTGAGTTTTAATTTGGAAACTCCACTTTGATTATTGTTAAAACATGACATGGTAACTATTGAGCTACTATAGTTGGGTCTAAGTTGAAGCATTGGAAGTAAAACACTATTCAATAGAGAATTTGTCTCATTGGTTGTGTAAGACTAGTATCATGGTCAGTTGTAGTCAACTCAAAGTCAAAATCCCTGACCAGAGTTACGGTAAATAATAAATGTTATTACTGAATCAATGACATTGCTTATGAATTAATCGAGTTAAATATGGATGACATTGAAATTTTGACTAAAATCAAATTCCGTAAATCCTAAAGTTATATAGTGTTGAGGAATAGAATTTGTGTAAATAATCGTTGCCAAAAGGCACCACTTAAATTTATAAAATTAGACTTTACGGATGAGATTTATAAGCAATAAATTACGTCAAACTATCACATTACTAGCCAAGGTGACATGTGAATTTAGCATTTGAATTGTTTGAATATTAAATGCTGGCCAAATTCACACATGTGAGTCGAACAACCGAATCTACCTAGTCTCCGAGACACTGCTTGATTTAATTGATTTAGAATAGTTATAAATTGAGTGAATTAATGAATATTTATGAAATATAATTTTTTTTTTGTAATTCTTGTATGGGGTGTATTTAGTAAATGGAGTAGCCTCTAGAAATATTTTAGGATCTATTAATAATCAATTTGGTGTGTATATAAAAGTTACATACTTATATGTGTACTAATATGCAATATTGACGTACATTTAAATTTGATTTAAATAAAATGAATTACAAACGGGTTTGAGTATTTAATTGGTCAATTATATACCAATATAAGTCAGCCAAAGAAGGGGTAAAAGGAGGGAGAGTGATGTGGATTTTGATTTGAATTAGTAGGAGAGAAATATGGAGATTTGATCTCCTAGTTCTCCTTATAAATACAAATCCAAGCCACCACTTTAGTTTGTACTTTTTGTCTCCTCCCTCATGAGTTTTGGCTGCACTTACCTACTCCCTAACCACCCAATTGTCTACCCCATTTGTCCAAATACAATAAGCTACAACAATTTCCAATGGAGACGCACCGAGTGCTAGCAACAGTGATGCAGATGCAAAAGATCGATAGTTTAAGGTATGAGAAAAGGCATCAATATCTTTAGGTAAATTTTATATTCAAAATATATGCTACCTATTTACATTTATAATGATTTCATAAATATATTAATGTCTCCCTTAATTATAAATGCATTAGATCTTATTAAACAACAATTTTATATAAAACAATTTATTTAATACAAAGTTATCAAATATGTAGGTAAATAATATAAATTGACCATATATATATTATAATTTTCTAAGAATCATAAATAATTTTAATAATTTTTAATAATTATTTATTAATTTTAAAAACTAAAATTCATTTAAATCATATTATATATATAATTGTTTTAAATAAATTATGATAGGTTAAATTAAAAAAGAAAACTTTTCTAGTCAAAATATAATTCTATTATATATGCACACACACATTTATTAAAATTAGCTTTCGAATTAAAAAAATCATATTGGCCAAATAATATTTTACATATATATATATAATTTTAAACTGCTTATTTTATAATATATATAGGTATATTGTTTTTACATATTAAAATAGCATTATGTGTTTTAAATAAATGAATAAAAATTAATTTCGGTTATAATAATTAATTTTATATAAATATTTAAATTTATTAAGGATATTTCAACTAATAATTTTAAGATATGCTTTTGAATTTTCAAATGTTTTACTTAGTCATAATTAGATATTTTAAATACAAAATTTGAATTCAAAATTTATTGACTTAATCAAAATTAGACTAGATATATTATATTTTATTATATATAAATAATTTTAAAATTTATATTTATACTTATATATTTTATAAATATGTTAAATAATGTTTTGCTACAAGTAACACATATAAAAGGGCTAATGTTTACATTGGGTATAAATCCCAATATCTAATTATGAAAACATTAAACATGTACATCTTGGTACGTTGCACACTACACTTATTTAAACATATGAGTATATATTGATATACTTAACACATATAAATGTTAAATTAATTAATATGCATCAATTAATTGAATCAAGAAAATTAAATAAAATCACTAACTATGTTGAATCCAGTATAACCATTGGACTTCATAGGCCCACCAAGATTCAGTTAGAGGAAAAGATTTAAATTTAACTCATTTCACTGGCTATTGATCGGCACGGTTTCAACAATGGTATTAGAGCCCAAATGGTTTATGCGGTCTACATTAGCAACTTTAGGGCCAATTAATAAAACATATTATCTGACCGGTGTCTAGAATAATAGTGTCTATGTTTGAATTGGATAATCAAGTGTCATCCCTTCCCTGGCTACTAGCCTAGCCCAATAGGTAAAGTAAGTCCAAAAGGTTGGCTTAACCGTAAAGGCCAAATTGATTTGGGCATTGAGTTAATTTTTAAAGTTCAGCTTGTAAATTTAAAAATTAAGTTTAAAATCCAAATTAAATTTTATGAAAGTTATAAAATATTTTACAAAATTGTTTGAAAATAAATTTAATATTTTTGAATATTATTTAATACTTAATTAATTAGATTAATTAAAATAAATATATATATACACACAATTGTCTAAGGTAAATTAAAATAATATTTATTAAAATTATTTAATTAAAATGGTTTAATTTAAATAAAATATTATTTTGATAAATAAATTAAATAAATATTAACTAATAAAGACACACATATATATAATGATATATGTACATAAACTATAAATATCATAATTAATATTCATCTTAAATTGTTTAGAATGAATAAAATAAAAGTTTGAATTGAATAATTTAATTAATTAGTTAATTAAATTAATAAATTAAAATTAGTTAAATATGATGTGATTAGTAATGTACATAAAAATATTATAGAAGTTAATTGACTTACAAACAATTAACTAAATTAAATCGAAAATAATATTTGAAATATATTTTATGTGTACAATTTTAAAGGTAATAAGTTTGAAATATGCATGTGTGTATGTGTGTGTGTGTGTGTTGATGTATGTACATGTGTGCGCAGCGTATGTATAGATGCATATGCAATCCCCCTGGGCCTACACACATACACACATCTATGTATGTATATGTATATGTATATGTGTGTGTGTGTCTATATATATATATATATATATATATATATATATATATATATATATATATAGTGCTGACATATGTGTGATATCTTGCCACACAAATTAATCATACATGTACACTTACCTACACATTACATGCACATGTACACGCACAAATCTGTAGCAAGATTTAGGGGTGTGTGTGTGTATTTGGATATATGATATCCATATTTATATTAACTTCATACGGATCTAAATATATTCCAAGAATTAGTGAAAATTTTGAGATAATATAATCCAAATATAACATTATGGTATATTAAATATGGTTTAACATACCAACTTATTTACATTGATGCACTATAAGATCTAATGTTTTAAATTAATTGGATTTTTCGTGAAATTTGTCTTAAATCGCCCGCTACCCGGTGCACTCAATCCAACAAATCCAATAATCATTTGTTAAGTACAAGATTTATTGTTAAACACTTTTTAATTAAGTGTCTGAGCTGAGATTCCTATTAATAAGCGTATAAGCTTTAGATGCTTGTCTAAGCTCTAGATGCTTATTTGGTACGTCTAACATTCAAATGCCTATTAAAAGCGGCTAACTGTTTGATATTTTCAGCCTGTTCAACTTTTAATATTCATTCCATAATATGTATCATGCATTCCAAATATAAATGCAGTACGCAAAAGTATATATGGTGCTACTCTTATTTAGTGCACATATATCCAACGATTTTTTATCTTTAAACATCGATCAAGGTAAATTGATATCAAAATTTCCCTTTATGTAAATACTAATGATGATAAAAATCATGTGCAAAACATGTGTCTGTGTGAGTGATGATTAAAATTGTATGGTAGTTATTGTCACTGATAGGTTCTGAGTACATGAGTTTGAATGTTGCAAAGTGTGACTCGAACCTTGCACATATTCAGTCTTAAGACATGTGGTACTATTAGGTTATCACCTTTTATTAGGTACCGGGTTTTAAAAAAATGTTAATATGATATTCGATTTATGCTACGTGAAGACCCATAAATTTTAACGGTTTATTTAACATAACTAACTAAAATTTTGTGAAATTTTAGATAATTGAATTTGACAATGAAAATTTTATATTTGATATGCGTCTATTAAAACATAGCAAATGGTAAATTTTGACAAATATGAAAGTTGGTTTTATTGAGTAGTTTTCAGTTTCCATTTAAATCACAGTTAGAATTGATGTAAATAAAATGTTTTAGAAACTCGAATATTTTTACGTAATAGAAATGTAAACTATTATCTGAGTGAGACGTCATAATTCGTTTTGTCAAATTTGGACTTCTCTAGCGCCGTTTATCTTAATTTCAGCGTTTTAGCAGCATTTTCGGTACCGTATATCAAATTTTCATAGGATGGTCGTATAGATGATATCTTTATACCACACTGTTCGTTTCGTCGTGTTGATCTCCGTAATACATTCATTTGTGTGTTTCCGAGTCCGGTACGTCGCAGTAACCAGAAAACGGTCAACCGTATCGGTACCCGTTCGAGTCTATTTATGTTCCGTGACCATTCAAATTTTCCACTGGTTGAAAATCAACGGTGATTTTCTTTTATTATTTCATAAATTATCGTGCCCTGACATTCTCTATTCCTAACGTTTAAATTTTATTTTTCTATTGCTTTTATGGTCTGTTTCTTTCTCTTTCTCTGTCTATTTTCATTCTACGATTTGCTTTTGAAATATATTTTTTGAAAAAGTAAAAAGGCCCAAGGCCTGCTTGATAAATATACTCGTATACAAACCAACACCCGAAACAAATCAATACCACAACGCAACACCACAACATCATAACCCTAGCCGCAAGCTTAGAAAAGAGAGGAAAAAGAAAAATGGCGACCGACACTAGCAAATCCAACCACCACCTTACAAACAACTCCTCACAGGGGTTTCCAAACTCTCTCCTTCGCATTAATATCCTCTTTAGCTAACCAAATTTGAAGCTTTTCACTGAAATTTGGAGATTTGAAATTTGGAGATTTAATGAAGTTGTATCTCTCTCTCCTCCGGAGCTTGTTGCTATTCTCCAGATCCATGCTTTCTTCTTCATAAAAATGACAATTGGAAAAGTGAGATGTTTTACCCTTTCATATATCGTTGTTATTCTCCAAATCTTCTGTTGAATAGCAGCGATTGGGGGGATTGAAGCCGGTTTGAGTGGAATCATCTGAGATCTTGCAACTTTCACCCTTGCTCCAGCAAGATATGTGATAAACTTTATTGTTTAACATGCGTTTATAAAAAAAAGATCTCGCTTTTATTGTTGCTGATATTAAAATAGATGTAATCTTCCTTGGACAACAACTTGATCTCCTTGGGAACGCTGCTGGATGTGCGGTAGCTCCTTCGAGCTGTAACAGGTAAATAACCAGCATTATTGTTCATAATATAATAAGGATAAGAATTATTACTAAATATCTTATGGACGCTTCCATTCACTACAAGAAAAGTGGTGTTTGATAGCGCCAATTGATAATGCATTATTTCATGGTGTTATTATTTCTTTTATTTTGTTTTATTTTCAACAGAAGTGGACTATGTAACGCTTTGAAAGTAGGATCCTCCAGTTTATTTTCATTGTCGCTTCTTTGCCAAAATTACTTCCCTTCTTTATCCAAAAATCAGAAAATTCCATTTTCGCTGCCGCCTCTTTCTCAAAATTCCATTTTCCCTTATCTCAAAATTCCATTGCAAATTTATTATCACAAATCCTTAATCCCCAAATCCAGCCATGTCAACTGAAGAGGTCATTGCCATCGCTCCTTCTACCATCAGCGAAGACCAACCATCCCCTAATCCCGCTCCAGCTCCCACCTCTGAAGTAGGTTCTCCTGCCAAAAAGGAGAAAGCTAAAATCAGGACCAAGTCCAAAGCTCCTAGCAAACCTCGCGCTTCTTTGGCGCGCCCCCTTATGCTAGTCAGGTCATATGCTAAAACTATTCCTAAGATCTGCGCAACAGTCAGGTCGTCAAGCATTCTCCATTGCTACTACTGGAATCTCTCTTCCTTTCTTATTTTGTATTGGATTCGCTGTTGTGCTTAGAAAAAATGTTTCTGGTGCTGATGCTACTGGGTATTTTTTGATTTTCTTCTTTGTGTAGGATGTTTGCTAACTTTACCCAAACAAAAAGTTCTGGTTTAGTTCGACATAGCTTATTACTATTGTAGTTTTGATTCAGTTGTGACAATTGTACTCGTAATCGTTTAATGATTAATATACTAGAGTGCAATAGCAATATTAGATAAGCAACTCTACAATCAATTAGCTTTGTTTATCTTTTATTTTGTAGCAAAACAACTATATAAATATAGTTCAAATTTGAAAGGTTGAGTTATGATTCTTATGAAGGCTATTGCCTTTTGTGCGTACAATGTCCGACCTACAAAATGTGATCATTCATGCTTAAATTCTAAATTTTCTATTTTAATTATTTTTACTAGGAGAAAATGGTTACCAACATATGGAAACAATTTTTTTGTTTCCCTGTTTCAACGGTCTCTTCCTCTATTTTAATCACTTAATATATTACATGTATTGAGTGAGAGGTTAAACGTTGGTTGCACTTTTGCAGCACAAACTGATGAATGATTTGGGTTTAGCTTGTAAACCTGTTGTGTTTAAGGGATTTTGTTCCTCAAGTCTTTGGTAAGTTGTTAATTATATTGTGAAGTTATTTTTCTTTTTTCCTAATTCTACTAATATTCCGTACAAAAGCAATCGTATAGTCTAGTTGCGAATATAATCACAAGGTAAGAATAGATCTTATATAAATAAGACTACATAAAAAAAACTGAAGTTTTTCTTGCTAACACATCAAATTCTAGAAGCACGTTCTGATTCTCCACATTAATTGCTAGCGCTACCTAGGAATGTTAAACTGAAATGCAAGCTATGCATCATCTGTATCTAACCTGACCAAAGTAATGTGGAGCTATATGTTTCTTGAGTATTTTTCCAGTTAACCGTTGTTCACTTAGTAATTTTCCATGTTGTACTCAAGTATTTTCACCCTCTCTACAAGAACCGGAAAAGCAGTCATATGAGTAAATTTTCATTATAGCATCATATCATATGATGAAAACTAAAACTCTAGACAAGAAACTTTGAAACTTGAACGACGAACCAATCCTTTTTATAGCCCCTTCTGCCATTAGTGTAAACTACATCGCTATAAGGATATAATTCAAGACATTGTTCGCATAAACCATACTGCCTGAATTTGCAATAAAAAATGATTTTTAGTCAAATATTTTATATAGCAAATTCCAATATTCAGTTTCAATGAGCTGCTATTTAGACACATAATAGTTTATTCTAGTCATGTATCAATATTTTATTTCTTTTAAAATTGAATTTCACTCTCTTCTAACATTTTTAGTGTTGCACTTTTTGGGTATAAACTTAAACTATTCAAAATGTACTTTAATTTAACATCTAAAAATGTTTATGGCCGAAATTAGAAAGATTTGATTTTAAATGGTTTTACGATCTCTTTTGAATCATATTGTCATTTTAGGTCAAAACTAAATCTTGGTCAAATCATAGATGTTAATCTTATTTGGATGGATTGCATGGATATGTTTGATGAATGCTTATGAATGACATGTATGCTTGGATGAATTGTTTTGATATAGTTTACTAGTGTTAAGAATTATACCATTGAGCATGGTTGAGTTCTTTAGGTCCGTATCTACAAGATTACATAGTACGAACTTGCAGAAAAAAATTGAGCTACACAAAGTTGATGTTGCTGGAAATTTTGTAAAATTTTCTGTCAACGGACGTGAACATTGGCACATATATAGAGGACACAATAATGCATATTCGTATAATAAAGATAGATTGCTTCCCTCAATCATTCCGATTGGAGCTCCCTGGCAAAATATGTGTCCCTCAGCCAGAAAGCAGAAGAAGATTAACAATGAATTGCTTGAATTCACACCCATCAAGTTCTTGTTAAGGTAAATGAACATCAGTAATATCCATAATTTTCCAGATTATATAATCTGTCAATTTTGACAGAGATGTACATCATACCCCTTGAAATTGTAAAGGTCACCTATTGCTAACTTGGATTTTGTCTTGCAGCATTACAAGTATGCCATGGGTATTTAGGAATGAAGACTGTGTTGGCGCTGACGATATTGGCCATAGCAGTAGTTATGCCTTTCTGGTAGAAATCTTCTCATTTTAGGACTTATTTATAGTTCATTTGTCCGCTCTATTCTTGTCACATGGTTTGAATGCCATATTTTAGTTGTTTTTATACTCATCCTAATCTGTAATGTCATCGATTCACTATGGAAACTACTCAAATATGTAATATTTGGTATATTTCCGCATAATTATATTTGGTGTACAATATACATAACATCCGCATATGTGCACATACAACACAAAATTCCATGACAACAGCAAAAAGCTATTCTGTCAATTTATAAACAATTACATTCAACTTAACTAAACCAATTGTTATAATTGATTATAGAGAAGTTTAATTACTGTAGTGGCACTTGCCGATGTGGAGGAAGTACAAGTTCAACTTGGAGAATTGGTTATCACCCCTTTACTGGCCAGTGGGACATCAGTTAGAGAAATTTTCACTGCACTATACATGTCAATTGCTTCATGAGATGTATAAGGTGAATTACATTTTATGATTCAGTTTGTTTATGTCGATTCTCTAACTGTCTAATGCATGCTTGTAGATATTTTATAGCCATTTTTTTCTTATAAATTTTTTTTTTGACTATAAACAACAACAACAACAATAGTCATAATGATAATAATAACAATAAACAAACTAAGTTTATAAAAATTAACTAAGTTTTATAAAAATTATTTAAGTTTAGAACAACAACAATGGTAAATGATAAAATATTAACCAATTTAACTAAGTTTTACAATATTAACTAAATTTATATAATAATAATAAATTAAATAAGTTTGTAAAAATTAACTTCATCAATTAAGTTTAACAAGAATTAAAGTTTATAAAATTAACTAAGTTTATAATAATTGCTTGCATACACACTTGAACACTTGCATACTTGAACACCAATGGTAAGAATTATCATTACATTTTGATCACTAATTGCTTGCACACTTGAACACTTGCATACACACTTGAACACTTGCATACAGTCACTTGAACACTTGCACACTTCAACCATTATACACTTGAATACTTGCATACTGGAACACGCTAACAGTCTGCATTACCAGACTTACAAAATGACATGTTTTTTTATTTTGACAGAAGTGGGACACAAGTAGACACAGTGGGACAGAAGTAAACAAACCTCAAGTAAAAAAATTATTAGCTTCGAGGGGAGTGGTCGAAGGCGACTGAAAGTCGAGTGTTTCTGGATGTTCGGTGATGATGTACGGGCAAGTATAGTAGAGTTCGCGGCTATTCATAGTCGAGTTGGATTGTGAATTCGATTGCGGTGGTGGATGTGGAAGGTTGGTTGTTGATGCAGTTAAAGGTGAAGCAGTTGTTAAGGAGGGGACAGTGGAGTATGAGGTGGTCTTTTGAGTGGATGGTTGGTTTGTTGAAGTTGTATGTGATGGAGGTTGTGGGAGTTGCAGAGATGAGTCGACGATTCGAGTTGCGGTGAGGCTGTGAAGCTTAATACCAGGTGAAGCTTGATACCAGGTATGTGATACTTGTGATATTTGCTGTGGTGGATGTAGCTTGGTGTGTTGAGTTGAAGAAGATTTGGGACGGAATTGGATGCGGGTTGTGGTGGTGATTGGCGAGTGGAAGTTAAGGGAACTGAAGTGAATGTTGTAGCTTAAAGAAGTGTGGGATGTGGAAGGGTATTGATGTTTGTAGAATTGTGATGATCAGGGGAATGGTAGGCAACAGCAAGATGAAGTTGAGGAGATGATGTTGGTGTGGTCATGGAGGGGCAGTGCACAACAGAGGGGGTTTCGAATCGAGGTTGGCAGTTGTAGCTGGCGATGGGATTGGGTAGTTGTTTTCTGTAGTGGTAAACTATTGTATGAAGTCTGGTTTTGCTTGTGGTTCTATAGTGATAGTCTACTGTATGAAGTTGGATGAATGGCTTGTTGTTTGTATGAAGTATGGTTTGTTGTCAGTGCGAGGTAGGGGATGGTGGTTATGGAGGTTGATGGTCAGAGGAGCTTGTATGGGTTGTGTTGTAGTGATGGTCTTGGCAAGAAGCAGTGGTTACAAGTGTGATGGTGGTATTTTGATGAAATGGAATTGATGAGGTGTGTGTATTTGAGTGGAATGGTGGTGATGAACTGTTTGGTATGAAGTGGATGGAAGGGATACAAGGCAACAGTGATGTGATGCAGTGGGTGGTTATCTGATTTGCATGAGGAGGTTAGTGGTAGTATTTTGAGTCCATTTTATGGATGAATGAAATGGCCAGAGGGTGGTTTGTAGCACTGTCAGGTGGAATGTGAATGCAAGTGGGTATTGGTTTGGAGATGTTGATGTACTGAACAGTAAGGTGGTTTTGTGGTTGAGGAAGACGTATGATGGTCGGGGTCTGTTGTGATGTTGAGAAGGTTGGGAAGTGTAGTAGTGATCTATGTATGTAACAGAGAAGCAATAACAGAGAAGCAACAGTAGAAGGAGGAAATATGTATGTAACAATGAATTTAAAACAATGAAACAAGGAACAATTGTGCCCCATGCACAGATTTGTACAAAGAAAAATTGTAAATGTAAATTCAAATGCAAAAATAATTTCCTTTTTTTATAAAGTATGTAAGTTTTTTTATAGCGGCAAAATGGTGTTATAAAGATTTCCAATTCCGTTGAGATTTGGCCGTATTATAGCGGTTACAATGAGCTATTGAATAAATATTTTATAGCGGCAAAATGGTGTTATAAAGATTTCCAGTTCCGTTATAAAACTAAGCTCAACCATAGCGGCATATTTTGTGTTATAAATATTCAACAGTTTTTTTTATAACATGTCGATATACAGCGCTTATCAAACCGCTATGGTTGTGATTAATAGAGGCCATATGCCGCTATAAAAGACACTTTTTGTTGTAGTGATTGCAGTAATTAAAATTGTTATCAGCTCTGGAATGGTAGCCTCTAGTGAGATAGCTCCGGGAGTGACTGTTAGGACCGAGGAAAGATGAACTTTTATTATTAGTGTGAGCAACGTTCTGACCGTAATTGTGTCTTCTTTGGGAAATATCAGTAGAGTATTTCCCCCTAAGTAAGAAATCTTCCACTCCGGTTTCAAACATGTCAAGTTGGTTTAAATTAAGCTTAGTAGCTTCATAGATTTCTTGATGATTGATAGCCTTTCTGCTGAGAATTTGAAAGTCAGAGTAAATGCTGTTCCAAAGTTGATTACTGCTCCTCTCAATGTTTTTATGAAGTCTTTGATTTCTTTCTTTCCATATATGGTATATGACAGTGGTTAGCATAATACATGCAATTTTGAAGTCCTTTGATTTTGGTTTGTATCTGCTCTGAATATAATGACTACTTTCTTCTATGTTTTGAATGGATTGATGTTGATTAAATCTTAAAGAATTCTTAGCAATGAACCTAACATGCCTTGAGAAAATACAATCAAAGAAAAGATGATCTGCATTTTCAACACCATTTTTACATAGCATACATCTGTTATCTGCATTTTTAGTCCATTTGGCACATCTTTCTTTTGTTGGAAGCCAGTTGAGAATGGCAAAGTAGGAACAGTGAGCCATTTTAGGACAATTTAATTTACACCAAATAACTTTGTGCCAACTGACTTCAGTGTCATCCCCCTTGATAAATTTCCAAACTTTTTTAAAAGGAGAATTTTTCTTTTGAGTTAAGTTTCCAAACCCAAAAGTGTATCTTTGAAGATTTTGATCTATTGCGATATTGTTAATGGAAGCCCTATAAATATTAGCAGCTTGATGCATTTTTGTATTCCAAGCCTGATTTTAAATGATGCTTTGTACTTTTTCAGTAGCATTTCCAAATAGATACATGTTGTTCCAGCCAAGTAAATCAATTAGAGATTTTCCAAAAATCCAAGGGTCGAACCATAAGCTAGTTATATTGCCATCTTTGAGTTTCCTCTCTAAAAGAGTTTTGCCTTTCTCCCTGCAGTTAAGAATATTTTTCCAGGTGTATGAATGATGGTTTTCAGCCCTTGTGGTCCATAAATTTTTATTTTTAAGATATTTTTCTCTCATCCATCTGGCCCAAAGAGATTTGCCATCAACGAATTTCCAAAAAAGCTTGTATTTGGCTGCCTCGCTCAAATCTCTGATATTTCTAAGTTCCAGACCACCTGCATTTTTGGGCATACAGATTTTATCCCATGCAACCTTGTGCTGTTTGCCCTGCCAAATAAAGTTAGCACACATTTTTTCAATTTTACAAATTACTTTTGCTGGAATATTATGAGCTTGAATCCAATACATTACAATTGCAGTGATGATAGTTTGGGTGAGTTCTAGTCTACCAGCTAGAGATGATAGCTTACTAGACCATCCATCAAGTTTATTTTGAATAATGTCATATAATCTTAGACAATCCCTATCATTTAGCTGATTTATACTTAATGGCAGTCCTAAGTATTTGACTGGCAAACTACCTTCTTTGAATTTGAGAATGTTTAAAATTTCCTCTTTACATTTGCATCCTTTAATGAAATAAATTTTGCTTTTACATTCATTAACTTTTAAGCCGGCAAAAATTTCTAATTTTTTAAAGATGCTAGCAATAGTATTAGCACTTTTTGCATCTGCATTAATGAACA
The DNA here is from genome assembly GCA_030765085.1 of Allium cepa. NCBI lineage: Eukaryota > Viridiplantae > Streptophyta > Magnoliopsida > Asparagales > Amaryllidaceae > Allium > Allium cepa. The sequence goes on from CM060931.1 coordinate 65,944,130, forward strand.
GAAGCAAATCATCTGCATATAGCAGATGGGTAATGGAGGGTTTGATTCAATTTAAAGCTTTTAAATTACCCCTTTTATATTCAGAATCAATTAAGGAGGAGAAATACTCCATAACAATGGTGAATAGATAAGGAGAGAGGGGATCTCCTTGTCTAGTTCCTCTGTTGCTATGTATATATCCTTTTGGAGAGCCATTAATCATTACAGAGTATGTTACATTGTCAATGCATTCTTTTATAAGATCACAATTTTTTTTATTGAAGCCCATTTGAATCATCATGTGAATAATGAAGTGTCTATTAATTTATCAAAGGCTTTATGTAAGTCAATTTTAATACACATTGCATTGTTTATTTTTATCATTGAAATTTCTAATTTCCTCATGTGCTAATAAAGTGTTTTCAGTTATGAGCCTTCCTGGGATGAAGGCACACTGATTCTCAGCAATTAGAAATTTTAAAAACATTTTAATTCTATTGCATAAAATTGAAGAAACAATTTTATAAATAAAATTGCAACATGAAATAGGTCTATAATCTTCCAATCCAATAGGAAGTGATTGAAATATTTTAAAAGCTTACCAGTCTTAAAAAATTCAGAAATAACTTCCAAAATATTATTTTTAATATCATCCCAATGAGTTTTATAAAATTTAGCATTAAAGCCATCTGGTCCTGGGCATTTATCATTATCAGCATTAAAAATAATATTTCAAATATCCAAGATATTTACAGAAGCTAAGGGGATATCCTGACTACTCTCTTTTAATAAGTAATTAGTATTAATATTAGGAAAGGTAGTCAAATAATTCTCAGAGTTAAATAATTCTGTGAAATAATTAATGGCTTCCTCCTCAATTTCAAATATATTTTTTAAAACAATACCATTAGCATCAATAAGTTTGCCAATGACATTTCTGTTTTTCCTAATGGTTATTTTGGCATAAAAAAATTTGCTAGCTTCATCCCATTAGTTAGCCAATCAATTTTGGCCTTTTGCCTAGTATTTACTGATTAAATATGTAGGGATGTACTAAGATTATTTTGGGCCTGAAAAAAACTGTTTATAGTATTTCTGTCTGAGCAATTACTATCAGGATCATTCTGTAATTTCTCACAGTCTGCTCTTAATTGTTTCAGCTCATTTTTATTTCTGCTATTATTCTAGCTCTTAATATTCCCCTTAGCAATTTGAAGAAATTTGAAAATTTTGTACTGAGCAGATCCATGAATCTTGAATGATAAACTTTTATTTATGATGTCTTTATAATTATCTTCAAGCACCCATCCATTCATAAATCTGAATGGGATATTTTTTTTTATATTGCATGTTATTTGTGAGGAAAATTTGTAAAGGTGTGTGATCACTAGTAGCTTGAGGAAGAGTAAAACATTTGTAATGCGGGAAAACACATAAAAAACTTTGATTAATTAAAATCTTATCTAGTTTACAGTAAATATTCCTAAACTGACTAGATTTCCAAGTGAATTTGTTACCTATAATGTTAGATTCAATTAGGCCTGTCCTAAGAAAGAAGTTATTGATAAAATGTAACTTGCTAAAGGGGACAAGGAGACCTCCTCTTTTATTAGATGCATGCATTATGGTGTTAAAATCACCCAGTAAAATCCACGGATGAGAGATTTGTTTATTCATTTTTTCTAAGTGGTTCCATAGAACAAGTCTCTCATTTTCAAAATTTGATGCATATATAAAGGTGATTTCCAAATTTAGGCCCCCTTTATTTGCAAACAAACAGTGAATATATTGGAAATTTAGAGAATGACTGATTAAATTCCAAATGTTATCATCCCATAATATTAAAATTCTGTCATTACCCCCCATTTGATTGTTATGAATGATATTCCAATTGGAGAGATGTCAAGTATGATATTCAACTATTTTTAATTCATCTAATTTATGTTCTAAAAGACCTAAAATGCTAGGTTTTTCAGTAAAAATTAGATTGGAAATATCCAGTTTTCTGATAGGGGAATTAAGCCCCCTGACATTCCATGGAATGATAGACATAATTTAAATTATGCATAAAAATAATAATAAAGGACACTCAATGGATAAGTTTATAGTTACAGTGAATCACTGTAACTATCCTCATCCTCCATCACTTCAAGCTTCTTCCCTTTCTTTTTGTATGCTGAATCATTTTTGACTTTTAGAAGCTTTTCAAATTTATCATTTTTACAAAATATACTTTTCTCTAAATTCCTTATCTGCAGCATCCTCCACATATTCTGTAGTAGAGATATCATTTAAGCTTTTAATTCTTGTTCTAGCTTTTTTCTTCTTTTTCTTGTATTTGTCTGCAGATGATATGGATGATACAGCATTGACTGCTGCTTGGATAGCTTTTCCAGATATTGACTTTTTATTATATGGAGTGAGTGAATCTGGAAGAAATGTTAATCCAGTGCTATTTGGAGGGATATGTAGATCAGGAAGGACCAGGTTTTTTGACTGGCAGTGTTCAACAATCATAGAATCCTCTGGGATATTAACCAGAGCAGCAGCTTTATTCTTTCTTGTCTCTTCCATGCTTGAGATTGAAGAAGTTTGAACACCAGATTCAATATCTTTATCTATGATTGGGAAGCCTGAGGGAAGTAATTTTCTTTATTTAGCAAAATAGACTGAATGCTTGCAGTTTTGTTAATTTCCATTGCATTTGTGTGAATCTCTGGTATAGATGAAGTTTGAAGTTCATCAGCATCTTTTTGAATGTTTATGAGATCCACTGCATTTTTCCATATTGCATCATTATTCCCACTAGATTTTTCAATCCAGATTTTCTTAGATGTACAATTTTCATTCGTGTGACCAAAACATACAAGCTTTGCATCTTGGAGGAATCCACTCATATTCGATTTTTTGCATTATAGTATCTCCATCATACATAGAAATATATGCTTCCTCAGGTAAATATGCATCAGCCTTTATTTCAACAAGTATTCTTGCATAACTCAGTCTTGTTTCTTTAGCAGTTGGTTCATCCAACTTTAGGGGCATGCCCACCACACTTGCAATGGCACTAAATGCATCTTTATCCCATAATCTTAAATTTAATTCAGGTAACCTGATCCATACTGGCATAGTGGAAAGAAGATCTTTGTCAAAGTTTATTTTCTTATTCCATTTTTCAGAATGATTAACTTGCCATATATAAAGTATGGCCCCGTTTAAGAATTTTTTCACAATCATCAAGATTTGTGAATCTGATAATGAAGAATCCATTGTTCCTTGTATAAATTTCAAAATTACCTGTGGGGTTCCAATATCTAGAGATGTAATTCTTGAAATGATGATATGGGGAACGAGGACCGAACACATAAACAATAACTGAAAACCCTCATTTATTCTCTGTGCGTTTATTGATATCCTCTTTTATATTAACAAATTTTCTATTGTTGATATTGATAGGAGCTACATAATGCAAATCCAAATCAGAGACCGCCCCTCCCTTCTTTAAGAGATCGGCCCAGGAAGAAGAATTCTGAGTCTTCTATGCAGCTTTTGTGATAAATGTTGCATTGGAGAATTGGCTTCTTGAATTCAACAGGGGCTTATTTACATTTCTTGAAGGTGGATTCAGAATTCCCTACTGTAATAGGGTTTTGATGTCTATTTCCTGATTTTCTTTGAAAGTTTCTCTGAAAATTAAGAATTCCAACCTTTCTGGTCGCTTTTCTGTTGTAAGTAACCATCTGAAAACCATCTTCATCAATGTTTGTATTACTCGGGTTAGAAGGGCTTACTCTGATAATGGCTTGCTGTAAGAGAAGATTAGAGATAAGTGTAGGAGGAAGAGAAGAAGGGGGAGAAGAAGAGTCCCCAATCTGATCAAGGTTGTCAAAAATTGGGTTATTTTGTATTTTAGTAGAATCTGCCATTGTTACATTTCTTTCTCTCAACATTAATCTAAAATCTTAATAAAGCTGATTAATTTTGCAAGTGACGGTAATTTTGATAACACTTTTGCTTTTGAAATTTTATATATAATAATATTAGTGCGTCCTATTTAACCTGAAGCCATTTCTCTTCCTCATTTTTTTCCCTGCTCCACTTTTTTTGTTTATTGCCTACGTATCTTCTTCCTCCACAAACGAGCTCTTCGGCCACCATCTTCGAGCAACCGACCAAACCCCATTGATCGTCCCCACCACCGCCAGAATTTCCGCCTTCCCACCTCCTCAATCCGCCACCCACCACGTGAACAACAAACCTCTGAACCATCCACGAAGCCCCTTGTTGCCTGCACTTCACCGCCACCTCACATCCCACACCTGTATCAACATCTGACACAATGCCCCTCCGCCTGTAGCCGAGATCCCTCCACTTGACCCACCACTACTTCCCTCAGACCCGCACTTCTCTATGTCACTTGCTCGGCCGCGTCGCCCTACCCAGACCCACGTCCAACCCCCCATGCATTAGCAGCTAGCCGAGCACCTGTAGTTCGCCTATTACGTGTAGTATTTATACTATGCGTTATATATATAAGTGTTTTATTTTGGTTTCCTTATTTTATATTTATATGTTCTCTTGTTATATCTTGCTTTTGCTGTGAAGAAGAGAAAGAGTAACATATATACACGCGAAAGTATATATGAATCTGCTGTCCCATCTCCTATAGCCACTCTCAACTCATTTTGGTTTGCATGTGTACATATATAATATATGTTTATTTATGTTATGCTTATATCTTGAATTGCATGTATATATATAACAAGTTATTCGTTTTAATTTATGATGCTGAAATAGATTCTGTAATGATTTTTAAACATATATTGATTTGAAATGATATACATACGCATATGTGTATATATGAATTTTGGAAGGGTAATATATTTGTTTTATAAAATACTGTTTTTATATTTGTTTTATATAATATAAAACATTTACAATATATAGTTATATTTGTTATAATCAGGTCTATTGGGTTTTATATGCCTGTTTGTTTACTATATATTTTTACTGTATATATATGAATTTATAAATATATATAGTTGTTGTGATATATAAGTTATATATATATATATATATATATATAATCTGCTGTATACATATGTATATGAGTTATTTAAGTTATGTAAGATCTGCATATATGTTCATATATATACAAGTTTGTAAAAGAAATATAAGATTTGTTGGTTTATAGATAGTATATATAATATATGATATATATATATATATAGTGTTTATATTATGCGTTCACCTACAGCGGTTTTTTTTGAGTAAGTTAAACTGAAAGTATGAGTTATTATATAGTGAATAAGCATGGTGGTATTTGCTGTTATAGATGATATTAAGGTAAGATTTTATATATGTTTAAGGTTTTCACTTAGATGTATATTAATATCTTAAAACAGACTTTGGAATAACATTAATAAATAGGTTGTTGAAGTTTTTGAAAACATAGGCTTAATAAATTTTGATTTTAAAATATAATATGGAAATTTTATATTAAAAAAATGTGTATTTCTAAATTAAATTTTGGTTTTACATAATATATTTCGTTTCAGTTATATCGAGCTAATTTTTTATTTTTCCATTGATTCTAATTTACCAGCTTTGTTTGTCGAATTCGTGCCCATCTTGCTTCACTTTGGAAATTTTTGCTTGGATTCGAACCCATTTCACTGTCAAATCTCTCTAGCCTCGAAAGGTGAGCAATCACTCACGATTAACATTCTTATAGTTAGTAAATTTGATTTCACTTGAAACGACAATTGAATATGCTGTTAAATTTGAATTGCTAGTTATTTAATTGTTAATATGACATGCCAATATATGCAATTGTTCACCTGTGATATATGACACCATATCCTATTGTATATATTTTATTTTATTTATCACTGATGATATATGTCGGTTATTAAAATGTTATAGTTTATCATATTTGTTCTCACTCTACATGTTCCCTGTTAAATTAGAATTCCCTATGGATTGAAATAATACATACCCGAATGATATTCTAGAATAAGGGAAAATCGTTATCTGTTGAAATGATAAAGCCAAGCGATTTTCATTGATTTTGAATTTTGGGATTGCAGGTTGAAATGATATATACTGTAACGATCGCGATTTCTCGTTGCCGAAAAATCGAACCGTTAGGGTTTTAGAAGAAGAAAGAGGTAGAAGAAGAAAGAAAAGAAAGAGAAGAGAAACAGAAAAACAAGTAACAGAACGAGAAACAATAACAGAATCTCACAGTCGCAGCGGAACAACATATAATAGATAAATGAATATTCATTAAAACAAAAGAACTATACATTTTATACATTACATCACATTACATTACATCAATCAGAGTGTATGACAACAACAGCGGAAAGAAATACTATATACAATAGATAATAGACTACGCTATCTGGCTCGCCTCCAGATCTGCACAGCAACTCCCGAATCCAGAATAACCTGATAACCTAACTCTAGACTGCCCGTGTGGAAAATAGTGGGCACCCAGAGTTTAGGAAAGGAACAATAAACTCCAGGTCAGTCATGGGACTGGTGTGAGAACTCAAAAACAGTTTATCTTTAAACAAGCAACAAGAAAATTTAAATTTTTAAATCCGCAATGCTTTTTGGAAAATGAAACTACCATAAGGCCTCCCGCCACACACACAATGCAAACGCAGAATTGGAGGAGATTTCTCCTTATGATAGTCAAAGATGCTTACTACGCGAAAATCAAATCATTTTTGATATTATTACTAGTGCATAGTGTAGAAATCAATTTCGAAAGTAGAATATAAATCCTAGCCAGCATAGACATTCCGAACTATGCCTACTATAGCTACCATCCAAACAGTGGTGACCACCATAAGTGAATGGCAGGTAATACAACTAAAACCGTACAAGGCGCGTATTGGAGGAATGGATTTCCAACAAATGGTCAGGCTAAGGAACTTCCTACTGCCACATGGGATCGCCTCTGGCGGGACGTCCCGAGAAACTAACGTTACGGTTAGATCTCTGCCAACACAAGGCCGGGTTACCTCTGTAACTAGGTAACTACTACACGAATATGTCATCCCCCGGTCCTTTGGGACCTTTATCCGAGCGCTCGATACCAACAACACCACACAGAAATAGATATAGTGTTTTCCACATGAGTAAATATCTGGGCTCCATACCATGATACCACCCTTTTCCAGAAGGGAATGACATACCCTAAAGGGCGCGACCCTCATAACCTTGCCGCATATTCCTGTTTCGACCATTTCCGGGGAGTGAGGTCCTGACGAAGTCTCGTCCACAAAGCTACGCTTTGTGCAACAAAGACATGCTTTGGGTCCACAGATGACCAAAGCAATAATCAAAAAGATAAATGATCAAACAAATGATCATATCCAAACGATCAACCAATGATCATCACACAGCAGCACTCAGCATGCCACATTACCAGATTGGGAAATATCGCTGATAACCTTCAACTACATAACCTCTGAGCTCGTACGTCTCAGAGAAGGGTGTTAAGCTAAGAGAATAAATTCTCCGCCACCAACAGAAATGTATTTGAAAGAAATCTGCTCTATCTCTCAAAATGTAATGTCAGACACGTAACCATACAAGTCTGTTCCGGGTTCGAACAGAACCGAAGGCACTTCCAAAGAAGCCCTTGCAATCCGGGTATTCACAATCCCGATAAAATTTCCCATCACAAAGGAAATCTCCATATCGTAGCTAACGATGCGGAGACAATCGATAGGTCATCCTATCGTTCTCACAAATACCCGGTCTTCAACACCGGTCTTCAAATGCAATCCAAACGACGTATCGCATATTCGGAATGGGATATATGACACAAAGGTCCTCTCCCGGCTAAACCGAATAGCGAGCGCTTATTTTAAAAATAAGTGTGCATTCAATTCCAAACAAACACAATCAATACCATCCAAGGGTAAATATTGATAGTCGGTTATTTAACTATCAATAAAGATGCGCCACATCATCAGATTCCAAATAATTTTTCCAAAATTATTAAGTCCCAAAATATCTTTACAAGATATATATACACAATTTCCAAATAATTGCCCAATTTATTTGCTTTACCAAAACCACTTCACGATAAAATTTTCCACACTCAACCAATTGAAAAATCAATTTTCAATTTACCTTCACCATTTGAAAACCAATTTTCAAATTACATTAACCATTTGCAAACCAATTTCAAATCACCTTAACCATTTGAAAACTAATTTCAAATCACCTTAACCGTTTGAAAACTAATTTCAAATCACCTTAACCATTTGAAAACTAATTTCAAATCACCTTAACCATTTGAAAACTAATTTCAAATTACTTTTCATCCTTTATACCCTTTGAAAACAAATTTCAAATCATCAAATAAATCTTTACCGATTTAATTTAAATTTACGTCCCAAATCCGTAAATTCATTTTCATACTTCAAAATAAATCAATATTTATTTTTAAACAAATTTCACATCATATAAATTCCAACGTGAATTAAATCCCAAATACCCATTCATATTTGATTTCAAATCGATTCCAAAATATTCGCTTACACTTTTACCTTTAAAAGGTGAATTCACAAAAACGTTCCATTCCATATTGGAAAATCATTTCTAAACTTATTTAAAAAAATAAGTAATTCACAATTCAATTTATTTTCAACAATTCGAAAATATTCCATATGCTTAAACCATAGTTAAGTATTAATTTCATTCCTTTAAAGAAATATTCTTTTATTCACATTTATTTGGGTTAAAAACGAATGTTGCGTAAAACATCGTTACGACAACCCAAAAACACTAGTATATGGATTTGAAATTAAAAATAGATATATAAATCCAATACTATACCAATTATCCCCTTCTGTTTCTCGAAAACTTCTATTTCAACAATCAATGTTGAAATCTATGTTTTCAATACTCAATACATTTTAAAACACCTTTAATTCGTTTTAAATTCCATTTAAAACATTCCTTTCCCAAAAACAGACCCATTTTATTTAATAATCTATTCAATATTCAAAATAGTGAATATAGCCCACTTAACAAATTCCCATATTTCAATTTATCAAATTCGATGGATTTCAAATTTATAAACATAGTTTATAAATTCCATTTCTATTATAAACCCCAATTTTATAAATTCCTTTATTAACCCGATGCAATTTACATAACCCAATTTCATACCCAAAAGCCATATTGTAAGTTAAATACTTATAATATTATTTATTTACCAAATCGTTCCTTTGAACTTCACCAATTTAAAATCTTATCACTTACAAGATTACTTTATGGTTTATAATAATTTCAACTAATGAAATTTTCATTTATTAACAATTTCTATAAAATTCCTTTTTTTAATGCCCAAATCCATTTTTATAAGTCAATAACTTATAAAACTTCACTTCCCAATAACCATTCTTTTTATAAATTTCACATTTATTAATCTATAAATCCTAGTGGAATTCATGTTATACATCAACTTAACACTTTATAAATTTATTCTATAACTTCAATAAATTTAATTTAAAAACATCCATTTATAAAATCCTTTATATAAACCATTAATAATAATAACTTCCCAAAAACCAAATTTAACTATTTTATAAAAACCTATTATTGTTAAAAATTTCTTTTAAGTTATATTTTATAAAAATATAAATTTTTAAAACATAAAATTTTATCCATCTATTTATTTTAAAATTTAATCAATTCAAAATTTTTAATAAACCATATTCTTTGAAAAATCAATTTAAAAACCCCTTTTAAATTCAAAACCGTTATTTTTAATTTTTTTTTAAAAATTTGAATCCGATGATGCAACAACATCAGATGGTCAATCACGGGAATAAGTGTCATATATCAATATGATTATCAACAATCAACATAATATTTATAAATAAATAAATATGTGAGGAATCCAGTTGGATCCCTCCAACCTGTTACCCTGCATCCACAGACGTTAGCACAATACCAATTCCACTTCAAGGTGGAATATCGCGGTATATGGGATTTTATAAATATCCGCTTAATAGGCGGCGCAATAGGGTCTCATCCGCTATACGAGGCGGGAAATCAAATCCGATATATACATATGCCAATATATATATATCGCTATATATAGTATATATCCTAGTATATCTACTAACACAACCAATCAGCAATCAACAATCAACATTAACTATTTAAAATTTTAAACAAAACCTTTCAATTGAGTGAGGAGTTCTCACCTTGATTTTATTTCCGTTTTTCGCGTTCGTTTCGAATAAAATTAAACGAACGTTTAATTTTACCCGAAATTCAAACGAGCTCCAATCGACTCCAAACCAGTTGCATTGCGAAGAGCACGACGATACGATTCCAACGCAAAAAATCTCGTTCAATTTGGACCTCGCAGCAAAAAGATATCATATTTTAAAGTTTGAACGATTTATAATATAATAAAATCTACATCTCCTTTTATAATTTTAACCTTTTACATCACAGCCCTTGATTTCAAACTCCAGCAATCCAGGCCGCAACTTGCAATCATCTTCCCAAACGCACGTTCACTCCCAGGTACATGAACCCATTAGCTCAAAACTAGGGCTCCAATTTGCCACCAACACGATCAACTTCCTGACGATCAGACAACATCACCTCGGAGCCACATGCGAGCTCCACCCTCGGCTCGAGAACCAAAGAGCTCGGTTGTCCCTGTAGCATGAAAAACGCGCGCGACCTACAGCCCTTCACGGCCCCACCGCCATCAATCCATAGCTCCATTTTACATCTCGACCGTTGGATGTGGAGATCTCTTGATGCTCTACGATTTTCTAGTTGGAAGTTCGTTGAATCGTTGCACGGATTGGAAGATTTGGAGGAAGGAAAATCGGCGATTTTCGGCCATTGAAGCTAACTAACGGCGGCTGGCTTGGCAACTAGGGTTAGAAAAAGAAAATGACATATATACCAATATTATTTTAATAATAAAATCTCCAATTTAACACTTATGCAAACGACCTCCAATCTACGCGTTCCGACAGGCGATTCTAAAGTTTTTCCACGTTCCGGACGCAATGGAACAGGTTTCGGAAGCTAATTCGGAAGTATGTGTGAGATACGACTATAAATGCTCGATTTAAATTAAAACCGATTTAAGCGATTTCTAGGCGTTTTGGCTTGTACCGGACAAACGATAAATCCAAACGACTTGAAATTTGAAATCTTACAATAATATCACATTACGGATCCGATGAAACTGGTTTCGTCGAAATCCGAGACCGTTTGAAAAATGGCTATTTTAACTCGCCGAATTAAAATTAAAACGATATCGATGCGTTTCGAGCTGCCACGGTCAAACGACAACTCCGATTGCTACGAAAATTGAAATCCGATAATAACTAACTATTACGGATACAATGAAACTCGTTTCGTTCAATTCCGAGACTGTTCAAAAATTGGCTATTTTTCAGTCGATAATTAAATATTAAAATATTCAATTTTTACAAATTAACTCCAAATTCAGTTTTACAAGTTCTAAAACATTTCTATAACTTTAATATGATAAAACAAAATTTTCCAAACCATTTCCCATTATATTTAACCCAATATCTAATTATTTGTGGAATTTCACTATTAAATAAATCGATTTAATTGCAAAATTAAATCCAAAATTCGAAAAATAAATTATTCGACTTAAAAATTCCACTTATTAATATTAAAAATAAATTAAATATTCAAATTCAAGTTATCAAAAATTCTGGGTCGTTACAATCTTCCCCCCTTAAAAGAATTTCGTCCTCGAAATTACAAGTTAAGGAGAATGATCCTAAACCGTTTATTATTTTTCCAAAGCTAATCAGTTTTATTAACTTTCTAACCTAAATATTTTTATTAAAGATTCACTATTATTTCAATTAGCTTTCCAACTTCAATTATAGGTTTCAACCAACATTGTTTACTCAACAATTCAAATTTAAATTTAAATTCAAATTTCAAACTTTCAAAATTTTCTCAAAATTTTACTAACTCCCTAAATTTTCGAAAAATTTCGCCAGAGTCTCCTTTGCGCGGCTAGATCGGTACGACTACAAAACGGCTCTACGGCCCCTCAGAATCAAAAGAAAAGAGAAAGCCAAGTGGCTAGAGAAGGAAATCATCAAATCTCATATAAAAACTGAAATACGTACCTTTTTGTCGAGCCATTCAATTTTTAACTTTGAAATCAAAATCCCAATTCCTTTATAACCTGTATATCCTGCTAGCATAATATCCAATTATAATATTCAAACCAATTTGCCAATTCAATTATAAAATTTCCAATACGTGCTTCTTATACCACTTTTAGTTTACTATTAAAGTTGCATATTCATTTTCATTCGTTTCAATTCCAATTCTATTCTATTCAATTTCATTTGAATTCAATTACATAGCTTCCAATTGCGCTAGTTCAATTTCATTATCACTTAATGAATTTACATACAATCAACCAACAAGCAAATAACAACCAATGCACATCCAATACAACCAAATTTATTTATTTTACTTACATTCAATTTGGTTCAACTGTTTTAATTCCAATTGGTTTAGCATTCAATTGATTTTCATCCAATTATTCAACTAACTTCAATGAATTTACACTTACATACATCGTTTCATATCAACTTACTTACATTCGATTGATTAACATTCAATCCATTCTTTAATTCAATTGCTAGTTCTTTTTACAAATAAAATTGAATTTCATTTATATAACTTAAGTTCACATCTTTAACAATTTCATTTACTCACTTTATTCATTTATTTTGATATTAACATCAATTCTTTCAACATTACTTAACTTGCATTCCATTTCAACTTTATTTACATCATTTAATTCACTTGATTATTTAACTTTGATGCAAAGATCGATTTTTTATTCAACTTCACTTAAGTTATTCCATTTAAACATCATTTGTTAATTAAACTTAAGTTTTACTTATCAATTCAATTCGGATTTTAAATTCCAAAGTAAATCCTATTTAACTTTTACTTAAGCCAAATTCATATCAATATTCAAATTCATATTCCATTTTACTTAACTTAATTGTTTAACCACTTCAATAACTGGTTTCACTTACATTTTCCCATTCTATAAGTTATAAAACTTATTATTCAACTTCTAACTTATATTATAAGTTCAAAACTTATTTCGCTTATACTTATCAACTTCAAGTTGAATTTTAATTTCAAATTGATTTATTACAACAAAACTTCAATTTTAAATTCATTTTTGTAGCAAATCCATCACATAGAAACTCGAAAATGATACTGATGATGCTGCAGTCATCACCCTTATTATTTCCCAGTGACAATAGTGAAATCAATGCTAATTATTCTTTCAAAAAGTTTTCTTTCTATTCACAAATCACTTTTATAACCCTTTTACTTATATAATTTTTTACTTCTTATATACATACATGATTATCTTACAATTGTAAATCATCATTAATTATTATTTCATCTTATGATTCATTGGTTTATACCATTATTCTTTTTACAATAGTTGCTTTTATTAGCTTATTCAAACAACTTTTAATTATTTTATATATATATCATTTACAACAACCAAGCAATCAATTATATACACACTTCAATAATTCTTGAAAAATTATTTTCTTTTTATATATAAAATATAATCGAGGTAAAATTATTTCATTTACCCAATTTAAAACAATATTGTGTCGAATTGTTCTATTCAAGTGTTTAGGAACCCCTTCGATTCAGTTTTCGAGGCTGCGCCGACGAAGGTTCATATACCACTCAACAAACCAATCATCACAATATAAAACAATTTTATACTCACTAACAAATACGCACTCATATCTATTATTACACTCATACTCATTCTAGAGTACTACTGACTCTATCTCTAATGAGTAACACCCAACAGAGCAGGTTGTCGCTTAACCATAAGCTCTGATACCAAATGTAACGATCGCGATTTCTCGTTGCCGAAAAATCGAACCGTTAGGGTTTTAGAAGAAGAAAGAGGTAGAAGAAGAAAGAAAAGAAAGAGAAGAGAAACAGAAAAACAAGTAACAGAACGAGAAACAATAACAGAATCTCACAGTCGCAGCGGAACAACATATAATAGATAAATGAATATTCATTAAAACAAAAGAACTATACATTTTATACATTACATCACATTACATTACATCAATCAGAGTGTATGACAACAACAGCGGAAAGAAATACTATATACAATAGATAATAGACTACGCTATCTGGCTCGCCTCCAGATCTGCACAGCAACTCCCGAATCCAGAATAACCTGATAACCTAACTCTAGACTGCCCGTGTGGAAAATAGTGGGCACCCAGAGTTTAGGAAAGGAACAATAAACTCCAGGTCAGTCATGGGACTGGTGTGAGAACTCAAAAACAGTTTATCTTTAAACAAGCAACAAGAAAATTTAAATTTTTAAATCCGCAATGCTTTTTGGAAAATGAAACTACCATAAGGCCTCCCGCCACACACACAATGCAAACGCAGAATTGGAGGAGATTTCTCCTTATGATAGTCAAAGATGCTTACTACGCGAAAATCAAATCATTTTTGATATTATTACTAGTGCATAGTGTAGAAATCAATTTCGAAAGTAGAATATAAATCCTAGCCAGCATAGACATTCCGAACTATGCCTACTATAGCTACCATCCAAACAGTGGTGACCACCATAAGTGAATGGCAGGTAATACAACTAAAACCGTACAAGGCGCGTATTGGAGGAATGGATTTCCAACAAATGGTCAGGCTAAGGAACTTCCTACTGCCACATGGGATCGCCTCTGGCGGGACGTCCCGAGAAACTAACGTTACGGTTAGATCTCTGCCAACACAAGGCCGGGTTACCTCTGTAACTAGGTAACTACTACACGAATATGTCATCCCCCGGTCCTTTGGGACCTTTATCCGAGCGCTCGATACCAACAACACCACACAGAAATAGATATAGTGTTTTCCACATGAGTAAATATCTGGGCTCCATACCATGATACCACCCTTTTCCAGAAGGGAATGACATACCCTAAAGGGCGCGACCCTCATAACCTTGCCGCATATTCCTGTTTCGACCATTTCCGGGGAGTGAGGTCCTGACGAAGTCTCGTCCACAAAGCTACGCTTTGTGCAACAAAGACATGCTTTGGGTCCACAGATGACCAAAGCAATAATCACAAAGATAAATGATCAAACAAATGATCATATCCAAACGATCAACCAATGATCATCACACAGCAGCACTCAGCATGCCACATTACCAGATTGGGAAATATCGCTGATAACCTTCAACTACATAACCTCTGAGCTCGTACGTCTCAGAGAAGGGTGTTAAGCTAAGAGAATAAATTCTCCGCCACCAACAGAAATGTATTTGAAAGAAATCTGCTCTATCTCTCAAAATGTAATGTCAGACACGTAACCATACAAGTCTGTTCCGGGTTCGAACAGAACCGAAGGCACTTCCAAAGAAGCCCTTGCAATCCGGGTATTCACAATCCCGATAAAATTTCCCATCACAAAGGAAATCTCCATATCGTAGCTAACGATGCGGAGACAATCGATAGGTCATCCTATCGTTCTCACAAATACCCGGTCTTCAACACCGGTCTTCAAATGCAATCCAAACGACGTATCGCATATTCGGAATGGGATATATGACACAAAGGTCCTCTCCCGGCTAAACCGAATAGCGAGCGCTTATTTTAAAAATAAGTGTGCATTCAATTCCAAACAAACACAATCAATACCATCCAAGGGTAAATATTGATAGTCGGTTATTTAACTATCAATAAAGATGCGCCACATCATCAGATTCCAAATAATTTTTCCAAAATTATTAAGTCCCAAAATATCTTTACAAGATATATATACACAATTTCCAAATAATTGCCCAATTTATTTGCTTTACCAAAACCACTTCACGATAAAATTTTCCACACTCAACCAATTGAAAAATCAATTTTCAATTTACCTTCACCATTTGAAAACCAATTTTCAAATTACATTAACCATTTGCAAACCAATTTCAAATCACCTTAACCATTTGAAAACTAATTTCAAATCACCTTAACCGTTTGAAAACTAATTTCAAATCACCTTAACCATTTGAAAACTAATTTCAAATCACCTTAACCATTTGAAAACTAATTTCAAATTACTTTTCATCCTTTATACCCTTTGAAAACAAATTTCAAATCATCAAATAAATCTTTACCGATTTAATTTAAATTTACGTCCCAAATCCGTAAATTCATTTTCATACTTCAAAATAAATCAATATTTATTTTTAAACAAATTTCACATCATATAAATTCCAACGTGAATTAAATCCCAAATACCCATTCATATTTGATTTCAAATCGATTCCAAAATATTCGCTTACACTTTTACCTTTAAAAGGTGAATTCACAAAAACGTTCCATTCCATATTGGAAAATCATTTCTAAACTTATTTAAAAAAATAAGTAATTCACAATTCAATTTATTTTCAACAATTCGAAAATATTCCATATGCTTAAACCATAGTTAAGTATTAATTTCATTCCTTTAAAGAAATATTCTTTTATTCACATTTATTTGGGTTAAAAACGAATGTTGCGTAAAACATCGTTACGACAACCCAAAAACACTAGTATATGGATTTGAAATTAAAAATAGATATATAAATCCAATACTATACCAATTATCCCCTTCTGTTTCTCGAAAACTTCTATTTCAACAATCAATGTTGAAATCTATGTTTTCAATACTCAATACATTTTAAAACACCTTTAATTCGTTTTAAATTCCATTTAAAACATTCCTTTCCCAAAAACAGACCCATTTTATTTAATAATCTATTCAATATTCAAAATAGTGAATATAGCCCACTTAACAAATTCCCATATTTCAATTTATCAAATTCGATGGATTTCAAATTTATAAACATAGTTTATAAATTCCATTTCTATTATAAACCCCAATTTTATAAATTCCTTTATTAACCCGATGCAATTTACATAACCCAATTTCATACCCAAAAGCCATATTGTAAGTTAAATACTTATAATATTATTTATTTACCAAATCGTTCCTTTGAACTTCACCAATTTAAAATCTTATCACTTACAAGATTACTTTATGGTTTATAATAATTTCAACTAATGAAATTTTCATTTATTAACAATTTCTATAAAATTCCTTTTTTTAATGCCCAAATCCATTTTTATAAGTCAATAACTTATAAAACTTCACTTCCCAATAACCATTCTTTTTATAAATTTCACATTTATTAATCTATAAATCCTAGTGGAATTCATGTTATACATCAACTTAACACTTTATAAATTTATTCTATAACTTCAATAAATTTAATTTAAAAACATCCATTTATAAAATCCTTTATATAAACCATTAATAATAATAACTTCCCAAAAACCAAATTTAACTATTTTATAAAAACCTATTATTGTTAAAAATTTCTTTTAAGTTATATTTTATAAAAATATAAATTTTTAAAACATAAAATTTTATCCATCTATTTATTTTAAAATTTAATCAATTCAAAATTTTTAATAAACCATATTCTTTGAAAAATCAATTTAAAAACCCCTTTTAAATTCAAAACCGTTATTTTTAATTTTTTTTTAAAAATTTGAATCCGATGATGCAACAACATCAGATGGTCAATCACGGGAATAAGTGTCATATATCAATATGATTATCAACAATCAACATAATATTTATAAATAAATAAATATGTGAGGAATCCAGTTGGATCCCTCCAACCTGTTACCCTGCATCCACAGACGTTAGCACAATACCAATTCCACTTCAAGGTGGAATATCGCGGTATATGGGATTTTATAAATATCCGCTTAATAGGCGGCGCAATAGGGTCTCATCCGCTATACGAGGCGGGAAATCAAATCCGATATATACATATGCCAATATATATATATCGCTATATATAGTATATATCCTAGTATATCTACTAACACAACCAATCAGCAATCAACAATCAACATTAACTATTTAAAATTTTAAACAAAACCTTTCAATTGAGTGAGGAGTTCTCACCTTGATTTTATTTCCGTTTTTCGCGTTCGTTTCGAATAAAATTAAACGAACGTTTAATTTTACCCGAAATTCAAACGAGCTCCAATCGACTCCAAACCAGTTGCATTGCGAAGAGCACGACGATACGATTCCAACGCAAAAAATCTCGTTCAATTTGGACCTCGCAGCAAAAAGATATCATATTTTAAAGTTTGAACGATTTATAATATAATAAAATCTACATCTCCTTTTATAATTTTAACCTTTTACATCACAGCCCTTGATTTCAAACTCCAGCAATCCAGGCCGCAACTTGCAATCATCTTCCCAAACGCACGTTCACTCCCAGGTACATGAACCCATTAGCTCAAAACTAGGGCTCCAATTTGCCACCAACACGATCAACTTCCTGACGATCAGACAACATCACCTCGGAGCCACATGCGAGCTCCACCCTCGGCTCGAGAACCAAAGAGCTCGGTTGTCCCTGTAGCATGAAAAACGCGCGCGACCTACAGCCCTTCACGGCCCCACCGCCATCAATCCATAGCTCCATTTTACATCTCGACCGTTGGATGTGGAGATCTCTTGATGCTCTACGATTTTCTAGTTGGAAGTTCGTTGAATCGTTGCACGGATTGGAAGATTTGGAGGAAGGAAAATCGGCGATTTTCGGCCATTGAAGCTAACTAACGGCGGCTGGCTTGGCAACTAGGGTTAGAAAAAGAAAATGACATATATACCAATATTATTTTAATAATAAAATCTCCAATTTAACACTTATGCAAACGACCTCCAATCTACGCGTTCCGACAGGCGATTCTAAAGTTTTTCCACGTTCCGGACGCAATGGAACAGGTTTCGGAAGCTAATTCGGAAGTATGTGTGAGATACGACTATAAATGCTCGATTTAAATTAAAACCGATTTAAGCGATTTCTAGGCGTTTTGGCTTGTACCGGACAAACGATAAATCCAAACGACTTGAAATTTGAAATCTTACAATAATATCACATTACGGATCCGATGAAACTGGTTTCGTCGAAATCCGAGACCGTTTGAAAAATGGCTATTTTAACTCGCCGAATTAAAATTAAAACGATATCGATGCGTTTCGAGCTGCCACGGTCAAACGACAACTCCGATTGCTACGAAAATTGAAATCCGATAATAACTAACTATTACGGATACAATGAAACTCGTTTCGTTCAATTCCGAGACTGTTCAAAAATTGGCTATTTTTCAGTCGATAATTAAATATTAAAATATTCAATTTTTACAAATTAACTCCAAATTCAGTTTTACAAGTTCTAAAACATTTCTATAACTTTAATATGATAAAACAAAATTTTCCAAACCATTTCCCATTATATTTAACCCAATATCTAATTATTTGTGGAATTTCACTATTAAATAAATCGATTTAATTGCAAAATTAAATCCAAAATTCGAAAAATAAATTATTCGACTTAAAAATTCCACTTATTAATATTAAAAATAAATTAAATATTCAAATTCAAGTTATCAAAAATTCTGGGTCGTTACATATACCCATAAATATTTAAATTACGGATTAAAATGATAAATATCTGTATCACTTGACCATAGGATAGAAATTATATACAGACACCGTTGGTCTATATTTTTGAAAAATGATTTCCAAAGTTTGAAAGGAAATATATGGGTTTTAATAAATATTGGTTTATATAATATTTATAAATGTGATTTCTATATATGTCTAAAAACTCATATTTTAAATTTATATGTTTTGAAAATTTTAATTTATAAGTTAGTTTTGAAAAATATAAATTTTAAGATTTTCTAATAGTTTTATTATTTTTAAAAAAAAATATAAAATAAGATTTAATACAAAATACAATTAATAATAAGATTTAATTTAATAAAATTTAATTTAATTAGTATATAACATGTTTTAAAATATTTATTTAAGAAAAAATAAATTATATTAATATTTTAAAATAGATTTATAACTTTAATAATAGAGGTTGGAAAGATAAATTAATGTTGACTTGGAATTTAAATTGGTTAAAATTGAATTTAAGCAAGAATTGATTTAAACTTATTAGTTTTGAGATTTTGAAATGATATGATTATAACTTGGTTTATAACATGATTTGATAAAAAGTGATTAAATGAATATTCTCAATTTTGAATAAATTTGAGATTGAATATTTAATATTGATTTAAATGTATAAATTGGAATTTGAATAAATTGTTATAAAAATGGCTAAGGGAATAATTTCCAATTTGGTTAAATTTAAAATTTAAATGTTGAAATATAAACGAAATTTATATTATAAATGTTTGAATATTTAAACTTGAATCTTTCAACTTTAAATTGAAATGGTTAAATTGGAATTGATTTAAATTGAATTTTAGAATTTAGATGATTTAAATCGATTTGCGAAATTAGAGGAAACTAAATTTATTATATAAATTACTTTATTATATATATAAACTATTTTAATTTATAAAGTATTTTAATATATATATATATATATATATATATATATATATATATACATACATACATACTATTTTCAACATCTAAACTATTTAGGTGGAAAGTGTTATGATTTCAAAGTGCTATGGTTTCAAAGTGTTATGATTTCAAAGTGTTATGATTTTGAAAGTGTTATAAATTTTGAAAGTGTTACATTCTAAAATTGAATATTATTTAAAGTGAATAATGATATCGAATTTATATGGTCATGAAATGGATATGACATTTTGAGATGAAGTACGAACTATTTGAAATGAAATGACCAAGGTGTGAAATAAGCGTTTGGTTGTTAAAGAACCAGGATCGGATATTGTCATACTCTCTGCCAATGTCGAAAACCACTTTAACAACTGTGTACGTGGTGAAGATTCAAAAATGGAGTAGGATGGTTTGGTGACGATTCTGAATGGTATTTACGTATCCCTGACTCCCATGAGTCATCTTGATGTGGCTAAAACAGGAGCCATGCCGGGCCAAGTGAGGTCATTCCCCCGATCGGACACATTTCTTCGACACCATTCTATAATTTTTTGATTCGATTGGGTGCAACTTTGATTTTGGGAGTGTATCACGAGTGGACGGTAGTAGCTGTTATGCGTTACCACCGGTCAGGATCCGCAAATGGTATATCTACCCTGGCGTTGCCTCGCGTGCCTTGTCACATGCACTATCGCGCCTTTTACGAGTTTGTTTTGTACCATACCTATGTGGTTTCCTCTTGGTAAACCTCCAGTTTACGAAGGAGCGTATGACATTGTATAGGCTACGATAGTATATAAAATAAGTTAAGAGGGACATGGGTAACGCCTTGATGCTATTTTAATACTTTTACTTTACTATAGACATATTACAATAGTGTATATTACTACATAGTAGATAGTTCCACGGATCCTTAGAGGATGGGAATCCCAAGCATCATTTAAGTTACTTATATTTCATTTGACATTTCACTTGAGTTGAATTTATTAATATAAGAATGTTATTCCTGACTCGAGTGTTTCGTGTTTTGCTTTAGCTCGGGTCAGACTGAGTATCGCGGCATTTGAGACTCGCCTTTGGAGATTGAAGCTTTGTTTTAAGATCTATCTATCTAGCTTTCAGTTATCTCAGTTTATTCTAATCATTTATGTTCAGATTCATCAGTTGCTTATGTATTAGATATTCATTGTATTTGAGATTCTGTTGTATTTTATTTCAGACTCTCATGTTTTATAGTAGCTTCATGATATCTATTCCCCTGCTTATTTTTGTAATGCTCTGTGTCTGTGATTATGTGATTGATTTATTTACTGTATATGCTGAGTTTTTCCAAATATAAAATTAACAATCTATTGTTTTGAGCAATACAGGTCCGACATGTGCGAATGCGAATGGTTTGAAATACCAGGTCATTAATGTTGGTATCAGAGCTGTGGTTTAGGCAAAACTTAGCATATGGAGTAAAAAAATAATTACAGAACCACCTTCATTCGAACTTGAAATTTCTCCTCTTTGATTAGGACTTCATTTGAATTTTGGAACTTACCCTTTTGTTCTAAAATCCAATCTGGTCTCCTTTTCGTGTTCTTCTTGATACTGGAGCATCCCATAACTCCACTTCTGTTCCGACAACCTAAATATGATATGTAAAGGGGTGAAACTCCTTTACAACAGGCATCGATTCACCAAGGATTTCTACGTCCTAGGTTTTGATGTTGTTTTCTCTTGCAAAGCCCGAACCGTTCTTTAGTAGACTACCCGGGTAATTCTCTTGTGATTCAATGAAGATTGCTATAGGATTTTGCAGGCAGTTTCATCCTTTCACTGGATTCTCAACCTAGTAATCTGAACTCCACCCGATAGTTATGGATTATTCTGATGTTTTGGGTAAAGTTACATGTAACATCCCACCTTTTTGCACGGTTTAAATCGACGATAAACCACACACGTCAGACTTAAAACATACATAAGGGTGGATTAATATGGGGTAAATAAAAAAAGAAAGAAGAAATAAAACCATAGAAATCATTTCAAAATATTTTTATATATAGACCGAAGGTGCCTGTATATAATTTTCTATCCTACGGTCAAGTGATACAGATATTTATCATTTCAACCCGCAATTTAAAATAAAAATACGGTTATATATCATTTCAAACTGCAATCCCGAATGAAATAAAGTGCATAACAATTTGCAGTTTATAACGATATAAAATACAACATCCGTTCATCCAGTATTAATCATCAACCATTAATCACAATCATCATCCAATTCAACAATAGCATCACTATATAACAGATAATAAACAACCGGTATCAACTAGCAGCTTATATTCAATAATAAATTAAATGAAAATTTAACTGGTAGTTTATATGCAATAAATAAATTAAATAATAATTTGATTCAATTATATTCAATTTAACTGGGACGACGATTAAAATACGCCAAACAGTCTTAAATAAGTTTCTAATCATATCTTAAATAAATTTAACAAATATAAGAAATTTTAGAAGTTTAGAGTGGGTCAAAACACTCACCTTTTGAATTTAAATCCAATTTAAACCCAAAAATTTGACAGTCTCGGAATTCGTCCAAACCAGCGCCATAATGTTCGAAATTTTAATACAATCCAAATAAAAAAGCCGTGCGCGAATTGGTGTTCGTATGTGAAAGATGTAGCGATAAATATGGTTGAATTTCAATTATAAAAAAAGAACACATTACCAAGTTTCCGCGTCACCAACCAAAATTTGCGCACGACTCCTATTCTTCCTAGATCGAAGCACGCACAACCTCCAAAGCACATGAACCCATCACCAATTCGCCGCAATCTAGAAGCCGCCACCACCAGAGATGACCGCGACCTCGCCGTGGCCTTCCATCCAAGACCCTACGCGTCACAGCGACGACCGGCGCTCGAAATTCAAGTCGCCGCCACCCATGCTCAAACCTTAATCGAATTTTTCCCGATGATCTAACCGTTGATTCGACGAACGAACACCACTGATGCACTCCCCATTGTCCACTCTACAATACCTAAAAATGATTCGACGATCCGACAACGTTCATCGACACGCGATGAACGACCGAGAATTGATTGGCGAATTCTGGGCAAATGGTGTATCAATTTGAAAAACAAATTTCAGTTTTGAGATGCGTACATCGGGAGCTTCGGTATATAATTTTTCTGAATTGTTTTGAAGAATTTGAATTTTTGGCTTTGGATTGAGATTTGATTTGTGTTTGGATCTAGAATTTTTTTATCTGCCATTGAGGAGGAGAGATAGCTTAAATATACATACAGACAAATGAGAAATAGGAGTAGGCTAGGGTTTATAACTGGGTATCTACAGGTAGGGTTGAAATAGAATAGATGGATCGGGTTGAATATACGCGCTAACGACAAAGTGGCCAAAAGCTCATTTCGACTCCGGAATCAAATTGTGTCAACCCATATATCAAAATAGATGTTTTAAAATAATTTAAACGCAATGGAAAAGGTTTCAAGTCCAAATTCCATCGTATGAAGAAGTTATGCTAAAATCAATATTTTTCAAGTTGATTTCAATTAAATCGATTTCAAGGCGTTTTGCATTCGTACGATCAAACGAAAAGTCCAATCGCTACGAAACTTGAAATCCTACAAAAATTCACCGTTACGGATCCGATGAAACTGGTTTCGTCGATATCCGAGTCAGTAGTCAAATTGGCTATTTTTATATTAATTAAATAAATTAAAATTAGTCAATTAAATCAAATTTTCAATTTCAATTCGATAATTGACAATTCTTATCATTTTTAATTTTCCAATCATTTACACTGATTTAAACAAATTTAAATGACAAATTAGAGTTGATAAATTTATAAATTTCGGTATTAACTCCAATTTCATTAAACTCCGAATTTGTATATTAAATTTTTAATAATTCCAATTGAATCAAATTTCATTCTTATTATTCAATCTATTGGTATCAAATAGATGAAACTAACATTGGATTCATACTCTATTACGTAATTATCTCCAAATTCCATCTAAATTTATATTTACGTAATATTTAAATATTAAATTTCATTTTATTGCAATTAAATCCAATTATTATAGTTCGAATCCCAATAAACCGATAAATCTTTATTTCCATTCTTGTATTCAACCAATTGTCATATCCTAAATAGAATTTAATTTCAGTTACTTACCATTAAATTCATTTATTATTGATTATATTCCCATTAAATAAAAATTTATTCCAAAATTTGATTTGATTTCATTGCCCTCTTTACTAGGTCCATTATTACTTAATAAAGCTAGTTACATTTAGTTTTATATCCCATTACACCAATATCCCTATATACATCTTAGATTTGTATAAATGGCTATATTTCAAAATGTGAAATCTTGTCTATTACACATATTAATTAAGGTTTTAAAACCAATTAATAAAATTTCTTTAGTCCAATCCTTTTTACCAATTATTTACCTTATAAATAAATTTATGTTTCTATTTAATTTACATTCACACTTCCGTTATTATATTAACAATCATTAAAGTAACGTTTATCATCAACAACAAACATAATGATTATTTATCTAACATTGATTGTATAAATTTTCCATTTATTACGTATTATTGTATCAATTGATATAATTTTAAATCTATTTCCCAAATCTACTACTTTCAATCAATTAAAACTTCACAATTGTTTATATTAATTGGGATTACACTACATTTATTATTTATCAAATTGTTTTAACCTTATTACCTAAATTTACATTCAGTTACTATTGAGAAATATTATTTCATTTAATTCAATAATTACACTTGTTTTTCTCATATTCCCGTTGTTGTAACCTTTTTTTTGTTCATTAAAATTTAATTTCAATTCCAATTCGATATTGTATCAAATTTCAATTTCTTTCAATAAACTCATTTATTATAAATTTGCATACCAATTAATTAGTTTCAAATAAATAGATTGATTCAATTCAACTTTTTTTATTAAGTCTATATTAATCAATATAATATTTCATTGGTTAATTCAAAGCTTACTTTTAATTACTTAATTTCCGTTTTATATGCAAGTGCAACAATTTACACTGTTTCATTATAATTGTGATTTCTCTTCAATTGTCAATAATTAGTTTTAATAACCATTGCTACGCTTAATTGTTAACATTTACTTCATTATAAATTATAAAAAAATTATTTCCTTTTAAATTTAATTCCAAAATCTTATTAGAATGAAAAATTTAATTATCGAAATTTACGGGTCGTTACACTCTCCCCCACTCAAAACTTTTCGTCCCCGAAAAGGAAAAAGAAGGGAAAAAAAGAATTAAGAAATCAATATATCTTATTCAGAACATTAGCTTTATAAACAATTAAATTTACAAAATTAATTGCTTTAAATAAAATATACAAATTTACAACCATTAAATCTTTTTATACTTAAATCAATAAAGTTTGGAAAATATTTTCGAAAATTTTCTAAGTCCAAAATTTACGGAAAATTTCGGTAAAGTCTCCTTTGAACGGGGAGGCTCGGGAGAAAATATAATATCAAAAATAACAATGTATAAAATATACTTTCCAAAATAATATATATCCCACATGGGAAAAACAATATAATAGCGCTATAAATCTGTAATCCGAAAACGTACCTATTTGTCGGGCAAATAACGCTTAAATTATGAAATCAAAAGCAGTAGCAATTGCTTCCATAACCTGTAGTTCACTTATGTAATCCAAAAGATTTAATAATTATATAAAATGAAATATTTAAAGTTGCTTCAACAATAAACAACCAAATCAATCCAAACAACAATCACTTGCAATCACAACATACAACCACAATATGAAGCCAAATAAAATCAGCCATCTATATCAACAAACAAATAGTTGTCCGGGAAAAAAAACCCTTAAATTTTCTAGAATGAAAAATAAACTATTAAGCGCACCATTTACTCAACAGTCTTAGATGAAACCAAATAGATTATTACCATATCCAAACAATTTTTAAAGTATCCTTGCCCAAACAACCATAACCCAAACAAACAACGATTTCAATAACAGATTAAGTTTATTTTTATTAATTCCATTCATTTTCATTCATTACTTACAATTATTCATTTTTAGTTATTCAGGTCATGTAAGTTTCTTTGTTTTTTTTTATTGCATTACATTTATGCATTTCTCAATTTCATTTATTTATTTAGTGCTTACATTTCTATTATATTTAATTATAGTAACATTTTAATGACAACTTAAATTTATAACTCTATAACATCAATTTTTATAAATAAAACCAATTTATTGAACTCTTCATTACATACTTTTGCTTGCACAATTTCCATTACATTTTCTTGTTAAACATTTCAACTTTTAATATTTGGTAAGTTATATATATGCTTTTAGAGAAAATAATAGAAAGCATACAAGTTTATCTTATTTAAGTCATTATAAACTCCAAAAATTTTATTTAAATAAATGCTTAATCATATTTTATCTTATTTCTTTTAATTAATTAAATGTTCAATAATTATATCTTTCGTTTATAAGATTACAATTTCAACTTTCCTTTAATCCATTTATAACTTAGCATTAAATCTCTTATTTCCTTTAGAGGTTTCAATTATTAATTACCTACGTTCCAATTCACTACAATAAATTAATGGAAACTTAAGAACTAAATACCGGGTTAAATCTCAAATCATTTTAAAATGATAGGTAAATGTATACTTACAACTTACATATCCAATTATATTTAAAATAATTAAAAATTTATATTTTTTTATCCAAATAAATCTGCAGTAAAACTACTACAGTGGCCTTCCCACTTCGAAACTCGAAAATTAATGTCGATGATGCATGCACTCATCACCGAAATTATTTTCCAACAACGGAGAGGGGAGTAGAAAACTTATTTCTTTCCAGAGTTTCTTTAAAGTAATTCTTTCAAATATATTCAAATATTTATATTAGAAAATACTTCTAATAATATTATTATTATATTCCAAATCATTTGAAAGAAATTTTCAAAAACCTCGGAACTTAAGTTCTAAATTTCCAATCTTTCATTTATTTTATTTTCAATCTTACTTTACTAATATTTATAGATTACCCTACCTAGAAACCAATATATTACAACCAATATAAAATTTATTACTTTATATACAGAAAATATAATAGGCAAAATTATTTCATTCACCTATATTAAAACAAATATTGTGTCGGTCTGTCCTATTACGTGTTTAGAAATCCCTATTGTTGTCATAGCATCCCATGCATTAATGTAACAACCCGCTATTTTGGACCATTCAAATCGACAATAAAACCGTACATGTCCGACTTGAAAAATTCAAAATACCGAATTGTTAATTTAATTTGGCAAAACTTAGCATATACAGTAAATAAATCAAACACAGATCACAGACACAGAGTAATATAATGCAGCGGAATAGAAAAATAGTAGTTCATGAAGCTACTATATACATCAGAGTTTAAAATAAAATACATTAGAATCTCTGGAATACAGAAAGGTCTTCAGTACGAGCCGATGACTTCTCTGAACCAGTCAACTAGAAAACTGAAAGCTGAAACGATAGTTGGATCTCCAAATGAAGCTCCAATCTCATAAGGTGAGTCTCGAATGCTGGATTACTCGGTCTGACCCGAGCGTAAAGCAAAACACAAAACACTCGAGTCAGGATTAACATTCTTATATCAATAAATTCAACTCAAATGAAATATCAACTGAAATACAATATACTTAAAGGATGCTTGGGATGTCCATCCTCTAAGGGTCCATAGAACTATCTATAGGGTAGAAATATACACTATTACACCGTAGTCATTCACTTAATTTATACTTCAACCCAACAGTCAATTTTTACTTCGAATAATCATATTTCCCAAACTAGTATCTATATATTGAGTAAGGTATGCAGTACAGTATTTCAATTTCCTGAACTTAACAAATTGTTCACATAAACCTGGCCTTCCTATTTAAATTAAATCCAATCTCATTTTATCAGTTAAATCTTCCTAAAATTCCCACTTAAATTTATAATTCTCAAATTTGGATTTGATATCCCAATTTTCCCTTTTATTTCAATATGTTTCCATATTTTAAGTATTCAACATTTTAACCAAATTTTTCCCAATCTAGTTTCTAAATAAAATTCCCAATCTAGTTCAAACTCAAATTTCATTTAATTCGATTAGTTATCTACATAACCGATTCGACTATCTTGGTTCCAAATACATATCCGAATTTCTAAACCATTTAATTACACTATAGTTCATAGCTTATAGATAACAATTTAAATTTGACAGTTTCATCTAGATTCTCGATTTTTTTTTTTTCATCGTTATTATCCAGTCTTGAACCCTCCCTTATTCGATTCAATATCATTTTAGTGATCATGAATTACACTTTACCCAAATTTCTTAAATTTTATTAAACGTGAAATATTTCATTCGATAAATTTCAATTTGATTTAGATAAATAAATCCTTATCTAAATACCATTTCAAAATAACCCAACTTTATTTCCCAATCCTAATTGTTCAATATTATTGCAAAATTTTCCGAAATAAAATTACATAAATATTTATCATAATTTATGTATTTAATCACATCTTGATTAAACTAGATATAATTAACTCTATGTTTATCATTTTCCCTTTTATACATGTATTTAAGAATTTACACATAAATAAAACCATATATTTCTTATCATATGGTCAAATGTTACGAATATTATCATTTCAATCCATACACTAAATATATACGGGTGGATAGCATTCCACCCGTAATCCCAAATTTAAATTAAATAAAACCCGCTTGGGTCTATCATTTAAACCCATTTCAATTCAAAACAACCATAACAAAAGGGAATTGCAGTGTGATGACAGGGATGGTGTCAAAGTAAATAAACAAGTAATAACAACGGTCAATAACAATTCAATAAGTAAATCAATAACTCCGAAATAATCGTATTTATTCGCATTGTTATTTGTATAATTATTTCTAGAATCTACACTATCATGTCATGTAGATAAAGATTATTACATTTTAGTTTTTCACTTGTCGTTCCATTTCAATTTCATTTTAATACTACAATAATTAATCCAAACTACGTTCAAGGATTTAAAGTATAATTTATCAATTTCTACGACAATTAATGGGTCAAATTTAACTAATCAAATTTACATATGGCGGGGTCAGGTTTCAAATAAATCAAGGTCCGTCATATGTAATCCGTCTTAATTTGTAAACTATACTACCCCAAATTTAACTAGCAAACTAGTTATCACTTAACAGTAGTAATTAACATCCAATTTAAACGATAATCAATCAATCAATCAATTATCAACCAATCTGTATTATTATCCCATAAATAAATTAACCGATAATGGTGTCAGGTGTCACAGGTGGGCAGATACAGATAATAGCAGTCATAACAGTAAAACAACCAACAGCAGCATATTTCAATTGTCGTTTCAATTGAAGTCAAATTTAATAAATAAAAGAACGTTAATCGTGAGTGATTGCTCACCTTTCGAGGCTAGAGATGAACGAGACCAAGAGCGAATGGATACGAGCAAACCCAAAGGTCGAACAAGCGAGACAGTGACAAGGCTATAATGGCTGCGACGAATATGATATTTTTCAGTGATAAGTCAAGATGGGCACGAGATAGAGGAAGTAAGATACGTTAAATATAAATTTTATAACAATCAACATTAAATTTAAACACCAATCATAAAAATAAAAATCTATACTTATACACATATTTTAAACCAATATACAATGAAATCTTTATATTTAATATTCAAAAATAAATGTTCATACTAATATCGATACAAACTTATCTTGTGATACTAAATATTGTACGTATATAAACTAGCGTAAACTCAACCCACCAATCAAAGAAAACTTTTTTTTTTTTTTATAAACATATTGTATATATATACTACTACATACGTTTCAAAATACCATCTTCAAAACAATATATATTATATACATATATATATAAATTTATTTACAACCCATAAATAATAAAATATATAAAATATACTAACTACTCCGTTACATATAAAACTGATATAATATTCACCCAGACAAGTGTCTTAAAATTAGTTATATTTACATATAATCATACTTAAAGTATACAGATATATAAGTAAATTGGAAGATCATAAAATCCAGATTTTATAAACTTATATATATAAAAAATCTTTACACAGTA
Organism: Allium cepa; assembly: GCA_030765085.1. Lineage (NCBI taxonomy): Eukaryota > Viridiplantae > Streptophyta > Magnoliopsida > Asparagales > Amaryllidaceae > Allium > Allium cepa. The sequence goes on from CM060931.1 coordinate 65,974,935, forward strand.
ATTAGCAAAAAAAAAAAAAAAAACAAAACCCAAAACAATCGCATGAGCCCTATAACCTGGGGAACGATCACGATCTCCACTCAAATCCTCATGCAACCGAAAGAAATTATTATTTCATATATATATATATATATATATATTTTTATATATTAATCAAAACTGATATATTATAAACATAAACAAAATGATCTAAACATGCATACACAACAGTAAGATGGAGAACCAATGACAAAAACTTCAGGCAAATAAGTCTTTGAAGAAATAAAATAAACCTACCTATAGTGTTCACCACTTCCAAAGCAGACTCGGGTTTCGAAGGATGTGGCAACGGTGGATTAATTGATGGGTTTGCTGTTGAAGGCGGATCCGGGTTGAAGCATCGGGTGTAGGAGGTTTCGTATGGGAGAGGCGCTATTGTTATAGGGTGGAGGCCAAGCTAGTTCAAAGCTACATGGGAGGTGGAAAGAAACGAAGGTGACTGCTGCTCGTTATCTGTATGCGTTTCGTGTGTGCTTTTTTTTTTTTATATATGGCAGCGGATGAAGGTGGAAAGGAGGGTGCAAATTGTGTTCTGAGAGCAAAAATGAAAAAAATATGAAGAGAGGGGAAGAAGAATAAATAGAATGGATGTTATGCGTGATTTCAGGGGATTGATAAAAGTAACGTCTACGTAAAAAAATCAAAAGTGCAAGTGAATGTTTAAAAGAAAGGGAAACAGCGCTGAAGGTGCGAATAAAATTTTCAAATCAAAAGAAACGTAAAGTTGCCCATTTATTTATCAAACGTGATTTAAGCCAAATAAAAGGAAACGAAGAGTAACAGTCAGAAATTAGTACGCAATTAATTGAATAGAAACCTTCCCTGAGATTCAGTTGACTTAATTAAAACAAATTTTATAAATTTAGCTTGGAGTACACGGTAAACGTTAGAAAACAAATGAAAAAAAAAAAAAAAGTCACGGATTTGGTTCAAAAGGAAAGGCAATGAACCGTTGAAATTTAGAAAGGCAAGAATATAATCAAAAGGGGAAACGTACACTTTTTTTTTTCCAGGAATGAATACAAGTTCAAGAATAATAACGTTAATATAAATTTATTTTATAACGCTAGGATATCGTGGAACGAAGGAAACAAATTTAAATGTACCGAGATAACGTATGGCATTTTATACGTTTTCAAACTTTTGAAATGGCATAGGATGGTAATAGCTGTACACCGATTGAGAAGCCTTTAAAGCAATTTATTTTATTGCCTGGGATTCACGTTCCAAATTTTTTTTTTTTTTTTTTTTGAAACGGAAGGAAGCAATAAAGTCACAGATAAATGAAATTGTAACAGTCTCCCAAATTCAGCTGACAAATAATAAAGCAATTGATAATAGGTGCGCGTTTAAATTTTGAAACGCCAAAAGAAATCAAATGGTAAGGAATTTATATAACAGTACATTATACGTTTTTTTTTTTCACCCCATAAGAAGGCTGAACGCACATCACTTGAAATGGAAAGGCAAAAGTAAAGCGCGATGATTCAGGAAGTAACATAAGGAATAAAATATCAACGGTCAAAAGTTATGATTTAGCTGAAAATTTCAAGTAATAAATTTATTGAGTAGCACGTTTCAATTTGAGCAAGAATAAGTATGAAATGGAAGTAGCAATAAAAAAATGGAAGTGAAACGTATTCACTTTTTGCCTTATATAAAATATTATATAAAGTAGATAAAAGGAAATTTCCACGTTCGAATCATTAAAGCGATAAATATTTGTATCGGCCAACACGTGAATCCAGGAAAAAATAAAGGTAAGCTATTTATTGTTTTGCAACCGATAAAATTTTGAACAGTAAGAAAATAAAGCAATAGTCACAGTGGAGTCCCTTGATTTTGTGCAAATGAAATTTATTAAAGCAATTGAAATTTAACGATAGAAAAGTCACTGCTATGCACTGATTCAGAAATCAATTCATAGCTTGAATTTAATAGAATTACCAAATAAATAAACTTCCATAAAATAAATTGAAAATTTACCATTTGCTATATTTAATTATACGTAATCCAAATATTAACTCTTTATTTGCAAATAAATTTATTTAAAATTTCACCAAAATCCAAATTAAATACGTTATAAAACCAATTAAAATCATTAAAATTTTATGGGTCGTTACACTCTCCCCCACTCAAAACTTTTCGTCCCCGAAAAGGAAGGAGGTAGGAGAATAAAACAACCAGAAATAGATTGAAATACAAGATAAATAATTAATTTAAAACTATATAGATTTTATTTGAAATATTTATTTGATAACTTCATTTGAAATTTAGTTTTCTTTAATACTTTAATACTTTTCAAATTCCTTTGAAAACCATTACTCACATTATTACTTATATTTACAAAGAAGCTATTAAAATATTAAATCCAAAATTCACAAATTTTTATTTTGTTTCAAGATACCTTCCAAATATTATTATTAGATCACAAATCATTTTTTAAAGTATCTTTTATTTTAGATAAATAACTGTTTAAATATTTATAACACTAAAATTTCTATTAAACCATGTAGTATATAATTAAACAATATTTTAAAGGATATATCCAACAAGGAAGGAAGGTAGATTTGGAAAAAGGAATCAAGGTGAATAACTAAACTGAGCAGATAAGGTAGATTCAAGAATAGAATCGGGCACGAGTAATAAATATAGAACCATAAGAATTTAAAATTTCAAATATTAATTCAAAATTTCTTTGTTGAAAATACTTTTATAATAAAATACCTTTATAAATAAATACTTTTATATTGAAACCAATTTTTCTTTCGAAATACTTTTATAACTCAATGTTTTAACAAGTTTATCCTCGTTCTTGCAGACTCTGGCCATGCGTTGATCAGGCGCAAAGCTAGAATTCTTCAAGTACTTAGTAGACTTGTTTCAACACCCAGTGAAGATACTTGAAAAAACTTTTTTAAAAAAAAACAGATATGGAAAGTACAATCCAAACAAAACAACCAAACCAAAACCTTTGTCCGATCATGGTTCGCAGATACACAATGGTTACGCCTGGTTCCCCCAGGAAACAATCCGTACCCCTAGGCAAGACTCAGCCAGGCAATTTCGCTGTGCATTCACGAGAGAAAAAGAAACCGTGGGTTACGTCACGGTGGGAACACTCGAGTATTACATCCGGAAAACCAAAAATCAGAGAGAATAATATCGATAGAATGAATCCACGCTGTGGCCACAAAGCGGATATCAAGCAGAAGGCACTTTCCATATCTTTACTTGGAAAATATATATATATAGTACCTTTTCAAATACTTCCAAATCTCGTACTTATATAAAGTCCATATGTATAGGATTCCTTTCTAAATCGAATACTTTCCAAATCAATAGTATATCAAAACATACTTACATAGACTTTGATTATATAAATTTTCTTTCCAAATTGAGTACCTTTCAAATCAATTGATTTCAAATCACTTTCATACTTATACAAATCCATTTTATATAAGTCCGACCACTTCCCAAATCAAGTGCTTAATTATACAAGTTCTCAATTTCAAATCATTCAATATCAAATTTAGTTCCAAAGTCATATATGAATTCACCAAATTTCTTCCAAATTAGATATCCTAATTTCACAGTTCCCCAAAATAATAGGTTTAGAAAATTATCCCAGTTTCCAGATTAAAATAATTCAAGTCAAACAAATTCATTTCCAAAATCATCATATAAGTACTGGGGTTTTCTTTTTTTTCAATTTAATTTTCAAAACCAAATATTTTCTCAAAATTTATTATACTCAAAATGGTTTCCAATTTTATAATTATCCTTTTAAAACTTTTAAACCATCTATTTCTATTTGAAATATCCAATTTACCTTTCTGAAAACCATTATTCAACTATTTTTTTCTTTTCAAACATTTCAAAACTAAATTTATATACTTTATCAAACATTTTATACTCTTCGAAATTTCTTAGCTTTGAAAATTAAATCTCGATTTGGAAGTGTTCGAACACTCAAAATACTTAGGGAAATCAAATTTTTCAATTCAAGAGTTGAAAATCAACAATAAATAATCAATTATTAAATCTGAAATTCGAGGACTGAACACCGGTCTTACTTTAAATTGTTTCAAATATATACATATATCTTTCGAAGATATCAAATTATACTTAGGAATTTGAAATCATAACGGTTTTACAAAATCACTCGCATAGCAAGATATTAAAGTGGCCTCTCCCCCACTCTGAAACTCGAAAATCAATGTCGATGATGCGTGCACTCATCACCGAAATTATTCTCCAGTGACATAAGTGAGTTCTGGACTTCTATTTTCTTGAAAACTTCTTTGAAATTTCTTCAAAATTATTGGAATTCATTTGAACCCATTTGAAACATTTCTTATTCGGAAAAATACTTTTAAATCGTATTATTTTTATATATTTTCCCAAAATCTTAAATCCAATTTCAAAATACCGGAATTCAATTCTCGAATTTCAAATTAACCCTTCAGTGGTAAATCTTTTTTTTTATATAAACCAATTTCTTACAAGTTTCAAAATTTTCAAATCCTTCCAAAACTTTTATATATATAGAATAACATTTCTTATTTGTTTTATATATAGGTATATAATCCTTATTGAAAACATTTTCGCTTTTATATATAGAATAAAATCATAGTTATCCAAATAATAATTTCGATATATATAACAATTTCAAAAATACAACATACCCGATCTTTCAAAGGATTATTCAAGGATAGATTTCAAACAAACAGAGATTCAAATTTCATATCAACGAAAACAGGAACATGAATACTTTATTTGAGAACTTCAGTTAAGCAAAAGATACAATAGAGTTTACCGAAAGTAACCTAACAACTGCTGAAAACAAACAGATCCACAGAAAACCACTCTACATAAACAAAGCATCGGTATTAATTCTACCGGGTGGCACTTCAACGGGTCCAGAGCACTCCCCCTCAATATGGCCCCAACTTCTGCATTTCTTGCATAAATGCACGACACGCCCATCCTCCCTAACGAACTGCGGAAATGCAGCCTTCCTTCCATACTTCCTCACAGGACAATTCCTGGCTATATGCCCAGGCAGCCTGCAGTGATAGCAAATGGTTGATTGGTCGACTATTGCAGTGGGTGCAGCTTTTACTTTCTTCACCTTCTGGCAGCGACTGGGAAAGTGCCCCGTACTACGGCACTTAAAACAGAAGATCTTGGATCGATAACGCTTGCCCTCATTCTTCCTTCCTTCATCTCTCTTCCCGCACATGGCTGCATAATGTCCCTTCTCCTGACACCGATAACAGACGACATGTCATAAGGACCAGGTCCTGCCCTTTCCCTCCACAATCTTTCCCACTTCTCCATTGCTTCCTCCTGTTCCTTACGGGCTAGTGCTCTCCGAGCTCGACGGGCTGCTTTCTGCTCTTCCGATTTTGCCATCTACAAAATAGTTTCCTATCATCAAGGAGTCCAAAATCAAACAAGATCGAGGTTCAAAATTTTAAGGGAAACTTGGTCAAAGGAAGTTTCGAAACAAAGTGGGAAGGCTTGAACGAAAATGGGGAAATTTTTATTTCAAATAGAAGATGGATATACTTCTATAAATCGCGGGTGACCTTTACCGGTCCACCGTGACTTCAGGAATATGATCGATGCAGAATATGCCTCGATACAGAATTCGGTATAACTAGATATAGCAGCATCGTAAACCGAGGATACAAAATCTTCGGTGAATCAATGCCAATTGTAAAGGAGTTTTCATCCCCTTTACAAATCATTCAGTGGAGTCATGGGATACTCCAGAATCGAATGAATATAAACAGGGAAAGACAAGAATGAATTCCGGAACCGAGGGACATTCCAAAATTCAAAGGAAAACGAGTCAAAAAGGAAGAGATTCAACTCGAATGAAAGTGATTCTGTAAATAAATTTACCATATATGCTAAGTTTTGCCTAGAGCCTCGCTCTGATACCAGCTGTAACAACCCGCTATTTTGGACCATTCAAATCGACAATAAAACCGTACATGTCCGACTTGAAAAATTCAAAATACCGAATTGTTAATTTAATTTGGCAAAACTTAGCATATACAGTAAATAAATCAAACACAGATCACAGACACAGAGTAATATAATGCAGCGGAATAGAAAAATAGTAGTTCATGAAGCTACTATATACATCAGAGTTTAAAATAAAATACATTAGAATCTCTGGAATACAGAAAGGTCTTCAGTACGAGCCGATGACTTCTCTGAACCAGTCAACTAGAAAACTGAAAGCTGAAACGATAGTTGGATCTCCAAATGAAGCTCCAATCTCATAAGGTGAGTCTCGAATGCTGGATTACTCGGTCTGACCCGAGCGTAAAGCAAAACACAAAACACTCGAGTCAGGATTAACATTCTTATATCAATAAATTCAACTCAAATGAAATATCAACTGAAATACAATATACTTAAAGGATGCTTGGGATGTCCATCCTCTAAGGGTCCATAGAACTATCTATAGGGTAGAAATATACACTATTACACCGTAGTCATTCACTTAATTTATACTTCAACCCAACAGTCAATTTTTACTTCGAATAATCATATTTCCCAAACTAGTATCTATATATTGAGTAAGGTATGCAGTACAGTATTTCAATTTCCTGAACTTAACAAATTGTTCACATCAACCTGGCCTTCCTATTTAAATTAAATCCAATCTCATTTTATCAGTTAAATCTTCCTAAAATTCCCACTTAAATTTATAATTCTCAAATTTGGATTTGATATCCCAATTTTCCCTTTTATTTCAATATGTTTCCATATTTTAAGTATTCAACATTTTAACCAAATTTTTCCCAATCTAGTTTCTAAATAAAATTCCCAATCTAGTTCAAACTCAAATTTCATTTAATTCGATTAGTTATCTACATAACCGATTCGACTATCTTGGTTCCAAATACATATCCGAATTTCTAAACCATTTAATTACACTATAGTTCATAGCTTATAGATAACAATTTAAATTTGACAGTTTCATCTAGATTCTCGATTTTTTTTTTTCATCGTTATTATCCAGTCTTGAACCCTCCCTTATTCGATTCAATATCATTTTAGTGATCATGAATTACACTTTACCCAAATTTCTTAAATTTTATTAAACGTGAAATATTTCATTCGATAAATTTCAATTTGATTTAGATAAATAAATCCTTATCTAAATACCATTTCAAAATAACCCAACTTTATTTCCCAATCCTAATTGTTCAATATTATTGCAAAATTTTCCGAAATAAAATTACATAAATATTTATCATAATTTATGTATTTAATCACATCTTGATTAAACTAGATATAATTAACTCTATGTTTATCATTTTCCCTTTTATACATGTATTTAAGAATTTACACATAAATAAAACCATATATTTCTTATCATATGGTCAAATGTTACGAATATTATCATTTCAATCCATACACTAAATATATACGGGTGGATAGCATTCCACCCGTAATCCCAAATTTAAATTAAATAAAACCCGCTTGGGTCTATCATTTAAACCCATTTCAATTCAAAACAACCATAACAAAAGGGAATTGCAGTGTGATGACAGGGATGGTGTCAAAGTAAATAAACAAGTAATAACAACGGTCAATAACAATTCAATAAGTAAATCAATAACTCCGAAATAATCGTATTTATTCGCATTGTTATTTGTATAATTATTTCTAGAATCTACACTATCATGTCATGTAGATAAAGATTATTACATTTTAGTTTTTCACTTGTCGTTCCATTTCAATTTCATTTTAATACTACAATAATTAATCCAAACTACGTTCAAGGATTTAAAGTATAATTTATCAATTTCTACGACAATTAATGGGTCAAATTTAACTAATCAAATTTACATATGGCGGGGTCAGGTTTCAAATAAATCAAGGTCCGTCATATGTAATCCGTCTTAATTTGTAAACTATACTACCCCAAATTTAACTAGCAAACTAGTTATCACTTAACAGTAGTAATTAACATCCAATTTAAACGATAATCAATCAATCAATCAATTATCAACCAATCTGTATTATTATCCCATAAATAAATTAACCGATAATGGTGTCAGGTGTCACAGGTGGGCAGATACAGATAATAGCAGTCATAACAGTAAAACAACCAACAGCAGCATATTTCAATTGTCGTTTCAATTGAAGTCAAATTTAATAAATAAAAGAACGTTAATCGTGAGTGATTGCTCACCTTTCGAGGCTAGAGATGAACGAGACCAAGAGCGAATGGATACGAGCAAACCCAAAGGTCGAACAAGCGAGACAGTGACAAGGCTATAATGGCTGCGACGAATATGATATTTTTCAGTGATAAGTCAAGATGGGCACGAGATAGAGGAAGTAAGATACGTTAAATATAAATTTTATAACAATCAACATTAAATTTAAACACCAATCATAAAAATAAAAATCTATACTTATACACATATTTTAAACCAATATACAATGAAATCTTTATATTTAATATTCAAAAATAAATGTTCATACTAATATCGATACAAACTTATCTTGTGATACTAAATATTGTACGTATATAAACTAGCGTAAACTCAACCCACCAATCAAAGAAAACTTTTTTTTTTTTTATAAACATATTGTATATATATACTACTACATACGTTTCAAAATACCATCTTCAAAACAATATATATTATATACATATATATATAAATTTATTTACAACCCATAAATAATAAAATATATAAAATATACTAACTACTCCGTTACATATAAAACTGATATAATATTCACCCAGACAAGTGTCTTAAAATTAGTTATATTTACATATAATCATACTTAAAGTATACAGATATATAAGTAAATTGGAAGATCATAAAATCCAGATTTTATAAACTTATATATATAAAAATCTTTACACAGTAATTAGCAAAAAAAAAAAAAAAAACAAAACCCAAAACAATCGCATGAGCCCTATAACCTGGGGAACGATCACGATCTCCACTCAAATCCTCATGCAACCGAAAGAAATTATTATTTCATATATATATATATATATATTTATATATTAATCAAAACTGATATATTATAAACATAAACAAAATGATCTAAACATGCATACACAACAGCAAGATGGAGAACCAATGACAAAAACTTCAGGCAAATAAGTCTTTGAAGAAATAAAATAAACCTACCTATAGTGTTCACCACTTCCAAAGCAGACTCGGGTTTCGAAGGATGTGGCAACGGTGGATTAATTGATGGGTTTGCTGTTGAAGGCGGATCCGGGTTGAAGCATCGGGTGTAGGAGGTTTCGTATGGGAGAGGCGCTATTGTTATAGGGTGGAGGCCAAGCTAGTTCAAAGCTACATGGGAGGTGGAAAGAAACGAAGGTGACTGCTGCTCGTTATCTGTATGCGTTTCGTGTGTGCTTTTTTTTTTTTTATATATGGCAGCGGATGAAGGTGGAAAGGAGGGTGCAAATTGTGTTCTGAGAGCAAAAATGAAAAAAATATGAAGAGAGGGGAAGAAGAATAAATAGAATGGATGTTATGCGTGATTTCAGGGGATTGATAAAAGTAACGTCTACGTAAAAAAATCAAAAGTGCAAGTGAATGTTTAAAAGAAAGGGAAACAGCGCTGAAGGTGCGAATAAAATTTTCAAATCAAAAGAAACGTAAAGTTGCCCATTTATTTATCAAACGTGATTTAAGCCAAATAAAAGGAAACGAAGAGTAACAGTCAGAAATTAGTACGCAATTAATTGAATAGAAACCTTCCCTGAGATTCAGTTGACTTAATTAAAACAAATTTTATAAATTTAGCTTGGAGTACACGGTAAACGTTAGAAAACAAATGAAAAAAAAAAAAAAAAAAGTCACGGATTTGGTTCAAAAGGAAAGGCAATGAACCGTTGAAATTTAGAAAGGCAAGAATATAATCAAAAGGGGAAACGTACACTTTTTTTTTTCCAGGAATGAATACAAGTTCAAGAATAATAACGTTAATATAAATTTATTTTATAACGCTAGGATATCGTGGAACGAAGGAAACAAATTTAAATGTACCGAGATAACGTATGGCATTTTATACGTTTTCAAACTTTTGAAATGGCATAGGATGGTAATAGCTGTACACCGATTGAGAAGCCTTTAAAGCAATTTATTTTATTGCCTGGGATTCACGTTCCAAATTTTTTTTTTTTTTTTTTGAAACGGAAGGAAGCAATAAAGTCACAGATAAATGAAATTGTAACAGTCTCCCAAATTCAGCTGACAAATAATAAAGCAATTGATAATAGGTGCGCGTTTAAATTTTGAAACGCCAAAAGAAATCAAATGGTAAGGAATTTATATAACAGTACATTATACGTTTTTTTTTTCACCTCATAAGAAGGCTGAACGCACATCACTTGAAATGGAAAGGCAAAAGTAAAGCGCGATGATTCAGGAAGTAACATAAGGAATAAAATATCAACGGTCAAAAGTTATGATTTAGCTGAAAATTTCAAGTAATAAATTTATTGAGTAGCACGTTTCAATTTGAGCAAGAATAAGTATGAAATGGAAGTAGCAATAGAAAAATGGAAGTGAAACGTATTCACTTTTTGCCTTATATAAAATATTATATAAAGTAGATAAAAGGAAATTTCCACGTTCGAATCATTAAAGCGATAAATATTTGTATCGGCCAACACGTGAATCCAGGAAAAAATAAAGGTAAGCTATTTATTGTTTTGCAACCGATAAAATTTTGAACAGTAAGAAAATAAAGCAATAGTCACAGTGGAGTCCCTTGATTTTGTGCAAATGAAATTTATTAAAGCAATTGAAATTTAACGATAGAAAAGTCACTGCTATGCACTGATTCAGAAATCAATTCATAGCTTGAATTTAATAGAATTACCAAATAAATAAACTTCCATAAAATAAATTGAAAATTTACCATTTGCTATATTTAATTATACGTAATCCAAATATTAACTCTTTATTTGCAAATAAATTTATTTAAAATTTCACCAAAATCCAAATTAAATACATTATAAAACCAATTAAAATCATTAAAATTTTATGGGTCGTTACAATTAACCAGAATTTATAAATACAAAATGGAACAAATTAACACAATATTAAAACCTTTTAATAACACTAACAAGTATGCTCTCTCATATATACGCTCAATGACTCATCATAGGGTATTACTACCCTATTAGTAAAGAGTCAGACCCCATAAAGCTAAGGTTTTCACTAAACCAAAGCTCTGATACCAGATGTAACATCCCACCTTTTTGCACGGTTTAAATCGACGATAAACCACACACGTCAGACTTAAAACATACAGAATGGCGGATTGTTATGGGGTTAATAAGAAAAAGAAAGAAGAAATAAAACAAATAGAATCTTGTAGCGGAACGATAAAATATAATAATCAAATATACAGTTCATGAAGCTGTTTATAAACATTTGATTATATTTATACCATACATATCAGAGCTTCACATACCAGTGAATAATAATCGATGCAGCGGAATACAGTGTGTAGTGGAACAATACAATATATAATAATAATGATGAAATCTTCGTCTTCGTCCTCCAGAATAAAGTCTTCGATTCCTGAAATGCTCGGACTGACTCGAATGAATTGAAAAGACAAAACACTCGAGTCAGAACTAAAAGATTCTTATATAAGTTAAATCAATAGTAAATAATATGAGTGGAACGGCGTCAGAGATGTTTACGGGATTTGACATCTCCTATCCAGTGTCAACGTGAGTTCAGTAACTCAAGAGATGCTCGGGATTCACATCTCCTAAGGATCCGTTAAACTATTTACTATGTAGCAATATTCGCTATTATAATAGTGTCTAAAGTAAAGTATAATATACTGAAAATAGCGTTAAGGGGTTACCCATATAGCCCTTAACAAACTTTTATATTCGCATAGTCTATACAGTACTGTAATCTCCCCCGTACTGGGCGTCGTCAGAGGGCACTTCATAGGTATGGTACAAAACAAAATCGTATAAGGCGCGCTAGGGTAGGTGACATGACACAACTAGGCAATGCCAGGGTAGACATACCAATTACGCTTCCGGGTCGGTGGTAATGCATAGACGCAGCTACCGCCCACCTCGAGCCATACCCCCAAATCAAAGAAATCAAAAGTGGCCACCGAATAAATCCAAAAGTCAGAGTATAATATCGAAGGGATGTGTCCGTTAAAAGGTGCTACCTACTTAACCCGTCAATCACTCCTGTTTTAGCCTCCTTATGCCAACTCGCAGGAGTCGGGTCCACGTATTTACCTCAAAGGAAACGCCGCCGCCATCCTACTTCGATCTGGAATCTCCACCGCGTATACGGTTGTTAAAGTGGTTTACGGAGTTGACAGAGAGTATGACAACTTCTGATCCCGGTCTCTTCAACAACCAAACGTTATTATAACACCGCGGTCATTTCAAAATAATTTATACTTCAAAACCAGGATATAATAATTATTTCAAACCATATAAATACGATATCATTTCAAATTTTCGAAACCAAATCAATATGATATCCCTTTTATTTCAAATCAATATAATATCATTTTATTTCAAATATATCCCCTTTCAAAGTCGTAGCACTTTCAAATTTTATATTTCAAAACCAAACATTTGAATTTTTAACACCTTTAAAACATAATGCTATAAAATTCATAACTTCAAAACATTTCAATTTCGATATATTTCAAGGCTTTAAATATTCCAAAATTTCAAAAAACTAAATTTGATAATTTCGATTTAACAATTTAATTACCTATTATTTAGTTTTGAAATATTTTATATAAAATAAACCCTTTATTATTTAAATAAAACTCAAATTACACATAACAAGAAATTGCCTTCAATTCAATATACTTGAAAAATCATTTAATTCACCTAGACCCAAAATCAAGTTATAATAATTATACCTTTTTAAAATTTCCAATTTAATAAATTTCACATCAACCCTGTTGGTTTAATTCTTGAATTCAATTTCATAACATCTCGAATTTATCTAAATTTTAAATCAAATTTTATTCGAGTAAAATTCTTAAATAATTTAATTCACATCCATTCCATATTTTAACTTCCAAATCTTAATTTATTTAAATCATTATAACCTTTATTAAAAATATGATCTAAATACTTAACCATATTTATTTTAATGAATCAAACACCATTTTTTTACTTATTGTCATTAAACAGATTTATACATAGCTTAAATACATGAATTTAACTATATATATAATATTTTTATATAATATCAAAAAGATTCAATATTTATTTAACCCGTATAATTCTATCCAACACCATAGAAATCATTTCAAAATATTTTTATACATAGACCAACGGTGCCTGTATATAATTTTCTATCCTATGTTCAAGTGATATGGATATTTATCATTTCAATCCGCAATTTAAAATAAAAACACGGTTATATATCATTTCAAACCGCAATCCCGAATGAAATAAAGTGCATAACAATTTGTAGTTTATAACGATATAAAATACAACATCCATTCAAATATCAATTGTGATGCCCCACCTCTATACCCACGCTAGCCAAGAACACTACGGAGTAATGCTGTCAACTAGCATGGAGAATAAGGCTGTTGAGCAGCGACCATCCGTGTAATTTCTTTTAAGCGAGCACCGATATGTCAGATAGTATAACATGCATTCTATTTCAAGAGGAAATCCGACATACCGATACAAACTCAAAGCTACTACACAGTGGCAATAAAGGTCTTCGGAAACAAATATAGAAATAAACATAACACAAATCAGTCACAGATAATTCATATCACAAAGGCGGAAATAGATATGAATATAACACATGAAAGTGTACATCAGAGTAGTGGTCAAACAAGATCCACAATATCAAAAAGACATAGATACAAGTGCTAGACAAAAGAATAAGTATACATCATAGAGTCTGTATCTCAAATGTATACAACAAAAACTACTAAACTAAAGTAGTTAGCCAAAAGTCAGAAGATGGTCCGATAAGGAGTCAAGCAGAAGCACCTATAAAATCTCAGTCTGACCTGAGTATTATTTAAGAAGAAAATAATAAACGGATCAGTCTAGCTATAAATATCAGATGAAGTGATATATAATAAGAGATATGACATAAACATATAATAATCACAATGCCAAGCTGTGATAAATAAGTAATTGAAAATCAACAAGAGATTAATCAATATCACAATAATCTACCCAAGATAAAAAGGAATGTCATACTCCTAATTTCATTCACCAAGCCACAATAAATGACATATATATATATCAATGTCCATCGTAAAAGTTGGTGAAACATAAATTCCAGAAATCAACACACGAAATCTAGAAATCACAATAAAAAGGATGGCCCATCCCACAAACTGGACATCGACGCACCTAGAAAGACACGCCACATGTACAGTCGAACATCGACACACCTAGAAAGATATGCCCCATGCTCTAGCACCGACGCACCTAGAAAGATACGCCCCATGCATAAATAAACATCGATGCACCTAGAAAGATACATCCCATGCATAAATAAACATCGATGCACCTAGAAAGATACACCCCATGTAATGTCTAACACCGATGCACCTAGAAAGATACACCCCATGCTAAGTCGAACATCGACGCGCCTAGAAAGACACGCCCCATGCATAGACGAACATCGACGCACCTAGAAAGATACGCCCCATGTCCCGACTTATTGAGCCGATTGCTCCACGAAGTAAATAAACATCGATGCACCTAGAAAGGTACACCCCATGCATAAATAAACATTGACGCACCTAAAAAGGTACGACCCATGTATAAACAAACATCGATGCACCTAGAAAGGTACACCCCATGCATAATAAAACATTGACGCACCTAAAAAGGTACGACCCATGTGAGAAATGAGACGAAGCTCAATAAAATGAGGAACAGTCCTCCACATAAACAAAGAGACATCGCACATTGCTAGTCTAAACCACAAAGATGATCGTCATGATCAACGAGAAGTGTCAATTACAATAAGCTAGTAAATATATGAGCTTAGCTTCATGTCCCATAACCACTAGCTTAACTTAAATATTTACGAACAAATTGTAGATCTCCACTAGAAAATTGTCACAAGAAATTCAATCGAACAAGTCCAAGAATTAACCGACGAAGTAAACGCAAGCGTTTCATACCACTTGTTTTACTAAGTCGTTTAATTAGATTTCTCATACAAGTGAGGTAAAGGTTTGTATATACTAATAGATTGGAAATCGGTTTGAGAAAACGAGCTTTGCAATAAAATAGTGTTGAAATCATTTGAAGAAAGAGTTTTGATATATACTACTAGTATAGAAAACCTTTATATTTTTAAAGTGACAAATCACGAAGAAGATTGTAGGAACAATCAATCACTAAGATTCACATTCGAAAACGTGAATAAAATCCAAAGAAATCGATATCAAATCCATCAAAGTGGATATATCTAAAATTCCCAAAGAAAAGGTCATCAAAGTCGATAATAAATGACAACAACAAAAGGAAGACAACACAAATCGATTAAAGTTGGATATTCAAACGAATTAGCAATATAGGCTAATCTGGCAAATAGTAGCAGGTCGGTCGACCGGACTCCCTGAGTCGGTCGACCGAACCAGAGGTTGGAAGTGCTCGGGGCACCAGGTCGGTCGACCGGCCCAGGGGGCTCGGTCGGCCGAAGCCTGTAACCAGCACTTCCAAATAGAGGCAGGAAGTGCCTGGACTACAGGTCGGTCGACCGGCCCAGGGGGCTCGGTCGGCCGAACCTGTATACTTGCACTTCCTACCCTATTTCAAAGGAGGTGCAAATCCCGACCAAATTGCAATCGCACGAGCAACGGCGCTAAGGGTTTATGCCAAAAGACTACCCGGCCCTATATGCTCCTTGATGCATCACCAAAAACATGTTTAAACATCAAAGTTAGGATTTCTAACGAATTGAACTCAAAACACTAAAAATTGGAATATTCACAAAAGCAATCCAAATCAAAATCAAATGCACATGAATAAGTGTTAGGAATTCATACCTAACAATCGAAGGTAATTCATAGACTTAGATGTGAGATTAAAAATCTCACCTTTGAACCCAAACGATTGAAGAAGAAGCTATAGAGCAATGGTAAGAACAATCACTCTTCAATTCCAACTCAACAAGCTTGAATCTAAGCTTAAAAGAGAAACATTCCCTAAATTAGGATTAGGAAATTTCTGAAATCAAAGAGAGAATGAGTTGGAGAAGAAGAAGAGGAAGCTTACCAATGGGTTCTCTTGAACTTTGGAGCTAGGAGATGGATTTGCAAAGGAAGCTAGGGCTTAGGATTTCCTAATTCTTTTTCTCTTCCCCCATTTTTGAAGAAGCTTGAATGTATTAGGAAATTATGAAGGAATGAAGAGGAGAGGGGGGATTGGGACTGAGTTAGTAAGTGGTTAATTGGCTCGGCCCAAACCAAAGCCCTAAGCGGGAAAAAGTAGCAAAAATCAACTTTCTCCAAACATATCGAAGCTTAAACTCAAAAAGGTCGCAAACGGCATTTTGAACTCAATGGAAGTGGTCTCGAGTCCTAATTCGGCTGTTTGCAAAAAGTAGCTTTTCGGACTAAAATCCGACTAACGATAAAATATTTAAATATAAAATCGATAAATATGCGGGTTGTTACATCAATCATCAACCATTAATTACAATCATCGTTCAACAATAACATAAATATATAACGGATAATAAACAATAGGTATCAACTAGCAGTTTACATTCAATAATAAATTAAATGAAAATTTAACCGGTAGTTTATATGCAATAAATAAATTAAATAACAATTTGATTCAATTATATTCAATTTAACTAGGATGATGAATAAAATACGCCAAACAGACTTAAATAAGTTTCTAATCACATCCTAAATAAATTTAACAAACATAAGAAATTTTAGAAGTTGTGAGTGGGTTAAAACAATCACCTTTTGAATTTAAATCCAATTTAAACCCAAAAATTTGACAGTCTCAGAATTTGACCAAACCAGCGCCATAATGTTTGAAATTTCAATACAATCCTAACAAAAAAACCGCGCGTGAATTGGTGTTCGTATTTGAAAGATATAACGATAAATGTGTTTGAATTTCAGTTATAAAAAAAAAAGAACGCACTACCAAGTTGCCACGTAACCAACCAAAATTTGCGCACGACTCCTACTCTTCCCAGATCGAAGCACGCACGACCTCCAGATCACATGAACCTATCACCAATTCACCGCAACCTAGAAGCTGCCGCCACCAAAGATGACCGCGACCCCCTCTACACCTTGTCGCGACCTCGCCGTGGCCTTCCATCCAAGACCCTACGCGTCACAGGGATGACCGACGCTCGAAATTCCAGCCACCGCCACCCACGCTCAAACCTTAATTGAATTTTTCCTGATGATCTAACCGCTGATTCGACGAACGAACACCATGATGCACTCCCCATCGTTCACTCTACAATACCCAGAAATGATTCGACGATCCAACAATGTTTATCGACGTGCGATGAACGGGCGAGAATTGATTGGCGAATTCTGGACAAATAGTGTATAGAATAGAAAAACAAATTTCAGTTTTGAGATGCGTACATCGGGAGCTTCGATATATAATTTTTCTAAAATTTTTTGAGCAGTTTGAATTTTTTGCTTTGGATTGAAATTTGACTTGTGTTTGGATCTAGAATTTGTTTGTCTGCCATTGAGGAGAAGAGATAGTTGAAATATACGTATAGAAAAATGAGAAATAGGAGTAGGCTAGGGTTTATAACCGGGTATTTATAGGTAGGGTTGAAATAGAATAGATGGATCGGGTTGAATATACGCGCTAACGACAAAGTGGCCCAAAAAAGCCCGTTTCGACTCCGGAATGAAAATGGGTCAACCCATATATCAAAATAGATGTTTTAAAATATTTTAAACGCAATGGAAAAGGTTTCAAGTCCAAATTCCATCGTATGAAGAAGTTATGCTAAAATCAGTATTTTTCAAATTGATTTTAATTGATTTCAATTAAATCGATTTCAAGGCGTTTCACGTTCGTACGATCAAACGACAAGTCTGATCGCTACGAAACTTGAAATCCTACAAAAATTCACCATTACGGATCCGATGAAACTGGTTTTGTCGATATCCGAGTCAGTGGTCAAAATGCCTATTTTTATATTAATTAAATAAATTAAAAATTAGTCAATTAAATCAAATTTTCAATTTCAATTCGATAATTGACCATTCTTATCATTTTTAATTTTCCAATCATTTACACTGATTTAAACAAATTTAAATGTCAAATTAGAGTTGATAAATTTATAAATTTCGGTATTAACTCCAATTTCATTAAATTCAGAATTTGTAAATTAAATTTTTAATAATTCCAATTGAATCAAATTTTATTCTTATTATTCAATCTATTAGTATCAAATAGATGAAACTAACATTGGATTCATACTTTATTACGTAATTATCTCCAAATTCCATCTAAATTTATATTTACGTAATATTTAAATATTAAATTTCATTTTATTGCAATTAAATCCAATTATTATAGTTCGAATCCCAATAAACCGATAAATCTTTATTTCCATTCTTGTATTCAACCAATTGTCATATCCTAAATAGAATTTAATTTCAGTTACTTACCATTAAATTCATTTATTATTGATTATATTCCCATTAAATAAAAATTTATTCCAAAATTTGATTTGATTTAATTGCCCTCTTTACTAGGTTCATTATTACTTAATAAACCTAGTTACATTTAGTTTTATATCCCATTACACCAATATCCCTATATACATCTTAGATTTGTATAAATGGCTATATTTCAAAATGTGAAATCTTGTCTATTACACATATTAATTAAGGTTTTAAAACCAATTAATAAAATTTCTTTAGTCCAATCCTTTTTACCAATTATTTGCCTTATAAATAAATTTATGTTTCTATTTAATTTACATTCACACTTCCGTTATTATATTAACAATCATTAAAGTAACGTTTATCATCAACAACAAACATTATGATTATTTATCTAACATTGATTGTATAAATTTTCCATTTATTATGTATTATTGTATCAATTGATATAATTTTAAATCTATTTCCTAAATCTACTACTTTCAATCAATTAAAACTTCACAATTGTTTAAATTAATTGGGATTACACTACATTTATTATTTATCAAATTGTTTTAACCTTATTACCTAAATTTACGTTCAATTACTATTGAGCAATATTATTTCATTTAATTCAACAATTACACTTGTTTTACTCATATTCCCATTATTGTTACCTTTTTTTGTTCATTAAAATTTAATTTCAATTCCAATTCAATATAGTATCAAATTTCAATTTCTTGCAATAAACTCATTTATTATAAATTTGCATACCAATTAATTAGCTTCAAATAAATAGATTGATTCAATTCAACTTTTTTTATTAAGTCTATATTAATCTATATAATTTATATTGGTTTCAAAGCTTACATTTAATTACTTAATTTCCACTTTATATGAAAGTGCAACAATTTACACTATTTCATTATTATTGTGATTTCACTTCAATTGTCAATAACTAGTTTTAATAACCATTGCTATGCTTAATTCTTAACATTTACTTCATTATAAATTATAAAAATTTATTTCCTTTTAAATTTAATTCCAAAATCTTATTAGAATGATAAATTTAATTATCGAAATTTACGAGTCGTTACATTACATCTCTTCCATTTAAGCAGGAAATTGAATTCCGCATCGATCTTTTCCCTGGGTTTTGACTTGTGTTCTAGGTCTCGTTGACGATATTCTCGCCTTCTCTAAATCCCAATTGACTTGGCTAAGGTCGCCGCGATTAATATAAGTCTATCCATCTTTCCTCTTTTATAATTCAATTATTTTATCTTCCTTTCGAGTCCATCTTCGTAGTTAGAATTCTCTTCGATTAGGGTTCATCTCAATTTACATCTCTATGCTTGTTTTGAAATCCATTATTGAATCAGTATATGAGGGAGTGTATTTGTTATTAATATAAAATGGTTTATATTGTGTTGTTTGAATTGTTAGGTTGATTTGGGGTTTCGATCAACTCGTCTGACCTACGTTATCGATAGGAATTCCAAAACACTTGAGCAGAGCAAACCGACACAATATTGTTTTCGAAATTTGGTAAATGAAATATCATGCATGGTTATATTTTATATATATATATATATATATATATATATAAGTATAATTTTCGAAAATTGGATAGTTGAATGAATTAGTTGTTAGAAATGATAATATTTGATTATCATTTATTGTTTTGTAAACCATTGACTATTGCAACATGATATAAATAAATGAATTTATAAAACATGGTTTATAAATTGATTTGGAATTGAAAATGAATTTAAATTAAGAATTTAAGAATTTAATTTCTGGTGCTTTACAAAATTTGGTTTTCATGGTTTGAAAGAGTATACTATTTGTAAGTATTTTCGAATATAAATTTGTTTTCAAAGAATTTTGTAATAAAGTAAGTTAGTACTCTTCTCTTTTGTCGCTGAAAAATAATTTTGGTGATGACTGCAGCATCATCGACATTCATTTTCGAGTCTCGAAGTGGAGGGACCACTTAGTAGCTTTGCTACACTTTTGTTTTGGAAAAATGAATTTGATTTGAATTCCTTGTGTATAATTTGAATTATAAAATATATATGTATAAATTTTATTTCAAAAATGATTTAGAGGGAACCGAAAATTTAACTTTCGGGCTTATGTTAATTGATTAAAATGAAGCAAAAATTTTAAGAAATCAGATTGTCTAAAATGAGAAATAGAATTTAAACAACTTAAAACTGATGAGATGAGATAAAATTTATTTGTATAATAATCAATTGCATTGTAATATAGATAACTTACCTAAAATATTCAAAAGTTAAAATGTTAGGGGAATATTAAAGTGAAGGTTATATAATAGAAACCTTAAGTAATAAATTATTTAAATTAAAATGTTTAAACTAATTCTGCTTAATATAAATGTTGTAAATAGAATGTATAGTGTTTAATTACACTCAGAAACATTAATGTAACTTACCTAGAAAAGTTTAAATGTAATTAGAATGTAATTAGATAGTATACACCATGATATAAGTAATAGAATATCAAAAATGATATTTTGTTAAGGGAATTTTACCGATAATAAATTGAATAATAAATTGAAAAATAAAAAGAGAATTTATTTATTGAATAATATATGGTTATAATATGTTTATTACACTTAATATATGTTAAAAAATATGTTAAGTGAAATAAATTTAATAAATAAAGGAGAATGCTAGTTAAGAAAACAAATATGGACTTAAGAATGGTTGAAAGGGGATTTTAGTGGAATCAACTCAACTGAAGATAAATAGATTGAATAAATGAGTTAAATCAAATAAATTTTGTTTGAAAGAAAATTTTTGTAGAAATTATTAATAAATTGAAACAAATCAAATTGAATGAAAATATCTTGAATTGAAAATCAACAAAATATGAATAAATGAATATTATTGATTAAATAAAATGGATTGAAACAGAATTTATTGAATATAAATCAATTTAAAAACTGAAGAAATTTATATGGTTTTGAATTTGTTGTGTATGTGACAACATGTGTTTCAATCCATCTTTTCTTTCTGGTTGTTCATATTCGCCTATCTCGTTCCTTTTCGAGGACGAAAAGTTTTAAGTGGGGGAGTGTGTGACGACCCGTAAATATTAACCGTTTATTTAACATAATCAACCGAAATTTTGTGAAAATTTAAATAATTGAATTTGGCAATGAAATTTGGATATTTGGTATGCATTTATTAAAACATTGCAAATGGTAAATTTTCATTGCAAAATATGAAAGTTGGTTTTATTGTGTAGTTTTCAATTTCCATTTAAATCAGTTAGAATTGATGTAAATAAAATGTTTTCGAAACCAGAATATTTTTATGTAATAAAAATGTAAACTATTTTTTGAGTGAGAAGTCGTAATTCGTTTTGTCAAATTTGGACTTCTCTAGCCCCGTTTATCTTAATTTCAGTGTTTTAGCAGCATTTTCGGTACCGAATATCGATTTTTGATAGGATGGTCGTATAGCTGATATCTGTATACCACTCTATTTTTCTTGTCATGCTGATCTCCGTAGTATATTCATTTGTGTGTTTCGGAGTCCCGTACGTCGCGAAAACCAAAAAACGGTCAATCGTATCAGCACCGGTCCGAGTCTATTTGTGTTCCGTGACCATTCAAATTTTCTGCTGATTGAAAATCAACGGTAATTTGCTTTTATTATTTCATAAATTCTCGTGCCCTGACGTTCTCTATTCCCAACGTTTATATTTTATTTTTCTATTGCTTTTATGGTCTGTTTCTTTCTCCGTCTATTTTCATTCTGCGATTTGCTTTTGAAATTTTATATATAATATTAGTGCGTCCTTTTTCTATGCTTCCCCCATCACGACCTTATCTTGGGACTCATTACTACGTCTTATGCTTCCCCCATCACGACCTTTAGTACTAGAAGTTGAGCCAAGATCCACCCAAGACCAGCCTAGGTGTTAGAGTCACATGTGACGAAGTCATAGATGGTTATTTTTTAATTGGGAAAAAACTATGTGTAGGTTGCACCAAAGCATCTTCGAGATTAGTGTAAATTGAATCAACTGTCCAAGTTTGATCGAAAGGTGTTGGATACTCTAGGAACACGGAGGAGATCATTGTGACTCATCTTCATGCGTAGCACCCGGGAGTGAATGTTGATCTCCAACCGCATGCATAATGAGAAATAAAATTTGTAGTACATCTACATTCTGTATTGATCATCTCCTATACTTCAAAATAGCAATGCCGTCAAACTTTGATCAAATTTTCGATAAATAACTAACATCAAAACTAAGAAAAAGACGTGCCATCGCATGATCGATCCACCATCCTGTGCTATCAGATACAGTTCCCTTTAAAAAATCTCACTCAACCATAAATTATTGCACAGACTTTGCAAATTCATACATTATCTTTTGACTCCATCATATATGTGTAAAACTAACTCGTTGATCATCTTTGGTTCTGTAACACCCCGTGATTTGGTGTTACGTATTTAATTAATTTGTTAGTTAATTGATTAGGCTCCGAAAATGGACTTTTTGCAAACGATGGAATTTAACCACGAACCTTGCACCATTGCATTCGTTGCAAAATTCTGAGCAACTTCAATATTTGGGTTTTGCGATCGTAGTCAAAACGAAGAAGTTACGGACGAAAAACGAATTCAGAACGAAAATAAATAAATAAATGAATAAATAAATAAGAAAAATTAACGTTTTTAATTAATTAGTTGGGCCTACAGGTCAACCGGCATATCGGAGCGATCGACCAGGGGCAGTCGACCGTTTCATGTGTGGCGGCTCCAATAAGCCTAGGTCATGTACGGCCAGGATTTATGTGACGACCCGGAATTTTCGAGCATTTAAAATCAGAATATTTAATTGATTTTAAGTATTCAATAGAGTAATTTTAACTTGAATTACGAATATCACAATTAATTTGATAATTGAATTATTAAATTAAATAAGTGATGTTGGGTAAAATGTTGAATCTGGAATTTTAAGCCTATTAAAAATATAATTTGGAGGCTTATAAAATTTATATTGATAAAACTGAAGAGAATAGAAGTGATGAATGAATCTAAAAATGGTTTGTTAAGTTGTGAAATTTATATCGTTTAAATTGAATTTAAAAATAGCCTTTCGAGGCACAGTTGCGGAATTCGACGAAACCCATTCCATTGGATCCGTAATATTGTATTATTCTCGGATTTCAAATTTCGTGTTGATCGGACTTGTTGTGTGAGCGTACGATATATAAACGCGCTGAAGTTTAATTGAAAATAGGAATATATTGTACTTGTTAGTCAAACTTAATTTACATCAGAATCTTTTCAGTTCCTTCCAGTGCACGCTTCCTTTGGCTTCCCAAAGACAATTCTTCATCCTCCTTTCTTTTATATGAAACCTACTCTATCTCCAGTGAAATTCAGATACTTAAAAAAAATGGCCGAACCTTTTGAATTGGAATCACGATCATTCGTTTCTATTTCGTCCCGCTCTCCCATTCTTCTTTCGTTCGCAAACAAATTCAAAATTAAAAAGGGTCCGCACCCTCCTCAAGTCGAATCGAATCAGTTTCGTTTAAAAAAAATCCATGGCCGCTGTCATTCGAACTCGAGGAAAGAGGGCAGCTTTCCCTTCAAAGATTTTAAGTCTCGCGTTCGAAAATCTGGAGGGCGATTTAGGCTTCGGCGGCAACTCGTTTAGGGTTTCGTGAGGTCACACTTTCGAGATTGGGGTCGCGGCTATTGGAATCGCAAGCAGAGCAGCTCGCGTGTGAGGTTTGGAAGCAGCTAGAGGCCGATGGAATCGCGTTCATCGTGATTGGATTGAGGACCGCGAGCTTGAGATGGTGATTTCAGAATGGGCAGTAAGGTATTCATGTTGATAATTTATTTTCAAATTGAAAACTAATTTAAAGAATATACGTATATGCAGGAGACAGAGAAACATAGATACATATTGGATTTTGAAAAAAAAAGAAAAGGGGATATGTAGGAATTTATATAAAGGTTTTGATTTATGCAGTTTATATTAGTATACGCAGTTCAAACAGAAATGCAAAGAAATACATATACACCTACTAAACCTGCTATTTAACTTTAGAATAATGTTAGTGATTAACTTATTTATTAACTTATTTAATTAAGTATTACCAAAATTATTTATAAGGAAATTTGTTTAATTAAATAAATAGTTTAGATTAAATAAATAAATGGAAATTGACGATTTGATTTATTTCAAATATTAATAAACTATATAATGATTGTACAACGTCAAATATGATAGAAGCAAGTCGGGTTGGGTCGGATTGCAAAAACAAGAAGCAAACGTGAGTCAATCTCACTCAGTTTAAATTTAAATTTAAATGATTAAATTTAAATAATTGTTTGAATGGTTGAATTGTTGATGTGCTATTGTATGCTATATTTGGAAATTGATGCATTTTATTGTGCTAACGTCTGTGAATGCAGGGAAAACAGGTTGGAGGGATCCAACTGGACCCCTCACATTTATTTAAATTATTCAATATTCTCTGTTGTGATTATTTGATATCTTATGATGAGTTATATTGGGATATTGAATGTTATGTTTGATTGGATATTTGGGTATAATGAATTACCAAATTATATGAATTGGATTGTTGAAAAGAAATTAAAAAGAAGTAAATTTGTAAGCAAAATAATTATAGAAAGTTTGAATAAATTAAGAATGAATTGAAAAGAAATAGAAGTAATATGAAAATAATATTAAATAACTTCGAGTATGAAGAGAAATGGAATTTTGAATAAAATGAAATTGATGAATTGTAAACTTAAGTTATATCCAATAAAGAATTATTTTAAAATTTAACGTTTAAATTTATTTAAAGGAATGAAGAAGTAATTGAGAAATCTAAAAATTTGAAATGAAGAAATGAGATCTGAACTTAATAGATTCTGAATTTAAAGGGGATAAATTGGAAATCAATTTGGGAAATTGATTTAAGTGATTGAAGCTAGGATTTTACTTTGGATAACCAAGTACATGTTTAAAGTAAATTCTTGAATAAATTTAAATGTTTTAAAGTTGTTGTAAAAAGCAAGTTTTAGAAAATTTATTATTTCTAATATTTAAATTCAATAGTAAGTATTTTCCTAAATCTATTATAGTAGTAATTACTTAAAAGTGACATAGTATTTTGTTTTCAAAAGTGAAAATCTAGTTTTATATTCTATTAAGTAACTTTATTTTCAAATACTCATATAGTATGTATTTTTACAAAATACTGAAGTAATTTAACTTAAATATTTAAAAGTATATTTTCAAAGTAAAGTGTTTTAAATTATTTTAAAAATCTAGTTTTGAGCTTGGTGATTTCAGAGGAAATAGAAAATATTGGGGAAGTTTATTCTGAAAAAGAAAAACGGTTTTGAAACTGTTTTCAAAGGATTGAAAATAGAAATATATCTTGTAAAGATATTTTTTAGGTAATAAATAATTTGGGAAATTATTTATTGTTGGATGGTTGTTTGTGAATATTAATTGATAGTCAAATAACCGACTATCAATATTGGCCAACTACGCTGATCGTTTCGAAGAGACCGGGATCGAGATTTATTTCTCGAAAACCACTTCGATCCAGTTTGTACGTTTCGTGTAACGTGTTCGGAGTCGAAGCTGGAGCAGTGAAGTGCAAGGGCTAGTCGCTACTAATCCTGAGGATATTTCCAAAAGGGATGTAGTAGGAATAGTGCCTTCGGTTCCGTTCGAACCCGGGACGGACTTGTATGGATGAATGCTTGCGAAACATCGTCAGGTGGACGATGGGCATTCTAAGTGAAAACGTTCTAAAGATAACGCTTAGCCTCAAGCCTCATCAAATGGGAATGACTGAAAATCAGGGGATATGCAGCAAGGTTAGGTGGGTCATGCCCAAGCAGGACAAGATATTTCCCCTGTCTAGATGTCCCTTTTTTTTATTCGGCTTAGTGGGTGGTTGGTCGCGCCAACCACGGGGTTTATCTTGTTCGGGACTGTTCAGTAAGGAATGGTTCCGGCCTTGTGTTGCAGGGGATGAAGGGAGTAATCCTCGGTACGGTGATCTAGGCCTCGTACGGTGACAGGTGGTACCCCAGTGCCTAGTCATTGTTGGAAATCCATTCTCCCTACGAGCCTTGTACGAGTTTTGTTTATATTACCCACTCTGTGGCTAGTAGCTGGAATTTAATAGATGTAACAATTTCGGCTATTTTATAAGTATTTGTATATAGACCCTATTATAATATCAAAGGATTTCTATAAAAATTGTTTTAGCTATCGTAAGGTAAAAACCCGACATGTTTATTTGTGGCGTGGTCTTACGAGATGCTTTTGTTTTCAAAGGATTTTTGAAACTTTAATAATTAATTGGGTGTGATTTTCTCACGCTGGTAATCCAGACTGACTTGGGTGCTATTTAACTGTAATGCTCGGGTCAGACCGAGTATTATAGGATACAGGATATGATGCTGTGGAGTTCAGGAGACGAGCTGGATGACGATACGTATAGTCGTACTTGTTATATATATATTCCGCTGTTTGAGTTGTTGTGTATTCATTGTATGTTATTGATGTGTGCTGTGACTGTTGTACTCTGATGATGTAATATATGCAAAAGATATATTTGATTTTGAGTAAAAATTATTTACTATCTGTTATATTTTATTCCGCTGCGATGGTTAGATTCTGTTGTTGTTTTCTATTTTTCTTCTCCTACCTCTTCTTCTTTAACCCTAATGGTTCGTATTTCTATGCAACTTGGGTTGATTGTTGTAGAATAGTGTTGACTCAAGGGGTACGGATTTGCGGGCTATTACAATTTAATATATTTTGATCTAACGGTTTATTTTGATACTAGCACTTATAAATTCAGGCCTAGCCCTCAGTTCTATTCTCATATTTTTCTAAAAGCGGTAACGAAGCTCGGCCATTTCTTATTCTCCACTTTCTTTCTAAATTATACAAATAAGATATTTATATCTATATTCATACAAATTGGAGAAGTATAGAAATCCAATAAAACGGAGAAGAGAAGAGAATCAACTATATGCGTATTTGAGATAATTTATATATATTTGCACCTATCCCTCTCCTAATCACAAATCTCTTCTCAGATCTGTAAATCTAATGTATGTATAGATATCATTTTGTACATATTTCTTGGATTATAAAGGATTTGCAGATGAATCAAAGGTTTTACTTCAGATCCGAAAATTTGGATCGCTATTAAAAAATGAATGAGAAATTTTATAAATTGTTATAATATAAAAATTATCTCGTTGGTGTTTATTTGATTATTATGCCTAACTCGATAATGGTATATGAGTTGTAGGCAATTAATTGAATATATTCTGAATATAATAAATATCGCCTATATATTCATGTTTATGAATTGATTTAGAATTATCTACAACCTGATCTAAAAATCAATCTCAAAAGTATGAATTTAGAATATTGATTTGAATGAAATTTATTTCAGATTTGAAAATATGTTGTATAATAATGTTATGAATTTGAATTATTACCCGAAGTTTATTAGAATGTAAACTTTTCTATGTTTAAAATTATTGGAATTTAGATCCGTTTAATATTTTTAATTTTTTTTTATTTCTTTCTCTTTAGAAAAATACAGTGTTTGATCTAACAAGGAGTGGATGCAAATATAAAGAGAAAGAGATGTGTAACGTATGAATTCATTGTAGTTTACACTATCGGTTTCAGTAAAAAAAAGGAAATGATTATTCCTTATAATTTCAAACAGTATAATCCTTTAAAGTTAAATCTTTTGAGTTAATTTAAGGAAATTATAGCAGATAATCTTTTTAGATATGATTCCAACAATTGAACATGGAAAAGAATATTCTAGTGAAGATATATAACTAGAATATATTCAATAAAAATAGACATATGTACGTAATTTACTTCGCTTATAATAATTAAATAAAAAGCTAACAACGATGCTTGCACGTAATATTCGCGTTTAGGATAATTAATTAATGGGAAAGGAATTTAAAAGATTGTAACGATCCACCTTTTTGGACGGTTTAAATTAACAATAAACCACACATGTCAACTCAAACCATTCAAAAGGGAGTATTGTTATTGGGGTAAATAAGAAAATAAGAGAAAAAAAGAAAAAACAAAATACAGAATCTCACAGGGGAATGACAAAATATTATAATCAAATAAACAGTTCATGAAGCTATTTTACAAATAACATTTTATTACACTTTTACAATACAGATCAAAATCATATATACAGCAGGAATAAAGAAATAATGCAGCGGAACAACATGATGGAGTGGAATAAATAAAATAAATAGTATAAAAATCTTCGTCTTCGTCCTCCAAAGTAAAATGGTCTTCAATATGCTGAAAAGCACAAGCTGACCCGAGTGTAATGAAAAGAGAAAACACTCGACTCAGAAATAAAAGATCTTATATAAGTTAAACCAAAATAAGTAAATAGGACTGTAACGGCTTCAGAGATGTTTACGGGATTTTACATCCTATCCGATGTCTAACGTGCATTCAATAACTTAAGACATGCTTGGGATTCCATCTTCTAAGGATCCGTTAAACTATCTACACACATAGTACAATACGCTATTATAATATGTCTACAATAAAGTAAAGTACTAAAATAGCATTAATGCGTTACTTATATCCCCCTTAACACATTTTCATATAGATATCGTAGTCTATTGTAACAGCCCGCAAATCCGTACCCCTTGAGTCAACACTATTCTACCTAAATCAACTCAAGTTGTACAGAAATACGAACCATTTGGGTTAAAGAAGAAGAGGTAGAAGAAGAGAATAGAAATCAACAACAGAATCTAACCATCGCAACGGAATAAAATATAATAAATAATAAATATTCTTTACTCAAACATCAAATATCTTTGTTTATATATTACATCATCAGAGTACATCAATCACAGCTCAACATTAATGTCATATAATGAATACACAACAACTCAAGATACACAACAACTCAAACACAGCGGAATAATATATATATATATATATATATATATATATATATATATAAGTACGGGAGTACGTATCGTCATCCAGCTCATCTCCTGAGCTCCACAACATCATATCCTGTATTCTATAATACTCGGTCTGACCCGAGCATTACAGTTAAATAACACCCGAGTCAGTCTGGAATACCAGCGTGAGAAAATCACACCCAATTGATTATTAAAGTTTCAAAGTCCTTTGAAAATAAAAGCATCTCGTAAGACCACGCCACAAATAAACATGTCGGGTTTTTACCTTACGGTAGCTAAAACAATTTTTATAGAAATCCTCTGATATTATAATAGTGTCTATAGAAAGTAAATAGAATCTAGCTGAAATGCTTGCATCTCACGTTTCAGCAATAGTTGGGCACAATCAAAACCGTACGGGCGCGTAGGGGAAATGGATTCCAACTAATGGCTAGGCATTGGGGTACCACCTGTCACAGTACCTGGTCTAGATCAGCGTACCGAGGAGCCACCCTAACTCCCCTGCAACACAAGACCGGAACCATCCCTTACTGGACAGTCCCGAGCAAGATCACCCCGCGGTTGGGATCAGCAACCGCCCACTAAGCCGAAATAAAGGGACATCTAGACAGGGATGACCTCACCCTCCAGTGGGGGCTACCCACGAAGCCTTGCTGCATATCCCCTGATTTTCAGCCATTCCCATTTGATGAGGCTTGAGGCTAAGCATTACCTTTTTAGAATATATCCCTTAGAATGCCCATCGTCCACATGACGATGTTTCGCAAGCATTCATCCATACAAGTCCGTCCCGGGTTCGAACGGAACCGAAGGCACTATTCCTACTACATCCATTTTGGAAATATCCTCAGGATTAGTAGCGACTAGCCCTTGCACTTCACTGCTCCATCTTCGAATCCAAATCGTTTTCACGGAACGTACAAACCGGATCGAAGTGGTTTTCGAGACATGAATCTCGATCCCGGTCTCTTCGAAACGATCAACGCATTGTCCAATATTGATAGTCGGTTATTTAACTATCAATTATATTCAAAAAACAACCATCAACCAATAAATAATCTTCCAAATTATTTATTAATCTCCAAAAATATCTTCCCAAGATATAATTCTATTTCCAACCCTTTTTAAACAGTTCCAACCCAGTTTCCGCTCACGGAATACATTACCCTGAAATTCATTTCCTTTGGGACACCAAGTTCAAAATACTTTTAGATTTTAAAATAAATTTTAAAAGCACTTTATTATAGAACATACTTATAACTTTAAACTCAAAACTTCCTTAATACTTTATTAAAATATATATTCTTTAAGAATATTTTAAATAAAACCATTTTATAAAATGTAAACTAAATTTCCTTTCGAAACATAATAACAAATCACCTTTATATAATTGCTACATTAATAGATTTTAAAACACTTGCCTTAAAAGTTAAACATTAGAGATAATAAATTTTCTAAACATGCATTTTAAAACCATTGTTAAAAACTTTCACTTATATTTAAAATTTCTTTGAAAACTATACTTGGCTATCCCAAGAAATACTCTTCTCTTCCACATTCTTTAAAAATAAATCTCCATTTATTTTTAAACAAATTTACCATTTCTTTAATAAATTCACACCTGGAATTTTATACTTCCAAACCCATTTCACTTTTATAAACCCAGATTATAAAATTCAAAATCTCACTTTTCTTTAATTTCAATTCCAGACACTTAAATAGAATCTACAATTAACTTCTAATTTACTTCACTTTGAAATAAATTCCTTCACTTACTTTATTTATTTAAATTCCATTAACTTTAAGATTTTTACTTCTTTATTATGAGTTAAAACCCTATCAAAATACCAATTTCAAATTTCCAAAATTCTTTTTTATCCTTTGATTAAATTTAACCCTTAATTTAAAAATGACTTCTTTAATCTTTAAACTAATATCACTTTAGTTTAATATTTATTCCCCTGTTAATTCAAAATTCCCTCTTTTCCCATATTTATTAAAATTTTGAAATTTCTTTTACTTTATTTTAATTTTCAATTCATTATTAAATTTATTCAAGTCACCGAGAATTTTATTTTACTTAAAATTTTATTCTTTGATTCCTTTTCACAAATCCAATTCTATAGATTTTGATAACTCATTACATTGAGATATTCCATTCAACCATACCATCCAATATTTCAATTATCAATAACATCGTCACAGGATATCAAATATTCATAACACAGAATATTAAATGATCTAATAAATTTGAGGAATCCAGTTGGATCCCTCCAACCTGTTTCTCTGCATCCACAGATGTTAGTACAGTATATAACACCAATTTCAAATATATGCTATACTATACAGCACATCAATCAATTCATCCATTCAAAACATTTATATAAATTTAATCATTTAAATTTAAATTTAAATTTTAAATTAACTGAGTGAGATTAACTCACCTTTGCTTTTATTTTGCAATCCACTTCTACTTTGCCTTGGTTTCACGGTTTTTGACCTTGTAAAATCATTATACGATTTTCATTAATATTCGAACCAATTGAATAATTAAATTTCCATTTGGTAAAATTAAACTAACTATTGATTTTTATTTTAAAAGTTCTTGTTTTAACAAAATTTCCTTAGATAAATTTACTTTTGGTGACTAAAATAAATAAATCAGTTTATTAAACAAGTTAATTACCTATAATACATTTTTTTTTAAAACATGCTAACAAATTAAAATGCGTACTTATATGTTTATTTCTTTTCCGGAATCACTTATACTTATAAAAATAAATTATCTTGATTAAAAATCAAGTTTTATACAAATTCTACAATTTCAAATGCTATATACAAAAATTTCTGCCTACTATAAAAATTTAAAATGTATACATATATATATTTTATTTTCTGGTCTATATAAAAAGTATGTGCACTTATATATATTTTCTTTCACACAAACCCCCCCCCCCCTTTTTTTACAAACCTATAAATTGTAAAAGTAACAGTAAAGATGAATACCTCACATCCCCACCTTACTGTTACACAGCCCCAAATTGCGACAGCCTCAGTGTGTCGCCGGCCGCAATCGCCTATCCCTGACCCCCCCTCACGAACTCACAGCATCGATCAACAGCCCAACACGATACCGCGACTCCAATGTCAACCTCGCGGCCTCCCCTAAAGTCGCGCCTTTCTAAATCGTGAATCCCCAATCACCATCCAGATTCAACCCATCACACATCTCGTTGCCGAAGTCGTGAGAAACCCTGAGTCGCCTCGCCTGGTCGCGACCCCCATGTCGTGCCTCAACGCTTGGCCTTGCTCGCGATTTAACCGGGTATCCCCTCTTTTCCCCTTGAAACGAATTCGATTTCGAGGCCGAAAATTTAAGTAGGGTATTCGAAATCGATTTATAAGAAAATGGGACTTCGGCCATTAAAGAATTTCGAATTGAAGGGGAGTGGAGTTGTTACTTCTGGAGTAAAACAAGGGGTTCGATTATATTATTTTTTTTCGGTAGCTTGCTTTAGAATCCTTATGTTGAACGTCTCGGGGTATTATAAGTATTATTATTTTCATAAAAAAAACAAAGCGTGTTCAAGAAGGCTCGTCTAATTATAAGCTTACCTTAGCTGACATGAAATTATTTCGACGGAAGGTTAACTGGTTAAACAATGTATTAATTTAATTTCAAATTTCAATTTAAATCGACTATTATCGATGAAATTCCAGCGCGAATATACTTCGTACACTCACACACTAGCCCCAAACAATACGAAATTTGAAATCCGGTAATAATTCAATATTACGGATCCAAGGGTATTGGTTTCGTCGAATTCCGAGACTGTGCCTCGGAAGGCTATTTTAAATTCAATTTAAACGATATATTTTTAAAACTGACCAAACCACTGTTAATTTCAATTTTACAATTTTTATTATCCTCCGTATTATCAATATAAATTTTATAAGCCTTCAAATTATTTTAAACAAGCTTAAAATTACAGATTTCATATTTTATCCAATTTCAATTATTAAATTCAATAATTTAATTGTTAAATAAATTATGATATTCGTAATTCGAGTTAAAATTATTATCTTGAATATTTAAAATCAATTAAATATTCCGATTATAAATGCTCGAAAATTCCGGGTCGTCACATTCCTTCCCCCTTAAAAGAATTTCGTCCTCGAAATTACTAGTTAGGAAGAATGTCTATATCCCGTTAACTATTCCCTCAACCCAAATAGGTTTTAACAACTTACCAAACAAATCTTTTTATCAAAAGATTTAGTAATCCTCTTCCTAACCTTTCCAACTTACCCATAAGCCTCAAACAAAATTACTTACTTATCAATTCAAATTTTTAACTTAAAACCAAATTTGAATTATCAAAATTTTCTCAAAATTTTCTAACTCCCTAAATGCCCGAAAAATTTCGCCAGCGTCTCCTTTGCGCGGCTAGCTCGGTACAACTACAAAATGGCTCTACGGCCTCCCAAATCCAAAAAGAAAACAAAAGGCCAAGTGGCTCAATCCAAATCCCAATCAAAATTTCATACCAAATTCAAATACATACCTTTTTGTCGAGCATTTCAAATTTTTCTTTTCATATCAAACCCAAATTTCTTTTTCCCTTTATAATACCTGCATACCTGCTTAGCACCAATATCCAAACACAATATTCCACAACATTTTATCGACTTTCTCACAAAATGTCAACATCTATTCATTCCAATATTGACTTAAATTACATTGGTAGTATCAATTTCCATTCAAGACTTCACCATTCCTTCTTAAATTTAGTATAAGCATTTTATATACTTCTTTATTTATTTTCATCTTACCATTTTAGTTTATATCCATTTCTATCCACAACGATTCTTTCATTTCCATACGAATTCAATTTATTTTCAACTCTAAACTTTAAATTTTATTTTTCATTTATAACTAATTCACGTCATTATTTTAATTAGCTCCATTTACTAACTTATTTCAATTCTTAGTTTGAAATTGTTTTGTCGTTAATAAATTTTCCAAAAATTTTCAAAAATTTTCTAACTCCCAAAATTTCTGAAATTTTTTGGCAGAGTCTCCTTTGTACGGAGGAGCTTTAGCAATTTGACAAAAGAGATAAATATATATACATCGACCCACCCGGTCGGAAAAACCAAAAACAGTTCATATTTCCTATTTTAATTGCGTAGGCGTACCTTATTTAGCATTTTAAGCAAGCAGCTTATTATTTTTAGCAAATAGCACAACCAAATCCAGCCACACGGCTTCCAGGTACCTGTACTTACTCAATTTAAACATGTAAGTGCCAAATATATGCAGTTTAACAATATTACACTTAGTTGTAACAGTTAAAACATATGAATCCTAACAGAAACTCATTCCAAACATTTTTCCGTAAGCAATTTATATAATTTCCATGCTAATTCAACTGTTCCAATTAATTTATGACCATTTTCATTTGATTTGAATGGTTTTCAATCCATTCGTATACCACTTCGTCAATTTGAATGGTTTGAAACTAAATCGCTTACATTAAACTTATTCTTAAGCAAACTGAACTCATATTTAATTCAGTTGCTTCCGAAATCAATTTATTTCACTCCTATTAATTCATAGAATTTTAATTACCTCCATTTACATCCAATGATATTTATTCTATGCAAATTTGACAAGATCTATATGAGCAAACAAATATTTATGTTTTATAACCAATTTAAATGGATTTCAACTCGATTTATACTTAATTCTATTTCATTTTCAAATTTATTCTCAATCTATATATTCTCATTTCATTGCATATCAAATTTGAATACATTCACTTGCATTTCATTTAATTAACCAAACTAGTTCATTCAAACCATTTACAACCTAGGTTCATCTTAATTGCCAATTAAATTTTTCCTTTTATTTTAATCCATTCATAACCATTTATTTAGCTCGACACACTCCACTTAAATTTCATTTACAATCCATTTATTTACATTTCATTCCATATTTGTTTATTCTAACTATTTTATTTAGCTCAAAACAACCAAGCCATATCATTCAATAACCATGTCTCAACTTATTTAAGCCATACTCAATTTGGTTCTTATTTACCACATCCATTCATTTATTCAATATAATTAGTTTATCCACTCAATCCATTGTGAATTTTTATTTCCTTAAATATTATTTACAACCCACCAAATTTTATTCCGATCCAAATTTATTTTTACTTGGTTTAAATTCCATCCAATATCTTTAAACTTGGTTTTAAGTTGAATTCAATTCAACTTTCCTTCATTCATTTAGCTTAAGTCCATTAACCTCAATTTATTCAAATTTTACACTTAAGCTCATTCTCATTTTGCAAACAAAGTTCTCTTTTCAATTTAACTTGATTCTATTCTAATCCAATCCCATTTTAAATCTGCAAATTTCATTTGATTGGTTATTATAAAATTTAACTTTCCAGATTCAACTCATTTAATTTATTACCTGGATATTTTCCAGGTTATCTTCACTTATTTGGATTTTATTTGCATATTCAAACCATTGCTATTTTAATCCATTTACATTTTTTTTTTTGGATACATTCCCAATTATATTTAATTTGTTAACACTTCAAGTTAAATTTTAAATTTATATCTCGAGTTTTGAATCCACTATTCATTTTTTTTTTTTAATTTACCATCCAATTTATGAACTCACGATTCAACTTCATTCTCAATTACTTTCACTTCATCATCAATTTAAGTCGAATTTAATTTTGTAACTTGAGTTTTATTTCCAACCTTCATTATTATCTCACAGTCCAGCTTTTATTTAACTGCATTGGGTTCTCATTACATATTTTATTATCTAAATTAGTTCTCTCCTATTTATAGTTCAATATTTGATTTTTAAAATCCAAATATCACTTTATTTAACTCCTTAATTCAATTTAGTTTATAATTCAAGTTTTGATTTTTATTTTATTCTCCCATGCATCAATAATATTTATTTTGGAGTTTTGCATCTCACTTCTCAAATTTAAAGTCACAATTTATTATTTACACAGTTCCATTCCTCATAGGCTTGAATATATTACTCTTTTATTTATAACTCAAACCTTATGCTTATTTAGCCCAAGAATATTTTATTTCTATGGATATTTTTTTTCAATTCTCTTATAAGATTATTTATTTAAATTCTCATTTCTTATTCAATTTACTTTTCATTTATCCAGATAAGAATTGTATTCCATTCATTAATTCAATTGACTTCTCATTCCAATTCAATTTCTACTTTAACTCAGTTTTATTTAACTCAATTCAATTCCAACTTAATTCGAATACAACTGGATATTATTTTCAGCTTATTCAATTTATTTTAAATCCAGTTAAATTTTATTCTCCAATCCAAGTTAATTCCATTTATAAGATTACAACTTATCTTATCCGGATTTTTTTTTTAAACACCCAGCTTTGGTTTCAAATCCTTTTGAAATCTCCAACATCTCAAAAATCAAAATTCTCAAAAATTAAACCAATCCTGGTTGTATTCTTAACAAATTTCCTTTGAATTTTCAAAAACAACTAGCACTTCTGAGCAAATCAACTTTTGGCAGCAATCCATCACTTAGAAATTCGAAAATGAATACTGATGATGCGGCCGTCATCATCAGAATTATTTTCCAATAATCCAAGTGATTTCAATGCTATATCACTCAAAAATCCATTTAAAACAGATTTCTTTTCAGAAACATCACCAAAA
The DNA here is from genome assembly GCA_030765085.1 of Allium cepa. Classification (NCBI taxonomy): domain Eukaryota; kingdom Viridiplantae; phylum Streptophyta; class Magnoliopsida; order Asparagales; family Amaryllidaceae; genus Allium; species Allium cepa. The sequence continues at coordinate 66,012,417 of CM060931.1, forward strand.
CAATTGTGCTATTATTTATCTTCAAAACACTTCCGAAATCTCCAGGTTTTAAATTTCCAAATCCTGCTTAAATCAATTTTACTATAATTCATTTGCATAGCTTATGCTCATACAAATTCTTATTTGATTATATTTCAATTTGTAAATTTCATTTATGACTCATACTTATGAATTTCATTTTATAATGAATTTATTTCCTTAAACCTTGGTTATACTTTCAATTTCTAGTTAAATTTCCACTTAACAATGATAATACTTAAATGTTATTCATCCTAACATCCAAACAACCATAGATTAGCTAAAATAGTTTACAAAACTTCTATTTATATCAAAATACATTTTGGGTAAAATTATTTCATTCACCCACATTTAAAACAATATCGTGTCAATTGTTCTATTCAAGTGTTTAGAAACCCCTTCGATACAGTTGTACAGACTGTGCCGACGAAGGTTCATATGCCACTCAATAAACCAATCAACACAATATTAAAACAATTTATATTCACTAACAAATACGCGCTCATATTTATTAATACGCTCAAACTCGTTTTAGAGTACTACCGACTCTATTCTATGAGTAATTCCCACCAGAGCCAAGGTTATCTCCAACCTAAGCTCTGATACCAAGTGTAACAGCCCGCAAATCCGTACCCCTTGAGTCAACACTATTCTACCTAAATCAACTCAAGTTGTACAGAAATACGAACCATTTGGGTTAAAGAAGAAGAGGTAGAAGAAGAGAATAGAAATCAACAACAGAATCTAACCATCGCAACGGAATAAAATATAATAAATAATAAATATTCTTTACTCAAACATCAAATATCTTTGTTTATATATTACATCACCAGAGTACATCAATCACAGCTCAACATTAATGTCATACAATGAATACACAACAACTCAAGATACACAACAACTCAAACACAGCGGAATAATATATATATATATACAAGTACGGGAGTACGTATCGTCATCCAGCTCGTCTCCTGAGCTCCACAACATCATATCCTGTATTCTATAATACTCGGTCTGACCCGAGCATTACAGTTAAATAACACCCGAGTCAGTCTGGAATACCAGCGTGAGAAAATCACACCCAATTGATTATTAAAGTTTCAAAGTCCTTTGAAAATAAAAGCATCTCGTAAGACCACGCCACAAATAAACATGTCGGGTTTTTACCTTACGATAGCTAAAACAATTTTTATAGAAATCCTCTGATATTATAATAGTGTCTATAGAAAGTAAATAGAATCTTGCTGAAATGCTTGCATCTCACGTTTCAGCAATAGTAGGGCACAATCAAAACCGTACAGGCGCGTAGGGAAAATGGATTCCAACTAATGGCTAGGCACTGGGGTACCACCTGTCACAGTACCTGGTCTAGATCAGCGTACCGAGGAGCCACCCTAACTCCCCTGCAACACAAGACCGGAACCATCCCTTACTGGACAGTCCCGAGCAAGATCACCCCGCAGTTGGGATCAGCAACCGCCCACTAAGTCGAAATAAAGGGACATCTAGACAGGGATGACCTCACCCTCCAGTGGGGGCTACCCACGAAGCCTTGCTGCATATTCCCTGATTTTCAGCGATTCCCATTTGATGAGGCTTGAGGCTAAGCGTTACCTTTTTAGAATATATCCCTTAGAATGCCCATCGTCCACCTGACGATGTTTCGCAAGCATTCATCCATACAAGTCCGTCCCGAGTTCGAACGGAACCGAAGGCACTATTCCTACTACATCCATTTTGGAAATATCCTCAGGATTAGTAGCGACTAGCCCTTGCACTTCACTGCTCCATCTTCGAATCCAAATCGTTTTCACGGAACGTACAAACCGGATCGAAGTGGTTTTCGAGACATAAATCTCGATCCCGGTCTCTTCGAAACGATCAACGCATTGTCCAATATTGATAGTCGGTTATTTAACTATCAATTATATTCAAAAAACAACCATCAACCAATAAATAATCTTCCAAATTATTTATTAATCTCCAAAAATATCTTCCCAAGATATAATTCTATTTCCAACCCTTTTTAAACAGTTCCAACCCAGTTTCCACTCACGGAATACATTACCCTGAAATTCATTTCCTTTGGGACACCAAGTTCAAAATACTTTTAGATTTTAAAATAAATTTTAAAAGCACTTTATTATAGAACATACTTATAACTTTAAACTCAAAACTTCCTTAATACTTTATTAAAATATATATGCTTTAAGAATATTTTAAATAAAACCATTTTATAAAATGTAAACTAAATTTCCTTTCGAAACATAATACCAAATCACCTTTATATAATTGCTACATTAATAGATTTTAAAACACTTGCCTTAAAAGTTAAACATTAGAGATAATAAATTTCCTAAACATGCATTTTAAAACCATTGTTAAAAACTTTCACTTATATTTAAAATTTCTTTGAAAACTATACTTGGCTATCCCAAGAAATACTCTTCTCTTCCACATTCTTTAAAAATAAATCTCCATTTATTTTTAAACAAATTTACCATTTCTTTAATAAATTCACACCTGGAATTTTATACTTCCAAACCCATTTCACTTTTATAAACCCAGATTATAAAATTCAAAATCTCACTTTTCTTTAATTTCAATTCCAGACACTTAAATAGAATCTACAATTAACTTCTAATTTACTTCACTTTGAAATAAATTCCTTCACTTACTTTATTTATTTAAATTCCATTAACTTTAAGATTTTTACTTCTTTATTACGAGTTAAAACCCTATCAAAATACCAATTTCAAATTTCCAAAATTCTTTTTTATCCTTTGATTAAATTTAACCCTTAATTTAAAAATGACTTCTTTAATCTTTAAACTAATATCACTTTAGTTTAATATTTATTCCCCTGTTAATTCAAAATTCCCTCTTTTCCCATATTTATTAAAATTTTGAAATTGCTTTTACTTTATTTTAATTTTCAATTCATTATTAAATTTATTCAAGTCCCCGAGAATTTTATTTTACTTAAAATTTTATTCTTTGATTCCTTTTCACAAATCCAATTCTATAGATTTTGATAACTCATTACATTGAGATATTCAATTCAACCATACCATCCAATATTTCAATTATCAATAACATCGTCACAGGATATCAAATATTCATAACACAGAATATTAAATAATCTAATAAATTTGAGGAATCCAGTTGGATCCCTCCAACCTGTTTCTCTGCATCCACAGATGTTAGTACAGTATATAACACCAATTTCAAATATATGCTATACTATACAACACATCAATCAATTCATCCATTCAAAACATTTATATAAATTTAATCATTTAAATTTAAATTTAAATTTTAAATTAACTGAGTGAGATTAACTCACCTTTGCTTTTATTTTGCAATCCACCTCTACTTTGCCTTGGTTTCACAGTTTTTGACCTTGTAAAATCATTATATGATTTTCATTAATATTCGAACCAATCGAATAATTAAATTTCCATTTGGTAAAATTAAACTAACTATTGATTTTTATTTTAAAAGTTCTTGTTTTAACAAATTTTCCTTAGATAAATTTACTTTTGGTGACTAAAATAAATAAATCAGTTTATTAAACAAGTTAATTACCTATAATACATTTTTTTTAAAACATGCTAACCAATTAAAATGCGTACTTATATGTTTATTTCTTTTCCGGAATCACTTATACTTATAAAAATAAATTATCTTGATTAAAAATCAAGTTTTATACAAATTCTATAATTTCAAATGCTATATACAAAAATTTCTGCCTACTATAAAAATTAAAAATGTATACATATATATATATTTTATTTTCTGGTCTATATAAAAAGTATGTGCACTTATATATATTTTCTTTCACACAAACCCCCACCCCCCCCTTTTTTTTTACAAACCTATAAATTGTAAAAGTAACAGTAAAGATAAATACCTCACATCCCCACCTTACTGTTACACAGCCCCAAATTGCGACAGCCTCAGTGTGTCGCCGGCCGCAATCGCCTATCCCTGACCCCTCCTCACGAACTCACAGCATCGATCAACAGCCCAACACGATACCGCGACTCCAATGTCAACCTCGCGGCCTCCCCTAAAGTCGCGCCTTTCCAAATCGTGAATCCCCAATCACCATCCAGATTCAACCCATCACACATCTCGTTGCCGAAGTCGTGAGAAACCCTGAGTCGCCTCGCCTGGTCGCGACCCCCATGTCGTGCCTCAACGCTTGGCCTTGCTCGCGATTTAACCGTGTATCCCCTCTTTTCCCCTTGAAACGAATTCGATTTCGAGGCCGAAAATTTAAGTAGGGTATTCGAAATCGATTTATAAGAAAATGGGACTTCGGCCATTAAAGAATTTCGAATTGAAGGGGAGTGGAGTTGTTACTTCTGGAGTAAAACAAGGGGTTCGATTATATTATTTTTTTTGGGTAGCTTGCTTTAGAATCCTTATGTTGAACGTCTCGGGGTATTATAAGTATTATTATTTTCATAAAAAAACAAAGCGTGTTCAAGAAGGCTCGTCTAATTATAAGCATACCTTAGCTGACATGAAATTATTTCGACGGAAGGTTAACTGGTTAAATAATGTATTAATTTAATTTCAAATTTCAATTTAAATCGACTATTATCGATGAAATTCCAGCGCGAATATACTTCGTACACTCACACACTAGCCCCAAACAATACGAAATTTGAAATCCGATAATAATTCAATATTACGGATCCAAGGGTACTGGTTTCGTCGAATTCCAAGACTGTGCCTCGGAAGGCTATTTTAAATTCAATTTAAACGATATATTTTTAAAACTGACCAAACCACTGTTAATTTCAATTTTACAATTTTTATTATCCTCAGTATTATCAATATAAATTTTATAAGCCTTCAAATTATTTTAAACAAGCTTAAAATTACAGATTTCATATTTTATCCAATTTCAATTATTAAATTCAATAATTTAATTGTTAAATAAATTATGATATTCGTAATTCGAGTTAAAATTATTATCTTGAATATTTAAAATCAATTAAATATTCCGATTATAAATGCTAGAAAATTCCGGGTCGTCACATCTATACAATACCGTGATTCCTCCGTAAACTAGAGAGCTATCAGAGGGCACTCCATAGTGTACAACACAAACCAAACTCGTAGTGGGCGCGATAAGGCATATGAAAGGCACGCGAGGCAATGTCCATGGTATGATACTACCATTTTGCAGATCCGGACTGGTGGTAATGTATAACAGCTAATACCGCCCACCTCGAGACACACTCCCATAATCAAAATTGAGGGTGGCCACCAAATTAATCGCAAAGTAATAAATATGGTATCGAAGAAATGAGCCCTATAAGCGGAGCGACCCCACTTGGCCCGGCATGGCTCATCTTTTAGTCATATCAAGCTAACCCAAGGGGGTCAAGGCTGCGTTCATACCTCATACAGTAGCGTTCGCCAAACAATCATACCTCATTCTGGATTCTCCACCACATGCACGGTCGTTAAAGTGGTTTTCGGTATTGGCAGAGAGTATGACAATATCCGATCCCGGTCTCTTTATAACCAAACGCTTATTTCATACTAGTTGATTCTTTCATATTTCAAACATTTCATACTTCATACCAAAATATCATATTCGTTTCAAAATCATATCACTTTCAAAACCATTATTTACTTTAAAAAACGTATTCACTTCCAAATCATAATTATTTCAAAATCATATTCACTTTTATCCACCTTAAATCATATTCGTTTCAAAATCATAACCACAAAAATAGGTTAAACCATCATATTAAAATATTCGCATTTGAACCAATTAATCTAAATCATAACAGCTAGAACTTTTAAAAAATTTGAATATTGAAAGTAGTTTATATATTGAGACAGTTATACGTTAAAAATAGTTTATATTTTAAAAATAGGTTATAGATTAAAATAGTTTATATATTATAATAGTTTGTATATTAAAATAGGTTTTATATTAAAAGCGTTAATATAATAGAAATAGTTTATAATATTTTAAAATAGTTTTAATAGTTTAAAATAGTTTTAAAATAGTTTAAATAGTTTAAATAGTCTAAGGATTTTGAACAGTTTAAACTATTTAATTGTTTGACTATTGGAAATGGTTTGTATAGTAAATAGTTTGAAAATGTAAATAATCTAAATTTTAAAATAATAGATTTTTAAACAGTTTATACTAAAATAATTAATTTAAAATAATACAAATTAAACTATTTCTTCTATTTCGACAAATCTGGACCATGTCCTGATTTTAAATCAACAAAACTCAATTTTAATCTTTCAATTCAAATTCTCATTAAAACCATTTCAATCTATAATGATTTCAAATCCATTTTTGAATTACAAATTTAAACCACTCCAAATTCAATAGATTTCAAAGTTTAAATATTCAAATGTTTACATTAACTCAATTTTGATAAATTTCATTTATATTTCGAATTTCAACTATTAAAATTTCAATTTAAATTTTGTAAATAATTCATTTAAACCAATTTCAATTTCAACGTTTTAAATTTTGGATTTTGAAAACAATTCAGTTCATATAAATCAAATTTTAATTCAAAATATCATTTAACTAGATTCAAAAATTAAGGATTTAAAATCATTTAATTTAACCAATTCGGTGTCCATATATAATTTTCTACCTTATGCTCAATGACATGGATATATATCATTTCAGTCCGCAATAAATTTTAAATTTACGGGTATATAACATTTTAACCCACAATCCCCAATAAAATTCAAAATCAATAAAATCGTCCGATTTTATCATTTCAACCGATAACGATTTTTCCCTAATCTATAAGTCCGTTCGGGAATGTATCATTTCAATCCATAGTGATTTTTCTCTAACAGCAAACTAAGGGAACTTGTAGTGTGATAACAACATATAAAATAGATATAATATCCAATCATCCAAACATCAACAATTAAACATCCATTGCAATCATCATTCGAATCAACCAATAAATAACAACAATTAACTGGTTATAATTACCAGGTATTTAACTAGCAATTTGAATTTAATATTTAATTCAAATGGAAATTAAATTCAAAATAAATTCAAATTAAACTTGAATGAAAATTTAAATATACTAAGTAGCCACCAATAAATTTTTAGTCACGCCATAAATTTGAATTTAACTAACATAAGACGATTTGTAGTTATGAGTGGGTTAAGATACTCACCTTTAATTTTTAGTCGAATTAAAATCCAATTAAGGCCCAAAAATTGAACAGCCTTAGAATGCAACAAACCAGTTCCATACTGTCCGAAATTTCGATACGATCGCAAAGGAGAAAACCATTCGTGAATCCAAGCTCGTATGGAAAACTTATTGATGTTAGAGCGATTGAAAATTTTGAAATATAATAACTAAGTAAACAAAAAAAACATGCTACCTAACCCTAGCAGATCAGCATGCGACCTCGAAGTCGAAACATGCATCATGCCGCCACCTTCCATCCAATTCTCGCCGCCGCCACGCTCAGCTACACCTCGATCGGACGATGCCATCATCTCTCCCTCGGCCAGCCGCATCTCCGCCCCACTCGCGTTGCCCTCCGCCGTCCTCTGACCATTACCACTACCGTGCCATATGACTCCAAATTATGGCGTTCTTCGACTACAATTAGACCAACGAACACCACCATAGAGACCTACTCTCCATCCTCTTCCAAACGCCGCTTCCTGATCGACAAACCGTCGACGATCCACCGCCCTAGAAATGGATGGCTGAGAAAGATCACCAATTTCTGGCCAAATGATGATTTGAATTGAAAAACAAATTGCTGCAGTAGATGGCGCTCGTCAAGAGCTTTCCAACTATATATTATATGACATAGTTTGAGGAGTTTAAATTTTTTGATTTGATTTAGATTTGAAATTGAAATTTGGGAATTGGGGTTTCTTCCATTGAAAGGAAAGAAGGAGCAGATAGAGATAAGCAGTACGTATAGTAATTAGAAGTGAGAAACAACTAGGTTTTATAATAGTCTATATTTAGGAAAAGGTAGATAAGAATGAATTACACATCGAAATGGGTCGAAACGATGACAACGACCCGTGAAGCCTGTTTCGTTCGAAACGAAAGTAGGCCATCCAATATATCAAAATAGATGTTTTCGATATTTTTAAACTCAGTGGAACTAGTTTCAAACCCTAATTCCATTGTGTACAGAAGTCAGGTTTTAAAATCAGTTCAATTTAATTGAATTCATTAAATTAATTTCTACGCGTTTCGAGCCCGAACGACCAACGGCAAGTCCGATCACTACGAAACTTAAAATCCTAAATTAATTCACCGTTACGAATCTGATGAAACTGGTTTCGTCAAAATCCGAGACAGTGGCCAAAATGGCTATTTTCACGTTAATTAAATAAATTGTTATTAAATTATTTTAACTACTTTTAAATTCAAATTTAATAGTTAACAATTTCGTCATTCTATATTACATAGAAATTAATAATCTATCAAAATAAATTTTCTATTTTGAATTCATTATTAAAATATTTCACTAAATTCAACGTTCAATTATACTATAATAAAATCCCTGTAAATTATATTTTTAATTTCAATCAATTTCTTTTATTTTGATTTACACTCTTATTGATGAATCAACAATTACCTTACAAATATAGTTAGCGTTAGTTTACATTTTATTACAATCATATTGTGCGGTTATCATCTTACCATATTAATTACAATATTTAATTATATTTAGTTTCAATTGATTTTCAATTAATTTCAAATGGATTAGATATCAAGATGAAAATCAATCAATTGTAATACATTAATAATTCACCTCCATTAACCTATTGTTTACAAACAAAGGTAGATAAATTTCTTACCAAATACCGACTCCATTCTAATTAACCAATTTCAATTAATTTCATAAAATTTCACAATTAAATACAGCATTTAATTTATTTCCTTATTTACAATTATAACCAAATTAACTTAACAATTATTTCAATTAATTGAAATTACATTAAAAACGATTGTCAAAAACCTTCAACCAACATTAATAAATCATATTCTAGTTATTTTTCTCAATAATAAATCCTAAATTTCAATTTATAACAATATTAAGTTTTGAAATCTTATTTAACTTAAATATTTTTAATTATCGAAATTACGGGTCGTGACACACTCCCCCACTCAAAACTTTTCGTTCTCCAAAAGGTACAAGAAGGAAATTAAGAAATTAATATAGTTTTATTCAAAATAATCAATTTGTAAACACTTTAAACTTACATAATTAAGTATTTTAAATAAAATATATCAATTTATGAACAATTAAATCTTCTGTATCAAGTTTAATTCAAGTTTGAAAATATTTCACTTCCACAAAATTTTCTAAGTCTTAAATTCACGTAAAATTCTGACAGAGTCTCCTTTGTACGGATAGGTCCAGAAAAATAACATCAATTATTTAAATATATATAATATTTCAAAAATAAAATATCCCAAATTATGGGGGAAAAAATATAATATCGTTACAAAATCGTAATCTAAAAACATACATATTTATCGGGCAAACAACGCTTAATTTATGAAACCAAAAGCAGTAGTTATTGCTTTCATAAACTTATAATTCACTTATATAATCTAAAAGAGTGAGAATTATGTACAAGAGAAATATTTAGTTGTATCAATTAATAACAAAAGCAAATCGACATAAAACATACGCAAACAAAATAGCACGACCATCATATTCAACAAAGAAATCAACCATACATCTATAGCAACCAAACTAATGATTTGTTAAGGTTCAGAAACTTTTAATCGTACATGGTTGATAAATAAACCACTAAGTGTACCATACGCTCAACAGCCTTAGATAATAACTTAATAGATTATCCATACAACCTTAAACAATTACAAATATGCTCTTCCAAATTTCTAATTAGCCAAACAATCCAAAATTTAAATGTTATTTAAGTTTATTTAATTGGTTTCTTTTCACATAATTATTTACTCTCTTTTTTTTCTTTTTTTTCATTCATTTATACAATGTCATCTTTTGTTAATTTACATTCATTTACATATGTTATTTCCACTCAATTATTTAAATCATCCATAAATCAATTCTTAAATATTATATAAGTTTCTTTGCAAATTTAATTCACAATTATTATTTACTTTGATTTCCTTTTAATACCAATATTCATTTGTGAATCAACTCATACTTAAATTTTTGACCCTTTTTCTTTTTCACATTTATTTCTTTCATATATACTATTATTGAATATTAAATCAATTTCTGAATTATTTGAACATTTCTGAAGTTATAATCATTTACATAATATATTATTCACTGTTACTATTAACTTTAATTATAAATAACTTCAAACATTAACTTAAGTTTATAATATTCTTATACATCTTAATTCTTCATTTATAAACATAATTCCAGTGAATACTTTCATTACTTAAGTTTACTCATATAATATTATATTACATATTCTTATTTAACATTACAACTTTTTAAACATCTATGGTAAGTTATATATATGTTTTAAGAATGTAATTGAATGTTACACAAGTTTATCTTATTCATTTTAGTTAACAAAATATTCAATAATTACTTCTTCTAAATTTTCATATCTTTTGATTTACAATTTACAAATTTTCAATTTCTTATATATTTCATTTATCACTTAGCATCTACTTTCTTATTTTTCATTTTAAAAGTTTCTAATTATTAAAAGAGTTAAGATTTCATTCTATTACAATAACTGAAAACTACTAATTATCAGAAAGTTTTAGGAACTAAATTTCTAGTTTCCTTTCAAATCATTTTGAAATAATATATATATTCATATCTTTTATATATCAAATCATACTTAAGAAATTAAAATTAAAATTTGTTTATCAGAACAAATGTGCAGTAAAACTACTACAGCGGTCTTCCCACTTTAAAACTCGAAAATGAATGTCGATGACACGTGCACTCATCACCGAAATTATTTTCCAACGATAGAAGAGGGGAGTACAGAACTTATTTTCTTTTAAAATTCCTTTAAAATATTTCTTTCAAATCACTTCGGAACTATTTTTTTCAAAAATATTTCCAAGTAGTACTAATATTATCTTCCAAAATCCTTTGAAAACAAATTTCAAAGCCCTGGAACTTAAGTTCTCAAATTTCCAATTCAATTCACTTTATTTATAAAGTTTATTTTGCAACCAGTATTTATGGAATTTCACTTCCTAACAAACAAATATATCACATACAGCTATATCCATTTATAAAATTATTCTTTTATATACAAAATATAATTCTAGGTAAAATTATTTCATTTACCTATATTTCAAAAACAATATTGTGTCGGTCTGCCGTATTAAGTGTTTAGAAATACCTATCGATGGCATAACGTCCTATATACCGATCAAAATTTATAAATACTAAACAAAACAAATTAACACAATATAAAAACATTTTATAACACTAACAAGTATGTTCTCTCATATATATACACTCAAACAGACTCATTCTAGGGTATTACTATCCTATCTCTAATGAGTCGGACCCCACAAAGCTAAGGTTATCGCAAAAGAAAAACCTCTGATACCACTTGTAATGACTTACCTTTTTGGACGGTTTAAATTGAAAATAAACCACACATGTCAACTCAAACCATTCAAAAGGAAGGATTGTTATTGGGATAAATAATAAAATAAGAGAAAAGAAAGGAAAAACAAAGCGTAGAATCTCACAACGGAATGACAAAATATGATAATTAAATAAACAGTTCATGAATCTGTTTTACAAATAACATTTGATTACACTTTTACAATACAGATCAGAGTCATACATATAGCAAGAATAAATAAATAATGCAGCGGAACAACATGATGCAGTGGAATAAATAAAATAAATAGTATACAAAACTCCATCTTTATCCTCCAAAGTAAAATGGTCTTCAATATGCTGAAAAGCTTAGGCTCACCCGAGCGTAATGAAAAGAGAAAACACTCGAGTCAGAACTAAAAGAACTTATGTAAGTTAAATCAAAATAAGTAAATATGAGTGTAACAGCTTCAGAGATGTTTACGGGATTTTACATCTCCTATCTGGTGTCTAACATATGTGCAATAACTTAAGAGATGTCCGAGATTCCATCTCCTAAGGATCTGTTAAACTATCTACATACATAGTACAATACGCTATTATAATATGTCTACAATAAAGTAAAGTACTAAAATAGCGTTAAGGCATTACTCATATCCCCCTTAACACATTTTCATATAAATACCGTAGTCTATACAGTACCGCAATTCCTCCGTAAGCCAGAGAGCTATCAGAGGGCACTCTATAGTGTATGACACAAATCAAACTTGTAGTGGACGCGATAAGGCATATGACAAGGCACGCGAGGCAATGCTCAGGGTATGATACTATAATTTTGCAGATTCGGACTAGTGGTAATACATAACAGCTACTACCGCCTACCTCAAGACACACTCCCATAATAAAAATTGAGGGGTGGCCACAAAATCAATCACAAAGTTATAAATATGGTATCGAATAAATGAGCCCTATAGGGGAAGCGACCCCACTCGGTCCGACATGGCTCCTGTTTTAGTCATATCAAGCTGACCCGAGGGGGTCAGTGCTACGTTCATACCTCATACAGTAGCGCTCGCCAAACCATCATACTTCATTTTGGATTCTCCACCACGTGCATGGTCGTTAAAGTGGTTTTCGGTATTGGAAGAGTGTATGACAATATCTGATCCCGGTCTCTTTAACAACCAAACACTTATTTCATACCAGTTGGTTCTTTCACATTTCAAACAGTTCATATTTCATACCAAAATATCATATTCATTTCAAAATCATATCACTTTCAAAACCATTATTTACTTTAAAAATCGTATTCACTTCCAAATCATAATCATTTCAAAATCATATTCACTTTCGAAATCATTATCCACCTTAAATCATATTCGTTTCAAATCATAACCATAAAAATAGGTGGAACATCATATCAAAATATTCGCTTTTGAATCAATTAAATCTAAATCATAACAGTTCTAACTTTAAACAAATTTAAACCACTTCAACTAAATTAAATCCATAAAATTGCTCGAGTTTATCATTTCAACCCATAATGATTTTCCCTAATCTATAAGTCCATTCAGTATGTATCATTTCAACCCATAATGATTTTTCCCTAACAGCAAACTAAGGAAACTTGTAATGTGATAACAACATATAAAATAGATATAATATTCAATCATCCAAATGTTAACATTGCAATCATCATTCAAGTCAACCAATAAATAAAAAAATTAACTAGTTATAATTAACAGGTATTTAATTAGCAATTCAAATTCAATATTTAATTCAAATGACAATTAAATTAAAAATAAATTCAAATTAAACTTGAATGACAATTTAAATATACCAAACATCCATCAATAAATTTCTAATCACACCATAAATTTAAATTCAACTAACATAAGACGATTTAGTAGTTGTGAGTGGGTTAAACACTCATTTTTGGTTTTTAGTCGAATTAAAATACAATTAAGGCCCAAAAATTAACCAATCTCAGAATGCAGCCAAACCAGTTCCATACTGTCCGGAATTTCGATACGATTGTAATGGAGAAAACCACACGTGAATCCAAGCTTATATGGAAAAGTTATTGATGTTAGAACGATTGAAGATTTTAAAATATAATAACTAAATAAATAAACAAAACACGCTACCTAACCCTAGCAGATCAGCACGCGACCTCGAAATCGAACCACGCATCATGCCACCACGTTCCATCCAATTTTCGCGGCCACCACGCTCAGCTACACCTCGTTCAGACGGCGCCATCATCTCCCCATCGACCAGCTGCATCTCCGCCCCACTCGCGCCATCATCCACCGTCCTCTGGCCATTACCGTCGCTGCGCCATATAACTCCAAATTCCGGCGATCTCCGACCGCAATACGACCAACGAACACCACCTGCTCTCCATCCTCTTCCAAACGCCGCTTCCTAATCAACAAACGATCGACCATCCACCGTTGGATCGTAAACAATAGAAATGGACGACTGAAAAAGATCGTCAATTTTTGGCCAAATGATGATTCAAATCGTAAAATTAAATGTTGCCGTAGATTTTACTCGTCAAAAACTTTCAACGATATATTATATGACATAGTTTGAGGAGTTTAAATTTTTCGATTTGACTTTGATTTGAAATTGAAATTTGGGAATTAGGGTTTCTGCCATTGGAAAGAAGGAAGGAGAGGATAGAGATAAGCAGTATGTACAAGATTCAAAAATGAAAAAAAATAGGGTTTATAACAGACTATATACAGACAAAGGTAGACAAGAATGAATAACATGTCGAATTGGGTCGAAACGATGACGACGACCTGAAAAGCTCGTTTCGTTCCCGAAACGAAAGTATGTCATCACATATATCAAAATAGATGTTTTCGATATTTTTAAAATCAATGGAACTAGTTCCAACCCCTAATTTTGTTGTATACAGAAGTTAGCTTTTAAAATCAGATTAATTTAATTGAATTCATTAAATTGATTTCTACGCATTTCGAGCCAACATGATCGAACGGCAAGTCCGATCACTACGATACTTGAAATCCTATATTGATTCACCGTTACGAATCTGATGAAACTAATTTCGTCAAAACCCAAGATAGTGGCCAAAATGATTATTTTCACGTTAATTAAATAAATTATTATTAAATTATTTTAATCGCTTTTAAATTCAAATTTAATAGTTAACAATTTCATCATTCTCGATTACATAGAAATTAATAATCTATCAAAATAAATTTTCTATGTTGAATTCATTATTAAAATATTTCACTAAATTCAATGTTCAATTATACTGTAATAAAATCCCAGTAAATTATATTTTTAATATCAATCAATTTCTTTTATTTCGATTTGCACTCTTATTGATGAATCAACAATTACCTTACGAATATAATTAGCGTTAGTTTACATTTTATTACCTTCATATTGTACAGTTATCATCTTGCCATATTAATTACAATATTTAATTATATTTAATTTCAATTGATTTGTAATTAATTTCAAACGGAATAGATATCAAGATGAAAATCAATCAATTGTAATACATTAATAATTCACCTCCATTAACCTATTGTTTACAAACAAAGGTTGATAAATTTCTTTCCAAATATTGATTTCATTCTATATTAACCAATTTCAATTAATTTCATAAAATTTCACCATTAAATAAAACATTTAATTTATTTCCTTATTTACAATTATAACCAAATTAACTTTACAATTATTTCAATTAATTGAACATACATTAATACGATTGTCAAAAACCTTCAAACAACATTATTAAATAATATTCTAGTTATTTTTCTCATTAATAAATCATAAATTTCAATTTATCGTAATATTAAATTTCAAAATTTTATTTAACTTAAATATTTTTAATTATCAAAAATTACGGGTCGTTACGAAGGTTGTAACTTCAATAAATATGAAATAAATGGTAATAATTATGGGAGTTACAATAATTTGATAGGGTAAATGGATTAGTGAGACTGATAAAAATGGAATAGATATAAAAGATTACTAATTGAAATTAGTAATCATACATAAATGTCTTAGGAAATGTCCATTAGAATTTTATGGAAAAATTGACATTGATGAGCATTAAACAAGATTTATGGATAAATAAGTATTTAAGGTAAATCTTATTGCCTTAAATAAAAAGGGAATTAGTAAGCTAAGTCCAATGTCTACCTAAACAATATAAGTAAAGACTTAGAATGGTTAATTGGACTTAGTAGATTAGTAATGCGAGGTCAGTAGAGTTACTTGACGGAAGACTGCCCTTACCTTTCAAGCTACCGACAGTCGGGTGCACTTCCTACTGATGTGAGATATCATTTATCTTAGGACCCATGACGACATGAGAGATTGGGCCTTCTTACTTAATTGAAAAGTATTAAATGATCCAAATCTGGAATTGGAAGCGGTGAGGGATATCTCCATAGGGATTCTCTTTTGGTTTGAGATATTAAATTGCGGAAGAGTCCACCTCTCTCCTAAATAGAAGTATTAAGTAACCTAGTGTGATTCCAAATAAATAAGGATGTCTCTAAAAGGGTTCACTTCAGCGTTGAGGTATTAAGTGTTGTAGGGTCTGCCTACCTACCAAAAGAAGTAACCTAATGAGATTCCATATTTATAATTAAGAGTGATAGTGGTTATCTCGGAAAGGTTCCGCTT
This sequence comes from Allium cepa, assembly GCA_030765085.1. Taxonomy (NCBI): domain Eukaryota; kingdom Viridiplantae; phylum Streptophyta; class Magnoliopsida; order Asparagales; family Amaryllidaceae; genus Allium; species Allium cepa. The sequence continues at coordinate 66,028,695 of CM060931.1, forward strand.
CAAGTTTGGGGTATTAATTGGTTGTAGGGTCCGCCTCTTTCCTATAAAAGAAGTATTAAGTAGCCCAATGAGATTTCCAAGCAATGTCAGCTAGATAGTAATAGAGAGGAGTCCGCCTTAGGGTTAGGTATTAAATAACAAAGGTCTACCTATAAATAGGTGTTAAATGGTCAGCGGTCTGCCTAGTCCTTACCCATAAGGTATTAACTAGCTTGGGTACAGTCTCACATTGCTAAGGTCATAATAACGATAGTCTCATTGAGAAGCATGCCTTGGATATAGGCGTTAAACTATGGAGTCTGCCTATTTTCCAATAAAGGGTATTAAGTGGCTTGTGTGTTGTCTTTACGTGGCTATGATTTTATCGACAATAGATACGATAGTAGTTGGACATTAAATGTCGGAAGCCTTAAATAGTGGTTAGAGGTCTTGTAGCTAGGACCCATCGACCATTGGCAACATTGTTAGGAAACCACCATGCACTACACCAGAACAGAGGATTCCCAATGAGTATAAGCGTTGCAAGCAATTTCAGCAATAGTGGGGTGGGCATTTATTCCTAACGGTTATAAACGTTGGAAGATATTTTTCCTCGACGCGTATAAGCATTGAAAAATATTTTTTCCATGGATATAAGCGTTGATAATATGATATCTACAACGAATATAAGCGTTGGAAGATACTTTTTCCAATGGTTATAAGCGTTAATGATATGATATTTACAACGAATATAAGCGTTGGAGATATAATGTAGACTACATTTTATATGAATTCAAAAATAATATTATCTCAATTTAGTAAATCATATCTTAATCAATATCAATAAACAACAACGATAATCATGGTAATAAAATAAAGTATCAATTAACAAAAGACAGGTTCGATAAATAATTAAATTATTGATACATAGTTTATCAATTCCATACTTATATCAAATTGGAATAACAAAAGACAAGACATAGTTCATAGTTAAAGTCTACAAATACCTAATACGAAACTCTGGCCATATAATGAAGCCTCTATCTGAAAATTCACATAGCTATACATTCCATTTTGAGGATCATCATAAATTGGTGCATCCGGTTTGTAACGACCCGATATTTCAACCATTCGCATCCACACATGTCGGTCTTGAATTGCTCAAAATACCGAATTGTAAAATAAATTTGGCAAAACACGGCATAAATAGTAAATAAATAAATCACATATCACAGACACAGAGCAATAAATGCAGCGGAAGTAAAGAAATAGTAGTTCATGAAGCTACTATGTAAATACACCAGAGTCAAACAAGATACAATAGAGATAACAAGATACAACGGAGGACTCAACATGATAACCAGGTATGAATCATAATACATCACTGGAACCAACCGGATAACCGAAAGTGAAATAGATAGCTGGATCTTCAAGCAAAGCTTCCAACTTCGAAGGTGAGTCTCAAATGCTGTATCACTCGGTCTGACCCAAGCGTAAAGAAAACACAAAACACTCAAGTCAGGACATACATACTTATACAAAGTAAACCAACTCAAGTGAACTGTAATATAAGGTACAAGTAACTTAAAGGATGTGTAACAACTGGCATATTTTTCGATTGTGTATTTAAATATTTTTATTTAAATATTTCATCGCTCGTCGGATTTTGGTCCAAAAGCCTACTTTTTGCAAACAGTCGAAGTAGGACTCGAGACCCCTCCCATTGAGTTCAAAATGCCGTTTGCAACCTTTTTGAGTATAAGCTTCGATATGTTTGGAGTTAGTCGAGTTTTGCTACTTTTTCACTTTGGGTTTGAGTTTGGTTTCAGCCCAATGTTCCACCTTAAGACTCTAGCTCCACTCCAACTCTTCATTACTTCATTTCATATTCCTAACACTTCAAGCTAAAGTAAAAATGGTGGAAGAGATTGGAAATGGAAATTCCTAAGCCTTAGCTTTCTTTGCAAATCCAACTTCTAGCTCCAAATTCAAGAGAACCCATTGTTAAGCATCCCCTTCTTCTTCTCCAACTCATTCTCCTTCCAATTTCAGAAATTTCCTAAATCTAATTTGGGAAATATTTCTCTTTTAAGCTTAGAATCAAGCTTCTTGAGTTAGGATTGAAGAGTGGTTGATCCTCCTTTGTTTTCAAGCTTCTTCTTCATTGATTTGGGTTCAAAGGTGAGATTTTTATCTCACATCTTAGTCTATAACTATCTTTGATTGTTAGGTATGAATTCCTAACACTTATTCGTGTGCAATTGCTTTTGGTTTGGATTGATTTGGTGAATATTCCAATTTTTGGTGTTTTGGGGTCAATTCTTTAAAAATCATAACTTTGATGTTTGAACATGTTTTTGGTGGCGGATCGGAGAGCTAATGGAGCTGGGGTATCAATTGGCTAAGCCTCCTTAGGTCCATTGCTCGAACGGTCGCGTTTTGGAGGAATTCGCACTTCATTGAAAAAGGGCAGGAACTGTAGAAATTTGCAGTTCGGCCGACCGAGCCCTGTAGCCGGTCGACCGACCTGCTACTCCAAGCAATTTTTCTGCTTCTGGCCAGCCGACCGAGCTCTGTAGCCGGCCGGCCGACCTGTTTCTGTTTTGCCTATTTCGCCTATTTTGCGTGGTTTCCAAATTTAATCGATTCGTGTTATTTCCCTATTTGTTGTTATCATTTGTTATTAACTTTGATGACTTCTTTTCTTCGGGAATTTTTGGAATATCCGTTTTGATGGATTCGGTATCGATTTCTTTGGATTTTCATTCACGTCTCCGAATGTGAATTTTAGTGATTGATTGTTCCTACAATCATTCTTTGTGATTTGTCACTTTAAAAATATAAAGGTTTCTATACTAGTAGTAAATATCAAAATTCTTTCATCAAAACGATTTCAACACTATTTTGTTACAAAACTCGTTCTCTTAAACCGTTTTCCAATCTATTAGTATATACAAACCTTTACCTCACTTGTATGAGAAATCTAATTAAACGACTTAGTAAAACAAGTGGTATGAAACGCTTGCGTTTACTTCGTCGGTTAATTCTTGAACTTGTTCGATTGAATCTCTTGTGACAATTTTCTAGTGGAGATCTACAATTTGTTCATAAATATATAAGTTAAGCTAGTGGTTATGGGACATGAAGCTAAGCTCATATATTTACTAGCTTACTGTAATTGACACTTCTTGATGATCATTACGGTCATTTTTTATGTTTTAGACTAGCATTGTGCGATGTCTTTGTGATTTGGTTCATCGGATGTCACACTGTACGACGTTGTTGTTTCCTTTGATTGTGATTTGGTTCATCGGATGTCACGCTGTACGACTTCGTTGTTTCCTTTGATTGTGATTTGGTTCATCGGATGTCACGTTGTACGACGTCGTTGTTCCCTTTGATTGTGATTTGGTTCATCGGATGTCATGCTGTACGACGTCGTTGTTCCCTTAGATTGTGTTTTGGTTCATCGGATGTCACGTTGTACGATGTACGTGTTCCCTTTGATTGTGATTTGGTTCATCGGATGTCACGCTGTACGACGTCGTTGTTCCCTTTGATTGTGATTTGGTTCGTCGGATGTCACGCTGTACGACGTCGTTGTTCCTTTTGATTGTGATTTGGTTCATCGAATGTCACGCTATACGACGTCGTTGTTCCCTTTGATTGTGATTTAGTTCATCGGATGTCACGTTGTACGACGTCGTTGTTCCCTTTGATTGTGTTTTGGTTCATCGGATGTCACGCTGTACGACGTCGTTGTTCCCTTTGATTGTGATTTGGTTCATCGGATGTCACGCTGTACGACGTCGTTGTTCCCTTTGATTGTGATTTGGTTCATCGGATGTCACGCTGTACGACGTCGTTGTTCGCTTTGATTGTGTTTTGCTTCATCGGATGTCACGTTGTACGACGTCGTTGTTCCCTTCTATTGTGTTTTTGGATCGTCGGACGTCACGCTGTACGACGTCGATGCTCCGAATTATTTGATTTCTGGATTTCTTGTGTTGATTTCTGGAATTCATGTTTCACCAACTTTTACGTTTGGCATTGATATATATGTCATTTATTGTGGCATGGTGAATGAAATTAGGAGTATGACATTCCTTTTGATCCCTGAGTAGATTTTTGTGATATTGATTAATCTCCTGTTGATTTTCAATTACTTATATATATCACAGCCTGGCATTGTGATTATCATGTGTTTAGTCATATCTCTTATTCTATATCGTTTCATCTGATATTTATAGCTAGACTGATCCGTTTATTATTTTCTTCTTAAATAATACTCGGGTCAGACCGAGATGTTACAGGTGCTTCAGCTTGACTTCTCACCTGGGATTGATTTCTCTGACTTTTGGCTAACTACTTAGATTTGTAGTTTATTTTGTTGCATACACTTGAGATATGGACTCATAGTTGTATTCTTTTGTATAGCACATGTTGCTATTCTTTTGTATTATTGTGGATCTTCTTGACTACTACTCTGATGAACACTTTCATGTGTTAGTTATACATTCATATCTTCTTCCGCCTTTGTTATATGAATTATCTGTGACTGATTTGTGTTATGCTTATTTCTATATTTGTTTCCGAAGATTATTATAGCCACTGTGTAGTAGCTTTGTGTTTGTATCGGTATGTCGAATTTCCTCTTGAAATAAAATTCATGTTATACTATCTGACATATCGGTGCTCGCGCAAAGCAATTACACGGATGGTCACTCCTCAACAGCCTTATTCTCCGTGCTAGTTGACAGCATTACACCGTAGTGTTCTTGGCTAGCGTGGGTATAGAGGTGGGGCGTCACAGCTTGGTATCAAAGCCAAACTTCGGAACAATACAAAATATTGTAACAAGGATCATCGTCCTAAGTCTATTTTATATCAAAAGAACTTGTTGATTCTTTTTCTTTGAAAATATTTTGGGCTTGATGACTTCTTTGAGAGTTGCGAATCCGGATGGTAGATCCGCAACACTCAATTTGCTTTCTATAGATGTCGAAATTATTTTATGTGATTTTTCTTTCCGAGCCGATTTTTACTTAGGCTTCGGAATTGATTTTTGTAAGCATTGGCTTAATCGTTGTGAAGCCCATATCCTATTTTCCGTGTGGACTATTCATCTTCGACATTTTCTATCTATTAAACAGATTTCTATTTTTTCTTTTGATTTCGATTTCAAATTTTTGAAGACATCATTTTATTCTTTAAGCCCTCAAGATGAGAAAAGCGTTATTTCTCTTATCTAAATAATTTGTGAAACTTTTCTGTTATTTTTGAGTTTGTCTTAGGATTATCACTTAAGAAATCTTTTGTGTGGTGTTAAGGTCTTTCTAGTTCGACCTTGCCACCGATTTTCATTTGGCTACGAGTTGCGGGAGTTCGCATTCCACTTACCGCATTCCGCACTCATTACGATTCTTATGAATGACTTGTTTTGTCATTCGGTTTGTCCAGCTTATTTCATCTATTTTATAAATCGAATATTCTATGAATATTTCGATGAGACCATTCTTGTATTTATTGATTTTGGATGAAAATAGCAATTTGAAAATTTTTGAAAATCTTTTTCATAAGATTTATTTATAAGTATAAATAGGCTTTCTGTTTTTAGAACGAACAAAGAGAATTTTCAAAAAAATTTAGAAACATGTTTATCCTATAAAAGATGATTTTGTGATTGTATTGCCCATTTAGTGTTTTAAGAATTTTGATCGATTCGCTTGATCAACGTTATCGATAGGAATTTCCTAAACACTTTGATGAGACAGTCAGACACAATAAATTGACTTGTAAAAATGTAAATTTTTCTAGAAAGATTATTACATAAAGATAAATGTAATTTTGAAAGTTTTAGCTTTTTGGGAAAGAAGATTATTTAAAAGAACTCTTTTTCGATACTCTTATTCTTGTGATTCCCGATGGGAACCAAGACTTTTTCTTTTGTACCAATGCTAATCGTATTGGTTTGGATGTCGTTCTCTTGCACAGGAGAATGTGCTATCACTTATGTTTTTAAATCATTAAAGCCTATCGAGACTAGGTGTGCCACTCATGATCTAGTGCTCGCGGCTGTTGTTTTCGCTTTTAGAGTTTGGCATCATCATTTTTGGGGGAGAAATTTGTTCTCCACCTCAATCATAAATCTTTGGAATATTTATTTTCTCATAAGGAACTTCATGTTGACTCGAGTTCCTGGCATCTTATGATCTTGATATTCTTTTTATTCCCGGAAGGAAAATCGTGTTGCCAATGCGCTTTGTCGTATGCAACAAGTGGTTGATTCTTTGATGATGTCTGATTGGAATTATCTTTTTATTAATTTCATCGGATGTTTTGATATACTTCGTTTTATTGAGCTTTATCTCATTCCTTTTATGGACTAGTGTCCGATGTTCTTTTATGGTGTTTGGTTCATTGGACGTACCGTTTTTGTACTGCGTCGGTGTCCCGAATTATTTGAGCTTTGGTTCATTGGACGTACCATTTTTGTACTGCATCGTTGTTCCAAATTATTTGAGTTCCTCATTTCTCGGGCGTATCGTTTTTGTATTAGCCATTGCACTGGCTCAATTTCCTGCTATTCTTGACGTTTTCTGCGTCTTTTAACTATGGAAATGCATTTAGATTTCCTATTTTTATTCTTGAGCCCGGTGTTATTGAAGAAAGTGAAGTTTCACCAGATTTGACTTATGAGCAACATTCCATTCGCATCATTGCTTCGGAGGTTAAGCACCTTCGGAATAAAGATGTTCTTTTTGTGAAAGTTCAATGGTTCTCAGATCCCAAGGATTGCTCTTGGGAATCCTGGGAATTCATCGAGCGATCCCGTTCAGGCTTACTCTTTCATGCTCTTTATGGTGAACTTCCTATTTCAAATTTTCTTTAGTGTTGATATGCTTCTATAGTTGTTACGTCTTATTTTCTTCTTAAGTATTGCGAGGACGCAATTTCTTTAAGGAGGGGAGTGTGTAACAACCCGCATATTTATCGATTGTGTATTTAAATATTTTTATTTAAATATTTCATCGTTCGTTGGATTTTGGTCCGAAAACCTACTTTTTGCAAACAGACGAATTAGGACTCGAGACCCCTCCCATTGAGTTCAAAATGCCGTTTGCAACCTTTTTGAGTATAACCTTCGATATGTTTGGAGTTAGTCGAGTTTTGCTACTTTTTCACTTTGGGTTTGAGTTTAGGTTTCAGCCCAATGTTCCACCTTAAGACTCTAGCTCCACTCCAACTCTTCATTACTTCATTTCATATTCCTAACACTTCAAGCTAAAGTAAAAATGGTGGAAGAGATTGGAAATGGAAATTCCTAAGCCTTAGCTTTCTTTGCAAATCCAACTTCTAGCTCCAAATTCAAGAGAACCCATTGGTAAGCATCTCCTTCTTCTTCTCCAACTCATTCTCCTTCAATTTCAGAAATTTCCTAAACCTAATTTGGGAAATATTTATCTTTTAAGCTTAGAATCAAGCTTCTTGAGTTGGGATTGAAGAGTGGTTGATCCTCCTTTGTTTTCAAGCTTCTTCTTCATTGATTTGGGTTCAAAGGTGAGATTTTTATCTCACATCTTAGTCTATAACTATCTTTGATTGTTAGGTATGAATTCCTAACACTTATTCGTGTGCAATTGCTTTTGGTTTGGATTGATTTGGTGAATATTCCAATTTTTGGTGTTTTGGGTTCAATTCTTTGAAAATCATAACTTTGATGTTTGAACATGTTTTTGGTGGCGGATCGGAGAGCTAATGGAGCTGGGGTATCAATTGGCTAAGGCTCCTTAGGTCCATTGCTCGAACGGTCGCGTTTTGGAGGAATTTGCACTTCATTGAAAAAGGGTAGGAACTGCAGAAATTTGCAGTTCGGCCGACCGAGCCCTGCAGCCGGTCGACCGACCTGCTACTCCAAGCAATTTTTCTGCTTCTGGCCAGCCGACCGAGCTTTATAGCTGGCTGGCCGACCTATTTCTGTTTTGCCTATTTCGCCTATTTTGCATGGTTTCCAAATTTAATCGATTCGTGTTATTTCCCTATTTGTTGTTATCATTTGTTATTAACTTTGATGACTTCTTTTCTTCGGGAATTTTTGGAATATCCGTTTTGATGGATTCGGTATCGATTTCTTTGGATTTTCATTCACGTCTCCGAATGTGAATTTTAGTGATTGATTGTTCCTACAATCATTCTTTGTGATTTGTCACTTTAAAAATATAAAGGTTTCAATACTAGTAGTAAATATCAAAATTATTTCATCAAAACGATTTCAACACTATTTTGTTACAAAAATCGTTCTCTTAAACCGTTTTCCAATCTATTAGTATATACAAACCTTTACCTCACTCGTATGAGAAATCTAATTAAACGACTTAGTAAAACAAGTGGTATGAAACGCTTGCATTTACTTCGTCAGTTAATTCTTGGACTTGTTCGATTGAATCTCTTGTGATAATTTTCTAGTGGAGATCTACAATTTGTTCGTAAATATTTAAGTTAAGCTAGTGGTTTTGGGACGTGAAGCTAAGCTCATATATTTACTAGCTTACTGTAATTGACACTTCTTGATGATCATGACGGTCATTTTTATGTTTTAGACTAGCATTGTGCGATGTCTTTGTGATTTGGTTCATCGGATGTCACGCTGTACGACGTCGTTGTTCCCTTTGATTGTGATTTGGTTCATCGGATGTCACGCTGTACGACGTCGTTGTTCGCTTTGATTGTGATTTGGTTCATCGGATGTCACGCTGTATGACGTCGTTGTTCCCTTTGATTGTGATTTGGTTCATCGAATGTCACGCTGTACGACGTCGTTGTTCCCTTTGATTGTGTTTTGGTTCATCGGATGTCACGCTGTACGACGTCGTTGTTCCCTTTAATTGCGATTTGGTTCATCGGATGTCACGCTGTACGACGTCGTTGTTCCCTTTGATTGTGATTTGGTTCATCGGATGTCACGCTGTACGACGTCGTTGTTCCCTTTGATTGTGTTTTGGTTCATCGGATGTCACGCTATACGACGTACGTGTTCCCTTTGATTGTGATTTGGTTCATCGGATGTCACGCTGTACGACGTCGTTGTTCCCTTTGATTGTGATTTGGTTCGTCGGATGTCACTCTGTACGACGTCGTTATTCCCTTTGATTGTGATTTGGTTCATCGGATGTCACGCTGTACGACGTCATTGTTCGCTTTGATTGTGTTTTGGTTCATCGGATGTCATGCTGTACGACGTCGTTGTTCTCTTCTATTGTGTTTCTGGATCGTCGGACGTCACGCTGTACGACATCGATGCTCCGAATTATTTGATTTCTGGATTTCTTGTGTTGATTTCTAGAATTCATGTTTCACCAACTTTTACGTTTGGCATTAATATATATGTCATTTATTGTGGCTTGGTGAATGAAATTAGGAGTCTGACATTCCTTTTGATCCTTGAGTAGATTTTTGTGATATTGATTAATCTCTTATTGATTTTCAATTACTTATATATATCACAGCTTGGCATTGTGATTATCATGTGTTTAGTCATATCTCTTATTCTATATCGTTTCATCTGATATTTATAGCTAGACTGATCCGTTTATTATTTTCTTCTTAAATAATACTTGGGTCAGACCGAGATGTTACAGGTGCTTCAGCTTGACTTCTCACCGGGGATTGATTTCTCTGACTTTTGGCTAACTACTTAGATTAGTAGTTTATTTTGTTGTATACACTTGAGATATGGACTCATAGTTGTATTCTTTTGTATAGCACGTGTTGCTATTCTTTTGTATTATTGTGGATATTCTTGACTACTACTCTGATGAACACTTTCATGTGTTAGTTATATATTCATATCTTCTTCCGCCTTTATGATATGAATTATCTGTGACTGATTTGTGTTATGCTTATTTCTATATTTGTTTCCAAAGATTATTATAGCCACTGTGTAGTAGCTTTGTGTTTGTATCGGTATGTCAGATTTCCTCTTGAAATAAAATGCATGTTATACTATCTGACATATCGGTGCTCGCGCAAAGCAATTACACGGATGGTCGCTCCTCAACAGCTTTATTCTCCGAGCTAGTTGACAGCATTACACCGTAGTGATCTTGGCTAGCGTGGGTGTAGAGGTGGGGCGTCACAGGATGCTTGGGACCGCCCATCCTCTAAGGATCCGTTAAACTATTTACTATGTAGTAATATTTCGCTATTATAATAATGCCTATAGTAAAATAAACTTACTTTTAAATAGCGTTAAGGAGTGACCCATATTCCCCTTAACACGTAATAGTCCCAGTAGTCCATCCAATATCATAGTCCCTCCTGATCGGGAAGCTACCAGAGGATACCACACGGGCTACGGGAGAAAACTAAACTCGTACAAGGCGCGATAGGGTAGGTGACACGGCACAACTAGGCAATGCCAGGGTAGGTATACCAATTACGCATCCGGGCTGGTGGTAACGCATAGCCGCAACTACCGCCCACCTCGGACAAACTCCCCCCTAAAATCAAAGAAATCAAAAGTGGCCACTGAATCAATCCAAAGTCAGAGTATAGTATTGAAGAGGAGTATCCGATAAAGGGTGATAACACCCTTGGCCCGAGCATCGCTCCTGTTTTAGCCACCTTATGCCAACTCACGGGAGTCGGGTCCACGTATTTACCTCAGAGGAAACGCCGCCACCATCCTATTTCATTCTAGAATCTCCACCGCATACACGGTTGTTAAAGTAGTTTTCAGAGTTGGCAGAGAGTATGGCAACTTCCAATCCCGGTCTCTTTAACAACCAAACGTTATTATAACCCATGGATATTTATTTCAAAATCATTTGTACTTTCAAAAACAAACTAGCATATCCATTTCAAAATCATATCATTTCTTTTAAACTAGTATATACTTTCAAAACCAAAATATCATACTCATTTCAAAACCATATCACAATAGTATCATTTCCATTTTAAAACTAATTCAATAATATATCATTTAAATAAAACCCAAATTTCCAAATTATTGAATATTTCCTTCAATTTATTAACTTGAATATTCCTTTAAATTATCATAGCATTTTGGAAATGTTACCTTAAGGAATCATAGCATTTTTGGAATGTAATACTTTCCACTTTAACATTTTATAAAATCAAAGTATTTATATGCTTACAAATTTAACATGGTCATTTTATCGTAGCCTTATAATTAAATAAACTATGTTATTGTAATATCCAATTTAAAGCTGAAATTCTTATGTTAAGTTAAAAATACCTTATTAACTTACATTTTTATTACAATAAAGAAAACTTTATTATTTTAATCATTTAAAGTATGCCATTTACATAAATTAAAACTTGCATATCAAATATACATTATCAACTTTACTAAATAAATTAAGAAACGTATGCCTATATTTAAAACGTATCTTAATTGATCTGTTACTTATCCAACAAATATAGATGTATATACACAAAAGAATCCTTCACTAAATAAATAAAGTTTATACACACCATACAAGTAAATAAGAAGATGGAGGCTGAGCCTAGCTTGAAGGAAGACAAAGAAATAAAAGAACATAGAAGAGGAAAAAAAATAGAAAAACAAAAGAAAAAGAAGCCATTACTTACAAGAAAATTTCTCACGTGAAGATGCAAATGAAAATGAGACGTGATAAAGATTTTTTTTACGTGAATTAGAATTTACTATGGGAGTTATTCACGCCTAATCAAGTGCAACGAATTGGCAAGTAATTAAGTGCTTAAATGGCTAGAGATTTGAAGGGATTCATTTCCTATTAAATAAAAAGAAACAATGGAACAAAATGGGGTAAGTTACTTGCTTTTTCATGTGAAATGATAGAAGGTATGAATGGCTAAAGTTTTAGGTAGGCACGACTAGAAATTAATTAAGGAGGTAGGAAATAAAAGATAGGCAATGTGATGACCCAGAATTTTTAACAATTTAAAATTAAATAATTAATTGATTTTAAATATTTAAAAGTTAATTTTAATTTGAATTTCAAAATATTGATATTTACTTGATAATTTAATTATTGAGTTATATAGTTTAAATATTGAATTTAATAATTGAAAATTGGGTAAATTGTTAAATCTGAAATTTTTAAGCATGTTTAAATAATTTGAAGGCTTATAAAATCTATAATGATGATACTAAAAATAATAGAATGGTTGAAATTTAATTTAAAGGTGATTTGTTCAGTTTTGAAATTATATCGTTTAAATCGATATTTAAAAATAGCCTTCTGAGGCACAGTCTCGGAATTCGACGAAACCAGTTCCATTGGATCCGTAATAGTTAGTTATTATCGGATTTCAATTTTCGTAGCAATCGGAGTTGCCATTTCACTCTGGCAGCTCGAAACGCATAGAACTATTTTAATTGATTTAATTTAAAATTGATCGTTTATTTTCGTAACTCGCGCATATGATCAAACTAGCCTCCGAAGCACGTTCCATTGTATTCGGAACGCGGTAAAACCTTATAATCACCTGTCGGCATGTCTGTTTCGGGTTTCGGAATTTCGCGTTATGCTTAACGAGACGTTTCGTAAGTCTTATAATATAATAAAAATTTAAAAATCAACATGTCAGAGATATTTATAAAACTAGCATAATCAGGAAGCTTCCCCAACCTCTAATTTATCCTCACCCCTCTATAATCTTCAAAACAGAAGACCGAACTCAAAAAAAAAATGAAGCGAATCGAGAAAACTAATGGAGAAATGATATCTGTTCGTCCATCGTGAGGAAGAGAGAGGACTCGCGATTGAGTCGCGTTGTCGTGTGGGCTAGGTTTCAGCGTGGATCGCGTGAGGAGGGGCGGCACTCGATGGAATCTTATGTAGCGCCTGGGTGGTCACGGTTGCGTGTGCGCGAGGTGAAGGAGATCGTGATGGCTTGTGGGCCGAGGTTGAGCGCGGCGACGTGAAGAAGACTGGGGAGGTTGCTGTTGCTTTGCAAAAGGGGTATCGCGTGACGAAGTGATTCGCGGTGAGGGTTAAAATCGGGGCAGAGGGTTGCAAAAGTTGTGAGGCCGACAGCTAGGGTTCGTTCGAATGTAGGCAGTGAGGTAAATGTTTTGTTTTTTTATTTATTTTGGTTTTCCTAAATTTATACAGACATAAGTAAGGCAATTTATTTATTTTGTTTTCTGGAAGAGAAAGAAAAAAAAAGAAAATGCTGAGAGGAAAGTTCCAAAAATCAGGTTTATATATATATATCTGACTTTGGAACCCATATTGGAATTTTTTTAAAATGTTTAAAAAGTTATTAAAATTTAAATTATTAAAGGAGAAATTGGTTTAAAACTATCAGTTAATTAAATTATTTAACATTAATTGATTATTCTATTGTTCGAATATTAATGAAATTTATATAATATAATATTGTACAAGGTCTAAAATCATGGGGAGGTCAAGGCAATTTTGAAGGAGATTACAAATAAAAGCAAAGGTGAGTAGATTTCACTCTGTTGGATTTTTTTATTTAAATTTATATGGTTAAATTTAAATAATTTATTGAATGATTAAATTTATTGGATGTGCACTGATGATGATGTGGCTTTGGATTTTGGTAGATTCTCGGGTTCATTGTGGTTTGACTCGAAGTATTTGAGTTTAAAATTGTTTTAAACTTAAGTTATAAATAAGAAAAAGTTTTTGTTGTTAATAAGGCCTTAATGAATTGTGATTCATCAAATCAGAAGGGTAAATAAAATGGAAAATTTATTAATTCAATTAAATAATGACTTGGGTTGGTTAATTTAGTACTTAAGGGTTTGAATTAATTAATGAAGATTTAAGTTAAATAATGGAGTTTAATTAATTTAGAATAATCAATGGATGGTTTGATAGGTAATTACTTAATGTAATTAATAGAATATAATCATCTTGTGAAATAAATCAAAAGGTTAATTAAGATGGTTAACTAAGGAGTAATTGATTTATTAAATGAAGTAAACAAAAGATAGTTAATTACAGTTTAGGATTAATAGGAAATGATTAATACTGTGTTTTAATTAATGTAACTAAATTTGACTAGGATAAATTAAAATATAATCGAAAATCATTAATTTATATAATTAATGAAGAATTAAAGATTTGATTAATTGAGATTAATTAATTCATAATAAGTGACTTATGAGAAGTAAATTAATATAAGTAATTAAGGATTAACGTAATTGATTATAGTAAATTAATTTGCGGAGTAATTGAAGATTACTCATTGATTTGGTAAGAGTAATTAATATCGTGAAATTAATTAAAGAGAATTACTTGAATGGAATTGGAAGATAATTAATCCAGGTTGTTAATTAAGATGAATGGATATAGAGGAGTTGATTAAATAATCGATTTGGAATTAATTGATAATCTATGTGAATGAGGTTAGAAAATTCAATTAGAATCAATTGAATTAATTTGTATGTGATTAAGCATTGCTTATGGATGATTGAATGGTATTGGATGCTTTGAATGAGTTGATATCTCTGATATGAAATGTTGTGTATTTCATTTGGATAATTTGGGTTAGGATGACATGAGATCCGAGGAGACCGGGATCGGGTATTAGGAAATACCCGAAACCACTTCGGACTAAAAATAAATGAATGTGTGAATCAATAGACTGGAATGAAATGATTTAAGTGAATTGGATAATTTTATATAAGTTTGGTACTTAGAAATTGATGTGAGGAATAAGTGTTGTCTATAGCAAATTGTGAATTTGTTAAATTGACGTAAGTTGCCCTGGGTTTATAAAAGTTCATTTCTTTGGTATTCCATGTTAATTGGGTTTACTCACGCTGGTTTCCAGCCTGACCCGGGTGTTACTTTGGTGTAATGCTCAGGTCAGACCGAGTATTACAGATTTTTAGGTAGGTACGTTCTGGAGCTCAAGGGACGAGCTGGATGGCAAGAGCGTAAAGAATATTTCTACTGTGTTTATATTATTGTTAATCTAAGACATGATAATTGTATATATTCAGTGACTGTATATATATGTGAAACTCTGATGTATATTAAATGTAATCGATAGATATAGTGTTCTTTTGTAAACTGTTATTATTTATTATTATATTTTATCTGCTGCGAATGTGAGATGTTAATGTTTCTGTTCTTCTTCTTCTCTCTCTTTCTTCTTTTCATAACTACCTGGAATTTTCGGGTGTGAAAATTTCGGGTCGTTACATTTGGTATCAGAGCTGAAAGGTTAAGCGAGAACCTTGGCTCTGGTGGGAATTACTCATTTAATAGAGTCTGTAGTACTCTAGAACGAGTTAAGAATATATATATATATATATATATATATATATATATGAGAGCGTACTTGTTATTTTCTTATATACAGGTTTTAAACGATTTTATATAAAAATATATTTTTGATATATAAGGCAATATTTCGTTCTAATAAATATTAAGGTGATTGGTTGTTAATTATTAAAATTTAAATTAAGAAGTAATATAATACAACTAAATTGAAGTCTTGAATTGGAATTAAATTAAGTAGAAATAGATGTACAACCAAATTAAAATTTAATTAATTGAAAATGAAACTCTAAATCTGGTTCCAGAATTTGAAAATTTTGTTTCAAAGTATTGAAAAATAATGAATAAGTATTATTTGGGTAACTGAGACTTGTTGCAAACAATGGTTTGTTTGAAATTTGATTTGGATTTAAAACCAAGGGTGGTTTAAAATTATAAAACATGGCTGGGAGGGCCAAGAAATAAATGTATATATGTATGGATATACATGATATCAAAGATAATTTGAAATAATGAAATAAACTCTAAGAGGTTGAGTTTTGATTTTTTTTTTCCTGAAGTGTGATGTAAAAACACAAAGTGATATAAGTTTTGAACTTATAAGAAGGGAAGAATTTTGAAGCTGAAGCGGGAATTCAAATTGAGTAAGGTTGATTGGATTAAGTAAATTGGAATTTAACTTGGAAAGTTAAATGGTTAATTTGAATTAGTAGTTTGTGTGATCTCAAATCGGGTTTGAGATTTAAAAATTGAAAATGGATAGACATTTTAAAAATAAATTGGATGATACCATCCTATTGTTAAGAAAAATCTTTAATTTGAGAATGGTATTGTATAAATAAAATAAATTTGAATAATCAAATTGTAAATTAAACTTGTTTAAGAACCGGCTTCAAACTGGAAGATAAAATTGAGTAATAAATACTTACAATTTTAAAATAAAATTGTATTGAACTCTTATTTGAACCTTGAAATATATACGTAAAGATAATTTAAAATGGAATTTTGAGAATTGGACTCAGAAATTAAATTGATTAAAAGCTTTGAATAAAAGTTAATTTGGTTTTAAAAGTTAAACCAACCTTTGAGAATTTAACTCGAATTTATATAATTCGAGGTAGTTAAAATTCAAGATTGAAATTGAGTTAGTTCAAAATTGAATTTGATTTAAATTGGGAAGGGAATCAAGATTGATTTGACTTGAACTGGGTTTAAATAAATTTTAATAGAAATTGAAGTTATTCAAGTTAGAATTGAGTCAATTAAATGAAAATTAGTTGGGGAAGTGAACAGTTTGGCTCTTGACTATTTTCAATATAAATTGTTTTAATATAAACTTATTTTTCTAAGCTAATGAATATACACAACATTTCTTTCTTAAAGCTAAATTATTTTATACTTGGTTTACAATTATTTTTTGGAGCTATTTAATCATTTTTCAACTGTTTTCTAAACTAATTCCTATTTTTCGACTATTTCACAAACTAATTTCTATTTTACAACTATTTTGCAATTATTTGAAATTTCTGAAACTATTTAGCTATCTTTCAACTATTTTACAGTTAGTTACCTATTTTATAGCTATTTTGCAAATTAATATTTATTTTTCAACTACTTATCTATTTTTTTTTAATTTTCAAGCTATTTGCTAAATATAAACGGGTCGGAGTTCAAACTGTTATGGATTTAATACCCAACTGAGATAGGAATTGAAGTGATAATCTAAATGAGGATTAATGTAAAGGTGGATAAGTGGATGGAAAAGAAATTTATATTGAAAAGAGTAATCAAATTGGAATGTTTGATCTTGAATAAACAAAGTTAAACATCTTTGTTATATGTAAGATGAAACTCCGCTTGTTAAATCTATTGCCGGAAGAAAGGATTTTTGAAGGTATTTGAAGTATAAAAAGAGTTTTATACAAGATTGAAAAGATCCAAAGATTTTAAAATTTTATATATCTGAATATATATATATAAAGGATCTTATGAGGAATTTGGAAAAAAGTTTGTGGGAACCTTTGGATTTGGAAACACTTTTGATTTTTGGGTAAAATCAATATTGAAATTTGGAAAGCCTAGTTTGATAATTATCGATTTTGGAATAATCGATTTTGTTAAATGAGCTTTATATGAGATCATACTAGGTGTATAATTTGAACATACTATATGGGTATAGTATAAAAAGTTTTGATGATGGCTCTGGGGAAAAAGGCGCTCCCTTGAAATGAACTTCTCAGGAGTGCCACTGGGTGGTGCTGCCTTGAGCCCCAAAGGGGGGTTCTAATGTTGATCCTGTGAGGAGTCCGGACAAACTAGTTCCTGAGGATTACTGGGTAGCGAAAGTCGAGGGCACTGATGCCTACAGAGGCATTTGGGTTATGCTGTGACGACAGTGTAACTCGATGTCACTGCGATCTACTGTGGGGACCATAGTGAAATCGTGTGGAGGATGAGTGCCAACAGTCTACACTTGATTTTGCCGGGAAGGCAACGCAACATCGGTAGACTGCGATCTATGGTCAAGTGGAGTGGAGAAGTTTCATTTTTGGCAGCGAAATTCGATGGCGTTGATGCCTACAGTTATATGGGTTTTTGCTGTGATAGCTACGTAACCCCAGTTGTAGCTGCGATCTGTCGTGGGTTCCTTGGTGTAATCGAGGGGCGCGGAGGCCTACAGTTATCTATGGATTTTGTCGGGATGGCAACGTAACCATCGGGTTAACTGCGACCATGGATGGGGGTGATGATTTCCAGAGCGTTCTCACTAAAGATATTTCCTCTATTTTCAAAAACTGCTTTCGATATTTTCAATAAAATTATTTTCTAAGTATTTTCAATGGGTGTTGAAAACGGGTTTACCAAGTACTTATAGATTTTCAGTTCTACGCCTAATCAACGTATGACTGAATTTCTGTGAGAACAAGGATGGAATGGTTGAGACATCGAGTCATAAGAAGTATTTTTATGAAAAGCCATTTTAAAGTATGAGGTGGATTTAAAAGCATTTATAAATTTTATTTTAAAAATAGAAGTGTTAAAATTTTGGGAAAATAAAAAGGGAAAATCCAAACTGGAATTATATATAAAATAAAATTGAACTCAGGAAAATTTAATAAAGTGATTTTGTAATAAAATCGAATATTGATTTAAAAAAATTGAAAGTAAGCTAATTAGCTAAATAATTATTTAATAGAACATATTAATACAAGTTAACTCGGGTAAATAAATGGATTGTAAGTTAATAATGGGGTTTGGAAAATGAATTTGAATTATAAATAGAATTCGATTTGGATTTGATAACAAATTAAATAAGTGGAGATGTTGTAAAAATAAAATTCAAGTGAGTTATGAATAATATTTAACGAAATTTGCAAGTAAATTAGACTTGGAAAGTTTTGTCATATGAAATGAAAGTGAATTATAATAGAAATGGTTTGAGTTGCAAACAAAACCCAAGTGAATAAAAATAAATTGACAATGGCCTTGTATTAATAAAATAAATTCGATAATGAATTAAGTAAGTTAAAATTTTAAAATGGGTTAATTGAATTAAATAATAAATGGATGAAGTCTGATTGAATAAAAACTAAATCGAAGTTGTAATTGGAATTAGATTATCAGACTGAACTTAAGTTCGGTGGTATATGTGCTTGGATATTATTTTGATAAATGGAGAAGGTGAATTAAAATTTAAAATTTAAAATTGATGGGCTAGCTGAATTTAATGGAAGTTGATTAAATGAGGATCAAATGGAAGTAAATTTAAGTTTAATGTTGGAATAAATTAAAGTAAATTAACTTAAGTTTAAAATTTATGGAAGCTTGGCTTCGAATAAGGGTAAAAACCCATTAAATAAAAGCTTGGATTAAATTAATTTGGAAATGGCTAGAAGTATACAAGAATGGGTTGTGTTGAGCTAAATAAATGGTCGATGAATAAATTAGAAATGAAATGGAATTAAATACAGAATGAGTTGAAATTAATTTAAAGTAGTTATAAATTAAAATAGATACTCTATTAAGCGAATGTCGTCGAAATTGCATAAAAATAATTGTCGTTTAGCGTAAACAAAAGCAATTAAAATTCTATGAGATGATAGAGATTAAATGAAATTGATTTTGAACCATTTGAAGAGAATATGAGCTTGTTTAGCTTAAAAATCAATTGAATGTAAGAAATTGAGTTGCAAACCATTGAAACTGAATGAAATGGCATATAAATCGATTGAAAGCAATTGAATTAGCTTAAAAGTTATATAAATCGCTTATGGAAAGCGTTTTGGTGCTTGTTGCTTATGATATATATGTGTTTAGCTATTGAATATAAGTGAAACGCTTGTGATTTTCTATTAAAGTAAATGAAATGCAAATAAATACTCTATATATGGCACTTACATATTTAAATTGAGTAAGTACAGCTATCTGAAGGCCGTTTGGTTGGATTTGGATTGCACTAATTACTAAAATAAATAAGTTGCTTGCTTAAAATGCTAAATAAGGTACGCTACGCAATAAAAATAGGAAATATGAACTGTTTTTGCTTTTTCCGACCGGGTGGGTCGATGTATATATATTTATATCTCTTACCAAATTGCAAAAGCTCCTCCGTACAAAGGAGACTCTGCCAAAATTTTCTGAAAATTTTGGGAGTTAGAAAATTTTTGGAAAATTTTGGTTAACGACAAAACAATTTCAAATTGGAAATTTAAGTAAACTAGTAAATGAAATTAATATGAATCAGTTTAAATGAAAGATAAAACTCAACATTAGAAATCGAAAATAAATTGAATTCATATGAAACGGTTAAAACTAATTTGAATAGAAGTGGGTATGAAACTTATGTAAAGAGATGTATAAAATTATTTGAAAATTTGCGATTGAATATTATTGCTAAATAAGTTATGCAGGTATTATAAAGGGAAAAGAAAATTGGATTTGATTCCAAAAGATAAATTTAAATTGGTTGACTAAACGGTATGTATTTTGATTTCTGTATGAAATTGGATTGGGTTTTTGATGTAGCCACTTGGCTTTTGTTTTCTTTTGGAATTTGGGAAGCCCGTAGAGGCCTTTTGTAGTTGTACCGAGCTAGCCGCGCAAAGGAAACGCTGGCAAAAAAATTCGGAAATTTAGAGAGTTAGAAAAATTTTGAGAAAATTTTGATAATTCAAAATTGGTTTTAAATTGAAACTTAAATGATTGAGCGGAAGGGTAGTGTTTGAAAACGATAGAAGGTTTTGGGAAATTGGTTGAAGTGATAGTAAGTCTTTAATTAAAGATAGTTGGTAAGATGTTGAATTGTGAGTTTTGGGAAAGGTAAACGGGTTTGAACCATTCTTCCTAAATAGTAATTTCGGGGACGAAATCCTTTTAAGGGGGGAGGAATGTGATGACCCGGAATTTTTAACAATTTAAAATTAAATAATTAATTAATTATAAATATTTAAAAGTTAATTTTAATTTGAATTTCAACATATTAATATTTACTTGATAATTTAATTATTGAGTTATATAGTTTAAATATTGAATTTAATAATTGAAAATTGGGTAAATTATTAAATCTGAAATTTTTAAGCCTATTTAAATAATTTGAAGGCTTATAAAATCTATAATGATGATACTGAAAATAATAGAATGGTTGAAATTTAATTTAAAGGTGATTTGTTCAGTTTTGAAATTATATCGTTTAAATCGATATTTAAAAATAGCCTTCCGAGGCACAGTCTTGGAATTCGACGAAACCAGTTCCATTGGATCCGTAATAGTTAGTTATTATCGGATTTCAATTTTCGTAGCAATCGGAGTTGTCGTTTGACTCTGGCAGCTCGAAACGCGTAGAACTATTTTAATCGATTTAATTTAAAATCGATCGTTTATTTTCGTAACTCGCGCATACGATCAAACTAGCCTCCGAAGCACGTTCCATTGTACTCGGAACGCGGTAAAACCTTATAACACCTGTCGGCATGTTTGTTTCGGGTTTCGGAATTTCGTGTTATGTTTAACGAGACGTTTCGTAAGTCTTATAATATAATAAAATTTTAAAAATCAACATGTCAGAGATATTTATAAAACTAGCGTAATCAAGAAGCTTCCCCAACCTCTAATTTATCCTCACCCCTCTTTAATCTTCAAAACAGAAGACTGGACTCAAAAAAAAAATATTGAAGCGAATCGAGAAAACTAATGGCGAAATGATATCTGTTTATCCATCATGAGGAAGAGAGAGGACTCGCGATTGAGTCACGTTCTCGTGTGGGCTAGGGTTTCAGCGTGGATCGCGTGAGGAGGGGCGGCACTCGATGGAATCTCACGTAGCGCCTGGGTGGTCGCGGTTGCGTGTGCGCGAGGTGAAGGAGCTCGCGATGGCTTGTGGGCGGAGTTCGAGCGCGGCGACGTGAAGAGGACTGGGGAGGATGATGTTGCTTTGCAAAAGGGGTATCACGTGACGAAGTGATTCGCGGTGAGGGTTAAAATCGGGGCAGAGGGTTGCGATAGTTGTGAGGCCGACAGCTAGGGTTCGTTCGAATGTAGGCAGTGAGGTAAATGTTTTGTTTTTTTGTTTTAATTTTGGTTTTCCTAAATTTATACAGACATAAGTAAGGAAATTTGTTTATTTTGTTTTCTGGAAGAGAAAGGAAAAAAAAAGAAATTGCTGAGAGGAAAGTTCCAAAAATCAGGTTTATATATATCTGACTTTGGAACCCATATTGGAATTTTTTTAAAATGTTTAAAAAGTTATTAAAATTTAAATTATTAAAGGAGAAATTGGTTTAAAACTATCAGTTAATTGAATTATTTAACATTAATTGATTAGTCTATTGTTCGAATATTAATGAAATTTATATAATATAATATTGTACAAGGTCTAAAATCATGGTGAGGTCAAGGCAATTTTGAAGGAGATTACAAATAAAAGCAAAGGTGAGTAGATCTCACTCTGTTGGATTTTTTTATTTAAATTTATATGGTTAAATTTAAATAATTGATTGAATGATTAAATTTATTGGATGTGCACTGATGATGATGTGGCTTTGGATTTTGGTAGATTCTCGAGTTCATTATGGTTTGACTCGAAGTATTTGAGTTTAAAATTGTTTTAAACTTAAGTTATAAATAAGAAAATGCTTTCGTTGTTAATAAGGCCTTAATGAATTGTAATTCATCAAATCAGAAGGGTAAATAAAATGGAAAATTTATTAATTCAATTAAATAATGACTTAGGTTGATTAATTTAGTACTTAAGGGTTTGAATTAATTAATGAAGATTTAAGTTAAATAATGGAGTTTAATTAATTTAGAATAATCAATGGATGGTTTGATAGGTAATTACTTAATGTAATTAATAGAATATAATCATCTTGTGAAATAAATCAAAAGGTTAATTAAGATGGTTAACTAAGGAGTAATTGATTTATTAAATGAAGTAAACAAAAGATAGTTAATTACAGTTTTGGATTAATCGGAAATGATTAATACTGTGTTTTAATTAATGTAACTAAATTTGACTAGGATAAATTAAAATATAATCGAAAATTATTAATTTATATAATTAATGAAGAATTAAAGATTTGATTAATTGAGATTAATTAATTCATAATAAGTGACTTATGAGAAGTAAATTAATATAAGTAATTAAGAATTAACGTAATTGATTATAGTAAATTAATTTGGGGAGTAATTAAAGATTACTCATTGATTTGGTAAGAGTAATTAATATCGTGAAATTAATTAAAGAGAAATACTTGAATGGAATTGGAAGATAATTAATCCAGGTTGTTAATTAAGATGAATGGATATAGAGGAGTTGATTAAATAATCGATTTGGAATTAATTGATAATCTATGTGAATGAGGTTAGAAAATTCAATTAGAATCAATTGAATTAATTTGTATGTGATTAAGCATTGCTTATGGATGATTGAATGGTATTGGATGCTTTGAATGAGTTGATATCTCTGATATGAAATGTTGTGTATTTCATTTGGATAATTTGGGTTAGGATGACATGAGATCCGAGGAGACCGGGATCGGGTATTAGTAAATACCCAAAACCACTTCGGACTAAAAATAAATGGATGTGTGAATCAGTAGACTAGAATGAAATTATTTAAGTGAATTGGATAATTTTATCTAAGTTTGGTACTTAGAAATTGATGTGAGGAATAAGTGTTGTCTATAGCAAATTGTGAATTTGTTAAATTGATGTAAGTTACCCCGGGTTTATAAAAGTTGATTTCTTTTGTATTCCATGTTAATTGGGTTTACTCACGCTGGTTTCCAGCCTGACACGGGTGTTACTTTGGTGTAATGCTCGGGTCAGACCGAGTATTACAGATTTTCAGGTAGGTACGTTTTGGAGCTCAGGGGACGAGCGAGATGGCAAGAGCGTATGGAATATTTCTGCTCTGTTTATATTATTGTTAATCTGAGACATGATAATTGTATATATTCAGTGACTGTATATATATGTGAAACTCTGATGTATATTAAATGTAATCGATAGATATAGTGTTCTTTTGTAAACTGTTATTATTTATTATTATATTTTATCCACTGCGAATGTGAGATGTTAATGTTTCTGTTCTTCTTCTTCTCTCTCTTTCTTCTTTTCATAACTATCTGGAATTTTCGGGTGTGAAAAATTAGGGTCGTTACAGGCAAATAAAGAGGCAGGAAATAAAACAAATGTAACGTATGCCAATTAAGCAAAGTAACATACGCCTAATTAATTTGTTTCTTTGCCATTAAAATAGATAAATCAAATAAATAAAATCTAAGTTTATACAATTAAAATAAAAATAAAAATAAAAATTAAAGAAACAAACATAGGGAAATAAAATATGAAATATAGAAATATATATATATATACATAATGAAAACACATAAATTTATTGCGTGTAAAATGCTGTAATTTATCCAAATCTAAAAGTATAAATCAAAATTTGATGAAACGAAAAGCAAGATAAATATTAAAATAAAATACATTTACAAAGAAAAAGATTAGCATTTTAAAAATTCAAATTTAAAATTTTCAACTGTGGTCAAACTTTGACTTTCAGTTGACCAAAAATATAAAATTTCCAGAAATTGCTTATTTTACTAAATTTGTCAAATGTATGCATTTATTATGATTGAAACCTCAATTAATTCATTCAGATAGGTTTCATTCTTTTATATTACCTTATGAATAAAATATGCATTCTCATTAATGAACTTTTATTTACATTTGAATACGATTGATTTCAAATTCATTTTATAGCCTAAATAGACAACTTATAATAGTCGTTACCATTATCTTTATTACATTCAAGTTTATCATTTTCTCTAATTATCATAATTGCTTACAAAATGTTAAATTCATTCAATTACCATAGATTATACACTAATTCATTTGCTTGCACCACACTTACCCTTATTTTCTTACATTCAAATTATATACCTAAATCTACATTTACAACTCAATTAATAAACCAATTAAATAGTAACTTACAACCGTTACTATTACTTTAAATCACATTAATGAATTCATTATTATTTACAAATCAAATGTTACAATTACTTAATTAACACTGATTTACTTCAATTTATATTGATCATATATTATCTCATTAATGATTCAACATTCACACTTGTTTTCTTATATTCGAATGTATAATTATATGCAATAATTTACATTATTTCAATTAGTATGAAATTTCATAATTAGTTTTAATTTCATTGTAACATCTCATTTTAACGTTTGTTTCATTATTAAATTACAAAGTCTTTATTCTTCCAATTTTAATTACCAAGATCGCATTAAATCAACAAATTATACTATTGAGAATTTACGGGTCGTTACACTCTCCCCCACTCAAAACTTTTCGTCCCCGAAAAGGAAAAAGAAGGGAAAGAAAGAATTAAGTAAACAATACATCTTATTCAAAAATTCTAACTTTTTAAACACATAAATTTACAAAATTAATTAATTTGAATAAAATATACCAATTTATTTAAAAATTCCTTTAACATCATTTTATATTGCAAGTTATTCAATTAACCTTTCATTCTATTTACCTCTATTAATCTTTTTATAAAATTAATTTAAGTGTATAACATTTATTATGACCACTCAAATTTTTATTTACAAAAAATCCTTATTATATTGTATATTATCCAGTTACATAGTTAACTTCTGAATGATTTAGGTAAGTTATATTGGAATGCAATTGAGTATTATACAAATAAATTTTCTAATTCAATTATTTAACTTAAATATTTATTCAAAATTTTTGGTTCATTTTATAATTGAAAACATTCTTTAAGGTAAATTTAAGAATTACATTTCCGATTAACTTCAAACCATGTAGAGGTAAATAAATATATATACAATTTATATCAAATCAAATTTAAATCATATATCCGTATATATATTATAAACCAAGTCATATTTTGAAATTCAAATCAATTAAATTTCAAAGAAAAAACAGTAGCAAAGCTACAGAATGGTCTCTTCACTTCGAACTCGAAAATGAATGTCGATGATGCTGCAGTCATCACCGAAATTATTTTCCAGCGACAAAGAGAAGAGCACTAATTTAAAACTTAAAATTCTTTGAAAACGATTTCTATTCGAAAAATACTTCAAATAATATATCTTTTAAACTTTAAAAACCCAAGTTTGAAACTATCGGAAATTAAATTCTAAATTTTTTGATTTAGATTCATTTTAATTTCCAAATTAATTTATAGCTATGTTTTATAGTTCGGTTGTTTATATAGGAGACAAAAGACAATGGTTACAAGATATATATAAAGTCAAATATTATTTCTACATAACCTATTCAAATTAATTATCAGAGTTCAGAAAATCAAACTATACATAATATAATTATACAAAATTTATCATTTACTAAATTTTGAAATCAATATGGTGTCAGTTTGCTCTGTTCAAGTGTTTTGGAAATCCTATCGATAGCGTTGATCATACGAATCGATCGGAAATCCAAATCAACATCAACAACTCAAACAACACAATATAAAAACATTTTAAATATAGGTTTACAAAGCAAGAATAGGGATTCAAATTTGATTGACTCAAATCAAGCGAATTCTGATTCGAAGATAAGTTGGAAACAAAAGATAAGATGATTAAATTGATAGAATAAGGAATGGATAAGTTTACATAAATCGCAGGCAACCTTAACCGGGTCAACCGTGACTTCAAGAATTAGATCAATGAGGAATTCTGAGGTAATTCTACATTCGATCTTAAGAAATAGAATTCGTAATAACAAGAGGTACTAGCATCTAAACCGAGGATATATATAAATTTCTGGTTAATCAATGTTAATTGCAAAGGAGTTTCACCCCTTTATTAGAATATTGACGAGACCGCCAATTCACTATAAAGATCATCCGAAGTGGAGCTATGGGATACTCCAGAATCAAAAGAAGATGAATAGTGGGGAACAAAAATGAATTTTGGAACTGTAGGGAACGTTCTAAAATTCAAAAGGAATCGAGTCAAAAGGGAAGAGATTCACACTCGAATGAAAGTAATTCTGCAAATAAATTTACCATATATGCTAAGTTTGCCTAGAGCCTAAGCTCTGGTACCAAATGTAATGACCCGATATTTCAACCATTCGCATCCGCACATGTCGGACTTGAATTGCTCAAAATACCGAATTGTAAAATAAATTTGGCAAAACACAGCATAAATAGTAAATAAATAAATCACAGATCACAGACACAGAGTAATAAATGCAGCGGAAGTAAGAAATAGTAGTTCATGAAGCTACTATATAAATACATCAGAGTCAAACAAGATACAACAGAGATAACAAGATACAACGGAGGACTCAACATGATAACCAGTTATGAATCATAATACATCACTGGAACCAACCGGATAACCGAAAGTGAAATAGATAGCTGGATCTTCAAGCAAAGCTTCCAACTTCGAAGGTGAGTCTCAAATGCTGTATCACTCGGTCTGACCCGAGCGTAAAGAAAACACAAAACACTCGAGTCAGGATATACATACTTATACAAAGTAAACCAACTCAAGTGAACTGTAATATAAGGTACAAGTAAGTCAAAAGATGCTTGGGACCGCCCATCCTCTAAGGATCCGTTAAACTATTTACTATGTAGTAATATTTCGCTATTATAATAATGTCTATAGTAAAATAAACTTACTTTTAAATAGCGTTAATGAGTGACCCAATATTCCCCTTAATACGTAATAGTCCCAGTAGTCCATCCAATATCATAGTCCCTCCTGATCGGGAAGCTACCAAAGGATACCACACGGGCTACGGGAGAAAACTAAACTCGTACAAGGCGCGATAGGGTAGGTGACATGGCACAACTAGGCAATGCCAAGGTAGATATACCAATTACGCATCCGGGCTGGTGGTAACGCGTAGCCGCAGCTACCGCCCACCTCGGACAAACTCCCCCCTGAAATCAAAGAAATCAAAAGTGGCCACCGAATCAATCCAAAGTCAGAGTATAGTATCGAAGAGGAGTATCCGATAAAGGGCGCTAACCCCCTTGCCCCGAGAATCGCTCATGTTTTAGCCACCTTATGTCAACTCACAAGAGTCGGGTCCACGTATTTACCTCAAAGGAAACGCCGTCGCCATCCTACTTCATTCTGGAATCTCCACCGCGTACACGGTTGTTAAAGTGGTTTTCGGAGTTGGCGGAGAGTATGACAACTTCCAATCCTGGTCTCTTTAACAACCAAACGTTATTATAACCCATGGATATTTATTTCAAAATCATTTGTACTTTCAAAACCAAACTAGCATATCCATTTCAAAATCATATCATTTCTTTCAAGCTAGTATATACTTTCAAAACCAAAATATCATACTCATTTCAAAAGCATATCACAATAGTATCATTTCCATTTCAAAACTAATTCAATAATATATCATTTAAATAAAACCCAAATTTCCAAATTATTGGATATTTCCTTCAATTTATTAACTTGAAATATTCCTTTAATTATCATAGCATTTTGGAAATGTTACCTTAAGGAATCATAGCATTTTTGGAATGTAATACTTTCCACTTTAACATTTTATAAAATCAAAGTATTTATATGCTTACAAATTTAACATGGTCATTTTATCATAGCCTTATAGTTAAATAAACTATGTTACTGTAATATCCAATTTAAAGCTGAAATTCTTATGTTAAGTTAAAAATACCTTATTAACTTACATTTTTATTACAATAAAGAAAACTTTATTATTTTAGTCATTTAAACTATGTCATTTACATAAATTAAAACTTGCATATCAAATGTACATTATCAACTTCACATTTTATTTTTACAGTAAGTAAAATTTGTCATTTTAATCAATTTAAAATACACCATTACATTTATTAAAACTTACATGTCAAATGTACGTTTTAACTTACATTTATTATAATAAAGAGCATTTATCATTTTAATGAATATTACACTAATTAAAACTTACATTATTAAATGTACGTTTAATTTACATTCCTATTACAGTAAAGAGCATTTATTAATTAAAAACTTACACGTTTCTTTCATAAATTAAAACGTTACATGTTTCTTGCATTAATTAAAAACTTCATATGTTCTCTCATAAATTAGGACTCTACACGTTTCTTTCATTAATTAAAAACTTACACTTTTCTTTCATTAATTAAAACTTTACATGTTTCTTGCATTAATTAAAAACTTTATATGTTCTCTCATTAATTAGGACTTTACACGTTTCTTTCATTAATTAAAAACTTACACTTTTCTTTCATTAATTAAAATATTACATGTTTCTTGCATTAATTAAAAACTTTATACGTTTCTTTCATTAATTAAAAACTTACACTTTTCTCTCATTAATTAAAACTTTACATGTTTACTTCATTAATTAAAAACTTGCACGTTTCTTTCTTTAATTAAAACTTTACATGTTTCCTCAATTTAAAATATCTTATTTTCTTAACTTAAAATCTCCATTTGGAAACCAATTTCCAATCATCCAGTTAAGTCATATATATATAAATTATATTTTATACATTAACTTATACAACTTAACTTATAGAAAATCACTGTAAACCTATTTATACAAACATATCCGCTTCATGGAATAAAATTCATTCCAACTACTAGGCTAGATTTAGAATTCCACATTAAATCAAATTTCATTATTAAGTTGTTTATTATATTCCAAATCTTTAAATTACAAATTTAAAACCAAATAAAGATTTTTTTTCATTACAATTAAAACCAAAATCAACTTATAAAATTTTAACTTATAGAAAACCAATATCTGTTTATATCCTAAATCTTTAAATCAACTTTTTATTTAAATTTCCGTGTATTTATAAATTCAAAATACTTAATAATTTTAGAAAACTATTATAAAATTTTATCCATGGGCCTGTATAAAATTTTCTAACCTAGGTCAAGTGATACGGATATGTATCATTTCAATCCGTAATTTAAAAAGAAAAATCCAGGTTCTATCATTTCAAACCCACAATCCTAAGTAAAATAAATGCAATAAAAATCATTTGAGCCTATCATTTCAACCCATAGTGATAGGGAACTTGCAGTGGTGATTAACAGAAATAAAATAACAGTATACAATAATATCATAAAAATGATGTAACAAATATATAAATGGCATTTATCATCATGTAATCACAATACAGGCATATATGAATGACATATCAATGTCTACAGATTCACTTGTCCTTTTTTTACAAAAATATAAGTACATATGTCTAGAGTGATAAAAACTCACCTTTTAAAAGCTAGAATCAAATTCACTATACACAATTGAAACTCCGCAAAGAACGAGAAGGCACGACCCAACTTTTGAGTAGATGGAGAGTCAAGATCCATATCTTGTATACAACAAATACACAAATCATAAGAATAAGATTCATCACAACAGAAGGTGGATTAAACTATGCAATTACGAATCAAAGAACATAACCTTGCTTTCAACCACCAAGTAGGCTTGGCCATGGTCTAATAGTGAGAAGGAAGCGATGTTATGGTGGTGGAGGTCGAGCTAAGCAAGGAGAAAACAAAAAGAAAAAGAGAGAGAAAAGAAAAAAAAGAAAAAAAAGAAAGTGGAAAAAGAAGAGAGAAGGAAGCCATGAGTCTAGACTTTTTCCTTCCTCACACAAATGATACAATGAGAAACCTTTTTTTCACGTGAATGATAAGAGGCGGCTAGGATTAAAAAAGATTCGAATGGCTAAAGTTTAGGAATATTTAGAAAATAAAAAGGTAAGGAAAAATAAAAAGGCACAATTTAAGTAGGGAAAAGATCTTGTATATATTTATCTTAAACAAATGAAAAAAGGAGTTTGATAACTTTGTACGTGATTGAAAAGGAGAAAATCACGTCTATGCATTTATGAATAGATATGGTAGAAAATTAAAAGGTGGAAAATATATAAAGGCAATAAATAAATTAAGAAACGTATGCCTATATTTAAAACGTATCTTAATTGATCTATTACTTATCCAATAAATATAGACGTATATACACAAAAGAAACCTTGACTAAATAAATAAAGTTTATACACACCATACAAGTAAATAAGAAGATGGAGGCTGAGCCTAGCTTGAAGGAAGACAAAGAAATAAAAGAACATAGAAGAGGAAAAAAAATAGAAAAACAAAAGAAAAAGAAGCCATTACTTACAAGAAAATTTATCACGTGAAGATGCAAATAAAAATGAGATGTTGTAAAGAGTTTTTGTACATGAATTAGAATTTACTAAGGGAGTTATTCACGCCTAATCAAGTGAACGAATTGGCAAGTAATTGAGTGCTTAAATGGCTAGAGATTTGAAGGGATTTATTTCCTATTAAATAAAAAGAAACAATGGAACAAAATGGGTTAAGTTACTTGCTTTTTCATGTGAAATGATAGAAGGTATGAATGGCTAAAGTTTTAGGTAGGCACGGCTAGAAATTAATTAAGGAGGTAGGAAATAAAAGATAGGCAAATAAAGAGGCAGGAAATAAAACAAATGTAACGTATGCCAATTAAAGCAAAGTAACATACGCCTAATTAATTTGTTTCTATGCCATTAAAATAGATAAATCAAATAAATAAAATCTAAGTTTATACAATTAAAATAAAAATAAAAATAAAAATTAAAGAAACAAACATAGGGAAATAAAATATGAAATATAGAAATAAATATATATATATATATAATGAAAACACATAAATTTATTGCGTGTAAAACGCTGTAATTTATCCAAATCTAAAAGTATAAATAGGAATTTCATGAAACGAAAAGAAAGATAAATATTAAAATAGAATACATTTACAAAGAAAATGATTAGCGTTTTAAAAATTCAAATTTAAAATTTTCAACCTTGGTCAAACTTTGACTTTCAGTTGACCAAAAATATAAAATTTCCAGAAATTGCTTATTTTATTAAATTTGTCAAATGTATGCATTTATTATGATTGAAACCTCAATTAATTCATTCAGATAGGTTTCATTCTTTTATATTACCTTATTAATAAAATATGCATTCTCATTAATGAACATTTATTTACGTTTGAATACAATTGATTTCAAATTCATTTTATAGCCTAAATAGACAACTTATAATAGTTGTTACCATTATCTTTATTACATTCAAATTTATCATTTTCTCTAATTATCATAATTGCTTACAAAATGTTAAATTCTTTCAATTACCATAGATTATACACTAATTCATTTGTTTGCACCACACTTACCCTTATTTTCTTACATTCAAATTTTGTACCTAAATCTAACATTTACAACTAAATTAATAAACCAATTAAATAGTAACTTACAACCGTTACTATTACATTAAATCACATTAATGAATTCATTATTATTTACAAATCAAATGTTACAATTACTTAATTAACACTATTTACTTCAATTTATATTGATCATATATTATCTCATTAATGATTCAACATTCACACTTGTTTTCTTATATTCGAATGTATAACTAAGTGTAACAATTTACTTTCAATTAGTATGAAACTTCATAATTAGTTTTAATTTCATTGTAACGTTTCATTTTAACGTTTGTTTCACTATTAAATTACAAAGTCTTTATTCTTCCAATTTTAATTATCAAGATCGTATTAAATCAACAAATTATATTATTGAGAATTTACGGGTCGTTACACGGTTCAAGAACATCAACCACCCAAATAGCTTTCTCTACATTCGGTATCATCTTCCTAAAATGACAAGTTGTTTGTGTTGCAACATAACCTCTAGCTACATCCATCTCTAAATCGTATAACAATAGCATTGCATATATTTTTTTCCTTGGGGATGAATGAATATCATTATGTGAGACGGTTGGAGTGACAACTAGATTATTGTTCATATGAGAATCTCCTAAATTAGAAGCACCTTCGGTATGTGGAGTCACCATAGGACTTGCAACATGCTTTTCTTGCAAATTAGGTATAAATTACATAAAAGTTGAAGTAATTGATTTGATGGCATCATTAACTTGATTAGCTACTTGCCCTTTCTACCTTTGATTTCCAAACAGAGAAATCCATGGCTTGCTTAACTTGTATACTAAAAAGAATGACCATGACATTCAATAAAAAAAGAAAATTTACCAAAAATAATCAAGGTGATAGCCTTTTTTTCATTTTCAAAAAAATAACCAAGGTGATGCCTACATGCATTCAGTACTTAGTCTCAATTTAAACCTGAGAGGTTAAACTGAGATCATGGAGCTCTTTATTTTGCTTGCGTTCAAAAAAAATTAACTAATTAAATACATTTAGGGCCCAAGCCCATAGCTATTCGGGTATAACCCGATTATACAACATAATATACTAAACCTTTTCTGCCTAGGGTTATATCGCACCTCCACTTTCTCTTACCTCAACCCTAAAACAAAAACACATGAATATGGCGGAGCAAACTTCAAACTCCAGTTCTGCAATTCAGCTCTCCAAATTAGCTCCGCTACTTTCTCCTCTCTCCTAATACAAGAGATATTCATTAAATTTATTTCTCATTCCACCAATTTCTACATTCGAGCTGCTAATGCAAAGATTCTTAGCTGAATTTTTAGATCTATCAATGTTCTGCTTTATACCAGCAAAACCGCTCACATCTGGATGATTTCAAGGTTGATTATCCTCTTGTGGTTGCTTAGGAATTCCTGTGTAAGCATCGCCCTGACAAGTAGAAAAATTATGCCTTTGTTGCTTCGATCCAATCTGTGTTGCCTTCAGTTGGAGAAGATAATTTTCAACATGCTTACTTCTTGCTTCGTTGTCCCATAACTTTGATAAATATTTGAGATCAGTTCGATTATTCAACTACTTCTTTGACTTTTGCAGTATGATTTTTCTTTCGGCAATAATTCGCAGCCATCTCTGCTCCTTAGTTAGTTTAGCTTTATTATGCACTTTACTATTATTCTCTTTTCAGATTTGATATACTGCAGTAGTTAGAATTACACGAACAAAAACTCTTTCTAAAGACCGTGTGCTGAAACTGTCTTTGATGAATTTTATTGCTTGCTTTAAGTCCATACAATTTTTATGCTTAATAACCAACGTTTCCTGAATATTATTCCAAATATAAAAAGAAAATCTACACTAAAAAAACAAATGATTAGTAGATCAAATTCAGTTACATAAAGTGAACATACCAAATTAACAGAATACCCTCATTTACTCATTCTGTCTTTTGTTGGAAATCTGTCAATGATAGAAAAATAAGTACATATTGCCATTTTAGGGTTATTAACCCTATTCCGTATACATCACACCGATCCATATTTGGATGTTTACTCCTAATACATTCTCATATCTGCTTAAAAGAAAATTTTCCCTTTTTGTTTATTGTCTATTCCCAATAGTCTACATCATCCTCCATATCAAATGGAATATTACATATATGTTCTTTGTATTGATTAGTAATTGGATGTATTTGAGGTTGCCGTCTATTTTCATTAATTATTATAGACAATGTAGCATCGGCTTTTCCAAAAATAACTAAGTTACTCCACCCCACTCTATTGTAAAAGATTCATGTTGAAACCAAGGATCAAATCAAAAGCTAGTATCTTTTCCATTCTTAAAAATTCTTTGTAACATTAATTTCCCTTGGTTTATGTAATTTAAAATATGTTTCCAAGTATTTGATGGATTATTTTTTGGCAAATTATTCCAAAAATTATTATTGTTCTTGAGATATTTATTTTTCATCAATTTTGCCCACAAAGAATCTTCTTTTAAAAACCTCCAAAACGACATGTAAAACTTAGATCGTTCATATTTCTAATCCCCATGCCTCCTTTCTTCTTTGGCCTACGCACTTTTTCCCAACTTATTTTGTGAAATCCTCATTTCCAAAGAAAATCTGCCCATCTTTTTTCTATTTTTTTTAATTAATGCTACATGAATATGATAGGTCTGCAACCAATACAATACAATGGCATAAATTGCCGTTTTGATAAGTTCTATACTACCTGCAATTGATAGTTATTTGCTTGACTAAGTTTCCATTCATTCTTGTATTTTTTCCACCGAAATGTTGCAATCACTATCTTTAATCTGAATAACATATAAAGGCGGACCCAGGTACTTAATTGGAAGGTTACCTTCACTTACATGTAATACCTAAAAGATCTCTTTTCTTCATTTTCAATTTTTACTGAAATATGTTTTACTTTTGTATTCATTAATCTCCAGCCCTGCATACTTATGTAAACACTTAAAAATACCATTAATTGCAAGTGCATTAGATCTGTTAGCTTTAAAAAATAGCATTAAATCATCAGCATATATCAAATGAGTAATAAAAGATTTCATTTTATTGATTTTATTAATATTACATTTAATGGTTTCCATTTCCATCAAAATTGAGAAATATTCCATTACCATAGTGCATAAATATGGAGATAAAGGGTCCCCTTGCCTGATTCCTCTATTACTTTTAATAAAAACCTCTGGTTTACCTTGAATCCAAATAGAAAAGGTTGGGGTGTAAATACACTCATACACCAAATCACAAAACTCATTTGGAAAACCCATATTAGACATTATATGATGTATGAATTTTCTATTAACTCTGTCATATGTTTTTTGTAAATCTATCTGTTGGGCGAATTCTCACCCAGAAGACCTCGAGACCAAGAAGCGTTGGTTTCACCCGGGTTTGCAACCCACACTTCGCCCAGCAAAGCCAAGGGTCCGTTCGGCAGTCCAATCTAGAACCCATTCGGCCAAGGGATCCATCCGGCATGTCTCGAGTGCCATTCGGCATATCTCATTCGGTAGCCAACAGACAACCTCCACCGAACCAACTCCATTCCTAACCCTACTGCCGGACCAACCCTACTACCGAACCACATCCACAACCCTTCAATAGCGGACCAAGGCAAGGCCGAATCAAGTGACAGCCTCACCACCACCGGTCCAAACAAGCACCGAACCACCTCGCTGCCGGTCTACATACACACTCCCTGCCACCGGTCCACACATACCACCGGTCCACACCTACCACCGGTCCTAACTCAATACCGGATGTAGCTCCGCCGAACCAGATGACTACCAGGCCAGATTGCTTCAGCCCGGGCCCACCGGCAGCTATATACATTCAGGACCCCTGCCCCCAGCCTAACTCTATAAATAGAGGGGCAGGGGTACAACAATGGCAGACAAGTTTGAGAGCTCAAGCACGGAAGGAACTTTCAAACTACTTTCATATACTTGTACACAAAGCATTGTACTTGTAATCTGAAACAAAGAAGATAATAACATATAAAGTGGACGTAGGCACGTTCTGGCCGAACCACTATAAATCTGTGTGTCTTTTACATTTCAGCCCCTGCTTTTTTCATATTTACATAACTCATCTAAATCATTAAGAATCACATAAAATCAACTAAATCACACGACTTGGAGGTGTTTGCCCATTTTTTCCGCAAACATTTTTGGTGCTTTCACTGAGAAGTTCGAACTCGAAGCTTCAGCTTCCCTCATTCAACCTTCTTTCCTAATAGCACCCTTCATTGCCTAGAAAACATGACTTCCAGGCCAAGAAAAGACGCCAACAAGGGAAAGAACGTTGCAACTAGCAGCGCTCCAAATCTAGTGGATCCAGATCAAGAGAACCATCCCACTACAGCAGCGGTGCCACATGTAGATCAGGCAATTCCAACAGCCCCTGCCGCGGAACAACCGGCAGTAATCACTAGAGCAGACCTAGACAGAGTTGTGGTGGAAGTGACTAACCGCTTCGCATCCCAACAAGAAGCTTTGGTGAACCAACTCATGTCACGCTTGAGGGATGTCGAAGAATCCAACCGCAACACTGAATCATGGGGTGAATCTCAATCTGGAGGATCTCGGAGACAGCAAAGGTCTTCCCTCTTCGAGGAAGCCATCAACAGGAACAAAAATGATAGGGGCCGTGCCCGGACTCAGCCCGAACTCCGACTCGAGGAAGCGCTTGGAACCGAACCCAGTGGGGGAGGCGCCAGGCGAGGGTCGGATGTAGCTGAGCCAGTCATGCCACCTAATCATAGAAACCCCGCTGAACGGAGCTGAGCTAGAACCCAGCCCGAAGTTGACCCCATGGAAATGCTCGATACAGAACCCCACAGGGGAAGATCAAGGAAGGGGGCAACTGTAGCTGGTCCTAGCATGCATCCGAGCAGCCAGAGGCAACCACTGGATAACGTCAGAAGTGATAGACCATACCATCCCTACAGGTCATCTGGACGAGATCGATCCCGCAGGGAAGAACCAAATACATTTCTATCCGCTCCAAATTCTGATGAAAAAATGGCACGATTATTCAGAGAATGCGTCCAACGGGAGCAAAGGGACCGAGGAATAGGCGCTAGGGTCACCAGCCCCTTCACCCGCAATATCGAAACTGCCATCACCCCCCGGGAATGGAAAATGCCAACCATGGAACCTTACAAGGGAACTTCCGACCCCATCGTACACTTACAAAGATACACCCAGCATATGCTCATGAGCGGAGCAACAGAGGGGGTGCTGTGTAAATGCTTTCCGCTATTCCTAGCAGATCTAGCTACCTCCTGGTTCTGCCATCTACCCAAGGATCTATCAGCTCATGGGAGATGTTGAAAGAAAGGTTCATTAGCCAGTTCCGCATCCATGTAGAACAACCCAAGGATGCTTATTCTCTATCCAATGTCAAACAGAAATCCGGAGAGACACTGCAACAATATCTAACCCGGTTCAACGCCGCAGCGGCCGCAGTCCAAGATGCCAATGAGAAGCTCACCCTAATGGCCCTCTGTAGTGGTGTACACCCAGATAAAAGTTCGCTAGAAGACTAACTAAGGAAAAACCAGCTACTTTACCTGATTTCTTCTATGAAGCTGGAAAGTATATGAGACTTGAAGACGCCGCCACTGAGAGGCAGTCAGGGCAACAAGGTAAGACAACTTCGGACAAGGTTCCCGCTGCAGCTAAGGACACTCGAAGAAATGAATCTAGAGACAATGTTGGGGGCAGGAAGGTTGAAAAACGCCAATATCGACCAGGACCAAGATTTGACTCCTACACTCCTTTGAATGAAACAATCGAAAACATCTTTCTAGCCACTCAGGGCGAACTCGGATACAAGCGCCCCCCGCACAAGAAAGAATCTGATAACGCACTCAAGTCTGGAAAGTTCTGCCGCTTCCACGAATCCCACGGACATGACACCAATGAATGCCACCATCTCCGGGACTTGATCGAAGAACACATCAGGAGAAGAAGGCTGGAACGCTATGTGAAAGGTCAGAACAGGACTCCAACTCCTGCCAATGAGAACTCAAAGCGACCCCTCCCAGAAGTAGGCGGAGGGAATCGCAACACCAGTGGCTCTAGTCAAGAGAAGATAGTGGTCCATACCATCTCGGAAGGACCACACATCGCCGACAGAAGCTGGGCAGAGATGGAAAGATACGGCAAGTCACTTAGAAATGCTGAAGGCTATGTTAACTCCATTATGGAAGAACGCCACCCGAAACGGAAAGAGAGTGACGACATCGTATTCAGTAGGCGTGATTTAGAAGGAAGACAGTATCCGCATATGGATCCCATGGTCATCTCTGCCTGGTTCGGTCCAGCTAAAGTTTTTCGAATTCTAATAGACACAGGAAGCTCCGTAAATATCCTATTCAAGCATGCTTTCGACAAAATGAAGCTGTCAATGAAGGATGTGTCTCCCTGCAACAAGCCCCTGCACGGTTTCACTGGAGATGCGAAAATGCCGCTCGGGCAGCTTGACCTCTTCGTCGAAATAGGAAGTCATCCCCGCTCCGTTGTGCGAAAACAAACGTTCGTACTAATAGAAAACCACTCGGCCTACAACGCCTTCTTGGGAAGACCAGCCTTGTCTGACTTCCAAATTGTCCTAACCCCGTGGTGCCTAAAGATGAAATTCCCAACAAATAACGGAATAGGAGAAGTTGAAGGAGATCAAGACGCCGCTCGAGATTGCTATGCAACTGAACTTCGCAATAACCGTAGAAAGAATAAAGGGAAAGATGCAGAGACTACTCTCTGCATGAAAAGCTTGGAAGCATAGCAACTAAAGAAAGCCCCTCCTCTTCGATACACCAGCGATCCTTTCAATGAACTAGACCCCAGGGATAAGGAGGAGGAGGCTACCGCTGAGCCTGCAGAGGCCATGGAATTCGTATCTATAGACAAACATGATTCAAGAAGACTATTAAAAATAGGATCTCAGCTAAAAACAGAATTGAAGGATCAACTCATTGACTTTCTCCGCCACAACTTAGATGTATTTGCGTGGACACATGCCGATATGACAGGAATCTCCCCAGACATAGCATGCCACATGCTGAACATCGATCCCACCAAGGTACCGATAAAGCAGAAAAAGAGAAGCATGGGAGCAGAACGATCAGCAGCCCTCGATGAGGAAGTAAAGAACCTACTTGCTAATGACTTCATACGAGAAGCCATCTACCCAGAATGGATAACTAACCCGGTACTAGTAAAGAAAGCTAATGGGAAGTGGCGAACATGCATTGATTTCTCCAACTTAAATGACGCTTGCCCGAAAGACTGCTTCCCGCTCCCCCGAATCGATCAACTTGTGGACAGCACTACCGGGCACGAACTTTTATCTTTTATGGATGCATACTCCGGATACAACCAGATTCCCATGCACGCTCCCGATCAGGACCACACTAGCTTCATCACTGACCGGGGATTATATTGTTACAAAGTCATGCCTTTTGGACTCAAAAATGCCGGAGCTACCTATCAACGCCTCGTCAACAAGATGTTCGCGGAATTAATAGGACGAACTATGGAAGTATATGTGGATGACATGTTGGTAAAGTCCAGGAGAGCCGACGATCATGTAAGCCACCTGAGCGAGATGTTTCAGGTACTTCGCCGGTATGGAATGAAGTTGAATCCTCTAAAGTGCTCCTTCGGAGTGTCATCGGGAAAATTCTTAGGATTCATTGTCCATGCCAGAGGAATTGAAGCAAACCCTGAACAAATCCGGGCTCTAAAAGAAATAAGGATACCTTCCACCCGAAAAGAAATGCAGAGCCTAAACGGAAAGGTGGCCGCCCTAAGCAGATTCATTTCCAAAGCAACTGACAAGTGCGTCCCTTTCTTCGAAGCTCTCAAGAAAGACAAAGGAAAGTTCGAGTGGACCGATGAATGCTTAAAAGCCTTCCTTAACCTGATCGAACACCTTCATAAACCACCAGTACTCTCAACTCCGAACGAAGGCGAAGAGCTATACCTATACCTCGTTGTATCATCTCATGCTCTAAGCGCTGCCCTGGTAAGAGAAGAAGACCGCACACAACGCCCGGTATACTTTATAAGTAAGAGATTTACAGGGGCAGAAGCCAGATATCCTAAACTTGAGAAATTGGCATATTGTTTATTGATCGCGTCACGAAAACTGCGACACTACTTCCGATCTCACTCCATCAGAGTTCTAACCGATCAGCCACTAAGACAGGTGCTCCATCATCCCGACACTTCTGGACGACTCCTCAAATGGTGCATTGAACTAAGTCAGTATGACGTCACCTACCATCCTCGCACCGCTATCAAGGGGCAAGCCATGGCCGATTTCATTGCCGAATTCACTACCAACGAAGGCAAGGATCAATTTGAAATAGCAAAAAACATCAGGTGGAACCTCTTTGTAGATGGAGCATCGAACGAACAAGGCTCGGGGGCAGGTATTGTGATAATCACCCCCAGGGGAAGAAAGCTGTACTACGCATTAAGGTTGGAATTCGCGGCCACTAACAACGATGCGGAGTATGAGGCAGTAATAGCGGGATTGGAGCTTGCCTTAGAAATTGGAGTCAATTCTTTATGTCTTCATAGTGATTCTCAACTTAACGTAAACCAAGTACTAGGAGAATTCCAGACACGAGGAGAACGACTCACAGCATATCTAAAGAAAACCAAACTGCAGCTCGATCAATTGGACCATTATCTAATCAAACACATTCCTCGAGAAGAAAACCAAGAGGCCGATGAACTAGAAAAGTAAGCTAGTATGAAGAATAGCACCATTTCCGGAGCACTAGACATCTCAAGGCAGCTAGCCCCAAGTTTCGAACAAGTAAATCTGATAACTGCAATCGAAGAAGGAACTTGGATGACTCCTATCCGGAAATATTTGCAGGACAGCACACTACCAGACAAACGTGATGAAGTCAGGAGAATTTTAAGGAAAGCTCCCCACTACACAATACAAGAAGGCATCCTCTATCGGCGTGGCCTCTCTAGCCCCTTATTCAGATGCGTCGCTGGAAGGGAAGCCAAGGAAATCTTATTCAACATCCATCAAGGAAGTTGCGGAGATCACACTGGAGGGCAGACTCTGGCGAAAAAGATACTCCGATATGGATATTACTGGCCCACACTAAACAAAGACGCCTTAGACTTCGTCAAGAGATGCGACAGATGTCAGAAATTTGCCAAGATTCCTCGACTACCCACAAATGAGATTACTCAAATGACCAGCCCTTGGCCCTTTGCTGTATGGGGAATTGATTTAATTGGCGAACTGCTAACGGGCAGGGGCGGAGCCAAATATGCTATAGTGGCAGTCGATTATTTCACCAAATGGGTGGAAGCGGAACCCCTAAATAAAATATCTTCAGCAAAAGTTATCAACTTCTTGATCAAAAATATTCTGTGCAGGTACGGAGTACCACTCAAGATCATATCGGACAACGGACTCCAATTTGACAGCGAAGAATTCGCCGACTGGTGCCAAGAGCATGGAATTCATAAAAGCTTCTCATCAGTAGCTTATCCTCAGGCAAACGGGCAAGTCGAAGCTGTCAACAAAATTCTCAAAACCCTAATCAAGAAGAAACTTGAAAAGTCAGAAGGCGCTTGGGTGGACGAACTTCCTACGGCACTTTGGGCCTACCGCACATCTTTCAGAACATCAACGGGACATACTCCTTTCTCTTTGGCATGCGGATCAGAGGCAATGCTCCCTGTTGAGACTATTGTTCCTTCCCACCGTAGGATCCACTACAATCCAGAAGAAAACGAAGAACTCCTCCTCATGTCTTTGGATCTGATTGAGGAAAGGAGAAACGATGCAGCACTCAAAGCAGCAGCTCACAAACAAAAAGTGGCAGCACTATACAACTCCAAAGTCAAGCATCGCATCTTACAAGAAGGAGATCTTGTCCTCAGGCGAATCTTTCCGCGCCCCGGGGCACTGGACCCCATCTGGGACAGACCATATGTAATTCATAAAGATCTCCACAACGGAGCTTATATTTTGTCAACAGTGGACGGAGAGGTGTTCCAGAGGGCATGGAACATCCGACACCTCCGTCGATACTTTTCTTAACTTGTACTGCCCATATGAAGTGAATTAACAAAGAGAATCAGTGGACGTAGGCGTTTTCATGCCGAACCACTTTAAAAAATCTTGTCTCTTTTTAACTTGTTCCTTTATATCTTGGCTGCTTGTTAAGCTTTATCCTTTTCTGTTGAACAAAATCTTATGGCATCTCCACTCAAGACGCACCACGGCCTCATCTGGACAAGGCCTAACAGGTACGCTATGATTCTATGCACTCGCCAATGAGACTCTTTTGCTCCAGCATCCCTCTGCTGCGGGTTAACTCATTGCTCGCGCCTGCCCTCAAAGCCAACTGTGATGAGCCGATTATAAGTCATCATAGAGGCCAACTATAGCCGATGGCAGCTCATTACGGCGTTCGGCTCGCCGGCAACTGTGAACCTACTTTAAGCCCCAACATAAGGTGTGGCTAGCCAGGGGTAGTTCACGGCCAACGGCACCCACGCTAGCCGGCCACGGTAAATCGAATAATACCCATGATTACGGACCATAATGGTTCGGGTAGTTACCCTGCGCGATCTCGGCTCTGATGTGTCTTAAGTGCGGCTGTGGTAAAAAAGAAAACTCCCCGCGGAGGCGTAAGATGGGTGACAAATGTCTCCAAGACCCACAGCTAGGGAAAGTGACTACAAAACCCGTTTGCCACGAACTTAAGCACATCGACGGCCTTCCGTGACTGGAAGTTTTACTCTTTCTATATTTCCATTTCATTTAAAATACTTTTCTCCTATCCTGTATAACAAACTCTAAAGTACAGGAAACCAAATAGGGAGCATTCACTCATGAGAATCTAAGCCTGCGTACTGGGTGGCAAGGTACTCAGATACATTCATGATCAGTTACACAAGACGCTCAAAACTACCACCTGCAAATAAAACATGAAGGGCGGTACTCTCTCCTCTTGTACATAAAAACATAACTGTAGCTTATTCATATGTCACACTAACATTGCAAAACATGAAATTATATTTCAAGCAAAGGCTTAACATCAAACACAACTAAAATCACAGGCATATACATGGTTATACTTCTCACGCAGCACATCAAAATGACAACAACATTTAAACATAACAAAATCAGCTTATATTATAAAATCACACAAAGTTATTCTCTGCAAATAATATTATTACAGTCACATCAATGTTTTGGACTAACGTAAACAACAGTAAAAAGAAATAAAAAGCGGCCGAATCCGGACAAGTAACCAGCTGCGTCCACACTCCATCACCAACTTCCCAAGCCTATTTGGCCGCAGGGCCGGAACCCCCAGCATGTTGATCGGAAGTTCCACCTGTCTAATTCAGAAGAGGAATCCATTAAATAAACGATAAACGATCAAGTTATGGAAACCCGGAAAGAAAAGGAAAAGAGAAGAATAACTCACCAGCGTCCGCCGCTTGATCCTCATCCTCCAGTTGCACACCCGCTTCCTCCGCAGCAAGCAACCGCATCCCCTCCTTCACCGCCGCTTGCTCCTCTTTCGAGAACTGAGCAGTGACCACATCCAGACTAAAAGCCACTCCACCTTCCTTACCCGCATTGACCCTGGCCTCCTCTAAAGCCCGAAGATATATCTTGGCCATGACCCGGGGATAGTCATCCATCCAAGACAAACTG
Source organism: Allium cepa (assembly GCA_030765085.1). NCBI lineage: Eukaryota > Viridiplantae > Streptophyta > Magnoliopsida > Asparagales > Amaryllidaceae > Allium > Allium cepa. The sequence goes on from CM060931.1 coordinate 66,072,466, forward strand.
CCCTCCTTCAAAGTGCGGAAGTACATGTCCTGCAGCATCTCGTCCATCATCCCCTCATTCTCCTCGAACTCCCTCACCCGGGCCTCGGAAGCCTGCAACATGGCGACAGCAACATCCCTCTCTGATCGGTATCTCAAGCAGTCAGCCTGGAGAGACCTCCTCATCTCCTCCATCTCCTCCTTTAGCTTGACTTGAGCCATCTCCGCGGCCTCAAGCCTTCCAGACAACTCCTCTACCTGCTCGAGATCCGCATTCCGAACCTCATCCACTGTCGCAATGGCCATGTCGATCCGCTCCTTACAGGCGGCCTCCATCTTCCGTAATTCCGCCCTACTAGACTTTTCCATAGTCTCTTTCAGACGCCTGGAGGCTTCCTCGTGCCGAGAAATCTGAACGGCTTGACCGGCAAGCTGTTCGGCCTGATCAGCAACCTTCAGCCGCAACCGAATATTAGCACTCCCAATCTCCTCCCCGGCCTTGACCAATTGAGCATGATACTTCATTAACTTCTTGGTCTCCTCAGCCACCCGATCAATATTAGCCTTGGCCTCGTCTCCCATGGTAACTACCCGAGTGGTAAGCAGATCAAGATCTAGGGACTTAGCCTCGTCTAACACTCGTACCATGGGGTTGCGGGGAAGGAGGTGTTCACCCGTGGCCTCATCAAATGAAATATCCCGAGAGCTTGGATCTAAATCAGGATGACCGGCAAAGGGGTCACGAGGCACGTCAGGACGCCTTATACGGATAACTGTAGGATTCTTGGAAGGAGGTGGAGGGGGGATAAACTTCGTGCTCTCCTCCGTGGCATCACGAGGAGGCTGAACAGGAAGCTGCGGACCAGGGGAAGGCTCAAATAAAGAACGACTCCTCTTCTTTTTCTGAATGCTCTCTTCGATGACCCCAAGAAGAGGACGGTATTTGACCACGTCCCCAGTACGACCAGTGGGAGGCTTCGCAGAAGCTCTCATCAACTTGAATTGTTCGAGGCGGTGTCGAACGTCTGACGTTTTAACCACCTGGCCTGCCCCTGGAATAAAGAACAAATGTTACGAACATACAATGGTCCACAATTCAGGAAACATATTAAGTAAAAAGAAAGAAAAGTGAGAAGGCACGTCTATTATACAAACCCTGCGGAGGAGTGGGGTACTGCAATAAGTCCTGAATCTCATTCCAGGACGGAAGTGAACCATAAAATATTTCTAAGTCCTTATCGAAAATGGAATCGACAGAGGACAAAAGTTCACCTTGCACCGCCGAAGTCACCCTGGCTGAGGAACCCCCGGGGGATAGGTCGGCACCAGCCCCGACCTTGCCAGTCTCCTTCGTCTTCTCCGCTCCCGATTCCCTTCCAATTCCCCGAAGGCCTAGCGGAGGGCCTCATCCAGCTCAGAGTCTTGCCCAGAAGTTAAGGCACCAGCACCACTGCCACCCTGACCATCTCCATCTCCTCCGCCCTCCGACTCTCCTTCCGTATCGCCTCCTTCGCCCTCTTCCACACCTTCCTCCTCCGGAACGATCGGGCAAGTAATAGGAGAGGGGCCCTCAGACTCCTTAAGCTTCTTGCCTCCCGCGACGGGATGCTGTGCAAAGGGTTTCCTCTTGCCACTCTTCACCGTGGCCCCCTCCTTAGCTTTAACAGCCTTCTCCTCAGCCGTGTCCCTCTGCTTAACCACGGACTGGTGCGGCTGGATCAAATTGTACTCCAGGAGGGTAGCGTTCCTGATCAGGAACGAAGCCGACCTGTCCCGCGCGGGAATGGCCTTTATTCCAGCAGCCATCCGCGCCAAAGAATCATCTTCCAAGACGGCAATGCCACCTGTCGCTAGCAAGAAATAGAAGCGTGTCAGAAGAAGCACTACAGTCAGAACATGGAAAATATAAATGAAATTCATCTTACAGCCGGAAGTGAAAAGGCGGAAGGAAACAGAATCGTCCTTGATAAAAAACCATTCCTTCTTGAACATGGTGAACTTTGAATATAAGTCCAAGACCGGTTTGAAGGGCACGACCGCTTCCAGACTAATATACGGAGACCCCTTCTTGTAGCCTCTCAGGTTATACAAGTATCGAATTTCCCGGTTAGAAGGAGGGCGCCCGTACCTCCTCTGGAAGATAACGAAAAGGCTCACCAGAATGGCATAAGAGTTCGGCTGAAGCTGGAATGGAGCCACTTTCAAGTATGTGGTAAAACTAACTATCCAGGCATTGATAGGAGGGATAGCACCACACATGCAATGATATCTGCTGTAAGCAAAGTAGCCTTCGGGGGGATTATACGGCATCACTCCATCCCCCGGCAACAGCATGCGAGCCCTGTCTATCCCGAAGGAACGGGATATAACATCAAGTTGCTCCTCCTTTAGGGAGCTAGGAAAGCAATCGGGAGGGGAGACCAGAAGTTCCTGAGGACCGTACCCGTCCACTAACGACCTCGGAACAGGCCCATGTTGCACCGGCCCTGGTTGGGCTGGGGGCACGGAAGAAGACACTCCTCCATCCTTGGGTTTTCGTCTGTCTGATCGTGTTTCCGCCTTGCGAAACATTTATCTGCATACACAAAAGCAAAACGACAGGTTGTTAAAACAAAGAATACAAAGATGTAAGCAAAAAAGAATGCATAAGTCCGGAAGTCCACTAAAATATTAAGTTCATTCGGCACTGAAATCTTATGCTCATTCGGCATTAAAATTTGATTCGGTATACATATCATTCGGCCCTAAGGCCTGAATCTCATTCGGCATATACTACATTCGGTAGTAGAAAAAACTTCGTATGTATTCGGCAAATTAGGTACATTCGGTAGTAAGGATCATTCGACAAAGAGCATATACCTGGTTCGGCACGAAATGGTTCGGCAAAAGTGTGATTCGGCTAAAGTTTGATTCGGTATAGTATTGGTTCGGCGCTTGTTGATTCGGTGAAGAAAACCTAAGGGGGTGTAGCCCCTATATATAGACTGGAGGAACACCACCGGACCAGATGGTTCGGCATACCGGACCAACCTCCAACCGAATGAAAACCTATACCTACTCGAAGCCGAATGAAACTGTCTCTACCAGCAGAAACCAGAAACAGGGGGCATGCAAGGCACCGCATTCAGATAAGTACCGGACTCTAGAACCGACTGATAAAATAGAAATTATGATAACAATGAATAAGTAGTAAATCTTTCACTGGCATGGGTTAATCATTTACACATGTACACGACCACGAACGGTCCACAGGCATGCTCTGATTGACCATTAACCCTATCGTCGTGAAAATTTACACTTTGACATCATTTTTTAAGCTCATCGGTTAAATGGATATTTGATTCTGATAATTATGAAATGGCTAAGCTACTTACACATGTACGGGGTCGCGAACGATCCCTAGGCATGCTCTGAGCTGGCGATAAAGCACCTTGACAAACGATCCAGGGACCCACTCTGACGTGTACCTGGCATCGATAATGTTAAGCCCCCTCGGGGCACACCTCTCGCCCCGAACGGCGCGATTCACTTTGTCTCAAATGCTTCGATCCTGAACGGTCGTTATCTGAAGGCACACTAAAACTGTAAACTCCTTTGCAGGACATCAACAGAATATGAACATCCAGCCCGTGGCATTACAAAACAAGCCTTCCTACCACAGGGAAACAAAGCGCGACACATGCAAGCACGTGCCCCACTTTGGGGGGCAAATGTTGGGCGAATTCTCACCCAGAAGACCACGAGACCAAGAAGCGTTGGTTTCATCCGGGTTTGCAACCCACACTTCGCCCAGCAAAGCCAAGGGTCCGTTTGGCAGTCCAATCTAGAACCCATTCGGCCAAGGGATCCATCCGGCATGTCTCGAGTGCCATTCGGCATATCTCATTCGGTAGCCAACAGACAACCTCCACCGAACCAACTCCATTCCTAACCCTACTGCCGGACCAACCCTACTACCGAACCACATCCACAACCCCTTCAATACCGGACCAAGGCAAGGCCGAATCAAGTGGCAGCCTCACCACCACCGGTCCAAACAAGCACCGAACCACCTCGCTGCCGGTCTACATACACACTCCCTGCCACCGGTCCAAACATACCACCGGTCCACACCTACCACCGGTCCAAACTCAATACCGGATGTAGCTCCGCCGAACCAGATGACTACCAGGCCAGATTGCTTCAGCCCGGGCCCACCAGCAGCTATATACATTCAGGACCCCTGCCCCCAGCCTAACTCTATAAATAGAGGGGCAGGGGTACAACAATGGCAGACAAGTTTGAGAGCTCAAGCACGGAAGGAACTTTCAAACTACTTTCATATACTTGTACACAAAGCATTGTACTTGTAATCTGAAACAAAGAAGATAATAACATATAAAGTGGACGTTGGCACGTTCTGGCCGAACCACTATAAATCTGTGTGTCTTTTACATTTCAGCCCCTGCTTTTTTCATATTTACATAACTCATCTAAATCATTAAGAATCACATAAAATCAACTAAATCACACGACTTGGAGGTGTTTGCCCATTTTTTCCGCAAACACTATCTTTAAACAAACATTATCTCCAACTTTCCTATTAAAGTTATGCACCATCTCATGAGCAAGCAATGAATTTTCATAAATCAACCTTCCCGAAACAAAAGCACTCTGATTTTCTGAAATTAAAAATGGCAAAAAAAAATAGTTCTGCTTCTTATCACAGTTTCTAAGATTTTATAAATAGAATTACAACATGATATAGGTCTATAATCTCCAATGTTAGATGAATTCTTGTTTTTTTTGAATTAATGTAATAAAAGTATGATTTAGGTTTTTTAACAACTTACCTTCATCAAAAAATTCTCTTACTACGTTAATAATATGACCTTTAATCATTTCCCAGTGAGCTTTATAAAATTTTGCATTAAAACCATCTGGCCTTGGACTTTTGTTATCACTTGCTTTAAAAACTATATATTTGATTTCCTCTTCCTCAATAGGGGCAAATAAGATTTCTTTTGCTGCTGAATTAATTTTAGTTTTGAAAATGATTTTTGGAAAATTAATTTCATGCTCTTTAGTATTGTATAAATTTTGAAAATAAGTCACCACTTCTTGAGCAATTTTATTATAGTCATTGGTTAAAATTCCATTAATATCAAAAATATTGCCTGTATTATTAATATGTTTCCTACTGCTCATTTTAGCATGAAAAAATTTAGTACAGTCATCCCCTTAAGTAAGCAAGTCCACTTTGGCTTTTTGCTTTAAATTCACTGTATTAGTATATATTAGTATATTATTCCTTAGAGAGACAACTCTGATTAGAAGAAAAAAAATCTTTAACACTAATTATATCTTCTTATGTTTTATCTATTATTCTTGTAGTATTTTACTTTCTTTCCTTGATTTTTCTATACACGTCTTATCTTGACTTTTTTCTTTATTCCAAGTTTTCAGGTTAAGTTTAAAATTCTTAAGCATCTTACCAAACTGGTATTGGTGTGTACCTTATCAAGATAAATTAAAGCATTCATTCATTATTTCTTTATATTCATTATCAAGAGACCAACCATTTTTATATCTAATAGGAACATTTCTTTCACTTAAACTATTTGCATCATGAAATAGTCCAACTAGTAAAGGAGTGTGGTCACTTGTATTCTATTCTAAAGTATTACATAAAAACAAAGGGAATACTGTTGAAAATTATTTATTTATTTTTAGCAAAGGCTAGCGGGGTTGACAAATCTCGATTCTTTATTTATTAAACTCTATCTAATTCACAAACGATATTCTTTTCAATACCAGATCTCTAAGTATATTTATAACCATTTATTAAAGGCTCAATTAACCCAGTTTCTATTAAAAAATTATTGATTCTATCCAGCTTAGAAAATGGTATATTATTTCCTCCAAACTTTTCATTTGAATGCATTACAGTATTAAAAATGCTTATTATAAGCCATGGAATTTTATAAATATGATTTAAAATTTTAAGCCCACATCATACTATTTCTTTAATTTTCAAAGTTACTACCATATGCACTAGTTGAATATTTGCTCCCCCGATATTCTTAAAATTACAGTCTACAAACTGTAAATCTTTATTTATATCATTTATAATCCAAATATTTGAATCCTAAAGCACTAAAATTGAATCTTTACCATCACAATCATCATGTTAACTGTTTTCCAATTACTTGATAATCTCCTACAGAATTTTTCAATATTCTCGTCATTCATTTTATTTTCTATTAAAGCTATGATTGATGGTTTATAAACACTTAACATATTCATTATATCAGCTTGTTTTCCTGGGGAATTCATTCCCCTAATATTCCATGCAAGAATCAACATATGGTAAAAATATTAAAAGAAGTTTCTGGTTTTCATACCTGACACTGATGCACTTCTGCTTCTTTTTTTACACATTGTCCCTTTTCTTTAAGCTTTGTGGTCATTTGATCTCATTCTTCATTTTCTGTTACATATTTCTGCTTAAATTTTTCTTTCTCCTTTCTCATTCCTCTAATCCCCTTTTTATTGATATGTAGCTCTGAGATATCAATATTTTCAGATGTGCGAGGCGGTACTGATTCAATGCAGTCTCTAACCTCAGTATTTGCAGCATTTTCTGATCGAGGGATTACATCCATGGCTACAGGACTATTTTTATTATTTAAAAGAGTATCTTCATTTATACTTGTATCATCGCTGTTTATAAACAGGAATCTGAAATATGAGGGATTTCAGATTCTACATCCTCCTTATTTTTCTGATCCCCACTGTATTGTAGTTTATTATCTCTGTTGCTTGATTCTTTTGACCATTTTCTAAAGGTGGACCTTCCTTAGCCATGAACTGATCTTCTTGGTCAAAGAGCTGCTCTTGATTGTTTTCTTGATCTGAGATGATACCTTCTTGGTTGATCGGAGAGGTTGATTCATATATTATTTCAACACTATCACTTTGCTTTTGTGAAAATGGGTTCTTTGAACCCATTTCTTGATTTCTTGAAGAAATATTCGGACTTTGTTGATTCCCTGATTTTGGTACCCATGCTTTTTTGTGTTACATTGCTCTTTAGTGTGTCCGAAGCATTTGCAAAAAATGCACTTTGGGGGAATTCATTCATATATGACTTCTTGGGTGATGCTTTTCCCATTATGCAAAGTTAAGTAAACTTCTTCAGGAAGATCATCTTCCGCAGCCACTTCTATCAAAAGACGAGCATAATTCAATCTTGTTTTCAATGTAGTGGCTACATCCATTTTGATGGGTTTACCTATTAAACTTGTCATAACACTAAATGCATCTTTGTCCCATACCTGCAAATTGACGCATGGCAGTCTGACCCATATTGGCATTGTTGTTAATAGATCTCTATTGAACTTTAACTTGTTAGACCGTTTTCTCATTATGATGAGTTTGACATCATAGAAGTATGGACCATTTTTTAACACAGATTCACAATCTTTTGCTTCTTTAAATTTAATCAAGAAGAAGCCATTCTCACTTGAGTACATTTCAAACTCACTCTCTGTATATATGATTTAAAATACAAGAAGTATGTCTTGGTACCTACCACATACACAAGAACGGAATTACTCCACCACTCGTTAGTCCTCTTACTGACTGCCTCTTTAATCGGACCATACTTTTTGTTATTTATCTTAATAGGCGCAATATATTCAAGATTGCAGTATTCTTCTTTTGTTTCCTCGGTATCTGCCCAAGATTTGGGGCCTTGAGCCATATTAAGTGAGATGGCAGCCAATTTCTTGATTTTTCTGATCTCCGATCTGCTCTTGTTCAAAGGCAAAAAGAAGGTTGTGAGCTTTCTTTTTCCAACACATTGCCTTTTGCTTGAATCGGCAACAACTCCTGATTTTTCATGGCCTCTTTTCTTTTGTTGGTTCTGTTCTGAACCAATTCGAACTATCCATTATCTATGACGACATCCATCGATGGCTTTCTGATGTGATGGTTGAATAGAATTAAGGGGTCTTACAAGTTTGGATGTAACGACCCGTAAATTTTGATAAATAAATTGGTTGAATTAATAAGATTTTTGTTATTAAATTTAGAAAGAAATAAAAAATTTATAATTTATATTGAAGTAAATGTTAAGAATGAATTGTAGTCATGGTTATTAAGAAATAATTACTGACAATTTAAGTAAAATCACAATGAAAATGAAATTGTGTATATTGTTGCACTTGGTATAAAATAAAAATATAAAATAAGTAAATAAGTGTAAGTATTGTATAACTAAAGGAATTTATATATTATTAATAGTAATTGAATGAATTCGGTAATATGTATGTAATTATAAAATTTGGTTGAAGTATGATAAACCTAAGTGTAACCTTGGCTTGTAAACAATTATTATAAGTTACCTGTTTAATTTGTTGATTGAATTGGAATGGGAAATGAAATTCTAATAAAAATATAATTAAAGGTTACATTAATGGGAATGAGAATGTGTTAAGTAAATAAAAGGTAAACAATACTAGTCAAGGTTAATGAATTTATGTATTGAAGGGAATACCAATTAATGAAAAGAAATGCAAATGTTATATTTGGCAAAATTTCAATATAAGTGGGAATTATAGTTGATGCACAATTGCAAGATTTTAATTGATTTTATTTAGAAAATTGGGAAATAAATTTTAATAAATATAATTAAATATTTTGTTAATGTAAATTATGATAATATTTGAAAGTAATGTCCATTCCATCAAATTTCAAATATAGTAATAAATAACGTGTAAAAAAGCAATAAATTATACGTTTACTTGACATGTTTTATATCCATTCTTGTTTAATTATTTGGCGTTATTAATGGTACGTTATTTCCTGATATATTCTTTAGCATATTTACTAAATAAATAAGAAGCATATAAATTTAAATTACGTTACTTTGTTAATTATTTTGGGCGTACGTTTCGTTTTAATTATTGCGTCTATTGTACGCACTCTTTAATTTCTTACCTTGGCTATAAAAAAATCAAATCATTCAATAGTCGTGCTTTTCTATAGGAAAGAAATGAAAAGCTTGCCTTGTCATTCAAGTGTGAGAATTTCCTCTTTCCTTTTTACTTCTCCTTAATTAATAGGAATAAATTCCTAAATTTCCTCTAGCCGTTACTATATTTATTTCTTGCCATTTTTCCCCACCTTTTGATTTCCTACAGTAACAACCCTAGATTTTGATGTATATTTTAATTTTGACTTCATTTCATTTTGAAATTATTTTAAAACTTTTTTCATTTCAAAATTTTCATTTTTAAATATAAACTTTGATTATTATGTGAATTATAATTCCAACTGGTATAAATTGAATATTTTCCTGAAATGTTGATTTTTGGTCAATCTGATCAAACTTTGACTTTTAAATTTAAAATTTAAATTTTTAAATTTTTGAATTTTATCTTTTATTATGAAAATATATTAAATTTCAAGAATACTGCTTTTTGTTTCGTTGAAATCCGATTTATATTGTGAAAGTTATGCTTTTTACAATATTGTACGTAAATTGGTTTATTTAATAAAATTATCTATTTTAATTTATTTAATAATATTTTATTTGTCAAGTCATGTTCTAATATGTGTTATATGAAATTTTGGGTATATATTTTATTTTAAAACATTTTTAAAGTAATGTTATAATTTTTCCAAAATTTACTGTATTTATTTCCTATTTTTAAAGGCTGTTTTCTATTTTTCTGCTATTTTCTTCATTTAAATTATATTTGATTAAAATTTATATATTTATTTTTTGAATGCATTTTTATTTTATGTTATTATCTTTATTATAAATATTTTTACAAGTCCATATAAATTTTTCAAAGTTCATTCTGTTTATTTTCCATTTTTCTAGACTAGTTTGCAATTTTGTGCTATTTTCTTATTTTAACCTTATATAATTAATAAATATTTATATATATTTTATATTTTGTTATATTTTCTAATTTGTGACTAAAATTATTATTATTTTCAGTAATTTAAACTTATATAAATAAATTAAAGGTAATTTGAAAAGGTTATGACTTTTGACTTTCCTATGGCTTTTTATCTTCCACCTTTTCAAATTTAACATAACTTTTCATTCAATTAGCCATAACTTCTCACATCTTTAGCCGACCACTTCCTTTCTCATTCACGTACATTCATTTTTCTCATTTCCTGAAGAGAAAATTTCGGCCATTGCCATTGAGAAATTTTTGGTAAACTCTTTTTCTTTTCTTTTGTTTTTACTTTTATTCTCCTTTGATTTGAGCTTTGCACTTGTTATTCTTCATCACAGGTTCGGCCATTCTCCTCTCCATGCCCTGCCACCTCCACCATCACCTGAGAACACCTCCATCACCACCTCCTCTCTGGCCAAACCCCAAGCCATGCCTCCTAGTTGATTGATCCATCACCAAAATCCAACAAAACTCCACTTTTTGTCCTTATCCGAGCACTACCATGCATACATCCACTTCCACACCCCATGGCCGCCACCAACACCACCTCCACCACGTCCAACACCACCTAGACTCTCGGCCACATCATCATCTTTGCTGCTATAGTGAAGGCCGTGACCTTAGTGGCCTTTACCAAGCCTAACTATGGCCTTGAATCCATGTATGTTGCCTTGTCAGTGTAGTTTCCATCACCACATACCTTTGCATCATCTTTTCCTATGTGTGGCCGACTTGTTGAACCCAAAATCTGATCCAAACCTGATCCAAAACCATCCCATTACAGTGCTTTTCCAGCCCATTGCTGAAGCATATAAGGTTGAAGGCAAGTGCAAGTGGTTTGGAGATGTTTTGTGCATGAATTTATGTGTTGTTTAAATTTTTGTGAAGTGTTATTCATTTTATTTGAATTGTTTTGTCTCATGTATTCAAGGCATTTAGTCTTGTCTCTCTCACACTCAAATCATTATCGTGCTCTCATGCTTTTATGGATCTCTGTTGAGTGTAGTTGTTTGCCATCTCCAGCTTAAACAGGTGAGTTATTCTCACCAGACAATATGTACATATATAACTAGTAAATTGACCCTTTTTGAATCTGTAAAATGCATTATCGTGTTACACCTGCTATATTATGATTATATGATGTTCACCCATGCTTAAACACCTGTTATAACATATGTTACTGTTATATTATGTTGTTCTATTATTTTTATCAGTTTATCACACTGCAAGTTCCCTTTAGATTAGAATCGCTATGGGTTGAAATGATACATACCCGAACGGACTTTAGAATAGGAGAAAATCATTATGGGCTGAAATGATAGGTCTGAATGATTTTCAATTATTTTCATTTACTTGGGATTGCGGGTTTGAAATGATCAAACCCGGGTTTTCTTTGTAAATTACGGGTTGAAATGATATATTACCCGTATCACTTTACCTAGGCTAGAAAATGAATACAGACCCGTTGTTAAAATATGTTTTTGTAAAAAAATTAAAATATTTTAGAAATGTAAATATTATAATATTTTGATTTAAATTTGATTGAAAATGATTTTTGTAAAGCATTATTGATTTTCTGAAAATTTATCGGTGAAATAAATAAATGGTAAAGTTAGAAAATCTGAAATGTAAGTTATTTTGGAAATTCTAATTTGGTGATTAAATGGAATTTAAATTAAATATGAAATATGATAAATTTATGATATTTTGAATTAAAATGAATTTAAAATGATTTCATAATATATTAATGATTTTGAATAAAGTTAAAATGTGAAATGGATGAATATTTAAGTTGAATTTTGAAATATAACTTAAATTGGAATTTATAAATTTTATTTAAAAGTGAATTTTCGAAGGTAAGTAAATAAAATGAAAATAAGTATATGGGAGATTTAAACTCAAGTATTAAGTTAAAATTTAATTATAAAGAATTGAAATTTAATGTTTGAAATTTAATATGTGAATTATTATTAAATCTTGACTTTTGAATAGAAATTTAACTTTATAAAATCATGAATATACGGGTATTTAAATGATTGTTTAAAAGTGAGAAAATATGATTTTATAAGTTAAAAATGATTTATATTAAAATATTATTGTTTGTGAATCTGTATTGAAAGCCCTGAATTTTAATTAACAGCATTTTGAAATGCTATTAATTCTAATGTAAATGATAATATAGCATTTGTAAATGTTGTAGTTGATAAAAATGAACCAAATGGCTAAATTTAATTAAAGGCTATTATAGCATTTTGTAAATGTTATAATTGTTGAATTTGACTAAGTTTATTTGAAACTAATGTAACCCTATTACAGCATTTTTAAATGGCGTCTTTTGTTAAATTGTACTGTTTTGAATGTGACTTTCTGTAGCATTTTCTAAATGCTGCGAAAGTTGAATTTTCATTGTTTTAATAAATTTAAGTGAATGAATGAACTTTGAAAGATTAAAATTTTGGAAATTTAATAATTTAATTATTAACTTTAATAATTTCATTCTAACGATTTAAAATGAAGTAATTTGTTTCAAAATATAAACTATTTTGAAATGTGTTTTGTAATGGTATTTAAATTAAATAAAAATGAATATGGTTTGGAAGATATGGTATTTTGATATTTTTAAATGGATTTTGAATGATATTGAATTTTGAAATGATTTTGATTTTGAAGTATAAAATACCATTTTGAAATTTTAGCCATGGGATGTATTTAATTTATAGTTTAACTGATTCTTAAAGGATGGGCGATCCCAAGCATCCTTTAAGTCATTGTGCATTTCTACTACAGTTCACTTGAGTTGGTTTACATTATATAAGTATATATTGTCCTGACTCGAGTGTTTTGAGTTTTACTTTACGCTCGGGTCAGCCTGAGTATTCACAGCTTTGGATTCTCTTTCTGGAGCTGGTCTTTGCTGGAGTTTCTGCTTGTCTTCATTTATATCTACTTTCTGTTTCAGCTGTACTAGTTTATCTCATGTATTAGTGAACTTTAATGTATTTGGGATTTCTATTATGTTGTTTTCAGACTGTATTATGTATTTGGTTTGAGACTCTGCCGTAGTAGCTTCATGAACTACTATGTATTTTATATTCCGCTGCGAGTTATTCTGATATTTCTGTGTCTGTGATGCCGTGATTGTATTTCATTTGCTCCAAATTTATTTACAGTACGGTATTTTGGGCAATTCAAGTCCGGCATGTGTGTCTACCTATGCACTTACAATGGATACGAATGGTTGAAAATATCGAGTTGTTAAAGTTGGTATCAGAGCTTTGGTTTTAGGCAAACCATAGCCTGCGGAGCAAAAACTCATTAGAGATAGGATAGAAATACCCTAGAATGAGTGAAATCAATCTCAGAATCATTTCATTATGAGAGAACGTATTTTCAAAGTATAAAATGATTTCCAAATGATTTTAAAGTATTTTCAAAGATTATTTTGGTATAAAATTTTTATTACTTTGAAACCAAGATTTTCTAAACTTCATCCCTTCTGAATCCACCTTGTTAGAAATCTCTTGGTTAGGATTCTTATCGGTTTGGATTCCTTGAACTTTGGAACGCTTCCACTTGTTCTGAAATCCAGTCTTGTTTCCCTATTTTATCCTTTTGATTTCTGGGACATTCCACAACCCCACTTTGGAGTGACCTCTCTAAAGATCGGCGGTTCCGTAAATCTTTGAATGATTGGTAAAGGGGTGAAACTCCTTTGCAATTGGCATTGATTAATCGGATATTTCTGTTTCCTCGGTTTACGATGCTATCTACCTTCTGCTATACCCGAATTCTATCTTTGGCGATCGAATGACGATTTGCCTTAGATTTCTGCATTAGATATATTCTCGAAGTCATGGTTGACCAGTTAAGGTCGCCCGCGATTTATATAGGCTTATCCATCTTCTACTTGGTAATTAAATTATCTCATCTTTGTTCGAGCTTATCTTTGAATCAGAATTCTGTTTGATTAGAGTTTCTCTAAATTTGAATATTTGTTTGTTGGAAATTCATCCTTGAATCATCCCTTGGAAATTTGTGTTTGGTTGTATTTTGAATTTGTGCATACATCGAAATTATTATTTTGATAAGGATGGCCATATTTTATATATAAAGTAAAATGTTTTCGATAAAGATTTTATATCTTTTAAAAAAATGAACATTTGAAGCTTTGAAAGGATTTGAAATTTTGAAAATTTATGAGAATTTAAATTTATATAAAATGATTTATAAGTGAAAGGTTTTGAATTTGAATTTCGAGGAATCGAACTCCGGTGTTTTGAAATGGGTTTTAAGATTTTGTAAAATATATAATAATAATATGATTTAAAAATATTTTATGAACAAGAAATGTTTCAAATGCATTCGAACTACTTCCAATGATTTCGAAGAGATTCCAAAGAAGTTTCAAGAAAATAAAAGTCCAGAACCCACTTATGTCGCTGGAAAATAATTTCGGTGATGAATGCATGCATCATCGACATTGGTTTTCGAGTTTCTGAGTGGGGGAGAGGCCACTCTAGTAGCTTTGCTATGCGAGTGATTTTGTGCAACAAATTTTGATTTTAGATTTTCGAAGTGTGGTTTGATATTCTAAAGATACACACACACACACACACACATTTGAAATGATTTAAAGTAAGCTGGTGTTAAGTCCTCGAAATTCAGATTTGTTTTGGTATAACCTATCTTTTGAAATTTTATTTACTAATTTATTGTTGATTTCCAACTCTTGGATTGAAAATATGATTTCTTCGACTATTTTGAAGGTTCGAGCACTTCCAAATCAAGGTTAACTTTTCCAAGCTAAGAAATTTTGAAAGGTATAAGGTATTTGATAGAGAATATAAGTTTAGTTTGTATGTTTCAAGTATGAAATAATATGATTTGTATAAGTTGAAACTGTTTTGTTAAGTAAGTAAATAAGGCTATTTTGAATTATACTAATATGAAACTTAGTTTTGAAATGTTTTGGATAAAAATTAGTCTTCAAATGTTTGAGAAAAATTTGGTTTTAAATGTTTTAACTTAGTAACATCTTTATGAAACTATTTATTTAACAAGTTGGAATAGATACATAAGTTGTACATATGCTGTTTTATTCGCATAATTAATTTAACCCAAGTTTGAGTACACAAGTTCGAGGTGAATTACACCATTTCGTTTTAGGATTTTTCATTTGATTCTTGATGGCAAATATTTGATATGGATTTTGGGCTTGATTCTTGAATTCTCTATCATAGTATATGGCTATGCAAGGTGACTGATGGCTTCTAGTCGAGAAACCATATCGAAGTCCGCATTAGGGAAGTCGAATGAACAATACTAGTTCGAGAGAGAACTTGTGTGACCAAGCGAGCGATCGAATGTAATGCTGCGAAATGATGACATATGTAAGTAATAATGAAGTAAAATTTGATATATATGAAATTATAAAATTTAGTTTTGAAATATGGTATATGTAAGTCTTGAAACATATTTAAGATTGAATAGGTTATTTTGTAAATCAAATCTATATTTGAAATTTGATCATATTTGAAATGGTTTTGTAGGAAAACTAAATTGAATTGAAACTGATTGTTTGAATTGAATTAAAATTGGAAATTTTAGATTTGGGTTTAATTGAATAAATTTGTGAAATGTAAAGAACTAAAGGAATATTTTATGATTTCAAATGTATGATTTCTAAATGTTATGATTTTCAAAGTGTAATGATTTCAAGTATTCTGGTTTCGAAAGATTTATAACTTTGAAAGTATTATGACTTTTGAAGAGAATATATGTTTGAAATGGAAATGAAATTGTTTGACCTAAATTTTATTGATTTGGAAATTTGGATTATTTTCTAAATCTATTATTTTGAGAAACTTTAAAACTGAATATATGTAATTTGGAAGAAATGATTTGGCGAAATCAAACATGATTTTGAAACTGAAATGTTATTGAAACGAATTAAAATTGAGAACCTTGATTTACTAAATACTTGATTTGGGAGTTATCGAACTTATATAAAATTGATTTGTATAAGTATGAAGTGATTTGAAAACGATTGATTTGTAAAGGTACTCAACTTGTAAATTGAAATCTTATATAATCGAAGTCAATATAAGTATAATTTGATATATTATAGATTTTGGAAAGTATTTGACTTGAAAATGAAATCTTATATATAATGGACTTTATATAAGTATGATATTTGAAAATGATTTGAAAGGTACTATATGATACATATTTTCGAAGTAAAATATGGAATGTGCCTTCTGCTTGATATCCGCTTTATGGCCACATTGTGGATTCATTCTATCCATATTATTCTCTCTCTTTGATTTGGGTTTTCCGGACATGATACTCGAGTGTCCATCGAATTCCATGGCGATCTCCATTGTCTTATGATCGCGACTGCATAGCGCAACTGCTTGGCTGAGCTGGCCTAGGGGTACGGATTGTTTCCTAGGGGATCCAGGCATAACCATTGTGTATCCTGCACTCTATGTAGGTCGCATTAGTAGCGAAACTGCCTGGCTGAGATGGCCTAGGGGTACGGATTGTTTCCTGGGGGATCCAGGCATAACCATTGTGTATCCTGCACTCTACTAGTCATCTTGGCGTAACTCGCAAGGCTGAGAAAGCTTACGGATACGGATTGTTTCCTAGGGGATCCAGGCGTAACCATTGCGTATCTGCGATCCATGGTTAGACAACTGTTTCGGTTTGGTTGATTTGTTTGGATTGTACTTTCCATATCTATTTTAAATGAGTTTTTCAAGTATTATCACTGGGTGTTCAAACAAGTCTACTAAGTACCTGTAGAATTCTAGCTTTGCGCCTGATCAACGTATGGCCAGAGACAGCAGGAACGAAAGTAAACTTGTTGAGACATCAAGTTATAAAATTATTTTGGTAAAGTATTGTATAAAGGATATTTTGATCATTTATGTAAAATGTTTTAAATATTGTTTACTTCGAACTATCAAATTTGAATCAAATAACTATTTATCATATTAAATGTTTAACATGTTAAATATAAAAAGAAATTTTAAATAATGGTTCATCCTTGTCTTTCAACCTACTTTCCCTCCTAGCTACTTTCTCCCTACCTTCTTTCGGGATGTCTTTCAACCTATTGTTCTTTCTAGTTGTTTCTCCGCTTCCTTCCTTTTCGAGGACGAAAAGATTTGAGTGGGGGAGAGTGTAACAACCCTAGATTTTGATGTATATTTTAATTTTGATTTCATTTCATTTTGAAATTATTTTAAAACTTGTTTCATTTCAAAATTTTCATTTTTAAATATAAACTTTGATTATTATGTGAATTATAATTCCAACGGGTATAAATTGAATATTTTCTTGAAATGTTGATTTTTGGTCAATCTGGTCAAACTTTGACTTTTAAATTTAAATATTTGAATTTTTAAATTTTATCTTTTATTATGAAAATATATTAAATTTCAAGAATACTGCTTTTCGTTTCGTTGAAATTTATTTAATAAAATTATCTATTTTAATTTATATAATAATATTTTATTTGTCAATTCATGTTCTAATATGTGTTATATTACATGTTGGGTATATATTTTATTTTAAAACATTTTTAAAGTAATGTTATAATTTTTCCAAAATTTACTGTATTTATTTCCTATTTTTAAAGGCTGTTTTCTATTTTTCTGCTATTTTCTTCATTTAAATTATATTTAATTAAAATTTATATATTTATTTTGTGAATTCATTTTATGTTATGTTATTATCTTTTTTATAAATATTTTTACAAGTCCATATAAATTTTGCAAAGTTCATTCTGTTTATTTTCCATTTTTCTAGACTAGTTTGCAATTTTGTGCTATTTTCTTATTTTAACCTTATATAATTAATAAATATTTATATATATTTTATATTTTGTTATATTTTCGAATTTGTGACTGAAATTATTATTATTTTCAGTAATTTAAACTTATATAAATAAATTAAAGGTAATTTGAAAAGGTTATGACTTTTGACTTTCCTATGGCTTTTTATCTTCCACCTTTTCAAATTTAACATAACTTTTCATTCAATTAGCCATAATTTCTCACATCTTCAGCCGACCACTTCCTTTCTCATTCACATACATTCATTTTTCTCATTTCCTGAAGAGAAAATTTCGGTCATTGCCTTTGAGAAATTTTTGGTAAACTCTTTTTCTTTTCTTTTGTTTTTACTTTTATTCTCCTTTGATTTGAGCTGTGCACTTGTTCTTCTTCATCATAGGTTCGGCCATGCTCCTCTCCATGCCTTGCCACCTCCACCATCACCTGAGAACACCTCCATCACCACTTCCTCTCTGGCCAAACCCCAAGCCATGCCTCCTAGTTGATTGATCCATCACCAAAATCCAACAAAACTCCACTTTTTGTCCTTAGCCGAGCACTACCATGCATACATCCACTTCCACACCCCATGGCCGCCACCAACACCACCTCCACCACCTCCAACACCACCTAGACTCTTTGCCACATCATCATCTTTGCTGCTATAGTGAAGGCCGTGACCTTAGTGGCCTTGACCGATCCTAACTATGGCATTGAATCCATGTATGTTGCCTTGTCAGTGTAGTTTCCATCACCACATACCTTTGCATCATCTTTTCCTTTGTATGGCCGACTTGTTTATCCCAAAACCTGATCCAAAACCATCCCATTACAGTGCTTTTCCAGCCCATTGCTGAAGCATATAATGTTGAAGGCAACTACAAGTGGTTTGGAGATGTTTTGTGCATGAATTTATGTGTTGTTTAATTTTTTGTGAAGTGTTATTCATTTTATTTGAATTGTTTTGTCTCATGTATTCAAGGCATTTAGTCTTGTCTCTCTCACACTCAAATCATTATCGTGCTCTCATGCTTTTATGGATCTCTGTTGAGGGTGGTTGTTTGTCATCTCCAGCTTAAACAGGTGAGTTATTCTCACCAGACAATATGTACATATATAACTAGTAAATTGACCCCTTTTGAATCTGTAAAATGCATTATCATGTTACACCTGCTATATTATGATTATATGATGTTCACCCATGCTTAAACACCTGTTATAACATCTGTTGCTGTTATATTATGCTGTTCTGTTATTTTTATCAGTTTATCACACTGTAAGTTCCCTTTAGATTAGAATCACTATGGGTTGAAATGATACATACCCGAACGGACTTTAGAATAGAAGAAAATCATTATGGGCTGAAATGATAGGCCTGAATGATTTTCAATTATTTTCATTTACTTGGGATTGCGGGTTTGAAATGATCAAACCCGGGTTTTCTTTGTAAATTACGGGTTGAAATGATATATTACCCGTATCACTTTACCTAGGCTAGAAAATGAATACAGACCCGTTGTTAAAATATGTTTTTGTAAAAAAATTAAAATATTTTAGAAATGTAAATATTATAATATTTTGATTTAAATTTGATTGAAAATGATTTTTGTAAAGCATTATTGATTTTCTGAAAATTTATCGGTGAAATAAATAAATGGTAAAGTTAGAAAATCTGAAATGTAAGTTATTTTGGAAATTCTAATTTGGTGATTAAATGGAATTTAAATTAAATATGAAATATGATAAATTTATGATATTTTGAATTAAAATGAATTTAAAATGATTTCATAATATATTAATGATTTTGAATAAAGTTAAAATGTGAAATGAATGAATATTTAAGTTGAATTTTGAAATATAACTTAAATTGGAATTTATAAATTTTATTTAAAAGTGAATTTTCGAAGGTAAGTAAATAAAATGAAAATAAGTATATGGGAGATTTAAACTCAAGTATTAAGTTAAAATTTAATTATAAAGAATTGAAATTTAATGTTTGAAATTTAATATGTGAATTATTATTAAATCCTGATTTTTGAATAGAAATTTAACTTTATAAAATCATGAATATACGGGTATTTAAATGATTGTTTAAAAGTGAGAAATTATGATTTTATAAGTTAAAAATGATTTATATTAAAATATAATTGTTTGTGAATCTATATTGAAAACCCTGAATTTTAATTAACAGCATTTTGAAATGCTATTAATTCTAATGTAAATGATAATATAGCATTTGTAAATGCTGTAGTTGATAAAAATGAACCAAATGGCTAAATTTAATTAAAGGCTATTATAGCATTTTGTAAATGTTATAATTGTTGAATTTAACTCAGTTTATTTGAAACTAATGTAACCCTATTACAGCATTTTTAAATGACGTCTTTTGTTAAATTGAACTGTTTTGAATGTGACTTTCTGTAGCATTTTCTAAATGCTGCGAAAGTTGAATTTTCATTGTTTAATAAATTTAAGTGAATGAATGAACTTTGAAAGATTAAAATTTTGGAAATTTAATAATTTAATTATTAAATTTAATTATTAAATTTAATAATTTCATTCTAACTATTTAAAATGAAGTAATTTGTTTCAAAATATAAACTATTTTGAAATGTGTTTTGTAATGGTATTTAAATTAAATAAAAATGAATGTGGTTTGGAAGATATGGTATTTTGATATTTTGAAATGGATTTTGAAAGATATTGAATTTTGAAATGATTTTGATTTTGAAGTATAAAATACCATTTTGAAATTTTAACCATGGGATGTATTTAATTCATAGTTTAACTGATTCTTAAAGGATGGGCGATCCCAAGCATCCTTTAAGTCATTGTGCATTTCTACTACAGCTCACTTGAGTTGGTTTACATTATATAAGTATATATTGTCCTGACTCGAGTGTTTTGTGTTTTACTTTACACTCGGGTCAGCCTACTAGTATATCTGTTTCAGCTGTTCTAGTTTATCTCATGTATTAGTGAACTTTAATGTATTTGGGATTTCTATTATGTTGTTTTCAGACTGTATTATGTATTTGGTTTGAGACTCTGCCGTAGTAGCTTCATGAGCTACTGTGTATTTTATATTCCGCTGCGAGTTATTCTGATATTTCTGTGTCTGTGATTCTGTGATTGTATTTCATTTGCTCCAAATTTATTTACAGTACGGTATTTTGGGCAATTCAAGTCCGGCGTGTGTGTCTACCTATGCACTTACAATAGATACGAATGGCTGAAAATATCGGGTTGTTACACCTACCTCTTTATTTACCTATTTATTTATTTCCTACCTTAACTTATTCCTCAATACCCATAGCCGTTCCTTACATGTAGCCTATCAATTCTCGTGAAGATAGGAAGAGTTCTCATTTTTCCATTTATGCTTTTTTTTAAAATAGGAATTAAATCCCTTAATTTTTTCTTGCCACTTTAAACAAAATTTCTTTCCACTTTATCAATTTGAGGCTTCTCTTATAAATACAAATCATATGTACATACCCTACTCCATATTAATAGACCTTCATCTCCTCTCTCGCGTGAAGCAGCAGGTAATGGCCGCATGCTTTTCCTTTATTTTCTTTTTCTTCTTCTTTTTCATCCTTCTCTTTTCTTTTCTTCTTGTTTATATTGCTTTTCCTTTATTTTAAGCATAACATGTTTCAAGTATATATTTTAAAATATAAGTATGTTTATATAATGCAGCGCAAGTATACATTAAATTTAAAGTTATAAACATCTGCATTTGTTCTATGGTTAGTTTTATATGAGTATTTATTGAAATTTGTTTAATCTAACTTTTGAATATACATTGGGTTGTTGCATACTGTTTATATATAATATAAGAAGTTTAGAAGTCTGCATACTTTTATATATCATATAAGAAGTTTAGAATAGTTGGATTTCAATCTGTATGATTTCATCAGAGAAATATCATGAACACATATTAGTCTATATATTGTGTACATGAGTTTGAATTCTATGTTCATATCTTGTTTTAACGTATAATATATATAAACATGTTTTGATTTAATTGGCATGCGTCTGAATAGCTTGCATACATAGTTTACACCTATACACATATACGGCCTGCATTTTTCATATATGTGACATTTTAAGTCAGGGCCTATTGTTTCTTGTAACGACCCGGAAAATTTTAACAATTTTAATTGATTCTATAACGTATTTAATTGAATATTTGTGAAATCTTATAATAATTGAATTTTTAAATAAAATGTTTATATATTTAGAATACGTATATTTAAATATAGCAGATTGTAAATTTTCAAATAATTTTATGGAAGTTTATTTAATTGAGAAAACGTGCTGTCCAATTCAAGCTATTAATTGCTTTAATTGATTTCTGAATCAGTGCGTAATGGTTTCTTTTTACTACCGTTAAAGATTTCTATTGCTTAATACTTTTCCAATTCAGGTAGACTTTTCCATTCGTAACCATTAATAAATTTGAGATCATCGACCTTGCTTTTATTATTCCTTGTAGTTTCGTGCACTGACTTTGCCTTTCCCACTACCCATAATTTTCTCTATACGTTTCTTTTGCAATTGAAGCGTATATTTATATTTATGGTGATGCGTTTATTCTGGTCTCTCTTTATTTTTGTTTTTAACGCTTGAAAGAATCTCAAATCATCAAGCTAGTAGCATCCGTTCCTTCCCTCGCTTTCATAAGGCCTATAATATATAAACCACTTGCTTATAGATCTGAACACAACTTTGTCATCAAATTTAATATGCCTTCCTCTCCCTATTATTTCGGTTCCAACCTTCCTAGTGAATGGATTTAATAATTTTTGGCTAAATCATAGCTACGGACTTTTCAAATTTCTTTCATTTTTTATTTTTTTTCCAATTCCTTCATTTGCTTCAAAATTTTTGAACGTGCCTAATCATCTCAGCATGTATATATAATGTAAGCCTACCTTTCCTTGGAAAGCTATTGCTTACAAAATTTCCTGATTTCTTTCCTTTTATCCATTTTTATATCCTTGACTTTCAAAACTCATTATGTGTTGTACAAACAAACAAAAATTTATTGCCTTAAGTGTATAGCTAAATCAACTATTGACCGTTACAATTACTTTTATTTGTATATTCATTTCAATTTATTACTTAAATAACGTTTTGATGAATTAATGGGCAGCTTTACGTTTCTTTTGCTTTTGAAAACTTTATATTTATAGTGTACGTTTCTTTTGCATTTCAAAAATTTGAAACATGCTGCCCCATTTAAGCCATTAATTGTTTTAATTATTTTTCTTAATCAACATATAAACGTTGCTTTCTATTATTCCAGGATTTACATCCATACTTTAATCTCTGCTGTTCCATTTATTTCATTTGAAATCTAAATTTATTTACCATTCATTTATACGCCTCTTTCTCTTCCCTCTTTTACCTCTTCGTTTCCGTGTTTCTAGGAATATATATATATATATAGTATAGCATAGATTGCATCTTCTTTTCTCTCTGTAGGCTATTCGTTGCCCTCAAATTAATATTAAAAGAGGAGAGAGCTTTGTAAATATTATATAAAGTCATATAGCATGTTTACATATCAGATGCAGACCTACCTTTATATTTAAGAAACTAGCATTTTCTCTATTGCCTGAATAATGCCCTTCGCCATGTTATGTTGCTTGAATCACGCATGCATTCTTCCTTTAAAAATCGTCTGTTCTCATCTCCCCTCCATCTTTTCTTATTTCTTCCAAACCTGAGCATGAGCTCTCTCTTTTCCTTGGCCTGCCTCCTCTCCATGGCCGCATGCATTAGTTGGCAAAACATTTCCTCTCTGGTTTTTAAAAGTAAGTACGCATTTTATTTGATATAAGTCTATTTTATATATTAAGAACAGTATAGATTGTGCATAAGTTTTGTTTTATATGTTTACTGCAACTATGTGGATTTTGAATTCCCTAACAGTTGAACTTTAAAAATAATAATATATTTCATAATAGTATATATATGATAATTGTTATATTTATAAACGTGTATATAAATATTTAACTTCTGTTCATATATAAAGGTTAGTATATATTTATACCGTATTATGTATATTATTTTAAGATTTTACGGTATATAGATTTTGACTTTTGTTAGCATATAGTTATCGTATGGCTTTTAGATACGTATGTTTTACTAACTAGTTGATAAGTTAAATATATATATATATATATACGCGTTTTATTTTACTATTGATAGCTTACGGTACATATGGTATAAGTTTGGCAGCCTTCTATTAATATACGTATTTTTATATGTTTTATATATTTGGTTATAACAGTTTCAATTATAATAAAATATGTAATTTTATTAGCTTTCATATGTTAGATATATAAAATATAGTATTTCAATTTTCGTTACTGTTTTGGTATATATATTATATAAAATTGGTGGGTACAAGTTTGATAGGTCAATTTATAATATATATATTTTTATGATTGTTTTAGTATTTTAGAGTCTACCGTACTATATTTTATTTTATTTTCAACAATTTACATAAGTTATATTTAAAATGTAGGTATATATATATAAAAATTTCTATGGTAGTTTTACAGTATAAGTTATATCAATATTTTATAATTTCAACAGTATATGCTTTCAAAAGTTCATTTCATGTCAGCCTTAAGGTTGTTTGCACTGACAGATATACGTTGGATTTTTTTTTTAAGGGATGTGTATTTTGATTTCAAGTATAGTCATATGTATAGTCATATACAAATTGGTAGAGGAAATGCTATATAGTATATATATGGTTATATTAATATAGTTGGTCTGCACACCTATGTATATATATTAACCGAGGTATACATATTTTGTTGCATATTTTATAAACCGTGTCTGCATATGTTGGCTAGTTGTATATAAGCTCACTTATCCTATTTATCTTCCTTGATCCAATTCTGATTTGAATTCGTCTATTCCTATTATCAGCTTTGATCATTGAACCGTGTCCATCTAGCTTTGTTTTGGAATTCGGATCTGGATTTCATAACTCACTTCTTTTTCTCTGGCCTCGAAAGGTGAGAAATCACTCACGATTAACGTTCTTTTATTTACTAAATTTGATTTCAATTGAGACGACAATTGAAATATGAGGCTGTAGTTACTTAAATTGTTATATATGTTATTATCTGTAACTATTCACTTATGGGATATGACACCATATCCTATTGTTTGTATATTTATTTTGATGATATATGCCTGTTGTTATTATTATTTACATATCTGTTATCACTCTGCAAGTTCCCTGTTAGTATAGAAATCACTATGGGTTGAAATGATACATACCCGAACAGACTTTAGAATAGGAGAAAATCATTATGGGTTGAAATGATAAACCAAGCGATTTTCATTTAATTGAATTAGGATTACGGGTTGAAATGCTATCCACCCGTATACATTTAGTGTACAGATTGAAATGATAAATATCCGTAACACTTGACCATATGATAAGAAATATATACAGACATCGTTGGTCCATATATATAAATATTTTGAAATTTAATTCGTTGTTTTGGAAAGAAATATATGGTCTTATTAAATGTTAATCCTTAAAAAAAAATTATATATAAAGGGTAATGATATATAGATTTAATAATATTTAATTTAGTCAAAATTTGATTTAATACATAAATTCTGATAAATATTTATGTAAATTTTATTCCAAAAAGTATTCTGCAAATTTACTAAGATTGGGAGATAAATGTGGGTTTATCTAAATGGTATTTAAATAAGGATTTATTCAATTAAATCAATTTGAAATTATTGAATGGGAAATTTAAGAGTATGATTTGTAACTGGATATTTATTTAAGTGATTTAATGAATATTTCACGTTTAAATAAATTAAAGAAAATATTGAGTAAAATGTAATTTAAGGTTACTTAAATGATATTGTATCTAATGAGGGATTAATTTAAGACTAGATAATAATGAGGTTAAATCGAGATCTATATGGAACTATTAAATTGAACATTTAATTAAATATTAAAGCTTTGAACTATATTGGGATTTAAATGGTTTATTTTGAGATTCGGATATGTATTTGAAATCAGTATAGTTGAATTTATTATTTAGAAACTAAATTTATTAAAAAGTTAGTTTGAAACGTTGAATACTTAAATTTTTGAAATATATTGAATATAAAGGGTATTTTTTGATTTCAAATCCGAATTTGAGATCGATAAAATTGAAGTGGTTATTTTAGAAATTGAGTTGAATTTAAATTAATAAATTGAGATTGAAATAGATTTAAATGGGATGGTCGGGTTGATGTTAAACGATTTGTTAAGTTGAGGGAATTGAAATTACTTTACCGTGCAAATTATTTAATATATAAAAATACTATTTGGGAAGTATAGAGATATTTGAAGTGAAAATGATATTTGGTTTTTAAGTATAAATTAAGTTGAAAAGACTACAGTGTTATAGTGTATATTTCTATCTTTTAGATAGTTCCATGGACCCTTAGAGGATGGTTATCCTAAACATCCTCTAAGTTAATTATATTTCAGTTGATATTTCACTTGAGTTAGATTTATAGATATAAGAATGTTAATCCTGACTCGAGTGTTTTGTGTTTTGCTTTACGCTCGGGTCAGACTGAGAGATACAACATTTGAGACTCACCTTCGAAGTTGGAGCTTTGCTTGAAGATCCAGCTATCTATCCCTTCAGTCATCCAGTTGATTGGTTCAGAGAAGCCATCTGTTGCATTGAAGACTTCATGGCATTTGAACAATTCGGTTGTATTTTATTTCTAACTCTGAGGTATATAGTAGCTTCATGAACTACTATTCTTTATCTATTCCGCTGCATTGTATTACTCTGTGTAAGTGATCAATAATTGATTTATTTACTGTATATTTTAAGTTTTGCCAAATTTTATTAACAATTCGGTATTTTGAATTATTCAAGTCGGACATGTACGGTTTTATTGTCGATTTGAATGGTCCGAAATAGCGGGTCGTTACAGTTGGTATCAGAGCTTTGGCTCTAGGCAAAAACTTAGCATATATGGTAAATTTATTTACAGAATCACTTTCGCTCGAGTTGAATCTCTTCCTTTTGACTCGATTTCGTTTGAATTTTGGAATGTCCCTCGGTTCCGAAATTCATTCTGTCTCTCCCTATTTATATTCATTTGATTCTGGAGTATCCCATAACTCCATTGAATGATTTGTAAAGGGGGCGAAAACTCCTTTTCAATTGGCATTGACTCACCGAAGATTTCTGTATCCTCGGTTTACGATGCTGATATATCTTGTTATGCCAAATTCTATATCTTTGGCAATCGAATGTCGAATTGCCTCAGAATTCTACACCCCTAATTTTGGAATCACGGTTGACCGGTAAAGGTCGCCCGCGATTTATAGAAGTATATCCATCTTCTATTTTGTAATTTAATTATCGCATCTTCGATCGAGTCCATCTTCGAATCAGAATTCTATTGATTTGAGTTCCTCTAATTCAAATCTCTATCTTTGTTTAAAACCCATTCTTAAAATCACCCTTTGAAAAATCGAGTATATTGTATTTTTGAAATTGTTTTGTACCGAAATTATTATTTTGATAACTATGATTTTATTCTATATATAAAAAGAAATTGTTTTCGATAAGGATTATATACCTATATATAAAACAAATAAGAAATGTTATTCTATATATATAAAAGTTTTGAAAGGATTGGAAATTTTGAAAATTTATAAGAAAGTGATTTATATAAAAAGGATTTATAACTGAATGGTTAAATTTGAAATTCGAGAATTGAATTCCGATATTTTGAAATCGGTTTTAAGATTTTGGGAAAATATATAAAAATAATACGATTTAAAGGTATTTTTCCGAATAAGAAATGTTTCAAATGAGTTCCAATAATTTTGAAGAAATTTCAAAGAAGTTTTCAAGAAAATAGAAGTCCAGAACTCACGTATGTCGCCGGAAAATAATTTCGGTGATGAGTGCACGCATCATCGACATTGATTTTTGAGTTTCAGAGTGGGGGAGAGGCCACTTTAATAGCTTCGCTATGCAAGTTATTTTGTAAAACCGTTATTGATTTCAAATTCCGAAGTATAATTTGATATTTTAGAAAGATATAAGTATATATTTGAAACAACTTAAAATGAGTCCTGTGTTCAGTCCTCGAGTTTCGGATTTAATAATTAATTTATTGATTTATTGTTGATTTTCAACTCTTGAATTGAAAATTTAATTTCCCTAACTATTTTGAATGTTCGAACACTTCCAAATCGAGATTAAATTTTCAAAGCTAAGAAATTTCGAAAAGTATAAAATTTTTGATAAAGCATATAAGTTTTGTTTTGAAGAGTATGACTTAAGTAAGTTTGAAACCTTTTGTTAAGTAAGTGAATATGACTATTTTTAATTATACTAATATGGAATTTAGTTTTGAAATGTTTTGGAAAAAAAAATTAATTTCAAATAATGGTTTTCAGAAAGGTAAATTGGATATTTCTAATAGAAATAGATAGTTTAAAAGTTTTAAAGGGATGATTATAAATTTGGGAAACCATTTTGAGTATAATTGATTTTGAGAAAATATTTGGTTTTGAAATTAAATTGAAATTAAAAACCAGTACTTATATGGTGATTTTGGAAATGAATTTGTTTGACTTGAATTATTTTAATTTGGAAACTGGGATAATTTTCTAAACCTATTATTTTGGGAACTTTGAAATTTAGATACTTAAATTGGAAGAAAATTTGGTGAAATCATATATGATTTGGAAACTGCATGGATATTGAATGATTTGAAATTGAGAACCTTATATTATTAAGCACTTGATTTGGGAGTGGTCGAACTTATATAAACTGGATTTGTATCAGTATGAAGTTGATTTGAAATCTATTGATTTGAAAGGTACTCAATTTGGAAAGAGATTTTATACAATCGAAGTCTATATAAGTATGATTTGATATACTATTGATTTGGAAAGTATTCGATTTGAAAAAGGAATCCTATATATAATGGATTTTATATAAGTATGATATTTGAAAGTATTTGAAAAGGTACTATATGATATATATTTTCGAAGTAAAGATATGGAAAGTGCCTTCTGCTTGATATCCGCTTTGTGGCCACATCGTGGATTCATTCTATCGATATTATTCTCTCTGATTTTCGGTTTTCCGGATGTAATACTCGAGTGTTCCCACCGTGGCATAACCCATGGTTTTTTTTTTCTCTCGTGAATGCATAGCGAAATTGCCTGGCTGAGTCTTGCCTAGGGGTACGGATTGTTTCCTGGGGGATCCAGGCGTAACCATTGTGTATCCTGCAATCTATGTAGGTCACGAATAGTAGCGCAAGTGCCTGGCTGAGTCTTGCCTAGGGGTACGGATTGTTTCCTGGGGGATCCAGGCGTAACCATTGTGTATCCTGCACCCTACTAGTCATCATGGTGTAACTCGCAGGGCTGAGAAAGCTTATGGATATGGATTGTTTCCTAGGGGACCCAGGCATAACCATTGTATATCTGCGAACCATGATCGGACAAAGGTTTTGGTTTGGTTGTTTTGTTTGGATTGTACTTTCCATATCTGTTTTTAAGGGTTTTTAAGTATTTTCACTGGTTGTTGAAACAGGTCTACTAAGTACTTGAAGAACTCTAGCTTTGCGCCTGATCAACGCATGGCCAGAGTCTGCAAGAACGAGGATAAACTTGTTAAAACATTGAGTTATAAAAGTATTTTCGAAAGAAAAATTGGTTTCGATATAAAAGTATTTTATTTATAAAGGTATTTTATTATAAAAGTATTTTCAACAAAAAAATTTTGTATTAATATTTGAAATTTAAACTCTTATGGTTTGAAATAAATTATTCGTGCCCGATTCTATTCTTTTGAATCTACCTCATCTGCTCAGCTTTATTTTTCACCTATATTCCGTTTTCAGAATCTACCTTCCTTTCCTTTTTGAATAAATCTTTTAAATATTGCTTATTTGTATACTACATTGTTTTATATAAAATTTTAGTGTTATAAATATTTTTGAAGTTATAAATTAAATAAAACATCTTTAAAGAAAATGATTATTAATTTATTGATAATATTTGAAAGGTATCTTGAGAAAAATTAAAAATTTCATAAATTTTGGATTTAATATTTTCAATAGTCTTTGTAAATAGAAGTAATAATGTAAATAATTGTTTGCAAAGGAGTTTGAGAAGTATTAAATATTAAAGAAAGTTTAATTTCAAATGAAATTTTTAAATAAATATTTTAATTAAAATTTATATAGTTTTAAAATTTATTGTTTATCTTGGCTTTCAATCTTTTTTTTTTCTGGTTGTTTTATTCTCCTACCTCCTTCCTTTTCGGGGACGAAAAGTTTTGAGTGGGGGAGAGTGTAACGACCCGGAAAATTTTAACAATTTTAATTGATTCTATAACGTATTTAATTGAATATTTGTGAAATCTTATAATAATTGAATTTTTAAATAAAATGTTTATATATTTAGAATACGTATATTTAAATATAGCAGATTGAAAAATTTCAAATAATTTTATGGAAGTTTATTTAATTGAGAAAACGTGCTGTCCAATTCAAGCTATTAATTGCTTTAATTGATTTCTGAATCAGTGCGTAACGGTTTCTTTTTACTACCGTTAAAGATTTCTATTGCTTAATACTTTTCCAATTCAGGTAGACTTTTCCATTCGTAACCATTAATAAATTTGAGATCATCGACCTTGCTTTTATTATTCCTTGTAGTTTCGTGCACTGACTTTACCTTTCCCACTACCCATAATTTTCTCTATACATTTCTTTTGCAATTGAAGCGTATATTTATATTTATGGTGGTGCGTTTATTCTGGTCTCTCTTTATTTTTGTTTTTAACGCTTGAAAGAATCTCAAATCATCAAGCTAGTAGCATCCGTTCCTTCCCTCGCTTTCATAAGGCCTATAATATACAAACCACTTGCTTATAGATCTGAACACAACTTTGTCATCAAATTTAATGTGCCTTCCTCTCCCTATTATTTCGGTTCCAACCTTCCTAGTGAATGGCTTTGATAATTTTTGGCTAAATCATAGCTACGGACTTTACAAATTTCTTTCATTTTTTATTTTTTTCCAATTCCTTCATTTGCTTCAAAAATTTTGAACGTGCCTAATCATCTCAGCATGTATATATTGTAACGACCCGATATTTTCAACCATTCGCATCCGCACATGTCGGACTTGAATTGTTCAAAATACCGCGTTGTAAATAAAATTTGGCAAATCTCAAAATATACAGTAAATAATTAATCACAGAATCACAGACACAGAATAAGAACACTCGCAGCGGAATTTAAAAATACTTAGTGGTTCATGAAGCCACTATAAATAGTCTTAACAAATACAAACTACAAAGTCTTCCATCCCAAATATAGTTTAAATCATCAAATAGAAAATCCAAAAATAGCAAAGTCTTGATTTCATAAATAAGATAACGGACAGAAAGAAGCCAGCAACTTGAAAGGATCTACAGAAGTCCTAGCTCCGGGATGATGACTGAACTGCAACTCAGGCTGACCCGAGTGTAAAATAAAACATAAACACTCGAGTCAGGACATACATACTTACATAGTGTAAGCTAATTCAAGTGTACTGTAATATAAAGCAAGTAACTTAAAGAATGCTTGGGACCGCCCATTCTCTAAGGATCCGTTAAACTATTTACTATGTAGTAATATTTCGCTATTATAATAGTGTCTATATTAAAATAAACTTACTTTTAAATAGCGTTAAGGAATGACCCAATATTCCCCTTAACACGTAATAGTCCCAGTAGTCCATCCAATATCATGGTCCCTCCTGATCGGGAAGCCACCAGAGGATACCACACGGGCTACGGGAGAAAAACAAAATCGTACAAGGCTCGCTATGGTAGGTGACACGGCACAACTAGGCAATGCCAGGGTAGATATACCAATTACGCTTCCGGACCGATGGTAACGCGTAGCGCGCAGCTACCGCCCACCTCGAACAACACTCCCAAATCAAAGGTGCGCACCAATACAATCACATAAGTAATAGAATGGCATACGAAGAAGTGCGTCCGATCAGAGGTGCTACCTCATTAATCCGTCAATCGCTCCTGTTTTAGCCACCTTATGCCAACTCACGGGAGTCGGGTCCACGTATTTACCTCATAGAAAACGCCACCACCATCCTACTTCATTCTGGAATCTCCACCGCGTACACGGTTGTCAAAGTGTTTTTCGGTATCGACAGAGAGTATGCCAGACATCCGATCCCGGTCTCTTTAACAACCAAGCGTTATTATAACCCGTGGTTACAACTTTAAAAAAATGGTATTTATACTTTAAAAATCAAAATAAATTTCAAATACATTTCAATATCATAATATCCTTTCAAACATCATTTATTTAAACATCAGGCATTTCATTTAATATAAAATACCATTTAAATCTATTCAATTTATTTAGGAATTAATTGCCTTTCAACTCACATTTAAAAGTTAAATTCTTCCATTTAAAACCATTTAAAGTCAATTCCTTATTCTTATTTATTCATATTATATTCCAAAATTTAAGCTTTTTTTTTCAAAGATTATTTCCATAAATTTTATTAAAACAATAAAAATTCAGTTTCCGTAGCACTTATAAAATGCTACCTAAAGTTATAGGTTAAAACAGTCTATTCACAAAAGACAGCATTTAAGTGCTGTAATTTATTAACTTAACCATTAATTTTTAAATTCCCAAAATAAAACTTAATATCAATTATTTTACTTAACTAAAATCTCATTTTTAACAAAATTCATAATTTTCCAAAATAAGTTATACTCCAAAATTTTACATAAACATTCATTTATTTAACATTTGACTCATTCAAAAATCATTATAAATAAATAAATAAAATCCTTCAAATACATTTAAACCAGAAAATTATAAACTTTCTATTTAAAAATATTTTTTAAAACATTTCATAAAAATATTATATAAACCACGGGTCTGTATATAGTTTTCTAGCCTAGGTCAAGTGATACGGATATATATCATTTCAATCCGCAATTTACAAAAACCCCGGGTTCTATCATTTCAAACCCGCAATCCCAAGTTAAATATTTAAAATTAAACAATTAAATAAATAAATGAATAAATAATTATCGTACAGGCCTATCATTTCAGCCTATAACGATCTCAATTTACAGGGAACTTGCAGTGATGATTTAACAGTAAATAAGCATTAAATAATATAACTGCAACTATATTACAACAGATAAACAACTGATGAGGTGTCAATTTAAAATGGGGTTTAACATCATACGTTATATTACAGACAGATAACATTTAATAAATAATTTACAAATACACTTGCAATAATTCACATAAATATAGGTATGTTTGTCTGGTGAGAAATACTCACCTTAAACTGCAGATAATCAGATTCAAACGATTTTACCACTTGATAAAGGATCGTACAAATGGCACGATTAGGTTTCCGCGGATGCCACGCCTTGATTCAAATCTAAAATAAGATCCAAATACCAAATACGCGACTTTTAAAATTACGGTCAAAGCAAAATTTTCGAAACAACTGGAACGAATAGAATAAAAGAAATTTTGGTTCAGCTTTTGCTCGACTGCCTCACCCCACATCCCGACCCCAACTTCATAGGCTTGGCAATACTATTTATTATTATTATACATTTTATTATTATTATTATTATTATTATTCCCACCGGCATACCCAAACTTATCTAGTTTTGAAAAATATGTATTTACACAAACTTGCGTCTCTGCCTAAACTATTCTTCAATGCAAACTCTCTCTGTTTCTTAATTAGAACACGTCTCTGCCACTTCAATTTCAAAACATTGTCGAATTCAAAAACATTAAAATTTAAATTTTTAACCATTCTTAACTTTAAAAATCATATTCCTACTTCAGAAAAATGTTCATTTGGATACCATTTATCTTATGATTAAATAAAATAAATTTTATAAATAAAATATCCAAATTTACTATGAATCATTTGTAAGTCAGAATTTTCCAATTTTACTTAACTTGTATATATATTTTTCCAAATAACTTTACACTTAATTTAAAAATACCCACTTCCTAAATAAAACTAAATTCTCATTTATTTACTTAACTTAACAATTTTATTTAAAACCCAATTTCAAATTTTCAAGTTAAGTCATAAATTGAAATTTCACCTTTCCATTTGAAAACAACATTTTCAATTATTTACTCACAAAACACATCCGTTCCATAAATTTTTTTTTTCCTTTTTATAGTTAATATACACTAAATTTTCTTCCCAACTTTATTCATTTAGACATCAATTCAACTATGATTCAAGTTAAATAAAAGTTATTCCAAAATGTTCCATTTCAACCGTCTTTCATTTTATCAATTTAAAGTACATTATTTATTATACCAAACATATCCATTTTCGGAAATAACTTTTATTAAAATTTCTAGGTTAGATTTCAACTCCATATTAAATCAAATTTAATTATTATGTCATTTATCGTAAATAAAATCTTTAAATTCACTTTAAAACCAATTATTAACTTACAAAAATTTAACTAAAAAAAACACCTTTAAAATTTTAAAGCCTTAAGTCAAATTTTTAGTTAGATTACATAAATTTTATTTCAAAAATACTTAATAATTTTTAGAAAAATATTATAATATATTAACCATGGGCTTGTTCGGGATATAAGCTCGGTTATGAAAACTTAGAGGGACGTGACGTGGTGGAGAAGTAGCCGAGCAAGGCAAAAGGGAAACAGAGAACAACAAGAAGAAGAAAGGGAAAAACTGGAAGAAGAAAAGAAAAAGTAAAACCATTACCTGATAGAGGCTTCAGCACAAAAGAAGAAGAAGGCTAAACTATGAGATGCAGAGGAAAATTTTGGACTAGGTTGTGTATTTATAAAGAGGAGTTGCTTTGTATGCAAGGAAGTAAAATATACACGGTCCAAAATGGAACATAGGCACAGCATGCAGGAAAACAAATAGGTGAAAATTGGCAAGAGATCTCTAGAAAAAGTATGCGCGATTTACTTTCCAGTTTGTTATGCTTGAACGTTGTTTCTCTCTCTCTTTTTTTTTTTTTTTGAATTCATGGATAAGCTTGCATGATTTTAGGCAAAACGATCATCGAATATAAATTGGCTCTGTACTGAAAAGGCAAATGAAATAAATGTTTACATAATTTGTTTGATCAGTTGTACGAAAATTTTGCAAATCAAATTGCAGTGGGAAACAAGAAGCAAGAGATATGGATTCGTGCTTTATGAAATAGAGGAGCGTGATTCACTATTCCCAGTTATATGAAAATCTTGATTAAATGCATGCGTTGATTACTTTCCAGTTTCTTTAGTTTGAACGTTATTTTATATGTGTGATTTATGCTGCCAATTTATGAAAATTTGATTTCAACATTTTATACCATTTAATAGTTGCGTGATCAGCTATATGAAATTTTGATCTTTATTATATGAAAGGCAAGAATTGGCAAAGATTTTGGAATGAAAAAGTCATATACAAAAATTAAAACCCAATTGAAAGCTATGGAAAAGGTAATGTTTACTATAAAACTACTGGCTGATATTTTAATCCATATAGATATAAATATGATTTTTAAAATACGCCAAACTGACGCATTACTATACGCCCAAAAATTTATACAAAAGTAACGTTTTTAATTTATACGTTTTTACGTTACTTATATCATTACAATGCATGCCCTTTTTAAATGCGAAATTTAACAGTCTGTAAAACACTGAATTTTAAAAAGTTATTACTTAAATTAAATTCGCTTACAATTTTTGTATAAATAAATATACAAAATTCATTTTTTATTAACATTGCGAATTTGAGTTGTCTTTTAAAAAAATTTAAAAACTTCAAAAATTTCAGTTTATATTTAGACTTTTAGGAAATGATTTAATCAAATTAATATGTATATAAATTGGGAAGTAAATTTTACTGGAAAGAGAAAAATAACGTAAGAGATATAAGTAAAGAGAAAAACGCATATGAAATAGGCAAGCAGATAGGAGAATGGATACTGCGCATGACTGAGATTTAGGAGAAAATTGTGTTTTGAAAAATGCAAGAAATAAATTTTGTTGAATAGAAAAAAAATCTATGGAAATCAAATTTTTAAAGTAATGCGTTGAATTTAGAGGCAACATATTTGATTTGAATGCTAGAATATTCCTTCCCTCTAAAACACATGCCACTGATAAATATACTCATTTACACTAAGGTCATATTTTTAAGAATGTGTACCATAGCCATAATATTTTATGCCCAAAATATACCGAAATAATGGATTAAAATTCTATACGTTTTCTTATATACATATATACGGTATTTATTCCCTAAATTTATGTGCCCTTTTTAACGCGTAATTACCCAATTCATTTATACACTAAAAATATTCGAAATTCTAACCATGCTGAGACTCAAACTCGTGACCTGTCGTGAATAGCCCAGATGTCTTAACCACCTAAGCTATTAATGTTTTCTTAATTAAAACTTGATTTTGCTAGAAATTAAGTTATTTACCATCTTCGACAAAACCCCAAATTTCCAAATTAAAGTTAATTCTTAACCATGTCAAAATTTCAGAGATCTTATTATTTAATTAAAAATTTGGTCAATTGTTTTTATTTTTATTTTTAATCACTTTAAAATTTAGATTTTTATATAATAAACCCCAAAGTTTTTAAAATACAACTGAAAAATACTTGTTAAAAATTTGGGCTGTTACACTCTCCCCCACTCAGAACTTTTCGTCCTCGAAAAGGAAGAAGGTAGGGGAATAGAAACAACCTGAAAGAAAACTAAATTGAAACTTAAATTAGAATCATTAATCTAAAAAATAAAAATTCAATTTTAAATTAATCATGGATTTCATCTATTTATACTTAAAATTTTAACATTTATTTATTTACATATTTACTTGTATAATATCCCTACACTTAAAAAAAAATCATTCATTTTTTTTAGTCCAAATTTGAAATGGTAATTTAACTTAATTTTTAAAGTAAATTTACCATTTCCCAAAATAAACTAAATTCCCCATTTAGTTTCTTCTTTATTCCAAACTATAATTAAATTTATTTCTCTCAATATTTTTCTCATCTATGTCAAATATGTTTACACTTATTACAACTGTTTAAATTTATTCTTAGTTCCTTAACATCATTTTATATTAAAAATTATTCCATTACCCTTTAATTTTATTTTCCTCTGTTAATCTTTTTATTACTAGAGTTTAAGTGTATAACATTTATTATAACCACTCAAATTTTATTTATAAATCTTTTTATATTGTATATTATCCAATTACATAGTTAATTTCTGAATGATTTAGGTAAGTTATATTGGCATGCAATTATACAAGTAAAAATTTTCCAATTCTATTATTCAAGTTTAAATATTCATTCAAAATTTGACTTTATTTTATCATTAGAATCACCTTTTAACATAAATTTATGAATTAAATTTCCAATTAACTTCAAACCCTTTAGAGATAAATAAATACATACATATAGCATATGTCAAATCAAATTTAAATCATATATCTATATATATTATAAATTAAGTCATATTTAGAAATTCAAATCAATTAAATTTTTGAAGCAAAACTACAACGTGGTCTCTTTACTTCGATGCTCGAAAATGAATGTCGATGATGTTGTAGTCATCACCGAAATTATTTTCCAACGACAAAGAGAAGAGCACTAATTTTTAAAACTTTTAAAATTCTTTGGAAACAAATTTATATTCGAAAATAATTTAAATAATAATATATCCTTTTAAGACTTTAAACACAAGGTTTGAAACTATCAGAAATTAAATTCTTAAATTCTTGTTTTAAATTCATTTCTGTTTGCAAATAAATTTATAACCATGTTTTATAGTTCAATTATTTATATAAGACAAAACCAATGGTTTACAAAACCATAAATAAAATCAAACACTATTATCTCTAAACAACTAGTTAAATTCTGAAAATTATACTTATATATATAATATTAGATTTTTCCCAAATATAGGAATAATTTTTTTTCAAAACAAGTATAGAGATTCAAATTTTGAAGGACTCAAATTAAAGAGAATTTTGATTTAAAGATAAGTTGGAATCAGAAGATCCGATGGTTAAATAAGGGAATAAGGAACCTGATAAGTTTATATAAATCGCGGGCAACCATAACCTGGTCAACCGTGACTTAAAGAGTCAGATCGAATGTAGATTTACCATTCGATCCGAAGAGATAGAGTTCGGAATAACCAAAGATACTAGCATCTAAACCGAGGTTAAATATAAATCTTTGGCGAATCAATGCTAATTGTAAAGGAGTTTCACCCCTTTATTAGTATATTGGCGAGACCGCCAATTCACTATAAAGATCATCCGAAGTGGAGTTATGGGATACTCTAGAATCGAAAGAAAATGAATAGTGAGGGACACGAATGAACTTCGGAACCGCAGGGAATGTTCCAAAATTCAAAGGAAATCGAATCAAAAGGAAGAGATTCAAGCTCGAATGAAAGTGATTCTGTAAATCAAATTTACCATACATTCTAAGTTTTGCCTAGAGCCAAAGCTCTGATACCAAATGTAACGACCCGATATTTTCAACCATTCGCATCCGCACATGTCGGACTAGAATTGTTCAAAATACCGCGTTGTAAATAAAATTTGGCAAATCTCAAAATATACAGTAAATAATTAATCATAGAATCACAGACACGGAATCAGAATACTCGCAGCGGAATTTAAAAATACTTAGTGCTTCATGAAGCCACTATAAATAGTCTCAACAAATACAAAATACAAAGTCTTCCATCCCAAATATAGTTTAAATCATCAAATAGAAAATCCAAAAATCCCAAAGTCTTGATTTCATAAATAAGATAACGGACAGAAAGAAGCCAGCAATTTGAAAGGATCTACAGAAGTCCTAGCTCCGGGATGATGACTGAACTGCAACTCAGGCTGACCCGAGCGTAAAATAAAACATAAACACTCGAGTCAGGACATACATACTTATATAGTGTAAGCTAATTCAAGTGTACTGTAATATAAAGTAAGTAACTTAAAGAATGCTTGGGACCGCCCATTCTCTAAGGATCCGTTAAACTATTTACTATGTAGTAATATTTCGCTATTATAATAGTGTCTATATTAAAATAAACTTACTTTTAAATAGCGTTAAGGAGTGACCCAATATTCCCCTTAACACGTAATAGTCCCAGTAGTCCATCCAATATCATGGTCCCTCCTGATCGGGAAGCCACCAGAGGATACCACACGGGCTACGGGAGAAAAACAAAATCGTACAAGGCTCGCTATGGTAGGTGACACGGCACAACTAGGCAATGCCAGGGTAGATATACCAATTACGCTTCCGGACCGATGGTAACGCGTAGCGCGCAGCTACCGCCCACCTCGAACAACACTCCCAAATCAAAGGTGCGCACCAATACAATCACATAAGTAATAGAATGGCATACGAAGAAGTGCGTCCGATCAGAGGTGCTACCTCATTAATCTGTCAATCGCTCCTGTTTTAGCCACCTTATGCCAACTCACAGGAGTCGGGTCCACGTATTTACCTCATAGAAAACGCCACCACCATCCTACTTCATTCTGGAATCTCCACCGCGTACACGGTTGTCAAAGTGGTTTTCGGTAACGACGGAGAGTATGCCAGACATCCGATCCCGGTCTCTTTAACAACCAAGCGTTATTATAACCCGTGGTTACAACTTTAAAAAAAATGGTATTTATACTTTAAAAATCAAAATAAATTTCAAATACATTTCAATATCATAATATCCTTTCAAACATCAGTCATTTCATTTAATATAAAATACCATTTAAATCTATTCAATTTATTTAGGAATTAATTGCCTTTCAACTCACATTTAAAAGTTAAATTCTTCCATTTAAAACCATTTAAAGTCAATTCCTTATTCTTATTTATTCATATTATATTCCAAAATTTAAGCTTTTTTTCAAAGATTATTTCCATAAATTTTATTAAAACAATAAAAATTCAGTTTCCGTAGCACTTATAAAATGCTACCTAAAGTTATAGGTTAAAACAGTCTATTCACAAAAGACAGCATTTAAGTGCTGTAATTTATTAACTTAACCATTAAGTTTTAAATTCCCAAAATAAAACTTAATATCAATTATTTTACTTAACTAAAATCTCACTTTTAACAAAATTCATAATTTTCCAAAATAAATTATACTCCAAAATTTTACATAAACATTCATTTATTTAACATTTGACTCATTCAAAAATCATTATAAATAAAAAAATAAAATGCTTCAAATACATTTAAACCAGAAAATTATAAACTTTCTATTTAAAAATATTTTTTAAAACATTTCATAAAAATATTATATAAACCACGGGTCTGTATATAGTTTTCTAGCCTAGGTCAAGTGATACGGATATATATCATTTCAATCAGCAATTTACAAAAACCCCGGGTTCTATCATTTCAAACCTGCAATCCCAAGTTAAATATTTAAAATTAAACAATTAAATAAATAAATGAATAAATAATTATCGTACAGGCCTATCATTTCAGCCTATAACGATCTCAATTTACAGGGAACTTGCAGTGATGATTTAACAGTAAATAAGCATTAAATAATATAACTGCAACTGTTTACAACAGATAAACAACTGATGAGGTGTCAATTTAAAATGGGGTTTAACATCATACGTTATATTACAGATAGATGACATTTAATAAATAATTTACAAATACACTTGCGATAATTCACATAAATATTGGTATGTTTGTCTGGTGAGAAATACTCACCTTAAACTGCAGATAATCAGATTCAAACGATTTTACCACTTGATAAAGGATCGTACAAATGGCACGATTAGGTTTCCGCGGATGCCACGCCTTGATTCAAATCTAAAATAAGATCCAAATACCAAATACGCGACTTTTAAAATTACGGTCAAAGCAAAATTTTCGAAACAACTGGAACGAATAGAATAAAGAAATTTTGGTTCAGCTTTTGCTCGACTGCCTCACCCCACATCCCGACCCCAACTTCATAGGCTTGGCAATACTATTTATTATTATTATACATTTTATTATTATTATTATTTTTATTTTTTTTCCCACCGGCATACCCAAACTTATCTAGTTTTGAAAATTATGTATTTACACAAACTTGCGTCTCTGCCTAAACTATTCTTCAATGCAAACTCTCTCTGTTTCTTAATTAGAACACGTCTCTGCCACTTCAATTTCAAAACATTGTCGAATTCAAAAACATTAAAATTTAAATTTTTAACCATTCTTAACTTTAAAAATCATATTCCTACTTCAGAAAAATGTTCATTTGGATACCATTTATCTTATGATTAAATAAAATAAATTTTATAAATAAAATATCCAAATTTACTATAAATCATTTGTAAGTCAGAATTTTCCAATTTTACTTAACTTGTATATATATTTTTCCAAATAACTTTACACTTAATTTAAAAATACCCACTTCCTAAATAAAACTAAATTCTCATTTATTTACTTAACTTAACAATTTTATTTAAAACCCAATTTCAAATTTTCAAGTTAAGTCACAAATTGAAATTTCACCTTTCCATTTGAAAACAACATTTTCAATTATTTACTCACAAAACACATCCGTTCCATAAAAATTTTTTTCCTTTTTATAGTTAATATACACTAAATTTTCTTCCCAACTTTATTCATTTAGACATCAATTCAACTATGATTCAAGTTAAATAAAAGTTATTCCAAAATGTTCCATTTCAACCGTCTTTCATTTTATCAATTTAAAGTACATTATTTATTATACCAAACATATCCATTTTCGGAAATAACTTTTATTAAAATTTCTAGGTTAGATTTCAACTCCATATTAAATCAAATTTAATTATTATGTCATTTATCGTAAATAAAATCTTTAAATTGACTTTAAAACCAATTATTAACTTACAAAAATTTAACTAAAAAAAAACACCTTTAAAATTTTAAAGCCTTAAGTCAAATTTTTAGTTAAATTACATAAATTTTATTTCAAAAATACTTAATAATTTTTAGAAAAATATTATAATATATTAACCATGGGCTTGTTCGGGATATAAGCTCGGTTATGAAAACTTAGAGGGACGTGACGTGGTGGAGAAGTAGCCGAGCAAGGCAAAAGGGAAACAGAGAACAACAAGAAGAAAAAGGGAAAAACTGGAAGAAGAAAAGAAAAAGTAAAACCATTACCTGATAGAGGCTTCAGCACAAAAGAAGAAGAAGGCTAAACTATGAGATGCAGAGGAAAATTTTGGACGGGGCTATGTATTTATAAAGAGGAGTTGCTTTGTATGCAAGGAAGTAAAATATACTCGGTCCAAAATGGAACATAGGCACGGCATGCAGGAAAACAAATAGGTGAAAATTGGCAAGAGATCTCTAGAAAAAATATGCGCGATTTACTTTCCAGTTTGTTATGCTTGAACGTTGTTTCTCTCTCTCTTTTTTTATGAATTCATGGATAAGCTTGCATGATTTTAGGCAAAACGGTCAGCGAATATAAATTGGCTCTGTACTGAAAAGGCAAATGAAATAAATGTTTACATAATTTGCTTGATCAGTTGTACGAAAATTTTGCAAAACAAATTGCAGTGGGAAACAAGAAGCAAGAGATATGGATTCGTGCTTTATGAAATAGAGGAGCGTGATTCACTATTCCCAGTTATACGAAAATCTTGATTAAATGCATGCGTTGATTACTTTCCAGTTTCTTTAGTTTGAACGTTATTTTATATGCGTGATTTATGATGCCAATTTATGAAAATTTGATTTCAACATTTTATACCATTTAATAGTTGCGTGATCAGCTATATGAAATTTTGATCTTTATTAAATGAAAGGCAAGAATTGGCAAAGATTTTGGAATGAAAAAGTCATATACAAAAATTAAAACCCAATTGAAAGCTATGGAAAAGGTAACGTTTACTATAAAACTACTGGCTGATATTTTAATCCATATAGATATAAATATGATTTTTAAAATACGCCAAACTGACGCATTACTATACGCCCAAAAATTTATACAAAAGTAACGTTT
Organism: Allium cepa; assembly: GCA_030765085.1. Lineage (NCBI taxonomy): Eukaryota > Viridiplantae > Streptophyta > Magnoliopsida > Asparagales > Amaryllidaceae > Allium > Allium cepa. The sequence goes on from CM060931.1 coordinate 66,115,403, forward strand.
TTAATTTATACGTTTTTACGTTACTTATATCATTACAATGCATGCCCTTTTTAAATGCGAAATTTAACAGTCTGTAAAACACTGAATTTTACAAAGTTATTACTTAAATTAAATTCGCTTACAATTTTTGTATTTTAAATATACAAAATTCATTTTTTATTAACATTGCGAATTTGAGTTGTCTTTTAACAAAAGTTAAAAACTTCAAAAATTTCAGTTTATGTTTAGACTTTTAGGAAATGATTTAATCAAATTAATATGTATATAAATTGGGAAGTAAATTTTACTGGAAAGAGAAAAATAACGTAAGAGATATGAGTAAAGAGAAAAACGCATATGAAATAGGCAAGCAGATAGGAGAATGGATACTGCGCATGACTGAGATTTGGGAGAAAATTGTGTTTTGAAAAATGCAAGAAATAAATTTTGTTGAATAGAAAAAAAATCTATGGAAATCAAATTTTTAAAGTAATGCGTTGAATTTAGAGGCAACATATTTGATTTGAATGCTAGAATATTCCTTCCCTCTAAAACACATGCCACTAATAAATTTACTCATTTACACTAAGGTCATATTTTTAAGAATGTGTACCATAGCCATAATATTTTATGCCCAAAATATACCGAAATAACGGATTAAAATTCTATACGTTTTCTTATATATATATATATACGGTATTTATTCCCTAAATTTACGCGCCCTTTTTAACGCGTAATTACCCAGTTCATTTATACACTAAATAAATTCGAAATTCCGACCATGCTGAGACTCGAACTCGTGACCTATCGTGAATAGCCCAGATGTCTTAACTACCTAAGCTATAATGTTTTCTTAATTAAAACTTGATTTTGCTAGAAATTAAGTTATTTACCATCTTCGACAAAACCCCAAATTTCCAAATTAAAGTTAATTCTTAACCATGTCAAAATTTCAGAGATCTTATTATTTAATTAAAAATTTGGTCAATTGTTTTTATTTTTATTTTTAATCACTTTAAAATTTAGATTTTTATATAATAAACCCCAAAGTTCTTAAAATACAAGTGAAAAATACTTGTTAAAAATTTGGGCTGTTACACTCTCCCCCATTCAGAACTTTTCGTCCTCGAAAAGGAAGAAGGTAGGGGAATAGAAACAACCTGAAAGAAAACTAAATTGAAACTTAAATTAGAATCATTAATCTAAACAATAAAAATTCAATTTTAAATTAATCATGGATTTCATCTATTCATTTTTTTTTAGTCCAAATTTAAAATGGTAATTTAACTTAATTTTTAAAGTAAATTTACCATTTCCCAAAATAAACTAAATTCCCCATTTAGTTTCTTATTTATTCCAAACTATAATTAAATTTATTTCTCTCAATATTTTTCTCATCTATGTCAAATATGTTTACACTTATTACAACTGTTTAAATTTATTCTTAGTTCCTTAACATCATTTTATATTAAAAATTATTCCATTACCCTTTAATTTTATTTTCCTCTGTTAATCTTTTTATAACTAGAGTTTAAGTATATAACATTTATTATAACCACTCAAATTTTATTTATAAATCTTTTTATATTGTATATTATCCAATTACATAGTTAATTTCTGAATGATTTAGGTAAGTTATATTGGCATGCAATTATACAAGTAAAAATTTTCCAATTCTATTATTCAAGTTTAAATATTCATTCAAAATTTGACTTTATTTTATCATTAGAATCACCTTTTAACATAAATTTATGAATTAAATTTCCAATTAACTTCAAACCCTTTAGAGATAAATAAATACATACATATAGCATATGTCAAATCAAATTTAAATCATATATCTATATATATTATAAATTAAGTCATATTTAGAAATTCAAATCAATTAAATTTTTGAAGCAAAACTACAACGTGGTCTCTTTACTTCGATGCTCGAAAATGAATGTCGATGATGTTGTAGTCATCACCGAAATTATTTTCCAGCGACAAAGAGAAGAGCACTAATTTTTAAAACTTTTAAAATTCTTTGGAAACAAATTTATATTCGAAAATAATTTAAATAATAATATATCCTTTTAAGACTTTAAACACAAGGTTTGAAACTATCAGAAATTAAATTCTTAAATTCTTGTTTTAAATTCATTTCTGTTTGCAAATAAATTTATAACCATGTTTTATAGTTCAATTATTTATATAAGACAAAACCAATGGTTTACAAAACCATAAATAAAATCAAACACTATTATCTCTAAACAACTAGTTAAATTCTGAAAATTATACTTATATATATAATATTTGATTTTTCCCAAATATAGGAATAAATTTTTTTCAAAACAAGCATAGAGATTCAAATTTTGAAGGATTCAAATTAAAGAGAATTTTGATTTAAAGATAAGTTGGAATCATAAGATCCGATGGTTAAATAACAGAATAAGGAACCTGATAAGTTTATATAAATCGCGGGCAACCATAACCTGGTCAACCGTGACTTAAAGAGTCAGATCGAATGTAGATTTACCATTCGATCCGAAGAGATAGAGTTCGGAATAACCAAAGATACTAGCATCTAAACCGAGGTTAAATATAAATCTTTGGTGAATCAATGCTAATTGTAAAGGAGTTTCACCCCTTTATTAGTATATTGGCGAGACCGCCAATTCACTATAAAGATCATCCGAAGTGGAGTTATGGGATACTCCAGAATCGAAAGAAAATGAATAGTGAGGGACACGAATGAACTTCGGAACCGCAGGGAACGTTCCAAAATTCAAAGGAAATCGAATCAAAAGGAAGAGATTCAAACTCGAATGAAAGTGATTCTGTAAATCAAATTTACCATACATTCTAAGTTTTGCCTAAAGCCAAAGCTCTGATACCAAATGTAACGACCCGATATTTTCAACCATTCGCATCCGCACATGTCGGACTTGAATTGTTCAAAATACCGCGTTGTAAATAAAATTTGGCAAATCTCAAAATATACAGTAAATAATTAATCACAGAATCACAGACACAGAATCAGAATACTCGCAGCGGAATTTAAAAATACTTAGTGGTTCATGAAGCCACTATAAATAGTCTCAACAAATACAAACTACAAAGTCTTCCATCCCAAATATAGTTTAAATCATCAAATAGAAAATCCAAAAATCCCAAAGTCTTGATTTCATAAATAAGATAACGAACAGAAAGAAGCCAGCAACTTGAAAGGATCTACATAAGTCCTAGCTCCGGGATGATGACTGAACTGCAACTCAGGCTGACCCGAGCGTAAAATAAAACATAAACACTCGAGTCAGGACATACATACTTATATAGTGTAAGCTAATTCAAGTGTACTGTAATATAAAGCAAGTGACTATTGCCTGAAATATTATAAGAGGAGAGAGCTTTGTAAATATTATATAAAGTCATATAGCACGTTCACATATCAGATGCAGACCAACCTTTATATTTAAGAAACTAGCATTTTCTCTATTGCCTGAAGAATGCCCTTCACCATGTCATGTTGCTTGAATCATGCATGCATTCTTCCTTTAAAAATCGCCTGTTCTCATCTCCCCTCCATCTTTTCTTATTTCTTCCAAACCTGAGCATGAGCTCTCTCTTTTCCTTGGCCTGCCTCCTCCCCATGGCCGCATGCATTAGTTGGCAAAACATTTCCTCTCTGGTTTTTAAAAGTAAGTACGCATTTTATTTGATATAAGTCTATTTTATATATTAAGAACAGTATAGATTGTGCATAAGTTTTGTTTTATATGTTTACTGCAACTATGTGGATTTTGAATTCCCTAACAGTTGAACTTTAAAAATAATAATATATTTCATAATAGTATATATATGATAATTGTTATATTTATAAACGTGTATATAAATATTTAACTTCTGTTCATATATAAAGGTTAGTATATATTTATACCGTATTATGTATATTATTTTAAGATTTTACGGTATATAGTTTTTGACTTTTGTTAGCATATAGTTATCGTACGGCTTTTAGATACGTATGTTTTACTAACTAGTTGATAAGTTAAATATATATATATATATATACGCGTTTTATTTTACTATTGATAGCTTACGGTATATATGGTATAAGTTTGGCAGCCTTCTATTAATATACGTATTTTTATATGTTTTATATATTTGGTTATACTTGTTTCAACTATAATAAAATATGTTATTTTATTAGCTTTCATATGTCAGATATATAAAATATAGTATTTCAATTTTCGTTACTGTTTTGGTATATATATTATATAAAATTGGTGGGTACAAGTTTGATAGGTCAATTTATAATATATATATTTTTATGATTGTTTTAGTATTTTAGAGTCTACCGTACTATATTTTATTTTATTTTCAACAATTTACATAAGTTATATTTAAAATGTGGGTATATATATATAAAAATTTCTATGGTAGTTTTACAATATAAGTTATATCAATATTTTATAATTTCAACAGTATATGCTTTCAAAAGTTTATTTCATGTCAGCCTTAAGGTTGTTTGCACTGACTGATATACGTTGGATTTTTTTTTTTTAAGGGATGTGTATTTTGATTTCAAGTATAGTCATATGTATAGTCATATACAAATTGGTAGAGGAAATGTTATATAGTATATATATGGTTATATTAATATAGTCGGTCTGCACACCTATGTATATATATTAACCGAGGTATGCATATTTTGTTGCATATTTTATAAACCATGTCTGCATATGTTGGCTAGTTGTATATAAGCTCACTTATTCTATTTATCTTCCTTGATCCAATTCTGATTTGAATTCGTCTATTCCTATTATCAGCTTTGATCATTGAACCGTGTCCATCTAGCTTTGTTTTAAAATTCGGATCTGGATTTCATAACTCACTTCTTTTTCTCTGGCCTCGAAAGGTGAGAAATAACTCACGATTAACTTTCTTTTATTTACTAAATTTGATTTCAATTGAATTGAGATGACAATTGAAATATGAGGCTGTAGTTATTTAAATTGTTATATATACTATTATCTGTAACTATTCACTTATGGGATATGACACCATATCCTATTGTTTGTATATTTATTTTGATGATATATGCCTGTTGTTATTATTATTTACATATCTGTTATCACTCTACAAGTTCCCTGTTAGTATAGAAATCACTATGGGTTGAAATGATACATAGCCGAACAGACTTTAGAATAGAAGAAAATCGTTATGGGTTGAAATGATAAACCCAAGCGATTTTCATTTAATTGAATTGGAATTACGGGTTGAAATGCTATCCACCCGTATACATTTAGTGTACGGATTGAAATGATAAATATCCGTAACACTTGACCATATGATAAGAAATATATACAGACATCGTTGGTCCATATATATAAATATTTTGAAATTTAATTCATTGTTTTGGAAAGAAATATATGGTCTTAATAAATGTTAATCCTTAAAAAAAAAATTATATATAAAGGGTAATGATATATAGATTTAATAATATTTAATTTAGTCAAAATTTGATTTAATACATAAATTCTGATAAATATTTATGTAAATTTTATTCCAAAAAGTATTCTGCAAATTTACTAAGATTGGGAGATAAATGTGGGTTTATCTAAATGGTATTTAAATAAGGATTTATTCAACTAAATCAATTTGAAATTATTGAATGGGAAATTTAAGGGTATGATTTTGTAACTAGATTTTTATTTAAGTAATTTAATGAATATTTCACGTTTAAATAAATTAAAGAAAATATTGAGTAAAATGTAATTTAAGGTTACTTAAATGATATTGTATCTAGTGAGGGATTAATTTAAGACTAGATAATAATGAGGTTAAATCGAGATCTATATGGAACTATTAAATTGAACATTTAATTAAATATTAAAGCTTTGAACTATATTGGGATTTAAATGGTTTATTTTGAGATTCGGATATGTATTTGAAATCAGTATAGTTGAATTTATTATTTAGAAACTAAATTGATTAAAAAGTTAGTTTGAAACGTTGAATACTTAAATTTTTGAAATATATTGAATATAAAGGGTATTTTGTGATTTCAAATCCGAATTTGAGATCGATAAAATTGAAGTGGTTATTTTAGAAATTGAGTTGAATTTAAATTAATAAATTGAGATTGAAATAGATTTAAATGGGATGGTCGGGTTGATGTTAAACGATTTGTTAAGTTGAGGGAATTGAAATTACTTTACCGTGCAAATTATTTAATATATAAAAATACTATTTGGGAAGTATAGAGATATTTGAAGTGAAAATGATATTTGGTTTTTAAGTATAAATTAAGTTGAAAAGACTACAGTGTTATAGTGTATATTTCTATCTTTTAGATAGTTCCATGGACCCTTAGAGGATGGTTATCCCAAACATCCTCTAAGTTAATTATATTTCAGTTGATATTTCACTTGAGTTAGATTTATAGATATAAGAATGTTAATCCTGACTCGAGTGTTTTGTGTTTTGCTTTACGCTCGGCTCAGACTGAGAGATACAACATTTGAGACTCACCTTCGAAGTTGGAGCTTTGCTTGAAGATCCAGCTATCTATCCCTTCAGTCATCCAGTTGATTGGTTCAGAGAAGCCATCCGTTGCATTGGAGACTTCATGGCATTTGAACAATTCGGTTGTATTTTATTTCTAACTCTAAGGTATATAGTAGCTTCATGAACTACTATTCTTTATCTATTCCGCTGCATTGTATTACTCTGTGTAAGTGATCAATGATTGATTTATTTACTATATATTTTAAGTTTTGCCAAATTTTATTAACAATTCGGTATTTTGAATTATTCAAGTCGGACATGTACGGTTTTATTATCGATTTGAATGGTCCAAAATAGTGGGTCGTTACATTCTATACTTGGATTTAAAATGGAAGGTATAAGTTTTAAATATGTAACGTGTTTAAGTGTAACATTTATGCGGTTACATATATACTTATGGTTATATACTGCTACCTGGGTTGCATAAGAATTATATGTTGATTTTAAAGTAAGTCACTTTGATTTTATAAGGGGTATTGAGTTTAAATTATATATTAGGTATGTATTCTAAATATGGGTTTGGATATAATAATGATTTTGTATATACCCATAAACGTTTTGATTTTTGTTATAGATATGCTTTAAATTCAAATATATGTTTAAAGTTTAAGATTGATTTAAAAATACATATGTATTTGTTTCAATATATATATATTGTATATATGTTTTAAGTGTGATTTAAGGTCTGCACTTAAATTTTTAGTCTGCAAGTTTGTAATGTATAATGATAATGCATATAAATTCATGCCTGCGTTGCCGTACAATTTTGAAAGAATATATATGATATTAAATGAAAATTGATTTTTATATTATATATATAAGGTAACTTTTATGAAGATTTAAATTTTAGATGGTGTTCGGATATTTGTTTGAAATATGGGTAATATAGCATACAAGTATTTATTTCAATCTTATGTATATATGATGATTAATTTTATTTATTGGTTTTAAACTAAATATTGATTTCATATATATTTAGTTCAAATTTATATCGACTGACTCAATCGTTCTCTTCGATTTCTCATTATCAGCCTTGTCCGTCGTGCCTATTTTCTACATCAACTCTTGTCCATCCAGCGTTGCTTTGGATTTCGTAGTTCACTTCATTGTCTATCTCTCTAACCTCGAAAGGTGAGCAATCTCTCACGATTAATGTTCTTATATTTATTAAGTTTGATTTGAATTGAAACGACAATTGAAATATGCTGCTAGTTTGAACTGTTATTTATTTAAATTGTCATATATGCTAGTATCTGTAACTGTTCACCTATGGGATATGACACCATATCCTGTGTTTATATTATATTATTATTGATGATATATGCCTGTTGTTATATTCTATATTATCTGTTATCACTCTGCAAGTTCCCTGTTAGTATAGAATTCACTATGGGTTGAAATGATACATACCCGAACGGACTTTAGAATAGGAGGAAATCGTTATGGGTTGAAATGATAGACCCAAGCGATTTTCATTTGAAATGAATTTGGGATTGCGGTTCGAAATGATATCTACTCGTATATATTTAAATTACGGATTGAAATGATAAATATCTGTATCACTTGACCATTAGATAAGAAATTATATACAGACACCGTTGGTCCATATATAAATATTTTGAAAATAATTCTATGGTTTTGAAAAGAAATATAAGGTTTTAATAAATATTGATTCTTAAATATCATATATAAATGGAAATATAATATATAGATTTAATAATAATATTTAATTAAATGGAGATTGATTTAATACATATAATATGCTCAAGTACTTATTTAAATTTATATATTTTGGTAATAATTTGAATAAATTAATGCTGGGAAGATAAATTTAAATGGATTTGAAATTGTATGTAATTAAGAATTTTAGTAAATAAACATCGATTTGGAACTATCGAAATTGAAATTTAAAGATACGATTTTAACTGGATTTTTGGATTTAAGTGACTTAATGAATATTCCATGTTAAAATAAATTAAAGGAGATACTTAGTAAGATGTAATTTAAGGTTATTTAAATGATATTGAATTTTAACGAGGGAATATTTCAAGACTAAATAATAATGAAGTTAAATCAGGATATATGAAACTATTAAATTTAGCTTTGAAAATGTGAATATTAAAGCTTTGAAATATATTGGAATTTAAATTATTTATTTTGTGATTTATATCTGCATTGGAAATCGATAAATTTGCAATTGTTTATTAGAAACTGAACTGAATTGAAATTTATTGAATTGAGATTTAGTTAGATTTGAATTTGAAAATTGAGTTGATTTGAATCGTAACTTTGAAAATGATAAAATTTAAAAATATATATATAAAATGGAAATGATACTCTGGTTTCGAAGTATAAATTAATTTGAAATGACCACGGAGTATAGTGTATATTTCTACATTGTCAATAGTTCCATGGATCCTTAGAGGATGGTTATCCCAAACATCCTTTGAGTTGCCTGTATTTCAGTTGTTATTTCACTTGAGTTGGATTTATTGATATAAGAATGTTAATCCTAACTCGAGTGTTTTGCTTTACGCTCGGGTCAGACTGAGTGATACAGCATTTGAGACTCACCTTTGGAGTTTGGAGCTTCGCTTGGAGATCCAACTATCGTTTTAGATTTCAGCTCTCCTAGTGGATTTTTTCAGAGAAGTCATCTGTTGCATTGGAGACTTCACTGTATTTGAGATATTCTGCTGTATATTATTTCTAACTCTGATGTTTATATAGTAGCTTCATGAACTACTATTTATCTATTCCGCTGCATTATATTACTCTGTGTCTGTGATTTATGATTATTTATTTACTGTTTATGCTGAGTATTGCCAAATTTTTAATTACAACGCGGTATTTTGAGCAATTCAAGTCCGACATGTGTGGATGCGAATGGTTGAAAATACTGGGTCGTTAGATTGGATGAATCAGAAATTTCAAAATGATTTGAGAGAGGAATTTGGTTTTTCCCCATGGCTGAAAGGAAACCCTAAACTTTTGCTCAATAGAGCAAAAGTTACACAAATTGCATTCAAAATTGTTGATTGCATAGGTATTCATTATTTGGGCTTACAAAATCACAGCAGTACTCATTAGAAATGCATTAATCAAATTTTCCATCCTGATTTTTTTATAGGACTCACTGAGGAAGAGCATGCAATAGATTGTGACTTATTTGAGGAGTGTCAGTAGCTAAACCAATGCCTTGAGCTTATTTAATACAACCAGCCAAAAACATGAGGCAAATTATTTAATATACAATAAATATACTATGTTGTAGCTTAACATATATATGTATATATTTGTATATACGTTTTTGACTTTAACATAGACATAAACTATGCGAAATAATCTACCGTATATTACAACATAAATATATTGCATGTTTCATTTGAAAATAGATTTTCTAATTAAATTCCATAGCATCTTGAAAGTTAGCTGAATACTCTATTGCCACATAAGAGTTTACAGTACAAGTTGGGTTCATAGATCCTTGGCATCAACTTAGATATAATATTTCATCGTCAGTTGCAATCATTTAATATTATTTCATCAATCAGTTAGTCATTTAACTCTCGTAAGTTATTAGACTATATATATAGTATGGAGCCCGTGCCGATGGCACGGATGCGAATTTTAATTTGTATATAAACTTGGATGTTATTTGTTGTATGGATCAAAAGTTTTGTGTGTGTGTATGCATATAAGTATGGAGTAGTTATATGTTTTGTAATGCTTTTCAACTATGCGATTTCCATTAAATCATACCCACATCTTATGGCACTATATGTTGCAGGGATGCAAATTTTGAACATTGTACACAATGTGCTATAACAAAATGTAAAGAATAAAGTTTTGTTTGTGTAATGTTCTTGAAAAATATAACTAATCAAGTGATGCATGGAATTTAATATTTGTTGATCACATTACTCTTCAAAATATTTATGAGCAATAAGCTCTTGGAGGACCTTCAAAATATAACTACTGTACCTGACAGTGTCGTTACAGTAATAAAAATAAAAAAGGAAGATTTTGAAGTCTCTCCAAACATTAGCTCCTTGAGAATTTTCCAACCTTAAATAATGACAAAATTAAGTTGTTACCGTTATGCATAAATTTCAGTAACAAAGGTGCTAATGTAATAAAAAGGTAGCAGGAACATACTTCTTTTACTCAGTTGTGAAGGTTGACCGATATTAAAATTGGTATACAAATTCAAAATAAAAATATTAGTTTGTATGTATTATTTGGTAGAAAAACAATAAATTGGAAGAAATTATTGTAGAATTTGATAATAAAGCGCCAAATTTTGTAGCATTTCAGTTAGAGTGAAATTGTACCGCAAATATGGTATATAAGTATGAAGATTCATATGACAATACATGTATAGTGGACATAACAAAATAAGTAGAAGATGATTAAAATTGTAGTAAACCACTCATATTCACGTTGCCTTAAGTATTGTTGAAGGACCACCAGCAACTAATACAATAACCCTGTTACCACATAATCAGGGTATGTTATTATTTGTACATAAAGTTGTACAAAGATATAGTTAGTATGGTAAGAAGTGAATACATGTAAAACTTAAAAGAAATGCATGACATACCCGAATGTTTGTGATGGAGAGGCAAGCGTTGGTAGTCTATGGATTAGAAGGTGATGGACGTGAGTTACAATAAAACCTTAGGGTAAACTATGTTTGTTGCAGTTGTCTCTTCTATTTTTGGAAGAAGGATAGATATTCGACGGAAGGTAGTGCATCTGGAAAGAGCTACGTAAAGTTGTCCATAGGTGAAAACTGGGGTGCATAAATCGATACCAACATACTTGATGGATTGTCCTTGTGCTTTGTTTATAGTCATTGAGTAAGCCAACTTGATAGGAAATTCCCTTCTTGACATATTTATACTTGGTTCCGAAGATGATGGCTGAAGTGATATTCGTGGAATGAAAACTAAGTTTCTTGATTTATCCCCAGACAATATTTGAGCTTCTATTATTCGTGTTGCACATAGAACCACTATTAGTCTTGCACTATTGCAAAGACCATCTTTAGGAGCGAGATTTCTTAGTAGAATTATAGGGCATCCAACCTTTATTTCAAGTTTGAAGGGGGGTAAACTGCTACATTATATTGAATTCAGAAACTCGCTTGGGTAACGATCATCATCCGATGTCTCGACCAACTTATCTACGGCAAGAAAAATGTGACCTTCACGTGGACATGGTTGTAGACATGTAAAGTTTATTGTGTTAACATCTTTACGTGCATACAAAATTATTCGTTAGGTAAAAAATAATGGAGGTTTTGGTATCATATGTAGTTCTGGGTAAACTTTGGATACTACATTTGTTCATCATTGCCAAATCAACTGATAGCTCAGGATTATAGCCTACCTGCACATGAATGAAAAGGGAGATAGGTATTTCAGTGATATATGTCAACACTGTATAGTTTGCAATTTGAAATAATAGTAGAAAGTGAGAAAAATAGAACCTTCTCTAAGTAAGAATAAAATTCAGCAGTATCAGAATCTTCAGAATTTAAACGCATGTTCTTTGATAGTGTTAATGCTTCAACATATTTCCATAAAGCTGAACGTCGTAATGTTGCTCCAACAATATCTTCACGTAAACCTCTAGGGATAATGGGTAAAATTTGATGAACGTCTCCTCCTAGAACTACTGTTATTCCACCAACTGGCTTAAAACCATCCCGAGTATCCTGTAAAGAATGATCAACTGTTTCGACATAAAATCTATGTTGCATCGGCACTTCATCCCATATAATAAGGCTTGATTTTCTTATAATTTCAGCAGTCATGGATTGCTTTGTAAATCCATATAGTGACTCTTCTAAAACATTCAAAGGAAGAGAGAATGTTGAATGTGTAGTTCTACCTCCAAGCAAGAGAAGTGAAGCAATACCGGAGGAAGCTACGGTTATGACAATGTATCCCTCGCTATGACATTTGTCGGCAAGTGTGTTATATAAATACGTTTTTCCAGTTCTAGCCCCTCCATTTAAGAAGAAAAGTTTACCATGATCATTTTTTACAGAACCAAATATCTTTATATATGCATTGCGATGGTCCTTATTGAATGACTGAATGATTTGTTCAACCTTTGCAGCTTGTCCCGTATATCGTAACTGGGTGTGTTCCCATATAATTCTATTAAGACAAATCACATTCCAATTTTCGGCTGGTAGGGCCATTGGTGGAAAATTCGATGAACTTTTCGCAGAATCCTGTAGCAATTTATTTAGAGGATGTAATCATAGTCTTTGGTTTGATACTCTGATGGGTTAGGAATTAAAAATTTCGCTATGATCGTATGAGGTAGGTCATCGTAGATGTGCATAGAGAATCTATGCCATAGAAGATGTGGTTGTAATGGGGAGCATTGTGTGAGGATAATACAAAAAAGTCTTCTTAACCGATACTCTATATTAAAGACTGAGGCCTCTCCAAACATGTAAGCCATTCATCATCATCTCCTAACATGCCTTTAGTAACATAGGCATCTTTAAATGTTTTATGTATTTGGCCATTTATTGCTCTTAAATCTTCAAATGATGTTGGCCCTTTGGTAATAGTCAACAGTAAACGTAGATAAAAACGTTCTCCTGAATTAGGACTTGCAAACTACATTCGACCAATTGCTTTAGATTGTAAACTTCTTAGTGACCACTTGTATGTAACTTTGTTCCATGTAACATACTCAGGAAATTCCTAGTATGTAAATTGTCGTGCTTCAGGGTGTGCCCTACAGACTGTGTTGGGTTGAAAGTCACCTGATGCATTCCAGGAAGATGTAGCTGTAAACGTATAACTGTACGGTCCTCCTCATGCATATGATAACCAAAAATGTGCCATGTAGCTTCAGGTGTTCCAATGTACCTTGAATCAAGATACTATTTGATTTTGTCTTCTTCACCCACTACCATTGTAGTTTGATCATGCCCCTTGTATATGTATTTGTGTATATATTTTACAGCACGTACACTTGCACATCCTTCTACATTTATGTGACAGCTGAACATTTTCGAAAGAAGTGGATTATATGGAACTACATCTTTGTTCTCAGCATGCATACCTTTGATGACAAAAGGTCTTCCATCATTTCGTCTACGGTAAATAGGATATCCATCTTGATCCATTTTTGTTATGTTAGCCTAATCACGTGGGTAACGTTTGGAACATTTTCCATTTTCCATGCATAAAGCTTTGTTGTTTCCTTTACAGGGTCCATGTACCTTGCACTTTTTTATTGTTTCAAATAATAACGGGCATTCTAATTCATTTGGGAATTCGGTAGAAATGAGATTGTTAACTTGCTCCACCCTTCGTATTTTGTCTACAGGTCGAAGGAAGAAAAGTGCATACATATGTGGCAAGCCACCTTTTTGAAATTCAATGGTGTAAACATATGCTACAACCACACCAAAAATACCTCCTTTGATAATTTCATACATCAGACTACGTCTTTTAAGTTCAAAAACTCGGGCAATAAAGTTTGGATGATCACTTGGGTTTTGATTTTTTTATACTATTTTGAATTTCTGGCCACTTTTGATTTGCAATTTTGTTAAAAAAATATCAGGATGCCTATTATTGCATGTTATAGCTAAAGAATCTTGATATATTTCATACATATGTCGAGGGGTTCCAGTGAAAGAGGAAGGTAGGATGAACCTTTTACCAATTTGATCAGCGCATAACATGTCTGACGCAATATCTGTAATACCACAATAAAGATCCCTACGAAGTTTTGGTTGGTGGGCCCAGGCCCATTGCAATCTATTTTGCTCAATACATGCCCAAGCATCCACAATAAATTCTTGTAATAATTTTCGTGCAAGCAAAATAGTTGAATACTCACCGTCCCTTTCAAATAGTCTGTAACTATAGTATAATTGTTAGGTTAATCTTTTAGTTGAAGGGCGATTTAAATTTGGATTTCATTTAGTATGGTTAATATCCCAACCGAGGTCACCATATGGAAAAAGAAGAACGCGGTGAAGCGGTAGATAAGCTGGATGACATTCGCTAATCCTTTCCAAATGTTGCTCCCCTCGAAGATGTATTATGATATCTCTACTTCCACTAATTTCAGTTCCATCACCTGGTAAGATAACTGCTATTTAATCAGCCGTTGGCATATTGTACACACGTTTATCATTTTTTTTATTATGTGAAGATGACAAGACAAATCATAAATGGTTTGTGTTGAGTTTGCCAAAATATTATATGCTTGACGATATAAATTTGTGAAATGGTTGTCTCGGAGCAAAACCGTTTGAATTATTTCCAAAACCTCTTTCTTTAGTCCTTTATTCCTAGCATGTTGAAATTTTAATGTTGTATTAGGATCATAGATATATGGTTGTGAATAAATAGGCTCACTCCCAGTTTCTGGTAGTAGTGAACCTGTCCTATGTCGCAATTCTCCATGTGTAGTAAAAGATTTAATTCTACGTTGTCCTAGAGTTCTATCATCCAGCCGACATCCAAGACTTGTGAATGCATTTGCAGCGTTATACTCTTAAATATGTTGTAGAAATGAAGAAGATTTCCAATCATTGTCGTCGTATAGTTGACGAATTTCCAAAGGCGATTTGTTTCGTGATGGTAGCCTAACTTTTCCTGATTTGCAACATGTTCCAAAAGAAGTGTTATTTTTTGAACTTCTCTTTAAACGTTCATCGATCCAATGGAGTGCTTTGCAATATGGACACGGTACATTCATGAGTGCTAAATAATGACACAACAGCTTGATAATTTTGGCGACAAACAAACTGCGCAGCTTTTATTGGTTCTGTTTCATCTTCACTTTCCTCATGCATACTTCTAGAGTAATGTAAAAACGATGAACAAACTTTAGTCTATATACATTTTTTTATAAGTATAGTATTATTCAACCATTATTCTACATTTAGGGAAGAATGATTGAACTTACGATGTGTTATCTGTTTCACTGTCCGATGTAGTAATAGCTCGTTGTGTTTTATTATGGTTGTCATGAACACACTGATTCCCAAGAGATGGGTTGGTTGTGAACTATAATATGCATGTGGCGGTAGTGGAGTAATTGTATGATCACTATTTACGATCACATCTGTAACGACCCAGAATTTTGAACAATTAAAAAAGGAAATATTTAATTAATTTTAAATATTTGAATGATGGTTTGAACTGAATTCCAAATTTTCATAATAAATTGGCGATTAAATTCTAAGATTTAATCTATTGAAGTTGAATTAAAAATTTGAATCTTCAATTTTAAGCTGATTAAAAATATTTTAAAGGCTTGTAAAATTCATATTGAAAATACTGAAGATAATAGAAGCTTCAGAATTGAATTTGATTATAATTTGTTCAGTTTTGAAATTATATCGTTTGAATCGATATTTAAAAATAGCCTTACGAGGCACAGTCTCGGAATTCGACGAAACCAGTTCCATTGGGTCCGTAATATTGAATTATTGCCGGATTTCAAATTTTGTATTTTTCTGAGTTGATATGTGAGTACAAGGCGAGTAAACGCGTTGAAATTTTCAACGACTTCAATTTAAATTTAAATTTAAATTGGTCAACCTCAGCACGTTCTACCTTTTCTCACGCCTAAAAATATGCCTAAAATCGCGATACAGGGACGTGCTTGCACGACTCTTCTCTGATAAATCACGTTCTCTCCTTCAAACCCCATTCAAACGAAATCGAGCAGTAAACAAAATTAATGGCCGCTACTCAATCGAAGCTCGGCTCGAAATGAAAGTCTTCTTAGTCGCGAAATCAAATCCATGGCTGCTGTTTAAACATCGCGACTCACAACCCATTTCGAAACGAATCGAGGGTGGTTCTCGAATCAATTTTGTTCAGAACGGCAGATGAGTCGCGCGCGCTCGCGTACGCGATGGGGGTATCGGCGGCAGCAGCTCGCGGCGAGCTCGATGGCAAGGGGAGGTTGTTGGAGCGAGAGGAGCAGGTGGTCGCACCTTCGATTCGAGGCGATGGTGGGCGGCATCGGTGGTTTGGGAGTGGCGGAAGGGGGGTCGCGAGCGACAACTAGGGTTTGGCTTGGAACCCTAGGCGCGGCCGTGGGTAGGAGATCGATCTCGTGCAGTGGCGACTCGCGAGGCTAGAAGCAGAGAGGTGAATGTTTTCTTCTATTAATTTAAATTTATTTTTATATAAATGTTATATATATCTGAACAGAAAGAACAAAAGAAAATTTTTCTAGGTTAGGAAATTTTAACAGTAGAATGAATTTCTGCTTTATAATAAATATTATTATGATTTTACAAAAGATATAGACAGAAATATAATAATAATAAAATCTGTTTTAAAAGTTTTTCTAGCAGGGGAAAGTATATGTATGAAAATAAAAATAAAAAAAATAAATAAACAGTGGGTTGGAACAAAAAATAAAATAAATATAGGTGTAAATGAAATTTTAATTTCCAGTAAAAGGAAAGTTAGTTTGAAAGTAAAGTGTATAGTTAAATAAATTTATTTAACAGAAATTGTTTAAAAGAAATTGTTTTGAAAATGAAATCATTTGTTCAAATTAATTTGCTAGTAAATTAAATTTGTCAGATGGTGAGATAAATGATTTATTAAAGGAAAATTTGTTAAAGATAAAATTTTGGTTAATTTATTAAAGAGGAAATTTAGTTTTAATTTAGTCTTAGTTAAATAAATTCATTCAAAAGGAAATCGGTTTAAAATTTAAGCTATCAGCTTAAAACAAAATCATTGGATAATTAAAATTACCAAACGAAAATTGGTTATTCAATTTATTCGAATATTGATAAATTGTATAAACTGTTTATACAAGGTTTTAAAATCACAGAAACAAGCTGAAACGGAAATGGACTGCAAAATAGATAGCTAAGGTGAGAACTTCTCACTCAATCGAATCGGTTTCGATTTTATTTTAAATAGTTAGATTTAAAATACTTGAATGCATGTTTGAATGATGATTGTTATCTATTGATTGTTAAAATAGACATTATGCGCCGTTAGTAAGCGGATGTTATTTATTAAAAACATATACCGCGGATATTTCATAAACAGTGAAGTTGGTATTATATATAATAGCAATATATATATATATATATATATATTGGCATATGTATATATTGCAGTTGTTGATTTCCCGCATTGTATAGAGGATGAGACCCTATTGCGCCGCCTATTAAGCGGATAATATTTTATAAATCCCATATACCGCGATATTCCACCTCGAAGTGGAATGGGTATTGTGCTAATGTCTGTGGATGCAGGGAAACAGGTTGGAGGGATCCAACTGGATTCCTCGCAAATATTTATTTGATTTTAGATATTGTGATATTTGATTGTTTATCATAACGATATATGATATTGGAAAGTCGTGATTGACTATTTGATGTGTTGCATCATCGAATCCAATTTTGAAGTTTAAAAATAACGATTTTGATTTTTAAGGGATTTCTAAAGTGATTTTTGAAAGTATATGTTTATAAAAATATTTTTTGGAATTGATTCATCTTAAATAAATAAACGTTATAATTTTAATATTATAAAAATTATGATTGTTGAGAAATACAGTTAAAAGTTGATTTTTGAAAATATGGGATTAATGATTTTATAAAATAGTTTAAACTGGGATTTCTGAATTTATTATAAAAAGTTAAAAAAATAGGATTTATGAAATTTGATTATTTTATAAATCAAAATGATGAAATTATAAAAGAGTTTAAAGACGTTTTAAAAGAATAATATAAATTGATCCATATAAGAGATTTATAAATTGATATTTATAAATTAAAGTATTGGAATTATAAAACGAGCTTTTATAAGTGTTAGAATGAATTGTGAATGAATTTCATAAATGAATGAAATTTATAGAATTATAACGGTGAAGTTATAAATGGAATTTTATAAACAGTAGGTTTATAAAATTTGTAAAGTTATTTAAAAGAATAGATTTTGGATAAATAAATGAATCTTATAAGTTATACGATTTATAAGTTGGGAAGTTAAAAGAACAATTTTGTAAACAAATAAATTATAAGCAATTAACTTATAATATGAACTTTCGGTATATAATTGAGTTATAAATCGAATAGGTTAATAAAGGAGATTTATAAAGGAAGTAGTTATAAAATAAATAGAAATGGAATTTATAAACATTGTTTATAAATCAGCAAACTACTTATTTTGATAAGTAAATTGTTGCAATTTGTTAATAGAGTTATATTCACGTTTTAGACAGTGAATAGTCCTTTAAAACAAAATGTATAGAAATGATGAAATTGGTTAACAAGTATATTCACGTTTTTGAATAGTGAATAATATGTTAAAGAAAATATTTTGAATGTGATGTTTTAAATAGAATTAAAGCGATCTAAAGATGTTTCAAAATGTATTAACTATCGAAACCATAGATTTCAACATTCATTGTTGAAATAGACGTTTTCGAGAAATAGAAGGAAATGGTAGACTATAACACTGTTGTTATAGTAAATGATTTCCGAAAGGAAATGTTTTGTATAGTATTGGGATTTATATATCTATTTTAATTTCGAGTCCCTATACTAGTGATTTTGGGTTGTCGTAACGATGTTTTACACAACATTCGTTTTGGCCCAAACAAATGTGTTTAAGAGAATGATTTCTTAAAGAATGAAATATATACTTAATTTTGGATTTAAGTATATTGAATATTTTCCAAGTGTTGAAAATAAATAGATTTGTGATGTACTTATTATTAAATAAGTATGGGAATATTTTTCCAATGTGAAATGAAATGTTTTGAGAATTTATCTTTTTGTGAAGATAAATTGAAAATGAATAATTGAAATCGTATATTCATAAGTATTTTGGAATGTAAATTCACTATGGAATTTATAAATGAAAAGGGGAATTTGTTTAAAAATAAACGTTGATTTATTTTTGAAGTGTGGGAAATTTATATCTAGTAAAGATATTTTGGAAAGTAAATAATTTAGGAAATTATTTGGATTTGGTGATGTTGAACACGCCTATTGATAGTTAAATATCCGACTATCAATATTTACCTTTAAATAGGTATTTGTTGTGAATTTGCTTGAAATTGAATGCCACACTTATTTTTAAAATAAGCGCTCACTATTCGGGTTAATCGGGAAAGGACCATGGGGTCGTATAACCCACTACGGATATGTGATACGTCGTTATGAATTGCATTTGAAGACCGGTGTTGAAGACCGGATATTTGTGAAAACGGATGGATTACCATCGAGTTACTCTGCATCGGCTGATCTCCGATATAGAGGTTTTATCACCCTTAGTGACGGGAAGTCCGGTCGTGATTAGTGAATATCCGGATTGCAAGGACTTCTTTGTAGGTGCCTTCGGTTCTGTTCGATCCCGGAACAGACTTTTATGGATTGTATGTCTGACATTACAAATTGAGATATAAAGCTGATTTCTTTCAAATATATTTCTGTTGGTGGCGGAGAATTTATTCTCTTAGCTTAACACCCTTCTCTGAGACGTACGAGCTCAGAGGTTATATAGTTGAAGGTTATTAGTGATATACTCCCAATTTGGTAGTGTGGCATGCTGAGTGTTGCTGTGAAATGATCATTGTGTTGATCATTTGTGATAGGATCATTTATTTGATCATTTATCTTGGTGATCTGTAACGACCCGTATTTTACGTGTCGATAAATCATAGAATTTCTAGGTCGTTAGCGTTGTTTATGTCATCCCTAGCCTAAGTCGTATGGGAGGATAACTGGTATGTTGTTTGGGTCGTAAGGAAGTTAGATTGGGAAGTTAGCTCGGGATAGTGCTAGAACGAGTTAACGGTTTAGTGGATAGAACGACCTAAGGTAGCTACGGGTTGCAAGTGAGAAAGCCCGCGAGTTAACGAGTTAGGAGTTATACGGGTTAGTAGGGTTCTTGAGTCGTAGATGACTTAAGGGTTAGCAAGTAACGACCTATGGAAGTTATTCGAGTTGGCATGCCAGCGAGTCAACAGGATAAGTGAGTTAACAAGTTAGCAAGTTACACGAGTTAGCGTGTTAGCGAGTTAGTGGAGCTAGCGAGTTAGTGGAATTAGCGGGTTAGTGGTGAGCGACTTAGTAGGTCGCTGTGTTTTCATTAAGTCGTGATGGTTGTAGGTCGTAACCCGGTAAGTCGCGACATTTGCTAACCCGTGTAAATAGCTAAGTCGTAAGTCGTGCCGCATGCTTTAGTGTTAAGTCGTGTGAGAGTTAGGTCGGCTATGCTGATGAGTCGTGTGGTAGATAAGTCGTTGGGTCGGCCTTGGGTTAAGTCATAGGCTTTGTTGAGTCTTGAGTCGTGGGCTTATAAGTCGCGAGCGACTTAAGGCTAAGCCGTTAACTCGTGAACGACTTAGGGGCGAACGGGTCAGTGATTTTCAGCCTATAAATAGAGGGCTTTGGTTCACTTTTTGGCACCGGTTTTTGAAGCGACGAAGTGCTGCCATTTTGAGAGCTCGACTACAGCATTTCTTCATCTTCTTTTCTCCACTCCAATCTAGTTCTAACATCCATACAAGATCGAAGATCGAGATTGAAGATCCAAGAGCTAAAGTTGAAGATCTTCATCCAACAAAGCTAGATTTCATCGTTTCAAGCGGGATTTCGACAAATCAAGCTTGAATCTTCGCTGTCCAGATCTGAAGTAGATAGTTTTTGAAGTGTTTGGGTGATTTGGTGAGTGGTGGTTATCTCTCACGCGGACACAAAGGAGTATATTGGTTTGGTGGTTTGTTGGAGTGTTGTAGATAGTGATTTTATGCATTTTTCTTTAGATCCAAGTGTAGATCCATTACTTATGAAGATGTTTACTTATGCAAGTTCATTCATCAAGTTGTAGAGACAAAACCCATGATTTATATTTGTTAGATCTATGCTAAAAACCTATGATTCATGTATGTTAGATTTATGCTCATTTATTTACGAAATTGCCATTATAGTTAAACTGCTTATTAGATCTGGTTTGAATGCTTGATTGTTTGGATGTATGATTGATTTGATTATTTCAAGTTAGCTAGTAGTTGATTTGGAACAATATGGTCGAAGATGATTCGAAAGCTAGGTGGAAAGGCTCTTGAATGGTGAAAGCTGCTTGTGGCATATGAAGCGGATGATAAAGCTCATATGGATGGATTCGATGATAATGGACTTTGCTATGATTAGAGGAAGCGAAGCATGATGATGAGATGGACTTTGCTAAGATGTGATGAAGCAAAGTATGATGTGAGATAGTCTTGGCTTAATCCAGGCAGGGATCATTCCAAGCATGTTGATAACTTGAAGGGTAGTTCGAGTTGGTTGATAATGGTTGGCTCGAGAGGTAGCTTGGGCTAGGTTGAGAATAGTCGTCAAGGAGGATGACTAGAAGGCTTGGATTTCCTCGTTGTTGAAGGTTCTAGCAGACTCAAAGCAAGAGTACAAGGGTTGCCCTAAAAGACTACAGGTAGGTGGTCTGGACACCCTAAAGACTACAGGTAGGTGGTCGAGTACTCTGGGTAGATTCGATATACCTAGGCACGGGTCACGATGACGTGCAGAGTTATGTCTAGAACCGGGGTTACCATTAGCCCTTGATAGATGGCTCAGGAAGGAGTCGGTCATTCAATCAACGGTGAAATCAAGGCAATGATAACAGTGATAGTCAGAGTCATGGATGTTTGGACGTTTGGTTGTATCATCATTCGGTCTCAAGAGCGGTGTTTTCTTGGTGCTTATCTGATCTTGGTTTAGGCCTTGGGGGTTTGTATTTGGAAAACATCGACCTTGACTCGAGTGATTATTGCTTTACCTTAATTGTCTGCTATGTTATGCTTGCTTCTCCTTAGTGTGTGTCTGGGGGCTATCACTGTAGAAAGAGGTGGAGTGGGACGGTTTGGTTCCTATTCCTTTTATCCCTTATGCTCTTTTGGTATGTTTGATAGTTGATTTACTGCTCACTAAGACTTTGTCTGACTCAAGGTTTTATGTCTCCTCTTATTACCTTTGGCTGTTCATCCATGTTGGGATGGGCAGACTAGGTAGCAGGTGACAGGTGCTGTTCATGGAGGTCTACGCTGATGATGACGAGGACGAGCAGGAGGCTTTTGCATATTATTTCATATTATATGTACTGGGTGTTCCGCTGCTGTATTTGTTTGAGTGTTATGTAGTGAGGCTTTGATGTATGGATGATTCATATGTTTGTATAAAACTATTATGATGTTTATATGATGATGTCCTGTTCTATGGAGCTTCACTATATTATATTTCTCTATTGTATTTTGTCCATGCGCTGTGAGTTGTACGATAGAGTTTGCTGTTTTATTTTACCCTGACTATCGTCCATGGCTGCCTGGCACGCCCTTCAGCGCACATTTCTCCTTGTTTTGGTGCGGGAGTCATGGGCGGTCGTCACATGATCATTTCTATGATCATTTGTTGACCCAAAGCACGGCTTTTGTATAAAGTGTGGCTTTGTGGACGAGACTTCGTCGGACCTCACACCCCGGAAATGGTCAAAACAGGAAGGATGCAGCAAGGTTATTAGGGGTAGCTCCCTTTAGTGTATGTCATTCCTTCTGGATAGAGGTGGTATCATGGTATGGAGCCCAGATATTTAACCTATGTTGTTGCTGCATATTTTGTGGTTGTTGGAAATCGAGGATCCTCGGATAGATCGGTTACGATCGGGGGATGACATATTCGTGTCAGTAGTTACCCAGTTAGGGGTAACCCGGCCTTGTGTTGGCAAAGATCCGGTTTGGTTCTCGGGACGTCATTCCAGAGGCGTTCTCATGTGGCAATGGGAAGTTCCTTGGCCTGACCATTTGTTGGAAATCCAAAGAAACAATACGAGACTTGTACAATTTTAGTTGTAGAACCTGCCATGGAATGTGGCGGTAACCTGCTATTGAACATGGTAGCTATAGTAGGCATAGTTCGAAATGTCTATGCTGGCTAAGATTTATATCTTTATTTTTGAAATGATTTTCTCTACACTATGCACTAGTAATAATATCAAATGTTCTTTTTAATGTGTATCAAGCATCTTTGACTATCATAAGGAGAAATCTCCTCTGATTCTGCGTTTGCATTGTGTGTGTGTGTGCGGGAGGCCTTATGGTAGTCTCATTTTTAAAAGCATTGCGAATTGACTTTAAAATATTCCTCTATTTTGATTTTAAAGATAAACTGTTTTGAGTTCTCACACCAGTCTTGCTTATGTTAGGTGATATGTGATGGGGGGTTCTCGCTTCGCGGTTTGGTGGCGAACGGGAGACTCTTACCCCCTCACGTCCTCTTTACGGGTTGGTTAGGCGAAGCCGTGACATTCGAAAGGGTGGCCGTAAAAGCAAGTTTGGGATATCAGTGTAAGCCACGGTGGTGCTGGGATGTTTGAAAAGCCTACCGGTTGTGACCACTGACGGCGCGTTCGTTACATTTGGTATCAGAGCCTATGGTTAAGAGACAACCATGGCTCTGTTGGGTATTACTCATTAGAGATAGAGTCAGCAGTACTCTAGAATGAGTTTGAGTGTAATAATAGATATGAGTGCGTATTTGTTAGTGAATATAAAATTGTTTTATATTGTGATCATTGGTTTGTTGAGTGGTATATGAACCTTCGTCACCGCAGCCTCGAAACTGAATCGAAGGGGTTTCTAAACACTTGAACAGAACAATTCGACACAATATTTTTTTAAAATTGGGTAAATGAAATAATTTTACCTTGACTATATTTTATATATAAAAGAATAATTTTTCAGAAATTAGTAAAGTGTATATAAATTGATTGTTAGGTTGTTTGCATAAATCAAATCAAAACAACAATGGTAAAGGAAATGAATTGTATAAACAAATGAATTATAAGTATGAAATTATAATTAAAATGGTTTACAATTGTGAAATAATCTTGTATATGGAAGTGAAACTAAATGAAAAGATTTATAAAGGTGATTTATAAATAAAAAGAAAGATTTTAACTTTGGAAAAGTTGAAACAAATGTTAATAAGCACAATAAAATTTAACTATAGGAAGTTAAATAAATAAAATTGGATTTCTAAGTGGAAACTTAAGTTAAACAAATGATGTTTGAAAGAGAATATAACTTAAGTGAAGTTGAATGAAATTGATTTTGGTATCGAAGTAAAATAATCAAGTGAATTAAATGATATGAACTTGAGTTATATAAATAAAATTCAACTTGAAATGTTAAATGAATTAACAATTGAATTGATAAGAAAAAAACTGAATGTAAATCGATTAAATGTAAAAAAAAAAAAATTGAATAAAGATGGTATGTGAATTGGTCGTAAGCAATTTAATTTGTATTGAAACTTTATTAATTGCAAATGGAAGTAAATTGTGAATGAATAAACAAAATTTGCAATTGCAAGTAATTAAAATAAAATATGAGATTGAATGTTGAAATTCATTTCAAATTTGTAAGCAATAAAATTGAATTGAATAATTATAAATGAAAGATGAATTAAAATTCGTATGGGAATTAAAATGATTTCGTAAATGAAACTAATTTAAAATAGTGATACGAATTAGTTGTAAATGAAGCTAACCAATAAAAGTTCAATATTCAGAGGAAATTAAATTTGAATAGAATTGAAATTGTGAATTGAATTCAAATGAAATTTGAAATGCAAAATTGATTGAAATGTAAAATTGAATGAGAATAAATATGTAACTTCAATAGTGAAGAAAAAAAATGTATAAGAAGTATATATTGAATATTTTGTAATGGAATGTGCAAAATGATTTGAATGTTGGAATTGGATACTACTACTAGCAGGTTATACAGGTATATTAAAAGAAATGGAGTTGGGATTTTGATTTCAAAGATAAAATTTAATTGCTCGACAAAAAGGTACGTATTTCAATTTCAGTATGAAATTTGATGTTTTTCTTCTCCAGCCACTTAGCTTTCTCTTTTCTTTTTGATTCTAAGGGACCATGGTGCCATTTTGTAGTCGTACCGATCTAGCCGCATAAAGGAGACGCTGGCGAAATTTTTCGAAAATTTAGGGCGTTAGAAAATTTTTGAGAAAATTTGGAAGTTTAAAATTTGAATTCAAATTTAAATTTGAATTTTGAAGTAAACAATGTTGTTTGAAACTTATAATTGAAGTTGGAAAGCTAGTTGAAATGATAATGGATCTCTAATAAAAAGACTTAGGTTGGTAAGTTAATAAAACTATTTGGATTGTGAAAAATAGTAGACGAGTTAAGGACCATTTTTCCTAACTTGTAATTTCGGGACGAAATTCTTTTAAGGGGGAAAGATTGTAACGACCCAAAATTTTGAACAATTAAAAAAGGAAATATTTAATTAATTTTAAATATTTGAATGATGGTTTGAACTGAATTCCAAATTTTCATAAAAAATTAGCGATTAAATTCTAAGATTTAATCTATTGAAGTTGAATTAAAAATTTGAATCTTCAATTTTAAGCTGATTAAAAATAATTCAAAGGCTTGTAAAATTCATATTGAAAATACTGAAGATAATAGAAGCTTCAGAATTGAATTTGATTATAATTTGTTCAGTTTTGAAATTATATCGTTTGAATCGATATTTAAAAATAGCCTTACGAGGCACAGTCTCGGAATTCGACGAAACCAGTTCCATTGGGTCCGTAATATTGAATTATTGCCGGATTTCAAATTTCGTATTTTTCTGAGTTGATATGTGAGCACACGGCGAGTAAACGCGTTGAAATTTTCAACGAATTCAATTCAAATTTAAATTTAAATTGGTCAACCTCAGCACGTTCTACCTTTTCTCACGCCTAAAAATATGCATAAAATCGCGATACAGGGACGTGCTTGCACGACTCTTCTCTGATAAATCACGTTCTCTCCTTCAAACCCCATTCAAACGAAATCGAGCATTAAAAAAAATTAATGGCCGCTACTCAATCGAAGCTCGGCTCGAAATGAAAGTCTTCTTAGTCGCGAAATCAAATCCATGGCTGCTGTTTAAACATCGCGACTCACATCCCATTTCGAAACGAATCGAGGGTGGTTCTCGAATCAATTTTGTTCAGAACGGCAGATGAGTCGCGCGTGCTCGCGTACGCGA
This sequence comes from Allium cepa, assembly GCA_030765085.1. NCBI lineage: Eukaryota > Viridiplantae > Streptophyta > Magnoliopsida > Asparagales > Amaryllidaceae > Allium > Allium cepa. The sequence goes on from CM060931.1 coordinate 66,142,040, forward strand.
TGGGGGTATCGGCGGCAGCAGCTCGCGGCGAGCTCGATGGCAAGGGGAGGTTGTTGGAGCGAGAGGAGCAGGTGGTCGCACCTTCGATTCGAGGCGATGGTGGGTAGCATCGGTGGTTTGGGAGTGGCGGAAGGGGGGTCGCGAGCGACAACTAGGGTTTGGCTTGGAACCCTAGGCGCGGCCGTGGGTAGGAGATCGATCTCGTGCAGTGGCGACTCGCGAGGCTAGAAGCAGAGAGGTGAATGTTTTCTTCTATTAATTTAAATTTATTTTTATATAAATGTTATATATATCTGAACAGAAAGAAAAAAATAAAAAAATTTCTAGGTTAGGAAATTTTAACAGTAGAATGAATTTCTGCTTTATAATAAATATTATTATGATTTTACAAAAGATATAGACAGAAATATAATAATAATGAAATCTGTTTTAAAAGTTTTTCTAGCAGGGGAAAGTATATGTATGAAAATAAAAATAAAAAAATAAATAAACAGTGGGTTGGAACAGAAAATAAAATAAATATAGGTGTAAATGAAATTTTAATTTCCAGTAAAAGGAAAGTTAGTTTGAAAGTAAAGTATATAGTTAAATAAATTTATTTAACAGAAATTGTTTAAAAGAAATTGTTTTGAAAATGAAATCATTTGTTCAAATTAATTTGCTAGTAAATTAAATTTGTCAGATGGTGAGACAAATGATTTATTAAAGGAAAATTTGTTAAAGATAAAATTTTGGTTAATTTATTAAAGAGGAAATTTAGTTTTAATTTAGTCTTAGTTAAATAAATTCATTCAAAAGGAAATCGGTTTAAAATTTAAGCTATCAGCTTAAAACAAAATCATTGGATAATTAAAATTACCAAATGAAAATTGGTTATTCAATTTATTCGAATATTGATAAATTGTATAAACTGTTTATACAAGGTTTTAAAATCACGGAAACAAGCTGAAACAGAAATGGACTGCAAAATAGATAGCTAAGGTGAGAACTTCTCACTCAATCGAATCGGTTTCGATTTTATTTTAAATAGTTAGATTTAAAATACTTGAATGCATGTTTGAATGATGATTGTTATCTATTGTTTGTTAAAATAGACATTATGCGTCGTTAGTAAGCGGATGTTATTTATTAAAAACATATACTGCGAATATTTCATAAACAGTGAAATTGGTATTATATATAATAGCAATATATATATATTGGCATATGTATATATTGCAGTTGTTGATTTCCCGCATTGTATAGCGGATGAGACCCTATTGCGCCGCCTATTAAGCGGATAATATTTTATAAATCCCATATACCGCGATATTCCACCTCGAAGTGGAATGGGTATTGTGCTAATGTCTATGGATGCAGGGAAACAGGTTGGAGGGATCCAACTGGATTCCTCACAAATATTTATTTGATTTTAGATATTGTGATATTTGATTGTTTATCATATCGATATATGATATTGGAAAGTCGTGATTGACTATTTGATGTGTTGCATCATCGAATCCAATTTTGAAGTTTAAAAATAACGATTTTGATTTTTAAGGGATTTCTAAAGTGATTTTTGAAAGTATATGTTTATAAAAATATTTTTTGGAATTGATTCATCTTAAATAAATAAACGTTATAATTTTAATATTATAAAAATTATGATTGTTGAGAAATACAGTTAAAAGTTGATTTTTGAAAATATGGGATTAATGATTTTATAAAATAGTTTAAACTGGGATTTCTGAATTTATTATAAAAAGTTGAAAAAATAGGATTTATGAAATTTGATTATTTTATAAATCAAAATGATGAAATTATAAAAGAGTTTAAAGACGTTTTAAAAGAATAATATAAATTGATCCATATAAGAGATTTATAAATTGATATTTATAAATTAAAGTATTGGAATTATAAAACGAGCTTTTATAAGTGTTAGAATGAATTGTGAATGAATTTCATAAATGAATGAAATTTATAGAATTATAACGGTGAAGTTATAAATGGAATTTTATAAACAGTAGGTTTATAAAATTTGTAAAGTTATTCAAAAGAATAGATTTTGGATAAATAAATGAATCTTATAAGTTATACGATTTATAAGTTGGGAAGTTAAAAGAACAATTTTGTAAACAAATAAATTATAAGCAATTAACTTATAATATGAACTTTCGGCATATAATTGAGTTATAAATTGAATAGGTTAATAAAGAAGATTTATAAAGGAAGTAGTTATAAAATAAATAGAAATGGAATTTATAAACATTGTTTTATAAATCAGCAAACTACTTATTTTGATAAGTAAATTGTTGGAATTTGTTAATGGAGTTATATTCACGTTTTAGACAGTGAATAGTCCTTTAAAACAAAATGTATAGAAATGATGAAATTGGTTAACGAGTATATTCACGTTTTTGAATAGTGAATAATATGTTAAAGAAAATATTTTGAATGTGATGTTTTAAATAGAATTAAAACGATCTAAAGATGTTTCAAAATGTATTAACTATCGAAACCATAGATTTCAACATTCATTGTTGAAATAGACGTTTTCGAGAAATAGAAGGAAATGGTAGACTATAACACTGTTGTTATAGTAAATGATTTCCGAAAGGAAATGTTTTGTATAGTATTGGGATTTATATATCTATTTTAATTTTGAGTCCCTATACTAGTGATTTTGGGTTGTCGTAACGATGTTTTACACAACATTCGTTTTGGCCCAAACAAATGTGTTTAAGAGAATGATTTCTTAAAGAATGAAATATATACTTAATTTTCGATTTAAGTATATTGAATATTTTCCAAGTGTTGAAAATAAATAGATTTGTGATGTACTTATTATTAAATAAGTATGGGAATATTTTTCCAATGTGAAATGAAATGTTTTGAGAATTTATCTTTTTGAAGATAAATTGAAAATGAATAATTGAAATCGTATATTCATAAATATTTTGGAATGTAAATTCACTATGGAATTTATAAATGAAAAGGGGAATTTGTTTAAAAATAAACGTCGATTTATTTTTGAAGTGTGGGAAATTTATATCTAGTAAAGATATTTTGGAAAGTAAATAATTTGGAAAATTATTTGGATTTGGTGATGTTGAACACGCCTATTGATAGTTAAATATCCGACTATCAATATTTACCTTTAAATAGGTATTTGTTGTGAATTTGCTTGAAATTGAATGCCACGCTTATTTTTAAAATAAGCGCTCACTATTCGGGTTAACCGGGAAAGGACCATGGGGTCGTATAACCCACTCCGGATATGTGATACGTCGTTATGAATTGCATTTGAAGACCGGTGTTGAAGACTGGATATTTGTGAAAACGGATGGATTACCGTCGAGTTACTCTGCATCGGCTGATCTCCGATATAGAGGTTTTATCACCCTTAGTGACGAGAAGTCCGGTCGTGATTAGTGAATATCCGGATTGTAAGGACTTCTTTGTAAGTGCCTTCGGTTCTGTTCGATCCCGGAACAGACTTGTATGGATTGTATGTCTGCCATTACAAATTGAGATATAAAGCTGATTTCTTTCAAATATATTTCTGTTGGTGGCGGAGAGTTTATTCTCTTAGCTTAACACCCTTCTCTGAAACGTACGAGCTCAGAGGTTATATAGTTGAAGGTTATTAGTGATATACTCCCAATTTGGTAGTGTGGCATGCTGAGTGTTGCTGTGAAATGATCATTGTGTTGATCATTTGTGATAGGATCATTTATTTGATCATTTATCTTGGTGATCATTTCTATGATCATTTGTTGACCCAAAGCACGGCTTTTGTATAAAGTGTGGCTTTGTGGACGAGACTTCGTCGGACCTCACACCCCGGAAATGGTCAAAACAGGAAGGATGCAGCAAGGTTATTAGGGGTAGCGCCCTTTAGTGTATGTCATTCCTTTTGGATAGAGGTGGTATCATGGTATGGAGCCCAGATATTTAACCTATGTTGTTGCTGCATATTTTGTGGTTGTTGGAAATCGAGGATCCTCGGATAGATCGGTTACGATCGGGGGATGACATAATCGTGTCAGTAGTTACCCAGTTAGGGGTAACCCGGCCTTGTGTTGGCAGAGATCCGGTTTGGTTCTCGGGACGTCATTCCAGAGGCGTTCTCATGTGGCAATGGGAAGTTCCTTGGCCTGACCATTTGTTGGAAATCCAAAAAAACAATACGAGACTTGTACAGTTTTAGTTGTAGAACCTGCCATGGAATGTGGTGGTAACCTGCTATTGAACATGGTAGTTATAGTAGGCATAGTTCGAAATGTCTATGCTGGCTAAGATTTATATCTTTATTTTTGAAATGATTTTCTCTACACTATGCACTAGTAATAATATCAAATGTTCTTTTTAATGCGTATCAAGCATCTTTGACTATCATAAGGAGAAATCTCCTCCGATTCTGCGTTTGCATTGTGTGTGTGTGCGGGAGGCCATATGGTAGTCTCATTTTTAAAAGCATTGCAAATTGACTTTAAAATATTCCTCTATTTTGATTTTAAAGATAAACTGTTTTGAGTTTTCACACCAGTCACATGACTGACTCGGAGTTTATTGTTTTCCTTCCTAAACTCTGGGTGCCCACCTATTTACACACGGGCAGTCAAGAGTTAAGGTTTATTCAGGAATTCAGGAGTTGCAGGAGGCAAGCTGGATGGCATGGCGTATTCACTAGTATATAGTATTTCTTTTCCGCTGTTGATATTGTTTGTTGTTGTACACTCTGATGTAATGTAATGTGATAACTGATATAGTTCTTTGTTTAAAGATTATTCATTTATTTATTATATGTTGTTCCACTGCGAATTGTGAGATTCTGATATTGTTCTGTTATTTCTTCTGTTCTGTTCTATCTTTTTCTATCTTCTTCTACTTTTTCTTTTTCTAAAACCCTAACGGTACGGTTTTTCGGCTTTCGATTGCTCGGCAGTGGATACAGTGGACGTATTGATGTCGGTTTTCGTCAACGAAAAATCGCGTTCGTTACAACATCCCTTTGGAAATTATTATTTTGACTACTAAGTTCCTCTTCATTTCCTGGCATTCTTTCTTTCTGTCTACGTAACCTTGAGCAGCTGATCGATTTGATATAGCACTCACATGATCAGTCCTGTTGAACCTAACACAGAAGGAGGGCATGTAGTGAGATCCTAATTATTACATATGTATAGCTAAAGTTTACAGTGAAAATAATTTTTGCATAGAATGATAGGGGTGACATATACTTACATATAGTTTGGTTGTTGGTTTGTTGGAGGATTTTTTCCTCTGGGACAGTCAGTTAGTATTTTGTGAGCATGCTCTGACTGCTTACTCGTCATTGGCATAGTGTTGTTGGAAGATGCAAGATGAACAACACGTTTATCGTCGTCGATGGCTGAAGTCGTTTCAAGTTTCCTTATCCTTTCTCTTTGTCTGCGTAATGTTTGTGCAACAGAATGACTTAATGGGAAATTGCTCTTGTCATTGTTGGTCGTTGAAAAATAGGACAATAGGTTTTGGAAAACATAACATAAGTGAAAATAGTTGATATGTAAGTTATTCAGTAGGAGGGTGTTGCAGAAAATGGGGGAGAGGAGTATACACTTACTTGTTGTTACCATTGATCATTGCATTCTTGCAAGATTTTAGTCGATCATTCATCAGGGAAATTTAATGTGAAGATTATGGAACTGAATCTTGTTGATCGGTAATGGTGCTTGAAGATGCATATATTGTTGGTTTGGTATATGCCTATTGTGATTGATTTGGTGGAGATTCAATTACCGCATATGTTTGGAGGACACCATTTGTTTCAGTAGATGGTTGGGATGTCTCGACGGTTATAAGTTGTGATGACCTCTCTCTCTGTCGTCGAATGCTTTGTGCAGCAGAACGTTTAGATGGCATGTTCACCATATCAGTCTTTTGGATCCTGATAGTAATGAAACACTGTATGAAAATTAGAGTGATGACTGCATTAACATTTACATGAAAATAATATTACTGTAGTAAAGAATATATTTATTCTCAGCCAAAACAGTTGGTAATTTAAGGTAGTAATTTGGCATTGTGCATGAACTTGGTATACTACTGAACTCGGGTCTATTTTGCTGGTGGTCGACGCATTCATTTTTTTCAGTGCAGATAATATTCTGGTATGTATTCTTCTCCCTTGTTCCATCAATGCTTGTTGATAATTTTTCACACACTTGATACACAGGAGTGCAAACAATTCATGTTTGCTGCAAACGGAGAAAACATAAATTCAATATGTAGCATTCACTTCTCTAGCACAAACCTTCATTCGTTTTCCGTCGTTGCTTAATGTCATTGAGATGTTGTTCGTGGTGGATGATGAAGGGAGGTTGTTTTCGTCCAGCATTCTACATGAATAACAAACAAATGATATAATGAAAAAAGTGATGTTTTTGAATTGGTTGCAAATATTGGAGCGGTTAAAAAATATTTAGAAGTCGGAAGAGATTCTCTTAGTGGGGGGGAGAAAAAATTTCAACTATTATAATAGTGGCCTTTTTTAATATAGATGGAAACTTCGATGAGCTGTGCTCATTTCAAAACTCCACACAGCCGTAATTTATTGACTGTAGGAATGGGTGAATTTTGAGGTAGCACACTCAGGAATGTACCTTTATTCATCTATAATTTATTTAGCAAGATTGCTTTAAACATTGTTATTCATAAGAAAAGGATGCACGTATTAAAACTTTACTTAGACACATGAAGATATTTAATTTTGTGAAGGGTAAATTTGGCTTATGTACTTAATCTCGTGCTAAATAGTGTACCATAATGCTGTTGAGTTTTTAAATTTACAGAGTTAATGCGACAATTATTGCTGTCATATATAAAATATATAAAGGAAAGTATCAAAATCATTCGAAACGCATTTGAATACTTTGTGACTAAAAAGAATAAAGTTGGCTAATCTATTTCCTATCTTGTTAAAATGCTGCCATAATTCAAAAAAATTTAAAATTGTAAATAACTGTGACGACCCAGATTTTTAACGTCTGTTAATTGGGTAATTGATTGATTTTAATTATTGAAACATTGAATTTTTTTTAGTCGAATAAATAAATTTTCTCATATTTAACTATCTGAATACATATAAAATTGGTTTAAAAACTATATTAGATATTGGATTATAAATCTCTGGATATGATAAATCTTATAGAAAATAAATTTTATGTATAGATAAACTCCAACATTTAAATCACGATAAAATATCCTTAAATATATGTATAGATAAATATATACAACCTTTATGATGTTGAAGATATACACATATACACGTATATATGAGGAAATTATATATATGCATATATATATATATATATATATATATATATATATATTGTAGCGACCCGACTTTCCACTCCCGGAAAATCGCATCACTAATGAAGAAAGAAAGGGATAGAATAAGAAAGAAAGAGAAAGAAGAAACAGAACCACATCAGAGAACTCACAACGGAACGAAAAAAATATAATAATTAACATAAAATATTACATAGTATCTCATTACATCAGAGTAGACAACTAGACAACACATATTAGACAGTTATAAACATCTGTCTAATTCATACAACTCAACTATACAAGATACAGATATCACCAACACAGCGGAAACATAATATATCTACACGTCGAAGCCTCCTGCTCCATATCTCCTCCAGAATTCGTCAAGCAAACCTGAATCACTTGACTACTCATACATAATATGAGTACCCAAGAGTTTAATAAAACAGAAAATAAACACTCGGGTCAGACAGGGGTCTGTGTGAGTAAACGGGTTAAAATTGCTTAACTTTAGAAAACCTTTGAAAAGAAAAGGTATCACGTAAGACTTCCCACACATAAACATGGAAAAGTTTTTACCTTACGCTAACCAAAACATTTGATAGGAAATCCAGTGATATTATAATAGTGTCTAGGGTTTTCAAGTAAATATGAAATAGCCGAAATTGTTACATGATTAAATTCCAGCTACTAGCCACAAAAGTGGGTAATACAATCAAAACCGTAGGGTCTCGTAGGGAAAATGGGTTTCCATCAATGGCAGGGCTACTGGGGTACCGCCGTCACAGTACGTGGCCTAGATCACCGTACCGAGGATTACTCCCTTCATCCCCTACAACACAAGGCCGGGACCATTCCTTACTGAACAGTCCCGAACAAGACAACCCCGGCGGTTGTCCGGAATTCCACCGCCCCACACAGCCGAATAAAAAGGGACTTCTAGACAGGGGTAAATCTTGCTCTCCAGTGGGTGCGACCCACAAAGCCTTGCTGCACCTCCCCTGTTTTAGCCATTCCCGGTTGATGAGGCTTGAGGCTGCGATTACCTTTATAGGACACATCTCTTAGAATGCTCATCGTCCACCTGACGATGTGCTGAAAGCATTCAATCCATACAAGTTCGTTCCGGGTTCGAACGAAACCGAAGGCACTATCTCGTTGCACCCATTTTGGAATCACCCTCAGAGTCAACGACCATAGCCCTTGCACTCTAATTCATCATCTCGAATCTATAAGTACTATTCCGTCAAACTCATTACGGAATCACCCACAGAGTTATACTGACGTATAGCCCTTACACCTCGAGTCTTCACTTGCTCCACTTGGATTAACGACCTAACGTTTAATTGGAATCGATGTGGTTTTCGGATTCCAAATATGGAAACCCGATCCCGGTCTCACCGAAACCAAACGCCATTTTAATGTCCAAGTTGTACTTAAGGGATTCAAACAGTTTAACTTATTCAGGATGATATAAATGGATAGATGAATAACATTATCACACTAGATAATTCATATCAAACATTCATCTCACAATGCAGCATATCACATATCTCATAGTCATCCAAATCATCCAGTATCAACCAATCACCCAATACCAATCATCCAATATCATTCATTCAATATTAATCAATCACCCATAGCAGAATTGATTAACTCTTAATCAATTTAATTAACCTCTAATTAATTACTATCCTTTAATCATTTGGTTTACCCTAAATCCTGCTTCATTGATTTATTACAAATCAATTTCATTAATCATCTCTTAATGATCTTCTTTAATTAATCTTACTTGATTAATTATCTCTTAATTGCATTCAAGTAATTATCCTTAATCATGCTCAGTAATTAACCTTTAATTACTATCATTAATTACAAAATTAATGATCCTTCATAAATTAATTAACTATAATTAATTACAATAATCCTTAAGTAATTACAATAATCTTGTGATTAAACATCTTATTAACCATAATCAGTAATTAACAATTTGTAATTACTTATCTTAATTAATTAACTTCTTAATTAATTAACTTCTAATTTAATTATATTAATCCTTGATTAATTCATCAAATTAATTAATCTTTAATTATTCATTAAGTAATTATTAATTTAAATTAACAATTGATCCTTAATTAATTACTTTATTAATTAATTACAATTTAAATTAATTACACCTAGTAATTAACCTTGAATTTAATCTCATTCATTAATTAATTAATCACATTAATTAATTATCTAAAATAATTAAGCAATTAACTCTTAATTACTTACCTAAGTAATTATCTCTAATTACTTTCATTATTAATTCCATCATTAAATAAATCTTAATTAACTAATTAATTACTCCATAACTAATTAACTTTAAAACAATTATATTAATAAATTGCCTAATTAATATCATTAAATGATTACCCAATAATCACTTCACTTAAATTACTCCATGAGTAACCTTTACTAATTACTTCCCTAAGTAATTAATGTTATATTCAAAAACTAATCATTGATTACATCATTATGTAATTTCACTTAATTAATCCATAATTAAGTTATAATTTTTAAAATTTAAATAAACAATTAACTAATTATTTAAAATTAATTAAACAATTAATTAATTAATTAATTATGTTTAGAAATCCTTAATTAAGAAAACATTGTCCTTAATTAAACTTTTCTTTTACTTATAATCAATTCATACAACCAAGAATTCTTAAGTTCATATCAACAATAATTTAACCATATTTACCTACATAAGTAAATTATTTGAATTTAATCAAATTTAAATAACTTGAAGACAATTTATTTATTTGGATTACAAAATTATAACTTATACTTTATTTAGAAATAAAGTATTTTGAAATCAAATTTTAAAATCTATAACACTTAAATTTTCTTAAGTTTAAACACATTAGTTTAGAATTTTACTTAAAACTTTATTCAATTATTCAATCAATAAGTAAATCTGTACATAATCTTTAAAACAACCTGCAAATACTAGCTCGAGAGGAAAACTCGGGTTAAACCCGAGTAGTATTCACCAAAACTCCGAGACATCCCCGTAGCAACACAGCGACCCCCTTTCTTCGAGTCATACCCAAGAAATCACGAGCCTCCCTTCGAGTTTAACTCGTCTTCCCCCCCTTCAATATTTCCAGTGCACACGACAACGTGCACTATGCACGTGTCCTCCTACCCACGGCCACCGTGGGTCATCGCGACCCACGTCGTCGATCTCAAAACCACTCACGACATCGAATTTGAACCCAGATTCTTCAACATGAGTTCGAATCGAAATTGACCCATAAGCTCAAAAACCTTCAGCTGTTACGAGACCGAAAATCCCATCACCACGTTCAACTCATCGCCGTTGGACTCGCCACCATCTTTATCAACTCGACACAACCCCAGCTCCATGCTCCATCCTCGCGACACCCCCCGGTCCCCCATCCATGACGCAAAGGCCAAGCAAAATCAGCCGAACCCAACAGCCAAAATAAACCCTAGTTTAACCAAATTCGATCAATTCAACCACTAGAAAAATTCTTTAGCATTTTTCTCCTAATCCTTGATTCATAAACAAGCTTCGAACCAAATTACAACTGCATCCATCATGCCGTTCTTCGGCCATCATCCAAAATTCCCAAATCAGTCAAACCCAAATTCCATGATGATTCCTCAACTAAAAATTTTGATATGCATGTTAAAATTCATGATTCCTAACATCTAATTCAGTTATACAATCCAAAACAAAAATCGAAGTATTTAGTTTTTCATGAAAATCAGTATTCTTACTGTTATACATATTTTTAAAATTATCTGCAAACTAAAAATTTCCCAAACTATTTTTAAAACTTATATTACACAAACATACTCAATTTCTACTTATAGATCAAGAACTAAAACCAAATGTATGAAAAGTATTTGAATTTATTTGATGGAATTCAATCCTGTAGTGTAACAGAGGCATTTCATAAATTTATAAACAGATATATCACATACTCAAACATGCATTCATTTTCATAAATATATACAAGCCATGTTTCTACAAGCATGCATCACAATATTTAAGCAAAGTTAAATAAACTGTTTTTAAGATTAAAGTTTACTCACCTGTTCAAGAATGCAGAGCAGAGAATAGAACAAGCTTCACTTCTTTTACCCAGGCTTGAACAACTTTAATGTTAAAAATGTTTTTGCTTTGCTTGCAGCAGTTGATTCCTTTGCATGCTTTTAGTTTGATGATTAAAAAATTGAAACTGCAGGTCTTCATGTATTTCAGGTTTTAAAATTGAATTTCAGCTTGTAAATTGCAGATTGTCATCCATTTGCATTTGCAGGCTTTACATTTGCAGTACTTTAAATTTGGATTTACAGAAGACTTCATTTGCAGGTTGGAGTTTGTACAAATGCAGATTGAGGTTGAAGATAAATTGCATTTGCAGGTTTGATTTTAGTTTTTAAAATTTCAGATTTGAGAAAATAAACTTCTGGTTGCCATTGAAGTTTGAAAGAAAGAAAATGTTTTTGAAAGAAGTTTGTTTTCTTCTAAAGACATTTATTAAAAATTAAAATTATAAGCTGCCACATGTTGTTAATTTAAACAAATGTCACTAAGCTATTTTTAAAAGCTTACAAGTGTTACTCCATTTTATTAAGTTATTTATATTATATATGTATTCATGAAATGTTTATATGCATTAGTGTAATGTTTTTATGATAATAAGCTTTGAATTTTAAAGAAATATACAAATATGAAATCTTTGTTCATATATCTTGTTAGCATTTTAAAAGAAAGCAAAACAAAATGTTTAAATCTTTTTAAACTATCATATTTTAAAAACAGACAACTATTTTATATTTTGAAAATAAATGTTGAATTAATCTTTAAATTAGCTTTTGAAAATATTTATTTTTAAAACAAAGCTTTAAAATTACTATTCATTCATATATAAATTATCAATAGATTAAAATTAAATTCCAAAACAACTCAAACTATAACATATACATACATATATATTATAATTTGAAAGTTCATTTTTTTTTTAATTTAAAACAAAAGATCTCCCATTCACAATATATATCAAATGTATATATTATAAATAGAATAAAAAATTTATTGGCTTTGAAAAACAATTCTTATCAATTCTTGCCAGATTAAAAATTCATTAACCTTAAAAAGATTACATTTACCAATTTAAATTAAAATTATAAATAAAAATCATTAAACCAATTAAATTATTTATACAGATTATTAAATTTATATTGCCCAAAATTCCGGGTCGTTACATATATGAATGTATAAATGTAAATACGACAAATAAATAAAAGTATATATACATAAGTTAAGAAGTATATAGTATTTTTAAAATATGGAAATGTATAAATATATGTAGGTGATGACTAATGCAAATTGCATATGGAAAATCTATATGTATATATATATATATGTATGTATATATATATTGGGTATATCTACATGTATATATTTGTCAAGATATATGTGTGTGGATAAATTTGGAAATAGTTAAACATGTACAAGTAAATAAGTGGGTAAATGTAAGGCAAGAACTATGTTCATAAGTATATATAGGTGGAATATATGTAGGTATGCTATGAAAAATAGTGCATATATATAGAGATATGTACATACAAAAGAATATATAGATGTATACACATAGGGAAATAAGCATTTAATGCACATTTCAATTCTAGCATACAAAACATAATACATCAAAGCTTTTTCATATGAAAAATCAAATCAGGGGAGAACATTTTCAGATCAAAAGTAAAATAAATGAAAGAAAAAAAAATATACAGGGTAAAGAGGATAAAGATCAAAGTCTGTAAACAAGTTTCAGCTTACTTTTCCCTCTATAAATAGACCTGACTTGTTTCACTCCTTCCCATTTTAACATATCGAGCAAGATAAGAAATAAAATTTCAAGCTGCCATTACAACTTAAAAGAAATCTAAAACAACACAAATAAATCAAGAGGATCATCAACAAAGCTAGCAGCATTTTTCAAAAGGAATTGCTCTGCCTTCAAAAGATATTTTGTAAGTAAACAATTATTTGTCATTGGACATTTCTTCTATTCTCAGAGATGACTGTGATATTGACGAAATCTTGACCTATGACAATTATCCATGTTTGATAAGTGTACATGCCCGGGTTTGTGTGTGTATTAGATCTCGTAGGCTTTCAAACCTGTACTTTCCATAAAAAAAGGGGGCTCCTCGGTTTCTTTTGTTTTGTGTAAAAACAGGCTAAAATTTAGCTTCAAAAATCATTATCTTGTCTACCAGTCAATTTTAAAACGTGATGCCAAAACAAAAGCTGGTAGTTTTATAGTGTAGATGATTTTAAAATTTATTTCATTAAATTTCGTCACATAGGGGAGAAGAAAACTTCCTGTAACGAGGAATGGGGCGAGAATAGATCATCGTGATTTTACAAACTGATCATACGGGGGTTTTCAAAATTGAAAGGCATGATTTTTGTGGTTAGTTTGGGATTTTTTTAGTGATGTAGGGAAGGAGGGGTCGAGAGATGAATGGAATTGGAGTTAATGCCAAAGTGCAACGTCGTGGACAATTTCGTGGCAGAGGGTTGGTCGTGGAGGGGGTTCAAGGAGCGGCGCATTCGAGAAAATAGTCTGGCACTTTTTCTATTGAGTGGGTTGATTGGCTGAGGCAGTTTTAGGGTTTAAGGGGTTTTGTATTGGCCTTCGGTTCGGTGGGAAATGCGACGGGATGGAGGCGTACGAGATGTGCGGTCGTGGGGGAAATAGAAGAGTAGACTGCAGCGATCTTTTTGGCATGAGCTGGTGGTAGCCAGTGGTAGGTAGAGTCGCGACGAGGTGTTTTAAATGGCAGGGTTTCATTTGAGAGTGGGTTGTGGTGTTTGTTTTTTTATTTTGAAAAGTAGATAGGGCGCGTGCTCAGGTGGGTAGCAGTGGAATGGGGACATGGGCATACTCGTGAGGGTGGGTTGGCGGTGAAGTTGGACGGCCGGGGATATGCGTGCACGTGCACACATTCGTGCATGTTTGGGTCAGTTTATAATGGAAGAAAAGGGAGAAGGAGGAGAGTAAGAGATGGCTCGGCTTTGTTTTTTTCCTTTGGGCCGTGGTTTGGAATGGATGGGTATGACGTTTAAAATAAATTAAATTTTGTTATCTTTTCTTTTTTCTATAAACCTAAAATTTCATTCCTCTTTCAAAGCAATTATTCTCCTTTCAAATTATAAATTCCATTGGCATGAATTTTTGCATGTGATCCTGTTATTTAGTAGCTTATTCTAATTTAATTTTGTTAATTTTATATAATACAAAAACTTAAGTATTTATAATAATTTAAGGAAATATGTAATGAAAGTCATAATAGATTAAATCTTATTTTCAATTAGTAAAATAGTTATTAAATGGATTGTCTTGAACTAATAATAGGTCGTTTCAAAATTTCTTTAATTTATAAGAAATTTTGGCTTAAAACATAATTGGATTCAGTTGATTGAAGTAATCAAATCCTGATTTGCAGATAGTTTAAATATTGGTTATTGATCGTTAATTTAGTAATGATCTACGCTCAACTTATCTTCCCTTGAATAATTATTCTAATTGTTCTTTATTATGGTTAATTAGTAGACAAACCTGTTAAAGTACCAAAATAAACGTTAGCACGTTGTATTTGAAATAAACGTATGTAATAAATTTCCATATACGTATATTGACACCTTGAATGCAAATAGTTTATTGAAACAACGTGGCCTTTAAAGTTTATCGATTTGTTTCGAAGAAACCGGTATCGGATATCAGTGTTATCTGAAACCATTTCGATTTAGTAACCACTCCAAACTCTTTACGGATTTGATTATAGAGTTTAATAGGCTGAAATTGGCTAAATTTCATGGATTAAACTATTTTAAGTGTTGTATTTGGGCACTATTTTATATCGATGGGTTCCTGGAAGTGACTTGGTCGGAAATGGATGATAACTCGCCATAGTGTGCGAGTTACCTTGGTTTCAAAGAAGTTTTATAACTTAAGTATTTCATATTAAGTTGGTTTTACTCACGCTGGTTTCCAGCCTGACTCGGGTGTTACTTTATTGTAATGCTCGGGTCAGGCCGAGTATTACAGAATTTCAGGTTAGGATGCTCTGGAGTTCAAGAGACGAGCTGGATGACAGAGACATATTGATTAGATTCCGCTGTGTACTACAGACTATATAGACAGTAGTAGAGGACAGGTTATTATAACTGTCTAGATTTATTCATTGATAAGTGTACTCTGATATCATGTATGTATAATGACAGTTACAGCTTTACTTTGTATAAATGCTATTATTTTATATTATATTTTATTCGCTGCGATTAAGGGATTCTGTGTTGTTATTTCTTTATCTTATTCTATATCTTTTTCTTCTAAACCCTAACAGTCTGGGATTTTCGACACTCGATTGCTCGGCACTCTATACAGTGGACGTATTAGTGTCGATTTTCGAGGTCGAAAATCTTCGGACCATTACACGTGGTATTAGAGCTGAAGGTAAGCGAGAACCTTGGCTCTGGTGGAGATTACTCATTCGAGATAGGGTTAGTAGTACCCTAGAATGAGTTGAGAGAATTATATGAGGGCGTACTTGTTATTTTCTTACATAATGATTTTAAAAATGATTTTTATATAATGTTATATTTTGATATAAATAAAAGAAATAATTTTTCTAATCCTTATAGTATATTAAGGAAATTGGTTGTTGTTATCAAAGTGAAACAAAATTATAAAATTTGAAGGAAACATATATAACCAAATAGAAATTTGGGTAAGGAGTAACTATACTAATAAGTTAAGCTAAAAATGGATTAAACCTGAATTTAAATCCTGGAAAATTAAAAAGAATTTTCAAAATATTGAAATAAAGTATCCTGATTATATTGTTCAAGTAAATTATGATGAAATATATGGTGTGTTTGGTTTCTAGATATGATATTATTGATTTTTATCATAAATTGGTTGTTGTATCTTAATAAAAGATGTTTATTATAGAATAAGCAATGATAAAGCAAAATGAAATGTTTTAAGGAAGTAAAAATTTATATCAGTATGACTTACAAATTAAAAATGAATTTAAATGTGAAGTTTTAAATATAGGTCCAGAGGAATTTGGAATTGTTTCAAAATGATTGAGGGAAAATAATAAGTAATATTATTTAGAATATTTTTGAACATAGAAATCTTGTTTAAAACAAGAGTTATATGAAGATAAATTTGTTTTGAATTAAAAACCAAGAATGGGTTAAAATTGGAAGTATGACTTGGTGTGTAAATGGGATAAACATAAATGTAGATATATATGTGTGTGTGTGTGTAAGATTTCAAAGTGATTTGAAATAAATACTAAGTGTTGAATTCTGAAATTCCCCTGAAATGAGACGTATAACCCAAAGTAAAAATAAGTTTTTGGGACTTATAAGAGGAAAAGAATATTGATAAGAAATTTAAATTTGGAATGGAAAATTTAATTTGAGTAAGGTTAAATGGATTGAACGAATGGGAAATTTAACTTAGGGTAAGTTAAATAAGTTTTGAACGTACAACCTGAATTGAAAGATTTCAATGCGAAATTGAAATTTTAACTTAGGAAAGTTAAATGGATTAAATTGGAAAGAGAAGTATGAGTTTGATAGGTGATTATGTATGCATAATTTCAAATAGCTTTTGAAATAAAAATGGGTTCTGAATTCTGGAAATTGGTAATGACTGTTATTGATTGGTGTTTTAGATAAATTGGATGTTTATTTACTTTGACATATTTTGCTATCATCCTGTTGTTATTGACAGTATATATATAAAACTGTAAAATTGAATTATTTTGAATGAGCTGAGAAGTGGATTGAAATGATATACATCCATTCCTAACATTTATGGAAATAAAACTTTATTTTGAAACTATCTAAATGATTTTGATTTTAAGAAATAAAAATTGAATTTATGGAAATGGAATCATTTGAACTAAAGTTAAAATGTTAGAAATGAATTTATCAACCGAAATTGTTTAAAAAGATTTGAACTCTTACTTGAACCTTAAATAAGTTTAAGTAAAGAAAATTTGAATGAATATTTGAAGGTTGGACTCATGATTTAATTATAAGAAATGTAGATTGATAAATTAAATATTAAGGGTTAATTTGATTTAAGTAATTAAATTGGTATTTTGAAAACTGAACTCGAATACATATAAATCAAGATGGTTGGGAATATGAGAATGGAATTGGAATTAATTCAAACTGGAATTGAATTGGATTAATTGGGAGTGTAATCGGAGTTGAATGAATTTAAATTCAAATGGGATTGATTTGAATTAGTGTAACATCCCGGAATTTTTAACACGGGATTTGTGAACGTTTAACTCATTTGAAATGTTTAAGATGGTTTTAAGATTTATTTTTAACTAAAAGAATTGTTTTTAAATTTATATCAAAAACTTTAAAATATCGTAACTCATTCATACGTATTCAGAATTCGACGAATTTAGGGGCGCTGGAATCGCAGCGACGAACACTACGAGATGGTGCGGTTCCGGATTCATTCCGGGCAAGTAGAAATTTGAGTTAAATCGAACGTCGTTCGGTTTAATTTAAATTTCGAACGCTCGCCGAAACTCAAGGTGAGTTATTCTCACTCACATCTGGATATTGGCTGATTTAAATAATAAATATTTAAATATCTGTGTGATTGGTTGCATATTATTGCTATTATCAGTCTGGATTGATATTTATATATGTGGTGTGCTAATATTTGTGGATGCAGGGAAAACAGGTTGGAGGGATCCAACTGGATTCCTCACAATATAGTGATTATTTCTATGATTTTTGATGTAAATCTGTTTATATATTGAGATTGATAATTCTGAATTAAATTCTATTGCGATATTGCTGGATAAGTATATACAGAGAATTTTAAAAATAAAAGTATATAAATTGTCTTTTTAAAGAAATGAAAGAAATTGATAAATATAGAATTTAAAAGAATAAAAATTGGAATCTGGTTTGGATGAACAACGAAATTTGTAAATTTGGAAATATAAATAAAGTGGAGCATTTATTAGATGATAAATGTGAAGGTATGGAATTCTGGTGATAAACGTGAATAAGAAGTTATAAATTGTTAAAAATAATGAAGGGTATTTTGATAATAATGTTTCCTGGGAATTAAATGTGATTTTATTAAATAAATTTATAATAAATTATTTAAAAAGAGATATTTTAAACCTACACTTTGAAAGTAAATTTATGTTATTAAACCATAAAACTAAATTGAATAAATCGACAGAAATTGTGAGAAGAATTTCTGGAACGTTTAAGTGGAAATGAGTTCCCTGGGAAAAACCAAGTTCGAGTTTTAGACAGATTTTATTAAAAGAAAGTTTTATGTTCAAACTTGTTTAAAAGAGTGTTTTGAAAATTTTTATTTTCAAAAGTAACTATTTATAAATTAGCAATAGTAAAGTAATTTTTCTTTTTACAAATGGATTTGTTTTAAAAGGCTAGTTTTGACCTAAGTTATTTGGAATTAGTATAAACCTTTTACAACTCTATTTTTAAATTTAGTTTAACTAAAGCCTTATTTTTAAATCAAGTTATATCTTATAAAATAGTTTTACTTTAAATATTTCGAAATTATATTTTGAGTAAATAACTAGAAGTAAATTTGCATATTTTAAAGTATCTTTCAGTATAAATATTTTAACTGTTTTAAATCTAAATGTTTTGAACTTGGTTATTTCCAATGGGAATTAATGGTAAAGGATTTACCTTGTAAAGGAAGAACTTTGGAAACTGTTTCAAATGAGCTTTGTAAATTGGAAATATATCTTTAAAAGATATTTGGGCAAATAAATAATGTGGAATATTATTTATTGTGTGATGGATGCTTATGGATGTTTATGAATATAAATTGATAGTTAAATCACCGACTATCAATATTGGACAAATGCGTTGATCGTTTCGAAAAGACCGGGATCGAGATTTATTTCTCGAAAACCACTTCGATCCGGTTTGTACGTTTCGTGCGAAAACGCGTTCGGAGTCGAAGATGGAGCAGTGAAGTGCAAGGGCTAGTCGCCACTAATCCTGAGGATATTTCCAAAATGGATGTAGTAGGATTAGTACCTTCGGTTCCGTTCGAACCCGGGACGAACTTGTATGGACGAATGCTTGCGAAACATCGTCAGGTGGGCGATGGGCATTCTAAGTGAAAACGTTCTTAAAAGGTAACGTTTTAACCTCAAGCCTCATCAACCGGGAATGGCTAAAACAGGGGAGGTGCAGCAAGGTTAGGTGGGTCATGCCCAAGCAGGACAAGATTTTCCCCTGTCTAGATGTCCCTTTATATTCGGCTTAGTGGGTGGTTGGTCGCGCCAACCACGGGGTAATCTTGTTCGGGACTGTTCAGTAAGGAATGGTTCCGGCCTTGTGTTGCAGGGGAGCGGGCGTACTCCTCGGTACTCTGATCTAGGCCAGGTACTGTGACGGGCGGTACCCCAGTAGCCCAGCCATTGATTGAAATCCATTCTCCCTACGAGCCTTGTACGAGTTTTGTTTGTATTACCCACTTTTGTGGCTAGCAGATGGAATTTAATAGATGTTACAATTTCGGCTATTTTATAAGTATTTGTAAATAAACCCTATTATAATATCAGAGGATTTCTATAAAAAGTGTTTTAGCTATCGTAAGGTAAAAACCCGACATGTTTATTTGTGGCGTGGTCTTACGAGATGTTTTTGTTTTTCAAAGGATTTTTGAAACTTTAATAATCAATTTGGATGCATTATTATCAGCTGGTATACCAGACTGACTCGGGTGTTATTTCAATATAATGCTCGGGTCAGACCGAGTATTATATGTTCAGGACATGATGCTATGGAGCAGGAGAGGAGCTGGAGCCCGAGACGTATTATCTATACATATATATATATTCCGTTGTTGTAATTGTATGGTATGTCTGATTGGTAATTTGATGTATGAGATACTCTGATGAAGTGATGTATAAAACAGTTATAGATTTCATTTTGTGTAAAGTTCTATATTTATTATTATAGTTTATTCCACTGCGACTGTGAGATTCTGATATTGTTTAGTTTCTTCTTCTTCTATCTCTTCTTCTTTAACCCTAATGGGTCGTAATTCTGTGCCATTTGAGTTAATAGAGGTAGAATAGTGTTGATTCAAGGGGTACGGATTTGCGGGCTGTTACACTTGGTATCAGAGCTTAGGTTGGCGACAACCTAGGCTTTGGTGGGGAAATTACTCATTAAACAGAGTCAGACGTACTCTATAATGAGTTGAGCGAATTAATAGATATGAGAGCGTATTTGTTAGTGAATATAAAATTGTTTTTATACTGTGTTGACTTATCGGTTGAGTGTTTATGAATTCTGGTCGGTGCGGGAAGTACAACCGTATCAATAGGGGTTTCTAAACTCTTAAACAAGATAAACCGACATAGTATTGTTTTTAAAGGGGGTAAATGAAATAGTTTTACCCAAAATTATATTTTGATATAAAAGGAATAATTTTCTGAAAAATTATATATATTTGGATGTTTGGTTGCTAATATTAAAAATCAAATGAGAATCTAAAATTAATCTTAAATTTGAAATGGTTGTAATCTAATAAAATTCTGTAAGTATAAACTATACAAAAGAAGAATAATTAAATTTGAATTAGACCAGAATTTAAATCCCGGGGATTTTGGAAAGGATTTTAAAGGTAATGAAAAATAAAAGTGTGGAAAATTTAAAATCTTGAAAATGTCTGGGAATGATTTCCAAAGTAATTGAAACCGATGATGAAATATTATTTTGGGAAATAATTTTTTTTGAATGGAAACTGTTTTGAAATGAATTTGGGAAGTAAGAGAGCATTGAACTCACTTCAGTCGCTGGAAAATAATCCTGATGATGCTGGCCACATTGTTCGAATTCATTTTCGAGTTTCTAAAGTAATGGATTGCTACCAAAGTGGTTGGTTATGGTATTGTTTGGATTTGTTGGGTATAACAGTTGTTTTGGAAAATTCAAAATGGAGAAATTGTTTTGTTACAACTAAGTTGTTAGGAAATCTGGAGATTTGATTTGATATACCTAATGGGTAGGTGGTTATTATTATTTCAAAATGGTTTTGAAATAAAACCGGGTAATAGAATTCTGGGAAAATTCTAATCAAATAATGTGTAAAATTGAAATGAATCAACTATTGAACTTGTTAAGTGAAGTAGATATTAATAAGCAGGAAGAAATGAAAATTTTAATCTTGGAATTAAAATTTAACTTGAGTAATTGGAAGTGAATAAAATATATTGAAGTAAGTAGAAAATTTGAATATAACTTGGATAAGTTAAATAAATTGGACTTAGAATTAAATTGATTTGGATTAAATTAAAATGTAAGTTGGCTTTGAAATTGTAGGTCATTGAGAAATAAATTGTACCCATGAGCTATTAAGTATTATGCTTATAATTTGAGGTTGTGGATTTGAAGTTTGCAAAGAATTAAATTGGAAGGAAATTTGTATCCTTAAGTATTCAGTGATACACATATATATAAAATTTGAAATTGTGATTATATGATGTAGATGGATTAAAAAGAGCAATATGAGCTTTAAAATAAATAAGTTGGTGAACTAATGAATAGAAATGGGATTGCAATTCATAACGGGAATAGTTAAATGGCATGGTGAATTCAAACCTAGTCTCAAATAAAATGTAAATTGAAATAAAGTAAAGTGAGATATAAAAGAAGTGAATGAACTTAAGTTAGTAAATATGTTTTGAACTTGTATATGGAGATTAAAATTGAGAATTTGAATTGAATATAAGGTGGAATGTAAATTGCTTAGAATTGCATAATGAAATTCATATTCTTAAGTTATTAAGTGTTATAATTTGAATTTGTGATTATAAAATGGAAATAGACTTAAATAAGCAATCTAAACTCTTGAATAGAAGTGAAATTGTAATTCATTAATGGAAAGAGTTGAATGGTGTGGCAAATTCAAAATTTGACCATAAATGAAATGTAAAGTGTAAGGAAGCAAAGTGAGAATATAAAGGTGGATATTCTTAAGTTAGCAAATAAATATTGAATTTATGTATGGGAAAAAAATAAATATGTTTTAATAATGAAATTGAAATTTAATTTCAGTTGTGTATAAATTATATTGAAGGAAATTTAGATCCTATTTAAAGGAGTGGAAAGGAAGGGTAGAAAATTTAAATTTGCTATCTGAAATAATTGGAAAATGGTGATATTATAAATGAATTCAGAGGGAATTGAGGAAGTGAATTAAAACCTAATATGGATTACGTTAGAGACTAATTGAATTACAAATTAAATGGGATTTGTATTGTAATGGATAGAATTTTGATAGTTGATCAAAATTTGGAAGGTAAATAGAAATCCAATTGTGGCATGGGATTCAAATTTGTGATAACAAATAATGAAGTGTGAATGAAAAATGGAATTGGATTATAATAGAGATAGTTGGAATTGTAAATAAATTGAAGTGTGTGAAATGATTTGAAGTGACCTTATTATCACTAAAAGATTTAAATTATTGGATATAAACTAGAATTGGCTGAATATACCAATCAAGTTTAATGGAATTGGAATTTGATTGAATGAGAATCAAATGAAGAAAAAAATAAAATTGATATAAGAAGATAATGGAAATATTGTATGATTTAAACAACATAAGCAAATTGGAAACAATAATGATGGATGAGCTTTATTAAGTAATCTTGAATGAAATTTGTTAGATAATGAAATTGAATTGCAAGTGAAATGATATTAATTAATTATTGTGATAAATTAAGGATGTATGAGTTGTAAATAATCCAGGATGGAATGATATTAATATAAACTTAAGTAAAATGATGAATTTGGAGTGAGAATAAGAATGCGATTTAAAAATTGAAATGGATGATTCAGAATGGAATAAAATTAATGTAAACTTAAACTAGAATTAATTTTAATGGTTATGAGTTTAAGTGGTGATTAGTTTTGGCTTGAATGACATGAATATTTGCATGTATTCAGAATTGAGTTGTTTAAACAACAAATGAATTGGTTTTGAATAAATTGGAATGGATTGAAATGTTATTAAGTACTTTTTGCATCAGAATGAAAATGAATAATAAAAGAAATGAAAATGCTTCAAAATTGAAAATAAAATTGGTTTGTAAATCAATTTGGAATTGAATTGAAATAGATTGATGTTAGTGAAGCATATATTAATCATATTGAAATAGAAATGAATTGGTTGTAATTAATATAAATGGTATATAATGAACTTGAATGTAAATCATTCAAGTGAAATAAATGAAGTTAGTTTGGATGAAATTAGAATGGGTTAAAAATCTTGGTAAATGGATTTGAGTATAAATGTAAGTGAATCATAATAGAAATGCAAATGTATCAAATTGAAATGAAATTTGCTTGATGAATCAATTCCAAAATTGGGTAAAGTATGAATTGGAATAGCTGAATTTGTATGTAAATCATTTGTGTGAAATAAAATGGAATTTGGTATTAAAAAAAAATTGTGCATGATATAAAATATAGTTTACTTATGGAATCATGCAAATTGTTGATTGGATTATGAAATGGTTATGTTTGGCTTACCTTTATATTGGAAATGTTGTTAAAAAGTTCATATCTTTGAAAACTGATGAGTTTGTTGAGTAAGTACAGGTGCGGGAGGCGTTCGAGAGAGTTAGAGCGCATATATGCTAAATATTAGCCGCTTGCTTTAAAAATTTGCTAAAAGGTACGCCTACGCAAATATAATTGAGAAATGATATATATATTGTGATATATTTTGGTTTCCGACCGTGTGGGTCGATGTATATATATTTGTGTGTATCGCGATATCGCGAAAGCTCCCCCGTACAGGGGAGACTCTGTCAAAATTTTCCGGAAATTTTGGGAGTTATAAAAATTTTGAAAATTTGAAAATTTGTAATCAACTAGGAAAGTTCTTTTTAAGAAAATGTTGAAACAAAAGCTTTTGAGCATAAATAAAACAAATGAGTTTGAATTTGAGCTAAAGGGTTTTGGGAAGTGTGTATAAGTTTTAACTGAAGAAGTTTGGGTTAAGTTAATGAGTGTAGTAGCATTCTTCTACCTTAGCAAATTTCGAGGATGAAATTTTTATAAGGGGGGAGGAATGTAACATCCCGGAATTTTTAACATAGGATTTGTGAACGTTTAACTCATTTGAAATGTTTAAGATGGTTTTAAGATTTATTTTTAACTAAAAAATTGTTTTTAAATTTATATCAAAAACTTTAAAATATCGTAACTCATTCATACGTATTCAGAATTCGACGAATTTAGGGGCGCTGGAATCGCAGCGACGAACACTACGAGATGGTGCAGTTCCGGATTCATTCCGGGCAAGTAGAAATTTGAGTTAAATCGAACGTCGTTCGGTTTAATTTAAATTTCGAACGCTCGCCGAAACTCAAGGTGAGTTATTCTCACTCACATCTGGATATTGGCTGATTTAAATAATAAATATTTAAATATCTGTGTGATTGGTTGCATATTATTGCTATTATCAGTCTGGATTGATATTTATATATGTGGTGTGCTAATATTTGTGGATGCAGGGAAAACAGGTTGGAGAGATCCAACTGGATTCCTCACAATATAGTGATTATTTCTATGATTTTTGATGCAAATCTGTTTATATATTGAGATTGATAATTCTGAATTAAATTCTATTGCGATATTGCTGGATAAGTATATACACAGAATTTTAAAAATAAAAGTATATAAATTGTCTTTTTAAAGAAATGAAAGAAATTGATAAATATAGAATTTAAAAGAATAAAAATTGGAATCTGGTTTGGATGAACAACGAAATTTGTAAATTTGGAAATATAAATAAAGTGGAGCATTTATTAGATGATAAATGTGAAGGTATGGAATTCTGGTGATAAACGTGAATAAGAAGTTATAAATTGTTAAAAATAATGAAGGGTATTTTGATAATAATGTTTCCTGGGAATTAAATGTGATTTTATTAAATAAATTTATAATAAATTATTTAAAAAGAGATATTTTAAACCTACACTTTGAAAGTAAATTTATGTTATTAAACCATAAAACTAAATTGAATAAATCGACAGAAATTGTGAGAAGAATTTCTGGAATGTTTAAGTGGAAATGAGTTCCCTGGGAAAAACCAAGTTCGAGTTTTAGACAGATTTTATTAAAAGAAAGTTTTATGTTCAAACTTGTTTAAAAGAGTGTTTTGAAAATTTTTATTTTCAAAAGTAACTATTTATAAATTAGCAATAGTAAAGTAATTTTTCTTTTTACAAATGGATTTGTTTTAAAAGGCTAGTTTTGACCTAAGTTATTTGGAATTAGTATAAACCTTTTACAACTCTATTTTTAAATTTAGTTTAACTAAAGCCTTATTTTTAAATCAAGTTATATCTTATAAAATAGTTTTACTTTAAATATTTCGAAATTATATTTTGAGTAAATAACTAGAAGTAAATTTGCATATTTTAAAGTATCTTTCAGTATAAATATTTTAACTGTTTTAAATCTAAATGTTTTGAACTTGATTATTTCCAATGGGAATTAATGGTAAAGGATTTACCTTGTAAAGGAAGAACTTTGGGAACTGTTTCAAATGAGCTTTGAAAACTGGAAATATATCTTTAAAAGATATTTGGGCAAATAAATAATGTGGAATATTATTTATTGTGTGATGGATGCTTATGGATGTTTATGAATATAAATTGATAGTTAAATCACCGACTATCAATATTGGACAAATGCGTTGATCGTTTCGAAAAGACCGGGATCGAGATTTATTTCTCGAAAACCACTTCGATCCGGTTTGTACGTTTCGTGCGAAAACGCGTTCGGAGTCGAAGATGGAGCAGTGAAGTGCAAGGGCTAGTCGCCACTAATCCTTAGGATATTTCCAAAATGGATGTAGTAGGATTAGTACCTTCGGTTCCGTTCGAACCCGGGACGGACTTGTATGGACGAATGCTTGCGAAACATCGTCAGGTGGGCGATGGGCATTCTAAGTGAAAACGTTCTTAAAAGGTAACGTTTTAACCTCAAGCCTCATCAACCGGGAATGGCTAAAACAGGGGAGGTGCAGCAAGGTTAGGTGGGTCATGCCCAAGCAGGACAAGATTTTCCCCTGTCTAGATGTCCCTTTATATTCGGCTTAGTGGGTGGTTGGTCGCGCCAACCACGGGGTAATCTTGTTCGGGACTGTTCAGTAAGGAATGGTTCCGGCCTTGTGTTGCAGGGGAGCGGGCGTACTCCTCGGTACTCTGATCTAGGCCAGGTACTGTGACGGGCGGTACCCCAGTAGCCCAGCCATTGATGGAAATCCATTCTCCCTACGAGCCTTGTACGAGTTTTGTTTGTATTACCCACTTTTGTGGCTAGTAGCTGGAATTTAATAGATGTAACAATTTCGGCTATTTTATAAGTATTTGTAAATAGACCCTATTATAATATCAGAGGATTTCTATAAAAGGTGTTTTAGCTATCGTAAGGTAAAAACCCGACATGTTTATTTGTGGCGTGGTCTTACGAGATGTTTTTGTTTTTCAAAGGATTTTTGAAACTTTAATAATCAATTTGGATGCATTATTATCAGCTGGTATACCAGACTGACTCGGGTGTTATTTCATTATAATGCTCGGGTCAAACCGAGTATTATATGTTTAGGACAGGATGCTATGGAGCAGGAGAGGAGCTGGAGCCCGAGACGTATTATCTATACATATATATATTCCGCTGTTGTAATTGTATGGTATGTCTGATTGGTAATTTGATGTATGAGATACTCTGATGATGTGATGTATAAAATAGTTATATATTTCATTTTGTGTAAAGTTCTATATTTATTATTATAGTTTATTCTGCTGCGACTGTGAGATTCTGATATTGTTTAGTTTCTTCTTCTTCTATCTCTTCTTCTTTAACCCTAATGGTTCGTAATTCTGTGCCACTTGAGTTAATAGAGGTAGAATAGTGTTGATTCAAGGGGTACGGATTTGCGGGCTGTTACAATTAGAATGGTGATCGAAGTTAATTCGAATGGGAATCTGGATTGAATCTATTTAAATGGAAGTGGATATTGGAAAGTGATTTGAGTTGGAGATTGGAAATTGAACCAGTTTGACTCTGCAACTATTTTCAAATAAATTATTTTAATATAAACTGTCTGAAAACTACTTTCGTAAATATTCATATTTTCTGGATTTTTCCAAGCTAGTTACCATACAGACCATTCTTTTAAACTCAAACTATCTTATACTTACAATTTAACTATTTCCAACTATTTTAAACTATTCAAACTATTTTCTAAATTTAAACTGGTCAGAGTGGAAATTGTTTATATTTAAATCATGATTTAAATATTAATTGGGATAAATTGAAGTATTAACCCAAATGGAGATTGAAGCAATTCTGAAATGGAACCGAAATCGGATATTAAGGCAAAAATGATTTTGAAATGGAAAAGGATATTTGAGAAATATATGATGATTTAAAATAAAAGATTGGATAGTATTATAACTGAAACTCACTTTATAAGAAGAAGTAATGTTACAAAAGACTTCGTAAAGGAAATCGAACTTGAAACTTTGATTGGCATTAATGAGATTTATAACCAGAAGAAATAATCCTTGAAGTATATTTAAAAGATAAAGTGGAATTTATATAAGTATGAAGCGATCCGAAAATTATTCAAGTTGAAAGTATAAACTTATATATATAAGAATGAGAATGGAACTGTAAGGGTTTTTGGAACCCATTGATTTTTTAAAGGCTTTTGATTTTGGGAAAAATCAATTTTGAGAATTTAGAAAGCCAAGTTTGAGAACTATCGATTTTGAGATATTGATTTTTTGAAGTTTATATGTGATACATATAAAGAGTATGATTTGGAAGATACTATATGTGTATAGTATAAAATGTTTTAAGAATGCTATGGGGAAAAAGGCGCTCCCATTAAGAATTGAAACTTATAGTAGATCCATAGGGTGGTTCTTCCTTGAGCCGTAAGGGGGGTTCTAAATTTTGATCCCAGAGGACGACCGGACTAAACTGTAGTTCTGTGGATTGTGGTTGGGGTAGCGTAAGTCGAGGGCATTGATGCCTAGAGAGACGTTGGGATTATGCAGTGACGACAACATAACTCTGGTGTAACTGCGATCTACTGCATTCCATAGCGTAAATCAAGGGGCAGTGATTGCCTAAAGTCTACGTTTGATTTCGTTGGAAGAGAGACGTAACATCGGTATATTGCGATCTCTGTGGTCCATAGCAAAACTCGTGTGGCAGTGAGTGCCTACAGGCTACATTGGGACTCGACTGATGTAGTCTGCGATCTATGTGGTAAATTTCATTTGTCAGCGAAATTCGAGGACGCTGATGCCTACAGTGTAACGACCTTGGATTTTGACCCTATTTATCTTAATAAATATTTAATCCAATTAAATAAAACATAAACCGATCATTCTAAAATAAATAAATCTTTTGGAATGATTGCCATTTGTTTATATAAAATTGTATTTTGGAAAGAACAGTTGGATATAAAAATTTAAAATAAATCTCTTATCTAGTATTTATCTTATATAATTGAATTAAAATATTTCACTTTGTTTACAATTGATAAATGTTATATATATAGGTTAAAATATTGAAATACAATCAAAGACTATCAAACTAAACGGTAAATATAAAATGTAAGTAAACTTATCAATGTAGTTAAATATTCTTAGCCAACATACAAAGAGAATATATATAAAATTGAAATAAGAAAGCAAGTAAAAGCATAAACTCTTATTAATGTAAAATGAAATTAGCAACGTTATATATAATTGCACTCAACAAACAAAGAAATCAAAATCAGGCTGCACTATAAACAAATAAAATAAGATAATATAACACACTTATATTCATGAGCAAGCTTCTTAAGTAAGACAAGGTAAATTAATTAATGAAGCCACCTGGACATCTATTGAGTATAGGGTAATAATATCAACAAGACAAAATTAATTAATGAAGCCACAAATCAATTTTTTCAGCCTACAAATTTTGTACATTAAAATATCTTGCCTAAATTTCATCAACCTGTAACTTTCATTTATATATACCACCCTATCTTTCATTCTCGTTCATACTGAGTTTATAAAAAGAGAGAGAGAGAGAGAGAGAGAGAGAGAGAGAAGAATAAACATCACCTTACATTTTCAAACTAGTTATCAAAGCAGTGAAAAGGCTTCAGGAAATTTCTTCTGCAGTTCCATCAACACTTTGCCTTCTGTTCAAAGTTTTATTATGGTGAGTAAACTTACTTATCTTCAATCTAAACTTGTATCTGTAACTTATAAATGGTGTGTGCTTAAATAAGTAGCCTTAAGTATTTTCTGTTGCTCTGGAAAATTTGATATGTCTGTTCTTCAGTGTTTGTCCCAAGTTTCTGAACATAGTAAAGCAAAGAAATTGTAAATACTTCAAATATTTTAACCTTGGATATTAATGCTAATTTAAGTTGTTTATCCAAATCAAGGTCTGCAACTTTGTTGGAGTTTAACAGTATGTTATAAACACTGTTTATTCAAATTACAGGAAAAGGGATTCAAAATCAAAAATTCGAATGTTTAGATTTAGGAATTTAATAACATATTTCAATTTCATATACATAATTAGGATTTTTAATATAAAAATTATGATTTTTAAGCAAGGGTATTAAGAGCGGTTTTAAAATGAACCTAAAATAGTATTTTGTCAATTCTGGATCATTGAGAAATTTTTAATGGTTGTGAATTGATATGAAGAAAGCATGAAGACAATTTAACATAAGAAAAATGTCAAAAGAATTTTCGAATGAAGGGATTTTGAGTTTGAGGTAAAGGTAGGGTTTAGTTCACGTATCTGAGGGGTCTGTTTGCTCGATGATTTCTTCATCAAGGAACGACCGAGCTGGGAATGTTTTTGAGGGATGAAGGAGGGTGACGTTGGCGACACGTGGCAGGAAGCGCGACTCAAACGGTGGTCGGCGCTAGGAGGAAGAGGGGTTTTCGTTTTTGCTGTTCGAGTTTCAGTTCACCCAGAGGGTATTTTTTTTTGATTCTGTGGTCTTTGATTCGAGATAGCACTTGAATTCGAGTATGTAGTCGAAGTGGAGTGTGTGGAAGCTGGCGCGCGTCGCCGGAGGCGAAGCGAACCACCGTGCACGTGCACGGTGGTGAAGGGGTGTCTGTCGATTTTCTGTGGGTTATTGCGTGCTTGAACCCGAGATTTTTGGATGTTGCTATGGTTTGTCTCCGAGTCGTTACGTGAGTTGGCTTCTGCTGTTTCTTTTGTAACTTTAACTTAAACTAAAAAAAATGAGAGGAAGAAAGGAAACAGGAGAAAGAAGAAGGGGGAGACGCAGGGAAATGCACGAGGGAAAAACTCGAGACGGTCTCGAGTGGAAATGGTGCTGTCTCGGGTCCACGCCCGTGTTTTGCCTGATGCCTTTTAGTATGTTTATTATCAAGTTCAACAGTAATAACATTAGTTAGTTTAAAGTAAATAATTGATTTAAATCTATTAAAAGTATGGTTTATAAAAGGGGTAATTAATTGGTATAAAGTAATTATAATATAAATGAATTTTATACTTAAAAATTTAAATTGATAACTTTAAATTAATTTTGTAATTTAAAAATTTATCATATGTTCAATCAATTTAAATCTTAAGAACGTTAGCTAATTACTTAAAAGTTAATTAATGGAAATTAACCCAAGTGATTAATTAAGGATTATACTTTAATTAAATTGATAATAATTGATTTATCAAAGTAATTTGTGAAAATTAAATAAGTAATTAATTTTTAAGAAAGTTATGAATTAATAATTAAGAATCAAATAATTAACTGGAAAATTAAGTAATAATAAATGAATAAAAGTTAATTAATTAAATAATTAATTAAAGATTAGACGATAAATGAAATAAAATAATTAATGATTAACGAAGTAATTAATTGGTCATAAATAAGTTAATTAATCAGTAATTAATTAAGTAGAATAAAATAGTTTATTCTTAAGCAATCAATTAAGTTAAATAAACCAAGCTGTTAGGATATGAATTGGTAATTCTGTTTGATTTACCTTGATATCTGTTTGATGATATTCCTGTGAAATGTTGTGATATGTTATAGATACCTGTGATAACTGTGTATGATCTATCTATCTATATCTGTTATGTAAATATTAAATTGAATTGAATTGTTAAGTTAAATAGACAACTTGGCCCTTAAAATGGCGTTTGGATTCCGGTGAGACCGGGATCGGAAAAATCAAATTTTGATTCTCCGAAAACCACATCGATCCAAATTAAACGATATGTCGTGACTTGTCATTTGATGATCGAGATGGTGTTTCAGAATGCAAGGGTTATCGTCGTTAACTCTGAGGGTGATTCCAAAATGAGTGTAACGAGATAATACCTTCGGTTTAGTTCGAACCCAGAACGAACTTGTATGAATTGAATGCTTTCAGCACATCGTTAGGCGGACGATGAGCATTCTAAGAATAATGTTCTATAAAGGTAATCGCAGCCTCAAGCCTCATCAACCGGGAATGGCTAAAACAGGGGAGATGCAGCAAGGTTAGGTGGGTCATGCCCAAGCAGGACAAGATATTCCCCTATCTAGATGTCCCTTTTTATTTCGGCTGTGTAGGCAGTTGTTGGCCACAACTGCGTGGTTATCTTGTTCGGGACTGTTCAGTAAGGAATGGTTCCGGCCTTGTGTTGTAGGGGGTCGGGAGTGATCCTCGGTACGGTGATCTAGGCCCCGTACTGTGACGGGCGGTACCCCAGTAGCCCTGCCATTGTTGGGAACCCATTTTCCCTACGAGACCCTACGGTTTTGATTTGTATTACCCACTTTTGTGGCTAGTAGCTGGAATTTAATAGATGTAACAATTTTGGCTATTTTCTATTTACTTGAAAACCCTAGACACTATTATAATATCACTGAATTTCCTATAAAATGTTTTGGTTAGCGTAAGGTAAAAACTTACCCGTATTTATTTGTGGGAAGTCTTACGTGATACCTTTATTTTCAAATGATTTTCAAAGTTAAGCAATTTTAACCTGTTTACTCATACCAGACCCATGTATGACCCGGAGTTTATATTTTTGATTTTCATAAACTCTTGAATACTCAAATTTTTATGAGTAGCCAAGTGATAGGTATTGGAAGTGTTGATTTTCTGGAGGAGCTATTTTGGATAAGAAGACCAGACGTATGTATCTATATATGTAGTTCCGCTGTGTAGTTAGTGTATGCTGTATTTTGAATGTATGTATGGATATATGTATATGACAATCCTGTTATGTGATATTGTATGACTCTGATGTATGTATAACTATGTAATAGTTATGTTTATGTATTATATTTTTTTCCATTCCGCTGTGAGATTCTGATGTTGTTATTCTTTCTTTTTTTCTTTTCTATTTCTATCCCTTTCTTTCTTAATGATGAAACGTCTTTCTGGGGGTTAGAAAGGCGGGTCGTCACATACAGTTACATGGTTTTATCGTGATGGCAACGTAACCCTGGGTGTAGCTGCGATCTGTGGCAGTTCCATGGTGAAATCGAGGGGTACGGTTACCTACAGTTTTCTATGGATTTCACCGAGATGGCGTCATAATCATCGTGCTAACTGCGACCCATGGAGAGGGTGATGATTTCCAGAGCGTTCTCACAAAAAGTTGTTTTTTCAAGTATTTTCACTGGGTGTTGAAAGCAAGTCTACTAAGTACTTATAGATTTTCAGTCCTACGCCTGATCAACGTATGACCGAATTTCCGTGAGAACAAGGATAGGCTTGTTGAGACATCGAGTCATAAAAAGTATTTTTATATAAAGCTAGTTCGGTAATATAATGTTATTTTTAAAAGTATTTTAAAAATTTTGAATAAAAAGAGTAAAGAGTTAAAATGTTTAAAAGAATGATTTAACTAATAATAAACATTAAAATTAAAATTTTACGCCTCGTTCCTTTTCGAGGACGAAAAGTTCTAAAGGAGGGAGGAATGTGACGGCCCAGATTTTTAACGTCTGTTAATTGGGTAATTGGTTGATTTTAATTATTGAAATATTGATTTTTTTTAGTCGAATAAATAAATTTTCTCATATTTAAATATCTGAATACATATAAAATTGGTTTAAAAACTATATTAGATATTGGACTATAAATCTCTGGATATGATAAATCTCATAGAAAATAAATTTTATGTATAGATAAACTCCAACATTTAAATAACGATAAAATATCCTTAAATATATGTATAGATAAATATATACAACCTTTATGGTGTTGAAGATATATACATATATAAATATATATGATGAAATTATATATATACATATATATAGGAATGTATAAATGTAAATATGACAAATAAATAAAAGTACATATAAATAAGTTAAGATATATATAGTATTTTTTAAATATGGAAATGTATAAATATATGTAGGTGATGACTAATACAAATTGCATATGGAAAATCTATATATATGTATATATATTGGGTATATCTACATGTATATATTTGTCAAGATATATGCTTGTGGATAAATTTGGAAATAGTTAAACATGTACAAGTAAATAAGTGGGTAAAGGTAAGGCAAGAACTATGTTCATAAGTATATATAGGTGGAATATATGTAGATATGCTATGAAAAATAGTGCATATATATATACATACAAAAAAGAATATATAGATGTATACACATAGGGAGACAAGCATTTAATGCATATTTCAACTCTAGCATACAAAACATAATACATCAAAGCTTTTTCATATGAAAAATCAAATCAGGGGAGAACATTTTCAGATCAAAAGTGAAATAAATGAAAGAAAAAAAATACAGGGTAAAGAGGATAAAGATCAAAGTCTGCAAACAAGTTTCAGCTTGCTTTTCCCTCTATAAATAGACCTGCCTTGTTTCACTCCTTCCCATTCTAACATTTCGAGCAAGATAAGAAATAAAATTTCAAGCTGCCATTACAACTTAAAAGAAATCTAAAACAACTCAAGTAAATCGAGAGGATCATCAACAAAGCTAGCAGCATTTTTCAAAAGCAATTGCCCTACCTTCAAAAGATATTTTGTGAGTAAACACTTATTAGTTACTGGACATCTCTTCTATTCTCAGAGATGACTGTGATATTGATGAAATCTTGACCTGTGACAATTATCCATGTTTGATAACTGTACGTGCCCGGTTTGTGTGTGTATTAGATCTCGTAGGCTTTCAAACATGTACTTTCCAAAAAAAGGGTGGGGGGCTCCTTTGTTTCTTTTGTTTTGTGTAAAAATGGGCTAAAACTTAGCTTCAAAAATCATTATCTTGTCTACTAGTCAGTTTTAAAACTTGACGCCAAAACAAAAGCTGTTAGTTTTTGAGTGTAGAGTATTTTAAAATTTATTTCATTAAATTTCGTCACATAGGGGGGGAAGAAAACTTCCTGTAACGAGGAATGGGTCGAGAATAGCCGATAATCGATCATCGTGATTTTACAAACTGATCATACGGGGTATTCTAAATTGAAAGGCATGATTTTTGTGGTTAGTTTGGGATTTTTTAGCGATGTAGGGAAGGAGGGGTTGAGAGACGAATGGAATTGGAGTTAATGCCAAAGTGCAACGTCGTGGACAATTTCATGGTGGAGGGTTGGTCGTGAAGGGGGTTCAAGGAGCGGCGCGTTCGAGAAAATAGTCTGGCATTTTTTATATTGAGTGGGTTGATTGGCTGAGGCAGTTTTAGGGTTTAAGTGGTTTTGTATTGGCCTTCGGTTCGGTGGGAAATGCGACGGGGTGGAGGCGTACGAGATGTGCAGTCATGGGGGAAATAGAAGAGCAGGTGGCAGCGATCTTTTTGGCGTGAGCTGGTGGTGGCCAGTGGTAGGTAGAGTCGCGACGATGTGTTTTAAGTGGCGGGGTTTCACTTGAGAGTGGGTTGTGGTGTTCGTTTTTTTTATTTTGAATAGTAGATGGGGCGCGTGCTCAGGTGGGTAGCGGTGGAATGGGGACGTGGGCAGACTCGCGAGGGTGGGTCGGCGGCGAAGTTGGATGGCGGAGGATAAGCGTGCACATGCACACATTCGTGCATGTTTGGGTCAGTTTATAATGGAAGAAAAGGGAGAAGGAGGAGAAGGAGGAGAAGGAGGAGAATAAGAGATGAGCCGGTTTTGTTTTGTTTTTTTTTCTTTGGGCCGTGGTTTGGAATGGATGGGTATGACGTTTAGAATAAATTAAATTTTAGTATCTTTTCTTTTTTCTATAAACCTAAAATTTCATTCCTCTTTCAAAGCAATTGTTCTCCTTTCAAATTTTAAATTTCATTGGCACGAATTTTTGCATGTGATCATGTTATCTAGTAGCTTATTCTAATTTAATTTTGTTAATTTTATATAATACAAAAACTTAAGTATTTATAATAATTTAAGGGAATATGTAATGAAAGTCATAATTGATTAAATCTTATTTTTTAATTAGTAAAATAGTTATTAAATGGATTGCCTTGAACTAATGATAGGTCGTTTCAAAATTCCTTTAATTTATAAGAAATTTTGGATTAAAGCATAACTGGATTCAGTTGATTGAAGTAATCAAATTCTGATTTGCGGATGGTTTAAATATTGGTTATCGATCGTTAATTTAGTAATGATCTACGCTCAGCTTATCTGCCCTTGAATAATTATTTTAATTGTTCTTTATCATGGTTAACTAGTAGACAAACCTGTTAAAGTGCCACAATAAACGTTAGCACGTTGTATTTGAAATAAACGTATGTAATAAATTTCCATATACGTATATTGACACCTTGAATGCAAATTGTTTATTGAAACAACTTGGCTTTTAAAGTTTATCGATTTGTTTCGAAGAAACCGGTATCAGATATCAGTGTTATCCGAAACCACTTCAATTTAGTAACCACTTCGAACTCTTTACAGATTTGATTATATAGTTTAATATGCTGGAATTGGCTAAATTTCATGGATTTAACTATTTTAAATGTTGTATTTGGGCACTATTTTATATCGATGGGTTCCTGGAAGTGACTTGGTCGGAAATGGATGATAACTCGTCGTAGTGTACGAGTTACCTTGGTTTCAAAGAAGTTTTATAACTTAAGTATTTCATATTAAGTTGGTTTTACTCATGCTGGTTTCTAGCCTTACTCGGGTGTTACTTTATTGTAATGCTCGGGTCAAACCGAGTATCATAGAATTTCAAATTAGGACGCTCTGGAGTTCAGGAGACGAGTTGGATGGCAGAGACATATTGATTAGATTTTGCTGTGTACTACAGACTGTATAGACAGTAGTAGGGGACAAGTTATTATAACTGTCCAGATTTATTCATTGATAAGTGTACTCTGATATCTTGTATGTATATTGACAGTTACATTTTTTCTTTATACAAATGTTGTTATTTTATATTATATTTTATTCCGCTACGATTGTGAGATTCTGTACTGTTGTTTTCTGTTTCTTATTCTATCTCTTTTTTTTCTAAACTCTAACAGTGTGGGATTTCCGGCACTCGATTGCTCGGCACTCTACAGCAGACGTATTAGTGTCGATTTTCGGGGTCGAAAATCTTCGGGTCGTTACAATAACATTAATGAGGAAATTAGTACAACCATTGTAATGATGGTGATAGTGGGTAAAAAACAACAGCACTAACATTGTAGATTTTTGTCGCAGTATATGATTAGAGGATCTTTTTCTATGAGGATGGGAAGACTTGTGTGCACCGATCCCATGTTTTCATAGTGTAACACATAAGTTGGGTGCAGTTGTAGTACACAGAAATACCAATGATTCAATATATCAAAATAATTAAATAGAGTAAGAAACACATTGTAATAATAACCATACAGAGAAGGAGAAAAATATAAATATATTACAGTCTATGTTTATATTCTATGTTTATATGGTGGTCTTTAAAAGAGTAAATTTTGGTAATTCTTGTAAATAACCATTTACAATTACTAATGTCATTGAGGGAAAGTATTGACAGAGGTTGCATGAAACAATAACATTGGGAGGGTAAAAAGGCGAGTATAGAATCATTCCAAACAAATATGAACACCTTTAAGCCCGGAAAGAGTAAATCTAGCTAAGTATAAAATTTTAAATAAGATAAATACTGCAGTAAAGAGAGTAAAGAGGGAAAGTATAAAATAAACATACTTTGTTCATTTTCAGTCAAACATTTAGGAGATTGAGGAGTGGGTTATTGAAAGTTCATTGTTTATATAAAGAGAAAGGGTTATAGTAACGGTGATAGTGGAAAAAAAAAACAATGGCATGGGCATAGATATATACTATTAATCATATTGATGTCATATTGATTGGGCATGTATGTAATAGAATCAGTTATAATCAAACCCCTTCTCCCTCATCACTTTCATCATTCAATTCAGCTGAACATCATTTTTGGAATTCTCTAAAACCGAATTAACGTAAAAATTAAATATACATGAATTACATCGATGTGTATAATTTACACAACTTAATATCATTTGAATATAATATGTTTACCAGAATTTGGTAACAATACGCCTTAATATAGAATAATTTATAACTTTCATAGATTACGGAATACGCAACTTTTTTCTTTCTACCACCAGCATTACAATCTGACAATTTTCTTATCATACACTAAAATATACCTCACAGTATTTTACTATATAGTTCGACACAGCAACATATGTAGTCATTCTCAAAATCTTTACGCGAATTTAAGTGATAAGCGTTATGTATCAAATCTTATACCATTTAAATATAGTATGTATATTGAAAGTTTAGTAGTGAGCATCATTTGCTGTTTTTTCTGTTATGGAATATGTTTAAATTTAATATATTTTGGACTGTATATCTTTTTCCTTATTAGCATTAAAGTTGCTTTCTGATAATTCTTTCTATTTACATACACACTCATAATCACCGTTCTATATTTGGTAATAGAAGATGTATGGACAATGGCATGAGCACAGATATGTACTATTAATGATATTGATGTCATATTGATTGGGCATGTATATAATATTGGTAATTTAAGAGAAAAGTGTGGAATGAGTAAATTTGGCTAATTATAAAATTTGAAATATAACATATAAGGCAGTAAGAGAGCAAAGAGGGAATTATAAAATACTTACAAACAAATGCGTGGGCACACATATATACTATATTAATGATATTAATGAGTAAATTTTCCACAGCACACTCAGGAATGTACCATTTCTTTCAAATACAAATGACATAAATTTAAACAAAATTCCTAAAGAAGCCAGCATCGTCCAGTAAATATGCAATAAAAATATGTACCGTTCACAATCCGTAGTCCGACCGAAAATCATAATCATCTCCATTGCAATGTTGACACACAAAGGAGGCTTCGACTTTATAGGTAGATTTGTACACAAGGCATAGATAAATGAACATGAAAACTAAAACACTATAAGAATACATCTTTATCAACTACCATAAGAATCTCATTGTTTCATCCAAGTCAAATTTTAAAAAATTTAATATTTTTTTATGTACATCTTGATTGAGTGTTAATAACAGTTTTTTTATCACTGCATACATATATGCATACATAACAGTGTTTTGGTTAGAAAATGAATCTAATTGTTTCAGCCAAATCAAATTTTAATATTTCTTAAAATATAAATTTTGAAATTAGTATATACATATTAAAATTAAATTCTTTAAATAAGGAATCTAAAATTAATGGAAAAAGTTTATGTTAAAATTAATTTTGCAGAGAGTAATATATCTATACATAAGCATAAATAATAGCATCGAATAATGATGAGTAAAAATTACAGTTGTGTGAGTGCCTGAAGTCGAATCGCCTTGCCCGATATTATAGCCCTGCAAAGATCGTCTAATCGCGTCTGATGTCGAGACGAGTGCCTGAAGTCGAGAGCGAGAGCGAGTGCGAGCGCGGCCGAAATCGATTCCCTTGCTGAGGCCGATGGAATCGCAAGTCAACCTTTTTTTTAGCGTGATTTTTGGAACAAGGACGAGATCGAATTGTTTGAAGCGCGGTTGAACTCGAATTCAACTGGACAATAAGCGTTGAGAAGGATTAAGGCTACGGATGAAAGAAAACATGCTCGTTTACTTTTTTGCCCTAGAAACATTTGGGTTAATTTCAATTTAA
Organism: Allium cepa; assembly: GCA_030765085.1. NCBI lineage: Eukaryota > Viridiplantae > Streptophyta > Magnoliopsida > Asparagales > Amaryllidaceae > Allium > Allium cepa. The sequence goes on from CM060931.1 coordinate 66,181,632, forward strand.
ATAGATTTTCCAACGCAAACATATGTTGGCAATAAAAATTATAAATATGAATTTTCGATCACATATTTTTATTTTAGAAACGGATATTGTTTTGATTAATTTACTTCAGCATGGTAGTTAGATTGCTACCGAAAGCAGATGGCTTGTAGGTGTTAAATTTACTTCAGCATTATAAATATTTTGTATGATATATTAGTCATGATTTGTCTGTATCATATTTAATGCAGGGGTTTTGAGCTTGAGCCTTCTAATATAGTGTTCAGCATATCTAGGCAGGCATACATGAGCCGTATGACTGTATGCTGGCCGAAATGGAGTAGGATCCGTGTCCGAAAGAGCATCTGGCAGGACTTTTTGGTAAGTGTAAAATTATATATCATTATATATAATCACTTTACAATTTGTTGACTAGGTATAAATCTATAACTTATATTTTTTTAACATATATACAGGATGCAGTAGACCTGCAAGAGGAGGATGTTGCTCTTTGTCAGCGCCACTGGAACTCCAAAGTTGCAAAGAATTACCGGGATACGATGTCGACCATCAGAAAATCCGGAAAGAAGCCAAACTGGATGGGCGTCAGTCGCATGGTGGGGTAGCGATGAGTTCAGAGTAAGTCACATTAATTTGTTCAGTAGAGAATACATAATTTATACATGTAAAATATAATCTTAATTTTTAATTTGCAGGCGGAGTCAGACAGGAACTCGACGAACAGACAGAAAAATATAGTCACACACCATGGTGACTCGAAATCATTTCAGCATCATCGCAAGGACCTGGTAAATTGATTAATTGCAATTATGAACAATTATTGCATTTTTTGTATAAATTTGTATAAACAACAATAATATACACCAATTATTGCAGAAAAGAGCGTGTGGGGCTCCTGTCTCGTATATGTACGTATTTGCGCATACTCATGCCGTCAGGCAGACCGACGACTAGGGATCGGTGACGTATGACAGACATGAGGATGATAAAGCATACGCCGTATATGTAAGTATATTTTAAGTTATAAGTTATTAGTAATGATCATTTTAATTAATTAGTATTAAATTATTACAATAATGTAATATAATATTTACTTGTATTTAATTTTGCGTTGCAAGAAAAATTTATGCAAGCACGTGCGCAGATGCTTGAGCATTCGGGACGGGAGCAGTTGACCGCTAATGAGGAGGACACTATCTTTGACTCCGTTATGGACCTAATACAGAAAAATAGGCGCTACGGCTACGGCAGTCAATCGATAATTTATGAGAATTAACTAAGTTGTAAAAATTGCTTAATTTTATATAAGTTACGCAATAACTTAGACATATTTCGACTTGTTTTGTGGCTGGGGCCTCACAAAAGGCCTCATAAAAGTTACGCAATAACTGAACCAGCATTTGGCCATATGGAGCGTCATGGAGCATTCCCTTCGTCTGGTGGTTTCAGAGTCGATGACGAGTCATGAGGTACGTTTTGCAGTTTTATTTTTAAAACTTGTGTGTATATATAATAAAAGATGGTGAGGTTGATTTGTAGACATTTGGTGCTTGATATTGATTTGTGGGGTTTGATGTTGAATGTATATATTGTACGTTGATGTTGGATTTAGACATTGTGGGCCGATGATGGATGGTTTGGTTTGTATTGATTGGAATGTTTGAGTTTGAGATGGTAATGTTTGAGTTTTATATTATTATTAACATTGATACTGATTTTAGCTTATATATCTGATATATATATTGATTTTGATGTGTTGTGATACATATTGATATTGATGTGCAGTTGGGCTGCTGGAAAAAAAAATCTATCCAGATTTCCGACGGCTTGTAGGTCGAAATATTCCGACGGCTTTCGACGGCTAACCGGTCGTATATATCGATAGCTACCGACGGCTTCCAACGGTTGGCGTGTTTTTAAGCCACGTGAACGTCTTCACCGTCGAAAAAAACGTCGGAACTGCCGTCGAAAAATCCATCGGAGGCCATTGCAAATCTGTCGTCGTTTTTCGTTGAAAATGGACGAAAGCCTTATTCTATATACCGACGGCATTTTCGACGGCTTGGAGCCGTCGGAAATGACCATATTTCTTGTAGTGAAACAAGTGTTGGTATCTAAAAAAATAAGTGTTACGAAATGGCTGCTCTGGTGTAGTGTTGGGAATAGATCTTAAATGACGGGGTCTACCTTGATTTGGGTCTTAAATGACGGGATCTACCTTGATTGAGATCTTAAATGGCAGAGTCTGGCTATTTCTCTTTTAAAAGTATTATAGAACCCCGCTTCATATTTAGAAGTATTAATTGAGAAATAGTTTTGAAAGTATTGGATGGTGGATAAGGCTTCATCGGTATTTTGTACTCTTGGGAAGAGGTAGGTAAGTAATCCTGTGTACAATGCAAGGTTAGATTAGAATTGCAAACCTTAATAGACATAACTATTAAATGAAAACCAATCGGTATAAATTTATGTTATGAAAAGTTTATAGATTTTCCAGTCACCAGAACGTTCTAACCCACTTCTCATTACAACCCACATGATAGATTTAGAGGAACAAGTCACTGGAACTTGATATGCCTTGTTGTTGGAGAAGTCTTCTCTTCTCTCATGCTCGATGCTAATGTGACAATATGTTATCGAAGGAATACCATAATTTCAAGGTAGTAGTCATAATCAGTATTCTTATCATGCTTATTTACAGGTACCAAATCCAATGATATGTTCTTGATGGACTTGAGTTTCGATTTTTGTCGAAATATAGGTCCATAAAGGGGCGAGTTGTTGCATTTGATATCAGAGCGAGGTTAGTAGATCAGAGGAATTAGGATTATTAAGAGAACGTATTCGTACTTTCTTATCTAGTAATATTATATTTTTATATTAGATTCTAAGAGTTCCGACCATAGAAGTAGTTGTAGTTCCACTCCGAGGGAATAGACAAAGCAACTATGGGTTGGAAACTTCTTAGAGTTAAGATTTTTCACGCCGACTCCGAAGTAACCCATAGAGTGCTGGCAATGCGTAAAGCGTTGTTGATGAAGAGCATGAGTATGACATATGGCTGAATCCTGAAGACTGGATGTGTTCGACTTGATGGTTGAGATTCTAGCTACCTTATGATTTTGGATTTGAGTTTCAGTCGGAGATACACATTCCAAATGGATGGAAAATTAGAGTCTTTATGAAGCAATTGTCAGGAAGCAAGTTTTTCCTGGGGTGCATTCATTGATCACCTCTTGGATGACAAACTGGATTTTTATTTGAATAATTAATGTCAATTCCTTAGTCTAAAACCCGTGATTATAAGTATATTTTAGAAATGCCTTAGACTTTGGAAAAATGGTTTTCAAAGGATTTCTTTTTCCAAAGATTAATTTTTAAAATTTGTTATGGAAAAGTTTTAAAATTTTAATTTTCAAACAAATACATATACCACTAAGTTGGTCGTGTTAAGAAATTCTTAGTTTATAAAAGATTAACTTTTAAAATCCTTAAATATTTATATATATCAGTAAATGCTTGATATTGATTTTGACAAGAAAATAGTTTTTCAATTTGGAAAATTTATGTTTTTGAAAACCCTGAAATATTTATATATAGGGCTGTTATGATAACAGTAAATTTACCGTTATCATACCATTACCAATCAATCGGTTGTCATTTTAAAAAAAGTCGGTATACCAGTATAATCGGTATGGTAACGGTAAATTTACCATTTTCTAAGATAAAACATCGGTAATAATTTTTCAAAACCAACGGTAATGGTAATTTACCAGTCCATTCATAACACATTGATATCCATGTAAGATGTTGTATTACAAGCATTTAAAAGCAAGAAAATAGTTCAATTTATTTCAATAATTGAACTCAAATGATCATAAATACACTTCTTTTCTATGTCCTTCATTAAGTGACCCAATGAGATGTATAATGAAGCATCGTTCAGTATACAAAAAAATATCTACTTATTATTTTTCTAAACAAACGGTAATTTACCATTACCAATGTAACGGTTACCAATTTATTGGTATAACAGTCATTGGTATACCAGTCAATTGGTAATGGTAACGGTAAACAATTTTAGTTTACCAGTAGAAACGGTACGGTAACGGTATTTACAAAATGGTAACGATAACCATTACCATAACAGCCCTATTTATATATATAAGTTTGATTTTTAAGGGAAGTTTGAGTATGAAATAGTTTCTATTATTTAGAAATAAGTATAAAGCATATATTTAACTCAGTGATTCTTTGGTTTATAAAATCGAGGTTTTTATATTTTCCTCTCTTTAAGTTACAAACAAAATAGAAATGACATTCAATTTTATTGGAGTATGTAGCTTGAAGTATTGTTATACCCACCAGCTATTGGAAGAATATTTCCATGCGAAGTAGGCAGGAAATAGCAGCTGAAATATTTTTGGGTTTTTGAAATTGTCTGGGACTACTGTGTATTGCTGAAGCATGGTTCGAGATTAGGCGGTAGGCTTTGATACCACGTGGTGAGGATAAGAATTTTTCGAATTGTGTTGAATCGAAGAAGACGACAGGAAACGATTATTATTCTTTAATCCGACCCTATTGGGTCTAGGTTCAATTAACGTCCAAAGGTCATCTATCGGTTGACCACCTAGCGCTAAACCTATAGTGGTCTACCAGTTAATGAATTTTGGCACAACTTACCTAGAACAAGACTATAAAAGTCGCATCCGAATTTCCCCGGTTGCCTTCTTTCGTTCCTCCTTCCTCAACAAGCCGAACCCAATCTCCATCCTCCTCCTCATCTAAGTATCAGTCTCTCTCTTCCGCTTCTTCCCTAGGTGACGCTGTTTTTCCCTAGGAGCAGCAACCTCCCCTCGTGTTGGTTTTGCACGTTAGATCTCGCCCCTCCACTACTCCAGATCTAAACCTTATTTCCTTCCTCCAATCACTTCATAGCCCAAAACACCTTTCTACACTACCGGTTTTTCCTCGCACCGTTATGGACTCAACCCTCAAGAGGCCACTTGGCTTAACCGAAAAGAGCAAAAAGTTTTGCCGCTTTGGGCTGAAGAGCTATTCGTCGTGGTAGGATTTGCACCGATCATCTGCTTCGAGACTTTTGAGCGGGAATGTTACTGTGTTGCATCTGCCTTTTCGATGGAGGTAATAATTTGATTCGTTCGGAGGTAAAAAGTATCTTGATTGAGTTGACTAATGATGATCTCGTTGAGATTTTGGAGGCCTCTGTGAAGGACGTGGACTTGGATGATTTTGAAGTAACCCACTCAAAGATTGTGCAGCAGATCTTTTCGCAGGATGTCGGTGTTCGGAAGATGGATAAGCTACGTCCGACTGCCCGTCTGATTATGTGCATCATTGGTACAACGTCATCCCTAAGACAGGAAGTTATGACCGGATTTATCCCATGGTGCGGAAGACCACCTATGCTTAGTATTGGTGGCATCGCCGTCAATTGGACCAGCAACCTTTTGATCCAATTTGTTGATCAATGATTAGCACTCCACAAAATCACTTTTCGTATTTTCATCTATCCACTCTTGTTTTTAGGCAATACGGGTGAACCTCCGTGGAGAGACGGTTTAATAAAAGGTTCCTTCTGCCAAGATGGCATTTCCGAAGCCGTCGGCTACACCAATAGCACCAGCGGCACGAGATTGGGTGTTTAGCCGCCATGCTACGACTATTCAAGGGTTGCAGCAATGGATCAAGCTCCAATTGCAGAGCAAGACATCTCCTAGTCTGTAGGCGTTATTTTAGGATTTATGGTGTTGTTGTTTTTTCCCTTTCAGCATTTGTTCTTTTCTTTTAGGTTGTTTGAGTTGTAACTGCTAGTTGTCTCTTGTAAAAGGCACGCATGATATTATGAGTTTCTATTTATTTACTAAGTTATTGTTTCTAGACATGCAAACCGCTCTTATATATGCATAGTGGAGAAGCAGTATAAATATGTGAATCTCATAAAGACACTTGATTAGCGGTAAATGCGATATAAGACTGGAAGTTTAGAATGGTTGAAAAAAATTAGCGAAGGACGATGAGATAAAAAATAGATGGAGGTAATATTTTGACAAGCTATTCGATGAAGGAGATAGCACTACGATCGAGCTGGACGACTCTTTTAATGACACCAGTAAACATCTTATTCAAAAAATTCAAGAGTCCAAGGTAAAGGAAGTGCTAAAACATATGAAAGAATGCAAGACGTTGGAGCCTGATGACATCCCAATTGACGTGTGGAGATGCCTTGGAGATGCATGTATGGTCGGGCTAATTAAGTTGTTCAATAATATTTTTAAATCAAACAAGATGTCGGATGAGTGGAGGAAAAACATATTAGTTCCAATCTTCAATAATAAAGGAGTTATTCAAAGTTGCATAAACTACAGAGGAATTAAACTTATGAGTCATACAATGAAGCTTTGAAAGAGAGTCATTGAACATCGATTAAAAAGGATGACAAGCGTTTCAAACAATCAATTTGGTTTCATGCCTGGAAGGTCGACCACAGATGCGATTTTCTTGATAAGACAACTTATGGAGAGATTTATGGAACAAAAGAAGGATCTACACATCGTATTTATCGATCTGGAGAAAGCTTATGATAAAGTATCGAGAAAGGTTATGTGGTAGGCTCTGGAAAAGAAGAGCGTCCCAACAAAATACATTACCCTTATCAATGATATGTACGATGATGTTGTGACTAATGTCAGAACATGCAATGGTGAAAGCAGAGACTTTCCCATTAACATAGGATTACATCAAAGACCAGCTTTGAGCCCCTGCATTTTTGCTCTAGTGACGGATGAGGTTACGGAGGGTACACAAAATGAGATTTCTTAGTATGTGCACTTTGTTGATGATGTTGTGCTAATTGACAAAAGTAGTATAGGGGTTGATAGACAACTGGAGTTGTGGAGACAAACTTTAGAATCAAAGGGTTTTAGAATTAGCAGAACTAAAACAGAGTATATGAAGTGCGAGTTCAACGGTGTTGTCAGGTCAGAGGATGAAGATGTCACTCTGGCCGGACAAGTTAGTGCCCAAGAAAGAATCCTTTCGATATTTAGAATCAATGTTGCAATATGATGATAAGATTGATGAAAATGTTAGTTTTAAAATTCAAGCGGGATGGGTGAAATGGCGATTAGTGTCTAGCATTCTTTGTGACAGGAAAGTCCCATAAAAGTTTGAAGGAAAGTTCTATAGAATGGCAATCAGGCCTGCGATTTTGTATGGTGCAGAATGTTGGCTACTAAAAGACAACATGTTCAGAAGATAAATGTAGCAGAGATGTATATGTTGTGATGGAGCTGTGGTCATACAAGACGAGACCGAATTAGAAATGATGTTATATGTGACAAACTTGAAGTAGCACCAATTGAAGATAAACTACTCCAACACTGCTTAAGATGGTTTGGACATCTCTAACGGAGGCCTCCTAAGTCACTTATGCGCTTTGGAATTATAGGCCGCAACGAATGCTCAAAGAGATGTAGGGGTCGACCAAGGCTGACATGTGAGGTAAGTAGTAAAAACGGACTTAAATGATTGAAATATATCTGAAGAGCTCGTGTCGGACGGGAGCGCGTGGAAGTTAGCGATCAACATACCGGAACCATGAGTTAGGAGTTTTTTTGTTTAGGATTGATTTAAGAGTAGTGTTATAAGTTTTAGATTATAAGACTAGTAAATAAGAGCCTAAGACGTAGTGTTTGGTCTTTAGTCGGTATTATTATTAGTACACTTATTATTATTATCATCATGGTTTTTTTTTATTTCTTTATATATTTTTATTTTTTTATATTATTTTTCACTTTATTTTTATTTTACTTATTATTATTACTACTATTATTATTATTTTAATTATTTTACTCTATTTTAATATTATTGTCATGGTTTTTTATCGTTATTATTACTTAAATTGACTTTGTCATTTAGTTTTTGGTTTCATTTCTATCCGACCCCAACTTGTTTGGAAATAATGGCTTAGTTGTTGTGTATTTATTAAAACATTAAAAGGAATCTGTTTAGAATAAATGTTCAGAACTTCTAGTACAAATTTAATAAATGATATGTTTGTTATTATTACAACCATTGAAGTTAACGATAAGTTTTTCAATTTTGTAATTACAAACATTTAAGTAGTTATTAAGCTTTTAAATTTTTATCTTACTACTTTCATCTCTTTCTCGCTATATTTTTTCAGTAAAATCCAATTGAATCGTTGTTGTTGAATTTTCATAATTTTTTAATACCTCTTAAAAGATAAATATTAAGATATCTTTTGTTGTTATTTTTTTTCATTTAGTTTGATCAAAACTCATAATAGTTTTTTCAAATTTTTTAAATCAAAATATAGTTTAACTTCTTCATTAGACTCGACATAACAGAAATTAATTAAGTCATGGTTTAATTAAAAAATTAATTATAATTTTGGATTAAAAAAAATAAACAAACAACCAAAATAATTGGTATTCAACGTTCTACTATCCTAATTCAACAATACATAGGAACTAGCTGCTGTTGGATAAATAAGTATATCATTAGAATGCCAGTTGATGATATGTCAACTCGTTGAATTGGAAAACAATTAATCAAATGCAAATATTGATTCTATTTAAAATACATATTTGTTTCTTCCGAGATAAGTTGGGTGCTGCAGCTCAATGATTTAAGCACCATCTCGTTGATTAATCTAACCTTGGAAAATGTTAACATGTATTCAGGGTATATTAAGATTGTCTAATTACCTTTACCAATCCCTCTAAATTCCATGTGTTTTATGTTTGTATAAGGATGGAATGTATATTTGAATTATTATTTTTTTTGTTTTTTTTTTTTTTTTCATTTTTTTTCATTTTCATTTTTATTTTTTTGCCTATTGCTAAATGTGACCTCAGGGGACCCTAGCTAACACCCTACCTTTGAATCGCTGGTTTGTTGACATTGCTTCGGTTTAAAATTCTCATATTCAAGTTGGCATATTCCAGCGTATAAAAAAACTCAGTTGCACATGGCTTCAAAGCAGCATCTTATTGGTTAAGCAAACAAACTATAGAATAATAGGAAGAAGTATCATGTACCTAAACAAATTTACCAATGTTTCCTATCCTACATGCAAAACTTCAAAGTGCACGACAATCTAAGATTATGACCATGAATTGAACGCAGGCTCCCTAGACATATTTTTTGATGTTTTTGCTGTATAACTTATACAAAACTACTCAAAGGTCAGCGTTCATCTTCCACTTTCCCTTGTTTATATAAACGCCCAAACACAAACAAAATCTTGAAAAATTTTAATGGAAAACGGTTCAGGAAATAAAGTAGCACTAATAGTGGGAGTGACGGGCATGGTGGGCCTGAGCCTAGTGAGCACTCTAAAATCAGCCACCAATCCCGAATGGACCGTGTACGGGCTGGCCCGCAGGTTCCAACCCATCGAAAACCTGGACAGCTTCATCCAGCTGGACGTCCTGGACCGGGCCGCCACATCAACAGCCCTGTCCCCGCTGTCGACCCATGTGACCCACCTCTTCTGGGTGGCCCTGCAGGAACGGGATTCCGACTCCTCCACCTCGTCCGCCAACATAGCCATGCTAACCAACGTGCTCGACGCCCTGACTTCGCAGGATGGATCAAGCCTCAAACACGTGGCGCTGCAGACTGGGGCCAAGCACTATTACTGGGGCCTGCTGTATGACCAGGCCAGGATCAACCTGCACGTGCCCTTCAAGGAGACCATGCCCCGTAACGAAGGGGCCACCCTCTTCTACTATGACCTGGAGGACGTTCTTGTCGGGTACCAGCCCAGGTTGACGTGGACGGTCCACCGGGCCTCCATCATGCTTGGCGGGTCCCACCACAGCCTGTACAACGTGCTGCTGACACTAGCCATATACGCAAGTGTTTGCAAGCGGGAGGGAAGCCCGTTTCTGTTTCCTGGAAGCCCGTACTCATGGGCTCATCTATGCGACGTGTCAGATGCGGACCTGCTGGCGGAGCAGCAGGTGTGGGCCGGGTCGGAACCCAAGGCCTGGAATCAGGCGTTTAATTGTACGAACGGGGACGTGTTCACATGGAGGAGCTTGTGGAAGGTTCTGTGCGACCTGTTCAAGGTGGAGTTCGTGGAGTGTGGGACCCAAGGTGATGACGTGGTGGACTGGGTGGGTGAAATGATGGGGAAGGAAGGGGTGTGGGATGAGATTGTGAAGGAGAACGGGCTTTGCCGAACCAAGTTGAGTGAGGTGACATGTTTCGGAGCAGTGCATTCTATACTCAATTTCAGGTTTCAGCATGTCAGTTGTATGAACAAGAGCAGGGAGTTTGGATTTTCTAAGACTGTTGATACTTTGAAAAGTGTTGAAAAGTGGGTTTTCAAACTTACGGAAATGAATTTAATCCCTAAAGTTTGATATATTTGATAATATTCAATGTATGTTTACAAGTAAATTTGTCCTTTGATACTTAAAGAGAAAAAATCAGGAACACTAAAAGTAACAACTGTAATCCCACCAATAAGCTTTCAAAAAGTCAGAATGGATAAAGCAGATGAAGTGATTGAATTCTTACGCAATCTTGATTTCTTTAAGCCATTCCGTGTGCAGTGGGCATGGATCTGGCTTCCCTTCTGATAATGCCTTTTCAGTAAGTGAATAGAACCAACCATTCCTCCCTTTGAACTATACATGTAATTATTAAAAGGAATAAAGTTAATAGAAACTTGTTGAGTTGTGCGAATTAAAGAATGAACATACTATAGAAACTTACTTCTTTAACAGCAGTAGGAAAATGAGAAACAGCTCTGGCGTAAGCACAGAGTCTTTCCTCGATGCCATCTTCAAATTTTATTCCCTTTTCGGAAGCTGCAGCACTTGCTAGTTCTGTAATGAGACATGCAACCTGAAGAAATGTCCTTGAGGTCAGATGTTTAAGCTTGCAGAAATCAGAATACAAATTATTTGCGTGTTTATTATCTGTGCTATTATATCAAATTTTAGTCTAATCATTAATAAACATTTCTAAAATACATTAACCAGGAAGAAGCACCATGCACAAAATCACCATCATATGAGCATTGTGGTGAGATAAATAAATGTCAGAGAACAACCTTTCGTCCATGTAAATTCACAACAAACAAGCAAAAGAAGAGATTGTACTAAATGTAATCAGGGAAAAAGAATTGAACATGCACCTCAGACCGATATTCTTTTTCTACAGTGCCAACGGTAGCTCCTGGATGGCGAGCTCCAACAAGCATGAATGCTGAAATCCATATCAGTTTCTCAAACATCTGTTTCTCAAAAGCATCCTTCTCAAGAACCTGAATATTTTCACAAGAAAGCAAATAGTAAACATACTTGAAATAAATAAGGATGAATGCGTTTGATTTATTCGAACAGATTGTCTAGACTGTCTAGTTTGCTTATTTATAAATAGATATGCAGGGAATCTCTCGGGGAATATCTGTAACTGAACAGCTTACACAACATATGCTTGCGACTTGCGAGAGAAGTAAAAATTTAATCTAAATATTTTACCTTTCAAGCAAATTTAGAAACATGGAATATAATACAGCATTAGATGACCTGCAATAATGGGATCATCTAACTGTGTGGCACTACTAGTCATGCCCTTATGGATGCCACCGATAATGAAGAAGAAACATTGAGAACACTCCTTCTAGCCAATGACTCAATGATATGAGATAGCCCATCACATAAACATGATCTTAACTATTGTGTCATCACAGTCATGTCACCAAGAATAACATAATAAACTGAAAACGTAGGAAACAATGAAGTTCCAGGATACTGAATCATGTCTACTCAAATCCAGGGTACTTAACACTTAAATGCATCTACCTGGTGATGGATCGTCTAGTAAGAACAACGAAAATCGCATTAATGCAATTTACCCTACTATAAGTTGAAAGAAATTACATACCTTGCAAGAGAGACCTCCTTTGTGTAACCGAGATGCCACAGTGGAAGCCCATTTGCCAAATGCAGCTGTCAGGCCTTCGGGGTTTGTATCAGTTATCCCATCAGTAGGAGGCTCTCCAGTTTTTGACACGGCAAAGTAAGCTAAAACTTGATTGGCATCCTTCAGACATTTACTTTGAAACCAAGGGTCAAGCATTCCATTCTGGAAGAACACCAGATCTACAAATACAAATAATAGATGCAACAGAAATATTAAATGTCTGCTTTGAGTTTTAATGTTAGGGATCATGGAACATTACAGTTCATTAACATATATAAAATGGGAACTGCAAAACTCAATCTTAATACAATAATATTAATAGGTTGACGTAAGTGTTTATTCACAAGAGATGCAAATAATTCAAAAACCAAACTCCGAGAGTTGAGACTAGAACGATATATGGAATAAAAAGTCCACTATATTTGTTATACAGGTAGAAGAAGCTATTATTTTGAAGAACTCAGAAGAAATTGAACTTCAACATCAGGAAAGGAGGAATGGAAAAGCACCAAATATCCATCTGTTTTTACTGGTCATAAAGATGATGATGCAAAAAAAATGGCACTGAAGATTTACAGCCATTGGGATTTAATGCAAAGAGGAGTTTCACTATAACTTCCATGTACAGATTATGGAATTTCCACGTGGCTACCGATACATGGTAAGCCCAAAAATTAAAAGATGGTTCCGAAAACTATTTTATTCTTTTATGGTTATTTCCATCACGCCATAGAGGTGCCATCACATCTCTACTTCTCTGCTTGTTTTCATAAATGTATAACCATAATTCCAGGACGCCATACTTATGAACTCCCATAAAGTGCCCACCACTCCAGAAACCTGCCTTCCTTTTGCTTCCTCCAATATCTCTTCTATGATAAAGGACTTTTCTGGAGAAGAAAAGGAGACGATCATTGGTATTTTTGATGAAAAGAAGCAAAAAATGAAGGGGAGGTGACCAGCTGATCAGCTACATTGTGGAAGCTCGAGAGCAGAGAGATTTATTCATTTTTGAAAATAGAGTGAAGAAAGATGATGGTTTGCTAACTTGGTACTTGGTTTAGATACCAATGCTTCATTCCAAGCATACATGTGTATGCATGAAGATGAGGTAAAAATAACAATTCATTGATTATCACATAGCGTGGTAGAGGTGGTGGAAAATTTATGAATTTGGAACGACTGACCATACACCACATTTTTTTTGGAATGACAATTTATAGCTTGAACCTTTCTCTTTACTCTAAAGTTCATCGACAGTATTTTAGTTAATTTCAAGATTAAATGGGCTATATAATGCATGACTAGTATGATATAATTCATGATCAAACTATTTTTGGCTTGTTTATATATAATAGCTAATCAACACGCAATACGTGAGTATATTATTTGTATGTGCTCCGCCGATAGTTAAAACCAAAGATTTTATATTATATTTCAAACACGAGAAAGAGAAAATCACTATGAAAGTGATTGTCGTGAATGGTTAATAAAAACATAAGTCGAAATACAATGTGATTATGGAGACTACACATTACTGTTATCTGGTATTTTCCACAAGCGATATTTCGATGAAATTGGACAATGGAAAGATGCGGGAATGGATTCCAGACTCGAAGACAATCAAGCACAAAGAGTCGATAGAAAATGAAGGGAAACCAACTAAATTCTTGGATTGGTACCAATCCACGTAAAATTATCATGTTTTCCTTCCAACTCTTTGCAATGGTAAAGAGATCAAAGCAAGAAAGAAGAAAGAAGAAAGAAGATAGAGAAATTTGGCTAAGTTTATGGATCGACGTCAATCCATAGATTCTCTCCATGAAGTCAACTTTCTCAATAAACACTTGAAGAAAACAAATTTAGATGCGTCAAATGAAGATTGACTTAAGAAAAGAAGCAATAATGCTCGAAGATTATGAGGACAAACTCAATAATTAGGCCAAGATTACGGATCGATCCATCAAAGTTTTGGGACTTGGTCTATTTTTCCCCTAATATTCTGGATCTAACTGTTTGATCATTTCTATTGTGATTTGACGACTCAAAATCCCAATTACAAAATACATTAGCTACAAATTGGAAGCTATCTGCAGCAACAACAAAATCTTGGCACTTGCCTTATTTATATTTAGGTGAAACTCTGTCATTGCCAATTTTGAAATAGAATTTCAAGTTGTACTTGAAATAACAACAAATCTAGAGTGAATCAAACAATAAAATACACTCAAAGTAGATGTAGATATAGTCGAACCACTATAAAAAACATTGTCTCTTGCTTTTCTTATCGTTCTTCTTATCCTTTTACATTTTTTTTTTACATTTATTTACTATCCATATATATGATCCTACTACATAAAATCATTTTCCCTTTGAATTCTATCGTTTGGAGGTTTTAGACCAAATTTTCTGTTGATATTTTTTTGTGCTTTCACCGAGAACTGAAAGATCATATTACATCTCTATTGCTACTAGGTGCAACCCAGTGCAAGGCTCCACACCTCTATCACTATTGCTACTAGGATTTTGATAAAATTTCCAAAGAGATCTGATAGAATAAGACTGATGAAGGCAAGTTATGGAAGAATATGATGGAGGAAACATTGGAAATGTCGATAAAAGTGACCGATGTACTCAATCTCCACCAAATATGGTTACTAGAGAGGAGTTGAAAGGAATGATGGGTGATGTGAACAAAAGATGGAGAGCATGCGGCAGACTATCATGGAAAAACTGACTAGGCAATTTGCTTGGTAAGGCAAACTCCTCAAGGAGATGAATCTCGCGCAAGAGATCAAGTAGTTAGAGAAAATTTCCAACTAAATCGCACAAAGGAAAATGTGCTAGAAGGCGCAAAACAGAGAGGGAACGAGCTGGAGATGGAAACGCAAAAGGAGAACAGAATCAAAGCAACCAAATTGGAATAAACGCTTGAGTTCCTGGATCGATCGGTACCGATCCATCAAGGAAGGACGACGATGGTCGTCGTGATGGTGATGGAGGTCATGGCCGTGTTGTGAATCCTAATGGTGAAAGATCTGGAAGAAACGCTAACAGAAATGCTCACATGAAAGATAGATCTAAGGGACGCAGTCACGATAGACAGCGTAGAGCATAATATTCTTGAAAACTTACACAATACCATAACAGATAAAATGTCCATAGTTGGAGATGTACTGATCAAGATCATGGCGAAGTGGATACTACGTTGACTTCAGCAAACTTATCATGTATTTTTTTCGATCAGCTCCATCGCTAAATGTGAACAACAAACACCGACTTTATTTTCCAATATAAAATAAATATTGTCAGGAAATTCAACATTAGTTAAAAAAATTCACAAGAATATTTTCACAATGAAATATAGTAAAAAAGTCAAGTTGTGCATGAATGAAGTAGATGTGCCTGGATGGATCTACCTTGTGGAACAGTGCCTTGAATTAGTGGGATCTAGAAAGGAAGAAAAAAACTCATTATTTATATTGAGTTAAAATCCCAATTAATATTGAGATTTTTTAACATAATTATAAACTAGAAAAGATATTACACATTTAGATTGCAGGATCACAATGCGAAAAAAGTACCGGACTTGCTAGCATTCTTTGAATGCATTGAATATCCAGAAACACAAAGCAAATAAAGGACTTAAAGGATTAACTTAAGATGTGACTGTCCATATTACTAGAGATCATCGAGATCATGAACTAAAACGAATAGCATTCGCATATAGCACGCGTGGATTTTCTCGCAGAAAATGAACCCCTAAACTATTCATAAATTTTCCAACCTTTATCATTCCGTTGGCAATAATTTTGAACCACAATGTGTATTATGAGGGATATCAAGCTCACACTTGCCTGCTTTTTTGTCGAGATGATGGACACACATATGTCACACACATAGAGAGAGATGCATACATACATATGTACATACACACATACATTCATAGTTTTCCTCAAATCCACAATTTTTTATTGTAGTTTTAAGAAAAGGTGTACTGCTAAGGATACTACAATTACTTCTCCTAATACTAGATTTTAAACAATTGAAATCATTAAAAATTACACTTCCTAATACCAAATTTATTCAGCAATGTTATATAGTGTTCGGGTTACATAATTAAATAATTGTCTTTGTTTGGCAATATATTGCCGAATGACCAAAAGTTTGTTATGTAGAAAAATTGCCAAAATAATTTTTTATAATCTATAGTGAATTTAGTAGTCCCTTAACTCCCAGTTTTTTGAAGAGTCGATAACAAAATTACTTGTATTTTGTGAAATGTACAAGGAAAAGGGGGCAATGGTATGCTCGGTAGCGCTCACAATTACATAGCTAATCCTATTTTTGTTATTTTGAGAAGTTCAATATCACTCTATTTGATTAAACAAAACCGTTTTCGTTCTTGATTGAATGCCAACTTTTCTATTGCAGCTAAGAAATTTTTTTAATTGAAGTATCTTTTAAATACACATAAAAAACAAAACCTTAACCAAAATTTTACACATTATTTTTACATCGTCGAGAATGCCTTTACAATCATTAGTTATCACTACCATTTACATCATTGTGTCAAAAATAATTTTAAATATATTTCATTATATATATATATATATATATATACATACATACATACATACATATAGTGAACGTGCTAAGTTGATATATTTGTCTCAAAACTATATGGTAATTTTACAATTTATACAACAAATGAAAAACTAAAATAGAAAATCATTTTGATTACAATTGTATCTTAAGAAAGAATTTCGAAAATAAAACCTTATAAAATGATAGCATTGCCTTATTTTTAAAATATAAATATTACTTTAATTTTGATAATATAAAGTTTAAAAATGAAAAAATTACTTTGTAGTCATCTACTAGACTTGTTAGTAGATTATCTCTTTCTTTTATATAATAACACGCAGGCATGCAGGCATTGCATGTGCACACACAAACAAAGACAGGTATGTATGTATGCATGCACACATATCCATACACATACACTATATATATATATGCATGAATATGTGTGTGTGCGCTCTACTCATAATGAGGAACACTCTTGTTATAAAAAATCATAATTATCCAACTTATTGCGTGGACTATTATTAAAAAATGTCATTTGTAGTACCTTTCAAAACTTAATGTATATGTAATATACACCGGAAAAAATTCAAACATAGCGTTGATGTTAGGCAAGCTGATTTTTTTGTATTACCGGACTAATTGAGCTTCCGCTTGTAAACCTTAGATAACGTGTATATTCCAACGGTCAACATGGATTATATTTTTGGGTAGATTGAATCTTTGACTTCATCAACAAAGACTGTTTCCACGATCTACCTCACTACTATAAGGTACGACTGTTTTTACGTTTACATAAAAGAATTTAAATGTCATTTATTGACGTTGTGTACCACAAAATTTAATATATTTATGTACAATGTTAGCAATGATTTGAGACACCTACCCATTCCAAAGCTATAGCATACAATATTTCAACACCAGATTTTGCAACAAAATCAAACCAAAAGCTTTTTATATTAAGGGTACAAATGTATAACAATTTGCTTCTATCATATAAAGAATAAAATTTTAAAATAGACCTCAAATAATAAAATTAATGGAAGATATAAATAATATAACTAATGCACTTTTCCTTCTTTTTTTCTTCTTTTATTTGTTTATTTATTTGCAAGGATCCATCTCTTGATCTATGTTACAATTTATGTAACACCAGAATATATGCTGACAAGAAACTCAAAACTATTATATAATCCAGGTATATCAATTTATAAATTTAGTATTTAAATCACTCTATAAAGCTTACTTTAATTTATTCTTATACTATTATGATTTAATTAATTTGTTAACCTCGAGTTTAGCGATGATAAAATGTACTCAAAAGTACTGTGTAATTTGATACTTGTGTATTTAATCACATCATTTATTTTGTTATTTGTCATAAAACCAGTACTTGTCAATGTTTCTATTTAACAGGAATGCATGTATATTATTTTGACTCTCGTGGGGGCACCTAAGGTCGAACACAAAAAAAGACAGGTTAATGTTAGGTTGACAGCCAACGGTAAAACTATTTCAAAGCTTTTAACGAATAAAAAGTATATATTTAGTTAAGTCAACCCTAGTCATTATAGATTAAGGAAATAAGGATGATAATATCGATAAATATGTGATAAAAAAGGTCAAATAGTATCATTTCAAAATCAAATAGTATACATCTTGAAATTTATCAATATACTATTCCTTTGTGAAAAAGTAGATAACGTTATCTGATATTTTCCATTACCTTAGACAGTAAATTTGTTACTTATAATATTTTAGTTTATGTCTATTGTTTGTTTGGCACTTTTTGCATCTCTACCTATAAAATTTATTTTCTTTACTTTTAGAACTATGTATACGTATGGTTTTAAATCTTCTCCATTTCATCCGATCTCCTTTGAGAGCTCATTTTCCACACTTAGATGAGATGAAATATCAAATCTTGTTTGATACTTCTCTTCTGAAATATTAATATCTCACCCAAAATATGGATCACAATCTCAATCCGACATCTCATTCAAAATTTTATATTTCTTCTTTTCATGTAGGTTTTAAAATTAAAAAAATTGATCCAATTACCATTTGACAAATTCTATTTAAACCCTAAATTTTTTTAATTAGCCTTCAAAATTTTGCAAAGCCGGTCTACCTTATAATTGTTGGGTTAACCAATATAAAGAGGAAAATAATCCAAAGTTACCCTTTATTGATTTTTATGCTTAATTCACCATGTAGGCACATTGAATGTTTGTTTCATTTACCATTCAAGAATTGTGTGGTAATTTAAGTTACCACACAGGGGCGAGTTCTAGATGACTTTGTTTATTTTGTAATCCTCTTGCGAATTTTGAATGTTTGTTGAATTTGAAAATAAGAAGAAATGGTTAAAACATTTTAATCTACTTTCTTCGTTTAGATTCGCCATCTTTTTCATAGAATTTGAATTATTAGGTTAAAATGGGAAGGGAGAGCAACTTAGTTTAATGAAATAGTTGAAATGGTTAATACGCGAGACAAATTGAAAGTTCGTTCTTTTTTCTTTTTTAGATTGTGGGGGAGAGGGGGCTAATCAACAAATTTTTGAGAAAATATAACACTCCTTCCTATTTACTAACCCTTGATCCTTTTTCTTTTTAACCTCATGAGTCCCAACAAAAGATTTCTCTTTTTTATGTTCTAACAAGAGAACGTCATTTGGTCACTACCCATCAATCAAATTGTCATTCTTCTTTAATATAAACTTTCATCTTGACTTATTTGTCTACGCAAATCAAATATGATGCAAAGTTTGATTATACTTTTTCGATAAGAATTGTTAAAAAGTCATCCGATCATCAATCTTAGACACATAAGTTATTCTCAAGATGCAAAATGTAAAAATCTAAGACGTATACCGAAGATACACGAGTCTCGTTCAAGATCTCGGCTGATACAAGATATCTTTCTGTGGAAATCCAAATATAAAATGTGGTCGAAATTCAAGATTTGAAACCTTGTGTATATTCTTCCCTTTATGTGGAATCATGCATACATTCGTGCAATATGTCCAGTATCAAATATTCTTTTAGCATGATCTTAAGTAACCTTTGAAAAACATTCATGTATGACTACTAATGTTATGTGTTAGGTGTGACTTACATTGTATTAGAATGGATGCGTAGATCGGATTATGATTAATTTCACGTCACAAGATAATCTAAAAGGGATGAACATATATATGAGATTGGTAGCATGTAACAACAAAGGATTTCTTTTGTGACAAATAAATGTTACCATGAACATATATGTGCTCTAGGGGATGTAAGGATATCCAACCATGACACTCGCACTAAAAGAGCTTCGTTCGGTGGTCTTGTCTTTATACACTAAATGAAATGCGCGCACAGCGGAAGATGCGGGTGGGTGCCAAAAATTACAACATTATGTTTATTCTTACAGTTGATCCAATGAAAGACGATGCATTTAATTTTGTTACATATTGTATAGCTGTTAAATGCATACGTTGTAGTACATATGCACTGCAGAAAATGGCGCTACTTGGATAGTAGAGTAAATGGTTTGAGAATGCATCTTCAATGCATATGTGTTACCCGTGTGGGTGGTGTTGTTGGTGTCTGCATGTGGCGCTCGAGGGCAAGGGTTCTATCACACTGGCAACGCAAAATCTAGTCCATTGTTTAGCAAGATAAAATACCAATGTAACTGAAAATCAAAAGTACCGTTCCATTTGGAAGTAGGAGTAGCATGAAGTACAGCTTCCAAATCATCATTCCTGGTACAAACCAAAATCGGACCATCAAAATTCTCAGGAACATTTTGTCCTCGCCCAACAAGAATATCTCTTCCATCTCCCATGCTCTCGAGTGCTCTTCCCACTCGCCCCCCGCCTACAATCACTGCCGGCACGATTTCCACCTCTCCTGCTGCCGACGCCATCGCTCTAACCCTTATCTTATTCGTGATTTTGGTAATTCTAGTTATTTTAGAGGTTGAAGCAGGAGGAAGAAGTGTGGTTATCGTGGCGGCCATTATTTTTGTTCTATTCTGACATTTCCTTTGTACGACGATTGTAGCATGAATTTGAGAGGGATGAAAATTGAATTTGAACCACACGTTGGACTGCGAGGTTATCGTGGTGGCTGGGTAGCCTACTCTTGCTTCTACTTAAATGTCACTTCACGATGTCGATCTCAAAATTCAATGGTTTACTATCAAGGTAAATTATAATCAAATGTCCGAGTCAAGAATTCATACTATATTATAATTCCTGAGTAAAACTTCTTTAGCTCTAAAGCTTTCTTCAATTTCTCGGCGAAATTTAATTTGATTTTGTCATGTATATTTGTAAGATCAAATGATATTTTGTTTTCGACCTTTCAGTTAAAACATCCTAAAAAAATAGAGTTAACGTCATATCTTTAATTCTCTTTTTTTTGGAACATGGTTCATTCCAACAAGAATTTGAAGTTAGCAAGGTGTTATGTCCCAAATATATTAGTCATTGCAGATCAACAAAGTGTGAAACTTTCGTAAGATATGTGCAGGAGCTATCGTGGGTAAATTGTAACAATGGAGGCTTTCGTGAGGAAATGAGTTAGAGCTCAAGCTAGACAAGTATAAGAGCTATAATGATATATATCTTATATATAAAGCAAATACTTGGTCAAGCCGGTCAAACTTAAGTCTTTTTGGCATTTCCGAAAATGTCCCCTTTCATTTTACGCTTGCGAGAGCACGCAGATGGTTGTTTTAGAAAATTGAACAAATAGCAGAGGTCGGTTATTACACGTTCTCACCCATTATCACTGCATCCCTCTCCGTCCTTATCTTCTTTCTTCCATTCATCCCTACCCCCACTTATTTCTAAAAACCATTCATAAATTGAAAACTGAAAAAAAAAAAAAAAGGGAAAAGACACATCGCACAACCCGATGAGAACAAAAAAGTGGACAACATCTGACAGCTTCGAGAAGAGGGCGAAACAGGGCACTGGTGGTTGGAAAGTATGTGCGTGATGTTAGACGTTGACCGTTGATGCAAATGAAGGAGACGGAACTAGCAAAGGAGATATCGTTCTAGGTCACATCCGACTGATGAAGATAGGACATCTGGTGATGGACCCTGAAAAGAAAAATCCTACAAAATTGCAGATCTATAATGCCTTACTCAGATTTGCGATGTAAATGAGTTGCTACGTAACTGAAATCAATCGCAGATCTGTTGATGGCAAACTTGAAAAGAAAAATCCTACAAAAGAACTAACAATCGCAGATTTGGGTCGTTTCCAATTCGGTATATATCTTTCAGTTGCTATGTAAATGAGTTGTTTCAATTTATTGCATTGTTAGTTCTTTGAAGCTTTACTACAGAATCAAACTCTCAAGTATAATAATTTCATATGCATGAATATATGAAGTTTAATACTCCAGATATATTTAGTTTCAGACGCATGTATCTTCGACTATAAATATCATCAAAGTTCAAGTTTGATCAATTAAATATATATTCAGTTTTTAAGTAAACATATGATGGTTTTTAAATCTAATGCATCTTAAATTAATGAACAACCTTGAAGACATATATAATTTTGAATGCATTTGCTTCGAGTACAATGTACATACTCGATTCTAAATACATCAGTTTTCGAAAGCTTTTGAATCATGGATATCATATGATTGGAAATATTTAAGAACCGAATAAATATCGAATCCACATTTCAGATTCAAATATATCAGTTTTTGAGAGAAATGTGATTTAATACATATCAAATTTCGAGAAAACTATTTGATTGCAGCTTTTGAATATAAAAGCTTTCCATGTGTCAGGTTTATAAAAGCACCGAGAGAACTATTTTGGTTCCAGCTTTTAAATTTAAAAGCTTTCCATGTGTCAGGTTTATAAAAGTACCGAGAGAACTATTTTGATTCCAGCTTTTGAATATAAAAGCTTTCCATGTGTCAGGTTTATAAAAGTACCTTATATATCATATATATATAAAGAAGGTAAAGACTTTTTCGAATTTCCGCATGTGTTCTATTATAATGTATAAGACATTCTGGAAAAATGAAAAATGGATGGTTTATCCAACATTTAAGATGATTCGACAGTATTGCATAAATTATTTAGCTTAAGGTTTTACAACTTGCATTGTATTGAGTAGACTTTATTCATGATTCATGTTACACACAAGATCTGAAAAAATATTTATTATTTTTGTTTGTGTTAGGTCAAGAAGGATTGTGAGATTAGATTTTAAATATTACTCTGATTTTCTTACTATATTACAGTCAAAGACATTCAAGCTAACCTTTTTCATTGCTACTGAATTAGTTGCCAGAATTTTTTTAAGTTACTTTCTGAGCATGGATGTAATAAAAATAAAATAACCATTGGTTTAGTTATTTTGATGTTGCTTATGTAGACTCACCAAACTTTTAATTTGTGCAGGTGGCCGAGCTTTTGGATAGTCATAATAGTAAGCATTTTAAACTTCCAAATTAGCATCGGTTTCTTTGAATATATAGTTTTTACATATTGACTATGTATTTTCATGCTTATATAGGAGCACCACCTTAATCAGTCTTGAACATTGAGGATGCAAGTCGGGTACATGTGAATAGTCATTTGTAGGAAAATGTTAGATTAAAGTGGTCTATAAATTTCCCTTTTTTGGTAGGATGTATTTCAATTTTTTGGCTTTATTAACATGTACAAAAATATTGTTTTATAATCAACATATATGTATGATTACATGGTTGTGGTGAATTTATAATCCAAATGTCCTCAATAACATTTCAAGTCATAATTATACATCAAACACCTTTTAGTTACCATGCCACCCTTAAATTATATTTCAGTATCACCTGAGATTTGGATGTCACCTTGTTGTGCTACTGTTAACCCTTTTAATTGCCTAATGCACAATAAAAAAATTATCCTAGAAATGGCCATCTAAAGTCATTGTCATAACTCCTGTGGTTGTCATGGAGCAACAATTTCAATGTATAGATTAGAGGTAGCAACTACAATCAAAAAGGAAATGTTGTTGTCTGAAGTGTTTATTAAATCAAGAAAGAGAGCAATCTTACACAATCTTTTTGCATTGTCCTTCTTACCTGGTTAGGTTTCTTTGCATTTATTGTTTGAACTTGGATTTACTTAGCTCCTAAAGAACTTGCTTTATATGTACATGCAAGCGTACATTTACATTGGGGACAAATAAGCAGTGCAGCCTTCGCTTATATATAGATAAATAAGCGAGCACTCATGCATGAAAAGAGACAACACATTTTTACCCAGCATGCATGAGTATATGCCTTCATCTTAGATGTGTATGTATGTACTTTGAGATAGAAGTGTGTAGAATTTAGTACACTTTAGTTTTTAAGAAAAATAATTTATACAGCGGTACACATTCACAACATAGAGCAGATGGGAGGAAATATGCACGGCCATAAAAAAATGCATGGACACAGCAAATCTCTTTCATGTCCATTTTAATAATTTAACTACCTCCCACTTCACCAAGTTTTAACCAGAACGTCCAACAAAGAAATGTGGAAGATGATGCAAGGTACATTATGGTAATGAATGCCAGAGTTTTAGCACTAGGTTATGGCTATGGCGGAGCATTGATCGACGGTGGTGGATGTAGGGCATGGCAAGCTCAGCCGCGTGCAGTGGTCAGGTGGTGGTGACTGGAAGGAAGGTCGTGGCATTGGCAGAGGACTGGGTGGCGGTCGGAGGTGGACCTATAGCCCATGGTGGCCGGTGAAGTTGAATTAGAGTTTTACGGCGGCATGGTTAACCGAGCTGGTCAATGGCGGCAGTGAAGTTGCGTAGGTGATGGTGAGGCTGAGGGCGGTGTGCGACGGCCAGAGGTGGAAATTGATTCATTCTGTTATGTAAGTGCAATACTTGAATTCTGATCTATGTTCTTATAACTTTTCAATAGTTTGTATGAAAACCATCTTAGCAATTCCAAGAAAAACTGTGCCTGTGTATGCACTGCAGCACGCTTTTTTGTTAATATGCATTACAATTGGTCTATAATTCATAAACATAGTTGATTCTTGATTTTATTTATTCAGTAACGAATACATGTACATATACAACACAAACAAATACATATACAATACTCCCAGCACACACTTTCAGTTATGATAATATTTTCTTAATATGACGTAAATATCATGTGTTTAATTTTTTAGGATTCTCAAATCACTCATGTTGGACAAGGGGGTCCAGATAGAGTCTACCAACATTGAAAGAGTCGGCAAATTAATAGCATACTGGCTTTAGTATTAATGTTGTCATAGGTTATTTGGTTGAGTTGTTAGCTTCTCTTGCAAGATGAATTGTACTGATACGAGTGGGCTATGTCTTTATTTCATACGTTTAAGCTCCTTGCATATAAGCTATAACAGCAAGTTTCAGCTTTCTATCATCATCATTGTACAGAACAGCAATAAAAACCATAGTGTACAAAGCGGCAGTGTAAAGTAATATGTAAAGCAATGTAAAGTAATATGTATCTAATTAATCTCAGGACATCGTGACATAACAATGTAATTATTCATTGACATAAAAAGCAATTCTAAAAATTCAATTTTTAACTCACTAACTTGGTGAGGTTTCGAATTTTGGTAAGAAGGCATTTAAAATATTTTTCCCTTAATTGTTCATAAATTTTGTAACATTAAAACCACATGGAAAACTTAAGCAATAACTGATCACCAAAATCAACTCATTATCATTTTGATAGTACATTGAAGTTTATTCAAAATGTTTTATTTACCTATTTTATTCCCTAATATATGCCTTGTTAACCTCCTTGAATTACTACCCTATATTTTTCTATTTTATTCCCTATTGCATCTATTTTTTTCTTACAAAGTAGTAGTCAAAGATGAGTTAGATCATCTTCAAGGTTATTCCGCAAATTATATGAATAACGCTAAAAATTGCAATTTTCCATTTCAGTTTGTTCAATTATTTTTGGACAGAAATTAAAGTTAAACCAATTAAGACTGATATATTTCATTCTTGAGGTAAGCAATTTTACTAACCAACCATTGATCTTTCACTTACAACTGCATGTGTAGGGTAATAAGCTTCTTAACAAATTTAGAATATTTAACCACTATAATAACATATTTCACACAAAATTGTTATAATATTAGTTATAATTAGTAATCTTTATAAGCCTAGGCCAAATTTATTTTATTGCTATTACTTTTATTATTATAATGTGTGTATTTGCATCTTATTTATTGTCTAATTTGCAATTATATCGTTGTTTCCTTATCCTAATATAGTATCGTCGATAATGAATTCATATATCACTATAGTTAATATTTTTAAAATCAATGCAATACTAAATATAGCTATTAAGTGGTGGCTAATTACTATGGATATTGATAATCAGCAAAAAATGAGTGATAACGGTTAACAACAAATAATCACATAATGCTAAGAGGTTATTAGGCCAAGCAAAAATAACTTTACAAATGCTAATGAGATATAAGATTATATGATTGAACTTTCACTATGCTTATAAATCTCTTCTAGTTTTAGCCACTTTACTTTTTGCAAAAACATACGCAGCTGGAAAAGTTTGCAAGTATAGATAATCCAAACTGAATAATGTATTAAACATTATCAATATTTGAAAAATAACTAATCTTAAATTTATATGGATTAAAGATTAACCTTTGACATACATTAGTAAGAAACACAAACCTTAAACATTTAAAGAAAACAAATGTGTCAAAAAATTTATTACTCCAATTTTCCTTTCATATTAGTTCATGAAAATTCACATGGTTAACCAGGGATATTAATAACGAATAAAATTAATATAAGAATGATAGTATGATATTTTCTTTAACCACTATTTAAATTTGACACCTTTCACTCTCACACTTTGTTTCTACATTTTATTTTCAATTTTTAATGCAGCTTACTATGCATTTAAATAAGTTGTAAAACCACAATATTATTAATCCATATCTGTGATGAAATCCACGTAATAATGCTTAACATGATGTATAATATTATAATTTTTATTAAATAAATCATAGATTGAACTAACTAAATAAATACACAAACCAACATATACACATATAGATTATAGAACAAGATATTATGCTTTCTATACAAGGAAACTATCAAATCCACATTCTCGATATAAAAAAAAGTCCCTACTTGATATAAATGTATCATATGACCCTACTTTTATTATTTTTCATTATTCGTCAATGCTCCTTTCCTATTTGGATGTATCAATAAAATAAAACAAGTATGATGAAAAAAAAGTTATGAACTAATTTACTTACAAAATAAAATTAATATAATGAAAGAAAAAATTATGAACTAATTTACTTGGAAATTTACTAGTGGTTGAATTTAACTCATTTCTCTCCGAAGTTTCCCTGCCATTAGATATAAATTAGAATATTTCTTTAGTCATTTATACTCCTGCTACATTTCAGATATGATAGAAAAAGTCACATAGTTTTGCAATGAAAAGATTACCGAAATTACAATAATTTTTCCATCTCTATTAACAAACTCAACAGGTGACATAGCCCATTCTACTTGGTTTTTTATATAAAATTCATTATGTGCTACAACCAAATAATGTTGATTACTTTCTTTACATGTTTGATCATTTCCTAAAATAACTTAGTCTCATTCACATTTTGATAAATGATTGATTTATACATGTACATGCACAAAAGAAATGCAATATTATATACACATCATGATCATTTTGTAAAATTCAAAAAACCTTACAAATAGTGTTTTAAATACCAGTTCCTCCTGCGCACGTGCATCGCACGTGTCAAAGTACTCGTGTGTGTATATATATATATAAGAGTTATATATATATATAAGAGTTATCGCGGGATAATGCCAGCAACAAAGGCTTTTATGAAATGATGAACATGACAGTAACCATTTTGGAGTGCCAATGTGTAGTAAATCTACATCACCATGATATGATCTCCAAAAGCCATTGTGAGATGATCAATGAAGCTGTTAAGTTATTGGTGATGAATTTGAACATGAGTTGTGGAAGCCATCGCGGTATAAAACGTTGAAGCCATCATGAGGAACTTTATAAAGCTATCGTGAAATGAAGTACCTGAAGCCATCGTGAGGAATTTTATAAAGCCATCGTCACATGGAGCACTTGAAGCCATCGTGACGTGTCTCATAAAATTGTCGAGAAATGAGACATTATAGGCATCGAATGGTAATTCCCGAGGTCGTCTTGGGATAATAAAATAAAGTCATTGTTTGTTAATGAATCAAGCTATCATGAGGTAAATCATGCCACTATACTAAGAAAGGATGTGTCACACGTCATTTCAAATGTGTGCCATATTAGTAGATAACAACTGTCTATTTTTTAACAAGGTGTCATATGTCAAGAATCCAATGACTCAGGTTATCTTAAAATAAGCATGTACCCCTACCTAGAAAGTGGTTGATTTTCTAGTTTTTCTTCTTCATTTTTTCATTTTTCTTTCAACGTTGTAAAGTAAACTTCAATTGAGGATTAATGGTCGTTATGGCAAATTAAATTGAGGATTCCGTACACAAGGACTTATACTTGGCATACTTAACTATTTTAGACTTTAACTTGTGCATGCGACTACTCCATTTATCTTGCCTTGTGACTTTTAACTTTGAACAAATATATAAGACTATAGTTTACATAGTGACTACTTTCCTTCTGCTTTACTTAGCCACATAGCTTGAAGCATTCAAGACCTAACTTTTACTCTAACATTAAGTGGTGCTTTTATTGAGAGTTGAACTCGGGGTTTCTCTTTTCTTTTCTTTAGCCTGCCTATCCACTCAAAGCATAAAGTTAACTCAATCCCACTTGAATTTTTTCCATGACGATTAGATCTCAACAAGGATCTATTGAGTCACGTTGGAACCCCTTATCATATCCACAAACCGATCAACAATTTAGCAGGGAACAAGAGTTAAAATTAAGAAGACTAGCTCTTCAAACTTTAGAGGAAAAGAAAAGGGTGACTTGGTATAGTCCAACCAAATAGAGCCTAAATCCCTGTCATATTGGAATTCCGTGGCCAATAGACTAAGTCGGAAAAACCAAACCTAAGATATAGGAATAACACAAGTCTTGGAAAAGACCCATTTTTTAAGTCAGGCAAAGCATCCAATCTCAAGTACGAGGAACTATTTTTGAAGCTGAATCGAACCGTAATTTTGAAGATTTTTCTTAGGAATGGAAAGATCATGTTGATTTGACCTTTAAAAGAGGGGAATTTTGATTTAGGAAATGAAAACTTGAAAAGGACTTAGATGTTCAAAATGTCAAGAAAAAGCATAAAAATAAACAAGGGAATCCTATAGCAAGGGGGCCAAAAGGCAATATTGTTACTCGTCTTTTCATTTCTGAAGAAGAAGTGTACTTTTATACTATAAAAAGTTAAACTAATCTCTAAGAAAAATTCAAGAAAAGAAGAGAGACATGGGGAAGGAGCATATTGCCACTATCATAATACTAACGGGCATCGCACCAACGATTGTCGAACTTTGTCAAGGATTATCGAGTACCGTGTAAGGAAAGGGGAATTATAAAAGTTTGTCAAGTCTCAGTGTCCAAGGAGTTAAATGAAAGGTGAGAAAAGCCATGTATGAAAGGACGGTAATAATTGAAATTCTAACTTCAAACAAAAGAGGGCTTTAACAAACTATAAAAAGCCTTCGGCCCCATTGCAAGTCCTAGCTGAAGTACCCATCCAAAAAGTGATGGTCAATCGGGACTTTGGTCCCACCGTCAAGCTTGGCTAAAGCATCGTCCAAAAAAGATAGACGAAAAGCCTTCGGTCCTATCGCAAGGCTTGACCGAAGCATCCATCCAAAGGGTGATGGTCAATCAAGCATTTGGTCCCGCTGTTGGGCATAGCCAAATCACCCATCCAAGGGAGATGAATGAAAAGCCTTTGGTCCCGCTGCAAGGCCTAACCGAAGCACCCATCTAAAGAGAGATGATCAGTCAAGCCTTTAGTCCCTCCATTAGGCCTGCAAAAAGCATCAATCCAATAGAGATGGACGAAAAGCCTTTGGTCCTATCTCAAGGCTTGCGTGAAGTACCCATCCAAAGAGCAATTGTCAACTAAGCCTTTAGTCCCACTGTCAAGCCTGACCAAAGTACACATCTAAGGCAAATGGATGAAAAACTTCGGGCCAGTGTATCCATCTAAAAAGTGACGATCAATGCAAACCTTCGGCTCAGCAAAAAAGGAGATTGGTTCAATAATCAGCTGTCAAGAGTTGATCAAAATATATATAAAACACCAAAACTATGATAGTGAGAAAAAGGAAGCTATTCGAAGCAGTATACTAGGAGAAGTCAAGTGCGCAAAAGTTTAATTAACAAAACAATTATACTATCCATTACCATATATTTACATTACATAATTTCATACAGTGATATAATATAATATTTTATAACATTTCATATTACACAATGATATAATAACTTCCTTCCATAATAAAATGTTCTCTTCTAAGCTCATGGTCCTGGAAGATGAAAAAGAGAATGATGTTAATAAACTGGTTTCTTTCCTTTTCTGACACCGTCTAAGGTACAAAGATGTTGCTCACTAGTCGAACCTGCATACCTATATAAAATTGAAGGCCCAACATTCCTCTTTAAGGCATTAGAACATTTATACCGAAGAAGTATTGATATTGTTGATAGCCAGAGACAACTGCCTTACTCGGTCTATAATTTCTCGCCATGCCTTAAAATGCAAAGTCAATTTTCAAGTCAAAATCCATCATAACTTCGATTAAATAATCAATAAAAGAGTCAAGTTGGGAAGCCCTTGAAGAATAAAAATGCATCAATATAAGTTGATCTTTAAGCTCTTTTGCCTCGTTCATCAACATTTCTAGTGCGACAGGAGGGTCGACAATGTACTAGATAGCTACAAGAAGGTATTTCTTCAATTTCTTCTGTTTGTGGCGAATGATATTGACCGAATTAATGGAGTCGACCTAAACTAATAACGCTTTCTCAAAAGTTTTGTTAGCACTTTTTAATTGGGAGGCCATATGAAATAATCTGCTTTTATCATCTTCAAGCACTTTAATTGTTAGCGAAAGCTCATTACTTCGGAGCTCCAGAGTCTCTAATCTAAGTTATGAGAAAATTTCGATAAACTTCTTATTCCATTAGTCCTTTACTTTTTTATTACACTCTTACTTGAAGGATCTACTTAACCTTGCAAGATTAGTGGATTCACCTTTTAAGAAAAGTCATAAACACCTCTACGACGCATCAAACGCCCCCGAGGCAAGGTAGAAAAGCTATGCAAAGATGCCTTCCTAGAAGGTTTGGTTGGAGTGGGAATAGGTAATTCTTTTTCACCCTCAGTTATTATGAGTTCATATGATTGACATACATTCTTGTATTTCATCGTGTATTTCCAAATCTAAAATGCATTGGTTCAACTACGAAATTTTTGTATCATAATCTAATTATTGTTGGGATTGGAGCATGAGTTGAGCCTTTTCTTCAGTCTTGCGATCTCGTCATCCATTGATGAAACTTTCTTTTTAAGATCCTTGGCCATCTCTTGAGAAGTTTCTAAGAGAGATCTCACATAGAGATACTTTTCATACAATTTTTTAACTTGTGTATCATCAATGGATTTTGAGCCAAAGAGAGAATGGGGAGGTCAATCTGTCAAGGTTGACGTTATCCTAGCTTGAATGTTCTTGAGACATTGGTTAAGCCTAGGATCGTCAAAAGATGGAGTCAATTCTTCACCCTAATTAGAAAATGAACACTAATGAACTTTCCATAAAAGAAAAAGGATAAATGTGAACGACCACAAAATTTTCATTAATAACCAAGAAATAACCATTACATTCACAAATAATCATAAGAATTACAACATAACTAAGTCCTAACATTAGAAAGGGCATTATGAATCTCCTTAAAGGAGGAATGTGAGATGGAAAACATAGTACTAAAGGATGCCTTAATGCTAGAAGGGGTGTTAACCGAGGAGAACCCACGATAGTTCCATTCTTTGGAAGGAGGGCCAAGTCTACGACATAATAGCTTGGCGTAGTTAGTTTGAATATCATGTAGGAGTTGGTCTTTATGGTCCCATATGAAGGAGAAGTCTACATTCGAGAATTGAGTATACACATGTTGGAGCCTAAATGAAGAGGTATTTTAATAGGCGAGACTTGTTAATCAAGGAGTGATTTTAGAAGTCCTTTTTAATCCGACAAATTTACTTAAACTATCTCTTAACATAGGAGATGATGAACAAGTAAGGACAAATTTAGAAGCTTGCACGTCAATGATGATTATATTAAAATGTAAAGTCCACGAGATCATTGTAGTTTCAACTTGAAAACAAAATATAATTAATGTACAACATTACACTGGCTCATAAAGAATAGACTCTTTGTAATACTAGGTAACAAATCTATCCTTATTAAATTCAAATTTATTAGGGAGGAGGTTGTCAGTAGTTAAAGGCACGGTAGAAACCCTGGGCAAATTCCAACATTCCCCGGGTGGGGATCGGATCCATATAATTCCATGTATCTCTTATGAAGGCATCTAATTGATCCCCATAATCGTCACGAAGAAAAGAGAAGTCGGTCATGGAAAATAGAGTATATAGAAGATATAAATACTTCATTATTTTGGCTTTACCCTCTATCAACATCCAAAA
The DNA here is from genome assembly GCA_030765085.1 of Allium cepa. NCBI lineage: Eukaryota > Viridiplantae > Streptophyta > Magnoliopsida > Asparagales > Amaryllidaceae > Allium > Allium cepa. The sequence goes on from CM060931.1 coordinate 66,213,938, forward strand.
AAGCATGATCAATTCTTCATTTTCCTTACGAAAGTTGGCCTGGTGAAAGCATGATTCTCGAAGGAGCGTCTGACCTTTTTATTCTTAAAATCCTCGAGATACTTGAGACATTTCAAAATTCTCATGTATCACTCATTTAGTTTATTTAAGTCCATGCATAGCCTTTCTCCTTCCCGGCTAAGTCTTAAAATTTCCACTTTCTTTTTGTCTAATATAATCTCTGCTTATCTTTGATTGCCATTGTACGTAGATTATACATACATACATACATATATATATATATATATAAACAAACTACCGGCTACATGTGCATATATATATATATATATATATATATATATATATATATATAAGAAACTGGTGGTAAACAAAAAGGATACCTATTGGGGAGTCATTGTAATGTTTGGCCTAATAGATCGAAAATAGAGAGCATCAGAAGGAGACTCGTCTAATCTGCTTCATTTAGAATGCACTGGCTTGTCGGGAGGAGGTGTAGAAGAATGATCTTTGTTAGACTCTTTGTTAAAACCGGAGGAGCGAGGATCAAGATTATAACTTGCACCTTGGAGGGTACCAAGTCCACCTTGGCTAGAACCATCCTTTCCATCTCTTCTTTATGAGCTTCCTCGATAAAGCCACCGGTGCCACCGTCTCCGTCATTGTTATCGTCATCATCATCTTCATCTTTATCGTCTGCTTTGTCGTTCTCTGATTCTTCATTGTCGTCATCCACTGGGATATCGTAAAAGAGCGAAGGACTTGGCAGGATCAATAATATCTTCCTCCTTAGACTCAGAATAGTCTTCAGGAATGCGATCTAAAAGGATGTCAAACTTATTTTTGTAATCTATTTCTGCATTGCTAATTGAAGGAAAGTCCAAATTTCGGCATTCGTTCATGTAACATCCCCCTACTAGGAAGCCCAAAACTAACGGCTATGGATGCTGCAGTCATACATAGTTATTAATCCTCGACGACCAAATACGGCGGTGTTAGATTCATTGATACACGGAAACACCTGAATATGGAAAATTTTAAACTTCAAACAATATCTCATTCCATATCAAAACATTTTCAATTGATTACATAATCCCACAATCGCAAATTACGTTTAGAGAAAATATATTTATTACAGCATATGCCAATAGCGACATATGATAATACCCCCTTGAATGATCAAAGTATATACAGGAAATATAAAAACTTTGTCTTTACAAACAACACAATGGAATCAAAAGAAAAGAGAACTCTAAACAACAATTATGCCTCCTGCACGTCTCCAGAAGCTTATTCATCTTAAGAGGTACCTGAAAACCTCAACTCTTAAACTACTCAAAATCAATTGAGTACCTGAGAGTTTAAGTGAAAAACATAAAATTCGAGTCAGATATAAAGCCTAGTATGAAAAATAATCTGCCATCTCAAATCATTTAGATATCTAGTGAGACCACGCCGTTTAGCGGAATGGATTTTCCCTCACTAGTATCTTAAAACCATATACTTTGCTCCTGCATCCACAATGGTTAAAACAATTCAAAACAGCATAATGTGATGATATGCAAAATAAATGAATCAATTATGGATTACCCATCCCCATTCATTTTAGACTATCTGTCTCAATTATAGTTTCTAGGATTACTATTAACCATAGTTTTCATGGGCTGACTAATAACCGGTTAAGCATTTAAGGACACCCTGTCCAATTACATAGTTTTCATGGGATCATTATGAACTTATTGGTAACTCCAATATCTTACTCTTATCCTAGTTTTCATGGGTTGACTAGGAATCTATTGGTAACCCCAATATCCTTTCTTCTTACCTTAGTTTTCTAGGCTGACTAGGAACTTATTGACATCTGTCAATATCTTGATCCAGATATAGTTTTCATGGATTAACTACAAGCCTACCAGTCCCTGTCAGTATCCGATCATAGTTTTCATGGGCTTACTATGAACCTGTCTTTCTAACAGTTTCCTTTATACACAGTTTTCATGGGCTAACTATAAACCTATTGGCCTTTGCCAATATCTTTTCCTTTACATAGTTTTCATGAGCTTACTGAGAACCAATTGGTCCTTGCCAATATCTTTCTTTTATGTTTTAGCGTCCTACATTCTGATCTTCCTAACCTCTTGGTGCAATTGTACACATTCAGGAGTTTAATCAATTTATATTCATTACTGGGTTAACCTAATTGGTTCTTCTACCATTTATCCCCAAAATGCAGTTATGGGTCCATTATAAAGTGAACATATTCATATTTAAAGAACCAACATAACAACATAGAAATACCACTCCTATGGGTCTAAAATAAAACAAGGTTAATTCCTTTAACCTGTTACTTTATCAAAGATAGCTTCTTCTTAAAAACATTATAAAAACTCCTTTAATATGCCATGGGTTTTTCCTTTTAAAATAGAGTTTGGGCTATAGAACCTTTCAATACCTTCGAAACCTTGCTTTTGACTTCATAAGATGGCCTCCTTCGAAAGCCTTAATAATCTATCTTTAAAATATTAGGCTTCTGCCTTTTAATACTTTAAAACATTCCTTTCGAAACCTTTCAATTATAGTAAAGCATTTATATTTAACTTTTAGAAGCTTAGCTTCGAAACCAGTTGAAAGTATCCCTTTCGATACCGACGGAAGTAACCCTTCCAAAATCATTAAAAGTCCCCCTTTCAAATGGATTGGGTTTATACTTAAAACATTATTTGGCTCAAAGTAAATATAGACGAAAGCAACTCTTTCGAAACCATCCTTTATTATATAAAAATATTGAAGAAAACTTGATGGCATCGACACCATCACTTTCGAAAGCATTTAACATATGGATAAAAGTATTAAAATTTTGGCATCGGAACCCCTTTCGAAACCATCACCTTCGAAACCCCTAACCCCTTTCGAAAGCTATAGGAATTGGCTTAAACTTATAAAACAAAATGCCCTTTCAACCGCGTTGATATCTTCAACACTATCGAAATGTTACAGAACGGTAGCAGGGTATCGACTAGATCAGAACCCCTTCTTTTAAAACATTCTTTCATAAGTAAGGAACCCAGTCGAAAGAAATCTTAAGTTAATGGAAACCCTTACGAAACCTTTTTAAATCCTCTTTCAAAACCAATTGCTTCGACTCCATCGAAGGTTAAATCAAAATAAAGGCAACTGCTTTTTTTAAATAAACCAACGTTCCGACTACTTCAGAAGCTATGCTTTCAACGCCTTACCTTCCGCCTTCTTCCAATTCACCACGTACCATCTAGGTGATGCCTTGTGTATTGGTTTCGGCATAGTTGTTTTCAACAAAGATAAAGGCAGAAGCATCTGTGTCAAAAGGTGCTTTCCAAAGCAGGTGGAACCAATTTTCTGAGTAAACCTGGTTTAGTTCTTCTTAAAGTAAATTTTTATCTAACTAACTTGCCACATGTCAACACCAGATTAGTTGCCTTAACTTTTTCAAATTCTTTTCCAAAAATAATTGTCACTAGTTAGATCTAAACCACGGTTAAGTTAATCAATTGAGCCCTTCCATTTGTCAAAACAAATTTTTTCAAAGAAGTCCCTCTTCTAAAATAATTTAATTTTCGTAGAAAATCACTTTAAAATATCCCCAAAAAATTCCAGAAATTCACTTTAATCATATGAGTACATATGCACGCTCAGATGAGCCTGCATTTAATCACAATGTGCATGCATTTTTAGTTGTACAAGTGTCAGTAGATTTTATAGTAGCATCCCCGTATTTGAACTTCATCTAGGCATAAGCCGCTATTTTTTTATTCAGACTGCAATAACTTCTTCATACTAACTCGTAATCGGGCGAGACTTCGACCGATGGACTCCCATTTAAATTGCAGACAATAAGAAACACTCGGGTAGTTCATCTAGTGAAAGTATACCATAGTTCTCCATGGTGACTAACAGTTATACTTAAAAAATAACATGCTACATCCCCATATTTGAACTTAGAAAATAACGGGTTAACACATCCTTATAGTTGAACTCCTCCTAGTGCAGAAGCAGCTATTTTTTTGTTCAAATTGCAATAACTTCTTCGTACTAAAGCGGAATTAGGTGATACACCGATGAACTCCCACCAAAATCACGCACATTACGGTACAGTCGGATACTTCGTCTTATGAACGCACACTGTAGTTCTCCATGGTGGCTAATAGTTGATACTTAGAAAATAACATGTTATATCCCCACTTTAACGCTCATTGTAGTTCTCCATGGTGACTAATAGTTGTACTTAAAAAATAACAGGCTATATCCCACTTCAACGCTCACTATAGTTCTCCATGGCGACTAACAGTTGTACTTAAAAAATTATAGGCTACATCCTTATATTTGAACTTCGTCTAGGCAGAAGCAGATTTTTTTTCTTCAGACCGCAATAACTTCTTTATACTAACTCAGAATCAGGCTAAACTTCAATCGATGAATTCCCACCTAAATTACAGACAATATGGTGCACTCGGATACTTCATCTTGTGAACGCACACTATAGTTGTTCATGGGGACTGACAATTTACTTAGAAAATAACATGCTACCACATCTCCATATTTGAACTCCGCCTATTGTAGAAGCCGATATTTTTTTGTCCAAACTGCAGTAACTTCTTTATACTAATTCGGAATCCGACGAGACTTCGACCGATTAACTCCCACCTTAATTATAAACAACATGGAACACTCGGATACTTACATATTGTGAACGCACATTGTAGTTCTCCAAAGAGACTGACAGTTCTACTTAGAAAATAACAGGCTACCACATTCCCATATTTGAACTCCGCCTAGTGCAGAAGCCGCTATTTTTTTTTCAGACTGCAATAACTTATTCATACTAACTCGAAATTAGACGATACTTCGACCGATGAACTCCCACCTAAATTACGGACGATATGGTAAACTCGGATCTTCATCTTGTGAATGCACACCATAGTTCACCATGGGGACTGATAGTTTACTTATAAAATAACATGCTACCGCATCACCATATTTGAACTCCGCCTAGTCAGAAGCCTATTTTTTTGTTTAGACTGCAATAACTTCTTCATACTAATTCGGAATTCGGTGAGTCTTCGGTCGATTAACTCTACCTAAATCATGGACAATATGAAACACGGATACTTCATCTTGTAAACGCACACTGTAATTTTCCATGGTGATTGACAATTGTACTTAGAAAAGAACAGGCTAACACATCTCTATATTTGATCTCCACCTAGTGCAGAAGCTGCTATTTTTTTTGTTCAGACTACAATAACTTCTCCATACTAACTTGAAATTAGGTGATACTTCGACTGATGAAATCTCACCTAAATCACGGACAATATTGTACAGTCGGATACTTCGTCTTATGAATGCACACTGTAGTTCTCCACGGTGACTAACAGTTGTACTTATAAAATAATAGGCTATATCCCCAATTCAATGCTCACTATAGTTCTCTATGGCGATTAACAGTTGTACTTAGAAAATAACAGGCTATATCCCCACTTCAACGGTCACTGTAATTCTCAATGGTGTCTAATAGTTGTACTTAGAAAATAACAGGCTGCATCCTCATATTTGAATTCCGCCTAGGCAGAAGCCACTTTTTTTCTTATTTAGACTGCAATATCTTTTTCATACTAACTCGGAATCAGGCAAAACTTTGACTGATGAACTCCCACCTAAATTACAGATGATATGGTACACCCGAATACTTCATCTTGTGAATGCACATTGTAGTTGTCCACGAGGACTGATAGTTTATATAGAAAATAACATGCTACCACATCCCCATATTTGAACTCCATCTAGTGCAGAAGCCGATATTTTTTTGTTTAGACGACAAAAGCTTCTTTATACTAATTCGGAATATGGTGAGACTTCGACCGATTAACTCCCACCTTAATTACGGACAAGAGGGAACACTCAGATACTTCATCTTATGAACGCATTCTGTAGTTCCCCAAATGGACTGACAGTTCTACTTAGAAAATAACAGGCTACCACATTCCCATAGTTGAACTCCGCCTAGTGCAGAAGCCGCTATTTTTTCAAACTGCAATAACTTCTTCATACTGATTCGGAATGCGATGAGATTTCGACCGATTAACTCCCACCTAAATTACGGACGATATGCGACCACTCAGATACTTCAACTTGTAAACGCACATTGTAGTTATCCATGGGGACTGACGGTTGTACTTAGAAAATAACAGGCTACCACATCCCCATATTTGAACTCCTCCTAGTATAGAAGCCGTTATTTTTTTATTCCATCTGTAATATCTTCTTCATACTAAATCGAAATCAGGTAAAATCTCGATTGATGAACTCCTACCTAAATTACGGACAATATGGTACACTCGGATACTTCATCTTGTGAACGGACATTGTAGTTTTTCAAGAGAACTGACGGTTTACTTAGAAAACAACATGGTACCTCATCCCCATATTTGAACTCCGCCTAGTGCAGAAACCGCTATTTTTTTGTTCAGACTGCAATATTTTCTTCATACTAACTCGGAATCCGACGAGACTTCTCCAATTAACTCTCATCTAAATTACGAAAAATATGGAACACTTGGATACTTCATCTTGTGAACACACACTGTAGTTCTCTATGGGGACTGACAGTTGTACTTGGAAAATCACATGCTACCACATCCCCATATTTGAACTCCGCCTAGTGTACAAGCCGTTATTTTTTTTGTTTAGACTGTAATAACTTCTTCATACTAACTCTGAATTAGGCGATACTTCGACCGATGAACTCCCACTTAAGTTACGGACAATACGGTACAGTCAGATACTTGATCTTGTGAAAGCACGATGTAGTTCTCCATGGTGACAAACAATTTTACTTAGAAAATAACAGGCTGTATCTCCACTTCAACGCTCACTGTAGTTCTCTATGGTGACTAACAGTTGTACTTAATAACAGGCTACATCCTCATATTTGAACTTAGCCTAGTCAACTCCACCAAGGCAGAAGCTATTTTTTTCTTTAGACTGCAATAACTTCTTCATACTAACTCGGAATCATGCAAAACTTCGACCGATGAACTCCCATCTACATTACAGACAATATGGTACTTTCAGATACTTCATCTTATGAACGCATACTGTAGTTCTCCATGGAGACTGACAGTTTACTTAGAAAATAACATGCTACCACATCCCCATATTTGAACTCCGCCTAGTGCAAAAGCCGCTATTTTTTTGTTCAGACTGTAATAATTCTTCATACCCATTCAGAATTTGGCAAGACTTCGACCGATCAACTCCTACCTTAATTACGGACAATATGGAACACTCGGATACATCATCTTGTGAACGCACACTGTAGTTCTCCATGGAGACCAACAATTGTACTTAGAAAATAACAGACTACCACATCACCATATTTGAACTGCGCGTGCAGAAGCCGCTATTTTTTTGTTCAAACTGCAATAACTTCTTCATATAATTTGGAATCGGACGAGACTTTGACCGATTACCTCCCACCTAAATTACGGATAATATGAAACACACTTAGATATTTCATCTTGTAAACGCATACTGTAGTTCTCCATGGAGACTAACAATTGTACTTAGAAAATATCGAGCTATCACATTCCCATATTTAAAATCTGCCTAGTGAAGAAGCCGCTTTTTTTGTTCAGATTGCAATAACTTCTTCATACTAATTCGAAATCCAGTTAAACTTCGATCGATTAACTCCTACCTAAATTACAGACAATATGGAACACTCGAATACTTCATCTTGTGAATGCACACTGTAGTTCTCCATGGGGACTGATAGTTGTACCTTGAAAATAACAGGCTATCACATTCTCTTATTTGAACTTCGTCTAGTGCAGAAGCTCCTATTTTTTGTTCAAACTGCAATAACTTCTTCATACTACCTCGGAATTAGGAAAAACTTTGACTAACAAACTCCCACCTAAATTACGGAAAATATGGAACACTCGAATACTTCATCTTTTGAGCGCAAACTATAGTTCTTCATGGGGACTGATAATTGTACTTAAAAAATTACAGGTTATCGCATCCTCTTATTTGAACTCCGCCTAGTGCAGAAGCTGCTATTTTTTATTCAGACTACAATAACTTCTTCATACTAACTCGGAATTAGGCAAAACTTTGACAGATGAACTCCATCTAAATTATGGACAATATGGTACATTCGAATACTTCATCTTGTGAACGCACACTGTAGTTCTTCATGGGGACTAACAGTTGTAAAAATTATAGGCTACCACATCCCAATATTTGAAATCCCCTATGGTAGAAGCCGCTATTTTTTTCTATAAACTGCAATAACTTCTTCATACTGGAACCTTACAAAACTTCGACCGATGAATGCCCAACTAAATTACAGACAATATGGTACACTCAGATACTTCATCTTGTGAAAGCATATTGTAGTTCTCCATGGCGACTAACAGTTGTACTTATATATTAACAGGCTATATCCCGATATTTGAATACTATTTCTCTATGAGATGTAAAAGGGTACATTTGGAATTTCAAAAAGACACCGAGTAAATCTATTCAATGAATTCTCTTTATTAGTAGTAAAGATTATCTAACATATCAAAATTTCAGACTCAAATTCTCCTTATATTTTCCAAAATGAATTTATAAACCCAAATAACCATATTTTACTTTGAAAATTCATAATAATCTTTTCATAACTTAGAAAATTATCAAAATTGAAACCCAACTCCAAAATCATGTTTCTTATAAAATTTTCCCATGGCATTTAAACATCATTAGATCTCGGTTTTATATTAAAACCGCACAAAAACTCTTTTAAACAATCTTGTTTAAATCAGATAAATCATGAATCAAGCATATCATCATCATCGTCCAGTATATCATAAAAACGAATTTACCTTTATCTGAAAATATATGATTCAAAACAAAATAGGATGGAATTATTATTCACCTTGATCTAGATAAGGAGATTGGATTGAGATTGATTTCCCTTAAGCTTGATTAACTAGCTTTTAATTTCTATTGCTCTTATTCTCTTAATGGTCGGCCGTTCTCTCTAGCATTTAATTTTTCAAAATGACGTGAATGAGAAGAAAGATGATAGGAATGAAAATATATAAGGGCAAGGGTCATTGGGCGGAAAATTCCTAATATACCCTTATGTAATTTGTTTAACTAAAACCATTCTTTAGCCCATTAATTATCATATTAGGCTTGGCCCTTAATTAATAAATTCAAGTCTCAATCCCCTTATCACATTATACTATTTAATTTATCTAATCAAATCTTTTGAATAATATTGTCAAAAATTAAGGGTGTTACAGGCTCCCCTCCCTAAAGAATTTCGTCCTCGAAATTCAGTAAGGACTAAATACCAAACATATTAATCATTTGTAACGACTCCTAATAACTATACTAGTCTACCTAGCTAGGAATTATCTTTATAAATCTAACATAGACATACTGTCAAAGCAGATCAGGATAAGTATCTTGAATCCTGTCTTCTGTCTTCTAAGTACAGTCCTTCGCATTGTCGCTCCACTGAACTTTTACCAATTTGACTGTCTTGTTCCTTAATATTTTCTCATCTCTCGAAGCAACCACGAACTGGTTGTCTAACAAAAGTCAAATCAGACTCTATTACCAGGTCTTAAAACTCTGACTTAGTAATAGTAGCCTCTGGATAATGCACATACTTGCGAAATGAGACATATGAAATACATTATGGACACCTGCCATACTGCTCGGCAACTCGACTCTGTATGCAAGATTTATAATTCTCTTTATAATCTGGAATGGACCAACATATCTCAATGCTAGTTTTCCTGACTTTTCGAACCGTACCACATCCTTCATCGGTGATACCTTAATGAAAACCCTATCTCCCATTAAGAACTCTAGGTCTTTACACTTTTTATCTACGCAACTCTTTTGTCTAGATTAAGCTTCCTTCATCCATTCTCGGATCAACTCAATCTTTTCTGACGTCTCCCTTACCAAATCGGGACCTAAGACTAATCCGTCTCCAGTCTCTAACCAACATGCATGGGATTTGCAAGGCCTTCCATATAAAGATTCAAAAGAACCATTCCTATACTAGTCTAATAGCTATTGTTGTAGGAAAACTCAAAAAATGCAGGTGATTCTCCCAAGATCATCTAAAGTCCAACACACAAGCTCTCAATAAATCCTCAAGTATCTTATTGACTCTCTCTGTCTGTCCATCCGTTTGTGGGTGATATGCGGTACTCATCTGGAGCTTAGTGTCTAACACATCCTGTAGACTCTTTTAGAATTTGCTAGTGAATAAACCATCTCTGTCGTTGACTATGCTACTAGGAACTCCATTAAGTCTAACTATGCTCTTCATGAACAACTTCGCCAAAACAGGTGTCGTTCTGGTCGAATTTACTAGGATGAAATGGACACTCTTGGTCAACCTATCCACAAAAACACATACACTCTTATTCCTCTACTTGACCTTGGAAACCTGTCTATAAAATGCATGGATATCGAATCCCATTTCCAAATTGGAATCTCTAAAGGCTGAAGCAACCCACTCGGCTTTTGATGTTCAGCTTCACTTGTTGACAGTTTACACACTGCCTAACCCACAAGCCAACATCCCTCTTTATGCCTTCCCAATAGAATCTCCTCTTCATATCTTGATACATCTTGGTCCCTCTAGGATAAATTGTAAACTTGGATCGATGAAACTCCTCAAGAACTTCTCTTCTCTAGTTCACCACATCTAGAAACATAACCCTCCCTTCTTTCTCAACCATCCTCTCTGGTCAAGACAAAAATCTTTCAAATTATCGACTTCGGTTCCAACCTCAAGCCCTATAATCCTCTCGACTAATAATGGATCCTCCCTTTTCTTAGAAGCAATTCTCTCGATCAATACTGGTCAAACTTCTAAACAGGACAACATGGCAGTATTCTGACTAGAACTAGCATTCGATCTTAATTGCACACCACAACTTGCTAAAGCTTCTAGATCCTTCCATTCTGCCACCATAGCCAACACCACATTCTGATGTCTTCTGCAAAGAACATTCGCTACCTTATTTCCTTTTCCTGGGGTATACTTTATACCAAAATCATAAGCAGCCAAAAAATCCATCCATCTCCGCTGTCGCATATTCAATTCCTTCTGAGAGAATATATATCTTAAAGACTTATGATCGGTATACAACTAAAATCTCTCCCCCAAGAGATAATAACTCCAAATCTTCAAGGAAAAAATCACCGCTGCCAACTCCAAATCATGAGTAAGATATCTTACTTCATGTTGTCTAAGCTGCCTAGATGCGTAAGCAACGAATTTTTCCTTCTAAATCCACACTGCTCCCAATCCAGTCCCACACGCATCATTGTATACTATCAACCCTTGGTTTCCAACTGGAACTACTAATATTTGAGCAGTGGTCAACAAATGCTTTAACTTAAGGAATGCTTCCTCACATTTGTTGGATCAAATAAACGTCACTTCCTTCCTGGTAAGCTTAGTCAAAGGCCATGTTATCCATGAAAAATCCTTGATGAATCTTCGGTAGTAGCCAGCAAGTCCTAAAAACTTTTGATCTCAGTCACCGTCTCTAGTCTCTTCCAATTGTTCACAATTTTGATTTTATTTGGATCGACTAAAAATCCCTTCCTTGAAACCATATGACCAAGAAACTCAACCTCTTTCTTTCAAAAATGCACTTGGAAAACTTCGCCTTTAGCTAATTCTACCTCTGCGTCTTTAGCACAACTGTAAGATGATTTTCATTAGAGTATACCAAAATGTTATCTATAAATAACAACACGAATCTTTCCGAATACTCTTGAAAGACTCGGTTCATTAAATCCACAAAGAAAGCAGATGCAGTAGTCAACCCGAAAGGCACTACTAACCATTCATACGAACCATATCTAGTCCAAAATGCTGTCAAAGAAATACTGTCCTCCACCACTCTCAACTGATGAAACCCTGTCACCAAATCCAACTAGGGAAACACTCTGGCTCCACTCAAATGATCAAACAGATCATCAATTCTCGGCAAATAATACTTATTCTTTGTCTCCTTTCATTCAGATTACGGTAATCGATACACATCCTCAACGACCCATCTGGTTTCTTCACGAATACCGCGGTCACTCCTCAAGGCAAACTGCTTGGTCTAATAAAATTCTTTCCTTCTAGATCCACTAGTTGCACCTTCAATTCCTTCATCTCAGTCGGTGTCATCCTGCTAGGTGGTTTACTGACATAGTCAGCTTATGGCACAAACGCATCTACAAACTCTCTTGCAATTCAAACCTGACTTAACTGTTCTCCAACTTCAATTGTACTTAACAAAGCACAATTCTCTACTGAGAATATAATTTGATTATGACTATTAGGGTGTCTCAGAGATATCTCCCCTGTTAGAAATGCGGATTATGGATCTTAAGGCTAGGATAAACACTAGAGGGGGGTGAATAGTGTTTTAAGGAATTACTAAATCTTTTTGAGTTTATGTTAATTTGAACACAAATGTATGCAATATTCAGACACGGATAGGATTATAGAAACAAACACAAATGCAGAAATAAAGTAAAAGCAGTAAATGAAAGAACACACTGGATTTTATACTAGTTCGGAGTTACCCTACATATAGTCCCCCGCACAAGTACGGATTTCCTTTCAAAATCAATATTTACAATTACACCCTCGATTTCAAGGTTACGAGGTACACCCTCCAAATTCACAATCCTTTGGGTAGAGATACTTGATTTTAAGGGCAACAAGTTCACCAATTGATTTGCTAGGCTACAATCACACATTTTCTAACTTGATTGATTTCCAAGGCCACAATCACACCTTTTCTCGCTTGATTGATTTTCAAGGCTACAATCACACCTTTTCTTGCTAAATTGATTACAAAGAAGTCTATAACTCTGAATATCAGTGAGATCTTGTTGAGATAGTGATAGAGAATCAAACTAGAAATGATCTAGTTAGATTCAGTGTCGATTTAGGCAGAGTAATGGTAAGAATATGTATAAAGAAATGTGGAAGAAGAAGAGGAGTGAAAAACAGAAAAATATGAATAGAATTTCTTTAAAAGCAACCCCTATTTATAGAATAACAACAGCCATGTCCATTTGTCAAGGGATATGATGAATAGAAACTTCTTTTGAAATTCAAATTTTTAAAATCAGCTACCACTATGTCGACATGGGTATCTTGGGTATGTCGACATCCCAAAGAAAATTTTTGTGATTTGTTTTTCTTTGAAAATAATTTCTATCTTGTATTAAAGAAATTTTAAACTTTATAAATATACTTAATTATAGTTAAAATACATAAATAAGTATAGAGAATAATATTTTGGTATATATAAAATTTTACTATAATTTTATATTTAAATCTAAGTATAAATATTTAAAAGTTAAATATATTATTATTAAAAGATAGTATAAAAACAAGGATAATTTGATTTTGAAAATAAAGATTAATTTGAGGCTAAGATATTTAAAATCAAGATAGATGTTTTTGATCATTTTAAAAGGAAGGTTTTGAAACCATTTTGAAAATAGGATATAATTTTGTAAAAATATTTGAATAAAAGGTTAGCAGATACAAAACAATGTTCCACTAGATTTTTCGTAGGTTTCATCCCACTTAGGGTTCCATCCCTTTAACATGCTCGAAGTGGATTCCATTCCACGAATAAATTGGATTTTAAGATGCCAGTGCTTTTTTAGGAGTTTTAACAAAATTCCTAATTAAATTACTTATTATTGAAATCTTGAACTCTTGATAATCTTGATATTCATGAGTCTTCAATCTTGATATCTTGAATCTCTATACTGTACAGTCTTCATGCTTGGTACCTGCATGGTTAAATACTGCATATACATATATATATGTATATATATCTAAACTATAATGTTAGTATTCATATTTTATAATCTTATTCTAAGGTTGTTGTCATCAAAACCATCATCTCAAGGACTAACATCCCCATCTTAGCAGAATATCCTGACCTTATACCTTCTCAACCAATCTATACCCAAAATGATTCCGAAATCTATGAAATCATAAACATACAAACTGCATGCAAACTTACGACCTAACAAATCAAGTTCTAACTAGTCACATATTATCCCCATAGTTGCATACCCTTCTACTGGATTCACAACCCTTAAGGAAGTAACAAGGTATGTAGGTTCTAAGCATAACCTATCAACCAAACACTGAGATATAAATGAATGTGATTCACCGGTATCAAAAAGTATCCTAACTGGTATACTCTGAATCAAAAACATACCTTTCATCATAGTTTTCCCTTTATCAACTGCAGTAGGCTTAGTCGATGATCCAACAGCAAAAACTTCCCCTTGTCCACCCTGACTGGCTTTGGACACTGGTTCTTATGATGCCCAACTTAATCACAATTAAATCATTTCACATTCTTCTTATCTTCTGCCTTCTTTCCCTTTCCTGACCAGCAATCACTAGCATAATGACCCTTCTTTTTGCATTTATAGCATACTAAACAAGCTTTGTCTTCTTGCCAGTATCCCTTTTTTGGGTTTCCATCTTCTTAAAGAATTTCTCTTCTTTCCCTTAGGACCTTGGAATTCAATTAGCTTCTCTCTAGTAGAAACTACAAGCATCTCCTCATGGAGAGTGACCATCTTTACCACCACATTACAAAGTACTCGGATATGGGTCATGGTCATTCTAGCAAGCTCATGTTTCAGTCCCCAAATGAACCTCTCATTCCTTCTGACATTAGTGTCAACCAAAACATACCCATATCGAGATAGCTCATCAAACTTAGCTGGGTACTCGATTACTGACATATCTCCCCGGACAAGATCCATGAACTTCCTCATCGATGCCAACTTAGCAACTTCAGATAAGAAGCTTCTACTCAAACCTCCATCTAAAATCCGCCCATGTCAGCTCTTCCTCTGAAACTCCAACGGTCACATTATTCCACCAGTGAAGCGCTGCCCCTTGCAACTGCTTATAGGCTAGCCATATCTTTTGCCCATCATCCAAGCCCAGATGAGTACAGATCCTTTCATAGCTCAAAAGCCAATTCTCAACTTCAAAAGCATCCTCTATCTAACAAACAGCTTTCCACCCAAACTGGTGTAGTCTCTGCTTAGGTTAGCATGGTTATTCCCAACTGGAGCCACATGATTAGCTCCTCCAACATTATTAGCAACTTCAACTTGCATAATATTGGCTAACAACTGATACACCATCCCCGCATCTACTAGCGGATTTCCAGCACATACATTGGCTTCAGCATTTGGATTAGCATTAGCATGTCGACCTTGATTTCTCTTGGTATTAGATCGAGCATTCCCATTGGTTGTGGTGCTTCCTCCACTTAGATTTTCTCTTCCGTTTTCTGCTTCCATATCTTCTTTTTCGTAAATTTGTATACGAGCTTTAGCAAGATACAGAAGAACGGTCTAAGAGAGAGAGGAACATGTACTTATATATATACACACATATAAAATACAAGTACATTACTATAGCGTTAACCCAAACCTCGATCATATTTTCAAATTCATTGGATTATGTTTGAAAATCTTTTAGTTTAACTTTTTTTAAAGTTTCATAAACATATGCACTGATACCAACTTGTAACATCTCTCTACTTGGAGGCCCAAACTAACGGCTATGGATGCTGCAGTCATCCACAGTTATTAATCATCGACGATCAAATACGGTGGTATTAGATTCATTGGTACGTAGAAACACCTGAATATGGAAAATTTTAAAACTTCGAACAAGATCTCATTCCATATCAAAACATTTTCAATTCATTACATAATTGAACAATCGCAAATCATGTTCAGAGAGAATATTTTTTTTACAACATACGCCAAGAGTGACATATGAAGATGCCCTATTGGTTGATCAGATGTATATGAAGGTAATATAACAACTTTTCCTTTACAAACAATACAATAGAATCAAAAGAAAAGAGAACTCTAAATAGCTATTATGCCTTCCGCACGTCTTAGGAAGCTTATTCGTCTTAAGAGGTACCTGAAAACCACAACTCTCAAACTACCCAATTATTGAGTACCTGAGAGTTTAAGGAAAAATATAAACTTCTAGTCAGACTTAAAGCCTATTATGAATAATAATCTACCATCTCAAATCATTTAGATATCTAGTGAGACCATGTCGCTTAGCTAAATAATTTTCCCATCACTAGTATCTTAAAACCTTTATAAACCATAGACGATGCTTCTACATCCACAATGGTTAAAACAATTCAAAACAGTATAATATGATGATATGAAAAATAAATAAATCAATTCTGGATTATCCATCCCCATTCATTTTAGACTATTTGTATCAGTTATAGTTTCTAGTTTTGCTATTAACCTATTAGTTTTCATGGGCTGACTAACAACCAATTAAGCATTTAAGGACTCCCTGCCCAATTACATAGTTTTCATGGGATCAGTAATGATCCTATTAGTAAATCCAATATCTTACTCTTATCCTAGTTTTCATGGATTGATTAGGAACCTCTTGGTAACCTCAATATCCTTTCTTCTTACCCTATTTTTCTGGGTTGACTAGGAACCTATTAGTAACTCCTTCTTTTAAAATATTCTTTCATAAGTAAGGAACCCAGTCAAAAGCAATCTTAAGTTAATGGCAAACCTTTCGAAAACTTTTTAAACCCTCTTTCAAAACCTAAAGCTTCGACTCCGTCGAAGGCTAAATCAAAACAAAGGCAGTGCTTTTCTTTTAAAAATAAACAAGGTTTCGACTCCTTCGGAAGCTATGCTTTCGACACCTTACCTTCCGCCTTCCTTCAATCCACTATGTACCATCTGGGTGATACCTTGCATTGGTTTCGGCATAGTTCATATTGAAAAAAATAAAGGTGGAAGCATCTGTGTCGAAAGGTGCTTTCCAAAGCAGGCGGAACCAATTTTCTGAGTAAACCTGGTTTAATTTTTCTTAAAGTAAACTTTTCTCTAACTAACCTGCCACGTGTCAACACCAAATTGGTTGCCTTAGAAATTTCAAATTCTTTTCCAAAAATAACTAATGCTAATTTAGATCTAAACCATGGTTAAGTTAATCAATTATGCCCTTCCGTTAGACAAAACGAATTTTTGCAAAAGAAGTCCCTCTTCTAAAATAATTTAATTTGCATAGCAAATCACTTCGAAAAAATCCCCAAAAATTCCAGAAATTCACTTTAATCATGATCAAAATTTCAGACCCAAACTCTCCAACACTTTTCAAAATAAATTTATAAAACAAATAACCATATTTTCCTTTGAAAATTCATAATAATTTTTCCATAACTTGGAAAATTATCAAAATTCAAACCCAAATCTAAAATCATGTTTCTCGTAACATAAAATTTCACATGGCATTTAAACATCATTAGATCTTGGTTTTACCTTAAAACCGTGCAAAAACTCTTTTAAACAATCTTGTTTAAATCAAATAAATCATGATTCAAGCATATCATCATTCAATATATCATAAAAATGAATTTACCCTTAGATACAAAAATATATGATCCAAAACAAAATAGGGATAGAATTATTATTCACGTTGATCTAGATAAGGAGATTGCATTGAGATTGATTTCCCTTAAGCTTGATTCTCTAGCTTTTACTTTGTATTTCTCTTGTTCTCTTGATGGCTGACCGTTCTCTCTTGCGTTTAATTTTTCAAAATGATGTGAATGAGAAGAAAGATGATAGGAACGAAAATATATAAGAGTAAGGGTCATTAGGCGGCCAATTCCTAATATACCCTAATGTAATTTATTTAACCTAAAACCATTCGTTAGCCCATCAATTATTATATTAGGCCCGGCCCTTAATTAATTAATTCAAGTCACAGTCTCCTTATTATTTAACATTTACATTAATATATTTAATTTATCTAACTAAATCTCCTGAATAATGTTATCTAAAATTAGGGGTGTTACAGTCAACATTGTCCTTAAAAATGGTGAAAGGAACTGCTTTAGCACACTACTCCTTCCATCAGGGAAGAGATCACTCAAAAAAAGAAGAAATCTTAGACTTTATAGCACGCAAGAAGGACTTTAGCTTGCCAATGGTAAGGTCTTCCTTATCGAAGTTCTTCTGTAAGGTGGAAACTCGAGCCGAAGTTGTTTGAAACTCAAAAACTTCCCATTGAACTTAGGAAATCTTATCCTCCAAGGCTTTATCTGCTCCGCCAGATCATGAGATCTTTTCTTTCAGGCCCTTTTTAGGAAGAAAGCAACTTGTTGTTAGATTGGATATCACGAAAATGAGTTCAAGAGTCATCCCCTTTGCGGACAGCGAGGAGTTCAATTCCTGTAGCTAGGAAAAATATGAAGCACCAACGACACCTTTCTTAGCATTTCGAGGTGGCATGTTGATTTTATAGCGATGGTCGATGGTGAAGTTTATGAGGTGATGGAGTGGGAAATGATAATAATGGATGATTTGATTAAGGAAGGAGAGAATAAGGTTGCAGGAAATAGAGGAATTATCTTATGAACTAAATGAATGCAAAAATACTAAACTAAACTAAGAATTAATGAAAACAAGAAGAAGATGAGGCAATTCATTTTCTGTTTTCATTCAGTGTTGCTTTTTACATTATATAACTATCACCAACAACTTTTAGTCGGGAAATTTAAAATCAAATGATTGAAACTTTTAACTTTGGAGACCACTAGCCTAATTACATTTGTCCCCCTCTAATTTGCATACAAAATGAAAAGTAATTCGGTCTAGCTTCTAAAATCACTGTAATAATTGCTGCTGCCTTATTCTTCATGCGAAATACTACATATGACTTGCGCAGTTGCATGTCAATGTGCACCCTACACACCAAGCACACTGATGTGCTCATTTTGTTGAATAGTAGCCACTTGCTTCTTACTGCTGCTAGTGAACTGATGGCACAATTCTCTCAGTTTAGGCCTCTGGTCAACTCTGGTGGTCGTTGGCGATGTTGCTGGCCTGTGTGTGTAACAACTTTCCCCTTTTAAAAGCTGACCTTTTCTCAAGGTAAAAGGTTGGAAATTTAGTAATTAAATCTCAATAGTTCTCCCATGTAGCTTCTTCTTCACCTCTTTGCTTCCATTTGATCAAAGCATGAGTTGTATTTGTATTGTTAACTGTTGCTATTCGTCTAGCCAAATTCTTTTCTGGTTCCAAAACTAGTTGCTCGGTGTATGTAGGTATATGTGGTTGAACTCTTGAATTTTTGCCAATTTTCTTTTTAAGTTGAGAAATATGAAAAAAAAATTATGTATTTTTACTGTGTTAGGTAGTCTTAATTTGTATGCCACTTGATTTACTCTTTCTATAACTTGAAATGGACCATAAAATTTGGGAGACGGTTTATGAGTGTGTTGCTGAAAGTTGCTTGTATGGTTGAAGTTTTAGAAAAACCCAGTCGTCCACACTAAACTCTCCAAATTATCTGTGAAGGTCTGCATAATGCTTCACTTTTTCTTTGGTCATGGTGATGTTATCTTTTATTATTTGAAGTGTGATGTCTCGAGCAAACAATTATTCTTCTACCTTTTGAAATTTTGTAGACTTAGGTACATAACTCAACAAAGTAGGTGGTTTTCTTCCATAATCAATCTCAAAAGGAGTGAATTTAGTTGCGCTTTTCCAAGTAATGTTATACCAAAGTTCAGCCAGAAATAATCATTTCATCCATTTTTGCGTTTATGGTTGTAAGAGCATCACAGATAGCATTCAAGAATCTTATTGGTTATTCTTGTTTGGCCGTCACTATGGGGATATATTGTGCTTAATGCTAGTTTGCTCCCTTTTATTTTGAAAAGTTCTTACCAGAATAAACTAGTTAATGTAGCATCTCTGTCACTAATAATAGATTTTGGCATGCCATGAAGTTTGACCACATTATCAAAAAAATTATATGCAACTTGAGGTGCTACATAAGGATGTGTGAGTGGAACGATGTGAGCATACTTTGATAACCTGTCAACAATTACAAAAATAATAGAGTAGTGACTGCAAGGAGATACTAATGTGATAAAATCTGTACTAATGTCTTCCCAAATCTGTTCTGGAATAGGTAATGGTTGTAAAAGTCCAGGAATATTGGTGTTTTCATGCTTCATTTGTTAGCAAATGTCACAAGCAGCTACGTAGTTTTGAATGTCTCATTTAATCCCTTGCCAATTGAAAACTTGTTCGATTCTATGTAAGTTTTTAGCAACTCCAAAATAACCTGATAAAGGTGAGTTATGAAATTCCTCTAGAAGTTTAGACTTGAGATCATGTGCAGTAGGAGTGATTAATATTCTCCATTTATAAGAAAAGACATTGTTAGCTTTCATAACGCTGTATGGAGAGTTAGTGGTGTCTTGAAGCTTTTGCTCGAGGGTAGTGTAAAAGGAGTCAGAAGCTATTAACTGTTGGGTGTCATCTGGCCATGGAGAATGTACAACACTTATAGCAGCAAGTTGAATTAATGATAACATATCATTTGTTTCATTCTATCTTGATAAGGAGTCAGCAACAATACTCTTTCCCCGCTTTAAGCTCAACAAAGTAGCCAAAGCTATAAAGTTTGGTTAGCCATCTGTATTGTAGACTATTAGTTAGCTATTGTTCTAATAGGTATTTCAAGCTTCTATGATTAGTTCTAATAATAAACTTTTGCCAAATAAGTATCGACTCCATTTTTTTGTTGGTAAGATTAATGCAAGTAATTCTGTTTCATATATTGATAAGGATAAGTTTGTACCTTTCAGGGATTGGCTCAAATAAGCATTGGGTCTGCCATCTTGAAGTACTACTGCTCCAATGCCAATGCTAGAAGCATCACACTCTAATATGAAATCTTTGGAGAAATCTAGCATAGTAAGCATTGGCGGGTTCATAAGTCTTATTTCAAGTTCTTGAAAAACAATTTATGCATCTAATTTCCAGCATGAGTAGTTTTTCTTGAGAAAATCAGTCAGAGGTTTTGCAATGCTTCCATAGTTTTTTATAAATTTTCCGCAGCACCCAGAAAGGCCTAAAAACCCTCTCAATGATTTCAAATTCTTTGGTCCAGGCCATTTAATTATTGCTTTGGTTTTAGCTGGATTTACTATTACCCCATTGTCAGTAATGAGATGGCCCAAGCATTGAATTTTTTGTTGAGCAAAAAAACATTTGGAGAGCTTCAATACCAAGCTATGCCTTTCTAGGACCTATAAGGTTAAAAATAAGTGTGATAAGTGTTCCTGCTTGGTTTGACTATATATCAATATATCATCAAAGAAACAAGTAGAAACTCCTTGGAAAATTTCTTAAAAATTGGATTCATGAGAGATTGAAAGGTGGATGGTGCATTGGTAAAGCCAAAAGGCATAATAGTAAACTCATAATGTGCTTTATGTGTTTTGAAAGCTGTTTTGCTGATGTCTTATTCTTGCATTCTGATCTAATGGTAACCAGACATTAAATCTAGTTTTGTAAACTATTTAGCATCATTGAGTTCAACAAATAGGTCATCTATGAGTGGGATTGGAAATTTGTCTTTGATTGCCAACTTGTTGAGGTTCCTATAATCAACACAAAGTCTCCAGCTACCATCATGTTTCTTTACCATAACCAATGGTGATGAGCAGCTGCTATAGTTGGGCCTTATGATGCCTTAATCCAACATCTCATTAAATAATTTCTCAATTTCATTTTCCAGGTGGTATGAATAACTATAAGGCTTTAAACAGACATGTTTAGCATTAGGAATCAAAGGAATTTTATGGTCAATTGGTCTATGAGGAGGTAAGGTATGTGGTTTTTGGAAAACTATAAGAAATTGGTGAATAATTTCGAGGATGGGTAGTGGTATGTTTTAAATTGATGAATCTAGAAGTAAGGTTTTAGGGATTGGATCAAAGAATGTTATTTTTGACATGAAATTGAAACTGTAATGTTGTATGAACTACTCCATTTTCTCTTCTGAAAGTAGTTTTGTAGGGTTTGGTTGCAACCCTTGCCAAGTGTAGTCTATCCCCAAATAATTGAATTTTAACTGAAGTGCTTTAAAGTTAAAGGTAACATCTTTATACTTTGTTAACCATTGGACTCCTAGTACTACTTGACAACTTTCCACCGGCAGTAGTGGTAAATCTATGGGCATATGTAGTCCTTGACAAGTGAGTTGGACACCATGACAAGCTCCTTGGCCTTGTATTTGTTCACCACCAGCAATTAAAACTTGAAATTCCTAAGACTCATTAATTTGTAGTCCTAATTGGCATGAAGCTTGTTGTTTATAAAATTATGCGTGGAACCTAAATCCACCAGAATATGAACCATATGGCCATTAATAGTTCCAGTAACTCTTAAAGTGTGCACTGCAGGCCTATTCATGGTGGTTGTTTGTGTGTGATAATTTATATTGAGGTATGGGTGTGTGAAATGGTGGTGCTATTGGTTGAGTAGTGAATGGTGGTAGTGGATTTGGTCGTAACAGCATGAATTCATCGAATCTAGCAACAAACATTTGTAAAGTGTGTTGAATACCTGAAACTTCCATAACTATGGCAGTATTGAATTCATTTTTCTTGTTTCTCCATGTTTCAGTTCTAATGCTTGTAGTTCCTGCTGGATCTTGCACTTTATTGTTTGGTTGTTATGGATTTGAATTGATATTTTGATCTAGGTTATTTAAATCTCATAGATTTGATTCATGGTGCTCTTCATTTTTATTTGGTTCATATCCTGAATCTAATACCACTTATGAAGCACCGATGACACCTTTCTTAAGCATTTGGAGGCGGCATGTTGATTTTGTAGTGATGGTTGATGGTGAAGTTTATGAGGTGATAGAGTGGGAAATGATAACGGTCGGTGATTTGATTGATGAAGGACAGAATGAGGTATCAGGAAATAAAAGAATTATTCGATGAACTAAATGAATGCAAAAACACTAAACTAAACTAAGAATTAATGAAAACAAGAAGAAGATGAGGCAATTCATTTTCTATTTACATTCAGTAATGCTTTTTAGTTTTACATTATATAGCTGTCACTAACAACATTTTAGGTGGGAAATTTAAAATCAATGATTGAAAATCTTAACTTTGGGGACCACTAGCTTAATTACATTTCTCCCTCTCTAATTTGCAAACAAAATGAAAAATAATTCGGTTGATCTTCTGAAGTCACTAGAATACTTGTTGTTGCCTTATTCTTTATGCTAAATACTGCATATGCCTTATGCAGTTGCATGTCAATGTGCGTCGTGTGCACCAAGCACACTAATGTGCTCATTTTCTTGATTAGCTGCCACTTGCTTCTTACTGCTACTGGTGAAGTGATGGTTCAATGCTCTCAGTTTAGGCCTATTGTCAACTCTGGTGGTCGCTAGCGATGTTGTTGGCCTGGGTGTATAACAATATATGGGAAGAAAGCAAGGACAATTGCTAAAAATTAGATAAATGTTTCCCAATTTGAAAAGAATAATGCCTTGAGATTAATAAAAAGAAAGGAAGCTTTCAGTATACATTTTTTTTAAATGGAAGAAGAATCTGTACCTGAACAAGATGTCGTAGGAAGTAAACCTGAGTTTCCTTAGAAAGAGGTGGAGAAGAAGCTTCTGAAGATCTTAAAGAGGTAAAAATAGGAAAGCGAAGTGTGCTAGTTAGACATTTTGCAAAATTTGTGTTTGAGGGAGGCCCTGCCTTGGAATGAGGTGGAGGAGGAATATCCTCAGAAGAAGGAAAATTAAGCCTCCAAAGGTTTGTTGTAAGGAAGCCATAGACTTATGGAGAGAAGGAGAAGAAGTACCAATGGTTGGATCTTAGGTTGGAAGAGTAGTCATAGCGGTGACAACATAGGAAGTAGAAACTATGGGAAAAGATGCAGTAAGCTTAACTTCTTTAGAATTTTTGATGGAAGTCTCAGAGGAAACAAGCTCGATGCTAGAACCATTTGTTTCCTTGAACTAGCCAGTGCTAAAGTGAGACGACCCGACTTTTTCTCCATAAAAAGTCGTATCATCCTTAAGAAAGAAAGGGATAGAAAAGAGAAAAGAAAGAAGAGAAAGAAGAAACAACACAAGAATCTCAACAGTGGAACGAATAAATTATATTAGTAACATAAGTATTACATAGTATACATCAAACATCAGAGTTACAATGACAATACAACATATACTAGATAATTATAAACACCTGTCTAGTTATTACAACTCAATACACTACAGATAAACACTCAAAGATACCAACACAACGGAAAACTATTTAACCATACGCAGAAGCCTCCTGCACCATTTGCTCCTCCACAATTCGTCAAGCTAACCTGAATCCTAACCTGAATTCCCTTGGCTACTCGTAAAAATTTGAGTACCCAAGAGTTAAAGAAAAACAGAAATAACTCCGGGTCAGACATGGGTCTGGTGTGAGTAACAGGTTAAAGTTGCTTAACTTTGAAAAACCTTTGAAAAGAAAATGTATCACGTAAGACTTCCCACACATAAACATGGAAAAGTTTTTACCTTACTCTAACCAAAACATTTGATAGGAAATCCGATGATATTATAATAGTGTCTAGGGTTTTCAAGTAAAATACAGAAATAGCTGGAATGCTTACATCTCACGTTCCAACATAGTTGGGCACAACTAATACGTACGGCACTTATTGGATTTTGGATCCCATCAATGGCTGGGCTACTGGGGTACCGCCCGTCACAGTACGTGGTCTAGATCACCGTACCGAGGAGTACGCCCGCTCCCCTGCAACACAAAGCCGGACCCATACCTTACTGAACAGTTCCCAACAAGACCACCCCACAGTTGTGATCAGCAACCGCACCACTAAGCCGAAATAAAGGGACCTCTAGACAGGGATAAATCTTGCTCTCAAGTAGGGGCTACCCACGAAGCTTTGCTGCACCTCCCATGTTTTAGCCATTCCCGGTTGATGAGGCTTCAGGCTACGATTACCTTTATAGGACATATCACTTAGAATGCTCATCGTCCACTTGACGATGTTCTGAAAGCATTCAATCCATACAAGTTCGTTCCAGGTTCGAACGAAACCGAAGGCATTATCTCGTTACACTCATTTTGGAATCACCCTCAGAGTTAACGACGATAACCCTTGCACTCTGAATCACCATCTCGAATCTATAAGTACTATTCCGTCAACTCATTACGGAATCACCCACAGAGTTATACTGACGTATAGCCCTTACACCTCGAGTCTTCACTCGCTCCACTTGGATTAACGACCTAACGTTAATTTGGATCGATGTGGTTTTCGGATATCCAAATATGGAAACCCGATCCCGGTCTCACCGAAATCCAAAGCGTGTCTTTTAAGGCCAAGTTGTTTTAGAGTTTAAAACAATTCAATTCATTATCTATATATGCACAGATAGATAATTCACAACACAAATAGATAATCAACCTTATCATCAACAGATAATTCATATCAAATCAGATAATCCATATTAGCATCCAAAAGCAATCAATGCATCCATATCACATACATAACTCATCTCATAGTTGAGATTACAAACCATACCAGGCAATTAATACCAATCATCACACATAAGCAACTATCTAATGATCACACCATTTATAATTAATTTAAAATGAATTAAATTAATTACTTAATTTCTAATTAATTTAAAATATCAAATTCAATTACCATTATTTAGATTTGAAAAATGTTTACTTAATAAATCCAATAAAATTTAAGTAAACTTTTAACTTCAAACAACTGGAAAAAAAAATTCAATTTTATTTAACTTGATAAATTCAGTTATTTCAACTTTACATTCATTTAAATTCAAACTAAATCAAGTTATAAGAATCATACCCTTTAAAATCATCGCTTTTATTTAAACTTCAAATCAAAGTTATTCAAGTACAATTCTTAAATAATTCGATTTAAACCAATTCCATATTTATGTTTCAACTTGACTTCATTTAAGTCATTTAAAACTCTATATATATACAATATCTTAAATAGATACTAAACCATATAATATAATACAAGCAAACTCCATTTTAAACTCATTTTATTAATCAGTTTTATACATATTTAAATTCAAGAATTCAACTTATATATATAATAGTAATTACATAACACCAAAAATTAATATTTATTAAACCGTATTTCCTTTCCAAAACCATAGAAAAATCACTTCAAAATATTTTTATATATAGACCGCGGTGCCTGTATATAATTTTCTATCCTATGGTCAAGTGATACGAATATTTATCATTTCAATCCGCAATTTAAAAATAAAATTACGGTTATATATCATTTCAAACCGCAATCCCGAATGAAATAAAATGCATAATAACTTGCAGTTATAACAATATAAAATACAACATTCATTCATCCAATGTCAACCGTCAACCATTTATCACAATCATCATCCAAATTCAAACAATACATCAATATATAACAGGTGATAATAACAGGTATCAACTATCAGTTTATATTCAAAAATAAATTATAACTGTTTATTGGCAGTTTTAAATGCAATAAATAAATAAATAACAATTCAACTGGCAGTTTTATATTCAAAAATAATTAAATTTAACTGGCAGTAATATGCAATATCAAATTAAATAACAAGTAAATTAAATGAATTGCCAAATTAACTGAGATAATGACGAAATATATGCCAAACAGCTATAATTAAATTTCTAAGCACATCATAAATCAATTTAACAAACATAAGAAATCTTAGAAGTTGTGAGTGGGTTAAAACACTCACCTTTTGAATTTAAATTGAATTTAAATTTAATTTAAACCCAAAAATTAAACAGTCTCCAAATCCGTCCAAACCAGCGCCAAAATGTCCAGAATTTTATTACGATCCTAACAAAAAAAATCGCGCGTGAATTGGGCATCGTATGAGACAGTTTTGAAGTTACACGATTTTTAAATTATAAAAAAAAAATAAAGCAAACGTTACCTCCACGTCACCCTCCACGTCTCTCACGTGCCAATCCCCTGAAACCCTAGAACGAACCAGGAGCAAATGCGCCGCTACCTTACATAAAATTTTTGCCGCCTCCATAAGCGACGTGACCACGAACGGCCATCGGCGTCGCCATCCTCTAGCCGAGGCGCGCATTTCGGTGACCCCCACGACCTCTCCGCCTCCTCGATGTGACAGCCGCCGCCTTTGCATGTTAACCCTAATTGAATTATAGGGGACGATCAAACCGTTGAAACGCGAAACCATTAACTCCGATGAACTCCATTCGTCGCTCTACACAACCCGGTAACCTCGATTCGTCGATCAGGCGAAGATCATTAACCATCATCTAACGGCCGAGAATAAACTAGGGTTTTCTAGAAAATTTTTGATTCGATTTCAAAAACGAAATGTGGATTTAGGTTGCGCTCGTCGAGAGCTTCAAATCCATATATAATTTGCTATGATTTGAGGAGATTGAAATTTTGGCTTTGGATCTTAATTGGATCTAGGGTTTGCATCCATTGAGGAAGAGGAAGAGTTGATGAAATTTTTACGCGCAGATAAGTGAGAATAGGTGGAGGCTAGGGTTTAACATGGTATTTATTGGCAAATTTAAATAAAATATATGGATCGAGTTGATAGATATACGCGCTAACGCTAACGTGGCCTAAAAAAGCCCGTTCTGACCCCGAAACGAAATTTGGTAAACCCATATATCAAAATAGGTGTTTTAAAATATTCTAAACGCGATGGAAAAAGTTTCACGTCCAAATTCCATCGTATGAAGAAGTTATGCTAAAATCAATATTTTTCAAATTGATTTCAATTGATTTCAATTTCGTTTATTTCAAGGCGTTTCGATTCCGTACGATCAAACGACAAGTCCGATCGATACAAAAATTGAAAGTCTACAATAATTCACCGTCACGGATCAAATGAAACTTGTTTCGTCGAAATCCGAGTCACTGGCCAAAATGGCTATTTTTCCATTAATTAAATAATTTAATAATTAGTTAATAAAATCCAATTTTTAAATTTCAATCTTAAAATTGACAAATTATATCACTTTATATTTCTCGATCCAATAACAATGTTTTAAACAAGTTAAAAGTCAATTTAAAGTTGATAAATCTATCCGTCGCAGTATTAGATTTTTAATTTTATTATATTGAAATGAATTAAGTTCCTAATAATTTTATTAAATTTTATTTTCATTCTAATATTCAATTCTTTATTATCCAACGGATTCAATAAACATTCGATTCATGGTTTATTACATTATTATACTCAAATTTTATCTAAATTTCAATAACGTATTGTTAAATGTTTAATTTCATTTATTTTTGGAATAACTTCAATTATTAAATTTTTATACTTCAATTAAATTAATAAATCTCGCTTTCTATACTTTTAAATCAACCAGTAGTCATATTATAAATGGAATTTACGTTATTTTCAATTATTAATTATCATTAGTTAAGATCTTAACATTTGTTCCATAACTTCTATTTCCCCTGAATTAGTTACTGCATTTATCTAATTCCAATTTCGTAATCACATTTAATCCATTAACTGGTATTGCATTGACATTTAACTTATTAGCTTATATCAACACTATTATCATTAATTGCAAATGGATTACCAAATTTAGTCACTACCCTAAATAACTAACATAAATTAATCTCCATTATTTCCACTGATTTAACTTTCATTCAATTAATTAATTAATAATTCCCTCAGTTAGCATTAACGTAACATTTTCTTTATTTGTATTGCAAAAAATTCAAAATTCAACTCCTAATTCTTAGTATCCTCTAAATTACAACTTCCAAACATGGTATTAATCATCATTTACGTACCTCTAATTATCTTAATTTACATTAACATAATAAATAAATTACCTTTAATGAAATCTATCCCCCAATTTGTTATATGCAATAAATTTTGACCTTACAACAGTTTCAATTAATTATTTATATTTATTGTGATTGAATACCAAAATTTATTTAACACATCAAATAAATGAACAATCTATATTCATTGTCACCTATTTTCTTTTAAATTCAGTTATAAGTTTGTTACTTACCAATCAGGTTATAATAACACCAATTTTTATTCCACTGCTATATATGATATATTTGCATCACATACTTGAATTTTTCAATTTCATCTTAATTCCAATTCACGGTAGTATAATTTCTTACTATAAACTCATTTATAGTTTGTATACCAATTAATTAGCTTCAACTAAATAGATTGATCCAATTCAACTCTTTTGTTAAGTCTATATAAATCAATATACTATTTCATTGGTAAATGTTTATTTCAATTATTCCTTTATTACTTACAAATCTTATTTCATTAATGAATGCCATTATTTATCAATTATTACATAATTTCATTTATTAATATTCATTTTATTCATGCTATTCATGCTTAATTCAATTCCTTTGCCCATTAATTCATTTATTAAAATCATTTATTTATATTACTTACCTTCTTATTATATTAAATTAGTAGCATTTCAATTATACTTCTGATTATAACATTTCATTAGTAAATTCAATATTCCCGTTTGTTTCTTTTATTAACCTTATAACCAAGTATGACAAATTTCATAATTTCAATTGCTATATTTAAATTTCTAACATTTGCTTCATTATCTTCTAGAATTTTTTCATTTCTTCCTAAATTAAATTGCAAAATTTAAATTAAACTAACAATTTATTAATCAAAATTTACGGGTCGTTACACATCACTTCCATTCCGATCTCCTTAACCATTTTCACTTTCAAAAATAGTATCCACTATTTTTCTCACCCTATTTCCATATCCTAATGTGGATTCGCCTACGAATTTATTTTTTCAATATATCCATTGATATCGCTTACCTTATTTATAAATATTGTTATATTTTAATACTCCTTTGGGTTTTACCTATTTATAAAAAAGCAAGCTTATATATAAAATTCCATTTTATAAATCCATTTCTTTATAAATCCCATTTATAACTTCCAATCTATTTTTAATACTGACTTCAACTCCTTTTTATATTTCCAGAATATCATTTATAAATTCTTTTATATAATTCATTTTTAAAAATCTCTACTTAATAATTCACAATAGTTAAGTATATCCAAAAATCAAATATATCTTCTAACTCAATTTCTTTAAAATGAACCCCAATTCCAATATGAATATTTTATATCAAAAATACCCTTTTATTCCTTCAATTTTAAAAAAAAATTATGGTATTTAAAATATCAAAATTCAAGCGAGTTCTACAATAGCATCCAATAATTCCAACAGTACGATAATTTATAATAGATTATTTTACATAATCCA
This sequence comes from Allium cepa, assembly GCA_030765085.1. Taxonomy (NCBI): domain Eukaryota; kingdom Viridiplantae; phylum Streptophyta; class Magnoliopsida; order Asparagales; family Amaryllidaceae; genus Allium; species Allium cepa. Next base: position 66,244,254 of record CM060931.1, read on the forward strand.
TATGTCATAATATATGAAATTAAATTCAACATTTTGAGAAATCCAGTTGGATCCCTCCAACCTGTTTTCCTACATCCAAGGATGTTAATACAACATAAAAATACTAATCCAACTTCGAGGGGGATATCATGGTATAGGGTCGTCCGCTATTATGCGGGACGTATAGGGTCTCGTCCGCTATAATGTGCGGGAATATCGCTCCAAACTACTAATATATATATATACTACTATATATATTATATCATCCAACAAATAATAATAATTTATAAATTCATCCAATCATTCAATAATTATTTTTCTTCAACAATTTAAATTAAAACATTAATCTAAGATGAGCGAGATTTACTCACCTTTGATTTTAATTTTTGCCGAATATCCAGAATTTAAATTTTCTAGAATCCAGCTGACTTCGAAACATGCCATACCAATTCATACGCGTAGAATTTGATGCCACTCGATTCAAACCTCATACGAAAGTTTTATAAATTTTATTAACTATCTAATCCTTTTTTTAACATGATTAACATAAATTAAAAATGCGTGTAACGATCCTAAATTTTGAACAATTTAATTTGTAAATATTTAATTTATTTTAAATATTTAAATGATAATTTGACTTAAATTTCAAATTATCAGAATGAGTTGGTGATTAAATTTTTAAATTTAATCTATTTAAAAGTTGAATAGAAATTTGAATTTTGACTTTGAAGTTGAAATTTAATATTTAACTTATATTTTAAATTTGAATTTGATGATTTAGAAAAAAATAATTGAATTTGAAATAAGAATGAAAATATAATATAAAAATATATATAATAAAATAAATAAAGAATATACTAGATAAAATTTTTAACAACATAATTTTAACAAAATAAAAACAAAGCAAACAATTAACAAAAAAACTAATTAAATTTAAATGAAAAAAAAATAAATAAAATAAAATAAAATAAAAAAATAAAATAAAAAAGAAGTAAACATTACCTTACCTACCTCAGCTGTTAACACGCCGTGTTCCATGCCTTTTATCACGCCACAACCACGATCTTTTCCCTTTAAAAATACGCGAACCCTCCCACCATCATTTCAGATTTCATACGATAGGAAAAAAAAAAGGAAAAGAAAATTAATGGCGGCCGTGAAATCATTTCGTCTCCCTTCAACAAATTAGGGCTTTATGATTTGGGGCTTCAATTCGAGTTCTATGCTTCAACTCGCTCGCGGCACCTTCAGAAATTAGGGCTTCGGCTTCAAATCTCTTGCGTGCCCCAATTCGTTTGCAAAGGTGAGTCTTTTGGCTCACGGTTGATTTTAACGCAAGTGTTTGAATTTGTTGAATTGAATGTTGGTTTCATGCTATGATTTGAGGCTAATTGCTATCACTTGCTCGATTTGCTTGAATTTTTACTGATAAAAGCAGAAACTATCTGCTGTCTCTTGCTCGATTTCTTGAACTAAAACTAATGAGAACAGATACTGAAATTTTTGTTGTAAAATTTATAAGAACAGATGCTACTGAAAATTTTGTTTTAAAATTTATAAGAACCACTGAGCACATATTGATAAGTCCACTTGAGTACATGTTGCCCTGTATCATTCTTTGTTTGTCTACAGTCTATATTGCATTTTCAATTGTGCCTCACTGCTATGTGCAGTTCTACATTGCATCTGTATCATGTTCTTGCAGTCCTATGCAGTTGTTATGCTTTGTGATCTTCACTTTAGCTCATTTTTATCTAAACAGCTGCCACTGTTTTCTTTGTAGTTATACTGCACTTCGATGGCTAATCATTTGCATACATACATTTTTGTATGTATGTATGTATATATATATATATATATGTGTGTGTGTGTGTGTGTGTGTGTGTGTGTGTGTGTGTGTGGCCACTGCTTTGAAAATTTTGAATTGGATTTGTTTACAGCTTCGACTTGCATTTTGAGTTGCGGGTTCAAGTTGCATTGTTGGTGTTTTGTTGTACATATGAAATTAATTCATATGTATGCAAGACATTGTTACATTGCATTTGATTGTCATTGAGTTCTTTTGGTTTGAGTATGGCCTTTGTGCCTTTGTGCCTTTATGATGACTGCAGTTTGATTTGTTGTATCAAATTTTGCAGATGTCCTTGATCACTTTGAAATTCATTTGTTGACTTGTAGTTTACATACTTGTTGACATCTCTGATTTTATTTTGGGGCAGTTTGCCCTTGTGTCCAAGTTGTGATTTCAGTTTCATTTCTATAAAAATTGCACTTGCATTTGAGTACTGTTTGCTCCTCTCTGTTTTAAATTGCAGACTCAAACTAAATAGGAAAATTTGTATCTTCCCATTTAAATGAATTTAAGTTATAAATTCTAAAAAAAAAGAATATGTCTGTAACAATATAAACAGAAAAGTTGAAGGGAAAGATTTTTGTAAAACTTGGGGAATTTTGATTTGTTGAGATTTTTGGTGTAAGCAGAGTAATTTCTGATCTCTCAACAAAATTTGCCATCAAAAAAAAAGGTTGTCAGACAATCCTACTTGTTGAACCTGCTTTCGACACAATTATTTCTTTCCTTTTCTTATTCCACTTTCTGCTCCTCTTCCATGCTTTTTAAAATACATACTGAAAGTGCAAAACACAAAACTTGAAGTCCAAACCAAACTGGTCCCAAGGATTTAAAACAATATTCCCCAAAGGTCTGTGCTAGCATGCACGAAGTAATTTTATGTTTCTACAGGCAAATCAATATTGCCTCATTTTATAGACTTAACAAATAACTGAAAGATGTAACACAATTTTAGTCAGAACCAACAATTGCAGGAGCACTGCTGCCTTGCCATATTAATTTTTATATGTTCATCTCCAATGATTTCATTTTGGGATTTAAGTGGCACATTCCATCTGCTAATATTTGATGCTTCATGACACTGTCAATTACAGCTTGCATTTTTGAACTTCACTGCCCTGTACACGATAATTTTACAGGCTTCATTTTATGCACTTGCCTCTGTGTTACCTCTGTGTTGCCTCTGTGTTACCTCTGTGTTGCCTTTGTGCTGCTGTGTCGGCTGCATTTGTTTCACTGTACTTGCTTCACTGCCTGTGCACGATCCGTGTTGCATTCTTGCTGCTGTTGCATGTTTGTTTGCATACTGTTTTTGTTTAAGTTGGCACTGGTTTTGCCTTGAGCCTTTTCTTTGCAGTGATTGTCCGATTTGCGTTTGGTGTACATGTGTTGGCGAGGCAGTGCACATGTGTGCAAAGTACACGTGTGTACTGCAGCCACACGAGATTGACAGATTTTAAAAGTTAAAGTTGTTAATATGAAAATCCATAATAGATTTTGAATTGATTCATGTGATACATTTATTCAGTTCATTTCAAATTTATTTACTTGAGTTAAGATTAATCCTGACTCGAGTGTTTTTGTGTTTTGCAATTAACGCTCGGGTCAGACCGAGTATTTTTACAGCTTGAAGATTTTCAGGCCGCGAAGTTAGAGAGAGGGGGATTAAAGCACTCTACTAAAGTTTTCAGTAAAAATTTTCTTTGTACTCTAAAAAGATATATTCCGCTGTATAAAAATTTAATGCATTGTGCAAACTCTGATATATGTATGTAAGAAAAGTTCAATTATGAATAATATTATGATTATTCTGTGATTCTGTGGGTGATTCTGTTTAAACTTTATAAACTGACTAACAATTCGTCATTTTGAACGTTTCTAGTTGGTTTAATTACCGACTAGAGGCGGTCAGAGCGGCGGGTCGTTACAAAAGTGGTATCAGAGCTTTGGTTTATTCAAAGCTCAGTTTATGATGTTTAATATGAATAGTTACTAGAACCACTATAAAGAAAGTGCTTTTCAAATTTAAAAGAAGTATGAAATTGTTTTCTTTAAAAACAAAAAGTATTTTGGAAAGTTAAAATTATTTTGAAAATTCCCCTCTCTAAATTTAGGTTTGCGATAGTTCTATTCGGTGAGGTCTCGTTAGATTTGAGTTTCAATCGTTCTGAAACTCATTATCGAATTATTGAGATTTATGAAAAATGAAATATGAGTAAAGTGAACTTATAAATTAGTAAATTGTTTAAATTGGTTTAAATCAAATAACTTGAATATTTCGAGTAATAATTGTGAAATAAAATGACATGTTAATTTAGTTATAATCAAGCGGATTATTGAACTATAACTTGGGAATTTGATTCTGAATTATTTGGAGGAATTGTTTTTAAAAGTGAAGAACGAATTGTTAAATGAATGGATTATAAGTATTTAACTTATAATATGAACTTTTGGGTATATAACTGAGTTATATGAATTGAATTGAATTAAATAGAATCAATAAGAAGATTTATAAATCAAAGTTTTATAAATAGGAAAAGAATTTATGAAGATTGTTTATAAATTCGAAAACAATTGAATTTGATAAGTAAATTGTTATAGCTTATTAAAGGAGATATATCCACGATTTTGGACAGTGGGTAATCCTTTAAAAATAAAAATAAGTTGTAGAAATGATGAAATTGGTTGACAAAGCATATTCACGATTTTTGACAGTGAATATATTATTGAATAAAACAGATATGTTTTAGGGAAGTGATATTATGGAATGAAATTTAATTGTTGATTTAACTGTATGAATCAAACTAATTTCGATGTGAAGTTTATATTTTAAGTTTAGACTATTGTCTAAAATGGTTAATATGGAAATATGAATTTAATGGAGCTAAATTGATGAACAATTTACTAAAGAACTAGTTGACTATTTTTGAAATAGAAAGTAAATGAAAAGTTCAAATAGAATTTAATTTCAAATTTGAAGTTGTCAACATGATAATCCATTATAGGTTTAAATAAATTCAGTGATGAATTTGAATTTAAACGTGCGGAAAATTAAATTAAGTGAAAAACTTAATATTGAAAAGTTTGAAATCGGTTTAAAACCAATATTGTGAAAAGTATGAGGAATTCAAACTATGAATTAAGTGAAGTTGAAAAAGTTAATAGTTTTAAAGATGTTTTAAAATGCATTAACTATCGAATACATAGATTTCAACATTCAATTGTTGAAATAGACGTTTTCGAGAAAATTAAGGAAATGGTAGACGATAACACTATTGTTATAGTAAATGTTTCCGGAAGGAAATATTGTTGATAGTATTGGGATTTGTATATCTATCTTAAATCCGAATCCCTATACTAGTGATTTTGAGTTGTCGTAACGATGTTTTACGTAACATTCGTTTTAACTCAAATAAATGTGTTTAGAAGAATGATTTCCTTAAAGAATGAAAATATATACTTAATTTTGATTCAAGTATATTGAATATTTTCAAAATATTGAAAATGAAAGAATTTGTGAATTACTTATTATTGAATAAGTATGGAAATATTTTACAATGTGAAATGAAAGGTTTGAAATTTATCTTTTAAAGATAAATTGAAAAATGAATATTTGAAATTAGTTTCAAATGATTAAGTGTGAAAATTATATATCTTGTAAAGATATTATTTTGAGAAATGTGAACAATTAGTTCAACTTGGAAATTTTTCAAAGATTGAATCTAGAGTTAAAATTGAGTTTAACTTTGACACCAAAAACAATATAAGTTCAGCTTTGAATTTTGGATAGTCGATTGGGATTGTATGTCTAATGTTGTGAATTGATGACATATCATTTGATCTCTATTAAATATATATCTGTGGTGGCGGAGAATTTATTCTTTTAGCTTAACACCCTTCTCTGAGACGTACGAGCTTAGAGGTTATATATCGATAGACATCAATTATGTGTTGAGAATTGACGATGTAACGTGAAATCCAAATCGAATTTGAAATCGATAATGAATTGGATTGTGAATGTGAATTAGGTTTGAGATAACCTTAAATTTTCAAATCGATTGAGAGGAAAATTTTAAACGTGATGGGAAATTTGGAATCCTCTATTTGTTGTGAATGTGAAATGAGTTTTCGTAACTTATATATGTGAATATAATCGAAAACTAATCAGTTTAGAAAAGTCATCCTGTGTAGGTTTACATAGATATGATATGTACGAAATGTGAATGAAGTACTATATGTATATGACATATGTTTTCTAAAAACTGAGGATATGGAAATGTACCTTCCAATTTATTATGTGTGAAGGTGATTGGAACTCGGTGGAGTGTCCAGTGTAAATCGTAGCTACGTAGAATTCCCTTAGTGGAATGTCCAATGGGACTGATTTGATATCCCATTGTGTTGGGATTATGTGATTGATGCTGGCGTAATTCGAGGGGTGTGATACCTAAAGTTACAAGCGATTCCATTGAGATAGTGGCGCAACCGCCGAGTAAACTGCGATCTGGGAACCGAAGCGTAATTCGAGGGGCGTGATGCCTAAGGCTACGAGCGATTCTACTGAGATAGTAGCGTAACCGCCGTGTGGACCGCGATCTAAGGCGACAACCATGGCGAAATTCAGGAGTGATGAGAAATCTAAGTTACAAGCGATTCTACTGAGATAGTAGCGGAACCGCCGGGTGACTGTGATCCATGGGGGAACGGACTTTCCATATCCATTTTTAAAAGAATTTTTAAAAGAATTTTTAAAAGTATTTTCACTGGGAGTTGAAGCAAGTATGTTTAGTACTTGGAGATTTTTAGTCTTGCGTCTGATCAGCGTATGCCTAAAGTCTGTGAGAACGACGATGGACTTGTTAAACTTTGAGTTATCAAGTATTTTCAAAATTTTGAATAGAAAATCAATAATCTGAAATTAGAATTACATAATTCTAACTTAATGAATTAAGGAAGAAGATCATTTTGAATATCTTGAAAGTCCACAGTTTTGGATAAGATATATTATGCAAATATTTAGCATGAAAGATTTCAAGTTTAAAAAATCTGAGTTTTGTAAGTCAAAAATTTAGTAAAAAAACTTTTGTGTCTTGATTACTGAAGTCGATGAACTAAACTAGTGAAATGAAATAAATGGAATGAATCCTATATTTATTTATGAGTTTGAAACTTGGTAAAATTATGTAGGATATAAATATCGGTGAGATTTTAGCAATCGTTTTTCCTAACTTATAATTTCGGGACGAAATTCTTTTAAGTAGGGGAGATTGTAACGATCCTAAATTTTGAACAATTTAATTTGTAAATATTTAATTTATTTTAAATATTTAAATGATAATTTGACTTAAATTTCAAATTATCAGAATGAGTTGGTGATTAAATTTTTAAATTTAATCTATTTAAAAGTTGAATAGAAATTTGAATTTTGACTTTGAAGTTGAAATTTAATATTTAACTTATATTTTAAATTTGAATTTGATGATTTAGAAAAAAATAATTGAATTTGAAATAAGAATGAAAATATAATATAAAAATATATATAATAAAATAAATAAAGAATATACTAGATAAAAATTTTAACAACATAATTTTAACAAAATAAAAACAAAGCAAACAATTAACAAAAAAACTAATTAAATTTAAATGAAAAATAAATAAATAAAATAAAATAAAATAAAAAAATAAAATAAAAAAGAAGTAAACATTACCTTACCTACCTCAGCTGTTAACACGCCGTGTTCCATGCCTTTTATCACGCCACAACCACGATCTTTTCCCTTTAAAAATACGCGAACCCTCCCACCATCATTTCAGATTTCATACGATAGGAAAAAAAAAAGGAAAAGAAAATTAATGGCGGCCGTGAAATCATTTCGTCTCCCTTCAGCAAATTAGGGCTTTATGATTTGGGGCTTCAATTCGAGTTCTATGCTTCAACTCGCTCGCGGCACCTTCAAAAATTAGGGCTTCGGCTTCAAATCTCTTGCGTGCCCCAATTCGTTTGCAAAGGTGAGTCTTTTGGCTCACGGTTGATTTTAACGCAAGTGTTTGAATTTGTTGAATTGAATGTTGGTTTCATGCTATGATTTGAGGCTAATTGCTATCACTTGCTCGATTTGCTTGAATTTTTACTGATAAAAGCAGAAACTATCTGCTGTCTCTTGCTCGATTTCTTGAACTAAAACTGATGAGAACAGATACTGAAATTTTTGTTGTAAAATTTATAAGAACAGATGCTACTGAAAATTTTGTTTTAAAATTTATAAGAACCACTGAGCACATATTGATAAGTCCACTTGAGTACATGTTGCCCTGTATCATTCTTTGTTTGTCTGCAGTCTATATTGCATTTTCAATTGTGCCTCACTGCTATGTGCAGTTCTACATTGCATCTGTATCATGTTCTTGCAGTCCTATGCAGTTGTTATGCTTTGTGATCTTCACTTTAGCTCATTTTTATCTAAACAGCTGCCACTGTTTTCTTTATAGTTATACTGCACTTCGATGGCTAATCATTTGCATACATACATTTTTGTATGTATGTATGTATATATATATGTGTGTGTGTGTGTGTGTGTGTGTGTGTGTGTGTGTGTGTGTGTGTGTGTGGCCACTGCTTTGAAAATTTTGAATTGGATTTGTTTACAGCTTCGACTTGCATTTTGAGTTGCGGGTTCAAGTTGCATTGTTGGTGTTTTGTTGTACATATGAAATTAATTCATATGTATGCAAGACATTGTTACATTGCATTTGATTGTCATTGAGTTCTTTTGGTTTGAGTATGGCCTTTGTGCCTTTGTGCCTTTATGATGACTGCAGTTTGATTTGTTGTATCAAATTTTGCAGATGTCCTTGATCACTTTGAAATTCATTTGTTGACTTGTAGTTTACATACTTGTTGACATCTCTGATTTTATTTTGGGGCAGTTTGCCCTTGTGTCCAAGTTGTGATTTCAGTTTCATTTCTATAAAAATTGCACTTGCATTTGAGTACTGTTTGCTCCTCTCTGTTTTAAATTGCAGACTCAAACTAAATAGGAAAATTTGTATCTTCCCATTTAAATGAATTTAAGTTATAAATTCTAAAAAAAAAGAATATGTCTGTAACAATATAAACAGAAAAGTTGAAGGGAAAGATTTTTGTAAAACTTGGGGAATTTTGATTTGTTGAGATTTTTGGTGTAAGCAGAGTAATTTCTGATCTCTCAACAAAATTTGCCATAAAAAAAAAAAAGGTTGTCAGACAATCCTACTTGTTGAACCTGCTTTCGACACAATTATTTCTTTCCTTTTCTTATTCCACTTTCTGCTCCTCTTCCATGCTTTTTAAAATACATACTGAAAGTGCAAAACACAAAACTTGAAGTCCAAACCAAACTGGTCCCAAGGATTTAAAACAATATTCCCCAAAGGTCTGTGCTAGCATGCACGAAGTAATTTTATGTTTCTACAGGCAAATCAATATTGCCTCATTTTATAGACTTAACAAATAACTGAAAGATGTAACACAATTTTAGTCAGAACCAACAGTTGCAGGAGCACTGCTGCCTTGCCATATTAATTTTTATATGTTCATCTCCAATGATTTCATTTTGGGATTTAAGTGGCACATTCCATCTGCTAATATTTGATGCTTCATGACACTGTCAATTACAGCTTGCATTTTTGAACTTCACTGCCCTGTACACGATAATTTTACAGGCTTCATTTTATGCACTTGCCTCTGTGTTACCTCTGTGTTGCCTCTGTGTTACCTCTGTGTTGCCTTTGTGCTGCTGTGTCGGCTGCATTTGTTTCACTGTACTTGCTTCACTGCCTGTGCACGATCCGTGTTGCATTCTTGCTGCTGTTGCATGTTTGTTTGCATACTGTTTTTGTTTAAGTTGGCACTGGTTTTGCCTTGAGCCTTTTCTTTGCAGTGATTGTCCGATTTGCGTTTGGTGTACATGTGTTGGCGAGGCAGTGCACATGTGTGCAAAGTACACGTGTGTACTGCAGCCACACGAGATTGACAGATTTTAAAAGTTAAAGTTGTTAATATGAAAATCCATAATAGATTTTGAATTGATTCATGTGATACATTTATTCAGTTCATTTCAAATTTATTTACTTGAGTTAAGATTAATCCTGACTCGAGTGTTTTTGTGTTTTGCAATTAACGCTCGGGTCAGACCGAGTATTTTTACAGCTTGAAGATTTTCAGGCCGCGAAGTTAGAGAGAGGGGGATTAAAGCACTCTACTAAAGTTTTCAGTAAAATTTTTCTTTGTACTCTAAAAAGATATATTCCGCTGTATAAAAATTTAATGCATTGTGCAAACTCTGATATATGTATGTAAGAAAAGTTCAATTATGAATAATATTATGATTATTCTGTGATTCTGTGGCTGATTCTGTTTAAACTTTATAAACTGACTAACAATTCGTCATTTTGAACGTTTCTAGTTGGTTTAATTACCGACTAGAGGCGGTCAGAGCGGCGGGTCGTTACAATGCGTTTTAATTAAATTATCTCATTTACGAAAAACCCAATCGTGTTTCACTTCTCGACCTCGTTCTAGACATCTCGTATTCGTGATCCAGAACTTGACCGCACAGATTTAATTTGCAACCTCCCTCGACGTTTTTTGACACACACCACCTGCCTCGACCACGACACGCCTTCATTGTTCCACACCACCCATCGACCATATAGCGTACGAACGTTGATGCCTCAGTCATGCTGCAAACCCCCAGCCTCTAGCGCCTCTCAGGCCATCGCGTTCCCAAGCTCAAATCGAGGAACCCATAAATTATTACGAATCCATCGTCATCAACCTAACATCATCGCCTGCCTCCAACCTAGCCACACCTTTGACGCACTTGAATCTCCATCGCGATTTAGTCGCGAGCCTTACCTCGTTTTTTTAACTCTAAATGATTTCGTGAATCATCTTCAAGAAGAAGAAGGGATAATCGCAACTTCGTTTGAAAGAAGGGATGGACGCGATTATATTTTCGAATTAGTTTTCATTTTAGGTTTGCATTTTGAGAAGAGGGGACGCGATTTTCATTTCCTTCTTCTTCTTCTTTTTAAAAAAAATATAATCCGATTTGAATTTCTTTTTTGTGAGAAAGGCTAAGGGATGGATGATTTAAACGATGAAGGTGATGGAAAAGGTTTCAAGTCCAACTTCGATCATATGCAGAAGATAGCTTTTTGGGCCCTATTATTATATTAAATTTCGATATTAATTTCAACGTGTTTTTATCCCGTATGATCAAACGATAACTTTAAAAGTTACGAAATTTAAAATATGATAATAATACATTACTACCGATCTAATGGAACTGGTTTCGTCAAAATCCAAGACTATGCCCAGGATTGCTATTTTAACGTGTCGCTTAAATCGATGATTTCAAAAATTAACGAAATCACTTGAAATTCCAGTTTTTAAAACTTACTAAAAAAATTATAAATCCCAATCCAATATTTAAACTATTTAAATATTCTAAATTAAATATCGAAAAATTTGGGTCGTTATACTATTCGTTCTCTTCATTCCAACTTTACCTTAAATTACATCTATTCTTATACATTCATTTTTCTTTCAAATGGTCAAACTATTCAAAAAAAACCGTACTACAGTATCATCACAAACCTTTTACAAAAGTGCATTCGATTATTCTTAACATTTAAGATATCAAATATGTTGCATTTTATGTAAACCGATCAAGATGACATTTCAACGATCGAGTTCTTAAATGTATCTCGTAGTTTATGGTCTTGTGTTACATTAACACAATATGATCCCATTGAAATCATTCAAGTTGAACGCATGATCTTAAATATTATTTGCTAGCTTACTTCAAATGAACTAACTTCATCGAAATATTGTACCTCATAAACTATGACTGTTCACCATATGACATTTATATGTAAAAGTACATGGATCAAATATCCATAGTCTTGAATTGCATTTAAAGTTAAAAAACTCATAAAATGCAATACACAGTCTAAACCAAATAAACATATAAGTGACCAACATATGAATGTATTAAGCAGTTGAAATTGGGCATTAGCATGGGTATAGAAACATTATATAACATGCAGTTAGAATTATTAGTAAGTATATATTATATTTCTGTTTGTCGACTTTCAATTAAGTTTGTTTATATATGTTAATCGACAAACATTTTATCCATCATATTAAATGCACAAATTTATCATTATAGATAATTATCACATTATATAACAATATGTTCATACAATATTAGAAAGGTTAAATGTTACCATTTCATTTTTTAATAAGGCTTCCACTAGTCTTTTATATTTCTCCAAACCCTAAAATAAAACATAGAAGTCTTACAACTTCACTAGTGGGTTTTAGGACTCATTTATTTTGGTATTCTGACCTTGAGTTTGCTCAACAAATCATAGCCCACAAACGATGGATAACTCATTATTGGTTGTATCATATACAACTCCTAACCCATTTTTCCTTGTTCTAATCTCATTTCGACCTTGAGTTTGCTGAACAAATCGAAAGAGATTATTCACTCATACCTACCATATCGTGATGGCATAAGTATAGTATATGCACATTGAGTTTGCTCAACAAATGCATATAGTTATCTTACCTTATCTGTTTAATATAATAATAATACTATGCGTAACATCTCTAGCTTAAGTTTGTCCAACAACTAAGGAGTATGTAAGTAATTTATTAATATATATATGGTAGAGGACAACATTATATTGAAGATTCATAATCTTCAATATATATATATTGAGTGATATCGACTTATAGAATAATATATTTCTTATGAAATACCCTAGGGACTCAAGTGTCAGACACATCAAAAATCATGGTATATGTACATTTACATATGTATTTATTTCTCAAGTCTATTTGGGTTTCTTTAATGTTCCACATTTAGTTTATACACATATCATATAAGTTTTATTGTTATATAACTTTTATATTTCATATTACTTATATTATAGTCTTACGTATAACATATCATTAATTAAATCTTATCTAATTAATTTTAATCAATTAACTCTTTAACTAATTTTAAATTAATATTCCAATATAAATTTTATATTGGATATATCTACCATAACGTTTATAGTGTATACTATAACCTTTATAGTGTAACACACATACATCATATATATGTGTGTATTTTATTTAATTAATTAACCCTTAATTAATTTATTCAATTAAACAATTTTTATTAAAATTTATTAATTTCAAAATTTAGATTGTATACATACACGTATACTTACATTATCATAAACATTTTAAAATAACATAATATATCAACATATGTAATACAAGCATATATTCATTAATTAATTAACATATTTAATTAATTTATTTTATAAATCTTCTTAATAAATTTAAAATTTAAAATTATTATATAAATATTTTCAAACATTTTGAAAACACCACTATCCTTTCAAACATTTTGAAAACTTATGTATCGTTAAAAAATTTATAATAAACATGTTTTATTTAAATTTAACTATTAAATTTAAAATCTTTAACATTAATTTTCAAAACTATTTTTAAAATTAGCCCAAGACCCAAATTAAGTTGGGCCTTTTCTAGTAGGAGCATCATTTAGGCTCACTTCACTTTTCGGGCCAGGCCGGTAACCAGGTAGGACAACGCACTTGGTTATCTAATTCCAATCCTAGACATTACTTTTCTAGACACCGTACTAAGTGGGCAAGCCTAACTAGTTAGCCCTAATATAACTAATTTAGACTACATAAACTATTGGGCTTCGATACCAAGTTGGAACTGTACTAGCCCGCAGCGGAAGTTATGGGTGAATTTCTAAAAATTTACCTTATTGGGTCTTTTATTGGACCTATGAAGTCTAATTGAATTAGAAAATTTCTAATTTCATTTACACAAAATCATTTATTTTATTTAAATTCAAATATATTAACATATGAAATTAATTTTATTTGATTTAGTTCATACGTAAATGTATCATATACATATAAGTGTGAGTGCATGTGTAACATAATAATCCATGAAAGGTATAATATGCCCATGTGTAGATGTTGGGATTTACATCAGAGCACACATATTAACTTATTTTGTATATCATGTATGTTGTCCAAATATATGTATATATATATGTGTTAGAATACACACACACACATACACACACACACACACACATATATATATATATAAATACACACACATGTATGTATAAAAAATTTATATGTAATATATGAACATAAAACATTTATATATAGATAAACATATATATAGAAAGAGAGAGAGAACAATTATAAAAATTATTTATAATTCAAAATTAACTTAGTTTTGCAAACTAATAATTTTAGCATTTTAATTTGTATATATTATGAATAAAATAATATTTTAATCCATAAATAATAAAAATAAATAATCTATTGATGAATATTCAAATTTTACAAAAATCTAGGATCCTAAAATAGAGCTTAGGAAAAATCTGAACATTTTTCAAAGTTGACATATTATTGTAAAAAACAAATACATTGATTTCATCAATAATTATTTAATATAAGATAATATTTTATTAAAAATTCAAAATTCAAAATTATATAAATTCTAGGATCATGAATGAAAGATTGCGAAAAATTTTGAAGAATTTTTCCATTGAATTATTATTTTTGATAAATTTTAAACAGTTTTTTCGAAATAAAATTAATTATTAAAAATAATAAAATTTATTGAAAAATTCATAAAAAATTTCTATATGTTTTTAAAATGATGTAATATTTTGAACAAGATATAAAATTTTATTTTTAATGTAATAATTCAAAAATTAAATAAATGTTAATTTAAAAATATGAATATATGTATGATTATTATTTTCGAATTTTTAAATTCATATTAAGTATAAATAAATGTACTAATTTTTTTAAATCATATATATATATATATATATCTTATATATGCATATATGCTATTATGAGAGAGAAATATACACTAATGTATATATATATATATATATATTAACAAATATATATAAAACAATTATTAATGACAAAAATTAAGTTTGTACAGTAAACATGTAACGACCCGAAAATTTCGATCCAGAAATTTCCAGATAGTTAGTGAAAAGGAGAAAAAGAAAGAAGAAGAATACAGAAAACTCAAACTTAGAATCTCACATTCGCAGCGGATAAAATATAATATCACATAAATAATAGTTTTACAAAGAAAAACTTATCAGTATATTCACATTTATACACATCAGAGTTACAATCAATACACAACAGTGGACAGTCTAAGACAACATGTTCTAGTTATAACATAGCATATCACAGCGGGAAACACCATACGATCCTGCCCTCCAGCTCGCCTCCTGAGCTCTAGAACGTCCTTACCTGAAAATCTGTAATACTCGGTCTGACCCGAGCATTACATCAAAGTAACACCCGGGTCAGGCTGGAAACCAGCGTGAGTAAACCCAATCTCACATGGAATACAAAAGCATATAATTTATGTAAACCCAGAGTAATTTATATCAATTTACAACTTTACAAGCTGTTATAGTCATTACTTATTTCACTCATCGATTTCTAAGAGCCAAACTTAGGTTAAATGGTCCAACGTACTTAAATCATTCCAACCAGCTTATTTATTTCACATATCAATCTATAAAGGATCGAAGTGGTTTCAGATATTTAATAATACACGTGTGACGATACGGGTTTTGCGCGCTCGAAAATCGACATCCATACTTTACATCGTACTCGAATGCCGTAGATCCGAACGTTCAAATTCGATTCGCCGGAGCTTATAACAACATTAAGTAAACAACACAGCGGAAAATAAGAATAATACATTGATATACGACACAGGTACAATATCTGATACAACAGAGTGATACAATGAATATCAATATACATCAGAGATATGATACAAGAAATAGCAGCGAAAAAGGAAAATAGATAACATCTAGCAACGGAACAATATAACTCTAAGATAGTCTTCAAAAGAGAACTCCAGCAGCAGCAGCTCGTTCAACATCACGATAGGCAAAGACAAGCAAGTCTCGTCCACATCCAAAGACTGAACTAGCTATCTGAAACACCCAACTTTGAACTGCTCGTGTAGAAAATTTTGGGCACCCAGAGTTTAGGAAAGAAACAATAAACTCCGGATCAGTCATGGGACTGGTGTGAGCAACAAAAAAAAACAGTTGTCTTTTAAAACAATCAAAAAAAAAGATTTTAAAGTCAATTCGCAATGCTTTTAGAAATGAAACTACCATAAGACCTCCCGCCACACACACAATGCAAACGCAGAATTGGAGGAGATTTCTTCTTATGATAGTCAAACATGCTTGATATGCAATTTCCTTGATATTATTACTATAAGTGCAAAGTGCAGAAAACATTTCGAAAGTAGAATATAAATCTTAGCCAACATACGACCATTATCGTATGCCTACTATAGCTATCATCTAAACAGTGGGGCGCCACCATAAGTAAATGGCAGGTTCTACAACTAAAACCGTACAGGTTTTCGTATTGGGAATTGGATTTCCAACAAATGGTCAAGCCAAGAACTTCCCATTGCCACATGAGAACGCCTCTGGAAGGACGTCCCCAAGAACCTAACCGGATCTCTGCCAACACAAGGCCGGGTTACCCCTAACTGGGTAACTACTGACACGAGTATGCCATCCCCCGATCGTAAATGGCCTTTTCTCGGGATCCCGATAACCAACAACCACAAAGTAATAAATTCGCAGTAACCACATAGGTTAAATATCTGGGCTCCATACCATGATACTACCTCTATCCAGAAGGAAATGCACATACCCTAAAGGGTGCTACCCCCAATAACCTTGCTGCATCTTTCTTGTTTCGACCATTCGGGGTGTGAGGTTCGACGAAGTCTCATCCACAAAGCCACGCTTTGGTACAAAGCCATGCTTTGGGTCAACAAATGGTCAAAGTAATGATCACAAAGATAAATGATCAAATAAATGATCATATCACAAATGATCAAACAATGATCATTACACAGCAACACTTAGCATGTCACATTACCAAATTGGAAATATATCGCTGATAACCATCAACTACATAACCTCTGAGCTCGTACGTCTCAGAGAAGGGTGTTAAGCTAAGAGAATGAATTCTCTGCCACCAACAGAAATATATTTGAAAGAAATCAGCTTTATATCTCAATTTGTAATGTCAGACACAAAATCCATACAAGTCTGTTCCGGGATCGAACAGAACCGAAGGCACTTCCAAAGAAGCCCTTGCAATCCGGATATTCACTAATCACGTTCGGACTTCCCAACATATATGAAGTCTCTATACCGGGGACCAGTCGATGCAAAGACATTCGACGAGTTGTCCTTCCGTTTTCGAAAATATCCGGTCTTCACCACCGGTCTTCAAATGCTATCCATAATGACGTATCACATATTCGGAATGGGATACATGACACAAAGGTCCTCTCCCGGTTAAACCGAATAGTGAGCGAAATAGTTCAAAAACATATGGATATTGGGATTTCAATTAAGTCACAACTTATTACCCAAAACTTTTCGCTAAATGGTTTAAAACGAATTACCATTTCCAATCTTCAAAACAAAAGATTTATTTCTCAAAGTTCACCTAGTTTCACAAAAATCTATTTACGGAATTCAAAACAATCTCCATTTCTATTGGATTAACTCATTAAATTTTTAAATCAAAGATTTAACTTATAGCTTTCAAACCGTTTCTATAACTTGGAAATCATTTTCATTTTAAACTAGAAATCTTTTTGACACAAATTGAAAGTTCATTACTTATGTGAAAGTTTTTATTATTTGAAAACAAATAGTTTTCGTTTCAGAAAAATCCAATTATATTTATACGAGTTAAAGCCCTTAATTTATATTCGTATTCCCAAATTAATACATTTTAAAATAGTTTAACCCATAAATATACATCTTTAATCCCTAGTTTCAAATTATAGAATTCAATTTCAAATATTGAATTCAAATTTTAAATCAAATATTCAAATTTCAAAACTCAATCAAGTTACTCAAAATAAATTTCATCTTTGAAATTCCATTTCAAAAGCTTTTCACTTTAAACCCAATCCATTTCAAACTATTTTGAATTTAAAAATTCAAATTCAAAACTATTTTCAAAAATCTGTGACTTAATCGATTTCCTCGTGAAATCCATATTTGTATGTGTATGGTGTGGTCCAGGGGTTTAACACAATAGTGCAACATCATTCAATCATCATAGATCAGAACACAGAAATATAGTTGATAAGCGATATAAACTATTACGCTTATCGTCCATTCACAGATTCAAAGATAATAAATTACAGATAAATAAGTCACACAGCTCAAAACAAAGTATCACATATCAGGGGTATCAAACAAAACAATTATTCAGCCAAGTCCAAACATTCACAAATGAATCTATTAATCAAATAATTAATTTAAATCGGATGTATCAATTATTAATCCGGGTTAATTATCATAATTTAATTACAAATTATTTGAAATAAATTCCCTTTCACAATTTATTAGTTAACCCTTAATTTTTAACTATCATTCTTAATTAATGAATCAATTAATCTTTAAATTATTAAGTTAATCTTAATAAATCACATTATTAATTAATCCTTTAAATTTATTAACAAATAATTTACTAAAATTTCAAATCATCATTTAATTGATTACATTCATTAATTATCTATTAATTACGTCTATAAGTAATTATATTTTCAAAATTATCAAGTGATTATTCTGAATTAATTAACTTAAGAAATTTAGATTTTGAATAAATCAAATTAACTCAATTAATTATGCTAAATAAATCAATTCCATAATTTCTATCATTAAGTAATTATACTTAGTAGTTCCATAATTTATTATCATTAAATTTATTAATCTAATTTATGGTTAAATTTTTTATCACATTAATTAATTGTTCAGATAATCTTAGTTAATGATTTCATTAACTATTTAGTTTCTTTAGTTCCCTTTTTAAAGAAAATTTCTCACATTAACCATTATTAATTATAAATCGATTTACTATAGAAAATTCATTCGTTAATGAAATAGAAATTATTAACTTCACTACTTAAAGTAAAGTTCAATCATATTTATAATTTAAGTATTATTCACAATATGTTTGAAACACTGTTTCAAATTCCCTTTCACTTAATTACTTTGCCATACATAAACTTAATTTTGTATTTAAACAAAAGCTGTTATAACTTTAAAATTTTCAAGTTTAACAAAAACTATACCTGAGCAAAAAATTTGGTAACTCGAGTTAAGACCCGAGTGATTTACCTATTTTCCCGAGTTCCCTCCTTTCTCACTTCTCTTTTTTTTTTTTTTTTTTTTTTTTAAGTTCAAGTATAAACTGTTAGTTTTATACCCACTCCTCGAACTCGAGTACAACCCTACGAATCCCTTTAACTGTTCGAGCATCTCCCCGAGCCAAACCCAAGACAACATCTTCTCCTCCATTTCCAGGCTACCGACGTAACCACAAACGTGTGCATGTTGCACACAGCTCCGATCAACCCTGGACGGTGCTACGACCGTCATCACGTCAATGACAACCACCACGAATCACCTGACCACCCTGAAGCATGAACCCACGTCGCATTCAAAATCGAGCTATACGACCAAGACTTCATCAAAAACAACCACCAGAAATTGTCTCGTCCCCCACCCTCTGGCCATCAGAGGCCACAAAGATTCGACCGAAGCTTCGCCTTGATCTCATGACGTTATCCCCAAGCCCTTGTTGAACTCGATCAATCAGCGATGTCGAACAAAGCAAAATGCTCTGCCTTGACAAAACTAGGGCTGCAGACTTCAAGTGCCCCCCGTCGCCACCACGATCATCTGCACACCCATCCAGTATTTTTTCCACCGTCTCTGATCACTCCACTACCATCCCAGCGAAACCTGACCTCTCAGATCGTCGAGATCACCAGGGCTTACCCAAAACACCATTTCCAGACAAACCATAATTGCACACTAAATTCATCACTAAAAATTCAGATTTTGGTTTTAAAAATCATCATTTTGTATAAGATTCTGGATTATATTTCTGAAACCATGAACTAAGAGAATTAAATTCTCACTTATATTCAGCTTATACTGTTGTTTTAGTTCCAGAGCCATTTCCCATTTATTTTTTGACATAAATAAAATTTTAAACTTTAGTTTATGATGAAACAAGTAAAATTTGTTTAAATACTAAATCCTAAAAATCACTAGATCAAGGGATAGAGCGTTTCAAATCAAATCCTAAATTTTTGAAACTGGAAACAGCAGTATGCATGCATACCTTCCTTATTCATCTAATTATCCACATAATTTCACTACTATATACACACAAACATATTGAACTTCAGATATTGATCATGCAACCTTATTTCATAACCTTAATTTTTTTTTAAAATGATGTTACTTAATCCAGAAAAGAACAGTGCACAACACAGCATGCACACAATATATCAACACCAGATTTACACTTGAATATACAAGCAAATACTTATTCTAACCATACTATCATGCTATCAAATGTTTTACATTTTAAAAGTTACTCACCTTTTAAAATTTTGAAGCAGAGAGTTGCTTTTGGGTTTTGATGAACTGCAGTTTCTTCTTTTTCTTGAATCTGCTTTGTTGTATAAATGAGCTTTAAATGTATAAAATAATGATGTTCTTTTTTTTCTTTCAGTTATGATGGTGCTCGAACTAAAACGAAGAGGAAGTTTAATATATATAAGATGAGTTGTTTAGGTGATATTATAATGCTTTGTACAGGTGATGATCTGGTTTGTACAAAGGTATGGGTGAAGATGTATTCATTAATTGCTAGAGGTGTAAACATGTAATGCATTAATTGCTTTAGTACTTCAGCCATGACTTATTTCTTTAACTTTGTTCTTGCCTACTAAACTTTACAGGCTGCATACTTTTTTTTTTCATTTGCTTTTTTCACTTTATATACTTTGTTTCTTTTACTTGCCTTAATTATCTTTCTTATTTTCTTTGTTTATATTTTATATCCTACTAGGTGGCCGAAATGATATGTATTTGTTGAGAATACATTTTGTTGTGGCTAATATTTTGTGTTAATATTCTTTGCATAAATATTTATAAATTTAAGTTTGTTTTGTTTGTAGAAAATTATTTGGTCTCACTTTTATTTCCTTCCATGCCTTTATTCATATGTGAATGTATTCATTTAATAATTTACATAGCTTATAAATATGTTGTTTGGCTTTATATTTTATAATTTATCTTGTATATTCGTTTAACATCATCACAAACTTTATTTCTTCTCAAAGTTTAACCATCTACCGTTTTATAATTTATTTTCAAATATTCAAATTTATTCTCGATTGTTAAAATTTAACTAACATTTTATAAAAATTACCGATTATTACACAATTTTTATTCAAAAATAAATTTAATTATCCATTTAACATAAATTAAATTCAGGATCGTTACAACCCGACTCCGGTCTCTTCGAACCCAATGTCATCTTAACTTAAATTATTCAGGTTAAATACAATTCAACTTTAAATACAGGATGCCACAGTAATTTATCAACAATAGATAATCACATCATCACAGTTTAAATCAAACATATTTTATCACATAGCATCACGAACCACATATTTAGGGATAACAATTAATCAAAGGCTTCCAATACCATTCTATTTATCCCTTAATTTCTCATTCCATAAGTTAATTACCCTTAATTAATTACCTCAATTAATCCCTTGATTAATTACAAAGTAATTATATCCAAATTACTTTCATCATTAAACATCTTTAATTACATTCAGTAATTAACAATTAATTACTTTCCTAAGTAATTACACTTCCATTAATTACATTAAGTAATTATTTATCAATCATCAACTGTTTAAATTAATTAACTTAATTAATTAATTTAAACCAATTACATTAACCCAATTAATTACATTAAGTAATTAATTCATAAACAATTTCATAAATGATTATTATTAATTAATTAATCTAATTAATTACCAAAATTAATCTCATTAATTAATTGTTAAATAATCTTAAGTCAATGACCTTCATTAACTATTCTTAATTTCTTAATTAAGAAATTAACTTATATTAATCATTATTAATTACAAATTAATTAGCACTTAATTAATCTCTAATTATTTAATTAATTAAATGTTAACTACAATTTAATTAATCCTTAATCACTTGAGAAATTGATCTTAATTATTAATTAAAATTAATTAACAATTCTTAATTATTAATTAACCTTAATTAATTAACCTTAAGACTTAATTATTTAATTTTAAATTCTTAATTACTTAATTAACCATCCATATTATTAATTTATTAAATAATAAATTATCCATCTTATTTATCTTAATAATTTAATGAATCCATATTCTTAAGATCTAACTTAATTTAAGAAAACACTTCTTACTTATTTAAATATTTAAAACACCTTGTTTCAAATTTTCTTTAAATTTCACTATAATTTTCATTTTAAATTTAAGATTTAAAAATGAATATAATTTTATCTAAACAAGGTTCTAAAAAATTTAAAATCTTTTATCTCATATGTTAAAAGAATAATCATTTTATAAGATAAAAGTTTTAAAGAATATAAAGTTCAAATCAACATATACTTTAAACATTTCAGATTTAAAAGCTAGAATTTAAAATTATTTTAAATTTCTAATTTATCAATTTAAACCTACAGTTTAAATTCAAACCCACATATACTTTTATACCAGAAAGTTTCAAATCTAAATTTAAATTTCAAAATTTAAATTAATTCAAAACTCAAATTCAACTAGTTTGAATTCATATTTAGTTTCAGGTTTTAAACTCAGTTTAAATTTTCAGTTGGCATTTTTAAATTTTACTTTAAATTAAAAAAACATAAACAGGTTCCCTGTTTTCATTTAAAACCAAACTAGAATTTAAAAATTTAAATTATTTCAAAAACCAAGATTTGAATTATTTGAATTTTGATTTAAATTCAAGTTTTTAAAACTTAGTTCTAAATTTTAGTTTATATTTTAAAACTTTACTTCAAATTCTAAAAAAAAACCTGTAACAGGTTTCTGTTTACAACTTGTAAATCCTGAAACCTGAAACCACTTGTATACATGAGCCTCCATAATATCACTTCGAGTCAGAGACCTATTTTCTTCGAGTAGAAAACTCAAATCCCCGAGACCATCGCTAGGCAACCAAACCCTGTAATCAACATCACCAACATACATCGCCCTGCCCGTGCACATGCACGGCGACGCCATCCACCGTCGCTCGCCTCCGACGAACTCCTCAAGTCGCCTCTCACACTCTCATCTAACCACGAACTTCTGATTGCTCAAAACAACTCGAACTTGAAATTCGAGTTCAAAAACTACACCTGGAACAGACACATAACCATTTCAATCCCAACCTGTCAACGTCTTCCCCTCGAAACCCGTACCGCCATCACCTTTGAAACTCCGGCGACGACCCTTTTCAACCCATCATCTACCGTTACCCAAAATATAGTTGAACTCGATCAAATAAAAATACCGAAATGATCGATTTTCCCAAATTCAGTAAAATTAGGGTTCTCCACTACAAATCACAACCACATCTTCCACACTAAAATGCAACCCAATCAAGTATTTTTTTTCCAACTTCCCAAACACCCTTGCATCATCATAGCAAGTTACAGCCTTCCAAATCCTCGAAATTTCCAGAAATACCCAAAAACTCAAATTTGGTTCAACTCATAGATGCTTCTTTAATCCCAAACTAAAAATCAGGATTTCTATTTTAAAAATCTAGTTTTTGATTAAGATATCATTTTATAATCCTGAATTATGATTTACAAAGTTTTGAATTTTGACTTATATTAAATTTTCTCTGTTGTTCTTGTATTCCAAAGATATTCACCTACCCTTTTGACTTAACCACAGGCTTTTAAAATGAAGTTTATAATTAAACAAACAAGTTTGATTTGCATGTTAAACTTCAATAGAGACAAGGTTAAAAGATTTGAAATTTTAAAACAAAATTGAAAAAAAAAACTGGAAGGTGAAAGTAGAGTATACTATGATGAAAATAACTAGCGGGCTAAACATGCATGTAATCACAGTAGATACCATACATTACACATTTATCTCAAATTTATTATTATGCATCCAAATTTACCTACTAAATCTTTTTTTTTTTTAAAAAAAGAAAAGTTACTCACCTGTTTGAACAAGGAAAAGCAATTGTTGTTTTCTTTTTCTCTCAGGCTCTTGAACATTTATTTGTAACCTGCCACATATAGCTTGTTGTACCCCCTGTTTCCAGGCATTATGCTCTTAAACTTTTGAAATGCTTCATGCTTGATCTTGCTATGAACTTGAATTTGAAATAGATGTTAGCTGTTTCCCCTAAATTTTGAATTACTGGTTTTGAAATTGAATAGAGGTTTCTTGATTTGTTTTGAGGCTGGTTTTTAGTTTACAAGGTTTAAGATTTTCTTCTTCCATTTTTTTTTTCTAAATCTCTTACTTACTCAAATTAAATTTAAAAAAAAAACAAATGTTGCCATTTGTTTCTTGCATGCTAATTTAACTTACACATGTCAATACATGTTTTTATTACCTTACAAGTGTGAAAGAAAATCTTTATTTATGTTACTTTTACCCTTATATATAATTCCTATTATACTTATATATTCCTTTTATGCTTAACACCTTTATATATATATATATATATATATATATATATATATATATAAAACTTATATATATTTAAATAAGGTATGAATCCCTATTAAACCTCACTTAGCTCCATTTTATTTTAAATACCTTATTATTATTATTATTATTTTGAAAATCATTAGATTAAATTCACACAAAGCTTCTTATTCACAATTTACATATATATCTATAAAAATTAGAAACATTATCTTGAATCCAATTTATTTTGAGATATTATCCTTTATATTTTAAATGTTAACCCAAACTCAAATTCATTTTCAATTTAAAGTCCTATTTGAAATTAACTCAAATATATGTAAGTATTAAGTGACACAAATTAAATTTGTAATCAATAATTTTATTTAAAATCTATGTATATATATACACACAACACAATTATAAATATAAATATTTATCTGATCAGATTCATTCGTTCAATTTATAATTCAATATTTTATTAATTAACGTAGTTTGTTAATCAATTACAGATGACCAAAAATACGGGTTATCACATTCCTCCCCCTAGAATCTTTTCGTCCTCGAAAAGGATCGAAGCCAGAATTTAGTAAAATGCTTATTTTTAGAAAAATTATTCTTTGAAACACTTTTAAAATCTGTAATACTGCTAAAATAGTTTTTTATAAAAATACTTTTTATAACTCGATGTCTCAACCAGTCCATCATTGTTCTCATAGAAATTCGGTCATACGTTGATCAGGCGTACAACTAAAAATCTATAAGTACTTAGCAGACCCGTTTTCAATATCCAGCGAAAATACTTGAAAAATAATTTTTATTGGAAATCTAGAAAACAATTTTGAAAATAGAGGAAATATCTTTAGTGAGGATGCTCTGGAAATCATCAACCCCATCCATGGTCGCAGTTAACCCGATGGTTACGTTGCCGTCCCGACAAAATCCACAGATAACTGTATGCCTCCGCGCCCCACGATTACACCATGGAACCCGCTACAGATCGCAGCTACAACTGGGGTTACATAGCTATCACAGCAAAAACCCATATAACTGTAGGCATCAACGCCCTCGAATTTCGCTGTCAAAAGTATGAAACTTCTCCACTCCACTTGACCATAGATCGCAGTCTACCGATGTTGCGTTGCCTTCCCGGCAAAATCAAGTGTAGACCGTTGACACTCATCCTCCACACGATTTTCGCTATGGTCCCCACAGTAGATCGCAGTGACATCGAGTTACACTGTCGTCACAGCTTAACCCAAATGCCCCTGTAGGCATCAGCGCCCTCGACTTTCGCTACCCAATAATCCTCAGGAACTAGTTTCGTCCGGACTCCTCACAGGATCAACTTTAGAACCCCCCTTGGGGCTCAATGCAGCACCACCCGGTGGTACTCCTGAGAAGTCCATTCCAAGGGAGCGCCTTTTTCCCCAGAGCATCATCAAAACATTTTATACTATACATATATAGTATCTTTAAATCATACACCTAGTATGATCTCATACAAAGCTCCTTTACACAAAATCGATTATTCCAAAATCGATAATTCTCAAACTAGGCTTTTCAAATTCAATATTGATTTACCCAAAAATCAAAAGCCTTTCCAAATCCATAGGTTCCCAAAACCCTTTTTTCCAAAATTCTCATAGGATCCTTTATATGTATATATATATATATATATATATATATTCAAATGCATAAAATCTTTTAAAACTTTGGATCATTTCAAACTTGTATAAACTCCTTTTATACCTCAAACATTTCCAAAAACCCTTTTCTACAGGCAAAAGATTCAACAAGGGGAGTATCATTTTATAAAACAAAGATATTTAACTTTGTTTACTCAAAATCAAATATTCAAATTTGATTACTTTCTTCAATATCAATTTCATTCAAATCCGTACGATGTACACATATCATTCGTATGCCATACCAATTTGACCGCTCACTCGATCACACAATTTCACTTCCGAACTAGTATTGTCCACCCGACTTCCTAGTGCGGACATAGATCTGGTTTCTTGATCAGAAACCGTCATTCTCCTTGCATAGTCATAACTATGGTAGAGAATATCCAGAACCAATCAACAATCCATATCCAGGTTCACTGTAACATCCCGGAATTTCTAACAATATCAATTTAATAATCTGTGGTAAAAATTAAATTGATATTGATATTCTGATAATAATTATTCAAATAGATTGGATAATCTTCTTCAATAAATATTTAATTGGTTATTTTATCTTTAAATGATATAAATTGATTTCTATTTACAATATAAATATATGGTTTATATTTTAAATAGATTGGTTTTGTTTTAATTTCAATAAATAAAGCATATTTTCTAGTTTTGATATTTGTAGTAATTTTGGAAAATTTGTTTTATTTAATTTTTTCAAAGTTAAATAAATGATTTTGGTTTAACTTAATAATTAAATCATGTTTTAAATTCTAATATGTATACATTATAAATTGGAAATTTTAATACAAACTAGTATTGAGTTTTCAAAGACTATTTCATAAATAAAAATATGATATTAAAATTGATAAGAAAAAAATATTAAATGTTTTAAATTAAATTAGATTGAGTTTTAAATTTAGAATGATCAAATAAAATGGATATTTTATTGATAAAAGTATAAAATCTTAATTGTTTTAATTTCTATATGTATAAGTTTTATTTTATAAGCATGATTTGTTTTCTTTTATAAATTTATATACATATTTAAATTCTAATTAATTTATCAATTAAGCTTAATACATATTTATTAACATGTTAATTAATATATATACAAATTACTTTTAAAGACAAGTGTATAAAGATTAAGCAACATATAAACAAGTGTTCTAAAATTAAACATTAAGGTGACAAATGTTGAATATTTCATACAAGTGTCAAATTGTGTTTTCATTTTCTAAATTAATAAATTCATAAATTATATAAGCATGCATCTTCTTTTCTAATTCTTTTTTCTAATATCAATTCTAACTCAAAGAAAGCTTCAAACACCTATTCAAAATCTGAAACCCTCTCTCTCAAAATAAATCAAAAACTCAGATCAAAATCTTGTAAACACCCTTCAAGCTCAAAAACAAAAACCTGTACCTCAATTCTCAAATCAAAAAGCAAACCTCTGTAATTCATTTCCCAGCACAATCCCTGTAATTAATTCATTTTTAGAAAGATAAACTTGTAGATTCATTTCCTCAAAGCAAAGATCAAACCTGCGTTTTCAAAAAAAAAAATCAAATCCCTGCAATTTCAAATTTCTGTAGCCTGCAAACAGTTTTAAAATGAAAACTTGCTAAATTTCAAATCTGTAGCATTCAGATTCACCTCAAAAAGCATCTGCATCATTCATTTTTCTGCAATCAGAAAGCATGCAATGCAGTTTTAAATATTGGAAGCAATTCAGTTTTTAAAGAGGTTCAAAGTATCAAAGAGGGGCTGTTTTTAAAAATCTGGAGCATTTCAGTTGAAAGTGTCAAAGCTTTTTCAAATGTTTTCTTCCTCAAGTTCAAAGCTTTTCATAAAATCAGGCTCTGTTTTCTTCTAAAAGGTGAGTAACTCTAAAATCTAAAATTTTATTTAGGTTGCAAGCTAAAATGTTTTGATAAATAAGTATTGTTTGTGTATGTATAAGTCTGTTGTAAATATGTTTGTGCATGCTGTTATGTGCTCTTCTTTGTACCTTGATCCACCTTTCCATTTAAGAACCCTCTACACTTGATTTAAATTTGTGATAGTACCTGAATTTTTAACCAAAGAAGTTTGCTTATCATTGATTTGAAAAAAAAAATTAAATCAAACTAAACAGAGTCTGTTGCCTCTGGAAATAAGATTTAACAGAAAAAAATAACACTGCATATTAGTTTTAACCAAAGATCCAAGCAAGTAAATTTAGTAATTCAGCATTATAAATCCAAAGAATTAGCTATAACATGATTTTTAAATCAAGAATCACTGTTTTTAGAAAAGTAAGGAAGGAGCAGTTTTGTTTTGAACTAAATATAAACTATTTGGTTTCTCTGGTGATATGTGTATTTTGAGGCCGTAAGATTATTCATGTTGATGGAGGAGAGTTAGGA
This sequence comes from Allium cepa, assembly GCA_030765085.1. NCBI lineage: Eukaryota > Viridiplantae > Streptophyta > Magnoliopsida > Asparagales > Amaryllidaceae > Allium > Allium cepa. The sequence continues at coordinate 66,272,901 of CM060931.1, forward strand.
GTTGCTTAGAAAAATAGTGGATGGTGATGGTATTCATCAGAGAAGTAGCGGTGGTGGTTTTCCTTTCAGAACCCTAGTTTTTACTGTTACTCTAGGATCGATCATTGCGGTGAATACAATTGATCGAGCGTTGAGATATTTTGGGTTTCGATAGTTTGGTCATGGATGAAGTCGAGGCCGGAGGGGTCGACTCTCAGGTGGTCGGTGCGGCGAGATATAGGCGTTGACAGGTTTTGGAAAATCTTGGTTTGTTGTTTCCAGGCTTGGGTGTATAGCTCAATTGTGATTTGAGTTACTGTGGTGGATACTGGAGTTCGTGTTCGAGTTTGGTGGTTGTTTCTGTTGAGATGAGGTGTTGGAGGACGGCCGGTGATGGCAGGAGCCACGGTGTACGTGCATCGTGCAGTTGAATTCAGGGGAAATTGTTTTGTGGGTTGGCCTGTGTTGGGTTGCTCGAGTAATGATGGTGAGTTGCCCGAAGCAGAAGTGTGTTAGACTCGGGGACGGGGTGCTGCAAACTCGAAGTAATTGTGGGGTTTTTGTTTTACAGGTTTTATAAACCTGTAACCTCTGGTTTTTTTTTAGAAAAACCCTGAATCTTTTAAATGATTAAGAAAATTTAAAAACATATCTGAATTCAAGTTTGAATTTATTTGAATTCAAGATTTATTTAACACCCTAGTTTAAATAAATAAAGTTTAAAGGAAAAGATTTTTTTACAGGATTTATAAACCTGAACTTGTTTTATCAAAACTGTTTTATAAACCTGAAAGTATTAAGTTTTTAAAATTTAAAACTGAATTTAAAAAGTGTAGAGCAAGTTTTAAACAAAGTTTTAAAATAAGTTTAAAATCTTAATTCAAAATGAGTTTGAATTATAGATTTAAAAATATATAAGTTTTATAAAGATAGAAGGTTTTAACAACTTTGAATTTGTTAAAGTATTTTATAAAATGTTGTAAAATCTGAAGTTTAAGGTTTAAACAGATTTTAAAATTTAAATTTTAAATCTGGATTCAAAGCTAATTTGAATCTTAAGTTTAAAACTGGAATCAAAGTGGAATATGTATTTCAGTTTTTGAAAATTAAAAGAAAGTTTAAAGTTATTGAGATGTTAAAAGTTATAAATGGTTTAAATTTTGATAAGTTTAAATTATTTTCATTTTAAACTTGTATTTAAAATGAAATTTGGAAACAAGTTCAAAAGTACTTTGTTGAAAATAAAATTTGTTTTAAACATAATTTAGAAATGACTTATTTTAAAATTAAGTTAAGAATGAATGTTTTGTAATTAAATTATTAAAAAGGTAATTAAGAATAAAGTTGAATGAATATTGATTTAGTGGTTAATCAATTTGAAATTTAGATCAATAATTAGATTATTAATTAATGATTAATAAATTATTAATTAAGTAAGTAAGTTTTTAATCAAGGTTAATTTATTTAAATAATTAGACTTTAAATTATAGATAATTTCAGATAATTAAATTTGTAATTAATTTAAGTTAATTACTTTATAAAATAATTAGGGAAGAGTTAATGATGGTCATTAACCAGGATTATTTAAATAATTAATTAATGTAGTTAATTTTTATAATTAATTAGATTAATTAATTTATTAATAATCAATTGTAAATGGTTTGAGTAATTACTTAATAAAGTAATTAAGGAATTAGTTACTTAATGTAATTAATTTAGTTTAATATGATTGTTTATTTTTAATTAATTAAGTTTAATTAATTATAAACACTTGGGTTTTATAAAAAAAATTACTTTATGTAATTAATGATTTGGGTATTTACTTAGTTAAGTAATTAATTAATAATTACAGAATGTAATTAAGTGGAGATGTTTAAGTGTGAAGTAATTTGGTTTAAATTACTTATTAATTAATCAAGAGATTAATTAAAAGAGTGATTAAGGATAATTAATTTGTTTTAATATGGTAATTAAGTTAATAACTACTTAGAGTAATTAATTTAAGGAATAATTTAGGATCATTAATTATTTAATTGATGATGTAATTAAAGTTGATTAATTATGATTAATTAATCAATAATAGGTAATTAAAGGTAATTAATTAATATAATTAATTAAGGATTAAAGTAATTAATTATGATTAATTAATTAATTGAAGTAATTAAAGGTTAATTACTGTTTAGTTGAGGATAATTAATTTGTGAAATTAATTAAGGATAATTACATGAATGTAATTAAGAGTAATTAATTAAGAGTGATTAATTAGGATGATTTATTTTAAATGATTAATTGATTGTAATCAATTAAATAGATGGGTAAGCAAGTTATAATTTGGTGAAATAATTAATTTAATTCATTTTAAATTAATTAAAGATGAAGTAATTAATTTAATTTTTTTTAAAATTAATTAAAGTTGGGGTAATTAATTTAATTCATTCTAAATTAATTAGAGATAGAGATAGTTAATTTAATTCATTTTAAATTAATTATATTATGATAAGTAAATCTTTGCTTATGTATGAATGGATGTCATTGTTTGACTTGGATGCTTTGAGATCTCAGTAATGAGATAAATGATATTGTGTGGTATGGATGTTTGACTGTATTGTGATAACATAGGTTATCTATTGTGATGGTGATATATGGAATATCTATTTGATATTGATAATGTAGATTACCTGTTACGTGATAATGTTGATTATCAGTTATGATTTATGAATTTTCTATCTGTGTGTATATAGATACTGTAATTAAATTGTTTTAAACTTTAAAACAACTTGGCCCTAAAAGACACGCTTTGGTTTTCGATGAGACCGGGATCGGGTTTCCATATTTGGATATCCGAAAACCACATCGATTCCAAATAACGTTAGGTCGTGAATTCAAAATGGAGCTTTGTGAAGACTCGAGGTGTAAGGGCTATACGTCAGTATAACTCTGTGGGTGATTCTGTAATGAGTTTGATGGAATAGTACTTATAGATTCGAGATGGTGAATCAGAGTGCAAGGGTTATTGTCGTTAACTCTGAGGGTGATTCCAAATGTAACGAGATAATGCCTTCGGTTTCGTTCGAACCCAGAACGAACTTGTATGGATTGAATGCTTTTAGAACATCGTCAGGTGGACGATGAGCATTCTAAGATGATATGTCCTATAAAGGTAATCGTAGCCTCAAGCCTCATCAACCGGGAATGGCTAAAACAGGGGAGGTGCAGCAAGGCTTCGTGGGTCGCACCCACTGGAGAGCAAGATTGATCCCTGTCTAGAAGTCCCTTTTTATTTCGGCTGTGTGGACGGTCTTTTGAGCTCTAACCGTCGGGGTTGTCTTGTTCGAAACTATTCAGTAAGGAATGGGTCCGGCCTTGTGTTGCAGGGGAGTGGGAGTACTCCTCGGTACGGTGATCTAGGCCACGTACTGTGACGGGCGGTACCCCAGTAGCCCTGCCATTGTATGGAATCCAAAATCCAATAAGTGCCAACGGTTTTGATTGTATTACCCACTTTTGTGGCTAGTAGCTGGAATTTAATCATGTAAAAATTTCGGCTATTTCTTATTTATTTGAAAACCCTAGACACTATTATAATATCATCGGATTTCCTATCAAATGTTTTGGTTAGCGTAAGGTAAAAACTTTTCCATGTTTATGTGTGGGAAGTCTTATGTGATACCTTTCTTTCCAAAAGATTTTTGAAAGTTAAGCAACTTTAACCTGTTACTCACACCAGACCCATGTCTGACCCGGAGTTTATTTTTGTATTTCATAAACTCTTGGGTACTCAAATTTTTATGAGTAGTCAAGGGAATTCAGGTTAGGATTTAGGTTTGCTTTGACGAATTGTGGAGGAGAAAATGGAGCAGGCGGCTTCTGCGTTAGGTATTAGTGTTCCGCTGTGTGTTCTCTGAGTTGTTGTATTGAGTTGTAAATACTAGACAGGAGTTTATAACTGTCTAGTATATGTGATGTGTATGCTTTGTATCTCTGATGGGTATTATATATTATGTAAATACTTATGTTATTAATATAATTTATTTCCGCTGTTAGATTATGATGTGTTGTTTCTTCTTTCTCTTCTTTCTTTTCTTCTTCTATCCCTTTCTTTCTTAATTCATGATGCGATTTTATGGGAGTAGAAAGTCGGGTCGTGACAGTTGGTATCAGAGCATTAGGTTGAGTGAATACCTAGGCTCTGTAGTGATGTCTTTCTCGAGAGAGCGTATTTGTAATTTTATATATATAATATATATTTATTTCTACCTATCTGTTGGGTTACCTGTTCAGGTTTTCCAATATAAGTTATAAAGGTAGATGGGGTAGTAGTGTGTGTAACACGACTACTATTGGTTGGAGTTTGAATGTGTGAGGTTGGAGATGTATCTGTTGAGACTGTAGACCTAATACCGTCTCGAGTGAGTTCTGTAATGATGAAGGACTTCATTGATCTCTGAAGGAAACTTGTGAAGGTTCGGAGTTCATTTCTGAAGTTGATGAGCAGTGTTTGGATCTGTTGGTTGGCAGAAGTGAGTGATGGTATTTTGATACCTTAAGGAGTAGTAGCTGCGTGATGAGATGCAGTGACTATGGATATCTTCAGGAATTCCAGGAGTGGTACCGGTGATTCAGCTTTGTAGAAGAATGGTTCCTAGGAGATTGAGTTGGAATAGCAGCTCAGAGTTTTGGAGGAACTTCTGAGTTTTCCTTATGGATTTGTTGAACCATATCTCTGGGGTGTGTTGTCCTGTTTGTGCTTGTGTTCTTCTTCAAGCATTCCCTTCTACTTCGGATCAGAGTTGAGCAGCGGAAGCAGTTTGGAAGTGCATCTGCTTTTCTTTTTCTGGACAGAAAAAGTTGTTGTCTTCTGATGTTGAGAAGCTGAGTTTGAGATTGTTGGTTTTGGTTGATCTTGAGGAGATCATTTTGTTGTATTGATTGGTCTAGTTTGTTTCTAGAAGCATCAGCAAAGGTTGAGCTGATTAGTAAGGTTGTGGGCAGCCCAGGATCGTCTGAAGAGATTTTGTGGATAAGAGTCGGAGGAATTTGGACTCTGAAGTCGGAAATTTAGTTTTGGATAAGTTTTCTCTGATCGTAAGTGAGCTATAAGTTTGGGTAAGTCTGTGAAGCTAGCTCTGTAGTGTTTTGGATCTTTTCTAGTGATCTTGGAAATTAAGTGATTGATTTACAGGATTGTATTGCCAGTTTGGATAACTGAGATACGATGGATTTCACCTATCTCTGGGGGAGTACATGTATGATCTATCTCTGGTTGGGAAACCAGCAGTTTTGGAGTTTTTGCTGTTGAGTCAGACTCGTTTGTAGTCTGATATCTTGTCTAAGTATTATAGATGTAGTTGATAGGAGCTTTGTAGCTTCATAGTATTGTTTGTTTGGATTTTCTAGAGCGAGTATCCGGGTATATATATATACACCTGGGGAAACTCGATAAAATTCTATCCAGAATTTGTCTGGATAATTAGAATCGGTTGTTTTGGTTGTTAGCATATGTTGATATATGCTTGTGTTTAAAATTAAAATTTAATGAGATTATTAAATTACCTTTGTTTTAAATTTCGGGGACGAAATTCTTTTAAGGGGGAAGGATTGTAACATCCCGAAATTTTTAACAATATCAATTTAATAATCTGTGGTAAAAATTAAATTGATATTGATATTCTGATAATAATTATTCAAATAGATTGGATAATCTTCTTCAATAAATATTTGATTGGTTATTTTATCTTTTAAATGATATAAATTGATTTCTATTTACAATATAAATATATGGTTTATATTTTAAATAGATTGGTTTTGTTTTAATTTCAATAAATAAAGCATATTTTCTAGTTTTGATATTTGTAGTAATTTTGGAAAATTTGTTTTATTTAATATTTAATTTTTTCAAAGTTAAATAAATGATTTTGGTTTAACTTAATAATTAAATCATGTTTTAAATTCTAATATGTATACATTATAAATTGGAAATTTTAATACAAACTAGTATTGAGTTTTCAAAGACTATTTCATAAATAAAAATATGATATTAAAATTGATAAGAAAAAAATATTAAATGTTTTAAATTAAATTAGATTGAGTTTTAAATTTAGAATGATCAAATAAAATGGATATTTTATTGATAAAGGTATAAAATCTTAATTGTTTTAATTTCTATATGTATAAGTTTTATTTTATAAGCATGATTTGTTTTCTTTTATAAATTTATATACATATTTAAATTCTAATTAATTTATCAATTAAGCTTAATACATATTTATTAACATGTTAATTAATATATATACAAATTACTTTTAAAGACAAGTGTATGAAGATTAAGCAACATATAAGCAAGTGTTCTAAAATTAAACATTAAGGTGACAAATGTTGAATATTTCATACAAGTGTCAAATTGTGTTTTCATTTTCTAAATTCATAAATTATATAAGCATGCATCTTCTTTTCTAATTATTTTTTCTAATCTCAATTCTAACTCAAAGAAAGCTTCAAACACCTATTCAAAATCTGAAACCCTCTCTCTCAAAATAAATCAAAAACTCAGATCAAAATCTTGTAAACACCCTTCAAGCTCAAAAACAAAAACCTGTACCTCAATTCTCAAATCAAAAAGCAAACCTCTGTAATTCATTTCCCAGCACAATCCCAATAATTAATTCATTTTCAAAAAGATAAACTTGTAGATTCATTTCCTCAAAGCAAAGATCAAACCTGCATTTTCAAAAAAAAAAAAAATCAAATCCCAGCAATTTCAAATTTCTGTAGCCTGCAAACAGTTTTAAAATGAAAACTTGCTAAATTTCAAATCTGTAGCATTCAGATTCACCTCAAAAAGCATCTGCATCATTCATTTTTCTGCAATCAGAAAGCATGCAATGCAGTTTTAAATATTGGAAGCAATTCAGTTTTTAAAGAGGTTCAAAGTATCAAAGAGGGGCTGTTTTTAAAAATTTGGAGCATTTCAGTTGAAAGTGTCAAAGCTTTTTCAAATGTTTTCTTCCTCAAGTTCAAAGCTTTTCATAAAATCAGGCTCTGTTTTCTTCTAAAAGGCGAGTAACTCTAAAATCTAAAATTTTATTTAGGTTGCAAGCTAAAATGTTTTGATAAATAAGTATTGTTTATGTATGTATAAGTCTGTTGTAAATATGTTTGTGCATGTTGTTATGTGCTCTTCTTTGTACCTAATCCACCTTTCCATTTAAGAACCCTCTACACTTGATTTAAATTTGTGATAGTACCTGAATTTTTAACCAAAGAAGTTTGCTTATCATTGATTTGAAAAAAAAAATTAAATCAAACTAAACAGAGTCTGTTGCCTCTGGAAATAAGATTTAACAGAAAAAAATAACACTGCATATTAGTTTTAACCAAAGATCCAAGCAAGTAAATTTAGTAATTCAGCATTATAAATCCAAAGAATTAGCTATAACATGATTTTTAAATCAAGAATCACTGTTTTTAGAAAAGTAAGGAAGGAGCAGTTTTGTTTTGAACTAAATATAAACTATTTGGTTTCTCTGGTGATATGTGTATTTTGAGGCCGTAAGATTATTCATGTTGATGGAGGAGAGCTAGGAGTTGCTTAGAAAAATAGTGGATGGTGATGGTATTCATCAGAGAAGTAGCGGTGGTGGTTTTCCTTTCAGAACCCTAGTTTTTACTGTTACTCTAGGATCGATCATTGCGGTGAATACAATTGATCGAGCGTTGAGATATTTTGGGTTTCGATAGTTTGGTCGTGGATGAAGTCGAGGCCGGAGGGGTCGACTCTCAGGTGGTCGGTGCGGCGAGATATAGGCGTTGATAGGTTTTGGAAAATCTTGGTTTGCTGTTTCCAGGCTTGGGTGTATAGCTCAATTGTGATTTGAGTTACTGTGGTGGATATTGGAGTTCGTGTTCGAGTTTGGTGGTTGTTTCTGTTGAGATGAGGTGTTGGAGGACGGCCGGCGATGGCCGGAGCCACGGTGCACGTGCACCGTGTAGTTGAATTCAGGGGAAATTATTTTGTGGGTTGGCCTGTGTTGGGTTGATCGAGTAATGATGGTGAGTTTCCCGAAGCAGAAGTGTGTTAGACTCGGGGATGAGGTGCTGCAAACTTGAAGTAATTGTGGGGTTTCTGTTTTACAGGTTTTATAAACCTGTAACCTCTGGTTTTTTTTTGAGAAACACCCTGAATCTTTTAAATGATTAAGAAAATTTAAAACATATCTGAATTCAAGTTTGAATTTATTTGAATTCAAGATTAATTTAACACCCTAGTTTAAATAAATAAAGTTTAAAGGAAAAGATTTTTTTACAGGATTTATAAACCTGAACTTGTTTTATCAAAACTGTTTTGTAAACCTGAAAGTATTAAGTTTTTAAATTTTAAAACTGAATTTAAAAAGTGTAGAGCAAGTTTTAAACAAAGTTTTAAAATAAGTTTAAAATCTTAATTCAAAATGAGTTTGAATTATAGATTTAAAAATATATAAGTTTTATAAAGATAGAAGGTTTTAACAACTTTGAATTTGTTAAAGTATTTTATAAAATGTTTTAAAATCTGAAGTTTAAGGTTTAAACAGAGTTTAAAATTTAAATTTTAAATCTGGATTCAAAGCTAATTTGAATCTTAAGTTTAAAACTGGAATCAAAGTGGAATATGTGTTTCAGTTTTTGAAAATTAAAAGAAAGTTTGAAGTTATTGAGATGTTAAAAGTTATAAATGGTTTAAACTTTGATAAGTTTAAATTATTTTCATTTTAAACTTGTATTTAAAATGAAATTTGGAAACAAGTTCAAAATTACTTTGTTGAAAATAAAATTTGTTTTAAACATAATTTAGAAATGACTTATTTTAAAATTAAGTTCAGAATGAATATTTTGTAATTAAATTATTAAAAAGGTAATTAAGAAATAATTTATTTATTTATTTAATTAATTATTAAAGTTGAATGAATATTGATTTAGGGGTTAATCATTTTGAAATTTAGATCATTAATTAGATTATTAATTAATGATTAATAAATTATTAATTAAGTAAGTAAGTTTTTAATCAAGGTTAATTTATTTAAATAATTAGACTTTAAATTATAGATAATTTCAGATAATTAAATTTGTAATTAATTTAAGTTAATTACTTTATAAAATAATTAGGGAAGGGTTAATGATGGTCATTAACCAGGATTATTTAAATAATTAATTAATGTAGTTAATTTTTATAATTAATTAAATTAATTAATTTATTAATAATCAATTGTAAATGGTTTGAGTAATTACTTAATAAAGTAATTAAGGAATTAATTACTTAATGTAATTAATTTAGTTTAATATGATTGTTTATTTTTAATTAATTAAGTTTAATTAATTATAAACACTTGGGTTTTATAAAAAAATTACTTTATGTAATTAATGATTTGGGTATTTACTTAGTTAAGTAATTAATTAATAATTACAGAATGTAATTAAGTGGAGATGTTTAAGTGTGAAGTAATTTGGTTTAAATTACTTATTAATTAATCAAGAGATTAATTAAGAGAGTAATTAAGGATAATTAATTTGTTTTAATATGGTAATTAAGTTAATAATTACTTAGAGTAATTAATTTAAGGAATAATTTGGGATCATTAATTATTTAATTAATGATGTAATTAAAGTTGATTAATTATGATTAATTAATCAATAATAGGTAATTAAAGGTAATTAATTAATATAATTAATTAAGGATTAAAGTAATTAATTATGATTAATTAATTAATTGAAGTAATTAAAGGTTAATTACTGTTTAGTTGAGGATAATTAATTTGTGAAATTAATTAAGGATAATTACATGAATGTAATTAAGAGTAATTAATCAAGAGTGATTAATTAGGATGCTTTATTTTGAATGATTAATTGATTGTAATCAATTAAATAGATGGGTAAGCAAGTTATAATTTGGTGAAATAATTAATTTAATTCATTTTAAATTAATTAAAGATGAAGTAATTAATTTAATTTATTTTTAAATTAATTAAAGTTGGGGTAATTAATTTAATTCATTTTAAATTAATTTAATTCATTTTAAATTAATTAGAGATAGGGATAGTTAATTTAATTCATTTTAAATTAATTATATTGTGATAAGTAAATCTTTGCTTATGTATGAATGGATGTCATTGTTTGACTTGGATGCTTTGAGATCTCAGTAATGAGACAAATGATATTGTGTGGTATGGATGTTTGACTGTATTGTGATAACATAGGTTATCTATTGTGATGGTGATATATGGAATATCTATTTGATATTGATAATGTAGATTACCTGTTATGTGATAATGTTGATTATCAGTTATGATTTATGAATTTTCTATCTGTGTGTATATAGATACTGTAATTAAATTGTTTTAAACTTTAAAACAACTTGGCCCTAAAAGACACGCTTTGGTTTTCGATGAGACCGGGATCGGGTTTCCATATTTGGATATTCGAAAACCACATCGATTCCAAATAACGTTAGGTCGTGAATTCAAAATGGAGCTTTGTGAAGACTCGAGGTGTAAGGGCTATATGTCAGTATAACTCTGTGGGTGATTCCATAATGAGTTTGACGGAATAGTACTTATAGATTCGAGATGGTGAATCAGAGTGCAAGGGTTATTGTCGTTAACTCTGAGGGTGATTCCAAAACGAGTGTAACGAGATAATGCCTTCGGTTTCATTCGAACCCAGAACGAACTTGTATGGATTGAATGCTTTCAGAACATCGTCAGGTGGACGATGAGCATTCTAAGATGATATGTCCTATAAAGGTAATCGTAGCCTCAAGCCTCATCAACCGGGAATGGCTAAAACAGGGGAGGTGCAGCAAGGCTTCGTGGGTCGCACCCACTGGAGAGCAAGATTGATCCCTGTCTAGAAGTCCCTTTTTATTTCGGCTGTGTGGACGGTCTTTTGAGCTCTAACCGTCGGGGTTGTCTTGTTCGGAACTATTCAGTAAGGAATGGGTCCGGCCTTGTGTTGCAGGGGAGTGGGAGTACTCCTCGGTACGGTGATCTAGGCCACGTACTATGACGGGCGGTATCCTAGTAGCCCTGCCATTGTATGGAATCCAAAATCCAATAAGTGCCAACGGTTTTGATTGTATTACCCACTTTTGTGGCTAGTAGCTGGAATTTAATCATGTAACAATTTCGGTTATTTCTTATTTATTTGAAAACCCTAGACACTATTATAATAACATCGGATTTCCTATCAAATGTTTTGGTTAGCGTAAGGTAAAAACTTTTCCATGTTTATGTGTGGGAAGTCTTACGTGATACCTTTCTTTCCAAAAGATTTTTGAAAGTTAAGCAACTTTAACCTGTTACTCACACCAGACCCATGTCTGACCCGGAGTTTTTTTTTCTTCATAAACTCTTGGGTACTCAAATTTTTATGAGTAGTCATGGGAATTCAGGTTAGGATTTAGTTTTGATTTGACGAATTGTGGAGGAGCAAATGGAGCAGGAGGCTTCTGCGTTAGGTATTAGTATTCCGCTGTGTGTTCTCTGAGTTGTTGTATTGAGTTGTAAATACTAGACAGGAGTTTATAACTGTCTAGTATATGTGATGTGTATGTTGTGTATCTCTGATGGGTATTATATATTATGTAAATACTTATGTTATTAATATAATTTATTCGTTCCGCTGTTAGATTCTGATGTGTTGTTTCTTCTTTCTCTTCTTTCTTTTCTTCTTCTATCCCTTTATTTCTTAATTCATGATGCGATTTTCTGGGAGTAGAAAGTCGGGTTGTGACATTCGCCGTCGAAAATCAAGTGAAAAATCCCAACTTGCATCGACATACTATCTCGAAATTATGTGCTCGAATCTGGATCAAATCACTATGCGAATAGAATAACATACGTACACCCTACGTATTTATCTTTATTGGTTATTAGCCAAATCAATTCCATTTCTATTCACATTCATTTTGATTATCCTTCACTTACTCACAATTGCTTCAATCCATTTTTGGATTATTTCTTAAATTCTTATCTCGATTGGGTATTTAACCAATAACAGTTTAAACTCTGTCCAGTTTAAATTTAGAAAATAACTTGAAAAGTTATAGAAATAGATAAGTAGGTTGAAAAATAATTACTAGTTTGTAAAATAGCTGTAAAGTAGTTCAGTAATTGTAAAATAATTGGAAAATAGTTAAATAGTCATAGAAATTTTAAATAATTGCAAAATAGCTATAAAATAGTAATTAGTAGTTGAAAATAGTAATTAGTTTATAGAATAGTTAGAAAATTGTTAAACAGTTTCAAAAATAATTGTAAAACAAGTATAAGATAGTTTGGTTTTTTTTTTAAAAAAAACAAAGGTTGTTTATATAATGAATAGCTTGGAAAATAAGTTTATATTAAAACAATTTATATTAAAAATAGTCCAGAGTCAAAACTGCTCACTTTCCAATCTCCATTCTTATCAATTCAATTTAAATTTCCTTTACCATTTAAATTGACCCAATTCCAATTTAATTAACTTCAATTTCCATTGAAATTGATTCAATCCCAATTCAAGTTGAATTAACCTTAATTTCTTTCCAAATTTAAATCAAATTCTATTTGATTTTAAACATATTCAACTTTAATTTCAATCCAAATTATTCAAATCAATCCAATTCAAATTTTCAATTTGAATTTTATACTTATACATCTTCAATCACCATTTCAATTAATTCAAATCAAATTCCATTTGAATCAACCTCAAATTCCAGTTCACTATGGACCATCTCGAATTACATAAATTCAAGTTGATACTTCAATTGTTGATTTAATTTCTTTAAATAAATTTTCTAGACCTCAAACCCAACATGAGATCACACAAACTCTCTATTTCAAATCAATGATTTAACTTCCCAAGTTAAATCCCAATTTCATCTTGAAATTTCCAAATCAGATTATTCATTCAAACTTATTTAACTTCTTTCAAGTTAAATTCAATTTACTTAATCCAGTCAACCTTACCCGGTTTGAACTTCAATTTCAAATTTTGAACTTTTCATAAATAATCTTCCAACTTATTAATTTCAAAAAATTATCACTTTGGGTATTATATCTTATTCCAAATTCAAAACTCAACATTTAGAGTTTATTTCCAATCACCTTTGATATTATGTATATCCACATGTATACATATTAATTTCTTTTACATACCAAGTTATACTTTTAAAATTTAAACCACCTTTGGTTTTAATTCAAAACAAATTTCCTTTAAATTTTCAAACAACTCTTGTTTGAAATAGGACCATTTCATTCAATTGCATTGAATAATATTATTTGTTGTTTCTTTAAATCAATTACAACATTAATTAATTCCAATTAATCACATTCGATAATTAACTTATCTCTTAATTCCCTTCATCAAGTAATTGTCCTTTAAGTTACTTACCTCTAGTTACTTCATTAAGTAACTCCCTCTTTATTTATCATCTCCATTAATAAAGTTTAATTAATTACATAAATTAATTGATTATCCTTATCCTGAAACCTTTCCCAATTTCAAGATTTAATTTCAGTTTGAATCCATTTCAAACTTGTCTTTAATTTAATTTCTATTTGGTTGTAATTCTATTACCACTTAATTCTTACTATTACTTTTAATTTAATTAATACTACAACCAATTTCCTTAATATAATAGATAATCTATTTCTTATATAAGATTCATTTACTTTTGAAATCATTTAAAAATCTTTATATAAGAAAATAACAAGTACGCTCTCATATATATATATACACACACACACACACACACACACACACACACACACACACACACACACATACATACTCAACTCATTCTAGGGTACCATTTACCCTATCCTTAATGAGTAATCCCACCAGAGACAAGGTTCTCGCTTAACCTTCCGCTCTGATACCAAATGCAACGACCCAAAAATTTCGATCCAGAAATTTCCAGATAGTTAGTGAAAAGAAGAAAAAGAAAGAAGAAGAATACAGAAAACTCAAACTCAGAATCTCACATTCGCAGCGAATAAAATATAATATCACATAAATAATAGTTTTACAAAGAAAAACTTATCAGTATATTCACATTTATACACATCAGAGTTACAATCAATACACAACAATGGACAGTCTAAGAAAACATGTTCTAGTTATAACATAGCATATCACAGCGGGAAACACCATACGATCCTGCCCTCCAGCTCGCCTCCTGAGCTCCAGAACATCCTTACCGGAAAATCTGTAATACTCGGTCTGACCCGAGCATTACATCAAAGTAACACCCGGGTCAGGCTGGAAACCAGCGTGAGTAAACCCAATCTCACATGGAATACAAAAGCATATAATTTATGTAAACCCGGGGTAATTTATATCAATTTACAACTTTACAAGCTGTTATAGTCATTACTTATTTCACTCATCGATTTCTAAGAGCCAAACTTAGGTTAAATGGTCCAACGTACTTAAATCATTCCAACCAGCTTATTGATTTCACATATCAATCTATAAAGGATCGAAGTGGTTTCAGATATTTAATAATACCCGACTCTGGTCTCTTCGAACCCAATGTCATCTTAACTTAAATTATTCAAGTTAAATACAATTCAACTTTAAATACAGGATGTCACAGTAATTTATCAACAATAGATAATCACATCATCACAGTTTAAATCAAACATATTTTATCACATAGCATTACGAACCACATATTTAGGGATAACAATTAATCAAAGGCTTCCAATACCATTCTATTTATCCCTTAATTTCTCATTCCATAAGTTAATTACCCTTAATTAATTACCTCAGTTAATCCCTTGATTAATTACAAAGTAATTATATCCAAATTACTTTCATCATTAAACATCTTTAATTACATTCAGTAATTATCAATTAATTACTTTCCTAAGTAATTACACTTCCATTAATTACATTAAGTAATTATTTATCAATCATCAAGTGTTTAAATTAATTAAACTTAATTAATTAATTTAAACCAATTACATTAACCCAATTAATTACATTAAGTAATTAATTCATAAACAATTTCATAAATGATTATTATTAATTAATTAATCTAATTAATTATCAAAATTAATCTAATTAATTAACTGTTAAATAATCTTAAGTCAATGACCTTCATTAACTATTCTTAATTGCTTAATTAGGAAATTAACTTATATTAATCATTATTAATTACAAATTAATTAGCACTGAATTAATCTCTAATTATTTAATTAATTAAATGTTAACTACAATTTAATTAATTCTTAATCACTTGAGAAATTGATCTTAATTATTAATTAAAATTAATTAACAATTCTTAATTATTAATTAACCTTAATTAATTAACCTTAAGACTTAATTATTTAATTTTAAATTCTTAATTACTTAATTAACCATCCATATTATTAATTTATTAAATAATAAATTATCCATCTTATTTATCTTAACAATTTAATGAATCCATATTCTTAAGATCTAACTTAATTTAAGAAAACACTTCTTACTTATTTAAAGTATTTAAAATACATTGTTTCAAATTTTCTTTAAATTTCACTTTAATTTTCATTTTAAATTTAAGATTTAAAAATGAATATAATTTTATCTAAACAAGGTTCTAAACAATTTAAAATCTTTTATCTCATATGTTAAAAGAATAATCATTTTATAAGATAAAAGTTTTAAAGAATATAAAGTTCAAATCAACATATACTTTAAACATTCCAGATTTAAAAGCTAGAATTTAAAATTATTTTAAATTTCTAATTTATCAATTTAAACCTACAGTTTAAATTCAAACCCACATACACTTTTATACCAGAAAGTTTCAAATCTAAATTTAAATTTCAAAATTTAAATTAATTCAAAACTCAGATTCAACTAGTTTGAATTCATATTTAGTTTCAGGTTTTAAACCCGGTTTAAATTTTCAGTTGGCATTTTTAAGTTTTACTTTAAATTAAAAAAATCAGAAACAGGTTCCCTGTTTTCATTTAAAACCAAACTAGAATTTAAAAATTTAAATTATTTCAAAAACCAAGATTTGAACTATTTGAATTTAGATTTAAATTCAAGTTTTTAAAACTTAGTTCTAAATTTTAGTTTATATTTTAAAACTTTACTTCAAATTCTAAAAAAAAAAACAAAACTGGAACAGGTTTCTGTTTACAACTTGTAAATCCTGAAACCTGAAACCACTTGTATACATGAGCCTCCATAATATCACTTTGAGTCAGAGACCTATTTTCTTCGAGTAGAAAACTCAAATCCCCGAGACCATCGCTAGGCAACCAAACCCTGTACTCAACATCACCAACATACATCGCCCTGCTCGTGCACATGCACGGCGACGCCATCCACCGTCGCTCGCCTCCGACGAACTCCTCAAGTCGCCTCTCACACTCTCATCTGACCACGAACCTCTGATTGCTCAAAACAACTCGAACTTGAAATTCGAGTTCAAAAACTACACCTGGAATAGACACATAACCATTTCAATCCCAACCCGTCAACGTCTTCCCCTCGAAACCCCGACCGCCATCACCTTTGAAACTCCGGCGACGACCCTTTTCAACCCATCATCTACCGTTACCCAAAATATAGTTGAACTCGATCAACTAAAAATACCGAAATGATCGATTTTCCCAAACTCAGTAAAATTAGGGTTCTCCACTACAAATCACAACCGCATCTTCCACGCTGAAATGCAACCCAATCAAGTATTTTTTTCCAACTTCCCAAACACCCTTGCATCATCACAGCAAGTTACAGCCTTCCAAATCCTCGAAATTTCCAGAAATACCCAAAAACTCAAATTTGGTTCAACTCAGAGATGCTTCTTTAATCCCAAACTTAAAATCAGGATTTCTGTTTTAAAAATCTAGTTTTTGATTAAGAAATCATTTTATAATCCTGAATTATGATTTACAAAGTTTTGAATTTTGACTTATATTAAATTTTCTCTGTTGTTCTTGTATTCCAGAGATATTCACCTACCCTTTTGACTTAAGTACATGCTTTTAAAATGAAGTTTATAATTAAACAAACAAATTTGATTTGCATGTTAAACTTCAATAGAGACAAGGTCAAAAGATTTGAAATTTTAAAACAAAATTGAAAAAAAACTGGAAGGTGAAAGCGGAGTATACTATGATGAAATCAACTAGGAGGCTAAACATGCATGTAATCACAGTAGATACCATACATTACACATTTATCTCAAATTTATTATTATGCATCCAAATTTACCTACTAAATATTTTTTTTAAAAAAAAAAGAAAAGTTACTCACCTGTTTGAACAAGGCAAAGCAATTGTTGTTTTTTTTTCTCTCAGGCTCTTCAACATTTATTTGTAACCTACCACATATAGCTTGTTGTACCCCCTGTTTCCAGGCATTCTGCTCTTAAACTTTTGAAATGCTTCATGCTTGACCTTGCTATGAACTTGAATTTGAAATAGATATTAGCTGTTTCCCCTAAATTTTGAATTACTGGTTTTGAAATTGAATAGAGGTTGCTTGATTTGTTTTGAGGCTGGTTTTTAGTTTACAAGGTTTAAGATTTTCTTCTTCCATTTTTGTTTCTAAAAACTCTTACTTACTTAAATTAAATTTAAAAAAAAAACAAATGTTTCCATTTGTTTCTTGCATGCTAATTTAACTTACACATGTCAATACATGTTTTTATTACCTTACAAGTGTGAAAGAAAATCTTTATTTATGTTACTTTTACCCTTATATATAATTCCTATTATACTTATATATTCCTTTTATGCTTAACACCTTTATATATATATATATATATATATATATATAACTTATATATATTTAAATAAGGTATGAATCCCTATTAAACCTCACTTAGCTCCATTTTATTTTAAATACCTTATTATTATTATTATTATTTTGAAAATCATTAGATTAAATTCACACAAAGCTTCTTATTCACAATTTACATATATATCTATAAAAATTAGAAACATTATCTTGAATCCAATTTATTTTGAGATATTATCCTTTAGATTTTAAATGTTAACCCAAACTAAAATTCATTTTCAATTTAAAGTCCTATTTGAAATTAACTCAAATATATGTAAGTATTAAGTGACACAAATTAAATTTGTAATCAATGATTTTATTTAAAATCTATGTATATATATACACACAACACAATTATAAATATAAATATTTATCCGATCAGATTCATTCGTTCAATTTATAATTCAATATTTTATTAATTAACCCAGTTTGTTAATCAATTACAGATGACCAAAAATATGGGTTATCACAAAACAACATTTGTCTATACATAAATCAAATAGTATAATAAACAAATTATGAACATAACCAAACTGATTTGTGACAGCCGCATCTACTTACGAAAATCTCACCTAACAAAACATATTGTAGCAATATTTAAACAGATATGAAATTGCCCATTATAAGATCATAGAATATAATTTAATTATTGCAATATGAATTAAAATTTCCAATTTAATGATGCCTTTGAATCCACGTTGAAGCAATGACTTTCCTTCCTTTTACTGCTCTTGATTCGTCAGATTGTAAGTCAGGAATCACCAACCTCTAACTATCGAATAGTATTATTTTAATTTAATATATATTTGAGAATTTTAGAGTGGATTGAGAGCTATGTTTTAACCATCAATGTAGAAGGTAATGGCGGCCAAAAAGGTTAGTAATTGTTTATACATATACATATACATATACATATATATAGGGTTGTATTAGAGAGAAACGAGGAAATCCTTTTTACCCATTCTCACTTTATCTCGACCCATTATCTCCAAGCCAATTCCCTATGTTTTAGCTACTCCTAGGCCTTCCCAAAACCGAAATTTTGCATCTCTGTTGATGGGCCTTAAACCCATATATGCCCAAGCCAAAATACTATGTAACTAAATCTAATTTAATCGCTTGTCTATAAATATATATATATATATATATATATATATAACATTATTTATTTCTCAAATCATATTCAAATTCTATAATTAATATTTCATAAATGTTAATTAATTTATAACAATTACAAACTAATTAAATCGTTTGGTCTTAAGGGAACTCATCATTTCGGCTGTGTAACTCTTGTGTGTAAATTTGGTCAGCAATTACAATCGAACTATTCTAATGTTAACATTCACAAGTCACTTAGGAGGTGGTGTGACATTATGGCCAAATTTATCGCTCATTCATTTTCGATAAAATCCAATTTTAGTTTAATAAGCCTTACCCGGTTGTGACATTTGTTTACACCAATTCTCTTCGTCAAAACTACATCGCTTTGGACTTATGGAATTTGGTAATGATCAAAATTTCAACCTCATCCACATTCAACTTTATAGTCTAAATACAAAGTCCTTGGTTCAAGAATAACAATTATTATTAACCGAAATGCTCTAGCCAGAGACTTTGATTCTGAGTTGACTAGAGTTGACTGTGATACTAACAGCATATAACTGAGGAGACGAATCCTCACTTGAATAGTGCTTCACTTCCAATACTTCCACTCGATCCAACTATAGTCAGTCGATGGATGCCATGCCCTGATTTGGCTATAATCAAAGCAGAGCTTTCATATTGAAGATCCACGGTATTCTCAAGTTAAGAGAACTTTGTAAATCAGTCACATCGATATTTTCTGTTTGACCTTAGTTATATTAACCAACATAAAACTATTGAGTGATTCGTTCCATAGTTATCCAATAACTATTAGTACGCAACCCTAGGTGCCCTCAGCAGTCTTGAGTAATACACTGCCCAATATTTGAAGAGCGTTACGTACTCCAGTCTCAACGTATACATTGATATTCAGTCTCATGCATCTTGACTAGGAATATTTAAAATGGTATATTTTTTTGTTGTGATAAATTACTCACAGTTACAAAACTTTGTCACTACCATGACAAAATATACCATTTATAGATTCTTTCTATTAAATATACTTTTAATTAAGTCAATTAATTAATATCATCACATTATATCAAGTACATAATAGGAAGAAAATACCTTTTATTTCGAACAAGATTGGTCAACTAGTTAGATATATGTAATTGCCCCTAGGACATACCCCTAACTCTATCAAAAAGAAAAGAAGGAAGCTCAAAGGAGATGCCTCGCCGGTGTTTAAGGATAGATTGATGAGAGAATGGGCATGGAATATGGAAGGAGAAGCAAATAAAATATGGGATGAGATGGCACCACACATTTAGAAAGTGGCTACGGAGATTTTTGGGATAACAAAAGGAAAGAAACGCAAACTTGAAGATTTCTAATGATGGAGCAGGGATGTGCAAAAGGCTATCAAAGTGAAAAAGGAATGTTATAAATGCTTGCATTATCACAAGAGCGAGGACAACATGCAAAAGTACAAAGCGGCAAAGAAGAACACAAAGAGAGCATTGAGTGATGCAAGATGTCGGACGTATGAAGAATTATATCAAAAGTTAAGTACGAAGGAGGGTAAAAACTCGTCTATAGGATTGCTAAGCTCCACGGGAGGAAGACGAGAGACTTCAACCAAGTTGAATGCATCAGGGATGAAAATAATAGACTTTTGGGTAATGACGATGAGATAAATAATAGATAGAAAGAATACTTTGACAAGCTATTCAATGAAGAAGATGTAGCACCACGATCGAACTGGATGACTCTTTTGATGACACCAGTAGATATTTTGTTCGGAGAATTCAAGAGTCCGAGGTAAAGGAGGTGCTAAAATAGATGAAAGCAGGCAAAGCATTGTGGCCCGATGACATCCCCAATGAGGTGTTGAGATGCCTTGGAGATGCAGGGATAGCCTGGCTAATTAAGTTGTTTGATAATATTTTTAAATCAAACAAGATGCCAGATGAGTGGAGGAGAAACATATTAGTTTCAATCTTCTAGAATAAAGGAGATATTCAAAGTTGCACAAACTATAGAGGAACTAAGCTTATGGGTCATACAATGAAGGTTTGAGAGAGATCATTGAACACTGATTAAGAAGGATGACAAGCGTTTCAAAAAATCAATTTGGTTTCATGCTTGGAAGGTCGACCACAGAGGTGATTTTCTTGATAAGACAACTTATGGAGAGATTTAGGGAGAAAACGAAGGATCTACACATGGTATTTATCGATTTGGAGAAAGGTTATGTGGCAGGCACTGGAAAAATAGATAGTCCCAACAAAGTACATTACCTATATCAAGGATATATACAACGATGTTGCGACTTTCTCATTAACATTGAATTACATCAAGAATCAGCTTTGAGCCCCTACAATTTTTCCCTAATGATGGATAAGGTTACGAAGGGCATATAAAGTGAGATTCCTTAGTGTATGCTCTTTTTGATGATTTTGTACTAACTGACGAATGTAGGATAGGGGTTGATAGACAACTAGAGTTGTGAAGACAGACTTTAGAATCAAAGAGTTTTAGGCTTAGTATAACTAAAATAGGGTATGCGAAGTGCGAGTTCAGCGATGTTAGGTCATAGGATGGAGATGTCACTCTTGCCGGACAAGTACTGTCCAAGAAGGAATCTTTTCGATATTTTGGATCAATGTTGCAGTATGATGGTGAGAATGATGAAGATGTTAGTTTCAGAATTCAAGCAAAATGGGTGAAATGACGACTAGTGTATGGCATTCTCTGTGACAAGAAAGTCCCAGAAAATATTAAAGGAAAGTTCTACAGAACGACAATCGGGCCTACAATGTCATATGGTGCAGAATGTTGACCTACTAAAGACAACATGTCCGGAAGATAAGTGTAGGAGAGATGTGCTGCGATGGAGCTGTGGTCATACAAGACGAAACTGAATTTGAAATGATGATATACGTGACAAACTTGAAGTAGCACCAATTGAAGAGAAGCTAGTCCAACACCGCTTAAGATGGTTTGGATATCTCCAACGAAGGCCTCCATGATGACCCACATTTGCACCAGATTCAAGCTGACAATAAACCACATATGCCCAACCTAAACCGAGCGAAGACGTGAATAATTACGGGAAAGATAAAAGAGAGTAGAAGAGAAGAGAAGAAGAATAGACAGAGAAACTAAAAACAGACAAAGAATCTCATAAAGTGTAGCAGAACAACATATAATATAATATCAATGAGCTTTACAAAATAGAAATTGTAGTATAATTTACATACATCCATCAACGTACAATAATCATCAGGCTAGACAGTTATAATAATATGTTCTCAAAATGTTGATAATTTAAATAACAATGCAGCAGAAAATAAACATATACGTGGAACACAACAAGAAGACCTCCAACTCGTCTGCTGAATCTCCAAAGCATCCAAATCGGTAAATATGCTAGGTTTGATATGAGCATTGAAAAGGAAGAACACCCAGATCAGTCTGGTAAACCAGTATGAGAAAACACATCTCAAATTTATTTTAATTTTGTAAAACTTTTCTTTTTCAAAACAAAGGTATCTCGAATGATCACGCCGCACATAAACACGGATGGGTTTTTATCTTACGATTAACCAAAAATTTTTATATCAAATCCTTTGGTATTATACTAGTATGTAGTATACAAATGATAGTTAATCATAGCTTAAATTGTTATCATTATTAGATTTCAGAATATGCTAGGCTCTACAAACAAAATGGCAGGCACATAGTGGAGAATGGATTCTATAAACGGGAAAGAGACTACCTTTCGTACAGGACATCTCTAAAGAAATGTACAGAGGATACACAAACAATCCTTCGCAACTGGCAAGGTCAGTCTATCCTTATTTAGCACTCATACATAGCCTAGACAGAAACCAAATATGCCATCAAACCGGTCTTTACCGACCTATATGAGACTTCTCATAGCATACGCCACACATCCGACATATAGAGGGTTATCTAGAAAGATGATAAACATACCTTAATGGTTGAAAACCATATAGCCTAACAGCATACCCTGTTTAAGCATTAACGGGTGATGAGGCTTAAGGCGATGTTTATCTTTCACATAGCACATATCACTTTGAATGTCACACTGTCATTCCTTCAATCACTATTAATTTCGCAAACATATAACCTCTTCCCTGAGAAGGGTGTTAAATTAGGAGAGGTTGCCTTTTCCACCACCAAACAGATGTACGTTTGTAAAGGTTAATGTTGTGATCTCAAAATGGCAATATTAGTCATCCATCCATACAAGTTGTCGAGGAACAAGACAAACCGAAGGCACTCTCCAACCACATCCTGTTGGGAATTACCCCTAGAATTAGTAGCGAGAAATCCTTGCATATCGTAGATTTTCATAACGAAGCACTACTACCATCATCAATATATGATATGGTAAATTTTGACCCCGAGGGACTAGTGGCAAGTAGCCCACATCATGAAGATCTCCATCTTCAAAATCATCGTAATAAACCTGCACTTTTGAACGCATAATTGATCCGAAGTGGTTCTCAGATAAATCCAACCTCGGTCTCTCAGGACCAACAATGATAAAGAGACTCCTTAACCTCATAGGGAAACCAAGTCTCGTAGATATATCATGTTTCCAACCCTCAACTTGCTATCCTTTGGCCAAGAAGGAAACTCGGTAGATTGGAGTACCATAGACACTCCGCACAACTCGAATCAACATTCTTAATCCAAACGATAATCAAGCCAACTCAGTCGGCTTTGTGCTAAGTGCACGACTAATCAATTCCCACACCAAATGAACTAAAAATGGCCAAATTTGATATCGGTTATTTATAAATCAAAGAAACTAACAATATCTAGCACATAAACAGTAACTAGGCCGATTTAATTAACCTTTCATTTATTCAATCAATTTTCAAACATTTACTTCAAATTATCTTCAAAAAGATATATCCTCAAACCAATTCAATCCTTCTATATCGAAAAACATTTCCATATATTTATATCAATGGTATACGTATATTTAATAACACGACCATTTGGAGACATGCCAAATAGATATCTATAACCATACAACTCTAGAGTTTGTGCACCTGCGAACGGGTGCTAAGTATAGGAAGCAATGCACCTACACCACCAAGCCTTTAGTACGATCAAAAGAACCAATTCGTGTATTTCACAATGGAAGGTTAAAACATCATTTATAAGGTCAAAACGAATGTTGCGTAAAACATCGTTACGACAACCCAAAAACATTAGTATAGGGATTTGATTATATATATATATATATATATATATATATATATATATATATAAACATTTCCTTTCGGAAATCATTTACTATAACAACAATGTTATAGTTCATGCCTTTCATACTTTCCCAAAATCATTTACTATCTCAACATAAATCATTTACATATTTATAAAACCATGTTTATAAATCTCCTTTCAATTTTATAAAACTTCTACTTTATAAAATCTCTTTATTTATAAATCATTCTTTTATAAAAACTCAATTTACTATCAAAATCCATTTATAAATCCATATTTTTATAATTCAAATTTATTTATAAAATCCATTTAACAAATAAATTTCAAATCAATTTACCAAATATATATAAATTCCAATTATAAATAAATTTCTTTATTTATAAAATATTACTTATATAAATCCTTTATATAAACTTGTTCAAAAATCGCAAATCAAAGTATTTCTCAAAACTATACTTTTATAACATCAAAAATCATAACTTATTACTTGTTTACAACAAACTCATTCCTTTTAATAATTTAAAAATTATTTAAACATATACACTTCCAAAATCACTTTGAAAATTATTTCAATTCGAAATCCCTATTTTATAGTATTTCGAAATACTAAAAATAGGGCCCAGTACCATAGCACTAAGTAAGCAAAATAAATCTAAGTCATCAAATATGGCATCCAACACGTCATATATCAAAATATATGAAAAGTAAATCAACAATATGAGGAATCCTGTTGGATCCCTCCAACATGTCCCCCTGCATCAAATACAACATATAATCAAATAATATAAATCAACCGCTTTGAGGTGGAATTCATATACAAGGGTAATCCGCTCTTACATGGGAACGTAATAGGGTCTCATCCGCTCCAATATGCGGAAATATATCCAAACCAACTAATAAATAGAGTATATCATCCAAATAAGCAAAAAATATTATAAATAAAATTATTACCACTTAAATAAAAATATAAGCAGGCCACAAAGGCGAGTTTACTCAAAAAATTCCAGAAATCGTCGAAACGCTTCGGTTTGGATTAAAATTAAACGGTCGTTCAATTTAACCCAAAATTTCTATTAGCTATGAATCCATCTAATCCAACTCCATAGCATAGTACTCGCTGATACGAACACAACGCAACTTATTGTGCTCAAAACCGACTTAGTATGAACAAGTTATAAATTTATGAACATTTGCTATAATTTAAATTAACTTATTTTAATTAAATGAACTTAAAAACTTTAACACGTCTCTTTCTTCCCTCCTCTCATTTTCACTCTCAAGGCAGCGGCTCGTTCCCTTCTTTTCTTTTCTTTTTTTATTTTGATCGCGCGCCACCCATGACTTACCACCGCCAACCACGCCGTTCTCGGCACCTCGCCTGCGCCAACCACCTATTGCTGCATGCGCATGTAGTCATGCAAATCGAGACCGAAACCCAATAAAAGTTGCTCGCAGGTAGCAACCCCCTAACCACCACATGACGAGTGATGATGATCCGACTATTGATTAGCTTCATTTCATCGTTCTCTATGTTTTGCTAGTTGAAGTCGAAGGCCAATTAGCCTCTAGAGTCTCCGATCGTTGTTGGCCGTTGGATAGTTAAGTTTTAAAGGTGGCTGAAGAAAATTAGGTTTAGGGTTTGCAAATGAAGATAGTTGATGGTCTTATACAGAAAATTTTCACAGCACTATTCATTCGAAAATTTCAAACTATAAACGAAGTGTGCTGCCTGGCATTATATATGTTATACCCCTATATAAATACAATGGAATATATTGGAATCCAATTCCATCATATTCAGAAGATAGATTTTCTAAATCAAATTATTCTAAATAAATAATTTCTATGCGTTTCGAACTCGCACGACCAACGATATATGTAATCACCATGAAATTCGGCGGCATACAATAATTCACCATTACGGATCCGAAGAAACTTGTTTTGTCGAAATCAATGACAGTGCCCTAACAAACTATTTTTACAAGTTAATTAAAACGAGTAATTTCCAAAATCAGCTAAATTACCTTTAAATCCAAATTAAAAGTTTTATTTTCTTCATTATTGTTCGAATATATTTTCAATCAACTTTAGAAATCATTTTCATCCATATTAAATTCAAGGTTCAATAATTTAAGCAATTCCATATATTGAATTCAACAATTTAATTATCAAATAATGTGCAATATTTGAAATATAAGTTATTTAACATATTAAATTAACTTTTCAATATTTAAAATCAGTTAAATATTTCAAATTTGAGTGACTGAAATTCTATGGTGTTATAGACCCCACCTCCCCCTTAAAAGAATTTTGTCCCCAAAATTACCAAGTGAGAAAAGTGCTATAAACCTATTAACTTTTCAAAAATAATTAGTCGAAATGGATCACAAAATTTCTAACTTTTTCAAATCAATTCATAGTTACTTACTAATATCATTCCGAATTATAAAACCAAAATCCAAATTTTGGTTTAAATCCAAAATTCTCAAAAAAAATCTAACGTCTTAAATTTTGCACAAAATTTCGCCATCTGTTAACCCAAAATGGATCAACACCCTGGATCGAGTGTGAAAGCACCAGTGTAGATAATCAGCAGCACAAATCTCAAATAAATAACAAATAAAGAGCAGAAGTAAGAAAAGAAGCACAGAATTTTTATAGTGGTTCGGCTTACTCTAGCCTACGTCCACTTTAATAATTCACCTATGTAACGATCCGGGATTTTCGATCCTGAAAATTCCAGATAGTTAGAGAAAAGAAGAAAGAGAAAGAAAAAGAAACAGAAAACTCAACTCAGAATCTCACATTCGTAGCGGATAAAATATAATAGCAAATAAAATAACAATTTACAAAGAAGAACTGTATCAGTACATTTACATTTTTACATCAGAGTTATAACAATTTCACAACACTGGACAGTTTTAAACAACATGTCCTAGATAAAAAACAATAAATATCACAGCGGATAAACACTTTATACGTTTCTGTTCTTCAGCTCTCCTCCTGAGCTCCAGAACGTCCTTACCTGCAAATCTGTAATACTCGGTCTGACCCGAGCATTACATCAAAGTAACACCCGGGTCAGGCTGGAAACCAGCGTGAGTAAACCCATCTAACTTGGAATACAAAAGCATACAATTTATATAAACCCGGGGTAACTTACATTGATTTACACTTTATAAGTTATTGTAGACATCAACCATTTCACACATCAATTTCTAAGTGCCAAAACTTAGATTTAAGTAGTCCAATTTGCTTAAGTCATTCCACTCCAGTCTATTAGTTTCACATTTCAAGTTTAAGAATCGAAGTGATTTCGGGTATTCACTAATACCCGACTCCGGTCTCTTCGAAACCCTTGCCGACTTAACTTAAACTATTCAAGTGAAATACAATTCTACTTTTAATACAGGATTTCATAATAATTCATCATCAATAGATAACCACACCTTCACAGTTTAAATCAAACATATCATATCACATAGCATCTCAAACCGCCTATTAGGGATAACAATTAATCAAGGCTTCCAATATCATTCTATTTATCCTTTCATTACATTTAAGTAATTAACCCTTAATTAATTTCACAAACTAATTATCCTTAATCCAGTACGGTAATTAATCTTTAATAGATATCAATTCAATAGATATCATCTAAATTCATCAACCCATCATCCATAAGCATGTATTATCCATTCATATCATAATTAATTTAATTACTTAAATTAACTCCTTAAGAATTAATCACTTAATCTTGCTTATAGAATCATTAATTAATTACTAACCTTCATTTATTAGTTACATCCTTGATTAACTCTCTTAATCAATAAATCAATCCTTAATCCCAAATTAATTACCCTTTATTTAATAATTAATAATCCTTAATTAACTGTTAATCCATCCTTGATTAACAGATAATCTATCCTTAATTACTAATTGATTAATCCTTAATCACCATTGATTAATCAACTAATTACCTCTTAACAACTTCTTAATTAATCCTTAATTATAGATTAATTATTCTTTTATTATTAATTAATGAAAACCTTAATTATTAACTAATAAAACTTAATTACAAGATAAGCACTTCTGAATTTTTAATTAAGTAACCTTTAATTACATAATTTAATTACTCACTAATTACTTAATTAGTAAATCTAATCCACTTGATTAAATTAAATTGAATTACACCAAATTATTTGATTAATGAATCCCTAATCATCAATTAATAATCTAATTAATGATCCTTTTAATTTCAAATTAATTAATCTAAAAAATAAAAAAAATCAACCTTTAATCCTTAATCATTTATCAATCAAGTAAATTATTTTCCTTAATTAATTTCTTTATCATTCCTTTGTAATTAAATTAATAAATGCTTAAAGGTAAGGTTACTCACTTTATAATTAAATTTAGTTCAAATTTCCAGTTGGCATTTTTAAACTTTACTTTTAAATTTTTAAAATAGGAAACGGGTTTCTGTTTTATTTAAAACAACTTAAATTTCTGAATTCAAATTATTTCAAAAACCAAGATTCAAACTATTTGAATTCATATTTAAATTCAGGTTTAACTTAGTTCAAAATTCAGTTTACACTTAAACCTTACTTTTAAATATTAAAAACAGAACAGGAAACTTTACTTTTAAAACATTAAAAATAGAACAGGTTTCTGTTCTAATAAAAACCTGCAAACAACAAATTATACCAAGCCTAACCCTTCAATAACTTCGGGTTCCAAACCATCTTCCCTGAGCTACCTTCCCTACAACTTCGAGTTTCCCCACAACTTACACTTTTTTTTTCTTTTCTCATATTTAAACCTGAGATTTTTAAATTCAAACCTGGATTCTAATCTTCGAACTGGGATTTTAAACTGGGTTTTAAACATTAACTTTACCTTTAAGAGCTTCAGTTTTAAAAAGTTTTGAAACAAAAACTACAGTTTTTACTTTTAAAAGGAAACTTTAACATTGGTTAACTGTCAACCCACGCGAACCCACACGAGTGCTTACTCGAGCCAGAACAGCGAAACCCCATAACTTACTTCGAGACATTCCCCTCCTTCCCAAACATAATAGAAACCAAACCCAACTGATACTGCTGACTATCGTGCACGTGCACCGTTGGTCGCAGGCACTCCGACCATCGATACTACCTCCAGCACGTCACCAAACCCTTCCTCATTCGATTCCGATCTCCCAATTTACATTTCGCAAACTAAAACGAAAAACAATCATTTCGTTCCCAACTGGAACCTGCTGTTCGACCCAAAATCAATCTCAAACTGACATTGTCGACCACCTGAGGTCGTCAAACTCCGTTTTCACCCTTGCCAGACCTCCGTGACTCCATTGCACCCAGTCCCAAAACACTCGATGCAGCAGGGATGACGCAGTCATCTCATCTTCGACCACGACCCAAATTAGGGTTCTAAATCCAAAATTGTTCAACCGATGCCGCCATGGTGATTACCAACTACCAAAGATTTTGGTCACGAACCCCGTACCTTTACTCTCCTCTAGTCAAAATTCTGACCCTAGAAATGTTCAGGTCATCTGAATTTGCTCGAAAACACTATTCTGGCATCACCAAAATATCACTTCAAACCCAACTAAAATTCATGAATTTTATTTTAAAAATCAAAAATTTCAAGTAAGTTTTAAGTTATATAATTGGATCCACAAATTATTACATTTGATTTAACATGTATTTTAATATATTTTTTCTGCATCACCTAGATTATAGCAGATATTCTAACTGACTTTGCTTGGATCAGATTTTAAACTTTATATTATATTTAAACAGATATATTGTGTTTGAACTCAAAGTCCAGCGGTGTCTAGATAAGGATATATTGGATTTTTGGTTTATTGACAAACCCTGTAACCCAGGAAACAGAGCAGAATATATAAATCCAACATGCACAGAATAAAACACAAACATACACACTTAAAACATACATACAAAACATAATTTTTTCCAAGAATCACATGCAAATATCCTACTTTACTTAAGCTTTAAAATATTGTGCTTACTCACCTCTTTTGATGATATGCAGAGAATCCGGCTTCTATATATATGTGTTTTTAAAATCTGGAGTTGTTTTACTGATCTGAAGATGTTGATTTTTGCTTGCTACTTGAATTTGATTTCTCCTTTAAACTGGAGTGCTTGCTTCAATTTAAAATGCAGTTGCATGTGGTAATCAATTTCCAGATTGGGAAAGAGGATGCCCATGCAGAAATTATTGTTGAGTTTTGAACAGGCTGAAACCCTTTTCCCTTTTTCCTTTGAATTTTGGATTATTAATTTTAATTAAAAGATGAGATTGAATAAACAAATCATTTTCTCAAAACTGTATTTTTAATTTAATTACTAATCAAGAATTACCTTGTCACTTGTTGGTTTAGAGGATGCTCGGCTTACAAATGTTGTTTGTATGTGCTCAAAGCCTTACAAATGTATTTTTTTCCAAATGTTTAGAGGCAATATATTTTATGTTTTAATCTCCTCATTCATGAATTTTATATTAGTTATGTAATATGTTTATAATTGTTTATACTTATAATTAGATACATTGTATGCTTTTAATTGCAATTATGTAAACTTTTAACTTACAATTTGCAAACCCATGAATTAATGAATCCTTTATTAATCCTATTTTAAACTTGAGCCTCCATATTCAAATCTAGTAAGTATTTATCTCTAATGTTTATAAATATAGAATTCTATCTTTGAATCTCCTTTAAAATTTTAATGTATTGAATTCAAATCAATGTTCTTACAAAACAAAACATACATACATACATACATACATACATATATATATATATATATATATATATATATATATACATATATACATATACACTTGTCTATGAACCCACTTAGAATTTTCAACATTATTACATTTGCACACTATTATTTATACCTAAATTTACTATGAAGCAATATATCATTTCCATATATTTTATTTGTTCGATCTATAAATCAGTATTTTCAATAGTTAAATTTAGTTACTTAATCAATTACAGATATTCTGAAATTCCAGGTTATCACATTCCTCCCCCCTTAGAGTCTTTTCGTCCTCGAAAAGGAACGAAACCAGAATTTATTAAATATTTAAAACCAGTTAAAATATTCTTTGATCATTTTAAAACACTTTTAAAATCTATAATACTACTAAAATAGTTTTTATAAAAATACTTTTTATAACTCGATGTCTGAATAAGTCCATCCTCGTTCTTATAGAAATTCGGTGATACGTTGATCAGGCGTAAGACTGAAAATCTATAAATACTTAGCAGACTCATTTTCAACATCCAGTGAAAATACTTGAAAAATAATTTTGTTGAAAATATAGAAAACATTTTTGAAAATAGAGGATATATCTTTGGTGAGAATGCTCTGGAAATCATCACCCCCATCCATGGTCGCAGTTACATTCCAGGGTTACGTTGCCGTCACAGCAAAAGTCCATGTAACTGCAGGCTCTCAGCGGCCTCTCGATTACGCCATGGAACCCACACAACAGATCACAGTTACATCCAGGGTTACGTTACCGTCGCAGCAAAAGTCCATGTAACTGCAGGCTCTCAGCGGCCTCTGATTTTCCCTGTCGAAATGAAACCACTCCACTCCTACATAGGTCGCAGTCTGCCGATATAAAACCAAACGCAGACCGTTGGCTCTCAGCGGCACACACGACTTTCGCTATGTGATACCATAGGTCGCAGTCTACCGATATAAAATCAAACGCAAACTGTTGGCTCTCAGCGACACACACGACTTTCGCTATGGTATACCCTACTCATAATCCTCAGGAACTAGTTTTGTCCGGACTCCTCACAGGATCAACTTTAGAACCCCCCTTGGGGCTCAAGGCAGCACCACCCGGTGGTACTCCTGAGAAGTTCATTTCAAGGGAGCGCCTTTTTGCCCAGAGCCATCATCAAAACATTTTATACTATACACATATAGTATCTTCAAATCATATACCTAGTATGATCTCAATACAAAGCTCCTTTACACAAAATCGATTATTCCAAAATCGATACTTCTCAAACTAGGTTTTCCAAATTCTTATATTGATTTTACCCAAAAATTAAAAGCCTTTTCAAATTCAAAGGTTCCCAAAATCTTTTCCAAAATCCTCATAAGATCCTTTATATACATACAGATATATATAATTTTGAAACTTTGGATCATTCAAACTTGTATAAAACTCCTTTTATACTTCAATATTTTCAAAAACCCTTTTCTTCTGACAAAAGATTCAACAAGGTGAGTTTCATTTTATAAAACAAAGATATTTACTTTGTTTACTCAAAATCAGATATTCAAATTTGATTACTCTTTTCAATATCATTTTCATCTAAATCCGTACGATGTACACATATCATTCGTACGTTATACCAATCTGATCGCTCACTCGATCACACAATTTCACTTCTAAACTAGTATCGTCCACCCGACTTCCTTGTGCGGACACAGATCTAGTTTCTTGATCAGAAACCGTCATTCTCCTTGCATAGTCATAACTATGATAGAGAATATCCAGAACCAATCAACAACCCTTATCCAGGTTCGCCGTCGAAAATCGAGTGAAAGATCTCAACTCGGATCGATAAAACTATCTCGAAATTCTGTGCTCGAATCTAGATCAATTCACTATGCGGATAAAATAACATACGTACACCCTACGTATTTATCTTTATTGGTTATTAGCCAAATCAATTCTCTTTCTCTTCATATTCACTTTAATTTTCATTCATTTACTCACAACTGGTTCAATCCCATTTGGATTATCACCTCTATTCTTATCTCGATTGGGTATTCAACCAATAACAGTTTAAACTCTGTCCAGTTTAAATTTAGAAAATAGCTTGAAAAGTTAAAAATAGATAAGTAGTTGGAAAATAATTACTAGTTTGTAAAATAACTGTAAATAGTTCAGTAATTGTAAAATAATTGGAAAATAGTTATATTGTCATAGAAATTTTAAATAATTGCAAAATAGCTATAAAATAGTAATTAGTTGTTGAAAATAGTAATTAGTTTATAGAATAGTTAGAAAATTTGTTAAAAAGTTTCAAAAATAATTGTAAAACAAGTATAAGATAGTTTGGTTTTTAAAAGAAAGGTTGCATATATAATGAATAGCTTGGAAAAATAGGTTTATATTAAAACAATTTATATTAAAAATCAAATAGTATGGAGTCAAAACTGTTCACTTCCCAATCTCCATTCTCATCAATTTAATTTAAATTTCTACTTCCATTTAAATTAACCCAATTCAATTTAAATAACTTCAATTTCCATTGAAATTGATTCAATCCCAATTCAAGTTGAATTAACCTTAGTTTCTTTCCAAATTTAACTTTATTCAACCTTGATCTCAAATTCTACTAAATCAAATAAATTTCAATTTAGCTAGTTTCAATTTCAATTCATTTCAACTCCCGTTTGAATTAATCCCAATTCCATACTCCATTTCCAAATCAAGTTGAATTATTCTTGATTTCTTCTCAAATTCAATTCAAATTCCATTTGAATTTAAAACCATTCAACATTAATTATGATTCCAAATTATTCTAATAAATTTGGACTAATTTCAAATTAAACCCACTTTAATTTCAAATCATTACAAATTAATCCAATCTAAATTTTCCATTTGAATCTTATACTCATACATCTTCAATCACACTTTCAATTACTTCAAATCAAATTCAATTTGAACTAATTCAAATTTCAAATTTAAACCATCTCTCATTCATTTAAACAATTTTAATTCACAACTTAAAGATTTTTAACAACAATAGGATGATATTATCTAATTTATTTTAAAACATCCATTCATTTTAAATTTCTAGATCTCAAACCCATTTTGAGATCACACAAACTCTCAATTCAAATCAACCATTTAACCTCCCAAGTTAAATCATAATTTCATCTTCAAGTTTCCAAATCAGGTTGATCATTCCAACTTATTTAGCTCTTTTTCGAGTTAAACTCAATTCACTTAATCCAAACAATCTTACCCAATTTGAATTTCCATTTCCAATTCTAAACTTCACATTAATAATCTTTCCTCTTATAAGTTCAAAAACTTATCACTTTTGGGTATCATATCTCATACCCAATTTAAAACTCAATATTTAGAGTTCATCTCAAACATCTTTGATATTATGTATATCTCTCATATATACATATTTATTCCTTGGCCCTCCAAGCCAAAATTTTAAAATTTAAACCACCCTTGGTTTTAATATAAACAAATACTTCTAAAGTTTACAAACAACTTCTTATTCTAAAATAAGATTACATTCAAAATAGTTTGAATAATATTATTTCCTTTACATTTTGAAAACAATTTCAAATGTTTAAATTTAGAATTCAGAATTTCGCAACTTTAAATCCACTTCTATTTCCATCCTTTCTAATTTACAAGTTATTCTCATCAAATGGTTATTGTGTTTAATAATGGGATGATTGTTTAAAACAATCATCCCATTATTAAACACAATAACCATTCAATTTCCTGGATTGAAACCAATTCTGATTCATCTTATTTTGAAATTCTTCCTTAACTTTAAGATTTTAATTTAAGTTTGAATCCATTTCAAACTTATGCTTACTTAATTTTAATTTGGTTCTATTATATTACTTCTTAATTCTTACTATCACCTTTGATTTAATTAATACTACAACCAATTTCTTTAATATAATAGATAATATATTTCTTATATAAGATTCATTTATTTTTGAAATCATTTTTTTAAAAAAAAACTTTATATAAGAAAATAACAAGTACGCTCTCTCATATATATCTACACTCAACTCATTCTAGGGTACCTCTTACCCTATCCTTAATGAGTAATCCGACCAGAGCCAAGGTTCTCGCTTAGCCTTCTGCTCTGATACCAAATGTAACGACCCGGGATTTTCGATCCTGAAAATTCCAAATAGTTAGAGAAAAGAAGAAAGAGAAAGAAAAGGAAACAGAAAACTCAACTCAGAATCTCACATTCGCAGCGGATAAAATATAATAGCAAATAAAATAACAATTTACAAAGAAGAACTGTATCAGTACATTTACATTTTTACATCAGAGTTATAACAATTTCACAACACTGGACAGTTTTAAACAACATGTCCTAGATAAATAACAATAAATATCACAGCGGATAAACACTCTATACGTTTCTGTTCTTCAGCTCTCCTCCTGAGCTCCATAACGTCCTTACCTGCAAATCTGTAATACTCGGTCTGACCCGAGCATTACATCAAAGTAACACCCGGGTCAGGCTGGAAACCAGCGTGAGTAAACCCATCTAACTTGGAATACAAAAGCATACTCTTTATATAAACCCGGGGTAACTTACATTGATTTACACTTCATAAGTTATTGTAGACATCAACCATTTCACACATCAATTTCTAAGTGCCAAAACTTAGATTTAAGTAGTCCAATTTGCTTAAGTCATTCCAATTCAGTATATTAGTTTCACATTTCAAATTTAAGAATCGAAGTGGTTTCGGGTATTCACTAATACCCGACTCCGGTCTCTTCGAAACCCTTGCCGACTTAACTTAAACTATTCAAGTGAAATACAATTCTACTTTTAATACAGGATGTCATAATAATTCATCATCAATATATAACCACACCTTAACAGTTTAAATCAAACATATCATATCACATAGCATCTCAAACCACCTATTAGGGATAACAATTAATCAAGGCTTCCAATATCATTCTATTTATCCTTTCATTACATTTAAGTAATTAACCCTTAATTAATTTCACAAACTAATTATCCTTAACCCAGTACGGTAATTAATCTTTAATAGATATCAATTCAATAGATATCATCTAAATTCATCAACCCATCATCCATAAGCATGTATTATCCATTCATATCATAATTAATTTAATTACTTAAATTAACTCCTTAAGAATTAATCACTTAATCTTGCTTATACAATCATTAATTTATTACTAACCTTCATTTATTAATTACATCCTTGATTAACTCTCTTAATCAATAAATCAATCCTTAATCCCAAATTAATTACCCTTTATTTAATAATTAATAATCCTTAATTAACTGTTAATCCATCCTTGATTAACAGATAATCTATCCTTAATTACTAATTGATTAATCCTTAATCACCATTGATTAATCAACTAATTACCACTTAACAACTTCTTAATTAATCCTTAATTACAGATTAATTATTCTTTTATTATTAATTAATGAAAACCTTAATTATTAATTACTAAAACTTAATTACAAGATAAGCACTTCTGAATTTTTAATTAAGTAACCTTTAATTACTTAATTTAATTACTCACTAATTACTTAATTAGTAAATTTAATCCACTTGATTAAATTAAATTGAATTACACCAAATTATTTGATTAATGAATCCCTAATCATCAATTAATAATCTAATTAATGATCCTTTTAATTTCAAACTAATTAATCTAAAAAAAAATCAACCTTTAATCCTTAATCATTTATCAATCAAGTAAATTATTTTCCTTAATTAATTTCTTTATCATTCCTTTGTAATTAAATTAATAAATGCTTAAAGGTAAGGTTACTCACTTTATAATTAAATTTAGTTCAAATTTCCAGTTGGCATTTTAAACTTTACTTTTAAATTTTTATAACAGGAAACAGGTTTCTGTTTTATTTAAAACAACTTAAATTTCTGAATTCAAATTATTTCAAAAACCAAGATTCAAACTATTTGAATTCATATTTAAATTCAGGTTTAACTTAGTTCAAAATTCAGTTTAAACTTAAACCTTACTTTTAAATATTAAAAACATAACAGGAAACTTTACTTTTAAAACATTAAAAATAGAACAGGTTTCTGTTCTAGTAAAAACCTGCAAACAACAAATTATACCGAGCCTAACCCTTCAATAATTTCGGGTTCCAAACCATCTTTCCTGAGCTACCTTCCCTACAACTTCGAGTTTCCCCACAACTTACACTTTTTTTTTCTTTTCTCATATTTAAACCTGAGATTTTTAAATTCAAACCTGGATTCTAATTTTCGAACTGGGATTTTAAACTGGGTTTTAAACATTAACTTTACCTTTAAGAGCTTCAGTTTTAAAAAGTTTTGAAACAGAAACTACAGTTTTTACTTTTAAAAGAAGACTTTAACATTGGTTAACTGTCAACCCACGCGAACCCACACGAGTGCTTACTCGAGCCAGAACAGCGAAACCCCGTAACTTACTTCGAGACATTCCCCTCCTTTCTAAACATAACAGAAACCAAACCCGACTGATACTGCTGACTATCGTGCATGAGCACCGTTGGTCGCAGGCACTCCGACCATCGATTCTACCTCCAGCACGTCACCAAACCCCTCCTCATTCGATTCCGATCTCCCAATTTACATTTCGCAAACTAAAACGAAAAACGATCATTTCGTTCCCAACTGGAACCTGCCGTTCGACCCAAAATCAATCTTGAACTGACATTGCCTACCACCTGAGGTCGTCAAACTCCGTTTTCACCCTTGCCAGACCTCCGTGACTCCATTGCACCCAGTCCCAAAACACTCGATGCAGCAGGGATGACGCAGTCATCTCATCTTCGACCACGACCCAAATTAGGGTTCTAAATCCAAAATTGATCAACCGATGCCGCCATGGTGATTACCAACTACCAAAGATTTTGGTCATGAACCCCGTACCGTTACTCTCCTCTAGTCGAAATTCTGACCCCAGAAATGTTCAGGTCATCTGAATTTGCTCGAAAACACTATTCTGGCATCACCAAAATATCACTTCAAACCCAACTAAAATTCATGAATTTTATTTTAAAAATCGAAAATTTCAAGTAAGTTTTAAGTTATATAATTGGATCCGCAAATTATTACATTTGATTTAACATGTATTTCAATTTATTTATTTTTTGGCATCACCTAGATTATAGCAGATATTCTAACTGACTTTGCTTGGATCAGATTTTAAACTTTATATTATATTTAAACAGATATATTGTGTTTGAACTCAAAGTCCAACGGTGTCTAGAGAAGGATATATTGGATTTTTGGTTTATTGACAAACCCTGTAACCCAGGAAACAGAGCAGAATATATAAATCCAACATGCACAGAATCAAACACAAACATACATACAAAACATAATTTTTTTCAAGAATCACATGCAAATATCCTACTTTACTTAAGCTTTAAAATAATGTGCCTACTCACCTCTTTTGATGATATGCAGAGAATCTGGCTTTTATATATATATATATATATTTAAAATCTGGAGTTGTTTTACTGATCTGAAGATGTTGATTTTTGCTTACTACTTGAATTTGATTTCTCCTTTAAACTGGAGTGCTTGATTCAACTTAAAATGCAGTTGCATGTGGTAATCAATTTCCAGATTGGGAAAGAGGATGCCCATGCAGAAATTATTGTTGAGTTTTGAACAGGCTGAAACCCTTTTCCCTTTTTCCTTTGAATTTTGGATTATTAATTTTAATTAAAAGATGAGATTGAATAAACAAATCATTTTCTCAAAACTTTATTTTTAATTTAATTACTAATTAAGAATTACCTTGCCACTTGTTGGTTTAGAGGATGCTTGGCTTACAAATGTTGTTTGTATGTGCTCAAAGCCTTACAAGTGTATTTTTTTCTCCAAATGTTTAAAGGCAATATATTTTATGTTTTAATCTCCTCATTCATGAATTTTATATTAGTTATGTAATATGTTTATAATTGTTTATACTTATAATTAGATACATTGTATGCTTTTAATTTCAATTATGTAAACTTTTAACTTACAATTTGCAAACCCATGAATTAATGAATCCTTTATTAATCCTATTTTAAACTTGAGCCTCTATATTCAAATCCAGTAAGTATTTATCTCTAATGTTTATAAATATAGAATTCTATCTTTGAATCTCCTTTAAAATTTTAATGTATTGAATTCAAATTAATGTTCTTACAAAACAAAACATATATATACACACACACACACACACACACACACACACACACTTGTCTATGAACCCACTTAGGATTTTCAACATTATTACATTTGCACATTATTATTTATACCTAAATTTACTATGAAGCAATATATCATTTCCATATATTTTATTTGTTCGATCTATAAATCAGTATTTTCAATAGTTAAATTCAGTTACTTAATCAATTACAGATATTCTGAAATTCCGGGTTATCACATTCCTCCCCCCTTAGAATATTTTCGTCCATGAAACCAGAATTTATTAAATATTTAAAGCCAGTTAAAATATTCTTTGATCATTTTAAAACACTTTTAAAATCTATAATACTGCTAAAATAGTTTTTATAAAAATACTTTTTATAACTCGATGTCTGAACAAGTCCATCCTCGTTCTTATAGAAATTCGGTGATACGTTGATCAGGCGTAAGACTGAAAATCTATAAATACTTAGCAGACTCGTTTTCAACATCCATTGAAAATACTTGAAAAATAATTTTGTTGAAAATATAGAAAACATTTTTGAAAATAGAGGATATATCTTTGGTGAGAATGCTGTGGAAATCATCGCCCCCATCCATGGTCACAGTTACATTCCAGGGTTACATTGCCGTCACAGCAAAAGTCCATGTAACTGCAGGCTCTCAGCGGCCTCTCGATTACGCCATGGAACCCACACAACAGATCACAGTTACATCCAGGGTCACGTTGCCGTCGCAGCAAAAGTCCATGTAACTGCAGGCTCTCAACGGCCTCTGATTTTCGCTGTCGAAATGAAACCGCTCCACTCCTACATAGGTCGCAGTCTGCCGATATAAAATCAAACGTAGACCGTTGGCTCTCAGCGGCACACATGACTTTCGCTATGTTATACCATAGGTCGCAGTCTGCCGATATAAAATCAAACGCAAACTGTTGGCTCTCAGCGACACACATGACTTTCGCTATGGTATACCCTACTCATAATCCTCAGGAACTAGTTTTGTCCGGACTCCTCACAGGATCAACTTTAGAACCCCCCCTTTGGTGCTCAAGGCAGCACCACCCGGTGGTACTCCTGAGAAGTTCATTTCAAGGGAGCGCCTTTTTCCCCAGAGCCATCATCAAAACATTTTATACTATACACATATAGTATCTTCAAATCATATACCTAGTATGATCTCAATACAAAGCTCCTTTACACAAAATTGATTATTCCAAAATTGATACTTCTCAAACTAGGTTTTCCAAATTCTTATATTGATTTTACCCAAAAATTAAAAGCCATTACAAATTCAAAGGTTCCCAAAACCTTTTCCAAAATCCTCATAAGATCCTTTATATATATACAGATATATACGATTTTGAAACTTTGGATCATTCAAACTTGTATAAAACTCCTTTTATACTTCAATATTTTCAAAAACCCTTTTCTTCTGGCAAAAGATTCAACAAGGAGAGTTTCATTTTATAAAACAAAGATATTTACTTTGTTTACTCAAAATCAGATATTCAAATTTGATTACTCTTTTCAATATCATGTTCATCTAAATCCGTACGATGTACACATATCATTCGTACGCTATACCAATCTGATCGCTCACTCGATCACACAATTTCACTTCCAAACTAGTATCGTCCACCCGACTTCCTAGTGCGGACACAGATCTAGTTTCTTGATCAGAAACCATCATTCTCCTTGCATAGTCATAACTATGATAGAGAATATCCAGAACCAATCAACAACCCATATCCAGGTCCGCCGTCAAAAATCGAGTGAAAGATCTCAACTCGGATCGATAAAACTATCTCGAAATTCTGTGCTCGAATCTGGGTCAACTCACTATGCGGATATAATAACATTCGTACACCCTATGTATTTATCTTTATTGGTTATTAGCCAAATCAATTCTCTTTCTATTCATATTCACTTTAATTTTCATTCATTTACTCACAACTGCTTCAATCCCATTTGGATTATCACCTCTATTCTTATCTCGATTGGCTATTCAACCAATAACAGTTTAAACTCTGTCCAGTTTAAATTTAGAAAATAGCTTGAAAAGTTAAAAATAGATAAGTAGTTGGAAAATAATTACTAGTTTGTAAAATAACTGTAAAATAGTTCAGTAATTGTAAAATAATTGGAAAATAGTTAA
Organism: Allium cepa; assembly: GCA_030765085.1. Classification (NCBI taxonomy): domain Eukaryota; kingdom Viridiplantae; phylum Streptophyta; class Magnoliopsida; order Asparagales; family Amaryllidaceae; genus Allium; species Allium cepa. Next base: position 66,314,186 of record CM060931.1, read on the forward strand.
ATTGTCATAGAAATTTTAAATAATTGCAAAATAGCTATAAAATAGTAATTAGTTGTTGAAAATAGTAATTAGTTTATAGAATAGTTAGAAAATTTGTTAAACAGTTTCAAAAGTAATTGTAAAACAAGCATAAGATAGTTTGGTTTTTAAAAGAAAGGTTGTATATATAATGAATAGCTTGGAAAAATAGGTTTATATTAAAACAATTTATATTAAAATAAAATAGTCCGGAGTCAAAACTGTTCGCTTCCCAATCTCCATTCTCATCAATTTAATTTAAATTTCTTCTTCCATTTAAATTAACCCAATTCAATTTAAATAACTTCATTTTCCTTGAAATTGATTCAATCCCAATTCAAGTTGAATTAACCTAAGTTTCTTTCCAAATTTAACTTTATTCAACCTTGATCTCAAAGTCTACTAAATCAAATAAATTTCAATTTAGCTAGTTTCAATTTCAATTCATTTGAACTCCAGTTTGAATTAATCCCAATTCCATACTCCATTTCCAAATCAAGTTGAATTATTCTTGATTTCTTCCCAAATTCAATTCAAATTCCATTTGAATTTAAAACCATTCAACATTAATTATAATTCCAAATTATTCCTATAAATTTGGACTAATTTGAAATTAAACCCACTTTAATTTCAAATCATTACAAATTAATCCAATCCAAATTTTCCATTTGAATCTTATACTCATACATCTTCAATCACACTTTCAATTACTTCAAATCAAATTCAATTTGAACTAATTCAAATTTCAAATTTAAACCATCTCTCATTCATTTAAACAATTTTAATTCACAACTTAAATATTTTTAACAACAATAGGATGATATTATCTAATTTATTTTAAAACATCCATTCATTTTAAATTTCTAGATCTCAAACCCATTTTGAGATCACACAAACTCTCAATTCAAATCAACCATTTAACCTCCCAAGTTAAATCTTAATTTCATCTTCAAGTTTCCAAATCAGGTTGATCATTCCAACTTATTTAACTCTTTTCCGAGTTAAACTCAATTCACTTAATCCAAACAATCTTACCCAATTTGAATTTCCATTTCAAATTCTAAACTTCACATTAATAATCTTTCCTCTTATAAGTTCAAAAACTTATCACTTTTGGGTATCATATCTCATTCCCAATTTAAAACTCAATATTTAGAGTTCATCTCAAACCATCTTTGATATTATGTATATCTCTCATATATACATCTTTATTCCTTGGCCCTCCAAGCCAAAATTTTAAAATTTAAACCACCCTTGGTTTTAATTCAAACAAATACTTCTAAAGTTTACAAACAACTTCTTATTCTAAAATAAGATTACATTCAAAATAGTTTGAATAATATTATTTCCTTTACATTTTGAAAACAATTTCAAATGTTTAAATTTAGAATTCAGAATTTCACAACATTAAATCCACTTCTATTTCCATCCTTTCTAATTTACAAGTTATTCTCATCAAATGGTTATTTCCTTAAAATATTTTATTGTTTAAAAAAATCATCCCATTATTAAACACAATAACCATTCAATTTCCTGGTTTGAAACCAATTCTGATTCATCTTATTTTGAAATTCTTCCTTAACTTTAAGATTTTAATTTAAGTTTGAATCCATTTCAAACTTATGCTTATTTAATTTTAATTTGGTTGTATTATATTACTTCTTAATTCTTACTATCACCTTTAATTTAATTAATACTACAACCAATTTTCTTAATATAATAGATAATCTATTTCTTATATAAGATTCATTTATATTTGAAATCTTTTTTTTTAAAAAACTTTATATAAGAAAATAACAAGTATGCTCTCTCATATATATCTACACTCAACTCATTCTAGGGTACCTCTTACCCTATCCTTAATGAGTAATCCGACCAGAGCCAAGGTTCTCGCTTAGCCTTCTGCTCTGATACCAAATGCAATGACCTGGGATTTTCGATCCTGAAAATTCCAGATAGTTAGAGAAAAGAAGAAAGAGAAAGAAAAGGAAACAGAAAACTCAACTCAGAATCTCACATTCGCAGCGGATAAAATATAATAGCAAATAAAATAACAATTTACAAAGAAGAATTGTATCAGTACATTTACATTTTTACATCAGAGTTATAACAATTTCACAACGCTGGACAGTTTTAAACAACATGTCCTAGATAAATAACAATAAATATCACAGCGGATAAACACTCTATAAGTTTCTGTTCTTCAGCTCTCCTCCTGAGCTCCAGAACGTCCTTACCTGCAAATCTGTAATACTCGGTCTGACCCGAGCATTACATCAAAGTAACACCCGGGTCAGGCTGGAAACCAGCGTGAGTAAACCCATCTAACTTGGAATACAAAAGCATACAATTTATATAAACCCGGGGTAACTTACATTGATTTACACTTCATAAGTCATTGTAGACATCAACCATTTCATACATCAATTTCTAAGTGCCAAAACTTAGATTTAAGTAGTCCAATTTGCTTAAGTCATTCCACTTCAGTCTATTAGTTTCACATTTCAAATTTAAGAATCGAAGTGGTTTCGGGTATTCACTAATACCCGACTCCGGTCTCTTCGAAACCCTTGCCGACTTAACTTAAACTATTCAAGTGAAATACAATTCTACTTTTAATACAGGATGTCATAATAATTCATCATCAATAGATAACCACACCTTCACAGTTTAAATCAAACATGTCATATCACATAGCATCTCAAACCACCTATTAGGGATAACAATTAATCAAGGCTTTCAATATCATTCTATTTATCCTTTAATTACATTTAAGTAATTAACCCTTAATTAATTTCACAAACTAATTATCCTTAACCCAATACGGTAATTAATCTTTAATAGATATCAATTCAATAGATATCATCTAAATTCATCAACCCATCATCCATAAGCATGTATTATCCATTCATATCATAATTAATTTAATTACTTAAATTAACTCCTTAAGAATTTATCACTTAATCTTGCTTATACAATCATTAATTAGTTACTAACCTTCATTTATTAATTACATCCTTGATTAACTCTCTTAATCAATAAAACAATCCTTAATCCCAAATTAATTACCCTTTATTTAATAATTAATAATCTTTAATTAACTGTTAATCCATCCTTGATTAACAGATAATCTATCATTAATTACTAATTGATTAATCCTTAATCACCATTGATTAATCAACTAATTACCACTTAACAACTTCTTAATTAATCCTTAATTACAGATTAATTATTCTTTTATTATTAATTAATGAAAACCTTAATTATTAATTAATAAAACTTAATTACAAGATAAGCACTTCTGAATTTTTAATTAAGTAACCTTTAATTACTTAATTTAATTACTCACTAATTACTTAATTAGTAAATCTAATCCACTTGATTAAATTAAATTAAATTACACCAAATTATTTGATTGATGAATCCCTAATCATTAATTAATAATCTAATTAATGATCCTTTTAATTTCAAATTAATTGATCTGAAAAATAAAATAAAAACAACCTTTAATCCTTAATCATTTATCAATCAAGTAAATTATTTTCCTTAATTAATTTCTTTATCATTCCTTTGTAATTAAATTAATAAATGCTTAAAGGTAAGGTTACTCACTTTATAATTAAATTTAGTTCAAATTTCCAGTTGGCATTTCTAAACTTCACTTTTAAAATTTTAAAACAGGAAACAGGTTTCTGTTTTATTTAAAACAACTTAAATTTCTGAATTCAAATTATTTCAAAAACCAAGATTCAAACTATTTGAATTCATATTTAAATTCAGGTTTAACTTAGTTCAAAATTCAGTTTACACTTAAACCTTACTTTTAAATATTAAAAACAGAACAGGAAACTTTACTTTTAAAACATTAAAAATAGAACAGGTTTCTGTTCTAATAAAAACCTGCAAACAACAAATTGTACCGAGCCTAACCCTTCAATAACTTCGGGTTCCAAACCATCTTCCCTGGGCTACCTTCCCTACAACTTCGAGTTTCCCCACAACTTACACATTTTTTTTTCTTTTCTCATATTTAAACCTGAGATTTTTAAGTTCAAACCTGGATTCTAATTTTCGAACTGGGATTTTAAACTGGGTTTTAAACATTAACTTTACCTTTAAGAGCTTCAGTTTTAAAAGTTTTGAAACAGAAACTACAGTTTTTACTTTTAAAAGAAAACTTTAACATTGGTTAACTATAAACCCACGCGAACCCACACGAGTGCTTACTCGAGCCAGAACAGCGAAACCCCGTAACTTACTTCAAGACATTCCCCTCCTTCCCAAACATAACAGAAACCAAACCCAACTTATACTGCTGACTATCGTGCACGTGCACCGTTGGTCGCAGGCACTCCGACCATCGATTCTACCTCCAGCACGTCACCAAACCCCTCCTCATTCGATTCTGATCTCCCAATTTACATTTCGCAAACTAAAACGAAAAACGATCATTTCGTTCCCAACTGGAACTGCTGTTCGACCCAAAATCAATCTCGAACTGACATTGCCGACCACCTGAGGTCGTCAAACTTCGTTTTCACCCTTGCCAGACCTCCGTGACTCCATTGCACCCAGTCCCAAAACACTCGATGCAGCAGGGATGACGCAGTCATCTCATCTTCGACCACAACCCAAATTAGGGTTCTAAATCCAAAATTGATCAACCGATGCCGCCATGGTGATTACCAACTACCAAAGATTTTGATCACGAACCCCGTACCTTTACTCTCCTCTAATCGAAATTCTGACCCCAGAAATGTTCAGGTCATCTAAATTTGCTCGAAAACACTATTTTGGCATCACCAAAATATCACTTCAAACCCAACTAAAATTCATGAATTTTATTTTAAAAATCAAAATTTTCAAGTAAGTTTTAAGTTATATAATTGGATCCACAAATTATTACATTTGATTTAACATGTATTTTAATTTTTTTTTCTGCATCACCTAGATTATAGCAGATATTCTAACTAACTTTGCTTGGATCAGATTTTAAACTTTATATTATATTTAAACAGATATATTGTGTTTGAACTCAAAGTCCAACGGTGTCTAGACAAGGATATATTGGATTTTTGGTTTATTGACAAACCCTGTAACCCAGGAAACAGAGCATAATATATAAATCCAACATGCACAGAATGAAACACAAACATACACACTTAAAACATACATACAAAACATAATTTTTTCCAAGAATCACATGCAAATATCCTACTTTACTTAAGCTTTAAAATAATGTGCTTACTCACCTCTTTTGATGATATGCAGAGAATCCGGCTTCTATATATATATATTTTTAAAATCTGGAGTTGTTTTACTGATCTGAAGATGTTGATTTTTGCTTGCTACTTGAATTTGATTTCTCCTTTAAACTGGAGTGCTTGCTTCAATTTAAAATGCAGTTGCATGTGGTAATCAATTTCCAGATTGGGAAAGAGGATGCCCATGTAGAAATTATTGTTGAGTTTTGAACAGGCTGAAACCCTTTTCCCTTTTTCCTTTGAATTTTGGATTATTAAGTTTAATTAAAAGATGAGATTGAATAAACAAATCATTTTCTCAAAACTTTATTTTTAATTTAATTACTAATTAAGAATTACCTTGCCACTTGTTGGTTTAGAGGATGCTTGGCTTACAAATGTTGTTTGTATGTGCTCAAAGCCTTACAAGTGTATTATTTTTCCAAATGTTTAAAGGCAATATATTTTATGTTTTAATCTCCTCATTCATGAATTTTATATTAGTTATGTAATATGTTTATAATTGTTTATACTTATAATTAGATACATTGTATGCTTTTAATTGCAATTATGTAAACTTTTAACTTACAATTTGCAAACCCATGAATTAATGAATCCTTTATTAATCCTATTTTAAACTTGAGCCTCTATATTCAAATCTAGTAAGTATTTATCTCTAATGTTTATAAATATAGAATTCTATCTTTGAATCTCCTTTAAAATTTTAATGTATTAAATTCAAATTAATGTTCTTACAAAACAAAACATACATACACATATATATATATACTTGTCTATGAACCCACTTAGAATTTTCAACATTATTACATTTGCACATTATTATTTATACCTAAATTTACTATGAAGAAATATATCATTTCCATATATTTTATTTGTTCGATCTATAAATCAGTATTTTCAATTGTTAAATTCAATTACTTAATCAATTACAGATATTCTGAAATTCCGGGTTATCACAACCTAGTTAGTCCTTAGATCTAAGTTACAATGATTTAGAATGCCACAAGTACAGGGTTGACTAAAGAATCATAGTAACCCTTTTGATGACTATTGTGCGGAAGAAGAAAGTTGAAGAAGTGAAGAAATTCCAGCACAGTAATGGTCGCTCTCTCTGTGGAAAAGATCCATCTCTAGTTGCAGGTAGGTCAGTGTTTATAGAGTAATTCAGTGAGTGTTGGGGCAGAAGTTCAAGCACAGAAGAGTTCAGTTGTTATACCAAGTCATCACCTAAAATATCAAATCAATCTGAGTCATTTCTATGGATGCTAGCTATCCATAGCAGATGGATCGCTAGCTATCCATAAGGGATGGACCGCTAGCTATCCATCAACTTAGCATATTTTTCTATCAGAAGCCTTTACATAGTGCTACGAAGGAGCTCGGAAAGTTTGAGGGGAATACGACCTATCTTGATGGATCGCTAGCTATCCATAGGGAATGGATCACTAGCTATCCATCCACTTAGCATATTTTTGAGTGATCTTTATTTGATTGTCTTCCTATCTTCTATTTAAGTGCCTTGTCTAAATATCAAGTCGTTTGGAGTTAGTTTGATCATCCATCTTCAAGGGTCATTTGATCAAGAAGAATCATCCATAACTCGCTTAAATCTTAACGAAATATAACGAAACTTTGCAGAAACACTCTAGAGGGTGTCAAGGATCCATCATAAAAATTTGAGGTGGTGAGGCCCAAACTAGATGGGTGCTAGCGATCCATCTAGTTAGGTCACTAGCGATCCATCAATCAACTCCAAATAATCTCTTTTTTGTGAGCCTTCATATATGTTTTCTAAATGTTCAGCCAAAATTTCAAGTCAATCCAACTTCGTATGAGTTCTATAGGTCCATTTTAAGTTAGCTGCTTTTGGTCAAACAACTTAAATCAAGTGAGTCTTCACTTCTCAAGCTCGATTGTTTGGCATGCTATGAAACTTGGCAAGCAAATCTAGGGAACATATTAGATCATGATGCAAGAGGACTGAAGAATCCAATCACTATATAACATATACTATAGGATAACTGTATGCAAATGAAACACATGTTACATAAGAAATTATCAAGCAAATGACATCCATTTAATTAATTCATAACCATTTCGATTTGCATTTTCAATATCAACTTTTAATTTATACCTTTATTAGTATCTAATTCGTTTACACTCAATTTTACTTATGTTCAATTGATTAACATTCGATTAACTTACATTCCAATTAAATCAATTAACTTACATTCAATTATTATCCTTCAATTCATTAACTTTCAATTTCATTTACATTTATATCCACCATTCAGTTTTATTTAATTCACGTTTATTTACAATTACATTAATTCTTCACTTAGTATATTTCTTTCATACTAATAGCATTTACTAACCATTCCAAAAAATTCTTTACTCAAGTTTATGTCAAATATTTTATACAACACAACTTATCTTCATTATCACTTCACAATTGAAGTTCATATTCAATTATTAACAACCAACATACCAAACCAAATTCCATTTACTAATTTATTTCGTTAGCTTAATTCAATTCATGTTGCCACTTAAGTTGAATTTCATGTTATAAATCAAGTTCATATTAATTCAATTAATTTATTACAAATAAAATTCAATTTCATTTCATTTAACTTTTCTTAAGTCAAATTTCAGTTTATTTGACTTAACTTTAAATTAAATTTCGTTTCATAGCTCAACTATCAAATTTACTCTTCTTAAAATTTATATTCAACAAATTTAAAATTTTGTTATAACTCACTAATTCTTAAAATTTATAAGTTATAAAACTTAGTTACTCCAAATTTTCATGAATATTTTACTTAAATTGATTCACATATTATAATCTCAATTCATGATTATATAAACACTTTACAACTTAAGTGTATATTCACTTCATTAATTTATCTAATTCATTTCACTAAGCAATTAATTTAACTTTACTCAAGTTAAGTTTTTTTATTTATTTTAAGCCACATTTATAAATTATACTTATATAATTTCACTTATTTAAGATCATTTCATAATTGTTTATATTTGCTTACATTTATAATAATAATAACTTTTATTAGAACATAAATAACAAATAACAAATAATAATCAAATATTATCATTCACTAACAACCAAACAAATCATATATAACTATAATAATTTTTGAAAAATTATTCTTTTATATATAACATATAATTTAGGTAAAACTATTTTATTTACCAATTTCAAAAACAATACTGTGTCAGTTTGCTTATTCAAGAGTTTTGGAACCCCAACTGATAAATTTGGCCAAACGCATCGACCAGAACCAAAAGTTCAAACTTAACAAATCAAACAATCCAATATAAAACATTTTTACGTCATTAACAAATACGTGCTTATATATATACACTCAACTCATCCTAATGTGCTAATGACCTTATCTATAATGAGTACCCATCAAATCCTAGGTGTATTGCTAAACTAAGCTCTGATACCAAATGTGACGACCACGACCACACCCAATTCGAGCTGACAATAAACCACACATGTCCAACCCAAACCGAGCGAAGATGAGAATAGTTATGGAAAAGAAAGAAGAAAGAAGAAGAGAAGAGAAACTAAAGACAAACACAGAATCTCACAAATCACAGCGGAACAACATGTAATATAATATCAATGAGCTTTACAAAAGAGAAATTGTAGTATAATTTACATACATCCATTAGAGTACAACAATCAAACCACAATCATCAGCCTGGACAGCTATAATAACATGTCCTTACAAATGCTGATAATTTAGATATCAATGCAGTGGAAAATAAAAATATACGTGGAATATGACTAGAAGACTTCCAACTCGTCTACTAAAGCTCCATAGCATCCAAATTTGAATATGTAATATACTCGGTTTGACACGAGCAATGACAAGGAAGAACATCCAGATCAGTCGATTTCTTTTCTCATGCTAGTTAACCAGCGTGAGGAAAGACATCTCAAATTTATTTTAAAGTTATAAAACTTTTCTTTATCAAAACAAAGGTATCTCGCACACCATGCCGCACATAAACACGGACGGGTTTTAACCTTACTATTAACCAAAACATTTTATATAAAATCTACTAGTATTATACTAGTGTCTAGTATAGAAATAATAATTAATCATAGCTGAAATTGTTACCATTATTAGATTCCAGAATATGTTAGGCTCTACAAACAAAATGGCAAGCATGTAGTGGAGAATGGATTTCATAAAATGGCAGGTAAGGGACTATCTTTCATACAGGACATCTCTAGAGAAATGTACAGTGGATACACAAACAATCCTTCGCATCTGGCAAGGTCGATCTATCCTTATTTAGCACTCATACATGGCCTAGATAGAAACCAAATATGCCATCAACCTAGTCTTTACTGACCTATCTGAGACGTCTCCTAGCATACACCACACACCCGACATATAGAGGGTTATCTAGAAAGATGAAGAACATACCCTAATGGTTGCGAACCATACGGCCTCACAGCATATCCTATTTAAGCCATTACCGGGTAATGAGGCTTAAGGCAACATTTATCTTTCACATAGCACATTTCACTTTGAATGCCACACTGCCATTTCTTCAGTCACTATTGAATTTCACAAACATACAACCTCTGAGCTCGTACGTCCCTGAGAAGGGTGTTAAGTTAAGAGAAGTTGCCTTCTCCGCCACCAAACAGATGTACGTATGTAAAAGTCAATGTTGTGATCTCAAAAATGCAATGTCAATCATTCATCCGTACAAGTTGTCTAGGAATATGACAAACCAAAGGCACTCTCCAACCACATCCTGTCGGGAATTACTCCTAGAATTAGTAGCGAGAAGTCCTTGCATATCGTAGATTTTCATAACGAAGCGCCGCCGCCACCATACGTACATGATATTGTAAATTTTCACCCCATGGGACTAGTGGCAAGTAGCTCTACATCATGAAGATCACCGCCTTCAAAATCATCATCATAAACATATACTATCGAATGCATACATTGGTCCGAAGTGGTTCTCGGATAAATTTGACCCTGGTCTCTCCGGACCAACAACGATAAAGATGCTCCTTAACCTCATACGGAGACCAAGTCTCATAGATTTATCACGTTTCCAACTCTCAACTTGCTATCCTTCGGCCAAGAAGGAAGCTTGGTAGATTGAAGTACCATAGACACTCTGCACTACTCGAATCAACGTTCTTAATCAAATGATAACCAAGCCTACTCGGTTGGCTTCATGCTAAATGCACGACTAATCAGTTCCTATATCAAATCAAGGAAGCAAAAACGGTCAAATTTGATAGTCGGTTATTTAACTATCAAAGCAATAAAAAATATCTAGCACATAAGCGCTAACTATGCTCATTTAATTAATCTTTCATTAATTAAATCAGTTTCAAATATTTACTTCAAATTATCTTTAAAAAGATATATCCTCAAACCATTTCAATCCCCCTATGTTGGAAAACATTTTCATATACTTATATCAATGGTATAAGTATATTTAATAACACAACCATTTAGAGACACGCCAAATAGATTTCCATAACCGTACAACTTTGGAGTTCGTACGGTTCCAGATGGGTGTTAAGTACAGGAAGCAATGCTCCTACACCACCAAGCCTTTAGTACGATTATAAGAACCAGTTCATGTATTTCACAATGGAAGGTCAAAATATCATTTATAGGATCAAAACGAATAACGCGTAAAACATCGTTACGACTACCCAAAAACATTAGTACAGGGATTTGATTACTTTTATACATACATACATACATACACACACAAACATACACACACGCGCACACACATTGCAACAACCTGTATTTTTAACTATTTTAAAATATTAAATTAAAAATGATTACTGAATAAAAATGGTTATAAATAAAAATTTAATGATTTATTATTGTAGTTATTGAATATGAACTTAAATAAAAGTTTTGAAATAACTAATTTCGAAGATTTAGGCAATAACAACAATTGAAATGAAATTCTATGTGTTGAATGTGTTTATAATAAATAGTTGGAATTGAATAATAAATGTTGAATTATTTTATTGAAAATAAAATAGTTGTTGATAATTGAAATTTATTCGGAATTTAATATTAGAATTTATCGAAATTGGAATATTGGAACTATTTAAATAATTGAATCCTAAGTTTAATATGAATGAAAATGATGTCAAAAGTCGATTTAAATTTTATTTAAGCAAGAATGAATATTTTTAACTTCTAAAATTGACTTTAAATGAATAATTTTAATTTGGAAAACAGTTCGCTATAATTAACGAGTAAAAATAACCATTTTTGTCACTGTCTCGGATTTCAATGAAACCAGTTTCATTGGATCCGCAGTAGTGAGTTATTTTAGGATTTCAAGTTTCGTAACGATCAGACTCATCGTTTGGTCGTGCGAACTTAAAATGTGTAGAAATTAATCAAATGAATTTAATTAAAATAATTTAATTTAAAAAGCTATCTTATGCATACGATCAAATTAGGCCCCGAGACTAGTTTCATTGTGTTTGAAATATGGGTATAACATATAGTACGCCAAGAGGCACGTCTCTTGGAACTCGAGAATTTCGGACGTTTAAAGTCAGATATTTTCTAACTATAATATATATATATATATATATGTATATGTATATGTATATATTCCATCACTCGAAAATTCATACGCCCGCTACCCTTTTTTTTTCCTCGTACCTTCCCCTTTATTTCAATGTTGGAGATCGAAAAATGAGAAAGAAAAAACAAAGAAGAAAATCAAAAATCACGAACGACTGGAGAGGCGCCTCCGGTGGTGGAGGTCGATCAAACACTGGAGGTTTGATGGCGTGCATACGTCGAGGCTTTCAGTCGCGAATTGGGTTCAGCTGTAAGAGCTCATGTTTGATTGCGAGTTTAGGGTTTCGCCTAAGTTGATTTGGCAGGTCGCGAGGTGGGATGTGGTCGCGTGTTGGCGGAGGACGCGATGGCTGGGCTCGACGATTTGTTCGATCATGCATATAAAAAAGGAAGAAAGTAGTCGCGATCCCGTGCCAAGGAAGAAGTCGTGCGTGTGCAGTAGGGAGAAGGAGGGAACGCTGAGAGAATATTAGGTTTAGTTTTGATTTTTTTTTTGTCAATTAAATGTTAATTAATTTATTCGTTATAATAATTATAGTATAACTTTTTCATGCGAGGTCTGATTCGAGCGAAACGAGTCACGTTGCGATCAAATTGACCTAGCCTACGGCGTGGAATCAAAGTGGAATTTATTTAAAGCCGGAAAATTTTAAGTTTCAAATAAAAAGTGAGTGTTTAATAACGTTCACGAAGTACTAGAATATTTTATGTTAGTTAAATTGAAATCCTAAAGTGATTTAAATTTACTCATGGTTGTTTGGTAATTTAACTGATATGGAAATCGACATAGAAATTTATATTTTAGAAACTATGAATTAACAGTTAAATTGAAATTGGAATTAAACTGCCGGTTAAATTCCCGATTACGTATAACTGGTTAATTGTTATGATATTTTGACTGATTTGGATGTTGATTGTAATGGATGTTATTGGTTGATATCTAGGATGATTTGGATGTTTGTTTGTTTTTATATATTCCTGTTAACATTTTATATATTATTGATATCATATAAACTGTTATTTGAATTATTTCGAATAAATTAAGAAATAGGTTGGAATGAAATGATATTTATTTTGGATTGAAATGATATATGTTCATCCTAGAAATTAAAATTAAAATAACAGATCATCTGGCCGTAGGATAGAAAATTATATGCAGACACCAGATTGGTTAAATTAAATGATTTTAAAATTCTTGGTTTCGGAATTATTTAAATGATTTTGATTTAAAGAAACAAAAATCGAATGTATGAAGATTGAATAAATTACGAGTTCGAGTTTGAAATGTTGAAATTAAATTTACTGAAATGAAATTCTTTTAAAGAATTTAATTGGAATTTGAGGTCATGATTGAAATATGACTTGAATTATCGAAATTGAATTGTTTAAAAAGATTTGAACTTTTGCTTGAACTTCGAAGTTATTTAAGTAAAAGTAACTTAAATAGATATTTCAAATTTGAACTCGGAATCAAATTGTTTTAAAGATTTGAACATTAAATTGAACATCGAAGTTTAGTTTAATTTAAATGGTTTAAATCAATATGCTGAAAGTGAACTCGAAATTGATACAAATTGAAATGGTTTAAAATTAGATTTGAATTGAAATTTAAACCATAGAATCAAATTATTGAATTGAATTTGATGTTAAAAATGAAAATGAAATCGAGATTGATTTGAACTGAAATTGGAATCGAAGTTAATTCAAAATAAATCGAAATTGAGTCGATCTAAATTGAATGGAGAGTGAAAATGATTGGAATTGAAAGATTTGGAACCGAATCGGTTTAACTTTGAAACTATTTTTAAATAAATTATTTTAATATAAACTGTTCACATTCTATCTTTTTAAATATTCAAATTATTTGATTTTCCAAACTATTTTCCTATATAAACCATTTTTAATATCTAAACAATTTTATATCAAACTATTTTAATTTTTAAAACGATTTAAAATTATTTTCAAACTATTTTCTAAAAATTCAAACTGGTCAAAGTCGGAACTGTTATATTTAAATGTGAATTGGGTTAAAATGAAGTTACAACCTAAATGGAAATTCAAAATGATTTTGGAAGTGAAATCGAGATATTGAGACGAAAATGACTTTCAAGTGAAAATTGACATATTTGAAGTAAATATGATATTTCAAAATGAAATTGATTTTGAAGTGCATATGATACTTTGATATCAAGTATGAATCGTTTAAGAAATGTAAAAGTATCAACCAGTGTGTAAAATGACGTTTGGTTGTTAAAGAGACCAATGCTTCTCATTGGCATACTCTTTGTCAATATTGGAACCACTTTAGCAACTGTGTACATGGAGAAGACTCCAGAAAGTAGTAGTTGGATTTGGCGTATGTTTGTTGGATTCATAGAAAGAGAACGATGATGGATAGACCCCAGCACTTGTGCCAATTTGAAATGACTGAAACAAGACGGCTTGATAAGGCCAAGCAGGCTAGTTACCTCCAGTGGACATCTGTTCTTCGGTTTCTTCTTGGACTTGGTCCATACTATTACTTTTGATGTTGGTTTTGATTGGTGCATCTTGATTTTGGGATAAACTCCCTTTAACTCGATATGGGATGGATGGTCGTGATGGGCGATTGTGGCTACGATGCGTTACTACCAGCCATGCGACTCGAATTGGTAGTATCCTACCTTGGGCATTGCCTCACGTGTCTTGGCATACTTTTATCCTTATACGAGACCTTATGATTTTGGTTTAGTGTTATCGTATCACGGCGCATCCATATTCCCCGACGTGCTGCTGAGGCGTTATATGCAAAATATATGACAATGCTTAAAACGTGTTAAGGAGGATTAGTGTAAAGCCTTAACGCTAAGAAAAATATTTATTTTACTGATTAGATATCACATATATAGTGTATTCTACAATATATAAATATTTTGGCGGATACTTAAGAGTTGAAAAATCCCGCAACATCTCTTGAGTTATTGCACACACGTTATAAACTGGATAGGAGATGTGAAATCCCGTAAATATCTCTGACGCTACTACACTCATGTTATATGTTATATTGATTTGACTCACATAAGGATATTTTAATCCTGACTCAAGAGTTTTGTCTTTTAATTACGCTTGGGTCAGCCCTGAGTTTTCAGTGTATTGAAGATCTTTTTTGGAGGACGAAGACAAAGATTTTGATATATTATTAGTATTATTCCACCTCATTGTTTGTTCCGCTACATTATTCTATTGTTCTGATGTATATATAACTCTGATAAATGTTGTATAAATTATAATCAAATATACCGTATAAACAGCTTCATGAAATGTTTATTTGATTATTATATTTTGTCATTCCGCTGTGAGATTCTATGTTTGTTTTCTTCTTCTTCTTCTCTTATTTTTCTTAATTAACCCAATTAATTATCTATGTTCCGGATTGTTTGAGTGGACACGTGTGGATTATTGTCGATTTAAACCTTCTGAAATGTGGACCGTCACAGTTAGTATCAGAGCTTTGGTTTAGCGATAATCTTAGTTTTGTGGGGTTTGACTCATTAGAGATATGATAGTAACACCATAGAATGAGTTTGTTTGAGCGTGTGTGTGTGTGTGTATATAAGGGCGTACTTGTTATAAAATGTTTTATATTGTGTTTACTTATACATTGAGTTGTTTATGAATTCCGGTCAGTGCGTGAGACGTAATGATATCGATAGGGATTTCTAAACACTTACAACGAGGCAGGTCGACATAATATTGTTTTAAAATAGAGTAAACGAAATAATTTTAGATAAATTATATTTTATACATAAAATGATAACCTTTGTAAACCTGTATAATTATTAATGGATGTTAGTTGTTGGGAGATGATAATATTCAGTTATCATTGCTTATTGTTCGAATTAAAATAAAATGAATACTTTGTGAACTCTATTCATGAAGCGTTCGATAACTAAATTGAATTGAAATCTAATTACAATAAGAATAGTTCGAAATAAGAAAAATGTAAATTAACGAAATGTTTTCATAATAAGGTAATGAAATTGTATAAGTATATTTATGATATAGCTTATAAATAGAAAAGATTAAAGGCTGAGAATTTTAGAATTTAAATCCCGTTGATTTTCAAAATTGTTTTCAAAGCCTTCAAAATTAATAATAATATTATTTGAAAGTGTTTTTACTAGAAATATATTTTTAAAATATTTTTTAAATAAATAAAAGCATTGAACTTGGTTTAGTTGCTGGGAAATAATCCTGGGGATGACGGCAGCATTGCCGTTATTCATTTTTGAGTTTCTGAATGAGAATTTCTACCAACAGAAATTTCTGGTAAAAACAAGTTTTGATTATAAAAGAATATTCCAAGTATGATTTGATAAATATATGAAATAGTTTTTGAATTTATAATTTAAAATGGTAAGTTCATAACTTATAAATTTAAACAGGAAAATAAAACCGAATTTTAAAAATGTTGAACATTTTGGTTTAGCAAACAAAAGAAAAATTGAATTTGAGATATGAAATAAAAGAATTAACCTAAGAAGTGTTAAATAAATTGAGTTAGTGAAATGAAGTAGATAAAATGAAGTTTAACTCAAGAAAGCCTAAATAAAAGTGAATTGTATTTGAAATGAATTAGATAAATAATGAAATGAAATTCCGAGTGAATAAGTTTGTACAACTAATAGATTTAAGAAATATTAAGAAAAAAATAAATTTCAAATTTGTTGAATGTGAATGTGAAGAAAAGAAAAAAAATTACTTAAATAAAGTTGAATAAACTAAGTAATGGATTAAATAAAATAAAATCTAACTCAAATAAGATTAAATGAAATGATTTTATAGAGCTTAACTAGGTTACTTGATTGTTAACCATTAGTTAGAGCTACTCCAACATTGTTACACATAAAAATATAAATTTGTATCACACCGGGACATATTTAGCCCTTACATTTCACAAATGGACATCTAACAATAAAAGCAAAGTGCCATTTTTATATACTGTTAAATAAGTCATGTAGAAACCATTTTTCATGGTAGTTTAGTGTTAGCCTCAAATAATGTGAAAACCATAATGAGATCCATTCCAATATAAGCGAACAATTTACAATATTAGGAGTAAATTTCTTTGATGAAGATCAGAGTCTGTAGGAAACAATGGCTGGGTTAAAAGAAAGAAAAAGCTATGGATTTAAAGCCCTTGAAGATGGATATTAAGTTGAAATTTTGGTTATTGATATTAATTTATTTTTATTAATTTTTTTTACAAAATTTCAGTTATTGATTTTATTTTTCAGTTTCCAGAAACTAATTACTTTAAGAGACCATAGATATTTGTAATGATTTCTTATTAAATAAAGTAATAATAATTAGTAATAAATGGAAAAGATTACCAAATTGTTTAACAAAATTTATTTTGTTCTCTAAAAATATAACCGCTTGTAGTATATTCTCTTATTGTTTGACAGCTTACTATCATTCAGTAGTTCACCATTGTCAGAACTTATCAAGCTCCACCTGCACCATCAAATTTAACTCTAAGTTTTCAAACTCTCCATTGCCACGGCTTGAATTTCAAAGAATGTCAAACCAAAATAAATTTCAACACTCTTCTTTAGATATTAATAATTCTTATGCAACCTTTAGTCAAATATGATTGCTCATAAATGAATTTATATGAAATATGTTAAACAAAAAGTGAAATAATTGAAATTTGAATAAATTGAAAAGTAAATGAAATAACATGAATAAACTTGAAGCAAACCAATTAACTGTTAATAAAAAATTGGATGCTAATAAAAAATGAAGTATATAAATAAATATTGACATTGGATATGTAAATTGTGATAGCTATGAATTAATTGTTGAATGGTTTCTTTGGTTGCAAATCATTGCTGTAACTGTTTTCGGCTGCATATGATTGGTATGTTGTGAATTGTTGCAAATGCTTATGATTTGGATTCAAATTTCATGTTATATAGTCTACTAAACTCATACATGCTTTCTACATCCTTTATATTGAACTGATATTCTAATTTGAGTTGAGATTGGTACATACGAAGGTCGTTTGGACGTATACGCGGATTTTATTTGCTTTGCTTGCATAATATGAGCGAACTCGTTGTATTAAAAATAATAAGGTACATATCTCGGATTACATACCGTACTTTTATATTTTTCCCTACGGGATGCCTCATCATTGAGATGAGATGTATATTTGGTATATTTGTGTTGTACATTATATTGTAAAAAAGTTTCTGATCGAGCCGCGCAAAGGAGACGCTGCCGAAATTTTCTGTGAATCCAGGTGTTAGAAAATTTTTGAGGTGTTAAAAATTTTAACCTTTTTTATATATAAGTTGTGAATTGCGTAAAGCCGATATCGGAGTGGCATGGTAGAAGCATAGTAATGGTTTTGCAAATAAGATTTCAAAGTATTATAAGTTGATTACTTTGAGTAAAATATATCAAATGTTAAATTACTTACATAACCCCTCTTCGAAGACGAAAAGTTTAAGTGAGGGAGAGTGTAACGACCCGTGTTTTTTAATTATTTTTAATTATTAAATTTAATATGATTATTGAATAAAAATGACTAGAGATAAAAAATTAATGATTTATCATTGTAGTTATTGAATATGAAATCGAATAAAAAAATTAAAATAACCAATTTCGAAGATTTAGGCAATAACAACTGTTAAAATGAAATTCTATGTATTGTATTTATAATCAATGGCTGGAATTGAATAATAAATGTTGAATTATTAAATGAAAATAAAATAGTTGTTGATAACTAAAATTTATTTGGAATCTAATATTGGAATTTATCAAAATTGGATTATTGGAACTATTTAAATAATTGAATCCTAAATTTAATATGAACGAAAATTATGTCGAAAGTTGATTTAAATTTTCTTTAAACAAGAATGAAGATTTTTAAATTCTCAAATTGAATTTAAAATGAATAATTTGATTTTGGAAAATAGCTCGTTATAATTAACGAGTAAAAATAGGCATTTCGACCATTGCCTCGGATTTCGATGAAACTAGTTTCATCAGACTAATAGTGAGTTATTATAGGATTTCAAATTTCGTAGCGATCGGACTTATCATTTGCCAGTGCGAGCTTCAAACGCGTAGAAATTAATTAAATAAATTTAATTAAAATAATTTAATTTGAAAAGCTATCCACTGCATACAATCAAATTAGGCCTCGAGACTAGTTTCATTGTGTTCGAAATAAGGGTATAATATATAGAACGCCGGGTGGCACGCCTCGTTTGGAACTCGAGAATATCGGACGTTTAAAGTCGGATATTTTCTAATTATAATATATATATATATATATATATATATATATTCCATCACTCGACAATTCATATGCTCGCTACCCTTTCTGTTTCCTTGTACCTTCCCATTCATTTCATGTTGCAGATCGAAAAAATGAGAAGAAAAAGAAAAAAGAGGAAAAAAATCAAACGATCGTGAACGACTGAAGAGGCACTTCCGGTGGTGGAGGTCGATCGAACTTCGAAGATTCGATGGTGCGCACACGTCGAGGCTTTCAATCACAAGTTGGGTTCAGCTGTGAGATCTCGTGTTCGACTGCGAGTTTTGGGCTTCGCCTTCGTTGATTTGGCTGAGCGCGAGGTGTGTTATGGTCTGCGTTGGTGGAGGACGCGATGGCTAGGCTCGACGATTTGTTTGATCGTGCATATAACAAAAAGGAAAAAAAAGAAAGTAGCTTTTTCATGCGAGGGAAGAAGTCGTGCATGTACAGTAGGGAAAAGGAGGGAACGCTGAGAGAAGGTTGGGCTTAGTTTTGATTTTAAAAAAAATTGTTAATTGAATGTTAATTAATTTATTCGTTATATTAATTATAGTATATCTTTTACATGCGAGGTCCGATTCGAGCGAAACGAGTCGCGTTGCGATCGTATCGACATCGTCTACAGCATGGAATCGAAGTGGAATTTATTTGAAGCTAAAATATTTTTCAGTTTCAAATAAAAGATGAGTGTTTTATAATGGTCACGAAGTACTAAAATGTTTTATGTTAGTTGAATTGAAATCCTGAAGTTGTTTAAATTTATTGATGGTTGTTTGGTAATTTAACTGACATGGAAATCGACATAGAAATTTATATGTTAGAAATTTTGAATTAACAGTTAAATTGAAATTGGAATTAAACTTCTATTTAAATTACCGATTATTGATAACTGGTTAATTGTTATGATATTTTGACTGATTTGGATGTTAATTGTGCTGGATGTTATTAGTTGATATCTTGGATGATTTGGATGTTTTTTATTTTTATGTATTCCTGTTATCACCCTGTACATTATTCATATCATATAAACTGTAATTTGAATTAATAAATTGAGAAATAGTTTGAAATAACATATACCTATGACATTTATTTTGGATTGAAATGATATATGTCCATCCCTGAAATTAGAATAAAAAACTTATCACTTGGCCATAGGATAGAAAATAATATACTGACACCGGATTGGTTATATAAGATGATTTTGAATTTCTTGTTTTTGGAATTATTTAAATGATTCTGATTTAAAGAAATAAAAATCGAATGTATGAAGATTGAATAAATTACAAGTTCGAGTTTGAAATGTTGGAATTAAATTGAGTTAAAAGAAATTCTTTAATGTTGGAACTTAATTTAGTTAAAAGAAATTCTTTTAAAGAATTTAATTAGAATTTGAAGTCATGATTGAAATATGACTTGAATTATCGAAATTGAATTGTTTAAAAAGTTTTGAACTTTTACTTGAACTTCGAAGTTATTTAAGTAAATTACTTTAAACGGATATTTCAAATTTGAACTCAGAATTGAATTATTTTAAAGATTTAAACATTAAATTGAAGATCAAAGTTAAGTTTAATTTAAATGATTTAAATCAATATTCTGAAAGTAAACTCGAAATTGATACAAATTAAAATAGTTTAAAATTAGATTTGAATTGAAATTCAAACCATGGAATAGAATTATTGAATTGAATTTGAAGTTAAAAATGAAAATCGAAATCGAAATTGATTTAAATCGAAATTGGAATCGAAGTTAATTCGAATTGAAATCGAAATTGAGTCGATCTGAATTGAATTGATATTGAAAATGATTTGAATTGAAAGATTTAGAATTGAATCAGTTTGACATTGAAATTATTTTTAAATAAATTATTTTAATATAAACTGTTTAAAATCTATCTTTTTAAATATTCATATTATTTGATTTTCCAAACTATTTTCCTATATAAACCAGTTTTCTAAACCATTTTATATCAAACTATTTTAACTTTTAAAAATATTTAAAATTCTTTTAGAAATGATTTCTAAAAATTCAAACTGGTCAAAGTTGGAACTGTTATATTTAAATCGTTGATTTTAATATGAACTGGGTTAATATGAAGTTATAACCTAAATGGAAATTCGAAACGATTTTGAAAGTGAAATCGAGATATGGAGATGAAAATGATTTTTAAGTGAAAATTGACATGTTTGAAGTAAATATGATATTTTGAAATGAAATTGATTTTGAAGTGAATATGATATTTTGATATCAAGTAGGAATCGTTTTAGAAATGAAAAAGTAACAAACTGGTGTGTAAAAACGACGTTTGGTTGTTAAAGAGACTGGCGTGTCTTATTGGCATACTCTTTGTCAATTTTGAAACCGTTTTAACAACTGTGTATGCGAATGAGACTCCAGAACGAAGTGGTTGGATTTGGTGTGTGCTTGCTAGAATTGAAGAAAGAGAACGATGATGGATAGACCCCGACACTTGTGTCAATTTAAAATGACTAAAACAGGACGACTTGACAGGGCCAAGCGGGCTAGCTACCCCTAGCGAACAGTCATTCTTAGATTTCTTCTTGGACTTGGTTCGTATTGTTACTTTTGATGTTGGTTTCGATTGGTGCACCTTGATTTAGGATAAACTCCCTTATACTCGATATGGGATGTATGCGGTGGGCGATCATGACTACGATATGTTACCACCAGCCTTGCGACCCGAACTGGTAGTATCCTACCTTGGTCGTTGCCTCGCGTGCCTTGTCATACTTTTATTCTTATACGAGACCCTACGATTTTGGTTTAGTATTGTCGTATCCTGGCGCATCCCTATCCCCCACGTGCTACTAAGGCGTTATATGCAAACTGTACAAAAATGCTTAAAAATGCGTTAAGGGAGATTAATGTAAATCCTTAACGCTAAGAAAAATATTTATTTTACTGATTAGACATTACATATATAGCGTATTTTACTATATATAAATATTTTGACGGATCCTTAAGAGATGGAAAATCCCGCAACATATCTCGAGTTATTGCACGCACGTTATACACTGGATAAGAGATGTGAAATCCCGTAAACACCTCTGATGTTATTACACTCCTGTTATATGTGATATTGATTTGACCCACATAAGAATATTTTAGTCCTAATTCGAGTGTTTTTTCTTTTCATTACGCTCGGGTCACCCTTGAATTTTCAACATATTGAAGATCTTTTCTAGAGTACGAAGACAAAGATTTTAGTATATTACTAGTATTATTCCACCTCATTGTTTGTTCCGTTGCATTGTTCTATTGTTCTGATGTATATACAATTGTGATAAACGTTGTATAAATTATAATCAAATGTATAGTATAAACAGCTTCATGAACTGTTTATTTGTTTATTATATTTTATCATTCTGCTGCGAAATTCTGTGTTTGTTTTCTTCTTCTTCTTCTCTTATTTTTCTTAATCAACCCCATTGATTATCTATGTTCTGGGCTGTTTGAGTTAGAATGTGTGGATTATTGTCGATTTAAACCTATCGAAATGTGGGTCGTCGCGCGCGCGCATACACACACGTATTAATCTCATATACTATATCAAACATTTCATTTCGAAAATCATTTTTATAACAACAATGTTATAGTCCATGCTTTTCATATTTTCTCGAAAACGTCTATTACAACAATAAATGTTGAAATCTATCTTTTCGATACTTACCTCGTTTAAAAACCATTTTTCAAAACTACTTAAATTCGATTCGGAATTATTACTTTTCAAAACGTTACTTTATAAAGATAAATTACTTGTGATAACCCGAATTTTTGGTCATCCGTAATTGATTAACAAACTGGGTTAATTAATATAAATATTGAATTGTAAATTTAACAAATGAATCTAATCGTAAATATTTATGTTTGGATAAGTATTTATTTGATCATATCTTAACAATAGTCACTTAAAATTGACAAAGTATTCTTTTAAAAATAAGTACTGATGATTGTTTACATAAGTAAATTATTTAAATTAAACAAAATTGTTAATTTTAAACCAATAATATTTATGTGTTATTTTAAGACAATTTTTATTTACCTCAAATTGAATTTAGGTTTGTTTAAATATATGTATTTATTTTAAATTAACCTTGAATTGGATTTTTAATGAAATTTAAAGGATTGAATTTGAATTTGAAATTTAAAAGGGAGTATATCTTAAATATATGTTAAATTGATTTGATCAAAAACATAAGTTAGGTATAAATAAATAAATATATATATATATCCATATGTATATTTACAAAAATCTAAAGAATACACATAATATTCATGTGAATATTACATAATTACTTATATATATAACTTAAATAAGTTTTAAGAAAAATAGTAATATTTAAACATTAATAAAACAATAGAAAATAACATTTGTAAAATATGAATTAAACATTAAAATAACACTAGTAAACATTATAATACATGTTAAAAACACTTGTAAATTCATAAGTATAGGTGTAAGTTAACTAAGACATTAAGGAGACAAATGTCATCCTCATGTAAATTTAATTTAAAATTAAACTTGTAAAATAAGAACAAAAGTTTTTTTTTCTTTTCTTTTTCTCAGCAAAGATTCTTTCTTCATTCTCAACAAAGATGTAAATCAAAAACAAAGAAACAAGCCATTAGATCTGAGGCAAATTTAATCAAATCAGACATTTAAACCTAAAAAAAAGGGGAAGAACAAAATCTGCACACTTCTATTACATACCAGAGAGATGGCTGAAACAAAAATCAAAACAACAGTTCAAATTCGGCAAACAATTCAACATGTTCATATTACAGACTGAGAAGCTTTAAGGTTCAAGTTTAAAGGGGTTTCAGGCATTTGCAAATTTCTGTTCAGAGTAATTCTCTGTTCAACTATATCTAAGGTGAGTAAACTAGATCTGAATACACTTTTATGTTTGGATGTTGTGATGGATTCTCGAATTAAAATAGGGGATAATGTTTTACTTTTATAAAATTGTGTATGCATGTATGTATCTAAGAAATGTTCATGCATATGTTCACCTCTGTTTTAAGTTGTAGATTCAAACTCAGTAAGGAAAAAATATATTTCGTATCTTCCTAATCCAATCAATATTATACCTTAATATCTACATGGAAGTTGCTTGTTACTATATGATAATGGATTTAAAAATAATTCCAAGGAAAAATATTAAGTTAATGATGTGTAAAATATTTATTTACAGTAAAATAATCATAGACCAGAAAATTTGAGCGTTTTAGTTTTACAATCTGATTATACAATTGTGTTCGTAGTACAAAATAAAGATTTTAGGTGAAGAAATTATGATTTTTAAGTTTTTAAATGATAAGGAATAGCGAGTTGAACTGAAAACTCGTTTTGGTCAAAACCCAGTGATCAATGACGAGTTGGACGTCGCGATTAGGAGTGAAGCTTGCTGGTGCATGGTGGGTGTACGAAAAATACAAATTGATTTTATTTCGCATCGTAATGTTTGGAAAAAAGTATTTTAGGGTTTAAGAACCCAAATTGGGTCGAGCTGTTCATCGCGCTCATGTGGCAGCGTGGGATGATCGAGGTTGATCGCAATCATGGGGATGGCTGCTGGAGGGTTCGATGAAGCTATGGTGATGATGGTAGGACTTCTCAAGGTCGGAGGCGATGGTGGGGGTGTGAATTTTTGGCAGTGTTGGTTTCTGGATTTGGTCGTAATGGTTCGTTTTTGTTTCGAAGATACTGCTGTTGATCTGGGTCCTCGTTTGGGTTTGTAGGGGTTCGTGTGGTCTATGGGGGTGGTCGTGACGATCACCAGTGGTCGGCGATGCTGGTGTAAGTGCACGGCGTGCACGTCATGTCAGGGGGTGAGTTGCTCGAAGTCAGGTTCGGGAAAGTAGGGTCGCAGCTCGGGTTGGCCTCGGGGTGTCAAGCGAGTGATCTATTTATACTATAGGTTTAAAATTCGATCGTGAAATAAAGCAGAGAAGGAGAAGTTCTCGGGAAAGTAACGGGTAACCTAGGGTTTTACTCGAAGTAATAAGGCTCGTGGCACGGGTCGGGTTAATTGTTTGTAATAGTTTTTGACAGAACCTGTTGTTTTGTTTTAAATTCTAAAATAAAATCTAAAACCCGGAATTCAAATGAAAGTAAAGTTTTTAAATGAGCTTTAAATTTGGTTTTCAATCTGATTTTAAGTTTAAATCTAAGTTCAAAATAGATTCAAGATGAATTTGAATCTAGTTTGGAAATAAATGAGTTTTAAATTTAAATTGACTTAAGAATATTAAAGTGTTTAAGGAGTTTAAAGTGTAAAGAATTTGAATTTAAATGGAGTTTGGAATGTAAAAGAGGATTTAAAAGTTAAATTAGAATTTTAAATTAAATTCAAATTGAATTTGAGTCTCAGGTTTCGGAAATAAGATAAAGTTTATAAATTTAAATATTGTAATTAAGTTTAAAAGTTGAATTATACTTTAATGATTTGAAATTAAAAAGGGATTTAGTTTAAAATCTTTACTTGGGAAATGTAATTCAAGAGTAAATTACTTGGTGTAATTTATTAAAGAATTAATATAATTAATTAAGGAATTAATTAATTAAGATAAGTGATTACAATATGGTTAATTACTGTTTTAAGATTGATTAAGGCTGGTTAATGAAAGTGATTAACTAAGAATTATAAATTATGGAAGTAATTAATTAAAGATTAATTACTGTAAAAAAAAGTAAAGGATAATTACTTGGTGGAAGAAATTAAGTGATAATTACTCAGTGTAATTAAAAGATTAATCAAGGGGTTGGTTTAATTGATAGTGGAATTAAGAAAGATAATTTTTGAGTGCAATTAATCATGGTTGATTAATAAATGTAATGAAATTAAAGGTTAATTATCAAATGAAATTTAAAAATAATTAACTAATGAAAATTAGTAGAGGATCATTAATTAATGTAATTATTGGAAGTGATCAATCTGGCTTATTAATGATTGAATGATGATGAATATTTTAAATTGGTTGATATCTCTGATATGAGTTGCTTGGTGATATGCTATGTTAGATGGACGGTGATAATATGATTATTTATCAATTATGAATTGCTACGAAAAAATATCTGATAATGGAAGTTGAGTAGTATTTAATTGAATAACTTGATTTCAGATAAATTTGAATTCGAAGAGACCGGAGTCGGGTATTAGTAAATATCCGAAACCACTTCAATTCTTTATAATTTGATGTGTGAAATCAATATAATGAAATGGAATGATTAAAGTGATTGGAGCATTTAATCTAAGTTATGATACTTAGAAATTGATGTGTTATGTAAGTAATGTCTATAATGACTTGTGAAGTTGTAAACTGATACAAGTTTCCTGAGTTACGCGGGTTTATATAAGTTGTATGTTTTGGTATTCCATGTTAGATGAGTTTACTCACGCTGGTTTCCAGCCTGACCCAGGTGTTACTTTGATGTAATGCTCGAGTCAGACCGAGTATTACAGATTTTCAAGTAAGGACGATCTGGAGCTCAGGAGGCGAGTCAGGATAGCAGGGACGTATGGAGAGTTTCCACTATGATATTGTATATATCTGAGACATGTTAAATTGTATCTATCCAATGTTGTATAAAATTGTTGTAACTCTGATATATCGATCTAAATTGATAGATACAGTTTTCTTTGGTATGACTATTATTGATATTATATTTTATCCGTTGCGAATGTGAGTTTGTGTGTTTCTTTTATGTTCTTCTTCTTTCTCTTTCTTCTTTTCTCTAACTATCTGGAATTTTCAGGATCGAAAATTTCGGGTCGTTACATTTGGTATCAGAGCAGAAGGTTAACCGACAACCTTGGCTCTGTTGGGATTACTCATTAACGATAGGGTCAATAGTACCCTAGAATGAGTTGAGTGTATATATATATGAGAGAGCTTACTTGTTATTTTCTTATATAAAGATTTTAAATGGTTTTATATAAGATTATATTTTGATATATAAAGCAATATTTTTTCTAATAAATATTAAAGGAATTGGTTGTTAAATTATTGGAATTAAATTAATAAGTAATAGAAATACAACCAAAATGAAATTGAAATTGAATAAAGATAAGTTTGAAGTGGATTCAAACTAAATTTGAAAATTTGAATTAGAGAAGTATTTCAAAATAAGATGAATTGGAATTAGTTTCAAACCAAAGAAATAGATGGTTATTGTGTTTAATAATGGAATGCTTGTTCTTTAATAAACAATAAAATGTTTTAAGGAACTAACCATTTAAAAAGGAGAATAAATTTGTAAATTAGGAAGGATGTAAATTAAAGTGAGTTTCAAATTGTGAAATTCTAAATTCTAAATTTAAACATTTGAATTGGTTTCAAAATGTTAAAGGAAATTATATTATTCAAACTATTATGAATATGATCTTATTTTAAAATAAGAAATGTTTGAAATTTTAAAGAATTTGTTTGAATTTAAAACCAAAGGTGGTTTAAAATTTAAAAGTAACCAGGTGTGTAAAGGAAATAAACTCTAAGGTTGAGTTTTAAATTTGGAATAAGATATGATACCCAAAGTGATAAGTTTTTGAACTTAATAAATGGGAAGAGTATTTATGAGAAGATTAAAATTTGAAAGAGGATTCAAATTTTAGCAGGGTTAAACGAGTTTGATTGGATTTAACTTGGTAAGTTAAATGGTTAATCTGTATTGGGAGTTTGTGTGATCTCAAAATGGGTTTGAGATCTGAAAATTGGAAATTGACGGATGTTTTAAAATGAATTGGGTGATATCATCCTATTGTTATTAAAAATCTTTAAATTGCAAATTGCACTTGTTTAAATGAAAGAGAAATGGAGTATGGTAATCCATTGTTGGGATAAAAAGGTAAATTGATTTAAAGGAATTAAATCAACATTTGAAGTATTAACTCGAATTTATATAATTCGAGATGGTTTAAATTTGAAATTTGAAATTAAGTTCAAATTGAATTTGATTTGAACTAATTGAAATTGTGAATGAAGGTGTATAAGTATAAAATTCAAATGGAAAATTTGAATTAGATTAATTTGAGACAATTTGGAATTGAAGTGGGTTCAATTTTAAATTAGTCCAAGTTGATTTGAATAATTTGGAATTATAATTAAAATCGAATAGTTTTAAATTCAAATGGAATTTGAATTAAATTTGGGAGGAAATCAAGAATAATTCAACTTGATTTGGAAATGGAGTTTGAAATTAGGATTAATTCAAACTGGAGATGAAGTAAATTGAAATTGGAACTAGTTCAATTAAAATGTATTTGAATTAATATAATTGGAGATCAAGGTTGAATAAAGTAAAATTTGGAAAGAACTGAGAAATTCAACTTGAATTGGATTAAATAGATTTCAATGGAAATTGAAGTTATTTAAATTGGAAGTGGGTCAATTTAAATGGAAGAGGAAATTTAAATTGAATTGATTGAGAATGAAGATTGGGGAGTGAACAGTTCTGACTCTGGACTATTTTTATTGTAAATTGTTTTAATATATACCTATTTTTCCAAGCTATTCATTATATATACAACCTTTCTTTTAAAAAACAAATTATCTTATACTTGTTTTACAATTATTTTAGAAAACTGTTAACAATTTTCCAATTGTTTATAAACTAATTACTATATTTCAATTATTTTACAAAACAAATTACTATCTTACTATTATTTTGCAATTATCTAAATTTTTATAATTATTTTAACTTTTTTTTTACTATTTTACACCTATTTTACAAACTAGTAATTATTTTCTAACTACTTATCTATTTTTAAATTTTCAAGCAATTTTCTAAATAAATTGGACAGAGTCTAAACAGTTGATGGTTAAATACCCAATCGAGATAAGGATAGAGGTGATAATCCAAATGGATTGAAGCAATTGGGAGTAAGTAAAGGATAATCAAAATGAATGTGAATAGAAATGGAATTGATTTGGCTAATAACCAATAAAGATAAATACGTAGGGTGTACGTATGTTATTCTATTCGCATAGTGATTTGATCCAGATTCGAGCACAGAATTTCGAGACAGTTATTTCGATCCGAGTTGGAATTTTCCACTCGATTTTTAAAGACGAACCTGGATATGGATTGTTGATTGATTCTGGATATTCTCTATCATAGTTATGACTATGCAAGGAGAATGACGGTTTCTGATCAAGAAACCAGATCTATGTCCGATCTAGGAAGTCGGGTGGACAATACTAGTTCGGAAATGAAATTGTGTGATCGAGTGAGCGATCAGATTGGTATAGCGTACGGATGATATGTGTACATCGTACGGATTTGAATAAAATTGATACTGGGAATTTGTGGATAAAAAATGTGAAATGGTTTTTGAAATGAAAAATATATTTTGTGAAATATATGATGAAGTAAAGTGGAAATTGGATATTTCTATGGTTGAAATTTTGTTTATGGAAGTAAGTGATATGGTAAGTGGTTTTGTAAAGAGTAATCAAATTTGAATATTTGATTTTGAATAAACAAAGTTAAATATCTTTGTTTTATAAAATGAAACTTCCTTGTTGAATCTATTGCAAGAAGAAAAGGATTTTGAAGGTGTTTTGAAGTATAAAAGGATTTTATACAAGTTTAAAATGATCCAAAGATTTTTATCAAGGATTTTATATATATCTCTATATATAAAGAATCATATGAGGATTTTGGAAAAAAGGTTTTGGAAACCTTTGGATTTGGAAAAGCTTTTGATTTTTGAGTAAAATCAATATTGAATTTGGAAAGCCTAGTTTGAGAATTATCGATTTTTGGATAATCGATTTTGTGTAAAGGAGCTTTGTATGAGATCATACTAGGTGTATGATTTAAAGATACTATATATATAGTATAAAATGTTTTGATGATGGCTCTGGGGAAAAAGGCGCTCCCTTGGAATGGACTTCTCAGGAGTACCACCGGGTGGTGCTTCCTTGAGCCCCAAGGGGGGTTCTAAAGTTGATCCTGTGAGGAGTCCGGACAAACTAGTTCCTGAGGATTATTGGGTAGCGAAAGTCGAGGGCGTTGATGCCTACAGGGGCATTTGGGTTGTGCTGTGACGAAAGTGTAACTCGATGTCACTACGATCTACTGTGGGGACCATAGCGAAAATCGTGTGGAGGATGAGTGTCAACGGTCTACACTTGATTTTGCCGGGAAGGCAACGCAACATCGGTAGACTGCGATCTATGGTCGAGTGGAGTGGAGAAGTTTCATTCTTTTGGCAGCGAAATTCGAGGGCGCTGATGCCTACAGTTATATGGGTTTTTGCTGTGATAGCTACGTAACCCCAGTTGTAGCTGCGATCTGTAGCGGGTTCCATGGTGTAATCGAAGGGCGCGGAGGCCTACTGTTATCTATGGGTTTTGTCGGGATGGCAACGTAACCATCGGGTTAACAGCGACCATGGATGGGGGTGATGATTTCCAGAGCATTCTCACCAAAGATATATCCTCTATTTTCAAAATATTTTCTATATTTTCAATTTTCAAAATATTTTCAATGGATGTTGAAAACGAGTCTGCCAAGCACTTGTAGATTTTCAGTCATACGCCTGATCAACGCATGACCGAATTTCTGGGAGAACAATGATAGACTGGTTGAGACATCGAGTTATAAAAGTATTTTTATACAAACTATTTTGGCAATATTATATAGATTTTGAAGGTGTTTGAAAAATTATCAAAGAATATTTTAACTGGTTTTTAAATATTTAATAAATTCTGTTTTCGTTCCTCCATTTCCAGGACGAAAAGATTCAAAGGGGGAAGGAATGTGATAACCCGAATTTTTGGTCATCTGTAATTGATTAACAAACTGGGTTAATTAATAGAAATATTGAATTGTATATTTAACAACCGAATCTAATCGTAAATATTTATGTTTGGATAAGTATTTATTTGATCATATCTTAACAATAGTCACTTAAAATTGACAAAGTATTCTTTTAAAAATAAGTACTGATGATTGTTTACATGAGTAAATTATTTAAATTAAACAAAATTGTTAATTTCAAACCAATAATATTTATGTGTTATTTTAAGATAATTTTTACTTACTTCAAATTGAATTTAGGTTTGTTTAAATATATGTATTTATTTTAAATTAACCTTGAATTGGATTTTTAATGAAATTTAAAGGATTGATTTTGAATTTGAAATTCAAAAAGGAGTATATCTTAAATATATGTTAAATTGATTTGATCAAAAACATAAGTTAGGTAAAAATATATATATAGATCCATATGTATATTTACAAAAATCTAAAGAATACACATAATATTCATGTGAATATTACATAATTACTTATATATATAACTTAAATAAGTTTTAAGAAAAATAGTAATATTTAAACATTAATAAAACATTAGAAAATAACAATTGTAAAATATGAATTAAACACTAAAATAACACTTGTAAACATTATAATACATGTTAAAAACACTTGTAAATTCATAAGTATAGGTGTAAGTTAACTAAGACATTAAGGAGACAAATGTCATCCTCTTGTAAATTTAATTTAAAATTAAACTTGTAAAATAAGAACAAAAGTTTTTTTTTTCTTTTCTTTTTCTCAGCAAAGATTCTTTCTTCATTCTCAACAAAGATGTAAATCAAAAATAAAGAAACAAGCCATTAGATCTGAGGCAAATTTAATCAAATCAGACATTTAAACCTGAAAAAAAAAAGGGAAGAACAAAATCTGCACACTTCTATTACATACCAGAGAGATGGCTAAAACAAAAATCAAAACAACATTTCAAATTCGACAAACAATTCAACATGTTCATATTACAGACCTGAGAAGCTTTAAGGTTCAAGTTTAAAGGGGTTTCAGGCATTTGCAAATTTCTGTTCAGAGCAATTCTCTGTTCAACTATATCTAAGGTGAGTAAACTAGATCTGAATACACTTTTATGTTTGGATGTTGTGATGGATTCTCGAATTAAAATAGGGGATAATGTTTTACTTTTATAAAATTGTGTATGCATGTATGTATCTGAGAAATGTTCATGCATATGTTCACCTCTGTTTTAAGTTGTAGATTCAAACTCAGTAAGGAAAAAAATTGTATCTTCCTAATCCAATCGATATTATACCTTGATATCTACATGGAAGTTGCTGGTTACTATATGATAATGGATTTAAAAATAATTCCAAGGAAAAATATTAAGTTAATGATGTGTAAAATATTTATTTACAGTAAAATAATCATAGACCGGAAAATTTGAGCGTTTTAGTTTTACAATCTGATTATACAATTGTGTCCGTAGTACAAAATAAAGATTTAGGTGAAGAAATTATGATTTTTAAGTTTTTAAATGATGAGGAATAGCGAGTTGAACTGGAAACTCGTTTTGGTCAAAACCCAGTGATCAATGACGAGTTGGACGTCGCGATTAGGAGTGAAGCTTGCTGGTGCATTGGTGGGTGTGCGAAAAATACAAATTGATTTTATTTCGCATCGTAGTGTTTGGAAAAAAGTATTTTAGGGTTTAAGAACCCAAATTGGGTCGAGCTGTTCATCGCGCTCATGTGGCAGCGTGGGATGATCGGAGTTGATCGCAATCATGGGGATGGCTGCTGGAGGGTTCGATGAAGCTATGGTGATGATGGTAGGACTTCTCAAGGTCGGAGGCGATGGTGGTGGTGCGAATTTCTGCCAGTGTTGGTTTCTAGATTTGGTCGTAACGGTTCGTGTGACGACTCGGATTTTGCCCGCTCAAAAATCGACATCCATACTTCAAATCGTACTCGAATGTCATAGATTCGACCGTTCAAATCCGATTCGCCGGAGCTTATAACAATCATTAAGTAAACAACACTGCGGAATAAAAGAACAATACATTGATATACAGCTTTGATACAATATCTGATACAACAGATAATCCAATAGATATCAATATACATCGGAGATATGATACAATAAAATAGCAGCGGAAAGAAAATAGATGACATCTAACAGCGGAACAATATAACTCTAAGATAGTCTTCAAAAGAGAACTCCAAAAATAACTGCAACTCCATTTCCAAGAATCAATCCAGCAGAAGCTCGAACTCCCAATAACATATCACCAAGCTAACCAAGACTGGTGCGATCCAAAGACTGAACTAACTCCAGATAATCCACTATATCTAACTATCTGTAAAACCCAACTCTAGACTGCTCGTGTAGAAAATAATGAGCACCCAGAGTTTAGGAAATAAAACAATAAACTCCGGATCAGTCATGGGACTGATGTGAGCAACAAAAACAGTTTATCTTTTAAAACATTCAAAGAAATATTTTTAAATTCAATTCGCAATGCTTTTAAAAGATGAGACTACCATAAGACCTCCCGCCACAGACACAATGCAAACGCAGACTTGGAGGAGATTTCTTCTTATGTTAGTCAAAGATGCTTGATACATATTAAAAAGAAACATTTGATATTATTACTAGTGCATAGTGTAGAACAAATCATTTCGAAAGTAGAATATAAATCTTAGCCAGCATAGGTACCATTATATTATGCCTACTATAGCTACCATATTAGATGGCAGGTTCTACAACTAAAACCGTACAAGTTTCGTATTGTTTCTTTGGATTTCCAACAAATGGTCAGGCCAAGGAACTTCCCATTGCCACATGAGAATGCCTCTGGAAAGACATCCCCGAGAACCAAACCGGAACTCTGCCAACACAAGGCCGGGTTACCCCTAACTGGGTAACTACTGACACGAGCACGCCATTCCCCGATCGTAAACGACCTTTCTCACGGGATCCCGAAAACCAACAACCACAAAGTAATAAATTCGTAGTAACCACATAGGTTAAATATCTGGGCTCCATACCATGATACCACCTCTATCCAGAAGGAAATGTACATACCCTAAAGGGTGCTACCCCTCATAACCTTGCCGCATCTTTCCTGTTTTGACCATTTCCGGGGTGTGAGGCTCGACGAAGTCACGTCCACAAAAACATACTTTATACAAAAGCCATGCTTTGGGTCAACAAATGATCAACACAATGATCACCAAGATAGACGATCAAATAAACGATCCTATCACAATAATCAACACAATGATCATTTCAGCAACACTCAGCATGTCACATTACCAAATTGGGAACATATCGCTGATAACTTCAACTATATAACCTCTGAGCTCGTACGTCTCAGAGAAGGGTGTTAAGCTAAAAGAATAAATTCTCCGCCACCACAGAAATATATTTGAAAGAAATCGGCTTTACATCTCAACTTGTAATGTCAGACACACAATCCATACAAGTCTGTTCTGGGTTCGAACAGAACCGAAGGCACTTACAAAGAAGTCCTTGCAACCCGGATATTCACAATCCCGATCGGATTTTTCCATCACTTAGGGAGTTTCTATACCGGCGCGACTCGGTGCAGAAACAATCGATAGGTCATCCTATCGCTTTCACAAATACCCGGTCTTCATCACCGGTCTTCAAATGCTATCCATAACGACGAATCACATATTCAGAATGGGTTATACGACCCAAAGGTCCTTTCCCGGTTAAACCGAATAGTGAGCGAAAATATTTTCAAAACATATGGATATGGGATTTCAATTAAGTCACAACTTAATAATTCAAACTTTCTTTCAAATGGTTTAACAAATTACCATTTTCAATCTTTAAACAAAAAGATTTATTTTCACAACTTTTAACGGTTTAAACAATTTTCACATTTAAATCTTTTAAACAAAAGATTCATTCACATATTTTCCAAATCAATTTTCATTTCAATTTGATTTAACTCGTTAAATCTTTAAATCAAAGATTTAACTTATAGCCTTCAAAACAATTTCATTTCAATTTGATTTAAACAAATCATCAATTTAAATCTGTTAAAAATAACAGATTTAATTCATAGCTTTCAAAAAGAATTCATTCTTAACTTAGGAAAATCATTTCTCTATTCAATCTTGAAATTCCCCTAATTAACTGGAATCTCAGTTCTTATCTAAAAGTGTTTATCATTTGAAAACAACAGTTTTCATTTTTGGAATCTGATTCATTTATACGAGTTGAAATCCTTGAGTTAAATTCAAATTCCCAAAAATAATACTTTAAAAATGGTTTAACTCATGACTAGTATAATATCATTAATCCCTAATTTCAAATTACAGAATTCAATTTCAAGTATTGAATTTAAATTTAAATTAACTTATTTAAATTCCAAAACTTAATCAAGTAATTCAAAAATAATAAATTCTATTTTGAAATTCCATTCCAAAAGCTTTTCACATTTATTCCGATTCCATTTCCAAAACATTTGAATTTAAAAAATTCAAATTTAACTATTTCAAAAATCTGCGACTTAATCGATTTCCTCGTGAAATCCATATTTGTGTGTGTATAGTGTGGTCCAGGGGTTTTACTCAATAGTGCAACAGCATTCAATCATCATAAATCAAAACACAGAAAAATAGTTGATAAGCGATATAAACTATAACGTTTATCGCTCATTCACAGATTCACAGATAATATGCATATGCAAATAAATATACACAGCTCAATCTACAGAATAAAATATCACAAATCAGATAGGATAATCAATTCAAGGCATTTCATACAGTACAATCATTCATAAGTATTCAATAAACATTTATAAGCAGGATTAATTCATTATTAAATCCTGATTTATTCAAGTTATTTCTAAATTTAATTCAATTACCTATGAACTAATCATCCAATCCCTGATTTATTAATTTCAAATCATTTGATATAATCAGTTAATTAAACACTTTAATTAGTTATATTATTTATAATTAATCATATTAATTAAATTGACTTTTAAACCAATTATATAATTAATTAACTTCTTAATTAATTATTTCAAGAAATTTACGATTTAATTACTTACCACTAAGCAATCATCTCATAATAACAAATCATTAATCACCAATTTATCTTTATCATTGATTAAATCAAAATATTCAATTTAATTACGATTAGTAATTAACCCCTTAATTGTTTTCATTAAGTAATTAACAATTTACAATTGATTATCTTAATCTATAAATCCAATTAATTATCGAAATTAATCACATTAATTTAATTACTTAATAATTTCTAGTTAATTATCTTTATTAACTAATAACATTTCTTTAATTTCTTTCTCAAGAAA
Source organism: Allium cepa (assembly GCA_030765085.1). Lineage (NCBI taxonomy): Eukaryota > Viridiplantae > Streptophyta > Magnoliopsida > Asparagales > Amaryllidaceae > Allium > Allium cepa. Next base: position 66,350,556 of record CM060931.1, read on the forward strand.
TTATCTTAGATTAATTCTTTATTAATCATTTCTAATTTTAAATTAATCTAATCATTTATTTATAAATTAAATAAATAAGTCATTCTTAATTATCTTACTAATTAAATCACTTAAATATCTTAATTTTTCTAAGATAATCCATTTACTTTATAATGACTTCATTAAAGTGGATTTAAACATTACGTTTTCAAATTTAGTTTCAATTTCCATTTTAAACTTAAGATTTTGATATTTAATTTTAACCAAATCTAAGTATCAATTTATAAACCTATATAAGAAAAGTCCTAACTAATTTACTTGAATTTTTATTTGAAATTTAAGTCTTAACATACATTTCTTTTTAACTTGCCAATTCAAGTGAAAACCAATTATATAACTTTTCATTGGAAATTCTTTTTATAAAAGAACTTAAATCAAAATCTAATTCAAATATTTATTTTAGTTCATATCTAAACACTTTAATTTAAACTTGGCTTTGAAACTTTGATTTAAATCTTTTATTTTATTTATAATTTGAAGTTAGGTTTTAAAGTATATAACAGAAAACAGGTTTAAACCTGTTCCAGTCTTCGACACGAGCCAGAAGCAACTTGCTTCGAGTCCCAAAACCACTTTACTCGAGCAAAACTCGAGTTCTTCCCATTTTTCCCCCGTGTCACTCACCCTTCCCACCTTCTTCTTCTTCTTTTTTCTTTTTTTTTTTCTTCTTAAGTATAAACTGCAGAGCACTTCATTTTAAACGTGAGCACCCCCACCTGACACGAGACCCAACGTGTGCACGTGCACACTGGATCGAGTCGCCGCCGACCACTCACTAGCGTCGCTTCCCATCGCCGATCACCCCATGACCACATCACACCCCCAAAAACCACCGCAGCAGCTCGAAACGAAAATCGAGCAGCCTACTCGAACCTGGAAACACAAACAGACCTCGCCCCTAAAACCTGTCAACGCCAACATCCCACTCCTCCGACCACCGTTAGAGCTACAACTCCGGCCACCTTCTCCTCATGGACCCAGCTTCCATTCCCCAAAGCGGCTTCACACTCGGTGCTCCAGAGAGACAGCATCGATCAAATCCATATACTTGAATATAAACTAGGGTTCTGAACTAGAATCCACTACCGCACTTCCCACTGGCCTCTGATCATCCACCACACAATTTTTCCAAGCACCCCGACCACCCATGCACCTCCAAGAAGCGCCACAAACTCCCAGGTCAACTGGATTGCCGAGGGCAACCCAAAATCCCCAAAACCATCAAACCAGAAATGCCTAATCAATACTTAGCTATAAAATGTGATTTTACTTTTAAAAATCCTAATTTTAGATAAGAATCCAAGTTGTAAACCTGAATTAAAAATTTAAGATGTTTGAAACTTCACTCCTATTAAGCATTTAACTGTTTTTAAGGTTTTCAAAGCAATTCCACCTTGTTTAACTTGAATTCAGATTCTTAAAATTTACTTTATGATCAAACAAAAATATTTTGTGTAGATACTAAGTCCTATCAATCAATAGATTAAGCAAAGATGATCTTTGTTTTAAATCTGAGCTTCAAATCTTATAACAGAGATGTTTTCAGACTATTTAACAGACAGGTATCATATATTCATAGAATTGCATCAATATATAGACACAAAAACATACTTATTCCACGCATAAGAAACATAACTGAATATACTTAAGCAAATTTAAATTTAAGTTACTCATAGATTTTTTTTGCAGAGAAATGAACAGAGCCTGTATTTGAACCAGGCTTTTGAAAATACAAGCTGAAAACCCTCCTTGATCTTTGGGTTGTATGTTGTTTAAGTTTAAGAAGTTGTTTTCAATATGAAATAATGTTTTTCTCTGGTTTTACTCAGCACTGATATGTATAAAGAAAAGAAGATGATAGGTAAGCTATTATTTTATACAATAGGCATGTCTGATAACATTGCTTTGGTGAACTAGAGGATATGGCAAGTACATATTGCTTTGTACAGGGATATATATTATTGTTTTGTACAACATGCATGGCTACATTACTTGCATTCCCTTTTCTCGGCTGATGTGATGCTTTGGGGCAGCAACTTTATTTTGTTTGCTTAGTACTTCATGTTTTGTCTTGACAAAATGCTATTGTTTGCTATTTACTTTATGTACTTATATTTTTGTTTTAGTTTATGTTGCTTTTCATTTACTTGTTCTTGCCTGGTTTGTTTATATTTCTTTATTTGTTTTAAATATTTTTTTCCTTGCCTGCATACTAAGCTCTACAGGCAATAGGCTATATACATGTCTACACTTGCATTCTTTTGTTTATACTTCATGTACAATATACTTTATTTCTTTTACTTGCATGTATTTGCTCAGCTGAAAACATTTATTTGTTTTGCTTTTGAAAGAATGAACTTGTCTTGCATATTAAACTTTACAGATAAGATTCCACTTGCCTTGGCTTGCTTTTTTACTTAACCTGGTTTCATATTTTGTTATTATGTGTTTATTTATTTAGCTTTGTAACCTGCTTTGTATTCTATTTGATTTCTTTCTTTTGCAAGCTACATACTAAAACTATTTATATTTGTTTGTATTTATTATGTTTGATTTGTTTTGTTTTTGGTTATAACTTTAACTTATATAGGTACCAATATATTCTATTTTGTTCTTTCTTATGCATTTGTTTATTTATGTAAAAATATATATATATTCACATATATACAAATTTTCAAATTCATACCACTTTATATAATTTCTATTTGAAGCGGGGAAACTCACATCACTATTTATAATTAATTTTATAAATTTTTATTCAAAATTTCTTTTAATTATCAATTTAAATTAAATTAAAATCTAGGGTCGTTACAGTTCGTTTTTGTTTCGAAGATACTGCTGTTGATCTGGATCCTCGTTTGGGTTTGTAGGGGTTCGTGTGGTCTGTGGGGGTGGTCGTGATGATCACCAGTGGTCGGCGATGCTGGTGTAGGTGCACGGCGTGCACGTCATGTCAGGGGGGAGTTGCTCGAAGTCAGGTTCGGGAAAGTAGGGTCGTAGCTCGGGTTGGCCTCGGGGTGTCAAGCGAGTGATCTATTTATACTGTAGGTTTAAAATTCGATCATGAAATAAAGCAGAGAAGGAGAAGTTCTCGGGAAAGTATCGGGTAACCTAGGGTTTTACTCGAAGTAATAAGGCTCGTGGCACGGGTCGGGTTAATTGTTTGTAATAGTTTTTGAAAGAACCTGTTGTTTTGTTTTAAATTCTAAAATAAAATCTAAAACCCGGAATTCAAATGAAAGTAAAGTTTTTAAATGAGATTTAAATTTGGTTTTCAATCTGATTTTATGTTTAAATCTAAGTTCAAAATAGATTCAAGATGAATTTGAATCTAGTTTGGAAATAAATGAGTTTTAAATTTAAATTGACTTAAGAATATTAAAGTGTTTAAGGAGTTTAAAGTGTAAAGAATTTGAATTTAAATGGAGTTTGGAATGTAAAAGAGGATTTAAAAGTTAAATCAGAATTTTAAATTAAATTCAAATTGTATTTGAGTCTCAGGTTTCGGAAATAAGATAAAGTTTATAAATTTAAATATTGTAATTAAGTTTAAAAGTTGAAATATACTTTAATGATTTGAAATTAAAAAGGGATTTAGTTTAAAATCTTTACTTAGGAAATGTAATTCAGGAGTAAATTACTTGGTGTAATTTATTAAAGAATTAATATAATTAATTAAGGAATTAATTAATTAAGATAAGTGATTACAATATGGTTAATTACTGTTTTAAGATTGATTAAGGCTGGTTAATGAAAGTGATTAACTAAGAATTATAAATTATGGAAGTAATTAATTAAAGATTAATTACTGTAAAAAAAGTAAAGGATAATTACTTGGTGGAAGAAATTAAGTGATAATTACTCAGTGTAATTAAAAGATTAATCAAGGGGTTGGTTTAATTGATAGGGGAATTAAGAAAGATAATTTCTGAGTGCAATTAATCATGGTTGATTAATAAATGTAATGAAATTAAAGGTTAATTATCAAATGAAATTTAAAAATAATTAACTAATGAAAATTAGTAGAGGATCATTAATTAATGTAATTATTGGAAGTGATCAATCTGGCTTATTAATGATTGAATGATGATGAATATTTTAAATTGGTTGATATCTCTGATATGAGTTGCTTGGTGATATGCTATGTTAGATGGATGGTGATAATATGATTATTTATCAATTATGAATTGCTACGAAAAAATATCTGATAATGGAAGTTGAGTAGTATTTAATTGAATAACTTGATTTCAGATAAAATTGAATTCGAAGAGACCGGAGTCGGGTATTAGTAAATATCCGAAACCACTTCGATTCTTTATAATTTGATGTGTGAAATCAATATAATGAAATGGAATGATTAAAGTGATTGGAGCATTTAATCTAAGTTATGATACTTAGAAATTGATGTGTTATGTAAGTAATGTCTATAATGACTTGTGAAGTTGTAAACTGATACAAGTTTTCCGAGTTACCCGGGTTTATATAAGTTGTATGTTTTGGTATTCCATGTTAGATGAGTTTACTCACGCTGGTTTCCAGCCTGACCCGGGTGTTACTTTGATGTAATGCTCGAGTCAGACCGAGTATTACAGATTTTTAGGTAAGGACGATCTGGAGCTCAGGAGGCGAGTCAGGATGGCAGGGACGTTTGGAGAGTTTCCACTATGACATTGTATATTTCTGAGACATGTTAAATTGTATCTATCCAATATTGTATAAAATTGTTGTAACTCTAATATATCGATGTAAATTGATAGATACAGTTTTCTTTGGTATGAGTATTATTGATATTATATTTTATCCGCTGCGAATGTGAGTTTGTGTGTTTCTTTTATGTTCTTCTTCTTTCTCTTTCTTCTTTTCTCTTTCTTCTTTTCTCTAACTATCTGGAATTTTCAGGATCGAAAATTTCGGGTCGTTACATTACTTTTTAGAGCCATTAACTTCATCAAAAACATTACTTCTAAAACTTCCTTTAAAAGATTATTTAACTTTCCAAAACTTAAATGTGTTTCCTTATATAAAAATCCATATTCAAATCTTAACATAAATAACTTATATATTTATAAAACTATATTTATAAAGATCCTTTCGATTTTATAAAACTTTTACTTTATAAAATCTCTTTATTTATAAAATTCTGTTATAAATCATTCTTTTATAAAACCTAATTTTCTACCAACATCCATTTATAAATCCATATTTTTATAATTCAAATTTATTTATAGAATCCATTTATAAATCCATTTACCAAATAAACTTCAAAATCCATTTACCAAATATTTATACTTTCAATTATAAATCAATTTCTTTATTTATAAAATATCGCTTTTATAAATTCTTTATATAAACTTATTCAAAAATCTCAAATCAAAGTATTTCTCAAAACTATACTATTATAACATCAAAAATCATAAATTTTTACTTGTTTAAAACAAATTCATTCCTTTTAATAGTTTAAAAATTATTTAAACATATATACTTCCAAAATCACTTTGAATCATTTCAATTCAAAATCCCTATTTTATAGTATTTCAAAATACTAAAAATAGGACCAGTGCTACCATAGCACTAAATAAACAAAACAAATCCATATCATCAAATATGGCATCCAACACATCATATACCAAAACATACGAAAAGTAAATCAACAATGTGAGAAATCCTGTTGGACCTCTCCAACCCGTCCCTCTACATCAAATACAACATACAATCAAATAAAATAAATACTCCACTTCGACGTCGTATTCGTATACAAAGGGACATCCGCTCTTACACGTAACGTAATAGGACCTCATCCGCTCCAATAGGCGAAAATATATCCAAACCAACTAATAAATATAGTATATCATCCGAACAAGCAACAAACATCATAAATAAAATCATTTCCACTTGTATAAAATATAAGCAGGCCCAAGAGGTGAGTTTACTCACAAAAATTTCAGAAATCGCCAAAGCGCTCCGGTTTGGATTAAAATTTAACGGTCGTTTAATTTAACCCAAAATTCCTACTAGCTCCGAATCCATTCAATCCAACTCCATAGCGTAGCACTCGTTGATATGAACGCAACTCGTCGCGCCCAAAACTTGCCACCGCCGACCATACCGCTCGCGCCTCCTCGCCTGTTCCCACCACCTACTGCCGAGTGCGCGCGTATGCACCCGAACTGACACTGAAACCAATAACAGCTGCTCGAAAGCAGCAATCCCCTGGCCACCATGCAACAACGATGACGATCCGACTGTTGATTAGCTTCGTATCGTCGTGCTTTACGTTTTTCTAGTTGAAGTCGAAGGCCAATTCAGCCTCTAGAGGCTTCGATCGTTGTTTTCCATTGGATGGTTAAGTTTTAGTGGCGGTTGAAGAAAATTAGGTTAAAGTTTGCAAATGAAGGTAGTTGATAGCCTTATATAGAAAGTTTTCGCGGCACTATTCATCCGTGAAAATTTTAAACTCCGAATAAAGCGTGCCGCCTGGCATTCTATATGTTACACCTCTATTTCGAATATAATGGAATATATATCGAAAGTCAATTCCATCGTATTAAGAAAATAGCTATTTTTAAATAAAATTATTTTAATTACAATTGCTTTAAATAATTTCTACACGTTTCAAACTCACATGACCAAACGACACGTCTAATCGCCACAAAATTCGATGGCATATAATAATTCGCTATTACGGATTTCGTCGAAATCCTAGATGGTGCCCCAAAAGCTATTTTTACACGTTAACTAAAACGAATAATTTTCAAAATCAGTTTAATTATTTTTACCAAATTAAAAGTTTTATTATCTTCATTATTGTTCAGATTGATTTTAAATCAACTTCAGAAATCATTTTCATCTATATTAAATTCAAGATTCAATAATTTAAGCAATCCCATATATTAAATTAACAACTTAATTACTGAATAATTTGCTATATTTGAAATATAAATTATTTAACTTATAAAATTAACTTTTCAACGTTTAAAATTAATTAAATATTCCAAATTCGAATGACTGAAATTCTAGGTTGCTACAGCTTCCAAGGCACCTATGCGCATTGGAATTATCGGTCGCATCGAATGCTCAAAGAGAGGTAGAGATCGACCAAGTTTGATATGGAAGGAAGTAGTAAAAAAGAACTTAAAGGATTGGAATTTATCCGAAGAGCTGGTGTTGGATAGGAGTGCGTAGAAATTAGCGATCCATGTACTAAAACCATGAGCTAGGAATTTTTTTGTTTGTTTAGGCTTGATTTAGGAGTAGTGTTATAAGTTGTAGATTATAGGATTAGTGAATAGGAGCCTAAGATGCAGTGTTTGGTCTGCGGTCCCTATTATTATTAGTACAATTATTATTATTATCATCATCATGGTTTTTTTATTTCTTTTTATTTTATTTACTTTTATCTTTATATTTTTATTTTGCTTATTTATTATTATTATTATTATTTGTTTAACTATTGTACTTTATTTTACTATTATTGTCGTAGTTTATTATTGCTGTTGTTGCTGCTGCTTTTAAATTCACTTTGTCATTTAGTTTTGGGTTTCATTTTTGCCCGATCCCAACTTGTTTAGAGGAATAATGGATTAATTGTTGTGTATTTATTAAAACATTAAAAGGACATATGTTTAGATTAAATGTTCAGAACTTCTAGTACAAATTTAATAAATGATATATTTGTTATTATTACAACTAATGAATGTTGAATGATAGGTTTAATCAATTTTTAAATTACAAACATTTAAGTAGTTATTAAGCTTTTAAATTTTTATCTTACTACTTTTATCTCTTTCTCGCTATATTTTTACATTTAAACTTTTTCTAATAAAACTCAATTGAATCGTTGTTGTTGAATTTTCATAATTTTTTAATACCTTTTAGAAAATAAATATTAAGATATCTTTTGTTGTTATTTTTTTTTCATTTAGTTTTGGTCAAAACTCATAATAGGTTTTTCATTTCTTAAATCAAAATATAGTTTCACTTCTTTATCAGACTCGATATAATAGAAATTAATTAAGTCGTAGTTTACTTAAAAAATTAATAATAATTTTGCGAAAAATGAAAAATAAACAAACAACTAAAATAATTGGTATTCAACATTCTACTACCCTCATTCAACACTACATAGGAGCTAATTGCTGTTGGATCAATAAGTATATCATTAGAATGCTAGTTGATGATATGTCAACTCGTTGAATTGGAAAACAAATAATGAAATGCAAATATCGATTCTATTTAAAATACATATTTGTTTCTTCCCAGATAAGTTGGGTGCTGCTGCTCAATGATTAAGCACCATCTCGCTGATTAACTAATATCTAACCTTTAGAGAAAATGTTAACATGTATTCAAGGGTATATTAAGATTGTTTAATTATCTTACTAACCCCTAAATTCCAAAGGTTTTATTTTTGTATAAGACTAGAATAAATATTTGAAAGAGGAAATTAGACACAATGATAAACTTTAAAGAAGAAAAAAATAAGTTGAAGGACACTAAGTTTCATTTTTGAGCTGAAGGACAATACTAGTTGTAACTAGCATTATATTCAGTTTTTACACTGTACAAAATGCTAGTAATAATTAGCATTATATTCGATTTTATACTGTACAGAATAATAGCTATATTTAACATTATCCTTCGGTCTAATTTTTTTTAAAGTTTATCATTCGGTCTAAAAATGAATCTTATTGTCTGTCAGTTTTTTTTTTTTTTTTTTTTTTTTTTTAGTTTGTCCTTAGGGCACCGTAGCCAACACCCTGCCTTTGAATCGCTGGTTTGTTGACATTGCTGTGGATTAGAATTCTCATATTCAAGTTGGCATATTCCAGAGTATTAAAAATACTCAGCTGTACATGGCTTCAAAGCAGCATCTTATTGCTTAAGCAAACAAACTATAGAATAATAGGAAGTATCATGTAAACAAATTTACCAACGTTTCTATCCTACACGCAAAACTTCGAAGTGCACGACAATCTAAGATTATGGCCATGAATTGAACGCAGGGCTCCCTAGGCATATTTTTTGATGCTTTTACGGTATAACCTACACAAAATCCTCAAAAGTCAGCGTTCATCTTCTACTTTCTCTTATATATATGTGTGCACGCACGCACACACACATATACATATACACATATATATAGATGTGTATATACATACATACGTGTGTGTATAAAAACCTCAAAACACAAACAAAATTCTGAAAAATTAATGGAAAACGGTTCAGGAAATAACGTAGCATTAATAGTGGGAGTGACGGGCATGGTGGGCCTGAGCCTAGTGAGCACCCTAAAATCAGCCACAAATCCCGAATGGACCGTATACGGGCTGGCCCGCAGGTTCCAACCTATCGAAAACCTGGACAGCTTCATCCAGCTGGACATCCTGGACTGGGTCGCCACATCAACGGCCCTGTCTCTGCTGTCAGACCCACGTGACCCACCTCTTCTGGGTGGCCCTGCAGGAACGGGATTCCGACTCTGCCACCTCATCTGCCAACACAAGCATGCTGACCAACGTGCTCAACGCCCTGACCTCGCAGGCTGGGTCAGGCCTTAAACACGTGGCCCTGCAGACTGGTGCCAAGCACTACTACTGGGGGCCTGTTCCACGACCAGGCCAGGATGAACCTGCTCGTGCCTTTCAAGGAGACAATGCCTCGCAACGAAGTGTTGAAAAGTGGGTTTTTAAACTTAGGGAAATGAATTTAATCCGTAAAGTTTGATAAATTTATATATATATATATATATATATATATATATATATATATATATATACACACACACACACACACACACACACACACACACACACACATGAATACTGAATACTAATTGTATGTTTACAAGTAAACTTGAAATTAGGAACACTGCAAGGAAAATGTAATCCAGCAACAAATTTTCAAACAGTCAAAATGGATAAAGCAGGTAAAGTGAATAAATTCACGATGTTAATTTCTTTAAGCCATTTCGTGTGAAGTGGGCATGGATCTGGCTTCCCTTCTGATAATGCCTTTTCAGTAAGTGAATAAAACCAACCATTCCTCCAGTTGAACTGTATGTGTTAATATTAAAAGGAAAAAGGTTATAGAAGCTTGTTGAGTTAATGCAAATTCAAGAATGAAGATACTACAAAAACCTACTTCTTTAACAGCAGTAGGAAAATGAGAAACAGCTCTAGCGTAAGCACAGAGCCTTTCCTCAATGCCATCTTCAAATTTTATTCCCTTTTCAGAAGCTGCAGCATTTGCTAGTTCTGTAATGAGACTTGCAACCTGAAGAAATGTCCTTAAGGTCAGATGTTTAAGCTTGCAGAAGTCAGAATCAAAAATTATTTGTGTGTATATTATCTGTGCAATTATATCAAAGTTTTAGTCTAAAATGTTCATCATTAATAAACATTTTTAAAATACATTAACCAGAAAGAAGCACCATGCACAAATCACCATCATACGAGCATGTGTACGTGTTATGGTAAATAAATGTGTGAGAACATCAACTTTTCATCCATATAAATTCACAACAAACAAGCAAGAAGAGATTATATTAAATGTAATCAGGGAAAAACGATTGAACATGCACCTCAGACCGATATTCTTTTTCTACAGTGCCAACAGTAGCTCCTGGATGGCGAGCTCCAACAAGCATGAATGCTGAAATCCATATCAGTTTCTCAAACATCTGTTTCTCAAAAGCATCCTTCTCAAGAACCTGAACATTTTCAAAAGAAAGCAAATAAATAAACTTATTGTGAAATACACAAGGATAAATAATAATATTGGCGTCTGATTTATTTGAACGATCGTCTAGACTGTCTAGTTTACTAATGTATAAATAGATATGCAGTGAAAGGGAATCCCTGCAACTGGACAGCTTACACAACATATGCTTGCGGCTTGCGAATGAAGTAAAAAAATTGGTCTCAAAGTCTCATTTTCCAAACATAATTTGAAAACGTGGAATATGATGCAACATTATACAACTTTATATAACCTGTAATAATGGGATCATCTAACTGTGTGGTACTACTCCTGCCCTTAAGGATGCCACTAATAATGAAGAAATCATAAAAACATTTGAGAACACTCTTACTAGTCACCGGCTCAATAATATGAGGTAGCCCATGATATACACACGTTCTTATCTATTGTGTCATCATAGTCATGTCACCAAGAATAACATAAACAACTGAAAAAGAAGAAGCGTTAAAATTCCCGGATACTGAATGATATCTACTCAAATCCAGGGTACTTAACACGTACATGCATCTACCTACTGATGCATCGTCTAGTAAGAATAACGAAAATCACATTGCTGCAATTTACCCTACTATAAAATTGAAAGAAAGTTCATACCTTGCAAGAAAGACCTCCTCTGTGTAACCGAGATGCAACAGTGGAAGCCCATTTGCCAAACGCAGCTGTCAGGCCTTCGGGGTTTGTATCAGTTATCCCATCAGTAGGAGGCTCTCCGAGTTTTGACACGGCAAAATAAGCTAAAACTTGATTGGCATCCTTCAGACCTTTACTTTGAAACCAAGGGTCAAGCATTCCATTCTGGAAAAACACCAGATCTACAAATACAATAATGGATGCAATAGAAAAATTAAAATGTCTGTTTTGAGTTTGAATGTTAGGGATCATGGAACATTGCAGTTCTTTAATATATATAAAATGGGAACAGAAAAAATTAAACTTGACCTGCACCATTGTTTCAATGGTTAGGTGCTTCGACTTTGGTGCAAGAGGTTGTATATTCAAAACTTGCATAGCCTAGCGTAATTCGAACATATATTAACATGTAGTATGTTGTTATACTACCTAGCACTTGCAGTACTATGTAATACCATCTAAGTACCCAACTTTTTTTTTCAAAAAAGAAAAAGAAAAAGAAAAAGAAAAACATATATAAAATGCGAACCGCAAAACTCAATCTTAATACAATTATAGGTCGATGTAAGTGTTTATTGACAAGAGATGTAAATAATTCAAAAACCAAATGAAAGAAATCAATTTGCTTGCCATTATATTCCACTTTCAATCATATATATATTGTTTACAAGAGTTAAGATAGACAACAAATTAGCCAATTGATTTGCTAAAACAAAGTTAACTAAATAAATACTTCCTAAATAAAATATCGTCAAATCAACTGATTTGCTAAAAGAAATGTAACTAAAAAAATATTTTCCAAATAAGAGTAAGTCAAATCAGAGAATAAATGCAGAAAATATCAGAGAATAAATGCAGGTAATATCAGAAAATATTCTAACGCCTATAATATATGTAAAATATATTCTATCACATCCCCTCAGTCGAGGCGGGAGGTTCTCGTATGCTTAGACTGTCCCTGAAATAATTAAATAATACGCGCGGAAGCCCTTTTGTAAAAATATCAGCAATTTAGTAACGGGACGGTACATGAAGCACACGCACTTCACCACGAGCTACTTTCTCACGGACGAAATGAATATCCATCTCAATGTGTTTAGTGCGTTAATGCTGAACAGGATTGCCGGATAAGTATATAGCACTCACATTATCACAATAAACCAGAGTAGCCTTTTGAATAGCACAATGCAACTTTAGAAGCAAATTTCTGATCCAGCACGAATCAGAAACAACATTAGCAACACCCATGTACTCCGCTTCAGCACTAATAAGGAAAAGAGTAGGTTGGCATTTCGAAGACCAAAAAATCAAATTATCTCCAAGAAATACACAGTAACCAGAGATAGAACGACGGGTGTCAGGACAACCACACAATCTGCATCTGTATATGAGATAATACGATTAACATTGGATTTGTACAAGTGGAGACCAAAAGAAAGGGTACCCTGGAGATAGCGTATGATACGCTTAAGAGCTTTCATATGCTTATTAGTCGGGGCATGCATATGAAGGCAGATCTGCTCCACGGCATAGGAAATGTCTGGCCGAGTGAATGTAAGATACTGAAGAGCACCAGCAAGACTACGATACTTAGTCGGATCATCATAAGGAGTGTCTGCGGTGTCACTTAGTTTGGACTTAGTGTCAATAGGAGTAGGACATGAACTGCAGTTAGACATTCCGGCACGTTCAATAATTTTTGCAGCATATTGTGTCTGAGATAAGAAAAGACCATGTGCATGATGAGTGACAGTAATACCCAAAAAGAAACTCAAAGGACCTAGATCCTTCGTAGCAAATTCAGAAGCTAAGAGAGTCATAATATACTTACGAAGACGATTAGAAGAAGCTGTAAGTATAATGTCATCCACATATAACAGAATATAAGCAATATCAGAACCATTCTTGTAAATGAATAAAAAGTGATCTGATGTACTATGAGAGAACCCAATGGTAGCAACAAAATCAGCAAATCTTTGGTACCAAGCTCGATGAGCCTGTTTTAATCCATACAAAGATTTCTTCAAAAGGCAAACATGATTCGGATAATTTTTGTTACGAAAACTCATGGGTTGATGCATATAAACTGCTTCATTGAGATGACCATGCAAGAAAGCATTCTTGACATCCATTTGATGAATGGGCCAATATTTAGAAAGAGCAATGCTGAGAACCGCTCTAATGGTGACAGGTTTAACCACGGGGCTAAAAGTTTCATCACAATCAATGTCATGTTGCTGTGTATTTTCATTACCTACAAGACAAGCTTTATAACGCTCAAAAGAGCCGTCAGACTTATATTTATGACGAAAAATCCACATAGACCGAATAACATTAACATTAGACGGCGCACACTAATTCCCAAATCTTATTGTCAATTAAAGCATTAAATTCATCCAACATTGCACTTTTCCAATTATGGTCACTAAACGCACTAACAGGATTTTTCGGAACAGGAAAAATATCTGTAGTGGTGGTAGTATGGTAATTAGAAGAGTATTTGGGGTTGGATTTAAAAATGTCATTTGATGTACGAGTAGTCATGCAGGTTGAAATGGGGTTGGGAGGCATTGGGGTGGTGTGAGGAATTGTCAAAGTGGGGGAGGTCATAGACGGGGTTGGATTGTGGGGAAGAGAGGATGGGTCAGAGGAGGAAATAGAGGACCGAGTGTGGATAGCAGTGGGAGGTGTGGAATCTGGGTCTGGTGAGATTGTGACCTAGATTGAGGAAGAGAGGACGAGTCGTTGGGCAGTGTTATTGGGTCAAGCTGCATATTCTGTGTTGTGGTATTTTGAGATAAATGATGTATTAATTGAGGATTAATATTGTCATTCAAAAAATCATAATTCGAAGGTTTTGTTTTGTGGAGTTTGCAGAATTGAAATTCTGTTTCAACAAAACGAATATGACGACAAATTATGATTTTACAACTAGACATGTCATAGCATTTGGAGTCACGATGATTAGGAGTCGGACCTAAATAAGCACAAGGAGTCGACATTTCTTGTAATTTATGAATAGTAGAAGAGGGGAATAATGGAAAACATAAGCAACCAAAAACACGCAAATTTGAATAATCCGGACCACTTTGATAAAGGATTTGAGCGGGAGATTGGTAATTCAATACCTTGGAAGAAGAATATTGAGAAGATATGTAGCCATGGAGAGAGCATGATGCCAAAATGAGAGTGGCATAGATGCATGAGCAAGAATAGTCCGGATGATATTATTTATGGATTTTATGTGTCTTTCGGCCTTCCCGTTTTGAGGAGATGTATGAGGATATGAGAGATCGGAAAAACATACTATGTTTCTCAAAAAAATCCTTAAAAGTGCCATTAATGTATTCCGTACCATTGTTATACTGAAAAGTCTTAATATTACGTTCAAATTGTGTCTTGACTAAAGCATGAAATGCTAAGAAAAGTTGTTTGACCTGAGATTTTTTTGCAATAGGAAAGGTCCACAAAAATTTGCTATAGTCATCAAGAAAAAGAACATAATAACAATGGCCGGAAGTACTAACAATAGGAGAAGTCCAAAGATCACTATGAATAATATCAAATGGAAGAAAAGCATATGATACTGAATCATAAAAAGTTAGCTTAGAATGTTTCCTAAGAGGACAAGAAGAACAAAAAGTTTGACAAACCTTATTACAATCAATAAACTTTTTACTACAAAGAGACTTAAGAATAGCATCGCCAGGATGACATAAACGATTGTGCTAAATATTCGAAGGCAAAGCAGTAAAAGCAGAATGATTGTTGGAAGAAATGGCTTGAGAGTCGGAGAAAAGTGGATATAAGCCCTTAGTGCTATCACATCTCATTAGTCTGTTCCCGGTCTGTAAGTCATTAACAGAGAAACCAAAAGAGTCAAAAGAGATAGAAACCATATTATCTGTGGTGAATTTACAAACAGAGACCAGATTTTTAATGAGCCTAAGAGCATGTAATGCATTGTTTAGGGTAAATGGTGGATAAGGTGGAGGCAATGTAGTGCGACTTAGATCAATAATTGAAAATAAATGATCACTACCAACAACAATGTTATGATGCTTATTGCTTGAATTGAAATAAGAAAAAAGAATACCTGCATCCGCCGTCATGTGAGATGTAGCACCAGTATCCATGTAGTAGTTTCCATCTGCTTGCGAGAACGAAAGAGCATGCATAGCGGCCTCAATGTCGGTGGGCATGTAGGTAGGAGCAGGAGAAACAACTGCATTGAAAGTTTGAGGTCTAGACCCAAGTAAGCCTGATCCAGATGAGGAGGGATGTTGGACCGCTGGATTGGACCTTGGCTGCCAAGAGTATGCGGGAAATGGTAAGGAGGAATAGTCCATCTTCCACAACCAGGCTGCTGCCAATGTGGTGGTGAAGCCTGCTGACGTGGCTGCCACTGGTGCTGTTGATATGGCGGATGACTAGGACTGGACCCATTAGTACTTTGATGGACCTTTTTCTTCCCATTGTTTTTGAAATTGTTCCTCTCTTTATTATTGTTGTTGCGTTTGTTGCTTGTAGATGAATCAGTGGCAAGCATGGCAACACCACCGGATCGACTCCCAGAACCACCAGTTTCACGAGCTTGACGAGCCTTGCTAGTACGCTCAGCCATTTTCAACCTTGAACGACAACTCTCAAAGGATGGCAAAGGCTCTTGATTTTGTATATAGTCCACCGTACCACTACACGCTTCTGGTAAGGACCCGGTAAGACGTAAAACCAGACGACCATTTGCCATCGGAGCATCAACATCAGCCAACATATCCGCCAAAGATTGTAGATAATTACAATAATTGTCGATCGAGTTGAAAGCCTCAAAAGCAGCATTTGTAAAGTCCTCCTCGATATGGGTAGCCCGAGAGGCTTTGTTGTCCTGAAAAAGAGCTTCAAGACGGTCCCATGACCCCTCTGCCGTGTCATTACGTCTGAGAATAGCGAGGAGAAGATAAGAAGAAATTGTGCTGTAAATCCATTGCAAGACAACGGCATCCAAACGCCTCCAAAGTGCTGCATCAGCGGACTTAGCCTGGACATAGGCAGTCATAGCTTTCTCCTCCGTTGGTGGAACCAAGTGATCGTAAAGATCATGAACCCTAGCAAGATTGGTAAACAGAGTAGCCCAAGAATGATACATGGCTTGCTCATTGTCTAATGTTATGAGAATAAGAGATTTAACATTAGTGATGGTGAGTGCGGGATGAAACTTGAATGGGTCTGCCATGGAAAAGAATTAAAGATAGAAGAAGAAAAACGGAGAAGAAGATAGGTGAGGCTAGGGTAAAAAGAATAGCTCTGATACCTTGAAAGAAATCAATTTAGAAATCAATTTGCTTGCCATTGTATTCCACTTTCAATCATATATATATATGGTTTACAAGAGTTAAGATATGCTACAAATTAGCCAATTGATTTGCTAAATCAAAGGTAACTAAATAAATACTTCCTAAATAAAGATATCGTCAAATCAACTGATTTGCTAAAAGAAAGGTAACTAAATAAATATTTCTCAAATAAAGAGTAAGTCAAATCAGAGAATAAATGCAGGAAATATCAGAGAATAAATGCAGGTAATATCAGGAAATATTCTAACGCCTAGAATATAAATAAAATATATTCTATCACCAAACTCTGAGAGTTGAGACTAGAACGGGTATATTGAATAAAAAGTCCACTATTTTTGTTATATAGATAGAAGAAGCTATTATTTTTGAAGAACTCAGAAGAAATTGAACTTCATCAGGACACAAGAAATGGAAAAGTACAAAATATAAAAAGCATAGAATATTGGTCTGTTTTTTCTATAAGCAAAGATATGATGCAAAGAAAATGGCACTGAAGATTTACAACCATTGGGATTTAATGCAAAGAGGAGTGTCACTATAACTTCCATGTACATATTAGAATTTCCATGTGGCTACTGATACATGGTAAGCCCAGAAACTAAAAGATGGTTCTGGAAAATATTTTATTCTTTTATAGTTATTTCCATCCACCAAAGATGTGCCATCACATCTCTACTATATCTGTACTTGTTATCATAAGTGTATAACCATAATTCCAGGATGCCATACATGAACTCCCATAAAGTACCATCCACTCTAGAGACCTGCCTTCCTTTTGTTTCCTCCAATCCCCCTTCTATGACTAAGACTTTTTTGGGGAAGAAAAAGAGATGATCATTAGTATTTTCGACGAAAAGAAGCAAAAAATAAAGGGGAGGCGACCGGCTGATCAGCTACATTATGGAAGCATGGGAGCAGAGAGGTTTTTTCATCTTTGAAAATAGTGAAGAAAGATGGTGGTTTGGTAACTTGGTATTTGGTTTAGATTCCAATGCTTCATTCCAAGCATACATGTGTACGCATGAAGACGAGGTAAAAATAACAATTCCGTAATTATTACATAGCGTGGTAGAGGTGGTGGAAATTTTAGCAATTTGGAATGACTGACCGTATATCACCTTTTTTTTGTAATGACAATTTATAGCTTGAATCTTACTTTTTTACTTTAAAGTTAACCGACAAATTTTAGTTAATTTCAAGGTAAATGGGCTATAACGCATGACTAGTATGATACGCATGATGATCAAACTATTTCGGTTTGTTTATATATAATAGCAAATCAATACGCACGATGTGCGTGAGTATATCATTTGTATGTGTGCTCTGTTGATAGTTAAAACCAAAACATTTATATGAAAAATATATTTCAAACGCGACAAAGAGAAAATCACAATGAATATATGATTGTCGTGAATGGTTATAACAATGTAAGTCAAAATACAACGTCATGATGGAGACTACACATTAATGCTATTTAGTTTTTTTCACAAACGATATTTCGATGGAATTGGGCTATGAAATGATGTGGGAATTGACTCCAGACTCGAAGACCAAGCACGAAGAATCGATAGAAAATTAGGCGAAAATGGCTAAGTCCATGAATCGGTACCAATCTACATAAAATTGTCGTGTTTTCTTCCAACCTCTGCAATAGTGAAAAAATCAAAGCAAGAAAGAAGATAGAGAAATTTGGCCAAGTTTATGGATCGGTGCCGGTCCAAAGATTTCCTCCTCCATAAAGTCTACTTTCTCGGTGACACTTAAAGAAACAAGCTTAGAAGCATCAAAGAAAAATTGGCTTGAGGAATGAAGCAACAACGCTTGAAGATTATGAGGAAAAACTCAAGAATTAGGCCAAGATTATGGATCGATCCATCAAAGTTTTGGGACTTGATTTATTTTTCCCCTAACATTCTGGATCTAATAGTTTGACAATTTCTATCGTGATCCGACGACTCAAAAACCCAACTACAACCATATTTCAGTTATAAACTGGAAACTATCCGCAAAAGAAAAAAAAATCTTGACCTTAGCTTATCTAGGTGAGACTCTATCATTACCAATTTGGAATAGAATTTCAAGTTATATTTGTAATAACAGCAGACCTAGAGTGAATCAAGCAATAAAATACATTCAGAGTAGACGTAGACATAGCCGAAGCACTATAAAAATCATTTTTTCTTGGTGCCATAGCCGGTAATATGTGCATCTCCTCGAAGGTCCTATAATCTGTAATATGTGTTGTAGACAAGAAAGGGTAACAACACCTCCTCTCACCTCCTTAGGTGCCATAGCCGGTAAATAAACAGAAAACTCCTTAAATGAAGAATCAAATGGAACAGGAATGCGGTTCGGTCGACCAACCTCAACGTCGGTGAGCATATAAAAATCTAACGGTGTCAATCCTAACTCAAAATCAGGAAAATGGAAGGTATGAGTAGTAGGACATCATCTCTTAGTCAGAGACTCTATAACGATGCGGTCTACATGGGCAGATCTAGGTAAAGATAGAAAGTCACCGAAAGGTGATGCAAGAAGTCTAGCCAAAATAGGCTCAGGTAACTCATTATAATACTCAGACATACATCTATACCAACTACCCCACATAGCTATGTGACGAACCTAAATATAATATTTAATACTGTTAACCTAAATAAACAAATAACTTTTATATACTGGTGATGTGTTGTGCATCAAATAATATAGATTTAAAAGTTTACGTGTGGCGTCGCTATAGCGGAAGTAAGACGACGCGAAATAGTGGATGGCAAGTCGTGCAAAGATCGTAAACCATCTATAGTCACCGTAGCATCCATAGAAGTATGTACTGGTACGATATCTGCATCGGTCGCATAACGAACTGTCCGTCTACCAACTCTAACTGGTCTGGGCGGCATATCGACGTAATATTTAACAAAAAACCTAAAATCCAAAAAAAAAAATTAAAATTACAAACGTTAAACTTAACGTGAAATGAGAGGGAATGGGTTTTAGCGTCTGATATAGGGCATTGGCCCAGGCGCTTGTTCAACAAGCGCCTGAGCGTCGAGCGCTTGTTGAACAAGTGCTCGCATTATCTTGTTGAACAAGCTCTATTTAAAGTTTCATAATTTTTTGATATTTATTTGATTTTTAATGAATTTCAGACGGGAGGCCATTATAGGGTTTCATGTTGAAAACGAAAATAGAGAAGAAAAAGGGTTTGTATATGATATGTAATGAAGCAAATTATTAGAATACTCTTGATAATTAAAGATTATGCATAAATGGGCTTAGGCCAAGTGTTTGTGTTACTTGTTTCATTTCATATTTCTTCTTTGCTTCTTAATCACTTCACAAATTATGTTTTCTTCACTTTAACCACTTTCAAAAATTGTTATGCTTCATTGATTTATTTTACCACTCGCTTACTCCTTAATAAAATCATAAAACTTATTTTCAGAAGTTGGTTCATCATATTTCTTACTGATTAATCTCTATTATCAATGATTATACAATGAATTTAATATTTATAGCTTGTTGAAATTTCAGATTGTTACAAATTTCTTCGTTTTTCTCTCTTAAACCATACAAATCGCACTCATGATTAGCTGCAAAAAATGTTAAACAATCAAAGAGGAAAAAACCCAATGTCCTGCTCATTCCAACGATTTCAAGAATATGATCACAATTATGATGTTTACGATAATTCCTCGCCAAATCAATAAAGTAATCAGAATTATCAACGAAACTCTCAATATACATCCCAATATCGTTTGCAAATTTTTTTACAATATATGTGTCCAGGCTACAACGATTAGTTTAGCAACCACTACTCGAATAGTAGTCCATGATATCGATCACAAAATTTTAGACGTGGCTTGCGAGATAATTTCATACAAAATAACAACTCTAGCAGAAATTTAACTTCTCATTTTGAAGAAGTAGACGACGGTTTCAATCAAAATCGAAATGAATATGGAGAAGTTGTAGAAAATGAAATTTTATTGGATGGATACAACGATTTAAGTCAACCATACCAATTGACTCACTAAAGGGAAATCCAAGTGGAATCAACATAAATTAGTCCCCGGTTCTAGAAGTAGATGAAATTCCATTTAAAAGTGCTGCTTCTACTCAACCAAATGATTAAAAGATGAATAAGATGAACTTGCTACTTGTTAGTTACAGTGTTGTGTTGATGAAAAGAAATGCACATCACAAACCGAGTTTGTTTTTTGGACGTCTATTTCAAACTTTTTACATGCTTGTCTACCTAATAGTATTCATAGATAAGTTGAATCTTTAACAAATCAGTGGAGACATATGAATGGAGCTTATCAAAAATGGAATGATAACATAGCAGTTATGGAGACAAGAAAACAAAGTAGGACCATAGATGTTAACTTGGTGGGTTTTGTCTATCAACCATCATTGGAGTAAATTATTTGTTATTACAATTCATTAAAGTTTTATTTAAATTTTCAGCTCGAACAGGCTCATGAGGCTAATGCACAACGGAATAAGGGAATGGTTTCAAACTTATGCACATTTACAATCTCCTTGACGATGAAGACAAATGGATCACAATTAAAAAGAAACACATTGGATTTCAGTTTGCACCAAGAAGATGTAGGATCTAGATTAACCCTAGAGGGGGGGTGAATAGGGTTATAGCAAATTTTCTCGAATTAAAAAAAAAACAATCTACATAGAAATAAATATGCTGAAAAGTAAATCACACACAAATTTTACCCAGCTTCGGCAACCCCTGCCTACTGCTGCATTCCCAGATTTCTATTAGGATTAAACAGTCTCCCGCTTACAAACACTCTAACAGACTCGTACACCCTGCTACCGCCTATAGAGTTTTGCAAACTCGCACACTCTGCTCACTGGACTAATCCTAACCAGACAATCTGACACAACCTAAAACCTATGTGGTGATTTACCAAGATTTAATTAAAAAAATACGACATAAAAGAGAAATTAAATTTAAAACAACTAAAACAATTTTAAACTAAAACCCTAATTAAAAATAAACTAAAGCCCCTTTTATAAAAACAAGGCCGACCCATTTCAATTTTTTAACCCGATCCTCTTTTCTCTAGCTTGTGAAGAAAATGGCGACCGATCCTCTTTCTGAAATTAGGGCTTCGTCCCTTCGATCCAATTTAGGGTTTTGAAGACAGCAGTTGTCGATAGTTGATCGCGCGTATGATTGTTTCCGGTCCTCTCTTTGTCGATCGTCTATTCCTTGAGTTGCTCTCTGCTGCTTCGAGTTGATCGAGTTCAACGTATGCTTCGGTATGTAGTTTTCTCTTTATGTGCTTTTGTGATTTTCGTATTCGAACTCAATGCAGATGATGAATTTGTTGGGTGAATATTTATATGGATTCTGAGACCCTAATCAATTCGATACATTCCTAATATTTGTGACTACTTGATATGCACGGTCTTGATTTTGAAACGTTCGATTTTTTCTTGAGTCATACGCTAAAAACTTTCCTCTTTTGATTTGCGTTGATTATTTCAAAGATACGCATTTGAATTTTTGACATGGTCAACACAGTATTGTTGAATTTCGTGGCCATCACGTCTTTGGTTGTTTTGGCGATATTGATTTTGAGTTTACTTTGAATTCCCTGTTTCGAACTGTACCATCTGTTTCATGATGATGAATTTTATTTCTTTGTTCATTCTCAGCTTCATACTAATTGTGGCATGTCTGCATTGTTATTCTTCGACTTGTTTAACATCTTGATTGCCATAGCTTCGGCCATCTTTGTGTTCATCCCTGTCTTTGGCTTTGACCCTTTTCTGATGAAGTTGATTTCACTGTGACCTTGCTTTGTTCACTGTGACTTTGGTTCTTTACATTATTCGAACTTGTTCACGTGATTCCATGGTGGCATTTGGTATCTTTACTTGAATTGCATTTAGGCTTGGTGGTTGTTACTGCATTCATGTTGGTATGGATATGCACTTTCTTGGGTTTCACTGAACTTTGGCATTTGTTCATTTTTCTTTGTGGTCTGCACTTGCTTTTCCATTTTGTTGAGTTTGTGGTCATCCTGCTTTGCCTGGATTGTATACATTTGTGCACTTGTTTGCTCATTGACATATGATAGCATTTGATCTAGACTTGAGTTCTTGTTTGATTGTATCTTGACCCTTTGTTGTTTGGTTGATGTGCATGTCACTGTTGCATTACTGCTGGAGTTTCAGTTTGGATTGTATCATTGGTGTTTCTCACTTGATATTGTTGGTCTTCATGTGTATTGGTTTGTTGAATTCATTACTGGTCTCTGTTCCGTGCATTGCTGCATACCCATTACTACACTGTTCACTGTTTGCATCACTTGTCTTTGAGGTTTGTGTAGTTTGCACTGAGCATTTATGTTGTCCATTGTTTATGTACTTGTGATACTCTGGTTTTGCTGTAGTCTTTAAGCATTAATGCATTTGGAGCTGGTCTTGTTGTAGTTGCTATGTAGTTGCTATGCCTTGTACTTGTAGTCATTCAACCATGTTGTATGCATTGAGATCTGATTGATATCGTTTTGCATTTCAGCTTTACTTGTTGTCTTCACATTGTGTTTTCTGTTTTGAGTCACTTCCATACTTGGTCGTGCTCTGGTTTTTCTGTTTGCATGCTTGCTTTTGTTGGCTGCGCACACGAGTTGGCGAGGCAGTGCACACGTGTATGAATGTACACGTGCGTATTGCAGCCACTTATGATTACCTGTCCCTGATAGGAGTACAAGTGTATATATCTATGTGCAGGACTTTGTGTGTGATGAATTCAAATGTAAATGATGACGAACAACCCAAATAATTGAGGCACCAACAAAAACAAATTTATATTTTTGCAAATTCAAATTTGTTTATTTTCAGATTACTGCTGTAGTTGCTAATTATACAGGTACACAGGAGACAGGACTAGAACTGGAGCTGGACAATGCATATAGATGCAGATTAATGGTTTTGTAAAATGTACAGTATTGTGTGTTGTAGTGAGAGAAAATATGAATATGAAATGTATAAACAAGTGTATGTATATAGAGAGAGCTGAAAACTTTGTAAAATATTATATTGAATAAAAATACTAATTGAATTATATAAATTCTGTGCAATAGTATTATTATTCAATATGAATATTTATTCCTATATGTATATAGTACAATCTGCAAACACATATTGATATATATATATATATATATATATATATTTGTTATCATCAAACAAAAATTCACATCAAACAGAAGAATGAATCCTGATTCCAGTGCGGGAGATTTTGATGTCCCAGAGGCAACTGAAGAACGAGAAACCCCACATTTTATAGTAACAATGTAGGGAGGGCGACTGTATAAGGGAGATTAGGGAATAGAATTGATTACATCATCCATTATGACATAATAGGTGAATATTTGTCTTCAGTACATAACGACACAATACTGTTAGAGGAAGAAAAGGAATAGAGGAGAATGTAGAAATGAAATAAGCGCAAGGACGTGAAAGAAGAACAAAGCGGAGTAGATCTTCATTTGCAAGAATAGTATTTAGAACTCAAAAGGAAGAAAACGATGACAAAGAAAGAAGGGTCCATTTTGGCTATGTTAATTTGTGACCTCACTAAGCTCAATTCTAAACAGCGTGAGGGAATGCGAAGAAAAATTAGAGAATATCATGCTAGTCCAGAGGGTTCATCCAATTGTTAGTCATATGTGGTATGTTTATGGGTAAGTGTAACGTTGTTTATGTTGTACTAGTTTATTTCAAATTTAGTTTGGGATGAAACTTATGTATGTTGTAATGAAGATTAATTTAGATTCCGGTTAATAGTTAAGTTGGTATTGTTATGTTTATTTAATCGTCCTCTACTTAATTGTAAAATTTGGAATGTAGTCTATTTATGATATTATTATAGGTCTTGTCCATTTTTTCTACAGTGTGTATTAAATGTTTTTTATAATTTACTCATGTCATCATACAAGTGTAATAGTTAAAATGGTCATGTTGTGGAATAGTACCGTTCTTTTCTAATTGACCTTAGCTAGTTATTTGTCTACTTGTAACAGTGCACTGAATGGCCATAAATCATTTACTTTACCTATAAAGGTTGTTGTGATCCAAATGTTTTGTATAAAGTTAATAGATAAACTTAAGTAATACTGTAATGTCCGACATTGCTTGGTCATCTTCAAGTTGCTGGACTTGTAAATTCTTACATTGAGGCTGACCGTAGGCATGAATTGAGTTTGTGTATAAGTAAGTCATGAAGGGTATTGGAACTTAGTGAATGAGGTTTACAAAAATCATCCAGATTGTATAAAGAGGTGCTCGACTTTGGAAACCATAACAACATACGTTGAATTTATGGTTGTTTGATATAGGTATTGCAAAATAATTCAAAAGGTAGAAGACGAAAACCTATTTCAAGCAAATCGATCATACAGCTGGCAAATGATGTCAGAACGTCTACGCCGCCACTTTATCGGGTTCCATGCAATTGAAAAACATGATTAGCCTCACCGCCATGGATCTCTGCCTATTCTATGGCAACCATGCACAAATCCTCAAAAAGAATAATGGTATCTGGTGGTCTTTAGTCGGGTAAGCCAGATTGCGGCTATACTCACATCACAGATACTGTAAGCCTCCCAAAAGCCACATAATAATGTACCATGACTAGTCAACACACCCTATGTTTACACATGTTTTAATTTAAAATTAAATATGTATTAATTATAATTAAATTGAATGTTAATTTTTCATTTAATTATCGTTTATATATTTGTAAAAACATTACGTACGAGTTTTATATATTATTTTATAGTTGTCCGCTATATCTTCGCTGTATGTCCGTTATGACTTTTTACACCTCCGCCACATTGATTCTGCTGAGCGCTTTAACTACATAGCATTAATTGACATCGACGCTATGGTCTCTCAATATAGACGAAAAATGAATGCAATAAACCCATTAGTTTTTCCTTCCCTTGCCTATTGAGAAAATTATTTTGGCTACTAACTTAGTAAACTAAATGTATAACTATGCAATTTATAAACTACAATGTCAACATTTTACCAATCCTAAAATAGATTAGTATAACTACTATAAATACATACATTATATACCATATTTTCAGAATAAAAACAATTTTATAATAATTGATGCTAATTATCGTTATGTTTGAATTTAAATTTTTACTTACAATGATGTCGATACGGGTAGAAACGTGTACTGTTCATCAGGCAAAACACGAAAATTAACCAACTTCTTACTCGGTCCTAAGTTTTGATCAATATTCAAAGCCAAAGCAGGGTCTTTGGAAACAAGCTCCATGCATCCCTTTGAGATATCATTGTTCCATCACCTATATGCCTTCTCGAAGAACTAGAGCTGGGATCTTCACCACTGGAATCTCCGCTTCCTCCAACATTTTGGGAAGATATGCCGCGACTCCGAACTACACGTAAAATTCTTCTCATGTTTGATAATTGTTTTGCAAAATAGGATATAAAATAGGTTAAAATGAGTTGTTTTTGGGGGATTTCGGTTTGGAAAAAGGGTTCGACAAAATGAAAGAGGGGAGGAAGAATAGTTGCTAAGGAAGAAAACTGGCTATTCTATACTAGTTTTTCCAACATTTATAATGTCGAATAAACTAGCAGCCTGGATTTAATTAGAAACCACATGTGGATTGCCATGTGTGGATTCATTATTGAGTCTTTTATTATCCAACATTATAAATATCGGATAACTAGGATTTTTTTGCCAACTAGTACAAATACTAGGGGTAGGTCAGTGAAATGGCCACGTGGCACAACTGACCGACCCTTAGGTTTGGGGATGCTCTTAATAGGCTATTTTTCATTTAATGCAAACATAAAATTATGCACCCTCTTACTTCTACACTCTTGAAAGTAAAATAATAATAATTAAAGATGTCAAGTAGACAAAGAGGTGTAAAAACTAATGAATTGGACCTACTCCATCTTCCGATCATTCAACCAAAATTTAAAATAGTGTGATGATTCTTCATCCAACCAACAGGGTCATAATAATTTATAACAACATTCATAGCAACGATCTCAAATATGTACTCGTCAATTGCTGTAACAAAATATTACTTAATATAATGATCATGCAATAAACCATAGTCAAATATTAGTCCGCGATATTGATCTCAAAATTCAAGGGGTTACTTTCAAGGTAAATATAATCAAATGTCCAACTCAAGTCTCAGTACTTACTATTAATCCCTGGTAAAGCTTATTTAGCTCTGAAGCTCCTTTTAATTTCTCAACAAAACATAATTTTGCTTTGTCAGTTATATTTCTAAGATCGAAGGACACTTTTGTTTTCAGCCTTTCAGTTAGAACTACACCAAAAAATAGAATTAATGTCAAATCTATATTTTTTAGTTCTCTTGATAAAATGAAACCGATATCCCTTACCGTTTTATCCTTTTCGCATTGCAATCATCATTTTTCTATCCATTTTGAGTAAGTCTTTTGATTTTCTTGAATGGCTCCTAACTCTTTATTAGTCATTTTAAAGCTGACTTTGGAACTTCCGACAACCTTTTCTACACAAAAGGTGTTTTTTTTCCTAATTTTATATAAGTTGATTGATTTTTTACTTTCTCCTTGCTATATCTAAATTTGTGGTTTAATAGTTTGGACTGTTGGTTTAATCATATTTTATCTCCTTTTTGATTGATTATTATATCCATAAATTTGATTGTTAAACCTAACCATCTTCTACTTTGCTCTTTGAATTCTCTCATTATAAATGCATAACTATACAATTGCATGACCATTTATTATATTTAGAATAATCAAAATAACTTTTTATAAAAAATCCTTGATTTTTAAAAGCTTTTGTATAATTATGTCTTGGCATTTGTATGAACTTCATATAACTTATACATCATAGATATTTAGAACTAGGTTGCCTTATGTATTATTATCCTTATATATATTTTATGTTCCAATTTGGATGTCATCAGTGTCGTTGGGTTTATACACATCTTGCATTAAACTGTGAATGAAGGGGGAAAGCTACTAAGGAAGATAATCATTTATCAAAATAACAATTAATGACGTATTCACCTATTACAACTTTATTATGTATTTTAAAAATTTATTTTGACATTAAGTTGTGAATCAACAACTTACTACATGACTTTTATATACAGGTTGCAATCATCGACATAGCCTCTCAATGAGTCATGAAACCCAAATGTTAATAATAAAGGAAAGAAACATGAACAGAAGATTAGATAATATTTGCATTTCAAATTCTTTCGTAGATTTTTAATAAAACCACTTCATATAGTTTTATAAAAAAATTAGTTGGATTAATTTGAAGAAAATTACAGATTTTTCATCCATAATGAACAAAAATGGGTGTTTGGTGATGTTTATGTCATGTTTAATTTTATCTATTTATATGCTTTTACTTTATGACTTTATTATCGAAGTATGTAAATATATAAATTTTATATCATATACATTTAATTTTATTTATATTGAGATACATCAATATAAACTATAAGTGCAATTACTGATATGTGATATATGACAAACCAATATTGATGATATCTATTGTTTTGAATATAATTGAATAAAACTCGAGTGCTCTCCTCTTATCAGAGGACCAATCTTTCATCAAAAAAAACAAATTTATTTTAATAACTATGAACAAAAGAATGTAAACTTGCTCGAACTCATATATTGACAACATAAACGCATACACATAGTCTTATAAAGATGGATTCGAACATTCCTTGGAGGATAATTAGACTCATTAAATTACAAACTGGAAGTAACTAAAATGTTCATCTTTTTGCTAGGATTTAATGTACCGTAGATTACTCTAATCGTTAAACCCTAAATTCAATTAGATAACCCATATTGATTTAATTGAAAAGGAAGTAGGTGACATTAAATAAATTAGTGGAATTCATACCTGAATCCATAGTCGCTGATTGAAAGAGAAGAAGGATTGATTTGTCCTTCCAAATTGATACAAACCCTATATCTGATATTAGCCCTCCATAGAAGAGGTTTAAAGAGTTATTAGAGCTTAGTAATTTAAGGATCATAAACCTTTATTTGTAATGTTGGCATTTTTCTAATTTAGCCCTTCAACAAATTAGAATGCCTTGGCATCTGCACATTAATACCATGACAATTATACTCTTAGGCTTTTTAGCTTTAATTTAAAACTTAATCATTTTAACTAGACATCAATACAACGCAACATGTTTTATTTTGCATACGTGGCCCAAATTTTCGAAATATTCCAGCAACCTCCCCTGGGTCACATATGTAATATTCTTATAAATCTTTATAACTTTATAGGTTCCAATATTTGCTATTTATGATATAAGGTGCTTTTGAAATAATCTCGTCCATTAGATATGTTGGCAAAGAATCAAAGCGGCTTTCGTTACCTTTTTGTGTAACTAAAGCATCAATGGTCAAATATACCAAATCAATCAAATGACATAGATCAATCATGGATGTGTAGCATGAAAATTACACGACCTTTGATCTATACATGTTTATGTCCAACCGGACCTACTTTAGTGAGATTAAAAAAGCACAATCTTTGAACAATATAAAATGCAAAGAAACTTTATTACTTTATTTCTAAAAACATAATATCGAATATGTCCATAGTTTAATTATATAGCAGTGTCATATGAATATGTCATATACAACCTTCCTCTTAACCAAAGTATCCTTACAAAAGGTATGCCCATTTAAGCAACATACTCATGAAAGATCTTATGTGATAATCATTTTGTACGCAGACCCACTTTTATGGAGTTAGTCACAATATGCTTTATGGATTATTATTTAGCTTACATTCTTTCATCATTAAACAATAATACTATTATTTATCATCACTATACTACTTTAATGGTCTTTCAATTTCTTTTCCAATAACCTACAACTTTGTGACTAAAATTTGTAATAATTTCGTTAGCGGATGCCTTATAATAGAAACAAACATTAGTTCCATGATGGAGAGGTTATTAGTATATTTGATAACTTTCCTAGTATAATTCAACCAATAAAAATATTTATTGCCTAAAGTGGATCTTTTGCTCCCATGGCATCCAAAATATTCAAGTCCTAATGCTTTATGATCTCCAACCAATCTGTTATTAGCATATAGCCTTTTTTTGTTCTTTAAAAATACCTTGTAACCATTTTGGTTACTAACTAACCACTGATCCACTTTATGGGTCAATAAGTGTTTATCCCGAAAATTTTAAACAAACAAATAATTTAGAGAAGAGAATAAAATGATGAAATTAAAAGGAAAATAAATAAAAACAGCACATAACAATTTATAGTGGTTCAGCTAAATGTGGGTATATGTCCACTTAGACCAATTTAATGATTTTTACAAAATTTTACAAGTGAGATTTTATGGATCAATAATGATCCAAGAAATTGCAAAATTAGTATAGAATTTTAGAATGTAGAAAAAGGATCTCAAAATGGAGCGTCTCGTCTCCTATTTATAGATGAAGATCAACAGATTTGTCTCCACTAAGTTCTAGGTTGCCCAAAAAGGTCACGGCCAAATCAGCAGTTGTTCCCTAGATCAATGCGGAACTGAGGTTTATGGTACCGTGATGATCCATAAGGATGGATCATTATACCTTTATGCTCCATTTCCTTAAGGCATAGGGATCAGACCAATCCATAAGTCCTGGATCGATCAAAAAGCTTGCTTCTTGCCTTTAGGCTTCAACTGGTTTGAATGGTTTGAAATGGACTCATATTCGAACTTCATCCTCGATCGGTAATGATCCATCACCTATGCTTCACATTCACATGTTGTTGTCTTAGAGTCTTGGGAGGTAAGAAGCTTTCTTCAATCTTGGTGAACATGATGGATCGATACCGAACTGAGAGGCCTAGTTCGATATTGATCCAATGCTTGACTTTGGATTTTGACTCTTCAACTTTGGCTTTCCAAAGCACTTTGACAAGTTGGTGATCCCTATGAATATTTGACAACTTTATTGCTATATCTTCGAGTTTCAATTAGAGATTGGATCTTTGGATTATAGTTTTGGATTTTCGATTTGCTATCTAACCATTTGATCGTCCTTACTCATCCAGATGTGGCTTGTGCAAACCGATGGATAATTTTCTCCCTAAAACATACCTTGTATTAATAAAGTGCGCTTTGGATCGGGACAATCTATCGACTTCCAACTATATTCTGAATAGATTTTTCCTATTCTCTAAATGTTTTTAGAAAGTAGTGCATCTTCTATGGGATATCATATTACTTTGAATAGTTTTGGATTCACATCTCCTGGATAGTATAAGAGCTGGAGCGCGTTGTTCGAGTTTGCCATCCTATTTTTGGAAATTCTTCAATAATTTTTTCTTTAAATTGGTTGGGTAGGATTTTTTTCGTTCAGAGCTTTATCTAATTTTGCATTGCACTTCTCATTTTTTATCATCATGTCTATTATTCCATTTTTCTTTCCTTATTTTTTTAATTTATTTATTTCTTTTTTTTTAATTCTCAATTTGTTATCGAATCTGAGAGGCCTAGATTGGTACCCTATTTTTTAGCCTACTTTCTTGGTTCGGGCTCCACATAAGTGAACCGGCACTTACATTTTTCTCACTTACTCGTTTCTTCTGATTTAGGACTTTCGAACTTCAACCTGCCATTGCCGAACTTTGCTTCAAACTTTACCTTTGACTTCGAACCACCGCCTTGCATCATCGTCTCCAATCATTTCTACCATCACTGCCATCAAGTTTATCGCTTTTATGTCCAGTCGTAAGAAGTGAACCAAGCTTTTGACTTGAACTTTAGAATTAAGAAATTTTTAGATATTATCCTCTTCGAATCGATATAGGTATATGATAGCCTAATATCACATGGATCATTGGCAATTAAACACTGATCGCTCATTTGCTGTTTAAACTCCATCTCTTCACTCCCTTCGGATTAGCACCGAGCCAGGGCTTAGGAAATTTTCGAGGATTTTTCAGAGTTGGCTTTGTTTTAAGAAAGCTTGGGTTGACTTGAAGTAGGTATAAGGATTCCTTAGGAATGACTTGAGCCATTCACTTGTGTAAGTTGCTTTGGGTCATGCTTAAGCTGAGCTCGAGTTTTTCAAGTAATAATTCTTTTCATAAAAATTCCCAAAAATATCTTAAGTATTCCTAAACTAAAAAGTTCTAAAATTTTAGTAGTGGGGAGGTGGAGTACTTAAGCGATTTGGGATCGAGTCATGATCAATAGCTGTACTCATTGGGATGGTTTCAGATAACGGTCACATTGAACGTGCTCTAGCATCCGAATGGACTACTTATTTATCCTTTTGAAACAAGCACCTTACTCCGGCACCATGATAAGAGAATTCATGCATCGCTCTAGATTTTCAGTGCCTTATGAATTGATTTTGATGATAACAACTATAGACAGATATTGATTAAGAAGACTGTACAGTATCAAGAGTAGATTCAAGATGCTGATATAGAGTTTCAAAAGTTGGAAATGAAGACTCCTGAGTAGTGTAGAGTTTAAGATTTTAAGATATTCCAGAAAAGTTATAGAGTCGTAGAATTTATGTTAAAACCTTGCTAGCACTTTCTTGGTCTCTCTCCTTCTCTAATTTTATTTTAAATTGTTTTTCAAATATCCTGGTTTTAAAATAATCTTTTCAAAGTATTTCTCAAAATGATTTTCAATCTCTTATTCTTATAAAGATATTATTTTAGTGTTTCTATGTTTATATATATATATATATTGAATTTTGTTTATACTTTAATAAGTTGTACTTATATTGATTATATATATAATTTACATTATATTAAAATTTTCAAAATTATTATATGAAGTTTTATTATGATTAAAATATGTATCAGCTATGCTTAAATGATTTTACAAAGTATCAAACTATTTTACAAAACAACGAGTTTTCAAAATAATGTTTTAAAGTATTTTCAAATTTTTAAAAAAAGTATGTCGACATACTCTATGTATGTATGTCGACATAGTGGCCGATTGTTTCAAAATTTAAATTGTAAAAGAAGTGTCTTTTCGTCATATCTTTTCACGAATGGACATGGCTGTTGTTTCTATATAAATACCAAACTTCCAAACGAATTTTTAATCATCATTTTCTTATTTATTTCTCCTCCTTCCACTCTCTCGTTTTCTAAATCAAAATATACCCAAACTCTGCCGAAATTCAACCAGAATCAAATTCAATCATCACTTCTTTGATTCTCCTTCATCTACTCTCTAATTTCCCTCATCTCTCTCACTTAACCCTAGATCAAAGCGCTATTTAAGAGTTATATGATCAATTGTAATCAAGATCGAAGATCCAAGTATGTAAAACTCTACAAATCATATTGCATTACTTATAGGTATGATTGTAGCTTGTAAGATCAATTGGGTATACTTAGTAGCCTGTAAATCTAGCGGGTGTGATTATAGCCCAAAAATCAAGCGACTCTGCCTAGAGGTGGGGATTCTAGAAGGTGTGTCTCGTAGCCTTGAAATCAAGATTGTATTTGCATTTACTAATTGAAAAGAAATCCGTACAAGTTGTGCGGGACTGGATGTAGAGTAACTTCGAACCAGCATAAAATCCTAGCATGTTCTTTCCTTTTTACTTGTACCACATTTACTTTTATCTGCACTTTGATTCTTGATTGTTTCTGTGATTGTTAATTACATTATTCCAAGTAGAATCATAAAGAATTTGAAAAATATTCATATAATCCATTAAACACTAGTCACCCCCTCCTATAGTGTTAATTTAGCCTTAAGATCCTTATTCCCCTAACTCACATAGATAATGGTTTTGCTATCACAAATATATAATAGCAGATAAAACCCGATGCACAATTTCATCACATGATGGTTCTCGTTTACTAGCACAAGCATGCTACCTACACTAGGCATTCATGTTTGTAATGCCTTGGGCATCAGACACCTACACTACGTGTGCCGAGTTACACATCATTGCCCCCGTCATAATGTAGAATCTAGTTGGCCAATGCATGGTATCCATTGGATCGCATGCATTGGCTACACATGCTGCTTTTTAACACGAATGTTAAAGCTTTATCCTCCCTGACCTCCCTTACATATGAATTTTTTAGTAGTGATGGATCGTTGATGTTCTTCACGTCTTTCTACAATGGCAGCAGGTCCATCAACATTAAAATACGTCGAGTAATATAGAATCTAGTTCTTGGACATTGCCTGTCATGAGATCGGCTTTAACACCTTCTCAATCCAACTACCTAGTCATTATATAAAGCATTCTTTAAAGATGGTTCCTTTCAAGTCGGTCGAAGAAGCTACCACTGGGGTTGCCCCTGATATCAATATTGGTGATGCTATTGTCTTAACGGACCCTCTAGACTCTCTAGCTTCAAAAGTAGATGAGGCGTATCTTAAGCGAATATGTTAAAGACATGGAATTCTACTTGATGATGTATTGGTCCCTATACACTTTCAACGAGCATATGATCCGCGGTACATATCTTGCAACCGATATATGTGTATGCTGGATGTGTTCTGCCTTTAAATCACTTTACTTATACACTTTTGCAATTTATGAAGATTTCCCTAGCCCATATACATCCAATAGCTATGCCTCTTTAAATAGCATGTACGTGATATTTGTTCGACATCTGAACAAAGTGCCTTCTATCGAGGAGATATATTATTTATACGGCTTTAAGTGCCAAAAGAGGACCTCTTTACCCACTTTCTTGGAACCTTCTAGAGGTTGACGTATAGTACCGGGGCTTAGGAACAAACTGAGCTATTTTAAAGATGAGTACTTCTTTATATGTCATCTGCTTGGATTTGCACAAAAATGGTTATCCAAATGTAAATCTTAATACCAATTCTCTCTACTCATGAAGACATCGTGGTCTTGGTTGTTAATTTTGCTACTTCTGGTAGTTGTAGATGTATCTAGAAGGCCCGATAACACGGGCTTAGCGAGTATCCTTGCAGTTCTCTAAAATATTCTGCTTAAGAAAAGGATACGTGACATCTTCTTACTGATGAATCTGCATAACTTATAACCTTTTGGAGGAAGGTTGTAATATAGGCCACGTGCTTGAAGTTTAAGAGGATATTCAGCCTACATAGAGGTCCGAGGCTGAAGTTACTATAAATGAGAGTCAGGAAGTGCCCCCTGTACAATATCATATTGTTGATCCTGGAACGAGGCAAGGAGTAGGAGCTATTGATAGAGAGAAAGATAGTGATGAAGGTGGAGATGTGGATATATACTTTAGCCGCGAGTCTTCTAATGATGAGAGTGGTGATGCTCATGTGCCACCTATTTCCCAATGGCCAAAAATTAAAGTCATCTCAACATAAACATCTTTACAGTTTCCACCAGCTTTCGTGGTAATGGAAACACCAATCCATCCATCTGGGGATATTCATGGATCCTTTGGAAGTATACCGGATGAATTCTGTTCTTTTGGTCCCAGTAACATTAGTATTGGGGATATTGGTTCTACTATCCATCTGCCAACTAATATGCCTGCAACTGGAGTAGGAGAAATAACCTCTGTGAGCAAACCTTAAGTCCACAATCCATTGAGGGCACTAGGACACATCAAAACTTATACAACACCACACTTTCGCAAGACCTGCATTATTTCTCTATCTTACTAGTACTAACTTGTTTGTGTTTTATTTTCAGATTCTATGGAATGACAGCATTTGTTTAATGATCTCAAGAGTCATGGAGGAAAGTATAAGAAGCTTGATTTATCAGATTGTCATTGTGAATCATCTCATGAGTCAGACTTAAGTGGATGTTAAAAGCATGATTATAGAAGGTAGGATAGAGATAATAGGCCCCACAATGAGCATCACGGGAAGTCTGATAGTGTTTCACATTCTCGACATAGATCTCGTTCTCCACTGCCATATAGTATGGACATGTATTCAATGAGGCCTGACCCCATTCCGTCTATTGAGGTACCAATTGCTCTAAATTCAGCCCACCCTACGATGCAACCAATAGTTCCTTCCTATGTGTCGTAACAATCCGAGCAGTCATCTGAGCTGGTTTCTCCTAACAACTCCAAACAAAATCCTAAGAAAAAGCAACTTCATGCCCATATTACTACTGTAGAGACTGAAGTTATTTCGAATCCACACTTGGCTGCTATTAAGAGAACCTTTTCAAAAGCCTGTTTTCATGACAGTGTATTTGTTTCCTACTTAAAATAAATTCCTCAAAACATTGGTCCCAATGTTCTAGCTTTTGTGGGTGACGTATACGCATCAATATCACAAATGGAAGAGGATGGCGGAAGCCATTTCTAAAGTGTTTTATAAGAGAAAACTAGCTCTTGAAGGGATGGAGCATCTCGAGCAAGACAACAAGCATATTATCACTACTCCAGATAAGGAAATCGAAGAGCTTAAGGCTTTTCTTGTTGATGCCGAGAAAAAGTTAAACGAAAAGACTAAGTCTTTCAAAGAAGACACCAAATCTAGGAAAGAAGAGTTGAGGCTGTGTACCATAGAAGTCATGTTCTTATGATGGAAAATAAAAAACTCCAGAAGACTATGGAGGTGTAGGCCTCAAAGATAAAGAGATTAAAGGAGTGCTTGAGGCGGAAAAGAAGGAGAAAGAGGGCGCCCTCACTCAAACCGAGGACTGTTGCATGGACACTTATTGGCTAAGAGTGGCTGAGGCCCGGGCAAGAACAGCTCATGAACAAGTCCAAGCTTCCGAGGATCGAGTCAAATTTGAAATTGAACCCACTCTCATGCAATTCTATGCAAATGCCACATTCAGTAATTTGAGGTGGTTGGATGATGGGTAACCTCAGGCCTTGGAATGAGAGCATTTTGATGGAGTTGGAATTGATGAGGAGGAGCTAAAGCTCGACCTTTGGAAAGAGGAGAGGCTGGCATGCTCCTCTTACTCTCTAAGTTCTTTCCCTAACTGGTGTATCTTTTAGGGCCCAACCCAAACTTATTTTAAAGGATATATGTAAGAGTGCCAGTTCTGTACCCCAAGAACCTGCATTGGGGATCTCGATGCAACGTTTGATAGTACCACCTCTTTCATATAAGGTTGCCAACCACTGAGACTATTACTCCTCTTCCTAACTCTACTGATATTTCTGCTACTGGAACTACTTCTGGTATTTCAATTGCTCTGGAATTCACGTTGGATATCCATTATAATCCTAAAGATCTTGGCTTCATGGGTATCGAATCGCTTCCAAGTCACCTATCTTATGTCCTATGGAAGGAGGCTCTGTCAGTACTCCAACTCACATGGCATCTATATCTCCTAAAGGCATATCATTAACCTCACATGTATTTGAGATAGCTCATACATCAACGACTGATGTCTTTAATCTCTGCTTTTCCATTTTTCAAGTTTTGGGTCAACCTGCTCTTATTCTCTTGCCTGAATGTGGTTTACTATCGAGTACACAAGATACATTGTTTGAATCAATAATCATGTCTGCCTTCATCCCAACTTTAGCATCTCAAGTGTGTGCTACATCGGGTCCTAATTCTGAAATTATTCATGCTCTAGATGAAAAGTCCATTGGTGATCATCATGAGGCACACGGAGATGAAGATATTATTTTTATTAGGGTCATTAAGCATTCATAGGAACATCAATGCATGAGATGCCGAAGTCGCAAACCATATTGGTCAAGGATATCAAGAAGGACAAATTGGATGTAATTCCTCCTTCTCTCCCATTTTCATTGCCTATGAAGCCAATTGTCATTCACACTTCTGTCCCCTTTTCCGGTAGTACCTAGAGTAAGTCTCTTAAATCTTCGAGGAGTAACTATGATTGGGACATCGACCCCAAAGATTTTTTCCAAAGGGGGCAAATTTAGGAGATCAAGCAAGAGGCATGCTACACATTCTTCCAGCAAAGGGAAGAAAGGGAGAAGATGAAGAATGTCTAGTTGCATATTTTTCTTTTCTTTCTTTGTTTTGCTTTGAATTCGTGTACATAGGATGGTATTGTGTGGATGTAACCCTCACTTTTGCCGAAAAAATTTGTTAATAAAGAATAAAGCAATTTCACATTCATTTGTCATAATTATATGTGAATGGAAAATTCCCTGCTACCACTTAGTTTGATTAAAAATTTTCTTAGTTTGTCGCCGGTCGGGGGATGTTTGACTAGTGACAAAGTAGAATTTTTATATTACTCCTAGTTATTGAGGGGTGATATTTTGGATATCTATCTCTGGACATCCATGTTTGATTCTGCCTATCTCTGGGCATTAATTGTGATAATCCACCTCGAGCGATGGCTTGAACGTCTATCTTTGGACATTTACATCCGATCTCGTCTAACTTTGGGCATTGATTATATATGCCCTATCTTTGAGGTTTAATAAGTAAGACGTCTGTCTCTGGGAATCTTTGATGAAACCAGTTTCATTGGATCCGTAACGGCGAATTTTTGTATGATTTCAAGTTTTGTAGTGATTGGACTAGTCGTTTGATCGTATGGACTCGAAACGCTTAGAAATCAATTTAATTGAAATCAATTTGAAATAAGAGGATCTTAACATAACTTATTCATACGATGGAATTTGGACTTGAAACCTGTTCCATTAAGTTTAAAATTATCGAAAACATCTATTTTGATATATAGGATGACCCATTTTCGTTTCGGGAATGAAATGGACTTTTCCGGTCGTTTATCGTTTAACTTCCAATTCGATCTGGTCCATTCTTTTCCATTTTAGCTATACCAATAAATACCTGTTATAAACCTTAGTTATTTTCTTATTCCATTTGTCTATGCGTTCATTTCCTTCTCAACCCCTCATTATAATGGTAGACAAACCAAAACAAAAAAAACCTCAATTCAAATTCAAATTCAATTCCAAAATTTAAACTCCTCAAAATATATTGAATTATATATTGATTTGAAGCTCTCGACAAGCGCAAGTCAAATCAGCAGTCTTTTTCTCGATCTGAACTTCTATGTGCGCTGAATTCAATGGTTTATTCTCGGTCGTTCATCACATTCCGATGAACTTCGCATGATCGTCAAATCAGTGGTACGGTTTTGTGGAGACGACCGAGAGGAGTGCATCAGTGAAATTCGTTCATCGAATTGATGGTCAGATCGACCAGAATAATTTGATTAGGGCTAGGAAATCGTGGTGGCTGGGACTTACTCACGTCTTTGACGTGGCTGACGATCACGAGGCCTGGAGGGGAGGAGGCTTCGGGCGACGCTCGCATGGTCGCGGCTGGCGCTGGGGTGGGGGGATGGCGCGTTGGCGATTAGGTGAGGCAGCTTCATCGCAGTAGCATGTGTTCTGGTCGGTATTAGGGATTAGTGCTGGAAGAAGCGGTGATGACGTGGTACAGGTCACTATTATTTTATTTTAATTCAATTCTTAATTTCAATCATTCTAACTCGTTTAACTTTTACATACAAGGCCCGATTCACCCGCAGTTTGTTCCGCTGGGATCGTATCGAAATTCCCAACATTTTGACACTGCTTTGGACGAATTCTGAGACCGTTTGAATTTGGCCCTAAATTGGATTTAAATTCGATTTAAATGCAAAGGTGAGTGATTTGACCCACTAATAACTTTTAAAATTTCTTATGTTGGTTAAATTAAATTTATGGTGTGATTAGGAATTTGTTTATGGCTATTTGGTATATTTAAATTGCTATTCCTGTTAATTTGAATTTATTTTGAATTAAATTTCATTTAATTTATTATTGAATTTAAATTGCCAGTTGATTTCCTGTATATAATAATATGTTAATTGTTGATATTTATTGGTTGAATTGGATGATGATTGTGATGGATGTTTGAATTTATTTTTAGATGATTGGATTCTATATTTGATTTATGAAATTCTATCACTCTACAAGTTCCCTTGGTTATTATTAGGAAATGCACTATGGGTTGAAATGATATATACCCGAACGAACTATAGATTAGGGAAAAATCGTTATGGGTTGAAATGATAGACTCGAGCGATTTTATGGATTTTATTAAATTCGAGATTGTGGTTTGAAAGGATGTATAACCATAAAATTTTAAATTGCGGATTGAAATGATAAATGTCTGTATCGCTTGACCTTAGGGTAGAGAATTATATACGTGCACAGGATTGGTTAAATTAAGTGATTTTAAAAGTCTTAATTTTTGAAAATAGTTAAACGATATTTTAAACAAATTTTGATTCTAATAACTTGAATTATTATCGAAATTGAGCTTGGTGTTGGAACTGGAATTGATTTAAAGGAATTGGTTAAAGAAATTAAATTTGAAATTTTAGGTTGGATATGAAGTATAAGTGAAGTTTATCGAAATTGAGTTATTAAAATTGTTTGAAATATAATTTTAAATATATTGAAAGTGGAGTAATTTAAATTTATGCTTCAAACATGGATTAGAAGCGATATTGAATTAAATATTTTACTGAGAATTTGAATTGAGAAGAAATTTGACATTAGGTTTTGAAAATTGAAATGGTCCAAACATGTTGAAACGAAATAAATAGTTTAAATTGATATAATTTCAAATTCATGTTTAATATAAATTATTTTAAAAATATATTATCTTAAAGACTTTAATTATTGAGATTTTCAATCTATTAAACTATCTTAACCTGTATTAACTATATTAAATCATTTTAACCTATTTTAAACCATTTAATTTATTTTAAACTAGTTAACCCATTTTAACTTATTTTAAATCTAATTAATCTATTTTAAATCGATTTAATCTATTTTAATTATATTTAATCTATTTTAAGATTATTTAACTATCTTAAATCAATTTAACAGTATCTTTAATCTATAACCGAACTATTTTAGAGTATTTTAACTATTTGCAATTATTTAATCTATTTTCTAAAACTTCAGACTGTGTAAAAATGAAGCATTTATATTTAAATTCTTAACGACGATACAACCTAAGTTGTAATTGGGAATTGATACCTCTTTGGAAATTTACATATCGAGTAAATATGATTTTTGAAAGTGAAATATGATCTGAAAGTAAGTATGACTATTGAAAGTGAATATAGTTTGAAAGTGAATATGACTTCGAACTGATATGGTTTTGAAATTGAATATGATATTTTGATATTAATTGTGAATTGACTTTTGAAATGTAAAAGAACCATCCGGTATGAAATAAGCGTTTGGTTGTTAAAGAGATTGAGTGATTCTATATGAGGTATTTACGTGACCTTGACTCCTGTGAGTCAGCTTGATGTGGCTAAAATCAGGAGCCACGCCGGGCCAAATGAGGTCATTCCTTCGATCGAACACACTTCATCGATACTGTATTCTGACTTTATGATTTGGTTTGGTGGCCACCCTTTATTTTTTATTTGGGAGTGTGTTCCGAGGTAGGCGGTAATAGCTGCTATGCGTTACCACCAGTCTAGATACATAAATGGTATATCTACCCTGGCATTTCCTCGAGTGCCGTGGCACATTCTCCATCGTGCCTACGGAGGAATTACGGTATTGTATAGACTATGAGAATATATAAAAATGTGTTAAGGGGGATATGAGTAATGCCTTAATTCTATTTTAATACTTTTACTTTACTGTAGACATATTATAATAGCGTATTGTACTACATGGTAGATAGTTTAACGGATCCTTAGGAGATGTCAATCCCGAACATCTCTTGAGTTACTGTACCCATATTAGACACTGGATAGGAGATGTCAAACTCCGTAAACATCTCTGATGCCGTCACACTCATATATACCGTTGATTTAACCTACGTAAGATCTTTTAGTTCTGACTCGAGTGTTTTGTCTTCTCAATTCGCTTGGGTCAGCCTAAGCATTTCAGGATTTGAAGACCTTATTCCTGGAGGACGAAGACGAAGATTTGTACTATTACTATTTATTATATTTATTCTACTGCATCATGTTGTTCCGTTGCATTTATGTATTTATTTCTGTTTTATGTAACTCTGATTCTGTATTGTATTAGTATAATCAAATGTTTTGTAAACAGCTTCATGAACTGTTATTTGATTATTATATTTTTCCATTCCGCTGTAAGATTCTATTCTGTTTTTTTCTTTCTCTGCTTTTTCTTATTTACCCCAATAACAATCTGCCCCTTTGTATGGTTTAAGTTTGACGTGCGTATGTGTGCTTGAAACATCCAAAAAGGCAGGCCGTTACAGTGGAATTGGGTTCCATTATCGAAAATGATTATTTGTAGAATTCCAAATCAACCGATAATGTATTAGAGTATGAAATTGATCATCTTTGGTGATTATGGCAAGCGGTTCCACTTCGTCCCATTTCGTGAACTAGTCAACTGCAACAATGACATACTTCGCTCCGCCTTTGACATCAATAGTACACCGATAATGTCAATTTCCCTAACTGCAAATAGCCATGGACTGACCATTTATGCACTTTCTATAGCACACCATAAAGTGAACGATAAATAAATAAAGTAAAGCAAATTA
Organism: Allium cepa; assembly: GCA_030765085.1. Classification (NCBI taxonomy): domain Eukaryota; kingdom Viridiplantae; phylum Streptophyta; class Magnoliopsida; order Asparagales; family Amaryllidaceae; genus Allium; species Allium cepa. Next base: position 66,392,847 of record CM060931.1, read on the forward strand.
AATATAATAAGGGTTGAATATAGAAATTTTATAAAAGTTAGAATTTGGCCACAAAAGTTATTATGTTGCATTCATGGTGAAATTCCGATCTATTTCCATATATAATATCCTGAAAATGGAGCTCAAGCAAAGAAGTTATGAGCATTTGAAGTTTTCAGATTTAAATTAATTTAGTTTGAATTCAAATTCAAATGAGAAATCAAATTCAGGGTTTAAATTTCAAAATTTGCTCGAGGCTAAGTAAATGCTTAATTAACGTTTAACGTCAAAAGTCAAATAGAGAATAAAATAATTGTGCAACGAAACAAAATAAATATTCTCCGAAATAGAGGAGCGGTCGATCTATATAGGTCAATCGGTCGACTATAGCGGTCGACCGGTAGCACATAGGCGGTCAGCTGCCTGGTAATAAATGTTGCCAGTGGCGGCTAGAGTTTGAAGCTATGTTATATTCAGTCGTAAGATCCAGATTTATCCATTTCTTACGTACTTCCATCCTACGGTTTTGGTGAATTTCAAACCCTATAAATAAAACCTTATCCTCTCCACTTTCTATTCATGTTATTTTGGGGAATACGAAAAAATTCTGCCATTACTACCTCTCTCTAATAAGATTTGAAACTCTGAACGGAATTCAGGTAAGAATTCAACTTATTCCTATTTATTTCTTCTTCCAATCTATTCTTATCCTATTCTTCTCCAACTATTCTAAATCTAATGAATATATATACATTTTCCCTATTATGTGTATATGTATATCAAAAGAGAGAGATTTTGGAAAAGATCGGAAGGCTACAAATCCATTTAAGTGAAACTAAGGCTAATATGTGAGCGAAAATCTTAGTATTTCTTTTCAACAATTATTTATGTATTTTGTTTTGGATTTGAATATGCCTTAGGGATTTTGGGATTCAAAAATACGATAGATAAAATCCCCTAAAATTCCTTTATATTTCGAGATGTCAATTCTATGTTGATATTTTTAATTATTTACATTAATTTGATGGAATTTTTTTCGCTTTTACAATTTTTGATAATTTCATGATCTATTCCACTTCTCTTCTTCTTTGGATCAAATTGCAATTCTTTAATAAAATAAGTGGTTTAGATTATGAATTCTATTCGTAGTTTATACCACTTATTGTTATCTATTTCTTTGTAAAAGAGGATTTGAATAGAATATAGGTTTACATTGCAATTCTTATTCTTTAGGATATTACATTGAATTAGTTAATAAATTGAGTTTCTATTTTATTTACAAGTCCGTTATTACAGTTTTGATTATAAATATTTTCCTTATTTTGGATATTAGAATCCCATGAAATCTTGGAAATTTAAGAAAAAAACTTGTAATAATATTTGTTAGGGAATTGGCATTTAATGCTAGTTTAGAGCGTAAAATCCGTGCATTTAGAACTTAATATGCATGAATATTTATTTATCTCTATTGACATAATTAACATATAATTATTGCATATATGGCATAGTTAATTAGGCGTTTATTTACATTTAATTCCCCTATTAGGAAGGTAATTGATTGTGGTGTGAAAATAAGAGAAAACTCTTATATAGCCTAATTATTAGTAAGGAAGATTCTTTAGAAGGCCTTACTTATGAAACGGTTAGATGATTGTGTGTGTCCATATATATATATATATATATATATGTATGTATGTATGTATGTATGTATGTATATATATGTTAACCTTCCTTTTTTCAAGGCCCACAGCCGGATTTGACCCAAAAGACTTCACAATCATCAAGGTAGAAAGACCGGAGAGATGGTTACTAAGATTGGAAATCGGTTATATTTGGAACTATGGACGACAGTGGATGGATTTGGATGGACAATACTCAAAAAATGGCTAAGTATGGAACTAATACTTCCTCTAGAAGAGGGATCAGAATAGAGGAGTTGGAATAAAAGGATCAGATTAAATAGGATGTACAGAATACAGCTCAATGATGATCACTCCATAACTTAACAACCACAAGGCGGATTCAAATGAAACTTTAGGAAAACAAACTAGGGACCCTAGGGAGTCGACCGTGGGGATCGCACATCGAATGAAGAAGTTTGGAAGGATCGACCCTCTTCCTTTTGAGGGCTTGGCCATATTCAAGTTCATAGCAATAACCGGTCAATAACTCAAAATCAATAAATGCAATCGATATGAAATTTGGAAGGGAAGTACATCACTACATGCGGGACCCATTATAGGGATCGCACCCCATAAATCCTTCAAAATAGATTGGCCCCGATCCCTATTATGGGCTCCGATGGGCCCTAAACTTTCTCGACAGGTTTTTCTTGGCTTTAGGGTTCTAGATTCGGGTTTTGAGCGAGATATTTTCACATCTTCTCTTATAAATACAACGGACATAGCATCAGCAAAGGATATTCTTTCTGCTCGATTCTATCTTCTACCTAGGCTATACTTACCCATTTTTACTTTAGATGTCATGGATTTGTAACCTTGACAACAACATAAATGAATAAAAGGAAAATCTTTGGAGTGGATGTATGCCGAAGTTAGTCAAACCACTATAAATCTATGTCTCTCTTTACTTGCTTCCTATTTAATTTTATCATTCTTCAATTTATATTATCTACATTATATTTTCTGAGATATGTGATTGGATATTGGTGCTTTCACATAACTGGGTGCTGGTGGGCATTTTGGATGCCAGCATTTTGGTGCTTTCACCGAGAAAGCTATCCCCTGTGGATTTGAAATTCGAATTCAGGGTTTGGAAAAGATCTAGAGCTTAGATTTGGAGCAATGGTGAGCAACAAGGATAATGCTACTAGAACGGAGCCACCATGGAGGGAGTCAGGAGGCTTCCTCGAGAGTTGGAGCTAATCAAGCATCTACCTTCATTGCTAAGGATGAAATGGAATGATGATGGATGCTATGCAGGAAAGGATGCTTAAAAGACATAAGGAGATGATGTAGAATTTATTCCAACAAAATAGACAAGATAGGGCGCAGAACCAAGGGAATGTAATAGCAGGAGCTAATGACAACTTAGATCAAGGAATTGAAGCAGTAAGAATCGCTAGAAATCAGAACTAGGAGCATGGAGATGGAGCTATTGGACAAAGGAATAGGAGAAAGCTGCCAAAGGCAGTCCCCAACCATCATAGAGGGATCGACCTTGATCTCAGAGGCATGCGGGCATGCCCTCGAGTCTGGTCGATCGGGATGCTGGAGTACCCGCGATTGATCCCATGAAGCTTGGTGCGAATCAAAATTTGGGTGCGAATCAAAAGGAGTACATTTTGGAATTACCTCATGGAATCGGGGTCAGTTTGGAAATAAGGATAGGAGACTGCCACTGAATGACAATTACAGGTTTGCAGAGATGATTAGGCAAGCTATGCGTGGAGGATTTGTGAACAAAGATCTGGAGGATGTAAATAGAAGTTCACGCATGTAGGACAAATTTCACCCTAGAGGAGGGTGAATAGGGTGATACTAATAATTATAAAAATTAATGCAGAAATATATAAAATAATTGCAGCACAGATAATAACAGAATAATAAAAGCAGAAATAGAACAAACACAGATTTACCCAGCTTCGGCAAAACCCTGCCTACGTGCCGCCTCCAAGGTTATTACTAGAAATTAAGTAGTCAGACGCTTACACACGTAAACTTGCGACATTCTATAACGATTAACAACTCTACGCTAAAAACCCTACCACAACTCAGCCACTGAGTTGCGAATTCTTGAACTACACCACTGTAGTTCGTCCTCTAGTCATACGACTAGAATTTTATAAAAGTTTAAAAGTAAAATACAAAGTAAAAACTAAATAACTATTTGAAGCCCAAATTTAATTAAAACAAAGATGGCCCATTTAATCTTATAACTCAAAGAAGAAAAATCTCCCTTTATTTCAATCTGTTCGGCCCGTATTTTTTGCTTTGTAAAATGGCTGCCTCTTCGGGAACGTACGTTCCTCTTCAACAATTTAGAGCTTTAGGAATTCAAGTAGCCTCCTTGAAGTTGATTGAATTGAATGCTCCTAGCTTGTAAGAAATAAGGCTTGAATCGTATGTTTCTTTAGTTCCTTCATGGCTACTTCTCGATCGAGTTCAAATTGAATGATACTAGTATGCGATTTCCTTTATTTGCTCTTGTTGATACGTTTAAACTCGATGCTCTAATTATCGATGATGTGGTATTCATAGGGAATAAAACCTTAAATTATTGTTCGAATATTTCGTTTGAATTCATACGCTAATTTTTCTCCGCCGTTCGATTTAACTTCTATACATGTGATTTGTTTAGACTGGTTCAATTCGAATATTTCCTTGCTTGATTATCATGGCTTGTTTGATTTTCTGTTTTTTCGTACTATTATTTGATTTTCTCTAAATTAGTTTCAGACTTTACTCCTTTGACTTCGGCCACTTTGAATTTGTGATGAGAATTGGACTTCGACTTGTTCAATTCTGCCTTGGTCACCTTGGCTTTGATTTTGTTAAAACTGTAACCAATAGTTACGAATTTTCATGAATTGCTTTGTTGCTTGATTACTAGTACATGTTTACTTATTCTATAGTTCGACCATTGATTTGTTGTTACCTTTGGTTATTGTGGCCATGTCTTACTGATCTGCTACACTTTGTAATTGAGTGGTGTGGTATTTCATTCTTGTGTGGCACTTCACTTGTATGCAATCACTTCTCTTTTATGTTATCTGGGTTACCCTGTTGCCTTCATACCTGAACTGTTGCATGCTGCACTGTATATTTGTACTATATGTTTAAAACTAAACTTGCATACAAGCTTGGTTATTTTTGGAACTGATTTAGTATGTGGTCTGCACTTGATATTGATCTCCATGATCGTAGAGTGGTCTGGTTAGATGCACTTGTATATGTCTTCATCATTGTTGTTATGTTACTTCATTAATTCACTGTATTGAGGTTTGGTTCATTGATGATGCTTTGATTCATGTCCATATGCATGTGTATACATATGCCATTTTGTTTACTGCTTCACTACATCCTATCACTTCATATAAATACATGTATACATGTGTGTTTGTGCATGTATATATGTATGTTTGTGATGCATTCAGTTTTTCTTCTTGGAGTCTTCACTTGGTTGTTGTATACCTGTACATGTTTGCTTGAGTTACATTGATGTTGTGTTCGTTGTTTGGAGATTTTGTTTCACTGGTGGTTCCACTTGATTCTAGTCAAGAGTTATTATAGTCTTGTTTTATGTGCACTGACCTGGTGCCATTGACATTTGTGTTCATTTGAGTCTGCACTTTGATGTACTCGTCTATTTGGTCTGGGTTCAATTGTTCTTGTGTACATTGATTTAATTCATTCATGTTATACTGCTTTGGTTGATTATCTCCATACATATATACATATATGTATGTATGTATATATGTGTGTGATTGACTTGATTGCACTTATTCGATTGTTTCTTGATCACAGTCACTTGCTTGCCTTAGAAAACTGTCTGGATGTTATGTCTGACTGCATGTATATATATATACAGGTATGCAAACATATGTATATATGTATGTGGTCACGTTGATGTATACGCATGCTCCAGTTTTGTTGCTATTTGATGTTGAGGCTTTGCTCAGTTGACTTGGACATGATTGCATTGTGACTTTCTTTCTCTGGCTTACTTGGAGTACATTTATTTTCCCCATGTATATACATACATACTTGTATGTATATATGTTTTCTGTCTCCTTTTGAGTTGCAGTCTTGTTGTTGTTTTTGGACTTGCATTCTTGTACATTTGGAATCTTCATTTCTGAGTTGAAATGTTAGTTGAACTTGTTGCTGCTGGCTTCATGTGTACATCGCTTTATACATGTGCTGAAGCTGTTTTGTTGACCTGAGGCATTGTAGTCTGGTAGAAGTGGTTGTTGGTCCGGTCTGGAGCTTGTTTGTGTGACTGGGTTACCCTGTGTTGAGTCTTCAATTCATAAGCATACATCTCTGGCTCAAGTGTGTTCGAGCTTGTTCCAGTCATTTAAACTTGTACTTGACCATTCTATTTTTGTTTTTGTATTGCACCTGAGTTGAACCTAGCTTTATCTTGTGTTTGACCTTGTGCTCACCTGTCCCTGCAATTATATCAAGTGTATATCGGTGTTTACGGCCTTATGGCATGTACAGTGATAAGCTGTGCATGCCACAAGCTGTTCATTTTTAATGAATTCAAAACGAAAATGATGAGGAAAAACTCAATGACAGAGGCAAATAATCTTTTCAAAAACATATATTTTATTTTACACTGCAAAAATATTTCTTTTTCAATTTTACCGAATCATTGTTTATTTTGCAGATAATTCATATGCTGGATACAAATTGGAATATAGTTGAAGAACAAATATGAGTGAACGAGTGATATGTAGTGAAGTGCAAATGTAAATGACAATTGTATAGTGAAAAATTGTGTTGTAATTTGAAATCGTATTGTCATTGAAATTTTGTATATATAGTGAGAGCTCAAGTTTTATACTATTCAAAAATTGTAATAAAATATTTGTTTGAATTTAAATTTTGTATTATTTATTTTATTTAGCTAATATATATTTAATTATGTGAGAAATAAAATAGTACAATAACAATTACATTTAAATGAATATATATATATATGTTTATTATCATCAAACAAAAATCATATCCTTGCATATTCAACAATCTCCCCCTTTTGATGATAACAAACATATATTTAAGATTTTGAATTTATTAAATGTATTTGATCATTCTATTTGCTCCCCTATTTGTATGCTCCCTCTTTACAATAAAGCTCCCCTTCATATATGCATGAAAATAAATAAAAATACGCAAATGAACCTAGACGAGAATATGCAAATAAAAAAAAGATAGTTGACCTTTATTTGCCAAAATCTTAATTTATCTCTCCCCTTTTGTTATCAGCAAAAGAGTAATAGTGTTATAAAAATAGAGATAAAGTGATAGACATTAATACAAGATTAATACCCAATAGAGTATAAATATTAAATTTCCATAAAAAATCAAACAAAAATCATAAATACTTTGTTAGGCGCATATTCCACTTTAGAATGATAGGGATGATGTCAGTATATGAAACCATATAGCCGTGTCTATTTGTGGTATATTTATATCAGGAATTTGAATATCTACTAACCATGCATAACCGTTAGGATTTTTAAATGAGATTAGTAGTATTCCCAATTTTTATAAAAAAATGAATTTCAAGCATCTTCTAACCACACATAACCATAATGACTTTTAAATGAGATTAGAATCAACTTGTTTATTTAATAATTAACTTTGATATGTGTTCCATACATGCATAATCGTCAGGACTTTTAAATGAGCATGAAAGCATATATACAAATATTCCAAGTAATTCACCATACTTTTAAATCAGAGTGAATACTTTAGATGTTTTTATTACTGAAATAAAATAAAATGAAAATGAATAATTTCCGATGTAAAATATCACATATTGCCATACTATATTGGATTTTGATAAGTGATGGTCGATAGAAATATAATAGAAATAGAGATAGTCATGGAATTTTTACCCATCTAAAGTTATTATAAATCTTGTTTAATTTTTTTTAAAGAAATTTACTAAATATACTGTCTCAAGTCATAATATATGATTAATATCCACACTCATCACTTTCAATCATTATTTATATTTTCGATAATCAATAGGGAGCCAGGTTAGTTAATGTAGCCATTTATATCAAATCCAAAAATAATTATAAAATCAAACTTTCTAAAATGACTAATCTGAAGCAAGGTCAACAAAAAACTATTTTCTAGAAGGGGTTTTATAAAAGTAAAATGTTTGCTAATTGAAAATCATTTGAAATGAAAAATATGCAGATATTTTCTTTGAAAATGTGATGCAACTAACATGTTCCACTAGTAATTTTTCTATCAACTAGGTTACCGGTGTAATCTGCATCTGAATTTCTCTTAGACTCATGAGTATCATTAGTTGGATATCATAGAGCAGATCATGATGTTGCAACAAATTCCTTAAAATCCTTTTTACAGCTTTTGAATGAAATTCTTTTGAATTTTGAATTGAAACCGTGCATATAAACAACTAGTGAACATAGTGTCAGATCCAAAAACAATATGATGAACAAATATATCCACATGTATCTAGAGTAATCATCAACCAATAAAACAACATCATTAGTCCAAACAAATCTATATGAACTAGTTCAAAGACTTTAGAGATACTTATAGTGTTCTTGTCATAAAAAGATAGTCGACCAATAATTTTGCATAAATCAGAATCATAATCAACATTCATTGTCATATACTGGTTGATTTAAATCAGATTATGGTGCAGATTTTCACATTTAATAAATCGTTCAAGGTAAATATACCATTACCTATTTTATCTTCACAATAATTTTTCATGGTTACTCATTGTGATGCTGCCATCTTTGTACTAGGCTAAGAAACTTTGATTTGTTGGCCATCATGTGCCTGAAACAGCCAGAATCCAGATAACACACTGTTGTTGTTCCTTAGCCTGCCACCACACCTACACGAGAAAATATTTTTGTGACCAATTTGTTTTTATAGGTCCATGGTTGTTAGTTGCAAAATATTTTGAAAAATAAGTTTGTGTAGACCTAAGACAATTTATATTTGTTCATTTTGGCACCCAGATTTGTTCGACTTTAAGGGAATTTACATTTATGCCTTTACGAACCCAAATTGGTGTGGTTTTCACGTGTTTGGGCCTATACCAACAATTGTTTTGATTGTGTCCAATTTTCTACAAATTGTGCACTCGGATTTTACTGGATTAATTTCGTTTCTAATACGTTTAGATTGATTATATCTAAGTCCTTGTCTAACAGTATTAACAGTTTGTTTCCCTAATAGCATATTTAAGGGTCTTTCTACTTTGGAAAAGTTTCCTAAAGTTGTAGACAGTTGTTGGACTTGTATTTTGAGAGATTCATTTTCATTCAATAATTGAGTGCACTTTCTAGTAGAATTTTCTCTTCTAGTATTTTCACTTTCTTTCAAAATCAGAATTTCATTTTCAAGTGATTTAATTTTAATTTTTGAATTTTTAGTCTCTTCTTAAAATGATGGGAACTTATCACACTTAAAGCACTTGTTTCGATAGTTTTTAACTAATTGATTGAGCTGTTTATTTAATTATATCAAACTATCTCTTTGTGATTCGAGTTTAGCGTATTTCTCCTTAAGTCTTTCAAAACAACCATTTACTTCATGAAAATATATAAGTAGTTTCGAATGAGTATGTTTTGATACTTCGCTTGGCTCATCATCATCACTGTCAGTTGTTTCTTCTTGATGACGTAAATTTTCTTTTTCACTCTCACTGCCAATGCTTTAATTAGCTTAATCAGTTTCATCCCAAGTAGCTGCAAAACTTCTCCTTTTCGGTTTCTTTTCTTGGCTGAGTTGATTCTGAGGACAATCGGGCTTGATATGACCGGGTTTATTGCACTTGTGACAAATGATCTCCTGCTCTTTTAAGGTGTCTAGTACTTTGACTATTCTACTTTTCAATTGTTGATTTAGAGCTGGATTTCCGTATTTATGATTCCACCTTTTGAATTTCTTTATTATCAATACCAGTACAGCTGCTCCATCATCATCAACATCATCTTCACTTTCCGTTGTTCCTTTGAGAGCTATCGATTTCTTTCGAGCATCACCTCCTTCACATTCTTTCTTGAATTTCATTTCTAGCTCATAAGTGGTGAGATTTTCAATAAGTTCTTCGACTTTAATCTGTTTCAAATCCTTCGATTCTTGAATAGCAGTGACTTTGGCTTCAAAATTTCATGGAAGGACTTTGAGGATTTTTCGGACTATTTCCAATTCTGTGTATGGTTTTTCAAGAGCTTTTGATTTGTATACGAGATTAGAAAGTCGTCCGTACATCTCTTTGACATTTTCATCCTTGGCCATTGTGAAGTTCTCGTATTCGCTACTAAGCATGGCAATGCGAGACTTGAGATGTTCCTTCGTTAGTCACTTCAAGTGTGTGCCAAATTTCCTACGCAGTTAGATAATGTGAGACACGATTAAATTTAGTTTGATCCAATGAACAAATAATAGAATTCATAGCTTTAGCATTCTGTAGTTTATTTTCAAGATGTGTCCATTGATCCATTAGTTTTTTAATTTCCTGATTATCTACCACTATAGTTGGTGTCCTATAACCTGTTTTCAACAATATTCCAAACATCAATGGTTTTCAGAAAAAATTGATTCTATTTTTCCAGTAAGCATATTCACGAACATAGGTGGTCCAACTATGGATCGACGCTCAGCAAAATCATTATCAATCCATTCAAATTTTAAAAACAAAAATTGGTTTTTGAAAATCAAATTTTTAAAAACAAAAATTGGTTTTTATTCCTAGCTCTGATACCACTTGTAGGGTCGTTTTACCCTAGAGGCAGAGGGTGAATTAGGTAATACTAATAATTATAAAAATTAATGTGGAAATATATGAAATAATTATAGCACATATAATAGTAGAATAATAAAAGCAGAAATAGAACAAACACAGATTTACCCAGCTTCGGCAAAACCCTGCCTACGTGTTGCCCCTAAGGTTTTACTAGAAATTAAGTAGTAAGATGCTTACACATGTAAACTTGCGACACATGTTATCGACTAACCTAACTCTATGCCCAAAATCTGCCATAACTCAGCCAATGAGTTGTGAATTCTCAAACTACACCACCGTAGTTCGTCCCCTAGTCACATGACTAGAATTTTATAAACCTTTAAAAGTAAAATACAAAATAAAAACTAAAAAACTGTTTGAATCCCAAATTTAATTAAAACAAAGATGGCCCATTTAATCCTATAACTCAAAGAATAAGAAAATCTCCCTTTATTTCAATCTGTTTGGCCCGTATTCTTTGCTTTTTAAAATGACTGCCTCTTCGAGAACGCTCATCCTCTTTCCATAATTTAGGGCTTCAGGAATTCAACTAGCCGCCTTGAAGTTGATTGAATTGAATGCTGCTCGCTTGTAAGAAATGAGGCTCGAATCGTATGTTGCTTTCGTTCCTTCACGACTACTTCTCGATCAAGTTCGAAATGAATGATACTCGTATGCAATCTCCTTTATTTACTCAAGTTGATATGCTTGAACTCGATGCTCTAATTGCCGATGATGTTAATGGTATTTATAGAGAATAAAACCCTAAATTATCGTTCTAATATTTCATTTGAAGTCGTATGCTAATTTTTCTTGGCCATTCAATTTAACTTGAATACATGTGACTTGTTTAGACTAGTTCAATTCGAATATTTCTCTGCTTGATTATCACAACTTGTTTGGTTTTCTGATTTTTCACACTATTATTTGACTTTCTCTGAATTGGTTTCGTTCTTTTCTCATTTGACTTCGACCACTTTGAATTTGTGATGAGAACTTGACTTCGACTTGTTCAATTCTACCTTGGTCACCTTGGCTTTGACTTTGTTAAAACTTTAAAAAATAGTTAAGAATTTTTGTGAATTGCTTTGTTGATTGATTACTATTACATGATCACTTGTTCTTCAGTTCGACCATTGATTTGCTATTGCCTCTGGTTGTTAGGACTATGTCGTACTGATCTGGTACACTTTGTAGTTGAGTGGTGTGGCATTTCATTCTTGTGTGACACTTCACTTGTATACTATCACTACTCTTTTGTGTTATCTGGGTTATCATGTTGCCTTTATACCTGAACTGTTGCATGCTCCACTATATATTTGTACTATATGTTTAAAACTTAACTTGCATACAAGCTTAGTTATTTTTGGAACTGATTTAGTATGTGGTCTGCACTTGATATTGATCTTGATGATCGTAGAGTGGTCTGATTAGATGCACTTGTATATGTCTTCATCATTGTTGTTGGGTTGCTTCATTTATTCATTGTATCGAGGTTTGTTTCATTGATGATGCTTTGAGTCATGTCCATATGCATATGTATACATATGCTACTTTGTTTACTGCTTCACTACATCGTGTCACTGCATATAAATACATGTATACATGTGTGTTTGTGCTTGTATTTTTGTATGTTTGTGATGCCTTCACTTGTTCCTCTTGGAGTATTCACTTGGTTGTTGTGACGACCCGGAATTTTTAGACATTTGAAATGGGAATATTTAATTAATTTTAAATATTCGAAAGTTAATTATTAACTTTAATTTCAAATAATCAATATTCATTGAATAATTAATTATTAAATTTAATTATCGGGATTGGGTAAAAATATTGAATCTTGATTTTAAAGTTGGTTAAAAATAATTAGAAGGCTTATTTAATTTATATTAATAATACTGAAGACGATAGAAGTTGTAAAATTTAAATTAACGATGGTTTGTTCAGTTTTAAAATTTTATCGTTTAAATCGATATTTAAAAATAGTCTTCCGAGGCACAGTCTCGGAATTCGACGAAAACAGTTCCATTGGATCCGTAATATTGTTTTATTGTCGGATTTCAAATCTCGTAGTAATTGGAGCTGTGGTTTGAGCATATGATACATAAACGCGTTGGAAATTTTCATCGAAAAATTCAATTTAAATTTATATTTATATATTACATATTAAATCACCATCAACCTATTTTTTTTCCTTTATATCAGAGTTTTGTTCCCCCTTTTCAACTTCGAGTACGACAACGTCTATTCTTGTTCCCTCCTTCCTTCTTTTGGAAGCCAAAATCGAGCAGAGACTTTAATAAAAAGAAAAGAAAAAGAGAAACCGAGATTCCCCTCCCCCTTTAATTCCAGATCGCTCGAAAGAAATGAAAATGGAAGCCGTGCTGTTCGAAAATCCCACTGCCTCTCTCTCTCTTCTTTGATTTAAATCGAAACCATATAAAAATAAATAAATAAATAAATAAATATGCGAACGAACGGAATTCGAAGTCTTTCGAATCAAGCAAATAAAGGGAAGGGGGGGAGATGCGCGTAGGGCTCGAGATTAGGGCAGAGACTTGGTCAGGGTCGCGTAATCGATAAGCACGACGATGATGAAAGGGGAGAGGCTCGGACATCTTCGTTCGCCACTTTGATATCGCGTCGAGAGGAGTAGGGCGGCAGGCGAAGCTCGTGTGTGCGAAGTAGGGTTCGCGTACCCTGTTGGAAGAAGGCGATGGCTGGGTCAATCGCTTTTGAAGCTGCAGTGCGTCGCGTCTGGGTTTCTTGGTAAGGCTGTTGATCCGATTTCTGTATTGTAGTTGTTGATTAAAAAAAAAAAAGACGAGAAAATAATATTGATATGAATACATATATGCATGAATTCCCATACCTGTTTTAATATACTTGGATAAACATGAAAAAGGGGGAAAAAGAAAGTTTTGCAGTAAGGAAATTTACTATCTTGGTTATTTATAGTAAAATGTGTGTATATATATGATTTTGGAAAATATAAGAACCTGGAATTGACAGTGAGATAAAAAGGACTTTTGAATGGAGTTTATTGTTTTTAAGATGCTATGGTTTTTAAAATAAATTTATCGAAAGAACTTTGTTTAAACCAAATCCATTAGTTTAAAATTTAAAACAATAATTAAATAAAAAAATTATAATGGAAATTGAGTATTTGATTATTTCGGAATATTAATAAAATCATCTAATATTTATTCAAGGTCCATATTTGTAAGAAAACAAGTCGGAATGGAAGTGGGTTGCAAAACAGGAATCAAAGGTGAGTTAATCTCACTCAGTTTAAAATTTAAATTTAAATGATTAAATTTAAATAATTGTTTGAATGGTTGAAATGGATTGATTGATGTGCTATCGAATGATATATTCTGAAATTAGTAAATAATGTTGTGCTAACATTTGTGGATGCAGGGAAACAGGTTGGAGGGATCCAACTGGATTCCTCAAATTTACTAGATTATTTAATATTCTGTGTGACGAATATTTGATATCCTGTGATTGTTTTATGGATAACTGGAATATTGGATAGTATGGTTGGATGGAATAACTCAGTTTAAAGAGTTACCGAAATCTATGGAATTGGATTTTTTGAAAGGTAATAAAAGAGTAGAATTTTAAGTAAATAATTCTAGTAAATTGGAATAAATTGAATAATGAAGTGAAAATAAAATAAAATAGAGTGATTTCTAAAATCTAACAAAATATGGAATATGTGGAAATTGAATTAACAGAGGAATAGTAAATTCTGGAACTTAAGTGAATAAAAGTCATTATTTTAAATGTAAGGATTAAATTTAAAGGTAAAGAAAGGGAATTGAGGAATCTGAATTTGGTATTTTTCAGTTTAAAGATTTTAAAACATAAATTGGAAATTAAATCTAAAGTTAATAAATTTTGAAATAAATGAAGTAAGAGAATTTATTTCATGGTAAAGTAAATGGAAATCAATTGTAAAATTAATTTAGGTGTTGAAATTTAAATTTAAAGTGAAGAGAGATTTTGGGACTTTATGACTGGGTTATAAAGTGAAATAAAATGTCGGTGGATATTTTATAAATTCAAGGTAAGAATTTATTAAAGGAATGGGTATTTGTTTAAAAAAAAAATGGTGATTTATTTTTAAGAAATGGGAAACAGAAGAGGATTTCCCTAGATAGCCAAGTATGGTTTTCAAAAATATTTAAAGTTTTTAAAATCGTTTTAAAAAGCAGGTTTTGGAAAGTTTATTATTTCTAAATCTAAATTTTTAAAGCAAGTATATTTTTCTAAATCTATTATTGAAATAACTATATAAAGTAACTTGGTATTGAGTTTAAAAGAGGAAATTTAGTTTATATTTTATAAATTGTCTTATACAAAATATTTTGTTAGTATATTTATTTTAATAAAATATTTAAGTTATAATTTTAAAAGTTATAAGTATATTTTATAAAAAAAAATGTTTTTAAATTATTTTAAATCTTAAGTGTTTTGTACTTGGCGTTCCAATGGAAATAATAATTGGGAATGTACCCTGGGAAGGGAAAACGGGTTTTGAAACTGTTTTCAAAAGGGGTTGAAAATTTGAAATATATATATCGGGAAGATATTTTGGGATTAATAAATAATTTGGGAAATTATTTATTGGTTGATGGATGTTTGTGAATATTAATTGATAGTTAAATAACCGACTATCAATATTGGACAAATGCGTTGATCGTTTCGAAGAGACCGGGATCGAGATTTATTTCTCGAAAACCACTTCGATCCGGTTTGTACGTTTCGTGCGAAAAACGTGTTCGGAGTCGAAGATGGAGCAGTGAAGTGCAAGGGCTAGTCGCTACTAATCCTGAGGATATTTCCAAAATGGATGTAGTAGGAATAGTGCCTTCGGTTCCGTTCGAACCCGGGACGGACTTGTATGGACGAATGCTTGCGAAACATCGTCAGGTGGACGATGGGCATTCTAAGTGAAACGTTCTAAAGGTAACTCTTAGCCTCAAGCCTCATCAAATGGGAATGACTGAAAATCAGGGGATATGCAGCAAGGTTAGGTGGGTAGCACCCAAGCAGGGTGAGGTCATTCCAGTCTAGATGTCCCTTATTTCTTTTTCGGCTTAGTGGTGCGGTTGCTGATCCCAACCGCGGGGTGATCTCACTCGGGACTGTCCAGTAAGGAATGGTTCCGGCCTTGTGTTGCAGGGGATGAAGGGAGTAATCCTCGGTACGGTGATCTAGGCCCCGTACTGTGACAGGTGGTACCCCAGTGCCTAGTCATTAGTTGGAAATCCATTCTCCCTACGAGCCTTGTACGAGTTTTGTTTGTATTACCCACTTTTGTGGCTAGTAGCTGGAATTTAATAATGTAACAATTTCGGCTATTTTATAAGTACTTGTGTATAGACCCTATTATAATATCAGAGGATTTCTATAAAATTGTTTTAGCTATCGTAAGGTAAAAACCCGACATGTTTATTTGTGGCGTGGTCTTACGAGATGCTTTTGTTTTCAAAGGATTTTTGAAACTTTAATAATAAATTGGGTGTGATTTTCTCACGCTGGTAATCCAGACTGACTCGGGTGTTATTTGACTGTAATGCTCGGGTCAGACTGAGTATTATAGGATACAGGATATGATGCTGTGGAGCTCAGGAGACGAGCTGGATGACGAAACGTACTCTCGTACTTGTATATTTATATATGTATTCCGCTGTGTTGAGTTGTTGTGTACCCATTGTATGATATTGATGTTGAGTTGTGACTGATGTATTCTGATGATGTAATGTATGTAAACAGATATATTTGATTTTGAGTAAAGATTATTTACTATCTATTATATTTTATTCCGCTGCGATG
The DNA here is from genome assembly GCA_030765085.1 of Allium cepa. Lineage (NCBI taxonomy): Eukaryota > Viridiplantae > Streptophyta > Magnoliopsida > Asparagales > Amaryllidaceae > Allium > Allium cepa. Next base: position 66,409,140 of record CM060931.1, read on the forward strand.
GTTAGATTCTGATGTTGATTTTATTTTCTCTTCTTCTACCTCTTCTTCTTAAACCCAAATGGTTCGTATTTCTGTGCAACTTGAGTTAATTGTTGTAGAATAGTGTTGACTCAAGGGGTACGGATTTGCGGGTCGTTACAGTTGGTATCAGAGCTTAGGTTGGCGACAACCTAGGCTTTGGTGGGAATTACTCAAGTAGAGTCCGTAGTACTCTATAATGAGTTTGAGTGTATTAATAGATATGAGCGCGTATTTGTTAGTGAATATAAAATGGTTTTATATTGTGTCGATTGGTTTATTGAGTAAGTTATGGATTCTGGTCAATACGAGTAATTAACGTTATTGATAGGGATCTCTAAACACTTGAATAGAACAATTCGACACAGTATTGTTTTAAATAGGGTAAATGAAATAATTTTACCCAAATTATTTTTGTATATAAAAGAAATAATTTTTGTAAATTATTATAGTATTTGGATGCTTAATTGTTAAGGAATGTTAATATTAAATTATTAACACCATTGTGTAGAAATTGAATAAGAAATTGAAACTTATAACCAAAGTTGAAGAATAAATTTATATAACAAAATGGAATCTGAAATATAGATTATAAATGTAATTTATTAATTGAAATAAACTTTATATACAAATGAGATCTGTAAATGTAAACTGTAAAGGTGATTATAATTTTGAAATTGAAATGGGATAAAATTCCAGAGAATGTTTGAATATAGATTTAAAGGAATTGCAATTTGGAATTTTTGGGAAAAATCTAAATTCCTTTGGATTTGGAAATGATTTTCAAAGTTTTGGAGAAATAATAATGATATTATTTCAGGAATATTTTTGAGTTGAATTTGAAATCTGGAGAGATTTGGAAATTAAAAATATTTGTAATGTTGTTAAAGAGATAAAAGCACTAAACTCTTTCGGTCGCTGGAAAATAATTCCGATGATGATCGCGACATCATCGGTGTTCATTTTCGAGTTTCCAAAAGAGGAATTGCTGCCTGGGTGTTTTGGGTTGGTGGTTGTTGCAAAACTGGGTTTGGTTTTGAAATTCAAAAGGATTTTGGATGTGGTTTATTTCAAAGGTGATTTTGAAATTTTGAAAATTGTATAAACTCTGGAATCTTAGTGAAAATGTTTGTTTGATAATAAATATATATTTGGCTAAATAAAATGTATTATTCCGAGTTAAAAGTAAAATGTGAATAGAATTGATTATAATGGATAAGTGAATGAAAATTTAGAAGTGGGATAATTAAGCAAAATTAAATTAAATTGTTGTATTGGAAATGAATAAAATCCTAAACCTAGATTATAAAATAAAATGAACTCCAATAAGATAATAAAGGTGAGTTGGATATAAAATCAAATATTGATTTAATGTATGTTGAATATCAAATTTTGTGGTGACAAATGTTGAGTTTGTAAATGAATTATGGGATGAATATTCGATGTAAATAATATGGAATGTTCCAAGATTAATTAATGGAATATGGAAATGGAACTCGAATTGTTTAAATAAAAAATTTGAGTTGCGGATAAATGATAAAATTTGAAAGAGATGTTGAGTTATTAATAGAAATTCAACTTGAAATTGTAAGTGAATTAAATTTGAATTGAAGTTGAATGGAATTGAATTAATATAAAAATGATTTGTATTGCCAATAAAAAATCCAAGTAGGGATAAATTGGAAATGGCCTCATTATAAAATGAAAGGAATTCCGAAATAAATTATTGAATGTGAATTAGAATTCATATTGATTCAATGAAATATACTAATTTAATTTAAGCGGATGGAGCTAACAATGAAATTGGAAATGAGCTCGAGTAACATATAAATTCAACTTAGACCAACGATGAATTAAAAATAATTGGGAGTGTCGTCCAACAAAATGAAATTGGGTTATAACAGTGATGGTTGGAATTTGTGAATCAATTCCAAGTAGGTTGAAATAGAATGGAAAAGACCTTGTTATTAATAAAATCAAAATTCTATGAATGAATAGAAATTGACTAAAAAATTAATTTTTGAAATCGGTTGAATTATAAATGGTTTATAATAAAACCTGTTTGGTAAGTGGAATGAAATTAGTAATTAAGTTGAGTAACTCAAGTTATATTAACAAGAGCTTGGCTTCGAATAAAATGGGAATTCATTGAATAAAATCTTATGAGTTGATAGAAGTGAAATAAAATTTATTTTGAATCACTTGGAATAAAAATAAACTCGTTTGGATTCAAATGAATTGGAAGTAGGCAATGAAGTGTAAATCATTTAATTGGAATGTAAAATGAATTAAATGAAATGGTATTGGAATGGATTGGAAGCATTCAAAATAAATGTCGAAATGTTTCACATGTGCTTGTGGAAGTATATGATATGCATCGTTTATGGAACCCATGTTTTAATTATTTATATTTAAGTGAAATGCTATAAATTTGTGTAATTGTCACTTACATATTTATATTGAGTAAGTACAGGTTCAGGGAAGCCGTTTGGCTGGATTTGATTGCGCAATTTGCTAAAATAAATCGCCGCTTGCTTAAAAATGCTAAAATAAGGTACGCCTACGCAATACAAATAGGAAATATGAACTGTTTTTCTGTTTTCCGACCGTGTGGGTCGATGTATATTGATTTCCGGCCTGAGGCCGATGTATATATGTTTTTGTACATCCTGCGATATCGCAGAAGTCTCTCCGTACAAAGGAGACTCTGCCAAAATTTTCCGTAAATTTTGGGAGTTAGAAATTTTTTGAAATTCTCGAAAATTTTCATTAACGGCAAATGATCTAAATTTGCTAAACAAATAAAATTGAAATTGGATATTGAAATCTAATTGGAATGTAAATGTAAAGAGAATGAAATTGAAGAAACTAAAGAAGTAAAGTTTGCAAATAAACTTTAATTGAGATTTAAATTAATTAGTAAGTGCAACTAATACAATATTCAAAGTGGAAACCAAAATTTAAACTTAAATGAAATTGTAAAGGCAAAGAGAATGGTAATGGAAATAAACTTCAATAGTAAAATGAAGATTTATATAAGAATTATATACAATATTCAAATTAAACTTAAGGAATGGAAAATGAAATTCTTAAGTAAATTTGGTATTGGGAAAAATTATTCCAAGAGAATAATTGAATGGAAATTAACTGAAGGTTAAAGTGATAGCTGAGAATGTGAATAAAAAGAGAATTGGAGTAGCTAAAAATAAATTGGGCTAATTACGTAAGGTGTACGTATATTATTTATTCGCATAGCTATATTGATCCGGATTCGAACACAGAATTTCGAGATAGTTATATCAATCCGAGTTAGGATTTTTCACTCGATTTTCGACGGCGAACCTGGATATGGGTTGTTGATTGATTCTGGAAATTCTCTGTCATAGTTATGACTATGTAAGGAGAATGACGGTTTCTGATCAAGAAACCAGATCTGAGTCCGCACTAGGAAGTCGGGTGGACGATACTAGTTCGGAAATGGAATTGTGTGATCGAGTGAGCGATCGAATTTGGTATTGCGTACGAATGGTATATGTGCATCGTACGGGCTTAAATGAATAGATATTGAAATTTGTAAATGTTTTTGAATGTTGTGATGGATATTGTTGCTTAGTTGGATATACAGGTGTATAAAAGCAATGGATAAATAAAGATTTTGGATTTTAGAAGATTAAAATTAATGGCCCGACAAAAAGGTATGTATTTGAATTTCTATATGAGATTTGATTGGGTTTTTGGATTGAGCCACTTGGCTTTTGTTTTCTTTTTGGATTTGGGAGGCCGTAGAGCCATTTTTGTAGTAGTACCGAGCTAGCCGCGCAAAGGAGACGCTGGCGAAATTTTTCGAAAATTTAGAGAGTTAGAAAAATTTTGAGAAAATTTTGATAATTTAAAATTTGAATTCAAATTTAAGATTTGAATTGATAAGTAAGTATGTAATATGGTTTAAGGGTTATGGATAAGTTCAAAGGCTAGGATAGAGTTAGAGTGTCTTCGATAAAAAGATTTGTTTGCTAAGTTGTTAAAAATTGTTTGGTTTGAGGAAATAGTTAATGGGTTATGGATCAGTCTTCCAACTAGTAATTTCGGGGACGAAATTCTTTTAAGGGGGGAGGAATGTGACGACCCGGAATTTTTAGACATTTGAAATGGGAATATTTAATTAATTTTAAATATTCGAAAGTTAATTATTAACTTTAATTTCAAATAATCAATATTCATTGAATAATTAATTATTAAATTTAATTATCGGGATTGGGTAAAAATATTGAATCTTGATTTTAAAGCTGGTTAAAAGTAATTAGAAGGCTTATTTAATTTATATTAATAATACTGAAGACGATAGAAGTTGTAAAATTTAAATTAACGATGGTTTGTTCAGTTTTAAAATTTTATCGTTTAAATCGATATTTAAAAATAGTCTTCCGAGGCACAGTCTCGGAATTCGACGAAAACAGTTCCATTGGATCCGTAATATTGTTTTATTGTCGGATTTCAAATCTCGTAGTAATTGGAGCTGTGGTTTGAGCATACGATACATAAACGCGTTGGAAATTTTCATCGAAAAATTCAATTTAAATTTATATTTATATATTACATATTAAATCACCATCAACCTATTTTTTTTCCTTTATATCAGAGTTTTGTTCCCCCTTTTCAACTTCGAGTACGACAACGTCTATTCTTGTTCCCTCCTTCCTTCTTTTGGAAGCCAAAATCGAGCAGAGACTTTAATAAAAAGAAAAGAAAAAGAGAAACCGAGATTCCCCTCCCCCTTTAATTCCAGATCGCTCGAAAGAAATGAAAATGGAAGCCGTGCTGTTCGAAAATCCCACTGCCTCTCTCTCTCTTCTTTGATTTAAATCGAAACCATATAAAAATAAATAAATAAATAAATATGCGAACGAACGGAATTCGAAGTCGTTCGAATCAAGCAAATAAAGGGAAGGGGGGGAGATGCGCGTAGGGCTCGAGATTAGGGCAGAGACTTGGTCAGGGTCGCGTAATCGATAAGCACGACGATGATGAAAGGGGAGAGGCTCGGACATCTTCGTTCGCCACTTTGATATCGCGTCGAGAGGAGTAGGGCGGCAGGCGAAGCTCGTGTGTGCGAAGTAGGGTTCGCGTACCCTGTTGGAAGAAGGCGATGGCTGGGTCAATCGCTTTTGAAGCTGCAGTGCGTCGCGTCTGGGTTTCTTGGTAAGGCTGTTGATCCGATTTCTGTATTGTAGTTGTTGATTAAAAAAAAAAAAGACGAGAAAATAATATTGATATGAATACATATATGCATGAATTCCCATACCTGTTTTAATATACTTGGATAAACATGAAAAAGGGGGAAAAAGAAAGTTTTGCAGTAAGGAAATTTACTATCTTGGTTATTTATAGTAAAATGTGTGTATATATATGATTTTGGAAAATATAAGAACCTGGAATTGACAGTGAGATAAAAAGGACTTTTGAATGGAGTTTATTGTTTTTAAGATGCTATGGTTTTTAAAATAAATTTATCGAAAGAACTTTGTTTAAACCAAATCCATTAGTTTAAAATTTAAAACAATAATTAAATAAAAAAATTATAATGGAAATTGAGTATTTGATTATTTCGGAATATTAATAAAATCATCTAATATTTATTCAAGGTCCATATTTGTAAGAAAACAAGTCGGAATGGAAGTGGGTTGCAAAACAGGAATCAAAGGTGAGTTAATCTCACTCAGTTTAAAATTTAAATTTAAATGATTAAATTTAAATAATTGTTTGAATGGTTGAAATGGATTGATTGATGTGCTATCGAATGATATATTCTGAAATTAGTAAATAATGTTGTGCTAACATTTGTGGAGGCAGGGAAACAGGTTGGAGGGATCCAACTGGATTCCTCAAATTTACTAGATTATTTAATATTCTGTGTGACGAATATTTGATATCCTGTGATTGTTTTATGGATAACTGGAATATTGGATAGTATGGTTGGATGGAATAACTCAGTTTAAAGAGTTACCGAAATCTATGGAATTGGATTTTTTGAAAGGTAATAAAAGAGTAGAATTTTAAGTAAATAATTCTAGTAAATTGGAATAAATTGAATAATGAAGTGAAAATAAAATAAAATAGAGTGATTTCTAAAATCTAACAAAATATGGAATATGAGGAAATTGAATTAACAGAGGAATAGTAAATTCTGGAACTTAAGTGAATAAAAGTCATTATTTTAAATGTAAGGATTAAATTTAAAGGTAAAGAAAGGGAATTGAGGAATCTGAATTTGGTATTTTTCAGTTTAAAGATTTTAAAACATAAATTGGAAATTAAATTTAAAGTTAATAAATTTTGAAATAAATGAAGTAAGAGAATTTATTTCATGGTAAAGTAAATGGAAATCAATTGTAAAATTGATTTAGGTGTTGAAATTTAAATTTAAAGTGAAGAGAGATTTTGGGACTTTATGACTGGGTTATAAAGTGAAATAAAATGTCGGTGGATATTTTATAAATTCAAGGTAAGAATTTATTAAAGGAATGGGTATTTGTTTAAAAAAAAAATGGTGATTTATTTTTAAGAAATGGGAAACAGAAGAGGATTTCCCTAGATAGCCAAGTATGGTTTTCAAAAATATTTAAAGTTTTTAAAATCGTTTTAAAAAGCAGGTTTTGGAAAGTTTATTATTTCTAAATCTAAATTTTTAAAGCAAGTATATTTTTCTAAATCTATTATTGAAATAACTATATAAAGTAACTTGGTATTGAGTTTAAAAGAGGAAATTTAGTTTATATTTTATAAATTGTCTTATACAAAATATTTTGTTAGTATATTTATTTTAATAAAATATTTAAGTTATAATTTTAAAAGTTATAAGTATATTTTATAAAAAAAAATGTTTTTAAATTATTTTAAATCTTAAGTGTTTTGTACTTGGCGTTCCAATGGAAATAATAATTGGGAATGTACCCTGGGAAGGGAAAACGGGTTTTGAAACTGTTTTCAAAAGGGGTTGAAAATTTGAAATATATATCTCGGGAAGATATTTTGGGATTAATAAATAATTTGGGAAATTATTTATTGGTTGATGGATGTTTGTGAATATTAATTGATAGTTAAATAACCGACTATCAATATTGGACAAATGCGTTGATCGTTTCGAAGAGACCGGGATCGAGATTTATTTCTCGAAAACCACTTCGATCCGGTTTGTACGTTTCGTGCGAAAAACGTGTTCGGAGTCGAAGATGGAGCAGTGAAGTGCAAGGGCTAGTCGCTACTAATCCCGAGGATATTTCCAAAATGGATGTAGTAGGAATAGTGCCTTCGGTTCCGTTCGAACCCGGGACGGACTTGTATGGACGAATGCTTGCGAAACATCGTCAGGTGGACGATGGGCATTCTAAGTGAAACGTTCTAAAGGTAACGCTTAGCCTCAAGCCTCATCAAATGGGAATGACTGAAAATCAGGGGATATGCAGCAAGGTTAGGTGGGTAGCACCCAAGCAGGGTGAGGTCATTCCAGTCTAGATGTCCCTTATTTCTTTTTCGGCTTAGTGGTGCGGTTGCTGATCCCAACCGCGGGGTGATCTCACTCGGGACTGTCCAGTAAGGGATGGTTCCGGCCTTGTGTTGCAGGGGATGAAGGGAGTAATCCTCGGTACGGTGATCTAGGCCCCGTACTGTGACAGGTGGTACCCCAGTGCCTAGTCATTAGTTGGAAATCCATTCTTCCTACGAGCCTTGTACGAGTTTTGTTTGTATTACCCACTTTTGTGGCTAGTAGCTGGAATTTAATAATGTAACAATTTCGGCTATTTTATAAGTACTTGTGTATAGACCCTATTATAATATCAGAGGATTTCTATAAAATTGTTTTAGCTATCGTAAGGTAAAAACCCGACATGTTTATTTGTGGCGTGGTCTTACGAGATGCTTTTGTTTTCAAAGGATTTTTGAAACTTTAATAATAAATTGGGTGTGATTTTCTCACGCTGGTAATCCAGACTGACTCGGGTGTTATTTGACTGTAATGCTCGGGTCAGACTGAGTATTATAGGATACAGGATATGGTGCTGTGGAGCTCAGGAGACGAGCTGGATGACGAAACGTACTCTCGTACTTGTATATTTATATATGTATTCCGCTGTGTTGAGTTGTTGTGTACCCATTGTATGATATTGATGTTGAGTTGTGACTGATGTATTCTGATGATGTAATGTATGTAAACAGATATATTTGATTTTGAGTAAAGATTATTTACTATCTATTATATTTTATTCCGCTGCGATGGTTAGATTCTGATGTTGATTTTATTTTCTCTTCTTCTACCTCTTCTTCTTAAACCCAAACGGTTCGTATTTCTGTGCAACTTGAGTTAATTGTTGTAGAATAGTGTTGACTCAAGGGGTACGGATTTGCGGGTCGTTACAGTTGTTGTATACCTACACCTGTTTGCTTGAGTAACATTGATGTTGTGTTCATTTTCTTGGAGTTTTTGTTTCACTAGTGGTTCCACTTGATTCTGGTCTAGAGGTTGTTGCAGTCTTGTTTTATGTGCACTGAGCCGGTGCCATCGACATTTATGTTCATTTGAGTCTGCACTTTAATGTACTGGTCTATTGGGTTCGGGTTCAATTGTTTATGTATACATTGATTTAATTCATTTATGTTATACCGCTTTGGTTGATTGTCTCCATACATACATACATACATACATACATACATACATACATATATGTATGTATATGTATGTATGTGTGTGATTGACTTGATTGCACTTGTCCGATTGTTGCTTGATCACAGGCACTTGCTTGCTTTAGAAAACCATCTGGATGTTTTGTCTGACTGCATGTATATATGTATACATGTGTGCAAACATATGCATATATGTATGTGGTCACGTTAATGTATATGCATGCTCCAATTTTGTTGCTATTTGATGTTGAGGCTTTGCTCAGTTGACTTGTACATGATTGCATTGTGACTTGCCTTCTCTGGCTTGCTTCGAGTACATCTATTTTCTTCATGCATATACATACATACTTGTATGTATATATGTTTGTTGTCTTGTTGTTATTTTTGGACTTGCCTTCTCTGTCTCCTTTTGAGTTGCAGTCTTGTTGTTGTTTTTGGACTTGCATTCTTGTACATTTGGAGTCTTCATTTCTAGGCTGAAATGTTAGTTGAACTTGTTGCTGCTGGCTTCATATGTACATCACTTTAATCATGTGCTGAAGCTGTTTTGTTGACCTGGTGCATTGTAGTCTGGTTGAAGTGGTTATTGGTATGGTCTGGAGCTTGTTTGTTTGATTGGGTTACCTTGTGTTGAGTCTTCAATTCATAAGCATACATCTCTGGCTCAAGTTTGTTCGAGCTTGTTCCAGTCATTTAAATTTGTACTTGACCCTTCCATTTTTGTTTTGGTATTGCACCTGAGTTGAACCTAGCTTTATCTCGTGTTTGACCTTGTGCTTACCTGTCCCTGCAATTATATCAAGTGTATATCAGTGTGTATGGCCTTATGGTATGTATAGTGATACACTGTGCATGTCACAAGTTGTTCGTTTTTGATGAATTCAAAACCAAAATGATGACGAATGACCTAAATAACTGAGGCAAATAATATTTTCGAAAACACATATTTTATTTTACACTGCAAAAATATTTCTTTTTCAATTTTACTGCATCAGTGTTTATTTTGCAGATAATTCAGATGCTGGATACAAATTGGAATATAGTTGAAGAACAAATATGAGTGAACAAGTGATATGTAGTGAGGTGCAAATGTAAATGACAATTGTATAGTGAAAATTTGTGTTGTAATTTGAAATTGTATTGTAATTGAAATTTTGTATACATAGCGAGAACTTAAGTTTTATACTATTCAAAAATTGTAATAAAATATTTGTTTGAATTTAAATTCTATGTTATTTATTTCATTCAGTAAATATTATTTAATTATGTAAGAAATAAAATAGTACAATAAAAAAACATTTTAATGAATATACATATAGGTTTATTATTATCAAACAAAAGCCATATACTTGCATATTCAACAATTCACTCCTAATATCAGGAATGCTAGGAATCCACCAGAGTTTAAACTACCAACACTGGAAGTATATGATGGAAAGTCGAACCCAAGTATGCATATGATGAGGTGTAAATGGCACATTGAAGTACTAGGGGCATTGGAGAAAGTCATAGCACGATGCTTTCCCTGTATCTATTGGATATTACTGCACCGTGGTTCAGGCAGTTAGAGAGCGGTTCTTGATACATGAATGAAATTGGTTGAAAGATTTATGAGGACGTTACCCGGTTGATTGACATGGTAATGAGAGGCTTGGCCTAAGGGCCTTGCGCGGCAGAAGAACCTCGCCCGGCGTACCAGCTTCGCCCGGCATACCAGCCTCGCTCGGCCTACCAGCCTCGCCCAGCATATAAGCCTCACCCGGCGTACCAGCCTCGCTCGGCCTACCTGCCTCGCCCAACCTACCAGCCTCGCCCGGCGTACCAGCCTCTCCCGGTCTACCAGCCTCGCCCGACGTACAAGCCTCGCTCGACGTACCAGCCTCGCCCGACGTACCAGCCTCGCCCGGCATGAAAAGCCTCACCCAGCGTACGAGCCTCGCTCGACGTCCTGGCTTCGCCCAGCGTACAAGCCTCGCTCGTCCTAACTCTATCGTTCGGCATCCCTAGTTCGGTGCATACGAGGGATGTTAACAAGCTACCAATACCAGCCTCGCTCGGCCTACCAGCCTCGCCCGGCATATAAGCCTCACCCGGCGTACCAGCCTCGCCCAGCCTACCAGCCTCGCCTGGCGTACCAGCCTCTCCCGGCCTACCAGCCTCGCTCGACGTACAAGCCTCGCCCGACGTACCAGCCTCGCCCGACGTACCAGCCTCACTCGGCATACCAGCCTCGCCCGGCATAAAAAGTCTCGCCCGGCTTACGAGCCTCGCTCGGCGTCTTGGCTTCGCCCAACATACAAGCCTCGCTCGGCCTAACGCCTAACACCATCGTTTGGCATCCCTGGTTCGGTGCATATGAGGAATGTTAACAAGATGTCAAGTCCACAACGAAATAAGGGCTTCGACGTAGCTTCAATTCGGTGCATCTCACTACTTGCTTCGGTTCTCTTGAGTGATTACTTCGAGCCGCTTGATGGTCCACCAGATAGTTCTCGCCCGGCATTCCTCACTCGGCATGGCTCGTTCGGCGTGCCTGGCTCGGTGCGCATGAGTCACCTACTATGGGCCGAGATTGTTCTTGTTCCTAGGCCTGTGTGGGAAGTCCAACCTATCTTCGTCTATAAATAGAGGGACAGGGGAATACTGAAGGGGGACCTTTTTTTTGAGAACACTGGGAAGACTCTGCTACTTTCAAGACTTATTCTTTTCAATGTGAACTTGTATTCAAGTCATTGGTGTACGGATTGTTTTTGTATTCAATTATTTGTGAGAGCAATAAAGATTAAAACTCAAAGTGGATGTAGGCAGTTATGCCGAACCACTATAAATCCGGTGTTCTTGTTTTTGCAGTTAATTTTTGCTTACATTCTTCTGTTTTAATTTACTTTCTTCATTAATCTCTCCACATAATCTTTCTCAAGGGTGTTGGTGACCAATTTTGGTGCTAACATTTTGGTGCTTTCAATGAGAACGCATTCTCAGGTTATAATGATCTACTTTGTAGCTACTGGATTAAAGAAATCCCTCGAAGGAGATCCGAGCCATTCACAGGAAGTCCGTTGATTCTACTTAGAGTTCCTACTACTAACCCTACAATGGGAAGACCTCGTACTAGATCAGCTTCTCATAACGCGGACGTCAACGAGACTGCCAGCTTCTAACAAGTTGGACCCAGCAATCAACAAGTTAATCTGGGCGTAGAACCACCACCCAAAACAAAATGGAAGTTGTCACCAGAACAGTGTTCAACGAGTTGATGAGAGAACTCATGGAAAGCAGGAGATAAATTAATGAACATATTCAAGCTAACGCCAACCTCATGACTCATCTTACTCAACAATAGCATCAGAATGTTGGAGGTAGCCCCGCTCCTTACTCCTCCTCTAACAACTCGACTTCATCCGATGAACCTCCTAGGCGTAGATGCCGCAGAACTGAAACAACACAAACATGTGTTGCTGATCGATCAATCAGGGAAGGTCTAGGATCCCTACCTGGAGTCATGGCCCCTCACTCACAACAAGGAAATCATACCCAAGCTAGAGCAGGAAACATAGGAACTAGAGCACGAGTGGAAGCTGGGCAGCCGGCACACCAAGGGCCTAATGAAGCTGGTCCTCAGGATACACATTTGGTAGATCGCCAATAGAGGAGACATCAACCAGAACGGTCTCATAAAATAGATTCTAACTTACCATCTTCCATACAAACCCCGAACCTATCGGCTACGGTCAGACAGCTGATGAGAGAAAATCAAGGTTTAACAAATGATGATTGGGGGATATCCAGGAGTCATACTCCATTCACAGATACTATCCTACAGGCTGAGTACCTAAGGAAGTTCAACATGCTGACTATTCCGACCTACGAAGGGAAGACCGATCCTCGACAGCATGTGATGAGATATGAATGGATGATGGATTCAGCTAGAGGAAATGATGCAACCAAGTGTAGATGCTTCCCAATAACACTATCTGGAATCGCTACCATGTGGTTCACCCGACTTCCTCCACGGTCTATCTCCAACTTTGATGAACTGGCCACGAAATTTATGGGACAATTCAGGATTCATGCCACCCATCCCAAGGACGTGACATTCTTGTCCAGTGTAATTCAGGCTCTAGGGGAGTCGTTAAAGGAGTATTTGCAAAATTCCATGTTGCTGCTACTGAGGTTAGCAACCCCAACGACCATGCTATTTTAATGGCCATGATGCGCGGGGGTAAATCCGGACTCGGAATTCGGTGACTGGCTGGCGGGAAAGCCTCCGACAACACTGGAACGTTTTTTTCGAAGGCACACCAATTTATAAGAAGGGAGGAAGCTAGTTGGATAATGCAGGACAGTGCACCTGTAGTCGGTAAGGAGACTGTGCAGAGCAACATCGCTGTGAAGCAATCAGGTGATAACTCTGGGAAAGTCCAGGTCAATGTTCGAAACAAGCCAGGACAATCTAAAGAATCCAGAGGAGGAAACCCCAGAAAGAAAAAGGAAGTAGGAAAATGGAAACCAAGGGTCCTGACTTACAACGAATACACTCCTCTGAATGAATCTATAGAAAATATTTACCTATCGACTTTTAATACTTTTCAATACTAGAAACCATGCCCAAAAGAGTCCACGTAGGAACAAAAGCGGACTGCGAAGTATTGCCGCTTCCATGAAACTTACGGGCATAATATCGATGAGTGTAGGCACCTCCATGACGCTATAGAAAAGCTGATTCGACAAAAGAAGTTGCAGGAATTTGTCAAGAATTCGTAGGAGGGTGAACAAGGAACATCAGACCTCGGTCACGGGCAAGCTCCATGCTATCCAGAGGAACCTGCTCGAACTGTAGATAGACTAGTCATAAACACGATAATCGGTGGACCTCATCCTGCAGACAAGAGTTGGCAGGAAATGGAGTGGTATTCTAACTCCTTAAGGCATGCAAATTTTGAGTGTTGTTCGAATGTAGAAGATGGGACCCTCGCTAAATAACAGTGCATGATGACGGACGATATAGTATACAGGAGCAGAGAGCTGATCAGGTGGAGGCTCCTACCGTTGACCCGATGGTCATATCCACGACAATCGGGCCAGCATTTGCGAAAAGAATTTTGATTGATTGTGGAAGTTCTGTTAACATCATCTTCAAAAAGTCATATGACCAAATGAAGATGGAGACGAAAGATTTAAAGCCATCTAAGGCCCGTATCCATGGCTTTAATGGTGTAGCAACTGATGCGGTGGGTTATGTTGAATTGCCAGTTGAACTTAGGCAAGGTGAACGTAGGAGGGTGCGAATCCTACCTTTCATTATTTTGGATGTTGATTCTCCATACAATGTATTTCTTGGTCGACCGGCCCTGGCAGAGTTTAGGGCAGCTTTGGCCCCATGGTGTTTAACTTTGAAATTTCCGACAAACAAAGGAGTTGGTGTGGTGCACGACGATCAGGCGACTAGTCGTGCATGCTATGTAGCTGAGCTGAGGGAGGCTCAGCAAAGAGAGAAATAAAAGGTTGTGGACAGCTCCGTCCACTCCCAAGTCATTGAAAATTGACAAGTAGTGCCAGAGCCCTGGCTCGGGCAACATGATCGGATCTGTAGAGACATAGATCCGAGAGATGATGATGAGGAACCTAGGGAAGAAAAAGCAGCACTGGATGAACTGACAATTGACATTCCAGTCAGCCGAGATGACCCATCGCGAGTACTTAAGATTGGATCACAACTCAACCCCTCGATGACCAAGGATCACATTGATTTCCTTCGAGCGAATTTGGATGTTTTCGCTTGGACACATTCTGATATGTGCGGGATTTCTCCCACAATTGTAAGTCATATGTTGAACATAGACCCGAAGTACGTTTCAGTAAAGCAGAAAAGGAGAGGTATGGACCCTGAGAGGTCCGCTGCTCTCAGAGAGGAGGTGGACAAACTCAAAGCCAATGGGTTCGTCCACGACGCTCTCTACCTTGAATGGGTGTCTAACCCTATGCTAGTGAGGAAAGCAAATGAGGAATGGAGAACTTACATAGATTACTCTAATTTAAACAAAGCATGCCCTAAGGATAGTTTCCCTTTACCCAGAATTGATTAGCTGGTCGACTCAACGGCAGGACACGAGTTATTATCATTTACGGATGCGTATTCGGGATACAATCAAATCTCGATGTACATTCCAGACCAAGAACACACTAGCTTTGTTACAAACGTTGAGCTATATTGCTATGTAGTGATGACTTTCAGATTAAAGAATGCATGAGCAACTTATCAGCGTCTGGTAAATTGAATGTTTAAAGACTAGATTGATAGAACAATGGAAGTCTATGTGGATGACATGCTCATGAAGTCACGAATGTCAAACGAGCACATTCGAGAATTAGCGGAGATGTTTGACATACTCAAATATTACGGAATGAAGATCAATCCTCTGAAATGTTCCTTTGGCGTTGCCTCAGGGAAGTTTTTAGGGTTCATTATTATGCATGGGGAATCGAGGTTAACTTGGAGAAGATTCGAGCTATTCGAGACATACAAGTGCCCAGAACTATAAAGCAAGCATAGAGCATGAACAGAAAGGTGGCCGCGCTGAGTCGATTCATATCCAAAGCCACAGATAAGTGTATTCCCTTATTTGATGTAATAAAGAAGGGAAAGAGAAATTTCGAATGGATGCCCGACTGTGAGGACGCATTCCGTGCTCTGGCAAGGCATCTGGAAAGTCCCTCGATGTCGTCGAAGCCTGTAGACCATGAAATGTTGTGTATATTTGGTCGTATCCCAACATGCCATTAGTATGACTTTGGTTCGCGAGCAAGATCGAGTTCAAAAGCCGGTGTACTATGTCAGTAAACGTCTAACAGGGGCAGAAAGAAATTATCCTAAAATTGAGAAATTGGCCTTCTGCTTGGTGATTGCATCATGCAAGCTGTGTCCGTACTTCTAGGCAAACTCGATCAGTGTTTATATTGACCAACCCTTGCGACAGATACTCCAACGACCAGAAACCTCTGAAAGGATGTTAAAATGGAATATTGAGTTGAGTCAATTCGATATTACCTATTTTCCACGAAGGGCCATTGAAGGGAAAGCGCTAGCAGACTTAATCGCTGAATTCACCATGTCAGACGAATCAAACAGTCACGATGTCATTCCCCCTATTCGATGGAAAGTGTACACCGATGGGGCATCCAACAACCGTTGTTCTAGGGTTGGTATAATTCTTACGACTCTCGAAAACCGATCAATTTGTTATGCTTTGAAGCTTAATTTCCTAGCTACAAATAATGAAGCTGAGTATGAAGCATTGTTTGCTGGCTTGAGACTTATCAAGGAACTTGGAGTAAAATCAGTTGAAATCTTTTGTGACTCACAATTGGTGGTGTACCAGGTACGGGGAGATTACCAAGCGAAGGGGCAGAGCTTGCTCCGTACCATACCTAGGTTCATGAACTATTGGTGGATCTTGAATATTATGATATTTCCCATGTCCCATATGAACAAAACAGAGAAGCCGATTCACTGGCCAAATTTGCAAGTATCGGCGATGCACATCAAATGGGATTAATTCCCGTTGAAACTTTGTATCCTCCGAGTATAAACGTGATGGAGATAGATTTCATGTTAGAAACAGAAATCGAGAGTGAGTCATGGATAACCCCATTCAAGCAATACTTACTAGATGGGGTCTTGCCCGGAAGAAATATTGAAAGACGACAAGTCATTCATAAAGCTTCGCGATATGTGATGTACGACACAATAATGTATAGAAAGGGATTCTCCGTCCCCTTGCTCTGGTGCATTGCCCACGGTGAGATAAAACGAGTCTTGAAGGAAGTTCATGAAGGAGAATGTGGTGACCATAATGTGGGAAGATTAGCAAAAAGGATCCTCAGCTATGGATACTATTGGCCAACTGTAAATCGAGATGCTGCAGACTATCTAAGAAGATGTGACAAGTGTCAAAAATACGCAAAAATCCCCAGAGCCCTCCAACGGAACTCACACAAATGGTTAGTCCCTGGTCGTTTGCAATATGGGGGATCGATATAGTCAGTTCCTTGCCTATATTCAAAGGTGGTGCGAAATACGCAATAGTTGCGATCGATTACTTTACCAAGTGGGCAGTGGCAGAGCCGTCAGCCACAATCACCACCAAGAAGGCCATTAGTTTCATTGTACGAAACATTATATGCCATTTTGGCCTCCTACGGACCATCATTGCAGACAATGACACTCAATTTGAAAGTAAGGAGTTCAAAGACTTTTGTCAAAAGCATGGCATTGAAAAAAGATTTGCGGCAGTTGCTCATCCAAGGGCCAATGTACAAGCAAAAGCCCTGAACAAAATAATCAAGTCCATATTGAAAAAACGTTTGGAAAAGGCTAGAGGCAAGTTGGTGGATGAACTTCTAACAAAACTATGGGCTTACAGAACCACCCATAAGTCCGCGACTGGCCACAATCCATTCGCATTGGCATATGGCGCGGAAGCTGTTATATCCGTTGAACTTGAAGTTCCTTCACATCGGGTAATTTATTACGACCCTAAGACGAATCGGGATCTTTTACTGGAATCACTGGACTTCGTTGATGGAAAACGTAAAGAAGCTGGTTTAAGAGCAGCTGCATATAGGCACCGAGTTGCCCGAATTACAATGAAAAAGTTCGATCGAGAATCTTGAATGTGGGTGATCTCTTTTTGAAGCGAGTTTTTTCGGTCCATCGCACATGAATCCTACATGGGAAGGTCCATACATCATTGAACGGAGGCTTGGAGAAGGAAATTTCAAGCTAGCGACCGTTGATGGCTCGACGCTCACCCGAGCATGGAACAGCGAGCATCTGTGGCATTATTATATTTAGTCTATTTCTTTCGCATTTTAGTGGTAATTATTTCCAGTGTACTTTTATTTTGTTGATTCTTAGTTGTCAGAGTGTAATAAGACAATCCAGTTTGTTTTCGGTAATAAAGGCTTGAAGCCATTTTTCCATAAAGTTACTGATGTTTCTGTGTGTGATAATTTAACGATAAAAATTAAAGTTACATTATTCTGTCTAGCGTATGAACACGCACGACGATTTAAAATCTCCAAGTCCCCGGAGTGCGGACTGGAGTTCTATGAGTCCCCAAAGTGCGGACTAGAGTATAAATGATTTCAAAATCTCTAAGTCCCCGGAGCGCGGACTGGAGTACTCTGAGTCCCCAGAGTGCGAACTAGAGTATAAATGATTCAAAATCTCCAAGTCCCCAGAGTGTGGATCGGAGTACTTTGAGTCCCCAGAGTGCGGACTAGAGTATAAACGATTTAAAATCTCCAAGTCCCTAGAGTGTGGGCTGGAGTACCCTTAGTCCCCAGAGTGCGGACTAGAATATAAACGATTTCAAAATATCTAAGTCCTCGAAGTGCGGACTGGAGTACTTCGAGTCCCTAGAGTGCGGACTAGATTATAAACGATTTAAAATCTCTAAGTCCTCGAAGTGTGGACTGGAGTACTCTGAATCCCCAGAGGGTGGACTAGAGTATAAACGAATTAAAATCTCTAAGTCCCCAGGGTGCGGACTGGAGTACTCTAGGTCCCTAGAGTGCGGACTAGAGTATGAACGACTTATAATCTCCAAGTCCCCAGAGTGCAGACTAGAGTATAAACGACTTAAAATCTCCAAGTCCCCGGAGTGCGGACTGGAGTACTCTGAGTCCCTAGAGTGTGGACTGGAATATGAACGAATTAAAATCTCCAAGTCCCTAGAGTGCGGACTAGAGTATGAACGAATTAAAATCTCCAAGTCCCCAAAGTGTGGACTAGAGTATAAACGACTTAAAATCTCCAAGTCCCCATAGTGCGGACTGGAGTGCTCTGAGTCCCCTAAGTGCGGATTAGAGTATAAACGACTTAAAGTCTCCAAGTCCCCAGAGTGTGGACTGGAGTACTCTGAGTCCCCAGAATGCGGACTAGAGTATAAACGATTTATAATCTCAAAATCCTCAGAGTGTAGTCTAGAGTACTCCGAGTCCCTAGAGCGCGGACTAGGGTACAAACGGCTTAAAATCTCCAAATCCTCGGAGCGCAGACTGGGGTGCTCAGGTCCTCAGAATGCGGGCTAGAAATTATTCTAAGTACCCATAGCATGGAATAAAGGATTTATGATTCTCAAAGAATCTTCGAGTCACACGGGGTGAAATATAGTTTGTATAACTCACTAAATTCCGAGTTATGGCAAATATTTAGAGATGAAAAGACAAAAGTCATAAAAGAAACAAAGAAACTAAGTTTTTTCACAAAATCTCAAAACAAAGTTTTGCTATAATTCCCCCTAAACTCGGAGTCAAAAGTCCATTTACATTGACTACGAAAATAAATAGCAATAATTACAAAGTCCCGGCTAACTCTCGTTGAACGGGCATTATAGCTACTTCTTTTGCTTCTTTTCCTTCCTTGGTTTTTCGGTTAACCTCTCTCCCACACGTTTTATCTTGGACATCTTGCTCGTTAGAGAAATGGTGTCAGAGGAAGGGGGAGGAAATTCTAGTGACCTGGTCCCACCAGGAAGAATAACTTTCAGAGGCTTATTCAATGGGTCAACAAGTTCTACTACTTAGGGCTCAACCTTGATCTCAACTTTTTTTTCTCTTCCATAAGTTGCTCCTTCATACTCAACTTTGAGGTATGTTCGAAAGCACCCGTGATCTCAACTTCACAATTTTCCTCGATGGGTGACGGACTTCCGAACTTGTCCTCATCAAGCGCCTCAATCACTTGAGCGTCAGGACTAGGAATATCTCCCGTTTGAGTTGCCTCATCCGCCTTCTCCTCTTTCTCCGTGGCTTCATCGCTCCTTGGAGTTGGATCAGGATCAGAACTTCCTACACAAAGTCGTAAGAGACAAATGTTAGAATACATTAACTATTAACTAGAAACTACAACTGTGAGAAGAAAAATTATGCACCGGTATCCGGATGACTCTCGACTATTCAGGGAGTTCCACCCTCGGGGATAGGAGGTAGAACATGAACGCCTAGTCCGGGATCTTCCGGGTCATAGCCGATGTGTTGCTCGAAGGGGTCAAGTGATGGGCGACCGGTCGGATGAATAGGGTGAGGAACTGGAGACTCGGTTCCCAAAGGACCAACAGTGTCATGTTTGCCTTTTGACAAAAGGGAGTCTCTGCTATAGAGAGCCTTTGCTGCGGGCAAGTCCGAAGGCTCATTCGCCCGAAGAAATTATATTGCTAAAGCTTCATCTTCGACCGCATCGGTGCCCGACTCAACCTTTTTGATATTTACCAGAGTTTCCCATGCTCCGGCCAAAGATTCGAGGTAACCCTCGCCGAGGAATGTCAAGTCACGATGCATGAGAACCCGAGCGTTGTACTCGGCTATAAGCGGATCAAACATACACTTAATCTCCTCTCTTCCAGACTCGGTAGCCGCCTCAAGGCGAGAATCAATCTAAGTGACCGTTATTCTTTTGCCCTCCTCACGAGCTTCATCCTTCAGCATCTCAGCCTTGGAGAGTTCTTCATTAAGCCCTGTCTTAAGGAGTCGGGTAGCAACAATCTCATCGCAGTAACGTTGCAACTCCTCCTGAGCAGCATTCTTTTCTTCCTTCTCTTTGAGAAGTGGCTCCCCCAACTCCTTAATTCGCTGAGCGAACACGCCTCTCTCCTTTTGAGCGGAGACTTTCTCTAACGCTAAGGCACCGCAAGGTTGAACTGGTTCATCAATCTCTTTTTTATGGGCACCTCCAAGAGACTGACTGCTTCAACGGTACCTTTAGCACTCTTCTGAGCAACTGCGAGTTGATATTTATACGAAGAAAGCTCGTCATCCTGGGCTTTGATAATGTCTTTATCGTGGATAGCTTCGAGCTTTAGACGATCAATTTCGTGCTGACGCTCGATAGAGACTTCGAAAACTTTCTCCGCCAAATGAACAAAAGCATCATGTTGAACGTAAACATCATTAGTGCAAGCAAGGGCACTCTGTTTAACATGGACCGGAATGGGATGGATCGCCGGGAGGACTTCAAACCATCAAAACAAAATTTTGGGAACATCGCTTTAAGCTCGGAAAGCTTCTCCGCTATCGATGGATCATGTGCTGGGGTAGGAGGAGTTGATCTTGAGACTATGGATTTTTTGTAGGGTTCCTGGGATTGTATTATACTAGATGAACCTGAGTGTTGGTCACGAGGAGTATCAGACTGGGACCCCTTGTGACCAAATTTCTCCCTGCCTTGCTCCGGGTGAGATGGAGGATCGTAATGATGAATGCTGATTGTAAGTTTTTCTTCGATTTGTTGAGTCCCAAGAGCGATGATCCCTGTCGCTATCGTCATCTCTATCCCGGCGTTTGTCGGAGCCCACATCCTATCCAGAATGATGGAAAATAGAGGAACCGCGGAGGCAGTCAAATCCATGAGAACGTCCCACATCACATGCACAGAGATTAAGTGAACGCGGGTTAGTCAGAATCACATGATGGCTAAAGTTTAAGTGCAAGGTGAGGTGTAAGTGTTATTGTGTGTGTGCTAGTGTTCCCCCCCCCCCGACGGACCAGTTTTTTTAACTTTAGTTATCGGAGTTTTCCCTTCTTGATTTGGGCTTGAGTGCTTTCATTGCCTTTCGTGGGCGAGTGAAGTTTGAGAGCTTCTGGATCGTCAAAACCATAATTAAGCAGGTCATCATGGATAGTGAGATCGGATAGGCCTTTCAACAAACTCTTCAAGTGTTGTGGAGAAGGCTTTCTCTCCACTGGAGTGATTATGACTTTTGGGGTTCCACCAACTGTCTTTTTCCTCAATTTATAAGCCAGTTTCTTGTTTCCCTTCAAAGAAGGAGGCGTTGTTTCAATGTCGCGTACCTGAACCACCAATTCTGGAGCAGGACTTACATTCTCTCCCGGTGTTTTTTACACCTTAGTTTCTCTAATCTCGCCTTCCTCAGGTGTTCGTGGGCACCATGTATTGATGGCCCCGCTTGCCTTTTGCCTTTGTTCAAGACAAGTCCTATTGAAGTGGCGCCATGAGGAAGGCTTATTCTGTGACCTTCCGCCAACAACCCAAATTTCATGAGCGATCCATTTGAAATGATAGATTTGATGTCCCGGTCTTCCGCCGAAACAGCCTAGATTGCTTCAACGGCTTCAGAGTACCCAGAGCCTTTAGGAGTGGGCTGATACCTGTATAAAATCGAGAAGAAGTTTAGAAAGGATGCACTTCCTGACTCGTACGACTACTGATCTAGAAAAGGAACTTACTCCCTTCTAGCCATCTCCTTGCAAAACCAGGGGGCAGCGCATGTAAAACCATTCTTGCTTATAGTGAGCGAACTTGCTTCATGCCCCCGTAAGGATTTGGCATTGAGTATGTGGCTCGACAAATACGAAAGATGGACTGTCAGACCGCTTCTTGAAATAATAAATATAGTGTATGTCACCGGGAGTAGGGAGCATGAATAGGACACTCATGAAGAGAATACACATACCATATACAAATGCATGACTATTGGGATGTAGCTACACTAGGACGATCTCTATATATAGCAGAACATCACGTAGGAAGGAGTTGAATGGTGGTACGCTACCAACCCAGCACATGAATTATTGCAGGCAGTATATCCGACTGGGGGCAGGTGGGGACGATCATGCCCTGATGGTACCAGTACATTGTCAAAAGGAATTCCATGTATCGAGCATAGTGGACGAAGGCCGCTTTCATTAATTCTTGAAGCTTGAGAATCGACCGGATTGTCTAGAAAGATCGTCGCATCTAGGGCATCGGGAGCAAGGTCAACAGATGCAATCAAGGGACTCGGAATATTTTGTATGGGAGTCGTCGATGGATTTGAAGTTCCAACCACTTCCCGTTGAGAACTTGGCTAAGGTCTATCTGAGACGGTGGCAGAGCTTGATTTTCTAGGCATCTCTACTAAATGTTGAATTCGACTAAACACCTATTTGAGCTATACTTGAAAAACAATCAATATTAGACATCATGGCAAAAATACCCCCCCATGTGGTGTGTGGATTAGTGCAATTGTTCGAGTGTAAGTGCAAAAGGATTAAAAACCATGAAGCTGATAAAGTAAAGTTAAGCTTCGAATTGTCATCTTCGAAGACCATCATCGCTGACCGTCTCCCAAAGCTTGTCGTGTGATGGTTTCAGTTTTGAACTTGAATATTGACACTAATGAGGACTACTATTTAATTTTATCAAGTTAAGCTTGGCTTTATAGTTGAAATTGGGAAGTTATCAGTATGAATTAGTTCGATATGCTTGTTCTCTTAAGTCCTTGTCCTTGTTTTTTGTCATATGATTAGGCATGGAAATAAGTGAATTCGATATGGGTTATGTTCATGTTGGAATGATTTCGACTGTCGTGCCTATGTCAAGGCTCAAGGCCGAGCACACTCGAAATATACGGTATAAATGCCGCTCGGCCTAAGTCCCTCACTCGGTACTCTCTGTTTCGACCAACGTCGCTCGACATTTTAGTTTCAAATGACTTCGTTCGGCAGTCTCTGGTTAAACCGCTTAAGCCAGATATGCCGACCCACTCATTCAACACCAACCTCCCTACTTCCTACTCCCCTAACACCACTCTCGCAGGAAGGAAACACCGTCCTACTTTCTTCCTACCTTCCTAACGTCTCTCTCGCATAAAGACTACCGAGCCACTTACTTCGTAGTTGACTGTTCTCCACTCGAAGTACAAGTGCCGAATGGCCACACCCATTTGTTCTTCGTTCCTTGATTACCGAACGACCTCAAACAATAGTCCTGTTCCACTTTAACATCCTAACTCCAACGCTCGGTGACCCAACAAGGACCTACGACTTGGAAATGGCCGGTATCCTTTTCCTTTCTCCTCTACATTCCACCAGTCTTGAAATCGACTAAAGTCATGCTAAGTTCTAGCCCTAAGACATGTACGAACCTCGATTCGACTTCCTCATCTACACACCTCCTACTGTCCATAGTCTAAAGAAAATTCGGGAATTTGAATTTCGTGCTATACTTTCTTGTTTGAAAAAACATTTGAACGAGGGATTCTTACCTAAGAGAATGGTTGAAGCTCAGGGATCTGATAGACTTGAGATTGAAAGTCGATTAAAATCAATATGGAGAGGAACTATAAGGAAGACTTGCTAGATTCGGGGTAAGAAAGGAGGGTTGGGGAGGTAGATGGAGTATAAGAGAAGGAAAGTTGCTAGTTCCTGTAGAGTCGAAGTGAAAGTAAAGAAGTGATGGAGTGGAGTGTCGGTTTTATATATAAAGAGGGGAAGGTGAACATGCAACAACCAGTGGAGCCGGTCAAGGTATTTCAGTGGCTCGGTGGTAGTTATGCGAACGACCAAGGACTCGCCGAACGAGTGGCTCGGCGTGCAAGTATGGACCGAGCCGTGTCGAAGACGTGGTACAATAAAGGAACGTATTCTACTTGAGGGGATGAGGAGAGTGTTGAGCATGGTTGGCTTATAATTCAAAGCATATTTTGATTGATTCTCACAATACACTTTGGGGGGCTAGTGTTACCCGGTTGATTGACCCGGTAACAAGAGGCTCGGCCTAAGGGCATTACACGACACAAGAACCTCACCCGGCGTACCAGCCTCGCTCGGCCTACAAGCCTTGTCCGGCGTACAAGCCTCGCCCGGCGTACAAGCCTCACCCGGCATACTAGCCTCGCCCGGCCTACCAGTCTCGCTCGGCCTACCAGCCTCACCCGGCATGCAAGCCTCACTCGGCGTACCAGGCCCGACGTACAAGCCTCGCCCGGCGTACCGTCTTCACCTGACATACAAAGCCTCGCTCATCCTAACGCCCGATGCCATCGTTCGGCATCCCTGGTTCGGTGCATACGTGGGATGTTAACAAGCTGTCAAGTCCACAACAAAATAAGGGTGTTCGGCGTAGCTTCACTTCGGAGCTCACTACTTGCTTCGGTTCTCTTGAGTGATTACTTCAAGCCATTCGATGGTCGGCCAGACAGTTCTCGACCAGCATTCCTCGCTCGGCATGGCTCGTTCGACATGCCTGGCTCGGTGCGCATGGGTCACCTACTGTAAGCTGAGATTGTTCTTGTTCCTTGGCCCATGTGGGAAGTCCAATCTATCTTCATCTATAAATAGAGGAGCAAGGGTATACTGAGAGGGGACCTTTTTTCGAGATCAATGGGGAGACTCTGCTACTTTCAAAACTTATTCTTTTCAGTGAGAACTTGTATTCAAGTCATTGGTATACAGATTGTATCTATATTCAATTATTTGTGAGAGCAATAAAGATAAAAAATCACAGTGGACGTAGGCAGTTAAGCTGAACAACTATAAATCCGGTGTTCTTATTTTTGCAGTTAATTTTTCTTACATTCCTCCATTTTAATTTACTTTCTTCATTAATCTCTCTACATAATCTTTCTCAAGGGTGTTAGTGACCAATTTTGGTGCCAACAGAGGAAGTTTAGGGTTCACATTTCGAGACCCGAAAATGTGATGAGTTTGGCAACACTGAAATAGAAGACTAGAGAGTCTCTAAGGAGTTTGCTAGCACGATTTAATGCCGTGGCAACATCGATGGATCGACCAGATCCATCCATGGTTTTGATGGTAGCTATATCGGAATTGACGATGGCATAGGTTTCAAGGATTTATTGGCATGGGATCCACCTATGTCGGGGAGTTTTATCATGAAGTAGAAATGTTCCTATGGTGGGGGACGCATAAGCCGACAAATCTAAGGTGAACATTGTGCAAAGTGGAGGATTATCAAGAGATGCAAACAAGAATGATAAAGGAAAATGGAAACTGGATGATGGGTATGATGGGATGAAAAAGTGATGGAAAGAGCGGGAGTTGAAGTTCACCTCCTACTCAGATTTGATGGAAATCTAGAACGGATTTATCTGGACACCAAGGGGAAACTCCCATGTCAGAAAAAGGCAAGGAGGGATCCGATAGAATGTGAGCATATGTCCGAAAAGCACTGCCTGTTCCACAAATTGAATGGGCATACCATGGATGAATGCAGACATTTAAAGGATATGATCGAGGAGCACGTCAGGAAAGACAGACTACCATAGTACATGAGGAATTTGACAACAACGGTGGGACAGGAACAGCCACCGTCCGCATCAAATGGAACAAGGAATGGCCCTGGATCGGGGTCATGCATAATCATCAACTGATTGTGATGGTAAGGGATGAATTCAAGACTTGGACTTTGGTCATAATAATAATAATAATAAACTATATGCAATAAGGTGGTTAAGTCACTTACATATGTACGGGATCTAGGACGGTCCCTAGGCATGCTCTAAGAAGACGATGAACCGTCTGCCTAGTAGACTCCCTTTGGATTTTTTAGTTTTCTAGATGTACATACTTTTATTTATCAAGTTATTTATGATCTGTATTAATACGATATATAAAACAGGACATGATTATTTCTCGACCGAAGTGACGTGGTGGTAACCGCAAGGTGTGAGTCCATTCGCCGGAGAGCGACATAATGGACTCGTACATGGATTAAGTCCTCGACCAGAGAGTCGAGGCCAAGAATAAAACCCAACAGGATGTCAGGTATGGACTATGCAAGGTAAGGAGTAGGTCGCTTTGTTGGAGAGGGACAGGATCAATCTACTTAGGTCATCAAGTATGGAGTATGCTCGGCAAGGGTCCGGAGAGATCATGATCGGCCTAGGACTTAGGCCAAGGCATTACTTAATGTTCAGGGACACTGAACCGGAGTATAGGAAATAACGCTGCTTCGTTAGAGTGACATGATTAGATTACTCAGACGTTGAGTATGGATTATGCTCGGTAAGGACCCATAGAGGTCATAGATTTGGATACCAGTTTCTAACAACCATGGATTTGGATATAAACTCGAAGCTGTCACGGATTTGGATATGGACCTGTAGTGGCCTCGGATTTTACTAAGGACATAGTGAGATCAAGGATTTGGATAAAACATTCCAGAGAGATCGCAGATTTGCAATGGATATTGAATTGGATATCGACTCAGAATGGTTATGGATTTCACTAACGATCCAGAGAGATCGTGGATTCAAATTTGGTAATATGGCTATTTATGGATTATAGACCTCAAATTTTGGATTTATGGAAATTCAAAACACACCTTCCTATCACAAGGCATGTTTTAGGGGGCAAAGTGTTAGAACTTGCCTTTTTCAAAGCAGTACACATGTAGATTTAACCCAATAAACTTCTTGATCATCAAGGCAAAAAGCCCGAGAGAGGGTTACCGGGATTGGAGATTGATTATATTTAGAACTATGGATGATAGTTAGATGGATTCAGATAGACACACTCATAAATGGATATGTATGGAAAAAATACTTCCTCTAGAAGAGGCATCGAAATAGAGGGGTTGGAATAAATGGGTCAGATTAAATAGGACGCACACAACACAACTGAATGATGATCGCTCCATAACTCAACAACCATAATGCGGTTTGAAGTGAAACTTTTGGAACAAAAAGAAGGGACCCTAGGGAGTCTACCCTTTGGAACACACATTGAATGAAGGAGTTTGGAGGGATTTGCCCTCTTCCCTATGTGGGATCGACCATGTTCAAGTTCATAGAAATAATTGATCAATAACTCAAAGCCTACAAATTCCATTAGCATGAAGTTTGAAGAGGAAGTACATCACAACGGGGACCCATCATAAGGATCACACCCCATAAATCTCCCAAAATGGGGATCGATCACGATGCAATATTATTTCTTTTTGCTACCAGTGGCTTACCTTAGAATGGATCTAAGTTTCGATGGGTCTATTCTAGGTTGAAATTTAGGCCCGTCAGGGGTGAGTTGTTACATTTGGTATCAGAGCCTAGTTTATCCAATCAACGGGAAAAAACTATACACATGAGAGGCGTATTTTTTATTTTGAAAAAGGTTTTTCAAAAATAATTTTCCATATATATATATGTCTATATATGTATGTATGTATATATACCTTCTCTTCTTGAACATACGCATATACACTAGGCAACCTCTATCTTTCAGCATGTAAATACTATCTTAGGGAATTGTCATTAAAGGTTTGACCTACGGATAGTTGATGTTGCTGGTAATAATTATTCTTCCGAACAAAGGAACCCTACCCGTGGAAGACCATCCATTCGTGGAATGCACGAATGGTTTAAACAATCTCTTAGGACCGTCGAGCAGATTGCTATTCCTCCCGCTGCACCGGTAGAACCCACTATGCCCCCACCCTCCCTTCCCCCGATGCAGCACACCATCATGTTGGCTTTCCTAAGTCGTGTAAGGATTTTCTCAGCATGGAAGGGAAGATATACTTTGGAACTGAAGGATATTCGAAAGCTAAAGCTCAGATTAGTAACTGCAAGTAGATATGCATAGAGCTTGGTTGGGATAATCAGCTAAGAAGATGAATAGCCACTTGTTACCTTAGGGATGAAGCCTTGAATTGGTGGAACTTTATGACCGATAAGCACCCATAAAGGATATTCTCTTAGGATGATTCAATGATTGATTTTAGATGAGATTCATGTCTAGAGCAAAGGTTAGCTTGCAACTGGAAAAGTTTATTCGACCGAGACAAGGAGATTCTACCCTTAAGGATTACATAGCTAAGTTTACTAAATTGGGTAAATTAGGGATGAGCCTAATAGAAACATCTATGAAAAGGCCATGAAGTTTGTGAAGAGCATAAATTCCCTACTAAGAGAAATGTTATTGACCCAAGTACCTATTAGGGCCACATAATAGATGTTGGTAAAAAGGGCAATGCTGCACGTGGCCAATGAGGAAGATAAGGGGATGGAGAAGGATAAGTCTACACTAACTCAAAAGCAAGGAGGTTCTAACAAGGGGAGATTTTAGGCCAATAAGATATCGAAGAGGAAGTTTAAAAAGGATGGAAAAGTGTGTAAGAAATTCTAAAGGAACGGTCACGAAGCTAGAGATTGTAGGGCGAGTCTGACAAAAGAAGCTTTAAAGGTAGGTGCTTTAACTACCATGAGGAAGGGCGTCACAAAAATCAATGTCCTGAGATGGCTAAGGAATGATCAAGCGAAAAGGCCTGCGTTATTAAAGCCATCCCTATTGCCAGTAGGCCACCAAGAGACAAAGGAAAAGCGGCTCTAGAAGGTATAACTCAAATTTTTGGGGTTACTGTTCATACCCTATTTAATTCAGGGGCATCACATTCCTTTATAGCTAGGGATGTAGTAAATTCCTTAAACCTTCAAACCAAGATGGTCAACAACCCAATAGAGGTTTCCAATCCCATTGGGGTTCGACCCATCTTTCTATTATTTGCAAAGATCTAGTGTTAACAATATGCGACGTTGATTTCATATGTACTGCATACATTATAAATTTCGAGGGGTATGGACTTGTCTTGGGTATGGATTGGTTGTCATATTATGGAGCCATTCTTGACCATGATAAGAGGGTAGTATAATTAAGGAGTTGTGGAGGTTATAGCCTAGAAGTCCTTTATACTCAAAACTTTAGTTGAGTTAAACCATTTATATTCACTAAACCTATATGTCATTAGAGAGCCATCATCTATATCCGCAGTTTGTGAATTTGTTGATGTCTTTGAGTTGGTCTCTAGTCTCCCACCCCATAGGGAGATCGAGTTACGAATCGATTTGGAGAATGATGCAAGACCCGTCGCTCTGCCTTCGAGACATATGGCCCCTAAAGAAAGAAGGGAATTGGATAAGAAGCCTTAGAGCTATTGAAGAAAGGATTCATCCATAGCAGTACTTCTAAGTGAGGAGCCCCTATTGTTTTTGCTTATAAGGAAGATGGTTCTTTGGGACTATGTGTTGATTATAAGGCGTTGAACAAGTTGACAAGGAAGAGTAGGTACCCTCTACTTAGAATAGATGACTTGTTTGACCAACTTGTAGGGGCTAAATTCTTTTCCCAATTAGACTAAGCAACGAGATTTCATCAGTTGAGGATTGCAGAGGAAAGCAAGTTGGAGGTCGCATTCCATAATCTAGATGGGCTTTATGAGTGGGAAGTAATACCCATTGGATTAACGAATACCCTAGCATACTTTGTGGATTTGATGAGTAGAGTATTTAGAGAGCAATTTAATAAATTTTTCGTGGTGTTTATTGATGATATCTTGGTTTTCTCCAAATGCAAGAAGGAGCATGAAGGCTACCTTAGGGCGGCATTGGAGACGTTAGAAAGAAACCAACTCAATGCTAAGTTTTCTAAATGCCACTTTTGGAAAAATGAAGTTAGGTTTCTTGGGCGTGTTGTTTTGGAACAAGGATTGGTTGTGGACCCTACTAAAGTCGAAGCTATTTAAGGATGGAAGACTACTTGTAATGCATTAAAGGTTAGGAGTTTTCTAGGGTTCGCAAGCTACTATATGAATTTCATCAAGAGCTTTGCACAAATAGCATCCTCTTTAACCCAATTGACTAAGAAGATTCTAGTTTTTGTTTGGGATGATAGATGCACCAAGGCATTTGAGAAGCTTAAGGACTTGTTGACTAGTGCACCTATACTCACAATTCCAAATGAAGACGTTTACTATTTTCACAGATGCATGTGGCATAAGACTAGGGGACACTCGTATGCAAGAAGGAATGGTAGTTGCTTATGCTAGTAGACAACTAAAGGACCATCAGAAGAGGTATCCAGTGCATGATTTATAATTGGCAGCCATTGTTTTTGCCTTAAAGATGTGGAGGCATTATCTCTAAGGGGAAAGTTTTGAGTTATTCACTGATCGTAAATCACTCAAATACCTATTTTACCAAAAATATTTGAACCTTAGGAAGTAAAAGTGGATGGAATATGTAGCATCCTTTTACTTTAGTATTCAATATACCACTAGAAAAGAGAATGTAGTCGTTGATGCCTTTAGTCGGAGATACGCTACCCTAGGTGCTATATATTAATGGAGATAGTTGGAATTTCTCTTGAATTTTAATCGTCAACCGTCAATAGAATCCATCCGAGGTTTTCTATCAGTTATGGAGGTTAGACCAGCCTTGATGGATCGTATAGGGTATACGCAAGTGATAGATGAGAAGTTAGTAAAGATTTCGGAAATTTTGGGAAAAGGAGAGAATTTACCCATGTTAGAAGGTATTTAGTTGATGGGAAGAGAAGAACATCTTTGTGTTCTAATAATTGATAATTTGATGAGAGATGTGTTTATGGAGTGTCGCCACTCAAGGATGACCATTCATCCTGGAGGAGATAAGATGTACAATGACATGAAGAAATTTTCTTTTGGAATGGAATGAAGAGAAGCATAGTTGAGCTTTTTACTAGGTGTTTGACATGTCAAAAAATAAAAGCCGAGTAAGGGAAGCCTAGTGGATTATTATCACCTTTGGAAATTCCGACTTGGAAGTGGGAACATATTTCGATGGATTTTGTGAAAGGATTGCCTAAAAGTCAAAGGGGCAATGAGGCTATTTGGGTTGTTATGGACAAGCTCGTTAAGAGTGCTCATTTTATTCCAATTAGGGGAAATAGGACCGGCACCTCTCTTAGATAGATTTATATTAAGGAGGTAGTTTGTCTACATGGAATTCCTGTAAGTATAGTCAATGATAAGGACCCCTTATTCTCTAGCGAGTTTTGGAGGAGCTTACAAACAGCTTTGGAAACTTCTTTGAACCTTAGCATGGCATTTCACCACAAACTGATATACAAACAAAGAGGGTGAATGGCTTTTGGAGTACTTGTTGAGAATTTGTGCCCTAGATTTCGAAGGACATTGGGAACAACATCCACCTTTGGTTGAGTTTGCGTATAATAATAGCTACCAAACGATGATTGGTATGGCCTCTTTTGAAGCACTTTATGGGTGGCCATGCAAATCACCTTGTTGTTGTTGGGAAACCATCGACAAAGTATTACTGGAACCTAATATGATCCATGATACCACGAAAAAAGTAGAGATGATCAGGCAAATGATGTAGTTAGTGCAAGACTATCATAAACCTTATGTGGATAGAAGAAGGAAAGAACTTGAATTTGAAGTTGGAGATTTGGTATTTGTTAAAATCTCCCCTCTTAGAAAAGTTGTTAGGTTTGGCAAGTCTGGAGAATTGGTGCCTAGATTTGTTGGGTCATTTAAAATTCTAAAAAGAATAGAAAAATTGACATACCATATGGAACTTCTTGATAAGTTGTCAGGAGTCCACAATGTTTTCCATGTTTCTCACCATAGAAAATTCCTTCATAACACTGCTAACAAAGTAGAGTCTGACCAGTTGTGGTATTTTGAAATGGAGTCAACAGTGCCTCCTGTCACCATACACATTATGGAGCATGGAACTGGGAGACTCTGTAATAAAATAATTAGGTGGTTCGAGTACAATG
This sequence comes from Allium cepa, assembly GCA_030765085.1. NCBI lineage: Eukaryota > Viridiplantae > Streptophyta > Magnoliopsida > Asparagales > Amaryllidaceae > Allium > Allium cepa. The sequence continues at coordinate 66,441,192 of CM060931.1, forward strand.
GGGGAACAATCCGGTGGAAAGCACATGAGAGACCGAGGAGAAGATGAAGAATACTCGCCTAGAGCTTTTCATTGGTAATTTCTCTCTCCAAAATTAGGATTTTGGTTGCATCGTAGTTACTAGATTGGATGGTAGGAGATGGTTGTTATACTTTTTCACAATCACTTTACACTCATTTAACACTCTTGTAAAATGCTTATGCATGTTTAAGATATTAGCATGCATACATTCATGACACGGTTACACATTCATGCTAGGACTGAGCTCATTTGGCATGTCTGCAGTACATAATCACATTGCATTATTGGTTGAGTTGATGGCTTCGTAGAGAACTTAGTTGTATAACATGGATGTTATTATGCATTACGTTGCTCCTCCTCGGAAGATTTTGGGACGAAATCCTTTTTAAGAGGGGGCGGGGAGGGAGAATTTAACGCTCTGTAAAATGAATCATAAATAAATGAAGTAAACTGAACTAAATTGGTAAGGATTGAATATGGAAATTTTATAGAAGTTGGAGTTTGGCCACAAAAGTTATTACGTCGTGTTCGTGGCGAAATTCTGACCCGTTTCCATGTATAATATGCTGAAAATGGAGCAAAAGAAAAGATGTTATGAGCATTTGAAGTTTTCAGATTTAAATTAATTTAGTTTGAATTCAAATTCAAATGAGAAATCAAATTAGGGTTTAAATTTCAAAAAATTGCTTGGGGGCCAAGTAAACGTTTGATTAACGTTTAATGTTAAAAGGTTATTTAGGGAATAAAATAATTGTGCAATGGAACAAAATAAACGTTCCCCGAAATAGAGAAGCGGTCGACTTATATACGTCAACCAATCGACCATAGCAGTCGACAGGTTGCACATAGACGATCGACCGCTTGGCAACGAACGTTGGCAGTGGCGGCTAGGGTTTGAAGCTATGTTATATTTAGCTATACACTCTAGGCTTATTCGTTTCTTGCCTACTTCCATCCTACGGTTTTGGTGCGTTTCAGACCCTATAAATAGAAGCCTATCCTCTCCACTTTTTGTTGATATTATTTTAGGAGATACAATAAAATTCTTCCATTGTTATATCTCTCTAATAAGATTCAGAAATTCCATAGGGAACTTAGGTAAGAATTCAACTTATTTCTTATTTATTTCTTCTTCAAATCTATTCTTATCCAATTCTTCTCTAATTATTCTAAATATGATGAATATATATACCACTTCTCTATTATTTTGTGTGTGTGTGTGTATCAAAAGAGAGAGATTCTGGAAGAGATCGAAAGGCTACAAATCCATTTAAGTACAGCTAAGGCTAATCTGTGAGTGGAAACTTTAGTATTTCTTTTTAGCAATTGTTTAGTATATTTCTTTTTGGATTTTAATACACCCTTAGGAATTTTGGGATTTTAAAAATACGATAGATAAAAACTTCCAAAATTCTTTTTTATTTCGAGTCATCAATTCTATGTTGAGATTCTCAATTATTTACATTAATTTAATGGAATTTATTTCGCTTATGAAATTTCTGATAATTTCATAATATATTCCACTTCTCTTTCTTCTTTAGATCAAATTATGATTATTCAGTAAAATAAGAGGTTTAGATTACGACTTCTATTCATAGTTTACACCACTTATTCCTATCTATTTCTTTGTAAAATAAGAGTTGAATAGAGTATGAGGTTTAGATTGCAATTCTTATTGCTTAGGATATTCTATTGAATTGGCATAACAAATTGAGTTTCTATTTTATTTACAAGTCTATTATTGCAGTTTTGGTTATGAATATTTATTCCCTATTTTGGATATTAGAATCCCATGAAATCTTGGGAATTTGAAGAAAAATGACTTGTAATAATATTTGGTTAGGGAATTGACATTTAACACTAGTTTAGAGCATAAAATCCATGCATTTAGAACTTAGTAGGTGCAAATATCTATTTATTTCTATTGGCATAATTAACGTATAATTATTGCATACATGGCGTAGTTAATTAGACATTTATTTCCCTCATTAGGAAGGCAATTGATTGTGTGGTGAAAACAAGAGGAAGTTCTTTTATAACCTAATTATTATTTTAAGGCATAATAAGGAAATTTCCTTATAAGGCCTTATTTATGAAACGGTGAGATGAGAGAGAGAGAGAGAGAGTGTGTGTGTTTGTGTGTATGTAGAGTAATTGATCTATGGCTAAGTCATAGGGATGTGAGGTCAATAGAGTTACATGACAAAAGTCTGCCCTTCACTTTGGGCTACTAGCAGTTGTGCACACTTCTATTGATGTGAGACATTCGTTTGATAAATATTTGTAATGACGCGAGGTTGGTCCCAAATTCTGTAGGGGAAATCTGCCCAGCTAATTTAACTACCAGTTCTGATGAATATCGGACTAATGTGAGATGTTATTATGAGTATGGGCTATAAGACGAAGAGTCTGCTTCATAATCTTGAGGTATTAATTGGTTGGACCCGCCTCTTCTGTCCAAATGAAGTATTAAATGGCCATGAGGACATGTTAGGTGGTATCTCTACAAGGACCCACTTTTAGAAATAGGTATTAAATAATGAGGTCTGCCTTAATTAAGGTATTAAATGGCCAGAGTCTGCTTATTTTCCACATGGAAGTATTAAGTAGCCTAAGAGATTCCATATGACATCAGCTAGTACCATTGAGGAGCATGCCTTGGAAATTGGTATTAAATGATGGGGTCTTCCTTAATTATGGTTCTAAATGATCAGAGTTTACCTATTTTCTAATAAAAGGTATTAAATGGCTTGGGTACCACCTTTTATACTATTATCTATTTATGACATACGATTGGATATGAGATTTTATAAACCTGCTTCTAGAATGGAAGGTATTAAGTGGTTGGATCCGTCTCTTTTCCTTACAAAGAAGTATTAAATGGTTTTAATGATTTTATGCTAGTAGATATATACTTATTTTGAAATATACTGCCCAAGTACTGAAAATGTAAGACTCAGTGTTTTTATTCACCAGATACGTGTTATTTTAACTCTCTCCTCATTACAACATAGGTTAAGGAAGGGTGATGGCGGTGACGATGCTTAGAGATGAAGAAGCTTTGCTTATGGCACTATTTGTTATTATTATTTGCTTTTATGCGTACCCATGTATTTAGACAATTGTTGTAATAAATATTATGTTATGGTTTTTTATGGAATTTTGTGTTATGACATTTTTATAGTTTTGAAATAAATGGGTACGCTTTGCTATTACATTTTGTTCCACCCGCTGTGAGTTTTGAAAGTTTAGTTATGGCTCTACAATATTATTTCTTTTTACTACCAACAGCTTACCTTAGAATGGGTCTTTGACATTTATTGCACCTTCAAGTGTAATCAGCTTCATCTTGGTTGATAGTTGGCCAAAAATATATATAATGAAGAATCGTTCTTGTTAATGTATGCCCTCTGGTGTGATTGCCACAGGCTCCTTCATGTACATTTGCACGGATACGTTTAGCTTCTTCATTGGCGGTACGTCGCAGCAGGAGAGTTTAGAACCCTCTCCTGTATAATATTTCTTCTTGAACAATAAATCATGGATCTTTATGCAAGAGTTTTCTCCATTCATTCCTTCCATCCAGAAGTATTTCTTTCAGCGAGTATTCCTTGATCAGAGTCATCCATGACTCATTTTCAACTTTAGCCTTCAAGATCTGATCGGCATCAATCTGGTCGATATTTGGAGCTGACAATACCTCTATTGGAACTAAGCCCATGAGATGTGCATCCCCAGAGCTAGCGAGCTTGGCTAGCGAATCGACCTTTGTGCCCTCTTCCATAGGGATATGATATATCGTGTTGTATTCAATACCATCAAGTAGTTCCAAAACCTTCGTCAAATAAGGGGCTAGCCATGCTCTTTTAGCTTGAAATTCTTTCCTAACTTGGCAAACCTCCAGTTAAGAGCCAGTAAATGTATATGCAAGGTTTTGACTCCCAATTCCTTCACATCTTGAGCCCCACAATTAGCGTTTCATATTTCGCTTTGCTTTTTGTTGCAAGGAACTCTAGTTTCAAGGTATAATAAGTTGATTCACTCCTTAGGGGTTACCAAAACCACTCCTGCTCTTGAGCATTGTTCGTTGGATGCTCCGTCCATGTATAACTTGCATTGATCACTTCATTCGATGCCCTCTTCTCTCTCCTCATCATGGGTGGTGAAATCAGTAATGAAATCAGCCAATGCTTGTCCTCATATTACTCTTCTGGGATGATATGATATATCATACAGACATAATTCGTTGTTCCACTTCAACAACCTTCCTGAAGTCTCAGGTCAGTGTAGCACTTGCTTTAGAGATTGGCTAGTCAGTACCTTGATTGGATGAGCTTGAAAGTAGGTATGAAATTTCCTTGATGCAATCAACAGGTGGTAGATTATTTTTTTCAACTTTGGACAATTCCTTTGTTCTCCCGTTAACTGCTTGCCGGTGTAATACACCATCCTTTAGACCCTAGCTTCCTTTCATACTAGGGCAGCACTTAAAGCATGAACATATATCACCAAATAAACAAATAGGTCCTCTTATTTCCAAGGCTTTGATAAGATGGGAGGTCTTTCCATATGATCAACTAGGTCATAAAAACCGTCCTTACATTCATACGAATAGGCGAAAATTCTTTTTCCCTTTTTGAGGGCATCAACGAACGATATACACTTACCTATAGCCTTTGAAATAAATCGATTCAACGCGGCTACTTTTCTGTTCAAGCTATGCACCTCCTTGATTGTTTTTGGTGGTTTGACATTTATTGGGGCCTTAATTTGCTCTGGATGGGCTTCTATGCCTCTTAAGTTTACTATGAAACCCAAGAATTTTCATGCCGTAACCCCAAACAAGTATTTCAGTGGGTTGAGCTTCATCCCATATCTACGCAGCATGCCAAACATCTCTGACAAGTCTTCCAAATGATTCATCGATCAATACAACTTCACCAGCATATCGTTCGCATAAACCTCTGTTATATGCCCGACCTGATTATTGAACTTTGAATTTTCTAGTCTCCATTAGGTTGCTCCAACATTCTTTTGACTGAACGAAATAGCATGGTAACAATACAATCCTAGGTCAGTTATAAAGCTAGCGTGTTCTTTATCTGGGATGTGCATTGGAATTTGGTTGTAGTCGGAGTAAGCATACATGAAGGATATCAATTCATAGCCGGCTGTTGAGTCAACTAGCTGGTCGACCTTCAGCAATGGGAAGCTATCTTTTGGGTATTCAACTATGGATAGTTGATGCATTTTCTCCATTTTCTGTTAGGCTTTCTGATTAGAACTGGGTTGGATACCCATTCAGGGTATAGAGCATCGTGGATAAATCCATTGGCTTTTATCTTATCCACTTATTCCTTCAGAATAGCGGATCGCTCTAGACCATGGCTGTGCCATTTCTGCTTCACAAGATGATATCTGGGGTTCACATTTCATGCGTGGCATGCTATCTCTAGCAATGTTCTACATATATTGGAATGTTTCCAAGAAAACACCTCCATGTTTGCTCAAGGAGCCCTACTAACTACTTTTTCATCTTCATACTGAGTTGAGATCCGATCATCAGGATGCGAATAGGATCATTCTGATCGACCGGGACATTAATCATCAACTCAATTGGGGCCGTCCTCACATCCTCTGGCTCTTTGGTCTGATCCGTGGCTTTATGGAATCTACTATACCGATCGAGCTAAGTCTTAGGCGGTGGTTGTTATGTCTCAATCGACTTGATGTATAGAGTCTTCTTTACGTCCTTTCCTTTTTTTTCATCATTTTTCTTCTCTCAGCTGCATAACATAACATTCATGCCCTACATTCTAGTCATCTTGAATGACTCCTAACCCATTTTCCATAGGAAATTTCATCATTGGACACCATAGGGCTTGGGCTACTCGGAAGCTGACGAAGGCAGGTCGACCCAAATGCAATATATGCTGAAAATGTGCCCATCACAACGAAGGTCACAATCCGCACTCTCTTGTGGTTACCTTTACCTAAACCCACCAATAAGTAGACATACTCAATAGACTCTGCAGCCTCTTTGGTAAATCCCTGAATTTGGGACATACATAACTTCATATACTGACTATCCATCATCATCTGGTCATATGCTTTCTTGAAGAAAATATTTAGAAATCTTCCGCAATCAGTAAGAGCTTTCTTCATAGTAGTTTTCCCAATCAAGGCCGTTATCACCAAAGGGTCAAGTGTTGATGCTTCGACCCCATCAGCGTTACAGTTCCTAAACACAATATCATCTGTCATAGACTATAATTGATTCACCGAAGCTCCATCTTGGCAAAGTAAATCTATTGTACCATGTTCTCAATGAGCTTACAGCTCTTCTCTGCTGGATGAGGTCCACTGGTTATTTTGTTGATGATAGGTCTTTTCCAAAGCTTCCTAGGCTCATCCCCATTAGCCCCAGCCTAGCCTAGTTGAAGTAACAACCCGTGGGGTTGAGCATTTAAATTGCCCGCCATCCTACTAGGCTTTAATGTACTGCTATAGTTTCTTTTTTTGGATTAAATCCTCGATAATGTCTCACAGATGTCTACATTCATTGTACTATGACTAGGCGTCTCGTGGAAGTGGCAGTACTTCTCATACATTTTCTCTCTTTTAGTCAACTCCCTTCGAATCAGCTTCTTATAGTGCTCAGCACAATGCATCACAAGGTAGATGTTCTGAACTATATCGTTCAATGGCGAGTAATCCTCATGCTTTGGAAATATCGAATGTTTCTTGAAGTCCGGTTTCATGCCTCCGTTACCTTGGTTATTTCTTTACTAAATATTTTTTTGTTTCCTATATTAAGAGCAATGTTCCCAAAACTCTAGCCGATCTATTTCACTGCCACATTATTCTGAATCACCTCATTTGATTGACCACCACCAGCTTCCCAACAGTCGTATTTTTCTATTCCAAGCATAAATACTGAGTCTCTTTTCTATAAAAGTCTTCTATGGTCGGTGAGGGTTTAATTTTCAACTATTTATCTAAAGCCGTATTAGGATATATTACTCTAATCAAAGACATAAACACAATTTCCTCCTTAGCATTGCTTACCTTTGTCATGGTAATGTTAAATAAACTCAGAAAGTCATTCAAAGATTCCCTAGAATTTTGAAAAATGTTGGACAATGGATCATGTCCTTTGGGTTAGTAGCATGCAACTTGAATTGCTCCATAAACTTTCAAGCTAGTTGATCAAATGAAGGTATAGACCCGGAGGCAGCCGATTAAACCACACCATAGCCATTCCTTCTAAAAATAATGAAAAACATCTACAACACACGACATTAGTAGCCTTGGAACTATCCATACGTCATTCATACTTTAACAAACGTTGTCTTGGATTAGTGGTTCCATTATAAGACGACATCATGGGCGTAGTGAACCTTAGGTATTCCTCTCGCAATAAGCCTTTGATGAAAGGGTTCCTACTAGGATAAGAATCCCAATCATCATAACTTCTATGCCAGTTTTCGGTCACTAGCTCTCACCATATCTGCTAGAGACTCCGGCTCTATCATATCGACTGAATGGCGATTATCATGGCTTTCCCCGAGTATTTGGCCCTACAAATGGTCTTGGCTAGTTTCATGATATCTAGGTACTCCTGTCTCTTGGAGAACCGTTTGTCCAATTGATTGATTTCTATCCGACGGGTCCATAGCAGTCATTTGAACTCTAGAATTTTGATTACCAACAATATGTTCATCGCCATTATCAACACCGCCATGCAAATCAACAAAAGTACCATCATCCAAGGCATGTTGTGTAATTTTGGTAGCGACCTAAAAAGATGTTTCGATATCGACTTGAATGCTTTCGACACGAGTTTTTCTAATGCATTTTCGATTTTTCAGCTCCCTTTCTTTTTATTCTTCATTTTCTCTTCTATGATTTTCATCAGATGAAGATGAACCGTCTTCTTTTGAGTTGAAAGGCAACAATTCCCTAATGTTCCTTCTATGATACCAAGATAACTGGGTCATCAATCCAAGTTTTCTTTCATCTGTTTCATCATAACATTCGGGATTTCAAACAGCTTATTGTTAAATTCTTTAATCGTCTTATCCAACTCAACCCTGGTGATTATATCTGAAGCGCTTTGAATTTCAGCAGTGTCGGGCTAAGTAGTTTCTTCAATGTGTTGAGAGCAAACATTCTCAACATCATTAGTGGTTTTGGAGGCGGTCGATTTTTTCTCGGTATTTCTTAGGGCCATATCTTCGGTAGATCCCATGATAGACTTTAGCAAAATCTGAATAATCACAGATCTTTGGAATCGAACTTATAGATTTGCTTTGTGGATTAAAGCAATCCAAAGGTTAAAAATAGATTTAAACATTAAGAAGTTGGAATGATCTCAATGAGGCATAAACATCCAAACAGTTTAGAAGCGGATAAAATGAAGAAATTAAAAGGAAAATATATAAGAATAGCATACTACAATTTATAGTGGTTTGGCTAAACACCAGCTTTAAACTTTTTATAATGATTTCTATAAATTTTTACAAGTGAGATTTTATGGATCAGTGGTCTTGGATCAGTGATGATTCAAGAAGTTGCTACATTAGTATAGATATTTGGAGTATAGAAAATGGATCTCAAAATTGTACATCTCATTTCCTATTTATAAAAAAATATCAATGGATTTGTCTCCATCATGTTCTCTCTACATTCTCAACGTCCAGAGGAAGGATACCAGAAAAGATCATAGCCAAACCAACAGTCGTGATCTAGATAAGTGCCAAACTAAAGTCTACGGTTCATGACAATCCATATGGATGGATCGTTGTACCTTTATGCTCCTTAAAGCAATGCTACGGATTAGTACTGATCCATAGCTCCTAGATCGATAATAAAACTTTCTACAATGACCGTCTTTTCAACCCTCAAATGTCGACACTAATATATCCACGGTATTCACGTGTCGAGCACTCAAGTGCCAGAAAAACAGAACGTTAGGGTAAAGAAAAAGAAGAAAAGAAAATGAACAAAAAAGAGGAGAACAAAACACCAAAATATCATAGCGGAATGACAACATATAATATCAAAAGATAATACACAAAGCTATTCTAAAATACATAATATTTAAGAGTTAACAATCGGAGTACTATCATCAGCCTAGGCAATTATAACAGCCCGTCCTTACAATTTTTGATATACATACATAAGTATTGCAGCGGAAATAAGAATACTACGCTAGGTAAACATCCAACTCCTCTCCAAGAGCTCAACGAACATTAACGAAAATCAATCTTTCTCAGACTGCTTGAAAGAGCACATGATGAATTTAAGGAAAATAAAAGACACGTGCCAGACATAAGTGTGGTGTGAGAAACTCAAGAAATATGTGTACAACATATAACAACACCTTTTGAGACCATCGTAATGGTTATCCTCTCAAAAGAGTCAAACCATCTAACGACATAATAGATAATGTCTAGGTTGAAGAATAAAATCAGAAGATACCTATGATGCTTACATTTGTCACACCACAACATATCAATAATTGTAAAACAAAACCATTAAGGCGACGTAAAATAATGGATTTTCCACGGAGATGCGTTCAACATAAAAGCTGAAGCAAATCTTCATGACAAGAATTAGAAATCACCTTCTGAGCGTTATATATCTCCAGATAAAATATACCACAGGTTAAACACAATAGGCCCATGCCCAAACGAGCGAACCCAAACCACGTAGAATGAAGTATCAACAACTCACCACGCGCAACATATCGATAAGCATACTCTAGATACTAGAGTTGATGTACCGCCAATGTTCCTGGGATCATTTAGCCTACTCTGTCTTTATTCATATACGGATGATGAAGTCATGTTTAACATCTCAACACACGAGCCATCATAACTAGAACAGATCACGAATCCCCAAATGGATTCTAGCTTCTCGAATATATCGACTTCCAAGAGATAGAACATGTATCTCGATCTTTAAGTGGTTTTCTATAAGTAAAACACTTACTGATCTAGGTCTCTTCATGACTTAATCGATGAAGTTTTTCATATTTAACAACAGTGAGAATAATCACATATGGAAACCAAGTCACACGTACTTATCAACTTTCCAAACTTTTCAACCTCCGCCATCCCTCGGTTAAGAGTGAAGCCTTATAGGTTAGAGCATTATTGCTTCTATACCCTACTCGAATAATCATTCTTAAATCTCAAAGATGGTAACAAGTCTACTTTGTCAGCTTTCATGCTAAATACATGACTAAATACTTTTCACAAACAAGTAACACGCAAAGCACGATTAACACATACAAAGCATGATCAAGTCACGTAAACGACATTTAATCCCCTTTGTGGTTAATAATCTTTCATTGATTAAAACCTCTTTTAAGAGTAAAATTCATTTTATCTATTAAAATTTCCTTTTATTAATTAATATTCGTCCATTAATTAAAACATCCTATGTTTAATAATATTCCTTTACTAATTAAAATTTCCTTTTTTAATTATTATTTCTTTGTTAATTAAAACTTCCTTTATTTAAATAAATACTTCATCCTTTAATTAAAACTTCTTTTGATTAAACATCTTTCGTTAATTAAACACCTTTATTTAATTAAACTCGTTTATTTAATTGAACTTCACTTTATGTAATCAAACTTCCTCATTTAATTAAACTTTACTTATTTAATTAATAACTTAACTTATTAATTAAAATTCTCATTTATTAAAACTTCGTTTATCTAATTAATAACTTAACTTATTAATTTAACTTTTTATTAAACTTGCATATAGATATAAATTCCCTTTATAAAAGATATATACTTGTAATTTTGGCAAGGCCGACGGTTTTATAGTGGACCGACCACTTTTATTACGAACGTAATAAAGTTGAAGTACAAGAGAAAGGCAGAGACACCTTAGCTACTATGATAGAAAGAAATAAAAAATACAGCACAGGAGTGTGACAGACATGTCACAGCTACATGAAATAAATACGTGGTCTAGTTCTCCTCCACAGAGGAAGAATCACCAACATCCGCTTCGTCCCTGGAAGAAACCAGAGAACCATCCCCTTGAAGACCAAAAAAGGGGCGGAAACGAATAGCAAGAGAAGGATCATAGCTGTCAACATCAGAGGAGTAAATAAAGGATCGATCCCAGTCCGTATCAGCTAGAATAACAGAATTATTCTCAGCATCGAGCTCATATATTACTATTCATATATACTTGTAATTTACTTGTAATTTACTACTCATATATTACTATACACGCAATCATATTCATTTATACTGTATTTTACTATTCATTTATACTCTTTTCTATACTTCAAAAGTATTCGTAAACTTATCTCAAATGGTATAAGTATGTTCGCATATCATTAAGAAGATTTATTTACTTTAATTTATAATCAAAGAGATTAAAAAAATGTTACTAAAACATTGTTACTATAAACCCCTTCCCTTTTACAAATTAAAATATAACTTTTCTACCTTTATTTCAAAAGATTCCATAAATGTTATTATTACCTTTAAAATTCCGTTATTAAAATCTAAGTACATTCATGATACTTCACACTTTTAAAATATAATCCAAGGGTTTAAAAATGAATGTTACTAAAACTTCATTTATGACAACTCAAATCACTTTCCCCTTTAATCACTATCTTTAAAATTGTCATTACCGAATATCTTATTATATTTCCAAGTATAATTAATAAGGGTTAAAAACAAATGTTACTAAAACATTGTTTACTACAAAACATTTTTATACTTAACATTAACTTTAAGGCATCCAATTTAAAATCAAAGCATATCCACATTTATTAATTAAGGTAATACACTATTATTTAACTTCTAAAAATAATCTATTCTAACTTAAATGTTAAAACCCAAACTTCCTTTACTACATATATAAAATAGTTAACTTACTTTTTAATTTTTTTACTAAAATTCCTTTTTAAAATGATGTATATATTTGTATATATAATAATTTATTTAAAAGCTAATATAATTAATAAAAATTTAAAACAATTTTATAAGTTATTTAATACTTTATAAAATCTATAAATAATTTTCTTAATAACTATATTTATTTAAAAAGACTTTAAATACTTTAAAAATACTTATACTTTGTTTTAAAACATTTATTTTAAATATTACTTAAAAATACAAAATTTATAATTAAATTAAAAATCATAAAAACATGTTTTTATAATTTAAACCCTTGACTTTAAAAATTCTTAAAAATATATTTAAACTTTAATGTTTTTTGAATAATAAATAGACTTATAGTATTTCTTAAAAATTCAAAGAAGCCCTAGGATGTCTTTCAAAGTTAACTTTAAAAATCGCCGAATATAAGGCATTTTCAAAGTGCATCCATAATGACCTTTTCACCTCTAACTTTCACAATGTCGTTTCATAATTTCTATAACTTCCCAAACCAAGTCCTTTATGTCAAACATACCAAAACATGTATAGAGAACAACAAAATATATATTCTCACAATATAATCACATTTTAACTAATATAACATATGTTAAATACAAGGGATTTCAAAGTGCATGTATAGTGACTATTTCGCTTCAAATATTTATAACACTCTATCAAACATGTAAACAACAGTCTCACCCACGTGATATGTTTTAAAGAGGTATATGAGAATGTATACTACATATAATGTTGTCACTTATTTTCAAAAACTAGGAGGGGTCTAAAAGTAATAACTTGCATTATTATCTATTTTAACTTATATTTTTAACACAACAAATATATACATTATACAAATTAAATGGTGAGTTAACTCACCTAAGCCCAAGCCAAACTAAGACGTAGAAAATATTGCTACAAGTGCAACGACGAAGAAGACGTCGCGATTAGACCTCATACACAAAAGTTATAAATTTTATAAGATTTAGATTAGATAATTTAATTAATTAGCTTAATTAATTACCTTTAGAACTATTCTTCCCCAATCCCTTCTATTGTGCACATGCGTAGTGATACATGCACCATAGCAGCTCATGGCCTCCACCTCTAACTCGAGCTACACTTTGCGAAATCACTCCAAACCACTTCTATTCATCTCCTCTTCGCATGAGCTTTGCATCCCACCCAACCAACTGAGGTGCACACCTCCCTAGTAAAGAGCTATAGTAGCATCCCCTTCGTTCGACGGTAAATGCTGCTACCTCTCAACGATGATTGCACCCCTCCATAACACCTCCACCTACCCCTTAGTGCAAGAGAAGTTCAACGCCAATCTCGCCATTGCCTATCGTCGCCTCAATCTCCCCCAATTCCAAACCCTAGTCTGGCCTCCTAATGTCGCTCTCAACCAAACATCACCGCACTCACTTTCGCGTACACCGATTCAAAGCCCTCTCCTTTACGAGCGTAATGAACCCAACTCATTGATTTTCATTGAGCGAAGCTCTGGATTTAATTTATTATTTAAGGCGGCTATTTTTTTATTTTGTTTACAAGAAAAAGAAAAAGAAAGCGAGAGAGCTAGGATTGAAGGTAAGGGTTAGGTGTGGGGGTATATTTGCAAATAAAATATATCATATTTTAATTTTTACAAGTTAATCGCAATGCATTTCGAGCTTGCACAATCACACAAAACGTTTGATCGCCACAAAACTCGTCGGTGTATATTATCTCATTATTCTGATTCCAATGGCACTAGTTTCGTTAAAATCAAAGATAGTGCATCAGAATGATAATTTCACGTATTTGGAGACCGTTTATCGATAAAACGATTTTCAGTCACGTATCGATAATTATTCGAACTATTTATTATTTGTAAACAAATTTTGAAAAAAACTTCTTATCATTAATTATTACTTAAAAAGGGGCTAACAAGGTTATAAAATAAACTTAATCACATTACATCCAATATTAAAATATTTAAGTAGTTCAAATATTTAAATACGAAGTGTCTAAAATTCCAAGTCATTACATTCTCCCCTACTTAGAATATTTCATTCTTGAAATTCCAACAAAAGCAGTAAAAGAAAACAATCACGCATAAACAGTTACAATATTACAATTAGTAGCAAACATAGCTTGTGGTTTGCCCAAGTTCAAAATTCATCTTACCGCACGAGGATGATAAATTACCTATTAAGCATGCCTTACGCTCAATAGCCTTAAGTTATTACCTAGTCGAATGTTAATGATACCTCAAACAATTCAAAGATTCTTTTCACAAACTTTCCATAAGCCAACAAAACGCAGTATAAAAATATATCAAAGCCTGAATAATGTACATATGTCATCTGTATGCAATATCAACTTCGATCATTTGCTCAATCAAACAGATTCTCTTTCAAACTAGTATAGATCACTTGACTTCTCTAGTGCGGACTCTAATAAGGTTGCTTGTTTAAACACCTTTGTTCTCCTTACATAGCCATATTCCATGACAGAAAACTTCAGGATCAAATCAAGAATCCGTATCAAGTGTCTACCATCAAGAATCTAGTGACGAAATTAACACGGGCCAGTGTAAATCACCTCAAAATCATGTACATGAATCCTAGATCAAGAACCGTCATACGAATAAAATGATTTATGTACAACTTACGTATTTTATCCATTTGTTTTTTAAATACACTAATTTATTTTTAATACACATTTATTTACACAAAACCATTTATCATTTAATTTTAAAATCATTTAAGAAACATTTTATAAAAGACTACTTAAGTTTGTATATAAGCTTATCTTATTTATATAAAACAGTTCATTTATAATTTCATTTCAAAACATTTCAAGCACTTAAGTTTATTACTCGTATAATACTTTTCTACATTCTAAAAGTATGTACAACACATTCATATTTATTTTATTTAACAAGGATGTTCTATAAATCTTAAACTTGTATTAACTTACTACCATCTCAAGATTTAAATGTTACAAAAGCTTATCTCTTTATATTTTCACTAAAACACTTAGCTTCAATTTTTTATATCAATTCGGAAGTTTCTGACTGTCCAAAATTGTCAAAAATTCCGTTTTATCTCAATAAATGGAAACTACCAAACCACCTTTCACAACATGATGCACAAACCAAACTGCCCTAATGCATAGGACACATGCGCCCATAAAAATAAATTAATAAGAAAACTTTAGAATTAAACATCGAGTTTTATTTCAAGTCATTTGAAATACATACATACATACATACATACATACATACATACATACATACATACATACATACATACATACATACATACATACATACATACATACATACATATATCTTATGTATATCAAATTATACATTCAGAATTTAAATCAAAATTCATTTAACTTAAAAACTTTGTAGCAAACTACCATTGTAGCGTCCCCCACTATGAAACTCGAAATGAACGTTGATGATGCTGCAGTCATCATCGAAATTATTTTCCAGAGACAAATAAGTTCAGTACTTCCTATCTCCTTTAAAATCCTTTTTATAATATTTCTATTCATAAATACTTCCAAATAATACTATTATTATTTTTGCAAAAACCTTAAAAAACAAATTTTCAAATCATCGAGATTTATGTTATTAAGTTATCATTTTAAATCCTTTTTATTTATAAGCTTTTTTTATAAACCATATTTTTATAAACTCACTTTATTATGTAAAATCATTCCATAAACATTTATTCCAGCATATCTTACTTTTCTTTTAGATTATAATAAACAACTTTGATTAAATTAACTTTTTGATCAACATTGTTATTGAACGCCTTATAGTCAAACTGTAAACTTAAATCACAAGGTGCTCGTTTCAATGTTACCACAAATTACTATCTACCTATCCCATATTGTAAATAGGTAAATTTCTTATAAATCGATAAATACTAGTAAATGCTCATAAACTGATCGAACACAACTAATTTTAAACCAACAATAACAATGCTCATAAACTGGCTGAGCAATATTGAGCTAAGATTCTACAAATTATAATAATGCTCATAAACTGGTCGAGCATGTCAAGTCAATCTACAAAATATAGCAATGCTCATAAACTGGCCGACATGGCTAAACTAATTAATGAGGGGTAATGAATGAACATCATTAATCCCTGCATTAATCGAACTACACTATCAACTTATATAAGTTACCTTATATAAGATCTTTACTTTTTGTTGTTGGAATTACCTTTAAGGCAAACGTTTATAAAAAATACAAATATGCTCTCATATATATAATACACTCAACTTATGCTAGGGCATTCCAATGCTGTATCTCTTAAAGAGTTATATCCCACCAAAGCCAAAGTTCTCGCTTCACCTTCAGTTCTAATACCATGCTTTAACGACCGTCTTTTCGACCCTCGAATGTCGACATTAATACATCCACGGTATTCACGTGACGAGCACTCAAGTACCACAAAGACATAACACAGGGTAAAGAAAATGAATAAAATAATAATAACAATAAAGAGAAGAACGAAAACATCAAATTCTCATTGCGAAATGATAACATATGATATCAGAACATAATATATAGAGCTACTTTAATATACATAGTATTTCAGAGTTACTAATCAGAGTACTATCATTAGCCTAGAAAATTATAACAACATGCCCTTACAATTGCTTATATACACACACACATAAGTAATGCAACAGAAATAAAATACTACGGTAGGTAAACATCCAGCCGCTCTCCAAGAACTCAATGAACATCAACAAAAACCTGCCTTTTATAGACCGCTCGAAAGAGCACATGAGAAATTTAGGAAAAACAAAAGCCATGCGTCCACATAAGTCGGGTGTAAGAAATTCAAGAAATATGTACACAACATATAACAGTACCTTTTGAGATCGTCCTAATGGCTATTCCCTTGAAATAACTAAACCATCTAATAAGTACATATTCCGATATAATAGATAATATTTATGGTGAAGAATATAAATTGAAAAATAGCCGTGATGCTTGCATTTGTCACACCACAACATATTGATAGGTGTACAAACAGCGCGTTTACATAATGGATTTTCCATGGAGATGCCTCCATCTTAAAAGCTAAAGCAGGGTTCCATAGCAAGGATCATAAATCACCTTCCAAGCTTCATATATCTCTAGATAAAATATACCATAAGGTAAACACAACAAGCCCACGCCCGAACGAGCGAACCTAAACCAGGTCGAACCAAGTGTCAACAACTCCCCGCACACAACATATCAATAAGCATACTCTAAATACTGGAGTTGATGTACCCCAATGGTTAGCAAAAACCATTATCATGCATCCTACTCTATCTTTAGTCATATATCGATGATGAAGTCATGTTCAATATTTCAACACCTGAGCCATCATCACTCAAACAGATCACGAATCCCCAAATAGATTGTAGCATCTTGAACAGATCAACTTCCAACAGATAAAACACGTATCTTAGTTTTAAAGTGGTTTTCGTTAAGTAAAACACTTATCGATCCCGATCTCTTCAAGGTCGAATTGATGAATTTTTCGTATTCAACAACAATAAGATCAATCGCATATGGAAACCAAGTCTCATATACTTATTACGTTTTCAAACTTCTCAACTTTCGCTATCCCTCAGTTTAGAGTAAAGCCTGGTAGGTTAGAGCACTATTGGTTGTACACCCTACTTGAATCATCATTCTTAACTCTCAAAGATAGGTACAAGTTTACTTTGTCAACTTTCATGCTAAGTACATGACTAAATACTTTCCATAGACTAGTAACACATAAAACATGATTAACGCACACAAAGCATGATCAAGTCACATAAACGGCTTTTAATCCCCTTTTTAGTTAATTAATCTTTTATTAATTAAAACCTCTTTTATTAGTAAACCTCCTTTTATCTAACAAAACTTTCTTTTATTAGTTAACATTCCTCCATTAATTAAAACATCCTATATTTAACATTCCTTTATTAGTTAAAACTTCCTTTATCAATTAATATTTCTTTATTAATAAAAAACTTCATTTATTTAATCAAATACTTTATCCTTTAATTAAAACTCCTATTCATTAAACATATTTTGTTGACTAAACACCTTTATTTGATTATACTCATTTATTTAAATAAACTTCTTTATTTAATTAAACTTTACTTATTTAATTAATAATGTAACTTATTAATTAAATTTTTTATTTATTAATACTACACTTATTTAATTAATAACTTACCTTATTAATTAAACTTTTTATTAAACTTGTATACCCAATATAAAAGACATAACTTGTAATTTGCTATTCATGTATTACTTTTCACGTACCCATATATTTATATTGTATTTTACTTTTCATTTATACTCTTTTCTATACTTCAAAAGTACTCATATACTTATCTCAAATGGTATAAGTGTATTCACTCATCATTAACAAGATTTACTTACTTTAATTTATAATCAAAGAGGTTAAAAATAAATATTACTAAAACATTGTTACTATAAACCCATTCTCTTTTATAAATTAAACACACAACTTTTCTACCTTTATTTCAAAAGAATTCATCGTCATTATTATTATCTTTAAATTCCGTTATTAAAGATCTAAGTATATTCATAACTTTACATTTTTAAAATATAATCAAAGATTTTAAAAATGAATGTTACAAAAACATTGTTTACGAAAAAATCAAACCACTTTCCACTTTAATCATTATCTTTAAAATACTCATTATTAAATATCTCATTATATTTTTAAGTTTAATTAATAAGGGTTAAAACAAATTTCACTAAAATATCATTTAATACAACCCAAAACGGTTTTTATACTTATCATTAACTTTAATACATTCAATTTAAAATCAAAGCATATCCACACTTATAAATTAAGGTAATACACTTTTATTTAACTTCTAAAAATTTGATCATTTCAACAAAAGTATCACTTACAGTTAATATCACCATCCAAAGAATTAATATTAACTTTATGTTAGGTATCTTAAGAAGGGACTTACATATTGTTTGGATTCACTATAGTTGATTTTGGGTATGAGAATATATGATTTAATTTCATTATGTTCTCTTTTCAACTATTTTGACTATAGCGTCTGCTAATTTTTTTTAAAAAAAATCCCCATTTAGTTTAGGACCAGCTTTCCAGATTAGTGAGAGAACATGTTTTTTGTTCTTGACCATATGGATCTATCTGCCTTTATTATTCTGAAATGTTCTTATACTATTATGAAGGATATTGAGAAGTAGGATAATTCAAACTGTTGGAGTCAGAGGATCATAAGGTAGAACTTCGATGCTTTCAAGGGTGTGGTATCTGTAGGGATAACCAATTGCAAGGAGTTCTTAACTAAGATTTAAAAACATTTTGCTAAATGTTAGCGACAGGATTGGTCACTAACATTCTTCAGAGAGATTGTGTAGAGAGATTAATGAAGAAAGTAAAGTTAAACAGAGAACAGTACGCAAATTTAAATGCAGAAAATACGAACACCAGATTTACAGTGGTTCGACGTAATTGCCTACGTCCACTTTGAGGTTTATTTTTATTGCTTTTCTCGATAATCGATTACAGATACAATCCGTATACCAATTACTTGAATACAATTGCTAAGAAAAAAAGATAAGTCTTGAATAAATCTTGAATGCGGCAGAGTCTCCTCGTTGTTCTCGAAAAAAGAAGGTCCCTTTCACTGTGCCCCTGCCTCTCTATTTATAGAGATGGGTTAGACTTCTATGGTTGGCCTAGCAGTAAGATACCTCGGCCCAAAACAAGTAACTCCTGTGTGTCGATCCATAAATGCCGAACGACATATGCCGAACGTCCCTAAATGCTGAACGAGATTGTTGTGCCGAGCGGCCCTAGATGCCGAACGAGCTTGTATGCCGAGCAAGGCATGAATGCCGAACGATCCATGAATGTCGAACGAGATGAATGCCGATCGAGGTCTAAACGCCGAACGCTCTTGAATGCCGAGCACTCTTGAATGCCGAACGATCTTGAATGCCGATCGACCCAGTTGTGTCGAACGAGTATGTTGTGCCAAACGCGCTGGATTTCGAATGGTACACAAATGCGGAGTCCCTAGTTTCCTGGTCAATCCTCCAGGTAACACATGCCTCTCAAAGGGCTTCATGTGGTCGAATGTGATGCGCTTTGAGTCACGAGTCCTCCGTGTTTTGCTTCGATCCTTGTCTTAGTCTTCTCGGTATTGTTCTCCTAGATGCCGAACGAGGCACCGTATGCCAAATGACATGCTAATGCCGAATGACACACGAGTACCGAACGGCTTAACTAATGCCGAGCGACATTCAAATGCCGAACGACCTTAATGCCGATCGAGGGAGATGCTTTGACCGGTTTTACCGGTCGTTGCCTCTTCGTCTTCTCTTCTCTTTATATAAGCTGAAACTCGTTCTTCTCCCCCTTTTACTTTTACCTTCGCTTTCCAGAAACTACGATCTCAACTCCCAAAAAACTTCAGCAAGCTACCTACCCTTCCTCTCCCAAACTCGTACATTGCCTCTTATCCTTCACAAGTTAGCCAAACTTACTTAAAGCCGTGCTTCCTACTTCAGAATCTCCCTGAATCTCCGTCTCAGATCTTAGGTAAAAATCTTTCCCAAAAACACTTCACCTCGACTAGGAGACCTTTACACGAGATTCGAACTCGTGAATCTCGGCAAAATCGAGGTCAGTAGTAATTGCGTGGAGCAGAAGGAGTTAAGAGTGAAGTGTGGGACTTTAAGAGGAGTTTTAGGCTAGGCATAGAGGTAAGGATGGCAAAGGTGTTTGAAGGAGGAAGTTGGTGGTAGACATACTGAGGTGGCTTGACATGACATCCTTATGCCAGTGATGGAGGGGAAGTAACATGGTGAAATTGAAGTTAAAGTTTAGTGCACCGAGCGATGCGGCTCGGCATAGCCATGGCTCGGCATGATTACCTCATGTCGAACGAGGTAGGAGGAACATAGAGGAGAAATAAAAATCGGATAGAATGCCAAGTGGTAGGGAGGTTGTGTTGGATGAAAGTTTTTGAAGGTAAACTGCCGAGCGATGCGGCTCGTCATGATTATGGTTCGGCATGACTTGCCGCATGCCGAACGGTGGAGAGTAGGAAATGGGAGAGTGGTGTGCCGAATAACATGGTTCGACACGTTTATGGTTCGGCATGTCTTGCCGCATGCCGAACGGTGATGATGAGTGGTAAGCGAAGGTTGGTGTTGAAGGTAGAATGCCGAGCGAGGTAGCTCGGCATGATTGTGGTTCGGCGTGACTAGTTGAATGCCGAACGATGAAGTGGTTAGGTAGGAGGGTTGTGTGCTACAACAATACCTGTCGATCCTAATGCAAAATTAACTCCGCAAATATTTTAGGCCCGAACAGAGGATAACGAACAAGGACAGACTCAAACAACAAAGCATATTGGACAACCCGGACTGATAAATCCTGGACTTAAACAACTGAAAACTTGGACTTTAACCTGCTTAATAGTTAATAACCTTTCAAATGCTGTGGCGATGTCGGGTTCAAAATGTAAACCGTCTTACGACAAGCCTTCATAGATGGTCAGCTATGACGGTCTTCAAAGACGACAATTCAACGTTCAACTTTATATTGTCAACTCTACGACTTTTAATTTCTCAACACTTACTTTGAATGATTTCACTAGTTCACACACCACATGTGGGAATATTTGTGTTGTTAAGTCTAATGTCAATTATATTTCAAGTATAGTTCAGATAGGTGCTTTGTTAGATTCAATCTTCATTAAAGATGTCTAGGAAATCTAGCTCAGTTACGATCTCAGATAAACCTGGGCCATCCTCTCGACAAGAAGTTGCAGAGACTTCTCATCCGTCAACTACCCTTGCTCAAAATTTATCGAATCCAACGACTACATCCGTCGACTTGGCCCCTGACACTCTGGAGGCAGCGATTTTTCTAGACAACCCGATCGATTCTCAGGCTTCAAAGATTAATGAAAGTACGCTCTGTCGGATTTGTTCTATCCGTGGAATCCCCTCCAATGGCGTATTAGTTCCATCAGGGCATGATCGTCCACATTTTACCCCAGTAGGATACGCAGCTTGCAATAAATTCATGTGCTGGGTTGGCAGCGTGCCACCGTTCAACTCATTTCTTCGAGACGTGTTGCAGTATGTCAATATCGCTCCATCGCAACTGCATCCAAACAGCCACGCATTCATCTACGGCACTTGCATCCTTTTCATGAGTGTCCTCTCTAGGCTTCCGACTCCGAGCGATATCCGATACATTTATTACGTCAAGAAACGAAGGGGCATCTCGTCTTTCATGTTTCTCGAGCTGCATAGCAAATGCCAAATCTTAACTGGGGCACGGAGTAAATTTTCCCAGTATAACAAGAGTGGTTCTACGTGCATTTCCCCCTGGCTTCGCTAGAAGATAGGTAAAAGGAAGTAAGTCTCTTTCCTGCATCGGTACTCATGTTTGATCGAAGCTATACCTTTTCTATCTCCCTTCCATCCTTTCAGGTATTAATCTGCATCCCGAGGGCCCCAGATATTCTGAAGCCGTTGAAGCCTTTCGAGCCATTCCCGTTGATGACCGGGACATCAGAATTCTCATTACAAATGAGTCGCTTACAAAGTTCGGGCTGTTGGCAGAAGGTCGCCAAATATGCCTCCCTTAAGGCGTTACTATACCCAGACCTGCTTCCGGCAAAGGGAAACAGCAAGCTGAATTTTCAGTACGTAACGCCCCTGACACACTAGAAGAGGGGAAAATTAAGGAAACCGAAACGCCTGAGGTGCAAGATGAGAACGTTAGTCCCCTTCGGGATCCGATAGTCGAAGTTCATGACATTGAGATGTCACCTTCCCCTTCAAAGGGGAAGAAAAAACTAACATACAGGCTGAAGAGGAAAACAGTCGGTGGAACTCCAAAGTTACTCTTGTTCTAGTGGAGAAAGAAGCTTCTTCATAGCATTTAGAAAGTTCACTAAAAGGCCTGTCGGATCTGCTCATATATGATGATCTACCCAACTACGACATTGACAATCCAGAGGCCCTTCAGCTTCATTCGCCCATGAGAGGCGATACAAGCATTCATGCCCAAAACCAGGGAGAAAAAACTCCTATTAGTAAAGAAACTGGTCCGTCGGGGGGAAACACTAGGACACATACAAACACATGCACTCCATTTTGCACTTAAATTTCTGATGTCACCCTATTCTTTGCTAACTTTCCGTTACTTAATCTTTGTGTAAGTGACATGAGGGGCATGCTTGGACTTGACCGCCTTCGTGGGTCATCAATTTTCTACCAATCTAGCCGGGATTCGGGCTCTGGCAGGCGCCGAGATAGAGATGAATCTACCGACCGAGAGTACTACCGCCAGGAGTCATCACACCAAAGAAAAACTTATAATCAGCCCCCATATCCTGCGATCCTCCCTCTCAATCTGAGTAGAGCAGAGAGAAATCTAGACATAAGGGATCTTAGCTTGAGGCACATCGAGATCAACACTCTGGTTCATCAAGTACTAGACAATCTCGAGATCCCCACAAATCACCTACGATCTCCAAGCAGACCCCTCTTACTCCCATGACAGATCCAATGGTTGTCGAGCGGCTTTTCAAACTTAAATCCTCATTTCCGAAGATATGCTTTGATGTCTTGAAGTTTCTTCCAACGATCCACCATATTCCACGGCATGTGAAGCAAAGTGCAATCGCTTGTACCAATGATGTCTTTGTACATCATGATGCGTTCGTGCACTTGGCCGAAAAGGTGTCAGAAGTCTCCATAGAGCGCCAACATGAGATTGATCGCCTGAAGCTTGAGCCATCCACGACAAGGACATAATTAAAGCTCAGGACAAAGAGCTTGCGTCTTACAAATCTCAGCTTGAAGCCACCCAGCAGAGCACTAAAGATACTGTCGAAGCCTAACTCGTTTGGAAAAAGAAATCGATGAGGCGGTCCGACGCGGTGGGGCCTTAGCTTTGGAGAAAGACTCGGTGCAAAAAGATAGGGATGCATTCAGCCTCCAAGTCAAAGAACTTGAGGAGTGACTCCGCAAAGTGAAAGAAGAGAAGACAGCTTCCCAAGAAGAGTCGCAACGGTATTGCGACGAGATCGTTGCTACGCGACTCCTAAAGGCAAAACTTGTGGATGAACTTTCTAAAGTTGAGGCGCTAAAGAATGAAGTCCGTGAAGAGTGCAAAAAGATAGCGTCTACGGAGATCGACTCCCGTCTTGAGGCGGCTAAAGAACAAGGTAGGGAAGAGGTCAAAATCATGTTCGACCCACTAATTGCAGAATTCAATGCCCGTGTTCTCATGCACCGAGACTTAACTTTTTTGAGCAAGGGCTATCTCGAATCTTTAGCCGAGACGTGGGAGACCTTAATAGAAATCAGGAAGGCCGAACATGGTACCGCGGAGGTTGATAAAGGAGCTTTGATAAAAGAATTTCTTAAGGGAAACGAGCCTTCGGACCTGTCAGCGGCAAAAGCTCTTTACTGCAAAGGCGCCCCCTCAACGAAAGGAAAAGAGGTTATTACTGGTCCATTCGGGATCGAGTCTCAAGCTCATGTGCCTATTCAGTCGGCCGATCGGCCGATACTCGATCCCTTTGAGCAGCACATCGGTTATGATCCGGAGATCCCGGCCTTGGCGTTCACATTTTGTCTCCAATTCTAGAGGGTGAGACCCCTCTAACGGCTGAGAGCCATCCGGAACCTGGTAGATAACTCTTTCACTTTAACATTCCAAGAGTCGTCTTTTTTCATCAGGAGATATCATATTCTAATGCATGCTTTTCATGATTTTGTGCAGGCCATTCTGATCTCGAGCCCACTTCGAGGAGAGATGTCGCCAAGGAGGTGAAGGAAAAGATAAGCGAGGCCACTCACGCAGGAGAGGCTCCTAGTCCAGATGCTCAAGTGATCGGAGCACTCGATGAGGATGAATCTGAGACTTCCTCTCCCGTCGATGGGAGTTATGAAATTGAAATTATGGGCGCCTCTGAACACACGTCTAAATTGAGCATGAAGGAGCAACTTGAGAAGGAGAAGAAAGAGACGGTCGAGATCAAAGTCGAGCCTCAAGCTGTGGACCTGGACGATGCTATAAGTAAGCCGTTGAAGGTCATCCTCCCAGGCGGATCCAAGCCCATGGAAGTTCCTCATACTTCTTTAGTTGTCACTCCCTTAACAAAGAAAGTTATCAAGGGCAAGCGCACGGGAGAGGAGTCGTCTGGAAAAAGGTCAAAGAAGTCGAAGAAGTAGTCGTTGCTCTCGTTCAGCGAGAGTTAGTTTAGATTATGTAATTATTTTTAGTTATCTTTGTAGTTCATGTAAATAAACTTTTGACTCCAAATTTTAGATGAGTTGTAGTAGAAACTTATTTCGGATGAATAAAACTTAGTTCTTTTCCTTTCAGAAGATGTCCGTTGCTTGTTTTTTGTATAACCATAGTCAAAACCTAAGCTATTGCAAGTTACTTAAACTTCTCGATTCATCTTCAAATAAGTTGACAACTTTGTGGCATTGCACATCTTTTATTCCACGCTCTGTGTACTTAGAATATCTTCCAGTCCGCACTCTAAGGTTCCAATGACTTCAAGTCATTTGTGTTCAGTTCTCCCTCAGGGGACTTGGATATTTAAAACGCTCATTCTCTATCCATGATCTGAAGACTTAGACTATTATAGTCCGCCCCTTGGGAATTTAGAGATTTTGAGTCGTTTATACTCTGGTCCGCACTCCGAGGACTTAAAGTACTCCAGTCCGCGCTCCGAGGACTTGGAGATTTAGAGTCGTTTATACTGGTCCGCACTTCGGGGACTCAGAGTACTCTAGTCCGCACTCCGTGGACTCGGAGATTTTGAGTCGTTTATACTCTGGTGCTCACTCTGGGGACTCAGAGTACTCCATTCCGCACTCTGGGGACTTGGAGATTTAGAGTCGTTTACACTCTGTCCGCACTCTGAGGAATCAGAGTACTCTAGTCCGCACTCTAGGGACTCAGAGATTTAGAGTCGTTTATACTCTGGTCCGCACTCCAGGGACTTAGAGTACTCCAGTCCGCACTCCGGGGACTCGGAGATTTTGAGTCATTTATACTCTGGTCCACACTCCAGAGACTCAGTGTTCTCCAGTCCGCACTCTGAGGACTCGGAGATTTAGAGTCGTTTATACTCTGGTCCGCACTCCGGGGACTCAGAGTACTCCAGTCCGAACTCTGGGTTCTCAGAGATTTTGAGTCATTTATACTCTGGTCCGCACTTCGAGGACTCAGAGTACTCCGGTCCGCACTCCGGGGACTTGGAGATTTTGAGTCATTTATACTCTGGTCCGCACTGCGGGGACTCAGAGTACTCCAGTCCGCACTCCGGGGACTCGGAGATTCTGAGTCGTTTATACTCTAGTCCGCACCCCGGGGACTCAGAGTACTCCAGTCCATATCCGGGGACTCGTAGATTTTGAGACGTTTATACTCTGGTCCATGGAATCCCCTTTGAAGACGTTGTAGTTCCTTTGGCACAAGATCAGCCTCACTTGCCCCCAGTTGGGTATACTACATGCAATATATTTATGTGCTAAGCCGGAAGTGTGCCACCTTTCAATTCATTCATCCGTGAAGGGTTACAGTATATAAGGATTGCTCCATCATAACTACACCCTAATAGCCATGCATTTATTCACGGTACATGCATTCTTTTCATGAGCGTCTTACTCGGACCCTCAACTCCCAAGGATATCCGTTACATTTACCTCTTCAAGAGATGTACTGACAGTCCATCTTACATATTCCTTAAGCCACATCCCAAATGCCAAGTCTTAATGTGCACGTGGAACAAATTTTCTCAGTTTAAACAAGAGTGGCTCTACGTACACTGTCCTCCTGGCTTTGCAAGAAGATGGCTAGAAGGACGTAAGTCTCATCTTTACCCCAATCTCTGTCCTAAGGCTTGGAGTGCACCTTTTTGAACTTCTTTCAACTCTTACAGGTATCCGCCCATGACCTAAAGGTGCCAAGTATTCTAGAGCTGTCGAATCCATTCGAGCTACTCCAATGGGAGATCATGATATTAAATCTATAATTACCAACGAACCACTCTCGAAGTTTGGGTTACTAGGAGAGTGCCGCCAGACCAGCCTTCCAAGTGGTGTCACAATAGCAAGAACGACCACGGAAACGATCAAAGAACAAGCTGGACCTTCGGTGCCTCCTGCTGAAGGGGCTCGTGATACTACCGAGGAAGGCAAGATCGAAAAGACCAATGAGAATATAAGTCCTGCGCCAGTGCCGGTAGCCTACGCAACCGGCATTGACCAACCACCACTTTCCTCTAGAAAGAAAAAGAGTCTAACTTATAAGCTGAAAAAGAGGAAGGTCGACGGAACTTCAAAGGTCAAGATAACTCCTATCGAGAAATAGTCGTCTTCCCAAAACTTAGAAGGCTCCTTAAAGGGCCTATCTGACTTGACCATCCCTAACGATATACTAAATTATAGCTTCAATAACCCCAAGGCTATGGGATTTAATTCGTCTATGAGAAATGACGAAGTGCTTAGACTCATCACCAGGGAGAGAAAAAACGAGTAAATCGAAAAACACTGGTCCGTCGGGGGATGCACTAGGATACACATGAACACTTACACTCCATCATGCACTTAAGTTCCATTCATCATGCGACTCTTATGAACTCGTCCTCCTTTGACTTTATGTGCAAGTGAAATGGGGCGTACACATGGCATTGACAGCCTTTGCGGATCCTCCATCTTTTACCATTCCGGTCGAGTCTCAGGATCGGGCAAACGACGAGACAGGGACAAAAGCAGTGATAGAGACTATCGCTCTAGAGAGTTGTCATCTTCTAGAAGGAGAACCCAGAGCCATTATTTATATCCAAATGATTCTCCCCATCGTTCGACACGTAGTGGGGAGAAGTCTGCTCAGAAGGGCTCCCAGTCTGAAGTCCCTCATGATCAACGTTCCGGCTCTTTGAGTACCAAGCAATCCTACAAGCCTTATAAGAAATCCATGACTCTAGTTAGGTAGACTCCCTTATCTTCCGCTCACGATCCATCGACAGCAGAAAAATTAGCTGAGCTCAAAGTTACATTTCCAAAGATAAGTTTCGACGGGCTGAAATTTCTCCCCGCAATCCATCATATCCCTAGACATGTCAAACAGAGCTCCATTTCCTGTAATAACGATGTATATTTTCAGCATGATGCATTCGTACACTTGGTGGAGAAAGTTTCAGAAGTCTCTATTAAATGCCAACACGAGATTGATCGCCTCAAACTCAAAGCTGTTCATGACATGGACATCATTAACAACCAAGATAAAGTGCTATCCTAATACAAATCTTAGCTCGAGACTGCCCCAGAAAATGCTAAGGAGACAACCGAGACAGTTAGCCGCTTGGAAGCCACTCACAAGAAAGAACTCAACGAGGCAATCCAACGCAGCAACACTCTAGCTTTGGAGAAAGACTCTATCGAAAAAGAGAAAGAAATTCTCACTCGACGAGTTAAGGAACTATAGAAGCTGCTCTTTAAAGAGAGAGAAGAGAACATTGTAGTGCAGGAAGAGTCACAAAGATACTGCGATGAAATCATCGAAAAACGGCTTCTAAAGACAAAACTCAATGAAGAGCTATCCAGGGTTAAAGCGATAAAAGAAGCAGGTCATGAGGAAGGCAAGAAGATAGCACTCACAAAGGCTAGCTCTCGACTCAAGGCAACTACCGAGACCGGCAGAGAAGAGATCAAATGTTTATTCAACCCGCTCATTGCCGAGTTCAATGCAAGAGTCCTCATGCTCCGTGACTGGTCTTTCTTGGACATGAATTATCTCGAGTCACTCGTCGAAGCATGGGATACCATGATTAAGATAAAAAGTGGAGCTAGGTATCGAAGAGTTTGATGAAGAGGCTTAGGTGAGGGAAGTGCTTCGATGCAACGAACCCTCAGATTTATCTGCGGCGAAAGCCCTCTTCGAGGGAGGCTCCCCTGCATCAGAGGACAAAGAGGATGTCGCTGGCCCATCTAGCTCCGAGCCCTAAATTCCTCCTCCTGTTGACTTGATCAAAACTCCATCGCTTAATCCCTCTGAGCAACATGTGGGTTATGATCCAGAGAAGCCTGGACTTGGCATTCACATTCTATCTCTAATTCTGAAGGGTGATACTCCCAAGACGACTGAGAGCCAAATGGAAGCTGGCATGTGACCCCACCTTCTAAAGTTCATAGAGTCATCACTTTAGGCGAATAACTATCATGTCTTAACATTCACTTTTCATGAATTCGTATAGGTCATTCTGGCCCTGAACCGACTCTAAGCAGTGATGTCGCCACGGAGCGGGAAGAAAAAGAGACCGATCTACTCTACATCAACGACACCCCTAGTCCCGACACTCAAGTAATAGGGGAACTTAAGGAAGATAAGCCCAAGGATTCTTCACCCATAGAGGGGAACGATGATGTCAAAATCACAGGCTCTTCGGAGCATACTTCCCAGTTTAGCATGAAGGAAAAAGTCGAGGAGGAGAAGAAAGAGAGAACTGAAGTTAAGACAAAATCCCAAGTGGTGGAACTCGGCGATCCCCTAAATAGGCCATTGAAGGTCATTCTCCCAGGTGGGGCTACAATTCTGGAAGTTCCCCCTCCTTCCTCGGATACCACGTTGCTTGGAAGCAAGGGGTCTAGGAGAAAATGCTCAACCGAGGAGCCTTCTTAGAAGCCGAAGAAGGAAAGAAAACCGAAGAAGTAGCTGTCATCCAGTTATATTTTGCTCAACTTAAGTAACTTAGAACCATGTAGTTGTTTTCCTCTTCTTTTTTATGGTCATCGTAGATAAATTTGGCTTCGGACTTCGGAGAAGCTGTAATGAAACATCTTTTTCAATTAATAAATAAAATTTTGCTTCTTTGTATTCCCAAACTCTCATTGCTTAGCTTATAATTTAATTTGTAATTGAAATTCAAAGTCTTATGGGTCATGCAAACACCAGTCCGCTTTCATAGGACTTAGAGATTTTTGAATTATTTATACTCTAGGCCGCACTCTAGGGACTTTGAGATTTTTGAATTGTTTATACTCTAGTCCGCATCTGGGGACTCAGAGTACTAGAGTTCATGCTCTGGGGACTTAGAGATTTTTTGAATCATTTAAACTCTAGTCCACACTCTAGGGACTCAGAGTACTCTAGTCTGCACTCTGGGGACTTAAGGTTTTTGAATCATTTATACTCAAGTCCGCACTCTGGGGACTCAGAGTACTCTAGTCCACACTCTGGGGACATAGATACTTTTTGAATTATTCATACTCTAATCCGCATTATGGAAATTCAGAGTACTCTAGCCCGCACTCTGGAGAATTAGAGATTTTTTTTGAATTTTTTATACTCTAGTCCGCACTCTGAGGACTCAAAGTACTCTAGTCCACACTCTAGAGACTTAGAGATTTTTGAATCGTTTATACTCTAATATGCACTCTGGGGACTTAGAAATTTTTTGAATCATTTGCTGATTGACTTTTAGTTTTGTATGTGCGTTCATATGTCAGACAGATTAATGCAATTTAATTTTGCTATGGAATTATGAATATACGGAACACTAATAGTTTATAGAAAAACAGCTTCAAGCCTTTATTGATTGTTAAAAATAGGGACAAACTGAATTGTCTTATTACATGTCAAAAACAGAGAACAAAAAAAGAAATATATATAAATAAATATATATATATTGGAAACAATTGCTACTAAAATGCAAAAGAAACAAATTAAGTATAATAATAGTGCAAATGCTCGCTATTCCATGCTCTGGGGAGTGTTACACCATCAGCAGTCGCTAGCTTGAAGGTTCCTTCTCTAAGCCTCCGCTCGATGATGTAGGGACCTTCCTATGTAGGATTCATATGTGACGGGACCGGAAAAACTCAATTCAAAACAAAGTCGTCCACATCGAAAGTTCTTGGTCAAACTTTTTCATTATAATATCAGGTGACTTGGTGCCGATATGCGGCTGCCCTTAAATTAGCTTCTTTATGTTTCTCATCGACAAAGTCCAACGACTCCAAAGATCTCGGTTCATTCTAGGATCATAATGAGTCATGCGATGAGAAGGAACTTCAAGTTCCATGGCTGTAACAGCTTTAGTGCCATATGCCAAGGCGAAAGGAGTATGGCCAATCGCGGACTTGTGGGGGGTTTTGTAGGCCGAAAGTGCTGTTGGAAGCTCATCCACCCACTTCCTCTAGCCTTCTCCAAATGGTTTTTCAAGATGGACTTGATTATCTTAATTATGGCTTCAACTTGCCCATTCGCTTTAGGGTGAGCGACTGCTGCAAACCTTTTCTCAATGCAATGATTTTAGAAGAACTCTTTGAATTCTCTACTTTCAAATTGAGTTCCGTTGTCAGTAATGATAGTCCGTGGGAGACCAAAGCGGTATATAATGTTTTGCATAACAAAGTTAACAACCTTTTTGGTGGTGATCGTAGCTAATGGCTTCGCTTCTGCCCACTTGGTGAAGTAATCGACCGCGACAATTACGTATTTCGCATCACCTTTGGAGATTGGCAAGTAGAATATTATACCAATCCTCCATATTCAAATGGCCATGGACTAACCATATGCGAGAGTTCCGTCGGTGGTGCTCTTGGGATCTTTACGTGCTTTTGACATTTGTTGCATCTCCCTACATAATCCACGGTGTCCTAATTCACGGTCGACCAATAGTATCCGTAGCAGAGTATCTTTTTGGCTAGTGTATGCCCCTAGTATGGTCGTTACATTTTCCTTCATGGACTTCTCTTAAAACCCACTTTATCTCATCGTGGGCGATTCATCTAAGCAAGGGAATGGAGAATCCCTTTCGATACGTCACTCCATCTTGCATTATTTACCATGAGGCCTTGCGAACGACTTGTCGTCTCTTGTTCTTTCTCCCGGGCAAGGTTCCATGTAGCAAGAATTCTTTGAACGGCGTCATCCATGACTCCCTTTCAGTTTCCCTCTCTGACACGAAATCTACCTCCATCTCATGTATACTCGGGGCATGTAATGTTTCAACAGGAACCAAGCCCATCTGCTGTGCATCACCATTGCTTGCAAATTTTGCCAAGGAATCGGCTCCGCCGTTTTGTTCGCGCGAAATGTGAGAAATATCATAGTATTCGAGGTCCGCCAATAATTCTTGAACCCGAGCGAGGTATGGGGCAAGCCTTTTCCCTTTTGCCTGATAATCTCCCCGTACTTGGTACACTACCAACTGTGAGTCATAAAAGATTTCAACCGATTTCATTCCAAGTTTTTTGGCAAGCTTCAGTCCAGCAATCAACGATTCATATTCGGCTTCGTTGTTTATAGTAGGGAAATTAAGTTTCAAAGAAAAACAAGTCGATCGGTTCTCGGGAGCTATAAGATGACACTAGCCCCAGAACAATGGTCCTTGGATGTCCCATCGGTATATAGCTTCCATCGAACAACTGGAATCGCATCACTTCCACTTGGCTCGTCTGATATAGTGAACTCTATAATGAAATCTACTAGTGCTTGCCCCTGGATAGCCCTCTATGGAAGGTAGGTGATGTCGAACTGACTCAGCTCAATGTTCCATTTGAGTAGCCTTCCAGAAGTCCCCGGTCGTTGGAGCACCTGCCGCAAAGGTTGATCAGTATAAATACCGACTGGGTGTGCCTGGAAATACGGGGGGAGCTTGCTGATGCGATCACCAAACAGTAAGCCAATATCTCAATCTTAGGATCTCTCTACCCCCGTAAAACACTTACTAACATAGTACACTAGCATTTAGATTCGGTCCTCCTCACGAACCAAAGCTGCATTGATGTCATACTGGGATACGGCCAAGTAAACATACAACTCCTCATGGTCTATGGGTTTTAACAGAACATGGGCCTCTCCAAGTGTCTCACCAGAGCTTGGAACGCATCCTCACAATTTGAAGTCCGTCCAAAATTTCTTCTCCCTTTCCTTATCACATCGAAGAAAGGAATACACTTATCGGTCGCTCTGGATATAAGTCGACTCAACGCAACGACTTTCCCATTTAGGCTTTGCACTTGCTTTATTGTTCTGGGTACTTGTTTGTCTCGAATAGCTTGAATCTTTTCTGGGTTGGCTTCGATTCCTCGTGCGTTGACAATGAAACCCAAAAACTTTCCCAATGCAATGCTAAAGGAACATTTCAAGGGATTGATTTTCATTCCATAAAATTCGAGTATATCAAACATCTCTGCTAAGTCTCAAATGTGGTCTTTTGACTGTCATGACTTCATGAGCATATCATCCACATAAACTTCCAACGTTTTACCAATCTGGTCTTTAAATATCCGATTCACCAAACGTTGATAAGTTGCCTTTGTGTTCTTCAACTCGTAAGACATCACTACATAACAGTACAGTCCAATGTCCGTGACAAAACTGGTATGCTTCTGATCCGGAATGTGCATCAGGATTTGATTGTATCCAAAATACGCATCCATAAATGACGACAACTCGTGTCCTGCTGTTGAATCGACCGGCTGATCAATTCTGGGCAATGGAAAACTATCCTTAGGTCACACCTTCTTTAGGTCCGTGTAATCAAAACAGGTCCTTCACTTCCTGTTTGCCTTCCTCACCAGTATAGGATTAGATGTCCATTTAGGATAGTGGGCGTCGCAGACGAACCCATTGACTTTGAGTTTATCCACCTCCTCTTTGAGAGCAGCGGACCTCTTCGGGTCCATGCTTCTCCTCTTTTGTTTCACTGGCACATACTTCGGGTCAACGTCCATTATATGACTTGCGATGGCAAGAGAAATCCCACACATATCAGAATGGTTCCAAGCAAAAAATCTAGATTCGCTCGAAAGAAATCAGTAAGATCCCCTATCATCGAGGGGCTGAGCTGTGATCCAATCTTAAGCACCCATGACGGGTCATCATGGCTGACTGGAATGTCAATCGCCAGTTCAGCTGGTGTCCCCTTAGCCTTCTTGGGTTCCTCATCATCATCTCTCAATCTATATCTCTATAGATCTAACTATGTTACCCAAGCCAAGGCTCAGGCGCTACTTGTCAATTTTCAACAACATGGATGCAGACAGGGTTATCCACACCCTTTCCCTTATCTCTTCGTTGGGCCTCTCTCAGGTCAGCCACATAACAAGCACGACCATTCGCTTGATTGCCATGCTCTATATCACTTCCTCTGTCCATTGAAATTTCAAGGTCAAATACCATGGGGCCAAAGCTACCCCAAACTCCGCCAGGACTGGTCGGCCCAGAAAAATATTATACGGGGAATCAACATCCAAAACAATGAACGGTAGGATCCATACCCTACTGCGTTAAATTATCCTAGTTCAAGTGGAAATTCAACAAAACCTATCACATCGGTAGCTGCACCATTAAAGCCGTGAATGCGGGCTTTAGATGGTTTAAGATCCTTCGCCTCCATCTTTATTTGGTCATACACCTTTTTGAAGATAATATTAATAGAACTCCCTCAATCAATTAGTATCTTTCTCACAAGCACCAGTCCAATCGTAGTTGAGATAACCATTGGGTCAATGGTAGGTGCCTCCACCTAATCGGCATCCTTGCTCCTAAAAACTATATCATCGGTCATCATTTGCTGCTGTTTCGCTGGAGTCCCGTCTTTTGTGTTTGAGTAGCATTTGAAACCCGCATGCTTTAAGGAACTAGCATAGCGTTTCATTTCTTGCCAACTCTCATCTGCTGGATAAGGTCCACTGATTATCATGTTTATGATCAGCCTTCCTTCGGTCCGAGTGGGCACCTCAGGTCGATGTGAAGCTTCCCCATGATTGGGGTCCGATGTCCCCTGTCCGCCTTCTGGTGGATTCTTAACAAACTGCTGTAACATCTTCTGGTGAATCAGATTTTCTATAGCATCATGGAGGTGTCTGCACTCTTCAGTATTGTACCTGTAGGTCTTGTGAAACCGACAATACTTTCCAGTATGCTTCTGTTCCTCAGTCGTTTTCTTTGGACACAGCTTTCGGTATTGGAATGTATTACAAGTTGATAGATAAATATTCTCTACAGATGTATTCAGAGGCGTATATTCGCTATAGGTTGAGATTCTTGGTTTCCACTTTCCTCTTTCGTCCGGAATTTCCTCCTCCGAAACCTTTAGATTGCTCCGACTTATTTTGAATATTGACTTGGACCTTACTAGAGTTTTCACCAGATCGCTTTACCGCAATGTTGCTTTCCACCACTTCCTTGGTGGGCCCTGGCACACTACTCCGACTTGACCACCTGTCCTCTTACGTTCTCATGATTAGTTCGCCTTTGAGTAAAAGCATTCTAGGGTAGTTGGTGGTTTTTCCGCCAGCCAATCACCAAACTCTGAGTCCGAATCTACTCCTTGCATCACGAATATAAGGATAGCATGGTCATTCGAATTGCTAACTTTGGTAGCAGCAACATGAAATCTTTGCAAATAATCTTTCAACGACTCCCCCGGAGCCAGGATCACATTGGACAACAACATCACATCCTTTGGGCGAGTGGCATGGATCCTAAACTACTCCACTAACTTCACCGCTAACTCATCAAACCTGGAGATCGATCACGGGGGAAGTGTAACGACCCGATTTTACGACGCCCAAAAGTCGACATTTATACGTCCACTGTATCCAATGCCGCGCAATCGAATGCCAGAAAACCAAACCGTTAGGGTTTAAGAAGAAGAAGATAGAAGAAGAACAGAAACAATAATAGAATCTCACATTTCGCAGCGGAATAAATATAATAGATAGATAAATATCTTTAAACAGAACCACTATATCAGTTATTACATTACATCACATTACATTATCAGAGTGTACAACAACAACAGAAGAAAATATAACATGTACTAGTGATACGCTACGCCGTCCAGCTTGCTCCTGATCTCCACAACAACTTCTGAATTCCAGAATGACCTGATAACCTAACTCTAGGCTGCCCGTGTGGAAAATTATGGGCACCCAGAGTTTAGGAAGGGAACAATAAACTCCAGGTCAGTCATGAGACTGGTGTGAGATCTTAAAAACAGTTATTCTTTAATAAAAGAAAACAAAAGATTTTAAAAGAAATCCGCAATGCTTTTTGAAAAATGAAACTACCATAAGGCCTCCCGCCACACACACAATGCAATCGCACACTTGGGGGAGATTTCTCCTTATGATAGTCAAATATGCTTATTACAAGAAAAACTCTTTGATATTATTATTAGTAGTGCATAGTGTGGGAAAATATTTCGAAAATATAATATTAATCTTAGCCAGCATACGTACCATTATAGTATGCCTACTATAGCTAACATATTAGATGGCAGGTTCTACAACTAAAACCGTACTGGGTTCGTACTGGGAATTGGATTTCCAATAAATGGCCAGGCCAAGGAACTTTCCATTGCCACATGGGTACGCCTCTGGATAGACACCCCGAGAACCTAACTGGGTCTCTGCCAACACAAGGTCGGGTTACCTCTGCAAAAATAGGTAACTACTACACGAGTATGTCATCCCCCGGTTGTAAACAACCTTTATCCAAGGATCCTTAACATCAACAATCACAAAGTAATATATATTTGCGACATTCACATAAGTTAAGTATCTGGGCTCCATACCATGATACCACTTCTATCCAGAAGGAAATGTACATACCCTAAGGGGCGCTACTCCCTATAACCTTGCTGCATTCTTCCTGTTTTGACCATTCCGGGGTGTGAGGTTCGACGAAGTCTCGTCCACAAAGCTACGCTTTTCACAAAAGCCATGCTTCGATCAACAAATGATCGGCATCACTTCGTATGCCACATTACCATATTGGGATTGTATTACTTGCAACCATCAACTACATAACCTCTGAGCTCGTACGTCTCAGAGAAGGGTGTTAAGCTAAGAGAATAAATTTTCCGCCACCAACAAAAATGTATTTGATAGAAACCAGCTTTACATCTCAAAGTGTAACGTCAGACACACATCCATACAAGTCCGTTCCGGGATCGAACGGAACCGAAGGCACTTCCAAAGAAGCCCTTGCAATCCGGATATTCACTAATCACATCAGAAATTCTCATCACAAAGGGTGATAAAATCTCTATAAC
Organism: Allium cepa; assembly: GCA_030765085.1. Lineage (NCBI taxonomy): Eukaryota > Viridiplantae > Streptophyta > Magnoliopsida > Asparagales > Amaryllidaceae > Allium > Allium cepa. The sequence goes on from CM060931.1 coordinate 66,478,268, forward strand.
GGAGCAACCCGATGCAGAGACATTCGACATGTATCCTTTTATTTTCGAAAATACCCGGTCTTCAACACCGTCTTCAAATGCAATCCCATTTCGTTGTATCGTTATTCGGAATGGGTTTTATGACACAAGGTCCTCTCCCGGCTAATCCGAATAACAAGCGCTTATTTTAAAATAAGTGTTCATTCAGATTCAAATAGATCACAACAATTTCACTTTGATCTTTTAAACAAAAGATCCATCACAATCACAAGGGTTCGATATGGTTTTCGAATATGCATTTGGAATTCGACTCCCGGTCGCATCGAAATTCAAATGCCATTTAAAAAGGTTAATGTTGATAGTCGGTTATTTAACTATCAATCACCATTCACAACAGACGCTGGATTTCAAATAATTTTCCCCCAATTATTATTATTTTTTCAATATAATTTTGCAAGATAAAATTTCACTCTTCAATCCTTTGAAAAATAAATTTCAAATCAATTTCCAAACATTTATTCATTTCCATTAAAAATCTGCCGATTTCAAACATTTTAAATTAATATGAAAATACTTATTCAAATTTTACTTGGAAACATTTAAAATAAATTATTTTAGAATATTTTCTTAAATATTAGTTATAAAAAGTATTATACTAATATCTCATATAAAATTCAAGTCCAAAAGCTAACTTAACATAAAATTTAGCAGACAGAGTATAAATATTTAAATACCTATTTTCTAAATCAAAAATCAATTTAATCTTTTTAAATAATCCTTATATAATTAATTAAATTTTAAACAATTTCCAAAACTAATTCCTCCAACAATATATAATTTTTTTAGAACCAAATCCAAAAACTTTTAAATTTTATTCAAAGGCTATTTTAAAAATATACCTGGCTTTCCAAGGAAGAATTCTTTTTCCCAATATAAATTGGTCCATTCAAATAAATTAATAAATCTTCTCGATTTATTTTAAATTTACATTCCAAATATCAACTGATATATGAATTTAAATCGGCTCCCAAATATCATCTTCACACCCAATCGAATTCCAAATTGATTTCCAATTTATCTCAAATACAAAATCAACTTCCAATTTGATTTTGTCCAAATTAATTTTCCAATATCAAATCAATTTCAAATTGATTTTCCACGTTATTTCCAAAACACCTAACCAAATTTCCAAATCGACTCCTAAGATAAATTTTAACCCTAAATTAATTCCCGAATCGATTTCTAAAATAAATTTCAATTCTAAATTAAATTCCAAATTTAATTTCTAAATTTATTTCCTTTTAAAATAAATTCTTTATCTCTTTAAATTATTTAAAATCCGTATCTTAAATAAATTCCTAAACTATTAACAACATTACTTGAAATTCCTTTATAAAAATATTTCCCATATTTTTGGAATTTATTCAATAAGTTTTCAAAAATAAAACTTTATCTATTTAAATTTCCTTCTTTTTTTTTAAAAAAATTCACCCGATTTCCTTTGAGTGAATTCATTATAAATTTTCTATCCAAATTTCAAATTAATTAACTATCTATTTCTGGTATTCTGCGATACCAAAAATATATATATTCGGTTGAATTACAGCCTTTAGGTTTCATTCACCAACATTCACACGAATTAAAAAAAATCAACACACAACATAAGCACAAATTAAACATTTGAGGAATTCGGTTAGATCCCTCCAACCTGTTTCCCTGCATCCACAGATGTTAGCACAGAATTAAATACCCATTCCACTTCGAGGTGGAATATCGCGGTATATGGGATTTATAAAATATTATCCGCTATTATGTGGCGCAATAGGGTCTCATCCGCTATATAATACAGGAAATCAAAAATTTCAAATACATATATAATACCAATTCCACTTCAAGGTGGAATATCACCATATATGGGTTTAATATAATAACCTCCGCTATTATGCGGCGCATAGGGTCTAAACTAATATAACTAATAATAAATATTATTCAAACACACAATCAATCAGTTTTAATTTAACTATCACAATTCCACAATCAATCAATAACTGAAATTTTCAAGTAAATTTTTGAGTGAGAAGATCTCACCTTTTTATCTGCAATCCGTTTCCAATCCCAACTTGTCTTCTTCACAGTATTAGACCTTGTATAGGCAATTTTATACAGTTTATTAATATTTGAATTGATCGAATAATTAATTACCATTTAATTAACTAACAACTTAATTTAACTAATAATTTTCCTTTCAAAAGTCTTTTAGTAACTTTGAAATAATTAAATAAGTAACTTGAACAAATCTACCACCAAATCCGTTATTTAAAATAACTAACGAGTTTAAAATAGGTATATTTACATTTATTTTTCCTTGAAACTACATATATATATACTTATAATAGATTCCAAATCTAATTCTATATGAATTCCTCAACGTTCAAAATTTCTATTTTTAAAATCTTATCCATATTCTTTATTCTCTGTTTTACCTATATATTAAACATGCATGTATAAATTTTTCCTATGTATAAAATACTTATACTTTTATTTTCTTTCTGTAAACCACATAATTGGAAATTTACTTTACTGTAAAAAAAATTTTCATCCTTAATATATATATATATATTGTAGAAACAAAAATTTCCTTTCTCTAGATTAATTTTTTTTAATACATCTATCATTAACTAAATTAATTCAGAAGTATACCTAGATTTAACCCCAAAATGAAACGTCTGCTGCTCCCTACAATCTCACATGTTAATATCCCTTCAACGTTGGCCGCGCCACCCAAGCAAATGCAATTCGTCCCCTGACCGTGCCTCCGAACCCTCCTACCTCAGGCCTGCTCCACTGTCGTTCCCCTTTCCTGGCCACAACCGAGCTTCACGTGAGAAGAACTAGCTCCATTTGTCATGGCAACTACTCCCACTGGCCTGCCTCGTACACGTGTCTCCATCGCGACTTCACCTTCCTAACGCGAGCCACCCAAACACTAGCGCTTCCGCCTTTTGCAACCCACAGCGAGCTCGTGGCCACCCCCTCTCTTCCACGATCGAGACTAGTTCAGAGGAATTCGCGAACTTGTCCTAGTTTCGACATTGTGTCGACCGCCACCACCTCCTAATCTTGCCGTGCGATTTGATTTTGAGATTTAAACGAGGCTAAGCTTTTTGATTTGAAAACTCGGCCACCATTTTTTTTCTTGAAGATCAATTTGAAGAAAAAAAAAGTGATTTTGTTTTCGGCTGTTACTCTTTAATGTCGTTCGTTTTTTTATTTTATTTTACAAATAACAAACGCGTGTAACACGAAGAGGGCACGTGCTAAAATACTTCTCAACGTGTCTGCTTGCTAGTAATGAAATTATATCACTTATCATTTATTTTTGAATTTTGAATTTAAATTCAAATAGTTTCGAATATACAACATAAAATTTCGAACTCCTACCTAAGCGTGCCGCCAGGCGTTCATAAGGTTAATCCCCTATTCCGAACGCGAAAAGGTTTTGGGTCCAAATTTGATCGTATGGAAAAGATAGCATTTTGGATCCAGTTATAATATTGAATTTTTCGATTTAAATTTCAGCGCGTTTGCTTATCGTACAGCCAAACGATCACTCCAAACACTACGAAAATTGAAATCCGATAAAAATAAAATATTACGGATCCAATGGAACTGTTTTCGTCAAATTCTGAGACCGTGTCTCGGACAGCTATTTTTAAATATCGATTTAAACGATATATTTTCAAAACTGATTAAATTACTTTCAAATTCAATTCTGAAGCTTCCATTATCTTTAGTATTATCAATATAAATTTTTTAAGCCATTAAATTATTTTTAACAGGCTCAAAATTGAAGATTTACAAATTTTACCCAAATTTCTATAATTAAATTTGATAATTAAATTGCTAAATTTCATTCTGATATCTGAAATTCAAGTTTGAATCAACCCCAAACATTTTAAAATCAATTAAATATTTCGATTTCAATGTTTAAATTTTCTGGGTCGTCACAGGAAGTCTGGTGAACCACATGGTAGCAATTCCAGATAGGGTTATTGGGAAGCATCTGCATTTGGTTGCATCATTTTCCCTAGCCGAGTCCATCATCCACTCATATCTCATTATGTGCTATCGAGGGTCGGTATTCCCTTCATAAGCTGGAATAGTAGCCATGCTGAATTTTCAGGGGTACTCAGCTTGTAGGATGGTATCTGTAAATGGAGTATGGCTCCTAGATATGCCCCAATCATCGTTAGTTAAGCCCTGATTCTCCCTCATTAGTTGCCTAACCATAGCTGACAAATCCAAAGTCTAGAGGGGAGGTGGCAAGTTGGTACCCGTCCTGCACGATTATTTTGGCTGGTGCCTCCTCGGTTAGCGATCACCTAAGTGTGCATCCTGAGGACCTGCTTCACTACGACCCTGGTGAAACTAGTGGACCAACTCCCAAGCATGCTCCGGGCCCTAAGTTTCCTACTCCAGGTTGGGAGCGACTCCCCATGTGAAGATGAGGGGCCACAGTTCCAGCTAAGGAATCTGGACCATTTCTGTTATCTTTCTCTTGGCGAGTCATCACCAATTGCTCTATTGCACTAGTTACTGCCGTTTCAATCCTACAGCATCTGCGTCTGGGGTGTCATCTATGAAGCGGAGCTGTCGGATGATGAGTCACGAGTAGGGCTTCCTCCAGCTTTCAAACGCTGCTATTGAGCGATCTTGGTCATCAGGTTGATGTTTGTTTGAATCTGCTCGTTAAGCTGTCTTCTACTTTCCCCGAGCTCCCTCATCGGCTCATTGAACTCTACCCTTGTGACAGCTTCTACTTGTTTTGGGATATCGCAGGTTTTGCACCGGCATTAGCTTGCCGATTGCTAGGTCCTACTTGTTGGATGCTAGCAGTCTTATTAGCATCAGCGTTGTGGGAGGCGGATCTGATGCATGGTCTTGTCATATTATAGTTATCCGTAGGAACTCTAAGTAGAATCAATGAACTCTTGAGAATGAACTTGGATCTCCTTCGTGGGATTTCCTCAATCCAGTAGCAACAGAGTAGATCCTAACAGCCTGAGGATGTACCATTCTGAACGAAAGCACCAAAATGTTAGCACCAAAATTGGTCACTAACATCCTTGAGTAAATTATGTAGAGAGATTAAAGAAGAAAGTAAATTAAAGTAGGGAAGTAACACAATTGCGTGCAAAAATAACAACAAAAACACCAGATTTATAGTGGTCCAGCGTAATTGCCTACGTCCACTTTGAATACGATCTTTACTGCTTTTCCAACCACTTGAGTATAGATACAAAATGTAAACAAATAACTTGAATACAAGTTTGAATAGGAAAGAAACAAGTACAGAAAATGACAGAGTCTCCCTGGAGTTCTTGAAAAAAGATCCCTTCAACTGTACCCTTTCCTCTCTATTTATAGACAAAGACAGGCTAGATCCCCTGCGCAAGCCCATGACCTAGACAACTCGGCCCATGAGTGATGCCCCAGGACGACAAACTCAGGAAACCGAGCTACTCTAGCCGAACCATGGGTCCCTTGTGGATGACTCGAAGCACCTTCTCAAATGACTCGAAGCATAGAAGCGTCGACCATATTCCCTGTGGTAACTTGTTGTCTTCTCTGATGCATACCGAACCCAATATATCGAGCTATGAAGACTGGGTCCAAGGTGCGGACTCATATATACTGAGCAACAAATGCCGAACCATCTACGACAGATCCACCTTAGCCTTCTCATCATTACCAAGCGACAAATGCCGAACCATGTACGACCGATCCACCTTAGCCTTCTCATTATTACCGAGCGACAAATGCCAAACCATGTACGACCGATCCACCTTAGCCTTCTCACCATGATCGAACGAAAAATGCCGAACCATGTATGACCGACCCACCTTATCCTTCTCACCATGACCGAGCAATATATGTTGAACCATGAAAAGAGGCCGAACCATATATGAATGCCAAACCATACATACCCTTCCATAATAGCTGCCTACTGATCCACATATACAAGCTAACCCAAGCGAGTTACATCAATCCTTCATATTTCTAATCCTTTCTTGACTCAATCCTCGTTCGAGCTCAATCATATCTTCTACAACTATCGTCTTCTAGCCTAGCCAAGTAGCCAGGTAACAGATATAAATATTCTTAGCATGAACTCTTTGAAATTTGCTTTAGCTATATGTTTTGTTGGACATGGTTTCTTCTCAATGATCTTTAGTGATGAACACGTTACTCCTATGCAACATATAAGAATCTACATGTAAATATATAACTATGTGAATAGACTTAAGCACTTGAAGGTCAAAATAGTCATTATCCTAAATTAAGGAAGACCAATGGTTAGAGAATGCTAATAAAAAGGTTGCATGATATACTAATCAAGTTATTTTCATTTTATACTAGGATAATTTCATCTTGGATTATTCTCAACTTAGGATATTATTTGTGATTTTTGATTGTAAATTTTTTGCGAGACGATGGTAAAATTATAGGCTATTGGGACAATGCTTAATGAATGATAGTAATGACTATTTGTTTTGATTAATACTTGCTTGGTCATTGTAAAACTGGTGAATTTTTGGTGACCGTGGTTGTCATGAATTTAGAATTTAGTATGAGAGTTGAGTATCAAACTATTTGATATTTGGTATTTAAAATAATCTAATGTAGGCTTTTTTTTAAATATATCCTCATTGAACACTTTTTACTTCAAACCTACTTGGTTTAAGAAGTCAATTACATTATAGACCAACATTAACTTTGACTAAAACTCAGTCAGGGGTACACATATGATGCATGTTACAATAAACAAGAACCAGACCTGAGAACGACAATGCTCTGTAGATAAATCACATAAATGTTGTGGTCTATACATACTTGCATTTAGTAGTTGATTGATACCAATAAAATAACATGAAAATATTCTAAAATTTTATGGTCAAACTCTATCTAATCTTGTTTTTTTACTAATATGCACTAAAACAAATGTATAAATGTATTATAAATCCTACATGTAAATTATATATCATTCCATGCTATTTTACTTAATATTGTTATCCATTTTAGGTTCCATTATAACTTATATCTGTTTCAGGTGATATTATTCAGTTCATTAAAAATAAATTACCATGTCTATTAATCATGATTTTTTTTATGATGTGTTGATACATGCACAAACACAATGGTGCACTTCCATCACACTGTAAGTACAGTGAGATATAACGGCCAAGTCTAACAATTGAATCTTTGTGTTAGTTATTTATGTCCAAATATTTTTTTTTTCCGCGTGTGTGTATAAGAGCATCTTTATTTTGGATTCTTAAAATCTTCTTTAATCTTCCTGTTAAATTAAGTAAATCAACGGATGAGAAAAAATAAAGGAAAAAGTGGATAAAGACAAAAAAATTCTCTTTCATGTATGTGAATTTTCTATTTTTTTATATTTATGAATGGATTTGTTGAATTCAATAGTTGACATTAAGGGAACTTCGACGTGTTTCAATGTGTGGTGCTCTTGAACATTACTTATGCACAAAAATAATTCAGTTGTACAAATTAGTGATACGACAAATCTCAACCATTTTCATTATGTTTTAATTATATTTTGAACTTGATGGATATACACTAATTGAAATCTGTTGTCACTAATTATGTCTCGATTTATGTGTGCACATGCGTATTTATGTGTCTATTTATATTATACGCACATATATGGGATGGTTACTTGAATATAAAGCAAAAAACAAAATAGGACACAATAGATCCTAAATATAGGATTTCATTAGCTTCACATCTGTGGTTGAAATCAAGGGGCAATCTAATGGTTGAGATTCATTATGTCACCAATTATGTATTATTTTGTATCCCAATAGATTTTCCTATATGTGTGTGTTTATGTGTATGATTGTATGATAAAGTTATTAATATTTTCAACATCGAGTTTTTTGCATTATTTTTAATTATTATTAGTAGAAAATTTTTCGGTCTCAAATAGACTCAAACAGATGAACTGGACTGCAAACCGACGACGAAATGAGTTAAGGATCTTGGAAGATGTTAAGATTGAAGACATCAAAGATTTGGCTAAGTTTTAGTAATGCAAATCAGGTCATACAGACATGATTTTCACCAACCTAATTTACACTGACATGATTTAGGAACCATTAATAACGGTCAAAGAAAGAAGTACGCCAAATTTGACTAAGTTATTAACAATAAAATCATGTCGGCACTGACATGATTAATGTTGGTACAAACATGATTTTACACTTGAGTTTGTTTCTTCGGAGGTTTGGAGCTTAAGCTACGAAGAAAGAATGAAGTTTCAACACACAAAATCATGTCAATGCCGACATGATTGACTATCTTGGGAAATATGATCAATGACATATTTTTCATATTGAACTTTGGATCTGGAGAAAAAGACACGTTCAAGCGTGGAGTGATGAGGTTCATGCTTGGATTCGTCTATAAAAAGCAAGGGACTTCTAGGAAGGGACATTTTGGATCTTTCTCTCCTCTTCTCTTAAAAACTCTAGAAAATAGGAGATTTACTAGATTGTGGTCAGTTTTTGGTTGTGTTTGTTGTATTCGAGAGAGGGAAAACATCAATAACAAGGATTAAGTGGACATATGCTGGAGTATTCTTCAAACCATTATAAAAACCATGTCTTTGATCTTTTTTCTCTTTATCTTCTTCATATTACATTTTCTAGATTGCTTGATTGGATGTTTGTGCCATTTTTAGTCCAAACATTTTGGTGCTTTCATTGAAAATGACTTAAATCCAGATTTGGAGAAGATGAAGAGGCCAACTATAAGAGTTATTGCTAGAGGAATCTAATAAGAACATGGGGAATCCATGAGGTGTCTTCAATTGCAAACCCCCTTCTTTCTATATTACTAAAGATGAGATGGAATGACGATGACATAGATGTAGACAAGACTGATAGCATGACAAGAATAGATGCTTAATCGATTTTTTCGAGGATGAAGCAACAAAGGATAGCCAAAGCAAATGGAATCTAGAGTCAGAGGCAAGAAGGCAATGCATGTGCACCTGGAGATAGAGTAGAACAAAATGAAGCCACCCTCCACAATTAGAACCACTCAGTACCGACCATAATCAGGTCGGTACCAACATGAATGTCCTTAGGGGTGTGACCATTTAGGCTATGGACGAATGGGGATATCGAGAATGAACGATGCTGGAGTTAGGAATGTGGATCAGAATGCAAACGTAGAACTACAGGAGTTGGAGTCAAGAGTTCCTTATAGGAATGAGGGGGTATGATGAAGATATGGATCAGAGACTTCCATTAGATGACAATAACAGAATTGCTAAGATAGATACGGAGAAGTGGACCCAAGACTGGAGCTTGGAGGATGTGAATGGGAATCCATTCACCCCAATCATGTGATATATAAGGAATCCACTTAATGTCAAGCTACCAGCGCTGAAGGCGTATAATGGAAGGTTAGATCCAACCATTCATCTGATGAGATATATCCATCATATTACAGTGTTGGGTGAGATAGAGGAAACGATGTCTTCCATTATACTTGATTGACTTAACAGCGATGTTGTTTCGATAGCTAAGGTGTGGACCCATCACCACGTGGACCCAACTAGTGGATAGGTTTAAGAAATAGTTTAGGATTTATATTGCACGACCGAAGAACGTAATGATAGTTTCAAGTGTGAAGCAGAGAGCGGGAGAGACTCATTGTGCACGTAAATGTGCATATTTTTACATTCATATTTAATCTATTTTTATTTAAATAAATGTCATAATTGTATTTTTACATATCTAAAACCAAATCTCAAAAATGCTTTCAAGTCATGATCCATATATCAGTTTGAGGGTAAGATAATAATTTTAATGCATATATTAATTTTGAGACTATTTAATCGCACATTATATTTTTATTTGTAAGAATTTGAATGGAATTATGAAGATGTTCTCATGGAAATTTGCATGCACAAGGATGGAAACAAGGAATGAAGATAGAAATAATTCAAACTCATGCATCATGGAGGACCTCACCTACACAGTTACCTTAATCTAAGTTAGGAGCTAATGCACAAGTTAATGGAGGTTAAAGTTACACGCATACTTGATAATGGATCAATTAGAGATTAATGATTACTTGGTGGCCACACCTCCTAAGGGTTATTTTGGGAAGCCCCCTAAAATATGGATTAGGATTTTGTGCATGTACAAATAGTCCTCTTATGTTTATGTAATGGATCTTTAATCACTCAGGAATTTAGCGTGCAAGCTGTAGCCTCAAAGTTATATGAAATAAGAATGATTTCCTAAGCCTCTTGTTCTTTTACTTCTTACTTGTTTCTATTTTATTTTCTTGTTCATTTTTATTTACATGCTCTTTCATTTCATATTAGTAGATTAGCTTTCTCTTTCATGTACTTAGTTTATTTTTATTTTTATGCAAGTAGCTTAGTTCTTTTTTCTATTTTCATCGGCTCTTACTTTTTTGCTTTTGTTTAAATGTTGAAATCTATATGTATTGATATGATAACACAAATGAGTAGCTAAGCACCTTCAATTTAGGGGTAATGAAGCTCTCTAAAATTATGTAAATTCAACATATTTTGCGATTTAGGGTCTCTTTTATGCTTCATAAAAAGTGAATGTTGATGTAAGTTTATAAAATTGAGTTTGATAGCCTATGTTGTATTCTTACTCAAATATAAATACAATTTACATCATCATTTTATTGATTTTTGATTATGAAATTAAAGCAGAATCAAAATTTGAGATCTATGTTACTAAATACGATAGTAAATAGATCATACTTAAAATAATTTTTGTTTTAACTTCATTTTCATTAGAATTGATAGGTGGATTTGACTGTTGTATTATAGTTTGATGGTTTAAGTTATGATAATTAATAAAATAAATAAACCATACTTATGATAAATACATTTCTAATTCCACTTAAGATCAAAATAGAGATCATAGATTATTTTTGTGTTGATTTATATAAACATATGATAGTGGATTTGCCTCTAAATTGTTTTCTAATTTCGTATTTTCAATCACTTTTGTTCCAGCGTTTTGTATTATATTTTTACCTAATCAAAACTTGAAATCTTGATTTAATTTGATTGAATAGGTATTTTAAATCTATATAATTCTCCGTGGATTGACCATATTCGCCACATAATAGAATTGTACACCGTACGCTTGCGGTAATTTTTAATTTAAATTTAACGACTTTCTAATTCGACGGAAAATTAGTCGTTAAATAAGTTTTTGGCACCGTTGCCGAGGAATTTGATTTGAATTTTTAGAATTATTTTTTTTGTTTGATTTTATTGTAAGATAATTTTGTGTGTGTATTGCATTTAAAAAAAAGAGTTGTGTCGTATATTTGTTGTTTGATTTTTTGCTTTATGTGCTTGTTTTCTAGTTATATTTACACTTGCATATCTAGTTTATAAAAAAACATACACAATTTTAAAAAGGGGGATTTATTGTAAAGGACAAAATATCCAAATAATTTATCCTCAAGGACACATGCCTATAATTTTATCCTCAAGGACAGGCCCAAAGCCCATTTTTTCTCAAATGCACAAATCTCTCTTCCCCGTGCCCATTCAATCCCGTTTTCAGCTCCGACCACCTTATCCCGCGTCAACGCCACCTCCTCACCAGCGCCGCCACCTCCTCACCAGCGCCACCATTGCCACCTCCTCCTTCACCCGTTTTGGAGCAACCACCTCGTGCCACCTCCTCCACCCGTTTTGTGTTCACCATCGCCGCAGCGTCACCTCCTCACCAGCGTCGTGCAACTACCCCATGTCACCTCCTCCATCCGCCAACGCCACCTGCTCACCAGCACCATGCTCTGAAAAGCTGATACTGATACTAGTTTTTAGGTATCAGTTTTGAAATTTTAGGTATCAGTTTTGAAAGTTTAGGTATCAGTTTTAAAATTTTAGGTATCAGTTTTGAAATTCCTTCTGATGCAAATCCTACCCATCGCTTTCAAATACCACACACTGTACCACCACCTTCACCGTTTCGTAAACCAATAATCCATCAGAAATTTTCCACCACAAACCCATACTATTTCCTAAACCACCACAAATCCATACTATTTATTTTATTAAAACTGATACCACATCGCATACAAAACTGATACCCAAAAACTGAACACAGTAGAATGATTTCCATCCTCTCGTCATCGCTTCCTCCTCTCGTCCACGGCCTCCTTCATCGTCTTTTCGAAATCCTCACTCACGTGCTTGATCTCCATCCCTAACTTTTCACGGTCGCTCTCCTCTTCCTCGCATGCTCTTTTCTTCTCCGCGAGCTCCTTCATCTCAGATTTTTTCACACACTCCATCTTCTTTCGAATTCGCCTCTCGAGCTCGAACTCCGCGCGCAGGTCCTTGATTTCTGCCAAGGTGTTGTTGAGATCTGAGAGGTCGACGTCTCGGTCGGAGTTTATTGGGTTGGAGAAGTAAGCGATGGTGTGGGTTTTGTAGCAAGATCTGGAGTTGGAGAGGCAAGTTGCAGTGATTTGTCGTTGAGGATAAAATTTTAGCGGGCTGTCCTTGTGATTAAAAAAGCCCTAATTTTTGTCCTTCACGATAATTCCCTCTTTTAAAAAATATATTTTATTTCTTACATTTCCATTTACATTTTTACATTTAACGATTTTCTTTTCTTCATTTGCTTACATTTACAAAAATAATAATAATACACGGGGCAAACTACTATCTTGCCGACCTCTGTGCACAACTGTGCATTATTGCACATGCATACTTCAACGTTGCCTTCATTTCACTATTGACTACCACTTACCCTACAACACATACACCATCACCAGTGCTATTCACCACAGGCTTCATCACAAATTGCTGCTACCCGTTACAACAATACTCGCTGCTACCATAAACTGTCTTCCATCATTTACCTCTAAACCATCCGCTCCATCATTTACTTGCCATTTCCTCTGACCATATCTACATATCTACACCCATCTACATCAGCCACTGCCAACAAAATCTCCACTAACCAAAACCACCTTCCTGCCTACACCATAGTTCCTAAACCATCACTGCCCTGCCACCACTGTTACTCAATATCACTGTTAAAACTGCCACCCTCATTTCTACCATCCTCCAAAAATCAGTCCCTGCCACTGCCATACATCACCAGAGAAACTGCTTTCCATTCCACCACCAAAACACTGACATACCCACTTCACCATCCACCTACTTTCATTTCCTTTGAACCCACACTGCCTAAACCACTCACCATAGTCAGTAACTCAACTGTCACCGTAACTTTTCTACCACTCACTTGCCCCATTGCAAAACATCATTCACTGCCTCATTGCACCATTGCAACCAACACACTGCTACTCATCATGACAGCATACCCAGATCTCATCAGCAACCCCAGACAATCACAACCTACCAACTCATTGTCAAACCAAATTTGCCACTAACCATACCATCTCTTTCTCCTCTGCCTCATCATACATAACTGTTGCTAGCCACAACCATCTACCAAAATACTGTCACTTTTCTGCCTACAGCAGTTCCTCCATCATCATCCACCTTCCTTGCCACATCAGACTATCACCTTTCTTCTCTGGCCATCGAACCATAGTCTAGTGCCTTCAATAGTGCATACGAACTACCCACTACCCAATTCTTCAACCCGAGCACCAATCTCCCGTCTTCTTGAAAAGAAAAAAAAAATCACTAGTCGACCCCCTACAAAATTGCCACCAGTTCATCGCTACATCACCTGAAATTACTGACTCGCCAACCTGAATACCACTGCCTTCATCCACTTCATTTCCTATCCTTCACCACTACGAACCCACAACCGCGATCAAGCTTCCAAGCGTCGTGCAACAGTCACCTACACCAATCGACTAAACCTAATTACCAAACTCGAAATTGGGAATTTGGGTATTTGATTTCGAAATTGGGAATTGTTGCTGAATTAATTGATTTGAGAATTTACGATCTTTGATTTATTGAAGTGAGAAGTGTAGTTCTATAATCACGTGAATTAAAGAAGGGATTGGGCTTATTTTCAAAACGGTCTAATTCTTATTTTATTTTATTTTATTTGTTTTCTCTTTCTTTTTTAAGTTAATTTTTATTTTGTTTAAAAACTAAAAAAAATAATAAGAAGTTTCAAATAACAATTTAATTTTTCTTAAGTTAATTTAGTTTTTTGTTCTTTTGTTTTTATTTTTTTATTTTTAAATGACAAGTTTCTTTTTATTTTATTTGTTTTCATTTGTTTTGTTTTGTTTAATTAGTTTTGTTTCAATTTGTTTTTATTTCCACACTTATTTTTAAAAAAAAAAGATTTGCTTTGTTTTCAATACTCTTGGGTTGTTCTCAATTTTCAAGTGTTGATCAAATTTTCAAGTTGCCAAAGCAGACAAGAAGAAGAACCACTTGCTAAAATAACCACTCTGCATTGCTTGCTAAAAAAATTCGCCGCTAAAACTATATATAATAAATTGCTAATATTTTTGCATGCTCTGGTATCATGCTTTCATCTCTAGTTTTAATTTAATTGCATTGTTGGTTGCTTGAATTTGCATTTATATATAAAAAAATTTAAAAAATTCAAAAACAAATTTCATTGTAGTTGCATTGTTAATACACTTTAAATTTCTGCTTTGCATTCATCTCATCTTATTTTCTTTTCTAAGGGCAACACTCAAATCCACATAAGGTAGGAGATTTCATCACCCTTTCTTGGCCCATAAATTGCACTTTGTCGTAGAATTTGACTAATAATAACGGTTAGACATTCGACTTAAGGGTGTCACGAGCTCACCTATGGCTTAATTGTATTTTGATAGTTGTCTTCTTTGAACAATTTTATTTCTTGGTGTCTAGGCTACGACAGAATAATAATTAGTTATAAATAATACGGTGATTTGTAAATATTATACTGATTGTTTCTCTGAAGGTACTTAAACCTTCGGTTACATTGCTACGTTGATTCGTGGTGCACTGATATCTCATGCTCGTTACCTGGCTAAGAAATATTTTGTTAATTTAAGACAAAGTGTTATATACAATTTTGGATTAGGAGTTACTAAGGACAGAAAATTTGTAATTAAGTCCTTTGAATTCATTTAGTTGCATTAGTTCATGCATATTTAAAAAGAAAATGAAAAATCCAAAACCATTTTTTTTTTTTGTAAATTTAACTTAACTTAGTTTTTTTTAATCCAAAAAAATTGTAAATTTAACTTAACTTAGTTTTTTTTAATCCAAAAAAATCCTTTTAAATCCATTCCTTTGAAAATTTTCAATCAAAAAAAAAATAAGTTTCTTATTTTTGAAAAAAACCCAAAAAAATATATATAATTTTCAAAAACATATAATTTTTTTTTTTGAAAATCTAGAAACAAAAATTCCTCTTGGTAAATATTTGAAAATTCAGAAACAAAAACATATAAAAAAATTTGAAAAGCCAAAAAAACAAAACAAAAATCAAATTTCTCGTTTGAAAAATAAATTTCTCACTTTGTTTTCTAAACCTTGCTTCTTTCTCTTAAACTCGATTATAACTTCCTTCTCTTCTCTTATTTTTCCCGCTAGTGCATGGGTATTTGGATCCGTGACACTTTTGTGAATCGTTGGACTCATGACCCTTTTACAAACCGTTTCGCTCGAACAAATGCTCCTCCTGAAATGGCGAATGAGAATGTGACAGCCCGCAAATCCGTACCCCTTGAATCAACACTATTCTACCTCTGTTAACTCAAGGGGCACAGAAATATGAACCATTTGGGAAAAAGAAGAAGAGATAGAAGAAGAAGAAGCTAAACAATATCAGAATCTCACAGTCGCAGCGGAATAAAATATAATAGTAAATATAAATCTTTACACAAAATGAAAACTATACCAGTTTTATAACATCACATCATCAGAGTATCTCATACATCAAAGTACCAATCAGACAAATCCATACAATCATAGTAGCGGAATATATATAGGTACAGATAATACGTCTCGGGCTCCAGCTCCTTTCCTGCCCATAGCAACCTATCCTGAACAAATAATACTCGGTCTGACCCGAGCATTATAACGAAATAACACCCGAGTCAGTCTGGAATACCAGCTGATAATAATGCATCCAAATTGATTCGTAAAGTTCCAAAAATCCTCTTTGAAAACAAAAGCATCTCGTAAGACCATGCCACAAATAAACATGTCGGGTTTTTACGTTACGATAGCTAAAACACTTTTTATAGAAATCCTCTGATATTATAATAGGGTCTATTTACAAATACCTATAAAATAGCCGAAATTGTTACATGATTAAATTCCAGCTACTAGCCACAAAGTGGGTAATACAAACAAAACTCGTACAAGGCTCGTAGGGAGAATGGATTTCCAACAATGACTAGGCACTGGGGTACCACCTGTCACAGTACGGGGCCTAGATCACCGTAACGAGGACCACGCCCAATCCCCTGCAACACAAAGCCGGACCCATCCCTTACTGGACCGTTCCGAATAAGATCACCCCGCGGTTGGGATCAGCAACCGCACCACTAAGCCGAAATTAAAAGGGACATCTAGACAGGGATGACCTTACTCTCAAGTGGGGGCTACCCACGAAGCCTTGCTGCATATCCCCTGATTTTCAGTCATTCCCATTTGATGAGGCTTGAGGCTAAGCGTTACCTTTTAGAACGTTTCACTTAGAATGCTCATCGCCCACCTGACTATGTTCCGAAAGCATTCGTCCATACAAGTCCGTCTCGGGTTCGAACGGAACCGAAGGCACTACTCCTACTACATCCATTTTGGAAATATCCTCAGGATTAGTAGCGACTAGCCCTTGCACTTCATTGCTCCATCTTCGACTCCGAACACGTTTTTCGCACGAAACGTACAAACCGGATCGAAGTGGTTTTCGAGAAATAAATCTCGATCCCGGTCTCTTCGAAACGATCAACGCATTTGTCCAATATTGATAGTCGGTGATTTAACTATCAATTAATATTCACAACATCCATCACGCTATAAATAATTTTCACATTATTTATTTTTTCTAATATCTTTACAAGATATATTCCCAAATTTCAAAGCTCATTTGAAAACAATTTCCCAAAATTCTTCCTTTACAAGGTACATTCTTTACCATTTATTCCCATTGGAAATAACCAAGTTCAAAAACATTTAGATTTAAAACCAATTTAAAAACACTTTATTTTGCAATATACTTTAAATATATAAATCTACTTCTAGTTATTACTCAAAAATATAATTTCAAATATGTAAAATAAAACTATTTATTAAACAGGAGTTTGTTAACTAAATTTAAAAGTAGTGGTTTTAAAGGTTTAGTGCTATGTTTCAAATATCTTAAATCATCTATCCTTTAAATAAACCATTTATCAAATAAAATACTAATAATATTCTTAAATCATTATACTATAGCTAAACTTATTACTTACCTTTAAATAAGAATTTCTTAAAAACACTTCCTTAAAACATATCAAACTTAACTTTTCAAACCTGATTTAAATCACGAACTCAGTTTTTCCCAGGGAAACATTTCCATTGAAACAACCCAAAGAATCTTCCATATAGATCCTGCCCGATCTATCCCAACCCAAATTTATGTTAGTTATCATAAATTTATTTCCAAGCTTAAAATATACTCCTTTTGAAGTTTAAACACCCTTTTCCATTCCCGAAAATTCCATTTTCAAAGTATAGGTTTTAAACATTTTTAAATAAAACATTTGAGAATTTATTACCGAAAAATATTATGAATTTCTTAACTAAATTCCAAGGGTGAAAAATGCATTTCAAAAAAAATATTGATTTACGTTTATAATTATTAATTTATATTTAGAAGCTTCGTTGAAACATATTTTAATTTTCTGGCAAACTCTCTTCATTATCAAGATAACCCATCATTATTTTAACACTTTATATCCTCTTATAAAATTTCTCACCCAAATCTATACTTTGCATTTATCGACTCATAATTTTCCCACTTTACTTAAATTTCCCATTTACAAATTTCATTCTTCATCCGAATTAAAACAAATTTTATTCCTTTAAATTCTTTATATAACAATTTCTTTCATTTCTTAAATCCCAATCAAATCCATTTATAATTAAAATTCTGGATTTATATTTATTTCAACAATATCACAGTACAATTTAATTTCAGATTTATCAATCACAACATACAAACAATTTGCATTATTAATTCTAAAAATAATCTCTATATTGTGAGGAATCCCGTTGGATCCCTCCAACCTGTTTTTCCCTGCATCCACAAATATTAGCACATCACATATATAAATATCAATCCAGACTGATAACAACCATTATATTCAACCAACAACACAGATATCTATTTTAATCAGCTAATATTCCAGATGTGAGTGAGATTAACTCACCTTGAGTTTTCGACGAGCGTTCGAAATTTAAATTAAACCGAACGACGTTCGATTTAACTCAATTTTCTACTTGCCCGGAATGATTCCAGATCCGTACCATCGCGCAGTGCTCTTTTCTGCGATTCCAACGCCACTAAAATCGCCGAAATCTGACATCGTATGTAACCGTTATGAACATTTGAAGTTTGTATAATTTTTTTTAAACAATTTCTTTTTTTTAATACCAAAGCAAAACACAGCTATACCCTCGTCTTCCCCATCACGTACGCAAGCTCCAGGAACAAAACGCGAACAAGAACCCAACATCTCAGACTAGGGTTACAAACCGCACTCACTACCATCGACGAGAACGAGATCGGCCTAGCCCACATCGAAGCTCCGAGCGACGCACACCTACGGCCAGAACGCGGTTGAACTCGGCTACCCCTTAAGCTCGAAAAACGAGCATGAACGGACCCTGCATCGGCCCAAATTCTGGCCCCCACGTCGCATCGTGAACCACTCCACCGTACTGATGTGTTAAGCTCGCCATCCCCTTCGATCTCCCAGTAGAAAATTTCTTGAATAGATGCAAGGATTGAGGGAGATTTGAGGGAGAAGACGACTAATTTTTGGCCATTGAAACGTGAATAAGCGGCGGCTCACGTTTATGCTAGGGTTAGAGAATAAACAATATATATATATATATATCATTGTTTTAATGTTATTTTATTAATAAAATTCCCTATGTACATCGTATTTCAAACGAACTCCAATTCTCATGCACCAACAGAAACGAACTCCAATTCTCACGCACCAACAGGCATTCCTTGGGTTTTTTGGGGTTTCGGACACAATGGAACAAGTTTCATAGGCAAATTTGGTCATACATGCGAGTTACAGAATTAAACGATCAATTTAAAATTAAATCGGTCAAAACGATTTCTATGCTATTTGAGCTGCCAGGGTCAAACGACAACTCCGATTGCTACGAAAATTGGAATCCGATAATAACTAACTATTACGGATCCAATGGAACTAGTTTCGTCAAACTCCGAGACTGTTCCCTGGAAGGCTATTATAACTCGTCTATTAAATCGAGCGATTTTCAAAATTGTCGAAAACGCTTAAAATTTTACTTTTAAAATTTTACTAACTTAATAATAAATTACATAAAATTTATAATCACATTAAAAATCATTCTGGCTCATTCCAGACCAAAATCCGATTAAATTGCATTTTAATAATATTAAATCCATTATTAAATTAACATAAATTTCCCAATAATAACTTATTAACTTTTAAATTCTTCTAAAAATTCAACAACACTTTTTAAAATCCAAATGGACTAAAAATAAATTTTAAAAACATTTTTATCACTATTTACATCTAATTTCCCAAATTGTTTCAGTCCAATATTTAATTACTATTCAAAATTGAATTAAATTATCATATTTTAAAACCTATAACTTATTTTATAAATTGAACCCGATTCTCTTTGTTCCAAAATTAATTAAAATTCCTCCGTGAACATTTAAAATGAATTAAATGTTCAAAATTCAATGGCTCAAAAATCCGAGATGTTACAGAGAATGCCTCTTGAACTCTTATAGATAGAATCTTTCCCGACAGAGTTTCTATTTCATCTTGCGTCACGTTACCTGCTCCAACGGTAACCATTATGAAATTCACTCGAACCATATTGCTACGCTTCCAAAATTTGACAATTTTGAACACGATGACCCGTACATTTTCTTGACGAAATTCGAACAAGTTTGCGTAACCATGAAACTCCAACAACTTTCTGATGACAGAATCAAACTTCGATTATTTCTATTTGCTCTTACGGATTACGCTGAAAAATTGTTGTATAGCTTACCATTAACTCAATCAAAACTTGGGAAGAATTTGTGAAAGTTTTCTTAAAAAAGTTTTACCCCTTGGAAAAAACATCTAAAACCCGAAAAGAAATTGTAAATTTTCATCAATTTAGGGTAGAACCATTCGGAAAATATTTTGAAAGATTCAAAGAGCTTTTCATAAAATGTCCACACCATAACTTCGAAAAATGGACGATTTGCGAAATCTTATACGATGGACTCAAAAACATCTCACGAACCATGCTCGATCAATATGCCAAGACAATTTTCTAACCCAACATCACGACGATGCTTTGCAATTTCTTGAAAAGCTAGCCGAAAAGTCATCCCAATGGGAACGCTTAAATGAAAAATCCATTTACTCATGATTGAGCGCACACTCGATATGATCATCTTTGGCGTTGGAAGCCAAAATCAATGCAATGATTAATAAATTCAACAACGTCTTTTCATCAAACCAAATGAACCAAGCATCCTAACCCATGTGTTATAAATGCAACGATCCTAATCATATAGCCGATCATTTCCCTAATTCTGTTTAACAACTCGACGCTTTCAATAAGGTTAGAAATGACCCGTTTTCTCCAACGTACAATCTTGGTGGGAGAAATCATCGGAATTTTGCTTGGAACCAAAACAATCCCAATATGAATGCGGTTCATCCCAATTTTCAAGCATTCCTAAATAATGCTTCGAATCCTCCCTTTCAGTCCAATCATTTTCAACCAAATTTTATGGGCCCGTCTCATAATCAATCGCAACAATCAAATTTTCAACCAAATTTTGCTCTCCCTCCCCAAGACAATAAACATTTAATTTCACTTGAGAAAAGTCTTGAAACGTTGGCTAAAGCAACTACTCAAAGCCTCCAATCAAACAATAATTTGCAAAATTTGTTGACCTCATATGCAAAACACGAGCCAACCTATTGCTAAACTTGAAATGCAAATGAGTCAAATAGCCACGTTTTTAAGTGAACGTGAACGAAGCACATTCCCAAGCCAGTCTGTTTCGAATCCCAGAAATCAAAATGCTAATTCGAATCAAGCCTATATTATTCAAGATAGCAACGTCACCCAATTGAATGCTTTCACAAATCTGCGTTCTGGTAAACAAATCAATAATCAAGTCGTTAATCTGAACGATTTACCGAAAACCCCTCTCGACGCTTCTAAAACAACAAACGAATCTAAACAGAACATGGAGCCAAACATCAAATCAAATGCCAATCAAAATTCTTCTTCTACTCAAGTAAACCCACCTACTGAGTATCGTGTTCCATTTCCACATCATCTTCGACCAAAGAAACACTCGAAGCATATGGAAAAGATGTTGGAAATTTTTAAACAAGTGAAAATTAACATCCCGCTTCTTGACATCGTTTAGTAAGTCCGAGCGTATGCTAAATTTCTTAAGGACTTATATGCTCAAAGACATACTCAAGTGCCCAAAAAGTCTTCTTAGCGGCCAGTTTAAGTGAAGTCTTGTCCCAATCCATTCCCGTTAACTACAAAAACTTGGCTGCCCCACAATCTCGTGTACAAATGGAGACAAGGCGATTAACAAATGCTTGATAGACCTACGCCCAAGCGTCAATTTGATTCCATACTCTATGTATGAACAATTAGGCTTAGGAGAGCTCAAGCCAACAAAGGTCATGCTTCAATTCACCGATCGATCCATTAAGAAGCCCATGGGAGAAATTGAGGATGTGCTCATTAGAGTAGGGCAACTCATATTCCCCATTGATTTTATCATTCTCGAAACACAACTTGTGACCAACCCTGCGAGTCAAATCCCTTTGATATTGGGCCGACCATTCTTAGCCACCTCAAATACCTTAATCAATTGTCGCAATGGTTCGATGAAACTCTCTTTTGGAAACATGAATTTGGATCTTAACATTTTCAATCTTGAAAACCAATCGAATGAACATCGTGACCAAATGTTGGAAGTTAGTGTCATTTATGAAAACTTCGAAAATGAGACGATTGACCTTAACGATGAACGCGAGGCCGAGTACGAAAGATTATTTCATGAAATCCCCAATGAGATTGAATATACGCTCCCTTTTGAATCGCTACCAGTTGAGTCCGAATCTCAACCAAATTCTTTGATCGAGCAACCCCGAATTTGGACCTCAAACCCTTTCCCGATCACCTTAAGTATGCATACTTAGGTGACAACAAAACTTTCCCATAATAATTTTTGCAATTCTCTCTATTTATCAAGAAACTTCATTACTTTAAATTCTGTTGAAAAACAAAGAAGCAATTGGATGGTCGATCACCGATATAAAGGGAATTAGTCCCGCTCTTATTCAACATCGCATCCATTTAATTGACGATGCCAAACCTTTTCGTGACGCACAATGAAGGCTCAACCCAAAAATAAAGGATGCGGTGCATGATGAAATTCTTAAACTCCTTGATAACGGAATCATATACCCAATCTATGATGGTTTATAGGTTAGCCCAATTCATGTTGTACCGAAAAATTCTAGACTTACCGTTGTCAAGAATGATTCTATTGAACTTATTCCAACTCGTACTCAAACGGGTTGGCGGGTTTGCATTGACTATCAAAAATTAAATGACGCAATACGTAAGGATCACTTCCCTCTTCCTTTTATCGACCAAATGCTTAAAAATTTAGCCGGCCACGAATTCTATTACTTTCTTGATGGTTATTCCACATATAACCAAATTCCAACTGCTCTCGAAGACCAAGAGAAGACAACTTTCACGTGTCCTTTTGGCACTTTTGTGTATCGACATATGCCTTTTGGCCTTTGTAACACTCCTGCTAGTTTTCAAAGAAGCATGGCTAGCACTTTTTCCGATATGATCGAACGTTTTCTTGAAGTAATAATGGGCAATTTTCAGTCTATGGAAATTCTTTTTCTAAATGCTTGCAACATCTTTAATTGGTTCTTAAAAGATGCAAGGATAAACACTTAATGCTAAATTGGAAAAATTGCCACTTTATGGTCACTCAAGGCATATTCCTTGGATATGTCATTTCAAATAATGGCATTAAGGTAGATAAAGCGAAAATCGATGTTATTGCAAATCTACCCATTCCCAAATCTATTAAAGACATTCGCTCTTTCCTTGGACATGCGGATTTTTATCGACGCTTTGTAAAAGATTGTAGCATGATTGCTCGACCTCATACGACTCTTCTTTGAAAAGACGTTCCATTCAACTTTAACTCTGATTACATCTCTTCTTTCGAATGTCTCAAAAACAAACTTGTTTCTGCTGCAATAGTTTACTCACTAAATTGGGATCTTCCATTTGAAATAATGTCCCTTCGAACTTTGAAGTTGGTGCCGTCTTAGCACAACGCATCAATAAAATCCTTCACGTTATCTACTACGCTAGTATGACTCTGAACGATGCTCAACTTAACTACACAACCACTGAAAAAGAGCTTTTAGCAGTAGTTTTCGCACTTGAAAAGTTCAGACAATATGTGATAGGTTCACACATTACTGTTTACACTGACCACTCTGCTCTTCGATATCTCTTCACTAAAAAGGATGCTAAATCTTGCTTAATTCATTGGATCCTTTTACCACAAGAATTCGTTCTTACAATCAAGGACAAAAAAGGATCCGACTATGTTATAGTCGATTACTTGTCTCGTCTTCCCAACACACCATCGCCCTTTAATAATCAATGAAAACTTTCCCGATGAACAACTCCTTTCTATTTCTGTCGATCCATGGTACACTGATATAATGAACTACTTAGTCACTAAAGAAACTCCTTCATTTTGGTCGAAAGAAGACAAATATAAATTTCTTTCCCAAGTCAAGTACTTCTATTGGGACGATCCATACTTGTTTAAATATTGTTCCGACCAAATCGTTCGACGATGCATCCCGGATTGCGAATTCAAAAGTGTTCTCTAATTTGTTCACGATCAAGCATGTAGTGGACATTTCAGTCCTCAAAACACTGCTGAAAAGGTGCTTCAATGTGGTTTCTATTGGCTTACTCTTTTCAAAGACTCATTCGAATTTTTCAAAATTTTCGATCGTTGCCAAATGCTTGGAAGAATTTTCCGATGAAATATGATGCCTCTAAACTCGATTCTTACGATCGAAATCTTTGATGATTGGGGTATCGACTTTATAGGACCTTTTCCCAATTCTTTTGGAAATTTGTATATTCTTCTCGCTGTTGATTATGTCTCGAAATGTGTTGAAGCCGTTCCATGTAAAACCAATGGCCATAGAATTATTGTGAAATTCTTAGAAGAAAACATCTTTTCGAGGTACAACACACCTTGCATAATAATCAGTGATAAAGGAACCTATTTTTGCAACCGTTCTTTTGAAAATTTAATGAAGAAATACTCGATAACCGACAAGTTATCCACTCCGTATCATCCTCAAACTTATGTCCAAGTTGAAGTTTCAAATCGTCAAATAAAACAAATCTTGGAGAAAATCGTTGGTAAAAATCGAAAAGATTAGTCTCAGAAATTGACCGGCGCGCTTTAGGCTTACCAAGCTTCTTTTAAGACTAACCTTAGGATGTCCCCATTTCGTTTAGTTTACAAGATAGCTTGCCATTTACCAATTGAAATCGAACACTAAGCGTTGTGGGCAACAAAGAACTTAAATTTTGATCTCGAGAAAGCCGGTGAAAACAGAAAATTGCAGATCAATGAACTAGAAGAGATTAGGAATGATGCTTATGAAAATGAGAAATTTTACAAAGAAAGAACAAAAGTTTTTCATGAAAAGTCGATCCTAAGAAATACGTTTTCACCAAACCAAAAAGTTCTTTCATATGACTCTAAACTTCATTTATTCTCTAGGAAACTAAAATCAAGATGAATAGGACCATTTGTGGTACGAACCGTTTTTCTACATGGTTCCATAGAAATATAAAACCCTTAAAGTCATGTGTTCCCATGCATTTTGATTTATTTTTGAAGAAACACTATAGGATAAGTACAAGTTTTGGTTATTAAATTGAAATCTTTGAAAATTTATTGGTTTTAACAAAAACAAAAATAAAGTTTGATTACTAGTAACAATTATTTAACTAGTATATAGGAAGGTTCATGGGTGATAATTATGAATCCCAATTGAAATCTTTGTCTAATAAGTGGTTGATTTAACTAAAAGCGTTAACATTTTAAATCTTTTAAGTAATTCTAAGATGATACGGTAAAAATCTCTCTTTATTAAAAAACAATTTTTTTTGTATATATGTATATATTTTATTAAAACCTAGAGTCATGTGTTCCCACGCAAGCGTGTACACTCGCAATGCTGTGTACCATTCTCATATAAGCTCGAAAGGTAGTGCATGATCGGTATATCTGGTCTTAGTTTATTCGAGTTTGGTGTATGTATATAAAATTTCTTTCATTAATAACTCCTACAATCGATAGATGTACACACTTGTGTGTGCACTCGCCATGCTCTATATTCCTCTTGTTGAATATGCACTCATATGATTTTTGTTTGATGATAATAAACATATATACATTCGTTTAAATGTATTTGTTAATGTACTATTTTATTTTTCATAGATTAAATAAATATTTGTTGAATAAAATAATTTACACATAATTTGAATCAAACAGAAATTTTATTCAAACAAATATTTATTACAATTTTGAATAGTACAAATCAAGCTCTCACTATACATATACAATTTTGATTGTAATTACATCACTCGTTCATGTTTACAGTTGTCCTCACTACATATCACTCACACTCGTAGTTTATCTTCAACTTCATTCCAGTTAGAATCCAGCATCTGAGCAATCTGCAAAAATATTCACTAACGCAGTAAAATTGAAAAAGAAATATTTTTGCAATATAAAATAAAATATGGTTTTTGAAAATATTATTTGCCTCAGTTATTTGGGTTGTTCGTCATCATTTACATTTGAATTCATCACACACGAACAATGTGACATGCACAGTGTATCACTGTACATGCCACAAGGTCGTGCACATCGATATACTCTTGATAATGCTACAGGGACAGGTGAGCACAGGTCAAACCCAAATGAAAAGCCGGGTTCAACTCACGTGCAATATATTTAAAATCACGACACGAGCACAAGGTCAAACCCGAGTTTTTGAAACTGGATTCAACTCAAGTGAAATTTCAAAAATCAACATGAATGGATGCAAAGACCAGTAATGCAACAGTGATATGCACAGATGCATTCAAAGTACAAATCAGTTGCAACATGGATGTCACAAGCAATGACCAGAACACAAAGACAGGTATAACACTAAGTCCAGGCAGATTTAGAGAAGTGACATAGCAGTTTTGAACAAGAGCAGCATCAACCAAACAACAAAGGGTCAAGACATTGAAAAAACAGTTTCAAGTGACAGCAAGCTCCAACCAAGTGAAAATGCAACATACATGAAGACTACAATACATGAATCAATCAAGTGATACATGGAAGTGTTAATGACAGCAAACAAATCAGCATTGAATTGGATGAACAAGACTCAAACAATCAAATGAAGAAAGCAACCCAACATCAATGCATGCAAGTGCAGACCAAATGCAAGACCAAAGTGCAACATACTTCAATAATCAAGTTCAGGTCAGACCAACCAGAATAAATGCAAACACCAATGATACAAGAGAGGTGAAGAACAATGCAACATGGTGAGCAACACAAGTACAAATTCGACAAGCACATGAAACATATATACAAGCAACTGAAGGCAACATGACCAAAAGATCAGAGACCAAGTTCATATGTACAGTGTGGCAATGCAGATCAAAAGCAACAATGAAAAGTAAGGAACCAAAAACTCAAGACAACATGAAGTGGACAGCACTGACTCAAGTACACAAACAACAAGCAGTTATATAAGTGATGCAGAATAGAACATGGATACAAAACAACAAAGGCTACAGACAAGTAGCAGTATGCAAAATGGAGAGTACGCAACATGATGAAGCAGTGTAAAACCAAAATTGCAAGCATACAAAATGCTCAATGCAAACAACAAATGTACAAGCTAAAACTTCAAAAGAACCAGGTTATACAACTCAAAATACAGGTTTCAATATCAATGCCATTGCTTCAGCAGTCAAAAAAAATCAAGACAGTGATCAAATAGACTGAATGAAGTAAATGCAAACAACATAGACATCAATATGGCAGTATCAATGTCAGTCAACAGAAAAATGATCAGAGCCGAAGCAGTGGCAACCAAGTGCTAAAGAAGTCAATGCCGTGTAAATCAATGCTACAAGGATAAACGAAATTCATGTGTAAAAAATTCAACTGCGTATCTTTGAAATAGTCAAAGAAAAGTAAAAGAGGAAAGTTTCTGGCGTATTAAACAAGATAAAAAGAACGTTACAAAATCAAAACCGTGCGCATCAAGGCACAGATAACAGGAAAGCAAAATTTAGGAAAGTATCGAATTGATACGAACAAATTCAAGGAATTCAACTCCTATAAATATCAATCATCATCGGCAAATTAGAGCATCGAGTCAAGCAAGCAATTAAACCAGCAACGAAAAAGATTACATACCACAATCTATTGAACTCGATCAGAGGAGCAGCTGCGAACAAGCGCAAGCAAAAGCAACCAGAAATTGATCATCAGAGAAGCCGCGAGCAAGAGCAACACAAACCAGAGAGTTGATCACCAGAGAAGCCGTGAGCAAGCGCAACACAAACCAGAGAGTTGAAGTTGAAGAAAGCCCTAATTTTTGCAAGGGAACAAATCCCTAATTCAGATCGAACAGAGCCGCCATTTTCTTCACAAGACAAACAGAGGAACGGGTTAAAGAAATAGAAATGGGTCGGCCTTGTTTTACAAAAAGGCTTTAGTTTATTTGTTTGGAGTTTTGTTTTTATAAAGGGGGATTTAGTTTATATTTTAGGGTTTTAGTTTAAAATTGGTTTTTAGTTTGTTTTAAATTTTCTTTAAGGTTCAAATCTTGGTAAATCACCACCTAGGTTGTAAGTAGTGTCAGATTGTCTAGTTAGAATTAGTTCAGTGAGCAGGGTGTGCGAGTTTGCAAAACTCTATAGGCGGGAGCAGGGTTTGCGAGTTTGCAAAACTCTATAGCTGGGAGCAGGGGTTGCGAGTCTATTAGAGTGTTTGTAAGCGGGAGCAGGGTTTGCGAGTCTATTAGAGTGTTTGTAAGCGAGAGACTGTTTAATTCTAATAGAAATCTGGGAATGCAGCAGTAGGCAGGGGTTGCCGAAGCTGGGTAAAATTTGTGTGTGATTTACTTCTCAGCATATTTATTTCTCTGCAGTTTGTTTTTGTTTAATTCGAGAAAATTTGCTATAACCCTATTCACCCCCCTTGGGTTAATCTAGATCCTACACCTCTCATGTAAGCCTGAAAGGCAGTGCATGGGTCATATATCTAGCCTCAGTTTTTTGAGTTAGGCATATGTAAATATTGTTCATATCAATAAAATTTCAGATAAAGAG
Organism: Allium cepa; assembly: GCA_030765085.1. Classification (NCBI taxonomy): domain Eukaryota; kingdom Viridiplantae; phylum Streptophyta; class Magnoliopsida; order Asparagales; family Amaryllidaceae; genus Allium; species Allium cepa. The sequence goes on from CM060931.1 coordinate 66,507,033, forward strand.
AGAGTAAGCAATTGAAATCCAAGCACTATTTTCACTTATGTGGTTTGACTTGTTATTTATAAGAAATGAAAATACCACTTTGAAAAACTTTGATATTGAACTAAGGATCTATTTCATAGTTGCACTATGTTATCAACCGAAACAATTAGCCAGACTAGAGTCTAATTGTGATGATTACTTAATTTTTGTTTGAAGTTTGACGAGTAAAAGGACATAAATTTCTTGATAATGACCAGAATTTATATTTAACTTATTTGTGTCGATTTGAAAGTAAATTCTTCATTCGTAAATATTTTCAAAAACTTGCATCCATCTCTTCGTAAATAAACCTTGCATTTAGGAATTTCTCATGTTGCATTTGGATTTTGTGCGTAGTATCCGCTGAAAACCCTCATGAGATAACTGTCGTCCTACTAGGGGCACCTAGAGGTTTAACGGCTTGTTGCATACACTCGATGCAATCGTGTTTCCTATGAAAACAGATTTATCTTAGTTTTTCTTTATTCGAGGACGAATAAAAAATAAGTATGGGGGTATTTGATGTGTACGTAAATATGCACAGTTTTGCATCCATATTTAATCTATTTTTTTAAATAAATGTCATAATTGGGTATTTTACATATTTAAAACCAAATCTCAAAAATGCTTTCAAGTCATCATTCATACATCAATTTGGGGATAAAATGGTAATTTTGTGCATATATTAATTTTAAGAATATTCACTTGCACATTTTATTTTTATTTGTTGGAATTTGATTGGAATTATGAAGATGTTCTCATGGAAATATGCTTGCACAAGGATGGAAACTAAGGAACGAAGATGGAAATAATTCAAACTCGTGCATCATGAAGGACCCCGCCTACCCACCTACCTTAATACACAATTAGCAGCTAATGCACAAGTTAGTGGAGGTTAAAGTTACATGCATACTTGATGATAGATTGGTTAGAGACTAATGATTACTTGGTGGCCACACTTCCTAAGGTACATTTTAGGAAGCCCCCTAAAATATGGATTAGAATTTTGTGCATGTATAAATAGCTCTCTTATGTTCATGTAATAGATAGGAATTTAGCATGCAAGTTGTAGCCTCAAAGTTATATGAAATAAAAATGGCTTCCTAAGCCTCTTGTTCTTTTATTACTTCTTTGTTCTTATTTTATTTTCTTGTTCATTTTTATTTACATGCACTTTCATTTCATGTTAGTAGATTAGCTTTCTCTTTTATGCACTTAGTTTAATTTTATTTTTATGCAAGTAAATTAGTTCTTTTTTCTATTTTCATTAGCTCTTACTTTCTTTACTTCTGTTTAAATGTTGATATTTACTTATGTTGATATGATATCACAAATAAGTAGCTAAACACCTTCAATTTAGGGGTAACAAAGCACACAAAAATGATGTAAATTCAACATATTTTATGATTTACGCTCTCTTTTATGCTTCATGAAAAGTGAATGTTGATATAAGTTTATAAAAATGAATTTAATAGCTTATGTTGTATTTGCCATATGCTATTCTTACTCAAATATAAACACAATTTCCATCATCATTTTACTAATTGATTTTTGATTATAAAATTTAAATAGAATCAAAATTTGATGATCTAAGTTACTAAATACAATAATAAATAAATCATACTTAAAATAGCTTTTTCTTTGACTTTATTTTCATGGCAATTGATAAGTGACTTTGGTTGTTGTATTATAGTTTGACGGTTTAAGTTATGTTAATTAATAACATAAATAAACCATACTTATGATAAATACATCATTAATTCCACTTAAGATTAACATAGAGATCATAGATTATTTTTGTGTTGTTTATATAAACATATGAGAGTGGATTTGCTTTAATTTTTTTCTAATCTCATATTTTCAATCATTTTGTTCTATCATTTTGTTTTAAATTTTTGGCTAATCACAACTTTAAATCTTGGTTTGATTTGATTGAATAGGAATTTTAAATATATATAATTTCTTTTGGATCGACCCATATTCACCACATACTAGAATTATATGTCGTGCGCTTGCGGTAATTTTTAATTTAAATTTATCGGCTATTTTGTAATTCGATGTGAAACTAGTCATTAAACAAGACCCAACGAAGTTGATTGACTAGATTAAATACAGCAACTGCTGTAGTTCAGAAACCAAACCCATCAATAATTCTATTGGTAGTGGTTTTCGGAATTGCGAGCAAAACAGATTTCAAGATTGCATTGGAAAGAGACCTGCCAGTAGATCTTGTGGATTTATACTACCAAGCCTAGAGATTCCTGAGCTAGGAGTATGCTAAAGCAATTGAAAATGCTGAGGTAATTATCGTGGAGGAAGGAGGACTATCCATGGTAGGATATAGGAAGGATAAGGGAATGCAGAAAGCTGATGATGACATCTGGGGACCGAAATGACAAGGGAGGAAACCGAGGTTTTCCTTTTATGTTATGTTAACAGAGACCGTAGAGAGGGTCTACTTAGATGTGAAAGGCATATTCCCTATAAAAAGTCGATGAAGAGAGAGCCTACGAAATGTGAGTGAAAGTCTAAAAAATATTTCCTATTCCATGAGCTGGATAGGCATGAAACTATTAAATATAGACATCCGCATGACTTGATAGAGTAGCAAATCTAGAGTAATCGAATTCAACAATATGTAAGGAATCAAACTGTAGTGGTGCAATAGGAGCGACCATCATCTGTGGTAGATATACCTGATTACGGTCGTGGATCAAGATCCCGAATGATTATCCTATAATTAGGATGGATTGGGATCAAGTTTAATTTCTATACTCTGCTTTTATTTTGAATAAACCATAAAGGATTACCATCGAGCTACTTACATATGTATGGGATCCTGATCGGTCCTAAGGCATGCTTTGGGTTAGATCCGAAGGCAATCCTTGAGTATATTAGATTTTTTTTTGTTTTTTTCTTGATGCGTTTGATTTAAACTTTATGAATAATTGATTAATGGATATTTGGATTCAAAAATCACTTCAACATAATGATTGATATTGATGTTACGATGGGATACCAATAGAGTTTGGCTATTCCTTAAGGTTAGTATGTAAGATATGGATCCCCCAACCAAAGAAATGGGGTGATAAACCATGAAATGCAAGTCTCCTCGTCGAAGAGTGAGCGGATGGACTCATACAGGATATCAAGCCACCTCACCAGGCAGTATGCGAATGGGCATGCTTGGATAGCAAGATCCCACACTAGAGAGTGAGCAGATGGGCGGGCTTGGATATTGAGTCTCCTTATTGAAAAATAAGCGAATGGACTCGCTTAGATATTGGGTTCCCTTGTTGAAGAACAAATGAAGTGGGCTTAATTTGGATATATGTGATCCGAAGATATATACTATGTGATCTGAAGAGATCAAAACATGAACCTTAGGATTTTAACGCCTTATGATTTGATAACGATTACTAAATAATTGTTGAATTTCATTGCCTCAATTTAGTTAGACTTACTCATAGTGGAATGCTAGGCGATACTAGACAATATATGTAACACTCCAATCGGTGGCAACACACCATTATGATTAATGATGCATAATAGTATAATATTTGATTAACCTAAAAAAGTTAAATCCCACGAGAAAATGGGGCAATATTGTTATATGATATGTTAAAATTTCAAGTGAATGTGGACTGGCTGTGATTTATGACCAATACTTAAGCAAAGATTTGAGTCCTTAGCTATGATGGTCTAGAACTACCTTTGATTTGTAGGTGAAACCGAAAGAACATATGATTTTTCATGATTAGTCCAGTGGATAGCCGTAGAGTGCAAATGATTACAATTTTCTAGTATTGAAGTTTGCTCTTGAGCAAAGCACGCCTTATATTCACAAGGCATACTTTTGGGGGTAAATGTTACCAGCAAATTTTCCAATCTCAGAATAGACTCAAACGGATGAACTGGATTGCAAACAGATGAAGGAACGAGTCAAGGAGCTTGGAAGATATCAAGATTGAAGACACTAAAGATTTGGCCAAGTTTCAGAAATGAAAACTAGATTGGTACTGACATGATCCATATTGGTACCGACATGATTTGCACCGACATGATTTGGGAACCATCAATAATTGTCAAAGGAGGGAGTATGCCAAATTTTGACTACGTTTTGGATAACAAAATCATGTCGACACAGACATGATTTATGTTAGTACGGACATGATTTAGATCTTGAATTGGTTACTTCGAAGGTTTGGGACTTAAGCTGTGAAGAAAGAATGAAGTTTTGACTTAAAAAATCATGTTGGTACCGACATGATTAGTTCTCTTGGAAATGTGTGCAACGACCTATGACCTAAGGGTGTGCCCTTGGGCAAATATGTAATTTGTTACATATATCAAACTCCATAACCAATCTCATTCAAAATAAAAGGTGTTTTTATTTCTGTTATATACTTCTTATTTAGTGATATAAATAATCAGGTAATTAATTTAAAGTATATAAATGTAAAATGCTTAAATGATATGTTACGCGATATTAATTACAAAGTATTGCAATCATGAGAATTTCATCACATTTAAAATAACATATTATTTTAAATATTCCTAGTAAAGATACTTTGAGAAAGGATATTGTAACAATCTGCACCTTAATGGGCCTGAATTTTCGCTAGATTGAAAATTCAAGTCCACCATGGTACAGATCATTGGAGTTGGTATCCTGTATTAATAAAAATATATCAAAGAGCTATTGATGAGAACTCACAATGGAATAATAAAGTATAATAAAACATATATCTTTACTGACTAAGGCCAATACCTCAGGTATCTATTGCCCTTATCAATGCATAACATGCATGAGGAAATTTGTCTTTCCATCGTTCCTGCCTTGCACTAGTACCTGTTCTTATAAATATATCCTATGGGTTGTAATGAGGGGGAATGGGTCAGAACAACGTTCTGGTGAATGGTAATTACACACTTTATCCATGAAACTAGTTTATTGCAATTTTTTTCTATTACATAATATGTCTGTTATTCAAAGCTTAGTCATTTTGACTTCACATACGCATACGATATATCGAACCTCCTCAAGATATGAAATAGATTTATATGTATATACATATATAAGCATCACTGTCCTCTCTTGGACATGGATAAATTCCCCGCTAGCATTTGCTACTATGCACCGCATCGGGCATCTACAATAGTGTCTAGGCCGAATTGCATGCATACACCTTAGAACCTCCTATTTGTGCCTAATAATAGCATTACAACTAATTAGCAATATTAATAACCTGCCTCAAAGACTTATCTAACTGTTTCTTATCTAATATCAATTTCGCAAAACTAAACTATGACTACATGTATCGTACTTACATGTTGAGCGTGAGCCCGCAATGCTAACTCGATTCAAAGATGACCTAGGATCCGCTGCATCCATGTCCCAAGCTCAATGGTAATGCCACTTATTGCACCACATTGGGCATCCACCATTAGTGTCATAACCTAATTGTCATATGCAATGAGGAATATCCCATTAGTGCCGGGCTACGCATCACTCCAGGCATCCACGAACAATGGTGCACATCCACCAAGGAACCTCCTGTGAGTGCCTCTTGTGTTCAAACCATCTTATGTCGATGACAATGCCTCTTATTGCACTACGTCGGGAATCCAACAATGGAGACTAAGCCGGGCATACACTGGGGAACCTCCCGTTAGTGTTGGAGTATGTACTTGGTCACTTAATACCCTATATTTGAATTAAAGTAGATGATGTGCACGTAAATGTGCATATTTTTACCACCATATTTATTCTTTTTAAATTAAATAAATGATCATATTGGTATTTTAAATTTTTTAAACCAAAATTCATATTATTTGAAATTGTCACATATTCATCTTTATCTAGGGGCAAAATGGTCATTTGTGTGCATATATTTATTTGAGAAAAATTAATTGAAATTTTTTATATATTTTTTGTAGGAATTTGGTCTCAAATAGGAGTGGTTTCATGAAAAAATATGCATGCACAAAGAATATAAAGGAATGAAGATGGAAATAATTCAAAGTGAAGATCATGGAGGACCCCACCTACCCACCTACCTTAATGTACAAATTAAAGGCTAATGCACATGCTTTTGGAGTTAATGGTTTCATGTACACTTAATGGGGGATTAAGACATATTAATGATTAATTGGCTCCACACTTCCTAAGGGGCATTTTGGGCATTCCTCAAAAATATGAATTAGGGTTTCATGCTTGTATAAATAATCCCTTATGTTTCATGGATCCTCATCTCTCTTAGTCTCTCTTAGGCCTCCTTCTCTTTAGTTTAGTTTAGATCAAATAAAAGAAAGCTCTCTTTCTCTTTTCATGGCTACTTAGCCATTTTTATTTTATGTAATTTTCTTTTCTTTTTACTTACATGTTCATTTTCTTTCATGCTAGTAGTGTAGATTTACTTTTATGCAAGTACAATAGTTTTCTTTTCATTTGCTTTCATTTTTCTTTCCTTTTGTTTTCATGTTGCTAGCTACATTTGTTAATCAAATGACAAATATGAGAGGCTAAATCCCTTCAATTTAGGGGTAATGAAGCTCTCTAATTATGTAGCTTCAACTATTTATTAATTCATGCTCTCTTTTTATGCTTAATGATGATGAGGAAATGGTTTACTAGTTGTTTTTGCTTTGAATTTTGATAGCCTATATTGTTGACACCAAATAGGCTATGCTTAAACAATCACTAACACTAATTGCCTCTTCATCAAAATATGATTATGGAAAAAGAAAGTAGTTTGAAATTAAAATTTGATGGTCTATATTTCTAATCCATAGTTAATAGGCCATACTTAAAATAGATTTCATTTTCATTTTCATGTCATTGTCATCAAAGTTAGTAAGTTCTTTAAGGGGTGTCTTATAGTTTGATGGCTTATGTTGGCTAATCAATAGCACAAATATGCCATACTTATGATAAACACATAAATTAAAGCACTAATGACCATAAAGAGAGATCATGATTTCCTATGTGTTGAACTACATGATCTAGAGAGTGGATTTATTTCCTAAATTGTCAGTTAACTCTTATATTTGCTTCTCTTTTCTTTTAGTTAGTTCTCTAATTCTCTAGCTTAAATTTCACTCGACTTTGGTTTAATTTGATTGAATAGAATTTTAAAATCATCAATTCCCTATGGATCGACCCGTATTCGCCACGTGCTACATTCGTACACCGTGCGCTTGCGGTTATTTTTAAATTAAATTCGTTCGACGGTTTTCTAAACCGATATAATTTCCGTCGACGAACAAGTTTTTGGCGCCGTTGCCGGGGAGTTGTTTTGATTTTATTTTCTATTCTTTGTATTATTTTTGTGTGATTTTATTTGAGTTATTTTGTATGTTTGTTTGCATAAAAAAAAATTGTGTTGTGTTTGTTGTTTGATTTTGTTTGCATTTTGTTTGTGTGTTTGTTGTTGTTTTCTAGTGATTTGTTCATTTGCATTTCTAAAGAAAAAAAAACATACAGAAAACAAAAACAAAAAAAATATTTTATTTCATTTACATCTGTAGTTTTTGCTTTGATTTCACAAATTTAGCTTTTACAATTGCAAATAGTTCCACTCTGTGCATTTTCTCTCTGTGCATTTCTTTTTCTGTTCAATTGTAGTTCATTTCTACTTCTCTGTTCAAAGTTTCTCTATTCATTTCTGCTTCTCACTTGCTTCAACTTCTCTTCAGTTTTGAACTGCTAACAAAGTTCCACTTCAACTTCCACCTCCTGCCTTCAACCAAATTAACATCATCTAACATCCACCAGCAACTGTGCATCCACTACAGCCTTCTCACTGCCCCCTTGAATTGCCTCTGACATCTCCCTGTTACACCCCCACCCTGTACAACATCCAATTGCCTTCATATCACTGTCATTCACTTCATATCATCACTTCCACACAACAGAACTTCTACTCCTTGCAACCATCAACCTATCAGTGCATCTCCCCAACATACTTCATTTCTAGTCCACCAGCAACAACTGATCGATCAACTTCCATTTACAAACCCTACAACACTTCCCTTGCCCGCGACAGTCCTACCCACTGCCAACTGTCCTACCCACCTCTGCCTATACACAAAACTGCCACTACTTCAATAACATACACACCTTTAACTTCCTCTACAAAACTGCACCAAAACTTCTTCTACATACCACCCTCAATATCACCAAAACTGTGCGACCATACGCTTACAACAGTATCTTTTAAACCAACCACCAACTTGCAGTTGAACTTCCGACCATCTTCAACAAAGACACTGCTTGCCATTTTCATTCAGATCAACATTCATATTCCACCATCTTCAACTGAACTCCTCTGTCACCGAAGAATCACTTCGTTTCTGCCATACAACCCCAATTTCTCTGACCACTGAACAAACTGCTCAACATTCATCTGCCACCCACATCTACAAAACTGCTCAACATTCACATTGACATTCATATTCAATTCTCTACTTTCTACCACACATTCAACCCTTCTCTGATATCCACCACAACCAAACATCTCTGCTACACTTCCCTGTTACTTCGACTCACATACAAACTCCTCCCCCCTCTGCATACATACATCTTCATCCTCCAACTTCTCCTGCTATTAACCAACCACACTGCATAGAAGCACACTTCACCAGAGAAACCCACCATCTGCTACTGCCCTCCTCACCTACATCACTGAATATCCTTCACTGCCTCCTATCTCCTCATCTTGCCATACCTCCAATACTGCCACACATCACCTTATTTCCCTTATCAACTGAACTGCTACCACAACCCTAAACCACTACATTCTCATTATCACCCAAAATTCTGTACCAGTTTCTTGAACCTCCTCCTCAAATCGAGAACACTTCCGCAATCCCAAAACCAACTCAAACACCAGCAAAATTACTCTCGCCACAACCAAAAAGCACCCAACACGACTCGCAAACCGCCAGTGTGACTAATCATCTCCGATGCAAACCAACCGCCCATACAAATCGTCGAACCCGAAACTGTGACAATTTGATTAATTTTGGTATTGGAATTTTAAAATATTGAATTGGGGGTGAGCAGTTAATTTTCGTTGTTTCTAAAGTTTTGTTTGATTTGAATCTTCGTTCATTTAGAACAGACAAGTAGAGAAAATTTGGGATTCGTTCATTTGAAGCAATTGATTTGCAGTTGTCTTTGTTTATTCTGAAATTTATTTGTTTTGGGTCGGGCCTTGTTGAGCTGTTTCAAAAAAAAAGAGTACAAGAAAGTGTTTTAAATTGTGTAAATATCCTTTTTTAAGCTTCTTCTTTGTTATATAAAAAATATATACAAACAAAAAATAAAAAAAACAAAAAAATAAGTTTCTAACTTCGTTTGTTTTATTTCTTTTCATTTTGTTTTCTAGACAAAATCTTTTGTTTTGTTTGGTTTCTTTTGAATTCATCTGTTGTGATTACTTCTTTGATTTAAAAAAAATGTATATATATCTTGTTTGAAGTTTCTTGTTGCCAAAGTAGATAAAGGAAGGAACCGCTTGTCAAAAAAAAAACTACTTGCTTGCATATAAAAGTTGTGCACCATTATCTACTGCTTTATTTGATTTGCATTGTTGATTGTTTGCATTTGCATTTGTATATATAAAAAAATTTCAAAAATCCCAAAAACAAAAATCAAAACCAAAAAAAAAAAAAACAAAAATCCATTCGTAGTTGCATTGTTAATATATGTTTAATTTCTGCTTTGCGTTTCATCTTAGAATTTTGAATAATAACGGTTAGACATCGATAACACTTAATTGTATATTGACAATTTGTCTTCTTTGAACAATTTAATTTCTTGGTGTCTAGGCTACGGCAGAGTAATAACCATTTATAAATATTACGGTGATTCGTAAATATTATAGTGGTTGTTCCTCTGAAGGTACTTAAACCTTCGGCTGCATTGCTACGGTGATTCGTGGTCCAACGATAACCCCTGTCCGTTACCTGGCTGAGAACTATCTTGTTTATTTGAGACAAAGTGTGATTATACAATTTTGGGTTAACATAGGATAAATCATTTGTAATTAACCACTACATTCATTTAGTTGCATTAGTTCATGCATATTTAAAAAAAAAAATTCAAAATCCAAAACTAAAAAAATTGTAAATATTTCTTAACATAGTTTTTACCTTTTCCTTTGAAATTTTTAAATCCTTTTTCTTTGAAATTTCAAAAATCCAAAAAAAATTAGAAAAACCAAAATCCATAAAAAAATAATTATAAAACCTTTTCAAAAACAAAAAAAATTTGGAAAAAAAAAACCAAAAAACAAAACAAAAATCAATTTCCGTTTTGAAAAATAAATTCTATTTGTAAATATTTTTCCTTTATAAAAAACCAAAAAATTTCTTGAAAATGTCCGAGTTTCCCCACTTATGTGAATTTTACAATAGTTGTGAAAATCAATATAATCCATACGATTTCACTCCAAATTCGTACGGATATTTTAACACCAACTATTGTTTAAACGGTTCAAATTTCGAACCACAAAACTTTCAAAATAGCATTTCATCTTTACTTGAAATCTCTACACAACAAAATCAAATGATAAATGATTTCTGTAATTCGTATTTCTGCGATAACTCGAGTCAAAGTTTTCAAGGATTTCAAAATTTGAATTCAACTCAAAATTCAAACGATTACAATGATAACCCATGCCAATTCAATTTTGAGCTCCAAAATGTATTTCAAAATCAAAATGAAAATATGATCCACTTTTCAAATAATTTTGGCAATGGGAATAATATCGATTACGATACAAGTAATAAAATTTGTTCTCAACAAATCCAAATCGAAAATTCTCAAGTTAATAGCTATAAATTAGATTTTGTTGAGCAAATGAACGAAATTTACGATGATCACACGAATTCGTTGTTTGAAACGTCTATGAAACAACGTGAAAAACAAAATCAAATTCCAACGTGTGACGAGTCAAATAATAATCCATCTTTTACCCAAATCGATGATTTTCAAATAACAACTTTTGAAATTGAAAATAACAATCTTAATGAAGTTGTTGAAAACACGGTAATTGAGTTGGATTTAATTTCTTTTGAGGGTGTGGAACCAAATTTACATTTTGATCTTCCTTTTCTCGATTTCGAAAAATTTGAATACAACAACTTTGGATTTTGAACTTGAGACATGTAATAAAGTTTTTGATAATCCAACAAAGGAAGACGAATTTAATGAACATGAATTTTTTGGACTTTTGGACGATGAGTTGTTAAATTCCAACAGGGAAAATTTAAATCATCACTGAGATTTTGAAATCAATAACTTTGAAGAATTTTTCAATGACAAACTTGAATTTCAATTTGGTGAAAATAAACTTGAATTTCAGTCAATCGTTATATCTACCCCAAAAATCATTGAAAACAAAACAACTCGTACAATTTTCAATAAAACAACATTCGTTTTTCCAAATCAACGTTCAACTTCGAAATCTTTTAGGGTTTGGTTTTCTGTGCTTGAGCTGTGTCTCACATACTTGGTGAGACAAATGAATCGGTTCTTGGAAGACCGGTTCATTTACTCTTTAACGGCATACTTTCTGATGTCTTGTAAATAAACATCTTTTCATTTTTATTTAAATAAAGGTTATGTTTTTATTTTATTTTTTTCTCCTTCCGCTTGGGTTGACTGTGGGGATAAAGTCAAAATCAAGTGTAGGGGGAGACTCGTCTTCAGTTTTTTTATGGTTTATTTTTGCTTTATATTTTCAAAAAAAAATCACAAAAACAAATTTTCTTTTGATTTAATTTTTAAAGAAACACTAAGATAAATATATGGTTTTGGTTTATTAAATTGAAATTTTTGAAAATTTATTTGTCTTAACAAGAATAAAAATGAAGTTTGATTACAAATAATAATGGTTTAACTAGTATATAGGAAGATTCATACGTGTTAATTATGAAGTACATCCTAATTGAAAATCTTTGTTTTAAAAAGTGGTTGGTTTAAAGTAAGGATATAACATTTTTTTTGCCTTCTAAGTTAAATGGTGCTAAGATGATTTTGCAAAACTCTCTCTCTTTTAAGGAAAAATATATAAAAATAATAAGATCCAAGTATTCATTCTCATTTAAAAGTCCTCACGGTTATGCATGGGTGAATTACTTGGAATCTTTAATTATGTGTTTTCATACTCATTTAAAAGTCCTCACGGCTATGCATGTATGGAACACATGTAAAAAAAAAGACTTAATAAAAACCACCTACGGTCGATAGGTGTATGTACGAAAGTGTGTGCACTCGCCATGCTCTGTACTCCCCTCACATAAGCCCGAAAGGTAGTGCATGGGTGGTATATCTAGCCTCAATTTACTTGAGCTAGGTGTGTAATTTTTCTTGCAAATAATGAGAGAGCAAGCAATTGAAATTCTAGCACTATTTTTACTTATTTGATTTGATTTGTTATTGAAAAGAAATGAAAATACCACTTTAATAAACTTTGATAATCAAATAAGGATCCATTTCATAGTTACACTGTGTTATTAACCAAAACAACGAGTTAAACTATAGTCTATTTGTTATGATAACTTCGTTTCTATTGGAAATATTGACGAGTAAATAACTTAAATTTCAAGATAATGACCAATACCTATATTTAACTTATTCGTGTCAATTTAAAAATAAATCCTTCATTTGTAAATATTTTCAAAAACTCACAGTCATCTCTTTGTAAATAAATCTTGCATTCTGTAAATATTTTCATCCTGCATTTGGATTTTGTGGGTAGTATCCGCTAAAAACCCTCACGAGACAACACTCGTCTTATTGGGGACATCCAAGGGTTTAACGGATTATTGCATACGCTCAATGCAATCGTGCTCCTTACGAAAATGGATTTACCTTAGTTTTGGTTTATTCGAGGACGAATAAAAAGATAAGTGTGGGGGTATTTGATGTGCACGTAAATGTGCATATTTTTACCACCATATTTATTCTTTTTAAATTAAATAAATGATCATATTGGGTATTTTAACTTGTTTAAACCAAAATTCATATTATTTGAAATTGTCACATATTCATCTTTATCCAGGGGCAAAATGGTCATTTGTGTGCATACATTTCTTTGAGAAAAATTAATTGAAATTTTTTATATATTTTTTGTAGGAATTTGGTCTCAAATAGGAGTGGTTTCATGAAGAAATATGCATGCACAAAGAATATAAAGGAATGAAGATGGAAATAATTCAAAGTGAAGATCATGGAGGACCCCACCTACCCACCTACCTTAATGTACAAATTAAAGGCTAATGCACATGCTTTTGGAGTTAATGGTTTCATGTACACTTAATGGGGGATTAAGACATATTAATGATTACTTGGCCTCCACACTTCCTAAGGGGCATTTTGGGCATTCCCCAAAAATATGGATTAGGGTTTCATGCTTGTATAAATAGCCCCTTATGTTTCATGTATCCTCATCTCTCTTAGTCTCTCTTAGGCCTCCTTCTCTTTAGTTTAGTTTAGATCAAATAAAAGAAAGCTCTCCTTCTCTTTTCATGGCTACTTAGCTATTTTTATTTTATGTAATTTTCTTTTCTTTTTATGCAATATTAATTAGTGTTTCCTTCACTTACATGTTCATTTTCTTTCATGCTAGTAGTGTAGATTTACTTTTATGCAAGTAGAATAGTTTTCTTTTCATTTGCTTTCATTTTTCTTTCCTTTTGTTTTCATGTTGCTAGCTACATTTGTTAATCAAATGACAAATATAAGAGGCTAAACCCCTTCAATTTAGGGGTAACGAAGCTCTCTAATTATGTAGCTTCAACTATTTATTAATTCATGCTCTCTTTTTGTGCTTAATGATGATGATGGAAATGGTTTACTAGTTGTTTTTGCTTTGAATTTTGATAGCCTATATTGTTGACACCAAATAGGCTATGATTAAACAATCACTAACAATAATTGCCTCTTCATCAAAATATGATTATGGCAAAAGAAAGTGGTTTGAAATTAAAATTTGGTGGTCTATATTTCTAATCCATAGTTAATAGGCCATACTTAAAATAGATTTCATTTTCATTTTCATGTCATTGTCATCAAAGTTAGTAAGTGCTTTAAGGGGTGTCTTATAGTTTGATGGCTTATGTTGGCTAATCAATAGCACAAATATGCCATACTTATGATAAACACATCAATTAAAGCACTAATAACCGTAAAGAGAGATCATGATTTCCTGTGTGTTGAACTACATGATCTAGAGAGTGGATTTATTTCCTAAATTGTCACTTAACTCTTATATTTGCTTCTCTTTTCTTTTAGTTAGTTCTCTAATTCTCTAGCTTAACTTTCACTCGACTTTGGTTTAATTTGATTGAATAGAATTTTAAATCATCAATTCCCTGCGGATCGACCCGTATTCACCACGTGCTACATTCGTACACCGTGCACTTGCGGTTATTTTTAAATTAAATTCGTTCGACGGTTTTCTAAACCGATAGGATTTCCGTCGACGAACAGTAGATCATAATTGGCCATTTAAAACTTCAAATCTAATGCGAACCCACTCTCATATATTCCCTAAACCTATATGCAAACGTATATCCCCACGGGTCCTATAGTTAGAGATGTCCCACATTAGTACGATGTATACAAAAATGCTAGATTCCCATTACAAAGGATAGACTTCTATTGTGTAACACTATCAACCACATTCCAATCCATACTAATAACTATGTCATTTATAATCACCCAAATATTAGGCTAGACCCACTAATTCACATATGTCATAAATGTGTTCTTGAGGCCATATAATTTCAAATGGAAAATTACTATGCCTCCTAAGTTCAGTTATTAATATTTATTTACTGGCCATGAACTTACTACCTATTTTATGTAACATTCCAGAAAATGTGAACACATTATATTTAAATATAGGAATATTTAAATATTTGAACTGTGAATTTGATATTGATTAAATGGATTTAATAGCCTTGCTAAAATCCTTTTAATTAATAAATAATAATGGTAAACTCATTTTGCAATTTTTTTTACATAAATAAAAAGTTCGGTAAAAAATTGAAAATGTAACCAAAATTCGTTTTTCAGATCTTCGACCTTTTACCGAACGAAAGTTGCTGCAACATTGTTGCAACACATATATTTGTGTATATATATTCATTTAGAGAAAATAAATTCAATTAGCACTAAATAAAATTAATTAACTTAAGTGTCATTAGGAACTTCTAAAAAGTAATTAAAAGATAGAAGACTTTTGCTAATTTTTATGTGATTTGATGGCAAGTAATTAAGGCCACATAGATGGCACATGGGTGTATGATGAGGTAGTTGAACTAGCTAAGGTTAAAAGGGTAATTTGCCTAAGGGTATAGGATGTCATTTGCCAAATTTCCAATTCCTTAAAAGAAGCATCTTACTTTATTTCACTTTTTACACTTTCCACTTCATTTTCTCTCATTTCTTCATTTCTTCCTTCTTGTCTCCATAAAGTTTCTTAAGTAATACCTACTAAAAACACACTTATTACTCCTCCAAAATATTAAATTTTAACACCCTAATTTTTATTAACATTATTCATGAGATTTAACTAGATAAAATAAATAGAATAATGTTATGTATAGTAAGATAAGGAAATTGAGATTTGATAAACATTAAGGTTGTTAGCACCAAAATTGGTCGCTAACACCCTTAGAGAGATTGTATAGAGAGATTAATGAAGAAAGTAAATTAAAATAGAGAACAATATGTAAATTTCAGTGCAGAGAACAAGAACGCCAAATTTATAGTGGTTTGGCGTATCTGCCTACATCCACTTTGAAGTTGATTTCTATTGATTTCCTTGATAGTTGATTACAAATATAATCTGTTTCTAATTACTTGAGTACAATTGCAAAGCAAAAGATTAAGTCTTGAATGAGTCTTGAATGCGGCAGAGTTCCCCAGTGTTCACAAAAAACTAATCCCCTTTCATTGTGCCCCTGCCTCCCTATTTATAGACGAAGAAGGGTTGGACTTCCCTGGTGGGCCTGGTGGCTGAATATCTCGGCCCAAATGGAGTAATTTCTGTGTGCCAACCCATAGATGCCGAACGTCGAAGGCCGAACAGGGTATGAATGCCGAACAATCTCCTTATGCCGAGCGCAGCGAGGCCGGACACTCTGAATGCCGTGGGAAGCATCTGCATCGAACGTTACTGGAAGCCGAACCAGTGATTTGGCCGAATGATGTCTTGGCCGAATGATTTTTGTATGCCGAGCAAAACTTAGGTCGGATGATACTTTGTCCGAATGCTACCTAGGCTGAACTATGTTTGGGGCGAACGGTAGTTGATGCCGGTCAATTCTGCCATGCCCAGCGTTCTCACATGACGAACGTTATTCCATATCGAACGTCACCCAATGCCGAATGCTCTGCCATGCCGAACGTCCCGTAGACACCGAATGAACTTGGATGCCGGGCGCACCTTGGATGCCGAGTGCTTCTTGGATGCCGGTGGCCGATCGATCCAGTTGAGCCGAATGGTGGAGATGTCGAGTACTAAGTTGCCTGGTCAAATCCCTAGGAAACACTTGCCCCCCAAAGTGTATCGCGTGACCGAACATGATACCCTTTGAACTACGAGTCCTTTGTGCTTCGCTTCGAACCTTGGCTGATTACTCTTGGAGGTTGTTTTCTTGTGAGTACCGGGTGGGATGGTGTGTGCCGAACGTAACGCGAATGCAGAGCGATACAACCGAAGCTGAACATCCCATGTACGCCGAGCGAAATGAAAGCCGATGCCGAACGATGCTTCTTTGACCGGTTCTACCTGTCATTGTCGCTCTGACTTCTTCTTCTTCCCTATAAAGGTCAGCACGTTCCTTCTTCTTCTCTTTCCACTTTTTTACCTCCGCTGCCTTGTACATGCTAACCTCGCCAGTTCACAGCCTCCAAAGATTCAACAATCCTTTCCAGGTCTCGATCTACTAACTAGGTATCGATTCTTCTACCTAAATCCTTTCCATAAATAATCAAGTTTATAGAGGAACCACAGCCGATAGGTGTATGAAAGGGTCGAGCCTCGGTTTAAGATATTTTTAGAGTTAAATGATGAAGAGGAAAGGAGGAGTAACCAGAGACGAGCGTACAAGGGAGCTGTTGGGAGTTGTATTGTGATTCGGCACGGTTCCCTTGTGCCGAACGAGATTGAAGGAAAAAAGAACAGAGGGGGAGTAGGAGGTGGTAGCATGCCATACGACATGGACTGGCATGACTCGCCAAACGACCTGTCTTTGTTGTTCGGCGTGGATGGAGGAAGAGAGGAAAAAATGAAACCGTAGTTAAGGACGGAGTGCCGAGCGTTGGGGCTCGGCATAACTTTCTGGTTCGGCATGACTCGTCACATGCCGAGCAGTGGGATGGAGGGTTAGGGAGGAAGTATGAATCAGGTAGTATGCCGAATGTTATTTCGGCCGAACAGAATTCTGGCCGAACGATACTTTGCCGAACGCTACCTAGGCGGAACGATAGTTAGGCCGAACGAAAGTTTGGCCGAACAATATTCAGGCCGAGCGGTAGCTAGGCCGGACGAAGGTTTGGCCCAACAATATTCAGGCCGGACAACTTTTAGGCCGAGCCATTATGAATGCCGAACTATCCCTTAGATTTGGCCGAACACTTGTTTACCTTGCCTAATCATATAACAAAATAAGAACAAGAACTCTAGCATACTAGCATATCGAGCTGATCCGGACTGATAACTTCCTAGTTTCGGTAGACACGAACCTGAATTTAAATCGACATAATTGGATAATTTCTTCTAATATTTTCTGAATCTGAAACTGTAAACACCATAAGGCAGGCTTTTGGAGACGGTCATCGATGACGGTCTTCGAAGACGACAGTCCCAAGCTTGACTTTATATCATTGATTCTATGACTCATAATCTCTCAGCAATTACACACGAATGATCGCACTAGTTCACACACCACACGGGGGGAATTCTTGTGTTATTAATTCTGAGTCGATTGTTTTTCGAGTATAGTTCAATTAGGTACTCTGTAGGATTCCGTATTTATTGGAAATGTCTAAGAGATCTAGCTCCACCACGATTTCAGATAGACCGGGACCGTCCACCCGACAAGAAGTCGCAGATGTTTCAAATCCGTCAGCCTCCCCTGCACACAACTTAGCCCCCGACGCTTTAGAGGCAGCAATTCTCTTGGATAATCCTGTTGATTCACAGGCTTCGAAGGTCAATGAAGTTGTGCTCCGGCGAATATGCTCCATCCATGGGATCCCTTTTGACGACGTGTTGGTTGCCTCGGGGCACGATCGTCCACACTTGCCCCCAGTTGGGTACACGGCGTGTAATAAATTCATGTGCTGGCTTGGTAGCGTGCCACCGTTCAGTTTATTTCACCGGGATGTCCTGCAATACATGGACATTGCCCCGTTGCAATTGCACCAGAACGGTCACACTTTCATCTATGACACCTATATCCTCTTCATGACCGTCCTATCAAGGCCTCCAACTCCGGGCGACATCAGATACATTTATATAATCAAGAAGCGGAGAGATAGCCCCTCTTTTGTGTTCCTCGAACTGCACCACAAATACCAGATTTTAACCGGGGCGTGGAGCAAGTTTTCCCTGTACAAACATGAATGGTTTTATGTGCGTTGCCCTCCTGGTTTCACGAGGAGATGGGTTGAAGGAAGTAAGTCTTCTTCTTGAAACGATACTTATGTTTGGTCGAAGCTATGCCTTTTCGAACTCTTGTTTCATCTTCTTAGGCATCAATCAACGTCCTGACGGCCACGGATATTCTGAGGCCGTTGAAACTATTAGAGCTCTTCCCGCCGAAGAACGAGACATCCGAACCCTTATTTCAAATGAGTCACTATCGAGGTTCGGACTGTTAGTAGAAGGTCGTTGGGTAAGCCTTCCTGAGGGCATCTCCATACCCAAGCCCGCATCCGGTAAAGGGAAAAAATTAGCTGATTCGTCATCACGTCACACCCCTGATGCACAGGAAGAGGGGGAAATTCAAGGGAATGAAACACCCGAAGCACAAGATGAGAACTTGGGTCCCACTCAGGATCCGATAGTCGAAGTACACGATATCGAAACGTCATCTTCTCCTTCAAAGGGGAAAAAGGGATTGACGTACAAGATTAGAAAGGAGAATGTTGGCGGAACTTCAAAAGTTACGCTCATTCCAACAGAGAAAGAGGCTTCTTCACAGCACGTAGAAAGTTCTTTAAAGGGCCCATCGAACCTCTCCATTCCCGATGACCTGCTCAATTATGACTTCGACGATCCGAAAGCATTTCAACTTCACTCGCCCATCAGAGGCAATGCATGCGCTCTAGCCCAGAGTCAAGGAGAGAAAACTCCTATTAGTAAAGCAACTAGTCCGTCGGTGGGAAACACTAGGACATGCACAAACACTTGCACTTCAATTTGCACTTAGATTTTCGTCGTCGCACTGCTCTTCTCATTGCTAACTCTTTCTCAAATTTCATACAAGTGGCATGGGACGTACACACGGCATTGATCGCCTCTGCGGGTCGTCTGTTTTCTATCACTCCGGGCGTGATTCAGGTTCCGGGAGACGTCGGGACAGAGACGATGACGGCGATAGGGATAATCATTCCCGGGACTCATCATCTCGGAAGAAAACATACTATCAGCCCAAGTACCACCATCATCCCTCTTCTCATTCGGAACCAAGCAAAGACAAGTGTGGCCACAAGGGGTCGCAATCCGATGTCCCCCGGGATCAACACTTTGACTCCTCTACCACTCAACAGTCCCGAGATCCTCACAAGGGGCTGAACTTTCTAAGCCGTCTCCTCCTGCTCCTGCAACAGATCCAACCGTGTCGGAGAGGCTGGTTGAGCTTAAGGATAAATTTTTGAAAATCTGATTTGACGGCCTAAAATTCCTCCCGGCAATTCATCCTATCCCCTGTTATGTCAAGCAGAGCGCCATCGCCTGTACCAATGACGTCTATGTTCACATGACGCGTTTGCTTATTTGGTTAAAAAACTTTCCGAAGTCCCCGTGGAGCGTCAACATGAAATCGATCGCCTAAAGCTTGAGGCTATCCACGACAAAGACATCATTAAGGCTCAAGACGAAGATATCGCAATTTACAAGTCTGAACTTGAAGTCGCCCATCAGAGCGCCAAGGACACCGCTGAGGCCATCACTCGTCTGGAATCAACTCACAAGAAAGAACTTGACGAGGCGGTTTAACGCTGTGTGGCTTTGGCTTTAGAGAAGGACTTAGTTCAAAAGGAGAGGGACACATTCAGCCTCTGAGTCAGGGAACTTGAGGAGCAGCTCCGTAGAGAGAAGGAAGAGAAAACGGCAGCCCAAGAGGAGTCACAACGATACTGTGATGAGATCGTTGCCACTCGACTCTTGAAAGAAAAACTTGAGGGCGAGCTTTCCAGAGTCGAGGCGTTAAAGAGTGAGGCCCGTGAAGAGGGAAAGAAGATAGCATCCATTGATATCGACTCGCGTCTTAAGGCAGTTAGAGAAGAAGGCAGGGAGGAGGTCAAAAATATGTTTGACCCGCTAATTGCTCAGTTCAACGCCCACGTTCTCATGCATCGAGACTTGACTTTCTTGGGCGAGGGTTATTTGAATCTCTGGCCGAGGCATGGGAGACTTTAATCGAAATCAGAAAGGCCGAGCACAGTGCTGAAGAGATTAGTGAGGGGGCCTTGATAAAAGAATTCTTCAAGGGGAACGAGCCTTCGGACTTGTCTGCAGCTAAAGCTATATATGGCAATGGAACCCCATCAAAGAAAGGTAAAGAAGTTATTACTGGTCCATCCGGGGTCGTGCCTCCATCTCATGCGCCTACTCGATCGGCCGATACTTGATCTATTTGAGCAGCATATTGGTTACAATCAGGAGGACCTCGGCCTTGGCGTCCATATTCTATCTTCCATTCCAGAGGGTGAGACCAACTTGACAGCTGAGAGCCTGCCGGAACCTGGTAGATAACTCTTCACTTTAAGATTTCAGAGGTCGTCATTCTTTATGAAGGACTATTGTATTCTTATGCTTGTTTTTCATGCTTTTGCACAGGACGTTCTAATCCCGGGCCCACTCCGAGGAGCGATGTCTCCAAGGAGGTGGAGGAAAAGATAAGTGAGGTCACTCGGGAAGGAGAAGCTCCCGGTCTAGATGCTTAGGTGAATGGAGCGCTGGATGAAGACAAATCTGAGACTTCTTCTCCCATCGAGGGGAGTTATAAAGTAGAGATTACAGGCACCTTCGAACACACATCTGAGCTAAGTATGAAGGAGCGGCTCGAGAAGGAGAAGAGAGAGACGGCCGAGATCAAGGTCGAGCCTCGAGTTGTGGACCCAGACGATCCCTTGCACAAGCCATTGAAGGTCATTCTCCCTAGCAGGTCCAAGCCCATAGATGTTCCCCGTACTTATGCAGCTGCTACCCCACCATCAAAGAAGAGTGCCAAGGGCAAACGCATAAGGGAGGAGTCGTTCGAGAAGACCACGGAGGTGAGGAAGTCGAAGAAGCACAAGAAGTGACCATTACTCTTGTGCAACGAAAGTTAGTTTAAGTTATGTAATTATTTTCATCTACTTCCGCAGTCTTTGTAAATAGATTGTCTACTCCAAACTTTGTAGTAAAAACTTTGTCTGAATAGAGCTTAGTTCCCTTTTTTTCTTTCAAAAGGGTCTTATCATTTAATTTTTGTATGATTTTGATTTAAATCCGAGCCATTGTGAATAACATGGACTTCTCGGTTCACCTTCGTATAGCTCGGAGATTCTTCGAGAGTTATTCATTCTTGCTTCTGCGCTTCAAGCACTTAGAATATTTTTTAGTCCGCAGATCGGGGACTTAGAGTACTCCAGTCCGCGCTTTGGGGACTTGGAGATTTGAGTCATTTATACTCGAGTCCGTGCTCCGGGGACTTAGAGTATTCGAGTCCGCACTCTGGGGACTTGGAGATTTTGAGTCGTTTATACTCGAGTCCACGCTCCGGGGACTTAGAGTACTCCAGTCCGCACTCCGGGGACTGGAGATTTTGAATTGTTTATACTCGAGTCCGCACTCTGGGGACTTAGAGTACTCCAGTCCGCACTACGGGGACTTTGAGACTTTGAATCGTTTATACTCAAGTCCGCACTCCGGGGACTTAGAGTACTCTAGTCCGCACTCCGAGGACTTGGAGACTTTGAATCGTTTATACTCGAGTCCATACTCCGGGGACTTAGAGTACTCCAGTCCGCACTCCGGGGACTTGGAGATTTTGAATCGTTTATACTCGAGTCCGCACTCCGGGGACTTGGAGATTTTGAATCGCTTAAACTCGAGTTCGCACTCCGGGGACTTGGAGTACTCCAGTCCGCACTACAGGGATTTGGAGATTTTGAATCGTTTAAACTCGAGTCCGCACTCCGGGGACTAGGAGTACTCCAGTCCGCACTCCGGGGACTTGGAGATTTTTAATCGTTTAAACTCGAGTCCGCACTCCGAGAACTTGGAGTACTCCAGTCCTCTCTCCGGGGACTTGGAGATTTTGAATCGTTTAAACTCGAGTCCGTGCTCCGGCGACTTAGAGTACTCCAGTCCGCACTCCGAGGACTTGGAGATTTTGAATCATTTGTACTCGAGTCCATGCTCCGAGGACTTAGAGTACTCCAGTCCGCACTCTGGAGACATGGAAATTTTGAATCGTTTATACTCGAGTCCGCACTCCGAGGACTTAGAGTACTCCAGTCTGCACTCTGGGAACTTGGAGATTTTGAATAGTTTGTACGTGTTCGTACGTCTGCCGAATGATACGGTTTCGTTTGCCTGTCACAGGATCATCATACGTAGAAACATTAGTCATTTATGGGAAAGATGGCTTCAAGCCTTTATTAATGAGAGCAAGCTGAATCGTCTTACTACATGTCAAGAACTAGAAATAAAAGCGTACTGGAAATAAATGCAACTAATACATGAAAGAAATAGACTAAGTATAATAATGCCGCAAGTGCTCGCTGTTCCATGCTTGGGGGAGTGATGCACCATCGACGGTCGCTAGCTTGAAAGTTCCTTCTCCAAGGTTCCGTTCGATGACGTATGGACCCTCCCTTGCAGGATTCATATGAGACGGGATCATAAAAACTCATTTCAAAATGAGGTCTCCCACACTAAAAATTCTTGGTCGGACCTTCTCGTTATAATATTTAGCGACTCTATGTCTATATGCGGTCGCTCTAAAATTGGCTTCTTCGTGTTTTTCATCAATGAAGTCCAACGATTCCAATAATAGATTCTGATTCGACTCGGGGTCGTAATAAGTTACCCTGTTTGATGGAACTTCATGTTCCATGGGTATGACAGCTTCCATGCCATATGCCAATGCGAATGGAGTGTGGCCAGTCGCGGTCTTGTAGGTGGTCCTGTTGGCCCAAAGCGTTGTTGGAAGTTCATCCACCCATTTGCCTCTAGCCTTTTCCAGACGTTTTTTCAATATGGACTTGACTATCTTGTTTACGGCTTCCACTTGTCCGTTGGCTTTCGGGCGAGCAACCGCTGCAAACTTCTTTTCAATGCCATACTTCTGACAAAATTCTTTGAACTCCTTGCTTTCGAATTGAGTTCATTGTGTGTAATGATGGTCCGTGGAAGGCCAAAATGGCATATGATATTTCGTACGACGAAATTAATAACCTTCTTAGTGGTTATTGTGGCCAGAGGCTCTGATTCAGTCCACTTGGTGAAGTAGTCGACCACAACTATTGCATATTTCGCTCCACCTTTGGCTATGGGTAAAGAACCAACTAGGTCAATTCCCTACATTGCAAATGGCCAGGGACTAACCATTTGCTTGAGTTCCGTCGCGGAGCTCTCGGGATTTTTGCATATATCTAGCATTTATCATATCTTCTCACATAGTCTGCAACATCCCGATTCACAGTTGGCCAGTAGTATCCATAACAGAGGATTTTCTTTGTTAATGTCTGCCCCCCAGTATTGTCGCCGCACTCTCCTTCATGGACTTCCTCCAGAACTCATTTTATCTCACTATGGGCAATGCACCGGAGTAGTGGGGTCGAGAATCCCCTTCGATACATTATTCCATCCTGTATTACATAGCGAGAAGCCTTACAAAGGATTCGTCGTCTTTCGCTCCTTTGTTTGGGTAAGATCTCGAATAGCAGGTACTGCTTGATTAGGGTCATCCACGATTCCTTCTCGATTCTGTTTCTAACACGAAATCTACCTCCATCATATCTATGCTCGGAGCATGTAGGGTCTCAACAGGAAATAATCCCATTTGATGTGCGTCGCTTGTGCTTGCGAATTTTGCCAATGAATCGGCTGCTCTGTTTCGCTCACGCGGGACATGCGAAATATCATAATACTTGAGATTCGCTAGCAGCGCTTGAACTCGAACCAAATATGGGGCAAGTCTCTGGCCCCTTGCTTGGTAGTCTCCTCGCACTTGGTACACTGCCAGCTGGGAGTCGCTGAAGATTTCAACCGATTTTACACCCAGTTCTTTGATAAGTTTCAAGCCGGTGATCAACGCTTCATATTCGGCTTCGTTATTTGTTGCTATGAATTCGAGATTCAAAGCATAGCAGACTGATCGGTTCTCAGAAGTTACAAGAACTATGCCAACCCCTGAACAATGGTCGTTAGATGCCCCATCGGTGTACATCTTCCATCGAACGGGAGGTATGATATTGTGTTCATTTGATTCGTTTGTCATAGTAAATTTAGCAATGAAGTCAGCTAGTGATTGTCCTTGTATGGCCCTTCACGGCAGGTAGGTAATGTCGAACTGACTTAACTCAATATTCCATTTAAGCATTCTCCCAGAAGTTTCTGATCGTTGGAGTATCTGCCGCAAAGGTTGATCAGTGTAGACAATTATCGAGTGTTATTGAAAATATGGGTGAAGCTTGCGTGATGCAATCACCAAGCAATAGGCTAATTTTTCAATCTTTGGATAATTTCTTTCTGCCCCCGTCAAACGTTTACTAACATAGTACACTGGCTTTTGAACCCGGTCTTCCTCGCGAACCAAGCCTGTACTGATAGCGTGCTGGGATACAGCCAAGTATATGTACAACGTTTCATGGTCTATTGGTTTCGACAACACCAGGGGACTTTCGAAGTGCCTTACAAGAGCTCTGAATGCTTCCTCACAGTCGGATGTCCACTCGAAACTCCTATTTCCTTTCTTTATGACATCGAAGAAAGGAATACACTTGTCTGTGGCCTAGGATATGAATCGGCTAAGCGCGGCCACCTTTCCGTTCATGCTTTGCACCTGCTTTATGGTTCTAGGCACTTGTATATCATGGATGGCTTGAATCTTCTCCGGGTTAGCCTAGATTCCTCGTGCATTCACAATGAAACCCAAAAACTTTCTCGACGCTACACCGAATGGACACTTCAAAGGATTGATCTTCATTCCATATTGTCTGAGTATGTCAAACATCTCCGCTAAGTCTCGATGTGGTCGTTTTACTGCCGTGACTCCACGAGAATGTCATCCACATAAACTTCCATCATTTTACCAATCTGGTCTTTGAACATCCGAATCACCAGATGCTGATAAGTTGCTCCCGCGTTTTTCAATCCAAAGGGCATCACTACATTGCAATACAACCCAACGTTTGTGACAAAACTGCTGTGTTCTTGGTCCGGGAGGTGCATCGGGATTTGGTTATATCTAGAGTACGCATCCATAAATGATAGTAACTCATGCCCGACAGTTGAATTGACCAGCTGGTCAATCCTAGGCAATGGGAAACTATCCTTCGGGCATGCTTTGTTTAAATCAGAATAATCGGCACAAGTTCTCCATTTTCCATTCGCTTTCTTTACTAGCACCGAGTTAGAAACCCATTCAGGGTAGAGGGCATCGCGGACGAACCCATTGGCTTTGAGTTTGTCCACCTCCTCTTTGAGAGCCGCAGACCTCTCTGAGTCCATGCCTCTCCTTTTCTGTTTCACAAGAACATGTCTTGGGTCTATGTTCAACATATGACTCGCGATTGTAGGAGAATTCCTGCACATGTCAAAATGTGTCCAAGCGAAGACATCAAGATTCGCTTGGAGGAAGTCAGTGAGGTTCTCAGCCACCACGGGGTCGAGTTATGATCCAATTTTAAGAATTCGTGACGGGTCATCTCGGCCGACTGGGATGTCAATTTTTAGTTCAGCCGGTGCTGCATTTGTTTCCTGGGTCCCCCATCATCGTCTCTTTGATCTATGTTTCTATGGATCCGAGAAGGTTGCCCGAGCCAGGGCTCGAGCGCTACTTGTCAATCATCAGCATTTCAGATGCGGACGGAGCGGTCCGCAACCTTTCCTTTCTCTCTACGCTGAGCCTCTCCTCAGCTCAGCCGCATAGCAGGCACATCCGGTCGCCTGATCGCCATGTACCACTCCAACACCACTGTCTATCGAAAATTTTAACGTCAGACACCAAGGGGCCAATGCTGCCCTAAATTCTGCCAAGGCTGGACGTCCTAGAAATACGTTATATGGAGAGTTAACATCCAACACTATGAATGGTAGGATCCGTACCCTCCTACGCTCGCCTCGCCCTTGCTCAACTGGTAACTCCACATATCCCACTGCATCCATTGCTGCGCCATTAAAGCCATGGATTCTGGCTTTAGATGGTTTCAAATCCTTAGTCTCCAGCTTCATTTGGTCGTACGCCTTCTTAAAGATGATGTTAACGGAACTCCACAATCAATTAGAATTCTCTTCACAAGTGCCGGCCTGATTGTCGCTGATATGACCATTGGGTCGATGGTAGGGGCCTCCACCTTATCCGCACCTCCGCTCCTGAATACAATATCATCATCCATCGTGCGCTGCTGCTTTGCAGGGGTCCCATCCTCCACATTCGAACAACACTCATACTCCGCATGTCTTAAATAGTTAGCATATCGCTCCATCTCCTGCCAATTCTTATCCGTAGGATGAGGTCCGCCAGCAATCGTGTTGATAACCAATCTACCCATAGTTTTAGCAGGTTGTTCTGGTTGGCTTGGAGCTGGCCCACGTCCGGGGTCCGATATCTCTTGTCTTCCGTCTTGTGGGCCTTTGACGAACTCCTGTAGCTTCTTCTGTCTAATCAGCTTTTCTATAGCGTCATGGAGGTGTCTGCACTCCACTGTGTTGTGCCCATAAGACACATGAAAGCGGCAGTACTTCCCAGTCCGCTTCTGTTCCTCCGCTGATTCCTCTGGGCATGGTTCCCTATACTGAAAAGTGTTACAAGTAAATAGATGTTCTCAAGTGATGCGTTGAGCGGGTTGTATTCATTGAAGGTCGGGATCCTTGACTTCCATTTCCCCGTCTCTCTTTTCTTTCCGGGATTTCCACCTCCGGATCCTTTAGACTGCCCAGGCTTGTTTTGGACGTTGACTTGAGCTTTTCCCGAATTATCGTCGGCTTGCTTCATAGTGATGGTATTCTTTACAGTCTCCTGAGCTGGCCCTAGTGCCTTATCTCGTCTTGTCCATCGAGCTTCTTCCCTTCTTATGAACTGATGAGCTTTCGAGTAAAAACGTTCCAGCTTGGCTGGGGGCTTTCCCGCCAACCAATCTTCGAATACAGAGTCTGGATCCACTCCACGCATTACCGCCATCAAAATCGCGTGGTCGTTTGGGTTGCTCACTTTGGTAGCAGCAACATGAAATCTCTGCAAGTATGCTTTCAATGACTCTCCCGGAGCTTGGATTACGCTTGATAAGGACATTACATCCTTTGGACGAGTGGTGTGTATCCTAAATTGCTCTATGAATTTCATTGCCAATTTGTCAAAGCTGGATATAGATCGTGGGGGAAGTCGAGTATACTACATGGTGGCAATTCCGTACAGAGTGATTGGGAAGCACCTACACTTGGTTGCATCGTTAGCTCTTACAGAATCCATCATCCATCCGTACCTCATCACATGCTGCCTAGGATTAGTCTTCCCTTCGTAAGCTGGGATAGTCGGCATATTGAACTTCTTGGGATACTCAGCTTGCAGGATATCGTCCGTAAAGGGAATATGGCTTCTGGACACTCCCTAATCTTCATTGGTCAAGCCCATGTTTCCTCTCATCAACTGCCTGACCATAGCTGTTAAGTCCGGAGTTTGTATGGAGGATGGAAGGTTGGGTTCCGTTCCACAGGACCGTGCGGGTTGGTATCCCGCCTGATTTGGGTCTTGGAGATTCGGGTGTCTAGTCTCTTCGCGGGCTTGATTCCCAACGCCTGCTTGTGCACCTTCATCCTTATGGCATCTACGCCTAGGAGGTTCGTCAGCTGACTTTGAACTACCAGATTCAGAATAAAGGGCAGGGTTACCTCCAGCATTCTGGTGCTGCTGCTGAGCGAGCTGAGTCATGAGGTTAGTGTTGGCTTGAAACTGCTTAGCAAGTTGCCTTCTACTTTCCTTGAGTTCTCTTATCAAGTCGTTGAACTCCGTTCAGGAAACAACTTCCGCTTGGTTTTGGGTGGAGGGCTCTGCACCTCTTGTTGCTTGCTGATTTCTAGGTCCAACTTGTTGTACGCTAGTAGTTTCGTGGACATCTGCGTTATGGGAGGTCGATCTGGTTCGTGGTCTTCCCATGGTAGAGTTGTTGGTTATAACTCTAAATAGAATCAACAGACGCCTTGTCAATGATCTTGGATCTCCTTTGGGGGATTTATGCAATCCAGTAGCTACAAAGCAGATCCTAACAGCCTGAGAATTCAATTCTCAGTGAAAGCACCAAAATGTTAGCAGCAAAATTGGTCGCTAACACCCTTAGAAAGATTGTATAGAGATATTAATGAAGAAAGTAAATTAAAATAGAGAATAATATGTAAATTTCAGTGCAGAGAACAAGAACACCAAATTTGTAGTGGTTCGGCGTATCTGCCTACATCCACTTTGAAGTTGATTTCTATTGATTTCCTCGATAGTTGATTACAGATACAATCCACTTCTAATTACTTGAATACAATTGCAAAGCAAAAGATTAAGTCTTGAATGAGTGCTAAATGCGACAGAGTTTCCCCAGTGTTCATAAAAAACTGATCCCCTTTCACTGTGCCTCTGCCTCTCTATTTATAGATGAAGAAGGGTTGGACTTCCCTGGTGGGCTTGGTGGCTGAATATATCGGCCCAAATGGAGTAATTTCTGTGTGCCGACCCATAGATGCCGAACATCGAAGGCCGAGCAGGGTATGAATGCTGAACAATCTCCTCATGCCGAGCACAGCGAGGCCGAACACTCTGAATGCCGTGGGAAGCATCTGCACCGAACGATACTGGAAGCTGAACCAGTGACTTGGCCGAATGATGTCTTGGTCGAACGATGTTTGTATGCCGAGCAAAACTTAGGCCGGACGATACTTTGGCCGAACGCTACCCAGGCCAAACTATGTTTGGGCCGAACGGTAGTTGATGCCAGTCAATTCTGCCAATGCCGAGAGTTCTCACATGCCGAATGTTATTCCATACCGAACACCACCTAATGCCGAATGCTCTGCCATGCCGAACGTCCCGTAAATGCCGAACGAACTTGGATGCCGAGCACACCCTGGATGCCGAGTGCTTCTTGGATGCCGGTCGCCAATCGATACAGTTGAGCCGAATGGTGGAGATGCCAAATACTAAGTTGCCTAATCAAATCTCTAGGAAACAAAGGTCGAGCCTTAACTAAATAAATTGATAAGATTCTTTTAATGACTTAAAAACATAAAAGAATATATAAGAATGGTAAATAAGACTAGATAAACCTTTTATCCCTTAAAATCCTTACCTCCCATATTATTCATGTTTCATAAAAAACAATTAAAAAGAAAATCAAGGCCAGTCATAAGCTAGAAGAAAAGAGGGAGAAAACCCTCGGAAGAGCTAAGGGAAACTTCATATCAACAAGTCTCAATTCTCATCAAATCAAGGTGAATAACAGTCAAATCCATCTCATTTTTATTGTGTTATGATTGTCTAATTTCGACCTAGATAAGAAAACAAATGTATTGATACTTGAACAAGATGCCATGCTTGGCTTTTCCATGTTTCAAATTAATGTTGAAATAAATGGATTTTATGAAATTAAATGATAGGTTTAAGAGCAAAACCATAGTTAATGATCTGTAAATGACTTGATTTTCTGCTATGATATGTAAAATAATAATTTGGGAATAGGTTTTTAATTACACAAATTTTCCGAGTTATATTAAATATTTTCTGAATTTCCTAAAGAGAAAATAATGTAATTTTGGGTTTTAATTATTTAAAATAACTAAATATGGTTTTTGACCCTAAAAATTTTATATGGCAAAGAAAATGATATTTCTGAATTTATGTAATGTTTGGGGATTTTTCTCGAGTAATTTCAAATTATCATGAATTTATTATGCTAGATAAGCATTTAACCCATACTTAATTAAAAGTATTAATTGATTAAGTTTATAAATGTTTTAGGACTTTGGAAATTGTATGCGGTAGTAGTTCTGAAAAGAATTGGGTAAAGTGTTTTGTTATCCAATAGAAATTTGGCAAATAATAAGACTTGGTTAACTTTTTTTACTTTTATGGGTAATAAATCAGTTTTCTCATAAATTATGTTAATGCCATGTCGTTGGTGTCGTCGAGCCCAATACATCACAACATCCAAGAGTGTCGACGTCGATGAGGTGGGAAGCACATGGTAACTACTTAGGTAGTTGTGGAGTGATTCTCATCGTGTCGAAGTGGACATCGTTATCAACCATTATTGGCAACATCACATTCTCGTGGCTCATCTAAGTTGACGTCACACCTCTATGTTTAAACGATGTCGCATACTATCCATTTGATAAATCTCAACGTCGTCTTTAATGTTAACCTTATTCATATACTTTTGGCGGCATAAGAGCTAAAGTGAGTTACGTAAAATATTTTATGATGTCGTTGACGGCCTTGATATCGCTATTCATTAAGGTCGGCGAGGTCTCTTTTCATTGTTTAGCTAAAATGCTGTGTGGTATCATTCTATGATTACTGTGGCGATGCTTTTTTAAATAGGTGGATAACCAATAGAGTATGAAAGTCGACAACATCATTTTCAATAAGAGTTTTAAATACTTAAAAAGAGTTTAAGTTTTTTGTCTTTGACCTTAATAGAGGTCTACGAGGGCTTTAGCACATTTGTTTTATGATTATCTTAATAAAGGTAGAGAGCCTTAAGCCTCATTGTCGGTGTTGTATGGACGTTGACACTGATATATTTATAACATATTTATAACCTATTTGAAGATGACAACCTCATATAAATTTCAAACGTAAACATAGCAATACAAAAAGGTGATATATAAAATGGTGTATGACTTTGGTAATATAAAGAGCTATATATTTCGTTGAGTTAAATATGAATAAAAGGGATTAATCATATATCATTATGAAAATGGTTCAAGGATTTTAATTATGGAATAACCCAAGTGTTGAGTTAAATTAGCAAAGAGAGTATTACTTAAGATCAAGTAATTATAAGACATAAAAAGATTATTGATTGAACATATTGAATGATGGATGTTATATGTTCTTGTGTTTATTTGATCAGTTATTATGCATAATTGTTATTGTTATACTCACATTATTTATGACCCATACTAGCATTTTAGAGTATTAATGGCAGAATAACCAGTTAGATTGACCCAGTAGTGAGTGTAAATAGATTTAACCCCCGGATTGAGTAGAATTGCATCCAAAAAATCATATAGATCAAAAATGTAGGATGCCCAGAACTGATCGAAAGATTATTGATTTAACAGGTTATTGGAAGGGTCCAATAGGTTCTTAGTGATCCCGTTAAAGCTTTGAAATGAGATATGTTATTAGAGAATCCAATAGGTTCATAGTAAGCCCATGAAAACTATGATTTAAATGTTAATGAAGGATGTCCAATAGGTTCTTTGTGATCCCATAAAAACTATGAAATTAGAGAAGTTATTGGAGAATCCATTAGACTCATAGTAAGCCCATGAAAACTATGACCGGAAGGTTGTTGGAAGAAACCAATAGGTTCTTAGTGATCCCATGAAAACTATGAAGTTAGACAGATTAACCCTAAGGCTTGAGATAGGATATTAGTCAGCCCATGAACACTAATAGGTTCAATATGACCCTAGAAAAACTATAAATTGAGAAAGATAGTAAGATTATTTGGGATGGGGAATCCAGGGGATATTGCACGCTTGCATTCATCATATATTATTGTGTTTTACCCGTTGTGGATGCAGGAGCATGGTATATGGTTAAAGAATTTTGGCTAAGACTCCAGTGAGGGGAAAACCCGTTCCGCTTAGCGCGTGTGTTATCCCGCCTTTTGGCAAGGCTATGACACCAAGAAATTAACTGGAAACAAAAGAAATTTCTTCCCGAAGCTCGGTTATGCACAGGTCTACTATGGATACTGGAAAGTTTTTCCCGGGTTTGGATCGAGCTACAATTGATGTGACATGACATGGAAAGCTATGAAAGCCAACGTTCCAAATTTCAAGTCAATCAGAGTTCGTATGCACAATATATTGATCGATCAAAATCAAGAAAACCAACCACATTCATATCCATGGAATTTCATAACCATCAAATCATGAGCCTTTATTTCGTATCCATCCCTCAAGCAGTTTAAGAATATATCCATCGAACAAAAAAAACTTGGTTTATACTGGTTGCCCACTACTATCCTTCATATCCATCGAACTGGAGCCACTTCCCATCCAACATGTTAGCATACTTCGTATTGGTCCTTTACTTACTTGGTTTGTATCGCTCATTACTGATCGATACGAAGAAGACTATGCATTATCGATACGAAATCAACCACTCCATAATCGATACAAAAGGATCATCCATCAATTGATACGAAGTGACTATCAACGATCGATATGAAATGGAATGCAATAAGTGGATAAGAATGAAGTTACACCGGTGGATACGAAAAAAACCTAAAATTAAGGAAGACTCGGTCACTTGGCATGAAAAGTGGACCGATCCTATATTGTAGCACCATGTCATCTGATTGACACGTGCCAGCATGGATACGAACACCATCGATATGAAGTCGACAATGCTTTGCAAATCTAAACTTGTATCGATCATGTCTCAAAATCTACAAGTCCAAATGGCACCATTTTTTCACAGGAGCTTGCGTACTACCTCAAGAATGTTCATGATCGATCTCGGCCTCAAGTAGGTTCAATTCCTGCTGGATGCACGCCAATGGGAACGTTTAATAAGTCTATTGGAATTGGCTCTGTATCAATGGAATCTCATCATCCATACATAACGAATTGGTATGGTATATTCATACCATAACATATGAAAAATATATGAATTTCATGCGTATTGATCATGGATCGATCCAAAACATCCAGGGATCGATCACGTAGGCCCACCCTTATGAGAGAAGAAGTCTTCCGAAGTTTGAGACAGATATTCTCAGCTTACACCTATAAATAGTAGCCTAGTGCCTCCAGAAAAAAGATTTTTAGACTCTGGAACGCTGATACTCTATCAAAATCTTAATTGTACCTTGAGTGTTTTGTTGCAAACAATTGTAATCAGTGAGAGTTATTAATAAACAACGAACTTTCTATAGTGGGCATAGGCTACAATGCCAAATCACTCTAAATATCCGTATTTTCATACTTCTGTTTGTCTGTTTTTGGTGTGTTTGTTAGATCTACCTCATTTTCCATTTATATTCTTCATTTTAATCTTCTCAAACACACACGAAGAGTGTTGTGCCCAATTTTGGTACAAACACTTTGGCGCTTTCTCGAGAAAACCTAGCTTTTCTCCTGCTCTTTAAGTCTACTACCGTCGTTGGATTGCAACAATCTAAGGAGAAGATCTAGATCTCACATCCAATAGTTCTTTCATCCTATTCAAATTGCACCAAATCTAGGAGAGAGCTACATCATTCACCATGGTTACTATAAGGACTGCTTTAATCACTGTAGATCAGGAAGGAAGAGATAGGCAAAACCTTGCGTAGCTTCCCGCCACAAGCCAGAACTCAGGTAGACCTTCAGATCCACAAGGTCCTATCACCAAGGAGGAGTTCCAAATGTTGATTCAAGAACTGACTCAAAGCCCCCAGCAACTTACCCAACAGATCCATGCCAACACAGAGTTAATCAACCGACTGAACTAGGAAAGACGAAGGAGATCCAAAAAGGATCAAGCTTCCTACTCATCCACTGAAAGCTCAGCTTCCTCTGATTACAACTATAGATCTACACGTCTATGGATGGATGGAAGCTATGTGCAAGCTCCCGGGCATCAGCGCACTCTGAACCTTAGACAAGTGGGAGCTGGTCCATCTGCAAGCCATCAGGCTGGACCCTCCTCCTAGGGAAGGGCAATTCCTTCTTACACTGTTGATAATCGTGTTGCTACTACCACTATAGACTTGGAGGCTGACAATCAAAACCGAGCAGGTCCGAACCTTCGTTAACATGATCGTATGCCTGAACCGTACGTGCCCGAAGACCTGGAGGCAAGTAGGCGAGGCATGGACCATCGACCGTGCTTGGGCCATCCTCGCATTGTGGAGCTCGACCATATCTAGTCCCAGAATGCTCAGAATGCCAGATGCTATGTGAAAGTCAGGGCCTCACCATGATCCGTAAGATGATCTGTGAAAGTCAGGGCCTCACCAATGACGATTGGGGAATCTTTCGAAGCATATGCCATTTACCGATGACATCCTTTATGCTGAACCGCCCTATCAATTCAGAATGCCAACTTTACTTGTTTACGAAGGGAGTTCGGGCCCTAACCAACACATTTTGACGTATGAATGGCTGATGAATGTCGCACGAGCTGACGATGTAGTCAAATGTAGAAGTTTTCCTATCTCCCTCAAGGGTATCACAACCACGTGGTTTACTTACCTACCCCTCGATCAGTTTCATGCTTTGATCAGTTAGCTATGAAATTCTTCGAATAGTTTTGTATGCAAGTTACAAGACCTAAGAATGTTAACACCTTATCCAGCGTCACTTAGGCTCCGGGAGAGACGCTTAGGCATTATCTGGAAAGATTCCATGCCGCTTGTGTAGAGATTAGTAACCCTAATGATAATTCCATATTGATGGCACTGACCAAAGGAATCGATCCCGATTCCTAGTTTGGCAACTGGTTGCTTGGGATACCCCCCCCACATCCCTGGTCCGTTTCTACTCTAAAGCGGCCCGGTTCTTAAGAAGAGAAGATGCTAAACAATCTAGGAAGAAGGATGACGTGGGGCCCAGTGTGGAAGGCGTTCAAAGTAATGTCGCTATGAAGCAAACTATTGAGAGTTCGGTAAAGTTGTAGTAAAATATACAGAATAAGAAAAATCAACGAAAATGCGATGGAAATTAGGGCAAGAAGCGAGATCAAAATCTCGGACTATGACACAGAGCTCCCAGGTTTGACACCTATACTCCCTTGAATACATCCCTAGAGAATGTTTATTTGCAAACCTATGATACTGGACAATATAAAAAGCCTGCTCCGAAACAGTCGTCTGAGAAGTAAATTTAATCTGGAAAATTCTATAGATTCCATGATTTCTATGGTCACAATACCAATGAGTCTTTCCATTTATAGGATATCATCAATAAGTTAATCCGAGATAAGAAGTTGGAACAATTTGTTTAGGTGCCGCAGGCTGGAGGTGCGGACCCATCAAACTAGAATCAAGTTCAGAATTAGGCTAGACTGGAAAAACCCGAGCGAACTGGCGGGAGGTTGGTTTTTAATAAAGTTAGTGGTGATCCTCATCTAACTGATTGGAGTTGGAAGGAAATGGAATCGTATGCCAGCTCTATTAGGCATGCAGACTTCGAATGTTGTAGTAATCTTGATGATGGGGCTCCGGCGAAACAACAAAAGACGATGACAAATGACATCGTTTTCCAAGATAGGGATGCCGATAGAGTCGAAGCCCCCACTATTGATCCACAAGTCATATCTGTTCAAATAAGTCCTGCTTGGATGAAGAGGATCTTAGTGGATAGCGGAAGCTGCGTGAATATTCTCTTCAATCGATCATACCATCAGATGAAGATGGAAGTGAGGACTTGATGCCGTGTCAGTATCGCATACACGGCTTCAATGGAAGTGCAGCTATACCCACTAGGATGGTGGAATTACCGGTGGAATTGGGAACTGAAGACTGCCGAAGAGTCCAAATGTTACAATTCATTGTATTGGATATCAACACCGTATAATGCTTTCTTGGGCCGACCGGCCCTGGCTGTATTTAGGGCAGCTATTTCCCCTTGGAGTTTAACTATTAAGTTCCCCACTAACAATGGGGTTGGAGTTGTTCAGGGAGATCAGGTGGTTGGACGCGCCTGTTATGTTGCTGAGCCATGGAAGGCACAGTGGAAATAAAAGGACAAGGGCATATAGGAATCTCTCATCGTCCGTTTTGCTGACAATTGACAGCTAACGCCTAGGCCTAGGCCTAGGCCTGGGTGCCACAACCAGTTCCTAAGGGATCAAGATACACGAGATGATGATAGTGAAGAGGAAGTCAAAAGACAGTCAGGCTCCCTCGGCAGAGCTGACGATCGTTGTTTCGATCGATGATTATGACGACTCCAGAATGATAAAGGTTGGGTCTCACTAAACGAACAGATGAGGGAGGAATTGGCTAAATTTCTCCAGATGAACCACGACGTGTTTACCTAGATGCACTCAGACATGTGTGGGCTCTCACCGGACATCGCGAGCCATACATTGAATATTAACCCGTGGCATGTCCTGATCAAGGAGAAAAGGCACGGTATGGATCCAAAGAGATCTTCCGCCCTAAATGAAGAGGTGGATAAACTCAAGACGAATGGGTTCATCCGAGATGCGTTATACCTAGAGTGGGTATTCAACCCGGTACTTGTCAGGTAATCCAATGGGAAGTGGAGGACTAGTGTGGACTACTAAGATTTGAATAAAGAATGCCCCCAGGACAATTTTTCGCTTCCTAGAATTGATCAGCTTGTAGATTCAATGGCCGGACACGAGCACTTATCCTTCATGGATGCATACTTTGGCTGTATTTAGATACCGATGCACCTACCTGACCAGGAGCACGCCAGTTTTATAACCAATCTGGGACTCAATTGCTATAAAGTGATGCCGTTCGGACTTAAGAAAGCTGGAGCAACTTACCAACGGCTATTCAATCGGATGTTTGCCAACCAGATTGGGAAAACTATGGAGGTGTACGTGGATGATATGCTTGTAAAGTCACGACTCTCCATTAATCATGTTAAGACCTGGAAACAACTTTCAACATCCTCCAAGAGTACTGAATAAAGCTCAACCCATTGAAGTGTCACTTTGGGGTCATGTTCGGAAAGTACCTTGGATTCATTATCAATGTTTGAGGAATTGAAGCCAATCCTGAAAAGGTCTGGGCAATTCGAAATCTCAAGGCTCCCAAAACTATCAAGCAATTACAAAGCCTCAATGGGAAGGTCGTAGCTTTGAGTAGATTCATCTCCAAATCCACGGATAAGTGCATTCCCTTCTTTGATTTTATCAAGATAGGAAAGCAGAATTTTGAATGGACCGAGAAGTGTGAAGGCGCATTCCGAGCACTGGTTTAACACCTAGCTACGCCACCTATTCTGTCAAAGCCGATTGACCATGAGAGACTATACATCTATCTAGCAGTTTCAGAAAAAGCAATCAGTGCTGCATTAATTCGGAAGGAGGATCAGATACAACGACCGTTCTATTACATTAGCAAACGATTGACCAGGGTGGAGAGGAACTATCCAAAGTTGGATATGGTAGCTTACTGTCTCATCACTACCTCAAGAAAGCTCCGTCCTTACTTTCAGGCCCATCCGATCATGGTCTACACCGACTAGCCATTACAACATGTCCTTACGCAACTTGAGATATTTGGTAGGTTACTCGAGTGGAACATCAAGTTGAGTCAGTTTGACATTACTTATACACCGAGGCGAGCTATCTAAGGACAAGTTCTGGTGGACTTCATTCCCGAGTTTACTATCCAAGAGGACTTTCCCGAAACCAGTGAATCTCCCAAATACATATGGAAGTTTTACACAAATGGCACATCGAATGACCGTTGCTCAGGCGATGGAGTTGAACTTGAAACCCCAAAAGGTCGATCCGTATGCTATGATTTGAAGTTTGATTTTCGTGAAACCAATAACGAGGCCGAATATGAAGCTTTACTTGCCAGACTCAGACTCACCCGAGACTTGAGAATTATTGCTGTGGAGATTTATTGTGATTCACAATTGGTCGTATGTCAAGTTCGGGGAGAATACCAAGCTAGAAATTGCTGGTTGGTTGCCTATCTTGCTCGGGTCAAGGAAGTATTGAATCAGTTCGATTATTATGCAATTTATTGCATACCCTAAGAGCATAACCAGAAGGTAGATTCTCTGGCAAAAGTGGCCAGCACCGATGAAGCACAGAAAATGGGACTAGTCCCCATTGAGACATTTCTTCGTGTATCAATCAGATGGGGACCGACTGGGTACATGAAGCCATACCCGAGAAGGAGTTATGGATGACCCCACTCAAAGATTATCTTGAGCATGGAACCTTGCCTGAGCATAGGAGTGAGAAAATACAAGCTCTTCGGAAAGCTTCACGATTCATTATCCAGAATGAAGTCATGTATAGAAGGGGATGCTCTATTCGTTTACTCCATTGTATCGCCCGTGATGAAATCAAATGAGTGTTAAACGATGTGCACGAGGGAGAATGCGGCGACCACACTGGGGGGCAAGCCCTTGCTAAGAAGATACTCCGATATGAATACTATTAGCCAATAGTGAATCGTGATGCATTAGACTATGCCAAGAAGTGTGGAAGTTGTCAGAAACATGCTCAGATTCTGAGAGCCCTACTTACCGAATTTACTCAAATGGTCAGTACATGGCCGTTCGCTATATGGGTCATCAACATAATTGGGTCTCTTCCTCTAGCTAAAGGTGGTGCGAAATACGCCATCGTTGCAGTTGACTACTTTATCAAATGGGCGAAAGCTGAACTCCTTGCTCAATCACAACTAAGAAAGTAATCAACTTTGTAGTATGCAACATCACCTATCGATTTGGCCTCCCACACATCATTATCACCGACAACGGAGCCCAATTCGATAGTGTCGAATTCAAGAACTTCTATCAATGATTTCGCATTCAGAAGAAGTTCTCAGCAGTTTCTCACCCTCAAGCAAATGGACAGGTGAAAACTGTTAACAAAGTTATCAAATCCATTTTGTAAAAACGATTGGAAAGGCCGGAGGCAAATGGGTCGATGAGCTTTCCATGGCCCTATCGGCATATCGAACTACCTATAAGTCCACGACCGACCAAACTCCATTTTCACTTTCTTACGGCTCAGAAGCCATCATTCCAGTCGAATTTGAAGTGCCTTCTTATCGTGTGAATTATTATGATCCAAAGAAAAATGCTATATTGCTTGCCGAATCTCTTAACTTATTAGATGAGAAGCGTGAAGAGGCTGATTTGAAGGTAGCTGTGCACCGAAGGCGAATCGCCCGATTATACAATGCTAAGGTCCAGCCCAAAATATTTGAACTTAGCGATCTCGTGCTCAAGAGAATTTATCCGGTCCTTTCCCATATGAAGCCTACGTGGGAAGGACTGTATGTTATTGAACGAAGATTCGGAGACGATACATTCAAATTATCGACCACGACGATCTCACTTTTCCGAGTGCTTAGAACAGTGAGAGTCTTTGCCGCTACTACACATAATATACTTTGTTAATCCATTTAGTCTGCTTTTCATTTGTAGTTTTTTTATGCATTTCGAAATTTGAACTTCTAATAAGGCAACTGACTTTCTCATACTTTCTTGTTTCAGCAATAAAATGCAATCTCTTCGAGCAAGAATAGTGGTTCTTGAAATGCATCATGCGACCATCACAATGCACGGAGGGCTAAGTTCCATCCTACGTGGGACTTATTCAAATAGGGAGTGGCTGTGATATGATCTGTCACTCGCTAAGTAAAACCCGAGCTCGGGGGCAAGCTGTCATACTGAAGCCAAAAGGATTGATACACGACAATTCTCTAACTAACTCCGGCTCCTAGAGTGCGAGCTAGAATATTAACTTAAAATCCAAAACATGGGTTCGAGGAGGGTGGATCCGTCCGCCTATGACTTCGCCCATATAAAATCTAAACTCAAGGAGGATGAATCCGTCTATCTAACGACCTCGCCTTCCATATTTACTAGCTCGAGGAGGATGGATCCGTCCGTCTACGACTTTGCTTGTTTACTCATGGTGGATGTGACCCGACCATCCATGATCCTGATCAATTTATCGTTCCCAGAGTGCGAACAAGATCTCAAAACTAAAAACAAATGTGATTGACCATCTGTTAACTAACTCCAGATTCCCAGAGCATGAATTGGAGTATAAACACAAGTTGGGTGTGACTGACTGCCCACAAACAAACTCTACGTCCCTAGAGCATGGACTGGAGTATAAGCACAAGTTGGGTGTGACTGACCTCCCACAAACTAACTCTAAGTCCCCAGAGCATGGACTAGAGTATAAACATAAGTTGGGTGTGACTGATTGCCCATAAATCAACCTAAGTCCCTAGAGTGTGGACGCAGTTTGAATTATTAAAATGCGTGTGACTGACTGCCCGTAAAACAACTTAAGTCCCCGAAGCGTGGACGTAACTTTAAACGTTAAGCAGGCGTGATTGATCGCCAGCACACCAGTTCGATCCCCAAAGTGTGGATGCAATTATCGATAAATAAGCAAGTGTGATCTAACCACCCGAACTCATCTCTCTATAACTTAGCTCTGATCGAGTCAAATTAAAAGTGTCGAAGGTGAAAAGCATATGTCATCCGACCACTTCAATTCATCCCCAGGACCGAGGGCATCACTGCAGCACCAGATACTGATCGAGATAGTACAATAATAGGACTCTACTTAATGTTTGGTTAGGACCCGAAGCCATAACACAAATCTTATCCAGAGATTAAGGCTTCACGAGTACATTGAGTAGAAATTCAAGTACTGAAACACTTAAGCAAACAAACTCAGAGTTATGCTGGAAACAAAAGAAGATCTTATTTCATTTATTCCTTGGAAACAAAATAAGTACAAAAAGAAACTTATTCCAAAATTCCTATAAGCAGGGGCTGAACCTGCATCTATACACAGACTATAGAAACCAAAAAAGGAACTCCTACCTATCACCAAAAAGGGACACAAAGAGACATTCCTACTCCTTATGTTTCTTTGTCTTTTTTCCCATTCGGCATTGATCCATTAGAGCTGCCGCTGTAGTGCCTTTTCGAACTCTTGCCTTTACTCGGTTAATCACCGTCCGAGGCAAATATCATAGTCTCCTCCTCCTTATTCATGGAAATTTGGATACTCTCAGAATGCATGGTCAGAGGAACGGGGGCACTTTCTATATAAGAAGACACAAGAGGTACACCAATGACGATGATTGTACTACCCGGAGAAATCATACGCAAAGGGGCCGGGCCAGGACCCACCATACCACCTTCAATGCTACTGGCTTGTGCAGCTTCTTCCATTTCAGCATTGATCTCCGCCATTTTCTCTTCCTTATGAATTGCTTGAGCATCCACGTGAATGCTGCTAGTATGGCTCGAGGAGCTGGCTGCGATTGTACCTTCGCCCATGAGAAAAGGCAGGTCAGTAAGTGGATTGCTTCGTTGGCCAAGACGTTCTTCCACCATTTTTTCATTGAAGATAAAAGTACTCTCATGAACTCCCCCGGTCGAAGTGGCAGCTGTAGTGGTCATCGCCTCCGTCATGATGGCATCCCGCTCTCGATGCTGCTCTTAGGTTGTGGGGGGCACAGCTGGTGCAACTCCTATAACTAAATGGAGATAAGAAAAAATATTAGTGACTTCTTTTGATAATGCTCTGGACTTCGAATAAATTCGTGAAGTTCTCAGAATACCTTTCTCAGATTGGTTCGTGGGTGGAGCCAAGCTCCTTCAGAAGCATGCTAACAAATTGGAGTCAAGTGTGGTTGATCAGGATCATAGGATGGGACAGCTGGAGGATCAACTGCAGAAGTAGGCTCGGGTTTCGTTGACATGGGTATTCCAGAACTTGCTTCATGGTGTTCAACTCAATACGCCTCTCCAACCTTCGGATGTTGAGCGGCGAGTTTCTCTTTCTCAAATATAACGATGGCCTTATGGAGAACTCATCTCTCATCTTCAATTAG
Source organism: Allium cepa (assembly GCA_030765085.1). Classification (NCBI taxonomy): domain Eukaryota; kingdom Viridiplantae; phylum Streptophyta; class Magnoliopsida; order Asparagales; family Amaryllidaceae; genus Allium; species Allium cepa. The sequence continues at coordinate 66,549,313 of CM060931.1, forward strand.
CACCCGATTCTCCAGTCAACCTCATCGATGGATGTAGTATCGTGTTCAGCCTTCTCATCATCCACCAAGCGGTGCCAGTCGTCATGCAAATGAGTCGGATAGTCAACGAGCCAGCTTAAGCCGTGGTATTTCTAGGCATTGGAGTTGTAAGTGATCAAAAGGTCTTCCATATCGCCTTCTAACCTAGCCTCCGCTGCTTCGATTTGGCTCCAATTCCAGCCTCGGCTTCTTGGACCTTCAAAACTACCACATCTCGCTCACCCTTAAGCTGCACCGTCTAATCACACGCCTCATGAGCAACCTTATTTGCATCATATTTTTCTTTGGCAACTTCGGTGTGCTTCACTTTAAGCTCATTAAGCTCTTTGAGCGCGTTGTCTCTTTCGGTTGTGACGATGGCATTTCTATGGCCCATATCGTCGACCAGTTTCAAGTGCTCTTGCCTAATTTGCTCAATTTTCTTGTTGACCTCATCGACTTTTTTCAAGGCCTTTGTCTATGAGTTTCTCAAGGTGTTGTTTTCACTAGTGAGCACTTGAACTGTGGTCTTTTTGAGCGAGGTCTTTTTTCAGATGTTCGATTGTCTTTGCCTGATCAAATGCCACAGCCGTGGCTTTCTCTGCAGTTTTCTTCCATTCCCGATATTGGCTATAGGCATGATAAACATTGTCGTGCATAGTTTTCTCTACCCCTTCTGGAATAAACTGCAAATATGGAGGGATGTGGAAGCCATCAAAACAAATGTTAGGGAATTCCTTCTTTAGTTGAGTAATTTGGGAGGCTCCCTCCCCTATGAGCTCTGTAGCCTTTGATGTAGTGACGATAGAAGCATCCACCCCAGTTGTGTGGCGGTGCTCTCCAGGCCTTGATGTTTGTGGGGGCACTGGCTGGCGTGAAGTTTCAGCAGTATGTGTTCCAGAACTGGAGGGTGGCAAGGGAGCTCTAGGTGGAGGGGAGCACGATTGGGAGTGGAGCCTATCTCGCCTCTATCTTTCCCCCCCCTCTCTTTTTCTCTCTCCCTTTCCCTAGCTCTTTCCCTATCATAGGTAGAGTAACGGTGGTCGTAAGTAGACTCATGCCTGCGGGACTCTCGATATGAGTTATAAGATTGACGCATGGCACAAAGGCTGCCGAGCATGGATCCTTTCTTCGATATTGAATCCGAAAAGTGAAAAGAGAAACAAAGTTAGTTTTCTCCAGAGATTGAACAGCTCGTGGATATTAGTTGTGTGATGCCGTGAAGTGTATGCATGCACGTGTTAACACCCCGACCAACCGATTGTAGCAGCCGTAATCGGAGGAGTTGGCTCTCCTAAATCTAAGGCGCTTTGAAGCCCCTCTAGTCCCGTATCTTGTTGAAGAGACACATCACCTGGAATTGGAAGATCCACAATCCCTTTGAAGGAACTCTCTATTTGTGAAGGGGGAGCCTCTGAAATTACAACACCGGTAGTTGGTTCTCATCGTCACCTTACTCGGTGCTTACGAATCTAGGAACTCTCCTTCTAACTTGCCTCGCTGGAGCTATCCTGAGAAATCCTTCAAGCCTGATGCTTTGATTTCTACCAATTAGCCCGATGGCCCTTGGATTCTCATCTATGAGGACTTTATTAATTTCCCTGAAATCGACAGGCACCCCTTGGAGAACTCTTACGATCTCTTTGAACAATCACTTTCGGGTCGCGAAATCAAAGCTGCGAAAGAAAAGAAATGTTAGATCCGAAATCGGCTGAGAATTATCCTATTAATCGGCATAAAAGTTGAAGCGCTTATGCTTGACTAGCCACCGTCTGGAAAACCCAGTGGACACCAAACGCAGAACCATTCTGTATTAAAATAGCTAAGCTTGGTCCAGGCCCTGATCACAACTTAACAGTTCCTAACTGCTTCTAAGAAAGTGAAGGCGGGATTATCTCCTCGGCTTTTTATATTGAACAAGTATCTGACTTCTTCTGGAGTTGGGGGTCGGAAGAGATGCTCCATAAAGACGATGAATAAACTATTCATCAGAGCATACCCGTTCGGGTGCATCTGTGACGAGGCGATCTTTAAATAGAACAACACTTCTCGGATGTATTGATTAAGTGGAGGGAATGCCCTAGCTACATGTGAGAATCTATTGTAGGCCATGTACCCTTCTAGGGGAGTACGGGCTCTATCTTCTGCCCTAGGCAATAAGACATTATCTCTTGACAATCCATGCCTTGAACAAATCATGCCTAACATGTCTTCAGATATATTGGAGGGAACATAATCTGGCAGATGCACGATGAAAACTGTTCCTGGTAGCTCATCCGGGACAAGACTGATAGCTTCGGCTGTGATAGCCGACATCTTGATTACATGAAGAGGTGGACTTAGGACTTCCTATGATTGTGAACTCCCAGGTTCCATAGCTATTCAACTCAGCAAAAATCATTGTTAGACGACAATAAACCCATGTTTCCCCTAGTGTAAAGTGCATGAATGTGTTGTGCAGTGCTACAAACTACTTAAGGGATTCTACGAGATTTGAAAGGTGTTTGAACGACAAGACTTTAGAATTCAACCGGAGCGACCATCATCGCTGACCATCACAGCCGTGCCATCCAAACTTTGGAGACCGATCCGAGTTAAAGTTCGTTAAATTTTGTCAAGTTACAGTTCCATCGATGAGCTTCAAAAAGCAGTCAAATATACAGTGAAAAGGTTAAGTCCAGTAATGCAGGGCAGAAGCTCATCAGAGTCAAATATTCAAGTATGCGAGAAGTTTCGTATGGATCAAGATTTAGGCTTGGATTGATCACCAGAAGTTGACTTCGTATCGGTCATAAAACATCACTTCGTATCGATCAACAGACAGTACTTCGCTTTGATACAGAATCACTTACTTCGTACCGTCTGAGAAAATAACCTCTTCGTATCGATCGAGGGATCATGAATTCGTATCGATCAAGGCAGATCGATATGACTGCCGTTGGCTATCAATCGATACGAATGCCTGCGGTCCTATTGATACGAAGAGTCCACCACCACCAATCAATATGAAACACTCTATTCATTCGATATGAAGTTTCACTATGCTCAGATCGTACGATTTCTCTCTCCATCCTAGATTGGTCGAGAGTTTTCTTCATATCCCCACACTTCATCTTTCTCAAAGCTATGCCAAAGCCATCTCCAACAATTTACAAGCTTGCTCTTGTCCATCTCCAGCCTCTTCTCCATCAGATTCGGCCATGAAAGCTAATGGAACGGCACGAAAGGTTCAAATCTCATTGTGCTAAAGATGAATTTGGTTAATTGTTTACCTAATCATGACAATTAGTTGAAGGAATTAAAATTTGGTTCGAGGGCAAGAGCAATTTTGATTTTCTCGAAGTGATACGAAAAGCTAGGCAGGAAAATAAGCAAGTGGGAAATTTGTCTAAGTACTAGAGTATTTATACTAGGGGAGTGGCTATTCGTCTCCTAGTTGCTTTGACCAGTTGAATAGTTAATAACGCAACTGATATGAGAACCTCACGCATATCCCTCCACCAAACAAATATGAGATAAGTGATTCGAATCCAATGCTCGATCAAAGACGTTCTAGCACTAGCGATACAAAGCTGATCTAGTACCCATCCATGGTTGATCTAAAATGAAACGTATCGTATCCATCAGGTGATCGATACGAAACACAAAAAAGGGCCTATTTTGAACTATTCGTATGCATGAAGCATCCATCGATATGAAGTGATGCATTCGTATCCATCAACCTAAAGCCCACAGAGATTCATATCCATCGATACAAAATGTTTTGAGAAGCCAACCAATTCGTGTCAATCGCCATCGATACGAATATGATTTTTCAACTTTTCACATCGATCCAAGAGAGGATCAACACAAAGTGATACACTAAAATACCATAAAGCGTTGTTACAGCTTGAATTTCATATTGATTCAGGAGAGGGTCGACACAGAATTCTATAAAAAAAATTGACAATGGCTTGTGAACGTACAAACGTTAACGAGAGTCAGGTTAAAATACATTTATATGTGATGAATTAACATTCAATTTTCATAATACATTTATGTGTGATGCATTAACATTCAATTTTCAAAATTGATAGGAATTGAATGCTTACCTGGTGACAATTACAACGATGAACAACAGATTTATAGCACTTAGTTACAACAATACACTGTACAATCATTGGCAGCCAACAATCCAGTATTACATCTTTTGATGAAAAGACAACTACTCATCAAATCAGATAGAACTTGTCAAACAGAAGGTAGCAACTTTTCAAAGAATGTCATGTTCACACAAAACGTACTTTGTGGGGCAAATGTTATCCCGCCTTTTGGCAAGGCCGTGACACCAAGAAATTAACTGAAAACCAAAGAAAGTTCGTCCAGAAATATCAATTATGCAGAGGTCTACTATAGATACCGAAAAGATTTGCTTGAGTTTGGATTGAGCTAAAATTGATGTGACATGACAAGTAGAGCTATGAAAGCCAACGTTTCAAATTTCAAGTCAATCGCAGTTCATATGCACAATATATTGATCGATCAAAATAAAGAAAACCAACCACGTTGGTATCCATGGAATTTCGTAACCATCAACTCATGAGCCTTTATTTCATATCCATCCCTCATGCAGTTTAAGCACGTATTCATCAGACAAAGACAAATTGGTTTGTATCGGTCGCCCACTACTTTCCTTCGTATCCATCAAACTTGAGCCACTTCATATCAAACATGTTAGCACACTTCATACCAGTCCTTTACTTACTTGGTTCATATCGCTCATTACTGATCAATACGAAGAAGACCATGCATTATCAATACAAAATTAACCACTCTGTAACCAATATGAAAGGATCATCCATCAATCAATACTAAGTGACTACCAACTATCTATACGAAATGGAATGCAACAAGTGGATACAAATGAAGTTACACCGATGGATATGAACAAAACCTATAAGGAAAACTTGGTCACGCGGCATGAAAAGTGGATCAATTCTAAAATGTAGCACTGCGTCATCTGATCGACACGTGCTAGCAAGGATACGAACACCATCGATATGAATACCATCGATACGAACTCGACAATACCTTGCAAATCCAAACTTGTATCGATCATATCTTAAAATCTACAAGTCTAAATGCCACCAAATTTTCACAGGAGCTTACGTATTTGCTGAAGAATGTTCATGATCGATCTCGACCCAAAAGGACTAAATTTGGATCGATATGAATTTCATGCGTATCGATCATGGATTGATCCCAAACGTCCACGGATCGATCACGTGGGACCACTCACTTGAGACAAGAAGTCTTCCGAAGTTTGACAATGATATTCTCAGCTACACATAAAAATAGTAGCCAAGTGCCTCTAGAAAAGAGATTTCTGGACTCTGGAACGCCAATACTCTACCGAAATCTTCATTGTCCTTGAGTGTTCTATAGCAAACAATTGTAATCAGTGAGAATTACTAATAAACAGCAAACTTTCTATAGTGGACGTAGGCTACAATGCCAAACCACTCTAAATCTCCGTGTTTTCATACTTTTGTTTGTTTGTTTTTGGTGTGTTTGTTAGATCTACCTCATTTTCCATTTAAATTCTTCACTTTAACCACTTCAAACACGCCCGATGAGTATTGTGCCTAATTTTGGTACAAACACTTTGGTGCTTTCATTGAGAAAACCCGGCTCTTCTCCTTTTCTTTGGATCTACTACCGTCGTTGGATTGTAAGAATCTAAGGCAAAGATCCAGATCTCACATCTAGTAGTTTTTCATCCTATTTGCACCAAATCTAGGAGAGAGCTACATCATTCACTATGGTTACTACAAGGACTGCCTTAACCGCTGCATATCAAAAAGGAAGAGATAGACAAAACCTTGCACAGCTACCCGCCATAGGCCAAAACTCAGCTGGACCTTCAGACCCACAAGGCCTTGTCACCAGAGAGGAGTTCCAGATGTTGATGCAAGAACTGACCCAAAGCCGTCAGCAGCTTACCCAGCAGATCCGTGCCAACATGCAGTTAACCAACCAAATGAACCAGGAAAAACGAAGGAGATCTAGAAGGGATCAAGTTTCCTACTCATCCATCAAAAGCTCAGCTTCCTTTAATTACAACCATAGATCTACACATCTGTGGCTAGATGGAAGCTATGCGCAGGCTCTTGGGCATCAGCGCGCTCTGAACCTTGGATAAGCGAGAGTTGGTCCATTTGCAAGTCGTCAGGCTGGACGCTCCACCTACGGAGGGGCAATTCCTTATTCACTATTGATAACCATGCTTCCGTCATAGACTTGGAGGCTGAAAATCGAAACCGAGCAGATCCAAACCTTCGTCAACACAATCGTACACCCACACCTATGTGCCCGAAAACCTAGAGCCAAGGCGGCAAGGCATGGACTGTCGATTGTGTCTGGGCCATCCTTGCATTGTGGAACCCGACCACACCTTGGCCTAGAATGTTCAGAATGTCCAGATGCCAAATATCCCAACCATAATCCGTCAGATGATCCATGAAAGTCAGGGCCTCACCAATGACGATTGGGGAATCTCCTGAAGTCATACGATATTTACTGACAACATCCTTTATACTGAACCGCCCCGTCGATTCAGAATGCCAACTTTACCTATTTATGAAGGGAGTTCAGATCCTAACCAACACATTTTGAAGTATAAATGGCTGATAAATGCTGCACGAGCTAACAATGCAGTCAAATGTAGAAGTTTTCCTATCTCCCTTGGGGGTATCGCAACCATGTGGTTTACTTGCCTACCCCCACAATTAGTTTCATGATTTGATCAGTTAGCTACGAAATTCATCGAATAGTTTCGTATGCACATCACAAGACCTAAGGATGTTAACACCTTATCCAGCGTCAATCAGGCTCCGGGAGAGACTCTCAAGCGTTATTAGGAAAGATTCCACACCGCTTGTGGGAAGATTAGTTACCCTAATGATAATTCCAAATTGATGGCGCCGACTAAAGGAATCGATCTTGATTCCTAATTTGGCAATGGTTGGTTGGGAAAACTCCCGTGTCGCTGGACCGCTTCTACTCTAAAGCAGCCCAGTTCTTAAGAAGAGAAGATGCTAAACAATCCAGGAAGAAGGATGATATAGGGCCTAGTGTGGAAGGCATTCAAAGTAAAGTCGCTAAGAAGCAAACCAATGAGAGGTTCAGTAAAGTGCAGTTAAATATACAGAATAAGTAGAATCAGCAGAAAGGCGATGCAAATCAGGGTAAAAGCGAGATCAAAATCGCGGACTGCGACATAGTGCTCCTATATTTGAGACCTATACTATCTTGAATACATCCCTAGAGAATGTTTATTTGCAAGCCTGTAATACTGGACAATATAAAAAGCCTGCTCTGAAACAGTCATCTGAGAAGCAAATTCAATTTGGAAAATTCTGCAGATTCCATGATTGCTATGGTCACAATAACAATGAGTGTCACCATTTACAAGATATCATTGAGAAGTTAATCCAAGATAGGAAGTTGGAACAATTTGTTCGGGTGCCGTAGGCCGGAGGTGCGGGCCCATCAAACCAAAATCAAGTTCAGAATTAGGCTAGACCGGAAGAACCCACGCGTACTGGCGAGAGGTTGGTTATTAACAAAGCTAGTGGTGGTCCTCATCTAGCTCATTGGAGTTGGAAGGAAATGAAGTCGTATGCCAGCTCTATTAGGCGTGTGGACTTCAAATGTTGTAGTAATCTTGATGATGGGGCTCTAGCGAAACAAAAAAACGATGACAAACAACATCGTTTTTTCAAGATAGAGATGCCGATAGAGTCGAAGCCCCCACCATTGGTCCACTAGTAATATCTGCTCAAATAGGTCCTGTTTGGATGAAGAGGATCTTAGTGGACAGTGGAAACTCCATGAATATTCTTTTCAAGCGAGCGTATGATCAGATGAAGATGGAAGCGAAGGACTTGAAGCCGTGCCATTCTTGCATACATGACTTCAATGGAAGTGCAACTATACCAACTGGGATGGTGGAATTACCAATGGAGTTGGGAATCGGAGACCGCCGGAGAGTCTGGATGTTACAATTCATTGTGTTGGATATTAATTTACCATATAATGCTTTCTTGGGCCGACAGTCCCTGGCTGAATTTCGGGCAACTATTGCCCCTTGGTGTTTAACTCTTAAATTCCCTACTGACAATGGGATTGGAGTTGTTCAAGGTGATCAGGCGGCTGGATGTACCTGTTATGTTGCTAAGTTGCGGGAGGTGCAGTAGAAAGAGAAGGGCAAGGGCGAAGAGGAATCTCTCCGCGTGTGTTTTACCGACAACTGACAGCTAACACCTGGTCCTAGGCTCAGGCGCCACAACCAGTTCCTAAGGAATCTAGATCCACGAGATGATGATAGTGAAGAGGAAGTCAAAGACAATCAGACTTCCCTTGTGGGGTTGATGATCGATGTTCCAATCGATGATGATGATGACTCCGTAATGATAAAGGTTAGGTCTCAGCTAAGCCAACAGATGAGAGAGGAATTGGTTGAATTTCGCCAGGAAAACCACGACATGTTTGCCTAGACGCACTCAGACATGTGTGGGATCTCACCGGACATCGCGAGCCGTACATTGAATATTGACCCACGACATGTCCCGATCAGGCAGAAAAGGTACTGTATGGATCCAGAGAGATCTGCCACCTTGAAAGAAGAGGTGGATAAATTCAAGATGAATGGGTTCATCTGAAATGCATTATATCTAGAGTGGGTATCCAACCCAGTACTTTTTAAGAAATCCAACGGGAAGTGGAGGACTTGTCTGGACTACTCAGATTTGAATAAAGCATTCCCCAAGGACGGTTTTCCACTTTCCAGAATTGATCAGCTTGTAGATTCAATGATTGGACACAAGCTCTTATCCTTCATGGACGCATACTTCGGCTACAATCAAATACCGATGTACCTACTCGACCAGTAGCACACCAACTTTATCACCAATCTGGGGACTCTATTGCTATAGAGTGATGCTGTTCGGACTCAAGAAAGCTGGAGCAACTTACAACGGCTAGTCAACCGGATGTTCACCAACCAAATCGGGAAAACTATGGAGGCATACGTGGATGATATGCTTGTAAAGTCGCGACTCTCCATCAATCATGTCAAAGACATGGAAACAATGTTCACCATTCTTCGAGAGTATCAAATGAAGCTCAACCCATTGAAGTGTCACTTCAGGGTCGCGTCCGGAAAGTTCCTTGGATTCATTGTCAATCCTCGAGGAATTGAAGCCAATCCTGAAAAGATCTGGGCAATTCAAAATCTCGAGACTCCCAAAACTATAAAGAAAGTACAAAGCCTCAATGGGAAGGTGGAAGTTTTGATCAGATTCATCTCCAAATCCACCAACAAGTGTATTCCCTTCTTTGATCTGATCAGGAAAGGAAAGTGGAACTTTGAATGGACCGAGAAGTGTGAAAACAAGTGCATTCCGAGCACTGGTTCAACACCTAGCTACGCCACCTATTCTATCAAAGCCGATTGATAATGAGAGACTATACATCTATCTAGCAATTTCAGAAAACGCAATCAGTGCTGCATTAATTTGGGAGGAGGATCGGATACAAAGACCGCTTTATTACATTAGCAAACGATTGACCAGGGCAGAGAGAAACCATACGAAGTTGGAGAAGCTGGCTTACTGTCTCGTCATTGCCTCGAGAAAGCTCCGTCCTTACTTTCAGGCCCATCTGATCATGGTCTACACGACCAGCCGTTACGACATGTCCTTATGCGGCCTGAGACGTCTGGTAGGTTACTCAAGTGGAATATCGAGTTGAGTCAGTTAGACATTACTTATACATGGAGGTGAGCTATCCAAAGACAAGTTCTGGCGGACTTCATTGTTGAGTTTACTATCCTTGAGGACTTTCCCAAAACTAGTGAATCTCCTAAATACATATGGAAGCTATACATAGATGGCCACTTCGTATCCAATGAACTAGAGCCACTTTGTATCCAACATGTTAGCACACTTTATATCGGTCCTTTACTTACTTGGTTCATATTGCTAGTTATTGATCGATATGAAGAAGACCATGCATTATTGATATGAAATCAACCACTCTCTCTGTAATCAATACGAAAGGATCATCCATCAATCGATACGAAGTGACCACCAATGATCGATATGAAATGGAATGCAATAAGTAGATACGAATAAAGTTACACCGGTTGATACAGACAAAATCTAAAAGAAAGGAAGACTCAGTCACTCGGCATGAAAAGTGGATCGATCCTAAAATGTAGCGCCATGTCATCTGATCCACACGTTCCAGCATGGATACGAACACCATTGATATGAATACCGTCGATACGAACTCGACAATGCCTTGAAAATCCGAACTTGTATTGATCATATCTCAAAATCTACAAGTCCAAATGGCACCAAATTTTCACAGGAGCTTGCGTACTACCTCAAAAATGTTCATGATCGATCTCGGCCTAAAAAGACCAAATATTGATCAATATGAATTTCATCCGTATTGATCAAGGATCGATCCCAAACATCCAGGGATCGATCACGTAGTCTCACCCACGTGAGAGAGGAAGTCTTCCATAGTTTGAGACAGATACTCTTAGCCTACACCTATAAATAGAACCCAATTCCTCCAGAAAGGGACTTTTGGACTCTGGAACGTCGATACTCCGCTGAAATCTTCATTGTACCTTGAGTGTTCTGTTGCAAACAATATTAATCAGTGAGAGTTATTAGTAAACAACAAAGTTTCTATAGTGGACGTAGGCTACAATGCCGAACCATTCTAAATCTCTGTGTTTTCATACTTCTATTTGTCTGTTTTGGCATGTTTGTTAGATCTATCCCATTTTCCATTTATATTCTTCACTTTAATCTCTTCAAACATGCTCGAAGAGGGTTGTGCCCAATTTTGGTACAAACAACATAGTCTTACTAAATATCTATTCAGCCAGAGATGGTTATTATTCACACTAGATTTTTGTCTGACTCGAATTTTTTCCCCCTTAAACTCTTAGCTACTTAATTATCTAGGTTGGGAGTAAGGGATTTCAAGTTATCCAATTAAATGAATAGCCTTTCAGAGACATGTAGGAGGCAATCTAGCAATCTAGAAACTCTTATCTTATCTGCTATGTTGTTTTGAATGTCATGGAAAAGTTATATAAGTGCCAATGTTAGACTCTGATCAACCAAGGGGGCGTCTTCATATGTTGCTCTTTGAATATATTGTAATAATCATATTTTCACTAAATGTGGGTTTGCGAATGGGTTTATGTAATGAATATGAAATCATATCTTGAAATGGAATGTAAAAGTACTTTTTGAATTATGTTTTAATTTTTTTATATTCATGTGATTCTGACTATTGATATGATCAACATAGCCGCATTTTTCACTGAGAACTAATAACCGTGGATGACTGCAGTATCCGTAGCAGGCCTCAAAATTGGCGATGTTACGTAAATAAGCTTAAAATAGTATGCAAACATCTATACCATTCCAAAGTTGCAAAGTTTTGGAGCCCAGCCCTTTTTTGGCCATGTGCGTGAGCATTATAGGAGAGTTCCTGGGCTTTGATCAAGCTAAGGCAAGGAAAGGAGGTTGCTTTTGTTATTTCTTGGTTGAGGAGGGAGGCTTGTGTCTTTGTTTGAAGTTTAGCTTTGGGAAACTTAGGTTAATCTCACTCTAAAGTGGTTTTAAAATTGATGAAATATTGTAAAATATAAATTGTTGTTTATATTGTTTATACTTGTGTATATTTCTTGTTTGGATTTGATTACCATCTGAAAGCGAAAGGCACAAGTAACCATTTTTTATAGGGGACAAAAAGTAAGAGGAATTTGAAGTGTTTTCGTAGCGAATAGGCCACTAAAGAACACTTCGAAGAACATACGCATGCGAGGTTTATAGTATACTTTTGTAGAGAGACCCTAAAGGGTTTCTCGCCAATGTGTATTTAATTTTTACTTATGTTGCTTATATTGAAATTTGATTGGAAAATATATTTAATATATTGGTTGTTCGTGAAAGCATCGTTATTGTGACTATCGCTACACCGACGCTTATGAAATCTCCTTTTTTAATCTTTATTAGCAACTCTTACGATCGTGTTTGCATCATTAATGATTTGGTCATGCTTTTGCATTTTTAATATGTTGTTTGAACCAAGTTTTGATTGCTCGGAAAAGGTTATAACACCTAACTCCAAAGTGTTTAAAAGTTAGAAAGAATTAGGTCACATTTTTGCAATTCGAAAGTCAAGTTTTAAAACAATCTTAAAATGAGTTTTATTGCGTTCAAAAGTCTCTAAATTTTTGTGAATGCATATTAGACTCATAGTATTTTGTTCTAAAAATAAAATATATTATTCATACTTTGTAAAAATATGGGAGAAATTCCATTTTGAAAAGAATCGATTTAAAGGAAATTTTCATACTCTTTTTAGCGGCACTTTTGCGGCACTATTTCTAACTTTTATAAAATGGTTTTAAACTTCATTTTTCTTCTTTAGTCCTTTTAGTGAATTTTCTAACATATATTTAAGTGTTTTAAAAGTGGTTTTAAATTAATATATATTTTAAATGATTTAATAAAAATCATTGAAGAAGAAGTTTTATTTAGAAATAAGGAAAGGAAATGATTTTGAGTTTTAATATATTTTAAACTTGAGATTTTTTAAAGTAATATTTGAAATGGATTTTTTAAACCATATTTCAAGAATTTTTGAGCTTATTGAAAGTGAAAAGGAAGCATGGATTACAACACCATTGTTGTGATAAATGGTTTCTGAAAATCGAGAAAAAAATTCATAGATTATAATATCTTTGTTATAATAAATGATTTCGTAAAGTTATTTAGAAAACCGATTTCATGACTTAATAATTATTGTTATTCTTAAATCTTTAGAGAAGTTTTGTTTTAAACATAATAATAAGTTGATTCATAAATGATGTTTTATAAATGAAAAGTCTTTAAAAGATTGTTTTAAAGATAAAGCTAAGTTTAATTGATTTTCGGTTTATAGTAAACAATGTTTTGATGACATTTGTTTTTAATCCTTGTTTTTGATACACTTAGGAATATAATTAGCTCTTTAAAGGAATATCTTAAAGAAGTATTTCTAAAGTGTTACACAAATGTTTGTGATGTGAAAATCAAGCATAAGTATGAGTCAAATGTTTTGTAAAGTTTAAAAGTTTGATTTTGTTCAAGGAAAGGATTTAATCTTATCCTTAGTACCAAACATCGAGAAAGTAGATTCATTACTATAAATGAAATTTAAAAACTGGAGCATCTAGGCAAGGCCAGGAGCAATTAGTGCCTGGACTTAATGTAACAACCCTGCTTTCCACATCTTATAAATAAATAGATTTAATTTAAAAAATATATTTGAATCCTATTTTTAATAATCCTATTTATTTTAAAATAATATTTATATTTATTTGAAATCATTTTAATAATGGTTTTAATAAATTGAATTAAATTAACAAATTCTTTTCACATAATATATTAAAATTGAATAAATTGTTTTAATTGAATATAAAATACTTAAAGGTGTAAATAATTATGTTATGATTGGAATAGTTGAAAAAATGGAGATGAAATAACGAATAATTAAATAAAAGTAAACGGGCATCAAATTGAATAACATTGTGACGCCCCACCCCGAGACCCACATTAACAAAGAGAATTACATTATATTTAAGACAGGGCTATAGATGGTCGCCCTTAACCAGCCCTATTCTCCGCATTAGTAGACATGATTACTATGTAATTATCTTTGTTAATGTTAGTCTCTTGGTGGGGCGTCATAAACATTTGTAGAATACAATAGCATATGATTTTTGTTTGATGATAATAAACACATATATTTGTTTAAATGTATTTATTATTGTAGTATTTTATTTTTCCACATAATTAAACAAATATTTGTTGAATAAAATAAATAACTTAGAATTCATATTTAAAGACATATTTTATTCAAACAATTTTTTTATTATAAATTCAAATAGTACAAATTTGAGCTCTCACTACATTTTCACATTTTCAATTACAACTACATTTACAACACAACTTTCACTTTACAATTTTGCATACATATTTCACCTACTACATATTCACTCACCACTCGTATTTGATCTTCAACTCTGTTCCAGCCTATATCCAACATCTGAACTATCTGCAAAATAAACACTGACGTAGTAAAATTGAAAAAGAAAATATTTTGCAGTGCTCAATAAAGTGTGTGTTTTGAAAATATTATTTGCCACAGTTATTTGGGTTGTTCGTCATTATTTTCGTTAATTCATCTTACACGAACAACTTGTGACATGCATAGTGTATCATTGTACATGCTACAAGGCATGCACACCGCTATACACTTGCGTGTTAAATTGCAGGGAAAGGTAAGCGCAAGGTCAAACCCAAGCCGAGACAATATTCAACTCAAGTGCACAAACAAATGACACATGCAAAGCTTCAGACTTCAAGACCATAAATGCATACAGCAACTCAACATGAGTATGTAGCAGTCACATGTACACATGTATGCACATATGCATACACACACATATGTCAGTTTTGATCCAAGAAATGGTAACAACCCAGACATATTGCAAGATGAACCAAACCAGAACAGAGCAATGGTGAACACATCAATAGTAAACATTGGAGCATAAAAACATGAAGTGCATAGGGGCCTGAATCAAATGCAAGACTAACAAGACAAGGTCTGGAGCAACAAAATCAAGGTGCATATGTGCAACAAAGCAAGCAGGTCATCAACGAACCCAGACTACAGTAACAACGCACCAGATAGAATGAAATGCAACCAGACTCCAACCAGACCAGATTTCAAATGGGTCAAGGCATCATTCAGGAACCACTAAATGCAACCAGACTACATGAATGTACCCATGAGGTTTTAACTCGAAGCAAAAAAGACTACCAGATTTCAAATGAAAACAGCATGTGAAACCAGACAGACAACAAGCCAGTGGAACAAAATGAACCAGACTAGACAACAAGCTAATGGAACAAAATAACAGAGGTCTAACCAGACATGTATGCATTGGAGCATGTATGCATATATGCATACACATATTAGTTCAGTTCGGAAATGTACATATCAGAATGCAACAACAAGTCTAACAAGGAAATTCAAGCATAGACACGTCAAGTCTAAACAACCAGCATTGATACCAGAGCCATCACACATATATATACATACATATATGTATTGTATATACATGGTGACACACATACAAGTGGACATGATATAATCAAAGCAAAAACAACAAAAGTTCGAGAAAAGTCAAGGAGCAGTTTCAAAAAAAATTGTCAATCGAAACATTATTAAAGTGTTCCAACAATTATCAGCAATTTGAATAATGTCACAGAGGACTTCAACCAAGGAAGAACGATAAATAGGTCGTAGGAGCAAAAAGAATGGAACAAAATTCAAACATATCGAAAAGATGATAGGATGAACAAGTCAGAGGTCTCACAAACATGCGACCAAAAATCAATGCAACTGAGAAAATCAAGACAAATTCAAACCAAAATACAAACGAGATTATAGGGTTTCATTCCCTATAAATTTCCAGTTTAATCATCGGCAAATATTCATTCGAGTTTGAGAAAAAAATTCTTAAGAGCTTACTTAGAACAAACCAAAAACAAAACCAAAACTCGAATCAAGTCGAGCATAATCAAAAATGAAAAGGGAAAAATCACGTACCAGTTTAAAGCATCATTCAATCTCGACTAAACTGAAGCAACCACAAGCAAATTAAAGAGCACAGAATGAAAGCATCGATGCTAACTAAGGAACGAAAGGCAATCGATTTGAACTCTAAGCGGTGGCTTCAAGGGAATCAAAACCCTAATTTTTTTGATGAGAAACAAAGGGATTGGCTGAAGTGATTAAACGAATTAAGGGAGATAGTCTTTTCTATTTTACTTTGGGCCAGTCTATATTTCTATTGGGCTTCTTTTTTAAATAGGGTTTTGTTTAGTTTTATTTTTTATTTGTAATTTCCTTTTAAAATTTGGTGAATTTCTAGTTGTGTAACTAGGTACAAACTACAAGGTGTAGTTTAAGAATTCACAACTCAGTGGCTGAGTTGTGGCAGGATTTTGAGATTAGAGTTAGGTTAATCGAGTTAGTGGCTGTCATGAGTTTACGTGTTTTTGTAAGCATCCAATTACCTAATTTCTAGCGGAAACATTTGGAGTAGCACGTAGGCAGTTTTTGCCGAAGCTGGGTAAAACTACGTGTGATCTTTTCTGCATTGCTTTTTGTTTTTGGTTTTATTTCCGCATTAGTTTTAAGTAGACCATATTCACCCTCCCTAGGTTGAAAACGATCCTACAAGTGGTATTAGAGCTAGGAACAAAAACCACTTTTTATTAATTTTTTTGACTTTTTCATTGACTTCTTTTAATAATGCTTTTGCTGATGGTCAGTCCATAACTAGATCACCCATATTCAATGGTGAATATGCTTATTGGAAAACTAGAATGAATTTTTTTTGAAAACCATAGATTCATGGAATGTTGTTGAAACATGATATAGCACAACACAATAATGATAGAAAATCAAGAAGTTGAAAAACCTATGGATCAATGGACAGATCTTAAAAATAAATAGCAAATTGCTAATGCTAAAGCTATGAATTCTATTATTTGCTCATTAGATCAAATTGAATTTAACCGTGTCTCAAATTTTCTAAATTCATAGGAAATCTAGAACACGCTTGAAGTTGACTCATGAAGGAACCTCCCAGTTTAAAGAATCTCGCCTTGCCGTGCTTAGTAGCGAGTATGAGAATTTCATAATAGCAAAGGATGAAAGTGTCAAAGCAATGCATGGATGACTTTCTAATCTTGTATACAAATCAAAATCTCTAGGAAAACCATACACAGAACTGAAAATAGTCCAAAAGATCCCCAGAATTCTTCCATGAAATTTTGAAGCAAAGATGACTACCATCCAAGAATCAAGGATCCAAAACAGGTAAAAGTTGAAGAACTCATCGAAAACCTCACCACTTTTGAGATGGAAATAAAATTCATGGAAGAACGTGAAGGAGGAGATACGCGAAAGAAATCAATACCTCTCAAAGGAACGATGGAAAGTGAAGATGATGATGGTGATGATGATGGAGCAGTTGAACTGGCACTGATAATAAAGAGATTCAAAAGGTGGAACCGCAAATATGGAAATCCTTCCCTAAATTAACAAATAAAGAGCAGAATCGTCAAAGTTCTTGACCACTCAGAAGAGCAGGAGATTATTTGTCATAAGTGCAATAAACCTGGTCATAAGAGCAGGACTTTTGATAATAATTAGTTAGGAAATTGACATTTAACGCTAGTTTGGGGCGTAAAATCCATGCGTTTAAAACCTATTAGGCACGAATATTTATTTATCCCTACTTACGTAACTAACGTATAATTATTGCGTATATAGCGTACTTAATTAGATATTTATTTATATTTATTTTTCCCCATTAGGAAGGTAATTGATTATGAGGCGAAAATAAGAGGAAACTCTTATATTCCTTAATTATTATTTTAAGGCATAATAAGGAAGATTCCTTATAAGGCCTTACTTATGAAATGGTGAGATGAGTGTGTGTTTGTATATATATGTAGAGTAATTGATTTATTGCTAAGTCATAGGGATGCGAGGTCTAGAGTTACATAATGGAAGTTTGCCCTTCACTTTGACACTACCAGCAATTGTGTAATATTTTATTGATGTGAGATATCCATATGTAAATATTTTTAATGACCCGAGGTTGGTCCCAAATTTTGTAGGGGAAATCTGCCCAGCTAATTTGGCTACCAGTTCCTACGAATAACGGACTAATGTAAGATGTAATTATGAGTATGGGTCATAAGACGAAGGGCCTGCTTAAGGTATTAAGTGGTTGGACCCGCCTCTTTTCCCCAGACGAAGTATTAAATGGCCATGGGGACACATAGGTGTATCTTTAAAAGGGTCCGCTTCTGGAAATAGATCTTAAATGATGAGGTCTACCTTAATTAAGGTATTAAATGACCAGAGTCTGCCTATTTTTCACTCGGAAGTGTTTAGTGGCCTATGAGATTCCATATGATATTAGCTTGATAGTACCATTGAGGAGTGGAAATAGATCTTAATTGATGGGGTCTGCCTTAATTAAGGTATTAAATGACCAGAGTCTGCCTATTTTCCAGTAAAAGGTGTTAATTGGCTTAGGTACCATCTCTCACATTATTATATATTTATGATGTATGATTGGGTATGGGATTTTAGAAACCTGCTTCTGGAATGGAAGGTATTAAGTGTTTGGACCCGCCTTCTTTCCTTATAAAGAAGTTTTAAATGATTTTAATGGTTTTATGTTCATAGACATATTCTTATTTTGAAATGTATTGCCCAAGTACTGAAAAGACAGGACTTGAGGTTTTTATTCACTAGACACTTGTTTTCTAACTCCCTCCTTATTACAACATAGGTTAAAGATAGAGTGATGGTGATGACAATGCTTAAAGGCGGAGAAGCTTGATTTGTGACAGTATTTATTATTATTTGCTTTTATATACCCATGGATTTAGAAAATTATTGTAACATATATTATGTTTTGGTTTTTATGGGATTTTGTGTTATGACATTTTATGGTTTTGAAATAAATGAATACACTTTACTAATATATTTTGTTCATTCCGTTGTGAATTATGAGAGTTTAGTTATGGCTTTGCAATATTATTTCTTTTTACTGCCAATAGCTTACCTTAGAGTGGATCTAAGTATCGATGGGACTTTTCTGTATCGAAATTTAGGCCTATTCTGGGGGGGATTGTTACATTTGGTATTAGAGCCTAGGTTTTTTGATAAATGGGGAAGAACTATACGTATGAGAGACGTATTTGTTATTTTTTAAAAGGTTTTCAAATAGAATTTTTAAACAATTCTTATATGTATATGTGTGTGTGTGTGTGTGTATATATATTTGTGTATGTCTATACACTCTCTTCTTGAATATATGCATGTACACTAGGTAAGCTTTTTCTTTCAACATGTCAATACTATATCTGAAAATCGTCACTAAAGGTTTAACCTACAAATAGTTGATATGACTGATAATCAATATTTTCCGAATAAGGGAACCCTACCCACAAAAGACCACCCAATCGTGGAATGCCTGAATGGTTTAAAAAATAACTTAGGACTGGCGACCAGATTCCCATACCTCCAACTACACTGGTATCACCCACTACCTCGCCCGTCGATGCAGCATCCCATCCCATTGACTTTCCTAAATTATGTAAGGACTTTCTTAATATGGGAGGGAAGACATACTCTAGAACTGAAGGATATTTGGAAGCTAAAGCTTGGATTAATAATCACGAGAAGATATTTAGAGAGCTTGGTTAGGATGATCAGCTAAGAAGAAGAATAGCAGCTTGGAACTTCAAGGAAGAAGCCTTGAATTAATGGTACTTTGTGACTGATGAGCACCTAGAAAGGATATTCTCTTGTGTGAATTCAAGGATCGACTTGAGATGAGATTGATGTCTAGAGCATAGGTTAGCTTACAATTGAAAAAGTTCATTCAGCTAAGACAAGGAATTCAACCCTTAAGGAGTACAGAGCTATGTTTACTGAATTGGCTAAATTCAGGATGAGCCTGATAGGCACATCTATGATAAAGGCCATGAAGTTTGTGAAGGGCTTAAATACCCTACTAAGAGAAATGTTATTGACCCAAGTACCTGTGGGGCCACGTATAAGATGTTGATAGAAATTGCAATGCTATATGTTGTGAATGAAGAAGATAAGGAAAGAGAGAAGGAGAAGTCTACACTGACTCAAAAGCAAGGAGGGTCCAAGAAGGGAGCATTTAGGCCAACAAGAAGTCGAATAGGAAGTTTAAGAAGGATGTGAAGATGCTTAAGAAATGCTAAAGGAAGGGTCTTGAAGCTAAAGATTGTAGGATGAGTATGATAAAGGAAGCCTTTAAAGAAAGGTGCTTTAACCATCACGAGGAAAGGCATCACTAGAATCACTGTCCCAAGATGGCTAAGAAAAGATCAAGTGGACATGCCTATGTTATTGAAGCCATCCCTAATGCCAGTAAGCCACCAAGAGACCAACAAAAAACAACTCTAGAAGATATAACTCTTGTTTTGGGGTATATTCCTACCCTATTTGATTTAGGGGCATCACATTTCTTTATAGCTAGGGATGTAGTAAACCTTCAAACCTAGATGGTCAACAGCCAAATAGAGGTTTCCAATCCCATTGGGTGTTCGACCCATGTTTCTTATTTGCAAAGTCCTAGTGTTAGACATATGCAACGTTGATTTCGTATGTACTACGTACTTTCTAAATTTCAAGGTATATGGGCTTATCTTGGGTGTGGATTGGTTTTCATATAATGGAGCAATTCTTGACTGTGATAAGAGGGTGATATGATTAAGTAGTTGTGGAGGTTATGACCTAGAAGTTCTTTGTACACCCAAAGCTTTAGTTGAGTTAAGCTATTTATACTCACTAAATCTATTTGTTGTTGGAGAGCCCTCGTATGTATTGTAGTTTGTGAATTTCTCGATGTCTTCGTAGAGGTGTCGGGTCTCCCACCCCATGGGAGATTGAGTTGTGAATCAATTTGGAGAAGGACACAAGAGCCGTCACTTTGACTTTGAGACATATGACCCACAACGAAAGAAGGGAATTAGATAAGCAAATCTCAGAGCTATTGAAGAAGAGATTCATCTATAGGAGTACTTCTGAGCGAAGAGACTCTGTTGTTTTTGCTGCTAAGGTAGACAGTTCTTTGAGATTTTGCGTCGATTGTAGGGAGTTGAACAAGTTGACAAGGAAGAATAGGTACCGTCTACCTAGAAGAGATGACCTGTTCAACCAACTTGTAAGGGCTAAAGTCTTTTCCCAATTAGACTTAGCGACGGGATTCCATCAGTTGAGGATTGTAGATGAAAGCAAGCCGAAGACCACATTCCGTATCCCAAATGGACTCTATGAGTGGGGTAGTAATGCCTTTTGGATTGATGAATGCCCCAGCTTTGTGTATTTGATGAGTAAAATATTTAAAGAGCAACTTAATCGATTTTTCGTGGTGTTTGTTGATGATATCTTGGTTTTCTCCAAAGGCAAGAAGGAGCATGTGGACCATCTTAGGAAAGTATTAGAGATCTTGAGAAGAAACCAACTCAAAGCCAAGTTTTCTAAATGGCACTTTTGGAAAAATAAAGTTAAGTTTTCCGGGCATATTTTTTCGGAACAAGGATTGGCTGTGAAGCCTGCTAAAGTGGAAGCTGTCCAAGGACGGGAAACGCCTGGTAATATATTAGAGGTTAGAATTTAGTAGGGTTAGAATGCTACGATAGGAAGTTCATTAAGAACCCCACACGAATAGCAGCCCCTTTAACCCGATGACTAAGAAGGATACTATGGAAAAATGAACCTGATTGCAAATGGGCAGTAAACAAAAGAGAAGGCAAAATGAATATACACTAAAGGAATGATATGAAATGCCAATGGTCTAGCTGTGATTCAGCTAAACATTAATAAAGCAATTTATTATTGTTTGGACAACACATTTGAAATTTGAAACCGAAGGGAGGAGTAAAGTCAGAAATTATGGTACTGTTACAATGAACCGTTTTATTGCTCCGTCGCGTGCCGGACCTCAAAATACAGAATTAAATATACTATGGAGATCAACACGACGAGAAGAACAGAATGGTACATGGATATCGATGATATGATCAAATTATAAAAACTCGAATTTTTTGCTACCGAAAATGCTGCAAAAACGTAGAAAATAAGATAAACGGAGCCATAGAAGTCCGAATTTGCAAAACGAATTACGACGTCTTACTCAGAAAAATATTCAGTTTTCGAAAATATTTAAATTTCACCAATTATACCGATAAAATTTATAATTTAAATTTCACAAATAAATTAACTTTAATATTCTTCCGTAAAAATTTACCAATTGCTAAAATTAAATAGGCACATTTCAAATATCAAAATTTTATTTCATATTTTTATCATTTGAATTTCAAGAAAATTTTAGTTAATTACGCTATAAAACCTTTTAAAATTTTCAGGTCGTTACACTCTCCCCCACTCAAAACTTTTTGTCCTCGAAAAGGAATGAAATAGGAGTATGGCAATAACCGAAAAGATAAAAGAACGCATGAATAGTACCCGAGTCAAACAATTTAGGGTTTGAAGCACGTACGGATTCCTTGGTTTCCCAAGTGCAATCCCGGTCATCCGTACTCCATTATACCTTTACTAAACTGACAGATTTTCTTTGAAGCAGCTTCATACCTCTATCGACAATACGAAGTGGCTTCCTCTCGATAGTGAGATTTGGCTCAACATCCAAATTCTCCAATAATGCCGGCTGAACAATCAAGGATGGGTCATGGAGATATATGCGAAGGTGAGATACATGAAACACGTTATGCACACCTGCTAGTTTCTCTGGCAAATCAACTTTATAAGCCAGAGGACCAACTCTTTCCAAAATGCAGAAAGGACCAATGAATCTCGGAGTAATCTTCCCTCTCCGACCAAAACGAACCACATTCTTCAACGGCGAGATCTTGAGAAAGACCTGATCACCCACTGGAAATCCAAATCTCCTCTACGCCTGTCAGCATACTTCTTTTGCCTATCCTGAGCATTCCTCATCTTCCTTCTAATCTTTTCAACCTTCTCAAATGCTTCTAGAATCATATCAGGCTCAAGAACCAAGCGATCTTCAGATTCAATCCAACAAGATGGAGATTCGCAGGATCGTTCGTAAAGAGCGGCAAATGGAGACATTTCGATACTTGCCTGATAACTGCTGTTATAGGTGAATTCAACGAGATGGAGATGATCTTCCCCAGGTCCTCCATAGTCAAGAACACAAGCATGAAGGAGATCTTCTAAAATCTGATTCGCCCTTTCCATCTAACCATCAGTCTGGGGATGATAAGCCATACTAAGGTTCAAATGAGTGCCCAAAGCTTCCTGAAAAGCTTTCCAGAACTTGCTGGTAAAGATAGGATCACGATCACAAACAATGCTAGAAGAAACTCCATGGAGACGGACAATCTCCCTCATATATATCTCAGCTAAGCTCGAAGCAGTTCGATTCGACTTAACCAGGACGAAATGAGCGGATTTGTCCAGTCGATCAGCAACTACCCAAATATTCTCATTACCCATTCTAGTCCTCGGTAAATCATCGATAAATCCATAGAAACCTGATCCCATTTCCAAACGGGAATCTCAAGGGGTTGCAGCAATCCAGCGATCTTCTGGTGATCAGCCTTAACCTGTTGACAAGTGGCACATCTATTAACAAGGATAGAGATATCATGCTTCATACCACTCCACCAATATAGCTTCTTCATATCCTGAAACATCTTCCTAACACCTGGATGGATGGAGACTCTAGACTGGTGATTCTCCTAAGAACTTCCTGCCTCAAACCATCAACATTTGGAACACAAATCCGCCCATTAATCCTTAAAACTCCATTCCGATCAATCTGTGCTCCCAACTCCTTCCGATTATCACCTTCTCTACTCTAAATGTTCTCCTTCATAAGCTTAAGCATTGCGTCCTCATCTTGCTTAGCTGCAATCTGATCCATAAGCGATGGAGTGACAACAATCTGATACATCAAGGCTTTCTTCCGACTCAAGATATCGACTACAACATTGGCTTTCCTAGGAGTATAGTTGATGTCGAGATCATAAGATGCCAAGAATTCAAGCCATTGAACTTGCCTTTGATTTAAATCCTTCTGTTTGAAGATATGCTTAAGAGACTGGTGATCAGTGAAAAGCTCAAACTTGGTTCCCAAGAGGTGATGTCTCCACAACTTCAAAGCAAACACAACAGCCAGCAACTCCAAATCATAGGTGGCATAGTTAGCTTCGTGAGACTTCAAATGGCGACTGGCATAAGCTATGGCTTTCTTATCATGCATCAACACAGCACCCAATCCTTCTTTACTAGCATCGGTACAAACCGAAAATCCCTCATCCCCGTTAGGAACAGTGAGAACAGGAGAAGAGGTAAGCTTTTGCTTCAACTCATTGAATGTGGCTTCGCACTTCTCATTCTAATCAAACTTCGCCTTCTTACAAGTCAAAGCAGTGAGAGGATCAGCTCTATGGGCAAAATTCTCAATAAATTTTCGATAATAAGCGACAAGTCCTAGAAAGCTACGGATATCAGTCGGAGTCTTAGGTGTCTCCTAATCCTGAAAATGGATAAGGGATAAGTCCAAAGACAGATAAGATAGATGAGTTCAAGAGAAAAAGGTGGATAGACTTACATTAATCGCAGCGACCTTAACCGGGTCTACCAAGACTCCATTCTTTGAAACAATGTGCTCTAGGAATCGGACTTCATCTCTCCAGAAATGACATTTAGAAAATTTTGCTTTCAACTGGTGACACCTAAGAGTTTCCAGCACATATCCCAAATGAGATTTATGCTCCTTCTCTGACTTAGAAAAGACAAGGATATCATCGACGAAAACCAGAACAAACTTGTTGAGAACATCGTGGAATACACAATTCATCAGATCGACACAGAAGGCAAAAGCATTGGTTAATCCAAAAGGCATGACTAACCATTCATAGAAGCCATTTTCTGTTCGGAAAGCAGTCTTTGGGATGCTTTCCTTAGCTACACGAAGTTGGTGGAACCCGGTAGAAAGATTCAGTTGGGAGAATACTTTAGCTCCATAGAGTTGATCAAACATATCGTTGATGCGAGGCATTGGATAACGGTTCTTGAGAGTAAGCTTGTTCAGCTCCCGATAATCAACACACATCCTTAAGAAACCATCAGATTTGGTGACAAAGACCACAGCTGCTCCCCATTCAGAAAAATTTTGCCTAATCAGACCTTTAGAGGAAAAATCCTCAATTTGTTTCTTCAACTCAACTTTCTCCTTGGGTGCCATCTGTTTGGGAGGGAGGACAACAGGACGGGCACCTAGAATAAGGTCAATGCCGAATTCAATTTCCTGCTTATGAGGAAGAGAAGTGACTTCGCCAAATACATTTGAAAATAGTTGGACAACAGGAGTGGAGTCAAGACCACCAGGCTGAGCATCAAGGGAAAAGATAAAACTACCTGCGACATCTTGAGGCATCCGACATTCGATAACCAAAGGTTCGCCCAGTTCACTGACTAAGGAGAAAAGTTCGGGCCTTATAAAAAATGACAGCATCATAATGCTTTAACCAATCACCACCGAGTAAAATACTAAATGCATCAAAACCCAAAACATAAAAGTCTCCGGTGAATCGACGCCTCTTGCAAAGGAGTTTCACCTCCTTACAAATCATACTAAGGTTGGCGGGACCACCTATGGGGTTAATCATGCATAATGATGAAGTCACCAATTGAGGTTGCAAAATATGCTTGAATTTTTTACAAGATCAATGGATATAAAACTATGGGATGCACCAGTGTCAAATAAAACTCTAACTAGAGCAAAGAAAAAGAACTCTGAAGAGTACCTTTGTTATCACTGGCAGGCTGAGGAGGAGTAGTGGACGAAGTCATGGCAAAGACTCTAGATGTCTTGCCTCTCTGCTGGGTGGGGCAGTTATTTTTGAAACGACATGGTTGGAGATAAAGGTGGAAAAGATTGTTTCGGGTAGCCTGAGGCGGAGGGATGGCGGCACTGGCAGGAGATGGACAGTTGTTGGCATGGTGACCCTTTTGATCGCACTTGAAACACGTGATGGTAGAAAGGCGAAGAGATCGCTTCTGAGGAATAGATCTGATACCGTGAGCATTCTGCCAATCCTTCTTCTGCTGAAAGAAATTGGACTTCCTCTTCTTCAAACCACTTGAAGTACCCTGAGATGCTGAAACTGCCTGCTTACCCTTGGAAGTAGGGTTCTCAAATCTAGTGGCCATGTAACGACCCGCTAAATTTATAATATTTAATAAATCAAATTTATATAATTTCTAATTTGGTTAAGTATAAAGGTAGAGATTTGGTATAGTGGTTGCAATTTAGTGTAACTATAAAATTTTATGACAATAGATGTGGATAATGTAAATTGTCACAACTTGATCTAAAGCAAAATTTTAAGAAACAAATAAATGTTGAATCTGTGAATGTTAGTTAACTTGAATGGTATTCATTAGTATAAAGGTGCAATTAGTATAGATAGTAATATTTAATGTCTGTAGTGAAAAGGAAAAGGGTCTAATAGAAACATAAAATTTATTTTATGTAAACAAAAGTATAGTTTTGAACAAATTTATGAAAATTAATAGAAACAGTGTTTGTAATCAGTTTGGTTATTTTATATTGAAAGATAGAGATGTGTAAATTCGTTAATGAATTTAAAATGGGAAGGAATGGTAAAAATGAAGAATATATAATAATAAGCATTTGACTCAATTATGGGAATTAAATTATAATAAATGGTCATTTAATAATTTAACGTTCTGTGAGTAATAATTGGGTGGAATCAGTACAAAATTTGGAAATGCATAAACCTCAATAAACATTCTAACTTAATACAATTATGCAAATGTAGGAATTAGTTATAAGCGTATAATTTTGAGTATGATAACTATTAGTATAAAATACCTTTATATTTGAAACACATTGTAAGGCATAATTAATT
This sequence comes from Allium cepa, assembly GCA_030765085.1. NCBI lineage: Eukaryota > Viridiplantae > Streptophyta > Magnoliopsida > Asparagales > Amaryllidaceae > Allium > Allium cepa. The sequence goes on from CM060931.1 coordinate 66,576,009, forward strand.
GAGTTGGGAAATTGAGAATGATTTCAAGGTATATGAACATTTGTGCTACTTAAATTAGAATTAACGCAGTAGCTAAATTTGTGAAATCTAAACTTATGGGACATAGTGTGTAAGATCTTTACTGATAAAAATTTACTTTACATGTAGTGTAAATTCCTAATACAATGAGACTATGGGTTATAGTAAAGTTTTAAAACAAGATTTTATCTATGAGAGTAAAGGAATGAAGGTAATTGGATTTTTGCAATTAAGGAAATTTAAACGTTTATTATTAAGTTAAGTGAGATTTAAGTTGAGTTTGAAAATATTTATGTATGTTAAATTCATGCATTCGGCTATAACGGATTTAATAATAAAAAGATGAAATGGTGAAATCAAGTGGATATAAAGGTGTCAATTTTACATTGAATTTCATATTCACCATAAAAAGTTAATTGACAACAAGAAGTTAATATAGGAATCAAACCTTATTTATTTATTTGGATTTGTTGCAATAGTTAAGTCCATAAATTAAAGTTAAAGCTAATTCAAATTTAGTTGGACCATGGTTGATACAACTTTAGAAAGCAAGATTTTATTTATAATTTGAATATTAAATCCAACAAATGGTATTTAATACATATAAAATGGAATTAAACGTAAATTATTACGTTATTGAATTTAGATTGGAATTTGTAAACTATTGAATGAATTTAATGGATTTATCAAACTGATAGTATTGAATTCATTAAGATTTGAATAAAAAAAATAGTTAAGAGAAAGGAGGGAATGATATTTGAAAACATTGCAATAGAGTTTAATTAAGGATTTGACTTAAATAAATTAAGGCGAATAAATGGAGATAAAGTTATTAATATTTTGGAATATAACTTATGGTAAAAAGTTTATTTGAAATCAAAGGAGTTGGAATGGAAATCAAAAATATTTATCTAATTGGATTTAAGACGAGAATATAAGAGTATAGGAATTAATAATTGAGTTTAAGAATAAAGATTTTAATTTCCAAATAATAAGAAAGTGCGGATATTAACGCTGCAAATTAATATATTTATAAATTTTAATTCATAATCCAAGCTTGTTAAATCAATTGGAATTGATTGAATTATCTAAGAAATGAAATTTGGCCAATATTAGAAGTTGAAAATATAAAATTGGATTTTATGATTTATTTAATTGATTTAATAAACATTAAAAATAGCCATTTTGTCACGGACTCGGATTTCGACGAAACAAGTTTCATCGGATCCGTATCGGTGAATTATTATAGGGTTTCAATTTTCGTATCGATCGGACTTGTCGTTTGATCGTACGGACGCGAAACGCCTTGAAATCAATTTTATTAAAATCAATTTGAAATCAATTTGGAAATCTTGTTTTCAGCATAACTTCTTCATACGATCGAATTTGGTCGTGAAACTTTTTCCATCGCGTTCAGAATATTTTAAAACACCTATTTGGATATATAGTTTTAACAAATTCGGTTCCGGAGGCATAGCGGGCTTTTTGGGCCATATTTTATTCCGTACGTTCGCGTATCCAGTCTAGCTACCCTACCTCTAGCCTATCTATAAGTATACCATGATAAACCCTAGCCTCCTTTCTATTGTCATTGTCTGTACGTACATATTTCTTCATCTCCTCTTTCTCCTTAATGGTTGCAAAATCCAGATCTGCTTCAATCCAAAATTCAGTGAAAATTCAAACACCTCATAAAATTCTCAAAAAAATATATGTTGAAGTATTCGATACGCATAATCTCATGGTGTAATTCGTTTTTCAATTGGAGCTGTCGTTCATCCAGAATAAATTCAAACAGCCCTAAACCGTTCATCACGCTGTCACAAACTTCATCGGATTGAAATTCTATTTCTGGGTATTGTAGTATGGACGATGGGGATCACATCTATATAGGTTTCGTCGAGAATCAACGGTTGGATCTACCTAGAAAATTCAACTAGGGTTTTAAAGCCACGGCGGCCGGAGGAGATCTGGACGACCGGACCCAGGGGGATGGAGGCGTCTCGGCATGAGGAGCACGATGGTGGGGTCGACTTGTCCAACGGCGGCCGGAGGTGGTGTCCATGGGCGGTCAAAGTTTGATATGCGTGGTCAACACTGTGCATGTTTCTCTGTTCGAATGGAGGTCTCGGTTGCAAGGGACCTGGACGCGGCCTGGAGTGTGATGACGTGGCTCCTTTGTTATGTTGTGAATTTGGTATTCTGTTTAAGTTTTAATTTTGTTTCTAAATCGATTTTTCATCATAACTTTTTCATACGACATCGGATTCACACGATTTTTTTTTGCGTTAGGATCGTAATTTAATTCCAGATCTGATGACGCTGGTTTGGACGAATTCTGAGACGGGCGAATTTTTGGGTTTAAATCGAATTTAAATTCGATTTAAATTCAAAAGGTGAGTGTTTTAACCCACTCACAATTACTAGAAGCTTTTATGTTTGTTAAATAAATTTTAGAAATGAATAGAAATTTATTTATGAGCTTTTGGGCATGTTATTTCATCCATATCTGTTGAATTGCATTTTTTTGAATTTAGCTGTTAATTTAAATTGATTGATTGCATATTAATTGGCTGTTAGAAATTATTGTTTGCATAAGAACTGCTAGTTAATAGATATGTAAATTATTACTGAATAAACTGTTAGATGAATAGTTGATAAATTTAATTTGAACAAACTGACAGTTATCACCTGTTGTATATGTTCATATATATATGTGGTTATTGATTGAGATTGGTTGATGGTTGCGATTGGATGATGGATGTCGTTGATGAATGAATGTTTATTGCATATCATTAAATTGCAAATTTATCATGCATATTTCATTTTTTTCGGGATTGTGGTTTGAAATGATAAAACCGCAAAGTTTTATTTTTTAATTGCGGATTGAAATGATAAATATCCGTATCACTTGACCATAGGATAGAAAATTATATACAGGCACCGCGGTCTATGTATAACTATTTTAATGTGATTTCTATGGTTTGGATGGAATACGGTTTATAATAATCTTAAATTTTATATTGTATAAATATTTTATTCCATATTTATATACCTATGAAGTTAAATTTTAGGAATTTAAAAGGTGGATAAATTTCTTTATTGAAATGGAAGAAATTTAGAAAATGGAGTTGGTAAATTTATATCCTATGTTTAAATGTAAAGTTGGAAATTTTAAGATATGATATTTGAAATTGGATTTTCCCAAAATAAATAGAAATGGATATTCTAGTAAAAATTTGAATTGGAAAATTTATATATATATATTTTACTAGAAATTGAAGTTTTATTAATTATGGATTTTATGTGAATGGTCAAGATTAATTAATAGAATATTGATTTTGAAAGGATAAAAATCCAACTTTAGTTGAAATATTAATGCTCAAAAATGGATATAAATATATATAAAATTGAAATAGTTTTGGGACTTGAGGTAATATTTTGGATTTTGGTTTAACTTTAAAAGAAGAAATATTTGGAAAGCCGTGTAATTTATTTCTTTATAAAGCAACAGTAAAGTTAAACCTTTTTAATTCGCATACCGTTGAATATCCAAACCATTTGAGTTTAAAAGTTATGGTTTGAAATTATGGATTTCCAAAAATATTAAGCTTTGAAAATATTCGATTTTCAGATATTATGAAGCTAAAGCCTTTTAATTTTTGGAAAGGAATTATATTTGGAATAAGTGGTAAAATATGGTTTTGGGTTTTGGAATGATATCGTAATATTATGGTTTTGAAATGGATTATATTCTGGTTTTAAAGTATAAACTGTTTTAAATAACCGCGGTGTTATAATAACGATGGGTTGGCAAAGAGACCGGGATCGGATATGGACATACTCTCTGTCGATACCGAAAACCACTTTGACTAACCGTGTACGCGGTGGAGATTCCAGAATGAAGTAGGTTGGTGGCGACGATTCCTGTAAGGTAAATACGTGGACCCGACTCCCGTGAGTTGGCATAAGGTGGCTAAAACAGGAGCGATCGACGGGTTAATGAGGTCATTCCTCTGATCGGACACTCCTCTTCGATATTATACTATGACTTTGGATTGATTCAGTGGCCACTTCTATTTTTTTTGATTTGGGAGTTGTTTCGAGGTGGGCGGTTGCTGCGGCTTCGCGTTACCATCGGCCCGGAAGCGTAATTGGTATATCTACCCTGGCATTGCCTAGTTGTGCCGTGTCACCTACCCTATCGCGCCTTGTACGAGTTTGGTTTTCTCCCGTAGCCCGTGTGGTATCCTCTAGTGGCTTCCCGATCAGGAGGGACTATGATATTGGACGGACTACTGGGACTATTATGTGTTAAGGGCTATATGGGTAACCCCTTAACGCTATTAAAAAGTAAGTTTATTTTATAAATAGACACTATTATAATAACGCAATATACTACATAGTAAATAGTTTAACGGATCCTTAGGAGATGTAAATCCCGAGCATCTCTTGAGTTACTGTACTCATATTTATTTCTGTTTATTTAACTCACATAAGATATTCTAGTCTGACTCGAGTGTTTTTGTCTTTTCAAATTCGCTCGGGTCAGTCCGAGCATTTCAGGATAGCAGATTTAGCTTGGAGGACGAAGACGAAGATTCAGCATTATTTATATATAGTATTGCACCACACACTCTTTATATTCCGCTGCATTGTTGTATTGGTATGTGTGACTCTGATGTTCATTGTATAAGTGAAATAACTATTTTGTAAACTGTTTTGAATTGTATATTTATTATTATATTTTATCCTTCCGCTGTGAGATTCTATTTTGTTTTATTTCTTCTTTGTTTTTTCTTATTTACCCCCATAACAATCCGCCCTTGCGTATGCTTTGAATCGGCATGTGTGTCGTTTTAAAGTGTGCGAAAAGGCGGGACGTTACAGTTGGTATCAGAGCTTTGGTTTAGCGATAAACCTTGGCTTTGTGGGGTTTGACTCTTTGTTAATAGGGTAGAAATATCCTATGGGAGTCGCTGAGTGTATATATATGAGAGAGCGTATTTGTTAGTTTTATAAAAAGATTTTTTATATTGTGTTAATCTGTTCCGTTTTGTATTTATAAATTCTGGTTGATGCATGGGACGCTATGCCATCAATAGGGATTTCTAAACACTTAATAGGACAGACCGACATAATATCCGTTTTTAATATAGGTGAATGAAATAATTTTGCCTATTATATTTTCTATATATAAAAATATTTTATAAAGATATATATATTTGGTTGCTATAGATTGGGTGTTAGGAAATAAAATATTTATAATAATCGAAGCTAAGTGAAACTATAACAAACCAAATTTGGAGATTTTAGAACTTAAGTCCGGGGTTTTTGAAATTTGTTTCCAAAGAATTTGTGAAATTTATTGATTTGGTTTATAAGTAATTTCTAATATAAATATAGTATAATTTGGAAGAATTGTTTCAAAAGAAGATTTTGGAGAAATAAATTTTGTACTTTTCTCTGTGTCGCTGGAAAATAAATTCGGTGATGACGGCCGCATCATCGACTTTCATTTTCGAGTTTCAAAAGGGGAAAGGCCACTGTAGTAAATTCTACTGCAGATTTATTTTGAAATTTTCTAAAATTTTTCTTTTATTGTTCTAAATATAATTAGAGATATTGAGTTGTAAGAACTTATTTATCTATTATTTTGAAATATTTGAAATTTAACCCGGTATTTAATTCTTAAATTTCCATTAATTAATTGTTTAAATTATTTTAGTTGAATAAAAAGATAAGTAATTAATAAGTTGAAACCTCTAATTTAAGTAAGAGAATTAATGCAATATTATAAAGAGAAATTTGAAATTTTTAACATATGAGATAAAAGAGTAATATGGATAAACATTAAATTTAATTAAAGAATGGAGATTTAACTTGTATAAGTTCAATTGCATTTCTTTAACATAAATAACTTACCCAAATATAAAAGTTGAAATGTTAAATCAGAAACTAGAATTGAATGTTTTACAAGTAGGAATTTAGGAAAAATGAAGTATTCAATAAACTACTGTTATAATAAGAATTTAATGGTATAAACTTAGGTTATAATTGAAATTTTATGGAAAATAAAGTTGAGAATTATTAATAGATGATATGAACCTGAGTATATAACATGAAATTCAAAATAAGAATTTATTATATGATTATTCACTTAAGTATGTTTTAATCTCCCCTATTCCAATATAATGGAAAGTAGGAAAAATTGAAATGTCTACAATTAATAGTTAATGGATAAATAAAAAACTTCCACTTATAGGAATGAATGTTAGCAGATTAAGAATTTAAGGGAAACCTTACAAGAGAAGATATTCAAAATATTTGTTGTTATTAATGAGAATTTATTTTATAGACTTAAGTAATAAAAGGAAACTTAAGTAATAAAAATGGAAATACAAATATAATGAATTTGGTGATAATTGGAAAATAAAACTTGTAAGAAATAAAGAAATCCCTCCATAAATAAAGGGAAGAAAATCAAAACACTGAATTATGAAATGAATGTATAATCAGCTATTTTGGTGTTGGTTTGAATTGTTTGATGTATGATTGTTGGGTAAGGAATGGTGGAGTTGTTGGATGAACAAATAATCTATCTTTGTTCCATCTAAGGCTGTTGAGCAACGGATGCACTTGATAGTTATTCTTCATTCGTACAACTTCAGAATTTGAGCCGAACAACTAATTATTTGTTTGATTTAATGATTGTTTGTTGTGGTGTGTGCTGTTTGCTAAAATATATGGTTGTTGCATTTGATTGGATATGAATGATTGAATCCACCTAAACATTCACTGTAAAATAAATATTTAACCTTTTAGATTTTATAAGTGAATACAGGTGTTGGAAGCAACTGCTACTGCTTTTGGTTCCAAAATAATAAGCGTATATTGCCCGACAAATAGGTACGTTTTCGGATTACGTTTAAAGCGCTATTTTATATATTTTTCCGTGTGGGATATTTTATTTTGGATATATATGTAATATATTTGTATATTTGGATATTATATTTTCTCCAGAGTCCCTCCATACAAAGGAGACTCTGCCAAAATTTTCCGTAAATTTTGGACTTAGAATTTTGTTGAAAACATTTTTCCCAACTTTAATAATTCAAGTATCAAAGGGTATAATGATTATAAAACAAGTGTATTTCATTAAAGGAAATTAATCCAGTAAAATATTGTTTATAAATTAATATTTGAAATAAAAATGTACTGTTTTATTCTTCCTTCTCCCTTCTTTTTCCTTTTCGGGGACGAAAAGTTTTGAGTGGGGGAGAGTGTAACGACCCGCTAAATTTATAATATTTAATAAATCAAATTTATATAATTTCTAATTTGGTTAAGTATAAAGGTAGAGATTTGGTATAGTGGTTGCAATTTAGTGTAACTATAAAATTTTATGACAATAGATGTGGATAATGTAAATTGTCACAACTTGATCTAAAGCAAAATTTTAAGAAACAAATAAATGTTGAATCTGTGAATGTTAGTTAACTTGAATGGTATTCATTAGTATAAAGGTGCAATTAGTATAGATAGTAATATTTAATGTCTGTAGTGAAAAGGAAAAGGGTCTAATAGAAACATAAAATTTATTTTATGTAAACAAAAGTATAGTTTTGAACAAATTTATGAAAATTAATAGAAACAGTGTTTGTAATCAGTTTGGTTATTTTATATTGAAAGATAGAGATGTGTAAATTCGTTAATGAATTTAAAATGGGAAGGAATGGTAAAAATGAAGAATATATAATAATAAGCATTTGACTCAATTATGGGAATTAAATTATAATAAATGGTCATTTAATAATTTAACGTTCTGTGAGTAATAATTGGGTGGAATCAGTACAAAATTTGGAAATGCATAAACCTCAATAAACATTCTAACTTAATACAATTATGCAAATGTAGGAATTAGTTATAAGCGTATAATTTTGAGTATGATAACTATTAGTATAAAATACCTTTATATTTGAAACACATTGTAAGGCATAATTAATTGAGTTGGGAAATTGAGAATGATTTCAAGGTATATGAACATTTGTGCTACTTAAATTAGAATTAACGCAGTAGCTAAATTTGTGAAATCTAAACTTATGGGACATAGTGTGTAAGATCTTTACTGATAAAAATTTACTTTACATGTAGTGTAAATTCCTAATACAATGAGACTATGGGTTATAGTAAAGTTTTAAAACAAGATTTTATCTATGAGAGTAAAGGAATGAAGGTAATTGGATTTTTGCAATTAAGGAAATTTAAACGTTTATTATTAAGTTAAGTGAGATTTAAGTTGAGTTTGAAAATATTTATGTATGTTAAATTCATGCATTCGGCTATAACGGATTTAATAATAAAAAGATGAAATGGTGAAATCAAGTGGATATAAAGGTGTCAATTTTACATTGAATTTCATATTCACCATAAAAAGTTAATTGACAACAAGAAGTTAATATAGGAATCAAACCTTATTTATTTATTTGGATTTGTTGCAATAGTTAAGTCCATAAATTAAAGTTAAAGCTAATTCAAATTTAGTTGGACCATGGTTGATACAACTTTAGAAAGCAAGATTTTATTTATAATTTGAATATTAAATCCAACAAATGGTATTTAATACATATAAAATGGAATTAAACGTAAATTATTACGTTATTGAATTTAGATTGGAATTTGTAAACTATTGAATGAATTTAATGGATTTATCAAACTGATAGTATTGAATTCATTAAGATTTGAATAAAAAAAATAGTTAAGAGAAAGGAGGGAATGATATTTGAAAACATTGCAATAGAGTTTAATTAAGGATTTGACTTAAATAAATTAAGGCGAATAAATGGAGATAAAGTTATTAATATTTTGGAATATAACTTATGGTAAAAAGTTTATTTGAAATCAAAGGAGTTGGAATGGAAATCAAAAATATTTATCTAATTGGATTTAAGACGAGAATATAAGAGTATAGGAATTAATAATTGAGTTTAAGAATAAAGATTTTAATTTCCAAATAATAAGAAAGTGCGGATATTAACGCTGCAAATTAATATATTTATAAATTTTAATTCATAATCCAAGCTTGTTAAATCAATTGGAATTGATTGAATTATCTAAGAAATGAAATTTGGCCAATATTAGAAGTTGAAAATATAAAATTGGATTTTATGATTTATTTAATTGATTTAATAAACATTAAAAATAGCCATTTTGTCACGGACTCGGATTTCGACGAAACAAGTTTCATCGGATCCGTATCGGTGAATTATTATAGGGTTTCAATTTTCGTATCGATCGGACTTGTCGTTTGATCGTACGGACGCGAAACGCCTTGAAATCAATTTTATTAAAATCAATTTGAAATCAATTTGGAAATCTTGTTTTCAGCATAACTTCTTCATACGATCGAATTTGGTCGTGAAACTTTTTCCATCGCGTTCAGAATATTTTAAAACACCTATTTGGATATATAGTTTTAACAAATTCGGTTCCGGAGGCATAGCGGGCTTTTTGGGCCATATTTTATTCCGTACGTTCGCGTATCCAGTCTAGCTACCCTACCTCTAGCCTATCTATAAGTATACCATGATAAACCCTAGCCTCCTTTCTATTGTCATTGTCTGTACGTACATATTTCTTCATCTCCTCTTTCTCCTTAATGGTTGCAAAATCCAGATCTGCTTCAATCCAAAATTCAGTGAAAATTCAAACACCTCATAAAATTCTCAAAAAAATATATGTTGAAGTATTCGATACGCATAATCTCATGGTGTAATTCGTTTTTCAATTGGAGCTGTCGTTCATCCAGAATAAATTCAAACAGCCCTAAACCGTTCATCACGCTGTCACAAACTTCATCGGATTGAAATTCTATTTCTGGGTATTGTAGTATGGACGATGGGGATCACATCTATATAGGTTTCGTCGAGAATCAACGGTTGGATCTACCTAGAAAATTCAACTAGGGTTTTAAAGCCACGGCGGCCGGAGGAGATCTGGACGACCGGACCCAGGGGGATGGAGGCGTCTCGGCATGAGGAGCACGATGGTGGGGTCGACTTGTCCAACGGCGGCCGGAGGTGGTGTCCATGGGCGGTCAAAGTTTGATATGCGTGGTCAACACTGTGCATGTTTCTCTGTTCGAATGGAGGTCTCGGTTGCAAGGGACCTGGACGCGGCCTGGAGTGTGATGACGTGGCTCCTTTGTTATGTTGTGAATTTGGTATTCTGTTTAAGTTTTAATTTTGTTTCTAAATCGATTTTTCATCATAACTTTTTCATACGACATCGGATTCACACGATTTTTTTTTGCGTTAGGATCGTAATTTAATTCCAGATCTGATGACGCTGGTTTGGACGAATTCTGAGACGGGCGAATTTTTGGGTTTAAATCGAATTTAAATTCGATTTAAATTCAAAAGGTGAGTGTTTTAACCCACTCACAATTACTAGAAGCTTTTATGTTTGTTAAATAAATTTTAGAAATGAATAGAAATTTATTTATGAGCTTTTGGGCATGTTATTTCATCCATATCTGTTGAATTGCATTTTTTTGAATTTAGCTGTTAATTTAAATTGATTGATTGCATATTAATTGGCTGTTAGAAATTATTGTTTGCATAAGAACTGCTAGTTAATAGATATGTAAATTATTACTGAATAAACTGTTAGATGAATAGTTGATAAATTTAATTTGAACAAACTGACAGTTATCACCTGTTGTATATGTTCATATATATATGTGGTTATTGATTGAGATTGGTTGATGGTTGCGATTGGATGATGGATGTCGTTGATGAATGAATGTTTATTGCATATCATTAAATTGCAAATTTATCATGCATATTTCATTTTTTTCGGGATTGTGGTTTGAAATGATAAAACCGCAAAGTTTTATTTTTTAATTGCGGATTGAAATGATAAATATCCGTATCACTTGACCATAGGATAGAAAATTATATACAGGCACCGCGGTCTATGTATAACTATTTTAATGTGATTTCTATGGTTTGGATGGAATACGGTTTATAATAATCTTAAATTTTATATTGTATAAATATTTTATTCCATATTTATATACCTATGAAGTTAAATTTTAGGAATTTAAAAGGTGGATAAATTTCTTTATTGAAATGGAAGAAATTTAGAAAATGGAGTTGGTAAATTTATATCCTATGTTTAAATGTAAAGTTGGAAATTTTAAGATATGATATTTGAAATTGGATTTTCCCAAAATAAATAGAAATGGATATTCTAGTAAAAATTTGAATTGGAAAATTTATATATATATATTTTACTAGAAATTGAAGTTTTATTAATTATGGATTTTATGTGAATGGTCAAGATTAATTAATAGAATATTGATTTTGAAAGGATAAAAATCCAACTTTAGTTGAAATATTAATGCTCAAAAATGGATATAAATATATATAAAATTGAAATAGTTTTGGGACTTGAGGTAATATTTTGGATTTTGGTTTAACTTTAAAAGAAGAAATATTTGGAAAGCCGTGTAATTTATTTCTTTATAAAGCAACAGTAAAGTTAAACCTTTTTAATTCGCATACCGTTGAATATCCAAACCATTTGAGTTTAAAAGTTATGGTTTGAAATTATGGATTTCCAAAAATATTAAGCTTTGAAAATATTCGATTTTCAGATATTATGAAGCTAAAGCCTTTTAATTTTTGGAAAGGAATTATATTTGGAATAAGTGGTAAAATATGGTTTTGGGTTTTGGAATGATATCGTAATATTATGGTTTTGAAATGGATTATATTCTGGTTTTAAAGTATAAACTGTTTTAAATAACCGCGGTGTTATAATAACGATGGGTTGGCAAAGAGACCGGGATCGGATATGGACATACTCTCTGTCGATACCGAAAACCACTTTGACTAACCGTGTACGCGGTGGAGATTCCAGAATGAAGTAGGTTGGTGGCGACGATTCCTGTAAGGTAAATACGTGGACCCGACTCCCGTGAGTTGGCATAAGGTGGCTAAAACAGGAGCGATCGACGGGTTAATGAGGTCATTCCTCTGATCGGACACTCCTCTTCGATATTATACTATGACTTTGGATTGATTCAGTGGCCACTTCTATTTTTTTTGATTTGGGAGTTGTTTCGAGGTGGGCGGTTGCTGCGGCTTCGCGTTACCATCGGCCCGGAAGCGTAATTGGTATATCTACCCTGGCATTGCCTAGTTGTGCCGTGTCACCTACCCTATCGCGCCTTGTACGAGTTTGGTTTTCTCCCGTAGCCCGTGTGGTATCCTCTAGTGGCTTCCCGATCAGGAGGGACTATGATATTGGACGGACTACTGGGACTATTATGTGTTAAGGGCTATATGGGTAACCCCTTAACGCTATTAAAAAGTAAGTTTATTTTATAAATAGACACTATTATAATAACGCAATATACTACATAGTAAATAGTTTAACGGATCCTTAGGAGATGTAAATCCCGAGCATCTCTTGAGTTACTGTACTCATATTTATTTCTGTTTATTTAACTCACATAAGATATTCTAGTCTGACTCGAGTGTTTTTGTCTTTTCAAATTCGCTCGGGTCAGTCCGAGCATTTCAGGATAGCAGATTTAGCTTGGAGGACGAAGACGAAGATTCAGCATTATTTATATATAGTATTGCACCACACACTCTTTATATTCCGCTGCATTGTTGTATTGGTATGTGTGACTCTGATGTTCATTGTATAAGTGAAATAACTATTTTGTAAACTGTTTTGAATTGTATATTTATTATTATATTTTATCCTTCCGCTGTGAGATTCTATTTTGTTTTATTTCTTCTTTGTTTTTTCTTATTTACCCCCATAACAATCCGCCCTTGCGTATGCTTTGAATCGGCATGTGTGTCGTTTTAAAGTGTGCGAAAAGGCGGGACGTTACAGGCCATATCCATCAGAGAAATGAAGGTACCATGAACATGGCGAATCAAGCGGTCATAATACTCTAGGAGAGCACCATGAATAAATTTCTCATTCTTCTTCAATTGAGTGTCTATCAATCCGGGACCAAACTTGGAAAGCTCATTAAACTTCCTTTCATACTCAATAAAAGTTTTGTCTCCTTGCTCAAGGTCCATAAATGCCCTATACAATTGGGATTTCCCAGCTTCGGGCGTCCATTTCGCCACAAAAGCATCCCTGGAAAGAAGGGATGTAACAACCCTGTATTTTCTGATTTTTTAATTGTATATTTTAATTATTTTAATTGAATTTCTAATTTAATAACTTAATTTATTTATATAAGATGGATAATTTTGTTATTTTAAATATAAAATTGATTTTTGATATGAATTAGAATTCAAAACATGACTAAATATAATATTTTCCAGAAAAGTGAATTTTGCTCAATATGGTCACCTACTTTTAAATTTAAAATTTAAAAGTTTGAAAATTTGAATTTTATCTTTTATTATGAAAGTAAATAAAATATTAAGAATTCTGCTTTTCGTTTCGTTGAAACCTGACTAATATTGTGAAAGTTATGCCTTTTTGAATATTATGTGCAATTTGCTGTATTTAACAAAATTGTTTATTTTAAATTATATAAATAATATTTTATTTGGTCACGTAATGTTCTAATTTATATTTATATGGGTAAAATAAAATGTTATGTATATATTTTGGTTTTGAAACATTTTTTAAGAGTGTAATTGACATTTTCCAGTGTCAGTTGTATTTTGTTTACAATTTCTAATTTCCAGTTTCAATTAATTTAAGAAATTCTTTATTTGTTCTTCTATTTTCTCAAGATATTATTTTATTCCCATTCCCACTTTATTTTGTTCCTCATTTATTTATTTATTTTACTTTTTATTTGTTTTAAAATGAAATAGAAATTTTCTAAGGCTAGTGATATTTTATTTGTAATTTTCATGTCCTGTTTCCAAATTTTAAACAATTTCTTTAGTTCTTTTTCTATTTTCTCCAATTTAATTATTTATTTCCTTTTAGAAATGATAAATGAATTATTATATTTTAAATTTTTGTTTTAGAATATTTTTAAAATGAAGTAGATATTTTTCTAAAGCTTGTGGTGATTTAATTGTAATTTTTGAACCCTGTTTTGAATTTTTAAGCAATTTCTTTAATTATTTTTCTATTTTCTTTAATTTTAATTATTTATTTTCATTTTATTTTAATTTGATTCAGTTTTTAAATTCATTTACTGATTTTTTTTAATTTGAATTAAAGAAAAAGGAAATATCAAAGGTTTAAAGAGGTTTTAAAACTCAAGCCTCTTCATTTCCAAAAGCTTTTCATTTTCCACAACTCTTCATTTATGTTGTTTGGACGTGCATTCTTACTTTCTAAGCCGTGAATTCTATCTAGTTCTCATGCAAAAAAATTTGTTTCTCATTCTTCTTCACGGCTAGAGAAAAGTATTAGTAATGGCTACTTCTTTTTCTTCTTTCTCTTCTCATTTTTCTATGTATTTTTGCCTTGTTTCCTTGGCTTTTTGCTTAGTCTCCTCTCCATTGTCATGGCCACCACCTCCTACATCTCTACCTTGTCACCATCACCACCTACTCCTTCAGCCTTGACCATGGACGAGACCCCCTTGAAGAGAAACTCCACAAAACAAATGCATTCCTCCTTAAAACTATGCAAACCGACCACCTTTTGTTCACCACTTCCTTATTCACTACCACCACCACCTTAGGCCGCCACCACCACCCTTCTTGACCTCCCCTCACCACTCTAGCCCTTGACCAGACACCACACCCACTGGCCAAGCAATTTGCCTACATGGTCGAGCCCTTATGTTGGCATAAAACCCCTTTTTGTTGCATAAACTCTTCATCTTCCTATGTTGTAAACTTCCTCCATGTTCTTGCATTTAGGCCATGCAGTCCTATGTCAATACCCAAGCTAATCCAACCCCTAGGCCATGCAAAATAATATAGAAAGCAAGGAAAAAAGTTGTGTATTCAATTTTCTTTTCAATTCAAAGTTAATCTAATTCATTGTTGTGTTGAAATTTATAAATTTATTTTGTTATGTTTTGGGTTGTAATACAAGATCTATAGATCTCGCTCTCCGCTCGAGTCTGTAGTCTTGTCATTGTGTTCTAGCATCCGTTGTGTCATTTGTATTGCTATCTCCAGCTTATAGAGGTGAGTAAATCTCACACGACATTTTATACTTATGAAATTGTGTAGCGACAATAATTGAATGTGTAGAATTATATATGATATTATAACTGCCTGTGATGATTTATTTATATGATGTTAAACGTGTTAATTACCTATCACATTATCTGTTACTGATATATGTTGTTAAACTGTTCATTTATATCTGTTCATCACTGTCAATTACCTGTTAGTTTAGAAATCACTATGGGTTGAAATGATACATACCCGAGCAGACTTTAAAATAGAGAAGAATCGTTATGGGCTGAAATGATAGGCCTGAACGGTTTTTATTTGTTTTATTTTACTTGAGACTGCGGGTTTGAAATGATAGAACCTGGATTTCTCTTTGTAAATTGCGAATTGAAATGATATATATCCGTATCACTTGACCTAGGTTAAAAAACTATATACAAGCCCGTGGTTATTTTATAAAGTATTTTTGAATATTTTAAGTATTTTTAAATGTAAACTTATGATTATTTGATTTAAATAGAATTTAAAAATGTTTAAATAAAGGATTTATGATTTTCCTATAAGTTAAAATGTTGAATAAATTACCAGTTAAATTGAATTTTTGAAATATAACTTAAGTTTGGAAATTTGGAAAATTTGGTTTTAAAATGATACTTAAGTTATGTAGATAAATGGAAATTTAATTATATTTGGAAAATGATACATATGATAACTTGACTTAGATTTGAATTTAAATGATTTAATAAAGTGTTATTGATTTTCTATGTATTTAAATGGTTAAATAAACGAATGCTTAAAGGTGAAATTTTAAAATATAACTTGACTTGGAAATATGAATTTGGTTTTAATTAAAGGTTTAATTTAATTAAATAAATTGGAAATTTAGTTTAATTGGTGAAATGGAAATTCGAAAATGTAATTGTTAATAAATTGTCAATTGTAAAAATGGGAAAATTGTACACTTGAATTTGTTATGGGAAATTTTTGAAAAATTTGATTTAATTGTAAGAAATTTATTTTATAAAAATCATATGTTAAAAGGTATGTTAATGAACATTTTTGAATGTTAAAAATATGATTTTTGTAATGTTTAAAGGGTTTAAATTGAAGTTTATTATTTGCTGGAAATACACCAAAATCTGGAAAATACTTTTAATATCATTCAGAAATGCTATGGTTTCAGTAAATGAACTAAAAGCTTTATAAAAGAGGCTATTACAGCAGTTCTAAAATGTTGTAGTTGTTGTAGTAAATTAAAAGGCTAAAAACTTAATAAAGGCCTATTACAGCAGTTCTGTAAATGCTGTAGTGGTCTGCTTTGCTGAAATAAATGAAAACCTTTAATTTGAAACCTAAGCTATTACAGCATTTCTGGAAATGCTGTCTTTGCTGTTTTAAACTAAATTTCAACTAAAACCGAGATTTAACAGCAGTTTTCAAATGCTGCCTTTGGTGAATTAAAATGTTTTCAAGTATAACTTATAATAGTTTTTTCTAAATACTGCGAAAGGCTGAAATTTTCAGTGTTTATTGTTTTTAACTAAGTATGAGCTTAGAATGGTTTGAACTTTGAAAATTGAATGCTTGATTTGAAAGAATAATAACTTCACTTTTAAATGGTTGAAGTGAATTAATTTAATTGGAATACAAACTATTTAAAAGGTGATTTGAAAGGATAATAAATGAATGTTATCTTTGAATTTAAAAAAGCATTTTAAATTCGATATTTCAATTTAAACTTATGTAATGTTTCAATAATGAAGTTTTTGATATTTTGATATATTGAAATGGTTTGAAAATGACTTGGTCTTTATTTTGATAAAGATTTGAATTTGAAAGACACGGTATTCTGGTATATTGAAATGGTTTGGAAATGATTTAATTTTTATTTTGATAAAGATTTGGATTTGGAATGATATTTGATTTTAAAGTATAAAATATTATTTTAAAGTTATAACCACGGGTTATAATAACGATTGGTTGGCAAAGAGACCGGGATCGGATATGGACACACTCTCTGTCGATATCGAAAACTACTTTAACAACCGTGTACTCGGTGGAGATTCCAGAATGAAGTAGGATGGCGGCGACGTTCTATTAAGGTATGTACGTGAACCCGACTCCCATGACTTGGCATAAGGTGGCTAAAACAGTAGCGATTGACAGACTAAGAAGGTAGCCCCTTTTATCAGAAGCACTTCTTCGTATGCCATCCTATTACTTTGTGATTGTTTGGTGCACGCCTTTGATTTTGGGAGCGTGGTTCGAGGTGGACGGTAGTAGTTGCTATGCGTTACCACCGGTCCGGATGCGTAATTAATATATCTACCCTGACATTTTGAGTGGGGGAGAGTGGACGAAAATTTGTATTACTATCTCTTGAGATCAAATCTACATTCAATTAATATAATTAAAATAAAATAATCAAAAAATACAGGGTTGTTACCCTCTCCCCTACTCAAAACTTTTCGTCCCCGAAAAGAAATGAGGCACGGGAAAACATAGAAAAAGATATAATGAAATAAGATTAAGACAAGGTAACAAGAAGATTGAAATTATACCTGATAACTGTTGTTATAGGTAAGTTTAACAAGGTGGAGATGATCTTCTCAAGATCCTCCAGAATCAAGAACACAAGCACGAAAAAGATTCTCTAGAATCTGATTCACCCTTTCCACCTGACCGACGGTCTGTGGATGGCAAGCAGTACTCAGATTCAAAGATTATCTAAGATTAGGGAAAGATTTCTAAACAGACTGGTTTAAGCAATAGCCTTCCCATTCTGTAACAAGACAACGAAATAAGAACATCCAAAAGATAGTTTGAAAACAAAATAAGATATTAAGTTTGAAACCATGGAAATTTCAACTTAAATAGATAATTAATTTTACACCAGTTAAATAAATCTGAACTATCTCTAATTTCATTATCTTATCATCTAATCATCTTAAATTAAAATTTCTGAAATCATGGATTTGAAAATTCTTTTATTATACTCAAAATGTACTTAATAAATTTAATTCTTCTTTATTCCTAATTAAAATTAAATTTACTCCTCTCAATATATTTTTTATCACTTAAGTTAAATATACTTACAATTATTATAACTGCTTTAATTTATTCTTAGTTCCTTTAAGATCATTTTATTGTATGTTTTTCAATTACCCTTTTATTCTATATTTACCTATATTAGTCTTTTATAACTAATATTTAAGTGTGTAACATTTGTTATGACCACTCAAATTTTATTTATAAAATCTTTTTATATTGTATATTATCCAGTTACATTCTTAACTTCTAAAATTAAGGTGAGTTATACTGGAATGCAACTGTATTACACAAATAAAACTTTCTAATTCAATCATTTCAAGTTTGAATCATTTATTCAAAATTTTGATTTTCTTTTTATAACTGAAATTATTCTTTAAGATATAATTTAAGAATTTAACGATCCTCTTCAAACCATTGAGAAATAAATAAATGTATGTGCATAATATGTCAAATCAAATTTAATTCATATCTCTATATATATTATAAATCAAGTCATATTTTAGAAATTCAAATCAATTGCATTTCCCAAATCAAGGCTGTAGCAAGACTACAGAACGGTCTCTTCACTTCGAAACTTGAAAATGAATGTCGATGATGCTGCAGTCATCAACGAAATTATTTTCTAGCGACAAAGAGAAGAGCACTATTTTTTTTTTAAAAATTTAAAACAAATTTCTATTCGAAAATACTATAAATAATATACCCTTTTAAAACTTTAAACACAAGATCTGAAACCATCAGGAATTAAATTCTCAAATTCTTGATTTAAATTCATTTGAGTTCCCAAATCAATTTATAAACAACTATTTATAAATTCATTTATAGAACAATAAATGATAAATCGAGTATTATAATTTCAAATAATCAATTTGAATCAATTTATTAAGTTCCATAAATTTACTTATATATCAAAATTTATTTCATTAACCAAATTTTAAAATAATATTGTGTCAGTTTGTTCTGTCAAAGTGTTTTAGAAATCCTATCAATAGCGTTGATCAGACGAATCGATCGGAAACCCAAATCAACATCAACAACTCAAACAACACAATATAAAACAAAATATTAATTATAGATTTACAAGTACAATTAAAAATGTCTTGAAGATAGGTTGGAAACAAAAGACAAGATGATTAAATAATAAAATAAGGAGATGGATAAGCTTAAATAATTCGCGGGCAACCTTAACTTGGTCAACTTTGACTTAAAAATAAGATCGAAGTGGATTTTCTGGAGTAAATCTACATTCGATACCGAAAACCACTTTGACAACCATGTACGCGATGGAGATTCCAGAATGATGTAGGATGGTGGCGGGCGTTCTATTGAGGTATATACGTGGACCCGACTCCCGTGAGTTGGCATAAGGTGGCTAAAACGGGAGCGATTGACGGACTAAGAAGGTAGCCCCTTTTATCGGACGCACTTCTTCGTATGTCATTCTATTACTTTGTGATTGCTTGCTGTGCACCATTGATTTTAGGAGTGTGGTTCGAGGTGGGCGGTAGCAGCTGCTAAGCGTTACCACCGGTCCGGATGTGTAATTGGTATATCTATCCTGGCATTGCCTAGTTGTGTCGTGTCACCTACCCTAGCGAGCCTTGTACGAGTTTGATTTTCTCCAGTAGCCTATGGAGTATTTAGGGTAGTCTCCTGATCTGGAGATGCGCTGGTACTGTATAGACGGTTGGGACTATTACGTGTTAAGGGCTATATGGGTAACCCCTTAACACTATTTAAAAGTATGTTTATTTTACTATTAGACGCTATTATAATAGCGAAATATTACTACATAATAAATAGTTTAACGGATCCTTAGAGGATGGGCGGTCCCAAGCATCCTTTAAGTTACTTGTACATTTTATTACAGTTCACTTGAGTTGGTTTACATTGTATAAGTATGCATGTCCTGACTCGAGTGTTTGTATTTTTATTTACGCTCGGGTCAGCCTGAGTATCACATATTTAGATTCCACTTTTTGGAGATTGGAATCGCTAGAGATTAGCTGCTTATCTTGTTTTATCTATTTCAGTTCTGTTGTTCTACTCATCTTGTACTTGGTTATCATATTGAGACTTTTGTTGTACATTATTTCTTCTGTGTATCATATGCAACTCTGATATATTTATATAGTAGCTTCATGAACTACTATCTCTCTTAATTCCACTGCATTATTATTTACTCTGTGTCTGTGATCTGTGATTATTTACTTACTGTATATTATGAGATTTGCCAAATTTTATTTACAACGCGGTATTTTGAGCAATTCAAGTCTGACATGTACAGATGCGAATGGTTGAAAATATCGGGTCGTTACATGGGATCCAAGGTAAAACAAGATAAAGGAGATAAATTCTGAAGAATAGATTCGACAGGAATAAGCTAGGACAAACAACTAAGAAACTCACTTGAACTGCTGCCAGGTGATATTAGCTTCAACAGTCTGAGCGGTGACAGATTCCCACCAGTCTTGGGCAGACTCCTGTAACTGCCAAGTAACAAGATGACGCATCTGAGCATCAGTGATTTCCAGTCCAGTGAAAATCCTCTCAAGACTCCTCAGCCATTGTTGAGCCTCGATAATGCTTTTGGCCCCAATGAACTTGGTGCCTCCAAGTTGAGAATATTCCTTACAAAGCTGAGTGAACCTAACAGGTTGAACAGATGCGACAACAAGAGCAACGACGGGTGGTGCAGGGGCAACTGGTGGTATAGGAGCATTGCCACGACCCCTTCCACGGACATTCCTACGGTTACTCATATGGAGAATCAAAATTTTGAATTCAGAACAATGATACAGTTTCAAAATTCATATGAAATCCTAAAAAAAAAGAGTTCCAACTAAGAATTCCAAGCCCGAACGAATATGATTCGGAAATTAATTCAACTCATTCTAATGGTATTGCTACCTTATCTCTAATGAGCTTCACTCCATAAGCTAAGTTTGTCAAAACCAGAGCTCTAATACCAACAGTAATGACCCTCCATTTCGAACCATTCAAATCGACAATGTCAGACTTGAATTGTTTTAAATAACAGATCAATAATATATTTATTTGGCATAACTTATCATATACATTAAATAAATCAATCATAGACACAGAGTTTGCACAAAATAGTGGAATAAAATAAACAAAAGTTCATAAATCCACCACCGAAATAACATAGTTTGGAATCAGAATACATCAGAATTTCTAATACACGGAAGTCTCTAGTGCAAAACAAATGACAAGTCCGAGACATACAACTGAAAACAATAGAAATAAAGCAGCAAGTTGAAATAGATAAGATAGCGATCTCCAAGCTTCCAAAGATGAGTTTTCAAAACTGTGATACTCAGGCTGACCAGAGCGTGAAGCAAAACAGAACACTCGAATCAGGATTAACATTCTTATGCAGATAAATCAAGTTTAAGTGAAATGTCAGGTAAATGCAATATAACTTAAAGGGTTGTTGAGATTCCATCCTTTAAGGATTCAATAAACTACCTACATACATAATACAATACTCTACGTATATAATGTCTATGGTAAAGTAAAATATTAAAATAGCATTAAGGCGTTACCCATATCCCCCTTAACACATTTTATATAATGTCGTAGTCTATACAGATACTGTAAACTCCACTCGCAAGTGGGCTATCAGGGAGCACTCCATAGGTACGACACAAAACAAACTCGTAGAAGGAACGATAGGGCATGTGACACGGCACGCGAGGCAATTCCAAGGTAGATATACCATTTGCGGATCCGGACTGGTGGTAACGCATAGCAGCTACTACCGTCCACCTCGAGACACACACCCAAATCAAAGGTGTGCACACCAAATCAAATCATAAAAGCAATAGATATGGTTTTGAAGAAATGTGATCGATCGGAGGTGCGACCTCACTTGGCCTGGCGTGGCTTCTGTTTTAGTCACATCAAGCTGACTCTCGGGAGTCAAGGCTACGTAAATACCATACAGAATCATTTGCCAAACCATCCAACTTCGTACTGGAATCTCCACCACGTACGCAGTTGGTAAAGTGGTTTTTTTATATTGACAGAGAGTATGACAATATCCAATCCCGGTCTCTTTAACAACTAAACGCTTATTTTACACCGTGGTCATTTATAAAACTTTACTTTATAAATATTTAAATCAAAATACAAATTTAATTCAAAACGAATATTCAAATTTATTTTATATAAATCCTAAAGTCTCCATTTAACCACCTTTCCAACCTTTTCTTTTTAATTATAGAAAATTTATTTAAATATAAATTAAATGAACCTTTTAAAAATATTATGTATTAAATAAAAACTACCTTTATAAAATTTTAAAACATATCAAACTTTTATTTGTCTTCTTAAAATCTTATTCTATATATTTTAGAAAATGAAACTATAAGTTAACTTTACAAATTACCCTTTCTAAATTAAACTCATACCTTTATATCCCAAATCAACATTTAAGGTAAAAAACATTCAAAAATAAATCGGACTACTTATTGCATTTCAAAATCAACTCGTATATTTCTTTCAAATGTTTGGAAATTATTTTCAAAAATAAACTAACGGTGTCCGTATATAATTTTCTATCCTGTGGTCAAGTGATAAGGATATTGTTATTTCAATCCGCAATAGTTTAAATTTACTAATTTATATTATTAAACCCGCAATCCCAAAATTTCAATAATAGTTGAAAATCGCTTGGGTTTATCATTTCAATCCATAACGAAGTTCTCCTATTGTAAAGTCCATTCGGGTATGCTCTTCAACCCATATTGATTTCTAAACTAAGGGATCTTGCAGAGTGAGACAATAAATAACATAACAATTACTAAACAGTGTAACTTTTCGTAAGTGATCAAATTTAAATAACTATTTATCATATTTAACAGTTAATAGCTAGCAATTTAGTTTTAATAGTACATTTAAAATGCCACTTCTTATGAAGTCAATTTAATGAGCAAAGAACATTAATCGTGAGTGATCACTCACTTTTCGAGGCTAGAGATGATGGAGTTGAAACACTAACACGGATATGGACACTGAAACTTCACATAGTTGTGATAAAACAACAGATTTAGCACGATGAATTTTTGATGAAACAGTTACATATATACATAACAATATATATATATATATATATATGTGTGTGTGTGTGTGTGTGTGTGTTTTCGAAAGGACAAGTATACATACATACACACACACACACACATATATATAGCTTATATATTTTCTTGTCGAAGTTTTCAGAAATGACATAGACTACTATTGTCAACAATATGACAGGAACAGGTATAAGCTTAAAAATGTATACATTTTTGCAATTAAAGTATGCACAACAATATGTAGAAAAAGGAATTGCGTTGTCATATATATCCATTTCCAGCAGAGGTCAGCACATCAATAGGAAAGTACGTACGTACATACATACATACATACATACATACGTACATACATACATACATACATACATATATATATATATATTTATATATGTGTGAATAGCAGTGCCTAAGAGATGTGAACATGAGAGAGCAATGTAAACCATTAAGATGTAAACATGTATCTCTGCAAGGCAATAATATCACAGCATATATGTATACACAGTAATGCGAAAAAAGAAGAAAAAAAACTGCAGATCAAAACATCACTGAGACGCCACATGTCACGGCGCCTGCTTCGAATTCGACTCCGAGTCATAGCAGTGAAAACTCGGGCCTGGCTTCGGGACATAAGGAAGAGGACATGGTCTGGAAATGGGGAACAACAGGGCTATCTGCCCTGACTGGAGCTTCGGGTCCAAGACAGGGTGCATCGTGTTTGGCTTCAGGTTATCAGGTTAGGGTACACGAATCAGAAGGAAAAAGGCAAGGGTAAAACGGGGGTCTCGGGTAAGTGATTGTTTGGTGGGGAGGTCGATGTGGAGAAGGAATAACACTTGGGGTCGGTCGGTAAACAAGGTGATTTTGGTGGTTGCGTGACCACAGTCGAGGGGTTTGATGGGAAAGCTTGGCAAAAGCAGAGAGAATTTTTTTAAAAAATCGTGTAGAAGGGAAGAAGCTACAGAGAGGAGAAGATAGAAGAACGTACATGATTGCAAATGGGCAGTAAACAAAAGAGAAGGCAAAATGAATATATACTAAAGGAATGAAATGAAATTCCAATGGTCTAGCTGTGATTGAGCTAAACATCAATAAAGAAATTTATTATTGTTTGGACAGCACGTTTGAAATTTGAAACAGAAGGGAGGAGTAAAGTCAAAAATTATGGTACCATTACAACGAACCGTTTTGATGCTTCCGTCGCGTACCGAACCTCAAAATACAGAAATAAATATACTATGGAGATCAGCACGACGAGACAGATAGAATGATACAAGGATATTGATGATATGATCAAATTATAAAAACTCGAATTTTTCGCTATCGAAAATGCTGCAAAAACGCAGAAAATAAGATAAACGGAGCCATAGAAGTCCGAATTTGCCAAAACGAATTATGACGTCTTTGTCAGAAAATGAATTACATTTTTATTACATAAAAATATTCAGTTTTCGAAAATATTTAAATTTCACCAATTAAACTGATTAAATTTATAATTTAAATTTAACAAATAAATTAACTTTAATATTATTCCATAAAAATTTACCAATTGCTAAAATTAAATAGGCGCATTTCAAATATCAAAATTTTATTTCAAATTTTTATCATTTGAATTTCAAGAAAATTTTAGTTAATTACGTTATAAAACCGTTTAAAATTTCCGGGTCGTTACATAATCCATCATTATCAAAAGATTAATTAGCCATAAACATCATTAAGTAAAATGATTAATCAAATTTAAATCATTATTAACCAAGTAATGTGTTAAATTTAAAACACATCATTAATAAGTTAATTAGTTAACCTTAATCCTTATAAATTAAATAATTAATTAAATTAAATAATTAATTAAATAAATAATCATTATTAAACTAATTAATTATTTTTGAAAACATCATTAATTAAAATCTTGCTTAACTTGTAAAACAATTCCAGGCATGAAGATGAAACCAAAAGATTTCGATAAGAAGTGATTTTTCGAAAGTGCCGATATAGCGACCATCGCAATACACTATACAGGCAGTTCGGCAAACAAACTTATGTCGTTATAATATAAGAAAACACCACATAACAAGGTATAAACTTATATACAAAGTAATTAACTATGGAACAACATATAGAGAGCATTTACTTATAAATAATTAACTTTAACTACCAATATTTCATCGAACTTACTAAAGCTTACTAACTTATCTGAACTTGCACCTCAATTTCAGTGACTAAGATGTTCAAATTTTGAAATATCATAAATGTAAAATTATAGTCCTTATAGTTAGCTTTCCATATCACTAAAGAAATCTAAATTCCGATTAATTTTACAAAAGTTATAACTGAATTACTAAGAGGTGTTTAAACAGTTCCGAGCCAAACATTATCAATGCTAAACAATTCATTATCGTATTATGGAATCATATATAAACAAGTATATAAAAGCACAAGCACATTAATTTCCAAGCAACAATCTAACAACAATTAATATCAACAACAATGGTTTAGAACTTTGCATAAAAGAGGAAGTTTTACTCACAAAAAATGCTTGCAAACTTTAACCGAAATTGCACTATCTTTGCAAGTACGACCAAGTCTTTGCATAATCTTAGAAGATGAACTCTCTAAGTGCTTTAAATAACCACAAAGGTTCGGCCTTAGGGAGTATATGGTACGGCCTTGATGGGTTGAGGGCTTGGACTTTGAAAATGAAGTGAAGAGATGAGTGTGTAAGTGTTTTAACAAACTTTGGAAGAGATTTAAATAGAAATATATACATTTTTGTAACTTGGAAAGTGCTTAAGAAGCTATGGAATTATGGTTAACAGATATAGTAAGTTTTGAACATGAAAATAGGATGGAAAAGTGAAATAAAAGTTAGGAAAAACTAGTTTTATAAGCATGCAAAGCTTCTCAAAGAAGCTTCTTTATTCAATTATATTTTCTTAGCTTACACGGGAAGCTTTTTTTATTTAATTATGTTTGCTTAGCTTACATGGGAAGCTTCTTTATTTAGTTACTTCATTTTGGTGGCTTATGTTGGAAGCTTTCTTATTATATATGTTTTCTTAAGCATATATACATTTATACACATGCATTCAAACATGCCTAAGTAACTTATAAATATGTATTGGTGCATACAAAAGAGTTATGCCATTTTTGATAACTTTTAGTCGACGAAAGTTCGAAAATCTGGAAAACGAATTCCGGTGACATTTTCAGACTTACATTGAACCAAATATATTTGTAAACTAAATTAGGAAACTCCTTCACCATCATTATTCATTTATTTAAAAGGGTTTTATTTTAGTCATAAACCTATTATTTGAATATGTAAAATTAATTAAATATTCACAAATTCAAATAGTGATATTCCGGGTCTTTACACGTACATTGAGAAACCTCCCGTTAGTGCCAGACTGCACACTTGGTTACTTAGTACACCATGTTGGAATCCAAGTAGACCCTAATCCGTCATTTAATACTTCAAACCCAAGACCAACCCACATTGGTATATTCCGTAGACCTATATGCGAATGTATAACCCCACTAGTTGTACAATTGGAGATGTCCCATGTCAGTACAATGTATACATAAGTGTTGGTAGCCCCTTGTAGAGGATAGACTTCTGTCATGTAACACAACCAATCTCGCATTCCAACTCATACTAATGACTATGTCATTTATAATTGGCTAAATAATAGGCTAGACCCACTAATCCACACCCGTCATAAACAATGTATTCTTGAGGACAAATAATTTCAATTGGAAAATTATTACACCTCCTAAGTTCAATTATTAATATTTTTTTACTTGCCATGAACTTACTACTTAATGCCAATTAAGTAGCTCTTAGTACTTCATTTTCAATTAATACAACTAAGTTCCATTACCATTTCTTTATAAATAATGCAATTTAGTATCTTTACTGCTTCTTTACAATTAATTTAATTAAGTATATTTACCAGTTCTTTTTTATTTATGCAATGAAACTATTATAACTTCTCTAATTCTTTAATTCATTGTCTTATTCATGTTTACCAGTTATTATTTATTTTCTAGCATATATTTAATGACAACGAGAACATTATTATTTCTGTTTACAACACTATAATTTTACATTTAAGGATTCCTACATTTTAATGCATTGGAACTGAATCTTCTCAAAAAGGAAATGTTAATAATGTAAATCCGCACAAATTATTCGAAAGTGGAATTGTGTTGTATTAGTAATTACAAGGAATTACCCTTTATGTGTTTATTGAAATAGATAGTACAAAATACAGTAAACATTCCTATTTTGCACATCTATTTCATTTGGGCATATTTCTTGTTAAAATGACGCATTTTTCATATATAATTGTAAAGTTGGATAATTTATAGAAATTCATAGAGAAATATTCTTTGTTCCAATGAATTAAAATATAAACTTGAATCATAATCAAATTAGAAACATCTTATATTCAACTTATAATATTAGAATAACCAAATCCGGATTTAACATAAAGTCTTATTAATAACTTTCTCCAAAACTTAAATCATAAAGTCTTATTAATAACCAAATCTGGAACAAAGCCTTATTAATAACTTTCTCTATAACCTAAAATAATGAACAACTACAACCATAACCCTTGTTTCTCCTATAATGTACCCCCGAATCCACAACTCATTTATTTTACGAATATAACTTTACCCAAAATATAATCAGTAATTTAATTGATATTTTTAACCTTGATATAAACACCACCATCTCCTTCTTCTCACCGTTCACTGGAATAACTTTAGATTTAACTTTATTCACTCGGTTAGAATAATTTTAGACTCGGTTTATTTGACTACGTGTTGGGGTCTGTGGTCTGAAAGAAATCAACGTTTGTTTAATAATATGTATAGAAATTCTACATCCATTCCTTTCTTTATTCTCTGGCACATTTATCTTTGGACTGGTGTAAGAAGTCCTCCAAAGTGGGGAGCTCATCTTGATCGGACCAAGAGATGTTTTGCTACATAAATATATGACTATCCCCTCCTCTTCTAGAGAACTAGCCAATGCCAGCCACCACATAAGGGTCCCCCGTGTTTCAGCTCCTTCGTGAATCGTGATCGTCATGCACCCATTTTTATCTCAATTGGCAACATCTTCATTTTGTAACAGTTTAATTCACATTTTCAATAGAAGCTTCAGCGAGCTCTTCAATTTAACTTGCTTACTCTGCCCTGTGAAGCTCCCATGACAACCTTCCACTTTGAAATTTCTCAAGCAGCACACTACACATCATAATGCCAATGTAGCAACAACTAACCTTGCCACTTAGATCGGTGTTCGTTCCAATATAACGCCAATGCTTGACTCTTGCAGTAGCAGCTATATATCTGCTTTGTTCCTCTCTAATTTATGTTCAACCCTTGCAGCAGTACCTACAATAATATTGCCTGACTCTACATTTAGTTTCTAATCACTCAAGTTACATTTGTTCCCCATCATGCTGCAGAATGTTTTGCATTTATAAAACAATGTTCAGTAAATTGCATTTTTTCCAGCATGCAATGACACCTGTCATGCCACTTGCATGCAATGCCATCACTCGGGCTGCAAACGTTTCAGCTTTCTCCGTATGTAGTCTGTCTTCTGTACCTAGCTTGGTAGTTTTTGCTGTGATCTCGATCAGCATATTTTCATGCTAGCACTCAGCCTGCAAATCTTTTAGCACTCAGCCAGCATATTTTCTGAAGTCGATGATCTCTGTCTAATCTGGTGTCTTGCCTTTGAGCCATACACTACATCAAGCTATGATACGACATGCCATTACCTATGCATCTCACCTCCTGATCTCTGTCTGCACTGGTGCAACTAGTCTTTGCTGCATTTCAATCGCTTCTTACAACACTTTCCAGCGTATGTAAGCACTTCATCCTACCCACATGTTTCAGCCAGAGTTAGCTTCATGCAATTCTTTTTATGCAACATTATATTTTGGGTTCCTATTACTATCCACTTCAGTCCCCTTCTACGGTTCTCTGTATACTTATTTCATTGTTCAATTAATTTTATTATTGTATACACATAATAGGAGAGTTAGGAACTACTCATTTGATCATATCATTGATGATCATCTCATTGATGATCCTCTTTTGGCATTGCTCTATATTTTCATCTTAAGTATCTTGTACATAGTCACCTATTAGGCATGTTGGTATGCCTTATTTTATTATTACATAATAAATAAACACGAGTGCTCTCTTCACTCTTTCATAAAAAAAATCTAGGTCATTCAGCCTAGGTTTATTATCATTCTTTGCCTTCCATTGGTCGATCGCTTTACTTTCATTGGTCAACCGATGGCGTTTGACTAGTTGAACCCAAGGTGTCGATAAGTTAGCACTATTGATTTGTTTCCTTTCATATTTTATTTTCATGTATATTTATTTAATTATTTTCACTTTGAAATCTTTAGACGTTAATAACTTGTTAGTTTGAACTCCAATCTTAAAACTTTTTATATGAAAGTTGGTCTGAAAATTGCCATGAACCCAATGGTGCAAGTTTGTAGCCAAATTATGACATTTGTAAAAATTCAATTTTAGATTTTAATAATTATTTAATAATCCTTTTTAACTAACCACCATTTAATTTACTGGGTGTTATAGATATCGATTCATCTGTTGAGTAGAGTACGTAACGCTCTCCAAATGTTAGGCAGTGTTTTTCTCATGGCTGTTAGGAGCACCAAGAGGTTACATGCTGATAGTTAATGGATAACTATAGAATAACTCACTTGAGAGTTTGTAACGACCCACCTTTTTGACCATCGAAAGTCGACATTGAACACTACCATTGTGCTTAAATGTTGTCTGTTCAAAAAGAAAAGAACATAGAACAAAGACAGAGAACTGAGAAAATCAGAATCTCACATCGGAATCGACAATATATAATATAACAAGGACATTACAAACCGTCCCTCCAAAAATACAGGGTATATCAGAGTTGAAGCAAACCTTATCAGCATGACAGTTATAAAATCCCGACTTTACAAATGCTGATAGGGATACTATATAATACAGCGAAAGATAAAACATACGACAGTTGAATCTTCAGCCCTCCTCCAAAATCTCCATAACACCATGGACAATCTGAAAAAATACTCAGTCTGGCCCGAGCATTATAACAAAATAATACTCGAATAGTCTAGGAATACCAGCATGAGATAACTCAAATAACGGAGAATATATAAAAGTTCCGTGAGACCACGCTGCTAACGCGGAATGGGTTTTACCTTACAAGAACATAAGTTAAGATTAGTTTTCTATTTGTTACTTTAGTGTTAAAACATATAAAATTGCAAATTTTATAAATTCATGTTGTTTTAAATTTAAAACATTATCTACAATTATTTATGCATGTATACATGATGTATGATATTTCAAATTGAGGCTTATAAAAAGAACTTTTGTGTAAAACCATAAATTTGATTTTAGATCCTACCTAAGTCAAAAATGAATCTAAATTTGTTAACTATAAATTTAAAACACATAAGAGAGTCAAAATAATGTTTGAATACATTTGTACATACATACATATATGTATGTATGTATATTTATGTGTGTGAGTGTGGAATTGTTATTATATGTATATCTTTACAATTGTTATTTATATGACTTAAAAAAACCTATGGACAACAACGACGTATACAAAGGGTCAAACGTGTCCGTTGCGGTGTAAATCTCAACATTTATATACAGTCACATTAGTCATGTACACTTCATATTTATGGCACGTGCGCTATACACATATAAGTGTATTTGATACATTTATAAATTAAAATTCTTATAAATTAAATAAAACCTTTTATAAATAAATTTAAAAGATAAATATTTTTATTTAAAATATTTTAGATTGGATCTAAAATCAATTTAAACTTCACAGGCCCAATAAAGATCTATAATGAATTCCTTTTGGAACTCACCCATTTCACCTACTTAGGCCTTGCCTGGTTCCCTCAACAACAACACCTCATAATGTAAAGATTTATTCCAGCCATAGACGTGGATTTGGATTCTACATTGTTTCAGGTTGCATCACTATATCCTTCTAGTATAGTAGGATATCCTTTATAATATAAATAATAGTTTATTGTTCCCTTGAAATAAGGTAAAACCCTAGAAGTAACTTTCCAATGTTCATAACCAGGATTACTTGTAAATCAACACAACATGGTTCTAGCATGTGC
Organism: Allium cepa; assembly: GCA_030765085.1. NCBI lineage: Eukaryota > Viridiplantae > Streptophyta > Magnoliopsida > Asparagales > Amaryllidaceae > Allium > Allium cepa. Next base: position 66,607,527 of record CM060931.1, read on the forward strand.
TATGTCTGGTCTAGTGACATACATAACTCCAAACAATACTAGAATATTCAAGCTGAGAAATAGTTCATCCAGTATTCTTAACTATATTACTAAGATCTAAAGGAGTTGGAGCTTGTTTGCCATTGTAATGATCGTATTTCTTGAGGAACTTTTCAATGTAGTGAGAATGGGTTAGTACCACCCTTTTCTCTTTCCTTTTGATTTTGATCCCTAAGATCACATCGCTCTCTTCCTGGTCTTCATGTCAAAACTAGAGGATAAAAACTTTTTTATTCTTTCTCACAAGATATATCAGAGTCAAATATTAGCATGCCATCAACATATGAAAACATTATAACATAATTGTATTTATTCAATTTGCTATAAATGCATTTACCAACATTATTAATAATGAAGCCATTTGACAGTTCTACTTTATCAAACTTCTTATGTCATTTCATGGGTGTCGATTTTAGACTGTAAAGAGATTTTACTAATTTACAATCTTTCCTTTCTTGTCTTGGATTTATAAAAATATCTTATTGTTCCATATATATTTCTTCTTCTAGATCACTATTTAGAAAAGAAGTTGTTATATCCATCTGATGAATTACCACTCTGTGAATGGATGCAAGTGCTATTAAACAACGAATGAAAGTGATATGAGCATATGTATCAAAATAATATAATCCATGTCTTTTCTTATAACCTTTAACAACTAATCTGACTTTAAATTTATCAATAGGTCCATTTGTGTTGAACATTTTCTTACATATCCATTTACATCCAATTGGTATGGCACCAAGAGGAAAATCTGTCAGAATCCAAATTTGGTTGGCCAAAATTGCATTCATTTCATCATTGATAGCTTTTTCGAAAAATAATATCTCTAGAACTCATTGCTTTAGAATAAGTTTTAGGGTCATGATCAACATTTGTTATGCATCTAGTTATATCTTCATCCTTATTTCCTTCTACTAGGTACATAAAAAAGTCAGGACCATAGTCCTTTTCTATTCTCGCCCTTTACTTTTCCTACATTTAGTATTTCCTTCTAGTACCAAGATTTCATAATTGTTTCTAGAAGAGATATAATCTTCATCATTGTTATCATTAGTTTCTAGACCAGATGATATAAATGGATCTTCAACCGTTTGATTTTGAGGTCCTTCTTGTATTGAGATTCCATGTTGTTTAGCTTCTTGCACTACAACTACATGTGTACCTTCAACAATAATCTCCTTTAGTTGTTTCTTTCATAGATGGTAGTCATGAGCATAGTGGTAGTATTTGTTCAAAAAACAAGTGCCCTTCTATCTATCCTTATTGGGATGAACTTTTTCTTAAATCATGTCTCATTTTAGGCTTCAATGAATATAATATTCAACATTGTTTGCCTTAGAATGAAACTCAGTTTGCGAATATGTAGGCCTCCCTCATCAATCTAATAAAAAATATTTGGGAACCAAAAGGGCCTAACCCCCTCTTGAGAAGCCATTATATAAAAAATTATCTTTGTTTACTCTATAATCTGGGGCTAAAGTCTATTCCCTCTTTTTCATTTTTGTTTTGATTATTTCAAAAATTCCAGAATTTCCCCACTTTACAAAATGAAAAATAAATTAAATGGCAGCATCACTTAGGTGACTGCATACGTACTAAAACGGGCTCAAGCCTACGTAGTTCAAAGATCAAGAATTTACATTGTAACAACTGCTCTTTTCGACCCCCCGAATGTCGACACTAATACATTTGGTTATTCACACCAAATATCCAAATGCCGACAAGACCAATTATTAGGGTAAAAGAAAAAAAGAAGAAAAGAAAATGAACAAAAAAGGGAAGAACAAAAACATTAGGCTTTCACAAAGGAATGATAATATATAATATCAAAAGATAGTACATAGTGTTACGCCAATATACATAACATTTCAAAGTCACCAACTAAAGTACCATCATTAACCTAGACTGTTATAACAGCACGTCCTTACAATTGTTGATATGTATACATGAAGTAATGCAGCAGAAATAAATAATATGGTAGATAAGACATTCATCTCCACTCCAAGATATAAATGAACATCAAAGAAAACCTACTTTCCTCAGACTGCTCGGAAGAGCACCATTGGAAATAAGGGAAAATAAAACCATGGGTCAAACAAAGGTCTGTTGTGAGAAATTTAAGAAATATGCGTGACATATACCAGCACCTTTTGAGACCAACCAATTCACTGGATTGGTGTTCTCTCAAAAGTGACAACCATCTAATAACTACATATTACGATATAATAGATAATGTCCAGGATGTGTAATATAAATAAAAAATAGCCATGCTGCGTGTACACCACAACAATATTAGGTATACAAGCAAAACCACTAAGGCACGTTTGCATAATAGTGTAAGATTTCCATGGAGGTGCCATCAGTACGTCAAGAATGATCCTCCTGCACAATGATCAGAGATATCCTTCCAAGCAGTGTATGTCTCTAGGGAATATACCATAGGAAAAACATAGCTGGCCCATGCCTTGTCGCATGGAATCGAGTACACCACTCCTGCATGCATATCCATAAGCAACACTAGAATGGAGTCACACGCATCCCTAGGTTAGCTAAACCCTTGGCTATGCATCCAATCTTTGTTTTCTGTCATTATAGATGGTGAAGTCATGTTAAGCGTCTCAACACATGAGCCATCACCGCTCAAACATATCACGAATCCCTACATGGATTCCAGCATCTTAAACAAATCATGAATCTTTACATGGATTCAGGCATCTCAAACACATCACGAATCTCTACATAGATTCCAATATCTAGAACAGATCAGGAGCCTCTTCCAAAGCATAGATCATGTATATGGTTTTGAAGTGGTTACAGTTTTGATTCATCTCATGTAAGTACACTCACCCCTTTATGGACACTCTAAACTAGTTGATAGATTTTATGAATAACTCAATTCCGGTTCATTCAAAAATACATAGAGAGTACATACGATAGAGATCATCTCCTATCCAGATGGGTTTCCTTACCATTTGTCCTAGAAGAAGAAGACGAGTTTATAAGTAGGTTATACCATCACTAAGTGAATAGCTGTACCATTCAATTCTCGTGTTTGTTCTAAATATTTCCTAGGTTAAGTTTGGTATAATTCAACAACAATGAGATCGATCACATATGGATAAAGAGAAACATCATTCTTAACTCTTATAGATAGAAACAAGTCTACTTTTTTGGCTGTAGTGCTAAGTAGACGACTAAATACTTTCCATAAATAAGTAAACAAAAAAGCATGATTAATTCATATAAAATATGATAATGTCACATAATCAACTTCTAATCCCCTTTTTGTTTAATAAATCCTTTATTAATTAAACCTCTTTTATTAGTAAAACTCCTTTTTTATCAAATAAAACTTCTTTCATTGTCAAAACTTCTAATTAATTAAACTCCTAACTAATTTAAACTCCTATTAATTAAACTCCTATTAATTAAACTCCTAATTAATTAAATCTCTCTTTATTAATTAAAACTCCTTTATTAATTAAAATTTCATTTATTAATTAAATATTCTTTATTAATTAAATCCTCCTTTATTAATAAATACTCCTTTATTAATTTAAGCTTCCTTTATTAATTTATACTCCTTTGTTAATTAAAACTTCCTTTATATACTTGTATATGTGTTTAATTTCTCTTTATAAAAGTATTCATATACTTATCTCAATGGTATAAATATATTTACAAATCACTTAACAAAGTTTACTTACTTTAAACTATAATTAAAGAGGTTAAAAACAAATATTACTTAAATATTGTTAATATAAACCTCTTCTCTCTTTATATTTTAAACATAAACTTTTTCTATCTTCTTTCCAAAAGATTTCATACCTATTATTAACTTTTTTTTATAGGAAATTGAGTGATCCTCATGCGGAGGAGGCACTCATATAATTTTATTCTACACTTAACAAGAAGCTCCTAACAAGCCTGGCAGGTAGCAAAAAATTCCTAATATAGAAAAGAGAAAATAAAAACCCTCCTAAAACCTATGTAACCAAGATCCAAAATAAAAATATAAAACAAAAACTGCGATAAATGCTCAAGATCGGCAGAATCCATCCAATCCAAAATCTATATCTATAACTCAACATCAACATTAGCACTTACAGAGCCTCAAAACTCACATTGCATATACTCAAACCACACACATTTTGCATTATAAAAATCACCATATACTCAGACTTATTTTGCATTGCACCTTGAAATCACCTCCTTGTTACCATTAGCCCTCAAGCAAAGGAAATAAAAGCTTTAATTTTTAACAATCAAGGACTTTATCTAATATTAAAAGTTGAATTACTCCTGCCTTTTCTCTTACCAGAAACTGCATACTTGGAAGTATGAGTAGAATCACAAACATGGATAGTAGGAGGTGTAGATCTTCTCAAAGATGCAAGGCAACAATATAAAATAAAATTTAAAGGCTCAATATAAAAACATATCTGCACCTCAGTTAACACCAAAGAAACACTCCTCTTCATGCAATCATGCCTCGCCCCAACAACACTATCTCTTACAGTAGAATACAAAACCTTCTGACAGAAGTAACTCCACCATTTCCAACTAGAATGTAATATTTCAAGTGACATACAAGAAGCCAAATCAAACAAAGTCCCATTAAATTTTTCTGCACCAGTACTTGAATTATTGAGTAAGAATGCAACAATATGATGTATGTTGATTTAAGGATCCAATCTCACAACATCCGATAATCCGATCGAAGATTTTACAAAAAAATCAGAACTGACCTCCTCATCTTCGACAACCTCCATCGTATAAAAATCCATAAAAACACTATCGCCTATGATATCCTCAAGAGAATCATTGTGCACATATTTGTTGTGCAAATTTCTATACACAACAATATCCTTCAACATAGTCAATCCACGGACCTCTTTATTCAAATTCTCCACTGAACAACGATAAAAAACAACACTATCACCTACATCATCAACTAGTGCATCTCTGCAAACACTAACATTACACATATTTATAGTATCATCAAGCACTATCTTATCAACTTTATCAGTAAGGACATCATTTCTATATCTCTGTTCAATCTTACCATTATCACTCGAACAATTGACCGTGAAAATATCATCAACCACACACTCCTGACACTGATCTGAATTCATGCTTTTATCATCCAAGAAACTTAAAACATCAAATGAGTTTTTAGGACTAACCCAACATTTACCATTCTATTGGTTTTATTTTAACTTTCTGCTTTTTGTGTGCAAAAAATCAAAATCCATCCCTTGGAAAGCTTATCAATTACAATATCTAGCCGTTAAGAAACAAATTCCTAAAGGATACTCGAACCTAATCTTATGATATATGGATCGAAGAATACTGGATTAGAATAAGAATCAATGGAGTTCTCCCTTTTTACATCAACAAGATCAAATGAAGCATCGGATTTATTCGAGACAAAAACCTTTCATAACTAGAATTGAAACACTATCATTTGCATAAACATCTCATCTGAACATAAATCAGGATCCCTAAATTTATCTCCGCAATTCCGACTAATGTTCATTTTATTAATCACTTCAAAATGATTAAACAATTCCTCCAAGATCTCGATAGCTTCATTTCTTTATAACCAAAGATGATCGAGCAATATTATTTTCAATTTCATACATTTTAACATAAATTGAAACTCGATAATAGATTACTCCTTCTTTACCCCAGAAAAAGAATCGAATTTCCTCGAACATTTGCTACTTTTATGCCCGAATATGCCACAATAGAAGCAACGTATATGATCACGACATTCGAAAGCAAGATGAGAATAATCCCTACATATGAAACAAAACCACTTCCCTTTCCTTTTGTCTATCCAATTCTAAAGTAAAGGCTTCCTGATGGATATATAAGGAAATGATGGATATGAATCTTTAACTACCTAAGCAAAAGAAGGGTTACTGAAAGAAATTGGAATGGATGAGGATGAACTGAATGAGATTTAGGGAGTGGGATAAGGACAAGAGGAGAAAGAAGTAGGAATGTAGGAAAGAGGAACAGTCGCCATTCCTTCACAAAAATGAGTTTATATAGAAACAGATAATGGGAATTTTTATACATGTTATTATCTTTAAAATTTCATTATTAAAGATCTAAGTATATTCATAATATTTTTCCACTTTCGAGTGTAATTCAAAGGTTTAAAAACAAATGTTACTAAAACACTATTTACTACAAACCCAAAACATGTCATGCTTAATAATTATCTTTAAAATTCTCCTTTAAAGATCTAATTACATTTATAAGGGTTTAAGACAAGTGTTACCTAAACATTGTCACAATAATCCAAAAAGTTTCACACTTTAAATGTTACCTTTATTTTAAAGATCTAATTACATTTGTAATTATCCTTAAAGTATTTATTATTAAAGTCCTAATTAGATTCCTATTATAGTCCTAATTATAATCTTAATTACTGTCCTAATTATAGCCCTAATTATAATTAATAAGGGTTAAAAACAAATGATCCTTAAACATTGTTTACTATAACCCAAATCCTTTTACTTAATTTATTTTGTCAAATTTGATTGTCGACTAATCAACTGTCTAGTACTAAAATCGATTGCTTATAGAAATTAAGGTTCGTATACTTAACACGTTTCCAACCTTTCCATCTTAACTATTCCTAGGTCAGGAAGGAAGCCGATAGGTTAGAGTACTATTTCTTCTATCCTAACTCGAATATTAATTTTAACTCTCATAAAAGATAAGCCTAATTCATCGGCTTTTAGTGTTATGTATAGTATTAATGAATTTCCACAAACAAGTTAAACAAACATACATGCTTAAGCTACTAAGCACTTTTAAACAACTTTTTAAAAAATTTGCTTATAGTTTAAAAACCTTTTAAGAAAGATCTATATATACACACTAATTTATTTATAAGGTAAAATATTAATAATAAAAACCATTTAAAAAGCGATTATACTACATAAGCTTCTATTTATTTTATTAAATATTTAACTAATTTGCTAAAAACTATATATACTTAAAAATACTTATAATGTTGTTTAAAATTTTTATTTAAAATATTAGATAAAAATACTTATTTTATAGTTCATTTTAAAACTTCAAAAGGATGGTTGTCTTTTATAAAAATAAATCGCTTACTTTCATAATTCATAATAAATTATTAAAAATGTGATGACCCGGAATTTAAAAGCAATATCAATTTAATAATCTGAAATAAAAATTAAATTGATTTGATAATCTTTGTAATAAGATTTGAATTAATTTAATAATCTAATAAAATAAATAGTTAATTGATAGATTTTTTTTAATCTAATAATTGTTTTATATTTATAATATATATAGAATATTGTATATATTGTAAATGGGTATTGTTTTAAATATAATTGATAAATAAATCCTATTTTCTATAAAATATACATCTTTAGTAAATTGTGAATTATGATTTTATTTAAAGGTTAAACTTTTAAAAGGTTATTTAATAAATAAATATGGTTCTAAATACATAAGATAAATATTGAACTGATTTAAAATATGTTTAACTCAAGTTTAAAATTTAAATAAATAATAATAAGGGTTTTTTTGATAAAATAAATAATTTATTAATAAAGGAAATAATTTCTTTCATAAATTATTTATGGTTATCAAATTTTGTTGTTATTTTTTTATATAATAATACATTGTTTTAAAAAATAAATTTTTAATAAAAATAACTGTTTATCAAAATTCAAATTGTGTAGTTATATTTGAATAAACTGGATCTCAAAATTTAATTTGAACTTGAATTCAAAGCTTGAAATCAAAAGTGTAAATGTTTTTAATTTGTTTTGATTTTGAAATATTTGTATAAGCTTCCTTTTATAAACTATATTGGATTTATTCATTTTGAAATTATCCACATATAAATAAATGCATGTTAACTAATTAATTAAATATATATTATATTAAACATCTAATTAAAATACAAGTTAACTTAATTATAACCAATTAACATTTAAAAACAAATGTAAACACTTTACTATTAAAACAACATGTGTTAGGAATTAAGACATTTAAGGTGACAAATGTTACATTGTGAGACAAGTGTCAAAAATTTAATTTAACATTTTCTTTTGTTTTTATTTTTAATAATTTCAGTTGACATAAAACTTCTTTCCCTCATCTCCTTTTCTTCTTCCAAAAAAAAAAATTTGAAGACAAGCAAATCTAAAATAAAATAAAACACTTCCATTCAAAAACATAAATCTGTAAGCATCTTCAACTCTGAAAATCCACTTCACAGACCTGAAACAAAGGATGGGTAATCATCTTCAAAAGCCTCATTTCAAACCTGCATATTTTTCAAGTACAAAAACATTTGCATTTCCTCCTTTCAAAATATGGAAGCAAAATCTATTTGAGCCTGCATCAAAACAGCCTGCACATCTTCAAGTTCAAAAGCAACTTTATTTGAAGCCTGCATATTTTTTTTCAAATAGCACCTGCATTTTCTTCTATCTGGAGTATCTGCATGCAACTGTATTATGAGAATCAGGAGCAAATTCAAATCAGGATGTAAAGTTTCATAATTAAAAAAGCAATTCAGGGTTTAAGAAAATGAAGTTTCCAGTTTTAAAAAGCACAAGTCTTCTTTTTCAAATTCACTGCTCTGCCATCAAGATTTGGTGAGTAACTTTTTAACTTAAAATGAATCAAGGTTGCATGTTATTTTTTTTATGTTTACAAGTATGTTTTACAAATATGATTGATGGATTCTACTGTATGGAGAGATCATTTGAATATTAGGAACATTTCTGTTCCCAGTTTTGAGTTTCTGGTTTATAAATTTAAATTCAAATCTTTTAGTTTAGTCATGTTAAAACTTAAGTTTCAAAAGAAACTTTTGTGATCCAGTAAAGATTTGGTTAATATACCTTTAAGTTAAATAGGATGGTAACATCATTGGGAATCAAGTGGGAAAACCTGAACAAATTTGATTTGAGTAAATTGCAAACATCTTAATTTATAAATTTAAGAATGTAAACTATGTTATTAATCTAAATCATGATTTTTGAAGCTTAAAATAATAATTTAAAATAATGGGAAATGGTGTAATTCTGTATAGAACAAAATTGGGAAATTTTGAGTTTTTAGGGGATCTGGGCAAATGTAATGGTCGGGGTTCTTCTGGTAGGTGGAGGAGCAGTCATTGATGATTGGAAAAATGTGTGGAGTTGATGCAATCAACATGGGGACCGTGGTGGTGATTTTCTTCCTGAAGCCCTAGTTTAAGTTATGTAATTTGATTTGGTCAATGTTACCTGTAGAAGTGATCGAGTTGATTGAGATTCTGGGGGATGATAGTAGGTTGATGGATGAACTCGTGGCCAGAGTCGCTGCCATTCTGGTGGTCAAAAGGTGGAGAAGGAGGCATGTTTCAGGTTTGGGGGTGAAACCTGTTCTCTGCAGTTTCAGGTTTTGAGGAGGCAACTCAAATTTCAAATTTGAGTTTTGGAAGGAGAATTTGAGGGTGGAGGTTGATCGTGGGGTTGGTTGTCGATGTCAGGAAGTCACCGGAGGTGGTGATGGTGGCTGGAGGCACGGTGCACGTGCACCGTGCAAAATTTTTGAGTTTTGATGTTTTCTGGGTGGAGGCAGTATATTTGTCTCGAGTTTTCCTCAAGTAGTCCAAAGTTTTGCTCGAGATTTTAGGCATGATGACTCGAAATGTTTTTGGGTTAGCTCAGGTAAATTGCAGTATCATTGTTTTTCTGAAAACTGTCTGTGGTTTTAAATTTAAATAAAATTTAAAATGAATAAGCTGTAATGGTAAGATTTAAATAAATTTAAATCTGTAGAATGTATTATAGTTTCAATTAGTTTTGAAATCTTATAAGTTTTTTTTAAAATTTGAAAGTGGTTTTGAGTTTAAATAAAAAATATATGAAACCTGACAGTTTTTCTAGAAATTTAATTTCATTTTGAAATCTGAAACTTAATTTAAAACTAGCAGTTTGAATTTAAATTTAAGTCCAGTTTTCTTAAGATCTTTGAATCTTCAGGTTTTAAAAATGAATTTGTATTTCAAATAAAGAGTTTTAAAATCAAGGGGTAAAGCAAGAGTTCAATGCAAGTTTAAATTCAAATGATTTAAATAAGGAATGGGTTCAAGTGTATTGAATTTAAATCTAATATTTGAATAAGTTTTAAAATTTGAATCTTTTCAAATAAAAATTGTTATATTAGAAGTAAATTTGTTTTCAAACAAATATTTTAATTTGATTTTCCTTTTGAATGAAGTCATTATAAAAGATTTATAAAAGAAAGTTAAATGATTTTTTAACTGGAATTTGAAATTTAAATGGTAATGTACTTTAAACTTAATTTTAAATGAAATTAAGCAAATTGGTTAAAGGCTTATCTTATATAAGTTTTAAATGAAAGTAATAAATGTTATTTACATTTATTTTAAAGAATTTTAAATGGAATCTAAATTTGGGTTAATAAATATTATTTTGAATTTTAGATTCAAAATGGAATTTGAATTTAAATTTGAGAATGCAATGTTCTAAGTATACTTTAATATTAATAAAATTATTAATAAGGAATGGGTTATCTTAGAAATTATTAAGGTGTTAAAATAATTTAGCAAATAAGGTAATTAAGGAGTGACTTATTTATTTAATTTATAATTAATAATTTGGATTAATTTTAATTAAAGATTAATTAGTTTATAATTAATATTTATTTATGAAAATTAATTACTTAAGAAAAGTAATTAAAGAATTAATAATAGTTAGTGATGGTCATTAACTAAGGTTTATTCAGTAATTAATTAATATGATTAGTTTTTAATAATTAATTAGATTAATTAATAAATGATAATAAATTGTGAATTTTGTTTAAGTTAATTACTTAAAGGAAAGTAATTAAGACATTAATTACTTAATGTAATTAATGGAGTTTATTGAGGTTGGTTTAGATTAATTAATTTAGTTTAATTAATTTTAAACATTGGATTTAGTAATAATTAGCTTATGTAATTAATGAAGTAGAATTACTCAGTGAAGCAATTAAAGATAATTACTGGATGTAATTAGTGGATAATAATGGGATTGTGAAATAACTTGGATTAAATTATTTTGTATAATTAATAAAGGGATTAATTTAGAAATTAATTAAGGAATAATTAATTAAATTAAGTGATTAAGGTAGTTAATTATAGAATGAGATTAATCAAAGGTGATTAACAATTATGGTTTAAGTGAGATTAATTACGGAAAGTAATTAATTTAATTAATTAATTAATTAAATATAATTAAGAATCATTAATTAATATAATTAATGATGTAATTAAGATTTATTAATTAAGATTAATTAATCATTAATAAGTAATTAAGGGTAATTAATTATAGTTAACTAATTAATAAAGTAATTAAAGGTTAATTACTGTATTTGGTTTAGGGTAATTAATTTTGTGAAATTAATTAAAGTAATTAATCAAGGTTGATTAATTAAGTTGATAATTTAGAGGTTAGTTAATCAATTAATTAATGATGATGTAAGCAAGATTTATATTGTGTAAGTAATTAATTTAATTCATTTTAAATTAATTAAAGATGATGTAATTAATTTAATTCATTTTAAATTAATTATAGATAATATGATTATAAGTCATTGCTTATAAGTGGATAATATTGGTTGCCTTGAATGGTTTGGAATCTCAACTATGAGATTAGTAATGTTGAGTGATATGGATGCATTGGTTGCAATATGATGATGATATGGATTATCTTTTGATAGTGATAATGTGAATTATCTGTGGTAATGATAATGATAATTATCTGTTGTGAATCTGCAAATTATCTATCTGTGTGTATGTAGATAATGTAATTGAATTGTTTTAAACTCTAAAACAACTTGGACCTAAAGGACACGCTTTGGATTTCGATGAGACCGGGATCGGGTTTCCATATTTGGATATCCGAAAACCATATCGATCCAAATTAACGATAGGTCGTGAATCTTATGTGAAGAGTGAAGACTCGATGTGTAAGGACTATTCGTCAGTATAACTCTGAGGGTGATTCCATGATCAGTTTGACGGGTAGTACTTTCAGATTCGAGATGGAGATTCAGAGTGCAAGGGTATCGTCGTTAACTCTGAGGGTGATTCCAAAATGAGTGTAACGAGATAATGCCTTCGGTTTCGTTCGAACCCGGAACGAACTTGTATGGATTGAATGCTTGCAGAACATCGTCAGGTGGACGATGAGCATTTTAAGATAATGTGTTCTATAAAGGTAATCGTAGCCTCAAGCCTCATCAAACGGGAATGGTTAAAACAGGGGAAGTGCAGCAAGGCTTCTTGGGTATCCCCCACCGGAGAGCAAGATTTTCCCTTGTCTAGAGGTCCCTTTTTATTCGGCTTAGTGGGCAGTTGGATATGCGCACCAACTGCGGGGTTGTCTTGTTCGGAACTGTTCAGTAAGGAATGGGTCCGGCCTTGTGTCGCAGGGGAGCGGGCATACTCCTCGGTACGTTGATCTAGGCCACGTACTGTGGCGGGCGGTACCCCAGTAGCCCAGCCATTGTGTTGAATCCAAAATCCAATAAGTGCCAACGGTTTTGATTGTATTACCCACTTTTGTGGCTAGTATCTGGAATTTAATAAATGTAACAATTTCGGCTATTTCATATTTACTTGAAAACCCTAGACCTATTATAATATCACTGGATTTCCAATCAAATGTTTTGGTTAGCGTAAGGTAAAAACTTTTCCATGTTTGTGTGTGGGAAGTCTTACGTGATACCTTTCTTTTCAAAGGTTTTTGAAAGTTAAGAAACTTTAACCTGTTACTCACACCAGACCCATGTCTGACCCGGAGTTTATTCTTTGTTTCATAAACTCTTGGGTACTCAAATTTTTAAGAGTAGCCAAGGGATTCAGGTTAGCTTTGACGAATATTGGAGGAGCAATGGAGCAGGAGGCTTCTGCATTAGATATATAGTAATTCCGCTATGTGTTCTGTGTTGTCTCAGAGTTGTATTATGTTGTAAATACTAGGCAGGTGTTTATAACTATCTAGTATGCGTTGTATTATCTGTGTACTCTGATAGTGGTTGTAAACTATGTAATATTTTATGTTATTAATATAATTTATTCGTTCCGCTGTTTAGATTCTGATGTGTTGTTTCTTCTTTCTTCTCTTTCTTTCTCTTTTCTATCCCTTTCTTTCTTATTAGCGATGCGACTTTCTGGAGTTTTGGAAGTCGGGTCGTTACAAAAAATACATAAAAATTCCAAACACTTTCAAAATACTCTAATATATATTAGAAAAGACCTGTAAAAAGATTAGAGAAAACTACTTAAGCTTAAAGTCATTTTGAAGCATTTAAAGTTAAGAACAACAATTATTGCATTTTAAAAGTGCTATGTTCGAGTATTATAATAGGCTCCGAAATAGGGTGTTTTACACACTTTAAATTTTTGCCAATTTTCGACAAGCTGCCAAAATTTTTAGAGTCTAATTTTTTTTAATCGCAAGTACCCACATAAACATTATAACTATAATGACAAACCGTAAGGATCTCCTTACAAAATTCTATAGAAATTTCCGAACACAAAGCAATTTACATATGCCATTTGCTTTCCAAAGAAAAAAAACCACAAGGAATATCACAACAAAAATTCAATCAATAATAATAGTTTAAATAAAAACTTATAAAATTCATATTTATTTGGATGGTGAGTAAACTCACCCATACATAAGCTAACAACCAAGCTTAAGCCACCACCTTCCTACCTTAACCTTGCAAGTACCCAAACTCCATCTACCTTCACCCAAAGCTCACCACCAAGACACAAAACCCCCCTATTTGGTAATAGCCTTGGCTTTGTCAAGGGCTTGTGCTCCAAATCATCTATCTTTGGGTATATAGATGGTGTTTCCATGACGTTCTAAGAACTATACTAGAGTTTGGAGGAGAAATGAGTTAATTTGGGTTTATTTTTCTTGGGAATTTTATAAAGAGAGAAGAGGAGAAGGAAGAGTTTTAATTCTTTTTCCTTTTTTAAAATTTTTAGCAAATGAGATAATGAATGAATGGGATACATATGAGGGTAATTTAGCAATTCCAAATGACCTCAAACACTCCTTGTTCGACCATCCCAAACCCTCTCTCCCTTTGCATATGCCTTCCTCTTACACATCATGCTTCCCTTAAATCACTCCATGATTCCCTCCTTAACTCATGACTTTTGGTCTCCTTCTAGAAGCTTGCTTAATTAAATTAATTTGTTTTTAACTTAAGTGTTTTTAACTTGTTATTTATTTGTTCATCTGTTTCTAAGCCATGTACAAGAAATTCGAATAACTTATCTTGAGTAAAAAAACTACTTATCGTAAATCATTTTTCGGTCACATAATCGATATTTCTTCGAACTATTTATTTTTGTAAACATATTTCAAAGACAAGTTTTCCTTTATTAGTTTTTACTTAAAAGGGGTTAACAAAGTTGTATAAATCACATTTATATTATTTAATCAAAGTTCAAATATTTAAATAATTCAGATATTTAAATATATAGTGTTCGAAATTTCGGGTTATTACATTCTCCCTCACTTTGAATATTTCATCCTCGTAATTCCAACATAAGAAACCAAAGAAACAATCACACATTAATACTTAATAGTATTACAATCAATAGCAAACACAACTTATGGTTTTTGCAGATTCAGAACCCTTCTCATCACACAAGAATGATAAATGTACTACTAAACGTACCTTTCGTTCAACTGCCTCATGTTATTACTACGTCGATTATTCATACTACCTTAAACAATTCGAACTGCCATTTCCCAAACTCTCCACAAGCCAACAAACAAAACATACAATAATACTAAAGTCCGTATGATGTACATGGATCATCCGTATGCAATATCAAATAGATCACTTGCTCGGCCACATAAATTTCACTTTCAAACTAGTATAGATCGCTTGACCTCTCTAGTGCGGACTCTGATCAAGTTCCTTGATTAAAAACCTCTATTTTCCTTACATAACTATATACTATGATAAAAACCTTAGGATCATATCAAGAATATGTGTTTGCTGTCAAGAATCGAGTGAAAAATCCTTATTTGGACAGGTGTAAATCACCTCAAACTCATTTACTTGAATCTTAGATCAAGAATAGTCATGCGAATAAAATGATCCAAAGATAACTTACGTACTTTATTCCATTAGTTTCTTAACCACACCAATTTCTTTTTAATTCAAATTTCTTTTTACATATAGTATTTCTTTCATTACTAAAATCATTCATGAAGACATATCTTTATCTATAAAACATTCTAGGACTTAAATTTACACTCGTATAACACTCTACTACATCCTACGAGTATATCCATAATATCAGATTCGTTTTACTTAAATTGTATGTTGTTCAAATTTAAAACTTTTTTTAGCTTACTATCTTCTCAACATAAGAGTTATAAAAACTCATCTATTATATTTTCTCAAAAACACTTTTCTTCAATTTATATACCAATTCAGAATTTTGCGACTGTCCAAAATCACCAAAAATTCCATTTTATTTCAATAAACGGAAACTACCAAACAACATATCATACCATTATGCATAAACCAGATTATCCTAATGCACAGGCTACATGCATCCATAAAATAACTTAACAAGAAAACTTTATAACTAAACACCAGGTTTCATTTCAAATCATTTTGAAATAATAATATATATTTATAAATTTTGTATATTAAATCATATTTTCAGGATTAAATCAAAATCTGTTTTACCAAAACAACTCGTAGCAAACTACTATAGCATTACCCCCCACTTAGAAACCCAAAAATGAATGCCGTTGATGCTACACTCATCATTAAAATTATTTTCAATGACATAAGTGAGTTTAGTACTTCTTATCTCCTTTAAAATCCTTTTTAAAATATTTCTATTCATAGATACTTCTTATTATCCACATAATTTCTTAGGAAAACATTGTTTCTAATTCGAAGTGTTAAGGAGATGATGTCGAACCTCATTGCAGGATGAAGTGTCTAAATCTTTATGATAGTAACTATTATCACCATCATTGACTTCAAAAGTATACTATATAAAAAGTGGATTTGATGCCTTCTTTTAGAATAGAGAACCGCTCTTCGTTCATGTAAGTTGTCACCATTACTGATGAAGATACGTGACCAACAATACACTTACGGATCAACATCGAAAGAATATGGTCCGCATTTCATCAATAACAGAAGGTATACAGCGTCGCATGCAACAAAAAAAAGCTACTAGGTATAATCAACATCATAATCCATCAATGGATGTCGATATGACCTATATCGCAACTCATTGATGCTGGTCTCTAGTTTTGCCGCTATTCAACTATTGTTACCAAACAAGCTCATCGCCAACGCAACTCCTCCATATCAACTCCCAAGTAATACTAAGCTCGTTGCTTCATTTCATTAGCTATTGAGTATTGACGCCATAGACCCATGCCGCCATTATATAGTGTCGACTTTTATATGGCACTTGGAAGGCGCCGAACATACGTATATGAGATGTTGATGGCGAACGTCATCGATCTCTACGAAGGCCATCAACACTAAATTAAAGCAAGTTCGCACTTCACAATACATAGGAGATGGGTGTCATAAATTATCAGTGTCACCGTTATCTACCTGTTGCCATCGAAGTAAGATCTTCACTAATAAATCTCTAATGATGTTGTTCCATGATGATGCTAAGGGCTATTAACGCCGACAGTATACCAAGTAAAGCTGCTTTATAACAATGCTCCATCAAATCGAAGTCCCTCCTCATCGAAGGTTAACACTATTTCTAAATAAGGCCGCTAGTAATCAATCAAGAGTATCTCAAGGCAAAGAGTCATCGACCCCAAAGGCTATTGCAACTGTGACGACACTGAAGTTCCACTATAACCATTAAGCAAACACGCAACAGCATGAAAGTCGCCGAAGCTGTTGCTGAAGCTTATCGATGCCATAAGTCATGCTGATTTTTTCTCTATAAATATAAACCTAAGGGTACTGTTTCGAGGGACGAAGTCATTCTACTCCGACTTTTTCTATTTTCAACTTTGTAAAACCTAAATTAATTTGAAGGGTTTTGCCGATTGTAATACTCGAATGTTGTACACATAAGAAATCAAACATCAGACAAATTGCATAGCATATTTGACTGCTTAACTCTTGAATTATTACTTGCACATTGCCTTGCACATTGATTTTGATCATATATGACTTTCCACGTGACTTCAATGACAATGAATAGAATCGGTATGAACTTGACAACACGCATACCTCTCCCTATGAATTCGAACTAGCTTTGATGAAGTCCTACTTTGATCAACTTCACTTCCTATTCACTTTTGTGATTAAGAGATAATTTCGTTAAGAATGAATATATCAACTTGACTTCGATTCATAAGTTGTGAATTGACTTGTCTATAACTGACGACTTACTCATTATATTGACTTAATTCAAACTTATGATTAACATATTATCTTAATACTTTTATGACTCACGACATTATCATACCTCGATACTATGGTTTTGACATGGAGCTAATGACGTCCTTGCGTATTTGTCCAGAGTTAACCTAGCATATTTCAACAAAGTCTACTTTTCTAACACTTTTGGATGTTGATGATGAAATTCGTTAAAACGTTTAAGTAATACTATTATTATTTTCTCTAAAACCTTGAAAAACAATTTTCAAAAACAATAGGATTTAAGTTCTCAAATTCTCAGTTTAATCCTTTTGTTTATAAACCAAATTTTACAAACCATTTTTATATAAAGTCGCTTTCTTAAACAAAATCATTCACAAATATTTATTCTAAAGTATCTTATCCTTCTTTAGATTATAATAAACATCTTTTATTGACATTACCTTTTAACCCAACATAGTCATCAAACACCTTATAGTTAAATTGTGAAACTTAGTTTATAAGGTGTTCATTTCAATGTTCCCATAAATTACCATCTACCAAACCCACGTAGTATAAAGGTAAACTAATTATAGATCAACAAACAATAGTAAATGCTCATAAAATTGGTCGAGCATGACTGAGCTAATAATAATGAAGGATAATAATGGACATTATTAATCCCTGCATAAGTCAACTATACCACTAACTTATATATTACTGATATATAATAAGTATATATACACTCTTAGATACACGATATACTCAAATCATGCTAGAGAATTCAATTACCCTATCTCTTAATAAAATATACCCAACCAAATCCAAGGTTCTCACGTAACCTTCAGCTCTGACACCAGCTGTAACGACCGCTCTTTTTGAATCTCGAACGTCGACACTTATACATCCACGGTATTCACGTGCCAAACACCCAAGTCCCAAAAATCGATTGTTAAGGTAAAATAAAAATAAGAAAAGAAAATGAATAAGAAAGAGGAGAACAAAAACGTCAGAATCTCACAACGGAATGATAACATATAATATCAGAAGATAGTACATAGTGTTACTCTAATATACATAGCATTTCAGAGTCCTTTTCTATTCTCACTCTTCACTTTTCCTAGATTTTGTATTTCCTTTTGGTACTGAGAATTAATCATCATTTTTAGAAGAGATATAATCTTCATCATTATTATCATTACTTTTTGGACTAGATGATATAAATGGATCTTCAACGGTTTGATTTTGAGATCCTTTTGGTACCAAGATTCCATGTTGTTTAGCTTCTTGCACTATAATTACATGTGTGTCTTTGAAAATACTCCCCTTTAGCTATTTCTTTCATAGATAGTAGTCATGAGTATAGTGGTAGTGCTTGTTTTAAAAAACAGGTGCCTTTCTATTTATCCTTATTGGGATGACCTTTTTTCTTAAACCATGTCTCATTCTTAAGCTTCAATGAATATAATATTTCAACATTATCCGCCATAGAATTAAACTCAGTTTGCGAACATGCACAATGTCCCTCTTCAACCTAAGAGAAAATATTTGGGTGCCTAAAGGGCCCAACCCTATCTTGAGATTCCATTATACAAACAAAATTATCTTTGTTTACAATATAATCTGGGACTAAAGTCCATTCCCTTCTTTTCCTTCTTGTTCTATCTATTTTGAATATTTCCAGCATTTCCTCCTTTACAAAATAAAAAATGAAATAAAAGAAATGGCTACATCACTTAGGTGAGTACCAACATACTAAAGTGGGCTCAAGCCCACGTAGTTAAAAGATAAAGAATTTGCATTGTAACGACTGCTCTTTTCGACCCCCGGATGTTAATACTAATACATCCACGGTATTCACATGCCATATAGCCAAGTGCCGGATAGACCGGCTATTAGGGTAAATGAAAAAAGAAGAAAAGAAAATAAACAAGAAACAGGAGAACAAAAGTGTGACTACCCGCATATTTTACGATTGCATATTTTGAAATGTTTTATTTAAATATAGCATCGTAAGTCGGATTTAAGTCCGAAATATCACTTTTTGCAAACAGTCGACTTAGGACTCGAGCCACTTCCATTGAGTCCAAAATGGCATTTGCGACCTTTTTGAGTATGAACATCGATATGTTTGGAGTTGAGCAAGATTTTGATATTTTCATTTAGGGCATTGGGTTTGGGTTTCAGCCCAATAACCCAACATAGTACACTAACTCCACTCCACTCCTCTTCGTTCACTCATAACATTTCCTAACACTCTCTAGCTAAAGAAAAGAATGGGGGAAAAGATGGGAAGTAGAAATTCCAAAGCCCTAATCTCTTAGGAATAATCAACTTCAGGCTGGAAATCAAGGAGAAGCTTTGGTAAGCATCATCTCATCTTCTCCATCTCAATCCCTCTTCCATTTTCAGATATTCCTAAACCCTAACTTAGGAAATATTTGTTTTTGAGCTTAGATTGGAGCTTCTAGAGTTGAAATTGAAGAATGGTTGATCTTTGCTTGTTTTAGAGCTTCTCACTTGAGTTTTTGAGTTAAAGGTGAGTTTTCGAACTCACGTTTATGTCTATACCTTTGATAGTTGTTAGGTAGTAATTCCTAACATCTATTCCTTGTCCATTTGCTTTTGGATTGAATTGGTTTGATGAATATTCCAATTTTTAGTGTTTTGAGGTCAAATCTTTAAAAATACTAGCTTTGATGTTTGAACACGTTTTTGGGGTGTTTCGAAGAGCCATACAGGGCTGGGTTGTCACTTGGCATAAATCCTTAGTCTCCGTTGCTCGTCCGTTCATCTCCGGTGAGGATTTTTCCCCACTTGGGGGCTAGGCTGATATTGCTGTAGGAGCAGGTTCAGTCAACTGAACCAGGAGGTCAGTTGACCGAACCATGGGACAGAAAACAATTTGTGTCCCTGTGTCAGTCGACTAACCTTATGGTTCAGTCGACTGACCTAGAACCCGAAAGTTACTAGGTATTGGGTCAGCCGACTGACCACCTGGTTCAGTCGAATGATCTTCTTGCCTCAACCACATTTGCCTATTTTGCTTGGTTTCAAATTTTAATCGATTCGTGATGATCCGGTTTGTTGTTATCATTTATTGTCGACTTTGATGACTTCTTTTTCAGGATTTTAGGAATATCCATTTTGATGGATTCGGTATCGATTTTTATGGATTTGATTCACGTCTTCGTATGTGAATTTTTGGCAATTGATTATTTCTGCAATCATTTCTGTGACTTTCACTTTAAAATATAAAGGTTTCTATACTAGTAGTAAATATTAAAACTTTGTCATCAAAATGATTTTAACACTAATTTAATACAAATCTCGTTTCAAAAACTATTTACCAATCTATCAGTATATACAAACCTTTACCTCATTCGTATGAGAAATCTAATCAAACGGCTTAGCAAAACAAGTGGTATGAAACACTTGCGTTTACTTCGTCGGTTAATTCTTGGACTTGTTCGATTGAAACTCTTGTGACAATTTTCAAGTGGAAATCTACAATCGATTCGTAAATATTTAATTAAGCCAGTGGTTATGGGACATGAAGCTAAACTCATTTATTTACTAGCTTAGTGTAATTTACACTTCTTATTGGTCAATGGTGATCATTTTATGGTTTAGACTAGCAATGTGCGATGTCTCTTTGTCCAGGTGGGGGACAATACCCAGTTATGTTGAGCTTCGTCTCTCTTTGTCCACGTGTGGGACTATACCTCGATTTATAGAGCTTCGTCTCATTTTATGGGCTGACAACCCATGTATTTTGACCATTCGTGGAGAAATCGGCTCGATAAGTTTATGCATGGGACGTATCTTTCTAGGTGCGTCGATGTTTGTTTATGCATGGGGCGTATCTTTCTAGGTGCGTCGATGTTTGTTTATCCATGGGGCGTATCTTTCTAGGTGCGTCGATGTTTGTTTATGCATGGGATGCATCTTTCTAGGTGCATCGATGTTTGTTTATGCATGGGGCGTATCTTTCTAGGTGCATCGATGTTTTTTTATGCATGGGGCGTATCTTTCTAGGTGCGTCGATGTTTTTTATGCATGGAACGTATCTTTCTAGGTGCATCGATGTTTATTTATGCATGGGGCGTATCTTTCTAGGCGCGTCGATGTTTGTTTATGCATGGGGCGTATCTTTCTAGGTGCGTCGATGTTTTTTTATACATGGGGAAAATCTTTCTAGGTGCGTCGATGTTTGTTTATGCATGTGATGTATCTTTCTAGGTGCGTCGATGTTTGTTTAAGCATGGGGCGTATCTTTCTAGGTGCGTCGATGTTTGTATATGCATGGAACGTATCTTTCTAGGTGCGTCGATGTTTATTTACGCATGGGGCGTATCTTTCTAGGTGCGTCGATGTTTGTTTATGCATGGGGCTTATCTTTTTAGGTGCTTTGATATTTGTTTATACATGGGGCGTATCTTTCTAGGTGCTTCGATGTTTGACTGTGCATGGGCGTATCTCTTTAGGTGCGTTGATGTTAGGTTTATGGAATAGTGTTCCATTTTGTGATACAAGTGTTGGTGAGTTTTCATGCTCCCGTTTTTGATTTGGCTTCTTCCTCTTTTTGTGTTTTCTGGATTTCTAGTTGATGATTTCTAGAATTCGTGTTTCACCAATTTTTGCGATTGGCATTTATATGTTTTGCCAATATTTGGGGTTTGGTGAATAATTTTAAAGAATATGACATTCTTTTTTTGGTGTTTTGAGATTATTGAGATATTGTATGCCTTTGTTGTTTTAAAATGTATACTTGTCACAGTATTGATTATGGTTATCATACGTTTTGTTATATCTCTCATCCTTTCTCATTTTAACTGATATTTATAGTTAGACCGATACTTTTATTATTTTCTTATTAAATAATACTCGGGTCAGACCGAGGTATTTAGGTGCTTCTACTTGACTTCTTAGCTGGGGCTAACTTTTGACTAGGTACTTAGCTTAGTAGTTTTTTTGCTTGTATACATTCGAGATAGAGACTCCTTGATGTATACATATTCTTTTGTCTAGCACTTGTACCTTCTCTTTTGTGATGTAGTGGATCTTATATGACCATTACTTTGATGTACACCTTTATGTGTTTTATTCATATCTGTTTCTGCCTTAGTGGTATGAATATCTGGGAATGATTTATGTTATGCTTATTTCTTTATTTGTTTCCAAAAGGCCACATAGCCACTGTGTAGTAGCTTTGAGTTTGTATTTGATATGCCAGATATCCTTCTGAAACGTAATGCATGTAGTACTATCTGGCATATCGGTACTCGCACAAAGCCATTTCATAGATGGTCGCTTCTCATCAGCCTTATTCTTTGTGCTAGTTGACTGCATTACTACGTAGTGTCCTTAGCTAGCGTGAGTATAGAGGTGGGGCATCACAGCTTGGTATCAGAGGCAAACTTCGGAACAATGTAGAATAATTTAGCAAGGATCATTGTCCTAAGTTTTTCTGAGGATTCGTGCCATAGGATTTAGTTCGAGTCTTCATACCATTCTATCCTATATTCTTTATGATGCCTTGTTCTATCAATCAAATATGTTTTATATTTATTTTGAGAATAACCTTTTTGCTCTTCTTTCTTTCTTTCTTAAAGAAGGGAAATGGTTTGACCTGGCCATCCCAGCACCGGTCAATCTAGTGCTACTCCTCAGGATGGAGTATTTATGTCTACCCATCAGCTTTTAAATCTTGTAAAGATGTTGAGATTATTTTATGTGGTTATTCTTTCCGAGCTGATTTGCACGTTATGCGTTACATAGGCTTCGAAATCGATTTTCGAAAAAGATTGGCTTAATTACTCTAAAGTCCATATCCTATGTCCCAAGAGGACTATTCGTCATTGACATTCTCAATCTGTTAAGCAGGTTTCTATTTTTTCTTTGTGATTTTAATTCCAATTTGGTGGCATCATTTTACTCTTTAAACCCACATGATGAGGAAAATGTTATTTCTCTCATTCAAGTAGTTTGTGAATTTCTCGGTGTTTTGTGAACTTATTTTAGGATTATCACCTAAGCAATTTATTGGGTGGTGCTAGGGTCCTTTCAGTTCGACCTTGACACCAGTTTTCATCGGCTACAAGTTGCGGAGGATAGCGTTCCACTTACCGCATTCCGCACTCGTTATGATTCTTATGAATGACTCATGATGTCATTCAGTTTGTGCAGCTTATTTCATCCGTCTTATGAATTGAGTATTCTATGAATATCTGATAAGTCTATCCTTGTATTCATTGAATTTGGATGAAAACAACAATTTAAGATTTGCAAATCTTTTTCATAAGATATTTATAAGTATAAGTGGATTTTGTTCTTAAAATGAACAAAGAAGATTTAAGATTTGCAAATCTTTTTCATAAGATATTTATAAGTATAATTGGATTTTGTTCTTAAAATGAACAAAGAATATTCTTGAAATTTTTTTAAGAGACATTTTTATCATATAGGAGATGATTTTGTGTTGTTTTGTCCATTGAGTGCTTTAAGAATTCTGGTTGATGCGCTTGACCAACGTTATCGATAGGAATCTCCTAAACGCTATGATGTGACAATCTGACACAATAAATTGACTTGGAATAAGTAAATTTTTCTAGAAAGATTATTACATAAAGTTAATTGTAATTCTGAAAGTCTTAGAATTTCGGGAAAGAGGATCAATTAAAAGAACTCTTTTCTGACACTACTATTCTTGTGATTCCCGAAGGGAACCAAGACTTCACTATTTGTACCGATGCTAGTCGTATTGGTTTGGGTGCCGTTCCCTTGCAAAAGGGAACGTTTTATCACTTATGCTTTTGTGCAGTTAAAGCTTACTGAGACAAGATATGCCACTCATGATCTAGTGCTCGCGGCCATTGTTTCCGCTCTTAGAATTTTGTGTTCATTCGTGTTCCACCTATGAAGGGTGAACTTCTCATGTCTAAATTTCTTCTTTTGTATTGATATGCTTTTATGATTGTTACTCTTTATTTTTCTTGTTAAGTACCGCGAGGACACAATTTCTTTAATGAGGGGAGTCTGTAACAACCCGCATATTTTACGATTGCATATTTAAAATGTTTTATTTAAACATAGTATCGTAAGTATGATTTAAGTCCGAAATATCACTTTTTGCAAACAGTCGAATTAGGACTCGAGACCACTTCCATTGATTCCAAAATGGCGTTTGCCACTTTTTTGAGTATAAACATCGATATGTTTGGAGTTGAGTAAGATTTTGATATTTTCATTCAGGGCTTTGAGTTTGGGTTTCAGCCCAAAAACCCAACATAATACCCTAACTCCACTCCACTCCTCTTCATTCATTCATAACATTTCCTAACACTCTCTAGCTAAAGGAAAGAATTGGGGAAAGGATGGGAAATAGAAATTCCTAATACCTAATTATCTTAGGAATTATCAACTTCAAGCTAGAAATCAAGGAGAAGCTTTGGTAAGCATCATCTTCATCTTCTCCATCTCAATCCCTCTTCCATTTTTAGAAATTTCTAAACCCTAACTTAGGAAATATTTGTTTTTGAGCTTAGATCGGAGCTTCTAGAGTTGAAATTGAAGAGAGGTTGACCTTTGCTTGTTTTAGAGCTTCTCACTTGAGTTTTTGGGTTAAAGGTGAGTTTTTGAACACACATCTATGTCTTTGATAGTTATTAGCTAGTAATTCCTAACATCTATTCCTTGTCGATTTGCTTTTGGATTGAATTGGTTTGATGAATATTCCAATTTTTGTGGTTTTGAGATCAAATCTTTAAAAATCCTATCTTTGATGTTTGAACACGTTTTTGGGGTGTTTCGAAGAGCCATACAAGGCTGGATTGTCGCTTGGCATAAATCCTCAGTCTCCATTGCTCGTCCGTTCGTCTTCGATGAGGATTTTGCCCCACTTAGGGGCTAGGCTGATACTGCTGTAGAAGCAGGTTCAGTCGACTGAACCAGGAGGTCAGTCGACTGAACCAGGGGAAAGAAAACAATCTGTCCCTGTGTCTGTCGACTTACCTTACGGTTCAGTCGACTAACCTGGAACCCAAAAGTTTCCAGGTATTGGGTCAATCGACTGACCACCTGGTTCAGTCGACTGACCACCTGGTTCAGTCGACTGACCACCTGGTTCAGTCGACTGATCTGCTTGACTCAGCCCAATTTGCCTATTTTGCTGGGGTTTCCAATTTTAATCGATTCGTGATGATCCAGTTTGTTGTTATCATTTATTATCGACTTCGATGACTTCTTTTTTGGGATTTTTTGGAATATCCATTTTGGTTGATTCGGTATCAATTTTTATGGATTTGATTCACGTCTTCGTATGTGAATTTTTGGTGATTGATTGTTTCTACAATCATTTCCGTGACTTGTCACTTTAAAATATATCAAAATTCTTTCATCAAAACGATTTTAACACTAATTTAATACAAATCTCGTTTATAAAACCGTTTACCAATCTATTAGTATATACAAACCTTTACCTCATTCGTATGAGAAATCTAATTAAACGGCTTTGCAAAACAAGTGGTATGAAACGCTTGCGTTTACTTCATCGGTTAATTCTTGGACTTGTTCGATTAAAACTCTTGTGAAAATTTTCGAGTGGAAATCTACAATCTGTTCATTAATATTTAAGTTAAGCCAGTGGTTATGGTTCATGAAGCTAAACTCATTTATTTACTAGCTTAGTGTAATTTACACTTCTTATTGATCAATGGTGATCTTTTTATGGTTCAGACTAGCGATGTGCGATTTCTCTTTCTCCGCGTGGGGGATAGTACCCCATTATGTTGAGCTTCGTCTCTCTTTGTCCACGTGGGGGACTATACCTCGATTAGTAGAGCTTCGTCTCGTTTTATGGGCCGACAACCCATGGATTTCGACCATTCATGGAGCAATCGGCTCGATAAGTTTATGCATGGGACGTATCTTTCTAAGTGCGTCGATGTTTGTTTATACATGGGGCGTACCTTTCCAGGTGCTTCGATGTTTGTTTATGCATGGGACGTATCTTTCTAGGTGCATCGATGTTTGTTTATGCATGAGGCGTATCTTTCTAGGTGCGTCGATGTTTGTTTATGCATGGGGCGTATCTTTCTAGGTGCGTCGATGTTTGCTTATGCATGCGTCGATGTTTGCTTATGCATGGGGCGTATCTTTCTAGGTGCGTCGATGTTTGATTATGCACGGGGCGTATCTTTATAGGCGCGTCGATGTTTCTTTATGCATGGTGCGTATCTTTCTAGGTGCGTCGATGTTTGACTGTGCATGAGGCCTATCTCTTTAGGTGCGTCGATGTTCAGTTTATGGAATAGTGTTCCAATTTGTCGTACATGTGTCGGTGAGTTTTCATGCACCCGTTTTTGATTTGGCTTCTTCCTCTTTTTGTGTTTTCTGGATTTCTAGTTGATGATTTCTAGAATTCGTGTTTCACCAATTTTTACGATTGGCATTGATTTTTTATCTATATTTGGGGTTTGGTTACTAATTTTAAAGAATATGACATACTTTTTGGTGTTTTGAGATTCTTCAGATATTATATGGCTTTGTTGTTTTTAAATGTATACTATTCATGGTATGGCATTATGGTTATCATACGTTTTGTTATATCTCTCATCCTATCTCATTTTAACTGATATTCATAGCTAGACTGATCCGTTTATTATTTTTATTACATAATACTCAGGTCAGACTGAGGTATTTGAGGTGCTTCTACTTCACTTCTTAGCTGGGGCTAGCTTTTGACTTTTGGCTAACTACTTAGCTTAGTATTTTTTGTGCTTGTATACATTCGAGATAGAGATTCTTTGATGTATACATATTCTTTTGTCTTACACTTGTACCTTCTCTTTTGTGATGTAGTGGATCTTATACGACCATTACTTTGATGTACACCTTTATGTGTTTTATTTATATCTGTTTCTGCCTTAGTGATATGAATATCTGTGACTGATTTGTGTTATGCTTATTTCTATATTTGTTTCCAAAAGCCACATAGCCACTGTGTAGTATCTTTGAGTTTATATTTGATATGTTGGTTTTCCTCCTGAAATGTAATGCATGTAGTACTATCTGGCATATCGGTACTCGCACAAAGCCATTTCACAGATGGTCGCTCCTCATCAGCCTTGTTCTTCGTGCTAGTCGACGACATTACTCCGTAGTGTCCTTGGCTAGCATGAGTATAGAGGAGGGGCGTCATAAAAAGCATAGGAATCTCACAACGGAATGATAACATATAATATTAAAAGACAACACACAATATTACGCTAATATACAAAACATTTAACAGCCACCAACTGAAGTACTATCACCATCCTGGACAATTATGACAACATGTCCTTGCAATTGTTGATATGTATACATAAATTAATGTAGTGGAAATAAATACCATGGTAGGTAAAACATCCAGCTCCACTCCAAAAGCTCAATGAACATCGGCGAAAACATGCATTCCTCAAACTGCTCGGAAGAGCACCCATGAAAATAAGGGAAAAATAAAACCATGTGTAACACCTTGGAAATTAGCGAAAATTTAAGAAGAAAAATTAAATTTTAATAAAACAAGGACTAAAATAAAATTTTCACAGACATACGAATATTGCTATAAAACATAGATAATTGCATTTGTAGAAATTTTCCGAACAATTTTCATAGACAACAATTCAAAATTGGAGTTAGTACGAAGAAGTTACAGACATTTGAAAATTTGGAAAAATAACAAAATTTAAAAATTAAACTTCTTAAAATATAAACTTTAACCGTGACCTTAGGGGTTGATGTTCGTTCGATAACAATTGTCTCTGGGCAATAGGCGATTATTTGTTCGTATTGAAAAATCATGAATCCTGAGTGTGTTAGAATTACTCAGATGCACCGAAATTTTTCTTCATGCCCAAGATGTATATACATGATGTAAACAAAGATTCTTCCAGGCACATCTAATGCTCCAAGTTAGTCATTAATCTCTATAAATTAACACCCAGGCTAACCCTATATTCATTAAAAAAACTTACAGCCTATCGAAACTCTTCCAAAATTCTTGCTCTCCACATACAAAAATTTCTTTCAAAATAAAATTAAATAAGAAGGATACAAGTGAATTGGATCTAGGAGAGGGAAGTTAACGGACGTGGATCTTATACGAGGAATAATGTTAGGGCTTGGATTCGAGATGAGTGGGAATAATATTAGTAAGTTGATTACTTACACTTGAATTTAACCTATTCTACTTAATCTAGGGTGTTAATAATTAAATTGGAAACTATAAACCCTAAACCTTAAATCTAATTGCTAGATCTGGAATTTGAATCAAAAGGGGAATTGATATGAACCGGCTAATCTCAATTAAATTGAAGTTAAACCCTTTTTCTTGTTTAATGAGAACCCTATAAATTGGTTAACTCTAAAATAATTTAGTATAAGTAACCTGCTAAATTCTATGAGTTTGAAACCAGTGAAAATAAGGTAGAATCTCGAAGAAAACTGGTCACTATATACTATTTAGGATTAACTGTACATGCGTAGTTAATATAACTAAAAATAATTAAAAATTTAAATCAAAAAACAAATGAACCTTAAATTTGTACTATGACTGATCGACCAATCATCCTAAGCAATCAATTACTAGGTTATAGCAGTCGACCGGTTATGGCATGAAATGCATAATTCAAACCTCGGCCGAAGGCCCAAGTTAAGAATTAAATTAATATACATGTTAATTATCGTGTGAGCTTATTTTGGGCTATATGTATGTATATTAGGAGCAATATGAAAGCTTGTTTCCCATGAGATGATGCTAGGAAGTTGCTATGATGGGTAAATTCTCTTTACCTAGTAAGGGGGGAAATATTCGATCAGGGGCGATTTTTATCACAAATGGCACTCAAAGGAGGTTCAACAGTGGACGCGCAACACTAACTGATTCCTGATGAAGTGTGTGGGCCCAAAACGATGGGATTCTTGGTATGCACAGATACTAACGTGGCGTCATACAGTTTAGATGGTGGATCTTGTCACGTGTAATAAGTGTTATACACTATGATCGAGAGGTGGATACGGATGCAGATAATGAGACACTTCGGCAAGTCAGCATTGTGGGTTGTCCCTCAATGCATAGTAGGGTTACATGTAGTCATAGTTTCATTCCTCGGTAGCCTAGTGGCGGTGATAGTAGTGGGAATGTATTTCCACATTAGCCTAGTGGCGATGATAGTAGTGAGAATATATTTCCACAGTAGCCTAATAGTAGTGATAGTAGTGCGAATGTATTTCCACAGTAGCCTTGTAACAGTGTTTCCATATCAAGCAGCTCTAGCTGTGGTGTTTCCATAGTTAGTAGCCAAAGGGGCTGTGTTTCCACATTTAGCAACCTAGTGGCGGTGTTAATTTAGCAGCCTAATGGCAGTGCTTTCATACTTAGTATCCTAAGGAGGTGGTGTTTCTAGATTGATATGTGTGTTGGATATGTGTGTTGGATAAAATCCCCTTAAGTTAAGAATCTAGGAAGTACATGGACACTTATAGGATACCCCATGTTGCATAAGGTAGATGTAAAGTTAATTATACATGATCATCTTATATTAAAGTTATTGTTTGACCTCACTCCCGCCTTTCTATATCCCCCACCACAAGATGACATGTTAGTAGATGATTGGGCATAGTACATAGAGAAAGGAGTTATATATTGGAGTTTTTCATATTATTTATTGTTCATTATGTAGTTACTTATTGTATCAAAATGTCTATTAAAGCTTATATTGTACTTTGGGAATAGTGTATATGCGTAACAGCCCTGTTTTCAAAGCCGTAATATTGTACAAATTGAATTGAAATAAAAGTGTTTGTATTCGATAGTTGATAACTATTAATTAACTTTTTACTTTATTGAAGTTTAATTAATAATAGATTTTTTTAGCAAATTGAATTAATTAATAAATTTTATTAAAAAATGCATTAAAGTGGAAAAAGTATTATTGTTAAATTTAAAATGTTTTGAAGTTTAAATAATATTATGTAATTGAAATAGTGAAAAGAAGTTTTATATGATATCTCATAAAATTAATAAATCGATGATGAAGTTGAATAAATTTATTTTATGTCAATACAATGAATAATTAAATAAAAATAAATAAGTATGTATTTAGAGGAGATGTTTAACTATTGAAATATATTTTGAAAAATGAAGTGTAGATCAATTTAAACTAGGTTGAATTATATTTACAAATAAATAAATGACAGAGTTTGATATTTTAGTTTTAATGCAAAAGGAAATTAATTAAGAATTAAGTTTCATTAAAATAAACCGAAAACGAAAGTCAAAAGCAACCCAAGCCAACTTGAATAACCAAACCCTTTTCTCCCTGACCAGGCTTAGTAATACACTCTCATTCCAATTCTAATTTTCCTAGCCCTACTTTTCCCCAAATGAATCGATCAATCCAAAAAAAAACAAAACGAGGGATGTATCTCGTGCGGCATCCTATGATGGCAATCATGACTGGGTCCAAAGTGAGGCATGGCAGCGACGATTGAAGAAGGGAACCCTGACGCGTGGTGCTGTCATCGATGAAGCGAAGGTAGAGGCTCTCGCATGGAGAGGGTCGATGATGATATAGAGGTGAAAAATCTCAAAGATGCCGCCATTTAGGCTTGAAGAAGAGGCGAACTTCGAGGCAAGGGTAATGGGCAACATGGACAAACGGAGAAATAGTAGTTGATTGGTTGGTCGATGCTATAGGAAATTTCGACAAGAAATGATTTTGGTGAGTTATTTTTAACTCACAATTTTATCTCTACCTTTTTGAATTTCATTTGCATGACTTGAAATAGTTTTTCGTGTGATAATACTTAGGTGTTGATGATTGAATTGAATGAAATATTGTTGCATACTGGTGTTTGGTTGATTGTTTTGTGATAAACGAATTGTTGTCTGTATTAATGGTATGAATTAACAAATAGAACTCCATCAATTTGCAAAATTAATTTTGGGTAAGTTTGGCTCACATCCCTAATAAGTTTCAAAATAGAGAAAACATCCTTCACAACCAACACTTACGTTTCCATTCCTTATTTTCAAATTCACGCATGCAAAAAGGCCCAAATAACCTTTATGTTTTTAACATTTCAAACGTGTATAAATTTATTTACAAAAACCGGATCAACATACCGTTTTCACCAAAAAATCACAAATTATATGGTCTTTAAATTGAGATCCATTGTTGATACCAAAAATTTATATTTGTAGTAAAGGTGCAATTATTTCAAATATTTGCAGATAATTCAGCAAATATTGAACATTTTCGATTTTTTTCCAAATTTACAAAATTTGCAAATAATTGCAGATATTTCTGCAACTACATGGTATAGTTGTAGAAATGTCTGCAACTATTGCATATAGTTGCAGACATTTCTGCAACTATTGCATATAGTTACTGAAATGCAACTACTGCAATTTATTGCAGAAATGTCTGCAACTATTGCATATAGTTGCAGACGTTTCTACAACTATTGCGTTCAATTTCAGCAACTATTCTCAAATATTGCATATATTTCTTCAAATATTCAAAATAATTGCATTCTTATCAGCAATTATTCATGCAATTGATAAAAAAAGAAAACTATGACAATTATTCATGTAATTATCAGCAAAATATGATTTCACAAAGTAGATCGATAAATGGAAACGTAGATTTCAAATATTGGCTGCAATCACAAAACTATGACAAATAAACGAGGGTATTTATGGAAAAGAATTAAGCTGAAACAAAAATAGGGACCAGATTTATAAAGTTTCGAACTGAAGGAGTTTTTGTCTATTACGTTTGGTTTAAGGGATGTGACCCCAATTTTCACTTTAATTTTATTATATGTTGATGCTTGCATTTCGTCATTTGATACGGTTGTCAGAAAGCAACTCAGATCACTATGAAATTTTATATCATGGAATGATATTTTATAGAGCGATGTTGGCTTTAGAAGATGGATTTTGATGGATCTATTTTTTGAATTGTTTAATTATTTTTAAAATATTTTTAAAATGAAATTTATTTATTTTGATCCTTGTTGGAATTTAGTTTATAAAATATAGTTAAATTATATTATATTCTTAACTTATTTCTTATTTCAAAGTTTCTTTCAAAGCTTTTAAAGATGAGTAATATTTATTCATAAAACCTTTTAAAATTTACTATTGTAAGTATATTATAATTTTGGAAATGTTTTATAGGCAAAAGATGAAATATAATATTATTTTATAAAAGCTGTTATGAAAGTAATAATTTCGGTATCAAGTAATTTTATTTATAAAAGAGGTTTAAATGATTTTGAAAGTGTTCAAAGGCCTTTGTAAATAAAAATCTTTTGCTTAAAATGAATTTGAGGATTTAAAAATGATTTTAGGAAATCATATCTTTGTGTATATAGAATTTATTTAAAACGCTTTTAGTATATTTATTATGGATTTGAGATTTTATTAAGATCTTGAGCTTTTCTACGAAATGGGGAATTTTAATAAACAGTCGAATCGTACATATTGCGATAGAACTTTTGGTACAATTCTTCAGCATATTTTTATAACTTGTTGAATAGAGTATACTGAGTGAAATTTACTAACTTTTAGTAAGTACTTGAATGTCACTAGATGGTATGGGACGTTTAGTGAAATTCTAGTAATTACTAAAGTGGCAGTGATTAATACTTTAGAGTTGTACTATCTTAGGGTGTTTGGCTATATGAGCTGATATTTCACGATCATGATGATCGTTGACGATCGGTTAGATCGTTCTTGATCTTGGTACTTACTAGACAGTTTCGAGACGCTATCCTCTTCTGAAGACTAACTGATGGTCCCTATAGGCTTTTGATGGTCACTAGCTATCACCAATCCATAAGGGGATTGTACCACTATCTAGGAGTGGACCGTATCTCTATTTGTGAATATTTTTTAGGATGTTCACTTAGTAGCTTACTAGTGGCAACATTTTCGAAATGCCTACGAAGATATAACAATTATTGGTAGCCTACTAGTAGCTACTTTCTTGGTTTTGTGATTTCTCCAAGAGGGAACCACGCCCTCTATGCTTTGTCCATAAAAGGGACTATACCTTTGGTTTAATGATATCCTCATATAGATTTATTTTAGTTTCATTGATTTGAAATTGATATATGTGAATCGCCATATTTACGTATGATAGTCTATAATAGACTTGAATGTTTTATGAAATTGTGATTATTTTGTGGTATATCTTCTTGGATTGATTTGGATTGGAATATTTTATATGACTTGTTAATTATATGTAGTCATATATTATTGTGATATATTATTCTCACATCTTTAAATTATAGATAGTCCGACCTATTTATTTTCATAATATTTTGGTCAGGCCAAGACCGTATGGGTACTAGTATTTGCTGATCTTGGACATGTGTGCTAGCATGGGGATAAACTAATTTTGACAATTTGATTTTATCTCATGTATATATGTACGGATATATTTTGTATGGGATGTTATGTATATATTAGTATGTCGGTCTTGTATTATCATTTTGTAGACTTATACTTTTGTAGTCGTATATGATATATATTATTCCGTTGTGATATGTGATTTTATGGATGATATCATATATTGTTATGATTTATTTTAACCTATGTGTTTGTTGCTTTGTCCAAAGATTGCACACGCCAATTATTCAGTTCAGATCCTTAAAATTTTGGTAAAAATGATGTATCGATGTTAGCTCAAGATAATAGTCATATTGGGTTGCTATTAATAAACTTCATTTTTGGTATTACTTGACGGTACTGCATATTAATGCTCTTTAGTAGTATAGGTATAAAGGCCGGGCGTTACAATTCGGAAATTAATTATTTTGGAGACTGTTTTTCGAAAATGTCTATTTTTTGGTATTTATTTAATTTCTTCCTTTGCGAGATCTAAAAGTGTAAAATGTCTTAGAATTAACCAGAATAATTATGCTTTGTAATGTTTTCAAAACCCAATAGTTTGTATTTCTTGGCATAATGCGAGTCCGAAAGACACCCTAAACTATGGATCGATGTGTTAGGAGATATGGTTTGTTACATTTGGTATCAGAGCTTAGGTTTAAGATCACCTAGGATGTAGGTACATATTGAGTGAATATACTTGAAAAGCAGAGTTTTCCCAAAAGGTTTTTAAAAAGGGTTTCAAAATGGACTTTTGAAAGTGTATGTGTACATATATATGTATATGGATAGAAATTTTCAAAAGTTTACATAAAATATAACAAGAAAGAATGCCATTATTCATTCTTGTCAATACTATTTATGAGATAGTTAAAAATAACTCCTAAATATAGGGAGTGAGAATTATTAATTTTTTAGAGGAATGGCTATGGTAAGGCAACTAAGATTCCGAGCATGAGCATCCCTATGCGATTCTATCGGTATCCGCAAGCGAGGAGACAAGATGAGCCTAATCCAACCAAGAGAGTGTAATTATAATTTTCTGATGTGTGTATCAATATACGTCGTCCTATACATTTTGACTCATGAGGTAGTGTTTGTTTTATTCCTTATATAAGTAAACAATTGTGGCATAGAATAAATATTAAGGTTATAATAGTTGAGGTGAAAAATAAACTTTTCATATTTATTGGGGTTTACCCCATAAAGAAAGACTAGTAGAGGTTATACATACCAATTGGAAGTAGTAAGTAAATTATGGGCTTAAGGGTGAGTAAAGGAGATTAGTACCATGAGACCCATATGATAGGAATATGATGCTGATAGCATAAAGGAGGACTTCACAAACTGAAGGCATGTTCTGTAGTTAAAGTAGAAACCCTACCTCATATTGGTAGTAGTTGTAAGGACTCCTATTTACTTAAAGGTAAGCTAGAGTATTTCCATATTAAGTTTGGATATTGTATTGGAAAATAAACTTGAGTTAACCATCTTTGGAAAGAAGGGTGGAAACCTTATGCACCAAAAGCATAGTTAGGTATAAGGGGGCTTAGGTAATTAGGTTGTTATAGTCTACTCCAGTTTAAGTGATAAACTAATTAAAATGTTCTCTAAAAGTTAAAAATAGCGGATGTTTGATATTTTAAATAGAGAAAGAAGTTGATTTTTGATTTTATATTAAATAATCAAACAACTTAATGGAATTTGTTTAAAAAGGAGATATTAGAGAAATTGATAAAAAGATATTTATCGTTAACTGTTTTAAAGCCTTTGTTTTTTCTTTTAGGCAATTATTAAATTAATCTCAAGTGCATTTTGCTTTTAATAATAGAACTTTTATCCAAATTTTGAACTCACTTTATAAAGAAGTAATGGTCAGTGTTTGAAATATCCGTTACACAATCTTTCTGTCGTACTCTAAAATTATAATAATGAGTTAAAATATTGCATTTCTTTAATAATGTACCTTTGTGGAAATTACTTATTTACATTTTTTTGGAAAGGTGTGTTTTATGTCCATTTTTCTAAGTTAAGTTTGACCATTTTATTAATTTTATTAAAGAAAATGTCATGATTTTAGTAAAAGAGAAAATGTTTGTTGAAAATGAACAGAGGGTTTTATAGCTTTAAAAATGTTTATTTTTGTGGAAATGATGTTAAAATGAACGGTTTTTATTGAAAAAGATAAAATTGAAACATTACAACTATCACTTAAACTTTAAAAAAAGAATAGATTGAAGTCGGATAAATAGAATTAAACAACACACTAGAACAAAATTGGCCATAGAATTTGGAAGCATTGAAATGGTCAAGACAGAGATAAGAAGTAACATGGGAATTTAGTGACCTTTTCAATCAATGGTTAATTAGAAGAATATAGTATCAATTCGAAGTTCCCTAATAGTGAAGAGCGAATGCCACCTTGTGTCTCTTTATCCAAGTATGGTTGGAATTGTGGAATCCTTATACATGTCAAAGCTGTCTTATTATAGCAAAGAATTTGATTGACGCAAGAAGTTTTTTGGTTTGAAGTGTAAAAGAGGCCAAGTAGGGTCTACTCCAATCCTTATATGGTGTGTTAGGTAGCAGATGGGTATTTCCTTGACTACATTAGGCAATCTAAATTGGAACAGTCGACGCTATGATAGCAAGGTCGGTACCGTATAGGTAAGGATAGGATACCTACAGGCTATGGACGGTCTAGGTATTCTGTTATTCCCCTAAAGGCTATGGGAGGAGCATATGGACACGAGTGGGAAAGTATATATGTTATTGGGTTATATCATTGTAGATGTGTTCCACGTATGCCTAAATGTAGATCTTAGAATTCTAGGGTTAGAAATTGCACATACTTGAATCTGGAAAATGTTAGGTACCGGTAGTCCCTAAATTTAGTATTAGGTAGCAGTAGTCCCTGAAACTTATAGATCATGTGATAATTCCAAATTTGTAGATTTAAATGACGAATGCAAGTAAAATGTAAATTAAATTATCATGGTAAATTGTTTGGATTTAGGTAATATTTTAACCCATTGGAATTTAGAGGGTTTCAATGTAAATTCCTATAGATTATTAAGTCCGGATTTATAAATAAAAGTGAACCATTTGAAAGCAACACGCCTAAAAGAAAGAGATGTATAAAATATGGATATTTATTAACAGCTACGAAAAAAGTAATTCCCTGTAATTCCAAACGTAACAAAAATTCTCCTTTTGGGTAAGATGTAAAAATTTACGTTATTAACCTTTCCTTTAGAAGAGATGTAATTCCAATTGTTAAAATACAAAAATCCCTAGGTATAAACCAAAGCGTTTGTCACTATGTCTATTGGATTAGGATAGCAAGTGTGACGACCCGGAATTTTCAAGCATTCAAAATCAAAATATTTAATTGCTAATTAAATTATTGAACTAAATAACTTGAAGTTGAGTAAAATGTTGAATCTGAAATTTTAAGCCTGTTAAAACTAATTTGAAGGCTTGTAAAATTTATATTGATAACACTGAAGATAATAGAAGTTTTAAAATTGAATTTAACAGTAAATTATTCAGTTTTGAAATTTTTATCGTTTTAAAATTGAATTTAAAAATAGCCTTCCGAGGCACAGTCCAGGAATTCGACGAAACCAGTTCCATTGGATCCGTAATATTGTATCATTATCGGATTTCAAATTTCATATCAATCGGAGTTGTCGTGCGAGCGTACGACATATAAACGCGTTGAAATCTATATCGAATTCAATTTAAATTTATATCTATATTTGGTCAACATCAGCTGAAATTATATCAATATCAAACCTTTTCATCCCTTCAGTTGTTTTTAACTTCACCTTATATCGCTGTAGCAAGTCCATTCAATCACAAGCGTATCCAACACGCGATTCCTTTTTTCTTTCTTTTATAAGCACGAACCCTTCTTCTTACTTTAGTAACGAAATCAAAATATTTTTTTTTATTAAAATGAAGGCCGAAGCCTGAGAGAGTGGAACCGATTCTCATCTCGATTTTTTTTCTATCGTTCGAATCATAAAATGGCCGAAGCCCTATTCTCATCGACGAATCAATCTAGGGTTTCGAGAGGGGGGGGGGTCAGCGACTTCGACTTGTCGCGTGCGCGTGTTGAATCGCCTGTGCGGCAACGTGTAGGTATAGACGCGACAGTGGCCGTGAACGATTCAAGTGGCGTGTCGAGCAAGGATTGTTTGAGCGAAGATTAGGGCTTGTTGAGGCGTTTGCGCGAGCTGTAGAAGAGAAGTTTGGGTGATCGAGTTCGTTAGGCAGTGAGCTAGGTTGGAAGCATCATGATTTTGGGGGCCAGGGGTCGCAGGTGGATCGCGTTTGTGAGGAGGCAGTGAGGTACTTTTTTAATTATCTATTGTAAATTGGTTAATTAAATAATTGTATTTTGGCATGAAATCTATAAGAGAAAAATATATATATATATAATTAAAATGTGTGTTTGGAAATTTATATGAATTAAATTTTTATGAAGTCTATATGGATTTTTATAAATAGATAGTTTGTAAATAAATTGAATATGACTTAACAAATTTATTTTATAATATCGAATTATAGAAATTAAATTGTGTAAGTTGATCTATCTAAACCATATTTGTTACTAAAGGATTTAATAATGGTAAATTTGTTCAAATAAAAAAAAATTAATTAAAATTACTTGAATTATAAAATGGTAATTAAAGATCGATTTATATTTCGAATATTAATGAAGCGTATAATTATTTTTGTTACTAGGGAAATTGTTCGGAAGGAAATTTATTTAAAATTTAATCGTCAAGTTAAAACGAAAATTTATTAGCTGAATTTAAAATTTTAAAATGATGAATTTGAATTGTTCGAATTTATTTCGAATAGTAACAAATTGTAAAATTGGTTTGTACATGGTTAAAAATCGAGGAAACAAGACGAGTTTGAGGTGAATGGCAATCTTGGCCAAAGGTGAGTTAATCTCACTCAGTTTAAATTTAAATTTAAAATGATTAAATTTAAATAATTGATTGTATGGTAAATTGATTGATGTGATATAGTATAGTAGAATTTGAAATTGGTATATTAT
Organism: Allium cepa; assembly: GCA_030765085.1. Classification (NCBI taxonomy): domain Eukaryota; kingdom Viridiplantae; phylum Streptophyta; class Magnoliopsida; order Asparagales; family Amaryllidaceae; genus Allium; species Allium cepa. Next base: position 66,646,544 of record CM060931.1, read on the forward strand.
GTGATGCTAACGTCCGTGGATGCAGGAAAAACAGGTTGGAGGGATCCAACTAAACCCCTCAACTTTTATTTAAAATTATTCAATATTCTCTACTCTGGATATTGGATATTCTATGATAAACTACGTGGAAGTATTGAATGCTATGGCTTGGTTGATATAATTGAGAATAATGAATTACCAAAATTATAAATTTGATTTTTGAAATGAAAATAAAAGAAGTGAAATTGCAAGTAAAATAATTTTAGAATAAATTTAAAGAATGATTTAGAAAAGAAATAAAGTGACTTTAAAATTCTAGTAAATAAATCCTGAGGATGGAAAGGAAAATTTGAATAAACAGGAAGTTGATGAATTTTAAAATTCAGTGTTATTATTATTTAAAAGAAAAAAACATTTATTTAAAAACTAATATTTTAATTATTGAGAGAATAAAGGAAGAAAAAAAGTTGGGAAAAAAATCTGGAATTTGTATATTTCAGTTAAAAGTTTTAAAATCAAATGGAAAATAATAATAATTACAACAATAGTTAAGTCCATACTTAATGAATTTTGGAAATGAATTAGGTAATTAAAGAAATTTATTTCAATTAAAATAAATTGGAAGTCAATTTGGGAAATTGATTTAAGTGATTGAAGTTGGGATTTTCTCTGGATAGCCAAGTACATGTTTTTTTTAAAAGTAAATCTTTAGATATTAATTAAATGTTTTAAATTTGTTTTTATGGAAAGTAAGTTTTGTAAAATTTATTATTTCTAATATTTTAAGTCTAACGTAAGTAATCTTCCCTTAATCTATTTTAGCAGTAATTATTAAGTAACTTTATTTTCAAATGTTTATATAGTATGTATTTTTAGTAAATTCTTGAAGTAGTCTTAACTTGAATGTTTTAAAGTAAATACTAAAGTAAGTATTCTATTTTAATCTAGTATCGCAATAGTTATTTACAGAATGGCTTGGTATTTTGTCTAAAGTATTATTATAAATTAGGAATTAAAGTAAAATTTTCTACATAAAATGTTAAATATATTTTACAATAAAGTGTTTTTAAATTATTTTAAAAATCTAAAGTTGTGCTTGATGTTTCTAGTGGGATGAAAATACTCGGAATTTATTCTGAGAAAAGGAAGATAGTTTGAAAACTGTTTTCAAAAAGGGTTTGAAAGTGAAATTATATCTTGTAAAGATATTTTGAGATAAATAAATAATTTGGGAAATTATTTATTGGTTGGTGGATGTTTATGCATATAATTGATAGTTAAACAACCGACTATCAATATTGGACAAATGCGTTGATCATTTCGAAGAGACCGGGATCGAGATTTATTTCTCGAAAACCACTTCGATCCGGTTTGTATGTTTTCGTGAAAAACGAGTTTGGATTCGAAGATGGAGCAGTGAAGTGCAAGGGCTAATCGCTACTAATCCTGAGGATATTTCCAAAATGGATGTAGTAGGAGTAGTGCCTTCGGTTCCGTTCGAACCCGGGACGGACTTGTATGGATGAATGCTTGCGAAAACATCGTCAGGTGGACGATGGGCATTCTAAGGGATATATTCTAAAAAGGTAACGCTTAGCCTCAAGCCTCATCAAATGGGAATGGCTGAAAATTAGGGGATATGCAGCAAGGCTTCGTGGGTAGCCCCCACTGGAGGGTGAGGTCATCCCTGTCTAGATGCCCCTTTTATCTCGGCTTAGTGGGCGGTTGCTGATCCCAACCGCGGGGTGATCTTGCTCAGGACTGTCCAGTAAGGGATGGTCCCGGTCTTGTGTTGCAAGGGAGTGAGGGTGGCTCCTCGGTACGCTGATCTAGACCAGGTACTGTGACAGGTGGTACCCTAGTGCCTAGCCATTAGTTGGAATCCATTTTTCCTACGCGCCCGTACGGTTTTGATTGTGCTCAACTATTGCTGAAACGTGAGATGCAAGCATTTCAGCTAGATTCTATTTTACTTTCTATAGACGCTATTATAATATCAGAGGACTTTAATAAAAATGTTTTAGCTATCGTAAGGTAAAAACCCGACATGTTTATTTGTGGCGTGGTCTTACGAGATGCTTTTGTTTTCAAAGGATTTTTTTTGAAACTTTAATAATCAATTGGGTGCGATTTTCTCACGCTGGTAATCAAGACTGACTCGGGTGTTATTTAACTATAATGCTCGGGTCAGACCGAGTAATATAGGATACAGGATATGATGCCGTGGAGCTCAAGAAACGAGCAGGATGACGATACGTACTCTCGTACTTGTTTATATATATGCATATTCCGCTGTTTGAGTTGTTGTGTATCCAATGTTTGTTATTGACGTGAGCTGTGATTGATGTACTCTGATGATGTAATATATGTAAACAGATATATTTGATTTTGAGTAAAGATTATTTACTATCTATTATATTTTATTCCGCTGTGATGGTTAGATTCTGATGTTGTTTTCTAATTTTCTTCTTCTACCTCTTCTTCTTTAACCCATATGGTTCGTATTTCTGTACAACTTGGGTTGATTGTTGCAAAATAGTGTTGACTCAAGGGGTACGGATTTGCGGGCTGTTACAGTTGGTATCAGAGCTTAGGTTGGTGATAACCTTGGCTCTGGTGGGAATTACTCATTTAAAATAGAGTCCGTAGTACTCTATAATGAGTTTGAGTGTATTAATAGATATGAGCGCATATTTGTTAGTGAATATAAATTGTTTTAATATTGTGTTGATTGGTTTATTGAGTGGCATATGAACCTTCGTCGGCACAGTCTGGACAACTGTATCGAAGGGGTTTCTAAACACTTGAATAGAAAAATCGACACGGTATTGTTTTAAATAAGGGTGAATGAAATAATTTTACCCAAAAATATATTTTGATATAAAGAATAGTTTTTGAAAACTATTTAGCTAATACATGGTTGCTTGGATGTTAAAAATGATAATATTAAAGTATTATCATTGTTAAGTAAAAAAAAAATTTAACTAGACATTGAAATATAACTAAAAAAAACAATTAAGGGAATAAATTCATTATAAAACGAAATTTACAAATACGAATTATAAATATAATTTACGAATTGAAATACAATCAGATGAGAATTTGTATAAGCATAAAGTGTACAAATGAATTATAGTTAAAATTTATTTAAGCAGGATTTGGAAATTTAAAATTTCAGAGATTTTGGGAATGGTTATCGAAGTGTTTTGAAGATAAATGATAACATTATTGTTTTGGAGGTATTTATGAATGGAAATTTGTTTTAAAATGGATTTTGGAAGTGAGATAGCATTGGATTCACTTTAGTCACTGGAAAATAACTTCGGTGATGACTGCAGCATCATCGATGTTCATTTTCGAGTTTCTAAGTGATGGATTACTGCCAAATTGATTTGTTTAAAAGAACTAGTTTGTTTTTGAAATTTCAAAGGAAATTTGTTGGGAATAAAACCAGGATTGGTTTGATTTTTGAGAAATGTGATTTGTGATGTTGGAGATTTCAAAATGATTTGAACCCTAAAGTCGGGTGTTTAAAAAAAAGTCCTGATGAGATAAGTTGTAAACTCATAAATTAAGATAATTTTAAATCAGGAAGGGAATATAAGCTTTGAATGTTGGAATTTAAAATTAAAGGGAAATGTTAAAAAAATGAAATTAACTTGGATGGGAAATAAAAATTTAACTGGATTAACATTAATTGGTTAGGTTGAAAATAAAATCCAGTTGTATTCGTATCAAGTTGGAATCAAATTGAGATTAAATAAATCTGAGTTTAAAATAAAATTTGAATTGGAATAAAAATTCAATTGAGTTATCAAATGGAATTAGATTTTTACCTGAATAAATGAAAAATAAGTTGGATAAGAATTGAATTGAAGTAAATAAATTGGAATAACTTATAAAAGAATCAGAATTAAATTGCATGGAATAGAATATGCTTGGGTTATAAATAAGCATAAGACTTGAGTTAAAATAAAGGAAGAATATATTCAAGCCTATAATGAATGGAATTGTGTAAATAATAAGCCGTGACTTATAAAAATTGAAAATGGAATATAAAATCCAAAATAAATATTGTTTGATGTTTTGGATAATGAAATGGAAATCCAAACTTGAATTATAAAATAAATTGAACTTAAGAAAATTAAATGAAGTAATATTTGTAATTAAAAATCAAGTCTGGAATTAAAAAAAGGGAAAGAGCTATTTAGATAATGAAATATGTAATGAGAACCCAATGTAGTTGAATAAAATTTGAATTGTGGGTTTATGATGAAGTTTGATAATAAAACCCAAGTTATAAATTGAATTCGACTTAATTTGTCAATAAAGTAAATGTAACTGAATTGTGAGTTCATGAAATTAGGTGGTAAATTGAAAATGGATAGTGGATTCAGAACTTGAATTTTAAATTAAAATTTAACGTGAAGTGTTAACAAATTAAATATAATTGGAAATGTATCGAATAAAAACGAAATTGGATTGAAATAGTAATGGTTTGAATTGCAAATAAAATCCAAATAAGTGGAAATAAATTGGAAATGGCCTTGTACTAAATTGAATGAGCTGAATATAAAAGGTTAAAATGTATAATAATTGATCAAATAAATTTGTAGTTTGAAATGGGATTGGATTAAAATAGAATCAAGTTAATTTGAATAAATGGAAGTAAATTGACTTAAGCTGAATAAATCGAAGGGAGTTGAATCTAATTCAACTTAAACCAATTTTAATGCTATTGGATTGAATTTGAATCAAGTAAAAATAACTTTGGATTGAAATAGAACTTGGTGGGTTGAAAATAATATTTAAGGTAATGAAAATTCATAATAGATTGAGTGGATAAACTAATTAGATTAAATAAATTAATGGATGGAATAAATAAGAATCAAATGGAAGTGAACTTAGGTTTGAAGTGAAATAAATTGAGTAAATTAACTTAAGTTGAGAATAATTAGAAGCTCTACTATGAGTAAAATTGGAAGACATTTAAATTAAAGCTTGATTTGAATTAATTCGGGAATGAGAAGTAATATGCAAGCTTGGAATAGGTCGAGCTAAATAAATGGTCATGAATGAATTGAAATAAAAAGGGAATTAATTGGTAATGAAATTTGGAGATGGAACTTGAATTGGTTAAATGTAGTCGAATACCAATTTATTGTGGCAAATGTTTAGTTTGCAAATTAATTATGAAATGAGTATTGGATGTAACCAATATGAAAGGTTCCAAGATAAATAAATGGATTCAAATAAAATGAATGAGAATATAGCCTGCAAAATAAATTGAACGGAATCAATTAAAAAGGAATCAATTTAAATTGGTTATAAAACATAAATACTTATTTACTCGCATGAATCTCATTGAATTACATAAGAACAAATTGTCATTTGATGTAAATGGAAGTAATTAAAATTCTATGTGTTGATAGAAGTAAAATAAATTGATTTTGAGAATAATTGGATTAAATATGAGTTCGGTTTGCTTAAAAATAAATTAAGTGTAAGCGATTGAGTTTTAAGCCATTCAAATGGAATGAAAATGGTTTGTAAATTAATTGAAACAGTTGAATTAATACGAAAATGTATAAATTGCTTACGGAAAATGTTTGATGCACATTTCTTTAGCATTCATATGTTTTAACCATTGTAAATAAGTGAAATGTAGTTAAACTTCATATATATGGCACTCACATGTTTAAATTGAGTAAGTACAGGTACCTGGAAGCCGTATGGCTGGATTTGGGTTGCATTAACTGCTAAATAAATAAGCTACTTGCTTAAAATGCTAAATAAGGTACGCCTACGCAATAAAAATAGGAAATATGAACTGTTTTTGATTTTTCCGACCATGTGGGTCGATGTATATATATTTATATCATTTGGCAAATTGCAAAAGCTCCTCCGTACAAAGGAGACTCTGCTAAAAATTTTCAGAAATTTTGGGAGTTAGAAATTTTTTGAAAATTTTGGGAACTTTTGTTAACGACAAAACGGTTTCAAATGGGAAGTTGTAATAAATTAGTAAAAGAAGCTAATTGAAATGACATAAATTAGTTATAAATGAAAAATAAAATTTAAACGTTCAAAGTTGAAAATAAATAAAATTCATATGTAATGTGGAAATCAATTTGAATAGAAATAGATATTAACTAAAGTGGTAAAGTGAAAACAAACAAAGAAGCATATAAAATGCTTATGTCAACTTAAGTAAGGAATGGTCAATTCTTAATTGGAAATTGAATATTGCAAGTATATTCTAAGTTGATATTTAGATAAATATTGACATCTGGTAAGGAAGTCGATAAAATGTTTTGGAATGATATGATTGGATATTAGTGCTAAGCAGGATATGCAGGTAATCTAAAGGGAAAAGAGAATTGAGTTTGATTTCAGAAAGATAAATTTTAAATGCTCGACGAAAAGGTATGTATTTGAATTTGGTATGAAATTTGATTGGGGTTTGGATTGAGCCACTTGGCCTTTTTGTTTTCTTTTGGGATTTGGGAGCCCGTAGAGGCCATTTTGTAGTTGTACCGAGCTAGCCGCGCAAAGGAGACGCTGGCAAAATTTTTCGGAAATTTTAGAAAATTTTTGAGAAATTTTGATAATTCAAAATTTGGTTTTAAAAGGAAACTTGAATGGTTGAACAAATAGTATAATTTGAAACTATGGGAGAGTTGAGAAGTTAATAAGAGTGAAAATGGGTCTTTTATAAAATGATAATTGGTTAGACGTTGAATTATTGGTTTTGGGAAAATAGTAAACGGGTGTTGGACCATTCTTTCAAATTAGTAATTTCGGGGACGAAATTCTTTTAAGTGGGAAGGAATGTGACGACCCCGAATTTTCAATCATTCAAAATCAAAATATTTAATTGCTAATTAAATTATTGAATTAAATAACTTGAAGTTGAGTAAAATGTTGAATCTGAAATTTTAAGCCTGTTAAAACTAATTTGAAGGCTTGTAAAATTTATATTGATAACAATGAGGATAATAGAAGTTTTAAAATTGAATTTAACAGTAAATTGTTCAGTTTTGAAATTTTTATCATTTTAAAATTGAATTTAAAAATAGCCTTCCGAGGCACAGTCTAGGAATTCGACGAAACCAGTTCCATTGGATCCGTAATATTGTATTATTATCGGATTTCAAATTTCGTATCGATCGGAGTTATCATGTGAGCGTACGACATATAAACGCGTTGAAATCTATATCGAATTCAATTTAAATTTATATCTATATTTGGTCAACATTAGCTAAAATTATATCAATATCAAACCTTTTCATCCCTTCAGTTGTTTTTAACTTCACCTCATATCGCTGTAGCAAGTCCATTCAATCACAAGCGTATCCAACACGCGATTCCTTTTTTCTTTCTTTTATAAGCATGAACCCTTCTTCTTACTTCAGTAACGAAATCAAAATATTTTTTTTTATTAAAATGAAGGCCGAAGACTGAGAGAGTGGAACCGATTCTCATCTCGATTTTTTTTTCTATCGTTCGAATCATAAAATGGCCGAAGCCCTATTCTCGTCGACGAATCAATCTAGGGTTTCGAGAGGGGGGGGGGGGGTCAGCGACTTGGACTTGTCGCGCGCGCGTGTTGAATTGCCTGTGTGGCAACGTGTAGGTATAGACGCGACAGTGGCCGTGAACGATTCAAGTGGCGTGTCGAGCAAGGATTGTTTGAGCGAAGATTAGGGCTTGTTGAGGCGTTCGCGCGAGCTGCAGAAGAGAAGTTTGGGTGATCGAGTTCGTTGGGCGGTGAGCTAGGTTGGAAGCATCATGATTTTGGGGGCGAGGGGTCGCAGGTGGATCGCGTTTGTGAGGAGGCAGTGAGGTATTTTTTTTTAATTATCTATTGTAAATTGGGTAATTAAATAATTGTATTTTGGCATGAAATCTATAAGAGAAAAATATATATATATATATATATATATAATTAAAATGTGTGTTTGGGAATTTATATGAATTAAATTTTTATGAAGTCTATATGGATTTTTATAAATAGATAGTTTGTAAATAAATTGAATATGACTTAACAAATTTATTTTATAATATCGAATTATAGAAATTAAATTGTGTAAGTTGATCTATCTAAACCATATTTGTTACTAAAGGATTTAATAAAGGTAAATTTGTTCAAATAAAAAAATTAATTAAAATTACTTGAATTATAAAATGGTAATTAAAGATCGATTTATATTTCGAATATTAATAAAGCGTATAATTATTTTTGTTACTAGGGAAATTGTTCATAAGGAAATTTATTTAAAATTTAATCGTCAAGTTAAAACGAAAATTTATTAGCTGAATTTAAAATTTTAAAACGATGAAATTGAATTGATCGAATTTATTTCGAATAGTAACAAATTGTAAAATTGGTTTGTACAATGTTAAAAATCGTGGAAAGAAGACGAGTTTGAGGTGAATGGCAATCTTGGCCAAAGGTGAGTTAATCTCACTCAGTTTAAATTTAAATTTAAAATGATTAAATTTAAATAATTTATTGTATCGTGAATTGATTGATGTGATATATATAGTAGAATTTGAAACTGGTATATTATGTGATGCTAACGTCTGTGGATGCAGGAAAAACAGGTTGGAGGGATCCAACTAAACCCCTCAACTTTTATTTAAAATTATTTAATATTCTCTGCTCTGGATATTGGATATTCTATGATAAACTACGTGGAAGTATTGAATGCTATGGTTTGGTTGATATAATTGAGAATAATGAATTACCAAAATTATAAATTTGATTTTTGAAATGAAAATAAAAGAAGTGAAATTGCAAGTAAAATAATTTTAGAATAAATTTAAAGAATGATTTAGAAAAGAAATAAAGTGACTTTAAAATTCTAGTAAATGAATCCTGAGGATGGAAAGGAAAATTTGAATAAACAGGAAGTTGATGAATTTTAAAATTCAGTGTTATTATTATTTAAAAGAACAAAACATTTATTTAAAAACTAAGATTTAAATTATTGAGAGAATAAAGGAAGAAAAAAAAGTTGGGAAAAAAATATGGAATTTGTATATTTCAGTTAAAACTTTTAAAATCAAATGGAAAATAATAATAATTACAACAATAGTTAAGTCCATACTTAATGAATTTTGGAAATGAATTAGGTAATTAAAGAAATTTATTTCAATTAAAATAATTTGGAAGTCAATTTGGGAAATTGATTTAAGTGATTGAAGTTGGGATTTTCTCTGGATAGCCAAGTACATGTTTTTTTTTAAAAAGTAAATCTTTAGATATTAATTAAATGTTTTAAAGTTGTTTTTATAGAAAGTAAGTTTTGTAAAATTTATTATTTCTAATATTTTAAGTCTAACGTAAGTATTTTTCCTTTAATCTATTTTAGCAGTAATTATTAAGTAACTTTATTTTCAAATGTTTATATAGTATGTATTTTTAGTAAATTCTTGAAGTAGTCTTAACTTGAATGTTTTAAAGTAAATACTAAAGTAAGTATTCTATTTTAATCTAGTATTGTAATAGTTATTTACAGAATGGCTTGGTATTTTGTCTAAAGTATTATTATAAATAAGGAATTAAAGTAAATTTTTCTAAATAAAATGTTAAATATATTTTACAATAAAGTGTTTTTAAATTATTTTAAAAATCTAAAGTTTGCTTGGTGTTTCCAGTGGAATGAAAATACTCGGAATTTATTCTGAGAAAAGGAAGATAGTTTGAAAACTGTTTTCAAAAAGGGTTTGAAAGTGAAATTATATCTTGTAAAGATATTTTGAGATAAATAAATAATTTGGGAAATTATTTATTGGTTGGTGGATGTTTATGCATATTAATTGATAGTTAAACAACCGACTTTCAATATTGGACAAATGCGTTGATCATTTCGAAGAGACCGGGATCGAGATTTATTTCTCGAAAACCACTTCGATCCGGTTTGTACGTTTTCGTGAAAAACGAGTTTGGATTCGAAGATGGAGCAGTGAAGTGCAAGGGCTAATCGCTACTAATCCTGAGGATATTTCCAAAATGGATGTAGTAGGAGTAGTGCCTTCGGTTCCGTTCGAACCCGGGACGGACTTGTATGGATGAATGCTTGCGAAAACATCGTCAGGTAGACGATGGGCATTCTAAGGGATATATTCTAAAAAGGTAACGCTTAGCCTCAAGCCTCATCAAATGGGAATGGCTGAAAATTAGGGAATATGCAGAAAGGCTTCGTGGGTTGCCCCCACTGGAGGGTGAGGTCATCCCTGTCTAGATGTCCCTTTTATCTCGGCTTAGTGGGCGGTTGCTGATCCCAACCGCGGGGTGATCTTGCTCGGAACTGTCCAGTAAGGGATGGTCCCGGTCTTGTGTTGCAGGGGGGTTAGGGTGGCTCCTCGGTACGCTGATCTAGACCAGGTACTGTGACAGGTGGTACCCCAGTGCCTAGCCATTAGTTGGAATCCATTTTCCCTACGCGCCCGTACGGTTTTGATTGTGTCCAACTATTGCTGAAACGTGAGATGCAAGCATTTCAGCTAGATTCTATTTTACTTTCTATAGGCACTATTATAATATCAGAGGACTTTAATAAGAATGTTTTAGCTATCGTAAGGTAAAAACCCGACATGTTTATTTGTGGCGTGGTCTTATGAGATGCTTTTGTTTTCAAAGGATTTTTTTTTGAAACTTTAATAATCAATTGGGTGTGATTTTCTCACGTTGGTAATCCAGACTGACTCGGGTGTTATTTAACTGTAATGCTCGGGTCAGACCGAGTATTATAGGATATAGGATATGATGCTGTGGAGCTCAGGAGACGAGCAGGATGACGATACGTACTCTCGTACTTGTTTATATATATGCATATTTCGCTGTGTGATTTGTTGTGTATCCAATGTATGTTATTGATGTGAGCTATGATTGATGTACTCCGATGATGTAATATATGTAAACAGATATATTTGATTTTGAGTAAAGATTATTTACTATCTATTATATTTTATTCCGCTGCGATGGTTAGATTCTGATGTTGTTTTCTAATTTTCTTCTTCTACCTCTTCTTCTTTAACCCATATGGTTCGTATTTCTGTACAACCTCGATTGATTGTTGCAAAATAGTGTTGACTCAAGGGGTACGGATTTGCGGGCTGTTACAGCAAGGCACCATAAGATAATTGGAATAAAGTGATATGAGGTTACGTTTGGTAAAAAGGTCTCATCTACGGAATACATTAAGAAATAGTAAATGTTTTGGATGTTCAAATCATAAAAGGTATCCTAGATAAAACTATAGTCATAATTAAGGAAGGGATGGTTAATTCAAGGGTTTAGGTCTCCGTCAAGAAAAGGTAACTGCATTTTTCATGCATTGAGAATGCGAAGGAGATTTTCATAGAAAAATAAAAATGGAAATTGTTTTGGTAAAATTTGGAGGAAGGGTTAAGAGGATTTGTAACATGCCGCTTCCGAAAGCCTAAAACTAATTACTATGGATGCTACAGTCATCCATAGGTGTTATTTCTGAGTGACCGAAATCGGAATTTTGAAACTATTGGCAACACAGAAACACAAGAATATAAATTTTTTTAAACTTCAACAAAATAGAGTTTATCATTTCTTATGAATAATATTAATATTTAATTACACAATCCCAAACGTTAACCACGTTCAGATCATATATACATGTACCAAATACGATAAGTGCAACATATGAAGATGTCCTCTTATGATGATCGGAGAACTAATAAATGTGAACTTTACAGTTCTTAGTACATCACAATGGAAAACAGAAAAGCTCATATATAGCTAACACTGCCTTCTACATGTCTCTGGAAGCTTATTCATCCAAAAACCTAAAAGTCTCCCACTCTCAGACTACTCAAACTAATTTTTGAGTACCCAAGAGTTTGTGGAGAAACACAAACTTCGATTCAAACAATAAGTCTGGTATGAATAATCCCTTATCATCTCTTATCATAAATAGATATCTAGTGAGACCATGTCGCTTAGCGGAACGGGTTGTCCCCTTACTAGTATCCAAAAAAAAAAACATGCAAATCGTTTACTATGCTCCTGCATCCAAAATGATTAGTCTTAATATAATATGAAATAAAGCCATAAATCATATATATTAGATATCCCATCCACCCATGCACTAGATATCCGATCTAAAATAATTTATTAAATTTCCCACCTAAACTCAATTTATTAGAGTTTCCCTCTAAAACCTTTAAAATGAGTATCCATCATAATTTTATAGGATTATCTGTCCCAAATCCATTTAAAATAAATGCAGATTACCCATCGTACATTGTTTAATAAAAGTTGGTGTGGGATATCCGCCGCATACTCCATAGTTTTCCTAGGATGACTATGAACCCTTGGGTGCCAAATCCTTAGACTAACCACCTCTAGCAAAACATTCTTTTCTTTAGAATTTTGATGTGAGCTATCCACCGCACATTCCATGGTTTTCCTAGGTTAATTAAGAACCCTAAACTTATCCAATTGAAAATATCATGATCCCCATAGTTATTTATAAAAATTCATGATTGCCATGATTACTTATTTTCCCCAAATATACCACCTGATTAACCTATTCCCATTGGTAGTCCCATTTAGGCTAAAATAAATAAAAATACGTTGATAGCCCCAATGCATATTTTCGAAAGCATATTTCTGTTTGTAACTGCAAACTATGCATCGAAAACATTAAACCCACCCTGGTGTCCCCAAGGTTTATATAAGGATTCCCTTACATATATAAACAACGATAAGTATTTTATGCTATAACCCGTCAAAGTAACCCTTTCAAGTTATTAAAGTTTTACTTAGGAAAAGTGGCTAAAATAGCCCTTTCGAATATCCCATTCGAAAGCAAATCAAAAATGATCTTATATACTTAGTTTAAAGAAACCCCTTGAAAACCCTTTTAAAACCCCTTCGAATGAAGCTCCATTCAAAAGCATAATAAAATTTTAAAGTACCCCTTCAAAAGCATAGTAAAAGCTTTAAATTACCCCTTCGAAGGCATTAAAACATCCAAAGATAGCCCCTTCGGAAGCCTTCTGCCTTTTTAAAACACCCCTACCCTTCGACTTAGTCGGAAGGGTGAGGGCCTACGTTTCGACTTTGTCGAAAGGTATAAGCTGGCGGCTTAACCCTTCCTTCGAATATCCCATTCAAAGGCATATAAAACATAAAGTGGAATGAAGTTGGAAACTCCCCTTCGACTACATTCCTTTCAAAGTTCTAAGCCGAAAGCACCCCTCCGACTTCATTCCTTTCGAAGTTTTGAGTTGAAAGCACCCCTTTGACATTATTCCTTTCGAAGTTCTGAGTCAAAAGCACCCCTTCACTTCATCCCTTCAAAAGCAAACATCTCCTTTAAAAGCATTGCTTTCAGAAGAGTAGGATAAGAAGTCGGCCCTTTCAAATTCCTTCCTTTCCTTTCGACTTAATCGAAAGCAACTCCTTCGAAAGCATGACTTTCGAAGGCATTAAAATCTTAACTTTTAAAACAACAGGAAGGTTCAAAAGTAACCCCTTCCATTTCCCCTTCTACCTTTCAACTTAGTCGAAAGGTTCTATGTAACAACCCAAAATTTGAGCTATAGCAATTAATTAAACAATAAAATAAGTTTATGAAATTGGCAGAATCAAGCTACAGGAGTTGCACCATTGGATCCGTGGCGATTTTTTGATAAATTCCATATATAATGTCGAAATTCGAGTCAACATAAAGAAGTTATGAGAGAAACAAGAAATCAACATTTAATAAACAAAAAGGAAAAAATAGACCCTTAGGGGTCGACCTTTATTTTTGTCAAGTCGACCCCCAAGGTGCTTAGGTTGACCCGCCTTACTTCCTGAACATTATTTCATCTAGGTACGAGCCGATGACGTTAAAACTTGATTTTTGTGAAATCCTGTGCATTTATGCTTGCAGTCGACGGTTCCTAGTGAGCCTATGATGTGGTTGCACTAGATTTAATCTTTGAATCCAACGGCCTGAGATTCCTAAGCCAGACCATAAATAAGACCCTTGACCTAGCTATTTTTCTCATTTAGATTTTCTCCCAATTGGGTTCATTGCCTGAGGCTGAACCCTAAATAGAATTTTTTTCTAGGGAGAAGTTCTTTTTAATAAAAATATTCTACGCCCTAGAAGTAGATCCAGGAAGGCCTAGGATTAGAGCTAAGGACCGCATGTGAGTGTTTTGTAATTATTTTAGATTTGTAAGCAATTTAAAATAATAGGGTTCTCAAAAGTTATTTTTTTTTTACAATTTTGAGACAGTTTTATGTTTGTTTATTTACAGTTAGTTTTGAAGTAAATTTCAAAAGTTCTTCTCAGTCTATTTTCATTCAGCTATTTTATTCAGTTATTTATAGTCACTTATATCTGTTTTAAGTTGGAATTTAGCTGTAAATGTTAGTTTCTTTTTTTAGAGATGTAATCCTTTTTGACATGAATAAAATATTTAAAAGAGAGGAATTCGCAAATATGGATTAAAATAGAATAACCCTAAATTTACAGAAATCATATGTAATATGAGAAAAACTGAAATAAAAGTAGAGATGGATTGAAATAGGCAAATTTAAGATATTTGCAAGAATGATTATAACAAGTGGTTATAACCAAAAAGAGAAAATTGTAGTGTAAAAGTTGCAAGAACAATTATAACACGTAGGTTATAATTAGAAAGAAGAGAAAACAGAAGAGGCTTATTTTAAAACTTAAAACTTAGGTTAAGTTAATAATCAAATATGGAAGTAGGGCCCATACCGGTGGTATTCCCTTTTATATCTAGGGCTAATGGTCTCACAATAGTAGGTGAGGCTGGGACACGTCTATGCTGATTAGGGTAAATAAGTGGCCATAGATAGAGCCTCAAATCAGAGGATTGGGACAAGGGGAACAAAACTAGAAGATTATTTGTTAGGACCAGTAACATCAGTGTTCCCTTTCAGATCTAGGACTGATGATCTCACAACAGTTAGGTGAGGCTGGGCAGCATTCCCCTTTAGGTCTAGGACTGATGGTCTCATAATAGTTAGGTGAGGTTGGGCATGTTTATGCTAATTAGGGTAAATAAAGGGTCAAATAGGGGGCGATAGTTAGTGTGTACTGGCGATGACGGAGCGTGCGACAACGATTAGGTTAAATAATTTTCTACTGTGTCCTAAGCGCTAAAGAGGTGTCTTCTGCTGTGACCAACAGGGTTGGTTCACAGTGGCAGAATAGAGATAGATAGGCCGATCAAAGGGTAGAATTATGATTCCATCCTAATCAAGTTAGCAGTTGAGATAGGATGATGATTTCAGCCCAATCACACTAGTTTAAGACAAGTGCAAACATTCAAATGATCAAACCAAACAGTCAAATAGAATCAAAAACAGTACTTTATCCGAGCTTTAACTTTTCTGCATTTTTGTTCAAGCTAGAACTATTGCCTAGTCTATTATCTTTATGTTGCTTAGAAATGCTAGTAATTACTTTCACTTACCAGACTTACTGTCTGACCTACTCCTCTATTTCCCCCTTTTCCCCCAATAGGCCAGTAGAGTTGAAGATAGTTAATTTAGGTTGCTTGGAGATTCAATTTTGGAGTTTTCTCATTTCAGATGCATTCTTCTACTTTTCATCTTTTTCATCTGGCTTATGATGGATCGGTACTTGTGAGAGGGATTACTATTATTATTGTTACTTTTGTACACTAATTATACAAGACTGAGATGTATTTTCATGAGACATGAGAGATTTTGAGTTTTGAGACATGTTATGTTTTATGACTTATTTTGAAATGAAGTATAATTTTGAATGATAAGTTATAATTTTAAATGTTTCCGCTATTTTTACTTATTTGACTTGTGAATTTTAGTCTTCGTGATGCTTTAGTTATGCCTATAACGCACCACATCCTTTAGTGTGCCCTTTTTGGGTATATTAAGGGGTATGGGATGTTTAATTCTAAAACATATTTTTTTTTTGAAAAAAATCTATAACAATTCTCTTGAAGGTTTAAACTTTCAAAGATCCCCTTTGAAACCCCTTCTCGAGTATAAAATTTTTGTCTTTATAAAAATGATTGAGTCGAACGACCTCCCTTCGAAACCTATTAATTCGAAAGCATTCTTATTTCCATTCGAAAGCCAAGGAAGCAGCCTCCATCCCTTCGCCTCTCTTCCTTCCGACACCATTCATACCTTTCGTCTTAGGCGGAAGGTAAACGCTTAACTTCCGTCTTAGACAAAGGGTACCTTTCGACTTAGCCGAAAGAGTGAAAGCGGGCTATGTAGTCGGAAGCAAGTTCTGGGCCCACGGAAGTGATGGTTCCTCTTGCTTTTCTAAATCCGATAGGTTAAGAGGCTTCCTCCTATACTTTCGAACAGTAAAAAGTACTAACTAGTCAACATTTTTCTTAAAACACTCTTCTTCTTCCCTAAATAATTTTTGAAAGAAATTTCCCTCCGAATTTAACCAATTCGGAAACCATTTTGTCATTTAGTCCTTGGGCATAAATAGTTTAATTACCTTAGTAAACCACTAAGGAAAACCCCCAAAAATCACCAAAAATCCTTTAAATCGTATACTTTAACATATTAAAATTTCAAAGCCAATGAAGATCAATATAATTCAGAATATAACCAAAACCAAAATACCCTATCTTAATTAGCCCATTAACATTTAAAAAAACCTATGTCATATCCAAACCAAGGTTTTAAATATCAGATTTCGGTCACGTTTCGTCTCGGAATTTTTACACAAGTTATCTCGTATCGGGAGAGATCTCGGATGAGATGAGTATGTATCGGGTGTACATCTCAGATTGACATCTCGGGTCTTATAATGCATCTCGGGAATATCTTGGATGTACTTACGTGTTTAAAATTGATGTGTCAAAAATTTATTTAACGATTATAACTTTTTTAGTAAATATAAAAATGGTGACATACTTAATTTACATGGAAAAAGAAATATTTTTAGACGAGTAGCAGCTTGATTAGCTTAATTGATTTGGTAACGATTGAATAATATCCTTTTATTTGAACGAAATAAAGAAGTGATACCTTTCGCTATGACTCATTAAGATAAAAAGTAAAGAATATGTTCAAGAAGTTGGTAAATTATAATTGGATTGAGTAGTTTCTTTTAAATCAATATGAAAATAAAAATTATTATGGAAAATAGGAAAAATGTATACTTCGGGTGAGATCTCGGATTGAGATTTTGATCCATATATCGGGTGAGATCTGAATATCTCGGACGAGATGAGTGTTGATGGAGATATTGAGGAGATTTGATGTCTCGTCTCGTTTAAGTGTGAAAATGAGATCTCGAGCGAGATCTCGGGCGTGATATAGGAGATTTAAAACCATGATTCACAAACATGAATGAGGTATAACCCATAATCGATCCACACATATAAAAATGAGATGATAGACATGATTATTCATCTTGATTAGTTAATTGGTAAATGAGATAATTTCCAAGCTATAGTTCCTTAGCTTTATCTTCAATTTATTGTTCTTCGTGAAGCTTATATTGGCCGGCCGAAAGTAAGTGAGGAGTTATGAATGAGAAAGTAAAAGTTTATTAAGGTGGAGGAAGAGATTTATACTAAGAAATGTAGCCCCATTTCCAAGTTTACCCATTAGGAAATTGCTCCGTCTTAATTTAGTTAAGTCTTATTTTAATTCATTCATTAAGACAAAGTCATTGGATTTATTAATCTCATCTCCCTAATTATTCACATTATTCTATTAAATTTATCTAATTAAATATTCCAAATAATGTTAATTAAAATTTAGAGGCATTACAGACTCCGCCCTTAAAGAATTTCGTCCCTAAAATTTCAATAAGGACACACAACAAGCATATAGCCCATGCAAGCAAAGCTAGTATAACCTAGCAGCCAAATTCTATATAAACTCTATATAGAACATACCATCTAAAACAACCTAGGAAAAGTTGCCCTAATCCCGTCTTCTGTTTCCCAAGTATAGTCTTTCACGTTGTCGCTTCGCTAAACTTCCACCAACCCGACTGTCTTGTTTCTTAACCTCTTCTCATCTTTTGCTACAACACGGACTGGTTGCCTCAAAAAAGTCATATCCGATTCCACCACTAAGTCCTCCAGCATCGTCGGAGTGATAGTAGTTTCTGGATCATGAACACATTTCCTAAGATGAGAAACATGAAACACATTGTGTATTTCAGCCAAAATGCTCAGCAAATCTTCTCGGTATGTGAGTCTCCCAGTCCTCTCTGATATAGGAAATGGTCCAACATATCTCGATGCAAGCTTCGCGGTATTTTTGAACCGAACCACACCTTTTACCGGTGATACCTTGATGAATACTCTATCTCTGACTGAGAACTCTTGGTCCTTATGCCTTTTTCTGCGTAACTCTTCTGCCTAGACTGTGCTTCCTTCATTCTTTCTCGCATCAACTCGATCTTTTCCGTCGCCTCTCTCACCAAATCTAGACCAAGGACCAATCTGTCTCCGATCTCTAACTAGCATGCTAGTGATTTGCATGGCCTTCCTTAAAAGATTCAAAATGTGACATTCCTATAGTAGTCTGATAGCAATTATATAGGAAAACTCTACTAAGTGTAAGTGATCTTCCCAAGAACTACTAAAATCCAGCACACAAGCTCTTAACAGATCTTCTAGTACCTTGTTGACTCTCTTTGTCAGCCCATCCATCTAAGGATGATAGCGGTACTCATCTTGAGCTTAGTGCCTAACAGACTCTGCAGGCTCTTCCAGAACTCACTAGTAAACAAAGCATCTTTATCACTGGCACACCACTAGGAATTCCATACGGTCTAACGATGTTCTTCATGAACAACTTAGTCAAAACAGATGCAATCCTAGTTGACCTTACTGGAATGAAATGGGCATTCTTGGTCAATCTATCCACTATGACCCATATGCTTTCATTACCCCAGTTTGACCTTGACAACCCGTTAATAAAATCCATGGATATCGAGTCCCACTTCCAAAATGGAACATCCAAAGGCTGAAGCAAACCACTTGGCTTATGATGTTCGGCTTTTCCTTATTGATGGTTCAAACACTGTTTTACCCATAAGCCAACATCCCTCTTCATTCCTTCCCAGAAGAAACTTCTCTTCATATCCTGATGCATCTTGGTTCCCCCAGGATAAATTGTAAACTTCGATCAATGACATTCCATAAGAACTTCCATTCTAAGGTTTTCAACATCTGGAATACATAACCGTTCCTTCTTTCTCAACCAACCCCTACGGTCAAGAATAAAATCCTTTAAATCATCAATTTTGATTCCAACTTCTAACCTTCTAATCCTCTCGGCTAACGCTAGATTCTCTTTCTGCGTAGAAGCAATTCATTCGATCGGAACTGGTAGAACTTTCAAACATAACATCATGGCGATATTCCGAATAGATCCAGTAATCGACCTCATCTGCACACTACAAGCAGCTAGTGCTTCCATGTCTTTCCATTCTGCCAACACAGCTAACACCACATTCTAATGTTTCCTGCTAAGTGCACCCACCACCTTAATTCCTTTTCTCGGTGTATACTCAATGCTAAAATCATAAGCTGTAACAAACTCCAGCCATCTCTACTGTAGTATGTTTAGCTCCTTCTGAGAGAATAAATACCGTAGAGACTTATAATCTGTAAATAGCTCAAAACTTTCTCCCAAAAGATAATGCCTTCACACCTTCAATGCGAAGATTACCGCTGCCAACTCCAAATCATGTAAAGGGTATCTCACTTCATGTGGTCTAAGATGTCTTGAAGCATAGGCAATAACCTTTCCATTCTGCATTAGCACAACACCTAACCCAGTATCACATGCATCAGTGTAAACTACAAACTCCTAATTCCCATCAGGAACTACTAACATGGGCTCATTGGTTAACAAATGTTTCAACTTAAAGAATGCCTCCTCACATTTTTCAAATCAAACAAACTTCACGTCCTACCTGGTTAGCATAGTCCAGAATGCCACATCTGTGAGAAACCCTTAATGAACCTTCGGTAGTATCCTACAAGTGCAAGAAACTTCTAATATCACTTACCATCTCTGGTCTTTTCCAATTGTTAACGGCTTCGATCTTATCCGAGTAAATGCTAAACCTTCCTCGAAAAGTACATGACCAAGGAACTTCCCTTCCTTCTTCCAGAAATGACACTTTGAGAATTTCACTTTCAGCTGATGTTGCCTTAGCGCCTTTAGCAATATTCTAAGATGATCTGAATGATCCTTCTCATTCTTAGAACATACCAAAATGTCATTAATAAAAACCACCACGAAGCTATCCAAGTGCTCTTGGAAAACCCGGTTCATCAAATCCACGAAGAAAGATGGCGCATTAGTAAGTTCAAATGGCATAACCAACCACTGCTAAGGCCCATATCTGGTCCAAAACGCCATCAAAGGAACACTGTCCTCTGCCACTCTTAGCTGATGGAAACCTGTTTCCAAATCCAGTTGGGAACACACTATGGCTCCACTCAACTGATCGAATAAGTCGTTGATTCTCGGCAAAGGATACCTATTCCTGATCATCCTCTTGTTCAACATACGATTGTCGATACACATCCTAAATGACCCAGCTAGTTTCTTCACGAATACCACGACCGTTCCCTAAGGCAAACTATTTGGCCGGATGAAATTCTTTCCTCCCAATTCGACTAGTTGCACCATCAATTCCTTCATATCGGTTGGTGACATCCTACTAGGTTGTCTACTTATAGGTTCAGCACTTGTATGAGATCTATCTAAAACTCGATTGCTCTCTTTGGCAACAAGCCCGAAATTAGTTCAAACACATCTGCAAACTCTCTTGAAACATAAACCTGCTTCAACTCTGCTTCTATTCCTATAGCACCTAATAATGCATAAGCATTTCCGTTCAAACTCCTTACTGAGTAAACGACCCGATTATGGCTATTAGGGTGTTTCAATGATATTTCCCCTTCTTGGCAAAATATCCTTGCATCATACTATCTAACCAATCTATACCACATATGATCTCAAAACCCACAAAATCAAAAACCTATAAACTGCATACGACCTAACAAATCAAGTTCTAACTGGTCATATCTCGTTCCCAGAGTTGCATACTCTTCTATAGGATTCACAACCCTTAAAGAGTTATAAGGTATAAAGGTTCCAAACATCAACAATCTATCAAATACTGAGATATAAATGAGTGTGATGCATCGGTATCATATAGTATCCTAACCGAGTATTATGAATCATAATCATACCTTCCATCATCGCTTTTCCTTTCTCAATAGCCGTTGGTTAGAGGACGATGGTTCCAATGCAAAGACCTTTCCCTTTCTAGCCTTAGCAGCCTCAGGACACTTTTCCTTCTAATGCCCCCATCTGGCCATAGTTGTAGCACTTCACATTCAGCTACACTACAACTGCTCTTCCATCACTCGAGCGACACTCATTAGCATAGTGCCATTTCTTATTACACTTGTAACAAACAATATCTGCCTTGCTTTTCTTAGCTGCTACCCTCGAATGGGCACCTTTCTTCTTCAAGAACTTCCGCTTCTTAGCCTAAAAATTCTAAACCTCAGCTGGCTTCCCTTCCAAAAGTATAAAGCATCTCTTCATTCTAAATAGCCATCTCAACAACAATATAACATGGATCCCCAAGGTTTGGCATGGATGCTCTGGCGATCTTAGGATTCAACCCCCTGATAAACTTATCATTCCTCCGAATGATAGTATCCATAGTAGCATATCCGTAACGGGATCGCTCATCAAACTCTGTAGCATACTCAATCACCAACCTATCCCCCTGGACTAAATCTGAAACTTCTTGAGCAATTCTAACTTGGCAACCTCTGATAGAAAGCTTTCTTCGAACCTACTTTCAAATTCAGCCCATGTCAGGTCTTCCTCCGGCTCTCCTACGGTAACTCCGTTCCACCAAAACAATGTTGCTCCCTGCAATTGCCTTGAAGCAAGTCTTCTCTTATGCATATCCATCAAGCCAAGATCTGCAAATATCATTTCACAATGCAATAGCCAATTTTCCACTACTCCTGCATCCTTAGTTCCTAGAAAAGGCTTCCCTCCAAGACTAGCATAATCTCTGCTCAACTTGGCATAATTATTGCCAACTAGGGCCATTGGATTAGCTTCTCCAGCATTCCCTACAACCACTCCCGTAGATGCTCCATCTTGCATCATATTCACAAAGAATTGATACATTTTCCCCATATCAACTGGCGGAATCTCAACACCAACATTGGCGTTAGCAATTGGGTTTGCATTTTCCTGTCGACCCTGGTTGCTCCTAGTATTGGGTCTAACATTTCAACTTGTTACGGTACGTCTTCCACCTTGATTCACTCTTTTGTTTCCTGCCTCCTTATCTTACTTCTCTATTACCTGAAATCCAATCTTTGTAAGATACATGAGCACGATCTAAGAGTGTGTGGAATACGTATTTAGGTATTTATAGAAAAGTACGCATATGATACTATAATGCTTACCCAAGCCTAACCATACTTTAGATTCATTAGATTACGCTTTAAAAATCTTTTAAGGTTCAAATTCCTTTTAAGTACATAAAGCTCACTCTAATACCAACTTGCAACATCCTGCTTCCGAAGGCCCAAAACTAGCTGCTACGGATGCTGCAGTCATCCATAGGTGTTATTTTTGAGTGACCGAAATCAGAATTTTGAAACTATTAGCAACACAGAAACACAAGAATATGAAAATTTTTAAACTTCAACAGAACAGAATTTCTCGTTTCTTATGTATAGTATTAAGATTTAATTACATAATCCCAGATGTTAACCACATTCAGATCACATATACATGTATAAAATACGATAAGAGCGACATATGAAGATGTCCCCTTATGATGATCAGAGAACTAATAAATGTGAACTTTATAGTTCTTAGTACATCACAGCGGAAAACACAAAATAGCTCTTATAAATCTAACATTGCCTCATGCACGTCTTCGGTAGCTTATTCGCCCAAAAACATGAAAGTCTCCCACTCGTAGACTACTCAAAATAATTTTTGAGTACCCGAGAGTTTGTGGAGAAACACAAACTTCGAGTCAGACAATAAGTCTGGTATGAATAATCCCCTATCACCTCTTATCATAAATAGATATCTAGTGATACCACACGGCTTAGCTGAACGGGTTGTCCCTCACTAGTATCCAAAACAAAACTTGCAAATCATTTACTATGCTCCTGCATCCAAAATGATTAGTCTTAAAATAATATAAAATAAAGCCATAAATCATATATATTGGATATCCCATCCACCCATTCATTATATATCCCATCTAAAAGCAATTCATCATATTTCCCTTCTGAAATAAATTTATTAGAATTCCCCTCTAAAACCTTTAAAATGACTATCCATCATAATTTAGTAGGACTATCTGTCCCAAATCCATTTAAAATAAATGCAGATTATCCATCGTAATTTTTTCCATAAAAGTTGGTGTGGGCTATCTACTGCACACTCCATAGTTTTCCTAGGATGACTATGAACCCTTGGACGCCAAATCCGAAGACTAACCACCTCTGGCAAAACATTCTTTTCTTTAGAAATTTGATATGGGCTATCCACCGTGCATTCCATGGTTTTCCTAGGTTAACCATGAACCCAATACTTGGCTAATTGAAAATATCATGATCCCTATGATTATTTATTAAAATTCATGATCCCCATGATTACTTATTTTCTCTAGGTATACCACTTGTTTAACCTATTCCCATCGGTAGCCCCAATTAGGTTAAATTAAATAAAAAACACATTGATAGACCCAATGTATATTTCTGAAAGCATATTTCTGTTTGTAACCCCAAACTATGTATCGAAAACACTAAACCCACCCCGGTGTCCCTAAGATTTATTAACATCCAATTTATATAAGGATCCCCCCTATATATCCAAACAAAGATAAGTATTTTATGCTATAACCCTTCGAAGTAACCCCTTCAAATTAACAAAGTTTTACTTTGGAAAAGTAGCTAAAATAGCCCTTCCGAATATCTCATTCGAATTCAAATCAAAAATGATCTTAAAAACTTGGTTTAAGTAAAACCCCTTTGAATGAAGCCCCATTCAACAGCATAGTAAAAAGCTTTAAAGTACCCCTTCAAAAGTGTTAAACATCCCAAAGATAGCCCCTTCGGAATCCTTCTGCCTTTTTAAAACATGCCTACACTTTGGCTTAGTTAAAAGGGTGAGGGCTCACCTTTCGACTTAGTCGAAAGGTATAAGATGGCAGCTTAACCCTTCTTTCAAATATCTCATTCGAAGGCATATAAAACATAAAGCAGAATGAGGTCCGAAGCACCTCTTCAATTTCATTCTTTTCGAAGTCCTGAGTCGAAAGCACCCCTTCGACTTCATCCCTTCAAAATCAAACATCTCCTTCGAAAGAATTGCTTTCAGAAGAGTAGGATCGAAAGTAGTTCAAATTCCTTCCCTTCCTTTCGACTTAGTCGAAAGTAACTCCTTCGAGAGCATAACTATCGAAGGCATTAAAAACTTAACTTTTAAAACAATGGGAATGTTTGGATGTAACCTCTTCCTTTTCCTCTCCTACATTTCGACTTAGTCGAAAGGTTCTAAAACATTTTTTTAAACATTTGAAACAATTCTCTTGAAGGTTTAAACTTTAGAAGATCCCCTTCGAAACCCCCTCTTAAGTACAAAATTTTTATCTTTATAAAAATGAAGGATTCGAAGGATTCCTCTTCGAAACTTATTAATTCGAAAGCTTTTATATTTCCATTTGAAAGCCAATGAAGCAGCATCCATCCCTTCGCCTCTCTTCCTTCCAACACCATTCCTACCTTTCGAATTAGGCAGAAGCTAAATACTCACCTTCCATCTTAAACAAAAGGTACCTTTTGACTTAGTCGAAAGGGTGAAAGCAGGCTATGTAGTTGGAAGCAATTTTTGGGCCTACGAAAGTGATATCTCCTCTTACATGCCTAAATCCTATTAGTTAAGAGGCTTCATCCTGTACTTTCGAATAGCAAAAATACTAAATATTCAACCTTTTTTCTTAAAACACTATTCTTCTTCCCCAAATAATTTTCGAAAACAATTTCCCTCCCAATTTAACCAATTCGGAAGCCATTTTTTCATTTAGCCCTTGGGCATAAATAATTTAATTACCTTAGAAAACCACTAAGGAAAATCCCCAAAAATCCTTTAAATCATATAATTTAACTTATCATAAAAATGAATCGGGTATAACCTATAACCAATCCAAACATGGAAAAATGAGATGATAAACATGATCATTTACCTTAATTAGTCAATTAGAGAATGAGATAATTTCCTAGATTTAATTCCTTAGCTTTATCTTCAATTTGTTGCTCTTCCTGGAGCTTTTAATAGCTGACGGAAAGTAGGTGAGGAGTTATGAATGAGAGAGTAAAAGTTTATTAAGGAGGAGGAGCGATTTAGACTAAGAAATGTAGCCCTATTTCCCAGTTTACCCCTTAGGAAATTTCTCCTTCTTAATTTAGTTAAGTCTTATTTTAGTTCATTCATTGTGACACAACCATTGGATTTATTAATCACATCTCCCTAATTATTCACATATTCTATTTAATTTATCCAATTAAATATCTTGAATAATGTTAATTACAATTCAGGGGCATTACAGGATTCTTTTCAATCATCCCTCAAATTGGAAGAGGATTATTTACTTGAACAAATTCATGGAAGACTAACTTAGAGTACATAGTTATGTGCATAGAATCGTACACGAACGAAGTACCGTGACTTTTAAATTACTGGAAAATAGTTCAAAAGTAAAATGAGTATATTTAAATTGAATCGAATAGGACTAGAAGTTACGCATTTTTAACATTTAAGAAATCACCATGTTTTGATAACCATAGGGAAGATGGAGATATAGAAAAGAGCTACAGTTTCATGGGAGCATACTTACGCTCTAATTATTTAGCATGGTGCAAATCGACACAATTCGAGTTGGTAGCAAGGATTGTTGGTGATCATCGATGCATACACATTTGGATTGAAAATTTATACTAGCGGTGAAAGTTGATAAGGACAGGTGGGATTCGATTCATAGAAGGACAAGGACTGCACAAGATAGGAAGTAAAGCAAGTACCAATAGGAGTCCACATGTAACGACTCTAAAATTCGAACACTTCATCTTTAAATATCGAAACATTTTTAGGTATATTTAAGTGTTATAAATACGATTTTATAACCTGGTTATACATTATTTAATCGATAAATAATGATTAGAAACTTGTTTTTGAAATTTAGTTTCAAAAATATATTCTTTGATGGAAAATCAATAATGACCGAAAATCAGTTTATTGGTAAACAACTTTTCAATCGACATAAGTTGTTCGAACTCTTGTACACTTGTTTATTTATCAAATGACACATTAGTAATTAATTAACACACATACCTCTTCATTGGGATTGTAAGGTTCTTGAATATTCTAATGGAGAAGAGATATTATCATGGAGAGGGTATAATGGTCATTTGCATAAAGGAGAAGTGACATAAAGGTGCATGTGAGAAGGATGCTCCATTATGACCTTTCGTGAGAGGTAGATGCCGTGATCATTAGAGAGGAAAAGGTGTCAAAGGAGCAAGGCAAAAGCAAGAAGAGAAGGAAGGAAACTTGTTGCTAGGTTGGGTCTAGGCTTAGGTGCTTGGATCTTCGTTGTTTGTGAGGTTAAAGGTGAGTTAACACCTCACTTTGAGTGGAAAATATAACACACATATGTTATGTATATTGTGTTTATGTTGTTCGAATTGTTGTTGACTTATGTTAAAACATTGGTTTAGATCTTGCTTTAAAAGTAAGTGACATATGTGATCCATGTACATAGACTTGAACAAACTTGGAATTGTGTGACTTGTGAAAAGACCTTGAATAAAGCACATATGTTGTAGATGGACTTTAGTTTATGTCGGACTCAGATTTGAAAATGCGCTTATAGCGATAGTCGTTATAGATGCAGTTGTGAATTGCCTTGTTTTTAGAGAACTCTATGGAACTTTGCAAGGAGATCCTTGGGGAATCCAGCCATATTTATAGTGTTTTATGTATATGTTTGTTTCTACTTAAAGATTGAAGAGTAAAATGTTAAGTAATATCTCAAATAGTGGCCAAAACATCACTAGTGCAAAACTACCTCGTTTATCCTTGATTTTGGACTTTAAAAGTTTGAAAAGACATTTAATTTTAAGTATTTTATTTTATTTTATTCTTTTTACAGGTGTTTACTAACTATTATTAGAGTATTTCAAATGTGGTTTAAGATATTTATGAATTTTTTAGAATTAGTTATGAATTTTTAAAGAAGAGATATTTTGTTGAAAACATGTAATTTTCATGTTTTTTAGGGATGTTGTAAACCTTTTATTTTCAAGTATTATTTTGAGTAAATGTTTCAAAACCTATTATAAGTATTTCCAGGTATTTGAAAAGTATAAAAAAAAGGTTTAGAAAGGGATTGGAATTGCTAAACAGCCAAGTGGTCGATTGTTTAATTACTTGTTTGAAAAATAATTAACTATGCCTAACACTAAAAGCCAATGAAATAAGGCTTATCTATTTGTGAGAGTTAAGATTGATGTCAAGTAAGGATGGACCAATAGAGCTCTAACCTAATAGGCTTTCCTCTTGACCGACGAATAGTAATTCGAAAAAATGTTGGATACATGTTAATCATGCTGATTTCTTATTGTTTATAGAAACCATTAATACTATACATAACACTAAAAGCCGACGAAGTAGACTTATCTATTTTTGAGATTCAAGAAGAAAGTGTCTAGGTAATGTTTGGTGCAACCGGTGCTCAAACATACCCGACTTCACTCTTGGGTGAGGAATATTTCACTTGGAATGTCGAAACGAGTTAAGTGTATAAATAGTGATTTGTATAAGCAATTGTTTTGACTAGATAATCGATTAGTCAATTATCGAACTTGACCTAATATCAACTTAGGAAGTTATCTATAGGCTTCACGATTTTGTACCAATGAAAACCCTGGGGAGGAGCGATGGTATGAAACTTCTCTAGCCTGCACTTACTTTTGGATGAACCAGAATTAAGTTAGCCAGAAATTCATCAAATTAGTTTTGGAGAGACCGGATAGGTAAGCATTTTACTTATCGAATACTAGTTCAAAACTAATGTGTGAATTCTATGTTTTGCAAGTGGTTGTGAACTGAAATGTTATAGAGCTGAATTGTCAATCCTAAAGTTAATGTCCAAGGGAGAGGTCGGCGTTAACATTTTAAATGATGCTATCATATGGGATTGTCTATCTTGAGGACTATTCTAAAAGTGAGGACAGACTTAACATTCATCGGAGGACTTATGTAGGGAACTTATGTAGAGGTTCGAATTGCTCGAATCTATGTAGTGATTCATGATCTATTTGAGATAAGAGAATATGTTTGGGGATTTATGTTTTGTTTGAGTGGTGAAGACTTATGTAAAAGATGCCGAACGTAATGCAGACATAAAAAATGATTGAAAGAATGGTAGGATGCACAACCTGGGGTTAGTGACCCATGTCAGGGTGTTGTCAACTCCATTTTTAGAGATACTTATCGATTATTGGCCAGTAGGAGTTGATGATATTTGGTTCACGTTGTTCATGTTTATGTTGAGATGTTAGGCCCTTGTGTTTACGTAAAGGTATATTCTATATAGAGATATACGTCGCTCAGAGGTACTTTCTGACCCTTGTGTAGGATATTGGCTCTGACTCCATCGAAGAGATCTCGATGGAAAATCCAACATATGAACATTCCTTATCAGTTTTGATTGTACCCGAAAAATGTTGTGGTGTGATGAATGATATCAAGCTGTGATGCCCAACCCCAAGACCCACAATACAAATATGAGTCAAAGGAATATACATATTAGAGTAGCAACAAAAAGGCTACACAAAAGCTACATCAAAAAGAGTTAGCAGAGAAGTCCGTGCAGAAGCAGAATAGGCTAAGTCCAAAATAGATAATTTTTTTAATTTACCATCAAAATTTATTAGTGTTTCAAAACTCATTACCTTCAAAACAATAATCTAAATTTTCAATATTTGAAAATTTCAAAACCTTTTAATATAGCATCTTATAGTAATAAATAAATTTAAACTCATATTATTTCTTGTAACAAGATTGATATTTCCAAAAGAGTTTTGTAATTTCATATCAATAAATTCTCAAGATAAAGCCTAAATTTTTACCACTCCTCATTTTTCAATTATCATAATGGCATGATTCATATTCTACACCCTAGAAATTATCTATCATAAAACTATATTGTACTTAATGAATGGCCGATTTCATTTCAGGGAAAAAAACTATTACGGGAATCATACGGCCTCAATGGTTGCTATTACTAGTTTCATATTTCATAAGTTTTCTCATGCTGGTTTACCAGAATGATCAAGCTTTTATTTTCTTTTAATGCTCGGGTTAACCCCGTGTATATTTCCAAATTTAGCTACTGATGCTTTAGAGGTTATGGAGAAGAGTTGGATGATTACCTTCTGTAGTATTCTTATTTCTGTTGCATTTCTTTATTGTATATATAACATTGTAAGGACATGCGGTTATAACTATCCAGGCTGATATAGTACTTAGGTTTTAGTAACTCTGATAATTCTGTATTCAGAGCAACCCTTTGTACTATTCCCTTGATAATATATATTACCGTTCCATTGTGAGATTCTAATATCATGTTCTTATTTTCTTGTTCTACTCATTTTCTTTTATTTTACCCTAACTTTCTATCTTTCCAACACTTGAGTGCTCGATACACGAATACCGTGGATGTATTAGTGTCAACTTTCGAGGGTCAAAAAGCTGGGTTGTTACATTATAATAGTTCGAGGATCTAAGTCCTCAATAATCCATGGAGTTGAGTCCACAACAGTTTGAGGAGTTGAGTCCTCTACAGTCCAGGGTGCTGAGTTCACAATAAGAAGAAAACAAATAGAAAATCCACAAGGCGAGATAGAATATGGAAAAATTACCAAGAATATGTCATTAGGAACTTGCGGTAGTGTTTATGCAATGTAGTTACCATGTTTGAGCCATGTCAGTTAGGGCAAGTTAAAAGGATATACGAGTCCCTTCTTCACCATGCACCTACCTATATTTTTGGATATAAGATAAATTGACTTTGTGATGAAATAATTAAACTGTTTAGAGTCCTGCAGGAGGACGATCCAGTTGAGAGTACATGGGAGCTTGAGGAGAAATCTGAGCTACTAATTTTGAAGTCTTTTCTAGTACATTTCCATTTTAGTTAGAAAAGTATAAATTATTTTTTATTTAGTTTTTAGCTTAGGTAGGACCCTTAAATGGTAGAAATGATTGCGAATGTATTAATAAGACATATTATGGATGATGGATGCTGGTAGATGTATTGTTTGGATTGGATCTTTTACACCTTTCGGACAATATCCTCTAGCTAGCTCATACACACATTATCTCATGTTTACTATTTAGCTTGTTGGATATTATGCATATGGATACTTGGTTATTGTTTATCTTATTGAGCATAATGCATATGGATGTTGTATATAGATTGAATGGTTGCACATACATGTATAATTTCAAGTACATTTACTTAGGATATTGCATACATTTTGGATTCATGGCATGAACATTTTCATGACGAGGTTGATTAGATCAGGAGACTGCCTGCTCTTTGCATTAGTACAGATTCATGTGCATTTCACATTGTATATATGTATACATATTGCATTAGAAAATTTCTCTAAGGATAATGATTGCCCATGGATGATGGATGAGTAGATGGTTGTAGTTATTAATTTTGTGTGTAAGTTAAATTTTTGTGCCCTTTGATATTTCAAGGACAAAATCCTTTTAAGGGAGGATAATGTAACCCCCTAAAAATTTAGCAAAAATTTAATAAGAAAAACTAAATTTTAATAAAATAAGGGCTAAAATGAAATTTTCACAGATGTTCGAATTTGGCTACGAAACTAGCACCGTCCCTTTTAAAGCAATTTTCTAGATAATTTTTATACCCAACACTGCAAAATCGAAGTTAGTACAGAGAAGTTACGGGTGTTTGAAAATTGGAAAATGGGTTAAATTCAAAAATTAAAACTTCCCAAAATTGAACCTATAGCCGGTCGACCTAAGGGGGTTGATAGTCAACTGGTTGGTTGACGGTATGCAATAGGTAGTCGACCATTCACGTTGAAAAATCATGAATCCAGAAGCGTGTTCAAACTACTCAAATGCACCTAAACATTTTCCTTCATGCCCAAGTTTTTATATGCATACGAGATGTGAAAAAGGTTCTTCCAGGCAGATTCAACGCTCCAAATTAGTCACTAACCTCTATAAATTTACACCTAGGCTAACCTAAATTCATTTGAAAAACTTATAACCCATGGAAACTCTACGTAAATTCTTCCTCTCCACATGCAAAAATTTCTTTCAAAATCAAATTAAAATGAAAGAAGAAGGATACAAGTGAATCAGATCTAGGAGAGGGCAAGCTAACGGGTGCAGATCTCATACGAGGAATAGAGTTAGAGCATAGATTCGAGGTGAGTGGGAATAAGTTTAGTAATTTGATTATTACAGTTGAACTTAACCTATTCTGATTTAGGGTGTTAGTAACTAACTGGAAACTAAAATCCCTAATCATTAAATTTAATTTCTAGATCCAGAATCTAACTTAAAACTAGAATTGATATGAATCGACTAATATCGATTAAATTGAAGTTAAACCCTTTTTCTTGTTGAGTTGGAACCCTAAAATTTGGTTAACTCTTAAGTAAGGTGGTATAAGTAACCTCCTAAAGTTTATGAGTTTGGAACAAATGAAAATAGGTAAAATCTAAAAGAATACTGGTCACTATAAACAACTTAGGGTTCATTGTACACACTCAGTAAATATAATTAAAAATAACTAAAAAATTAAATTATAAAAATAACGAACCTTAACTTTTTACTACGACCGAAGAACCACTCACCCTGGAGGTTCGACCACAAGCGGTCGACCACTCACCCTAAATGGTGCAGCGGTTGACTGGTTATGGACTAAAATGCAGAAATCAAACCTCGGTCAACGGCCTAGGTTAAGAATAAAATTAATATACATGTTAATTTTTGTATGAGCCTATTTAGGGCTATATGAACGTATGTATGTTTGGAGCAGTAGGGAAGCTAGTTCCATATGAGATGACGCAGGGTCATTGCGGTGTTGGGCAAATTCTCTTTACCCAATGAGGGGTAGATTATTCGATTGAGGGTGATTTTTATTACAAATGACACCCGATAAGGTGTAGCGATCTACCTGTTATAGCCTGAAATGTAGAATTCAAACCTCGGCCTATGGACTAGGTTAAGAATAAGATTAATATACATGTTAAATGTTGTGTGAGCATATTTAGGGCTATATTTATGTATATTAGGAGAAGTAGGGAAGCTAGTTACCTATGAAATAGCGTTCGGACGTTGCGGTGTTGGGTAAATGCTCTCAATGTGGGCCGATTATTCGACCGAAGGCGATTTTATTACAAATGGCACTTATACGAGGTTTTATAGTTGACGCGCAATACTGACAGACGCCTGATATAAAGTGTGAAGGCCATACACAACGAGAGTCCTTATATGCATGGGTACTAGTGACGTGATACAGTTTAGATGGTGGATCCCAGTGCATGCTATAGAAGGCATACACTATAATCGAGAGGTGGATACAGATGCAGACGATGAGGCACTTTGATGAATCAGCATTGTGAGTTTCCCCCTCGATGTAAAGTAGGGTCACATGTAGTCATAGTTAGGGGAAAAATTTGTTCCCCAAAAGCCTAGTTATGATGATAGTAGTGGGAATATATTTTCACAATGCCTAATGGCGATGATAATAGTGTGAATGTATTTCCATAATAGCCTAGTGGCGGTGTTTCCATATCTAGTAGCTCTAGTAGCGGTGTTTCCATATTTAGAAGCCAAGAAGAAGGTGTTTCCATGTTTAGTCACCTTATCTCAGTGTACGTTTAGTAGCCTAGTGGCGGTGTTTGTTTATTACCCAAGTGGCGATGTTTCCATATTTTGTAGCCTAGGAGGTGGTGTTTCCACATTGAGTAGCTCTATAAGCGGTGGCAGATAGTTAGTTATGGACATTCGATCCGTAGTTTGATGCTTGTAATAGCCTACAAGAGGTTGTATTATAGGTCAGTGTGTTGCATAAAAACTCTTATGTTAAGACCCTAGGAAATATATGGACATTTGTAGAGCACCCTAGGTTTCATTGGGTAGATTTAAAGTTAACTGCACATGATCATCATATATTGAACCTGTACTCATTCACCAAATTTTTATCCAATCCACTCCCTTCTTTCCATCTTACACCATTATAAGATGACATGTTTATTATGATCAAATAGTTACTTATTGTAACAAAATGTCTATTAAAGCTTATATCATACTTTAGGAACAATGTATATGGTAATTAAGTATTTTGGAGAATGTATTTTTGAAATGTCAATTTTTCAATACTTATCTATTAATTCCTTCTGCTTTGAGATATGAATGTGTAGAATGCCTTAGAATTTATCCTTATAATTATTCTCTGTAATGTTTTAAAAACCCAACATCCCATATTTCTTGGCATGACGTGATTTCAAAAGTCACCCTCAACTTTGGATTAGTTTATCGAGAGATGCACGTTGTTACACTATGGGTCAGACAAAAGTCTGGTGTGAGAAACTAAAAAATATGTGTGACATATAGTAACACCTTTTAAGAACCACCGGATGGTTTTCCCCTCAAAAGAGCCAATTATCTTATGAATAAATATTGCGATATAATAGATAATGTCTAGGGTATAGAATATAAATACGAAAATAGTTTTGCTATGTGTACGTCATAACAATATTAGGTATATAATCAAAACTGCTAAGGTGGATTGCATAATTGTGTAGGATTTTCATTGAGATGTGCTCAGTACATCGATGTAATGGCCCACAATTCCGTACATTATAAGTTGACAATAAACCACACATGTCCAACTCAATTTGGACGAAAAGGTGAATAGTTATTGGGAAAAAAAGACATCGAACAAAATCTTACATGAATGGAATAATATATATTATTTCAACACATTGTCTTTATAGCGGAAAATTTTCAATACATTATCAGAGTTTAACTTAACATCACAAATGCGGAATACAATAGTACATAAGTGAGGTGGAAATGGATAAAAATCTTCAAAAGAATCTTCTAGCTCCATGCTCCAAGCTCTCTCAAAATACTCCAAACTAAACCATACCAGTAGGCTACCGAGAAAAATAGGGCACCCAAAGATTAAGGTGAAGAAAATAAACTCCGGGTTAGTCATGGAACTAGTGTGAAAAATTCAAATACGAGTATTTACAAACAAAATATATCTCATTACACCACGCCACACATAAACATGCAACGAGTTTTTGCCTTATGATAACCAAATTAGTTGTACGTAAAATCCAGTGATATTATTTTTAATGACGTTCTTTGAAAACCTTTCAAATAAACATATTCAAATAGCCAAAATTGTTACATAGGTTAAATTTTACGGACAATAAGTTTACAACTAAGTTCGATGACACTTATTGGGGGATGGATTTCCAATGAATAACAAGGTATGGGACTACCTCCCATACAGTACATTTATAGAGGAATGTACTAAGGCCACAAATAGATAGTCCTTTATGAATTACGACCGGCCTACCCGAGACCAATAGATGGTAAAGATTGCACCAAATACGATATCACCTAAGCTGTTCCCGACCTCTCCGAGACATCTCATAGCATACACCCCAAAATTTAAACCCTATGCTATAGCAGGTAGAAATATATAAATCTAGAAAGATGATATCATACGGTATTGGTTGCGAACCACTTAGCATTAAAGCAATCTCTGTTTCACAATTTTCTAGGTGTGAGGCTTGAGGTAACGTTCACCTTTCTTAGAACATTTTCATTTAAAATGCAACATTGCCATTTCCAACAACACACTCTTGATTTCAATAGAAGTACAACCTCTGAGCTCGTATGCCTCAAAGAAAAGTGTTAAGCATAAGAGGGGTTTCCTCCTACACCATCAAAGAGATGTACGTTTGTAGAGATCAAAGTACTGCGTTCTTAGTAATGTAGTGTTAGACATTCATCCATACAAATTATTCAGCAATAGGACAAATCGAAGGCATTCTCCTACCGCATCCTATTGGGCGTTAACCGTTGGATTAGTAACAAGTAGTTCTTACATACGAAGAACCCAGAACGAAGGGTCCACTGCTATTTATTTATCTCAAGAGCTACTCCGAAATTATCATCAAGCAATCCTTCCGATATGTAGATCCCCTCCTTTAACTTTGTTGTCTCCAACATGTCTTAACTTTCAAACTCGTAAATTGGTTTGAAGTGATTTTTAGAAAGAAATCACCAAAATCCAACCCCGGTTCCTTCGACCCAATTACCGATAAAAAGATGTTAAGTAAATAGGTGCTTATTATTGGACTAATTACTTTCTCCTTGTCAAAAATATCTTCTAGAGATATATATCAACAAAATTATTCTTTTCGGTATATATGAATCATCAAACCTCTCTTTAACTTTGGAAATACCAAATCAAAATTATTTCTCATAAATCAGATTGCAAAACCTTTTTTTGAGTAAATAGTTTGATGGAAATTATACTAATTCTACTCAACATCAATTTTCGTATCCAACCTGTACTATCGTCAAATCACGATGAAATCACCTTTTAAATTCACATGTGTTGTACGGGTTCCCTCCTAAGAATTTAACACCAAGTATAAGAAGATTATTTCTATATAATCCAACTAGTATGAAATTAATTTATAAATTTGAATCTATTATATTTTTCCCGTTTCTAAAATTTTGACCTTATCTATTCCTCTCCCAGGAAAGAGGCCAGCTGAGCCAAGGCACTGGTTGCTCCTGAACAACTCCTTAGTTAAAGCACCTCACATCCGGATCTCACAAATAGAAAAATCCAGCATACTCATCGGCTTTTAGAGCCAAAATTAAATCACTTAATTTTAACAACTTTTCTTTAAATCATTTTTAAACTCTTTAAAACAAATTATAGAGCCTCTATATCATCCTTAAAATACTTAATTATTTATACATTTATAAAATATTTGGGAAAGAATACTAAAGTTTAAAGCCATATTTGAAAAGTTATTAAATGTGCCGCAAAAGTGTTCCGAGTAGTGCTTTTAAGGCTTATTTCATCAAGAAGACTTTTCCATCATATAGAAATCCATTTTTATTACTCAAATCTTTATTAAATAATTTTAGAATATTTATGGATTTATTTCTTATTTTTAAAGAACCAAAATTTCAATTTTAAAGAATTTATCGCTTTGTTTTTGAACTACCAAAGCGGTACTATTTTGAAAACTTGTATTGCTTATATTTCAAAATCTACTAAACGAAATCACGAACATTTTCTTTTTTTGAAAATTATCATTATAAGAGTTCGGAAAATTCATATTCCAAGAATTCCGACTTTGATTCCATCATATATATGGATTTAAACTTTTATCGCGTGAAATCACAAACTGCTGTTACGCGACTCACCTATTTTTGACTCTACTTCATAACCTGTCTAAACATCACCAAACTAGGTTTTAGTTTTTGTAAATAATTTATAAACCATTTTAAATCATTTCAAAAGGGTTTAATAATTCCATATCACTTTTTTAACTTGATTCAAAAAGTGATTTCCTTATGAAATATTGACGTGTATTTAAGTTAACTTGTCTACACAATTAAACACTATAATCAAACAACCAATACTTGATGATCATAGCATAATAAACATTCATATAAATCATATCACACCATCATTATATATATAAAGTAATATAAAGTTTTCTCACTTTTATTGGCTTCTAACTTTACAAAAATTATCTATAGCTTCGCTATGATCGAATCAAAGGCTATAGAATCGAGCCTTGGACCTTTGGATAGCCATGGACTAAGCTTGCAAGTGGAGAGGGGCTTAGCCTTGGTGATAGGAGGTGGTCGACGTGAGTTTGGAAGGCGGAGAGAAGGTGTTTTACTTGGTTTTGAAGATGGATTGACATGGTATATACATGTTTATATGTTTTACTTTATTTTGGCATATTTTGCCATAGCTGTGCCACTTTTTTTCTATGAACTAGAAGCCATTAATGAGCTTCAAGGAGAGGAAGAAGAATAAGATGAGAATTGTGTGAATGAATGTGTGAATGTAGGTGGATATTTATAGGGAAGTTTTGCACAAAAAATGTCATGATATTATCTCCTTACATGTCTATGCTTGCATCACCATTCCACCTCATCACTTCCTATCATTTTCCGATCGACCAGGAAACCCACTCCCCCCTACATGTGCTTGCTTGTGATGTGATGTGGTGCTTTGTT
Source organism: Allium cepa (assembly GCA_030765085.1). NCBI lineage: Eukaryota > Viridiplantae > Streptophyta > Magnoliopsida > Asparagales > Amaryllidaceae > Allium > Allium cepa. The sequence goes on from CM060931.1 coordinate 66,683,994, forward strand.
TTTATCTCCTATTTACACATAAGGAGTTTGTGTATATATATGTGTTTAGATATTTTTTTTGTTTGATTTGACTAATTCCTAAACATAATAAAATATACATATGTATACATTTGTATACGTCTTCATGTATGTGTATATGTATCACAGTATTGTATTGATTATGCAACTTCTATAAGTTAGACCGTTAGGAATTCCAATTCCGATTCCCGGTCACATTTTTAGTTTTTTTGTTAAACTACATACATTAGTGAACAAAACTTTAAAATATATTTCCCATCATTTTAATTGAATTAAAACGACGTCGCTTGAGTTATAAAACCATATATATTGGTATTAATAAGTATGCTCAAAATGTTATTGTATCGATAAAGCGTTATTAGTTTTCCTTATATTTTCAAATCATGTATATATCTTTTCAAAACTGTTATAAATAATTTACCATCACTTTATAAATAACTAAAATGAATTATTAGCATATTAAAACAACTATTTAATTACTCAAACTTAACATGAATTTCTAGAGATGTAACGACCCCGGATTTTTATATAAATTTAAAATGATAATTAAAATCTATTTTTGAAGAAAACGATGAAATTAATCGATTTAGTGATGTGAGTTTCCCCAAGTTCAAATATATTCTCTATAAATCATTTAAATTTTTAATTATTGTATATATATGTATATATGTGAATGTATGTATATATATATATATGTATATTTGGGTATATATGAGTCAATTTGAAATTATAAAATCTTGTGTGTATATATATATATATTTTGATTTGGATTTAAATCTTAGATGAATGGTTTAATAAATATTTGAGTTATAAAATAAATTAAGAAAAAAAATATATATATATATATAGTAACTCATAAATAAATTTTAACAACATGTTAACATAGAAGTTATTCATACTATAAAGTAATAGGACAAAGCAGTGGAACAAAACATATATATGAATTAACTTGCAAAACAAACCAGCTATATTTAAACATTAAAACAAAATGTGTGAGCAGATAAAATAATATAAGACAATAAATATTAAAGTAAGATAACAATAAATATTTAAACTAGAAATAGAAAAATAATATGAGATAAATTTTAATAAAAATAGGAAGTAGAACATTTGCTAAATTCTAACAACATAATAAAATAGAAATTTATTTATATTACAAAACAAGAAGATTTAAAGAAAATAAAATACATTTAAATATGAAAAGAATGTAGACGAAAATAAAACAAACAAATAAAATACAAAGGACTAAAACAAAAAAATATGTTTTTATGAACACTTAAAACAAACATAGATGCAAAAGCTTGAGAAAGAAAATAAAGAAAAGAAAAGAAACAACATTTTATGAAAACAAGCGAGTACAAATATAAGCATGGAATGAAACAAGTAAACAAATACATAAATAAACAAGTACTTAATAATAAATACTAGTATCTCTAGCATAAAAGGGAAAGTATCAGGCAATTAATGCAACATGCTTCATGCATTTAATGCAAGCATATCAACCATGCTTATTAAACAAAATAGTATCACTTTGTACAAAAAAAAATACATTACCCTGTACGGAGTAATATCATCACCTGTAAGCCTCATTTCCATATATACATCCTCTCCTCATTTCAATGTCGTTCCATTCCAGCTGAGCAGAAAATATGAAGCAAATATCATATTCACACTTAAACAAAAATTCAAACTATTTAAAACTTCAGGCAGCTAAAAATACAAATTGGATTGTTTCTCTGTCTATCAAGTTTTTATTTCTGCTTCATCAGCCATGTGAGTAGCCTTACACTTTTAAAAATCTTTGAGTAGACTCTTGTTTATGTAGTGGTCTGGAAAGTATGTGCTTCCTATATATATAAATGTTTGGCAACCTCTCTGTATATTGATATATGAATGTGTGTATATGTGTATTTGCATTCCCTGTAACATTCTGTTACCAAAATTTCAAGCTAAAGACTTATTTGAAAATCAATATCTCTTGATCCAATCTATATTTGGGTTTAAGTATTAAATGAAACATGTTAGTTAAACCATAGAGTTTAATTTAAAAACTTGTTTAAGTTAAAAACAAAGTAGTATCGTTCTGGAAATACAACATCACAGTATGAACTTAATATAAGTCAAAAATTCAAACATCTTGATTTTTAAATTCAGGGATGTAAATTGACTCCTCAACAAAAAATATGAATTTTAAAACTAAAATGGCGTGTTTTAGTTGAGTAGGCAGGGAGCGGTTCATTGTTGAACTGAAAACGTAAATATGTGTAAATCTGGTGATCTCTGGGATTGGTGAGGTTGGAGTTTCTTCTGGAGGAAGAGAAGTGAACGGTGAGGCCAGGAAAATTGGCAGGAAGTTGATCAGTAGCCGAAGGTGACAATGGTGGCTAGTTTTATTTTCTAAACCTAGTTTTAGCTGAGTGGAGTTTTTTGGTCTGTTCGAACGCCACAAGGCGTCGAGTTCAACGTGGGTTTGGGAATGCGTAGAGGGATGGTAGGCGAAGTCGTGGCCGGTGGTGGTGATTCTCTGGTGGTCGGAGGAGCGAGGGCACGGAGTTGACAGGTATGGGAGGAGATGGGTTCGAGCGTTTCCAGGTTTTAAGTTTTAGGTCGAATTCGTTTTTCGAAGAACAACGATGTTCACGTGGATGGTAATCGAATGTAGGGGTGGTATGCGATTTGCTGGCGATGAGGGAGTTCATCGGAGTTGCCCCGATGTGGTGCACATGCACAGTGTCACGGTGTATTGTTTGGGTTTAACTGTTGGGTTGTTAGGAGAAGAAGGACCCTGAGTAAAACCTGAGAAAATGGTTGATAGGCTCGTGTTGTCTCCGGGTTCGCTGATGCTTTGAATTGGTATTTAAATTTAAACTTGACTTGCTGTAGAAATAAAAGAAAAAAAAACAAGAAGAAGAAGAAGGAGGTTGCGTAAATAACAGGGGAAGGCTTGGGTTTCTTCAAACTACAGTATTTTATTTAAAAGTAAAATCCTAAGTGATGGATTCAAGTTCTTGAATTTAAATCATAATTTAAATCAGTTTTTAAAAAAAAAATCTGGGTGTTTCACAAGTTTAAATCAAATAGTTTTTTTTAAGTATTTGCTTTCAAATAAACTTTTGAACTGGACTTGATTAAGTTCTTTTATAAACAAAAGGGTTTGAATGACAAGTTAAATAACTTGTTTTAACTTGAATTTGCAAGAAAAAAAGTAATGTATTTTAAAGCTTAAGATTTCAATTAAAAATTTAAGTAATTTAGTAAAAAAAAAATTTCATATAGATTTATAAATTGATAGGTAAATTTGATTAACGTTTATCTTTGTGAACCTTAAATCCAAAATGAAATTTGAATCTAAATTAGAAATGTAATGTTTTAAATACACTTTAATATCAATGAAGTTATTTACATAGAAATGAATTACCTTAGAAATAATTAAGATATTAAAATGATTTAATGAATAAGATAATTAAGGAATGACTCAATTATTTAATTTATAAATTAATGATTTAGATTAATTTATAATTAGATATTAATTCGGAAAGTAATTAAAGAATTGTTATTTGTTAATGATGGTCATTAACTAAGATCATTTAAATAATTAATTTATGAGATTAATGTTAACAATTAATTAGACTAAATAATTCATGATCATTTATGAAATTGAGTAATTGTAATCACCTTATGGTAAGAATTTAAAGTTTTAATTTCTTGAAATAATTAATTAAGGGGTTAATTAATTATGTAATTGGTTTAAAATGTTGATTTAATTAATTAATTGAAGTGTTTGATAAATTAATTTATATCAAATGATTCGTAATTAATAAACCAGAATTGGATAATCAATTCATAAGTAAATAAATTTAATTGGAAATAAAATTGAATTAATTTGGATTTAACGATTAGTTAATCCTACTTATAAATGATTATTAAATGCTTGACCTTACTTATGGATGATCGTATTATATGTGATGCCTTGAATTGATTGCCCTAACTGATCTGTGACATTTTGTTCTGTGGACTGAACTGAGTATTTTATTCATTTGATGATACATCTGCATATTATCCGTGAATTGTGAATGGAAGATAAGCGTTATACTTTATATCGCTTATCAACTATATTTCTGTGTTTTAATCTGTGATGATTGAATGATGTTGCACTATTGTGTTAAACCCCTGGACCACACCATACACACACAATTATGGATTTCACGAGGAAATCGATTAAGTCACAGATTTTAAAATGACTTTAAAATGATTTTTAAAGTTGAATATTTAAATTCAAATGTTTTGGAAATGGAATCGGAATAAATGTGAAAAGCTTTTGGAATGAAATTTCAAGTTAAAATTTATTTTAATTTACTTGATTAAGTTTTGAAATTTAAATAATTCAATTTGAATTTGAATTCGATATTTGGAATTGAATTCTGTAATTTGAAACTAGGGATTAATGATATTATACTAGTCATTATGAGTTAAATCATTTTTAAAGTATTTTTTTTTTGGGAATTTGAATTTAACCCAGGGATTTCAACTTGTATAAATGAATCAGATTTCCAAAATGAAAACTGTTGTTTTCAAATGATAAACACTTTTAGATAAGAACTGAGATTCCAGTTAATTAGGGGAATTTCAAGATTGAATAAAGAAATGATTTTCCTAAGTTATGAATGAATTCTTTTTGAAAGCTATGAATTAAATCTGTTTATTTTTAACAGATTTAAATTGATGATTTGTTTAAATCAAATTGAAATGAAATTGTTTTGAAGGCTATAAGTTAAATCTTTGATTTAAAGATTTAACGAGTTAATCAAATTGAAATAAAAATTGATTTGGAAAATCTGTGAATGAATCTTTTGTTTAAAAGATTAAAATGTGAAAATTGTTTAAACCGTTAAAGGTTGTGAGAATGAATCCTTTTTTTAAAAAGATTTGAAATGGTGATTTGTTAAACCATTTGAAGAAAAGTTTTGGGTAATAAGTTGTGACTTAATTGAAATCCCAATGTCCATATGTTTTTGAAATACTGCGCTCACTGTTCGGTTTAGCCGGGAGAGGACCTTTGTGTCATATATCCCATTCCGAATATGTGATATGTCGTTATGGATAGCATTTGAAGACCGGTGTTGAAGACCGGATATTTTTTGAAAGCGAAAGGACAACTCGTCGAATGTCTTTGCATCGACTGGTCCCCGGTATAGAGACTCCATCTGTGATGGGAAGTCCGAACGTGATTAGTGAATATCCGGATTGCAAGGACTTTTTTGTAAGTGCCTTCGGTTATGTTCGAGCCCGGAACAGACTTGTATGGATAGTATGTCTGACATTACAAATTGAGATATAAAGCCGATTTCTTTCAAATATATTTCTGTTGGTGGCGGAGAATTTATTCTCTTAGCTTAACACCCTTCTCTGAGACATACGAGCTCAGAGGTTATGTAGTTGAATGTTATCAGCGATATATTCCCAATTTGGTAATGTGACATGCTGAGTGTTGCTGTAAATGATCATTGTGTTGATTATTTGTGATAGGATCATTTATTTGATCGTCTATCTTTGTGATCATTTCTATGATCATTTGTTGACCCAAAGCATGGCTTTTGTATAATGTATGTTTTTGTGGACGAGACTTCATCGAGCCTCACACCCCGGAAATGGTCAAAACAGGAAAGATGCGGCAAGGTTATGAGGGGTAGCTCCCTTTAGGGTATGTACATTTCCTTCTGGATAGAGGTGGTATCATGGTATGGAGCCCAGATATTTAACCTATGTGGTTACCGCGAATTTATTACTTTGTGGTTGTTGGTTATCGGGATCCCGTGAGAAAGGTCGTTTACGATCGGGGAATGGCGTGCTCGTGTCAGTAGTTACCCAGTTAGGGGTAACCCGGCCTTGTGTTGGCAGAGTTCCGGTTTGGTTCTCGGGAATGTCCTTCCAGAGGCATTCTCATGTGGCAATGGGAAGTTCCTTGGCCTGACCATTTGTTGGAAATCCAAAGAAACAATACGAAACTTGTACGGTATTAGTTGTAGAACCTATCATTCACTTATGGTGTCGCAACACTGTTTGGATGGTAGCTATAGTAGGCATAGTTCGAAATGTCTATGTTGGCTAAGATTTATATCTTTACTTTCGAAATGATTTTTACTACACTATGCACTAGTAATAATATCAAATGTTCTTTTTAATGCGTATCAAGCATCTTTGACTATCATAAGGAGAAATCTCCTCCGATTCTGCGTTTGCATTGTGTGTGTGTGCGGGAGGCCTTATGGTAGTCTCATTTTTAAAAGCATTGCGAATTGACTTTAAAAATATTCCTCTATTTGATTTTGAATAAAAGATAAACTGTTTTTGTTGCTCACACCAGTCCCACGACTGATCCGGAGTTTATTGTTTCTTTCCTAAACTCTGGGTGCTCAAATTTTTCTACACGAGCAGTCTAGAGTTGGGTTTTTCAGATAGTCAGATGTAGTAGATTATCTGGAGCTAGTTCAGTCTTTAGATCACACCAGTCTTGCTAAGCTTTGGGCATCGTTATGGGAAGTTCGAGCTTTTGCTGGATTGATTCTTGGAAATGGAGTTGCAGTTATTTTCGGAGTTCTTCCTTGAAGATTATCTCAGAGTTATTTGTTCCGTATGCTAGATGTTATCTATTTTCTTTCCGCTGCTATTCTATTGTATCATATCTCTGATGTATATTGATATCTATTGGATCATCTGCTGTATCAGATATTGTATCAAAGCTGTATATCAATGTATTATTCTTTTATTCCGCTGTGTTGTTTACTTAATGATTGTTATAAGCTCCGGCGAATCGGATTTGAACGGTCAAATCTATGGCATTCGAATACGATATGAAGTATGGATGTCGATTTTTAAGCGGGCAAAATCCGAAACGTTACATTTGGTATCAGAGCTAAGGGTTGAACTTTAGCTCAGGAGTATAACACATTAAGTAGCTCATTAGAGATAGGGTGAAGTAAACCCTAGAATGAGTAATCCCTAAGATATCCATTTGAATGCCTCAGTAAATTCTCTTACTATCCACTGATAGTAAGTATGAGTGCAAGAAGAGAACGAGATAGGGGACAGGGAAATACGACTATAAATGGTCGATACTCTGTAACAACAGTGGAAACAACTTTCTTATCAATTTTCTTTGATTCGTTTCTAAATTCTTTTGATTGCTTCGTGACAGCTACAGAAAGAAGTTTCGAGATGATGTGGCTCTACGATTCGTTATAGAAAATCCTTATCTTTATCGATTTCTTATCAATTTCTGATTCAAACTTTAATGAATTTGAAATTTAGATTTAAAATTTTGAATAAATTGGAAATTTGAAATTGAGTTAAATTGATTAATAGAAGAAGAAGCCAAATCGAATAGTATCGATAAAACGATTCGTTTATAACCAAATTTTGAAATTCTGTTGTAATTTCTTGGGTTAGTCGAAATCCGAAGAGGGACAAATTGGTATATATTTTGAGATATTCCGACTTGAATTTGGAATCCATATCTTGTATTTGAGGAATTATAGGAGATCGAATCTGTCTATCTCTGTGTTGTTTTCGTGCCTGCGAATTTCGAGGACGAAATTCTTTTAAGGGGGGAAGTCTGTAACGACCTCGGATTTTTATATAAATTTAAAATGATAATTAAAATCTATTTTTGAAGAAAACGGTGAAATTAATCGATTTATTGATGTGAGTTTCCCCGAGTTCAAATATATTCTATATAAATCATTTAAATTTTTAATTATTGTATATATATGTATATATGTGAATGTATATATATATATGTATATTTGGGTATATATGAGTCAATTTGAAATTATAAAATCTTGTGTGTATATATATATATTTTGATTTGGATTTAAATCTTAGATGAATGGTTTAATAAATATTTGAGTTATAAAATAAATTAAGAAAAAATATATATATATAGTAACTCATAAATAAATTTTAACAACATGTTAACATAGAAGTTATTCATACTATAAAGTAATAGGACAAAGCAGTGGAACAAAACATATATATGAATTAACTTGCAAAACAAACCAGCTATATTTAAACATTAAAACAAAATGTGTGAGCAGATAAAATAATATAAGACAATAAATATTAAAGTAAGTTAACAATAAATATTTAAACTAGAAATAGAAAAATAATATGAGATAAATTTTAATAAAAATAGGAAGTAGAACATTTGCTAAATTCTAACAACATAATAAAATAGAAATTTATTTATATTACAAAACAAGAAGATTTAAAGAAAATAAAATACATTTAAATATGAAAAGAATGTAGACGAAAATAAAACAAACAAATAAAATACAAAGGACTAAAACAAAAAAATATGTTTTTATGAACACTTAAAACAAACATAGATGCAAAAGCTTGAGAAAGAAAATAAAGAAAAGAAAAGAAACAACATTTTATGAAAACAAGCAAGTACAAATATAAGCATGGAATGAAACAAGTAAACAAATACATAAATAAACAAGTACTTAATAATAAATACTAGTATCTCTAGCATAAAAGGGAAAGTATCAGGCAATTAATGCAACATGCTTCATGCATTTAATGCTAGCATATCAACCATGCTTATTAAACAAAATAGTATCACTTTGTACAAAAAAAAATACATTACCCTGTACGGAGTAATATCATCACCTGTAAGCCTCATTTCCATATATACATCCTCTCCTCATTTCAATGTCGTTCCATTCCAGCTGAGCAGAAAATATGAAGCAAATATCGTATTCACACTTAAACAAAAATTCGAACTATTTAAAACTTCAGGCAGCTAAAAATACAAATTGGATTGCTTCTCTGTCTATCAAGTTTTTATTTCTGCTTCATCAGCCATGTGAGTAACCTTACACTTTTAAAAATCTTTGAGTAGACTCTTGTTTATGTAGTGGTCTGGAAAGTATGTGCTTCCTATATATATAAATGTTTGGCAACCTCTCTGTATATTGATATATGAATGTGTGTATATGTGTATTTGCATTCCCTGTAACATTCTGTTACCAAAATTTCAAGCTAAAGACTTATTTGAAAATCAATATCTCTTGATCCAATCTATATTTGGGTTTAAGTATTAAATGAAACATGTTAGTTAAACCATAGAGTTTAATTTAAAAACTTGTTTAAGTTAAAAACAAAGTAGTATCGTTCTGGAAATACAACATCACAGTATGAACTTAATATAAGTCAAAAATTCAAACATCTTGATTTTTAAATTCAGGGATGTAAATTGACTCCTCAACAAAAAATATGAATTTTAAAACTAAAATGGCGTGTTTTAGTTGAGTAGGAAGGGAGCAGTTCATTGTTGAACTGAAAACGTAAATATGTGTAAATCTGGTGATCTCTGGGATTGGTGAGGTTGGAGTTTCTTCTGGAGGAAGAGAAGTGAACGGTGAGGCCAGGAAAATTGGCAGGAAGTTGATCAGTAGCCGAAGGTGACAATGGTGGCTAGTTTTATTTTCTAAACCTAGTTTTAGCTGAGTGGAGTTTTTTTGGTCTGTTCGAACGCCACAAGGCGTCGAGTTCAACGTGGGTTTGGGAATGCGTAGAGGGATGGTAGGCGAAGTCGTGGCCGGTGGTGGTGATTCTCTGGTGGTCGGAGGAGCGAGGGCGCGCTGTTGACAGGTATGGGAGGAGATGGGTTCGAGCGTTTCCAGGTTTTAAGTTTTAGGTCGAATTCGTTTTTCGAAGAACAACGATGTTCACGTGGATGGTAATCGAATGTAGGGGTGGTATGCGATTTGCTGGCGATGAGGGAGTTCATCGGAGTTGCCCCGATGGTGGTGCACGTGCACAGTGTCACGGTGTATTGTTTGGGTTTAACTGTTGGGTTGTTGGGAGAAGAAGGACCCTGAGTAAAACCTGAGAAAATGGTTGATAGGCTCGTGTTGTCTCCGGGTTCGCTGATGCTTTGAATTGGTATTTAAATTTAAACTTGACTTGCTGTAGAAATAAAAGAAAAAAAAACAAGAAGAAGAAGGAGGTTGCGTAAATAACAGGGGAAGGCTTGGGTTTCTTCAAACTACAGTATTTTATTTAAAAGTAAAATCCTAAGTGATGGATTCAAGTTCTTGAATTTAAATCGTAATTTAAATCAGTTTTTTTAAAAAAAAATCTGGGTGTTTCACAAGTTTAAATCAAATAGTTTTTTTTAAGTATTTGCTTTCAAATAAACTTTTGAACTGGACTTGATTAAGTTCTTTTATAAACAAAAGGGTTTGAATGACAAGTTAAATAACTTGTTTTAACTTGAATTTGTAAGAAAAAAAGTAATGTATTTTAAAGCTTAAGATTTCAATTAAAAATTTAAGTAATCTAGTAAAAAAATTTTTTCATATAGATCTATAAATTGATAGGTAAATTTGATTAACGTTTATCTTTGTGAACCTTAAATCCAAAATGAAATTTGAATCTAAATTAGAAATGTAATGTTTTAAATACACTTTAATATCAATGAAGTTATTTACATAGAAATGAATTACCTTAGAAATAATTAAGATATTAAAATGATTTAATGAATAAGATAATTAAGGAATGACTCAATTATTTAATTTATAAATTAATGATTTAGATTAATTTATAATTAGATATTAATTCGGAAAGTAATTAGAGAATTGTTATTTGTTAATGATGGCCATTAACTAAGATCATTTAAATAATTAATTTATGAGATTAATTTTAACAATTAATTAGACTAAATAATTCATGATCATTTATGAAATTGAGTAATTGTAATCACCTTATGGTAAGAATTTAAAGTTTTAATTTCTTGAAATAATTAATTAAGGGGTTAATTAATTATGTAATTGGTTTAAAATGTTGATTTAATTAATTAATTAAAGTGTTTGATAAATTAATTTATATCAAATGATTCGTAATTAATAAACCAGAATTGGATAATCAATTCATAAGTAAATAAATTTAATTGGAAATAAAATTGAATTAATTTGGATTTAACGATTAGTTAATCCTACTTATAAATGATTATTAAATGCTTGACCTTACTTATGGATGATCGTATTATATGTGATGCCTTGAATTGATTGCCCTAACTGATCTGTGACATTTTGTTCTGTGGAATGAACTGAGTATTTTATTCATTTGCTGATGATACATCTGCATATTATCCGTGAATTGTGAATGGAAGATAAGCGTTATACTTTATATCGCTTATCAACTATATTTCTGTGTTTTAATCTGTGATGATTGAATGATGTTGCACTATTGTGTTAAACCCCTGGACCACACCATACACACACAATTATGGATTTCACGAGGAAATCGATTAAGTCACAGATTTTAAAATGGCTTTAAAATGATTTTTAAAGTTGAATATTTAAATTCAAATGTTTTGGAAATGGAATCGGAATAAATGTGAAAAGCTTTTGGAATGAAATTTCAAGTTAAAATTTATTTTAATTTACTTGATTAAGTTTTGAAATTTAAATAATTCAATTTGAATTTGAATTCGATATTTGGAATTGAATTCTGTAATTTGAAACTAGGGATTAATGATATTATACTAGTCATTATGAGTTAAATCATTTTTAAAGTATTTTTTTTTGGGAATTTGAATTTAACCCAGGGATTTCAACTTGTATAAATGAATCAGATTTCCAAAATGAAAACTGTTGTTTTCAAATGATAAACACTTTTAGATAAGAACTGAGATTCCAGTTAATTAGGGGAATTTCAAGATTGAATAGAGAAATGATTTTCCTAAGTTATGAATGAATTCTTTTTGAAAGCTATGAATTAAATCTGTTTATTTTTAACAGATTTAAATTGATGATTTGTTTAAATCAAATTGAAATGAAATTGTTTTGAAGGCTACAAGTTAAATCTTTGATTTAAAGATTTAACGAGTTAATCAAATTGAAATAAAAATTGATTTGGAAAATCTGTGAATGAATCTTTTGTTTAAAAGATTAAAATGTGAAAATTGTTTAAAACGTTAAAGGTTGTGAGAATGAATCCTTTTTTTTAAAAGATTTGAAATGGTGATTTGTTAAACCATTTGAAGAAAAGTTTTGGGTAATAAGTTGTGACTTAATTGAAATCCCAATGTCCATATGTTTTTGAAATACTGCGCTCACTGTTCGGTTTAGCCGGGAGAGGACCTTTGTGTCATATATCCCATTCCGAATATGTGATATGTCGTTATGGATAGCATTTGAAGACCGGTGTTGAAGACCGGATATTTTTTGAAAGCGAAAGGACAACTCGTCGAATGTCTTTGCATCGACTGGTCCCCGGTATAGAGACTCCATCTGTGATGGGAAGTCCGAACGTGATTAGTGAATATCCGGATTGCAAGGACTTTTTTGTAAGTGCCTACGGTTATGTTCGAGCCCGGAACAGACTTGTATGGATAGTATGTCTGACATTACAAATTGAGATATAAAGCCGATTTCTTTCAAATATATTTCTGTTGGTGGCGGAGAATTTATTCTCTTAGCTTAACACCCTTCTCTGAGACATACGAGCTCAGAGGTTATGTAGTTGAATGTTATCAGCGATATATTCCCAATTTGGTAATGTGACATGCTGAGTGTTGCTGTAAATGATCATTGTGTTGATTATTTGTGATAGGATCATTTATTTGATCGTCTATCTTTGTGATCATTTCTATGATCATTTGTTGACCCAAAGCATGGCTTTTGTATAAAGTATGTTTTTGTGGACGAGGCTTCGTCGAGCCTCACACCCCGGAAATGGTCAAAACAGGAAAGATGCGGCAAGGTTATGAGGGGTAGCTCCCTTTAGGGTATGTACATTTCCTTCTTGATAGAGGTGGTATCATGGTATGGAGCCCAGATATTTAACCTATGTGGTTACCGCGAATTTATTACTTTGTGGTTGTTGGTTATCGGGATCCCGTGAGAAAGGTCGTTTACGATCGGGGAATGGCGTGCTCGTGTCAGTAGTTACCCAGTTAGGGGTAACCCGGCCTTGTGTTGGCAGAGTTCCGGTTTGGTTCTCGGGAATGTCCTTCCAGAGGCATTCTCATGTGGCAATGGGAAGTTCCTTGGCCTGACCATTTGTTGGAAATCCAAAGAAACAATACGAAACTTGTACGGTATTAGTTGTAGAACCTATCATTCACTTATGGTGTCGCAACACTGTTTGGATGGTAGCTATAGTAGGCATAGTTCGAAATGTCTATGTTGGCTAAGATTTATATCTTTACTTTCGAAATGATTTTTACTACACTATGCACTAGTAATAATATCAAATGTTCTTTTTATTGCGTATCAAGCATCTTTGACTATCATAAGGAGAAATCTCCTCCGATTCTGCGTTTGCATTGTGTGTGTGTGCGGGAGGCCTTATGGTAGTCTCATTTTTAAAAGCATTGCGAATTGACTTTAAAAATATTCCTCTATTTGATTTTGAATAAAAGATAAACTGTTTTTGTTGCTCACACCAGTCCCACGACTGATCCGGAGTTTATTGTTTCTTTCCTAAACTCTGGGTGCTCAAAATTTTTCTACACGAGCAGTCTAGAGTTGGGTTTTTCAGATAGTCAGATGTAGTAGATTATCTGGAGCTAGTTCAGTCTTTAGATCACACCAGTCTTGCTAAGCTTTGGGCATCGTTATGGGAAGTTCGAGCTTTTGCTGGATTGATTCTTGGAAATGGAGTTGCAGTTATTTTCGGAGTTCTTCCTTGAAGATTATCTCAGAGTTATTTGTTCCGTATGCTAGATGTTATCTATTTTCTTTCCACTGCTATTCTATTGTATCATATCTCTGATGTATATTGATATCTATTGGATCATCTGCTGTATCAGATATTGTATCAAAGCTGTATATCAATGTATTATTCTTTTATTCCGCTGTGTTGTTTACTTAATGATTGTTATAAGCTCCGGCGAATCGGATTTGAACGGTCAAATCTATGGCATTCGAATACGATATGAAGTATGGATGTCGATTTTTGAGCGGGCAAAATCCGAAACATTACAAGAGAAATATATTAAAGCGATGACATCTTTGATAATGCCATAAATACGTTTTATTTCTATAAATAAAATAAATACTTTTATTTCATAATATTGCTTAAATATATATCCAAACTCAGATCGATTTTTATTTCCACCGAAACATTCTGATTTGGACTAAAACCAAACGGTTGTTCGATTTTAGCACAAATTCCAGCAACCTCAAATATCATTCAATCCAACTCCATAGTTTAGTATTCGTCGATACGATCACAACGCAACTCATCGTGTTCAAATCCGACCTCGTATGAACAAGTAACTGGTTTTATAAGATTTCGATTACATTAATTAATTAATAATTACATAAATTAATTACCTCACTTTAAACCTGTAACGACCCGGAATTTTGGGCAATAATAATTTAATAATCTGTGTTAATAATTTAACCGGTTTGATAATTTTCTTTATAATTTTAATTTAAATTTGGCTAATTTATTCTTTTTATGGTTAATAAATATTTAATATGATAATTGTGATCAATATCTTTTTAATAATTTAAAATGGATAAGATTTATTTTTCAAAGCTAATGAAATTTTATTCTATTTATAATATATACATTTGATATATATTGTGAATAGAAGAGCTATTTTTTTTAAATTAAAGATTGAATTTTCAAATTGCAACATATATGTATGTGTATGTTATAGTTTGATATTGTTTTGAAATTGAATTTTAATCCATTAATAATTTATATATGAATGAATATGGTAATTTAAAGCAATGTTTTAAAACCAAATATTCTTCAAAAGTAAATTTAAGTTTAATTCATTTGTATTCCAAATATAAGATAATTATTTATTTTAAATATGATAGTTTGAAAGGATTTAAACATTTTGTTTTGTTTTCTTTAAAAATGCTTAATATAAAACGGTTATAAATATATAAAAATAAATGTTTTAGATTTTTAGTCCATGTAAAAGATATATGTATAATAATTAGTTTTAGAATAATTTCTTTTAAAAGTAAACTTATATATATACATATGTAAACATTTATTCATTTAGAGAATTATATAAGTAAGCTTTCTATTTACTTTTAAACTAAATGCAAATTTATAAAAAAAAAATACTTAGGATTACATGTGTAACATATTAACAACACCTTAATAACACATGTAGAATAATTAAGTGAATTGGATGACAAGTGTGAGATTTATTAACAAGTGTCTTTATTTTAAAATTTTTATTTTCTTTAACTTTAATAAACATATAAAGAAAATTGTTTTCCTTCTTCTTATCATTTTTTCTTTTGCCTTTCTTAATTTCTCCAATTTAATGGCTAACACAGAAAATTTTCTCAAAACCTGAGAATTAAAATCTGCAAATTCAAAATCTATAAGCAAAATTAAAAATCTGCAAATTACGTTCTTCTCAACTATCAAAACCTGCATCTCAAATGAAAAGCAAATCTGCAACTTCAATCGACCTGCAATTCAATTCTTCTGCAAATTCATTATCAATTTGAGGGATGCATTAGGAGTTCAACAGAGTTAAGGTCCGTTCGACTTATTAAACAATCAAACTAAAGCATGCAAAGGAAATTTCAAAGCAATAAAGCCTGTTCTGCTCTGCATATATATCAGAGGTGAGTAATCATTTAAAAACAGATTTTGTTCAATTTATAGTTAAATAATATTGCATGCAAATGAATCCTTGCTCTGATAATGAACATTTGAATATGTGAATGTATGATTATCAAGAGTACTTGGTGCCTGTAAATTTGAAATTTTAAACTCTGTTGTTTAAGCTGAATTTGACTTTCATCTTTTAAAATCCTAAATCCTTCAAAATCTATAACTTGTTTGAACTTGTTATATGAATGAAAAGTGTATGTTATAGATTGTATTTTTAAATTAGTTTCATATTTTTTTAAGCTACAGGTATATATAAATAGGAACATCGCAGTAAAATCAAATTGTAGTTAAAAATCAATTATCCTGATTATTGTTTACAAGGGTAAGATTGTGTTTGTTATACAAATTCATGAATTTAGAAGAAGGCATCATAATTTTTAAATAGGTATTTGATGAGAATTTCGAGTTTGAACATGTTGGAAACTTTTATGAACTGCAAATGATTCACGCAATAATTTGAGTTGTAATTCTGGTCGAAGCTTGCGAATGAGTTGGTGATTTAGGGAAAAATGTCTAAGAGTTTTTCTAATGGCAGAATTGTGTGAATTAGACGAAACTAGGGTTTTAGGTAAGTTACTGTCCGAATTTACTGTAATGTCAATTGCGACATGGATGAGGATTCGAGTTGGTCCATTTTTGGTGATGACGAAGCTCATGATGTGGTGATTCTGTGGTGATGAAGGCGAGGGCCGAACGGCGCCGTGGTGACAGTGATGTGGGAGTTTGTGTCGAGTTGTTCTATAGACTTTCGAGCGTGATGATCATATTTTGATTCGATCGAGTTTTTTTTGTTTCTGGGTTCGATTTTTGGCTCGCGAGCGTTAGCGTGATCGTTGACGTCGATCGCGATGCTCAACGGCAGCCGGTGGTGTTGTGCTTGGTACATGGTGTAAGCTTTGTGCACTGTATTATGGAGTTGAAGAAGGTGAAGGCCGACTCGAAGTTCTTCTCGTGTTCTTTTGCGTGTCGTCTCGAAGTGTGTTTTTGCAGTAATTTTCCCGGGTATAGGTTGTCGTGTTTTGTTAAATACTGTTAATATTATTAAAGTTGCAGATTCAAGTTGTAGTTTGAATAAATGGAAACAAGTTTGAGTTTTATAAAAGAAAACAAAATAAAGCTTGTTGTTTGAATTAAATTGTAAATCAAACCTTGAAAAAGTATTGGTTGAATTTATTTTTAGTTTTAAAATTGTTTAAAATAATTTCTTTTTGAAGTAATTAACTTTATTTAATTGTGAATGTTAATTCTAAAAAAGGAATGTTTGAATTTAAATATTAGTCATAGTTTCAAGTAAATTGTTAAGTAAGTTTTCAAATTATTTTGAAAATTTATAAGTTTAAAATTAGATGTATGAAGTGTTTCAAAATTTAAATTTGATTTCTAAGTGCTTTATTTTCAAATAAAATTTAAAATTAAAATTTTGTAAATCAAATTGAATAGTTTATTGTTAAGTTGTTAAAACTTGATTTAAATTCAAGCAAACTATTTCTGTAAATAATATGATTAATTTATTTCGAGATGAACTTAGAATACACGACAATACGATTTGTTAATAAGTAAAGTTTAATTTAAGATAAATGTTCTTTCTAAATTAATTAAGGATTTTTAAATATAAGATGTTAATTAATTGTTTAATTAATTTTAAATAATTAGTTAAGTATTTATTTAATTTTAATAATCACTTAATTTTGATTAATTAAGTATAATTACTTAATAAAGTAATTAATGGTTAATTGTTAATTACTTATGGAAGAAATTAATGATAAGTGCTCATGGAGTAATTAGTTGAAGTGATTATTGGTTAAACACTTAATGACATCAATTAAAGAATTGATTAATATAATTGTTGAAGTTAATTAATTATGAGGTGATTAATTAAAGAATTAAGAATTATTTAGTGATGAAGTTAATTGTTTGTT
Organism: Allium cepa; assembly: GCA_030765085.1. Classification (NCBI taxonomy): domain Eukaryota; kingdom Viridiplantae; phylum Streptophyta; class Magnoliopsida; order Asparagales; family Amaryllidaceae; genus Allium; species Allium cepa. The sequence continues at coordinate 66,701,597 of CM060931.1, forward strand.
AAGTGATTAATTAAGGAAGCAATTAAGACTTATTAATGAAAGTGATTAGAGATAATTACTTATGTAAGTAATTATGAGTTAATTACTTAATTATTTAGTTAATTAATGAATGTGATTAATTAATTAATGAATTTAACTTAAGATTAATTACCAAGTGTAATTAATTAAATTGTAAATAATTAATAAAATAATTAATTAAGAATTTATTTATTAATTAATTGTTTAATAATTACTTAATGAAGTAATTAAAGATTAATTAATTGAATTAATTAATCAAGGATTAATATAATTAAATTAGAAATTAATTAATTGAGAAGTTAATTAATTTAGTTAAATAATTACAAATGGTTAATTACTAATGATGAATTAATGAGTCGATTAATTATAAGTTAATTAGTTAATTAATTAAAGTATTATTAATTAATAAGGATCATTAATTTATGTGATTAATGATATTAATCAAGGTTGATTAATATAAGTGATTATTTTAAATGTGATTAATTAATTGTAATTAATTAAGGTTTAATGTAATTAATTATAGTTAATTAATTAATGAATGATCATTAATTATTGTAATTAATGATAGTAATTAAGGATTAATTACTGTATATGGTTAAGGATAATTACTTGAATGTAATTAAGATAATTAATCAAGGAAGATTAATTAAAGAAGATCATTAGAGATGATTAATTTATTTATTTGGAATAAATAAATGAAAAGGATTTATGTAATCCAGGTGATTAAGAGTTAATCAATTCTGTTTTGATATGGATGATGGATATTAGATGATTGATTGATATTGGATGTTGAATGATATTGGGTGATTGGTTGATATTGGATGTTGATTGATATTGGTAATTGGTTGATGCTGAATGATCTGGATATCTCTGTTATGTGATATGCTGCTTTGTGAAGATGAATATTGATATGAATTATCTATTGTGATACTATGATTCATCTATCTGTTTATTACATCCTAAATATGAGTTTAATTTGTTTAAAACCCGTAAGTACAACTTGGACATTAAAATAGCGTTTGGTTTCTGTGAGACCGGGATTAGATTTCCATATTTGGGATCCGAAAACCATATCGATTCCAATTAAACGTTAGGCCGTGCATCCAAGTGGAGCTAGTGAAGACTCGAGGTGTAAGGACTATACGTCAGTATAACTCTGTGGGTGATTCCGTAATCAGTTGACGGAATAGTGCTTATAGATTCGAGATGGTGAATCAGAGTGCAAGGGCTATGGTCGTTGACTTTGAGGGTGATTCCAAAATGAGTGCAACGAGATAGTGTCTTCAGTTTCGTTCGAACCCGAAACGAACTTGTATGGATTGAATGCTTTCAGCACATCGTTAGGTGGACGATGAGCATTCTAAGATAGATGTGTCCTATAAAGGTAATCGCAGCCTCAAGCCTCAACAACCGAGAATGGCTAAAACAGGGGAGGTGCAGCAAGGCTTCTTGGGTAGATCCCACTGGAGAGCAAGATTTTCCCTGTCTAGAAGTCCCTTTTTATTCGGCTGTGTGGGCAGTTGGGTCGCGGCCAACTACGGGGTTGTCTTGTTCGGGACTGTCCAGTAAGGGATGGTTCCGGCCTTGTGTTGCAGGTGAGTGGGAGTACTCCTTGGTACGTTGATCTAGGCCACATACTGTGACGGGCGGTACCCCAGTAGCCCTGCCATTGTTGGAAACTCATTCTTCCTACGAGACCCTACGGTTTTGATTGTATTACCCACTTTTGTGGCTAGTAGCTGGAATTTAATGAATGTAACAATTTTGGCTATTTCTTATTTACTTGAAAACCCTAGAAACTATTGTAATATCACTGGATTTCCTATCAAATGTTTTGGTTAGCGCAAGGTAAAAACTTTTCCATGTTTATGTGTGGGAAGTCTTACGTGATACCTTTTCTTTTCAAAGGTTTTTCCAAAGTTAAGCAATTTAAACCCGTTTACTCACACCAGACCCCTGTCTGACCCGAGTTTTTATTTTCTGTTTTATTAAACTCTTGGGTACTCATATTATATATGAGTAATCAAGTGGATCAGGTTAGCTTGATGAATTCTGGAGGAGATATGGAGCAGGAGGCTTCGACGTGTAGATAAATATTGATTCCGCTGTGTTTGTTGTATCTGTTTCTCTTGTGCTGGAGTTGTATGAATTAAACAGATGTTTATAACTGTCTAATATGTGTTGAATAAGTTGTGTACTCTGATGTAATAAGATACTATGTAATATTTTATGTTAATTATTATATTTTATTAGTTCCGCTGTGAGTTCTCTGATGTTGTTTGTGTTCTTCTTTCTCTTTCTTTTCTTCTTCTATCCCTTTCTTTCTTCAAGATGGTGCGATTTTCTGGGAGTAGAAAGTTGGGTCGTCGCACTTGGTATCAGAGCATTAGGTTGAGTGAATACCTAGGCTCTGTAGTAGTGTCTTTCTTGAGAGAGCGTACTTGTAATTTTTATATATAACTATATATATAACTATATATAACTATATATATAACTATATATATATAACTATATATATATATATATCTACCTGATCTGTTGGGTTATCTGTTTGGATTTTCCAACGTAAGTTTTAGAGGTAGATGGAGTAGTGGTTTGTGTGTGTAACACGACTACCACTGATGGAAGAGGTCCATATGTTTGAGATTTGAAGTATTTGTCGAGACTGTAGACCTAATACCGTCTCGAGTGAGATTTGTAGTTTGAAGTGAGGATTTCTCTGATATCCGAAGGAAATCTTTTAAAGATTCGGAGTGTATCTTTGGAGTGTAAGTTTGGGTTTCGCTCGGGTGAGCGAATTTTTCTTGAGTTTGGATTTGTTGGAAGTGTGGGGGGAAGTAATGATATCTTGATAACTGCGTGATGAGATGCAGTATCCTTGGATATTTTCTGAAGGTGTTTTCTCTTGAAGCAGTTTTAGAAGTGGTTGAGGAGCAATCTTTACCTGCCGCAGGGAAGATTCGTCTGTGTAGAAGCTATCTAAATCTTTAGCATGAAGGTTGGCTGTTTTGGGATATGAGACTAAGGTCTATAAGCTATTTGTTTTGACATGGTCTCATTTTCTATTCCCTAAGGAAAGCGAGTTATGGATGCTTGGCTTGGAGCCCGAGTTTCTTGGGAAGTTGTCTGCCATCTTGGAAGTCAGTTGCGTGGTTTGTTGGGGGTTTTAGTTTTGAAGAAACCTTTGGATTGGAGTCTTTGGTTAGCTGTGGTAGCAGTTTCCGCTCGAAGTGTTCGGTGTGCTGTCAAGGAGATCTTTTAGCTTTGTAGTATCATCAAGGTGGAGTTTAGAAGTAGCAGTGTTGCTTGTTTCTCTGATGGTTCAGAAATTTTGTGTTTCTTCTAGCAGCAGCTTGGGCAGTCGGTGAATGTTCCTTGAAGGGTTAACCTGGTTTGGAAAAGCTTAAAGCTGTTCTAATTGGTAAAGAGATGACAGTTTATTTGGAATCTGAACTAGGTTGAATCACAAAAGTGACTTGCGATTTGTTTGGGAATTTTCTTAGGCTATCGTTTGTTTGGGGCTGAGGGTTCTTATGTGGATAGGAGCTACCGAGGTAATCAGAAGTTTATCTTCATCTGGAGTTGAGTTCCATTTTTGTTTTGGTTCCAGAAGAGATTTTGGTAGTTAGCCTGGTTGTAGAATGACTCTTGAGGAAGAGTTCGTGTAGCAACTCAGATATTTTTGGAATTGGAATTGGACTGATATAGCTTTTGAATTGGATTCTGTTATAAGGATTGTGTGACTGAGTCAGATAAGTCACTCATATTTTTATAGATTTGTTGATCAAAGTTTTTCCGGATATAGTGGATAAGTTTGTATTCGTGTTCATCAGCAGTACTCTCATCTATTTCTGAATCAGAGTTGTGCAGCGAAAGCGAGGTGGCAGCTGTGCAAGGAAGGAAGCAAGTTCTGTTTGCTATTGCTTTGGAGTAGAGCATGTGTTCTGGATTTCGACGGATTTTGGAAGACTTTTCCGTTAGATAGGATATTGAAGCTTGTTTGTTTTGGTCTTGTTGTTTCTGGGATTATCAGCATAGATTGAGCTGATCAGGAAGAGATTGGCAGTCTTGGATTGTCTGTTGAGTTACAGATATGAGATAAGGAGTTTGGTATTTGAAGTTGGAGACTTCATTGTGGTTCAAATTTTCTAGTTAAGAAGGCTGAAATTGGATAAGATTGGTTGATTAGTGCTGTGGCATTTGAGGATTTCTTATCTGTGTTCTCATAAGATAAGATCTGCTGTCTTTAAGATTGAATTGCCAGTTTGGATAGCTGGAATTCATTGTGTATCACGTATCTCTGAGGGAATGCGTGTATGATTCATCGATTGGTTGTTGCTCTGTAGTTCAGTTGGATTTAGAAGTTGAGATGGACTTGAGTATAGTCTGATGTTCTGTTCAGATTGAAGGATCTAGAGATGAGTCGAGCTCTGGATTTTGGGTGTATAGTCAGTTTGTTGGCTTTTGTAGAGCGAGTATCCCGGTGATTTTATACTTGGGAAACTCGAGATAGCATTAGAGATTTATTCTGATTTGTGTCAGAATAATTAGTTAGGTTTGTTTGTTTATTTGATTTCTATGGTTGATAGTTACTAGTTAAGTATGCTTTACTAATTGAAATTAAAATCTGTACTGGATTATTAAATTACCTTTGCTTTTAAATTTCGGGGACGAAATTTTTTAAGGGGGGAGGATTGTAACGACCCAGAATTTTGGGCAATAACAATTTAATAATCTGTATTAATAATTTAACTGGTTTAATAATTTTCTTTATAATTTTAATATAAATTTGGCTAATTTATTCTTTTTATGGTTAATAAATATTTAATCTGATAGTTGTGATCAATATCTTTTTAATAATTTAAAATGGATAAGATTTATTTTTCAAAGCTAATGAAATTTTATTCTATTTATAATATATACATTTGATATATATTGTGAATAGAAGAGCTTTTGTTTTAAATTAAAGATTGAATTTTCAAATTGCAACATATATGTATGTGTATGTTATAGTTTGATATTGTTTTGAAATTGAATTTTAATCCATTAATAATTTATATATGAATGAATATGGTAATTTAAAGCTTTGTTTTAAAACCAAATAATTTTCAAAAGTAAATTTAAGTTTAATTCATTTGTTTTCCAAATATAAGATAATTATTTATTTTAAATATGATAGTTTGAAAGGATTTAAACATTTTGTTTTCTTTAAAAATGCTTAATATAAAATGGTTATAAATATATAAAAATAAATGTTTTATATTTTTAGTCCATGTAAAAGATATATGTATAATAATTAGTTTTAGAATAATTTCTTTTAAAAGTAAACTTATATATATACATATGGAAACATTTATTCATTTAGAGAATTATATAAGTAAGCTTTCTATTTTGTAACGACCCAGAATTTTTAGAAATTAAAATTTGAATATTTAATTAATTTTAAATATTAATAAGTGAATTTATAAGTCAAATAAATTTTTATTTGAATTATTGGATTTAATTGGATAATTAAATCGATAATTTAATATGTTAAATTATGGAAATAATTGAAAATTGGGTTAAATATGATTGAAAATGATTTGTAAAATTTTATTTTATCATATTGAAGTTAGAATGATATTTTAGAACTTTTAAAATCAATTTAAAAGTTAATTTGTGAAAATTGAATATTTTAATACTAAAATCGACTAGTGAAAATAGTCAATTTTTGAACAGTCTCAGAATTGAACGAAACCTGTTCCATTGGATCCGTAATAGTTAGTTATTATCGGATTTCAATTTTCGTGTCAATCGGAGCTACCGTTTGATCGTGGCAGCTCGAAACGCATCGATTTATTTTTAATTTTAATTTGGCGAGTTAAAATAGCCATTTTTCAAAAAGTCTCGGATTTCGACGAAACCAGTTTCATCGGATCCGTAATGTGATATTATTGTAAGGTTTCAAATTTCAAGTCAATTGGATTTACCGTTTGTCCGGTACAAATTAAAACGCCTAGAAATCGATTTAAATCGGTTTAATTTAAATTGAACGTTTGTAGCCATAACTCGCACAGATGATCGAATTAGCTTTCGAAACCTGTTCCATTGTGTCCGGAACGCGGGATAAACCCTAGGAACGTCAGTTTCGGCGCGTAAATCGGAGTTCGGAATTTCCGGATGAATAGTGTTCGATTTTTCTTCTATAAATACACCCACCCCCTTCATAATTTAGAAAAATAAAATAAAAACCTAATATAAACCCTAGCCGCCACTACCCTAATGAATGGCCAGAAATTAGTTTCATTCATCCCTTAATTACTTCCAATCCGTGAAGTTTTAGCCAAAGTGATCAACTACAAAGATGAAGAGCAAGGCGAGAGCTTTCAATCCATACGGATTTGATGGGTTATGGTCGATCGAAGGGGAAGCTACAGGGCCGCGTCCTCCTTGACTTGCGCACGACTTTTCATGCAACCTAGGGGGCCGAGATCCTCCCTATTGTGGCCAAAGGCAGGTGGTGGAAGGGGCTTCGAAGAGGAGCTTCCTGATCGAATTCAAGTTGAGCGAAGATGGTGAAAAAATTAACCCTAATATACTATACATGGGTTCGGTTTTTAGTTTGCTACCTGGAGGCAAACGCGTGGGAGAAGAAGCTTTGCATGCGGCCCAGATGAGAAGGGGATGGATCCTGTGGCTATGGTTTAGTTTGTATAAAATTAGTTAATTAATGTTGTAATTAGTTTATAAAAAATCGAGTAAACTTCATAAAATCATATCTTTTTCATACGAGGTCGAAAACGCGCGAAACCAGTTGCGTTGGAATCGTATGGACGAGCACTACGCGATGGAGTTAGATTGGAGTCGTTTGGAGTTAGTGAGAATTTTGGGTAAAATTAAACGCACGTTTAATTTTATTCGAAATAAATCGCTAAAACGGAATTAAAATCAAGGTGAGAACTTCTCACTCAATCGAATCAGTTTCGATTTTATTTTAAATAGTTAGATTTAAAATATTTGAATGCATGTTTGAATGTTGATTGATATCTATTGATTGTTAAAATAGACATTATACGCCGTTAGTAAGCGGATGTTATTTAATAAAAACATATACCGCGAATATTTCATAAACAGTGAAATTGGTATTATATATAATAGCAATATATATATATTGGCATATGTATATATTGGAGTTATTGATTTCCTGCATTTTTTTGTTTAGCGGATGAGACCCTATTGCGCCGTCTATTAAGCGGATAATATTAAATAAAAACGTATACCGCGATAATTTCGTACTGGAGCGAAATTGGTATTGTGCTAATGTTTGTGGATGCAGGAAAGCAGGTTGGAGGGATCCAACTGGATTCCTCAACAGTTTTTATTTAATTTTAGATATTTTGATATTTGATTGATTATCATATACGATATATGATGTCGTTGTTGTCGTGATTGACTATTTGGTATGTAGCATCATTGGACCAAATTTTGGAATTTTAAAATGATTTATAAAGTGATTTTTGAAAATATACTATATGTTTGGAATTTGATCTATTTTAAATAAATAAACGTTATAATTTTTAAAGTTATAAAAATTATAATTTTTGAGAAATACGGTTAAAGTTGATTTTTGAGAAATATGGATTTAATGATTTTATAAAATAGTTTAAATTGAGATTTTGGAATTTTTTTTATAAAGAGTTTAAATATAGGATTTATAAAATTTGATTATTTTATAAATCAAGAGAATGATGAAATTATAAAGGAATTTAAAGACGTTTTAAAAGAATAATATAAATTGATTTATATTAAGAGATTTATAAACAGATATTTATAAATTGAAATATTGACATTATAAAACGAGTTTTTATAAGTGTTTGAATGAAGTGAAAATGAATTTCATAAATGAATGAAATTTATAGAATTATAAACTGTGAAGTTATAAATAAAATTTATAAATAGTAAGATTTATAAATTTGTGAAGTTAATTGAAGAATAGATTTGGTTAAATAAATAAATCTTATAAGTTATAAGATTTATGATTTGGAAAGTCTTTAAAAGAACGATTTTGTAAAATAATCGTTTTATAAGTATTTAACTTATAATATGAACGTTTAGTTTATAATTTAGTTATAAACTAGAATAGGTTAATAAAGGAATTTATAAAAAGGAAATTTTTATAAATAAATAGAAATGGAATTTATAAACGTTGTTTTATAAATTCGCGAACGACTTATTTTGATAAGTTAATTGTTATAACTTAGAAACAGAGTTATATTCACGTTTAGACTGTGAATAATCCTTTGAAATAAAATGCATAGAAATGATGAAACTTGTTGACGTAGTATATTCAGGTTTTTGAATAGTGAATAAGGTGTTAAAGAAAATGTTTGAATGCGATGTTTTAAATAGAATTAAAACGACCTAACGATGTTTTAAAAGGTGTTGAGATTCGAAACCATAGATTTCAACATTCATTGTTGAAATAGACGTTTTCGAGAAATAAAAGGAGATGATGGACTATAACACTGTTGTTATAGTAAATGATTTCCGAAAGGAAATGTTTTGTATAGTATTGGGATTTATATATCTATCTTAATTTCGAATCCCTATACTAGCGATTTTGGGTTGTCGTAACGATGTTTTACGCAACATTCGTTTTGGCCCAAATAAATATGTTTAAGAGAATGATTTCCTTAAAGAATGAAATATATACTTAATTTCGATTCAAGTATATTGAATATTTTCTAAGTGTTGAAAATAAATAAAATCTGTGAATTACTTATGAATAAATAAGTATGGAGATGTTTTCCAATATAAAGTGAATATTTTGAGAATTTATCCTTTTGAAGATAAAATTGAAATGGATAATTGAAATCGTATATGCATGGATATTGTGAAATGTAAATTCACTAAGGAATTTATAAATGAAATTGGAAATTGGGTCTAAAAATAAATATTGATTTATTTTTGAAGTGTGAAACTATATATCTTGTAAAGATATTTTGGAAAATAAATAATTTATGGAAAATTATTTGGAAACCGGTGATGTATGCATATCCATTGATAGTTCAGTAACCGACTATCAATATTTCCCTTTGAATGGGTAATTGATGTGATTTGTTTGAATGTGAATTCCACACTTATTTTTGAATAAGCGCTCACTATTCGGGTTAACCGGGAAAGGACCATGGGGTCGTATAACCCATTCTGAATATGTGATACGTCGTTGTGAATTGCATTTGAAGACCGGTGTTGAAGACCGAGTATTTGCAAAAGCGATAGGATGACCTATCGATTGTCTCTGCACTGGGTAGCTCCTGGTATAGAGATCTCCTAAGTGATGGGAAATTCGATCGGGATTGTGAATACCCGGATTGCAAGGGCTTCGTAAGAAGTGCCTTCGGTTTTGTTCGAGCCCGGAACAGACTTGTATGGATTGTATGTCTGACATTACAAGTTGAGATATAAAGCCGATTTCTTTCAAATATATTTCTGTTGGTGGCGGAGAATTTATTCTTTTAGCTTAACACCCTTCTCTGAGACGTACGAGCTCAGAGGTTATGTAGTTGAATGTTATCAGCGATATATTCCCAATTTGGTAATGTGACATGCTGAGTGTAGCTGTAAATGATCATTGTGTTGATTATTTGTGATAGGATCGTTTATTTGATCGTCTATCTTTGTGATCATTGTGTTGATCATTTGTTGACCAAAAGCATGGCTTTTGTATAAAGTATGTTTTTGTGGATGTGACTTCGTCGAGCCTCACACCCCGTGAATGGTCAAAACAGGAAAGATGCGGCAAGGTTATGAGGGGTAGCGCCCTTTAGGATGTGTGCATTTCCTTCTGGAAAAGGGTGGTATCATGGTATGGAGCCCAGATACTTACTCATGTTGAAAACACTTTGTTATGATTGTGTGAATTGATTACGAGCGCTCGGTGAAAGGTCCCAAAGGACCGGGGGATGGCATATTCGGTCAGTTGTTACTCAGTTAGGGGTAACCCGGCCTTGTGTTGGTAGAGATCCGGTTTGGTTCTCGGGGATGTCCATCCAGAGGCATTCTCATGTGGCAATGGGAAGTTCCTTGGCCTGATCATTCGTTGGAAATCCAAAGAAACAATACGAGACTTGTACGGTTTTAGTTGTATAACCTGCTATGGAATGTGGCGGTAACCTGCTATTGAACATAGTTAGCTATAGTAGGCATAGTTCGGAATGTCTATGCTGGCTAAGATTTATATTCTACTTTCGAAATGAATTTTTCCTACACTATGCACTAGTAATAATATAAAAAATGTTATTTTAAATGCGTATCAAGCATCTTTGACTATCATAAGGAGAAATCTCCTCCGATTCTGCGTTTGCATTGTGTGTGTGTGCGGGAGGCCTTATGGTAGTCTCATTTTTAAAAGCATTGCGAATTGATTTAAAAATATTCCTCTATTTTGATTTTTAAAGATAAATAAACTGTTTTGAGTTCTCACACCAGTCACATGACTGACTCGGAGTTTATTGTTTTCCTTCCTAAACTCTGGGTGCCCACCAATTTCCACACGGGCAGTTAAGAGTTAAGGTTTATCAGGATATTCTAGATATTCTGGAGTTGCTGGAGGCAAGCTGGATGGCATGGCGTATCACTAGTATATAGTATTTCGTTTTCCGCTGCACTGTTTGTTGTTGTAACACTCTGATGTAATGATGATATGATGTGATGAAATGTAATAACTGATACAGTTCTTTGTTTAAAGATTATTCATTTATTATTATATGTTGTTCCGCTGCGAATTGTGAGATTCTGATGTTGTTCTGTTGTTTCCTATTCCATTCTATGTTCTCTATCCTCTTTTTTTCTTTCTGTTCTATTTTCTACTCTATTTTATGTTTTCTTTTCTCTCCATTTTCTATCTTCTTATCTCTTCTTCTTTTACCTCTTCTCTTTCCTTAAATTCTTTTTCTTAAACCATAACATTTCGGGGTTTTTGGCCTTCGATTGCTCGGCAGTCGATAAAGTGAGTATCGATGTTGAATTTTCGAAAGTCGAAAATTTTCGGGGCGTTACATTTGGTATCGGAGCATATGGTTAAGCGACAACCATGGTTCTGTTGGGTATTACTCATTAGAGATAGAGTCAGTAGTGCTCTAGAATGAGTTTGAGTGTAATAATAGCTATGAGAGCGTAATTGTTAGTGAATATAAAATTGTTTTATATTGTGATGATTGGTTTGTTGAGTGGCATATGAACTTTCGTCAGCGTGGTCCGCAAGACTATGCCGAAGGGGTTTCTAAACACTTGAATAGAACAATTCGGCACAATATTGATTTTAAAATTGGGTAAATGAAATAATTTTGCCTTAATTATATTTTATATATAAGGAATAATTTTTCAGAATTATTAAAGTGTATATAAGTTGATTGTTAGGTTGTTTGAATAATCTAAATTAAGGAATAATTGTATAAGCAAATGAATTATAAGAATTGAATTATAATTAAAGTGATTTACAATTGTAAAATAAACTTATATATATATATGAGAAGTGAAACTATAGGAATATATTTATGAATGTGAGTTATAAATAAAAATGAATTTAAAGTTAAATGGAAAATTTACTTTAGAATTGAAATTTGAATTGATTTATAAGTTGGAATTTAAGTTAAGTAAAAACAAGTGATGTTTGTAAATGAAGTATAACTTAAGAGATGTTGAATGATGTTGATATTGGTGTCAAAGTAAATTATTAAAGTTAAATGATAGATATGAACTTGAGTTATGTAATGAAATTCAACTTTTGTAAATTGAATTGAATTAATGGATGGAATGTTAATCAATTAAATTAAATTGATAGGAAATAATGGATATAAGTGTAAATTCATTAAAATCTAATGTTATAGAAAGTTGAATAGTTGAATAAAAATCAATTTAATTAAACCAATTGAAAGCAAAGTAATTTGGTTGTAATTAATATACATTGATTGTTATATGGTTGTTAGATGATTGTATAAAATTCATTAAGTGTAAATGAAAGTAAATTAGTGAAATTGGAAGCTATAAAATAGAATTCAAATTGAAAATAAATAAATTTGAAATGAAATGAATTTGAATTAAAAGTGAACCAACTTGAATATGAATTAGTGAATATAAACTAATTGAAAATGAATGTTAGTAAAAACATCCATTGTTAATGAATCAAATATGATTAAATTGAAAACCTATTTCATTGGATATGAATGAGAATATGAACATTTGTTGGTTATGAATGCTAGTTGGTTGATGGTTGAATATATATTGCTATTGAATGCATTGTTATGTTAGCATATGGAGATATATGTTGTATTTTGAGATTACTTTCATATATGCATGTTCTCATGTTGTTTGTTGAGTGATTAGTAGGTGCGGATCGCGTTTGATTCGCATTTGGAGCTCGCTTTCGCGCTATATTAGCCGTATATGCTTGCTAATAAAATATAAGGTACATATCTCGGATTACATACCGTACTTTTACATTTTTTCCCTTCGGGATGCCTCATTACTTGATGAGATGTATATTTGTGATATATATACTGTCATTTTTTTTTTGGATCGAGCCGCGCAAAGGAGACTATGGCGAATTTTTCCGAAAATTTAAGGCGTTAGAAAAATTTGAGAAAATTGGAAAATTTTTGAAAACTTTAACTTTGATTTTGGAATTGAAAGTTAAACAATAGTAGTTGTTTTTGAAAGGATAACTAAGTATGATTTGAAAACTTAGTAAAGTTTTGTAAGAAGTTTAAATTGTTTTGGGAAAATTAATAAATTCTGTAACTTTTCTTACTTGATAATTTCGAGGACGAAATTCTTTTAAGGGGGGAAGATTGTAACGACCCAGAATTTTTAGAAATTAAAATTTGAATATTTAATTAATTTTAAATATTAATAAGTGAATTTATAAGTCAAATAAATTTTTATTTGAATTATTGGATTTAATTGGATAATTAAATCGATAATTTAATATGTTAAATTATGGAAATAATTGAAAATTGGGTTAAATATGATTGAAAATGATTTGTAAAATTTTATTTTATCATATTGAAGTTAGAATGATATTTTAGAACTTTTAAAATCAATTTAAAAGTTAATTTGTGAAAATTGAATATTTTAATATTAAAATCGACTAGTGAAAATAGTCAATTTTTGAACAGTCTCAGAATTGAACGAAACCAGTTCCATTGGATCCGTAATAGTTAGTTATTATCGGATTTCAATTTTCGTGTCAATCGGAGCTACCGTTTGATCGTGGCAGCTCGAAACGCATCGATTTATTTTTAATTTTAATTTGGCGAGTTAAAATAGCCATTTTTCAAAAAGTCTCGGATTTCGACGAAACCAGTTTCATCAGATCCGTAATGTGATATTATTGTAAGGTTTCAAATTTCAAGTCAATTGGATTTACCGTTTGTCCGGTACAAATTAAAACGCCTAGAAATCGATTTAAATCGGTTTAATTTAAATTGAACGTTTGTAACCATAACTCGCACAGATGATCAAATTAGCTTTCGAAACCTGTTCCATTGTGTCCGGAACGCGGGATAAACCCTAGGAACGTCAGTTTCGACGCGTAAATCGGAGTTCGGAATTTCCGGATGAATAGTGTTCGATTTTTCTTCTATAAATACACCCACCCCCTTCATAATTTAGAAAAATAAAATAAAAACCTAATATAAACCCTAGCCGCCACTACCCTAATGAATGGCCAGAAATTAGTTTCATTCATCCCTTAATTACTTCCAATCCGTGAAGTTTTAGCCAAAGTGATCAACTACAAAGATGAAGAGCAAGGCGAGAGCTTTCAATCCATACGGATTTGATGGGTTATGGTCGATCGAAGGGGAAGCTACAGGGCCGCGTCCTCCTTGACTTGCGCACGACTTTTCATGCAACCTAGGGGGCCGAGCTCCTCCCTATTGTGGCCAAGGCAGGTGGTGGAAGGGGCTTCGAAGAGGAGCTTCCTGATCGAATTCAAGTTGAGCGAAGATGGTGAAAAAATTAACCCTAATATACTATACATGGGTTCGGTTTTTAGTTTGCTACCTGGAGGCAAACGCGTGGGAGAAGAAGCTTTGCGTGCGGCCCAGATGAGAAGGGGATGGATCCTGTGGCTATGGTTTAGTTTGTATAAAATTAGTTAATTAATGTTGTAATTAGTTTATAAAAAATCGAGTAAACTTGATAAAATCATATCTTTTTCATACGAGGTCGAAAACGCGCGAAACCAGTTGCGTTGGAATTGTATGGACGAGCACTACGCGATGGAGTTGGATTGGAGTCGTTTGGAGTTAGTGCGAATTTTGGGTAAAATTAAACGTACGTTTAATTTTATTCGAAATAAATCGCTAAAACGGAATTAAAATCAAGGTGAGAACTTCTCACTCAATCGAATCAGTTTCGATTTTATTTTAAATAGTTAGATTTAAAATATTTGAATGCATGTTTGAATGTTGATTGATATCTATTGATTGTTAAAATAGACATTATACGCCGTTAGTAAGCGGATGTTATTTAATAAAAACATATACCGCGAATATTTCATAAACAGTGAAATTGGTATTATATATAATAGCAATATATATATATTGGCATATGTATATATTGGAGTTATTGATTTCCCGCATTTTTTTGTTTAGCGGATGAGTCCCTATTGCGCCGTCTATTAAGCGGATAATATTAAATAAAAACATCTACCGCGATAATTTCTTACTGGAGCGAAATTGGTATTGTGCTAATGTTTGTGGATGCAGGAAAGCAGGTTGGAGGGATCCAACTGGATTCCTCAACAGTTTTTATTTAATTTTAGATATTTTGATATTTGATTGATTATCATATACGATATATGATGTCGTTGTTGTCGTGATTGACTATTTGGTATGTAGCATCATTGGACCAAATTTTGGAATTTTAAAATGATTTATAAAGTGATTTTTGAAAATATACTATATGTTTGGAATTTGATCTATTTTAAATAAATAAACGTTATAATTTTTAAAGTTATAAAAATTATAATTTTTGAGAAATACGGTTAAAGTTGATTTTTGAGAAATATGGATTTAATGATTTTATAAAATAGTTTAAATTGAGATTTTGTAAAATATTCGTTTTATAAGTATTTAACTTATAATATGAACGTTTAGTTTATAATTTAGTTATAAACTAGAATAGGTTAATAAAGGAATTTATAAAAAGGAAATTTTTATAAATAAATAGAAATGGAATTTATAAACGTTGTTTTATAAATTCGCGAACGACTTATTTTGATAAGTTAATTGTTATAACTTAGAAACAGAGTTATATTCACGTTTAGACTGTGAATAATCCTTTGAAATAAAATGCATAGAAATGATGAAACTTGTTGACGTAGTATATTCACGTTTTTGAATAGTGAATAAGGTGTTAAAGAAAATGTTTGAATGCGATGTTTTAAATAGAATTAAAACGACCTAACGATGTTTTAAAAGGTGTTGAGATTCAAAACCATAGATTTCAACATTCATTGTTGAAATAGACGTTTTCAAGAAATAAAAGGAGATGATGGACTATAACACTGTTGTTATAGTAAATGATTTCCGAAAGGAAATGTTTTGTATAGTATTGGGATTTATATATCTATCTTAATTTCGAATCCCTATACTAGCGATTTTGGGTTGTCGTAACGATGTTTTACGCAACATTCGTTTTGGCCCAAATAAATATGTTTAAGAGAATGATTTCCTTAAAGAATGAAATATATACTTAATTTCGATTCAAGTATATTGAATATTTTCTAAGTGTTGAAAATAAATAAAATCTGTGAATTACTTATGAATAAATAAGTATGGAGATGTTTTCCAATATAAAGTGAATATTTTGAGAATTTATCTTTTTGAAGATAAAATTGAAATGGATAATTGAAATCGTATATGCATGGATATTGTGAAATGTAAATTCACTAAGGAATTTATAAATGAAATTGGAAATTGGGTCTAAAAATAAATATTGATTTATTTTTGAAGTGTGAAACTATATATCTTGTAAAGATATTTTGGAAATTAAATAATTTATGGAAAATTATTTGGAAACTGGTGATGTGTGCATATCCATTGATAGTTCAATAACCGACTATCAATATTTCCCTTTGAATGGGTAATTGATGTGATTTGTTTGAATGTGAATGCCACACTTATTTTTGAATAAGCGCTCACTATTCGGGTTAACCGGGAAAAGACCATGGGGTCGTATAACCTATTCCGAATATGTGATACGTCGTTGTGAATTGCATTTGAAGACCGGTGTTGAAGACCGAGTATTTGCAAAAGCGATAGGATGACCTATCGATTGTCTCTGCACTGGGTAGCTCCTGGTATAGAGATCTCCTAAGTGATGGGAAATTCGATCGGGATTGTGAATACCCGGATTGCAAGGGCTTCGTAAGAAGTGCCTTCGGTTTTGTTCGAGCCCGGAACAGACTTGTATGGATTGTATGTCTGACATTACAAGTTGAGATATAAAGCCGATTTCTTTCAAATATATTTCTGTTGGTGGCGGAGAATTTATTCTTTTAGCTTAACACCCTTCTCTGAGACGTACGAGCTCAGAGGTTATGTAGTTGAATGTTATCAGCGATATATTCCCAATTTGGTAATGTGACATGCTGAGTGCAGCTGTAAATGATCATTGTGTTGATTATTTGTGATAGGATCGTTTATTTGATCGTCTATCTTTGTGATCATTGTGTTGATCATTTGTTGACCCAAAGCATGGCTTTTGTATAAAGTATGTTTTTGTGGACGTGACTTCGTCGAGCCTCACACCCCGTGAATGGTCAAAACAGGAAAGATGCGGCAAGATTATGAGGGGTAGCGCCCTTTAGGATGTGTGCATTTCCTTCTGGAAAAGGGTGGTATCATGGTATGGAGCCCAGATACTTACTCATGTTGAAAACACTTTGTTATGATTGTGTGAATTGATTACGAGCGCTCGGTGAAAGGTCCCAAAGGACCGGGGGATGGCATATTCGGTCAGTTGTTACTCAGTTAGGGGTAACCCGGCCTTGTGTTGGTAGAGATCCGGTTTGGTTCTCGGGGATGTCCATCCAGAGGCATTCTCATGTGGCAATGGGAAGTTCCTTGGCCTGATCATTCGTTGGAAATCCAAAGAAACAATACGAGACTTGTACGGTTTTAGTTGTATAACCTGCTATGGAATGTGGCGGTAACCTGCTATTGAACATAGTTAGCTATAGTAGGCATAGTTCAGAATGTCTATGCTGGCTAAGATTTATATTCTACTTTCGAAATGAATTTTTCCTACACTATGCACTAGTAATAATATAAAAAATGTTATTTTAAATGCGTATCAAGCATCTTTGACTATCATAAGGAGAAATCTCCTCCGATTCTGCGTTTGCATTGTGTGTGTGCGCGGGAGGCCTTATGGTAGTCTCATTTTTAAAAGCATTGCGAATTGATTTAAAAATATTCCTCTATTTTGATTTTTAAAGATAAATAAACTGTTTTGAGTTCTCACACCAGTCACATGACTAACTCGGAGTTTATTGTTTTCCTTCCTAAACTCTGGGTGCCCACCAATTTCCACACGGGCAGTTAAGAGTTAAGGTTTATCAGGATATTCTGGATATTCTGGAGTTGTTGGAGGCAAGCTGGATGGCATGGCGTATCACTAGTATATAGTATTTCGTTTTCCGCTGCACTGTTTGTTGTTGTAACACTCTGATGTAATGATGATATGATGTGATGAAATGTAATAACTGATACAGTTCTTTGTTTAAAGATTATTCATTTATTATTATATGTTGTTCCGCTGCGAATTGTGAGATTCTGATGTTGTTCTGTTGTTTCCTATTCCATTCTATGTTCTTTATCCTCTTTTTTTCTTTCTGTTCTATTTTCTACTCTATTTTATGTTTTCTTTTCTCTCTATTTTCTATCTTCTTATCTCTTCTTCTTTTACCTCTTCTCTTTCCTTAAATTCTTTTTCTTAAACCATAACATTTCGGGTTTTTGGCCTTCGATTGCTCGGCAGTCGATAAAGTGAGTATCGATGTTGAATTTTCGAAAGTCGAAAATGTTCGGGGCGTTACATTACTTTTAAATTAAATGCAAATTTATATATAAAAAAAATACTTAGGATTACATGTGTAACATATTAACAACACCTTAATAACACATGTAGAATAATTAAGTGAATTGGATGACAAGTGTGAGATTTATTAACAAGTGTCTTTATTTTAAAATTTTTATTTTCTTTAACTTTAATAAACATATAAAGGAAATTGTTTCCCTTCTTCTTATCATTTTTTCTTTTTCCTTTCTTCATTTCTCCAATTTAATGGCTAGCACAGAAAATTTTCTCCAAACCTGAGAATTAAAATCTGCAAATTAAAAATCTATAAGCAAAATTAAAAATCTACAAATTATATTCTTCTCAACTTTCAAAACCTGAATCTCAAATGAAAAGCAAATCTGCAACTTCAATCAACCTGCAATTCAATTCTTCTGCAGATTCATTATCAATTTGAGGGATGCATTAGGAGTTCAACAAAGTTAAGGTCTGTTCAACTTATTAAACAATCAAACTAAAGCATGCAAAGGAAATTTCAAAGCAATAAAGCCTGTTCTGCTCTGCATATATATCAGAGGTGAGTAATCATTTAAAAAACAGATTTTGTTCAATTTATAGTTAAATAATATTGCATGCAAATGAATCCTTGCTTTGATAATGAACATTTGAATATGTGAATTTATGATTATCATGAGTACTTGGTGCCTGTAAATTTGAAATTTTAAACTCTGTTGTTTAAGCTGAATTTGACTTTCATCTTTTAAAATCCTAAATCCTACAAAATCTATAACTTGTTTGAACTTGTTATATGAATGAAAAGTGTATGTTATAGATTGAAAGTAATTTTTAAATTAGTTTCATATTTTTTTAAGCTACAGGTATATATAAATAGGAACATCACAGTAAAATCAAATTGTAGTTAAAAATCAATTATCCTACTTTTTGTTTACAAGGGTAAGATTGTGTTTGTTATACAAATTCATGAATTTAGAAGAAGGAATCATAATTTTTAACTAGGTATTTGATGAGAATTTCGAGTTTGAACATGTTGGAACTTTTATGAGCTGCAAATGATTCACGCAATAATTTGAGTTGTAATTCTGGTCGAAGCTTACGAGTGAGTTGGTGATTTATGGAAAAATGTCTAAGAATTTTTCTAATGGTAGAATTGTGTGAATTAGATGAAACTAGGGTTTTAGGTAAGTTACTGTTCGAATTTACTGTAATGTCAATTGCGACATGGATGAGGATTCGAGTTGGTCCATTTTTGGTGATGACGAAGCTCGTGATGTTGTGATTCTGTGGTGATGAAGGCGAGGGCCGAATGGCATCGTGGTGACAGTAATGTGGGAGTTTGTGTCGAGTTGTTCTACAGACTTTCGAGCGTGATGATCATATTTTGATTCGATCGAGTTTTTTTTGTTTCTGGGTTCGATTTTTGGCTCGTGAGCGTTAGCGTGATCGTTGACGTCGATCGCGATGCTCAACGGCGGCCGGTGGTGTTGTGCTTGGTGCACAGTGTAAGCTTTGTGCACTGTATTATGGAGTTGAAGAAGGTGAAGGCCGACTCGAAGTTCTTCTCGTGTTCTTTTGCGTGTCGTCTCGAAGTTGAGGGTTGGTCGGGTTGACTCAGGAAATGACTCATGTTTTTGCAGTAATTTTCCCGGGTATAGGTTGTCGTGTTTTGTTAAATACTGTTAATATTATTAAGTTGCAGATTCAAGTTGTAGTTTGAATAAATGGAAACAAGTTTGAGTTTTATATAAGAAAACAAGATAAAACTTGTTGTTTGAATTAAATTGTAAATCAAACCTTGAAAAAGTATTGATTGAATTTATTTTTAGTTTTAAAATTGTTTAAAATAATTTCTTTTTAAAGTAATTAACTTCATTTAATTGTGAATGTTAATTCTAAAAAGGGAATGTTTGAATTTAAATATTAGTCATAGTTTCAAGTAAATTGTTAGTAAGTTTTCAAATTATTTTGAAAATTTATAAGTTTAAAATTAGATGTATGAAGTGTTTCAAAATTTAAATTTGATTTCTAAGTGCTTTATTTTCAAATAAAATTTAAAATTAAAATTTTGTAAATCAAATTGAATAGTTTATTGTTAAGTTGTTAAAACTTGATTTAAATTCAAGCAAACTATTTCTGTAAATAATATGATTAATTTATTTCGAGATGAACTTAGAATACACGACAATACGATTTGTTAATAAGTAAAGTTTAATTTAAGATAAATGTTCTTTCTAAATTAATTAAGGATTTTTAAATATAAGATGTTAATTAATTGTTTAATTAATTTTAAATAATTAGTTAAGTATTTATTTAATTTTAATAATCACTTAATTTTGATTAATTAAGTATAATTACTTAATAAAGTAATTAATGGTTAATTGTTAATTACTTATGGAAGAAATTAATGATAAGTGCTCATGGAGTAATTAGTTGAAGTGATTATTGGTTAAACACTTAATGACATCAATTAAAGAATTGATTAATATAATTGTTGAAGTTAATTAATTATGAGGTGATTAATTAAAGAATTAAGAATTATTTAGTGATGAAGTTAATTGTTTGTTAAGTGATTAATTAAGGAAGCAATTAAGACTTATTAATGAAAGTGATTAGAGATAATTACTTATGTAAGTAATTATGAGTTAATTACTTAATTATTTAGTTAATTAATGAATGTGATTAATTAATTAATGAATTTAACTTAAGATTAATTACCAAGTGTAATTAATTAAATTGTAAATAATTAATAAAATAATTAATTAAGAATTTATTTATTAATTAATTGTTTAATAATTACTTAATGAAGTAATTAAAGATTAATTAATTGAATTAATTAATCAAGGATTAATATAATTAAATTAGAAATTAATTAATTGAGAAGTTAATTAATTTAGTTAAATAATTACAAATGGTTAATTACTAATGATGAATTAATGAGTCGATTAATTATAAGTTAATTAGTTAATTAATTAAAGTATTATTAATTAATAAGTATCATTAATTTATGTGATTAATGATATTAATCAAGGTTGATTAATATAAGTGATTATTTTAAATGTGATTAATTAATTGTAATTAATTAAGGTTTAATGTAATTAATTATAGTTAATTAATTAATGAATGATCATTAATTATTGTAATTAATGATAGTAATTAAGGATTAATTACTGTATATGGTTAAGGATAATTACTTGAATGTAATTAAGATAATTAATCAAGGAAGATTAATTAAAGAAGATCATTAGAGATGATTAATTTATTTATTTGGAATAAATAAATGAAAAGGATTTATGTAATCCAGGTGATTAAGAGTTAATCAATTCTGTTTTGATATGGATGATGGATATTAGATGATTGATTGATATTGGATGTTGAATGATATTGGGTGATTGGTTGATATTGGATGTTGATTGATATTGGTAATTGGTTGATGCTGAATGATCCGGATATCTCTGTTATGTGATATGCTGCTTTGTGAAGATGAATATTGATATGAATTATCTATTGTGATACTATGATTCATCTATCTGTTTATTACATCCTAAATATGAGTTTAATTTGTTTAAAACCCGTAAGTACAACTTGGACATTAAAATAGCGTTTGGTTTCTGTGAGACCGGGATTGGATTTCCATATTTGGGATCCGAAAACCACATCGATTCCAATTAAACGTTAGGCCGTGTATCCAAGTGGAGCTAGTGAAGACTCGAGTTGTAAGGACTATACGTCAGTATAACTCTGTGGGTGATTCCGTAATGAGTTGACGGAATAGTTCTTATAGATTCGAGATGGTGAATTAGAGTGCAAGGGCTATGGTCGTTGACTTTGAGGGTGATTCCAAAATGAGTGCAACGAGATAGTGTCTTCAGTTTCGTTCGAACCCGGAATGAACTTGTATGGATTGAATGCTTTCAGCACATCGTTAGGTGGACGATGAGCATTCTAAGATAGATGTGTCCTATAAAGGTAATCGCAGCCTCAAGCCTCAACAACCGAGAATGGCTAAAACAGGGGAGGTGCAGCAAGGCTTCTTGGGTAGATCCCACTGGAGAGCAAGATTTTCCCTGTCTAGAAGTCCCTTTTTATTCGGCTGTGTGGGCAGTTGGGTCGCGGCCAACTACGGGGTTGTCTTGTTCGGGACTGTCCAGTAAGGGATGGTTCCGGCCTTGTGTTGCAGGTGAGTGGGAGTACTCCTCGGTACGTTGATATAGGCCACATACTGTGACGGGCGGTACCCCAGTAGCCCTGCCATTGTTGGAAACTCATTCTTCCTACGAGACCCTAAGGTTTTGATTGTATTACCCACTTTTGTGGCTAGTAGCTGGAATTTAATGAATGTAACAATTTTGGCTATTTCTTATTTACTTGAAAACCCTAGAAACTATTATAATATCACTGGATTTCCTATCAAATGTTTTGGTTAGCGCAAGGTAAAAACTTTTCCATGTTTATGTGTGGGAAGTCTTACGTGATACCTTTTCTTTTCAAAGGTTTTTCCAAAGTTAAGCAATTTAAACCCGTTTACTCACACCAGACCCCTGTCTGACCCGAGTGTTTATTTTCTGTTTTACTAAACTCTTGGGTACTCATATTATATATGAGTAATCAAGTGGATCAGGTTAGCTTGATGAATTCTGGAGGAGATATGGAGCAGGAGGCTTCGACGTGTAGATAAATATTGATTCCGCTGTGTTTGTTGTATCTGTTTCTCTTGTGCTGGAGTTGTATGAATTAAACAGATGTTTATAACTGTCTAATATGTGTTGAATAAGTTGTGTACTCTGATGTAATAAGATACTATGTAATATTTTATGTTAATTATTATATTTTATTAGTTCCGCTGTGAGTTCTCTGATGTTGTTTGTGTTCTTCTTTCTCTTTCTTTTCTTCTTTTATCCCTTTCTTTCTTCAAGATGGTGCGATTTTCTGGGAGTAGAAAGTTGGGTCGTCGCAAAACCATCATCTTCTTCCCCCAAAATATAAACGTGCACACACTGTACATGCACACCATGGCCGCTTCAAACATCTACCTCAAACTCCCTCATCCCTCCAAGTATTTTCGAAACTGGTGAATCCAACGAGCTTCTCTCCTCAATCTCCATCACCTTACCCTATCAATTTCAACCCCAGCCTCTGCATACAAAACACGGCCGATCCACCCCTGTACATGACCCAGCCGACATCGCGACCCCTACCAAGCGCCGCAGTCTCCAAAATCATGCCTCCAACGATGCAAGTAACCCATATCAACATTCCTTAAAAACCCCCATCACCTAAATCATCTCAAATCTAAGATGCTAAATTGCTACCCCAAGGTCGAGCCTCCATAAACATCGTTGTTCACTAATTCGAGGCTATATCATCGAAGCCAACATCTAAACAAACTTAATGGACTTTGTTTCATGATTTTTATTTGAGTATATATTTAGTTTCTGATTTTTAGACTTCGGATTTTAAAAGGGAAATCCATTTTTCATTCTTAGGAAAGTTTAAAAAGAGACAAAGAGGTATGAGAGTACATGAGGAGTATTGCATGGGTATGGGTTGAGCTGATTGGGTAGTTGATAAAAAAATATTTAGATATATTATTTTATATGTAAATATTCAATATTACAAACCCAAAAATCTCCAATACCAAATAAGACGTGTCACATGGCATTCTATATGTTATACCCCTATTCAAACACTGAAACTAGTCTTGTGGCCTAACTAGATCATATACAAAAGATAGCTTTTCAAACCTAATTATTATATAACCTTCTAAAATAAATTTCCATGCGTTTCAAACTCGCATGACCAAATGATACGTCTGATCGTCATGAAAATTGACCGCATATTATAATTCATTATTACGGGTCCAATGAAACAAGTTTCGTTGAAGTCCAAGCCAGTGCCCCGGAATGACAATTTCACAGATTTAAATATCGTTCCATATTTCCGATCCAATTTTGTAAATGAATTGGCTAATTGAATTCATCAATATTATGTATTAATTAAAAGGAGTTGAATAAAATTAATAAATCCATTTAATTAACATTCAATTCATAATTCAAATATTTAATGTAAAAACTCAGAATTTTATTACTTTGATTTTTGGAATATTTAGTTAGTCTTAAATATTCGATTTGGGATTTTTATTATGAAATCTATGTTACAAATAATTGTTGATTTTGGATGGCACAATTTTAATTTAATTTATAGGATTTTCCATAATTTTAATTTGTACAGTAATTGAAATTCCGTTTGTCGTATTTTACGAAAAACACAGGCATTTTTGACACTTCATAGAATAAGATAACTTGTCTATTTTATTGTTGTTCTATGATCGTCTCCCAATTGTATATGTAATCTGTTAACGCTAAAATTTGAACGCTAACACCCCGGTGTATGAAGTGTAATTGTGAAAGCACCACCCGATAGCTCGGGAACAGATTATAAGCAGATAATAGCGGGAAAGCAGTAAACAACAGCAATTTTATAGTGGTTCGGCTTAAGAGAGAGCCTACGTCCACTTTGAATATCTTTATTGACGATTTGATTACAAGTCGATGCAATTACACTTTGATTACAACACACTTCGAGTTACAAGTGACTTAGAACAAATAGCTTGAACTTCAATGTCGATCAAAATCTTCGAACTCATGTTGGACATGTATGATTTCTTCGTGAAGTTCCTTGAGGCGTTCTTTGTATCTCAAAAGCTTTAAGTGTTGAAGTAGTTCGGAATGCAGCAGAGTAACGGCGCTTGGAATGAATGAGCAGAAAGTCCTTTGAATGTTGGAGATGGCCATGTATTTATAGGAGTTTTCAGCCTTAAGTCGTGAGTCGTGTTCGACTCATACTTGACTCGTGGTCGAGTCAAATTTGATCGTGGCCGACTCATCGAACCAAGCCCTTGGTTTTTCCATGGCCCATTCCTTTGCTGGATTTTAAGCTAAGTCCTGATTCGCTTACGAGTCAATCCTCATTGGCATAGGCACTGTGGCAATGGACTACGACTCAATGGCTTTATGTCGTGGACAAGTCATTCTGAGTCATGAGTCGTTAAGTCGCTAACGACTTATCAGGTAGCGGTATATAGGTGAAGCGACTTAGGGACTTATCTTCTTAGGTCGTCAATCCTCTTGAGTCGTTTCTTATGATGAGTCGTGGACTTATTGAGTCGCTAAGGCGATGGTCTTGATGAGTCGGTAATGCACTGAGTCGTTACAAGCCCTGAGTCGTTGAGTCGGTGTAGGCTTGAGTCATCTCATATGAGTCGTAAACTTCGTTGATTCGGTAACTCACTGTGTCGGCCTATCTCATGAACCGTTAATCCCCATGAGTCGTTCCATTCCTTTAAGTCGCGCGAACCTTAACTCGTTAGCTAATTAAGTCGTAACCAGTTGAGTCGGCCTGAGTCTTAACTCGTTGGTGAAAATGGGGTTAACATTTGCCCCTCGAAGTACACGCCTAAGTCGTATGTTGTGTACTTCGAATCATCTTGACTCGCATGTGCCGACTCATGTTCCACTACCCTGGTATAAAAGGCATGAATCGTCACTTTTATCTTCTTCTTCTCATACCAATCTCGTAAGTCGTTTTCTGCCATTAACATTCCTCCAAGCTTTCGAAAGCAATTCTATCCTAACTTCCTGCTAATAATCTTTGTTGCGTAAGTGAGTCTGATTCTCTCTCGATTCCTTACTGTTATTGAATTACGAATCCGGACTCCCCATTTTTCTGATTTCGATGCATTTTTGTGCCATGTTCCATCGCGACTCATGCTTTTTTGATCGATTTATAACTGCCATCGATTATATTATTGTTATTGCTCGCGATAACGTAATAGCGCGTCAGATTCGTTGCAAACTTGAAGCGATTCGAATTGGTCCTTTGAGTGATTTTCTGATGGTGTGAGGTGAAGACAATGGATTATAGTGCCTTGAATTATTTGGTCTGCGAGTTTGGAAGAGATGAAATGATCCTTAACGGGTTAATGGGTTAGAGAGAAGATGACCGGTTGAGGAAATGACCTAGGATTCTCATGACCTAGTTGGTTTTTTGATGACTTAGGTTTTCGGTCATACGAGCGATTCAGCCCTGTAGATCCTCGCCGCGACTCATCCTGTGAACCGTGAACGACTCAAACCATCTGCCGCGAACGACTTAAGCCATAGGCCATGAACGACTCAAGTCATAGGTCGTGAACGACTCAGCACTTGGACTATTTTTCATACCGAGTTGCTCCTTGTGGTTTGAACCTATGACCGGCTCAATTAGATGCAACCTAGGATTTGAGTCGCGGCCGAGACAGGACTTGGAGAATTTCACATTGCTCTGAACTAAAAAATTTCTCCTTTTTCCACGCCTTACGGCTTAGAGAACTAGTGACTCGATGCATTCATGACTTGGAGCATAAACGACCTAGCTTAATTTTCCTCATAACCTTTAAAACATGAATGAGTTATCACATTGTACTGCTTTGAAGCATAATTCTGACTCGATCTTTGACTTGAATTGCTGAAATAAACTGCCTGAATATTGAATTGCCTGGACTTTAACCTGTTAAACTTTATTGCATTCTTTAGTTTTACAGATTGCTTCAATTTGCAAGTATACAACCTGTTTAATACAACAATCACAGAAGATTGGGACGAATATACTGCCATTGATTGCCCACATCTAATGACAGATTAGTCAATAGAATATAATTAATTTAAATGGATCGCGTGAATGAAGTACTTTAAACCAACGAATCCAAGTAGAGTGCTAAAGCAATGTTGAAATAGTCAACTGAAATTGACCGGTTTGCACTAACACTATACCTGAAACTTCAAATTAACAAGTCCTGAAATTTAGTAATTGATCAATTGCCAACTAGCTTAACTTCAGTTATATTTACTTGTTTATCTTCATTAGTTCTGCACAACACTTCACACTTTTAGGAAACGTGCACCTTCGCATTTGAACATCCAGTTGCTTGTGTAGAATGACTTCTCAACAAGAAGAACCGATGGGCCAGGCTGAAGATGTCTTCCCAATAGCTAACCCATTGGATAACCCTCCGGAGAGAACTTCCACAACTCTGAATCAGCGGGTGTTTAGCCAGTTGCGCATCCAGTTTGGCATTACCGAAGCTGATGCCTTACTGCCGGGGCCAAATGATACTGTAGATAGGCCCCCTCTTGGCTTTATTGCTGTCAATCGCAAAATGTGCTTGAGCGGTGCCATCCCACCTTTTAATGACGTCCTTCAGCAGTTCCTGCTTCGGTTATCTATCTCTCCATTCCAATTGCACCCCAACGGCCATGCCATTCTGATGGGGTTATGTGTGCTATTTAGGAGAGTTTTGGACCGATTACCGAGATTTGGGGAAATCTGCTACCTCTGCTCATTCACAAAAATTAAAGATCATCCCTCTATCGTAGTTATAAGGAGTGCTCGAAACCGCAAACTCATCACTGATCTTCCTGAAAGCGCTCATGGATTTCTAAATCAGTTTTTCTTTGTTCGCTGCCCTCCAGGGTTTTATGCCATCTGGAGAGTAGGAAGTAAGATTTCCTGTTTTTATTTCTCCATTCTTGAGCCTTTCGAAATCTGAGTTGCTAAATACTAACTTCGCTTCTTTTTTTCTCTCTTTGTTTTAGCACTTCCTCCTCCCTCTAGAGATCCATGCTATAAGCAAATTTTTGAAAGACTGAATGCCGTGGCGGCAGAAGAGAGGAGTATAAAGTTTTTGTTAAATGATGAATTTTTACATCAATTTGGACTCCTTCACCCTTCTCGCTCCACTCAGCTTTGTGAAGTTCCCGATTCTCCAGCGAAGGCTAAAAAGCTTATGCCAAAAGATCCCTCCACTGAAACTTTACTGGTGAAGTGCCCCACTCTCACTGATGTTGCGGGGCCGTTTAGCAATTTGACACTTGCCCCAGTTATCGAAGAGGAAGAACCTCCACGATCTTCCGGGAGATCTGCTGACGAAGGAGTTGAGAAAGCAAGTCCCAAAAAGCATGATGGTGATGATGTTTTTGAGGGGTTGAGCGACCTAATTGTGACTTCACAAGAACTTTTTAAAGATGATGTTTCCAAAACTATCTCTTCTGTAATCGAGGCGACATCTTCTCTACAACAAATGTCAACTCCTCCTACTCAAGTTATCACCACCTCTACTCCACAGAGTGGTCTGTAGCTTGATGCGTGTAGTTTACACATTACACAACACTTAGGATTTTTCAGCACTTGTTTGTGTTTGACTTTTTTTCTCTAAAGGCTTTTAAGACTTGTCCTTTTGCCTTTCAAATCCTTCAATGGGGCGTAGCGGCAGCGGCTCTTACTATAAAGACTTTCAGCGCTATGGAGGGCGTGGCAACTATGATTACAGACGCTACCTTACTGGTCCCGGAGAAACCGATGAGCAGAGAGCTGCTCGAAAAGCTAGAGAGAGGAGAGAATATGAAGAACGTCATGAGAGGGTAGATGTGTGACATGAGTCTTCTTCAAGAGGCGATGACTCCCACAAACGTAAAACACATGATGGTCGGGGGAAGGGCCACATTGTTGAGGACCCGAGCAAGCGGGCCAAACCTAGCGAGAAGCACGCATCTGCAATATCTGAAGAGTTTGACGCTCTCATCTCTATCGACATTCCTTCCAAATCCCTTGCTCTTGAAGGAAGCGCTATTCAAACACTTCTTAATAGGCCTTCATATCGTGTTGAAAGGGGCCCACCGACCCTACAGAGCCGATTCCCGAATTGGTGTTTAAAGGGAGTTCGCTTCGATCTTGATTGAGTTCCCATCGATAAAGAAGCCATGTACCAAAATCTTGATGCCGTTAGACTCGATATTGAAAGAATGTCTGGATGGCAAAAGCTCGTTGATGAACTCCAAAGGGTCAATCGGGCCAATATCGAGGCGATGCTAACTATGGAGAACGATAAGTCGGAATGGCAGAAGATTCTTGACCAGCACAACATCGAGATGAAAAACATAACTGAGTATAACGAGAAACTTGAAGCTGAAGTCAAGCAGCTTAAAGACGATCTTGCCACATCTTCTAACACTTATACTCAAAGAGAGGAGGTGCTACAAAAACAAGTGCGGGATGCACATGCTGGCCAAAGGGATGCCGAAGCTAAAGTTGAGAGGCTAGAAGAGGTTGTAGAGAATTACCGCACTGATGCCGCTCAGTTGCGAAGTAAAATGAGTGCCCAAGACATGGAGATTGAAGCATTAAAAGCTCAACTTGCTAAAACCGAAAAAGAACGAGATGAGGCCATGGCTGGTAAAATCGCAGCTGAAGAATCTATTCAAGCCATGGAAGCCAACGTCAGTTCAACTTTATTCGACTTTTACTTGCACAGCGTCTTAGGGCATGGCAGTCTCTCTTTTCTCGGTCCTAAATACGAAATCACTTTGGCTGAAGTGTGGGAAGCTGCTCTCGACATGTTCAAAGGCGCCGGGTATACCGAGGAAGAGATTGAGGCACGCTACCTAGATGAGGAAACTCGCGCTGCTCTTGCGAAGGGAAAAGAGCAACTCGCCAGAGTGCGGACTGGGATGGCGGAAGAGGAATGTTCTGAAAAAGAATTACCACCTACTACCTCCGAACGTCCTTTAGTTTCTCCTGAAGTTGACATCACAGGTTCCAGTGCTCATTCCCCGCCTCCTACAAGAACCGGGGTAATTACCCCTACTGAAGATGAGGCTTTGGAGGATACTGGAGCTCAAAATTATGAGATTGAACTAACGAAGCAAATATCTTCAGGTAATTTTGACATTGGTCCGATTTAGGTGGATTGCCTGCTTGCTCCTCAAAAGTTTGATGAGCTTCTCGATTACTTCTTGAATCTCGACGAACCCATATCTCCCTTCTTTTGGGGAGATACTAATATTTTTACTTTCTCTTCTTCTCCAGTTGAAACACCAAGTGCTGTGCAAACTTCGCCTCCTCCGGTTATCCCTCCTCCGTCTCTTTAGGTGGCTCCTCCTTCTGCTTCACAGCTCGGGTCACAAGAGGAGCAAATTGAGGCTCTTCATGGCTT
Source organism: Allium cepa (assembly GCA_030765085.1). Classification (NCBI taxonomy): domain Eukaryota; kingdom Viridiplantae; phylum Streptophyta; class Magnoliopsida; order Asparagales; family Amaryllidaceae; genus Allium; species Allium cepa. The sequence continues at coordinate 66,731,727 of CM060931.1, forward strand.
AGATGACCCTATCGCTTCGCAAGAGCAGAAAGACGAGGGACTTGAAGGAGGCGAGATCTCTCCGGAGCGGACTCCTTCTGATGACATAATTTTGTCTGCTCTTGTTACTCCAGGGAGTGAGTCTTCTTCGAAGAGGAGAAAGAAGCACGGAACATCGAAGAGGAGGGGAAGAAAATCATTGCTACTGAAGAGGAACCGGAAATTGCACCAGTTGCACCTCCCTCTCCTTCTTCCCTTATGCCTTCAGACCGACCTGAAAAGCTAACCATTCGGCCGGGCAAAGGGTCTAAAGGTGGCAAGAAGAAATGAAGATTCCAGCTTTTAGCTTCTTGTCTTTTGCATGTACTGGTCGAGAATTGTGCGGGTACCGGCCCCTGCTTTTTATTTTTGAAACTTGTATCTGCAATACAATTGAATAAAATGATCCTTTATTTGTACAGACTCCTGTTTGAATTTGAGAATGCATTTATTATTCATTTTTGCACAAGTTTATTTATATGATATTGCAGCGGGCTTATGGCATGTTGTTTGAGCATTACTTTCGCCGATGTGGCTATACTATATTGTATATAACTATACCATGTTGCCCCCATACCATAAGCTTGCTGCAATATTTTATACTTCGAGGGGACTTGCACTCTTATTTTCTGAAGAATAATTATTTCATTCTTGAAGAAATTTTTCGTAGAGTACAACTCCCTTCATATAACTTTTTACGCTTTGTCTTTCGAAGAAATCACTTTTTTCTTTTGCTTATGTACACACTTTACCAAGTGAGTTCTTTTATGAGGTAAAGCGGGCCTCTGAAGGATACTTTAACTTTTTTTTTATTTTTATTTTTTAGGAAGATTATTTTCCAGAATAGGTAAATCACTCTTCCTTTGAAAGTTAAAGTGTGCTTTTAATGAGGATTTTTTTTTTAGAAACATAGAAAGTTGTACCTCTGAGGAGGGATTTTTCACGTTTCAACACTTGGAAGTTTTATTTCAATCTTGGTGAAACGTGTACCTCCAAAGAGTTGTGCCTTTGAAGAAAGCCTTTTCACGTTTCAACACTTGGAAGTTTTATTTCAATCTCGGTGAAACGTGGGCTTCCGAAGAGGTCTTTCTTCTTGATTGTGTCTCCGGGAGGAGATCTTTATTTTGTTTTGCATTTCAACTTTGGTGAAGTGAAATTCCGAAGAGCGGTTGTAACACTTCAACTCCTGGTGAAATGGGCCTCCGAAGAGGGATTTTATTTTGTTTTACGTTTCAACTCTGGTGAAGTGAAATTCCGAAGAGCGGTTGTAACACTTCAACTCCTGGTGAAATAGGCCTCCAAAGAGGGCTTTTATTTTGTTTTACATTTCAACTCTGGTGAAGTGAAATTCCGAAGAGCGGTTGTAACACTTCAACTCCTGGTGAAATGGGCCTCCGAAGAGGGCTTTTATTTTGTTTTACATTTCAACTCTGGTGAAGTGAAATTCCGAAGAGCGGTTGTAACACTTCAACTCCTGGTGAAATGGGCCTCCGAAGATTGCCTGGAAGTTACTCTCTCATGGTTGGAGGGTCATGACTCCTCCAATCTTTTTTGGTTGAGTAGAGAACTTTCTTTTTTACGGCATATGCTTCGTTAGAGGTCTTTATCCTCCGAAGAGTTGTGCCTCCGAAGAGGACTTTAGTTGTTCCTTGTCCACTTGCTTACGCCTTTTCAGTGATCCTCTATTTTTTTTTTTAAGCTTGCACTCCCTTCTCTTACAGGTAGCTTGTTCAATCCAAAGAAGTGTACTTCATTACTAGGCCAGTTCACGAGAACGGACATAAGCTTCTTAATTGGATGTTTGTTTGTTCAAACTTCTCAATTTATTAGCTAAAGCCCGTTTTCGGCGAAATCATTGACCGTTCAATTGAAGCACTTCTTATCTAGGATTTAAGCTCGGGAATTTTGCGACTTGGAATTTGTTTGTTGAATGATAACAAGGATCACTTGGCCTCGTAATGTGCAAGTTTTGTTTTCGTTGCCTGCAAAAATTTAAATCGACATTTCAGTAATACATTCAATGTACTTTTCATGTCGAAAATAAAGTAAACATGTAACAATAATAAGGAACACAAGATTTATAGTGGTTCGGCCAAGAATTTGGGCCTACATCCACTTTATAGTCTTTCATTATTCACTTGCATCGGTTTTACAATCGCTTTCAATTACAGGAATAATACATTCATAATTCTTTTTACAATATTTCAACAAAGCTATCAAGTAAAGTATGGACGCAAGTGATTGCTATTCCAAGCTCTTGGAATTTGATCTCCTTCGACAGTAGTGAGCTTGAATGTGCCGTCCAGAAGCTTTTGACCTATGACATATGGTCCTTCCCAATTTGGCCCAAACACACCTGTTGCTGTCATAATTCTCTTTAGGACTAGATCTACAATTTCAAAGCTGCGTTGGCGAACTTTGGAATTGAAATGTCTGGCTATCCTTTGCTGATGAGATGCGATTCTGAGCTCAGCCTCTTCTCTTTTTTCATCAAGGAGATCTAGTGCTTCAAGCTGTAGTTTCTCATTCTCCGCTTGATTGAAATGGATTCTTCTATGTGAAGGGACCTCTGTTTCTACTGGAATCATCGCCTCTGATCCATATGCCAATGAAAACGGAGTATGCCCGGTCACAGTTTTGTGGGTAGTTCTGTATGCCCATTGTACTAGCGGTAGCTTATCGACCCAACCACCTTTTGCTTTTTCAAGTTGCTTCTTGATGGTTGACTTGATAATTTTATTTACTGCTTCCACCTGCCCGTTTACCTGCGGATGGGCTACTGTTGAGAAGCTCTTTCGGATTTTGAATCGTTTGCAAAAATCTTGGAATTCTTCACTTTCAAACTGAGTACCATTGTCTGTAATTATTTTTTGAGGCACACAGTATCTGCAAATGATACTTTTAGTCACAAAACTTATCATCTTTTTTGAGGTGATAGTAGCCAGTGGTTCAGCCTCTGCCCACTTAGTAAAATAATCTACAGCAACAATGGCATATTTAATTCTAGATTTGGCAGTTGGTAATGGTCCTACAAGGTCTATCCCCCATATTGCAAACGGCCATGGACTGACCATCTGTGTGAGTTCAGTGGAAGGAGCTCTAGGAATTTTGGCGAATCTTTGGCATCTGTCACATTTTCGGGAATAGTCTGCTGCATCTCGATTAACTTCTGGCCAAAAATATCCGTATCGAAGAATCTTTTTCGCTAAAGTTTGACCACCTAAATGATCACCACATTCTCCCCCATGCACCTCAGCTAGGATTGTTTTGGACTCTTCCCTGGATACACATCGAAGTAACGGCATTGAGAATCCCCGTCTGTATAACTGGCCATCCTGGACTATATAGCGAGAGGCTTTCCTCAGTAGCTTCTTTCGTTCTTTTGAACTTTTCGGTAAAGATCCATTGAGCAGATATTCTTTTATTGGAGTCATCCATGATTCTTGCTCTTGAGACACGCTCATGATCCAATCAATATCCATCTCATCAATGCTCGGGGTCGACAGAATCTCCACTGGAGTTAACCCCAGAAATTGAGCTTCGCTCGTGCTAGAATACTTTGCGAGCGAATCTGCTTTCATGTTTTCTTCTCGAGGAATGTGACTTATCATGTAATGATTGAAATCACTCAGGAGTTCCCAAGCCTTCGACAAGTAGGCGGGCAGATTCCCCCCTTTCGCTTGGAATTCCTTTTTGACTTGGCATACAATAAGCTGAGAATCACTGAAGATCTGTAACGCTCGGATGTTTAATTCTTTAGCAATACTCAAGCCAGCGATAAGGGCTTCATATTCTGCTTCATTGTTTGTCGAAGGTAATTCCAATCTTAGTGCGTAGCATAATGATCGACCTTCAGGGGTCTCGAGTACAACTCCGGCTCCAGAACAGTAGTCGTTTCTCGCGCCATCGACATATAACTTCCATTGGATTGGGGAATCGTCGATCGTTTCCTCCTCACCGTTACCCTTATCTGTGAATTCTGCGATGAAATCCGCTAAATCCTGTCCATTGATTGCTTTTCGGGGATGATAAGTGATGTCATATTGACTGAGTTCAATATTCCACTTTAGAAGACGACCCGAAGTCTCAGGGCGAAACAGGACTTGCTTTAAAGGTTGATCAGTGAGGACTCTGATAGGATGAGCTTGGAAATATTGCCTCAACTTCCTAGATGCAATTAGTAGGCAATAGGCGAGTTTTTCCAACTTAGAGTAATTCATCTCTGCCCCAGTGAGTCTTTTGCCGATATAGTAAACTGGGTGTTGAATCCCTTTGTCTTCTCGTATCAGCGCTGCACTTAAAGCATGAGATGATACTGCCAAGTATATAAGAAGATCCTCGCCATCGCCAGGCCTAGAAAGTATTGGAGGCGTTTCCATATGGCGAATCAATTCATCAAAGGCTTTTTGGCATTCGGGAGTCCAATCGAAGTTTTTCTTTCCTTTCTTTAGGGCATCAAAGAATGGGATGCATTTATCTGCGGCTTTGGAAATGAACCGACTTAAGGCAGCGACTTTTCCATTGAGACTTTGCAATTCCTTCTTTGTTCTAGGAGCTTTGACTTCCTTTAAGGAGGTAATTTGAGCTGGACTAGCCTCAATGCCCCTAGCGCTCACGATGAAATCTAAAAACTTGCCGGATTCCACTCCAAATGAACATTTTAAAGGATTGAGCTTCATTCCGTATTTTCGGAGGACTGCGAACATGTGTGCTAAGTGTTCTATGTGATCCACTGCTTTCTTTGACTTTACTAACATGTCATCGACGTAGACTTCCATAGTCTTGCCCAATTGCGGTTTGAACATAGCATTAACAAGTCTTTGGTATGTTGCCCCTGCATTCTTCAGCCCGAAGGGCATAACTCTGTAGCAGTAAAGACCAACGTCGGTGATAAAGCTCGTGTCCTTCTGATCTGGCTCATGCATCATGATCTGGTTATATCCGGAGTAGGCATCCATAAAAGATAACAATTCGTGTCCCGTTGTTCCGTCAACCAGTTGATCGATCCTGGGTAAAGGGAAGCAGTCTTTGGGGCAGGCCTTGTTTAGATCTGAAAAATCGATGCATACTCTCCATTTTCCGTTGGCTTTCTTAACCAGCACTGGATTTGAAACCCAATTCGGATAGGTAGATTCTTTGATAAAATTATTCTCCATGAGCCGATCAACTTCTTCTTTTAACGCTGCCGACCTTTCTGGACCTTGAGTTCTCCTTTTCTGCTTCACAGGTGTAAATTTTGGATCAATATTTAGAGCGTGTACTGCAACTTCTGGGGATATCCCGCACATATCGGCATGAGTCCAAGCAAAAACATCCAAATTTGCCTTTAAAAAAGATATTAAGATATTCTGAATTGACACATTAAGTTGTGAACCCATATTCAACACCTTGTTTGGGTCCTTTGGGTCAACAGGTACTGGTATTGTTGTTTCCACTGGTACCACTCTATTCTCCCCTGCACTGACTTTTCTAGGATCCATCTCTTTCCTTGCTCCGCTGTGCTCGCCAGTGCAGGGTCCGCCCTATAATTGCTACAAGGCTGGTTCTTTGATGCGGACTGGGGCTGCCGCATCCTTTCCCATTTCTCTTTTTCTGGTTTCTCATAGCTCTGTTAGATAACATTCCCGCCCCGCATTTTGATCCCCTTTTATAACTCCCACTCCATTATCTGTGGGAAATTTAATGGTGAGGCACCATGGGGCCAGAACAACTTTGAATGCTGCGAGAGTTGGACGACCAAGGAAAGCATTGTAAGCAGAAAATTCGTCGACAATCACAAAAGTTTGCTTGCGGACCACTTTTCTCTCTCCTTCTCCAAGTTCCACAAACAAATCAACGGTTCCTATCGGCTGTTTTAGCTCCCCAGTGAAGCCAGCGATTTTCTGCGATGAGGCTTGCACATCAGCCATAGGGATCTTCATTTGGTCGAATGTTTTCTTGAAGAGGATATTGCAGGATGCGACACAATCAATGAGAACTCTTCTGACAATAGCTGGCCCGATACCAGCCGAGATGACTAAGGGATCCAAGGTAGGAGCTTCAATACCTGCGGAATCCCTGGCTCTGAACACAATATCATCATTGAAAGTTCTTTGTTGCTTCAGGGGCATAGCACCTTCCAAAACGAATACATCTTCCTCGGTCGGTACATACTTCAAAGCTCGAGTATACCTTTCCATCTCACCCCAGCTTCTGCCTGCTGGGTGAGGTCCTCCTGTAATGACGTTGATAATGGGCCTTCCAGATTCATGCCCTGCAACCTTCTCACCTGTCCTAGGCTGATGAGCAGGAGCTTGTTGCCCCTGACTAGACGAAGTAGGATTGTTGCTATTCTTTTTCACAAATTGCTGCAGCTTGTTTTCCCTTAGCAACTCTTCAATCAGATTTTTCAACTGGCGGCATTCGTCGGTCTCATGACCGGGTTGATTATGGAAGCGGCAGAACTTGCCACTCTGTATAGCCTTTTTCCCGGTCCTCAGAGGAAGAGGTTTAGGAAAATCAACAGAATCTTTAGTGGTAAGGTAGATACGCTCCGGCATATCTGATAAAGGGGTATACTCTGATGGCTTGAAGGATTGAGGCTCCTTCAGATTACTCTGTTTCTTCCCATTGTTATTTTCCCTTTTTTGCCCTACAGATTCATTCTTGTGTGGAGCAACAGTGTTATCTTCAGCTTTTTCCAACACTGCCTTTACCGGTACGGGACGGCTTTCCAGGCGTATGAATTCATCTGCTTTTTTATAGAATTTTTCAAGGGAGTTTGGTTCCTTCATGTTTAGCCATTTCCCAAATTCGCTCGACTTGTCAATAGCCCTCATCAGATAAGTCAATATCATTCGCGGTTCTGCATTGTCCACCTCAGCCAGTGCTATATTAAAGCGGTTTAAGAAAGATCTGATAGTCTCCCCTGGATTCTGTTCTAAACTTGACAACGACATGATGTCCTTGGCTTTTGAAGCATATAGTCTGAACTGCTCCTTGAATTTCCGGGTCAAGTCCGAAAATTGATCAATAGATCGGATTGGTAGCTTGGTGAACCACAGTGGAGCCACACCTTCTAGATATACAGGAAAATATCGGCACTTTATCTCATCAGAGGCTCTGGCACCTGTCATGTGCCAATCATACTTGTATAAGAATTCGTTCGGATCGCTTGTCCCCTTGTAAGCTGGAATGGTTGGAGGGACAAACTTCCTTGGGAATTCAGCCTTTAAGATTTTCTCAGTAAATGGAGTTTTACTTGGGGCGAAACCCCATTCTTTCTCGTCTTCAACCCTCTGCATACTCTCTTTCATGATTTGTCGGACCATTCCAGAAAGATACTCCTCATCATGTCGAGTTCTAGATCCACCAACCTCAGGAAGTGTTTGTTCAAAGGGGCTAGCAGCCCTTTCAGGAGCATTCCTTTCTTCAGCATCATGAATGTTGCCAGCAAAGTTCCTTTCATTACCTGCCGGTTGACGGTTTGCCCTAAGCAAATCGTTCAACCTATTCAGAATTAGGGCATTTTGGGCATTCTGAGCCTCGAATTGTGCATTTTGGGCATTTATCTGCTGGTTCAGCCCTAAGATTGCAGCATCCAGCTCTGCCTTTGTAACTACGACAGCTGGAGTGGCTTGATTCGATACAGGGGAAGCGGAGGTTCCCTCTTGAACATTTCCAGATCTAACAGATCTACTCTTTCTCCCCGGAGCCATGATTTCAGATAAACTTCTAGTCTTCAGAGAGGTTACTTCAACAAACTTTCGTGGAGCAATGATGACGATTTTCCTGAGTTCAGCTCTCAGTGAAAGCACCAAAAATGTTAACGCTAAAATTTGAACGCTAACACCCTGGTGTATGAAGTGTAATTGTGAAAGCACCACCCGATAGCTCGGGAACAGATTATAAGCAGATAATAGCGGGAAAGCAGTAAACAACAGCAATTTTATAGTGGTTCGGCTTAAGAGAGAGCCTACGTCCACTTTGAATATCTTTATTGACGATTTGATTACAATTCGATGCAATTACACTTTGATTACAACACACTTCAAGTTACAAGTGACTTAGAACAAATAGCTTGAACTTCAATGTCGATCAAAATCCTCGAACTCATGTTGGACATGTATGATTTCTTCGTGAAGTTCCTTGAGGCGTTCTTTGTATCTCAAAAGCTTTAAGTGTTGAAGTAGTTCGGAATGCAGCAGAGTAACGGCGCTTGGAATGAATGAGCAGAAAGTCCTTTGAATGTTGGAGATGGCCATGTATTTATAGGAGTTTTCAGCCTTGAGTCGTGAGTCATGTTCGACTCATACTTGACTCGTGGTCGAGTCAAATTAGATCGTGGCTGACTCATCGAACCAAGCCCTTGGTTTCTCCATGGCCCATTCCTTTGCTGGATTTTAAGCTAAGTCCTGAGTCGCTTACGAGTCAATCCTCATTGGCATAGGCACTGTGGCAATGGACTACGACTCAATGGCTTTAAGTCGTGGACGAGTCATTCTGAGTCATGAGTCGTTAAGTCGCTAACGACTTATCAGGTAGCGGTATATAGGTGAAGCGACTTAGGGACTTATCTTCTTATGTCGTCAACCCTCTTGAGTCGTTTCTTATGATGAGTCGTGGACTTATTGAGTCGCTGAGGCGATGGTCTTGATGAGTCGGTAATGCACTGAGTCGTTACAAGCCCTGAGTCATTGAGTCGGTCTAGGCTTGAGTCATCTCATATGAGTCGTAAACTTCGTTGAGTCGGTAACTCACTGTGTCGGCCTGTCTCATGAACCGTTAATCCCCATGAGTCGTTCCATTCCTTTAAGTCGCCGCGAACCTTAACTCGTTAGCTAATTAAGTCGTAACCAGTTGAGTCGGCCTGAGTCTTAACTCGTTGGTGAAAACGGGGTTAACATAATCATATTTCATTTTCTGTCGACCGTGGCTCGTAATCGGAAGCTATATGGTGTGGCAGGGTACCAAAGTTTATCTAAATTCGAACATCCACATACAAGATGCTTAGCCACCGTTTTGTACCTCTTTACCCTGCCTTTGTCTCCTTTGTTCCCCTACTCTATCTACCTCATGTTGAACTCTGACCACATCTTTGTCCATTTGTCCACTATCATCCTAAACAATGCTCTGGCCAGGTCAATGTATGTTTGATTACTTATGCACACACACACACACACATTCAAAACAAAGCACTTCCTTCATTTGTTTCATAGTATTGTAATAAAAGAAAAAAACAAAGAATTTAAACTCAATCTCCTTATTCAAAAACCAATATGCCTCAAACCATTGAGTTTTAGCCTTAGCGTCCAAAATGGAAGTTGTTCGTATAGGTCCCTGCTTTTTTTAAAAGTTGGATGCACTCAATTGCGTTAAGTGTCAAGGGAAATATCGCTAATAATATGAAAGATGGAAGTTTTGCATTAAAATTTCAAAAATTGTTTTGTCTCAATATAAGAAAAATGGGTCGACACCATATATGTGTTGGATCATATGATAGAGTACTATTTCTGGTGAAGGTTTGGCAGCGATTGGTGATGGTCGTGGATGATCGTCTAAAGTTTGGTTTAGTGATCATCAGAGTCTTGGCAGCGATACGAGAGATGGAACTTGGGTTTGGGTTCATCATGGAGAGACGCACCTCGGATCGAATTTTGATGGAGATTGGTGCTCAATAGTGTTGCGCGTCTACGGCATGAACAGTAGCCAGTGGTTGGGTTGGTTTGATCGGTTTTCAATTGGGGTGTCGGAGTTAAAAGGGAGGAGATTATCAGGTTTGGCTTGTGTATTCGCGATAGCATATGGTTCTTGGGTGGTCCGGGAAGTGGAGCAAGGTGCATGAGCATGCATATGTACAGGCTAATGATGGAGGGAAGAGGGGGAGAGGAAGATTTGGGAAGAACGGGGTGTAGTGTTGGTTTCGGGTCTGGGTCCTTATACGGGCCTTGGGCTTGTTTTATGACGATGATGAACTATATCTCTAATTTAATTTGTTAGTTAAAATGTTTAAACTTTGCGAATTATATATAGTGTATATTAAATCCATTTGATGTAAGGATTGTTGCATTGTGTTCATATTTATGACTAAAACGTTTGACATAGCTTGTTGATTAGTTTAGTGTAGTATAAATTTATGTTATGTATAAGTGGATAGGCTTTAAATTACGTTACTTTGATTAATAATGTCGTTTAAATTTATATATTTTAATTATTGATGTTTATTTAACCAAAGAATATACTATTGAGTTAAATTGGAATGGATATGGTAATTGGACACCTATTTAGCGGAATAAAACACCATTCAGCAAATTAAATTAATTAGAAACTTATTTAGTGGAATAAATCACTGTTATGCTATTATTAACTGGATAGATTATATTTGGGCATCTGTTTAGCAGAAATAAAAATCGCCGTGCTATTTTTATAGATTGGGACATTTGATTATATATCGTTAATTGATATATCACTTTGAATAAGTGATATGTTAACCAATTATTGTTAAGTGTTGAATATTTTTACATAGTCGTTGATTATGTAAATATTAGTTATTAGCTTGTAAAATTTAATTTAATGATATTATACCCTAATTAAGTACCGTTATGATCGTTAAGATTCTTTAAAATTTTAAAAGTTAACTTTTGATTTGAAAGTTATTTTAAGAGTAATTATTATCAATTTTAAGCTTTTAAAGATGTTTATTGTTTAGTAATAAGGTTTTAAGGGTAATAACTTATTATTAATAATATTTTTAAGCTACTTAGTAATTGTTTTTAGTAATGATTTAAAGTCAATTATTTTATTTATATGATTCTTAATGGTTATTTTTTAAAGTTATTAAACTTTTTTTGAGAAAAATGTGTGATCCTTTGTAGAATAGAGGAGAGCACACACGCAAAATATATATAACACAATAGCAAGGTGCTGCCAACATGCCTGGCAGGTAACAAAAACTAAAAACGAGTAACAAAGTTAAAAACAGGTACCCCTAAGATGAGTTCCGGCAAGGCCACCACCCATCACACCCCGATATCGAGTTCTGGCATAGCCACCACTCGATAATAAGTTGTTTGGAGTACCTAAAGACAAGAGAGAATGATGCTTCGTACATCTCAATAGCTCGATGCAAAAAACAAAGAAGAAAACTTTGTTCATCTGGATCGGAATGATGCTCCATACATCTCGGAAGCTCTAAGAAACACATAAAAACAAAGTAGTAAAACTCCATGCATCTGGATCGAAAGGAATGAAGAAGCCTCAACTCTAAAGCGAAAATAAAAGAGATGCTGGATAGGATAATCTGCATTGGAAACTCTGAACAAGGGAAGAAATGCCAAGCTGTAGCATGGATCCTCTTTGAAGCCTCTCAACAAATTGAATCATGTGCTCTGAAGATATGGGAACCTGCAATAAGAACCTGGTATCCATTCACCCATACCTGTATCTAAGGGGTGACTAAGGAAAAAGTAAGAATTATACATATGTATATATATTTATATAATTAATACACATATATATGTATATATAAAGAAAGAAGTGAAACAAAAAGGAGACAAAACTAGCAACAACAGAATTAAGATATTTCTAAACTATCACACCAAAAAAGAACAAAAAATTAAATCCAAAATTTAAAGAAAACTAAGAATCTTTAACCATAAGAAAGTTATGATTAACAGATAGATCATGATTTGAGTTCGAAAAAATATTCATATTAATACCGATGTCATCAAAAAGACAATTGATGTGTTTAAAAAATTAAAAAATTAATATTGTAGGTAACCTTATTATGATATCCTTTAAAAAAATTATTCTTAGCTAATTTATATTTGAGATTAGAAATCCAACTAAAACAGAACGAAGAAATTGTATAAATCAATTTATTAATATGACTATTATTATTATTAAAAATTCTTTGATTTCTTTCAAACCATGTATACTAACTAATAATAATGAATAAAGAGTCAAGTAGAAATCTAATATTCTTTTTAAACCTAAATATAAAATTATTCCAATAAAAGTCACAATTCAAAATTTTAGTTATAATATTAAAATTGAAAATTTTGAGAATATTATTAAGAATATAATAAGAATCCATGCAATCATAGTATAAATGCTTAATGTCTTCAAGATGCAGATTACAAAAATAACATTTATTTTCATTATGAATGTTCTTTTTTTTAAGTATTCAATTGTATTTAGTTTTTCATGCAATATTAACCACATGTGTATTTTAGATTTAGGAGGAGCATTTGATTTCCAAATAAATTTGAACGAATTGTTTATAGCACCCGAAAAATTAATAAATCTATAAAAAGATTTTGAAGTACATTTCTTACTTCTATCCCATTTCCAACAAAAATGTCATTATCATTATCAATATTATAAAGATTTAATCTTGCATAAAGCAAATGAAGAAGCCTAAGAGTTGATCCTACTAAAATTCTGTTAAAGCTGAAATTCCAAGGAGGATTTTTGTCAGGAGAAAAAACTTTATTAATAAGAGAAAATTTAAAATTACAGATATCGTAAAGCTCTTTAAATATCAGTTTAAGAGGTAAGACCGAAATCCAACGGTCATGCCAAAAGGAAGTACGGTTACTGGAATGAACTATAGTATTTATTCCTAAGTTAAAAATCTCAAGATATTTTAAAATGTTTTCCCAAAATTAGAAATATTATGAGTGGCTGGAGAAACTATTTGATATAAATTACTATTTCCATTATAGTAATATTTAATAATCTCTTTCCAAATAGCATTATCTTTAATATCTTTAAACTTCCATAACCATTTACCTAGCAATGATAAATTCATATTACTTTAAAGTTATTTAATTATTATTCTAAAGTTATTTGTTTGTTGTTTTAAATGTTTTGATTATATTTTTAATTATTTATTTAAAGTGGTTTAACTACATTTTAATTAAATTTATTTAATTATATAATAAGTTAATTAATTATCATATTAATATTATTTAAAAGTTAATTGATTTTTGTATTAATAATGTTTTAAAATCAATTAATTGTTATATTAATATTGTTTTGAGGTTAACTTATTAATACAATAATAGTGCTTAAAATTTACTTAATATATTATTAACGAGATTCTAAAGATATTATTCTAAATAAGATTTAATTTAAGTGAAATAGAAGGATATTTAAATAATAATTGTTATTTAAAGTTATTTAAAATAATTATGGTTTATCAAAGGAACCTTACTAAATTAAAGAGTTTATTAAATAAATTATTTAAATACTAGAAGAGTTTTATAAATGGTTTTTATAAATAGGATTATAAATGAGTTTTAAAGATTTGAAAATGAGATGTTTTATGAATGGGGTTTTGAGATTTATAAAGAATGTTTACAAATAGATTGGAGATTTATAAAGAAACCATATAAGTAGACTTAGAGATACTTATAAAATAAAGAGACTTTCGAAAGAAATGGTTGATTTTTATAGCGTAATTCAAAAGACAGCGATTGTCTACAGTTTAATATGGATTCGCCGGGACAACGAAATAACCATTATGTAAGCTGCGATCCATGATTGATATTGGATGGTACTTTTCATATATATTTTTAAACATTTTCTTGTATTTTTGAAAGAAAGGTTTGCGAATATACTTATATCGGTGAGATAAGCATATGAATATTTTAATAAATATTTGGAATATGATTTTAAACTAATGAAAGAATAATCTAAGAGGCGTAGTTATTTTCGTGGGAAATGTAATTTTTGTTTGAATGTTTGTTTATTTGATACTTAAATAACCAACTATCAATTGGCCTAAATATGCAACCCTTATCGATTTCGGTGGTACAGAAATATTCCGTACTTAACACCGATGGATTTTACCTCCGAAAATATCTAGGAGAAAAAAGGGGATTATATGGTATAGATATCGACGGTGGTGCTATACTATATGTATAAGCTCGTTTCATTTTTTTAGGACAAATGATAAGGAGATCCATCCACTTAAGCGGTTAGGGGGTGTTCCTCGCTCTTATTTACTGTCTGATTATTTCATAAAGAACTAGCAAAAGAGATGACTCGAAAACCGTAACCACTCTGAAACTATATACGGTTCTATGAAGGACTTTCGTGATATATTGATATTTTGAAATCCATGTGTGACGCCCCACCTCTATACCCACGCTAGCCAAGAACACTCCGGAGAAGTGCTGTCAACTAGCACGGAGAATAAGGCTGTTGAGGAGCGACCATCCATGTAATTGCTTATCACACGGTGGCTATAAATAATCTTCGGAAACAAACATAGAAATAATCATATCACAAATCAGTCACAGATATCCATATCACAAAGGCGGAAGAAGATATGAATATATAACTAACACATGAAAGTGTACATCAGAGTTGTGGTCAATAAGATCCACGATAATACAAAAGAATAGCAACACGTGCTATACAAAAGAATACAACTATGAGTCTATATCTCAAGTGTATACAACAAAAACTGCTAATCTAAACAGTTAGCCAAAAGTCAGAGTGATGAATCCCTGGGAAGAAGTCAAGCAGAAGCACCTGTAACATCTCGGTCTGATCCGAGTATTATTTAAGAAAATAATAAACGGATCAGTCTAGCTATAAATATCAGATGACATGATATAACATAAAAGATATGGCATAAACATAAACATCCATAACGACATACCGCTATAAGTATGTAAATAATGATCAACAGAAGATCAATCAATAAGAGATAATCAATATGACAAGAATCTTCTCAAAGATTCGAAGGGGGCATCATACCCTAAACTTGTACTCATAACAAGTCATTGACATAAATTCCAGAAATCAACACGAGAAATCCAGAAATCATAAAAAGGGAAAGAGGCCTATCACATGACGGTCCGAAGACCATGGGGAGCTACCCCACATGTGTGAGTGGAATCACACAGAATGAGGTCAAGACTAACCAAAAAGCAGAAAGGTATGTGTGAATGGAATCACACAAGTGGTGTCTAGTCTAACCTTGCAATGAAAGAGACATCGCGCAATTGCTAGTCTAATTCATAAAGCGATCATCAAGATCAACGAGAAGTGTCAATTACACTAAGCTAGTAAATATAGAAGTTTAGCTTCATGTCCCATAACCACTTGCTTAACTTAAATATTTACGAACAAACTGTAAATCTTCACTAATAAAATTGTCACAAGAGGTTCAATCGAACAAGTCCAAGAATTAACCGACGAAGTGAACGCAAGCGTTTCATACCACTTGTTTTACTAAGTCGTTTAATTAGATTTCTCATCCGAGTGAGGTAAAGGCTTGTATATACTAATAGATTGGAAAACGGTTTAAGAAAAGAGCTTTGTTATTAAAAATAGAGTTGAAATTGTTTGTTAAAAGAGTTTTGATATTTACTACTAGTATTGAAACCTTTATATTATAAAGTGACAAAACACATAAGCAATTGTAGAAACAATCAGTCACAAAAATCGCATACGGAGATGTGAATAAAATCCAAGGAAATCAGCTCAATGTTTTTCAGATAAGATCCCCTACGGAGGGGGGGTCCAGGGGGGGTGGCAACCCCCCAAGGTGGGGGTGCGGGGGCAACGCCACCGCTTACGGGGTTCGACCTGCCCGGTCAGGTCGCGGGGGTCCAGGGGGCAGCACCCCCGGCGGGGTGCGGGGCAGCGCCCCGACCAAAACGGTACGACCTAGTGAAGATAAAATGAGGTCTAACGACCTAACGACTCAAGGGTCCAACGACCCAGCGACTCAAGGGTCCAACGACCCAGCGACTCAAGGGTCCAACGACCCAGCGACTCAAGGGTCCAACGACCCAGCGACTCAAGGGTCCAACGACCCAGCGACTCAAGGGTCCAACGACTCAGCGACTCAAGGGTCCAACGACTCAGCGACTCAAGGGTCCTACGACTCAGCGACTCAAGGGTCCAACGTTCGACTCAGCGACTCAAGGGTCCAACGAAGCGGCGACTCAAGGGTCCAACGACGCGGCGACTCAAGGGTCCAACGACGCGGCGACTCAAGGGTCCAACGACCCGGCGACTCAAGGGTCCAACGACCCGGCGACTCAAGGGTCCAACGACCCGGCGACTCAAGGGTCCAACGACCCGGCGACTCAAGGGTCCAACGACCCAGCGACTCAAGGGTCCAACGACCCAGCGACTCAAGGGTCCAACGACCCAGCGACTCAAGGGTCCAACGTTCGACTCGGCGACTCAAGGGTCCAACGACGCGGCGACTCAAGGGTCCAACGACGCGGCGACTCAAGGGTCCAACGACCCAGCGACTCAAGGGTCCAACGACCCAGCGACTCAAGGGTCCAACGACTCAGCGACTCAAGGGTCCAACGACCCAGCGACTCAAGGACGAACGACTTAACTCCGAACAACCTAAAAATGGCCAGAACGACTCAAGTGCAGAAAATTCAACAAAACGCTAAAAATTGGAGTTTTTTGCCAATCCAATCCAAACCAAATGCTAACATGCATGCAAAAATGATAGGGAATCATTCCCAACAGTCCAATATAGTTATAGGCTAGAATTGTGAGATAGAAATCTCACCTTTGCACTAAAATTTATGAAGATGAAGCTTGAAAGCAAGGAGAAGCAATCCAAAGCTTGAATCCAATATCTTCTACTTGAATTTGGAGTTGAATGATGGAGTTGCAATTGAATTTGAGCTTGGAGTTTTAATTTCCCATTCTCTTCACCATTAATGCTAAAGCTTGAGTTAGTTAGGAAATTTATGAAGAGTGAGGAGAAGAGGGTTGGAACTTGGGCTTAATAGGCTAAACTAACCCAAAGTCCAAAGCGGGAAAAGTTAGTGAAATTTCACTAACTCCAAACCTATCGATGTTTATACTTAAAAAGTTGTAAACGACATTTCGAACTCAATGGAAGTGGTCTCGAGTCCTAATTTGACCGTTTGCAAAAAGTAGTTTTTCGGACCAAAATCCGATTAACGATTTAATATTTAAATAAAAATATTTAAATGTAAACTCGATAAATATGCGGGTTGTTACACCATGTGTGATTCCGAGACTCATTGGGGTATAGGAATCCATGGGTGATTCCAAGATCTATTTAATATATAGGAATCCAAGTGTGATTTCAGAACCCATTGGGGTATGCAAATCTATATGGGATTCGGTGATCTATTTTGGTGTCCGTGCATGAGCTGGAATGCCAAATGTAGCACCTCCAGCGGTAATGACTAAAACCGAATGAGGAGGCATGGCCAGTAGGATTGGCAAAACCACTAGGTGTAGCGGGCTCCTCCTAGATGTTACTTACAGTTGTTAAGCATGCATGGGGCTATGCACTCGGTCTAAGCGAGGCCAGCTATGTAATTGCCATGCTACATCACTAGGGGTGTATGCTGCTTTGGAAGGAAATCTCTAATCCTTGTGCAGGAGGACCATTCCTCGAAATACTGATGTAACGACCTACCTTTTTGGACGTTTTAAGCAGACACGCATGCCATACTCAAACCATTCAAAAGGGAAGATTGTTATGAGGTAAATAAGAAAAATAGAGAAAGAAAGAAACAAAACAGAATCTCATGTCGAAATGACAAAATTTAATAATCAAATAACAGTTCATGAAGCTATTTACAAAACACATGATTATACCTATACAACACAGAACTAGAGCTACACATATCAGAGTTAAATAAATAATGCAGCGGAACAGTATGAATACAGTGGAATAAATATAGCAAATAATAGTACTACAAATCTTCATCTTCATCCTCCAAAAATAAGGTCTTCAAGTCCTGAAATGCTCAGGCTGACCCGAGCGAATTGAAAAGAAAAAACACTCGAGTCAGAACTAAAAGATCTTATATAAGTTCAACTAATGGTAAATATGAATGCAACGACGTCAGAGATGTTTACGAGGTTTGACATCTCTCATCCAGTGTCTAACGTGAGTGTAGTAACTTAAACGATGTTCGAGATTCACATCTCCTAAGGATCCGTTAAACTATCTACTATGTAGTACAATACGCTATTATAATATGTCTACAGTAAAGTAAAAGTGTTAAAATAGCGTTAAGGCGTTACCCATATCCCCCTTAACACATTTTATATATCCCCATAGTCTATACAGTAACGTACGCTCCTCCGAGAGGTTTACACAGAGGGCATCCCATAGGTATGGTGCAAAACGAACTCGTTGAAGGCACTCTAGGGCATGTGAACACGACACTCAAGGCAATGCCAGGGTAGATGTACCAATTGCACTCCCGGACTGGTGGTAACGCATAACACCTACTATCACCCTCCTTAGACACACTCCCAAATCAAAATCAAGGATGGCTACTAAATACATCACAAAGTGATAATATAGTATCGAAGAAATGTGCCCGATATGAGGAATGACCTCACTTGGCCCGGTATAGCTCCTGTTTTAGTCACATCTAAGCTGACTCACGGGAGTCAGGGTCACGTCATACCTCATACATAAATTGTTCGCCAAAACATCCTATTTCATTTCTGGAATCTCCACCACGTACACAGTTGTTACAGTGGTTTTCGGTATTGGTAGAGAGTGTGACAATACCCAATCCCGGTCTCTTTAAAAACCAATCGTTTTTTTCCCACCGGATGGTTCTTTTAAATAACTAAAACCATTTCATAATTAATACCAAAATATCATATTCAATTCAAACCATTCACTTTGAAATCATATTCACATTTGAAATCATAATTTCTTTCAAAAGTCATATCTCCAATTAGGTTAAATCCTTACTTCAAAATCATCATATTCAATTAATTATAACATTTAAATTCTAACTTAGGTTATTTAACCGTATTTTATTTTAACCAATGAATTTGAATATAAACGCTTTCACTTCACTTAGACTGGAAATTTACAAAAATAGTTTAAATGGTTATAAATAGTTAAAATACTCTAAAATAGTTTAATTATTGGTTAAAAATACTTTTAAATTGATTTAAGATAGTTAAATAGATTTAAAATAGATTAAATATAATTAAAATAGATTAAATAGCTTTAAAATAGATTAATTAGATTTAAAATAAGTTAAAATGGGTAAATTAGTTTTAAAATAAATTAAACGGTTTAAAATAGGTTAAAATCGTTTAATGTGGTTAGTATAGGTTAAATTAGTTTACAAATTTGAAAATCTTAAAATTTGGAATCTTTAAAAATGTAATTTTAAAATAGTTTATATTGAAAACCTAAATTTGAAATTTATATCAATTTAAACTATTTATTTCATTCCAAGACATTAGGACCATTTCTATTTCCAAAACCTAATTTCAAATTTTCCAATTCAAATCCTTAATAAAATATTCAATTCAATATCGCTTCCAATCCATGTTTTGGAATATCATTTTAAATTACTCTAATTTCAATATATTCCAAAGTTATATTTCAATAGTTTTAGTAACTCAATTCCGATAAATTTCCATTATACTTAAAAATCAACTTTAAGATTACTATTTAATTCCTTTAAAAAGTTCCAATTTTAGCATAAAACTCGAATTTCAATATAAATTCAATTAAAATATATCAAATTTTTATTTCAAAGTATCATTCAATTGAATTCAAAAATTAAGGGTTCTAAAAATCATTAAATTTAACCAATCTGGTGTCCGTGTATAATTCTCTACCCTAGGGTCAAGTGATACAAATATTTATCATTTCAATCCACAATTTAAATTTTTTGGTTATATATAATTTCAAACTACGATCCTGAATTAATATTAAAGTCCATAAAATCGCTAGAGTCTTTCAACCTATAACGATGTTTCCTTAATCTATAAATCGTTCGCGTATATATCATTTCAACCCATAATGATTTTCCAAATAATAACTAAAGGAACTTGTAGAGTGATAGCATTTCATAAATCTTATATAGCATCAAATCATCCAATAATAAATTCAAACGTCCATCACAATCATCATCCAATTCAATCAACAAATATTAACAATTAACAGATTATTATATGAAGGAAATTAACTGGCAATTCAATAATAAATTAAATGAAAAATTTAATTCAAATTAATAGGAATAGCAATTTAAAAATATCGAACAACCATAAATAAATTCCTAATTACATCATAAATTTAATTTAACTAACAATTTTTTTTAGAAGTTGTGAGTGGGTCAAATCACTCGCCTTTGAATTTAAATCGAATTTAAATCCAATTAGGGCCCAAATTCAAACGATCTCAGAATTCATCCAAACCAGCGTCCAGATATCTGGAATTTCGATACGAACTCGGAAACGAACCGCTCATGAATTGGACATCGTATGTAAGAGTTACACGTATTAGATCGATTGAAAATAAAAAAAAATAAACGAATTAACTAATAATATACAGCCACGAACCAAACCCTACCATGCTATCACGTGGTCGACAACCCAGCCGCCACGCTTCCTCGCTTGCCGCCGCCATCCATAGGCATCACCGACTAAATATGTATGCTTCCTTGACCACCATGCCACGCCGCCTCCTACGCCCCCACCCTGAACGACCCGTAATTTCGTTACTTCAAAAATGAGAGATTTTGTTTATTTTAAATTTAAAAGGAATTCAAAACTTAAGTAAATAAGTTATATATAATAGATAATAATGAAGAAATCATTTATTCTTATAGTTAATAAATTAAAAAATATAAATTTGGATTTTAGAACAAATCGACAAAAGTTAAGTTTTTCTTAATAGTAAATAAAGGCTTAAATAACAGGATTTAAATATTTATTTGAAAAGTTAAATCTTATTTAAAACATCTAATAAAGATAATAAAAGCATATTAAAAGATTTAAAAGTATGTTCGTCCCCGGGCTTGACCAGGTAGACAGAGACTTGATGGGGAAGCCTTGCTCGGCACAACTAGGTCGTTCGGCATCTATCCTTATTTGGCATTGAGGACCGTTCGGCAAAGCATGGTCGTTCGACACTCCACACCGATAGGCACAGCATGATCGTTCGACACTCCACACCAATTGACACATCATGGTCGTTCGGCATCCCACACCGTTCGGCATCCATGCCTTATTCGGCATTGAGGACCGTTCGACACAGCATGGTCGTTTGGCATCCCACACCGTTCGGCATCCAGACCTTGTTTGGCATTGAGGACCGTTCGGCACAGCATGGTCGTTCGGCATTCCACACTGTACGGCATCGAGACCACGTTCAGCATTGAGGACCGTCCGACACAGCATGGTCGTTCAGCATTCAATCATGATCGGCATGCAACACGTTCAGCATTCAATCTCGACCGGCATGAAGCATGTTCGACATTTGGCCTCGCTCGGCATAAGCATGCCGCTCGGCATCTCCCCTCGATCGGCGTCGGATCTCGTTCGGCCTACATCTTCCACACAACATATCGCCCTGTTTGGCTTAGAAACATGGCTCGACATTTGTCGATCGGCATTAGTGGTTCGGCACCCAGAAAGCACTCACTTTGGGCGGAGATGTCTAGATACTAGGCCCATCAGGGAAGTCCAACCCATTTTTGTCTATAAATAGAGAGGCACGAGCACAGTGAAACGGACCTTTTTTCGAGAACACCGGGGAGACTCTGCCGCATTCAAGACTCATTCAAGACTTATCTTCTTTGCTTAACAATTATAATCAAGTAGTTGGTGTACGGATTGTATCGGTAACTAGTTGATAAGTATAGTAATAAAGATTAACCTCAAAGTGGACGTAGGCAATTACGCCGAATCACTATAAATTTGATATTCTTATTTTCCGCATTTAGTTTAGCATTCTGTTCACCGTTTACATTTACTCTCTTCATTAATCTCTGTACATAATCTTTCTTAAGGTTGTTAGTGACCAATTCTGGTGCTAACATTTTGGTGCTTTCACTGAGAATCGAATTCTCAGGTCGATAGGATCTACTTTGTAGCTACTGGATTGAAAAATCCCCCGAAGGAGATCCGACTTATTCATAGGACGCCCGTTGAATCTATTCAGAGTTCCAACCGACAACTCTACTATGGGAAGACCACGCACTCGATCAGCCTCTCATAATGTGGACATCCACGAGACTGCTAGTGTGCAACAAGTTGGACCTAGAAACCAACAAGCGATTCAAGGCGTAGGATCCTCCACCCAAAATCAAAAGGAAATCGTTACCCGAACAGAATTCAACGATTTGATGAGAGAACTCAGGGAAAGTAAATGGCAACTTGCTAAGCATATTCAAGCCAACCCTAATCTCATGACTCAGTTTACCCAGCAGCAACATCAAAATGCTGGAGGTAGCCCTGCTCCTTACTCTTCATCTGATAGCTCGACCTCAGCTGATGAACCTCCTAGGCGTAGACGCTGTAAGACTGAAGCTGCACAGGCAAGTGCCACTAATCGATCTGCCAAGGATCTGGCACGTGAGGAGACCATACACCCGACTCACTAAGGTCCTAATGAAGCTGGCCTTCACGATACGCGTTTGGCCGATCGCTAGCAGAGGAGACACCAACCCGAGCGGTCCCATGGAATGGAACCCAACCTTCCAACAAACTCCGGACTTATCCCATGCACTTAATGAGAGAGAATCAAGGCTTGACCAATGAAGATTAGGGAGTGTCCATGAGCATACTCCTTTCACAGATACTATTCTATAGGCTGAGTATCCCAGGAAGTTTAGTATGCCGACTATCCCAGCCTACGAAGGGAAGACTGACCCTAGGGAACACGTGATGAGCTACGAATGGATGATGGATTCTACAAAGGCGAATTATGCGACCAAGTTTAGGTGCTTCCCAATCACTTTTTCCGGAATCGCCACCATGTGGTTTACTCGACTTCCTCCACGGTCTATATCCAGCTTTGATGAGTTGGCAATGAAGTTTGTTGAACAATTCAGGATACATGCTACTCGTCCAAATGAATGATGTCCTTATCAAGCGTGATCCAGGCTCCGGGAGAGTCTTTGAAAGCATACTTGCAGAGGTTTCATGTCGCTGCCACTCAAGTTAGCAACCCTAATAGCCACACAATCTTGATGGAGGTAATGGGAAGTGTAGATCCAGACTCGGAGTTTGGAGATTGGTTGGTGGAAAAGCCCCTAACTACGTTGCAGCGATTCTACTCCAAAGCTCACCAATTCATAAGGAGGGAGGAAGCTCGATGGAAAAGACGATATAAGGCACCAGGGCCTATTCAGGAAACTGTGAAAAGTAACATCGCCGTGAAGCAATCCGACGACAATTCAAGAAAAGTCCAAGTCAACGTCCAGAACAAGCCTGGGCAATCTAAAGGATCCGGAGGAGGAAATCCCGGAAAGAAAAAAGAGACTGGGAGACGGAAGTCGATGATTCTGACCTATAACGAATACACCCCCCTGAATGCGTCCCTTGAAAACATTTACCTATCTACTTGTAACACCTTTCAATACAGAAAGTCACTCCTAAAGGAGTCCACTGAGGAATAGAAATGGACGAGGAAGTACTGTCGCTTCCATGAGACCCAAGGGCACAATACTGAGGAGTGTAGACACCTCTATGATGCCATAGAAAGGTTAATTAGGAAGAAAAAGCTGCAGGAGTTTTTTAAGAACCCACTAGAGGGTAGGCAACGAACGTCAGACCCCGGACGCTGGCCGTCTCCACGACACCCAGAGGAACCTGCCCGGACCGTTGGCAGGTTGATCATAAACATTATAGTCGGAGGACCTCATCCTTCAGACAAGAATTGGCAGGAGATGGAACGATATGCTACCTCCTTGAGGCAGACGAATTGTAAATGTTGTTCGAATGTGGAAGATGGAACCCCTGCAAAACAACAACGCATGATGACAGACGATATAGTGTTTAGGAGTCAAGATGCAGGCAAGGCGGAGGCACCTACTATCGACCCGATGGTCATATCTACAGTAATCGGGCCAACTTACATCAAAAGGTTTTTGATTGATTGTGGAAGCTCTGTCAACATCATCTTCAAGAAGGCTTATGACCAAATGAAGATGGAGACAAAACATTTAAAACCATGCAAAGCCCATTTCCACGGCTTTAATGGTGTTGCAACCGACGCAATGAGGCATATTGAGTTACCAGTTGAACTGGGGGAAGTGAGCGTTGGAGAGTATGAATCCTACCATTCATAGTAATGGATTTTTAATCCCCATACAATGTATTTTTGGGTCGTCCGGCCTTGGCAGAGTTTAGGGCCGCTTTGGCCCTATGGTGGTTGACATTAAAATTTCCGACAGACAAAGGAGTCGGCGCAGTACATGGAGATCAGGCGACCGGTCGCGCATGTTATGTGGCAGAGCTGAGAGAAGCTCAGCGGAGAGAAAATGGGAAGGTTGCAGATAGCTCCGTCCGCATCCTAAATACTGATGATTGAGAAGTGGTGCCCGAGCCCTAGCTCGGGCAACATTCTCGGATCCTTAGAGACATAGATCCGAGAGATGATGACGGGGAATCCAGGGAAACGAATGTAGCACCGGCTGAGTTGACGATCGACATTCCAGTCAGCTGGGATGACCCATCATGATTTCTTAAGATTGGATCACAACTTGACACTTCAGTGGCCAAGGATCTTACCGATTTCCTCCGAGCGAATCTGGATGTTTTCGCTTGGACACATTCTGATATGTGCATGATTTCTCCCACTATTGCGAGTCATATATTGAACATTGACCCAAAATACGTTCCTGTGAAACAGAAAAGGAGAGCCATGGACCCGGAGAGGTCCGCTGCTCTCAAAGAGGAGGTAGACAAACTCAAAGCCAATGGGTTCGTTCGCGACGCCCTCTACCCTGAATGAGTATCTAACCCTGTGCTGGTAAGAAAAGCGAATGGGAACTGGAGAACTTGTGTTGATTACTCTGATCTGAATAAAGCATGCCCGTATCTAGAATCGACCAGCTCGTTGACTCTAACGTCGGACACGAATTATTGTCATTTATGGACGCGTATTCGGGATACAATAAGATCCCGGTGCACATTCCAGACTAAGAACACACCAGTTTTGTCACAGATGTGGGGCTATATTGCTATGTAGTAATTCCTTTGGATTGAAAAACACGGAAGCAACTTATCAACGTTTGGTGAATCGAATGTTTAAAGACCAGATTGGCAGAACGATGGAAGTCTATGTGGATGACATGATCGTGAAGTCACGACAGTCAAATCACCACATTCGAGACTTAGCAAAGATGTTTGATATACTCAGGCATTACGAGATGAAGATCAACCCTTTAAAGTGTTCTTTGGGCGTTGCATCAAGGAAGTTCTTGGGTTTCATTGTGAATGCATGTGGAATTGAAGCTAACCCGGAAAAGATTCAGGCTATGCGGGACATACAAGTGCCCAGAACTATAAAGCAAGTGCAAAGCTTGAATGGAAAGGTGGCCGCGCTGAGTCGATTCATATGCTAAGCCACAGATAATTGCATTCCTTTCTTTGACGTGATAAAGAAAGGAAAGAGGAATTTCGAGTGGACGTCTGGTTGTGAGGAAGAATTCCGAGCTCTGGTTAGACATCTAGAAAGTCTCCCGGTGCTATCAAAACCAGTTGACCATGAAATGCTGTATGTATACCTGGCAGTATCCCAGTATGCTATTAGTACAGCTTTGGTTCGCGAGGAGGACTGATTTAAAAAGCCAGCATATTATGTCCGTGAACGTTTGACGGGGGCAGAAAGAAATTATCCCAGGATTGAGAAACTAGCTTATTGCTGGGTGATTGCATCATGCAATCTTCGCCCATACTTCCAGGCACACTCGATCAGTGTTTACACTGATCAACCCTTGCGACAGGTACTCCAATGACCGAAAACTTCCGGAAGGATGTTAAAATGGAATATCAAGTTGAGTCAGTTCGATATTACCTACCTGCCACGAAGGGCCATACAGGGGCAAGCGCTAGCAGATTTCATTGCTGAATTCACCATGACAGACGAATCAAACGGTTGCAATGTCATACCTCCCATTCAATCGAAGATGTATACCGATGGGGCATCTAATGACCGTTGTTCGAGGGCTGACATAGTTCTTGTTATTTCTGAAAAGCGATCAGTTCGCTACGATTTGAAGCTCGAATTCACAGCAACGAATAGCGAAGCCGAGTATGAAGCATTGATTGCCGGCGTAAGACTTATCAAAGAGCTGGGAGTAAGATCGCTTGAAATCTTTTGCGACTCGCAACTGGTGGTGTACCAAGTGCGGGGAGATTATCAAGCAAAGGGGAAGAGACTTGCCCCATACTTGGTCCGGGTTCAAGAGCTGCTACCAAATCTCGAGTATTATGATATTTCACATGTCCCGCGTGAGCAAAACAGAGCAGCCGATTCATTGCCAAAATTTGCAAGCACCGGCGACGCGCAGCAGATGGGATTGTTTCCTGTTGAAACCTTGCATGTTCCGGGCATAATTATGATGGAGGTATATTTCATGTTAGAAACAAAAATCGAGAAGGAATCATGGATGACCTCATTGAAGCAGTACTTGTTACATGGGGTCGTGCCCAAAAGAAGGAGCGAAAGACGACAATTCATTCGTAAGGCCTCGAGTTATGTATTGCAAGATGGGGTAATGTATCGAAGGGGATTCTCGGCCCCCTTACTCCGGTGCATTGCCCATGATGAGATAAAATGATCCCTGAAGGAAGTCCATGAAGGTGAATGTGGCGACCATACCGGAGGGCAGACATTAGCAAAGAAAATACTCCGCTATGGATATTATTGGAAGATATAAATCGGGATGCCACAGACTATGTAAGAAGATGTGACAAATGTCAGAAATATGCGAAAATCCCGAGAGCGCCGCCGACGGAACTCACACAAATGGTTAGTCCCTGGCCATTTGCAATGTGGGGGATCGATATAGTCGGTTCCTTATCCGTATCCAAAGGTTGTGCAAAATACACAATAATTGCGGTCGATTACTTTACCAAGTGGGCAGAAGCAGAGAATTTGGCCACCATCACCGCCAAAAAGGTCATTAATTTCGTTGTACGAAATATTATATGCCATTTAGGCCTTCCACGAACCATCATTACAGACAACGAAACTCAATTCGACAGCAAAGAATTCAAGGAATTTTGCCAAAAATATGGTATTGAGAAAAAGTTTGCAGCAGTTGCTCACCTGAAAGCCAATGGATAAGTGGAAGCCGTAAACAAAATAATCAAATCCATATTGAAAAAACGTTTGGAAAAGGCTAGAGGCAAATGGGTGGATGATCTTCCAACAGAGCTTTGGGCTTATAGAACCACCCACAAGTCCGCAACTTGCCACAATCCATTCGCATTGGCATATGGTATAGAAGCTGTCATACCAGTAGAACCTAAAGTTCCATCACATCGGTTAACTAATTATGACCATGAGTCAAATCAAGATCTATTGCTGGAATCATTGGACTTCATTGATGAAAAGCATGAAGAAGCTAATTTAAGAGCGGCTGCATACAGGCACCAAGTCGCTTAATATTATAATGAAAAAGTCCGATCGAGAATCTTTGGTGTGGGCGATTTCGTTTTGAAACGAGTTTTCCCCGTTCCATCACATATGAGCCCCGCATGGGAAGGTCCATACGTCATTGAATGAAAACTTAGAGAAGGAACTTTTAAGCTAGCGACCGTTGATGGTGCGACACTCCCCCGAGCATGGAATAGCAAACATTTGCGGCATTATTACACTTAGTTCATTTCTTTCATATTTTAGTTAAATTTATTTCCAGCAAGTTTTATTCCTAGTTTACGGCATGTAATAAGACAATTTATCTTGTTTGCATTAATAAAGGCCTGAAGCCATTTTCTCCATGAATTGTCGATGTTTCTATGTATGATAACGCTGTGGCCAATAACGAAGAGATACATTATTCTGTCTGACGTACGAATGCGCACGAGCACATAAAATCTCCAAGTTCCCGTAGGGTGGATTTGAGTACTCTGAGTCCCCAGAGTGCGGACTACAGTATAAACGATTTAAAATCTCCAAGTCCCCTGAGAGCGGACTGGAGTACTCTGATTCCCCAGAGTGCAGACCAGAGTATAAACGATTAAAAATCTCCAAGTCCTCGGAGTGCAGACTGGAGTACTCTGAGTCATCAGAGTACGGACCGGATTATAAACGACTTGAAATCTCCAAGCCCCCAGAGTGCGGACTGGAGTACTCTGAGTCCCCAGAGTGCAGACCAAAGTCTAGATGATTTAAAATCTCCAAGTTTCCGGAGTGCGGGCTGCAGTACTTTGAGTCTCCAGAGTGCGCCATGGACAGGAGTACTCCGAGTCCCCAGAATGCAGACCAGAGTATAAACGATTTAAAATCTCCAAGTCTCCGGAGTGTGGACTGGAGTACTGAGTCCCCAGAGTGTGGACCAGATTATAAACGACTTAAAATCTCCAAGTCCTCGGAGTGCGGATCGGAGTACTCTGAGTCCCCAAAGTGTAGACCAGAGTATAAACGACTTAAATTCTCCAAGTCCCCGGAGTGCAGACTGGAATACTCTGAGTCCAAAGAGTGCGGACCAGAGTATAAACGATTTAAAATCTCCAAGTCCCCGCAGTGCGGACTGGAGTACTCTGAGTCTCCAGAGTGCGGACCAGAGTATAAACGACTTGAAATCTCCAAGTCCCCGGAGTGCGGACTGGAGTACTTTGAGTCCTCAGAGTGTGGACCAGAGTATAAACGATTTAAAATCTCAGAGTCCTCGGAGCGCAGATTGAAGTACTCTGAGTCCCCAAAGTGCAAACTAGAGTATAAAAGACTCAAAATCTCTACGTCCTCGGAGTGCGGACTGGAGTACTTTGAGTCCCTAGAGTGCGGACGAGAGTATAAACGATTTAAAATCTCCAAGTCCCCGGAGTGCGGACTGTAGTACTCTGAGTCCCCAAAGTGAAGACCAGAGTATAAACGACTTAAAATCTCCAAGTCTCCGGAGTGCGGATTGGAGTACTCTGAGTCCCCAGAGTTCAGAACAAAGTATAAACAACTTAAAATCTCTAAGTCCCCGGAGTGCGGACTGGAGTACTCTGAGTCCTCAGAGTGCGGACAAAGTATAAACGACTTAAAATCTCAAAGTCCCCGGAGTGCGGACTGGAGTACTCTGAGTCCCCAGAGTGCGGACCCAAGTATAAACGACTTAAAATCTCCAAGTCCTCGGAGTGCGGACTGAAGTACTTTGAGTCCCCGGAGTGCGGACCAGAGTGTAAACGACTTAAAATCTCTTAGTCCTCGGAGTGCGGACTGGAGTACTCTGAGTCCCCACAGTGCGGGCCAGAGTGTAAACGATTTAAAATCTTCAAGTCCCCGAAGTGCAGACTGGAGTACTCTATGTCCCCAGAGTGTGGACTAGAGTATAAACGATTTAAATATCCAAGTCCCCTGAATGCGGACTGGATACAAATGGCTTGAAGACATCGAATCCTTGGCGTGCGAGCTGGAAAATATTCTAAGTAATCGGTGCGTGGAATAAAGAATGTGCAATGCCAAAAAATTATCAACTTATTTGAAGATGAATCGAGGAGTTTATATAACTCGTAATAGCTTGGGTTTTGACCATGATTATACAAAAAGCCGAACAATAGAAGTCTTCTGAAAGGCAAAAGAACTACGTTTTATTCATCAAAAATAAGTTTCTACTACAACTCCTCTGAAGCTCGGTGTCAAAAGTTTATTTACATAAACTACGAAAATAAATAAAAATAATTACATAATCTAAAGTAACTCTCATTGAACGAGAGCAACGACTACTTCTTCGACTTCCTCGACCTTTTTCCAGAAGACTCCTCTCCCAAGCGTTTGCCCTTGATAATTTTCTTTGATGGAGAGGTGACAACTGAAGAAGTACGGGGAACTTCCATGGGCCTGGACCCGCCAGGAAGGATGATCCTCAACGGCATATTCAGAGGATCGTCTAGATCCACAGCTTGAGGCTCGACTTTGATCTTAACCATCTCTTTCTTCTCCTTCTCAAGGTTCTTCTTCATGCTCATTTTAGATGTGTATTCAGAGGCGCCTGCAATTTTGATTTCATAACTCCCATCGATGGGAGAGGAAGTCTTGGACTTATCCTCATCAAGCGCTCCGATCACCTGAGCATCGGGACCGGGGGCCTCCCCTGCGTGAGTAGCCTCACTTATCTTTTCCTTCACTCCTTGGCGACATTGCTCCTCGGAGTCGGCTCGGGATCAGAACGGCTTGCACAAAATCATGAAAAGCAAGCATTAGAATACAATAGCCCCACATGAAAAACAACGACTTTTGGAATGTTAACTTGGAGGGTTATCTACCAGGTTCTGGCTGGCTCTCAATCGTCAAAGGGGCCTCACCCTCTAGAATGGGAGAGAGAATGTGAATGCCAAGGTCGGGGTCCTTTGGGTCATAACTGATGTGCTTCTCAAAGGGATCAAGTATCGACCGATCTTCAGGCTGAGTGGGCGCATGAGCTTGAGACTCGATCCTGGATGGACCGGCAATAACCTCTTTCCCTTTTCGTTGAGGGGGAGCCTTTGCAGTAAAGAGTTTGTGCCGCAGACAGTTCCGAAGGCTCGTTTCCCTTAAGAAATTCTGTTATCAAAGTTCCTTCATCAATTTTCTCGGAACCAAATTGACCTTCCTTATTTCTACTAAGGTCTCCCACGCCTCAGCTAAAGATTCGAGGTATCGCTCACCCAAAAAAGTTAAGTCTCGGTGCATGAGGACGGGGGCATTGAATCGTGCAATTAATGGGTCGAACATGCTTTAACCTCCTTCCTACCTGCTTCTTTAGTAGCCTCATGGCCAGAGTCAACCTCCGCAGATGCTATTTTCTTGCCCTCGTCACGGACTTCATTCTTTAGCATCTCAACCTTAGAAAGTTCATCCTCAAGCTTCGCCTTCAGAAGCCGTGTGGCAACGATCTCATCACAATATTGTTGCAACTCTTCTTGGGCAGCGGTCTTCTCCTCCTTTTCTTTATGGAGTTGCTCCTCCATCTCCTTAACTCGAAGGGCAAAGGCGCCCCTCTCCTTCTACACTGAGTATTTCTTCAAAGCTAGGGCCCCACATTATTGGACCGCCTCGTCGATTTCTTTTTTATGGGTTGACTCCAGACGAGTAACGACCTCGGCAGTATCTTTAGCGCTCTGTTGGGCGGCTTCAAGCTGAGACTTATAAGAAGCAAGCTCTTCGTCCTGAGCTTTAATAATATCTTTATCGTGGATAGCCTCAAGCTTCATGCGATCTATCTCATGTTGACGCTCTATGGAAACTTCTGAAACTTTCTCGGC
This sequence comes from Allium cepa, assembly GCA_030765085.1. Taxonomy (NCBI): domain Eukaryota; kingdom Viridiplantae; phylum Streptophyta; class Magnoliopsida; order Asparagales; family Amaryllidaceae; genus Allium; species Allium cepa. The sequence continues at coordinate 66,762,924 of CM060931.1, forward strand.
TAAGTGCACGAACGCATCATGCTATACATAGACATCATTGGTACAAGCGATGGCACTTTGCTTGACATGCCATGGAACATGGTGGATCGTCGGAGCAAATTTTAAGCCATCAAAGCATATCTTCAAAAATGAGGCTTTAATTTCAGCATGTAATTCAACGACTATTGGATCAGTTACGAGAGTAATATGAGTCTGCTTAGAGACCACATGCGTTCTGTGGGGATCTCGAGATTGCCTGGTACTTCATGAACCAGAGTGTTGATCTCGATGTGCCTCAGGCTGAGACCCCTTATGTCCAGATTTCTCTTTGCTATGCTCTGGTTGAGAAGGAGGATCGCGAGGATATGAGGGCTGATTATAAGTTTTCCTTCGGTATGATAACGCTCGGCGATGGTAATCTCTATCGTCGGATTCATCTCTATCTCGGCGCTTGCCAGAGCCCGTATCGCGACCAGATTGGTAGAAAATCGATGACCTGCGAAGGAGGTCAAGTCCATGTGTGCGCCCCATATCACCTACACAAAGTTTAAATAACGATGAGTTAGCAAAGAATAGGGTGACAATGGAAATTTAAGTGCAAGGTGAAGTGCGTGTTTTTGTGTGTGTCCTAGTGTTTCCCCCCGACGGACAAGATTCTTTACTAATAGGAGTTTATTCTCCCTGGTTTTGGTCTTGAACGCTTGTATCGCCTCTCGCGGGCGAATGTAGCTTAAGGGCCTTTGGATCGTTGAAGTCGTAGTTGAGTAGATCATCAGGTATGGAAAGGTTCGACAGGCCTTTTAGAGAACTTTCTAAATGCTGTGAGGAAGCTTCTTTCTCCATTGGAACAAGAGTAACTTTAGAAGTTCCATTGAGTGTTTTCTTTCTCAGCCTATATGTTAGTTTCTTCTTCCCCTTCGAAGGAGAAGGCGACGGCTCGATGTCGTGAACTTCGACTATCGGATCTCGAGTTGGACTAACTTTCTCATCTTATACCTTAGGCGTTTCAGTTACTTTAATTTCTCCCTCTTCTAGTGTGTCAGGGGCGTTACGTGCTGAAGACTCAGCTTGTTTTTTCCCTTTGACAAAAGCATGCCTGGGTATGGTAAATCCCTGAGGGAGGCTTATCCGGCGACCTTCTGCCAACAGCCCAAACTTTGTAAGCGATTCATTTGAAATGAGAGTTCTGATGTCCCGGTCTTTGGCGAGAATGGCTCGAATAGCTTCGATGGATTCAGAGCATCTGGGGCCCTCGGGACGTGGACTAATACCTGAAAAGATGGAAGAGAGTTAGAAAAGGTATGGCATCGACTAAACATGAGTATCGATCCAGGAAAAAGACTTACTTCCTTCCACACATCTCCTTGCGAAGCCAGGAGGACAGCGCACATAAAACCATTCCTATTTATATAGGGCAAACTTGCTCCATGCCCTAGTTAAGATTTGACATTTGCTGTGCGGCTCGAAAAACAAGAAAGATGGGCTATCCCTCCGTCTCTTGATGCAATATATATATCGGATATCGCCCGGAGTCGGAAGCCTGGAGAGAACACTCATGAAGAGGATGCAGGTGTCGTAGATGAATGCGTGGCTGTTCGGATGCAGTTGGGATGGGGTAATATCGATATACTGCAACACGTCTCAAAGAAATGAGTTGAACTGTGGCACGCTGCCAACCCAGCACATGAATTTGTTGCAAGTTTTACATCCAAATGGGGGCAAGTGTGGACGATCATGCCCCAATGGGTCTAATACATCGTCAAAGGGGATTCCATGGATAGAGAAAATCCAACGGAGCATACTTTCGTTAATCTTTGAAGCTTGAGAATCGATTAGGTCATCTAGAAAATTCGCCACCTCCAAAGTGTCGGGAGTCAAGTCGACAGATGTAGTCACAGGGTTCGGAAAGTCTTAAGGGGGGTAGTTGATGGATGTGAAGTATCTACAACTTCTTGTGGAGAGGATGGCCCAGGTCTATCTGAGATCGTAGCAGAGCTAGATTTCCTAGACATCTCTAAAGAAGATTAAATCTAAAAGAGCACCTGTTTGAACTATACTTGAAAAATAATCGATGTTAGACTTAACAGCATAAATATTTCCCCCGTGTGGTGTGTGAACTAGTGCGATCATTCAAACATAAGTGCTAAGAAATTAAAAGTCATAGAGTTGATGATATAAAGTTGAGCTTTGAACTGTCATCTTCGAAGACCGTCATCGCTAACCGTCTCTGAAAGCCTGTCTTATGATGTTTTCAATTTTGGACTCGGACACTGGCACTATATGTTGAAGGCTATTATCTGTTTTGATCGATTTAAATTCAGACTTACGATAATTGAAACTGGGGAGTTATCCATCAGGATTAGTTCGATATGCTGATTTACTTAAGTCCTTGTCCTTGTTTTTTGTTATATGATTAGGCATGGGAAATAAGTGAATTTGACGAGGGTTATATTCAATTTGGAACGATTTCAACTGTTGTCATCCATTCATCGAAGGTCAAGGCCGAGCGATACTTGAAACGCACGGCCTAAAAGCCGCTCGACCCAAATGCCGCTTGACCTAAATGCCGTTCGACCCAAATGCCGCTCGGCCTAAATGCCATATGGCCTAAAAGCGTTCGGCCTAAATGTTGCTCGGCCTTAATCCAATTCGGCCTAGATGTCGTCCGACACAAGTCCATCGCTCGGCATTCTCTGGATCAAATGTATGAGCCAGATACACCGAGTCACTTACTTCCTACCTCCCTGACGTCACTCACGCGTAGAATCTATCGAGCCACTCATCTCATGGTTGACCATTATCCACTCAAGATACAAGTGCCGAACGGCCGCCCTCGGTTCTTCTTCACCCCTTGATTACCAAACGACCTCGAACAATGGTCCCGTTCCACTTCAAAATCCTAACTCTAACGCTCGGTAAACTAGCTGGAACCTACGACCCGTCGGTGTCCGTTTCACCTCTCCTATCCATTCCACCCACCTTGAAATCGATTGAAATCGTACTAAGTTCCAGCCTTAGGACATGTCCGAACCTCAATTCGTCTCCCTCATCCACACGCCTCATACTCTCTGTAATCTATGGAGATTAATGGATTCGAACTTTGTGCTAAACTTCCTAATTTGAAAAAAAATTTCGAACAAAAGATTCTTACCAAAGAGAATAGAGCTTAGGGGTCTGTGGGCTTGAGATTGAAAGTCGTTCAGACTCAATTTGGGAAGGAACTGTAGGTAGGGCTTGATGGATTTAGGATAGGAAGGGAAGATCGGGGAAGTGAACGAGGTTTGAGGGTGGTAAGTTACGAGTTCTTGCAGGGTCGAAGTTAAAGGACAAAAGAAAAAAGAGAGGAGTGAAGTACCAAGCTTTATAGGGGGAAGAAGGGAAGTCGAAGGGACAATGACCGGTTGAACCGGTCAAAGCACATCCCACGCTCGACATCATCAATGCCGTTCGGCATTCGTTTGTTGTTCGGCTTTAGCATGTCATTCGGCATGCACTACCTCGAGCGAAATTCAGGAGAAGACACTTTCGAGAGAACAACACCAGTGCTTGAAGAATAACACGGAGGACTCGTGATTCAAATCGCATCATGTTCATCCACATGATACACTGGGGGAAAGTGTTACCCAGTGGGTTGACCAGGTAGACAGAGACTTGATGAGGAAGCCTTGCTTGGCATAACTAGGTCGTTCGACATCTTTCCTTGTTCGGCATTGAGGACCATTCGGTACAACTTGGTCGTTCAGCACTCCACACCGATCGGCACAGCATAGTCGTTCGGCACTGCACACCGATCGGCATAGCATGGTCGTTCGGCATCCCACACCATTCGGCATCCAGACCTTGTTTCGCATTGAGGACCGTTCAGAACGGCATGGTCGTTCGGCATCCCACACCGTTCGGCATCCAGACCTTATTCGGCATTGAGGGCCATTCGGCACAGCATGGTCGTTCGACATTCTACACCGTTCAGCATCCAGACCACGTTCGGCATTGAGGCCCGTCCGACATAGCATGGTCGTTCGGCATTCAATCACGACCGCCATGCGGCACATTCGGCATTCAATCTCGACCGGCATGTAGCACGTTCGGCATTTGGCCTCGCCTGGCATAAGCATGCCGCTCGGCATCTCCCCTCGATCGGTGTCGGACCTCGTTCGGCCTACATCTTCCACTCAACATATCGCCCCATTTGGCTTAGAGACACAGCTCGGCATTTGCCGATCGACATTAGTGGGTCATTACGCAAAAATCACTCACTTTGGGCCGAGATATGTAGCTATTATGCCTATCAGGGAAGTCCGACCCATTTTCGTCTATAAATAGAGAGGCATGGGCATAGTGAAATTGACCTTTTTTCGAGAACACCGAGGAGACTCTACCGCATTCAAGACTCATTCAAGAATTATCTTCTTTTCTTAATAATTGTAATCAAGTAGTTGGTGTACGGATTGTATTTGTAACCAGTTGATAAGTAAAGCAATAAAGATTAACCTCAAATTGGACGTAGGCAATTACGCCGAACCACTATAAATCTGGTGTTCTTATTTTTCGCATTTAGTTTAGCATTCTGTTCACCGTTTACATTTACTTTCTTCGTTAATCTGTCTGCATAATCATTCTTAAGGGGATTGGTGACCAATTCTAGTGCTAACAATGTTAATAATCGTTTTACAATAATAAGCAAATTTTGTTGCATTTTGTCAGTTTTACATACACTGTAAAATTAGAGATTTTGATATTATTTAAATATAATTTTAAAATATAAAGAGACGCATTTTAATTTATCTAAAGAAGTAAAAAATTTCATTCTAATTTTGGCTTACATAAACGAATAGTTTAGCTAAAACGTCAAAATGTGACTGTAAAACATTTAGTCGAAAATCAACGTTTTTTTGGTTAAAAGTTGTTGCAACTTTGTTGCACCTTTATTTTCTTATATATGAACATACATTCAAATAGTGTAAGTATTATTTAATTCACTAATCTAGTTTACTTTTACTAAACAAGTTTAGAAAACTAGCAAAAGTAAACATAAAAGGACAAAACATGTCATATCAAATCCAAATAAATCTTTACTTTTCTTTACTTAAATATTAAATGATCAAGACATAAAGCAATGATGTGATAAGGTGATGGTAAGTGTTGAAAAAGTAAGAAAAGTAAGGATATTTTAGTATTTTTGTAAAGAGCTAGTTTCGTAATTTACCACTCCTTACTTTTCCCATAAATATACATCCATTCTTCTCATTTTTCACACAAACCATTCTTCCTTTAAGCTATTTTAATGGCTTCTCGCTTTAAGAGAGGTGGGAGGATTAAATAAGTGGAGTGCTTACTAATCAATTTGTTCCTCTCTAACCTCTTCTTAAATCACTTCTTCTTCTTCTCATCTTAAAAATGGCCTTAGGCCATGAGTTTAGGAGTTCATAGGGGGACGAGGTGAGCAAAGCGAGTAGAGGTAAAGATGGTCGAGCACATGGAAGCATGGTTATGATAAGGTTTAGAAATGTTTAGTGAAGTATTGGTTTGGATAAGAATGTTGGTAGGAAGTGAAACATTTTGGTTAAAGGTGAGAAATTCTCATCGCTTTTGCAATTATATTTTGGTTATGTTAAAACAATCATATTTACACACTTATGACATAGGAATGTTTATATTGATTGTTATCATGGATGATTTAATAATTAGTTAAATAATTGAAATGTGATAATATATCCCATGATATTAATAGTAAATGTTGGATTTGAAATCATATGTTATGTGATTGGTTGAATGGATGTTATGATAGTGTAAATATAAATATTGGTTATGTTCACTTTGGTTAAGTAATCACCTTTGTTAATAAGACCATATTTTAGTGATATTAGATATTGTGGAGAAATAAATCTCTTTTCATTTAAAAGTGAAATTAAAGTTAAAATAAAAGAGAATTTGAAATTTGAAGTGAAACAGATTTGAAAAGGATAGTTGAATAGAAATTGAAATTGAGATGAATAGTGAAATTGAAATTGAAACGGATTTTGAAAAAATTGAAGTTGAGATAAAGGTTGAATTGAAGTTTAAATTGAAATTAGATTTGAAATATAGTTTTTAAATATGTTTAACTTGAAATTAGAATTGAAATTGAATTGAAATTGAATTAAAATTTAAAATTTAATATTAAAATAATATGAATAAAATAATATTATAATATGGTAATAGTGAAATTATTTTTTAAATAACTTAAAAAGTGAAAATATTGATTTAAAATGATTTGTAATGGTTATATAAGTAATAAAATCCAATTTGAATAGATTATTTCAAATATTGAAAAATAAGTTAAAACTAGGTGTGTCGCGCAACAGTAGTTCGCGATTTCGCGTCGAAAAGTGCAAATGAGTGTATAGAGTGGAATAAAGCTCGGAATTCTTCGAGATAAGAAAATTCCAGACTATTATGCCCATATTTTGTAAACAAAGAAAGAAAATCTGGATTTCGTTGAGTAGATTTTAAATTAAGTTCAAATCAGTTTTCTAGAAAAATCGCACTAGTGCAGTTAAGTGACCATAACAGGAAATCTGTTTATATGAACGTTTTTAATTATGAAAAAATGTGAAATAAATTTGATAAATCAATTTAATTGATTTAAAAGATATTTGGATTGAAAAATATGAATTGGCAAATGTTTAAAAGTTGATTTAATAAAATAAGCTTATATAGCACTTTCTGCAGCACTTTTATGCTGCGAATTGTATAACTTTTTGAATATGAGTTTAAACGTAACGGTTTTTCCTAGAATCAATTGTGAATGTTTTTAAAAGAAAAATCAAGTGTTTGAAAGATAATTTGGAATCTTTATAAGTAGTTTCAAAATTAAGTTGATAACTGAGTATGCGGAAAGGACTAGTACATTTGTCCCGCCTATGAGGCCTCGGAAGATAGAAAAAGGTGTTTAACTAAGGTTAGAGATGGAGCAACCAGTGCCCTGAACTTACCTGGCCTATGTTTTCTTTTCTTAGACGAGGGGTGGAACAGAACGAAAGGAAAACCCGGATGCTCTTAAATAAAAAGATCGTATTGAGTTTCAAAATAAAAGAAGATCGGTATTATCCAAGATTTAAGCAATCTCCAGAATGAATGATTTCTATTTACTCAAAAATGTTGCTAAGATTGATTTAGGGTTTATTGCAAACGATGTCTTAAATAATATTGTTTTTGGCCGGCTTTAAAGTTAAGAAATTTGATTGAAAGTTAAGGAAAATTTGAGATATTTTCCAACGCAAAAGAATGAATTACCAAGAATTATCCCATGTCAAAAGAAAGAGATTTAGATATCATCCGAAAAGAATTAAAGCGTAAAGAGATTTAATAAATCCCATATACTCATATTCACTTTTTATCGATAATTGGATTACGAAGGAACCAGGGTCGGATTTGGGTGATTCCTATCCAAAACCACTTCGAACCAATGTATACATTCGAACGTGAATACTTGTGAAGATGAAGACTATTGAAGACCGTAGATCTTCATAAAGTGAGGACTGCTTATTGATTTGCTCGGGTTCGCACCCATTATTGAGTTATATATAGTAGTGGTCTCCTCGTTGTGGAGATTTTTCGGATTGTATGTACTACTTGCTACTAGTGGTAGTAGGACAGTGCCTTCGGTTTGTCCTATTCCTGGATAACTTGTATGGACGTTTGTCTCACATTGCATTTCTAAACATTACGTACATTGGTTTTTACAAACGTACATCATTGGTGGCGGAGAAGGCAACTTCTCTTAGCTTAACCCCCTCCTTGATACGTATGAGCTCAAGGGTTGTATTTTTGTGGAAGGCAATTTTTAGTCAACGGGAATGGTAGTGTGGCATAAAGATGTTATATGTGCTATGTGAAAAGGTAATCGTAGCCTTAAGCCTCATCAAACCGAAAATGACCGAAACAAGATTAGATGCAACAAGGCTAAGTAGGTCATTCCCAATTTAGGTATGATCATCCCTTTCTAGATATATTTCTTCCAGCTATGACATTCGGGATGTAAATTAATGCGGTGTATGGAAATCAAGCGCTTGGATAAAGGTCAGTAATGACCGGGGGATGACATATTTGGTACTATCTTGTTATAGAGGTAGACCGATCTTGTTTTGGTAGAGGATCCTTTGTGATGGTCCTCCGGGCATCCACCTAGAGGTGTACCCATTTCGGTAGGTAGATCCTTAACCTAGTCATTTTCATGGAAATCCATTTTCCAATAAGAACCCACGGTTTTGTTCGTATTGGCGTAATGAATAGCCTTGAAATGCTATATGGGTAACCATTTCGGATAAGATTAATAAGTTTATTTGCAAATGTTTTCAAGGAGATTTCATTAGAAATAATATCAAAAGATTTGATATATAAAAGTGTTTTAGTTATCATAATGTAAAAACCCGTCCGTGTTTATGTATGGGCATGGTCTTATGAAATACTCTTTCTTTTCAAAGAATTTTATTCAAAGGATGATATATGACACTGTCATTTATTATTTAATTTTTCTCACGCTCGTTTATCGAGCCTGATCTGGGGGTTTTCAATTCTTGGGTCAGATTCGAGTAGTATCGGTTTTGTCGAAGACGGTTGGAGTTTCCGAGGAGAGCTGGAGATATTCATCTACGTATGGACAAATTCTATTATCCGTTGTACTTAGTGCATTTTGTTCGATATTTGTCAGCAAATGTAACGCAGATGTTAATAACTGTCCAAGCTGAATTTAGGTTAGACTCTGATATAAGTATTTAAAAGTTTTCCACTGCAAAAATATTTGTTCAACATTATATGTTATTCCATTCATGTGAGATTCTATTCTGTCTATTTTTCTTTATCACCCTTCATGTTCCGTATTTTCATGCAATTTGAGTTGGACATGCATGGTTTATTGTCGATTTAAAGGTTACGGAAAAACAGGTCGGGACATGTGGTATCAAAGCTGAACGTTAAGCGAGAACCTTGGCTTTGTTATGGGTATGTCTCATTATAGATAGGATTAGTAATATCCTAGGATGAGTAACTCATTAGAGATAAAGTTAGTAAAATCCTAGAATGAGTTATGAGAGTATTATATACATGAGCACGTATTTGTTAATTTTATAAAAATAATTTTGTTTTAAATGAAATTGGTAAATGAAATAATTTTCTCTAGGTTTATATTTTATATGAAAAGAAATATTTTTATATAGTTAGAAATTGAGGATTGATTGTAATTTTTCTTAGTAAAACTAAAGTATGAATATTTTGTGATTATAATTGCACAAATTGACTATAAGATATTTGATGATAATATTGAAGTTAGAAGTTGGAACTAGAGAAAGTAAAGAGAAAAAGCATACTTAGAAAAATTCTTATCAACAAGATAGAAAAAGAAGACAAGCCTTAATTGAGACATTTTGTAAATATAATATAAAAAAGGCAAGTTCTATAACTTATAAAGGAGATAAGATAATTTGAAATTTAGACACTTTGATTAGGTTAAAATCAAGGTGAAATTTAGGAACAAGAGGTATAAGAAATAACATCCTAGTATAAAACTTTGAATTAGTGATACATTTAGGATAACATTTGTAATTCAAAATAAAGTAAGATTAGAAGTGGATTTTTTTTGAATAATATGGTTAGTAGGTTGATTGTTGGATGAAAATGTTTAAGTAACAAATACCATGTGAATTAAGTTTCATGATTGGACTATAAGGGGTTTGATAATATGATTTTTTTAAGGAATGAACAATAAGATAAAAATTTATTTAAATAATTGTTAAAAAGATAAAGATAAAAGGAATGAGAATTTAAATTCAAGTAAAAGAATTATGGTAATTTAAATAAAGTTAATTAATATAAGATAAAATGAATTTATAAAATAGGTTTTATAAAGTAATCTCTAAAGGATTTTGAAAATGGTATTATTTCAAATAAAAAGAGATATTTTATGATAACTAATTCGACTGACTCGAAAATAAACTAAAAATGGGCAAGTGATGTGTTTGGATGGTAAATACTTCTCTTAAGTATTACTCTTCTTGTTAAGAGGATATATAAAAGTATTGGTAGTACCCAGTTCCTTGGTATTATTTAGGAGTTACTCGATCAACATAATTTTCTTAAGTTAAAGAGATAATGTGAATCATTAATTAGTAATATTTACAAAAGTGTTTAGACCAAAGATAAATTTGGAATAACTAACTGATAAGGTAAAGCGGGATTCTCGATGATTTTGGACAGTCGAAATTTTCTGAATCACACTAAACTTAAAGCTAAGGAATTTATGGAATATTACGGTAAAAGATAAACCATTGTGAAATACTTTAAGCAAATGAAATAAGATAAGGATAATTTATAAATCTGATTTATAAAGAAAAAATATATTTGAGAGTTGAGAGCATGAGGATTTAAATATGGGTGGTTAGAAAATTTGTTTTTTTTTCAAAGCTAGAAAATTAACAATAGTATTAAATAAGAAATAAGTCTTATAACTTATTAATTTGAGATAATAGCAGAGTTCCATAATAGTTAAACACCTTAGTTGCTGTAATGATGGTTTGAAGATTGGGGATATGTATATATACTCTAAGGAGTAAAGGTATATTATACAAGTTTAAGTCATATTTATAAGCTTAAGTAATAATGTAATTAGAAGAAAGTAAATGGTTGTGATATAAACATGGATTAATTGAAATTTTAAAGAAATTTATTAGGTAAAAATGAATGTGACTAAACACAAAAGTTATACATAGATCATTTTGGCATATAAATTTTTGATCTAAGATTTGAGTACAGAATTTTGAGGTGTTCACACCAATCCGAAAAGGGATTATCACTCAATGCATGACAGCGAACATTGATGAGGTTTGATGATTATATACTCGAGTTTTCTATCATAGTTGAGGGCTATGCAAGGAAAGCAAGGGTTTATGATTAGAATGTCGATCAAAGTCCGCACTAGAGAATCGGGGGATCGATGCTAGTTTGGAGGTAAAGTTATGGATTTGAATAATAGATCAAATCAAATATTACATATAGTATGATTTTTTGGCTGTCCATGTAACGACCTGCCGCTCTGACCGCCTCTAGTCGGTAATTAAACCAACTCGAAACGTTCAAAATGACGGATTGTTAGTCAGTTTATAGAGTTTAAACAGAAACAGCCACAGAATCACAGAATAATCATAATATTATTCATAAATGAATTTTTCTTACATACATATATCAGAGTTTGTATAATGCATTTAAATTTTTATACAGCGGAAACAATTTATTTTATTAAGTACAAGAAAATTTCTTGAAAAGCTTTAGTGAAGTGCTTTCCCCAACTCTCTCTAACTTCGCGGCTGAAAATCTTCAAGCTGTAAAAGTACTCGGTCTGACCCGAGCGTTTATTGCAAAACACAAAAACACTCGAGTCAGGATTAATCTTTATTCAAGTAATTAAATTTGAAATGAACTGAATAAAATGGTAACAGAGATGACGAATCACATGAATCAATTTAGATCTATTATGGATTTTTCACATTAACAATATCCTGTGTGGCTGCAGTGCACACGTATATTTTCACACATGTGCACTGCCTCACCAACACGTGTGCACAACCAACAAGAGCAAGTGTGCAAGTGCAAATCACAAAGACCACAAAGAAATGCTCAAGGCAAAACTAGTGCCAACTTGAAGAAAAACATGCAGCAGCAAACATGCAGCAGCAAACATGCAAAACAGATCATGTACAAGGGCAGTGAACCCTGTAAAATTTCAGTGAAACAGGTAACACAAGCTACAAATAAGCAAAGACCGTATGGTCAGTGCACAAGAACAAAGAACACAAGTACAGGCAGTAGTGTACAACAAATGCAAGACCAGACGCAAAAGTAACACAGCAGAAGTGAATAAGAACTCCACTGTGAACATGAGGACTGGAATAGCTACAAAGGTTCAAGGCTGAGACAACCCAATGCACTCGGTTCATTTCATTTTTTTTTTCACATCTATTTTAAAATTTTAAAATAGTTATTCAAAACTGAGTTTAACCATAGAATTCAAACCATTGTTTAAATCAAATGTTTCAGGTTTTAGTTCTGTCAGGTTTAAACCTGAAACTTTCAAAATGAATTCAGAAATACAAAATTTTAATTTAAACTTAAATCTGGATTTGACTTTCATTTAAATCTAACCTTACACTAATTCAACTTTTGGATTATGGTTAGCTTACAATTTTAATTTGCTTTTAAATTTTGTTTAAATTTAAAACTACAGCAGTTTACACAATCCTGTAAAAAAAAAATGCCCAACCGAGACCAAGGCAAGAACGCTTCGGGTCAATAGTCCCCCTGCTTCGAGTCTCATTCACAAAAACTCGAGTACGCCCCGAGGCCTAAAATGCCAACATCTCAATTACACAAAACATGGAAACAGCAGTGTAACAGGGTCATGCATTGGTCAAGACAGAGGCCATAGCATCACACAAGCTTGAAAATCAATCCCAACTGAGTACAGGTAGAGGAATGAAATACAAACCAAACTCAGTAAATGGTAGAATCACTGCATACACCAGACAACAGAGACATGCTAAACAAAAATTAAGTGGTCCAACGCCTATACATCTCAGGTCAATGCAACTACAAAGGTTCAAGTGCAACAAAATGGAATGCAACTACAAAGGTTCAAGTGCAACAAAATGGAATGCAACTACAAGTGCAACAGTCAAGTCTAAATGCATAAATGAGGAGACTGCAGTGGACAGTGCAGAACAAAATGAAAGGTACCAGTGAAACAAAGCAAAGGATCAAATCAAAACAAATGAAACTGGGTTCAAAATTTTCTTAACATTAAAAGCTTTAGATTTTAAAATGAACAGATTTTTTTTTTTTTTAAAGATTAAAGCATGACATCAATTTTATAAGGAGGATTTAAATTTCAAAGAAAAATAGGTTTAGCCCATACTGTTTAAACAGAGGCATATGCACAGATATACAAACATTCAAAACATGTATGCACTGATACATTCAACATTCAGGCCTATTTAACAACATTCCAGATCATCCTTTTCTCTTATCAAATAACACAACTTAATCATCCATTCAAGATGGCTTTGAGTCATTACCTCCATTCATGGCTATATATATACTGGGTAATAAAAGTGTTTTAACCTTAAAAGTTTCAGTTTTGTTCACAGTCATTTCAAATAACAAAGAAAATTGGGTTGGAATACTTATATATATATATATATACACGCATACACCCAAGAACAATGTTTCCAGAAAAGCAAAACACATGCATTTCATTCATTTAATTCAAGCCATCTTATTCATTCAGGAATTCAAGTACACAAGATTTGATTGCATCTGTTCTTATCAGTAAAAAAAACAATATCATATAGCATCTGTTTTTAACAGTTTAAATCAATTTATATAGTATCTGTTCTCAACAGTTTAAAAAAAAATTTCAAGTAGTGTCTGTTCTTAACAGTTTTAAAAAAAAACAAGGTTTAATTGCATCTGTCCTCAACAGTTTAAAATAAAAATCAATAGCATCTGTTCTCAACAGTTTAAAATAAAATTCAAAGAGCATCTGTTTTTAACAGTTTAAATTCAAATTCAAAGAGCATCTGTTTTCAACAGTTTAAATTGGATTGACCGAGAGCAAAGAGCAATTGATAGCAAACAACACTCAAAACATAGCATGCAACCAACATTCAATTCAACCAAATTTAAAAACTTGAATCTAAATTAATCGTGAGTAAAGAACTCACCTTTCACCGAATCGAAATGGAGCAACGCAAATTAGAACGAGGCCGGCGCCTTTGATTTGAAAAGCCCCAATTTTGTTGAATGACGAAGTGGAGACGAGGCCGCCATTTTTTTTTTCTTTCGTGTGTTTTATTTTTTTTCTGAAGTGAAGAGAAGAGGGATGGCGAAAATAAGAAGGGTTGAGATCGTGATTTTTAGCGTGTTTGAAGGCGTAGGTTAAGGCAGATATTAAGGCACAAATTTGGGCGTGTTTGTAGCTGAACAAAGTATAAGGCAGTGTATACTTATTTTTTTATTTTATGTTATATTATTTTTATTTATTTATTTTTCTCCCTCTTTTTTTTCAATTTAAATTCAATTAGTTTTGTTAATTGTTTTCTTTACTTTGTTTTTGTTTTGTTTAATTTTTTGTTGTTAAAACTTTAACTAAGTGTATTTATTTATTTTATTTTGTATTGATTAAAATTTTATTCCATTTTATTTAAGTTAAAAGAAAAATGTTATTTATAACTAAACATCGATTTATAAATTTACATAAATAATAATTCTCAAAATCCAAATTATTATTCCTAGTCATTTGTTCAAATTTTAAATACCAATTCAATATTCAATTTCAAAGCTAAATTCAAATTCTATTCAACTTTTCACTAGATTAAATTCAAATATTTAGTCGCCAATTTATTCTGATAATTTGAAATTTAAGTCAAACATCATTTAAATATTTAAAATAAATTAAATATTCACAAATTAAATTGTTCAAAATTGAGGATCGTTACAATCTCCCCTACTTAAAAGAATTTCGTCCCGAAATTATAAGTTAGGAAAAATGATTGCTAAAATCTCACCGATATTTATACCCTACACAATTTTATCAAGTTTCAAACTCACAAATAATTATAGGATTCATTCCACTTATTTCATCTCAGCAGTTTTGTTCATCGATTTCAATAATCAAGACACAAAAGTCTTTCACTAAATTTTTGACTTACAAAAACTCAGATTTTTTAACTTGAAATCTTTCATGCTAAATATTTACATAATATATCTTATCCAAAACTGTGGACTTTCAAGATACTTTTAAAAATCTTCTTCCTTAATTCATTAAGTTAGAATTATGTAATTCTAATTTCAGATTATCGATTTTCTATTTAAAGTTTGAAAATACTTGATAACTCGAAGTTTAACAAGTCCATCGTCGTTCTTACAGACATTAGGCATACGTTGGCCAGGCGCAAGACTAAAAATCTCCAAGTACTAAATATACTTGCTTCAACTCCCAGTGAAAATACTTTTTAAAAATTCTTTTAAAAATGGATATGGAAAGCACGTTCCCCCATGGATCACAGTTTACCCGGCGGTTACGCTACTATCTCAGTAGAATCGCTTGTAACCTTAGATTTCTCATCACTCTTGAATTTCGCCATGGTTGTCGCCTTAGATCGCGGTCCACACGGCGGTTACGCTACTATCTCAGTAGAATCGCTCGTGGCCTTAGGCATCACGCCCCTCGAATTTCGCTTCGGTTTCCAGATCGCAGTTTACTCGGCGGTTGCGCCACTATCTCAGTGGAATCGCTTGTAACTGTAGGCATCACGCCCTACAAATTACGCCAGCATCAATTCACATAATCCCAAACACGTTGATCCATCGTGGGGGATATCATATCAGTCCCAATGGACATTCCACTAATGGAATTCTACGTAGCTACGATTTCCAATGGACACTCCACCGAGTTCCAATCACCTTCACAAATAATAAATGGAAGGTACATTTCCATATCCTCAGTTTTTAGAAAACATATGTCATATACATATAGTACTTCATTTCATATTTCGTACATATCATACCTATGTAAACCTACACAGGACTTTCATAATAATGACTTTCCAAACTGATAGTTTTCGATTATATTCACATATATAAGTTACGAAAACTTAATTCACATTCATCACAAATAGAGGATTCCAAATTTTCCATCACGTTTAAAATTTTCCTCTAAATCGATTTGAAAATTTAAGGTTATTTCAAACCTAATTCATATTCACAATCCAATTCATTATCGACTTCACATTCGATTTGGATTTCACGTTACATCGTCAATTCTCAACACATAATTGATGTCTATCGATATATAACCTCTAAGCTCGTACGTCTCAGAGAAGGGTGTTAAGCTAAAAGAATAAATTCTCCGCCACCACAGATATATATTTAATAGAGATCAAATGCTATGTCATCAATTCACAATGTTAGACATACAATCCCAATCGACTATCCAAAATTCAAAGCTCAACTTATATTGTTTTTGGTGTCAAAGTTAAACTCAATTTTAACTCAAGATTCAATCTTTTTGAAAAATTCCCAAGTTGAACTAATTGTTCAAATTTCTCAAAATAATATCTTTACAAGATATATAATTTTCACACTTAACCATTTGAAACTAATTTCAAATACTCATTTTTTTCAATTTATCTTCAAAAGATAATATTTCAAACCTTTCATTTCATATTGGAAAACATTTTCATACCTATTAAATAATAAGTAATTCACAAATTCTTTTATTTTCAACTCGGAAAATATTCGATATACTTGAATCAAAATTAAGTATATATTTCACTCTTTAAGGAAATCATTCTTTTAAACACATTTATTTGAGTTAAAACGAATGTTGCGTAAAACATCGTTACGACAACTCAAAATCACTAGTATAGGGATTCGGATTTTAAGATAGATATATAAATCCCAATACTATAAACAACATTTCCTTCCGGAAACCATTTACTATAACAATAGTGTTATAGTCCACCATTTCCTTAATTTTCTCGAAAACGCCTATTTCAACAATGAATGTTGAAATCTATGTATTCGATAGTTAATGCATTTTAAAACATCTTTAAAACTATTAACTTTTTCAACTTCAACTTAATTCATAGTTTGAATTCTTCATACTTTTCATAGTATTAGTTTTAAACCGATTTCAAACTTTTCAATATTAAGTTTTTCACTTAATTTAATTTTCCGCACGTATAGATTCAAATTCATCACTGAATTTATTAAACCTATAATGGATTATCCTGTTGACAACTTCAAATTTGAAATCTAAATTTCATTTGAACTTTACATTTGCTTTCTATTTCAAAAATAATCAACTAGTTCTTTAGTAAATTATTCATCAATTTGGTTCCATTAAATTGATACTTCCGCATTAACCACATTTCATAATATCACTTCCCTAAAACATATCTGTTTTAGTTAATAATATATTCACTGTCCAAAATCGTGAATATACTTTGTCAACCAATTTCATCATTTCTACAACTTATTTTTATTTTTAAAGGGTTATCCACTGTCCAAAATCGTGGATATACTTTGTCAACCAATTTCATCATTTCTACAACTTATTTTTATTTTTAAAGGGCTATCAACTGTCCAAAATCGTGGATATAACTCCTTTAATAAGCTACAACAATTTACTTATCATATTCAATTGATTTCGAACTTATAAACAATCTTTACAAATTCCATTTCTATTTATAAACTTCGATTTATAAATCTTCTTTATTAATTCAATTCAATTCAATTTATATAACTCAGTTATATACCAAAAGTTCATATTATAAGTTAAATACTTATAATCCATTTATTTACTAAATCGTTCTTCAAAACATTTGAAATAAATTTTCAAAATAATTCAGAATCAAATTCTCAAGTTATAGTTTAATTATCCTCTTGGCTATAACTAAATTGAAATATCATTTTATTTCACAATTATTATTTTGTAGATATTCACAATATTTGATTCAAACCAATTTAAACCAATTTCATTAATTCACTTCACTTATATTTTATTTTTCACAAGTCTCAATAATTCGATAATGGATTTCGAATGAGAAACTATCGCAATCCTAAATTTAGAGAGGGGAATTTTCAAAATAATTTTAATTTCCAAAATACCTTTCATTTTAAAGAAAACAATTTCATACTTCTTTAAATTTGAAAAACATTTTTCTTTAAAGTGTTTCTAGTAACTATTCATATTAAACATCATAAACTGAGCTTTGAGTCAACCAAAGCTCTGATACCACTTTTGTAACGACCCACCGCTCTGACCGCCTCTAGTCGGTAATTAAACCAACTCGAAACGTTCAAAATGACGGATTGTTAGTCAGTTTATAGAGTTTAAACAGAAACAGCCACAGAATCACAGAATAATCATAATATTATTCATAAATGAATTTTTCTTACATACATATATCAGAGTTTGTATAATGCATTTAAATTTTTATACAGCGGAAACAATTTATTTTATTAAGTACAAGAAAATTTCTTGAAAAGCTTTAGTGAAGTGCTTTCCCCAACTCTCTCTAACTTCGCGGCCTGAAAATCTTCAAGCTGTAAAAGTACTCGGTCTGACCCGAGCGTTTATTGCAAAACACAAAAACACTCGAGTCAGGATTAATCTTTATTCAAGTAATTAAATTTGAAATGAACTGAATAAAATGGTAACAGAGATGACGAATCACATGAATCAATTTAGATCTATTATGGATTTTTCACATTAACAATATCCTGTGTGGCTGCAGTGCACACGTATATTTTCACACATGTGCACTGCCTCGCCAACACGTGTGCACAACCAACAAGAGCAAGTGTGCAAGTGCAAATCACAAAGACCACAAAGAAATGCTCAAGGCAAAACTAGTGCCAACTTGAAGAAAAACATGCAGCAGAAAACATGCCACATCAAACATGCAAAACAGATCATGTACAAGGGCAGTGAACCCTGTAAAATTTCAGTGAAACAGGTAACACAAGCTACAAATAAGCAAAGACCGTATGGTCAGTGCACAAGAACAAAGAACACAAGTACAGGCAGTAGTGTACAACAAATGCAAGACCAGACGCAAAAGTAACACATCAGAAGTGAATAAGAACTCCACTGTGAACATGAGGACTGGAACAGCTACAAAGGTTCAAGGCTGAGACAACCCAATGCACTCGGTTCATTTCATTTTTTTTTTCACATCTATTTTAAAATTTTAAAATAGTTATTCAAAACTGAGTTTAACCATAGAATTCAAACCATTGTTTAAATCAAATGTTTCAGGTTTTAGTTCTGTCAGGTTTAAACCTGAAACTTTCAAAATGAATTCAGAAATACAAAATTTTAATTTAAACTTAAATCTGGATTTGACTTTCATTTAAATCTAACCTTACACTAATTCAACTTTTGGATTATGGTTAGCTTGCAATTTTAATTTGCTTTTAAATTTTGTTTAAATTTAAAACTACAGCAGTTTACACAATCCTGTATAAAAAAAAACTGCCCAACCCGAGACCAAGGCAAGAACGCTTCGGGTCAATAGTCCCCCTGCTTCGAGTCTCATTCACAAAAACTCGAGTACGCCCCAAGGCCTAAAATGCCAACATCTCAATTACACAAAACATGGAAACAGCAGTGTAACAGGGTCATGCATTGGTCAAGACAGAGGCCATAGCATCACACAAGCTTGAAAATCAATCCCAACTGAGTACAGGTAGAGGAATGAAATACAAATCAAACTCAGTAAATGGTAGAATCACTGCAGACACAAGACAACAGAGACATGCTAAACAAAAATTAAGTGGTCCAACCCCTATACATCTCAGGTCAATGCAACTACAAAGGTTCAAGTGCAACAAAATGGAATGCAACATACAAAGGTTCAAGTGCAACAAAATGGAATGCAACTACAAGTGCAACAATCAAGTCTAAATGCATAAATGAGGAGACTGCAGTGGACAGTGCAGAACAAAATGAAAGGTACCAGTGAAACAAAGCAAAGGATCAAATCAAAACAAATTAAACTGGGTTCAAAATTTTCTTAACATTAAAAGCTTCAGATTTTAAAATGAACAGATTTTTTTTTTTTTAAAGATTAAAGCATGACATCAATTTTATAAGGAGGATTTAAATTTCAAAGAAAAATAGGTTTAGCCTATACTGTTTAAACAGAGGCATATGCACAGATATACAAACATTCAAAACATGTATGCACTGATACATTCAACATTCAGGCCTATTTAACAACATTCCAGATCATCCTTTTCTCTTATCAAATAACACAACTTAATCATCCATTCAAGATGGCTTTGAGTCATTACCTCCATTCATGGCTATATATATACTGGGTAATAAAAGTGTTTTAACCTTAAAAGTTTCAGTTTTTCTCACAGTCATTTCAAATAACAAAGAAAATTGGGTTGAAATACTTATATATATATACACGCATACACCCAAGAACAATGTTTCCAGAAAAGCAAAACACATGCATTTCATTCATTTAATTCAAGCCATCTTATTCATTCAGGAATTCAAGTACACAAGATTTGATTGCATCTGTTCTTATCAGTAAAAAATACAATATCATATAGCATCTGTTTTTAACAGTTTAAATCAATTTATATAGTATCTGTTCTCAACAGTTTAAAAAAAATTTCAAGTAGTGTCTGTTCTTAACAGTTTAAAAAAAAACAAGGTTTAATTGCATCTGTCCTCAACAGTTTAAAATAAAAATCAATAGCATATGTTCTCAACAGTTTAAAATAAAATTCAAAGAGCATCTGTTTTTAACAGTTTAAATTCAAATTCAAAGAGCATCTGTTTTCAACAGTTTAAATTGGATTGACCGAGAGCAAAGAGCAATTGATAGCAAACAACACTCAAAACATAGCATGCAACCAACATTCAATTCAACCAAATTTAAAAACTTGAATCTAAATTAATCGTGAGTAAAGAACTCACCTTTCACCGAATCGAAATGGAGCAACGCAAATTAGAACGAGGCCGGCGCCTTTGATTTGAAAAGCCCCAATTTTGTTAAATGACGAAGTGGAGACGAGGCCGCCATTTTTTTTTCTTTCGTGTGTTTTATTTTTTTTCTGAAGTGAAGAGAAGAGGGATGGCGAAAATAAGAAGGGTTGAGATCGTGATTTTTAGCGTGTTTGAAGGCGTAGGTTAAGGCAGATATTAAGGCACAAATTTGGGCGTGTTTGTAGCTGAACAAAGTATAAGGCAGTGTATACTTATTTTTTTATTTTATGTTATATTATTTTTATTTATTTTTTTTTCTCCCTCTTTTTTTTCAATTTAAATTCAATTAGTTTTGTTAATTGTTTTCTTTACTTTGTTTTTGTTTTGTTTAATTTTTTGTTGTTAAAACTTTAACTAAGTGTATTTATTTATTTTATTTTGTATTGATTAAAATTTTATTCCATTTTATTTAAGTTAAAAGAAAAATGTTATTTATAACTAAACATCGATTTATAAATTTACATAAATAATAATTCTCAAAATCCAAATTATTATTCCTAGTCATTTGTTCAAATTTTAAATACCAATTCAATATTCAATTTCAAAGCTAAATTCAAATTCTATTCAACTTTTCACTAGATTAAATTCAAATATTTAATCGCCAATTTATTCTGATAATTTGAAATTTAAGTCAAACATCATTTAAATATTTAAAATAAATTAAATATTCACAAATTAAATTGTTCAAAATTGAGGATCGTTACAGTCCACATGTTAGTTGAATAGTTATCTTAAATACTAGACACTAAGAGATAAGGTTTAGACTTATGTTTTGAGATGAGTATATATATAGACCTCAGGTGTAGTACATGCTCAGGTCAGGGAATGAGTTATATGGATATATTTATTTATATTGATATAGAATCAGTTTGGTTAGTTTTGGATGTATAGTCTTGTTTGGTTGTTGTATATATTATCTTAAGTGTGCAGTACACACTAGGATGGGTACGATAAAAGTCTGACTTGATGTGTGTGCATATAACATTAAGTATATGATAAGTACTCAGGTTAGTGTAGGGAATCTCTGTATGTATGTTTGGCATCATTTGTTTTAGTATTGATATCGACCTTCTTCTTTTCTATCATCAGTATAAATAAGTCAAAATATTTGAGGACACGAGTATAAGATAGTGTAACAACCCATAATTTTGTAAATATTTTTAATAAAATTTTATTTGAAAACTTTGATTTTTAAATCATTTAGAAGTGAATTTTTGGAATTTTCCAATGTAATTTCGGATTTTGTTTGTAATTTATTTTTCAAATATAATAAATTAAATAATTTCTACAATATTTATATTTTGGCCAACTTTGGTCAAACTTTGACTTTCAGTTGATATTATTAAATTTGAATTTTTAATTTCTAATCTTTTTCCTTGAAGCAAAATATAATTCTGATATTCGTTTTGCTTTTCGTTTTGTCAAATTCTGTTTTGTACTTTTTAAATTTGATAAAATACAGCGTTTTACACGCGATTATTTTCATTTTATTTTCTATTTTCCTATGTTCATTTCTCTATTTTATTTTTATTTTTATTTTGTTTAGACTTTGATTTTATTTGATTTTTTTTTATTTTGATAATCGGCTTGGAAAATTCAAGAGACTTTGGTTTCTTTTCTTTAATTGATGACTTTTCCTTTTCCTAGCTTTTCATTTTCTTAGTCGTCCACCTTATTGCTCAAATCACGTTCAAAACATCTCAAATCTATCTCTTTTTCATTTGCGTTCTGCTGAAAAAAATTATACAGTAAACTTTCTCATGTCTTCTTCCTCTTCTTTCTTTTTCTATTTTATTTCTCTCTTTTATTTTGCCTCAATGCTATTGCGACGCCCCACCTCTATACCCACGCTAGCCAAGAACACTACGGTGTAATGCTGTCAACTAGCACGGAGAATAAGGCTGTTGAGGAGCGACCATCCGTGTAATTTCTTTGCGCGAGCACCGATATGTCAGATAATATATCATGCATTCTATTTCAAGAGGAAATCTGACATACCGACACAAACTCAAAGCTACTACACGGTGGCTATATAAATCCTTCGGAAACAAATATAGAATAAATCAGTCACAGGCAATTCATATCACAAAGGCGGAATAAGATATGAATATTACACATAAAAGTGTACATCTGAGTAGTGATCTAAAAAGATCCACAATATCACAAAAGAATAGTTTCACGAACTACACAAAAGGATAAGTATACATTATGGAGTCTATATCTCAAACGTATACAACAAAATAAACTACTAATCTAAGTAGTTAGCCAAAAGTCAGAGTAATGATCCTGGATGAGAAGTCAAGCAGAAGCACCTGTAACATTTCGGTCTGACCCGAGTATTATTTAATAAGAAAATAATAAACGGATCAGTCTAACTATAAATATAAGATGAAACGATATAGAATAAGAGAAATGACTAAACACATAATAATCACAATGCCAAGCTGTGATATATATATATATATATATACTTAGTTGATAATCATCAAGAGATTAATCAATGTCACCAAATCTACACAAGAATCAAAGAAACGTCATACTCTTTATTTCGTTCACCAAACCATAAATATTGACGATAATATCAATGTCAATCACAAAAGTCAATGACACACAAATTCTAGAAGACTACACAAGAAATCCAGAAATCACTAAAGTCAATGACACACAAATTCACCAATGCACAAATATCGATAAGGCTTATTAATCGAAATCACGAAAATTGGTGAAACACAAATTCTAGAAATCATCTCAAGAAATCCAGAAATCACAAAAGTCAATGACACACAAATTCACCAATACACAAATATCGATATAGCTTATCGATGGAAATCACGAAAATTGGTGAAACACAATTTCTAGAAATCATCTCAAGAAATCCAGAAATCACAAAGGGGGGAGGCCTATCACAAACGGGAGCATAAAGCTTGCCAACACGTGTATCACAAACGGAACGCTAATTCCATGGTCGCTAACCATCACAAATTGAGCCGAAGCTCCAGAAACGGCCCGGAGACCATGGGTTGCTACCCCACCAAATTGAGTCGAAACTCCACAAAACAGGGTTTAGTCTCCCTCGCAGACAAAGAGACATCGCACATTGCTAGTCTAAATCACAAAGATGATCGTCATGATCAACGAGAAGTGTCAATTACACTAAGCTAGTAAATATATGAGTTTAGCTTCATGTCCCATAACCTCTTGCTTAACTTAAATATTTACGAACAAACTGTAGATTTCCACTAGAAAATTGTCACAAGAGTTTCAATCGAACAAGTCCAAGAATTAACCAACTAAGTGAACGCAAGCGTTTCATACCACTTGTTTTACTAAGTCGTTTAATTAGATTTCTCATACGAGTGAGGTAAAGGTTTATATATACTAATAGATTGGAAAACGGTTTTATAAACGAATTTGGTATTAAAATAGTATTGAAATCGTTTGAGGAAAGAGATTTGATATTTACTACTAGTATAGAAAACCTTTATATTTTTAAAGTGACAAATCACAAAGAAGATTGCAAGAACAATCAATCACTAAAATTCACATACGAAGACGTGAATAAAATCCAAAGAAATCGATGAAGGATCCATCGAAATGGATATTCAAAAATCCCTAAAAAGAGTCATCAAAGTCATAACAAATGATAACAAGACATAGGAAACAACACGAATCGATTAAAGTTGGAAACCACACAAAATAGGCTAAATAGGAAAAATAACATCAGGTCGGTCGGCCGGCCTTAGGGCTCGGTCGACCGAACCTTGTTATGAGAAACTTCTCGGGCATCAGGTCGGTCGACCGAACCAGGGGGTCGGTCGGCCGAACCAGAAACAGAAGTGCAAGTGCACTTTTACTAGCAGGTCGGTCGACCGGACCAGGGGGTCGGTCGAC
This sequence comes from Allium cepa, assembly GCA_030765085.1. Taxonomy (NCBI): domain Eukaryota; kingdom Viridiplantae; phylum Streptophyta; class Magnoliopsida; order Asparagales; family Amaryllidaceae; genus Allium; species Allium cepa. Next base: position 66,787,393 of record CM060931.1, read on the forward strand.
CGAACCTGATGCTCTGCAAACTGATGCCCATAAATTGATATGCAACCTCCACCAATTCGCAACCGAACGAGCACGGACGCTAGGGAATTATGCCTAACGGCTACCCGGCCCTATTGGCTCCTCGATGCATCACCAAACACATGTTCAAACATCAAAGTTATGATTTTTAAAGGATTGAACCCAAAACACCAAAAATTGGAATATTCACCAAATCAATCCAAACCAAAAGCAATTGCACACGAATAAGTGTTAGGAATTCATACCTAACAATCGAAGATAAGTATAAGCATAGATGTGAGATAAAAATCTCACCTTTTCACAAAATCAAACAAGAAGAAGCTTGAAAGCAAATGGAGAATCAACCTCTCTTCAACACAACCCAAATGAGCTTGAATCTAAGCTCAAAACAAGAACATTCCCAAAATTAGGTTTAGGAATTTCTGAAAGTGGTAAGAGCATAAGTTGGAGAAGGGGAAGAAGAAGCTTACCAATGGTTTCTCTTGAATTTGGAGCTAGGAATTTGAAGTTGCAAAAGGAACTAGGGTTTTGGAGTTTTAATTTCCAATCTCTCCCACCATTAATGCTATAACAACTGAAAAGAGAAAGAAGTGAGGGAGAATGGGGAGGAGGAGTTCAGTTTTTAAGTATAAGTTGGCTAATGGCTGAACCCAAACTCAAACCCAAAGTGGAAAGTAGCAAAAATCAACTTTCTCCAAACATATCGAAGCTTATACTCAAAAAGGTCGCAAATGGCATTTTAAACTCAATGGGAGTGGTCCCGAGTCCTAATTCGACCGTATGCAAAAAGTAGATTTTCGGACTAAAATCCGACTAACGATAAAATATTTAAATAAAATATTTAAATATAAAATCCATAAATATGCGGGTTGTTACAGACTCCCCTCCTTAAAGAAATTGCGTCCTCGCAATATTTAAGAAGAGAACATAAAGTAACAATCCCATAAAAGCATATTCAACACAAAAGAAATTTGAAATAAAAGGTTCACCTTAAAGAGCACGGGAAAGCAAGTCCGGATGTGTTCGCTCGATGTACTCTCTAGATTCCCAAGAACAATCCTTAGGATTTGAAGACCATTGAACTTTAACAAGCGGAACATCTTTATTTCGAAGTCATTTGACCTCCGAAGCAATGATGCGAATAGGATGTTGCTCATAAGTTAAATTAGGCGAAACTTCAATCTCTTCCACAACACCGGGCTCAAGAACAAAATCGGAATCTCGAAGGCACTTCCGTAATTGAGAAACGTGAAACACGTCATGAATAGCAGAAAATTGAGCCGGTAATAAAAGGCGATAAGCCATGGAACCAATACGTTCAGTGATAGGAAATGGCCCAATATATCGAGGCGCTAACTTTCCCGATCGACTGAAACGTACAACACCTTTCATAGGTAACACATGAATGAACACAAGATCTCCCAAAGAAAATTTTAACTTCCTTCTCCAGTTATCGGCATAGGATTTTTGTCTACTCTGGGCTTCTTTCATCCTATGTCGAGTACGTTCAATCTTTTCTGTGGAATCACGAATAAAATCTGGACCTAAAACCAGCTTCTCACCGGCCTCAAGCCAACAAGAAGGAGATCGGCATGGCCTTCCGTAGAGTGCCTCAAAAGGTGCCATACCAATACTAGATTGGAAGCTATTATTATAGGAATATTCAACAAGTGAAATGTGATCTTCCCAACTTCCACCAAAATCAAGAACACAAGCACGAAAAAGATCTTCAAGAGTTTGATTCACACGCTCGGTTTGTCCATCGGACTGAGGATGATAGGCGGTGCTAAAATTAAGCTTCGTTCCCAAAGCTTTTTGAAGACTCTTCCAAAATCCACTAGTAAACAATGGATCGCGATCACTAACAATAGAAGTAGGAACACCATGTAATTTAACAAACTCTTTAACAAAGAGTTTGGCCAAAAGAGGAACGGTTCGGTTAGACCGAACGGGAATAAAATGGGCGGATTTAGTAAGTCTATCAACAATCACCCATAAGCTATCATGACCCGAACGGGAACGGGGAAGGCCATCTATAAAATCCATGGAAATTTGGTCCCACTTCCAAATTGGAATTTCTAAAGGTTGCAATAACCCACCGGGCCTTTGATGCTCGGCCTTGACAAGTTGGCAAGTCATGCAACGCTTAACGAAGTTAGCGATGTCAAGTTTCATTCCCTCCCAATAATAAAGTCGCTTCATATCTGCGTACATTTTACTACTACAGGGATGAAGAGTAAATTTAGAACGATCAGAATCTTCTAAAATATCTTTACGAAGATCACTAATATTTGGTACGATAAGTCTACCAAATCTCCGAATGCCGCCACGTGAATCGATATCAAAGTCTTTCAAACCTTCAATATCAATTTTATCCCTAATATTTTGGCCAAGAAGAGCCAATTCGGGATCTAGCCTTTGAGCTTCAAGAATGCGGTCTAAAAGAGAAGGATGAGCCTCAAGGCTACATAAAACAAATGATGAGCATAAATCGGATACGCGGTCTCGAATCTCACAAGTGGATAAGATCTCGAGATCGTTCCATTCGGATATCATCATAGAAACAACAGCTTGTTGTTTACGGCTAAGAGCATCGGCGATACGATTACCCTTACCGGGTGTATAAAGAATATCAAGATCATAAGGAGCAAGGAACTCGAGCCAACATTGTTGACGCAAATTAAGTTCCTTTTGAGAAAATAAATATTTCAAAGACTTATGATCCGTATAAAGAACAAATTTCTCTCCTAAAAGATAATGACGCCAAATCCGAAGAGCAAAAACAATAGTCGCGAGTTCTAAATCATGAGTGGCATATCTAGTCTCAGTAGGCTTCAATTGCCTAGAAGCATAAGCAATAACACGTTCACTTTGCATAAGAACGGCACCCAAACCAACGCGACTAGCATCGGTATAAACAACGAAATCTTGATTCCCCTCGGGAATAACAAGAATAGGAGCATCAGAAAGGAGTTCTTTTAATCTCTGAAAAGAAGCTTCACATTTGTCCGACCAAATGAATTTAACACCTTTCTTCGTTAAGCTAGTGAGAGGCACGACAATCTTAGAAAAGTCTTTGATAAAATGGCGGTAATAGCCCGCCAATCCGAGAAAACTACGAATCTCTGTCACACTCTCCGGTCTCTTCCAATCTTGAATCGCTTCAATCTTTGAAGGATCCACGGAAATTCCGGATTCGGAAATAATATGACCGAGAAACTTCACACGAGATTGCCAAAAGTGGCATTTAGAAAATTTTGCCTTTAATTGATTACTCCTAAGAGTTTCCAACACAATCCGAAGATGTTTTTCATGCTCCTCCTCGGTTCTAGAATACACAAGAATATCATCAATAAAGATGGGAACAAATCGATCGAGTAAGTCTTTAAAAACTCGATTCATTAAGTCAACGAAATAAGCCGGGGCATTCGTTAACCCAAATGGCATAACAAGCCATTCATAAGATCCATACCGAGTACGGAACGATGTCAAAGGAATGCTATCCTCTACAATACGAAGCTGATGAAAACCGGTAGCCAAGTCCAATTGTGAAAAGACTCTAGCACCACTAAGTTGGTCAAATAAATCATCAATCCGAGGTAAAGGATATTTATTTTTGATAGTAAGATCATTAAGCTTGCGGTAGTCAACGCAAAGCCTAAGTGTTCCATCGGATTTCTTCACAAAAATAGCTGAAGCTCCCCAAGGCGAGGAACTAGAGCGAATAAATTGCTTCGTCTCCAATTCGGATAATTGTTTACGCATCTCCTCGTTTTCTTTATTGGACATACGATAAGGAGGACGGGTGATAGGTTGAGCTTCAGGAATAAGATTAATTCTGAACTCAATTGCTCGCTTAGGTGGTAATCCTAAAACGGGCTCGAATATGTCGGAAAATTCACGAACGACGTGAATAAGAGAAATAATATCACCCTCATTATCATCATCGTCATCACGAGGATTTAAAGAATATAAAGATGCAACTAAGGCAGAATCCGAATCTTTAAGAATAACAGAAAACTGATTAACAGATTGAGGATGTCGAAGATGAATAGTCCGCTCAGGACATAGGATATGAGCTTCATAACGGTTAAGCCAATCCATTCCCAAAATCATTCCAAAGCCTAAATAACGCATGACATGCAAATCGGCTAGGAATGAAAAACCACACAAAATAATCTCGACATCTTTACACAATAAACAGATTGTTGCGGATCCACCAACCGGATTCGCAATTCTCAAAGAAGTCATTAAACACAAAACATCCAAAGAAAAAGTATCAACAAGTTCTTTTGATATAAAAGAATGGGACGCACCCGTATCAAAAAGAACTCGAATAGGATGATCACGAAATAAAATAATTCCATCCAGAATAGAATGAGAAATACCTTGGCCACGAGATGTGTTGCCAGGGGCTTGAGCAACATTAAGATTTCCCTCCTTCATGCCTTGAAGTTTGGGGCATGAAGATATAACATGACCGGGAACTTTGCAGTAGCGACAAGAGAGAGACTTTGGGCACTTGTTCGCATAATGGTCCTTCGAACCACAATTATAGCATTCCCCACGGCCAAAGGAAGAAGTCTTTGCCACGGAGGTTGCTTGGTTCCCTCTCTTATTGGGATAAGGACCTTAAATTTATTTGGCCTCTTCTTGTTGTTGAAGTATGGTTTGAAACCCACCACTTCAACATCATTCTCCCTATCCGCCTCTTCAAGTCGAAGAGCGATATCAACGAGTTGATCAAAAGAAACTTCTAACTTTAGAAGTAATGGCTTCTTGAGATTTTTGTTTAAGCCATAAACAAATCTCTGATTCTTCTTCAGAGGGGTGTTGATGTATTCAACCCCATATTTGGAAAGTGATTCAAAAGAAGCAACGTAGTCCGTCACGGAAGAATCGCCTTGAACAGGGTCAATGAAACGACGAGCCATCGTCGCTTTCTAAGCATCTGGCACGAATTCTAATTCGAAGCGTTCTCGGAATTGCTCCCAGGTGGAATCCGCTTCATTAATCTCAGAAATAAGAAGCTTGTACCAGTCCAATGCTCTTTCTCGGAGCATACTAGAGGCCACCTGAACTCGGTGAAGGTCAATAAGATTCATGCGAGAAAAGATTCGATCGCATGACCTTAGCCAAGCCTGTACTTCAATAATAGTTTCGGAACCTTTGAATGGCTCCCCACCCAAATTAGTGTAATCGCTGCACAAACGTGCAAATCCCGACTTTGGGTGAGTAGGTTCCGGGTTAGCTCCAGCTGCTTGAGCATTCGTCACTAAATCAAGAAGCTGTTGAGCAGTCATAAAAACTCCATCCTGGGGTGGAGTGCTAGACGGTACGGCTCTGGGGCGGCCTGGTCTAGACATTTTTCTCCCTTTAGAAGGAAAGAAGGAGAAGAAAAAGGTTATTCACCAAATTGAATATCAAGCAATCTTGATAGATAAACAAGGAATCATAAGGAAAATAGGATGAATCGGTACGAAGACTCGAATTAAATCCTAAAGCACGACTCCTAAGATGGACTTAGGACGATGATCCTTGTTATAATGTTCCATATTGTTTCGAAGTTTGGCTCTGATACCAAGCTGTGACGCCCCACCTCTATACCCACGCTAGCCAAGAACACTACGGTGTAATGCTGTCAACTAGCACGGAGAATAAGGCTGTTGAGGAGCGACCATCCGTGTAATTTCTTTGCGCGAGCACCGATATGTCATATAATATATCATGCATTCTATTTCAAGAGGAAATCCGACATACCGACACAAACTCAAAGCTACTACACGGTGGCTATATAATCCTTCGGAAACAAATATAGAAATAAACATAACATAAATCAGTCACAGGCAATTCATATCACAAAGGCGGAATAAGATATGAATATTACACATAAAAGTGTACATCAGAGTAGTGATCTAAAAAGATCCACAATATCACAAAAGAATAGTTTCACGAACTACACAAAAGGATAAGTATACATTATGGAGTCTATATCTCAAATGTATACAACAAAATAAACTACTAATCTAAGTAGTTAGCCAAAAGTCAGAGTAATGATCCTGGATGAGAAGTCAAGCAGAAGCACCTGTAACATGTCGGTCTGACCCGAGTATTATTTAATAAGAAAATAATAAACGGATCAGTCTAACTATAAATATAAGATGAAACGATATAGAATAAGAGAAATGACTAAACACATAATAATCACAATGCCAAGCTGTGATATATATATATATACTTAGTTAATAATCGTCAAGAGATAAATCAATGTCACCAAATCTACACAAGAATCAAAGAAACGTCATACTCCTTATTTCGTTCACCAAACCATAAATATTGACGATAATATCAATGTCAATCACAAAAGTCAATGACACACAAATTCCAGAAGACTACACAAGAAATCCAGAAATCACTAAAGTCAATGACACACAAATTCACCAATGCACAAATATCGATAAGGCTTATCAATAGAAATCACGAAAATTGGTGAAACACAAATTCTAGAAATCATCTCAAGAAATCAAGAAATCACAAAAGTCAATGACACACAAATTCACCAATACACAAATATCGATATAGCTTATCGATGGAAATCACGAAAATTGGTGAAACACAAAGTCTAGAAATCATCTCAAGAAATCCAGAAATCATAAAGGGGGGAGGCCTATCACAAACGGGAGCATAAAGCTCGCCAACACGTGTATCACAAACGGAACGCTAATTCCATGGTCGCTAACCATCACAAATTGAGCCGAAGCTACACAAACGGCCCGAAGACCATGGGTTGCTACCCCACCAAATTGAATCGAAACTCCACAAAACGGGGTTTAGTCTCCCTCACAGACAAAGAGACATCGCACATTGCTAGTCTAAATCACAAAGATGATCGTCATGATCAACGAGAAGTGTCAATTACACTAAGCTAGTAAATATATGAGTTTAGCTTCATGTCCCATAACCACTTGCTTAACTTAAATATTTACGAACAAACTGTAGATTTCCACAAGAAAATTGTCACAAGAGTTTCAATCGAACAAGTCCAAGAATTAACCAACAAAGTGAATGCAAGCGTTTCATACCACTTGTTTTACTAAGTCGTTTAATTAGATTTCTCATACGAGTGAGGTAAAGATTTATATATACTAATAGATTGGAAAACGGTTTTATAAACGAATTTGGTATTAAAATAGTATTGAAATCGTTTGAGGAAAGAGTTTTGATATTTACTACTAGTATAGAAAACCGTTATATTTTTAAAGTGACAAATCACAAAGAAGATTGTAAGAACAATCAATCACTAAAATTCACATACGAAGATGTGAATAAAATCCAAAGAAATCGATAAAGGATCCATCGAAATGGATATTCAAAAATCTCTAAAAAGAGTCATCAAAGTCATAACAAATGATAACAAGACATAGGAAACAACAAGAATCGATTAAAGTTGGAAACCACACAAAATAGGCTAAATAGGCAAAATAACATCAGGTCGGTCGGCCGGCCTCAGGGCTCGGTGGACCGAACCTTGTTATCAGAAACTTCTCGGGCATCAGGTCGGTCGACCGAACCAGGGGGTCGGTCGGCCGAACCAGAAACAGAAGTGCAACTGCACTTTTACTAGCAGGTCGGTCGACCGGACCAGGGGGATCGGTCGACCGAACCTGATGCTCTGCAAACTAATGCCCATAAATTGATATGCAACCTCCACCAATTTGCAACCGAACGAGCACGGAAGCTAGGGAATTATGCCTAACGGCTACCCGGCCTTATTGGCTCCTCGATGCATCACCAAACACATGTTAAAACATTAAAGTTATGATTTTTAAAGGATTGAACCCAAAACACCAAAAATTGGAATATTCACCAATCAATCCAAACCAAAAGCAATTGCACACGAATAAGTGTTAGGAATTCATACCTAACAATCGAAGATAAGTATAAGCATAGATGTGAGATAAAAATCTCGCCTTTTCACAAAATCAAACAAGAAGAAGCTTGAAAGCAAATGGAGAATCAACCTCTTTTCAACACAACCCAAATGAGCTTGAATCTAAGCTCAAAACAAGAACATTTCCAAAATTAGGTTTAGGAATTTCTGAAAGTGGTAAGAGAATAAGTTGGAGAAGGGGAAGAAGAAGCTTACCAATGGTTTCTCTTGAATTTGGAGCTAGGAATTTGAAGTTGCAAAAGGAACTAGGGTTTTGGAGTTTTAATTTCCAATCTCTCCCACCATTAATGCTATAAAAATTGAAAAGAGAAAGAAGTGAGGGAGAATGGGGAGGAGGAGTTCAGTTTTTAAGTATAAGTTGGCTAATGGCTGAACCCAAACTCAAACCCAAAGTGGAAAGTAGCAAAAATCAACTTTCTCCAAACATATCGAAGCTTATACTCAAAAAGGTCACAAACGGCATTTTAAACTCAATGGGAGTGGTCCCGAGTCCTAATTCGACCGTATGCAAAAAGTAGCTTTTTGGACTAAAATCCGACTAACGATAAAATATTTAAATAAAATATTTAAATATAAAATCGATAAATATGCGGGTTGTTACAGCTATGCTCGGCCTCCACCTCATGCATCTCCTAGCCGACCTCATCATCACTTCACCACCACCATGACCGACCACATAACCTCCTCATCACCACCAAACCATGCAGTGATCCATGATGCAAAACTCCATCACCATAGCATGATTCAAACCCTAGCCGGCCTCATTTTTATCACCACTTCCTATTGCCTCAGCCATGGTGTTAGTGACCAATTCTGGTGCTAACAATGTTAATAATCGTTTTACAAAAATAAGCAAATTTTGTCGCAGTTTGTCAGTTTTACATACACTGTAAAATTAGAGTGCAACGACTCATAAAATTCGATGTTTAAAATGAATTAAATTAATAAGATTTTTAATTTAAATTTAGAAAGAAATAAAAATCTTATAGTTTATATGGGAGCTAATGTAGAAATTAGATGTATCAATTGTAATTAAAATCAACAATTTAAAATTTATATTGCAATTAATTGAAATAGTGTAAATTGTCATACTTGTTTATTAGTTTAATATAAGAAACAAAAGGGAATGTTGAATTTGTGAATTACCAATAAAAATGTTAACTAGAATGGAATTCAAATTTATATAATAATGGAAAGTGTAAATTTGTTGCATTTGGTATAAAATTTAAAATATAAGTAAATAAAAGTAGGCATCTAATTTACCGATGGAATAATACATTGATTAATAGTAACTGTATGTAAATTAAGGTAGTAATGTTAATGGCGGTGATGAATAACCAATTTAATGCAATTCAAATTGATTGAAATGACTGTTTATGTAACGATCCCGAATTTTAATTTATTTTAAATTGATAATTTATTTTCATTTTGAATAAAATTGTGAAATTAATTGATAAATTGGTTTGAGTTTCCCCCAAATTCCAATTAAATATGTATTAAATCATTTGAATTTGAGTTTAAGTAAATAGTTTGAAAATAATTTGAATTCATAATATAAATAGGGAAATAAATAAATATCTTAAAATTTTAGTTATGCAAACTATAAAATAAATTCAAATGATATGTTAATTTTAGAACTTCCTTCATACTATAAGGTAACAAGACAAAAGAAAAGAAAGAAATTAGACAAATGCAAACAGCATATAAATAAATGGTATAGTTCATAAGATATAAAGTCAATACAATATACTGACTTTAACACTTCACTACAAAGCAATAGAGCAAGCATGTATAGTTCAGTATGAATTAACTTGCAAAGTAAAACAAAAATATCCATGAAGCTTGCAAAAGAAGTTATACAAATGAAGTATGATAGAAACAAAAGTATGCAAGAGAAAAACATCTACAAACAATATCATATCTTTAGCACACAAAGTATATCTCTCAGCCACCAAAATATAAACATAGAAGAAAATAACAAGTAGTTTTCTATATACACATTTGTACAATATAAAAGAAAGCAAACTATTCACAATACACAAAATATCCTGGTACAAATAAACAAAATAAAAATATAAAGATCAGCAATCATAATTAGGTGTAGACATATTTGAAGACATATGCATTTAATTAGCACACAAATATTGTATCAGGTCAAAAAAAAAAATTAAAATCAAGTCGTAGCAGTGCTGACAAGTTTGTATAAATGAAAATTGTGTGTATGCAAGAAAATAAAACAAACATGTACATACAAGATTCAAAACAGATATGCTGTAAACAAGAAAAGAAACACATACATTTAATGCCATCATCTTAGCCCAAAAGTAAGGTCATTCGAAGTATGTTAAAATCATTTAAGTTCTGAAACTAAATCTTGCCTGGTCAAAAAAGGAGGCTAGAAAAATATCTCTGACCCTAGGAAATAAGCTTGTTCCAGAAAATACCTTTCCTGTAAACTCTTTTATTTATATCAAGTTTCTTATCTCAGTTTTATTCATTCAAATCTAAGAAAAATATGGTAAATATTATCTTAAAAACTTAAACAAAACTGAACAAACAAACAATAATTCAACAAAACAGAGAAGAAAAAGGGAGATTAAAGGAAGAAAGGAAAAACAACCGCAGTTTCAAATCTAAAAATCTGCTCCTCTACCTTCATACTTCCAGATGAGTAACTTTATTTTCTATAATCTAAGTATCTGGTTGCTTGATTTAAGTATGAAGATAATCAAATTTGTGTTCATTTATTGATGATGTTTGCGTGGGTATTTATAAGTTCACTTCTCTGTATAATTGTGGAGTGGGATATCAGTATGTTGGAACCCTGTTAAACCTCTCTGTATTAAAATTGCAAACTCAGATATAATTCAAAGATCATTACTGCTCAATCTATTGATTGTTAGGACAAAGCATCTAAACAAAACATGTTGGTTTGATTATAAAGTAAATTTTAAGATTTGAATTCAAGTTAAACAAATTTGATCTGCTCTGAAAAACCTTAAAGTTTAATATAAGTGACATTTTCGAATATCTTGAATTATCAATTCAAGTTTATAAACTGAATCCCTAAGAAAAAACTGATTTTAAAAACTTAAATCACATTTTTTAGAAATGATTTGAGTTTGCAATTCTGGTTTGCACTGTTTTGGATATTTTAAGCATTTCTGGCGATCTACTGGAATGGGGTGGTCGGAATTTTGCCTAGAGATGTAAGAGTGTTTCTAGTTGGTGGGAAAAATGATCGGTGGCGCTCACGATCACCTTGGAGGCAGCGGCGAACAATTTCTTTCTGTAAACCTAATTTTGTTACGGCTTGGATTCTCGATTCGTTTGTCAAGCATGCTTGACCGAGTGCGAAGAGAATTGGGGCGATGGAAGGAGGTGAGATGACGAAGGCTTGGCCGGATTCTCAACGCCTCTGATGGCCAGAGGAGGGAGTGTGAGTCGTTTTTTTCTGGTGACGTGTCGTTGAGTAGTTGGGTCGAGATGCTCGAATTTTCGTTTCGAATTTTTTTCCAAATTCTGGGTACTGGTGATGTTTTGGGGGATGGACGTCGATCTGTTGGTGGCCGTAGCACCGACCATCGATGACGTTTCCAGCTGTGCACATGCACGAGGAGGTGGTGGTGTCAGTTGCAACAGGTTGGGGAAGAAGGCAGATAACCCGAAGTAATGCTCGGGAAATTGAGGTAGATACTCGAAGTCGCGCACGGTGCCATGGGTTGTTTCCCTAGTGAAGACTGGTTTGGGCAGAGGGGTATACTCGAGTTTTTCGTGTGGCTCCAGCGTTTTGCTCGAAGTGGAGGGGGATTCGACTTGAAGAAAATTTTGGTGTGGCTCGGGTAGGAATGCTGAACAGTTTTAAAAAACAGAACCTATTCTGTTTTTGAAATTTTAAATTTTAATTTAAATTTTTAAAGCAAGGTTAAACTGAATTTTTAAATCACGTTTAATTATAACTTCGAGTATAGTTTGAAACTTAGTTTGTGAATAAATAAGTTTTTAAAATTTAAACTTGTTTAAATAACTTTAAAGTGATTAAATGATTAAAAGGATTTGAATTTAAATTGGAAGTTGGAATGGTAAAGTAAGCAAGTTAAACAAAGTCTAATTGTAACCTGAACTTAAATTAAATTCCAGATTTTGAAATAAAACTTTAGTTTATAAATGAAATGTTTAAATAAGTTAAATGTTAAATTATCCTTGAATATGTGAATTTAAGGAAAAGTCGATTTTTACTCATTAAATATCCTTTTAACAAAAGTACTACTTTAACATGAGAATTTAAAGGTTTACAAGGTTGGTTTTAAACTTTATTTAAAATCGATTGGTATTCATTTTAAATCTTGATATTTAAAAGTGAGTTGAATATAAATGTTTCAAACATATTTGTTAAGTGATAATAAAATCATTAATAAAGGTATGTTTTATCTCAAGATTAATGAAAACTTAATAATTATAATTCATTGATTATTAAGTTAATCAAAATGGATAATCTATTTATTTAATTAATTGATGATTTGGATTAATTAAATTAATTAATTAAGGATAATGTGATATATTAATTTGGTAATTAATTTGAGAATAATTAATCTATTAAAGGTTAATTAATTAATTTAAAGTAATTAAGGAATTGATTGCTAATTGTAATTAATTAATTGTTAATTTACCATAACCGACAAATTTATTCATAGGAATTAATCTGATTTAAACCAATCAGATAATTAAATTTCTCCTATTTATGGATGTTTAGATTGCATTGGATGATTGTATTGTTTGATATCCCCGATATTGATGTTTTGTGATATATCCTGATTCATGTTGTGATCTGTAATTAATTATCTGTGATGTAGTTTATTATCTGTGATATATATACATCTATGAATGGACGATAAGCGTTAGAGTTTATATCACTTATCGACTATATTTCTTTGTTTTAATATGTAATGATTGAATGTTGTTGCACTATTGTGTTAAACCCCTGGACCACACTTATACACACACCAATATGGATTTCACGAGGAAATCGATTGAGTCACAGATCTTTGAAGTGATTTTTAAATAGACAATTTGAATTCAAATGTTTTGGAAATGGATTGGGTTTTAAAATTAAAAGCTTTTGAAATGGAAATTTAAAGATGAAATTTATTTGAATAACTTGACTAAGTTTTGAAATTTAAATATTTTGATTTAAATTTGAATTCAATATTCGAAATTGAATTCTATGATTTGGAAACTAGGGTTTAAAAAGGCTATTCAACTTATAAATGAGATTATATGGGTTAAACTATTTTAAAGGTATTGATTTGGAAATTTGAATTTAAATTCAAAGGCTTTATCTCGTGTAAATATAATTAGATCTTTCTGACATGGAAACTATTGGTTTTTAAATAATAAAAGCTTTCATATAAGTAATGAACGTCCATTTTGTGTTAAAAGGATTTCAAGTTAAAAATGAAAATGATTTTCCAAGTTATGGAAACAGTTTGAAAGCTATAAATTAAATCTTTAATTTAAAGATTTAACAAGTTAATCCAATTAAAAGGTGAATTGTTTTGAAATCCATAAATGGTCTTTGTGAATAGGGTGAACTTTGTGAATTAAATCTTTTGTTTAAAAGATTAAAGTGTGGAAATTATTCAAACCATTTGAAGGAAAGTTCTGAATTATTAAGTTGTGACTTAATTGAGATCCCATGTCCATATGTTTTAAATGTTGCGCTCACTATTCGGTTTAGCCGGGAGAGGACCTTTGTGTCGTATAACCCATTCCGAATATGTGATTCGACGTATATGGATAGCATTTGAAGACCGGTGGTGAAGACCGGGTATTTGCGAAAATGATAGGATGACCTATCGATTGTCTCTGCACTGAGTTGCTCCGATATAGAGATTCCCTAAGTGATGGAAAGTCCGATCGGGATTGTGAATACCCGGATTGCAAGGGCTTCTTTGGAAGTGCCATCGGTTCTGTTCGAACCCGGAACAGACTTGTATGGTTGTATGTCTGACACTACACTTTGAGATATAAAGCAGATTTCTTTCAAATACATTTCTGTTGGTGGCGGAGAATTTATTCTCTTAGCTTAACACCCTTCTCTGAGACGTACGAGCTCAGAGGTAATGTAGTTGAGGGTTATCAGCGATATACTCCCAATTTGGTAGTGTGGCATGCTGAGTGCTGCTGTGTGTTGATGATCATTTGTTGATCATTTGTGATCAGAGCATGGCTTTTGTATAAAGCGTAGCTTTGTGGACGAGACTGCATCAGGACCTCACACCCCGGAAATGGTCAAAACAGGAAAGATGCGGCAAGGTTATGAGGGTCGCGCCCTTTAGGGTGTGTCATTCCCTTCTGGTAAAGGGTGATATTAGGTATGGAGCCCTGATATTTAACCTATGTGGTTGCTCCAATCTCATTTACTGTGTGGTTGTTGCTTAGAGGTACCTCGGATAAAGGTCCCAAAGGACCGGGGAGTGGCATGCTCGAGTAGTAGTTACCTAATTACAGAGGTAACCCGACCTTGTGTTGGCAGAGATCCGGATAGGTTCTCGGGACGTCCCGCCAGAGGCGATCCCATGTGGCAGTAGGAAGTTCCTTAGCCTGACCATTTGTTGGAAATCCAATCAAAACAATACGCGCCTTGTATGGTTTTAGTTTTATTACCTTCCATGGAATGTGGTGGTAACCTGCTATTGAACATGGTAGCTATAGTAGGCATACGATAATTGTCGTATGCTAGCTAAGATTAATATTCTACTTTCGAAATACTTTTCTGCACCGTGCACTTATAATAATAATATCCAAGAAATTTTCTACGTATTAAGCATGTTTGACTGTCATAAGAAGAAATCTCCTCCAATTCTGCGTTTGCATTGTGTGTGTGGCGGGAGGTCTTATGGTAGTTTCATTTTCTAGAAAAGCATATCGGATTTTCTTTTATAAATCTTGTTTTAATTAAATAATAAAGTGTTTTTTTTGTTACTCACACCAGTCCCATGACTGACCCGGAGTTTATTGTTCCTTTCCTAAACTCTGGGTGCTCACTATTTTCCACACGAGCAGTCTAGAGTTGGGTTTTTCAGATAGTTAGGTTTGGTGGATTATCTGGAGCTAGTTCAGTCTTTGTATATGACTGACCTTGTTTTGCTTAGTGCATTGTTATTGGGAGTTCGAGCTATTTCTGGAGTGGATCTTGGAGATGGAGCTGCAGTTTTGGAGTTCTTTCTTGAAGACTATCTTGAGTTATTTGTTCCGCTGCTAGGGTTATCTATTTTTCCTTTCCGCTGCTATTATATTGTATCATATCTCTGATGTATATCGATATCTATTGTATCATCTGTTGTATCAGGATGTTGTATCAGATGTTGTATACTGATATTCATTATTTCTTCCGCTGTGTTGTTTACTTAATTGTGTTATAAGCTCCGGCGAATCGAATTTGAACGGTCGAATCTGCGGCATTCGAGTACGATGTAAAGTATGGATGTCGATTTTCGAACGGGCAAAAAATCACATTCGTTACATTTGGTATCAGAGCTAAGGTTGAACTTTAGCTCAGGAGTATAACACAATAAGTAACTCATTAGAGATAGGGTGAAGTAAACCCTAGAATGAGTATATCCCTAAGATATCCGTTTGAATGCCTCAGTAAATTCTCTTACTATCCACTGATAGTGAGTATGAGCGCGAGAAGAAGACGAGATAGGGGACAGGGGAATACGAGTACAAATGGTCAATACCCTGCAACAGTGGAAATAAATTTCTCTATCAGTTTTCCTTGATTCGTCTTTCCAAATTCTTTTGATTGCTTCGTGATAGGTCTAGAAGAAGTTTTCGTGTGATGATGGCCCTACGAATCGTTGTAGGAAATCTTTACTCCGTAATTCATCGGTTTCTTATCAATTTCTGTTTTAAACTTTAATGAATATGAATTTGAAATTTGAAATTGGAAATTTTAAATAAATTGGAAATTTAAATTGAATTAATTTGATTAATAGAATATGATGATAAATTGAATTGTATCGATAAAACGATTTCGTTTAAAACTAAAATTGAATTTTGAAATTCTATTATAATTTCTTGGGTAGATCGAAGTCCGATGAGGGACAAATTATGTATATTTTGAGATATTCCGACTTGAGTTTGGAATCCATATCTAGTATTTGGAAGTCGTGGAAAATAAAAATCTATTTATCTATTGTTTGGGTCTCGATATATTTTACGGACGGTTAGTTATCCCTTCGAACTAACCAGTGCTTTGCATATTTCGTAGAATTTATGACACGAGTATCCTGAGTAGTATTGAATGAGTTCGTTCTCATATTGTCCATATTCTGATTTGGTAAGCCAAATGCAGAATAGATATTCAGTTTGATCTGGTTCTCAGTCTTTGTGTATCTATCTTTGTTATTTTCGTGCCTGCGAATTTCGAGGATGAAATTCCTTTTTAAGGGGGGAAGTCTGTAACGATCCCGAATTTTAATTTATTTTAAATTGATAATTTATTTTAATTTTGAACAAAATTGTGAAATTAATTGATAAATTGGTTTGAGTTTCCCCCAAATTCCAATTAAATATGTATTAAATCATTTGAATTTGAGTTTAAGTTAATAGTTTGAAAATAATTTGAATTCATAATATAAATAGGGAAATAAATAAATATCTTAAAATTTTAGTTATGCAAACTATAAAATAAATTCAAATGATATGTTAATTTTAGAACTTCCTTCATACTATAAAGTAACAAGACAAAAGAAAAGAAAGAAAGAAATTAGACAAATGCAAACAGCATATAAATAAATGGTATAGTTCATAAGATATAAAGTCAATACAATATACTGACTTTAACACTTCACTACAAAGCAATAGAACAAACATGTATAGTTCAGTATGAATTAACTTTCAAAGTAAAACAAAAATATCCATGAAGCTTGCAAAAGAAGTTATACAAATGAAGTATGATAGAAACAAAAGTATGCAAGAGAAAAACATCTACAAACAATATCATATCTTTAGCACACAAAGTATGTAACGACCCAGGATTTTTATGAATTTAAATTTATAATTTAAATGAATTTTTGAATTTAAAAATTGTAAAATTGATTATAAATGGCAGCGAGTTTCCCTGATTCAAATAGAAATTATATTAAGTCATATGAATTTGAAAATTTGTATATATGTGAATATATATGTATATATTGGATTTGAGATAAAATGTTAAATAAATGGTTTTTAAAATAAATAGAAATAAAAATACAAGACGATAAGTATTTAAGTTGAAAATTAATATGTAAGTCATAAGAAAAGAAAAGAAACGACATTTAAATATGAAACAAAGTTCTAAATAAATATGCAAAATAAACAAAACAAAAGTATAAATAAAAGAAGTTAGGAATAAGCTTATAAAAACAAAGCAAAGTAATAAAATAAAGTACAAATATAAAACAAGAATAAAATATAGCAAATAAAAGTATCTATGTACAAAGCAACAAGTACATAACATCATCACAGCCGAGTATAGCATGTTGCCTGCAAAACTCAGTATGCAAGGCAAGAAATAACAAATGTATATAAGCATGTACACATGCATTTAATGCAAGACAACAATATGTATACTTAAATATAGATTGAACATAGAACATAAAGCAAGAGTCAAGCAAATATATATGATGTTGCCTGCAGGATAGTATGCAAGCAAGACAAAAATATGTACATAACAATTTTGAACTCAAGCATGAAACATAAAGTACCTATGTACATGCTTATGCAAAGCAAAATGAACCGTGCATACCAAATTCTTCAGCATGGACAAGATCATCTTAGCCATGACTTGTGGTACAAAATAAACATCACCTTATATAAACAAATAACACCTTGAACAAAGAAAATAAAATAATATCTTGTACAACCATATCATCCTGCAAACTTCTCTTTTTCATATATGTATCAATCTTTATCTCAGTTCCACCATGAAATTGAGTAGCACTTGAAGAAAAAGAAAAAAAATTTTATATCATTTCAAACTCAAACAAAACTTCAGTTTAAACTACAATTAAGATTCAACTCAAAGATCAGGCAAAACATGCTATCTGGGATCAATTAGATCAAATGCAAGTTCAACTCAAATATATAGCAAGGATTCAAACCTGAAGTAGTTAAAAGAGCCTAGCAAATTCAAGCATGCAAGTTTAGTCAACTAAATCTATTTCCAGTTTTCAACAATTTCAGTTCTCTACCCATCTTCTCTGTTCCAAGTATTTACAGGTGAGCAAAACCCTAAACTAAATACCTCTTTTCTCTGTTGTTACTGGTGAATGAACCCTTACCTTGAATCTGTTACAATCTGGATGCATGTTGAAGTTTTGTGTGGGAAGTATAAAATACTTACAGGGTGTATATATGCATTTATGGTGTGTATATCTGCTCTGTTCTTAGTAACAGGATTCTAATTCAAGATTTAAAATTCAACATCTCTTTCTATAATTGATGTTAAGCTACAATCCTTAAAGAAAATTTGTTCGTGTTAATCTAATGCTAGTTTAAAAACAATTATAAGCGAAATCAAGTAAGATATTTTACTAGAAAAGAAAATTTACAGAAGAATATTTTTAAAAGAAAAAAATCACTATTCTTAAATTCATGTTTGGCTTGATAATTGGAATCACATTAGAATATGATGAATTTTAACAATCAAATGAAGATTTTTAGTTTGGTAGATTTTGGGGAATTGCGAGTGGAACAGAAAATGTATTTTTATCAAATTCAGACAGACGCCAACGAATTGTGAGTCGTGCCTTTGAGTGGAGATAGATTGAAGGATATAGATCATCAGAAAAATATTTAGAAAATTTGTAGATAATCGTGATGGCCAAAGATTGGTGAACTAGGGTTTAAACTCACGTTATGTATTTGTTGGAATTCGTATTGCCGCGGCGTCGTCGAGGTGCTTCGGGGGATCGGACCAAGGGGAGGAGGATCGTGAGTGAGTGTCGAAGTTTTGGTCGAGTTCGTGTGAGTTTCGGTGGTGGGAATCGTTGGCAAGAGACGTTTTTTGGTGGTCGTTTTGATGCAGCCTGGGTTAGAAAGCTCGTTCGCGAGTTTGCCATTGGTTGGTGGTTTTGAGGGGACGAAGATGTTGACGGGGTCGCAAGTGACTTGTTGGGGGTGGTCGCAGGTGTCGGAGCGTTGCCGGTGATGGGTGCATGTGCACAGTCTCCGTGCACAGTTGGGTTGGGAAAGAAACGAAGGAACTCGGGTTTTCACTCGGAGCAGTTCGAGTTCCTCTCGTGCTCGTCTCGGGTAGGAAGAAGGGGATGCGAAGCAAGCTACTCGAGTGTTGACTCGAGTCTGTGTCAGGGATTTTGGAGAGTTGTTCGGGATTTTACTGTGAGGAGTTTCAACTTATACCAAGTTACTTTGAATAAAGGAAATTGTTAACAAGTTTTTTTTTAAAAAAGAAAAAGAAAACAAAGAATGGAAGTTTTACAAAGTAAAGGAAAGTAACAAGATTTTTGAAGCTAAATATTAACAAGTATCAAATATAAATCATAAAGAAAATGTCTTGAATTTAATTTGTTTGACTTGATAATCTTCAAAAGAAATGTGATAATGATTCAATGTGGTTTTGGAATCTCAGTTTTAAAATATAATAAAGTTTTGAAATTTAGTTTTTTTTGAAACAACTTTAAAGGTTTTTAAAGTAGTTTTATAAATTGATTAAAAGGTAATTAGAATGGATAAATTGATGATCTGTATAGATTAAATTAGTAAATATAAGTTTAAATGTATTAATTAAAGTTTAATGAATTAAGTAATATAGATTAAATTTTAATTAATCAATGAATCATTAATGGTTAATCAAACTTATAATTAATAATGATTGATGTAATTTAATTACTTTGGAAAAGAAATTAAATAAATGTTAATGAAGGTCATTAAAGATGATTTATAAATGAAGTAAGTTGGGGTAATTACCTTTGTAATTAATCAAGGGATTAATTAATGGAGATAGTTAATCATGGGATAATTTATTTAGTTAACAAGTAATTTATAATAATTTAATTAATTAAGGTGATTGATTAATTTGTTTATATCAAATGATTTATGATAAATTTATCAGGATTGGATAACTAATTCATAAGTAGTTATGAAAATACATTTAAAAAATTAGGATCAAACAAATAATTAATCCTACTGGTAAATGACTATTGGATGTTTGACCTTACTTATGAATGATTGTAATGTATGATATGCCTTGAATTGATTGTCCTAACTGATCTGTGATATTTTGTACTGTGGATTGAGCTGTGTATGATTCATTCATTTATTTACATTGATATATATCTGTGATCTGTAAGATAAGCGTTATAGTTTATATCGCTTATCAATTATATTTCTGTGTTTTAATCTGTGATGACTGAATGATTGTGCACTATTGCGTAAAACCCTGGACCACACCATACACACACAATTATGGATTTCGCGAGGAAATCGGTTAAGTCACAAATGTTCGAAATAGTTTTGAATTTGAATTTTTAAATTCAAATGTTTTGGAAATGGAATCAGAATAAAAGTGAAAAGCTTTTAAAATGGAATTTCAAGTTAAAATTTATTTTAATTAAGTTTTGAAATTTAAATAATTTGATTTAGATTTGAATTCAAAATTAGGAATTGAATTCTATGATTTGAAACTAGGGATTAACGATATTATACTAGTCATTATGAGTTAAACCATTTTTAAAGTATTTTTGGAAATTTGAATTAACCCAAAGATTGTAACTTGTATAAATTAAATCGGGTTTTTTTTCGAAATAACACTGTTGTTTCTAAATAATAAAAAGCTTTCGTTCCAAATCTTATAAAAAGGGATTTCAAGTTTAAACTAAAATAGTTTTCTAAGTCATAGATGAATATTCGGAAATGAATTTTGAAAATGAATATTTGGGAATGATTTGAAAACTATGAGACGAATCTTTGATTTAAAGATTTAATGAATAAATCTTTTGAGAAGGAATTGTTTGAAATCCGGGAATGAATATTTGTGAAAGTAGGTGAACTTTATGAAACAAATCTTTTGTTTAAAAGATTTGAAATGGTAATTGGTTTAAACCATTTGAAAGAAAGTTTTGAATTATTAAATTGTGACTTAATTGAAATCCCATATCCATATGTTTTAAATATTACGCTCACTATTCGGTTTAGCCGGGAAAGGACCTTTGTGTCATATATCTCATTTCGAATATGCGATTCGACGTTATGGATAGCATTTGAAGACCGGTGGTGAAGACCGTGTATTTGCGAGAACGATAGGATGACCTATCGATTGTCTCTGCATTGAGTCGAGCCGGTATAGAGACTCCCTAAGTGATTGGAAATCCGATCGGGATTGTGAATATTCGGATTGCAAGGACTTCTTTGGAAGTGCCTTCGGTTCTGTTCGATCCCGGAACAGACTTGTATGGATAGTTTGTCTGACATTACAAATTGAGATATAAAGCGGATTTCTTTCAAATATATTTCTGTTGGTGGCGGAGAATTTATTCTTTTAGCTTAACACCCTTCTCTGAGACGTACGAGCTCAGAGGTTATGTAGTTTAAGGTTATTAGCAATATATTCCCAATTTGGTAATGTGACATGCTGAGTATTGTTGTGAAATGATCATTGTGTTGATCATTTGTGATAGGATCATTTGTTTGATCGTTTATCTTTGTGATCATTTCTATGATCATTTGTTGACCCAAAGCATAGCTTTTGTATAAAGTGTGACTTTGTGGATGAGACTTCGTCGAGCCTCACACCCCGTAAATGGTCAAAACAGGAAAGATGCAGCAAGGTTATGAGTGGTAGCTCCCTTTAGGGTATGTGAATTTCCTTCTGGAAAAGGGTGGTATCATGGTATGGAGCCCAGATACTTACTCATGTTGAAAAACTTTATTTATGATTGTGTGATGTTGATTACGAGCGCTCGGTTAAAGGTCCCAAAGGACCGGGGGATGGCATACTCGTGTTAGTAGTTACCCAGTTAGGGGTAACCCGACCTTGTGTTGGCAGAGAACCGGTTTGGTTCTCGGGGACGTCCTTCCAGAGGCGTTCTCATGTGGCAATGGGAAGTTCCTTGGCCTGACCATTTGTTGGAAATCCAAAGAAACAATACGATCTTGTACGGTATTAGTTGTAGTACCTGCCATGGAATGTGGCGGTAATCTGCTATTGGACATGGTAGCTATAGTAGGCATAAGTGCGGAATGCCTATGCTGGCTAAGATTTATATCTTTATTTTCGAAATGAATTTTTCCTACACTATGCACTAGTAATAATATCAAATGTTTCTTTTTAATGCGTATCAAGCATCTTTGACTATCATAAGGAGAAATCTCCTCCGATTCTGCATTTGCATTGTGTGTGTGTGCGGGAGGCCTTATGGTATTCTCATTTTTAAAAAGCATTGCGAATTGACTTTGAAAATCTTTTGTTGAATGTTTTAAAAGATAAACTGTTTTTGTTGCTCACACCAGTCCCACGACTGATCCGGAGTTTATTGTTTCTTTCCTAAACTCTGCGTGCTCATTATTTTCTACACGAGCAGTCTAGAGTTTGGGTTTTTCAGATAGTCAGGTTTAGTAGATTATTTGGAGCTAGTTTAGTCGTTGGATGTGGACGAGACTTGCTTGTCTTGGTGAATCGAGATATTGGTTCTTGGAAATGGAGTTGCAGTTTTTGAAGTTCTTCCTTGAAGACTATCTTAGAGTTATTTGTTCCGCTGCTAGTGTTATCTATTTTCTTTTCCGCTGCTATTTTATTGTATCATATCTCTGATGTATATTGATATCTATTGGATCATCTGTTGTATCAGATATTGTATCAAAGCTGTATATCAATGTATTATTCTTTTATTCCGCTGTGTTATTTACTTAATGTTGTTATAAGCTCCGGCGAATCGGATTTGAACGGTCGAATCTATGGGATTCGAATACGATATGAAGTATGGATGTTGATTTTCGAGCGCGAAAAATCCGCAACGTTACATTTGGTATCAGAGCTAAGGTTGAAATTTAGCTCAGGAGTGTAACACATTAAGTAGCTCATTAGAGATAGGGTGAAGTATCCCTAGAATGAGTATATCCCTAATATATCCGTTTGAATGCCTCAGTAAATTCTATTACTATCCGTTGATAGTAAGTATGAGTGCAAGAAGAGAACGAGATAGGGGACAGGGGAATACTACTATAATTAGTCAAAACTCTGTAACAATAGTGGAAACAAACTTTCTCTATCAATCTCTTTCGATTCATCTTTCCAAATTCTTTTGATTGCTTCGTGACAGCTCCAGAAGTAGTTTCGGTGCGATGAAGGCCCTACGTATCGTTGTAGGAAATGTTTACTTCGTACTTCATCGGTTCTTGTCAGTTTCGATTTAAACTCTATTGATTTGAAATTAGAAACTGGAAATTTTGAATAAATTGGAAATTTTAAATTGAGTTTAATTGATTAATAGAATATGAAGGCTAAATTGAATTATATCGATAAAACGATTTTGGTTAAAACCAAATTTGAAAATTCTATTGTAATTTCTCATGAATACCAAAGTCCGAAGAGGGACAAATTGGTATGTATTCTGAGATATTCCGATTTGGGTTTGGAATTCATATCTTAAGTTTGAGGAATTATAGGAGATCGATTCTGTCTATCTCTGTGTTATTTTCGTGCCTGCGAATTTCGAGGACGAAATTCTTTTAAGGGGGGAAGTTTGTAACGACCCAAGATTTTTATGAATTTAAATTTATAATTTAAATGAATTTTTGAATTTAAAAATTGTAAAATTGATTATAAACGGCAGCGAGTTTCCCCGATTCAAAGAGAAATTATATTAAGTCGTATGAATTTGAAAATTTGTATATATGTGAATATATATGTATATATTGGATTTGAGATAAAATCTTAAATAAATGGTTTAAAATAAATAGAAATAAAAATACAAGACGATAAGTATTTAAGTTGAAAATTAATATGTAAGTCATAAGAAAAGAAAAGAAACGACATTTAAATATGAAACAAAGTTGTAAATAAATATGCAAAATAAACAAAACAAAAGTATAAATAAAAGAAGTTAGGCATAAGCTTATAAAAACAAAGCAAAGTAATAAAATAAAGTACAAATATAAAACAAGAATAAAATATAGCAAATAAAAGTATCTATGTACAAAGCAACAAGTACGTAACATCATCACAGCCGAGTATAGCATGTTGCCTGCAAAACTCAGTATGCAAGGCAAGAAATAACAAATGTATATAAGCATGTACACATGCATTTAATGCAAGACAACAATATGTATACTTAAATATAGATTGTACATAGAACATAAAGCAAGAGTCAAGCAAATATATATGATGTTGCCTGTAGGATAGTATGCAAGCAAGACAAAAATATGTACATAACAATTTTGAACTCAAGCATGAAACATAAAGTACCTATGTACGTGCTTATGCAAAGCAAAATGAACCGTGCATACCAAATTCTTCAGCATGGACAAGATCATCTTAGCCATGACTTGTGGTACAAAATAAACATCACCTTATATAAACAAATAACACCTTGAACAAAGAAAATAAAATAATATCTTGTACAACCATATCATCCTGCAAACTTCTCTTTTTTATATATGTATCAATCTTTATCTCAGTTCAACCATGAAATTGAGTAGCACTTGAAGAAAAAGAAAAAAATTTTTATATCATTTCAAACTCAAACAAAACTTCAGTTTAAACTACAATTAAGATTCAACTCAAAGATCGGGCAAAACATGCTATCTGGGATCAATTAGATCAAATGCAAGTTCAACTCAAATATATAGCAAGGATTCAAACCTGAAGCAGTTAAAAGAGCCTAGCAAATTCAAGCATGCAAGTTTAGTCAACTAAATCTATTTCCAGTTTTCAACAATTTCAGTTCTCTACCCATCTTCTCTGTTCCAAGTATTTACAGTGAGCAAACCCCTAAACTAAATACCTCTTTTCTCTGTTGTTACTGGTGAATGAACCCTTACCTTGAATCTGTTACAATCTGGATGCATGTTGAAGTTTTGTGTGGGAAGTATAAAATACTTACAGGTTGTATATATGCATTTATGGTGTGCATATCTGCTCTGTTCTTAGTAACAGGATTCTAATTCAAGATTTAAAATTCAACATCTCTTTCTATAATTGATGTTAAGCTACAATCCTTAAAGAAAATTTGTTCGTGTTAATCTAATGCTAGTTTAAAAATAATTATAAGCGAAATCAAGTAAGATATTTTACTAGAAAAGAAAATTTACAGAAGAATATTTTTAAAAGAAAAAAATCACTATTCTTAAATTCATGTTTGGCTTAATAATTGGAATCACGTTAGAATATGATGAATTTTAACAATCAAATGAAGATTTTTAGTTTGGTAGATTTTGGGGAATTGCGAGTGGAACATAAAATGTATTTTTATCAAATTCAGACAAACGCCAACGAATTTTGAGTCATGCCTCTGGGTGGAGATAGATTGAAGGATATAGATCATCAGAAAAATAGTTAGAAAATTTGTAGATAATCGTGATGGCCAAAGATGGGTGAACTAGGGTTTAAACTCACGTTATGTATTTGTTGGAATTCGTATTGCCGCGGCGTCGTCGAGGTGCTTCGGGGGATCGGACCAAGGGGAGGAGGATCGTGAGTGAGTGTCGAAGTTTTGGTCGAGTTCGTGTGAGTTTCGGTTGTGGGAATCGTTGGCACGAGACGTTTTCTTGGTGGTCGTTTTGATGCAGCCTGGGTTAGAAAGCTCGTTCGCGAGTTTGCCGTTGGTTGGTGGTTTTGAGGGGTCGAAGATGTTGACGGGGTCGCAAGTGACTTGTTGGGGGTGGTCGCAGGTGTCGGAGCGTTGCCGGTGATGGGTGCATGTGCACAGTCTCCGTGCACAGTTGGGTTGGGAAAGAAGCGAAGGAACTCTGGTTTTCACTCGGAGCAGTTCTAGTTCCTCTCGTGCTCGTCTCGGGTAGGAAGAAGGGGATGTGAAGCAAGCTACTCGAGTGTTGACTCATGTCTGTGTCAGGGATTTTAGAGAGTTGTTCGGGATTTTACTTTGAGGAGTTTCAACTTATACCAAGTTACTTTGAATAAAGGATATTGTTAACAAATTTTTTTTAAAAAAAAAGAAGAAAACAGAGAATGGAAGTTTTACAAAGTAAAGGAAAGTAACAAGATTTTTGAAGCTAAATATTAACAAGTATCAAATATAAATCATAAAGAAATTGTCTTGAATTTAATTTGTTTGACTTGATAATCTTCAAAAGAAATGTGATAATGATTCAATGTGGTTTTGGAATCTCAGTTTTAAAATATAATAAAGTTTTGAAATTTAGTTTTTTTGAAACAACTTTAAAGGTTTTTAAAGTAGTTTTATAAATTGATTAAAAGGTAATTAGAATGGATAAATTGATGATTTGTACAGATTAAATTAGTAAATATAAGTTTAAATGTATTAATTAAAGTTTAATGAATTAAGTAATATAGATTAAATTTTAATTAATCAATGAATCATTAATGGTTAATCAAACTTATAATTAATAATGATTGATGTAATTTAATTTCTTTGGAAAAGAAATTAAATAAATGTTAATGAAGGTCATTAAAGATGATTTATAAATGAAGTAATTTGGGGTAATTACCTTTGTAATTAATCAAGGGATTAATTAATGGAGATAGTTAATCATGGGATAATTTATTTAGTTAACAAGTAATTTATAATAATTTAATTAATTAAGGTGATTGATTAATTTATTTATATCGAATGATTTGTGATAAATTTATCAGGATTGGATAACTAATTCATAAGTAGTTAATTTAATTGAAAATACATTGAAAAAATTAGGATTAAACAAATAATTAATCCTACTGGTAAATGACTATTGGATGTTTGACCTTACTTATGAATGATTGTATTGTATGATATGCCTTGAATTGATTGTCCTAACTGATCTGTAACATTTTGTACTGTGGATTGAGCTGTGTATGATTCATTCATTTATTTACATTGATATATATCTGTGATCTGTAAGATAAGCGTTATAGTTTATATCGCTTATCAATTATATTTCTGTTTTTTAATCTGTAATGACTGAATGATTGTGCACTATTGTGTAAAACCCTGGACCACACCATACACACACAATTATGGATTTCGCGAGGAAATCGGTTAAGTCACAAATGTTTGAAATAGTTTTGAATTTGAATTTTTAAATTCAAATGTTTTGGAAATGGAATCGGAATAAAAGTGAAAAGCTTTTAAAATGGAATTTCAAGTTAAAATTTATTTTAATTAAGTTTTGAAATTTGAATAATTTGATTTAGATTTGAATTCAAAATTAGGAATTGAATTCTATGATTTGAAACTAGGGATTAACGATATTATACTAGTCATTATTAGTTAAACCATTTTTAAAGTATTTTTGGAAATTTGAATTAACCCAAAGATTTTAACTTGTATAAATTAAATCGGGTTTTTTCCGAAATAACACTGTTGTTTCTAAATAATAAAAAGCTTTCGTTTCAAATCTTATAAAAAGGGATTTCAAGTTTAAACTAAAATAGTTTTCTAAGTCATAGATGAATATTCGGAAACTAATTTTGAAAATGAATATTTGGGAACGATTTGAAAACTATGAGATGAATCTTTGATTTAAATATTTAATGAATAAATCTTTTGAAAAGGAATTGTTTGAAATCCGAGAATGAATATTTCATGGTAATTGGTTTAAACCATTTGAAATGGTAATTGGTTTAAGCCATTTGAAAGAAAGTTTTGAATTATTAAATTGTGACTTAATTGAAATCCCATATCCATATGTTTTAAATATTACGCTCACTATTCGGTTTAGCCGGGAAAGGACCTTTGTGTCATATATCTCATTCCGAATATGCGATTCGACGTTATGGATAGCATTTGAAGATCGGTGGTGAAGACCGGGTATTTGCGAGAACGATAGGATGACCTATCGATTGTCTCTGCACTGAGTCGCGCCGGTATAGAGACTCCCTAAGTGATGGGAAATCCGATCGGGATTTTGAATATCCGGATTGCAAGGACTTCTTTGGAAGTGCCTTTGGTTCTGTTCGATCCTGGAACAGACTTGTATGGATAGTATGTCTGACATTACAAATTGAGATATAAAGCTGATTTCTTTCAAATATATTTCTGTTGGTGGCGGAGAATGTATTCTTTTAGCTTAACACCCTTCTCTGAGACGTACGAGCTCAGAGGTTATGTAGTTTAAGGTTATTAGCAATATATTCCCAATTTGGTAATGTGACCTGCTGAGTGTTGCTGTGAAATGATCATTTTGTTGATCATTTGTGATAGGATCATTTGTTTGATCGTTTATCTTTGTGATCATTTCTATGATCATTTGTTGACCCAAAGCATAGCTTTTGTATAAAGCATGACTTTGTGGACAAGACTTCGTCGAGCCTCACACTCCGGAAATGGTCAAAACAGGAAAGATGCAGCAAGGTTATGAGGGGTAGCTCCCTTTAGGGTATGGGCATTTCCTTCTGGAAAAGGGTGGTATCATGGTATGGAGCCCAGATACTTACTCATGTTGAAACACTTTATTTATGATTGTGTGATGTTGATTACGAGCGCTCGGTTAAAGGTCCTAAAGGACCGGGGGATGGCATACTCGTGTCAGTAGTTACCCAGTTAGGGGTAACCCGGCCTTGTGTTGGCAGAGATCCGGTTTGGTTCTCGGGGACATCCTTCCAGAGGCGTTCTCAAGTGGCAATGGGAAGTTCCTTGGCCTGACCATTTGTTGGAAATCCAAAGAAACAATACGATCTTGTACGGTATTAGTTGTAGTACCTGCCATGGAATGTGGCGGTAACCTGCTATTGAACATGGTAGCTATAGTAGGCATAAGTGCGGAATGCCTATGCTGGCTAAGATTTATATCTTTATTTTCGAAATGAATTTTTCCTACACTATGCACTAGTAATAATATCAAATGTTTCTTTTTAATGCGTATCAAGCATCTTTGACTATCATAAGGAGAAATCTCCTCCGATTCTGCGTTTGCATTGTGTGTGTGTGCGGGAGGCCTTATGGTAGTCTCATTTTTAAAAAGCATTGCGAATTGACTTTGAAAATCTTTTGTTGAATGTTTTAAAAGATAAACTGTTTTTGTTGCTCACACCAGTCCCACGACTGATCCGGAGTTTATTGTTTCTTTCCTAAACTCTGGGTGCTCATTATTTTCTACACAAGCAGTCTAGAGTTTGGGTTTTTCAGATAGTCAGGTTTAGTAGATTATTTGGAGCTAGTTCAGTCGTTGGATGTAGACAAGACTTGCTTGTCTTGGTGAATCGAGATATTGGTTCTTGGAAATGGAGTTGCAGTTTTTGAAGTTCTTCCTTGAAGACTATCTTAGAGTTATTTGTTCCGCTGCTAGTGTTATCTATTTTCTTTTCCGCTGCTATTTTATTGTATCATATCTCTAATGTATATTGATATCTATTGGATCATCTGTTGTATCATATAGTGTATCAAAGCTGTATATCAATGTATTATTCTTTTATTCCGCTGTGTTATTTACTTAATGTTGTTATAAGCTCCGGCGAATCGGATTTGAACGGTCGAATCTATGGCATTCGAATACGATATGAAGTATGGATGTTGATTTTCGAGCGTGAAAAATCCGCAACGTTACAAAGTATATCTCTCAGCCACCAAAATATAAACATAGAAGAAAATAACAAGTAGTTTTCTGTAAACACATTTTTACAATATAAAAGAAAGCAAACTATTCACAATACACAAAATATCCTGGTACAAATAAACAAAATAAAAATATAAGATCAGCAATCATAATTAGGTGTAGACATATTTGAAGACATATGCATTTAATTAGCACACAAATATTGTATCAGGTCAAAAATAATAATAATTAAAATCAAGTCTTAGTAGTGCTGACAAGTTTGTATGAATGAAAATTGTGTGTATGCAAGAAAATAAAACAAACATGTACATACAAGATTCAAAACAGATATGCTGTAAACAAGAAAAGAAACACATACATTTAATGCCATCATCTTAGCCCAAAAGTAAAGTCATTCGAAGTATGTTAAAATCATTTAAGTTATGAAACTAAATCTTGCCTGGTCAAAAAGGAGGCTAGAAAAATATCTCTGACCCTAGGAAATAAGCTTGTTCCAGAAAATACCTTTCCTGTAAACTCTTTTATTCATATCAAGTTTCTTTTCTCAGTTTTGTTCATTCAAAGCTAAGAAAAATATAGTAAATATTATCTTAAAAACTTAAACAAAACTGAACAAACAAACAATAATTCAACAAAACAGAGAAAGAAAAAGGGAGATTAAAGGTAGAAGGGAAAAACAACTGCAGTTTCAAATCTAAAAATCTGCTCCTCTGCTTTCATACTTCCAGGTGAGTAACTTTATTTTCTATAATCTAAGTATCTGGTTGCTTGATTTAAGTATGAAGATAATCAAATTTGTGTTCATTTATTGATGATGTTTGCGTGGGTATTTATAAGTTCACTTCTCTGTATAATTGTGGAGTGGGATATCAATATGTTGGAACCCTGTTAAACCTCTCTGTATTAAAATTACAAACTCAGATATAATTCAAAGATCATTACTGCTCAATCTATTGATTGTTAGGACAAAGCATCCAAACAAAACATGTTGGTTTGATTATAAAATAAATTTTATGATTTGAATTCAAGTTAAACAAACTTGATCTGCTCTGAAAAACCTTAAAGTTTAATATAAGTGACATTTTCGAATATATTGAATTATCAATTCAAGTTTATAAACTGAATCCCTAAGCAAAATACTGATTTTTAAAACTTAAATCACATTTTTTAGAAATGATTTGAGTTTGCAATTCTGGTTTGCACTGTTTTGGATATTTTAAGCATTTCTGGCGATCTACTGGAATGGGGTGGTCGGAATTTTGCCTGGAGATGTAGGAGTGTTTGTAGTTGGTGGGAAAAATGATCTGTGGCGCTCACGATCACCGTGGAGGCAGCGGCGAACAATTTCTTTCTGTAAACCTAATTTTGTTACGGCTTGGTTTCTCGATTCGTTTGTCATGCATGCTTGACCGAGTGCGAAGAGAATTGGAGCGATGGAAGGAGGTGAGATGACGAAGGCTTGGCCGGATTCTCAACGCCTCTGATGGCCAAAGGAGGGAGCGCGAGTCGTTTTTTTCTGGTGACGTGCTGCTGAGTAGTTGGGTCGAGATGCTCAAATTTTCGTTTCGAATTTTTTTTCCAAATTCTGGGTACTGGTGATGTTTTGGGGGATGGACATCGATCTGTTGGTGGCCGTAGCACCGACCATCGGCGGCGTTACCAGCTGTGCACATGCACGAGGAGGTGGTGGTGTCAGTTGCAACAGGTTGGGGAAGAAGGCAGATAACCCGAAGTAATGCTCGGGAAATTGGGGTAGAAACTCGAAGTCGCGCACAGTGTCATGGGTTGTTTCCCTGGTGAAGACTGGTTTGGGCAGAGGGGTATACTCGAGTTTTTCGAGTGGCTCCAGCGTTTTGCTCGAAGTGGAGGGGGATTCGACTCGAAGAAAATTCTGGTGTGGGTCGGGTAGGAATGTTGAACAGGTTTAAAAAACAGAACCTGTTCTGTTTTTGAAATTTTAAAGTTTAATTTAAATTTTTAAAGCAAGGTTGAACTGAATTTTTATATGACGTTTAATTATAACTTCGAGTATAGTTTGAAACTTAGTTTGTGAATAAATAAGTTTTTAAAATTTAAACTTGTTTAAATAACTTTAAAGTGATTAAATGATTAAAAGGATTTGAATTTAAATTGGAAGTTGGAATGGTAAAGTAAGCAAGTTAAACAAAGTCTAATTGTAACCTGAACTTAACTTAAATTCCAGATTTTGAAATAAAACTTTAGTTTATAAATGAAATGTTTAAATAAGTTAAATGTTAAATTATCCTTGAATATGTGAATTTAAGGAAAAGTCGATTTTTACTCATTAAATATCTTTTTAACAAAAGTACTACTTTAACATGAGAATTTAAAGGTTTACAAGGTTGGTTTTAAACTTTATTTAAAATCGATTGGTATTCATTTTAAATCTTGATATTTAAAAGTGAGATGAATATAAATGTTTCAAACATATTTGTTAAGTGATAATAAAATCATTAATAAAGGTAAGTTTTATCTCAAGATTAATGAAAACTTAATAATTATAATTCATTGATTATTAAGTTAATCAAAATGGATAATCTATTTATTTAATTAATTGATGATTTGGATTAATTAAATTAATTAATTAAGGATAATGTGATATATTAATTTGGTAATTAATTTGAGAATAATTAATCTATTAAAGGTTAATTAATTAATTTAAAGTAATTAAGGAATTGATTGCTAATTGTAATTAATTGATTGTTAATTTACCATAACTAACAAATTTATTCATAGGAATTAATCTGATTTAAACCAATCGGATAATTAAATTTCTCCTATTTATGGATGTTTAGATTGTATTGGATGATTGTATTGTTTGATATCCCCGATATTGATGCTTTGTGATATATCCTGATTCATGTTGTGATCTGTAATTAATTATCTGTGATGTAGTTTATTATCTGTGATATATATACATCTATGAATCTGTGAATGGACGATAAGCGTTAGAGTTTATATCGCTTATCGACTATATTTCTATGTTTTAATTTGTAATGATTGAATGTTGTTGCACTATTGTGTTAAACCCCTGGACCACACTTATACACACACCAATATGGATTTCACGAGGAAATCGATTGAGTCACAGTTCTTTGAAGTGATTTTTAAATAGACATTTGAATTCAAATGTTTTGGAAATGGATTGGGTTTTAAAATGAAAAGCTTTTGAAATGGAAATTCAAAGACGAAATTTATTTGAATAACTTGACTAAGTTTTGAAATTTAAATATTTTGATTTAAATTTGAATTCAATATTCGAAATTGAATTCTATGATTTGGAAACTTGGGTTTAAAAAGGCTATTCAACTTATAAATGAGATTATATGGGTTAAACTATTTTAAAGGTATTGATTTGGAAATTTGAATTTAAATTCAAAGGCTTTATCTCGTGTAAATATAATTGGATCTTTCTGACATGGAAACTATTGGTTTTCAAATAATAAAAGCTTTCATATAAGTAGTGAACGTCCATTTTGTGTTAAAAGGATTTCAAGTTAAAAATGAAAATGATTTTCCAAGTTATGGAAACAGTTTGAAAGCTATAAATTAAATCTTTAATTTAAAGATTTAACAAGTTAATCCAATTAAAAGGGGAATTGTTTTGAAATCCATAAATGGATCTTTGTGAATGGGGTGAACTTTGTGAATTAAATCTTTTGTTTAAAAGATTAAAGTGTGGAAATTGTTTAAACCATTTGAAGGAAAGTTCTGAATTATTAAGTTGTGACTTAATTGAGATCCCATGTCCATATGTTTTAAATGTTGCGCTCACTATTCGGTTTAGCTGGGAGAGGACCTTTGTGTCGTATAACCCATTCCGAATATGTGATTCGACGTATATGGATAGCATTTGAAGACCGGTGGTGAAGACCGGGTATTTGCGAAAACGATAGGATGACCTATCGATTGTCTCTGCACTGAGTTGCTCCGGTATAGAGATTCCCTAAGTGATGGGAAGTCCGATCGGGATTGTGAATACCCGGATTGCAAGGGCTTCTTTGGAAGTGCCTTCGGTTCTGTTCGAACCCGGAACAGATTTTTATGGTTGTATGTTTGACACTACACTTTGAGATATAAAGCAGATTTCTTTCAAATACATTTCTGTTGGTGGCGGAGAATTTATTTTCTTAGCATAACACCCTTCTCTGAGACGTACGAGCTCAGAGGTTATGTAGTTGAGGGTTATCAGCGATATACTCCCAATTTGGTAGTGTGGCATGCTGAGTGCTGCTGTGTGTTGATGATCATTTATTGATCATTTGTGATCAGAGCATGGCTTTTGTATAAAGCGTAGCTTTGTGGACGAGACTGCATCAGGACCTCACACCCCGGAAATGGTCAAAACAGGAAAGATGCGGCAAGGTTATGAGGGTCGCGCCCTTTAGGGTGTGTCATTCCCTTCTGGTAAAGGGTGATATTAGGTATGGAGCCCTGATATTTAACCTATGTGGTTGCTCCAATCTCATTTACTATGTGGTTGTTGCTTAGAGGTACCTCGGATAAAGGTCCCAAAGGACCGGGGAGTGGCATGCTCGAGTAGTAGTTACCTAGTTACAGAGGTAACCCGGCCTTGTGTTGGCAGAGATCCGGATAAGTTCTCGGGACGTCCCGCCAGAGGCGATCCAATGTGGCAGTAGGAAGTTCCTTAGCCTGACCATTTGTTGGAAATCCAATCAAAACAATACGCGCCTTGTACGGTTTTAGTTGTATTACCTTCCATGGAATGTGGTGGTAACCTGCTATTGAACATGGTAGCTATAGTAGGCATACGATAATGGTCGTATACTAGCTAAGATTAATATTCTACTTTCGAAATACTTTTCTGCACCGTGCACTTATAATATTAATATCCAAGAAATTTTCTGCGTATTAAGCATGTTTGACTATCATAAGAAGAAATCTCCTCCAATTCTGCGTTTGCATTGTGTGTGTGGGGGGAGGTCTTATGGTAGTTTCATTTTCTAGAAAAGCATATCGGATTTTCTTTTATAAATCTTGTTTTAATTAAAGAATAAACTGTTTTTTTGTTACTCACACCAGTCCCATGACTGACCCAGAGTTTATTGTTCCTTTCCTAAACTCTGGGTGCTCACTATTTTCCACACGAGCAGTCTAGAGTTGGGTTTTTCAAATAGTTAGGTTTGGTGGATTATCTGGAGCTAGTTCAGTCTTTGGATATGACTGACCTTGTTTAGCTTAGTGCATTGTTATTGGGAGTTCAAGTTATTTCTAGATTGGTTCTTGGAGATGGAGCTGCAGTTTTGGAGTTCTTTCTTGAAGACTATCTTGAGTTATTTGTTCCGCTGCTAGGGTTATCTATTTTTCCTTTCCGCTGCTATTATATTGTATCATATCTCTGATGTATATCGATATCTATTGTATCATCTGTTGTATCAGGATGTTGTATCAGATGTTGTATATTGATATTCATTATTTCTTCCGCTGTGTTGTTTACTTAATTGTGTTATAAGCTCCGGCGAATCGAATTTGAACGGTCGAATCTGCGGCATTCGAGTACGATGTAAAGTATGGATGTCGATTTTCGAACGGGCAGAAAATCGCATTCGTTAGAGTTTAGGTTAAAATTGATTGTAAATAGGAATATTTGGAAATAAACTGAATATATGAAAACAAAATGTAAGCATTGAATTAAATTAACGAATTCAAATTATAATAAATGGTCATTGAAAAATCAGTGTTCTGCAAGTAATTATAATGTTGTTATTGATAATAAACGTTACTTTAACGATTATTTATATAGTAACGGAAGTGTGGATGAAAACTTAATAGAAACATAAATTTAATTTAAGGAAACAAGAGATATATTGTACAAATTGATGAATTAGTATAAATTTAATGGTAATTGGATAAAATCAATATCATATGAGTCATTGCAACATTTGTTGTAAACTATAAGCCTATAAATGTGATTTAGGGCAAATAGTGACCGTTATTATTTGTTACCAGTTTACTTAGGCTATTAAGTTGTGAGTGGGAATCAATTGAAATTCAAAATGAAACTCGGTATTACAATTATGAGTTTAAGAAA
Organism: Allium cepa; assembly: GCA_030765085.1. Taxonomy (NCBI): domain Eukaryota; kingdom Viridiplantae; phylum Streptophyta; class Magnoliopsida; order Asparagales; family Amaryllidaceae; genus Allium; species Allium cepa. Next base: position 66,823,170 of record CM060931.1, read on the forward strand.
ATAATTACAAGATATAAATCTAATAAGATGCATATAAATGTTGGGTATTTTGTAAAATAATAAATGATGTAATTTGTGGTAATTTGTGGTAATAATGTAAATTTAGGAATAAGTGTAGTGTAATGAGAGTTATTGTAATAATTATTTGTAAAGAATTAACTTACAAATATTAAAAAATGTATAATGATGACAATTGGTGTTGTTACCAGCTTAACCGATCAATTTCAAATAAATGGCAACAAAATGTTACATTAATGTGGAATAAAACCATAATTGTAGTGTGAACGTAATAAAAAGAAATATAAATGTTAATTGTATTCATAATGTAATGATTGCTTTAATAGTAAGGAGTGAAAATCAAAATAAAAGAATATAAATGAATAAGTTTTGTAAAAGAGTAAAAATATGTTTATTTAATTAAAATGTTTGTTAGCTGAAAGATTGGTTATAGAGATGAGTAACTATTATTTAGTGAGAAATGTGTAATTACTATTTGTATCCAATAATGTAAATATGTTTAAATTACTACTAGATAGGAAAATTTGTTTTACTTCTCATTACATTCATTTAGTCCATTTTGAAACTTAATCAACTGAAATAAATGTAATCGAAAATTTCTAATTAATAGGAGAGATAATACTATTTGTAAATTAATAGGTGTTATTAAAAGCAGCGTATGTTTTGTGAAAATATAAGAAAAGTTTTGATTCAATGAAAAAAAAAACATTTACATCAAATGAAATGAAGGTTTCATCTGTGAATGTAGGTTTAATTTCATTAAAATAAAGAATAGAAATATTGATTTTAAAGAAAGAAATATATGTTTATTTGAACTGTGTTTTATCTTACAGACTGATTACAAGAATAGGAAAATAATCTATTTATTACTCTTGTGTATAAACAATAAATTTATAAACGTGTTTAAATAAACAATTGTTCTATTTTTTTTAATCTATTTTAGTTGTCTGTTTTAAAATTTAACTTTGTAAGTAACTGCAATAAATGTAATTCAAATATTTCAATTAAAAGGAAAGGAAACGTTGATTGCAATTATTAGATTTAATAAAAAAAACACACGTTTTGTGTTAAACAAAAATGGTGTTTTAATGGAAATAAAAGATCACTCTGAGAAATCAAAATTGAATGTTTTTTATTTTTAAGGTAAGTATAAATATTTTATTATGCGTAGATAAAAACCTAAATGCATACAAATTTGAATATTATTTGAGTTAATGAAGTTAATTTGGATACGTTACAAAAAAAATTAATTTCAAAAGGTTGTGCGAGGTACATGGTCCCTTCATTTTTTTATTATTAATTTTTGCACGAACGTTTTAAAATAGTTACCTTACTATCAATACTTGATCTATTTATTTCTTCATATGTTTAATACCTGAGCACATTTAGGTTTTATTTAATTCTTGCCACCTCATTTTCACGTATACAAAATTCAACTTTCGTTCGCAAACTTTTCCATTCCTACTTACATTTCCTTATGTATTATTAATACCTGAAGCTTTAATAATAAAACGTTACATTTATTTTTGTCCCTCCACATTCGTTTCCTAATTATAAATAACCTACATCTTATTTCTTCTTTCTCCTAACACCTCATATTCAAATGCTCTTATTCTTACAAATCCAAAAGCATTCTTTTATAAAAATGATTCTTTTTCATTTTTCGTACACTTCCTGTCCTCATCTTTGTTGTTCTTCAATCTTTTCCTAAATCCTCATCTTGAGAAACGTAAGTATTAAAATTTGTTTATTTATATATATTTTTAACGCGTACAAATTTTTATTTTAATAATACTTCTTGTAACATGAATATCTTTTGCATATAAACTTTGATTCACGCGCAGTTTCTTCTGTTGGATTCAAATTTATATTCCGGACAACATGAAATTGATTTAGTTGAATTTGGAGAATGTTGAGTTTTGCGCTTCTGTTTGGATTTTTATGGGCTAAATCAAAGGTAAGTGTTTTAACCCACTCACAACTTCTAAAATTTCTTATGGTTGTTAAATTAATTTTGATGAGATTTAAAATTTATCTATGATTGTTTGGACATATATTTAATCATCATCTCATTTAGATCGCATTTATTTAAATTAAATTGTTATTTAATTTTATTATTGCATATAAATTGCTAGTTAAATTTATTTATTATTGCATATAAACTGCCAGTTAAACAGTTATTAATTTATTTTTGAATATAAACTGTTCGTTGATACCTGTTATATTTTATATGCTCTATATTGGTGTTTTGTTTAAGTTGGATGATGATTGTAATAAATGGTTAGTGATTGATATTTGGTGAATGGATGATGTGTTCTATATTGTATAAACTGCAAGTTATTATGCATTCTTATCTTATCGGGATTACGGTTTGAAATGATATATAACCGTAATTTTTATTTTTAAATTGCGGATTGAAATGATAAATATCCGTATCACTTGACCATAGGATAGAAAATTATATACAAACACCGCGGTATATATATAATAATATTTTGAAATGATATCTCTTGTTTGTAAAGAATATATATGATTTTTGAGATATTGATTTGGATATTTGATAAAGGTTATTTTATATATAGTTAAATTCTTGGTTTTAAGCTATGTATAAAATTGTTGAAAGTATGAAGTAAGTTTAATAATAAAGTTGATTTTAATAAAATATATTATGGATAAGTGGTTACTTAAATCATATTCTAATATAGAATTTATATTGATTTTTATAAACCAAAGTTGGCAAGATGGTTTTGAAATTGATTTGAGATTTTATTTAATTAAGATCATATTGAAATTTAGATTTGAAAGAATATGGTGTTATAACTAAATTCGGGTTTAAGATGATTTAAGTGAATATTTCTAGCCTAAATAAATTGAGGAATATTCAATTATTGAACTTTGAAAGTTTTATTTAAAGGATACTGGATTTATTAAGTAAGTATTTCAAAACTAAATAATAGTAAAAGGGAATTTGGCGCATATATATGAATAAAAAAATTTAGTTTGAAATGGTGGAATATTAAAAACTATGAAATATATGGAAATTTAAATGGTTTATCTGGGAATTCAAATTCGTATTTGGAATTGATTTGATAAATTAAAAAGCTAATTTACTTTATAAAGTAATTTATTATTAAACCATTTAAGTATTGAAAATTATGTTTCGAAGCTATGGGTTTAAGTATATATATTTGAAAGTACTATGATTTTTGGAAAAAGATATATTTGAAATAAAAATGATATCATATTGATTTGGGTTTTAAAATAGAAACGATATCATATTTATATGGTTTTGAAATGGACATTTTATTCTGGTTTTAAAGTATAAACTATTTTGAAAAGACCGCAGTGTTATAATAACGTTTGGTTGTTGAAGAGACCGGGATCGGAAGTTGTCATACTCTCTTCCAACTCCGAAAACCACTTTAACAACCGTGTACGTGGTGGAGATTCCAGAATGAAGTAGGATGGTGGCAGCGTTTCCTTTGAGGTAAATACGTGGACCCAACTCCCGTGAGTTGGCATAAGGTGGCTAAAACAGGAGCGATTCTCAGGCCAATGAGGTCATTCCTCTGATCGAACACATCCCTTTGATTTTATACTTTGACTTTTGGGTTGATTCAGTGACCACTTTTGATTTTCTTTTTGGGGGTGTGGCTCGAGGTGGGCGGTAGCTGCGCGCTACGCGTTACCACCGGCCCGGATGCGTAATTGGTATATCCACCCTGGCAATGCCTAGTTGTGCCGTGTTACCTACCCTATCGCGCCTTGTACGAGTTTCTATTTGTGTCGTACCTATGGAGTGTCTTCTCGTAGTCTCCCGATCATGAGATATGCAGGCACTGTATAGACTATTCGCATTATTTGTGTTAAGGCCTATATGGGTAACCCCTTAATGCTATTTAAAAGTAATTTTATTTTACTAATATACACTATTATAATAGCAAAATATACTACATATTAAATAGTTTAACGGATCCTTAAGAGATGTAAATCCTGAGCATCTCTTAAGTTACTGCACTCATATTTATTTCTGTTGATTTAACTTACATAAGATCTTTTAGTTCTGCCTCGAGTGTTTTGTCCTTTCAATTCGCTCGGGTCAGTCCCAGCATTTCAGGATCGAAGACTTTATTTATGGAGGACGAAGACGAAGATTTCATTATTATTATTATATTATATTCCACTACACTGTATTCCGTTGCATCGATTTTATTCGTTGGTATGTGCAACTCTGATATATATTGTATAAGAAAATTTTAATATTTTGTAAACAGCTTCATGAACTGTATATTTGATTATTATATTTTATCCTTCCGCTGTGAGATTCTGTTTTGTTTTATTTCTTTCTCGTTTTTCTTATTTACCCCATAACAATCTGTCCTTCCGTATGGTTTGAATTGGCACGTGTGTCGATTTAAAGCGTGCGAAAAGGCCGACGTTACATCTGGATGTTATTTAAATATGATTTTAAAATATAAAGAGACATGTTTTAATTTATTTAAAGAAGTAAGAAAGTTAATTTTAATTTTGGTTTGCATAAATGAATAGTTTAGCTAAAACGTCAAAATGTGACCGTAAAACATTTTGTCGAAAATCAACGTTTTGTTGGTTAAAAGTTGTTGCAACTTTGTTGCACCTTTATTTTCTTATATATGAACATACATTCAAATGGTATAAGTATTATTTAATTCACTAATTAAGTTTACTTTTACTAAACAAGTTTAGAAAACAATTAGCAAAAGTTAACATAAAAGGAAAAACATGTCACATCAAATCCAACTAAATCTTTACTTTTCTTTACTTAAATATTAAGTGAATAAGACATAAAGTAATGATGTGATAAGGTGATGGTAAGTGTTGAAAAGGTAAGATAAAGTAAAGATATTTTAGTAATTTTGTGAAGAGTTAGTTTTATAATTTACCACTCCTTACTTTTCCTATAAATACACATCCGTTCTTCTCATTTTTCACACAAATCATTCTTTTCTTCTTCTTCTTCCTTTAAGCTATTTTAAGACTTCTCTCTTTAAGAGAGGTGGGAGGGTTAAATAAGTGGAGTGCTTACTAATCCACTTGTTAGTCTCTAACCTCTTCTTAATTCACTTCTTCTTCTTCTCATCTTAAAAATAGCCTTAGGCCATGAGTTTAGGAGTTCATAGGGGGAGGACGTGAGCAAAGCAAGTAGAGGTGGAGATGGTCGAGCACTTGGAAGCATGGTTATGATAATGTTTAGAAATGTTTAGTGAAGTATTGGTTTGGATAAGAATGTTGGTAGGAAGTGAAACATTTGGGTTAAAGGTGAGAAATTCTCATCGCTTTTGCAATTATATCTTGGTTATGTTAAAACAATCATATTTACACACTTATGACATAGGAATGTTTATATTGATTGTTAACGTGGATGATTTAATAATTAGTTAAATAATTAAATTGTGATAATATATCCCATTATGATATTAAAAGCGATATTGGATTTGAAATCATATGTTATGTGATTGGTTGAATGGATGTTATGATAGTGATAAATATAAATATTGGTTATGTTCACTTTGGTTAAGTAATCACCTTTGTTAATAAGACCATATTTTAGTGATATGAGATATTGTGGAGAAATAAATCTGTTTTCCTTTAAAAGTGAAATTAAAGTTAAAATAAAAGTGAATTTGAAATTTGAAGAGAAACAGATTTCAAAAAGATAGTTGAATTGAAATTGAAATTGAGATGAATAGTGAAATTGAAATCGATTTTGAAAAATTGAAGTTGAGATAAAGGTTGAATTGAAGTTTAAACTGAAATTAGATTTGAAATATAATTTTTAAATATGTTTAACTTGAAATTAGAATTGAAATTGAATTGAAATTGGAATTTAAAATTTAATATTAAAATAATATTTAATATGGTGATAGTGAAAATATTTTCTAAATAATTTAAAAAGTGAAAATATTGATTTAAAATGATTTGCAATGGTTTTATAAGTAATAAAATTAAATTTTAATAGATTATTTCAAATATTGAAAAATAAGTTAAAACTAGGTGCGTCGTGCAACGGTAGTTCGCGATTTCGCATCGAAAAGTTCAAATGAATGTATAAAGGAGAATATAGCTCGGACTTCTTCGGGATAAGAAAAATTCTAGACTATTATATCCATATCTTCTAAACAAAGAAAGTAAATCAGAATTTCGTTGAGTAGATTTTAAATTAAGTTCAAATCAATTTTCCATAAAAATCGCGTTAGTGCAGTTAAATGACCATAACAGGAAATCTGTTTAAATGAACGTTTTTAATTGTGGAAAAATATGAAATATATTTGATAAATCCATTCAATTGATTTAAAAGAGATTTGGATTTAAAAATATGAATTAGCAAATGTTTAAAAGTTGATTTAATCAAATAAGCTTATATAGGACTTTCCGTAGCACTTTTATGCTGTGAATTGTATAACTTTTTGAATATGAGTTTAAACGTAACGGTTTTTCCTAGAATCAATTGGGAATGTTTTTAAAAGAAAATTTAAGTGTTTGAAAGATAATTTGGAATCTTTATAAGCAGTTTCAAAATTAAGTTGATAACTGAGTATGCGGAAACGACTAGTACATTTGTCCCGCCGGTGAGGTCTTGGAAGATAAAACAAGGTGTTTAACTAATGTTAGGGATAGAGCAACCAGTGCCCTGAACTTACCTGGTCTATGCTTTCTTTTCATAGGCATGGGGTGGAACAGATCGAAAGGAAAACCCGGAGGCTCTTAAATAAAAAGATCGTATTGAGTTTCAAAATAAAAGAAGATCGGTATTATCCAAGATTTAAGCAATCTCCAGAATGAATGATTTCTATTTACTCAAAAATGTTGCTAAGATTGATTTAGGGTTTATTGTAAATGATGTCTTAAATAATATTGTTTTTGACCCGCTTTAAAGTTAAAAAATTTGATCGAAAGTTAAGTATTGAAAATTTGATATATTTTCCAAAGCAAAAGAATGAATTACTAAGAATTATCCTAAGTCAATAGAAAGAGATTTAGAAATCATCCGAAAAGAATTAAAGTGAAAAGAGACTTAATAAATCCTGTATACTCATATTCACTTTTTATCGATAATTGGATTTCGAAGGAACCGGGGTCGGATTTGAGTAATTCCTATCCGAAAACTACTTTGAACCAATGTATACGTTCGAACGTGAATACTTGTGGAGATGAAGACTACTGAAGACCGTAGATCTTCATAGCATGAGGACTGCTTATTGATTTGCTCGGGTTCGCACCTATTATTGAGTTGTATATAGTAGTGGTCTCCTCGTTGTGGAGATTTTTCGGATTGCAAGGACTACTTGCTACTAGTGGTAGTAGAACAGTGCATTCGGTTTGTCTTGTTCCTGGACAACTTGTATGGACGTTTTTCTGACATTGCATTTCTAAAGATTACGTACATTGGTTTTTAAATACGTACGTCAGTGGTGGTGGAGAAGGCAACTTCTCTTAGCTTAACACCCTCTTTAAGACATACAAGCTCAAGGGTTGTATTTTTGTAGAAGGCAATTTGTAGTCAACGGGAATGGTACTGTGGCATTCAAAGATGTGATATGTGCTATGTGAAAAGGTAATCGTAGCCTTAAGCCTCATCAAACCGGAAATGACCGCAACAAGATTAGATACAGCAAGGTTAAGTGGGTCATTCCCAATTAGGGTATGATCATCCCCTTCAAGATATATTTCTTCCCGCTATGACGTTCGGGATGTAAATTAATGCGGTGTATGGAAATCGAGCGCTCGGATAAAGGTCAGTAATAACAGGGGGATGACATATTCGGTACTATCTAGTTATAGAGGTAGGCTGATCTTGTGTTGGTAGAGGATCCTTTGTGATGGTCCTCGGGGCATCCATCTAGAGGTGTACCCATTTCGGAAGGTAGATCCTTAACTTGGTCATTTTTATGGAAATCCATTCTCCAATAAAAACACGCGGTTTTGTTTGTATTGGCGTAACGAATAGCCTTGTAATGCTATATGGGTAACCATTTCGGATAAGATTAATAAGTTTACTTGCAAATGTTTTCAAAGAGATTTCATTAGAAATGATATCAGAAGATTTGATATATAAAAGTGTTTTAGTTATCATAAGGTAAAAACCACATCCGTGTTTATGTATGGGCGTGTTCTTATGAGATACTCTTTCTTTTCAAAGGATTTTATTCAAAGGCTGATATATGACACTGTCATTTATTATTGAATATTTCTCACGCTCATTTATCAAGCCTGATCTAGGGGTATTCAATACTTGGGTCATATCAGAGTAGTATCAAGTTTTGTCGAAGACGGTTGGATTTTCCAGAGGAGACCTGGAGATATTCGTCTACGTATGGACAAATTCTATTATCCGCTGTACTTAGTGCATTTTGTTCAATGTTTGTCAGCAATTGTAAGGATAGATGTTTATAACTGTCCAAGCTGAATTTAGGTTAGACTCTGATATATGTATTTAAAAGTTTTCCAATGTAAAAATATTTGTTCAATATTATATGTTATTCCATTCGTGTGAGATTCTGTTCTATTTATTTTTCTTTATCACCCTTCATGTTCCGTATTTTCGTGCAATTTGAGTTGGACACGCGTGGTTTATTGTCGATTCAAAGGGTACAGAAAAATAGGTCAGGACATTTGGTATCAGAGTTGAACGTTAAGCGAGAACCTTGGCTTTGTTATGGGTATGTCTCATCAGAGATAGGATTACCTAGGATGAGTGACTCATTAGAGATAAAGTTAGTAACACCCTAGAATGAGTTATGAGAGTATTATATACATGAGCACACATTTGTTAATTTTATAAAAATAGTTTTGTTTTAAAATGAAATTGGTAAATGAAATAATTTTCCCTAGGTTTATATTTTATATGAAAACAAATATTTTTATATAGCTAGAAATTAAGGATTGCTTGTAATTTTTCTTAGTAAAACTAAAGTATGAATATTTTGTGATTATAATTGCACAAATTGACTATAAAATATTTGATGATAATATTGAAGCTAGAAGTTTGAACTAGAGAAAGTAAAGAGAAAAGCATACTTAGAAAAATTCTTATCAACAAGATAGGAAAAAAAGACAAGCCTAAATTGAGACGTTTTGTAAATATAATATAAAAAAGGTAAGTTCTATAACTTGTAAAGGAGATAAGATAATTTGAAATTTAGACACTTTAATTAGGTTAAAATCAAGGTGAGATTTAGGAATAAGAGGTATAAGAAATAACATCCTAGTATAAAACTTTGAATTAGTGATACATTTTGGATAACATTTGTAATTCAAAATAAAGTAAGATTAGAAGTGGATATTTTTGAATAATATGGTTAGTAGGTTGATTGTTGGATGAAAATGTTTAAATCACAAATACCATGTGAATTAAGTTTCTTGATTTGACTATAAGGGGTTGATAATAAGATTTTTTGAAGGAATTAACAATAAGATAAAAATGTATTTAAATAATTGTTAAAAAGATAAACATAAAAAGAATGAGAATTTAAATTCAAGTAAAAGAATTATGGTAATTTAAATGAAGTTAATTAATATAAGATAAAATGAATTCATAAAGTAGGTTTTATAAAGTAATCTCTAAAGGATTTTGAAAATGGTATTATTTCAAATAAAAAGAGATATTTTATGATAACTAATTCGATTGACTCGAAAATAAACTAAAAATGGGCAAGTGATGTGTTCGGACGGTAAACACTTCTCTTAAGTATTACCCTTCTTGTTAAGAGGATATATATAGTATTTGTAGTACTAGTTCCTTAGTATTATTTAGTAGTTACTCGATCAATATGATTTTCTTAAGTTAAAGATATAATGTGAATTATTGATTAGTAATATTTACAAAAGTGTTTAAACTAAAGATAAATTTGGAATAACTAATTGATAAGATAAAGCGGGATTCTCGACGATTTTGGAAAGTGGAAAATTTCTGAATCACACCAAACTTAAAGCTAAGGAATTTATAGAATATTCTGGTAAAAGAAACCATTGTGATATACTTTGAGTGAATGAAATAAGATAAGGATAATTTATAAAGCTAATTTATAAAGAAAAAAAGATTTGACAGTTCAGAATATGAGGATTTAAATATGGATGGTTTGAAAATTTGTTTTTTTCAAAGCTAGAAAATTAACAATAGTATTGAATAATAAATAAATTTTATAACTTATTAATTTGAGATAATAGTAGAGTTCCATATTAGTTAAACACCTTAGTTGCTGTAATGATGGTTTGAAGATTGGGGATATGTATATATACTCTTAGGAGTAAAGGTATGTTATACAAGTTTAAGTCATATTACATGGTTAGGTAATAATGTAATTAAAAGAAAGTAAATGGTTGTGATATAAACTTGGATTAATTGAAAATTTAAAGAAATTTATTAGGTAAAAATGAATGTGAATAAACACATAATTTATACATAGATCATTTCGGCATATAAATTTTTGATCTAAGATTTGAGTACAGAACTTTGAGGTGTTTACACCAATCCGAAAAGGGATTTATCGCTCAATTTTTGACGGCGAACTTTAATGAGGTTTTGTGATTACATACTCGATTTTTTTATCATAGTTGAGAGCTATGCAAGGAAAGCAAGGGTTTATGATTAGAATATCGATCAAAGTCCGCACTAGAGAATCGAGGGATCGATACTAGTTCGGAGGTAAAGTTATGGATTTGAATAATAGATCGAATCAAATATTACATATAGTATGATTTTTTGGTCTATCCACATGGTAGTTGAATAGTTATCTTAAGTAGTAGACACTAAGAGATAAGGGTTAGACAGTTTTGATATGAGCATATATATGTAGACCTCAGGTGTAGTACATGCTCAGGTCTGGGAATGAGTTATATGGATATATTTATTGCTATAGAATCAGTTTGGTTATTTTTGGATGTATAGTCTTGTTTGGTTGTGTATATATTATCTTAAGTGTGTGTACCATAGAAGTCTGACTTGATGTGTTTGTGCATATAACATTAAGTATATGATAAGTACTCAGGTTGGTGTAGGGAATCTTTGTATGGATGTTTGGCATCATTTGTTTTAGTATTGATATCTACCTTCTTTTCTATCATCAGTGTAAATAAGTCAAAATATTTGAGGATACCTGTATGAGATAGTGTAAAAACCCATAATTTTGCAAATATTTTTAATAAAATTTTATTTGAAAACTTTGATTTTTAAATCATTTAGAATTGAATTTTTGGAATTTTCTAATGTAATTTTGGATTTTGCTTGTAATTTATTTTTCAAATATAACAAAACAAATAATTTCTAAAAAATTTATATTTTGGTCAATTTTGGCCAAACTTTGAATTTCAGCTAGTTGAAATTTTTAATTTTGAATTTTTATTTTCTAATCTTTTTCCTTGAAGCAGAATATAATTCTAATATTCTTTCTGCTTTTCATTTCGTCAAATTCTTTTTTATACTTTTTAAATTTGATAAAACACAGTGTTTTACATGTGATTATTTTCTGTATTTTATTTTCTATTTTCCTATTTTCATTTCTCTATTACATTTTATTTTATTTTTATTTTTATTTTGTTTAGACTTTGATTTTATTTGATTTTGATTTGTTTATTTTGATAATTGGCTTGGAAAATTCAAGAGACTTCGATTTCTTTTCTTTAATTGATGACTTTTCCTTTTCCTAGCTTTTCATTTTCTTAGCCGTCCACCTTATTGCTCAAATCACGTTCAAAACTTCTCAAATAATCTCATTTTCATTTGCGTTCTCCTGAAAAAAAATTATACAGTAAACTTTCTCATGTCTTCTTCCTCTTCTTTCTTTTTCTATTTTATTTTTCTCTTTCATTTTGACTCAATGCTATGCTCGGCCTCCACCTCATGCATGTCCTAGTCGACCTCATCACCACTTCACCACCACCATGTCTGACCACATCACCTCCTCATCACCACCAAACCATGCCATGATCCACGATGCAAAACTCCATCACCATAGCACGATTCAAACCCTAGCCGGCCTCATTTTTATCACCACTTCCTATTGCCTCGGCCACCACCCACACATCACTTCCATCACTTGCCATGCCTTTTGCCTAACCCTAGCTGTGCACACATGCCTAAATTAAACATAGCCGGGCCACTTTGGTCTATGGCCGAGCCATGATAGCCTAAGGCCGAACCCAAAGTGGTATGCTTCTTTGACCTTTTGCCTTCCACCACTTTAACTTGCCACATCTCTTCACTTTCTATTGCCATAGGCATGCTTACTTGCTTCATGGCCAAGCATATTCTTGTAGATACCATCATGGTCGAGCAAAAACATGAATAGGCCGAGCCTATTCCTATGGTGGCTGAGCCACTTGCTTTGGTTAATCAATGATTATGTCATCTTGTTCATATTTTTACATTGTTTTAATTTATATTCTTTTGTATTGAATCATATGATTATGTTTGTGTATTTGTTTATGTACAAGATGTGGATCTTGACTCTTCATCCACTCAAAATTTAGTCGTGCCATTTCATGCTTTGCGGAGTTTGGATTTTTGTTTTGAATTTGATATCTAGCTTTAGAAAGTGAGTTTATCACTCTCGACATTTGTACTTATATAATTATGAAACGATGACAAGTAGATATGTAAAAATTTATGTGCTATGTTGATAAGTTCATATATGCCTATGATAGATTTTATGATGTCAAATCCTACTTATATATTTGTTACATCACCTGATATGATATGAGATGCTATGTTATAATGTTCATTTTATTTTCTGTTTCTCACACTGCAAGTTCCCTGTCATTATGGGTTGAAATGATACATACCCGAACGGACTTTAGAATACGAAAAAATCGTTGAGCTAAAATGATAGGCTCGAGCAATTTTTATATTTTTGAGTTGACTTGGGATTGCGGGTTTGAAAAGATAGAACCCGGATTTTTCTTTTTAAATTACGGACTGAAATGATATATATCTGTATCACTTGACCTAGGTTAGAAAATATTATACAGGCCCATGGTTAATTTTTAAATAATATTTTCCTAAAAATTATTAAGTATTTTGAATTTAAAATATATGAAATTTAAACTTAAAGTGATTTAATGATTTAAAATATAAAGATGTATTGATTTTCTATAAGTTAAAATTTTATAAGTCTATTATTGGTTTTAAGTTGAATTTAAAGATTTTGTTTATGATAAATAACTTAATTATTAAATTTGACCAAATATGGAATTTTCAATCTAACCTAGTAATTGTAATCAATTTTTATTTTATGAAATGGAATGTTTGGTATAATGAATTTTATAGTGATTTTCTGTAAGTTAAAAATGTATAAGTAAAATGTATAAAGTGTAACTTAAATTATGACTTAACTTGATAATGGAAAATTTGGTTTTTCAAATGGAAATTTTAAGTTAAGTAAATAAATGGAAATTTAGTTTTATTTATGAAATGGGTATTTTAAAATAAATTATTAAGTCAAAACAAAAGTCAAGTAAAATAATGTACTTTTGACTTAGTAAATTAATTATAGTTTAATTTGGATATTTTATTTATAAAATTTTATTTTTATTTAAACTTAAGTTAAATGATATCCAAATAACTATTTATGAAACATGAGATATGTTTCATAAGTTAAAAATGGCGAAAAACTGAAATTATAAGGTTTTTGAAATGTTATAGTAAATTTGGAATTAGTATTGGCAGCATTTCCAAAGTGCTGCTGTTTCTAAAATTGAACTGTTTTGAATTACTAATATATCTACTGCAACACTTTATAAATGCTGCTGTTTCTGAAATTGAACTGTTTTGAATTACTAAAATATTTACTGCAACACTTTATAAATGCTGCTTTTTCTGAAATTGAACTGTTTTTGAAATACTATTATATCTACTGTATCACTTTATAAGTGCTGCTATTTCTGAAAATGACAATATTTTTGAGATACAATGTTTTAAAATTGTTATAATTGAACGAATGAACTTAGAAAAGTTTCAATTTTGGAAATGAATATTATTTTGAAAGATATTGGTATTGAATTTAAATGGTTTAATTGAATGTGTTTTGAGGTTATGTTTTGAAGGTGCCACTATTTCTAAAGATATAATATTTTCAAAATGCTATACTACTTCAGGTTATGTTTTAACATGCTGTATTTCTAAAGGATAACTTTTTGAAATGCTATAATATAAGGTCACATTTCCAAGTATTATGATTTTCAAAAGATAATATTTCCAAAATATTATGATTTCCAAAGATTTCAAAGTATTATGATTTCCAACATATTATGGTTTCGAAGTATTTTGGTTTGGAAATGTTATATGTAACGTTCGAGATTTTCGACTTCCAAAAATCGACATTAATACGTCCACTGTATCAACTTCCGAGCAATCAAATGCCGGAACAACCGAATTGTTAGGGTTAAAGAAGAAGAGGTAGAAGAAGAAAGAAAGAAAGAAGAAGAAACAGAAACAATAATAGAATCTCACATTTCGCAGCGAAACAACATATAATAGATAAATATATAATCTTTAAATCAACAAAACTGTACATTTTATACATTACATCATGTAACAACCCTGGTTGGAGATTACCGCTAGTGTACTTATGACTTAATACTAGCGGTAATCTCCAACCAGGGTTGTTACATATCATCAGAGTCAATATACAACACAACACAATTATGGACAGTTATATAAACCTGTCCTCACAACTGAATACACAGCGGAAAAGATAATATATATCATATACAAGTGATACGCTTTGCCATCCAGCTTGCTCCTGATCTCCACAGCATCTCCTGAATTCCAGAATATCCTGATAACCTGACTCTAGGCTGCCCGTGTAGAAAATGATGGGCACCCAGAGTTTAGAAAGGGAACAATAAACTCCAGGTCAGTCATAGGACTGGTATGAGAACTTAAAACAGTTTATCTTTAAAAACAAACAAAGAAACATTTTAAAATAGATCCGCAATGCTTTTAGAAAATGTAACTACCATAAGGCCTCCCGCCACACACATAATGCAAACGTAGAATTGGAGGAGATTTCTCCTTATGATAGTCAAACATGCTTGATACGCAAATTTCTTTGATATTTTGACTACAAGTGCAAAGTGCAGGAAAACATTTCGAAAGTACAATATTAAACTTAGCCAGCATAGGTACCATTATAGTATGCCTACTATAGCTACCATATTAGATGGCAGGTTCTACAACTAAAATCGTACAGGGCTCGTATTGTTTCTTTGGATTTCCAACAAATGGTCAAGCCAAGGAACTTCCCATTGCCACATGGGTACGCCTCTGGAAAGACGCCCCGAGTACCTAACCGGATCTCTGCCAACACAAGGCCGGGTTACCTCTAGCTAGGTAACTACTGACACATGTATGCCATCCCCCGGTCGTAACCGACCTAAATCCCAGGATTCACCAACAACACAAAGAAATAAATTTGTCGCAACCACATAGGTTAAGTATTTGGGCTCCATACCATAATACCACCTCTATCCAGAAGGTAATGCACATACCCTGTGGGGGCGCTATCCGCAAATAACCTTGCTGCATTCTTTCCGTTTTGACCATTTTTGAGGTGTGAGGTCCGACGAAGTCTCGTCCACAAAGCTACGCTTTTCATAAAAGCCACGCTTTGATCAACAAATGATCAGCAGCACTCAGCATGCTACGTTACCAAATTGGGAATATATCACTAGTAACCATCAACTACATAACCTCTGAGCTCGTACGTCTCAGAGAAGGGTGTTAAGCTAAGAGAATAAATTCTCCACCACCAACAGAAATGTATTTGATAGAAACCAGCTTTACATCTCAAATTGTAATGTCAGACACACATTCATACAAGTCCGTTCCGAAATCGAACGGAACCGAAGGCACTTCCAAAGAAGCCCTTGCAAATCTGGATATTCATTAATCACGTCCGAAATTCCCATCACGAAGGGTGATAAAATCTCTATATCGAGGATCAACCGATGTAGAGACATTCGACGGTAATCCTTCCGTTTTCGAAAATATCCGGTCTTCAACACCGGTCTTCAAATGCTATCCATTACGACGTATCACTATTCGGAATGGGATTCATGACCAAAGGTCCTCTCCTGGCTAAACCGAATAACAAGCGCTTATTTTTAAAATAAGCGTAGCATTCAAATTCAAGCAAATAACAACAAATACCCATTTAAAGGTAAATATTGATAGTCGGTTATTTAACTATCAAAGCAAACCAACAAATATTCAGCACTATAACAATCACTAGGCCATTTTATTAATCTTCCATAAATTAAATAACTTGCCAAATATTCACTTCAATTTATCTTTAAAAATATGTTCTCTAAACCATTTCAATTTCTATATTGGAAAACATTTCCAAATACTTATTTAACAATAAGTAATTCATAAATCTATTTATTTTCAATACTTAGAAAATATTCAATGTACTTAAAACACGATTAAGTATATATTTTATTCTTTTAGGAAAACGTACTCTTTAAACACATTTATTTGGGTCAAAACGAATGTTGCATAAAACATCGTTACGACAACCCAAAATCAATAGCATAGGGATTCGAAAATACGATAGATATATAGATCCCAATACTATACAAAAAAAACATTTCCTTTCGAAAATCATTTACTATAACAATAGTGTTATAGTCCATCTTTTCCTTATTTCTCGAAAACATCTATTTCAACAATGAATGTTGAAATCTATGGTTTTGATCACACAATTTTAAATCAGCTTCAAATCGTTTTAATTATATTTAAAAGATCACTTCCTAAAACATTTCTTTAATATATTATTCACTGTCCAAAATCGTGAATATAAATCGTTTACCAAATTCAACACTTCTACATATTTAATTTAAAGGATTATCCACTGTCCAAAATCGTGGATATATCTCCTTTAATAATCTTTCATATTTACTTATCAAATTCAATTGGTTTTGGATTTATGAAACAACGTTTACAAATTCACATTTATATAAATTTTATAAAAAACTTCAACTTATAAAATCCCTTAATTAACAAATTCTATTTATATCTCATTTAGCCAAAATCCAATTTATAAGTTAATTACTTATAAATCTTTTATTTTACAAAATCTATTCATTTTATAACTTCATAATTTATAAATCTATAAATTTCATTCACTTATGAAATCCATTTATACTTCATTTTCACACTTAAAAAAACTCATTTTATAATTCCAATATTTTAATTTATAAATATTAATTTTATATATCTTTTATATAAACCGTTTATAATAATTCAAAAATCTCAATTTAAACCATTTTACAAATTAATCAACTACTTATTTCAAAAATCACATTTCGGTTATATTTCCAAAAATCATAATTTTTATAACATAAATATTATAACGTTTATTTATTTAAAATGAATCAATTCCAAAATTCAATAAATTGTACACTTTCAATAATCACTTGAAAATCCTTTTAAATTCGAAATCGTTACTTTAACATTTTTTAAAACTCCAAAAATAAGCCCAATGTTGCAACAGCACCAATACATCAACCACGACATCCAAACATCATATGTCAATATGATAACAGAATATATCGCAAATATCAGTAAATAAATCAATACTGTTGAGGAATCCTGTTGGATCCCTCCAACCTGTTTCCCTGCATCCATAGATGTTAGCACAATACCAATCCCGTTTCATAACGGAATATCGTGGTACATGGGTTTATATAAAATATCATCCGCTATTATGCGGCGCAATAGGGTCTCATCCGCTATATAATGCGGGAAATCAGCTCCAAGTACATATATAATACCAATTCCACTTCAAGGTGGAATATCACGGTATATGTGTTTGATAAATAACATCCGCTTAATATACGACGTATAAGGTCTATTTCATTACAACAGATAGCAATCATCATTCAATCACACAATCGAGCAATTTTAAATTTAATTTAAAATTTAAATCGAAACACAATTCGATTGAGTGAGAAGTTCTCACCTTGCTACCAATAACAGTTGCAGTGTTTTATTTCGAATAAAATTAAACGCGTGTTTAATTTTACTCAAAATTTACACTAGCTCCAATCAATCCCAATCCAGCTCCATCGCGTAGTATTCGTCAATACGAACCCGACGCAACTCGTTTCGTGCAAAACGGACCTCGTATGAAAGAGTTATAGCATTTTAAAGTTTGAACGAATTTATAATATATAAATTAATCAAAATTTTTATTTTATTTTTTAACCTACATCTCGGCCGTTGATTTCTTGAACTGCAGATCAGGGCCGCATGCGCAAACTTCTTCTTCCCCCCAGGTTCGAACACAACCCCTAACCTATAGCCGCCTTCTTTCTCCAATTATTGCTCTGTCTCCGATTAACGTGAAGACGATCGAGCACTATCATTCGAAAGCTCGTCGCGAGCTCTACCTCTGGCATGCACGAGGTGAACCTCGGCCTCCTTGATGCCTCGAAAAATGTGTGCGAATGGCATATGTTCATCATCGATTTGTCGTTGATCCACGCACTCAAATTCGATCACAGTCGTTGATATCCTAGATCTCGTAGCCCTCTTCAACTTTATAGTTGGAGATTTCTTGAAAAAATGCGTAGATTTGAAGAGATCGAGAGGAGAAGAAACGAATATTTCGGCCATTGATTATAGAAGGTGGCGGCTGAAACGTTCAACCTAGGGTTTGTGCAAATTGTGAAATATGGAGGCCTTTTATAGAAAATTTGATGACACTATTTATCCCAAAATTTTCCAAACTCGAAACGACGCGTACCGCCAAGCGTTTATAATGTTTTGCCCCTATTCCGAATGCAATGGAATATATATCGGGAGCCAATTCGATCATATTTGAAAGATAAGTTTTCAAATCGAATATTTAAATTTAAAATTCACTCAAACCGATTTTAGTGCGTTTTAGCCTGCCCCGGACAAAACGTAAATCCGATTGATATGAAATTTGAAATCTTACAATAATTTAACATTACGGATCCGATGAAACCGGTTTCATCGAAATCCGAGACTGTTTGAAAAATGGCTATTTTTACTCGTCAATTAAATATTAAAATATTCAATTTCCACAAATTAACTTTTAATTCGATTTTAAAAGTTCTATAACATCATTCTAACTCCAATATGATTTAATACAACTTTACAAATCAATATTAATCACATTAAACCCAATTTCCAATTATTTCTATAATTGTAAATATTAAATTATCGATTTAATTATTCAATTAAATCTGGATATTCGAAATATAATTTATTCGACTTACAAATTTTACTTGTTAGTATTAAAAATCAATTAAATATACGAATTTCAAATGACAGAAATTCTGGGTCGTTACATTATAACTTTGAAGGATTATGATTTTGGAAGTAAAATATATAAAATGAAAAGGATATTGTATGGATTTGGTTTTGAAATGGAAATGATATCATTCTGATTTGATTTTTGAAATGGATATGATATTTTGGTTTTAAAGTATAAATTATTTTGAAATAAATATCCATGGGTTATAATAACAGTTGTTTGTTAAGGAGACCGGGATCAGATATTGGCATACTCTCTGTTGATACCGAAAACCACTTTAACAACCATATAAGTGGTGGAGATTCCAAAATGAAGTAGGATGGTGGCGACGATCCTATTAAGGTATGAACGTGGACTCGACTCCCGTGAGTTGACATAAGGTGGCTAAACCAGGAGCAATCGGTGGGCTAAGTGAGGTAGCTCCTCCGATCGGACACACTTCTTCAATACCATTCAATTACTTTATGATTGATTAGGTGCACCTTTGAATTTTTTCGAAGTGTGGCTCGAGGTGGGCGGTAGCTACGGCTATGTATTACCACCGGTCTGGAAGTGCAATTGGTATATCTACCCTGGCATTGCCCAGTTGTGCAGTGTCACCTACCCTAGTACGCCTTGTACGAGTTTGGTTTTGTGTCGTACCTATGGAGTATTTAGGGCAGCCTCCCAATCTGGAGGTACGTTGGTACTGTATAGACTATTGACACTATAAAATGTGTTAAGAGGGATATTAGGTAACACCTTAGCGCTATTTTTGAATATATTATACTTTACTTTAGACATTATTATAATAGCGCATATTACTACATAGTAAATAGTTTAACGGATCCTTAAAGGATGGACGGTCCCAACCATCCTTTAAGTTACTTGTGCATTTCTATTACAGTTCACTTGATTTGGTTTACATTGTATAAGTATGTATGTCCTTACTCGAGTGTTTTGTGTTTTGCTTTACGCTCGGGTCAGACTGAGTGATACAGCCTTTGAGACTCACCTTTGGAGTTGGAGCTTTGCTTGCAGATCCAGCTATCTATTTCGTTTTCAGTTATCCAGTTGATTCCGGTGATGTATTCAGATTTGTACTTGATTATTGTATTTAGACTTCTGTTGTATCTTGTTTAACTCTGATGTATATATAGTAGCTGCATGACCTACTATCTCTTTGCTTCTTTTGCATTATTATATACTCTGTGTCTGTGATTTATTTATTTACTGTCATGATGAGTTTTGCCAAATTTATATTTACAATTCGGTATTTTGAGCAATTCAAGTCCGACATGTGCGGATGTGAATGGTTGAAAATATTGGGTCGTCATAGATAGATTCCTTTATCTAACTTTTATTTCGAGGACGAAATGCTTTTAAGTAAGGGAGAATGTAACGACTTGTAATTTCGGTACTTTAAAAATGAGAGATTTTGTTTATTTTAAAGTTGAAAGGAAATTAAAACTTAAATAAATAAGTTATATATAATAGATAATAATGAAAAAATCATTTATTCTCATAGTTGATAAATTAAAAAGTATAAATTTGGATTTTAGAACAAATCGACAAAAGTTAAGATTTGTTAATAATAAATAAAGGCTTAAATAAAAGGATTTAAATATTTATTTGAAAATTTAAATCTTATTTAAAACATCTAATAAAGATAATAAAAGTATATTAAAAGATTTAAAAGCATGTTAATAACCGTTTTTACAAAAATAAGCAAATTTTGTCGCATTTTGTCAGTTTTACATACACTGTAAAATTAGAGATTTTGATTTTATTTAAATATGATTTTAAAATATAAAAAGACATGTTTTAATTTATTTAAAAACGTAAAAAAGTTCATTTTAAATTTGGTTTACATAAATGAATAGTTTAGCTAAACGTCAAAATGTGACTATAAAACATTTTATCGAAAATCAACGTTTTGTCGATTAAAAGTTGTTGCAAGGTTGTTGCACCTTTATTTTCTTATATATGAACATATATTCAAATAGTATAAGTGTTATTTAATTCACTAGTCAAGTTTACTTTTACTAAACAAGTTCAGAAAACAATTGCAAAAGTAAACATAAAAGGACAAAACATGTCACATCAAATCCAACCAAATCTTTACTTTTCTTTACTTAAATATTAATTGATTAAGACATAAAGTAATAATGTGATAAGGTAACGGTACGTGTTGAAAAATTAAGATAAAGTAAGGCTATTTAGTAATTTTGTAAAGGGTTAGTTTGGTAATTTACCACTCCTTACTTTTCCTATAAATACACATCCATTCTTCTCATTTTTCACACAAATCATTCTTTTATTCTTCTTCCTTTAAGCTATTTTAATGGCTTTTCTCTTTAAGAGAGGAAGGGGCGTTAAAAATAGTGGAGTGCTTAAGCAATAATCCACTTGTTACTCTCTAATCTCTTCTTAATTCACTTCTTCTTCTTCTTTCTTAAAAATGGCCTTAGGCCATGAGTTTAGGAGTTCATATGGGGAGGACGTGAGCAAAGCAAGTAGAAGTGGAGATGGTCGAGCACTTTGAAGCATGATTATGATAAGTTTTAGAAATGTTTAGTAAAGTGTTGGTTTGGATAAGAATGTTGGTAGGAAGTGAAATGTTTTTGTTAAAGGTGAGAAATTCTCATCGCTTTTGCAAATATATTTTAGTTATGTTAAAACAATCATATTTACACACTTATGACATATGAATGTTTAAACTGATTGTTAATATGGGTGATTTAATAATTAGTTAAATAATTGAATTGTGATAATATACCACATTTCGATATTAATAGTGAATGTTGGATTTGAAATCATATGTTATGTGATTGGTTGAATGGACGTTATGATAGTGATAAATATGAATATTGGTTATGTTCATTTTGGTTAAGTAATCACCTTTGTTAATAAGACCATATTTTAGTGATATGAGATATTGTGGAGAAATAAATATCTTTTCGTTTAAAAGTGAAATTAAAGTTAAAATAAAAGAGAATTTGAAATTTGAAGTAACACGGATTTGAAAAAGATAGTTGAATAGAAATTGAAATTGAGATAAATAGTGAAATTGAAATCGATTTTGAAAAATTAAAGTTGAGATAAAAGTCGAATTGAAGTTTAAATTGAAATTAGATTTTAAATACAAGTTTTAAACATGTTTAATTTGAAATTAGAATTGAAATTGGAATTTAGAATTTAATATTAAAATAATAGGAATAAAATAATATTATAATATGGTAATAGTGAAAATATATTTTAAATAATTTAAAAAGGTAAAATATTGATTTAAAATGATTTGTAATGGTTTTATAAGTAATAAAATCCAATTTGAATAGATTATTTCAAATATTGAAAAAAAAGTTAAAACTAGGTGCGTCGCGCAACGGTAGTTCGTGATTTCGCGCCGAAAAGTTCAAATGAGTGTATAGAGTGGAATATAGCTCGGAATTCTTCGAGATAGGAAACTCCAGACTATTATATTCATATCTTCTAAGCAAAGAAATAAAATTAGAATTTCGTTGAGTAGATTTTAAATTAAGTTTAAATCAATTTTTCAGAAAATTCGTGCTAGTGCAGGTAAGCGACCATAATAGAAAATCAGTTTAAATGAACGTTTTAAATTATGGAAAAATATGGAATAAATTTTTTAAATCCATTTAATTGATTTAAAAGAGATTTGGATTTAAAAATATGAATTAGCAAATGTTTAAAAGTTGATTTAATCAAATAAGCTTATATAGCACTTTCCGCGGCACTTTTATGCTGCGAATTGTATAACCTTTTGAATATGAGTTTAAAACGTAACGGTTTTTCCCAGAATCAACTGTGAATGTTTTTGAAAGAAAAATCAAGTGTTTGAAAGATAATTTGGAATCTTTATAAGCAGTTTCAAAATTAAGTTGATAACTGTGACGGCCCGGACTCGACCTTTGAAAATCAGCACCGAATACGACACTCATATCCAAATGCCGCAGATCCAAACGTTGAATCTGCTTCGCCGGAGCTTATAACACATTGAGTATCACAACACAGCGGAAAAAAAGAATATCAATATATATATATATATATATATATATATATCATTGATACAATGACAAATACAATATCTGATATAACATGACATAGCAGAATGATACAATAGATATCATACTATCAGAGATATAAGAAATAGCAGCGGAAAGATTTTCTTCAATAGAATGCATCTCCAAATCCAATGCTCCAATCCAAAGCTAGCTCGAACCAGCATCACGTTTTACAAAGATAAGAAGGTGCAATCGTGATTCAAAGACTAGACTAACTCCAGATAATCTACTAAACCTGACTATCTGAAAAACCCAACTCTAGACTGTCCGTGTGGAAAAAAATTTGGGCACTCAGAGTTTAGGAAAGGAACAATAAACTCCTGGTTAGTCATGGGACTGGTATGAGTAAAAAAAAAACAGTTTATCTTTTAAAACAAACAAAAAAAGAATTTAAAATAAACTCGCAATCTTTTTAGAAAATGAAACTACCATAAGGCCTCCCGCCGAACACACAATGAAAACGCAGAATTGGAGGAGATTTCTCCTTATGATAGTCAAACATGCTTGATACGTAAATTTTTTGATATTACTATTAGTGCATAGTGTAGAAAAACAATTTCGAAAGTATAATATAAATGCTAGCCAGCATAGGCATTCCGAACTATGCCTACTATAGCTACCATCCAAATAGTGGTGACCACCATAAGTAAATGGCAGGTTCTACAACTAAAACCGTACAAGGCATGTATTGAAGATTGGATTAACTCATTAAATCCTTAAATTAATGATTTAACTTATAGCTTTCCAACCCGTTTCCAAAGATTTATTCATAACTTGAAAACCATTTTCATTTTTGACTTGAAATCCTTTTAACACGAATTAGACGTTCATCTCTTATATGAAAGCTTTTATTATTTGAAAACAAATAGTTTTCGTTTCAGAAAAATCCAATTGTATTTGCACGATTTAAAGTCCTTGAATTAAATTCAAATTCCCAAATCAATACCTTTAAAATGGTTTAACCCATATATAACTTGTATAACATCTTTAATCCCTAGTTTCCAAACATAGAATTAAATTTCAGATTTTGAATTTAAATTTGAATCAAATTATCTAAACTTCAAGGCGTAATCAAGTTGTTCAAAAATAAATTTTATCTTTGAAGCTCCTTTTCAAAAACTTTTTACTTTAATCCCTATCCATTCCCAAAACTATTTGGATTCAAAATTCAAATTCAAAACTATTTCAAAAATTTGCGACTTAACCCATTTCCACGTGCAATCCATATTTGTGTATGTATTGTGTAGTCCAGGGGTTTCACACAATAGTGCAACATCATCAATCATCATAGATTCAATCATATCAATGTCGATAAGCGGTATAATCCATAACGCTTATCTTCATTCACAGATTCACAGATAAAGTAAATTTATCAATCACAAAGATTTACCATTACGATTCGATGTGGGTTTCGGATAATCAAATGGAATCTGACTCCCTGTCGCATCGAAGTTTAAATGTCATTTACGGCCAAAAGGGTTTTCACATAAATACAGAAACAAATCACAGTTCAGCACAAAGCAATTCACATTACATAGCATCACAATCACATATCAGAAATATCAATCCAGTATACTATATTTGACAATTAACTTAAATTAATCAAATTAAACTCAATTAATCACAATGAGCAATTAATTTCTTAATTACTATCATAAAGTAATTACATTTATACAATTTCATAAGTGATTATCATTAATTAATTAATCTAATTAATTGTTAAAATTAATCACATTAATTAATTATTTAAATAATCTTTAGTTAATTATCTTCATTAACTAAAAATAATTCGGTAATTGCTTTCCTAATTAATCTCTAATTATAAATTAATCTAAATCATTAATTTATAAATTAAATAAATAAATAAGTCATTCCTTAATTATCTTATTCATTAAATCATTTTAATACCTTAATTAACTCTAAGGTAATCCATTTCTTTATTAATGACTTCATTAATATTACAGTGTATTTAAAACATTACACTTTTAAATTTAGATTCAAATTTCATTTTGAATTTAAGATTCAAAATGATTATATATTTCAGCATTAACCAAATTTTAATATCAACTTATAAACCTATATAAGAAAAGTTCTAACTAAATTAATTAAATTTTTATTTAAAATTTAAGCCTTAAAATACATTGCATTTTAACTGAAAATTCAAGTTAAAACAAATTATTTAACTTTTCATTCAAAATCTTTTTATAAAAGAACTTCATCAAAATCCAATTCAAATATTTATTTGAAAACAAATTACTTTAAAAAGCTATTTGATTTAAACTTGTTTAAAACATTCAGATTCAAAAACTGATATAAATCACAGATTTGAATTCAAGAAACTTGAATCCATATCTAAACATTTGATTTAAGCTTGGCTTTAAACTTTGATTTAAACTTGCTTTTAAAACCTTGATTTTAAATTCTTGATTTAAAATCCCAATTCATTTTAAAAGCTTAAGATTCAAAAGTTTATTTGAAAACTAAACTTAACTTTCGAATTTAGCCCCAGTTTAAATTCTGTTTTCAGATTTTAAATTAAATTTTAAAATCTAGAAAACTGTTAGGTTTTTAAAAACCTAGAACCCTCTTTTAAATATTTTAAAACTTTAAGATTTCAAAGCCATTTTGAATCTAACTTCATCTAGATTTAAAATTATTTTTAAATCTATCTCGCAATTTAAATTCTGTAACGACCCGTATTTTACGTGTCGATAAATTGTAAAATTATTGTCTTTAGGTCGTTTCCATTGTTTGAGTCAACCAGAGCTCACCTTGTCCAGGAGCTTAAGTCGTGTGGAAGTTAGCTCGTGTGAGCGACTTGGTGGAATGGAGCGACTTAAGTTATTGACCGACCTATAGGAATGAGCCATCCAGAGTTAGCTCGTGTGAAATTTAGGTCGATGGAACGACTTAAGGATAGTAGGCGACTTAAGGAAAGTGAACGAGTTAGAGGTTCACGGCTTAAGGATTGGACCGACCTATAGAGTGACCGACCTATAGGAGTGACTGACTTAAGGTAGTTAGCGAGTTTGTGGCTAGCGGCTTAGGGATAGGTCGGTTGAAGCGAGTTAGCGACCTAGTGGTTAGTGCCGGGTTATAGTTAGGTCGTAAGACGACCTAAGGTTGCAAGCGACTTAGGGTTAGGTCGTATGTCGTTGGGTCGTATGCGACCTATGGTGGTTTGCCTTGTGTGGTTAGGTCGGCATCTCAGTTAGGTCGTAAGCCATGGGGAGGCTTAGGTCTTAAGACTTTCTGTGTTTAGTTAAGTCGCGTGAAGGCTGAGTCGTAAGTCATTAAGTCGCTAAGCCGCATAAGGTGTTAGGTCGTTAGGTCGGCCGCGTTTGTTAAGTCGCTTGGTTGCACTGTGGTATTTATTATTAGGTCGGCAGTGCTTTAGGTCGTAGGTCGGCAATGTTATAGGTCGTGAGCGACCTAATATCGAGTAAGCGACTTAAGAAGGCCTGAGTGTTAGGACGTAAGTCGTTAGGTCGGCGACGACTTGTGGGGGCAGACAACTCATGGATCTGCCTATAAATAGAGGGGTTTGGTTCACTTTTTGGCATCGGATTTTGAAGCGACGAAGTGCTGCCATTTTGAGAGCTCAACTACACTTCTTCACTTCTTTTCTCCACTCTAATCTTGTGCTTCCATCCATCTTAATTGAAGATCAAATTGAAGATCCAAGAGCCAAAGTTGAAGATCTCCATCCATTGAAGAGTGATTTCATCGTTTGAAGCGGAATCTTGTCGGATCAAGCTAGATACTTTGCTGTCCAGATTTGGAGTTGGTAGCTTTTGAAGTGTTTAGGTGATTCGGTGAGTGGTGGTTATCTCTCACACGACCCAAAGGAGTATATTGGATCGGTGGTTTGTTTATGTGTTAAAGATAGTGATTTCATGCATTTTCCTCAAGTCTGCATGTAGATCTATTGTTCATGAAGTTTTGATATCTACTTTACTACATGTTAATCTATGCTAGTTCATTCATCAAGATATTACTTAGAATTCATGCTTGTTATATTTGGACCCTTTAATTACGAAATTGCCATTATTGTTATAACTGTTTATTTAGATCTTATTTGAATTATTGATTACTTGGATGAATGATTGATTTGATTGATTAGTTGATTAGTGATTGAATTTGGACAAGTTGGACGAAGATGATTCAAATCTAAGTGGAAAGGCTCTTGAATAAGGAAAGCTGCTCGTGGCATATGAAGCGGATGATAAAGCTCATATGGATAAATTTGATCATGATGTTGAGATGGGACTTTGCTATGATGTGATGAGGCAAAGCATGATGTTGAGATGAGACTTTGCTATGATGTGATGAAGCAAAGCATGATATGAGAAAGCCTTGGTTTAATCCAGACGGGATCATCCCAAGCATGTTGATAACTCGGTGAAATGGTTCGAGTTCGTTGATAATGGATGGCTCGAGAGGCGCTTGAGCTAGTATGAGAATAGTCGTCGAGGAGGATGACTAGGAGGCTGAGATTTCATCGTTGTTTAAGGTTCTAGCATCCTCAAAGCAAGGGTACGCTGGGCAGATTCGATATTCCCAAGCACGGGCTGCGACGACGTGCTAAGTACTCTGGGCAGATTCGATAGTCCTAGGCACGGGCTGCGACGACGTGCAGAGTTATGTCTAGAACTGGGGTTACCATTAGCCCTTGACGGACGGATGAAATAATGAGCCGGTCATTCAATTAACGGTGATATTGAAGCAATGATAATAGTGATAGCCAGAGTCATGGATGTTTGGATGTTTTGGTTGTATCGTCGCTTAGGCCAAGAGCGATGTTTTCAGGGTGCTTACCTGATCTTGGTTTAGGCCTTGGGGGTCTGTACTCGGAAAACACCGACCTTGACTCGAGTGATAATAGCTTTATTTTAAATGTCTGATTTATTATGTTTGTTTCTGCTTTGTGTGTCTGGGGGCTATCACTGTAGAAAGAGGTGGAGTGGGATGGTTGGGTTCCTATTCCTTTTTACCCTTTATGCTCTTTTGGTATGTTTGATAGTTGATTTACTGCTCACTAAGACTTTTGTCTGACTCAAGGTTTTATGTTTAACTCTTATTACCTTGGGCTGTTCATCCATGTTGGGATGGGCAGACTAGGTAGCAGGTGACAGGTGCTGTTCTTTGTGACTAACGTTGTTGATGACGAAGACGAGCTGGGGGCTTTTACATATTATTTTCTTACTATATGTACTGGATGTTCCGCTGTTTGTATGATTCTCTGAGTGTTATATAGTGAGGCTTGATGTATGGACTATTCAGATGTTTGTGTCAAATTGTTATGAGCTTATATGATGAGAATTCTGTTCTATAGAGCTTCACTATGTACAATCTTCTATTGTATTTTATCCATGTGCTGTGAGTAATACGATAACTATTCTGTGTTTGCCTTACCCTGATGATCGTCCATGGCGGCCTGACACACTTTTCAGCACACTTATTTCCTTGTTTAGTGTGGGAGTCATGGGCGGTCGTCACATTTGGTATTAGAGCTTTGGTTAATCGATTTTAGCCAACGCTCGCTGACGTAACTACGTATGAGAGACGTAATTGTATTTTGATGGATGATTACAATATATAATATAGTAGCTTAGAAGGATTTGAACTCCTTATGTAGTTGTTTCTCAAGGTGTTCTAATCATTCTTTTTATAGATATTAGGAATGAGTCGAAGAGGGAGACCAACTGCTAGAGGAGGCCGTGCTTCTGAGGGAGTTGCTGATTATGCTGCTATGTTTGAGGCCGTGATGACTTAGATCATGAGAAGGATGCCAGCTCCGGGGCCATCAGTAGATGTTGGAGTTCAAGTTCAAGCTCCAAAACCAGTGGATTTTGCTAAGTTGTGTAAAGACTATACTGCTCTTGGAGGAAAGGTTTTCTTGGGAACAGAATCAACCATAGAAGTCCAGAGATGGATAGATGCTTGTAGGAGGATCTTTGGTGATTTGGGAGTTAAGGATGCAACTAAGAGGAAGCTTGCATCGAGACAACTTCAAGGGAGAGCTTCTGATTGGTGGAATTCTATCACTATTGATACTCCAGAGGAAGAGATTACTTGGGTGCAGTTCCAAGCTAGATTCGAAGCTAAGTTCATTTCTACAGCTCAGAAATTTGTTCCGTTTAAGAAGTTTGTCAAGTTCAAGCAAGGTGGAAGACCAGTTCTTGAGTATGTTTCGGAGTTTGAAGCTTTGTCCAAGTATGCTCGGTCATATATTGACTCTCCTTATCAGAAGAATGAGAAGTTTGTGACAGGCTTGGACACTTATCTTGGGAGGCAGTTGGTGGATCATTTGGACGAACCGTTTGAGAAGCTTGTGGAGAAAGCTCTCAGGCATGAGAATCTGTTTCCTAAGGAAGGATCTGTTGTTGCTGTAACCAAGGAAGGGCCTAAACCACAGCAGGGTGGAAACAAGAAAAGGAAGCAGCAGCAACAGAAGGGTAAGGATGGCCACAAGAAGCTGAAGGGTGAAGTGACCTGCTATAATTGTCAGCAGAAGGGTCATCTCTCCAAAGATTGCAAGAAACCGAGAGTGCCGGCGAATTGCCACAACTGTGACAAACCGGGGCAGTTCAAGAAGAGTTGTCCAGAACCGAGGATGGACAAGCAGATTGTGCTTGGGGGCTGTGCCATCGTCTTCGAAAGCTCCTTCTGTGGAAGAGAAAGGAAAGAGTGTGGTGGTTCAAGGTGCTCTTTCTATATGTGGTGTTCTAGTTAGAGTGTTGTTTGATACTGGGCGTCGCATTCGTTTGTTTGTAATGACCTTGTAGGCCGGTTGGGTTTGGAACCGGATATTGTTGATAGACCATTGGTTGTGACTAATCCAGTTGGGGGTTCGTCTTGTTTGTGTATGGTATGTCGTGGTCTAGTGTTATCGAGTCATGATTGCTCTTTTGTTTGTGATTGTTTTGTTCTGAACTTTGCGGGGTTCGGAATTATTTTGGGTATGGACTGGCTTAGGAAGTATGCGGCAAAGGTTGATTGTGAGAGGCTTGAGGTGACAGTCGAGAATGTGGAGAGGTGAAAGGTTGTGATACGATGTAAGCATGAGGAAGGCGTCCTCATGAGCTTCATGTATTCGCTGGTTGTTCCACGGGATGGACTATCATCGGTGCCTATTGTGAATGGATTTGAGGATGTCTTTGACGAGGTCAAAGGGTTACCGCCGCATAGAGAGATCGAGTTTCGTATCGATCTAGTTGAGGGAGCCAGACCCGTTGTGATGCCTCTTAGGCGGATGGCGCCTAGGGAACAGCAAGAGTTGAAGGTGCAAGTTGATGACCTTTTACAGAAAGGATTCGTTCGGCGTAGTGTGTCCGAATGGGGTGCACCAGTTGTGTTTGCAACCAAAGCGGATGGATCGTTGAGGTTGTGTGTGGATTATCGTGAGCTGAATAAAGTGACTAAAAAGAACAAGTATCCATTGCCGAGAATAGATGACTTGTTTGATCTGCTTCACGAAGCTAAGGTGTTTTCTCAGATGGATTTGGCAACGGGATTTCACCAGTTGAGAGTGGCAAAGGATAGTGTTCCAAAGACTGCTTTTAGGACACCATCTGGATTCTATGAGTGGCTGGCAATGCCGTTTGGATTAACCAATGCACCAGCATATTTTGTGGATCTTATGAATAGAGTGTTCAGAGATCAGTTGAACAAGTTCGTACTTGTGTTCGTGGATGATATTCTGATTTACTCCAGAACTGAGGAAGAGCACAAGACGCACTTGCGTATTGTTTTGGAGATCTTGCGAAAACAACAGCTGAGGGCTAAGTTTTCGAAGTGTCACTTCTGGAAGAGAGAAGTGAGATTCTTAGGCCATGTTATCTTTGGAAGTGGAATAGCGGTTGATCCCGCCAAGGTGGCAGCAATCCAGGATTGGGTTAGACCTAAGAATGCATCTGATGTGAGAAGTTTCCTTGGATTAGCAGGATATTATCGTCGGTTTATCAAAGACTTTTCCAAGATAGCTGCACCATTAACAGGATTGACGAAAAAAAACCAAGTATTCAGATGGGATGCTAAGTGTGAGCAAGCTTTCGGAATCCTAAAAGAGCGACTAACAAGTGCTCCTGTTTTGACTATTCCAAGTGGGAATGATGAGATGGTGGTTTACACAGATGCATGTGGTACTGGACTTGGAGCAGTGCTAATGCAAAAGGATAAAGTTGTTGCGTATGCAAGTCGACAACTGAAGCCGCATGAAAGGAATTATCCTACTCATGATTTGGAGTTGGCGGCGATTGTATTTGCTCTGAAGATGTGGAGACATTATCTATTGGGAGTTCGATTTGAGTTGTTTACAGATCATAAGTCGTTGAAGTATCTCTTCTCCCAAAAATATTTAAATCTTCGACAGCAATGATGGCTAGAGCTTTTAGCATCATATGATTTTGGTATAGCCTATACCCCAGGAAAAGGTAATGCAGTGGCAGATGCGTTAAGTCGAAGACATGCAGGATTGGGAGCCATGTTTTTAGAATGGAAGAGTCTTGAGTATTTAGCTGGATTTGACTTCAGGCCTAGATGTGAATTGGAACCTGAGATGTTGGCAAACTTATCGATAAGACCTACTCTAGTGGAAAGAATTGGCGAGAGCCAAAAGCGAGACGATAAGCTTGTCAAGATTATGCGAGATTTGGAATCTGGATCAGACCCAGAGAAGGATATAGGATTCGAAATCGATCGAGTGGGTTGGCTTCGGAAGCAAGGGCGACTAGTTGTTCCCGATATAGATGAATTGAGGGATGAAGTTCTGAAGGAAAGTCATCATTCGAAGTTGACAATTCATCCAGGTGGAAATAAGATGTATCGGGATATGAAGAGAACCTATTATTGGGAAGGTATGAAGAAGGATGTTGGAAATTTTATTTCCAAATGTATGAATTGCCAGTTGGTTAAAGCCGAACAGAAGAAGCCAAGTGGATTGCTTCAGCCATTAGAGGTTCCTACATGGAAGTGGGAGCAAATATCGATGGATTTTATTGATGGGTTACCTAGGACCAGAGCAGGAAATGAAGGGATTTGGGTAATCATAGATCGTTTGACTAAGAGTGTAAGATTCATTCCTGTTCGATCAACTAGGACTGCATCGAAATTGGCTGAGTTGTATGTTAAGTGGATAGTTCGATTCCATGGTATTCCGAAGAGTATAGTGAGCGATCGAGACCCATTGTTCACTAGTGGATTTTGGAAGAGCTTCCAAGAAGTTTTGGGAACCGAGTTGTGTTTGAGTACAGCTTATCACCCCCAAACAGATGGTCAGACCGAGAGTGTCAACAGAGTTTTGGAAGATCACCTTAGAGCATGTGTTTTAGATTTCGGAGGAACATGGGAAGATCATCTTCACTTGGTGGAATTTTCGTATAATAACAGTTACCAGTCAAGTATTGGTATGGCACCATACGAAGCATTATATGGAAGACCGTGTAACTCTCCGACATGTTGGTTGGAAACTGGAGAAAAGATGATACTTGGGCCAGAGATGATTCAACAAACTACGGACTATATAGAGATCATTCGGCGACGAATGAAGGCAGCCCAAGACCGTCAGAAAATTTATGCCGATAAGCGTCGTAAGGATTTGGAATTCGACGTAGGCGATATGGTTTTCGTGAAGGTTTCTTCACCAAAGAATGTTATTTGATTCGGGAAGAAAGGAAAATTGGCTCCGAGATTTGTTGGACCATTCCCGATCATCGAGCGAATTGGAAAGCTCGCTTATAAGTTGGAATTACCAGAAAAGATGTCGGGTGTGTACAATGTTTTTCATGTATTGTATCTACGGAGGTATGTGCACGACTCGAATACAGTGGTTTCTGTTGATAGCTGTGAAGACTTTGAGATTGATCTAGTTTCTAGAAGACCTCGTAAGCCGCTTCGTGTTGTGGAAACTGACACGAAACAGCTTAGGAGGAAGACGATTACGTTGCTCAAGGTACAATGGAGTGATGATGTTAACGACTGTACATGGGAAGAGGAAGAGAGGATGAAGGCAGCTCATCCTGAACTCTTCGAGGTATGGCCCTAAGGTGTCGTGACATCTCATGAATTGTAACTTGTTCTAGTCTTAGAATTCTGCATGCTAGGCTAGTAATTGGATGCATGGTTTGTTGATTTCTATGGATGGTAGGCATGTATAATAGTCTTTGATTGTTCTTGTTTGTTTGGAATTTCGGGGGTGAAATTCCTAAGGGGGAGAGGATGTAACGACCCGTATTTTACGTGTCGATAAATCATAAAATTATTGTCTTTAGGTCGTTTGCATTGTTTGAGTCAACCAAAGCTCACCTTGTCCAGGAGCTTAAGTCGTGTGGAAGTTAGCTCGTGTGAGCGACTTGGTGGAATGGAGCGACTTAAGTTATTGACCGACCTATAGGAATGAGCCATCCAGAGTTAGCTCGTGTGAAAGTTAGGTCGGTGGAACAACTTAAGGATAGTAGGCGACTTAAGGAAAATGAACAAGTTAGAGGTTCACGGCTTAAGGATTGGACCGACCTGTAGAGTGACCGACCTATAGGAGTGACCGACTTAAGGTAGTTAGCGAGTTTGTGGCTAGCGGCTTAGGGATAGGTCGGTTGAAGCGAGTTAGCGACCTAGTGGTTAGTGCCGGGTTATAGTTAGGTCGTATGACGACCTAAGGTTGCAAGCGACTTAGGGTTAGGTCGTAAGTCCTTGGGTCGTATGCGACCTATGGTGGTTTGCCTTGTGTGGTTAGGTCGGCATCTCAGTTAGGTCGTAAGCCGTGGGGAGGCTTAGGTCGTAAGACTTTCTGTGTTTAGTTAAGTCGCGTGAAGGCTGAGTCGTAAGTCATTAAGTCGCTAAGCCGCATAAGGTGTTAGGTCATTAGGTCGGTCGCGTTTGTTAAGTCGCTTGGTTGCACTGTGGTATTTATTATTAGGTCGGCAGTGCTTTAGGTCGTAGGTCGGCAATGTTATAGGTCGTGAGCGACCTAATATCGAGTAAGCGACTTAAGAAGGCCTAAGTGCTAGGACGTAAGTCGTTAGGTCGGCGACGACTTATGGGGGCAGACAACTCATGGATCTGCCTATAAATAAAGGGGTTTGGTTCACTTTTTGGCATCAGATTTTGAAGCGACGAAATGCTGCCATTTTGAGAGCTCAACTACACTTCTTCACTTCTTTTCTCCACTCTAATCTTGTGCTTCCATCCATCTTAATTGAAGATCAGATCGAAGATCCAAGAACCAAAGTTGAAGATCTCCATCCATTGAAGAGAGATTTCATCGTTTGAAGCGGAATCTTGTCGGATCAAGCTAGATCCTTTGCTGTCCAGATCTGGAATTGGTAGCTTTTGAAGTGTTTAGGAGATTCGGTGAGTGGTGGTTATCTCTCACACGGACCCAAAGGAGTATATTGGATCGGTGGTTTGTTTATGTGTTAAAGATAGTGATTTCATGCATTTTCCTCAAGTCTGCATGTAGATCTATTGTTCATGAATTTTTGATATCTACTTTACTACATGTTAACCTATGCTAGTTCATTCATCAAGATATTACTTAGAATTCATGCTTGTTATATTTGGACCTTTAATTACGAAATTGCCATTATTGTTATAACTGTTTATTTAGATCTTATTTGAATTATTGATTACTTGGATGAATGATTGATTTGATTGATTAGTTGATTAGTGATTGAATTTGGACAAGTTGGACGAAGATGATTCAAATCTAAGTGGAAAGGCTCTTGAATAAGGAAAGCTGCTCGTGGTGTAACATCCCACCTTTTCGAACACTTTAAACCGACACACGTGCCAATTCAAAGCATACGCAAGGGCGGATTGTTATGGGGTAAATAAGAAAAACAGAGAAGAAATAAAAACAAAACAGAATCTCACAGCGGAAGGATAAAATATAATAATAAATATACAGTTCAAAACAGTTTACAAACACTTGATTTGCTTTATACAATAAATATCAGAGTTACACATACCATTACAATCAATGCAGCGGAACAATATGAGTGTGGTGCAATACTATAGATAATAATAATACGACTCCTTCGTCTTCGTCCTTCAAAGCTAAAGTCTTCGATCCTGAAATGCTCGGACTGACCCGAGCGAATTTGAAAAGACAAAAACACTCGAGTCAAAACTAAAAGATCTTATGTGAGTTAAATTAACAAAATAAATATGAGTACTGTAACTCAAGAGATGTTCGGGATTTACATCTCCTAAGGATCCGTTAAACTATTTACTATGTAGTATATTGCGCTATTATAATAGTGTCTATTCATAAAATAAACTTACTTTTAAATAGCGTTAAGGCTTTACATTTTCCACCTTAACACGTAAAATGCCAATAGTCTATACAGTACCGTAATACCTCCTGATCGGGAGGCTACCAGAGGATACTCCATAGGTACGACACAAATAGAAACTCGTAGTAAAGGCTCGGTATGGTAGGTGACACGGCACAACTAGGCAATGCCAGGGTAGATATACCAATTGCTATCCAGGCTGGTGGAAACGCGTAGCCGCAGTTACCGCCCACCTCGGACTAACTCCCCAAAATCAAAATATAGAAGTGGCCACTGAATCAATCCAAGTCAAAGTATAATATCGAAGAGGAGGGTCCGATCAGAGGAATGACCTCATTGGCCTGAGAATCGCTCCTGTTTTAGCCACCTTATGCCAACTCACGGGAATCGGGTCCACGTATTTACCTTATAGGAAACGTCGCCACCACCTACTTCATTCTGGGATCTCCACCGCGTACACGGTTAGTCAAAGTGGTTTTCGGTATCGACAGAGAGTATGTCCATATCCGATCCCGGTCTCTTTGCCAACCCATCGTTATTATAACACCGCGGTCATTTAAAAATAGCTCATACGTTAAAACCAGAATAAACATTTCCATTTTAAAATTATGAATACGATATCATTTTAAAACCCAAAACAATATGATATCCTTTATCCCAAATATAAACCTTTTCAAAAATCCAAATGCTTTAAAATTTATAACGTCTGAAAGCCAAATATCCTTTCAAAGCATAATATTTCGAAATTCATAATTTAAAACCATAACTTTTAAAACTTGAATGGTTTGGATATTCAACGGTATATGAATTAAAAGGTTTAACTTAAATGTTACTTTGTAAAGAAAATAGTTCTCATGGCTTTACAAATACATTTCTTTATTAAAGTCTAACCCAAAATTTGTATTATCTCTCTCAAGTTCCAAAACCACTTCAATTTATTTATATATACGTATATCCATTTTGAGTATCAATATTTCAAACTAAAGTTGGATTTTATTCTTTCAACAAATCAATTGTTCTATTAATTAGTCTTGAATATTCATATAAAATCCATAAATAATAAGACTTCAATTTCTAGTAATAAAATATATATATATATATTTTTTCCAATTCAAATTATACTAGAATATTCATTTCAATTTATTTTAGGAAAAATCCAATTATAAATATCATATCTTAAAATTTCCAAACTTAACATTTAAACATATGATATAAATTATTAAACTCCATTTTCTTAATTTTCTTCCATTTTTAATAAAGATTTTTATACACCTTTTAATTTCAAAATTTTCAACTTCATATGTATATATATATGGAAGAAAATATTTATACAATATAAAATTTAAGATTATTATAAACCGTATTCCATCCAAACCATAGAAATCACATTAAAATAGTTATATATAGACCACGGTGCCTGTATATAATTTTCTATCCTATGGTCAAGTGATACGGATATTTATCATTTCAATCCGCAATTTAAAAGATATAAAATTTTGCGGTTGTATATCATTTCAAACCGCAATCCCGAATGAAAGGAAATATGCATGATAATTTGCAATTTAATGATATACAATAAACATCCATTCATCAACATCATTCATCATCCAAATCGCAATCACCAATCAATATCAATCAATAACAGTATTATTTTTGGTACTACATAACAGGTAACACTGGCAATTTTATTCAAATTAAATTTAACAGCTATTAATCTACAATATATATTCAGTAATAAATTATATAACTGTTAACTAGCGGTTCATATACAAACAAATAAATTTTAACTGTAAATTTATTTGCAATAAATGAATTAAATTAACAGTTAAATTTAATAAATGCATTTCAACAAATATGAGTGAAATAAACATGCCAAATACTCATAAATAAATTTCTATTCATTTCTAAAATTAATTTAACAAACATATAAGCTTCTAGTAGTTGTGAGTGGGTTAAAACACTCACCTTTTGAATTTAAATCGAATTTAAACCCGATTTAAACCCAAAAATTCGTCCGTCTCAGAATTTGTCCAAACCAGCGTCATCAAGTCCGGAATTTCAGTACGATCCTAATAAAAGAAACCGCGCGTAAAACGGATATCGTATGAGAAAGTTATCGCAATAAATGTGATTGAATAAAATAAAAAATAATGGAACACATTCACCTACTCTTATATGCCACGTCAGCAAGGGGATTCGCATGCAACAGCTTCTCCCAGAACGCATGAACGCACGCTACAGACAACGAAACCCAACCACAAACCCTTGACCGAGACTTTGACCAAGCTTGCACGCCACTAGACACCACCATACGCCGCGCCACCACCACCATGGCCTCCAGCTCGCCAGGCCGCACCTCCCCATATAGGTCCGGTCGTCCAACTCCCACAGCCGCCGCCGTCCCTCTTAAACCCTAATCGAATTTTACCACCAATCCAGCCGTTAACTCGATGCAATAACTACCCAGATGCGATCCCCATCGTCCACTCTACAATACCCAGAAACCGTTTGACGATCTGACGAAGTTTGTTACGGCGCTGATGAATGGCCACGAACTGTTTGAATTTATTCTGAGCAAACGATGACTCCATTCGAAAAACGAATTTCACCATGAGATTACGTGTTTCGAGAACATTGACATATATTTTTGTGGAATTTTTCTGGAGATTTTGAATTTTCATTTTGTTTTTGAACTGACTGGATCTAGGGTTAGCCCCCATTGAAGAAGAAGAGAAGCTTGAAGAAATACGCGCAGATAAATGAAATTAGGCGGAGGCTAGGGCTGAATAGCTGGGTTTATATAGAGGGTTAGAGGTAGCGTAGATGGACCGTAGAATGAACGTGCGGAACAAACTATGGCCCAAAAAGCCCGTTCTGACCCCGGAACGAAATTTGTCAAACCCATATATCCAGATAGGTATTTTAAAATATTCTGAACGCGATGGAAAAAGTTTCACGTCCAAATTTGATCGTATGAAGAAGTTATGCTGAAAACAAGATTTCCAAATTGATTTCAAATTGATTTTAATAAAATTGATTTTCAAGGCGTTTCGCGTCCGTACGATCAAACGACAAGTCCGATCGATACGAAACTTGAAACCCTATAATAATTCACCGATACGGATCCGATGAAACTGGTTTCGTCGAAACCCGAGTCCGTGGCCAAAATGGCTATTTTTAATATTCATTAAATAAATTAAATAAATTACAAAAATCCAAATTTTATATTAAATTCTAAAATTGGCCAAATTTTATTTCTTATATAATTCGTAATCAATTGAAAAGATTTAACAGGTTTAGCTGTGAATTAAAAGTTGACAGTATATTAATTGCAATGTTAATTTCTACACTTTCTTATATTTAAGAATTTTATAAATTATATTCTCAAAACCCATACTTTAGATTTTTAATCTTTATATTCTCAACTTTCACTTAAAATAAAGATGCCATAAACATTAGTTCCTGATTCACATCATTATTCTTTAAGTCTAATTTAAATCTCAATAACGTAGTATTTAACGTTAGAATCCATTTTATTATGCATAATTTCCAAATTTTACTGACCCAAATTTTCTTCTTTTTTTTCCATATCGATTGTCAATCCTATAAGAAAAATTAACATTAGGTTCATACTTATTACAAATAACTCCAATTTCTTCCAAATAATAATTACATAACTATTAAATATTAAATCCATTTAATTGTAATAAATTCAATTGATTGCAATAAATTTCCAAATAAATTTGGATCTTTATTTGGTTATACAAAAAAAATCCGTTATCACTTACCTAACAAAGTTATTATTACTTAAGATCTCATTGCATCCACATTTTCACATTTTCATTTCCTGGTTTCTTTACTTTATTCTACATAAATTATTATAAATGGGATTTTCTTGGTTACATCTTATTTGTATTTAACATTACTCATTCACCAATTCATTTCACTTTAACTACGGTAAATTGGCGGATAAATTGAATTTGATTCCCAAAATTTAAATTAACAAGCAACAAGAATAGGTAACACACAATAGTCGTTACGCTAAATTCTAGTCACCTAAATAAGCTTTTATTACTTTACAAAATGTAATAACTTTTAAACTCATAAATGTAATACCAAAACCGTTATAAATCCAATAAATTTCCAAATCGAAGTTTGTACACATTTTACACAACTATTATGATTTCTCACAGAACGTTGAATTTATTAAATGACCATTTATTAAAATTTAATTCCCTTAATTGAATCAAATGCTTATAATTTTTACATTCTTACCATTCCTTCCCATCATAAATTCATTAACGGATTTACAAATCTCTATCTTCCAAATATTAAATAACCAAACTGATTACAACCACTGTTCTTATCAAATGTTCATAAATTTGTTCAAATCTATACTCTTTTTCCATATAAATAAATTTTATGTTACTACTAGATTTTTTTTTCCACTACAGCCATTAAATTTTTACTATCTACACTTATTACATCTTTGTATTAATGAATCCCATTCAAGTTAATATTTATATTAATATTCACAAATTCAAGATTTATATGTTTCTTAAAATTAACTTTCAACCAAATGTGCCAATTTACATTTCATTTCTGTTCAATATATATTCATTTTATTTCGTTCATTCGGGTACTGCACTGAAATATATTTATTCTCTAATACTAACGTTATTATCATTAAATTATGATTGGATTCCAAGTTTTTATTCAATACCTTAAACAATAACTTACATATTAACCAAATCCTTCTTCTACTTAATTCAAATTGGATTATGTTCCAATTCCTATAACCTAGGTCTTGAGTCACCATTGACATAATTAAATTTATCGTTTATTTCAATCTTCATTTATAATTTAAAGTTCTACTAAACTAAATTACAAAACTTATGAACTTTAACAAATTTAATCCACCAATTAAATTTTTCTGATGTTTATATATTGCAATTAAATTCAGTTATTATTTCATTAATACCATTTTAATCAACTAATTATGACTTATAACCACAAACACAAATTTTCATTATTTCAATCTATGTCATATAAACATTTTAAATTATTTACTTTTAATTACAGTTACTAGCTAACCCCTACATTTACTCCATTAAAAATCCTAAGACTTCTATTTCAATTTAAATTAGATTAGAAAACATATCAAATTGATTCATTTAATATCATTGAATTTAACGGGTCGTTACACGTGGCATATGAAGCGGATGATAAAGCTCATATGGATAGATTTGATCATGATGTTGAGATGGGACTTTGCTATGATGTGATGAGGCAAAGCATGATGCTGAGATGAGACTTTGCTATGATGTGATGAAGCAAAGCATGATATGAGAAAGCCTTGGTTTAATCCAGACGGGATCATCGCAAGCATGTTGATAACTCGTTGAAATGGTTCGAGTTCGTTGATAATGGATGGCTCGAGAGGCGCTTGAGCTAGTATGAGAATAGTCGTCGAGGAGGATGACTAGGAGGCTGAGATTTCATCGTTGTTGAAGGTTCTATCATGCTCAAAGCAAAGGTACGCTGGGCAGATTCGATAGTCCCAAGCACGGGCTGCGACGACGTGCTAAGTACTCTGGGCAGATTCGATAGTCCTAGGCACGGGCTGCGACGACGTGCGGAGTTATGTCTAGAACCGGGGTTACCATTAGCCCTTGACGGACGGATGAAATAATGAGCCGGTCATTCAATTAACGGTGATATTGAAGCAATGATAATAGTGATAGCCAGAGTCAAGGATGTTTAGATGTTTTGGTTGTATCGTCGCTTGGGCCAAGAGCGATGTTTTCAGGGTGCTTACCTGATCTTGGTTTAGGCCTTGGGGGTCTGTACTCGAAAAACACCGACCTTGACTCGAGTGATAATAGCTTTATTTTAAATGTCTGATTTATTATGTTTGTTTCTGCTTTGTGTGTCTGGGGGCTATCACTGTAGAAAGAGGTGGAGTGGGATGGTTGGGTTCCTATTCCTTTTTACCCTTTATGCTCTTTTGGTATGTTTGATAGTTGATTTACTGCTCACTAAGACTTTTGTCTGACTCAAGGTTTTATGTTTAACTCTTATTACATTGGGCTGTTCATCCATGTTGGGATGGGCAGACTAGGTAGCAGGTGACAGATGCTGTTCTTTGTGACTAACGCTGTTGATGACGAAGACGAGCTGGGGGCTTTTACATATTATTTTCTTACTATATGTACTGGATGTTCCGCTGTTTGTATGATTCTCTGAGTGTTATGTAGTGAGGCTTGATGTATGGACTATTCAGATGTTTGTATCAAATTGTTATGAGCTTATATGATGAGAATTCTGTTCTATAGAGCTTCACTATGTATAATCTTCTATTGTATTTTATCCATGCGCTGTGAGTAATACGATAGACTATTCTGTGTTTGCCTTACCCTGATGATCGTCCATGGCGGCCTGGCACACTTTTCAGCGCACTTATTTCCTTGTTTAGTGCGGGAGTCAGGGCGGTCGTTACAAATTCTATTTAAATTTGCTTTAAATTCAAATTTTACTGTCAGGTTCACTAAAATCTATAACAAGACAAAAACAACTTGAGGCAACTATTTTAGTTCAAGTTCAAACCCGTATTGCTTCAAGAAAATCACGAAATAACTCGAGTAAAACTCGAGTATCCATCTCCTACTCCAAATAAAAACAACACCACCAGAATTTATGCCCGTACACATGCACATCGCCATCGTCCACCTCCAGTCGATGCTGCATTGTCGAACAAGTCGACGATCCTCCATGCTCCACTCCCCGACCATCAGAAACTCCATCATCCCCTCGAAATTGAATTTGAGTTAAAACACAAACCTGGAAACAGCAAGACCCACCATAACCAAAATCTGTCATCGCCTCGTTCTCGCAGCTCCGACCACCAGAAGTCATACAACTCCAGCCATGACCTCGCCTACGACCAAGCTACCATCACCCAAAACCCCGAAGCACTCGGTCAATCAGAGGCGATGAAATCACCAGACCACATCAATTTCGAGTCTAAAACCCTAAATTTGATTCGTTCAACCAATTCGTGCATTAGAAAAATTATTCAACAATTTTTTGAAATCCTCAATGTTCAAACGTACTTCAAGCAAAATTTCAACAGCAAATAATGGATAGATCATCAGAGATTTGTAAAAATGCAAAATCTGTTCAACTGTGAACTGCTCATGGCATATGTAACAACCCTGTATTTTGTAATTATTTTATTGTATATTTTAATTATTTTTAATGTAAGATTTTGATTTAAAAACTTATTTTACTTATTCGAAATGATTAAATTTATTATTTAAATATAATCTTGATTTTTATATGAGTTATAATTCTAAAATTTTGTAAGTTGAATATTTGCCTGAAATGCTGATTTTGGTCAAAATAGTCAAACTGTGACTTTCAACTTAAAATTTTAAAAGTTTAAAATTTTAAATTTTTTCTTTTATTATGAAAGTACATAAAATTATAAGAACACCACTTTTCGTTTCGTTGAATTTGGATGTAAATTGTAAAAGTTATACCCTTTACAATATTGTGCGTATATAGGGTTATTTAACAATGACTATTTTAAATTGTATAAATTACTTCTTCTTGGTTATATTTTATTTTAATATGTGATAATATGTTTTATTATGTATATTTTGACTTTTAAATATTTTTAAATGATAATAGAATTTTTCCAAAATTTACCGTATTTATTTCCTATTTTTAAAGGCTGTTTTCTAATTTTCTGCCATTTTCTTCATATAAATTATATTTAATAAAAAAAATTTTGTGAATGAACTTTTATTTTTATTTTTTATTTTTTTGTTATAAATATTTTACAAGTCCATGAAGATTTTCTAAAGTTCATTTGGATTTATTTATAATTTTTAAAGCCCAGTCTACAATTTTAAGCCATTTTCTTATTTTAATTATATATAATTAAAATTTATTTATTTATTTTATGCACTCACTTTTATTTTCTGTGTTTTACTTTATTTTATTCATTTTACATGTATTTAAATTTAAGTAAATTTTTCCAAAGTGTATTGAAGTTATTTCTAATTCTTAAGTCTAGTTTTCATTTTTCTGTGCTATTTTTCTTATTTAATCATATCTAATTAATATTTAATTTTTAATATTTTATTTATCTGTTATATTTTCGAATTTTAACTGAGATTTTAATTATTTTCAGTTATTTGGATGTATATAAATATATATGAGAAATTTGAAAGGGTTAAGAGCTAAGAAACGGAAAAACGTTTTATCCGTTTCTTTTGCAGTTTCTTCTGTCATTAATACATCAATTCATCTTAGCCATTCCTTTCCCCATCCTTTGCAGACGACTTCCTCTTGT
Source organism: Allium cepa (assembly GCA_030765085.1). Taxonomy (NCBI): domain Eukaryota; kingdom Viridiplantae; phylum Streptophyta; class Magnoliopsida; order Asparagales; family Amaryllidaceae; genus Allium; species Allium cepa. The sequence continues at coordinate 66,867,226 of CM060931.1, forward strand.
CATTCACGAATTTTTGAAGCCCCAAAACCCTAAAAATCATGGCTTCCACCTTGAAGAAAAAAAATTAGGTAAATCCCTCTCTTCTTTCTACTTTTCTTACTTTTCTATGCAATTTTGCCTTGTTTCTCTTCTAAGTTTGGATCGGCCTCTTCTCCATAGCCGCAGCCACAAACTCCTACATCTCTTCCATGCCTCCAACACCATCTACTCCACCAACCATGACCATGGCCGAGCCATCTATGGTGGCCAAACCCTTCAAATTGCAACCTACATGCCTAAAAACAATGTTTTTGACCATTGTTGCCTCATTCCCTTCATCTCCACTTGTTGCCTTGCCTATATGATGTTAAACCTGACCTATATGATGTCATACCTGAGCCAAAGCATCATCATAGCCAAGCATAAGTGTCCCTTACGCCAAGCATTGAAGTGGTTGAAGCAAGGTCCAATCTATCTTGTTCATTTCGCTTTGTATTTCAAAATTGTTTCAATGTTATTTTATGTTGAATGTTTATATATTGTCTGGTTTGTTTTGTTTTGGGTTGATGATACAAAATCATATCTTGGCTATCTTTCAACTCAAATCAAAAGTCATGAAATTGTGCTTTTCGTGCCTTTGGAGTCGTGCTTGTATGTTGTTTTGGTCTCTAGCTTTGAAAAAGGTGAGTCTTTCTCACTCTAACATATATACTTATGAAAAGTGGATTGATGACAAGTGTTTAGTAATGTAAAATGTTTATGCAAGTTAATGATGATCATATGATATGCTATGCCATGTTATTTCCATGTTATTACCATGTTAAAACTGTTAATTTTCACCTGACATCTGATATATGACTGCATATTGTGATATTGACTTTGTTTATATTATTTCTGCATATGATATCACTGTAAGTTCCCTGTTAGAAAAAATGTTATGGGCTGAAATGATAGGCCTGAGTTATTTTATTTATTTATTTATTTAAACTTGGGATTGCGGGTTTGAAATGATAGAACCCGGATTTTTACCTTTTAAACTGCGGATTGAAATGATAAATATCCGTATCACTTGACCTAGGTTAGAAAACGATATACAGACCCGTGGTTATTCTATAAAGTGCTTTAAATATTTTAAGTATTTTATAAATATAAAATTATGAAATTTGATTTAAATAGATTTTGAAAGGTTTTAAAATAAATAAATTATGATTTTTCTATGTGTTAAAAATGTAATTTATGAATGGATTAACTGGATTTTGAAATATAACTTATGGTTGAAATTTGGAATTTTGACTAAAAATGATATTTAAGTTACATGAATAAAATGGACTTTAATTTTATTTGGAAAATGGTAAATATGATAAATTGGTTTATATTTGAATTTAAGTGATTTATTAAAGAATTATTGATTTTCTATAAATTTAAGTGGTTGAATAAATGACTGTTGAAAATGAAATTTTAAAATATAACTTGACTTGAAAATGTGAAATTTGAGTTTTAACTAAAGATGTTAAATTAATTAAATAAACTGGAAGTTTAGTTAAATTTGTGAAATGGTAATATAAATCTGAAACGTATAGGTATTAATTTATGAAAGAAACTTATAGGTTTTAATTTATGAAAGAAACGTATAGGTTTAATTTATGAAAGAAACGTATAGGTTTTAATTTATGAAAGAAATGTATAGGTTTTAATTTATGAAAGAAACGTATAGGTTTAATTTATGAAAGAAACGTATAGGTTTTAATTTATGAAAGAAACGTATAGGTATAGGTTTTAATTTATGAAAGAAACGTATGGGTTTTAATTTATGAAAGAAACGTATAGGTTTCAATTTATGAAAGAAACGTATAGGTTTAATTTATGAAAGAAACGTATAGGTTTTAATTTATGAAAGAAACGTATATGTTTAATTAATGAAAGAACGTATGGTGTTCTAATTAATGATAGGAACACGTAAATTCCTAATTAATAAAAGAAAGGTATAAGTTTTAATTAATGAAAGAAACGTATAAGTTTTTAATTAATGAAAGAAACGTGTAAAGTCCTAATTAATGAGAGAACATGAAAGTTTTAATTAACGCAAGAACGTATAAGTTTTTAATTAATGAAAGAAACGTGTAAAGTTTTAAGTAGTGTGATATTGATTTAAATTAATAAGTGTTCATTATTGTAATAGGAATATAAAATTTAAAACGTACATTTGACACGTAGATTTTAATCGATGTAATGGTGTATTTTAAGTTGATTAAAATGATAAATGTTACTTACTGTAATAATAAAATGTAAGTTGATAACGTACATTTGATAAGCAAGTTTTAATTTATGTGAATGGCTTGCTTTAAATGATTAAAATAATAAAGTTTCTTTATTGCAATAATAATGTAAGTTAATAAGGTGCTTTTAACTTAACATAAGAATTTCGGTTTAAATTGTATATTATAGTAAGAAAGTTTATTTAACTATAAGGCTATGATAAATTGACATGTTAAAATTTTAAGCTTATCAATACTTTGATTATATACAATGTAAAGTGGAAAGTAGTACATTCCAAAAATGCTATGATTCCTTAAGGTAACATTTCCAAAATGCTATGATAATTTAAAGGAATATTTCAAGTTTAATAAATTTAAAGAAATATTCAATGATTTGAAAATTTGGGTTTTATTTGAATGATATAATATTGAATTATTTTTGAAATGGAAATGATACAATTGTGATATTGTTTTGAAATGAGTATGATATTTTGGTCTTGAAAGTATAAATTATTTGAAATAAATATCCATGGGTTATAAAAACGATTGGTTGTTAAAGAGACCGGGATCGGATATTGTCTTATAGCCGGACAATACCGAAAACCACTTTAACAACTGTGTACGTGGTGGAGATTCCAGAATGAAGTAGGATGGTGGCGACGTTCTCGAGGTATGTTACGTGGACCCAACTCCCGTGAGTTGGCATATATGACTAAAACAGGAGCTATACCGGGCTACACAAAGGGTCGCACCCTTTCATCGAGCATGCTCCATCGGAAACTATTCTATTACTTTTGTGATTCGATTTGGTGGCGCCACTTTGATTCGGGGGTATTGTTCGAGGTGGGCGGAAGCTGCTGGCTTGCCGTCACCACCGGTCCGGGAGTGCAAACGGTGTATCCACCCTGGCATTGCCTCGCGTGCCGTGTCATATCCTTATATCGAGCCCACTACGATTTTGGTTTTAAAGATCCGACCGCGTTAAGGTTCACCATCCCCTTAACGCTATTTTCTATATGATTATACTTTACTGATTAGACATTACCGTATATAGCGTATATTAATACATAGTAAATAGTTTAATGGATCCTTAGAGGATGGGCGGTCCCAAGCATCCTTTAAGTTACTGATGCATTTTGTTACTGTTCACTTGAGTGGATTTACAGTTTATAAGTATTTATGTCCTGACTCGAGGGTTTTGTGTTTTGCTTTACGCTCGGGTCAGATTGAGTGAGTTAGCATTCCAGATTCACCTTCGGCATTGGAGCTTTCCTTGAAGATCCAACCACTTATTTTGTTTCAGTATCCAGTGGTTCAGTGATGTATCTGATTTGTACCTGATGTATCCTGTTACTCTTCTGTTGTATCTTATTTAACTCTGATGTATCTCATATTTATATAGTAGCTTCATGAACTACTATCTCTTTTTCTTCCGCTGCATTTTTTATATACTCTGTGTCTGTGATCTGTGATTTTTATTTACTATATATCCTGAGATTTGCCAAATTTTTGTTTACAATGCGGTATTTTGAGCAATTCAATTCCGGCATGAGTGTTTACCTATACACTTATAATGGATGCGAATGGTTGAAAATACCGGGTCGTTACAGTTGGTATCAGAGCTTTGGTAGCTCTAGGCAAAGCTCAACATATAGAGTGAATGTATTTACAGAATCACTTTCATTCGAGTTTGAATCTCTTCCCTTTTGACTCGATTCCTTTGAATTTTGGAACGTTCCCTGCGGTTCCAAAGTCCATTCTTGTTCCCCGCTATTCATCTTCATTTGATTATGGAGTATCCCACAACTCCACTTCGAATGATCATTATAGTGAATTGGCGGTCCCGCCAATCTCAAAAAATTTCTTGTAAGAGGGGTGAAACTCCATTACAACAGCATCGATTTACCAAAGATTTTATATCCTCGGTTTAGATGCTAGTATCTCCTATTATCCCAAACTCTAACTCTTGAGATCAAACGTAGATTTACCCCAGAAAATCCACTTCGATCTTATACTTTAAGTCACGGTTGACCCGATTAAGGTTGCCCGTGATTTATTTTAGCTTATCCACCTCCTTACTCTGTATTTAATCATCTTGTCTTTTGTTTCCAACATATTTTCAAACATTTTCAATTGTATTTGTCAATCTATATTTTTTTTATTGTGTTGTTGGAGTTGTTGATGTTGATTTGGGTTTCTGATTGATTCGTCTGATCAACGCTATCGATAGGATTTCTAAAACACTTTGACAGAACAAACTGACACGATATTATTTTAAATTTTGTTTTGGTTAATGAAATAAAATTTTAATATATATATTTATGGAACTTAATAAAATGATTCAAATTGATAATTTGAAATGATAATACTTGATTTATCATTTATTGTTCTATAAATGAATTTATAAATAATTGTTTATAAATTTATATGGGAACTTAAATGAATTTAGAAAAAGAAATTTGAGAATTTAATTTCCGATGGTTCCAAACCTTTTTTTTAAAAGTTTAAAGGGATATAATATTTAAAATATTTTCAAATAGAAATTTGTTTCCAAAGAATTTTAAGTTTAAAATTAGTACTCTTCTCTTTGTCTCTGGAAAATAACTTCGGTGATGACTGCAACATCATCGACGTTCATTTTCGAGTTTCGAAGTGAAGAGACTGTTCTGTAGTCTTGCTACAGCTTTGTTTTGGAAAATTAAATTGATTTGAATTTCTAAAATATGAATTAATTTATAATATATATATATATGATTGAAATTTGATTTGACATATTATATATATATTATTACTTATCTCTAAATGGTTTGAAGGAATTGGAAATTTAATTCTTAAATTTTATTTTTAACAATAATTTCAATTATAAAAAGAAAATCAAAAAATTTGGATAAATGATTAAACTTGAGATAATTGAATTGGAAATTTTTATTTGTATGACACAATTTCATTCCAATATAACTTACCTTAATTTCAGAAGTTAACAATGTAATTGGGTAATATACAATATAAAAAGATTTTATAAATAAAATTTGAGTGGTTATAATAAATGTTATACACTTAAATTTTAATTATAAAATGATTAACAGAGGTAAATATAATAAAGGGTAATCGGATAACTTACAATAAAATGATGTTAAAAGAACTAAGAATAAAAGAAAGCAGTTATAATAAGTGTAAGTATATTGAACGTGAGTGATAAATATATTGAGAGGAATAAATTTAGTTTTATTAGGAATAAAGAAGAATAAAATTTATTAAATACATTGTGAGTGTAATAAATGATTATTTTTCTAACCCATGGTTTTAAAAAAAAAATTGTTAATTTAAGATGATTGGATAATAAGATAATGAAATTTGAGATAGTTAAGATTTATGTAACTTGTGTAAAAGTTTATTTTCTATTTAAGTTGAAATCTCCATGCTTTCAAATTCATTTTCTTATTTTGTTTTTCAAACCATCTTTTGGTTGTTCTTATCGTCCTCATCTTGCTATAGACTGGTATATGCATCTTTCTATGATCTTTCTGTTTAGAAATCTTTCTATAATCTTTGATAATCTCCACCTTGTAAAACTTACCTATAACAACAGTTATCAGGTATAACTTCAATCCTCTTGTCATCTTATCTTAATCCTATTTCACTCTATCTTTTCTGTGCCCTTCTATACCTCATTCCTTTTCGGGGACGAAAAGTTTTGAGTGGGGGAGAGTGTAACAACCCTGTATTTTGTAATTATTTTATTGTATATTTTAATTATTTTTAATGTAAGATTTTGATTTAAAAACTTATTTTACTTATTCGAAATGATTAAATTTATTATTTAAATATAATCTTGATTTTTATATGAGTTATAATTCCAAAATTTTGTAAGTTGAATATTTGCCTGAAATGCTGATTTTGGTCAAAATAGTCAAACTGTGACTTTCAACTTAAAATTTTAAAATTTTAAAAATTTAAATTTTTTCTTTTATTATGAAAGTACATAAAATTATAAGAACACCACTTTTCGTTTCGTTGAATTTGGATGTAAATTGTGAAAGTTATACCCTTTACAATATTGTGCGTATATAGGGTTATTTAACAATGACTATTTTAAATTGTATAAATTACTTCTTCTTGGTTATATTTTATTTTAATATGTGATAATATGTTTTATTATGTATATTTTGACTTTTAAATATTTTTAAATGATAATAGAATTTTTTCAAAATTTACTGTATTTATTTCCTATTTTTAAAGGCTGTTTTCTAATTTTCTGCCATTTTCCTCATATAAATTATATTTAATAAATTTTTTTTTGTGAATGCACTTTTATTTTTATTTTTTATTTTTTTGTTATAAATATTTTACAAGTCCATGAAGATTTTCTAAAGTTCATTTGGATTTATTTATAATTTTTAAAGCCCGGTCTACAATTTTAAGCCATTTTCTTATTTTAATTATATATAATTAAAATTTATTTATTTATTTAATGCACTCACTTTTATTTTCTGTGTTTTACTTTATTTTATTCATTTTACATGTATTTAAATTTAAGTAAATTTTTCCAAAGTGTATTGAAGTTATTTCTAATTCTTAAGTCTAGTTTTCATTTTTCTGTGCTATTTTTCTTATTTAATCATATCTAATTAATATTTAATTTTTAATATTTTGTTTATCTGTTATATTTTCGAATTTTAACTGAGATTTTAATTATTTTCAGTTATTTGGATGTATATAAATATATATGAGAAATTTGAAAGGGTTAAGAGCTAAGAAACGGAAAAACGTTTTATCCGTTTCTTTTGCAGTTTCTTCTGTCATTAATACATCAATTCATCTTAGCCATTCCTTTCCCCATCCTTTGCAGACGACTTCCTCTTGTCATTCACGAATTTTTGAAGCCCCAAAACCCTAAAAATCATGGCCTCCACCTTGAAGAAAAAAAATTAGGTAAATCCCTCTCTTCTTTCTACTTTTCTTACTTTTCTATGCAATTTTGCCTTGTTTCTCTTCTAAGTTTGGATCGGCCTCTTCTCCATAGCCGCAGCCACAAACTCCTACATCTCTTCCATGCCTCCAACACCATCTACTCCACCAACCATGACCATGGCCGAGCCATCTATGGTGGCCAAACCCTTCAAATTGCAACCTACATGCCTAAAAACAATGTTTTTGACCATTGTTGCCTCATTCCCTTCATCTTCACTTGTTGCCTTGCCTATATGATGTTAAACCTGACCTATATGATGTCATACCTGAGCCAAAGCATCATCATAGCCAAGCATAAGTGTCCCTTAGGCCAAGCATTGAAGTGGTTGAAGCAAGGTCCAATCTATCTTGTTCATTTCGCTTTGTATTTCAAAATTGTTTCAATGTTATTTTATGTTGAATGTTTATATATTGTCTGGTTTGTTTTGTTTTGGGTTGATGATACAAAATCATATCTTGGCTATCTTTCAACTCAAATCAAAAGTCGTGAAATTGTGCTTGTCATGCCTTGGAGTCGTGCTTGTATGTTGTTTTGGTCTCTAGCTTTGAAAAAGGTGAGTCTTTCTCACTCTGACATATATACTTATGAAAAGTGGATTGATGACAAGTGTTTAGTAATGTAAAATGTTTATGCAAGTTAATGATGATCATATGATATGTTATGCCATGTTATTTCCATGTTATTACCATGTTAAAACTGTTAATTTTCACCTGACATCTGATATATGACTGTATATTGTGATATTGACTTTGTTTATATTATTTCTATATATGATCACACTGTAAGTTCCCTGTTAGAAAAAATGTTATGGGCTGAAATGATAGGCCTGAGTTATTTTATTTATTTATTAAACTTGGGATTGCGGGTTTGAAATGGTAGAACCCGGATTTTTACCTTTTAAACTGTGGATTGAAATGATACATATCCGTATCACTTGACCTAGGTTAGAATACTATATACAGACCCGTGGTTATTCTATAAAGTGCTTTGAATATTTTAAGTATTTTAAAAATATAAAGTTATGAAATTTGATTTAAATATATTTTGAAAGGTTTTAAAATAAATAAATTATGATTTTTCTATGTGTTAAAAATGTAATTTATGAATGGATTAACTGGATTTTGAAATATAACTTATGTTTGAAATTTGGAATTTTGACTAAAAATGATATTTAAGTTACATAAATAAAATGGACTTTAATTTTATTTGGAAAATGGTAAATATGATAAATTGATTTATATTTGAATTTAAGCGATTTATTAAAGAATTATTGATTTTCTATAAATTTAAGTGGTTGAATAAATGACTGTTGAAAATGAAATTTTAAAATATAACTTGACTTGAAAATGTGAAATTTGAGTTTTAACTAAAGATGTTAAATTATTTAAATAAACTGGAAGTTTAGTTAAATTTGTGAAATGGTAATATAAATCTGAAACGTATAGGTTTTAATTTATGAAAGAAACGTATAGGTTTAAATTTATGAAAGAAACGTATAGGTTTAATTTATGAAAGAAACGTATAGGTTTTAATTTCTGAAAGAAACGTATAGGTTTTAATTTCTGAAAGAAACGTATAGGTTTTAATTTATGAAAGAAACGTATAGGTTTTAATTTATGAAAGAAACGTATAGGTTTAATTTATGAAAGAAACGTATAGGTTTAATTTATGAAAGAAACGTATAGGTTTTAATTTATGAAAGAAACGTATAGTTTTAATTTATGAAAGAAACGTATAGATTTTAATTTATGAAAGAAACGTATAGGTTTTAATTTATGAAAGAAACGTATGGGTTTTAATTTATGAAAGAAACGTATGGGTTTTAATTTATGAAAGAAACGTATAGGTTTTAATTTATGAAAGAAACATATAGGTTTAATTTATGAAAGAAACGTATAAGTTTTAATTTATGAAAGAAACGTATAGGTTTTAATATATGAAAGAAACGTATAGGTTTAATTAATGAAAGAACGTATGGTGTTCTAATTAATGATAGGAACATGTAAATTCCTAATTAGTGAAAGAAAGGTATAAGTTTTAATTAATGAAAGAAACGTATAAGTTTTTAATTAACGAAAGAAACGTGTAAAGTCCTAATTAATGAGAGAACATGAAAGTTTTAATTAATGCAAGAACGTATAAGTTTTTAATTAATGAAAGAAACGTGTAAAGTTTTAAGTAGTGTGGTATTGATTTAAATTAATAAGTGTTCATTATTGTAGTAGGAATATAAAATTTAAAACGTATATTTGACACGTAGATTTTAATCGATGTAATGGTGTATTTTAAGTTGATTAAAATGATAAATGTTACTTACTGTAATAATAAAATGTAAGTTGATAACGTACATTTGATAAGCAAGTTTTAATTTATGTGAATGGCATGCTTTAAATGATTAAAATAATAAAGTTTCTTTATTGTAATAATAATGTAAGTTAATAAGGTGCTTTTAACTTAACATAAGAATTTCGGTTTAAATTGTATATTACAGTAAGAAAGTTTATTTAACTATAAGGCTATGATAAATTGACATGTTAAAATTTTAAGCTTATCAATACTTTGATTATATACAATGTAAAGTGGAAAGTAGTACATTCCAAAAATGCTATGATTCCTTAAGGTAACATTTCCAAAATGCTATGATAATTTAAAGGAATATTTCAAGTTTAATAAATTTAAAGAAATATTCAATGATTTGAAAATTTGGGTTTTATTTGAATGATATAATATTGAATTATTTTTGAAATGGAAATGATACAATTGTGATATTGTTTTGAAATGAGTATGATATTTTGGTCTTGGAAGTATAAATTATTTGAAATAAATATCCATGGGTTATAATAACGATTGGTTGTTAAAGAGACCGGGATCGGATATTGTCTTATAGCCAGACAATACCGAAAACCACTTTAACAACTGTGTACGCGGTGGAGATTCCAAAATGAAGTAGGATGGTGGCGACGTTCTCGAGGTATGTTACGTGGACCCAACTCCCGTGAGTTGGCATATATGACTAAAACAGGAGCTATACCGGGCTACACAAAGGGTCGCACCCTTTCATCGAGCATGCTCCATCGGAAACTATTCTATTACTTTTGTGATTCGATTCGGTGGTGCCACTTTGATTCGGGGGTATTGTTCGAGGTGGGCGGAAGCTGCTGGCTTGCCGTCACCATCGGTCCGGGAGTGCAAACGGTGTATCCACCCTGGCATTGCCTCGCGTGCCGTGTCATATCCTTATATCGAGCCCACTACGATTTTGGTTTTAAAGATCCGACCGCGTTAAGGTTCACCATCCCCTTAACGCTATTTTCTATATGATTATACTTTACTGATTAGACACTATCGTACATAGCGTATATTACTACATAGTAAATAGTTTAACGGATCCTTAGAGGATGGGCGGTCCCAAGAATCCTTTAAGTTACTGATGCATTTTGTTACTGTTCACTTGAGTTGATTTACAGTTTATAAGTATTTATGTCCTGACTCGAGGGTTTTGTGTTTTGCTTTACGCTCGGGTCAGATTGAGTGAGTTAGCATTCCAGATTCACCTTCGGCGTTGGAGCTTTCCTTGAAGATCCAACCACTTATTTTGTTTCAGTATCCAGTGGTTCAGTGATGTATCTGATTTGTACCTGATGTATCCTATTACTCTTCCGTTGTATCTTAATTAACTCTGATGTATCTCATATTTATATAGTAGCTTCATGAACTACTATCTCTTTTTCTTCCGCTGCATTTTTTATATACTCTGTGTTTGTGATCTGTGATTTTTATTTACTATCTATCCTGAGATTTGCCAAATTTTTATTTACAACGCGGTATTTTGAGCAATTCAATTCCGGCATGAGTGTCTACCTATACACTTATAATGGATGCGAATGGTTGAAAATACCGGGTCGTTACAGCATACACCACTAAAAATCTCCATTTTTGTTTGAAAAATACTATCTTTAGCTGTTAATTCAAATTATACAAATGAATCAATGTTTTAAATTATTTGAATTTATCATATATTTGTCTATTTCCTGTAAAACTGGATTTACAGAGTCCGTTCTTCATTATCATGCAGAAAACAAATTCTTATGCTATAATTTAAATTTAAACAACTTGTTTTGTTGATACTTTAAGCGTAACAAAGGTTGATGATAATATTTTGAGTCTTGATTAAATATTTGACTATGTATCTTCAACAGAGAGCAACGACATATTTAATTTTCATAGAACGAACTTATATATATAACACAGAAACTATATTCAAAACCAAAGCATATACAAACCATATTATCAATGAATTCTGTACAGTTTTTAATTAAACTTAAAGCATTGGAGTTTATATTTACTCACATGATTAAGAAATGAACAGGGCTTCTTCTTTTGAACCAGGCTTTGAATTCCTAGTTGAATCCTTTCTCTTGATCTCTGTCTTGTATTGATTTGTATTGAGCTAGGTTGTTGTTTTAAATTGAATTTTTTTTTGAATTTTTAGATGGTATTTATTTCATATTTTCTCAGCTTTTGATGAATGAATCGTAATGAGAAGCTTGATATGAAAAAAAAGAAGTGTACAGGGCGATTATTTTCTTTGTACAATATAAGTCAGGGATTTTTTTTATTTGGAGGCTAATGAATCTATTTTGTGTGCTAAGGAGGCTAGCATTAATTATCATTGTCTTATTTCCCAAGCCTTCATAGATATTTATATTCCTTCTTTTGCAATACTTTCATATATATCTTTCCTCAAGTCTTATTGCTTTGTATTCTAAATGAAATCCTATAGTTATTATGTTATTCATAGATACATATAAATTGTTTTGTTTGTTCATATATGAATATATACATTAGTGTCTTCTTTTGCAAGCTCAAAGATATAAATATTTTCTTTCTTATGTCTACATACATATCCTATTTTGTTTGAATGTATAAAAAAATTTTCTTATCTTATGGCTTTATAATATAAATGAATTTCTATAGTTAATATGTTGTTATAATTTTCTAATGTATTCACTTTATATTTTAAGTTATCTAATATATATATATATATATTTCTATTTCTAATGTATTTCTAACTTAAATTCTTATTGTTTTATTTTACATTTGCATTCATTCATTATTTACACAACTTTGAAAAATCCATTTCGTAAGATTAAATTCAAACATCTTTACATTATTTATAAATCCCAGTTCAAATTCAATTTAAATACATTATTTAAATTTGCGGTATTCAGATATACCAAAAATTCTATTCTCAATCAACTTATAAAACACATATTTTTTTTTGAATTTGGAGAAACTCAATTCAATTTACCAATTAATTTCATAATTTTTATTCAAAAAATAAATTACATATCAATTTAAACCTAGTAAAAATCCGGGATCGTTACAGTTTACCCCATTGAAAAATTTCATCCTCAAAATTAGCCAGGGAGACAACAAAGATAGATGAAAGATAGAGAAATATCTTTCCAACTCAAACTAGATATCAATTCTGCATTTGGCTTACCCAATCAGAATATCACCGACATGTGAACAAACTCATAAAATTTTTCACAAGATACTCGGGTTACCAGATCAACGAATATGAAGTGGCATTGGTTGGTTTGAAGGATAACTAACCGTTCGTAGAATATATCGGACCCCAAAGAATAGATAGATAGATTCAATCTTCTACCATTTCCTAAACACTAGATATGGATTCCAACTTAGGTCAGAACACCCAAAGTACATACCAACTTGTCCCTCTTTGGACTTCAATCTACACAACAAATTATAATAGAATTTCCAATTTGGTTTTAAACGAAATCGTTTTATCGATTCAATTCAAATTTAGCCTCATATTTGAACCAATTTATTTAGAATTTTCAATTTCAAATTTCAAATTCATTAAAGTTTAGATCGAAAAGCTGATAAGAAACCGATGAAGATACGAAGTAAGGATTTTCTACAACGATTCGTAGGGCCACCATCACACTGAAACTTCTCCTTGTAGATGCCACGAAGCAAATCAAAGAAATTGTGAAGATGAATCAAAGGAGATTGATAGAGAAAGTTGTTTCCGCTACCGCAGGGTATTGACCATTTGTAGTGGTACTCCCCTGTCCCCTATCTCGTCCTCTTCTTGCCCTCATACTCACTATTAGTGGATAGTAAGAGAATTTAATGAGGCATTCGAACAGATATTGTAACGACCCAAAATTTCTATTAATTGAAATTCGTATATTTAATTGATTTTAAATATTACTAAGTGAAATTTATAAGTCGAATAAATTTTATTTCGAATAATTGGATTTAATCGGATAATCAAATCAATAATTTAATAGTTGAAATTACAGAAATAATTGAAAATTGGGTTAAATATGATAAAAATGATTTGGAAAATTCTATTATATCATATTGGAGTTAGAATGATGTTATGGAACTTTTAGAATTGAATTAAAAATTAATTTGTGAAAATTGAATATTTTAATATTTAATTGACGAGTTAAAATAGCCATTTTTCAAACAGTCTCGGATTTCGACGAAACTAGTTTCATCGGATCCGTGATGTGATATTATTGCATAGTTTCAAATTTTGTGTCAATCGGATTTATGGTTTGTCCGGGGCAAGCCAAAACGCATAGATATTGGTTTAAATCGATTTAATTTAAATTGATCGTTATTGCCGTAACTCGCATAGATGATCGAATTGGCTCACGAAACCTATTCGATTGTGTCCAGAACGCGGGTTAAACCCTAGAAATTCCAGTCACTGCGCGGGATTTGGAGTTCGAAAAATTGGAGATGAATAGTGTTCGTCGGTTGTCTATAAAAGGACCTTCATTCTTCTATTTTGTGAAACCCTAATCTCCAATGCCCTAGCCGCCACTTCAATATTCAAAGGACAAAAATGCTCGATTCTTTCTTCCCTCTTTTCTTCAAATCCGTTAACAATTATCAAATGTTTTCAACTACAAAGTTGTAGATCTTGTTGAGGCGAGTAAATCCAACGGTGGATCTTGTTTGTAATCGTCCTTTGGAGGTGAAATCCTGTTCCGTTCGTGGCCCTTCGTCATCATTTTTCATGCACTAGAAAGCGCCGAGCTTGATGCTATTTGGGACGGAGGTGGAGCTTACTTCGTGCTATCGTATGGCGCTCCCTGATCATTGCATAGTTCATCCAAGACGTCGCGAAAATTCGCCAAAGATTGGCGGCTATGGGTTAATTTGTACATGAATCACCTATAGATGGTGCGTGAGGAAGATCATAAAAAAAGAAAATGCGGCCAGGATTTTTCAAAAGGAAATCGTGCGGCCCAGGATAGACCTAGGGTTTAAAATAAGAAAAATTAGTAAATTTAATTATATTTTAAATCGTTGAAACTTTGTAATGTTATATCTTATTATAAGAGGTCGGAAAATTACGAAATGACTTGCGCCGGATTCGTTTTGTCGAGCACTACGCAATGGAGCTGGTTTGGAGTCGTTTGGAGCTAGTGAAAATTTCATGTAAAATTAAACGCGCGTTTAATTTTATCCGAAATAAAACGCTACAACCGTTATTGAAATCAAGGTGAGAACTTCTCACTCAATCGAATTGTTTCGACTTATATTTTAAATAGTTAGATTTAAATTGTTGATTGTATGCCTGGATGATAAATTATTATCTATTGATTGTTAAAAATAGACATTATACGCCATTATTAAGTGGAGGTTATTTATTAAAAACATATACCGCGAATATTTCACTGCAAAGTGAAATTGGTATTATCTACGTACTTGGAGGCAGTATATAGCGGATGAGACCCTATTGCGCCGCATGATAGCGAATAATGTTTTATAAATCCCATATACCGCGATTCCATACTGGAACGGAATTGGTATTGTGCTAACATCTGTGGATGCAGGGAAACAGGTTGGAGGGATCCAAATGGATTCCTCACCGGTATTTATTTGATTACAGATATTATGATATTTGTTGATTATCATATACTGATATATGACGTCTTTGTTGTCGTGATCGACTATTTATTGTGTTGCATCATCGGGCCAATTTTGGAATTAAAAAAAGATTTTAAAGTGATGATTTTCAAATTTTAAAAGGATTTTAAAGTGATTTCGAAAGTATACGTTTTACTAAATTTTGAATTGTTAAAATAAATAAAAGTTATTATTATTATTATTATAAAAGTTATGATTTTTGGAAAATAATACTTAAGTATGATTTTGGAGTTATATAAGTTTTAAATAACGTTTTGTAAGTTATTAAAAGGATTGGTTTATTTAAATTGAGATTTTTGAATTATTATAAACGGTTTATATAAATGATTTCTAAGATTAATATTTATAAATAAAAAATATAGGAATTATGAAACGAGTTTTATTAAGTGTTAAAATGAAGTATAAATGGATTTCACAAGTGAATAAAAATTTATAGATTTATAAATTGTGAAATTATGAAATGAATATATTTTGTAAAATAAAAGATTTATAAATAATAAATTTATAAATCGGATTTTGGGTATAAAATTGAGTTATAAATTGAATTGATTTATAAAAGAGATTTTTTAATTGAAGTTTTTATAAATAGAAATGGAATTTATAAACATTGTTTATAAATCCAAAATCAATTGAATTTGATAAATTTAATATAGAAGGTTATTAAAGGAGATATATTAGCGATTTCGGATAGCGAATTATCCTTGAAATAAAATGTGTAGAAAATATTGAATTTGGTTAGTGAAGTATATTCACGATTTTGGACAGTGATTATATTACTAAATAAAATTGATATGTTTTGGCAAAATGAATATTATCAAATGAAGTTAATTGTTTTAACGATGTATTAAATGGTGTTAAACATCGAAACCATAGATTTCAACATTCATTGTTGAAATAGACGTTTTCGAGAAATAGAAGGAAATGGTGGACTATAACACTGTTGTTATAGTAAATGATTTCCGAAAGGAAATGTTTTATGTAGATTGGGATTTATATATCTATCTTAATTTCGAATCCCTATACTAGTGATTTTGGGTTGTCGTAACGAAGTTTTACGCAACATTCGTTTTGACCCAAATAAATGTGTTAAGAGAATGTTTTCTTTAAAGAATGAAATATATACTTAATTTCGATTAAGTATATTGAATATGTTCTAATTGTTGAAAATAAATGGATTTGTGAATTACTTATTATTATTAAATAAGTATGGAAATGTTTTCCAATATGAAGTGAATATTTAAAGATTTTATCTTTTAAAGATAAATTGAAAATGAATATTAGAAATCGATTTGAAAACCGTATATTCATAGATATTTCAGAATTGTAAATTCACTATGGAATTTATAAAAGAAAGGGAAATTTGTTTAAAAATAAACTTTGATTTATTTTTGAAGTGTGGGAATAAATTTACGGATTTGGAACGTAAATATAAAGTAAATCGGTAAGGATTTATTTAATTGGTTAAATAAACCATTTTAAAATGAAAATATTTTCGCGTAAGGAAAATGATTGAAATTTGTTTTCAAAAGTGGTAAAGGTGAAAAGTGATTTGAAAATTTGTTTTCAAATGGTTGAAGTGTGGAAATTATATATCTAGTAAAGATATTTTTGGAAAATAAATAATTTGGGAAATTATTTGGAATCTGGTGATGTTGTGCATGGCTATTGATAGTTAAATAACCGACTATCAATATTTACCTTTAAATAGGTATTTGTTGTGATTTGCTTGAATTTGAATGCTACACTTATTTTCAAAATAAGCGCTCACTATTCGGGTTAGCCGGGAAAGGAAATTGGGGTCGTATAACCCATTCCGAATATGTGATACGTCGTAATGAATAGCATTGATGACCGGTGTTGAAGACCGGATATTTATGAAAACAGAAGGATTACCGTCGAATGTTTCTGCATCGGCTGATCCCCGATATAGAAATTTATTACCCTTTCTGATGGGAAGTCCGATCGTGATCAGTGAATATCCGGATTGTAAGGACTTCTTTGTAAGTGCCTTCGGTTCCGTTAGATCCCGGAATGGACTTTTATGGATGTGTGTTTGACGTTACAATTTGAGATGTAAAGCTGGTTTCTATCAAATATATTACCGTTGGTGGCGGAGAATTTATTCTCTTAGCTTAACACCCTTAGAGGTTATGTAGTTGATGGTTACTAGTGATACATTCCCAAATTGGTAATGTGGCATACGAAGTGCTGTTGAGCATTTGATGATCAAAGCACAGCTTTTTTATAAAGCGTGGCTTTGTGGACGAGACTTCGTCGGACCTCACACCCCGGAAATGGTCAAAACAGGAAGGATGCAGCAAGGTTATTAAGGGGTAGCGCCCCTTTAGTGTATGTCATTCCTTCTGGAAAGAGGTGGTATCATTGTATGGAGCTCAGATATTTAACCTATGTTGTTGCTGCAAATTTATTGCTTTGTGGTAGTTGGAATCGAGGATCCTCGGATATAGATGGGTTACGATCGGGGAATGACATATTTGTGTCAGTAGTTACCTAGTTTGAAAGGTAACCCGGCCTTGTGTTGGCTGAGATCCGGTTAGGTTCTCGGGTCATCTTTCCAGAGGCGTACCCATGTGGCAATGGGAAGTTCCTTGGCCTGACCATTTGTTGGAAAGCCAAAGAAACAATACGAACCTTGTACGGTTTTAGTTGTATAACCTGCCATGGAATGTGGCGGTAACCTGCTATTGAACATGGTAGCTATAGTAGGCATACGATAATGGTCGTATGTTGTCTAAGATTTATATCTTTACTTTCGAAATAATTTTTCCTACACTATGCACTAGTAATAATATCAAATGTTTCTTTTTAATGCATATCAAGCATCTTTGACCATCATAAGGAGAAATCTCCTCCGATTCTAGGTTTGCATTGTGTGTGTCTGAGGAAGGCCTTATGGTAGTCTCATTTTCTAAAAAGCATTGCGAATCTATTTTAAAATTATCCTGTTCTTTGTTTTAAAGATAAATAACTGTTTTAAGTTCTCACACCAGTCTTATGACTGACCTGGAGTTTATTGTTTCCCTTCCTAAACTCTGGGTGCCCACCAATTTCTACACGGGCAGTCTAGAGTTAGGATATCAGGTCATTCTGGATTCAGGAGTTGCTGTAGAAATCTGGAGGCAAGCTAGATGGCGTAGCATATTACTAAGTATATAGTATTTCTTTCCGCTGTTTGTTGTTGTAAACTCTGATAATGAATGTAATGTGATGTAATGTATAAAATGTACAGTTCTTTTGTTTAATGATTATTCATTTATCTATTATATGTTGTTCCGCTGCGATTGTTAGATTTCGATATTGTTCTGTTGCTTCTTCCTTTCTTTCTTCTTCTATCTTTTTCTTCTTCTTAAACCCTAAGAATTCGGTTTTCCGGTATTCGACATCGCGGCAGTTGATACAATGGACGTATTGATGTCGACTTTCGAAAGTCGAAGAATCGGGTCCTCACATCTGGTATCAAAGCATATGGTTAAGCGACAACCATGGCTTTGTAGGGAATTACTCATTAGAGATAGGTCAGTAGTACTCTAGAATGAGTGTGAGTGTAATAATAGCTATGAGCGCGTATTTGTTAGTGAATATAAAAATGTTTTATATTGTGTTTGCTTATCCGTTGAGCTGTTTGTGAATTCTGGTTGGTAGATGGGACACCATATTATCGATAGGGGTTTCTAAACTCTTAAACGAGATAAACCGACATAGTATCATTTTAAAATAGGGTAAATGAAATAATTTTACCTTGATTATATTTAATACATAAAGGAATAATTTTTCAGAATTATTTAAGTGTATATAAAATTGATTGTTTGGTTGTTGAAAATGTAAGATATATGCAAGTTAATAAAAGTTGTTTGAATAAGTTAAATGAAACATATTGTAAAAGAATAATTGTATAAGCAAATGAATTATAAGTATGGAATTATAATTAAAATGATTTACAATTGTGAAATAATCTTATATATAAGAAATGAAATTATATAAGTAAAAGATTTATAAATGTGATTTATAATCTGAAAATAAAATTCTAGAGAATTGTTTTGAAAGGATTTGATATTTTGGAAAATTGTTTTGGAGAGATGAAAGCTCTAAACTCTTTTCGTTCGCTGGAAAATAATTCTGATGATGATTGCAACATCATTGGTGTTCATTTTCGGGTTTCCAAAAGAGGGATTGTTGCCAAATTTTTTTATATGGAAGTTGTTTGGAAAATTTGGATTTGGTTTTGGAAATTCAAAAGGTAGTTTGAATTGATTTCAAAAATGGTTTTGAAAGGTTGAAAAGACTCTGGAATCCAATTTAAAATATTTATGGGAATGATAAATGAGTTGATAACTTATAAAATTTGAATTTTGATAGAATAAATTTAACTTAAAGGATGGAGTTAAATTAAAGGAAGTATAAGTGAATCAATAAAAATCCAAGTGGTAATTGTTGAATATAAGTTATATACCTTATGAAATGAGAAAATGAAAGTGAAACAAATTGTTAAAAAAATGGTTAAACAATTTTGTTAAGCAAAATAAATCTGAATTTGAATAAGTGGTGAAAATTTGACTTTGGCAAAAGTTAACTAGAATTTACTTTAGAATTGAAATCTGAATTGGATTTATAAGTGGAAAACTTAAGTTAAATTGAAACAAATGATGTTGAAATGGAAAGTAACTTAAATGACGTTGAATGAAGTTGATTTTGGTATCAAAGTAAAATAATCAAGCGAATTAAATGAATATGAACTTGAGTTATATAAATGAAATTCAACATTATATTGTTAAAGGAATTAGCAATTGAATTGATAAATGGATGGAATATTAATCAATCGAATGTAAAATAAATTGATATGGAATAATGAATGTAAGTGTTAATTCATTAAAAGCAAATCTTATTGGAAGTTGAATAAATTGAATGGAAGTCAATTTAATATCAACCAATGGGAATTAAAAATGTTAAACCAAATCGAATGAATGTAAGCGAAGTAAATAAATTTGGTAATGTTGGATATACATTGTTTGTTATATGATTGTTAGTTGATTTTATATAATTCATTAAGTGTTAATGAGATTGAATTAAGGAAAATTGAAAGTTATAAATCAAATTGGAAGTTAAGTGAATTTGATTTGAATGTGAAAATGAACCAACTTGAATATGAATAAATGAATGTTAGTAAAATCCAATGTTAATGAATCGAATGTGATCTAAATTTGGAAAGCCAATTCATTGAATATTAATGAGAAATGAAAGAATATAGATTTGGTTATGGATTTGTGGGATGTTATTGGTTGGATAGTTGTTTGATGGCTGCATTTGTTGATTGAATGCATTGCTATGTTGGCACATGTAGTTGTTATGTTACTATATGATGTATATTGATATTATTTTCATATATACATGTTTCTCATTTGTTTGTTGAGTGTTTAGTAGGTACGGATTGCGTTTGCTTCGCATTGGAGCTCGCTTTCGCGCTATATTAGCCGTATATGCTCGCTAATAAAATATAAGGTACATATCTCGGATTAAATATCGTACTTTTACACTCTCCCTGCGAGATGCCTCATCACTTGATGAGATGTATATTTATGATATATATACTGTCATTTTTTTTCGGATCGAGCCGCGTAAAGGAGACTCTTGCGAATTTTTCTGAAAATTTAAGGCGTTAGAATATTTTTGAGAAAATTGGAAATTTTTTGAAAACTACTGTCACGACCCAACTTCCAAACTCCAGGAAGTCGCATCGCTAATAAGAAAGAAAGGGATAGAGAATAGAAAGAAAGAGAAGAAAGAAGAAACAACACATCAGAATCTAAACAACGGAACGAATAAATTATATTAATAACATAAAATATTTACATAGTTTACAACCACTATCAGAGTACACGGATAATACAACACATACCAGACAGTTATAAACACCTGTCTAGTATTTACAACATAATACAATCTCAGAGTCAATCACAGAACACACAATGGTATACTAATATCTAACGCCGAAGCCTCCTGCTCCATTGCTCCTCCAATATTCGTCAAAGCTAACCCAAATCCTAACCTGAATCCCTTGGCTACTCGTAAAAATTTGAGTACCCATGAGTTTATGAAAAACAAAAATAAACTCCGGTTAGACATGGGTCTGGTGTGAGTAACAGGTTAAAGTTGCTTAACTTTGAAAAACCTTTGAAAAGAAAGGTATCACGTAAGTCTTCCCACACATAAACATGGAAAAGTTTTTACCTTACGCTAACTAAAACATTTGATAGGAAATCCGATGATATTATAATAGTGTCTAGGGTTTTCAAATAAATATGAAATAGCCGAAATTGTTACATTACTAAATTCCAGCTACTAGCCACAAAAGTGGGTAATACAATCAAAACCGTTGGCACTTATTGGATTTTGGATTCCATACAATGGCAGGGATACTGGGGTACCGCCCGTCACAGTACGTGGCCTAGATCACCATACCGAGGAGTACTCCCACTCCCCTACAACACAAGGCCTGACCCGTTCCTTACTGAACAGCTCCGAACAAGACAACCCCGGCAGTTGTCGCGAATCAACCGCCCACACAGCCAAATATAAAGGGACCTCTAGACAGGGATCAATCTTGCTCTCCAGTGGGAGCTACCCACGAAGCCTTGCTGCACCTCCCCTATTTTAGCCATTCTCGGTTGATGAGGCTTGAGGCTACGATTACCTTTATAGGACATCAAATCTTAGAATGCTCATTGTCCACCTGACGATGTTCTGAAAGCATTCAATTCATATAAGTTCGTTCCGGGTTCGAACGATACCGAAGGCACTATCTCGTTGCACTCATTATTGGAATCACCCTCAGAGTCAACGACTATAGCCCTTGCACTCTGATTCACCATCTCGAATCTATAAGCACTATTCCATCAAACTCATTACGGAATCACCCACAGAGTTATACTGACGTATAGCCCTTACACCTCAAGTCTTCACTTGCTCCACTTAGATTCACGACCTAGCGTTTAATTGGAATCGATGTGGTTTTCGGATTCCAAATATGGAAACCCGATCCCGGTCTCATCGAAATCCAAAGCGTGTTTTTTAGGTCCAAGTTGTTTTAAGTTTAAAATAATTCAATCTAATTATCCATATACACACAGATAGATAATTCACATCATCATAATAGATAATCATCATTATCATAAACAGGTAATCATGACAAATTGATAATCTATATCATCATCATCAATAGGTACTTATATCATCATCACAATGCAACCAATGCATCCATAACACACAATACTAATCCCATATCTGAGACTCGGACCATTCAAGGCGAACCATATCATCCATTCATAAGCAAAGATCTATAATCACACCATCTATAATTAATTTAAAATGGATTAAATTAATTACTTCCATCTCTAATTAATTTGATGTGAATTAAATTAATTACCTATCTTTAATTAATTTAAAATGAATTAAACTAATTACTTTCTCATTTTAAATCTTGCTTACTTAACCATTAATTGATTATCAATCAACTAAATAATTATCCTCAAATTAATCACCATAATTAATCTCCCTTGATTACTTATCCCTTAATTACATTCAAGTAATTATCCTTAATTAATTTCATAAATTAATTATTCTTAACCAAAATTAGTAATTAACCTTTAATTACTTCATTAATTAATTAATTACATTAATTAATTACTTCCTTAATCACTTATCATTGATTAATTAATCCTAATTAATTAATCTTTAATTTCATCATTAATTATATTAATTAAAGACCCTTAATTACATTTAAATTAATTACTTATTTAAATTAATTACATTAAGTAATTAACCTTAATTAAACCACAATTATTAATCATTCTTGATTAATTACATTTAGTAATTAACTACCCTTAATTACTTCTTTAATTACTTCTAAATTAATTTCATTTAATAATTAATTAAATTTATTAATCATCCCTGATTAATCTCATTAGTAATTAATTACTCTTAATTAATTGCATCACTTAATTATTTCAAAAGACTTGATCAATGCTTAAATTAATTACACTAAGTAATTAAATTTTCAATCACATTCACAAAGTAATTATCATCATTATTATTTACACAAAGTAATTAATCTCAAAACTCTTTCATACTTCAGTTAATTACCTCCAGTAAATTCTTTACCTTAATTACTTCTCTAAGTAATTATTCATCTTTGATTACTTACCAAACCATTCAATGATTATTCTAAATTAATTAAAGTTAATTAATTAATTTAAACTAATCCAATTAATAAATTAATTACAAAGAGTAATTAATATCTTTGATTATTTCCATGAAGTAATCATACTTAATTAAGTTTCATAATTGATTATTTAAATTAATTAATCCAATTAATTATCAAAATTAATTACATTAATTAATTAATAAATAATCACAAGTTAATGACCTTCATTAACTTATCATCAATTCTTTAATTACCTTTTCTATGTAATTAATTAATATTAATTACAAATTTAATTAATCTTAATTACTTAACTAATCCTTAATTAATTTATTCCAATTATTAATTAATTAAATTATTTATTTATCTTATTTAAATTACCTTATAAATTTAATGATTCAAAATTCATTAAATTCTTTGATTTACTTGAAAACAAAACATCTCTTGTTAATGTTTACATTACCATTAACAAAGTAATTTTAAAACAATTTAACTTAAAATTTGTTTCAAATTACACTTTAAATTTAAAATTTAAAATGAAATTAAACTTAACTTTAACAAAGTTTTAAAACATTCAAAACCTTTAAAATCTTATGCTAAAGATTTTCTTATTTTATAAAAGAAGTTAAAAGAAATTTAAACCCCAAATTCATTTCAGAATACAAATCATGTATATATGTTTCAAAGTTGATTAAAACATTTAAAATATTTAAAACTTCTTTTCTTTTCAAAACCTGATTCAAAATTTGATTCTTGTTTCCAGATTTACAACTTGTGTTTAAATCTTCTACCTTAGTTTAAATCTTTATCTTAAATTTCAGATTTATTTAACTCCCCTTTAAAATTGTTAAAACATTTTAATTTTAAAAGTTTGAATTAAATTTTTAAAAACTGGAATTCAAACTCAGATTGGAAAAATCATACGTTTTAAATTTAAGTTTAAATTCTGTTTAAAACTGCTTCAGACTTTAAAACAATTTGAATTGAAATTACAGGTTTTCAAAAACCTGTAACTCAGAAATTAAACCCGAGTTTCCCCTAACATTACTTCGGGTAAAATCATACTCTACTTCGAGTAAAAACTCGACTTACCCGAGTAAATCTCGAGTCTCAAAACACAGCAACCCCAAACATTCCCCTGACACTCCTTCCTCACCGTGCATATGCACGGTGGCTGTAGCCACCTCCGACCACCACTAAATCAACAAGCAAGTCGACAATTCCCCATAGATCCATCCACGATCATCCAAAACCCCACCAACATCACGACAACAAATTTGATTACCCCCAATCCAAACCTGTCAGCAACAACAGGCACACCTTCACCCAAACCTGAAAACCCAACGTCCTCGCTCCACCGGTCACCGGCGGCCTAGCAACTCCGTCCAACCCTTCACCAATTCCAAAACTACCATTACCCTAAAAATCAAGACACTCGGTCACCTGTAGTCTTCCCACAGATCAAATCATGCAGTGCCTAAAAACTAGGTTTAGCATTTCCCCTTTTCCAGATAGAACAACAATGCACATAAATCCATCAGTAGAAATTTGCAATTTGTTTTTAAATAATCACAATTTAGTTTTACTTTTGATTCAAACACCTGAAACTAACAATCAACTGGATTTTGATAGATTTTAATTTACTTTTGTTATAACTTGTTTTCCAGTAAACTACTGGTATATTTCTCTTTTTTTTATTTTATCTTAAACAAAATCTTAAGCTTATCATTTATGATTTATTCAACATACATTGACCAAATCTCTTATATTATTAAAGATTAATTTTAAAGACACTTAAGTTTTTCTTTTAAAACTTGGGACCTGGAACTTTGAAGAATACTGTAAATATCACAAAACTGAAATCTTACTCCTATACTAAATACAGTTTTTATTACAGGAACAAGCATGCACTTCATATCTACATAAATTTTAAAATTTAAGAGGTTACTCTCAATATAAGAATCAACATACAACCAGATATACACAAGTCATCAATCAAGCAAAAATTTAATATTTATGTTTTTAAACAGAAGGTGTTACTCGTAAACACTCCATTCAACATGCTATCAGGTAATAAACACAAGAATATTCATTTCAGTCATAAAACAAGCAACAGATTATACTTAAGTTTAATTTTTAAAAAAAATAAAAGTTACTCACCTGGGATTTTATGAAACAGAGCTTTTGTTTTGAATTTTAAAAACCAGTGTGCTTTGCTGTGAAAACTTGTATGCAGGCTTGAAGGCCATTTGAACTTTGAACTAGTTGTTAGCACTTGCATGTAGACATATGCTTTATTTTGATGACCAGAATGTTGAAATGCAGAGCCTCTTCCATTTTTCTTTTATATGGAATTGCAGGTTGCAGGCTTTGATTTGTTATTGAAAAGATTTTAGGTGCAGGCTTTTAGAGATGAATTTGGTTTTCAGGTATTAGATCTTAAGTTTGGGTTTTAATGATTTTGATAATGCTTGCATTGCTTGAACAGATTTGATTATGGATTTGATTCTCAGGTTTAAAAGTTTTCTGAAACAAATTTGTTTCAGCTGAGATTTTTCTTTTCTTAGAAGAAAATGAACATTAGAAGAAAAATGAGGGTGAAGAAAAAAAAATGTTTTATAAGTGTATAAGTGATTTATTAAAAATATAAAAGAAAAATAAAAATAAAAGACACTTGTTAAAATCTTCAACACTTGTCAAATTAAGTTGTTTAATTGTTTACACTTGTCCATTAATTGATTAAAATGTTAACATTTGTTTTATACTTATGTTACTTATTTTTATTTAATCTAAAGATAAATAAAATCCTCTTTTCTTTATTAAATACATATAAAGTAGTTTCATTAATAAATATATATGTATTTCTTTTCAATGAAGTAAAACAATTTATAAAACATGAAAGCTCACTTACAAAATTCAAATATGGTTATTCATTTGAATTTCAAAATGAATTCAAAATCAAATTCTATTTATACATTTAAAATCCAATTTTAAAACTAATTTTTATTAACATATTTAATTTGACAATAATAATTTTGTCTTTTAAAACATATCTACATTTATACATTTATTATTATTAGAAAATAGCTCATTTAGATTTTAAATCATTTATAAAAGAAATCATAAATTACTTGTCTTATTTATCTTAATTAAAAGAATTAATGTCTAATATATAAGGGTATTTAAATTTCATAAAGTTCCAAATTACAATTATTAAGCTATATTCAAAATGAAATAAAATAAACTTTTGTTTATCTTATAAAATTTTAAACTATGTTTAAAATACAATTATACAATTTAAAACAATTACTTTAAGTATTTTAAAAAATTAGTTATTTATTAAATAAAATAATAATCTTCAAATTATCAAATGAATATTAGAATTTTAAAAAAGAAGATTTTATTTGTTCATTTAAACTTATCTATTCACAATATATATATAAATATATATACATTCATTATAAATAGGAAAACAATTATTAGCTTTTAAAAGATAAAATTCATAAATTACACATTTATTTAAATTGGATTTTTAAATCAAGTAAATTTTTATTAAAATTTTATCAAATCAATTTAATTTTAAATATAGATTATTAAATTGATATTGCTAAAATTTCCGGGATATCACATTCCTCCTCCCTTAAAAGAATTTCGTCCCCGAAATTTAAAAGAAAAAGTAAATTAATAACTCATTTAAAATTTAAAATTTAAAATTACAATCATACATCAATCATATGCTAACAACCATAGCAACCAATTTATCTAATCAAACAAATTTAATTATCCAGACAAAATTATGGATAAAATTTTCTCGAGGTTCCCCATGTATATATATATATATATATATATATATATATACTGGGATACTCACCCTATATAACCCAAACAATCTAAACTACGAAGCTACAGAGCTTCTACTCATCTAGATCTATAGAACTAGACAAGATATCATACTACAGACGAGTCTAACTCAACCACTAAACCTTCTTGAACAGCTGGTTCCACAACCAGAGATAACTCATACACGTCCTCCCTCAGAGATACGTGAAACTCATACATCCCATTATCCAAACTGGTAATTCAACTCTTTAAAACCAAACACCAATCTAACCAAAACACAGAAGAGATCCAAAACAAAATTCCAACTCCGGAATCCAAATTCCTTCGTCTCTTATCTCCAAAACTCTTCTGACGATCCCGGGCTGCCTATATCCAAACTGATTAGCTTAACTCTTGCTAATTCTTCTAGAAACAACAGAACCAAAAACAATCCAACACAATGGTCTCCTCAAGATTAATCCAAAACCGGATACACAACTTCACTCTTCAAACCTCAGAAGAATAAACTCACTTCTTCTATCTAGAAAAGACAAAACAGAAATACTCCCAAACTGCTTCCGCTGCACAACTCTGAACTGGCACAGAAGACACTGCTGAGGAAGAATATGAGCACAAACTGGACATCACTTTCCAGAAATATGGCTTAACATATCCAAGAAAACTCAGAAGTTTTACCAATCCTGAGCTGCCTCACCAAACCTATCTCGAGAAACCATCCTTCTACTAGCTGATCCACCGGTAGCACTCCTGGAATCCAGACGATAAGAAAACTCAATCTCCAGATGCAGAAAAACCTCTATCTTCTTAGAAGACAACTAAAAATTCTTCAATACCTCGAAAGAATACTCAAACTATCGCAAATCACTTTTGCGATCAATATAGACCAATTCCCAAACAAAACTGTTCTCTCTTTACCAAATAGAACAGCTTACTCTTAACTAGCCAATCCAATAAAGTATTGGCTCCACTCTGCTGCTTCTGAACACCACCTACAGAAACTACTCAGCCAGAAAACTTTTGCCAACACAGACACTCCGAGCTGAATTGCTGACTCCAATGCCAAAACTTCCTTAGCTGAAGTTCTTCGAGAAACTCGGCCCTCAAAGCCAACCACCACATCCTGCTGAACTCAGCCACAACACTGAAGTAGACACACTACCTAACTCGTTCCAAAGAAAACATCTTCGGAGACATCCATATTCACTGCATCTCATCACGCACTTACTACTACCTGAGGTATCCATAATACCATCACACACTTCTGCCAAAACGACAGATCCAAACTTAACTCATTCATCTTCAAAGATGAACTCTGAACCTTAACAGGTTACCTTCAGAGATCGATGAAATCTCTACACCACTGCACAACTCACTCGAGGCGGTATTAGGTCTACAGTCTCGACAAATACACTTCCAACCTCAAACATTCAAACTCCAACCAATGGTAGTAATCGTGTTACACACACCACTACCTTTTCTACCTTTATAACTTATGTTGGAAAACCTGAACAGGTAACCCAACAGATTGGTAGAAATAATAAATATATATATAGATCTATATCAAAACTACAAATACGCTCTCTCAAGATAGACACCACTCCAGAGCCTAGGTATTCACTCAACCTAATGCTCTGATACCACTGTCACGACCCAACTTCCAGACTCTAGGAAGTCGCATCGCTAATAAGAAAGAAAGGGATAGAGAATAGAAAGAAAGAGAAGAAAGAAGAAACAACACATCAGAATCTAAACAGCGGAACGAATAAATTATATTAATAACATAAAATATTTACATAGTTTACTACCACTATCAGAGTACACGGATAATACAACACATACCAGACAGTTATAAACACCTGTCTAGTATTTACAACATAATACAATCTCAGAGTCAATCACAGAACACACAGCGGAATACTAATATCTAACGCAGAAGCCTCCTGCTCCATTGCTCCTCCAATATTCGTCAAAGCTAACCCGAATCCCTTGGCTACTCGTAAAAATTTGAGTACCCAAGAGTTTATGAAAAACAAAAATAAACTCCGGATCAGACATGGGTCTGGTGTGAGTAACAGGTTAAAGTTGCTTAACTTTGAAAAACCTTTGAAAAGAAAGGTATCACGTAAGACTTCCTACACATAAACATGGAAAAGTTTTTACCTTACGCTAACCAAAACATTTGATAGGAAATCCGATGATATTATAATAGTGTCTAGGGTTTTCAAATAAATATGAAATAGCCGAAATTGTTACATTATTAAATTCCAGCTACTAGCCACAAAAGTGGGTAATACAATCAAAACCGTTGGCACTTATTGGATTTTGGATTTCATACAATGGCAGGGCTACTGGGTTACCGCCTGTCACAGTACGTGGCCTAGATCACCGTACCGAGGAGTACTCCCACTCCCCTGCAACACAAGGCCGGACCCGTTCCTTACTGAACAGTTCCGGACAAGACAACCAAGGCAGTTGTCGCGAATCAACCGCCCACATAGCCGAATATAAAGGGACCTCTAGACAGGGATCAATCTTGCTCTCCAATGGGAGCTACCCACGAAGCATTGCTGGACCTCCCCTGTTTTAGCCATTCCCAGTTGATGAGGCTTGAGGCTATGTGTGACGCCCCACCTCTATACCCACGCTAGACAAGAACACTACGGAGTAATGCTGTCGATTAGCACGGAGAATAAGGCTGTTGAGGAGCGACCATCCGTGTAATTGCTTTGTGCGAGCATCGATATGTCAGATGGTATAACATGCAATTCTTTTCAAGTGGAAATCCGACATGCCGACACAAACTCAAAGCTACTACACAGTGGCTATAAAGGTCTTCGGAAACAAATATAGAAATAAAAATAACACAAATTAGTCACAGACAATTCATATCACAAAGGCGGAAATAGATATGAATAAAACACTAACACATGAAAGTGTATATCAGAGTAGTGGTCAGAAAGATCCACGATAATACAAAAGAATAGCAACACGTGCTATACAAAAGAGTAAATATACATCATAGGGTCTGTATCTCAAATGTATACAACAAAAACTACTAAACTAAAGTAGTTAACCAAAAGTCAGAGAAGCAAATCCCGGAAGGAAGTCAAGCGAAAGCACTTGTAACATCTCGGTCTGACCCGAGTATTATTTCATAAGAAAATAATAAACGGATCAGTCTAGCTATAAATATCAGATGACATGATATAACATACAAGATATGGCATAAACATAATATCCATAATGGCATACTACTATAAGCATGTAAATGATAATCAACAAAAGATTAATCAATATCACAAGAATCTTCTCAAAGATCCAAAGAGGGCATCATACCCTAAACCTGTACTCATAACAAGTCAATGGTATAAATTCCAGAAATCAACACACGAAATCCAGAAATCACAAAAAGGTATATGTGAGTGGAATCACACAAGTGGTGTCTAGGCTAACTGAAAAGGTATGTGCGAATGGAATCGCACAAGTGGTGTCTAGCCTAACCAAAAAGCAAAAAGGTATGTGTGAACGGAATCACACAAGTGGTGTCTAGGCTAACGGAAAAGGTATGTGCGAATGGAATCGCACAAGTGGTGTCTAGCCTAACCAAAAAGCAAAAAGGTATGTGTGAACGGAATCACACAAGTGGTGTCTAGGCTAACCGAAAAGGTATGTGCGAATGGAATCGCACAAGTGGTGTCTAGCCTAACCAAAAAGCAAAAAGGTATGTGTGAACGGAATCACACAAGTGGTGTTTAGGCTAACCGAAAAGGTATGTGCGAATGGAATCGCACAAGTGGTGTCTAGCCTAACCTCGCAACAAAGAGACATCAGACATTGCTAGTCTAAACCACAAAGATGATTGTCATGATCAACGAGAAGTGTCAATTACACTAAGCTAGTAAATATAAAAGTTTAGCTTCATGTCCCATAACCACTTGCTTAACTTAAACATTTACGAACAAACTGTAAATCTTCACTAGAAAAATGTCACAAGAGATTCAATTAAACAAGTCCAAGAATTAACCGACGAAGTAAATGCAAGCGTTTCATACCACTTGTTTTACTAAGTCGTTTAATTAGATTTCTCATACGAGTGAGGTAAAGGCTTATATATACTAATAGATTGGAAAACGGTTTTATAAACGAATTTGGTATTAAAATAGTATTGAAGTCGTTTGAGGAAAGAGTTTTGATATTTACTACTAGTATAGAAAACCTTTATATTTTTAAAGTGACAAATCACAAAGAAGATTGTAGGAAGAATCAATCACTAAGATTCACATTCGAAAACGTGAATAAAATCCAAAGAAATCGATATAAAATCCATCAAAGTGGATATATCTAAAATTCCCAAAGAAAAGGTCATCAAAGTCCATAATAAATGACAACAACAAAAGGGAGACAACACGAATCGATTAAAGTTGGATATTCAAACGGATTAGCAATATAGGCTAATCAGGCAAATAGAAGCAGGTCGGTCGACCGGACTCCCTGAGTCGGTCGACCGAACCAGAGGATTGGAAGTGCTCGGGGCACCAGGTCGGTCGACCGAACCAGGGGGGTCGGTCGACCGAACCAGAGACAAAGAAGTGCATAGCACAATCGGAAGCAGGTCGGTCGGCCGGCCCTCAGGGCTCGGTCGGCCGGACCTGTTTCCAGCCTCTTCCCTGCCTATTACAAATGAAGTTCAATCTTGACCAAAATTGCATTCGCACGAGCAACGGCGCTAAGGGTTTATGCCAATCGACTACCCGGCCCTATATGCTCCTCGATGCATCACCAAAAACATGTTCAAAAATCAAAGTTAGGATTTTTAACGAATTGAACTCAAAACACTAAAAATTGGAATATTCACAAAAGCAATCCAAATCAAAATCAAATGCACATGAATAAGTGTTAGGAATTCATACCTAACAATAGAAGAGAATTATAAGCATAGATGTGAGATTAAAAATCTCACCTTTGAACCCAAACGAATGAAGAAGATGCTATGAAGCAATGGCAAGAACAAGCACTCTTTAATTCCAACTCAACAAGCTTGAATCTAAGCTTAAAAGAGAAACATTCCCTAAATTAGGTTTAGGAAATTTCTGAAATCAAAGAGAGAATGAGTTGGAGAAGAAGAAGAGGAATCTTACCAATGGGTTCTCTTGAGTTTGGAGCTAGAAGTTGGATTTGCAAAGAAAACTTGGGCTCAGGAATTTCCTTTTCCCATCTCTTCCACCATTTTTACTTTAGCTTGAAGTGTTTTAATTAAAGAGGAGAAGTTATGAAGAGAAGGGGTTGGGCTGAGCTAATAAGGGTGCAGTCCAAACCAAAGTCATAAGCGGGAAAAAGTAGCAAAAATCAACTTTCTCCAAACATGTCGAAGCTTATACTCAAAAAGGTCGCAAACGGAATTTTGAACTCAATGGGGGTGGTCTTGAGTCCCAATTCGACTGTTTGCACAAACTAGCTTTTCGGACCAAAATCCGATGAATGGTGAAATATTTAAATAAAATATTTAAATATATAATCGATAAATATGCGGGTTGTTACAGACTCCCCTCCTTAAATAAATTGCGTCCTCGCAATAATTAAGAAGGAAATATAAGAAGTAACAACCATAGAAGCATATCAACACAAAAGAAAATTTGAAATAGGAAGTTCACCATAAAGAGCACGAATGAGT
Source organism: Allium cepa (assembly GCA_030765085.1). Taxonomy (NCBI): domain Eukaryota; kingdom Viridiplantae; phylum Streptophyta; class Magnoliopsida; order Asparagales; family Amaryllidaceae; genus Allium; species Allium cepa. Next base: position 66,900,138 of record CM060931.1, read on the forward strand.
TAGCAAGAACGGGATCGCTCAATGAATTCTCAAGATTCCCAAGAGTAATCCCTAGGATTTGAGAACCATTGAACTCTCACAAGAAGAACATCTTTATTTCGAAGTCACTCAACCTCCGAAGCAATGATGCGAATGGAATGTTGCTCATAAGTCAAACTTGGTGAAACTTCAATTTCTTCAATAACACCGGGCTCAAGAATGGAAACCGGAATCCCTAAGGCATTTCCGTAGATAAAAGACGTGGGGAACGTCAAGAATAGCAGAAAATTGAGCCAGTGTAACGGTGTAGTACAAAAATGGTACGCCAAATGAACCGATAAACCGGATCAACGATGCAGTAAAATAATGGTACATCTATTGATCCAGATAAGATGGAACATCGATGTATTATAATAACAATACCTCCGATGAACCGAACACCATAAAAGAACATCGGACACTAGTCCATAAAAGGAATGAGATAAGGCTCAATAAAACGAAGTATACCAAAACATTCGATGAACTTGACAAAGAGACAATTCCCTTCAGACATCATCGAAGAATCAACCACTTGTTGCTTACGACTAAACGCATTGGCAACACGATTTCCCCTTTCGGGAATAAAAAGAATATCAAGATCATAAGATGTCAGGAACTCGAGTCAACATGGAGTTCCATATGAGAAAATAATCATTCCAAAGATTTATGATCGAGGTAGAGAACAAATTTCTCCCCCAAAAATAATGATGCCAAATTGCAAAAGTAAAAACAATAGCCACGAGCACTAGATCATGAGTGGCATATCTAGTCTCGATAAGCTATAATGATTTAGAAGCACAAGAGATAGCACGTTCTCCTTTGCAAGAGAACGGCATCCAAACCAATACAACTAGTATCGGTACAAATAGCAAAGTCTTGGTTCTCCTCCAGGAATCACAAGAATAAAAGTATCGAAAAGAAAGAATTTCTTTTACTAAGAATATTCTTTGTTTGTTTTAAGAACAAAAATCCAGTTATACTTATAAATAAATCTTATGAAAAAGATTTGCAAAATTTTAAATAACTATTTTCATCCAAAATCAGTAAAATACAAGAATAGTCTCATCGAAATATTCATAGAATAGTCGATTTATAAAATGGATGAAATAAGCTGGACAATTTGAATGACATAATAAGTCATTCATAAGAATCGTAACGAGTGCGGAATGCGGTAAGTGGAATGCTAATTTCCGCAACTCGTAGCAAACGAAAACCGGTGGCAAGGTCAAACTGAAAAGACCTTAACACCACACAAAAGATATTGCTTAGGTGATAATCCTAAGACAAACTCAAAAATACCGGAAAGTTTAACAAATAATCTAGATAAGAGAAATAACACTTTTCTCATCTTGAGGGTTTAAAGAATAAAATGATGCCATCAAGTTGGAATCAAAATCATAAAGCAAAAATAGAAATCTGCTTAACAGATTGAAAATGTCGAAGATGAATAGTCCACTCGAAAAATAGGATATGGGCTTCACAATGATTAATCCGATCCTTTCAAAAAATCAATTCCGAAGCCTAAGTAAAAATACCGGCTCAGAAAGAAAAGTCTCATAAAATAATTTCGACATCAATAGAAAGCAAATTGAGTGTTGCGGATCCACTAATCCGGATTCACAATCCTCAAAGAAGTCATCAAGCCCAAAATATTCAAAGAAAAAGAATCGACAAGTTCTTTTGATATAAAATAATGAAATACAAATCAACAAGAACTTGAAAAGAATATTCACAAGACAAACAAAATCAAGGATTGAATGAGAAATACCTTGGCCACGAGATGTGTTGCCAAGGGCTTGAGCCACATTCAACTTTCCCTCCCTCTTGCCTTCACGTTTGAGGCATTGATGGATGAAATGATATGGGCTCTTACAATAGCGACACGATTTGGGCATTGAGCACTTATTAGCAAAATGATCCCCAGATCCACAGTTGAAGCATCTCGCACTACTAGGAGAAGGAGCCTTTGCAGCATGTGTTGTTTGCTTACCCTTTTTATTGGGATATGGGCCTTGGAATTCGTTGGGTCTCTTTTTGTTGTTGAAGTTGGGTTTGGAAGCTACTATTTCAACATCACTTTCTTTATCAGTCTCTTCAAGACGAAGAGCAATATCGACTAGTTGATCAAATGCGACTTCCAGTTTCAGGAGTAGTGGCTTCTTAAGATTTTTATTTAAGCCATAAACGAACCTCTGGTTCTTCTTCAATGGGGTGTTGATGTATTCAACCCCATACTTGGAAAGCGACTCGAAGGATGCGACGTAATCAGTCACAGAGGATTGACCTTGAACAAGGTCTATAAAACGTCGAGCCAAGGTTACTTTCCCAGCTTCTGGTACAAACTTTAACTCGAAGCGTCCCTGAAATTACTCCCAGGTGAGATCCGCTTCATTAATTTCTGAAACAAGGAGTTCGTACCAGTCCAATGCTCTCTCCTAGAGCATGCTGGAAGCCACCTGAATGCGGTGGAGATCGATAAGGTTCATGCGAGAAAAGATTCGATCGCATGATTTTAACCAGGCCTGGACCTCGATGATAGTTTCCGAACCTTTGAATGGCTTCCCACCCAAATTAGTGTAATCGTTGCACAAGCATGCAAATCCCGACTTTGGGTGAGTAGGTTCCGGGTTAGCTCCAGCTGCTTGAGCATTTGCAACGAGGTCAAGGATTTGCTGGGTAGTCATAAAAACTCCATCTTGGGGAGTTGCACTAGATTGACCGACGCTGGGACGGCCAGGCCTAACCATTTCTCTTCTTTAAGAATGAAAGAAAGAAGAGGAAAAGTTATTCTCAGAATAAATTTCAATCAAACTTGATTGATAAAACAAGGAATCATAAAGAAAATAGGATGAATCGGTACGAAGACACGAATTAAATCCTAAAGCACGACTCCTAAGATGGACTTAGGACGATGATCCTTGTTATAATATTCCGTATTGTTCCGAAGTTCGGCTCTGATACTAAGCTGTGACCCCCCACCTCTATACCCACGCTAGACAAGAACACTACGAAGTAATGCTGTCGACTAGCACGGAGAATAAGGCTGTTGAGGAGCGACCATCCATGTAATTGCTTTGTGCGAGCATCGATATGTCAGATAGTATAACATGCAATTCTTTTCAAGGGGAAATCCGACATGCCGACACAAACTCAAAGCTACTACACAGTGGCTATAAAGGTCTTCGGAAACAAATATAGAAATTAACATAACACAAATCAGTCACAGACAATTCATATCACAAAGGCGGAAATAGATATGAGTAAAACACTAACACAAGAAAGTGTATATCAGAGTAGTGGTCAGAAAGATCCACGATAATACAAAAGAATAGCAATAAGTGCTATACAAAAGAGTAAGTATACATCATAGGGTCTGTATCTCAAATGTATACAACAAAAACTACTAAACTAATGTAGTTAACCAAAAGTCAGAGAAGCAAATCCCGGAAGGAAGTCAAGCGGAAGCACCTGTAAGATCTCGGTCTGACCCGAGTATTATTTCATAAGAAAATAATAAACGGATCAGTCTAGCTATAAATATCAGATGACATGATATAACATACAAGATATGGCATAAACATAATGTCCATAATGGCATACTACTATAAGCATGTAAATGATAATCAACAAAAGATTAATCAATATCACAAGAATCTTCTCAAAGATCCAAAGAGGGCATCATACCCTAAACCTGTACTCATAACAAGTCAATGGTATAAATTCCAGAAATCAACACACGAAATCCAGAAATCACAAAAAGGTATGTGTGAGTGGAATCACACAAGTGGTGTCTAGGCTAACCGAAAACGTATGTGCGAATGGAATCGCACAAGTGGTGTCTAGCCTAACCAAAAAGAAAAAAGGTATGTGTGAACGGAATCACACAAGTGGTGTCTAGGCTAACCGAAAAGGTATGTGCGAATGGAATCGCACAAGTGGTGTCTAGCCTAACCAAAAAGCAAAAAGGTATGTGTGAACGGAATCACACAAGTGGTGTCTAGGCTAACCGAAAAGGTATGTGCGAATGGAATCGCACAAGTGGTGTCTAGCCTAACCAAAAAGCAAAAAGGTATGTGTGAACGGAATCACACAAGTGGTGTCTAGGCTAACCGAAATGGTATGAGCGAATGGAATCGCACAAGTGGTGTCTAGCCTAACCTCGCAACAAAGAGACATCGCACATTGCTAGTCTAAACCACAAAGATGATCGTCATGATAGATGAGAAGTGTCAATTACACTAAGCTAGTAAATATAAAAGTTTAGCTTCATGTCCCATAACCACTTGCTTAACTTAAACATTTACGAACAAACTGTAAATCTTCGCTAGAAAAATGTCACAAGAGATTCAATCGAACAAGTCCAAGAATTAACCGACGAAGTAAACGTAAGCGTTTCATACCACTTGTTTTACTAAGTCGTTTAATTAGATTTCTCATACGAGTGAGGTAAAGGCTTATATATACTAATAGATTGGAAAACGGTTTTATAAACGAATTTGGTATTAAAATAGTATTGAAGTCGTTTGAGGAAAGAGTTTTGATATTTACTACTAGTATAGAAAACCTTTATATTTTTAAAGTGACAAATCAAAAAGAAGATTGTAGGAACAATCAATCACTAAGATTCACATTCGAAAACGTGAATAAAATCCAAAGAAATCGATATAAAATCCATCAAAGTGGATATATCTAAAATTCCCAAAGAAAAGGTCATCAAAGTCGATAATAAATGACAACAACAAAAGGGAGACAACATGAATCGATTAAAGTTGGATATTCAAATGGATTAGCAATATAGGCTAATCAGGCAAATAGAAGCAGGTCGGTCGACCGGACTCCCTGAGTCGGTCGACCGAACCAGAGGATTGGAAGTGCTCGGGGCACCAGGTCGGTCGACCGAACCAGGGGGTTCGGTCGGCCGAACCAGAGACAAAGAAGTGCATAGCACAATTGGAAGCAGGTCGGTCGGCCGGCCCTCAGGGCTCGGTCGGCCGGACCTGTTTCCAGCCTCTTCCCTGCCTATTACAAATGAGGTTCAATCTTGACCAAAATTGCATTCGCACGAGCAACGGCGCTAAGGGTTTATGCCAATCGACTACCCGGCCCTATATGCTCCTCGATGCATCACCAAAAACATGTTCAAACATCAAAGTTAGGATTTTTAACGAATTGAACTCAAAACACTAAAAATTGGAATATTCACAAAAGCAATCCAAATCAAAATCAAATGCACATGAATAAGTGTTAGGAATTCATACCTAACAATAGAAGAGAATTATAAGCATAGATGTGAGATTAAAAATCTCACCTTTGAACCCAAACGAATGAAGAAGATGCTATGAAGCAATGGCAAGAACAAGCACTCTTTAATTCCAACTCAACAAGCTTGAATCTAAGCTTAAAAGAGAAACATTCCCTAAATTAGGTTTAGGAAATTTCTGAAATCAAAGAGAGAATGAGTTGGAGAAGAAGAAGAGGAAGCTTACCAATGGGTTCTCTTGAGTTTGGAGCTAGAAGTTGGATTTGCAATGAAAACTAGGGCTTAGGAATTTCCTTTTCCCATCTCTTCCACCATTTTTACTTTAGCTTGAAGTGTTTTAATTAAAGAGGAGAAGTTATGAAGAGAAGGGGTTGGGCTGAGCTAATAAGGGTGCAGTCCGAACCAAAGTCATAAGCGGGAAAAAGTAGCAAAAATCAACTTTCTCCAAACATATAGAAGATTATACTCAAAAAGGTCGCAAACGGCATTTTGAACTCAATGGGGGTGGTCTCGAGTCCCAATTCGACTGTTTGCACAAAGTAGCTTTTCGGACCAAAATCCGATGAACGGTGAAATATTTAAATAAAATATTTAAATATATAATCGATAAATATGCGGGTTGTTACACTACGATTACCTTTATAGGACATCAAATCTTAGAATGCTCATCGTCCACCTGACGATGTTCTGAAAGCATTCAATCCATACAAGTTCGTTCCGGGTTAGAACGAAACCGAAGGCACTATCTCGTTGCACTCATTATTGGAATCACCCTCAGAGTCAACGACCATAGCCCTTGCACTCTGATTCACCATCTCGAATCTATAAGCACTTTTCCGTCAAACTCTTTATGGAATCACCCACAGAGTTATACTGACGTATAGCCCTTACACCTCGAGTCTTCACTTGCTCCACTTAGATTCACGACCTAACGTTTAATTGGAATCGATGTGGTTTTCAGATTCCAAATATGGAAACCCGATCCCGGTCTCATCGAAATCCAAAGTGTGTCTTTTAGGTCCAAGTTGTTTTAAGTTTAAAATAATTCAATCTAATTATCCATATACACACAGATAGATAATTCACATCATCATAATAGATAATCATCATTATCATAAACAGGTAATCATTACAAGTTGATAATCTATATTATCATCATCAATAGGTACTTATATCATCATCACAATGCAACCAATGCATCCATAACACACAATACTAATCTCATATCTGAGATTCAAACCATTCAAGGCGAACCATATCATCCATTCATAAGCAAAGATCTATAATCACACCATCTATAATTAATTTAAAATGGATTAAATTAATTACTTCCATCTCTAATTAATTTAAAGTGAATTAAATTAATTACCTATCTTTAATTAATTTAAAATGAATTAAATTAATTACTTTCTCATTTTAAATCTTGCTTACTTAACCATTAATTGATTATCAATCAACTAAATAATTATCCTCAAATTAATCACCATAATTAATCTCCCTTGATTACTTATCCCTTAATTACATTCAAGTAATTATCCTTAATTAATTTCATAAATTAATTATTCTTAACCAAAATAAGTAATTAACCTTTAATTACTTCATTAATTAATTAATTACATTAATTAATAACTTCCTTAATCACTTATCATTGATTAATTAATCCTAATTAATTAATCCCTAATTTCGTCATTAATTATATTAATTAATGACCCTTAATTACATTTAAATTAATTACTTATTTAAATTAATTACATTTAGTAATTAACCTTAATTAAACCACAATTATTAATCATTCTTGATTAATTACATTTAGTAATTAACTACCCTTAATTACTTCTTTAATTACTTCTAAATTAATTTCATTTAATAATTAATTATATTTATTAATCATCCCTGATTAATCTCATTAGTATTTAATTACTCTTAATTAATTACATCACTTAATTATTTCAAAAGACTTAATCAATGCTTAAATTAATTACACTAAGTAATTAAATTTTCAATCACATTCACAAAGTAAGTATCATCATTATTATTTACAAAAAGTAATTAATCTCAAAACTCTTTCATACTTCAGTTAATTACCTCCAGTAAATTCTTTACCTTAATTACTTCTCTAAGTAATTATTCATCTTTGATTACTTACCAAACCATTCGATGATTATTCTAAATTAATTAATGTTAATTAATTAATTTAAACTAATGCAATTAATAAATTAATTACAAAGAGTAATTAATATCTTTGATTATTTCCATGAAGTAATCATACTTAATTAAGTTTCATAATTGATTAATTAAATTAATTAATCCAATTAATTATCAAAATTAATTACATTAATTAATTAAAAAATAATCACAAGTTAATGACCTTCATTAACTTATCATCAATTCTTTAATTACCTTTTCTAAGTAATTAATTAATATTAATTACAAATTTAATTAATCTTAATTACTTAACTAATCCTTAATTAATTTATTCCAATTCTTAATTAATTAAATTAATTATTTATCTTATTTAAATTACCTTATAAATTTAATGGTTCAAAATTCATTAAATTCTTTGATTTACTTGAAAACAAAACATCTCTTGTTAATGTTTACATTACCATTAACAAAGTAATTTTAAAACAATTTAACTTAAAATTTGTTTCAAATTACACTTTAAATTTAAATTTTAAAATGAAATTAAACTTAACTTTAACAAAGTTTTAAAACATTCAAAACCTTTAAAATCTTATGCTAAAGATTTTCTTATTTTATGAAAGAAGTTAAAAGAAATTTAAACCCCAAATTCATTTCAGAATACAAATCATGTATATATGTTTTAAAGTTGATTAAAACATTTAAAATATTTAAAACTTCTTTTCTTTTCAAAACCTGATTCAAAATTTGATTCTTGTTTCCAGATTTACAACTTGTGTTTAAATCTTCTACCTTAGTTTAAATCTTTATCTTAAATTTCAGATTTATTTAACTCCCCTTTAAAATTGTTAAAACATTTTAATTTTAAAAGTTTGAATTAAATTTTTAAAAACTGGAATTCAAACTCAGATTGGAAAAATCATACGTTTTAAATTTAAGTTTAAATTCTGTTTAAAACTGCTTCAGACTTTAAAACATTTTGAATTGAAATTACAGGTTTTCAAAAACCTGTAACTCAGAAATTAAACCCGAGTTTCCCCTAACATTACTTCAGGTAAAATCATACTCTACTTCGAGTAAAAACTCGACTTACCCGAGTAAATCTCGAGTCTCAAAACACAGCGACCCCAAACATTCCCCTGACACTCCTTCCTCAACGTGCATATGCACGGTGGTTGTAGCCACCTCCGACCACCACTAAATCAACAAGCAAGTCGACAATTCCCTATAGATCCATCCACGATCATCCAAAACCCCACCAACATCACGACAACAAATTCGATTACCCCCAATCCAACCCTGTCAGCAACAACAGGCACACCTTCACCAAAACCTGAAAACCCCACGTCCTCGCTCCACCGGTCACCGGCGGCCTAGCAACTCCGTCCAACCCTTCACCAATTCCCAAACTACCATTACCCCAAAAATCAAGACACTCGGTCACCTGTAGTCTTCCCACAGATCAAATCATGTAGTGCCTAAAAACTAGGTTTAGCATTTCCCCTTTTCCAGGTAGAACAGCAATGCACATAAATCCATCACTAGAAATTTGCAATTTGTTTTTAAATAATCACAATTTATTTTTACTTTTGATTCAAACACCTGAAACTAACAATCAACTGGATTTTGACAGATTTTAATTTACTTTTCTTATAACTTGTTTTCCAGTAAACTACAGGTATATTTCTCTTTTTTTTTAATTTTATCTTAAACAAAATCTTAAGCTTATCATTTATGATTTATTAAACATACATTGACCAAATCTCTTATATTATTAAAGATTAATTTTAAAGACACTTAAGTTTTTCTTTTAAAACTTGGGACCTGGAACTTAGAAGAATACTGTAAATATCACAAAACTGAAATCTTACTCCTATACTAAATACAGTTTTTATTACAGGAACAAGCATGCACTTCATATCTACTTAAATTTTAAAATTTAAGAGCTTACTCTCAATATAAGAATCAACATACAACCAGATATACACAAGTCATCAATCAAGTAAAAATTTAATATTTAAGTTTTTAAACAGAAGGTGTTACTCGTAAACACTCCATTCAACATGCTATCAGGTAATAAACACAAGCATATTCATTTCAGTCATAAAACAAGAAACAGATTATACTTAAGTTTAATTTTTAAAAAAAATAAAAGTTACTCACCTGGGATTTTATGAAACAGAGCTTTTGTTTTGAATTTTAAAAACCAGTGTGCTTTGCTGTGAAAACTTGTATGCAGGCTTGAAGGCCATTTGAACTTTGAACTAGTTGTTAGCACTTGCATGCAGACATATGCTTTATTTTGATGACCAGAATGTTGAAATGCAGAGCCCCTTCCATTTTTCTTTTATATGGAATTGCAGGTTGCAGGCTTTAATTTGTTGTTGAAAAGATTTCAGGTGCAGGCTTTTAGAGATGAATTTGGTTTTCAGGTATTAGATCTTAAGTTTGGGTTTTAATGATTTTGATAATGCTTGCATTGCTTGAACAGATTTGATTATGGATTTGATTGTCAGGTTTAAGAGTTTTCTGAAACAAATTTGTTTCAGCTGAGATTTTTCTTTTCTTAGAAGAAAATGAACATTAGAAGAAAAATGAGGGTGAAGAGAAAAAATGTTTTATAAGTGTATAAGTGATTTATTAAAAATATAAAATAAAAATAAAAATAAAAGACACTTGTTAAAATCTTCAACAGTTGTCAAATTAAGTAGTTTAATTGTTTACACTTGTCTCATTAATTGATTAAAATGTTAACATTTGTTTATACTTATGTTACTTATTTTTATTTAATTTAAAGATAAATAAAATCCTCTTTTCTTTATTAAATACATATAAAGTAGTTTCATTAATAAATGTATATGTATTTCTTTTTAATGAAGTAAAACAATTTATAAAACATGAAAGCTCACTTACAAAATTCAAATATGGTTATTCATTTGAATTTCAAAATGAATTCAAAATCAAATTCTATTTATACATTTAAAATCCAATTTTAAAACTAATTTATATTAACATATTTAATTTGACAATAATAATTTTGTCTTTTAAAACATATCTACATTTATACATTTATTATTATTAGAAAATAACTCATTTAGATTTTAAATCATTTATAAAAGAAATCATAAATTACTTGTCTTATTTATCTTAATTAAAAGAATTAATGTCTAATATATAAGGGTATTTAAATTTCATAAAATTCCAAATTACAATTATTAAGCTATATTCAAAATGAAATAAAATAAACTTTTGTTTATCTTATAAAATTTTAAACTATGTTTAAAATACAATTATACAATTACTTTAAGTATTTTAAATAATTAGTTATTTATTAAATAAAATAATAATCTTCAAATTATCAAATGAATATTAGAATTTTAAAAACAATATTTTATTTGTTCATTTAACTTCAAATTAAATTTATATATTCACAATATATATATAAATATATATACATACATTATAAATAGGAAAATAATTATTAGCTTTTAAAAGATAAAATTCATAAATTACACATTTATTTAAATTGGATTATTAAATCAAGTAAATTTTTATTAAAATTTTATCAAATCAATTTAATTTTAAATATAGATTATTAAATTGATATTGCTAAAATTTCCAGGATATCACAACTAAGTTGGATTTGGAAACTTAGTAAAGATTTTGTAAGAAGTTTAACTATGAATTTTGGAAAAGTTAAACACTTAAGAGATTTGAAAAAAATCCAATTCGAATGGTTTTTTTGGAAAGCTAATGGATTCTGTAACTTTTTCTTACTTGGTAATTTCGAGGACGAAATTCTTTTAAGGGGGCAAGTTTGTAACGGCCCATAATTTCTATTAATTAAAATTCGTATATTTAATTTATTTTAAATATTAATAAGTGAAATTTATAAATCGAATAAATTTTATTTCGAATAATTGGATTTAATCGGATAATTAAATCAATAATTTAATAGTTGAAATTACAGAAATAATTGAAAATTGAGTTAAATATGATAAAAAATGATTTGTAAAATTTTATTATATCATATTGGAGTTAGAATGATGTTATAGAACTTTTAGAATTGAATTAAAAGTTAATAAGTGAAAATTGAATATTTTAATATTTAATTGACGAGTTAAAATAGCCACTTTTCAAACAGTCTCGGATTTCGACAAAACTAGTTTCATCGGATCCGTAATGTGATATTATTGCATGATTTCAAATTTCGTATCAATCGGATTTACGGTTTGTCCGGGGCAAGCCAAAACGCATAGAAATTGGTTTAAATCGTTTTAATTTAAATTGATCGATTATTGCCGTAACTCACACAGATGATCGAATTGGCTCCCGAAACCTATTCCATTGTGTCCGGAACACGGGTTAAACCTCAAAAACTCCAGTCACTGCGCGAGATTTGGAGTTCGAAAAATTGGAGATGAATAGTGTTCGTCGGTTGTCTACAAAAGGACCTTCATTCTTCTATTTTGTGAAACCCTAATCTCCAATGCCCTAGCCACCACTTCAATATTCAAAGGCCAGAAATGCTCAATTCTTTCTTCCCTCTTTTCTCCAAATCCGTTAACAATTACCAAATGTTTTCAACTACAAAGTTGTAGTTCTCGTTGAGACGAGTAAATCCAACGGTGGATCTTGTTTGTAATCGTCGTTTGGAGGTGAAATCCTGTTCCGTTCGTGCCGTTTGTCATCGTTTTTCATGCACCAGAGAGGGCCAAGCTTGATGCTATTTGGGGCAGAGGTGGAGCTTACTTCGAGCTATCGTATGGCACTCCCTGATCGTTGCATAGTTCATCCAAGACGTCGTGAAAATTCGCCAAAGATTGGCGGCTATGGGTTAACTTGTACGTGAATCACCTGTAGATGGCGCGTGAGGAAGATGATAAAAAAAAGTAAATGCGGCCAGGATTCTTCAAAAGGAAATCGTGCGGCCCAGGATAGACGTAGGGTTTAAAATAAGAAAAATTAGTAAATTTAATTATATTTTAAATCGTTCAAACTTTGTAATGCTATATCTTATTCATACAAGGTCGGAAAATTACGAAACGACTTGCATCAGATTCGTTTTGTCGAGCACTACGCAATGGAGCTGGTTTGGAGTCGTTAGGACCTAATGAAAATTCGGGTAAAATTAAACGCGCGTTTAATTTTATTCGAATAAAACGCTAAAATCGTTATTGAAATCAAGGTGAGAACTTCTCACTCAATCGAATTGTTTCGATTTATATTTTAAATAGTTAGATTTAAAATTGTTGATTGTATGCCTGGATGATAAATAATTATCTATTGATTGTTAAAAATAGACATTATACGCCGTTATTAAGCGGAGGTTATTTATTAAAAACATACACCGCGAATATTTCACTGCAAAGTGAAATTGGTATTATCTATGTACTTGGAGGCAGTATATAGCGGATGAGACCCTATTGCGCCGCATAGTAGCGAATAATGTTTTATAAATCCCATATACCGCGATATTCCGTACTGGAACGGAATTGGTATTGTGCTAACATCTTTGGATGCATGGAAACAGGTTGGAGGGATCCAACTGGGTTCCTCACCGGTATTTATTTGATTACAGATATTGTGATATTTGTTGATTATCATATACTGATATATTATGTCTTTGTTGTCGTGATTGACTATTTGGTGTGTTGCATCATCGGGCCAATTTTGGAATTATAAAAAGATTTTAAAGTGATGATTTTCAAATTTTAAAAGGATTTTAAAGTGATTTCGAAAGTATACGTTTTATTAAATTTTGAATTGTTAAAATAAATAAACGTTATAATTATTATCATTATAAAAGTTATGATTTTTGGAAAATAATACTTAAGTATGATTTTGGAGTTATTTAAGTTTTAAATAACGTTTTGTAAATTATTAAAAGGATTGGTTTATTTAAATTAAGATTTTTGAATTATTATAAACGGTTTATGTAAAAGATTTCTAAGATTAATATTTATAAATAAAAAATATAGGAATTGTGAAACGATTTTTATTAAGTGTTAAAATGAAGTATAAATGGATTTCACAAGTGAATAAAAATTTATGGATTTATAAATTGTGAAGTTATGAAATGAATAGATTTTTTAAAATAAAAGATTTATAAATAATTAACCTATAAATCGGATTTTGGGTATAAAGTTGAGTTATAAATTGAATTGATTTATAAAAGGGATTTTTTAATTGAAGTTTTTATAAATAGAAATGGAATTTATAAACATTGTTTATAAATCCGAAATCAATTAAATTTGATAAATTTAATATAGAAGGTTATTAAAGGAGATATATTCATGATTTCAGATAGCGAATCATCCTTGAAATAAAATGTCTAGAAAATAATGAATTTGGTTAGTGAAGTATATTCACGATTTTGGACAATGAATATATTATTAAATAAAATGGATATGTTTTGGGAAAATGAATATTATCAAATGAAATTAATTGTTTTAACGATATATTAAATGGTGTCAAACATCGAAACCATAGATTTCAACATTCATTGTTGAAATAGACGTTTTAGAGAAATAGAAGGAAATGGTGGACTATAACACTGTTGTTATAGTAAATGATTTCCGAAAGGAAATGTTTTATGTAGTATTGGGATTTATATATATATCTTAATTTCGAATCCCTATACTAGTGATTTTGGGTTGTCGTAACGATGTTTTATGCAACATTCGTTTTGACCCAAATAAATGTGTTAAGAGAATGTTTTCTTTGAAGAATGAAATATATACTTAATTTCAATTAAGTATATTGAATATTTTCCAAGTGTTGAAAATAAATGGATTTGTGAGTTACTTATTATTATCAAATAAGTATGGAAATGTTTTCCGATATGAAATGAATATTTTAAGATTTTATCTTTTAAAGATAAATTGAAAATGAATATTAGAAATCGATTTGAAAATCGTATATTCATAGATATTTTGGAATTGTAAATTCACTATGGAATTTATAAAAGAAGGGGAAATTTGTTTAAAAATAAAAGTTGATTTATTTTTGAAGTGTGGGAATAAATTTACGGATTTGGAACGTAAATATAAAGTAAATCGGTAAGGATTTATTTAATTGGTTTGAATGAACCATTTTGAAATGAAAATATTTCCGCGTAAGGAAAATGATTGAAATTTGTTTTCAAAAGTGGTAAAGGTGAAAAGTGATTTGAAAATTTGTTTTCAAATGGTTGAAGTGTGGAAATTATATATCTAGTAAAGATATTTTTAGAAAATAAATAATTTGGGAAATTATTTGGAATCTGGTGATGTTGTGCACGCCTATTGATAGTTAAATAACCGATTATCAATATTTACCTTTAAATAGGTATTTGTTGTGATTTGCTTGAATTTGAATGCTACACTTATTTTCAAAATAAGCGCTCACTATTCGGGTTAGCCGGGAAAGGACCATGGGGATGTATAACCCATTCCGAATATGTGATACGTCGTAATGAATAGCATTGATGACAGGTGTTGAAGACCGGATATTTATGAAAACGTAAGGATTACCGTCGAATGTTTCTGCATCGGCTGATCTCCAATATAGAAATTTAATACCCTTTCTGATGGGAAGTCCGGTCGTGATTAGTGAATATCGTGATTGCAAGGACTTCTTTGTAAGTGCCTTCGGTTCCGTTCGATCCCGGAACGGACTTGTATGGATGTGTGTCTGACGTTACAATTTGAGATGTAAAGCTTGTTTCTATCAAATATATTACCGTTGGTGAAGGAGAATTTTTCTCTTAGCTTAACACCCTTAGAGGTTATGTAGTTGATGGTTACTAGTGATACATTCCCAAATTGGTAATGTGGCATACGAAGTGTTGTTGAGCATTTGATGATCAAAGTACAACTTTTGTATAAAGCGTGGCTTTGTGGACGAGACTTCGTCGGACCTCACACCCCGGAAATGGTCAAAACAGGAAGGATGCAGCAAGGTTATTAGGGGGTAGCGCCCCTTTAGTGTATGTCATTCCTTCTGGATAGAGGTGGTATCATGGTATGGAGCCCAGATATTTAACCTATGTTGTTGCTGCAAATTTATTACTTTGTGGTTGTTGGAATCGAGGATCCTCGGATATAGATCGGTTACGATCGGAGAATGACATATTCGTGTCAGTAGTCACCTAGTTTGAAAGGTAACCCGGCCTTGTGTTGGCAGAGATCCGGTTAGGTTCTCGGGTCGTCTTTCCAGAGGCGTACCCATGTGGCAATGGGAAGTTCCTTGGCCTGATCATTTGTTGGAAATCCAAAGAAACAATACGAACCTTGTACGGTTTTAGTTGTATAACTTGCCATGGAATGTGACGAAACCTGCTATTGAACATGGTAGCTATAGTAGGCATATGATAATGGTCGTATGTTGGCTAAGATTTATATCTTTACTTTCGAAATAATTTTTTCTACACTATGCACTAGTAATAATATCAAATGTTTCTTTTTAATGCGTATCAAGCATCTTTGACTATCATAAGGAGAAATCTCCTCCGATTCTGCGTTTGCATTGTGTGTGTGTGTGTGCGGGAGGCCTTATAGTAGTCTCATTTTCTAAAAAGCATTGCGAATCTATTTTAAAATTATCCCGTTCTTTGTTTTAAAGATAAATAACTGTTTTAAGTTCTCACACCAGTCACATGACTAACCTGGAGTTTATTGTTTCCCTTCCTAAACTCTGGGTGCCCACCAATTTCCACACGGGCAGTCTAGAGTTAGGTTATCAGATCATTCTGGATTCAGGAGTTGCTGTAGAAATCTGGAGGCAAGCTAGATGGCGTAGCATATTACTAAGTATATAGTATTTCTTTTCCGCTGTTTGTTGTTGTAAACTCTGATAATGAATGTAATGTGATGTAATGTATAAAATGTACCGTTCTTTTTTTTAATAATTATTCATTTATCTATTATATGTTGTTCCGTTGCGATTGTTAGATTCTGATATTGTTCTGTTGCTTCTTCCTTTCTTTCTTCTTATATCTTTTTCTTCTTATTAAACCCAAAGAATTCGGTTTTCCGGCATTCGATTTCTCGGCCGTTGATACAGTGGACGTATTGATGTCGACTTTCGAAAGTCGAAGAATCAGGCCCTCACAGATATCTTGGGAATTACTCTTTCTAGGGTATACTTCACCCTATCCCTAATGAGTTACTTAATGTGTAATACTCCTGAGCTAAAGTTTCAACCTTCAGCTCTGATACCAAATGTGATGGCCTGGACTCGGCCTTCAAAAATTGGCACCGACTACGACACTCGTATCCAAATGCCGCAGATCCAAATGTCGAATCTGGTTTGTCGGAGCTTATAACACATTGAGTATCACAACACAACGAAAGAAAAAGAATAACAAACTATATACCATTGACACAACGACAGATACAATATCTGATATAACATGACACAACAGAATGATACAATAGATATCATACTATCAGAGATATAAGAAGTAGCAGCGGAAAGATTATCTTCAATAGAATGCATCTCCAAATCCAACGCTCCAATCCAAAGCTAGCTCGAACCAACATCACGTTTTATAAAGATAAGCAGGTGCAGTCGTGATCCAAAGACTAGACTAACTCAAGATAATCTACTAAACCTGACTATCTAAAAAACCCAACTCTAGACTGCCCGTGTGGAAAAAATTATGGACACCTAGAGTTTAGGAAAGAAACAATAAACTCCAGGTTAGCCATGGGACTGGTATGAGTAAACAAAAATAGTTTATCTTTTAAAACAAACAACAAAAGAATTTAAAATAAACCCACAATGCTTTTTAGAAAATGAAACTACCATAAGGCCTCCCGACACACACACAATGCGAATGCAAAATTGGAGGAGATTTCTCCTTATGATAGTCAAACATGCTTGATACGCAAATTCTTTGATATTATTACTAGTGCATAGTGTAGAAAAACCATTTCGAAAGTATAATATAAATCCTAGCCAGCATAGACATTCTGAACTATGCCTACTATAGCTACCATCTAAACAGTGGTGACCACCATAAGTAAATGGCAAGTTCTACAACTAAAACCGTACAAGGCACGTATTGAAGATTGGATTAACTGATTAAATCCTTAAATTAAAGATTTAACTTATAAATTTCCAACCCGTTTCCAAATATTTATTCATACCTTGGAAAACCATTTTCATTTTGGACTTAAAATCCTTTTAACACAAATTGGACGTTCATTTCTTATATGAAAGCTTTTATTATTTGAAAACAAATAGTTTTCGTTTCAAAAAAACCAATTGTATTTGCACGAGTTAAAGTCCTTGAATTAAATTCAAATTCCCAAATCAATACCTTTAAAATGGATTAACCCATATATAACTTGTATAACATCTTTAATCCCTAGTTTCCAAACATAGAATTCAGTTTCAGATTTTGAGTTTAAATTTAAATCAAATTATTTAAACTTCAAGGCGTAATTAAGTTCCTTTTTAAAAACCTTTTACTTTAATCCCAATCCATTCCCAAAACTGTTTGGATTCAAAATTCAAATTCAAAACTATTTCAAAAATCCGCGACTTAACCCATTTCCACATGCAATCCATATTTGTGTGTGTATGGTGTAGTCCAGTGGTTTCACACAATAGCGCAACATCATGAATCATTATAGATTCAATCATATCAATCTCGATAGGTGGTATAATCCATAGCACTTATCTTCACTCACAGATTCACAGATAAAGTAAATTTATCAATCATAAAGATTTGCTATAACGATTCGATGTGGATTTCGGATAATCAACTGAAATCCGACTGTCTGTCGCATCGAAATTTAAGTGCCGTTTACGGCAAAAGGGTTTTCACATAAATAAAGAAACAAATCACGAATCACGGTTCAGCACAAAGCAGTTCACATTACATAGCATCACAACCACATATCAGAAATATCAATCCAGTACACTATATTTGACAGTTAACTTAAATTAATCAAATTAAACTCAAGTAATTACAATGAGCAATTAATTTCTTAATTACTTCCATAAAGTAATTGCACTTGTACAATTTCATAAGTGATTATCATTAATTAATTAATCCAATTAATTGTTAAATCACATTAATTAATTATTTAAATAATCTTTGGTTACTTATCTTCATTAACTAGAAACAATTCTTTAATTACTTTCCTAATTAATCTCTAATTATAAATTAATCTAAATCATTAATTTATAAATTAAATAAATAAATAAGTCATTCCTTAATTATCTTATTCATTAAATCATTTTAATACCTTAATTATCTCTAAGGTAATCCATTTCTTTATTAATGACTTCATTAATATTAAAGTGTATTTAAAACATTACACTTCTAAATTTAGATGCAAATTTCATTTTGAATTTAAGATTCAAAATGATTATATATTTCAACATTAACCAAATTTAAATATCAACTTATAAACCTATATAAGAAAAGTTCTAACCAAATTACTTAAATTTTTATTTAAAATTTAATCCTTAAAATACATTACATTTTAACTTGCAAATTCAAATTAAAACAAATTATTTAATTTTTCATTCAAAATCCTTTTTTGTAAAAGAACTTTATCAAAATCCAATTCAAATATTTATTTGAAAACAAATTACTTTAAAAAGCTATTTGATTTAAACTTGTTTAAAACATTCAGATTTAAAAATTGATTTGAATCACAGATTTGAATTCAAGAAACTTGAATCCATATCTAAACATTTGATCTAAACTTGGCTTTAAACTTGGATTTAAACTTGCTTATAAAATCTTGATTTTAAATTCTTGATTTAAAAAGTTTATTTGAAAACTAAACTAAACTTTCGAATTTAAACCCAGTTTAAACTATGTTTTCAGATTTTAAATAAAATTTTAAAATCTAGAAAACTATCAGGTTTTTAAAAACCTGAAACCCACTTTTAAATATTTTAAACTTTGAGATTTCAAAGCCATTTTGAATCTAAATTCATCTAGACATAAACTTATTTTTAAATCTATCCCACAATTTAAATTCTATTTAAATTTGCTTTAAATTCAAATTTTGCTGTCAGGTTTACTAAAACATGTAGCAAGACAAAAACAACCCGAGGCAACTATTTTTCTTCGAGTTCAAACCCCTATTGCTTCAAGAAAATCACGAAATAACTCGAGTAAAACTCGAGTATCCATCTCCTGCTCCAACCTAAAAGAACATCACCAGAATTTAGGCACCGTGCACATGCACATCGCCGCCGTCCACCTCCAGTCGACGCTGCGTCATCGAATAAGTCGACGATCCTCCATGCTCCACTCCCCGACCATCAGAAACTCCATCATCCCCTCGAAATCGAATTTGAGTTAAAACCCAAACCTGGAAACAACAAGACCTACCACAACCAAAACCTGTCATCGCCTCGTTCTCGCATCTCCGACCACCAGAATTCATACAACTCCGGCCATGACCTCGTCTACGACCAAGCTACCATCACCCAAAACCCCGAAGCACTCGGTCAATCAGAGGTGACGAAATCACCTCGTTTCCAGACCACATCAATTTCGAGTCTAAAACCCTAAATTTGATTCGTTCAACCAATTCGTACATTAGAAATATTATTCAACAATTTTTCTGAAATCCTCAATGTTCAAACTTACTTCAAGCAAAATTTCAACAACTAATATTGGATAGATCATCAGAAATCTGTAAAAATGCAAAATCTGTTCAACTGTGAACTGCTCGTGGCATACACCACTAAAATCTCCATTTTTGTTTTAAAAATCCTATCTTTAGCTGTTAGTTCAAATTATGCAAACGAATCAATGTTTTAAATTATTTGAATTTATCATATATTGGTCTATTTCCTGTATAACTGGATTTACAGAGTCTGTATTTCATTATCATGCAGAAAATAAATTCTTATGCCATAATTTAAATTTAAACAAACTTGTTTTGTTGATACTTTAAGCCTAACAAAGGTTGATGATAATATTTTGAATCTTGATTAAATATTTGACTCTGTAACTTCAACAGAGAGTAACAATATATTTAATTTTCACAGAACAAACTTATATATATAACACAGAAACTATATTCAAAACCAAAGCATATACAAACCATATTATCAATGAATTCTGTATGGTTTTTAATTAAACTTAAAGCTTTAAAGTTTATGTTTACTCACATGATTAAGAAATGAACAAAGCTTCTTCTTTTGAACCAGGCTTTGAATTCCTAGCTGAATCCTTTCTCTTGATCTCTGGCTTGTATTGATTTGTATTGAGCTAGGTTGTTGTTTTAAATTGAATTTTGTTTAAATTTTTAGATGGTATTTACTTCAGATTTTCTCAGTTTTTGATGAACGAATCGCGATGAGAAGCTTGATATAAAAGAAGAAGTGTACACGGTGATTATTTTCTTTGTACAATATAAGTCAGGGATTTTTATTATTTGGAGGCTGATGAATCTATTTTGTGTGCTAAGGAGGCTAGCGTTAATTATCATTGCCTTATTTTCCAAGCCTTCATAGATATTTATATTCCTTCTTTTGCAGTACTTTCATATATATCTTTCCTCAAGTCTTATTGCTTTGTATTCTAAATGAAATCCTATAGTTAATATGTTATTCATAGACACTTATAAATTTTTTTGTTTGTTCATACTTGAATATATACATTAGTGTCTTCTTTTGCAAGCTCAAAGATATTTATATTTTCTTTCTTATGTCTATATACATATCCTATTTTGTTCGAACGTAGTTGAATGTATAAATTTTTTTCTATCTTATGGCTTTATAATATAAATGAATTTCTATAGTTAATATGTTGTTATAATTTTCTAATGTATTCACTTTTTTTTTTTAATTTATCTTATATATATCTATTTCTATTTCTAACTTAAATGCTTATTGTCTTATTTTACATTTGCATTCATTCATTATTTACACAACTTTGAAAAATCCATTTCATAAGATTAAATTCAAACATCTTTACATTATTTATAAATCCCAATTCAAATTCAATTCAAATACATTATTTAAATTTGCGGTATTCAGATATACCCAAAATTCTATTCTTAATCAACTTGTAAAATACATATTTTTTTTGAATTTGAGAAACTCAATTCAATTTACCAATTAATTTCATAATTTTTATTCAAAAACTAAATTAATTATCAATTTAAACCTAGTAAAAATCCGAGATCGTTATAATAACCGAGTATGCGGAAATGACTAGTATATTTGTCCCGTCTGTGAGATCTGGGAAGATAAAATAAGGTGTTTAACAAAGATTAGGGATGGAGCAACCAGTGCCCTAAACGTACCTGGCCTATGTTTTCTTTTCTTAGGCGAGGGGTGAAACAGATCGAAAGGAAAGCCCGGATGCTCTTAAATAAAAAGATCATGTTGAGTTTCAAAATTAAAGAAGATCGGCATTATCCAAAATTTAAGCAATCTCCAGAATGAATGATTTCTATTTACTCAAAAATGTTTCTAATATTAATTTAGGGTTTATCATAAACGATGTCTTAAATAACATTGTTTTTGACCCGCTTTAAAGCTAAGAAATTTGATTGAAAGTTAAGTTTTTAAAATTTAAGATATTTTCCAAAGCAAAAGAATGAATTACATAGAATTATCCTAAGTCAACAGAAAGAGATTTTGAAATCATCCGAAAAGAATTGAAGTGAAAAGAGACTTAGTAAATCCTGTATACTCACATTCGCTTTTTATCGATAATTGGTTTTTGAAGGAACCGGGGTCGGTTTGGGTGATTCCTATCCGAAAACCACTTCGAACAAATGTATACATTCGAACGTTAAGACTTATGAAGATGAAGACTATTGAAGACCGTGGATCTTCATAGCGCAAGGACTGCTTGTTGATTTGTTCGGGGTCGCACTCATTACAGAATTATATATAGCAGCGGTCTCCTTGTTATGGAGATTTTTCGGATTGCAAGGAGTACTCGCTACTAGTGGTAGTAGGAGAGTGTCTTCGGTTTGTCCTGTTCTTAGACAACTTGTATGGACGTTTGTCTGACATTGCATTTCTAAAGATTATGTACATTGGCTTTTACAAACATACATCAGTGGTGGCGGAGAACACAACTTCTCTTAGCTTAACACCCTCCTTGAGACGTACAAGCTCAAGGGTTGTATTTTTGTGGAAGGCAATTAGTAGTCAACGGAAATGGTAGTGTGGCATTCAAAGATGTGATATGTGCTATGTGAAAAGGTATTCGTAGCCTTAAGCCTCATCAAACCTGAAATGACCGAAACAAGATTAAATGCAGCAAGGCTAAGTGGGTCATTCCCAATTAGGGTATGATTATCCCCTTCTAGATATATTTCTTCCCGCTATGACGTTCGGGATGTAAATTAATGTGGTGTATGGAAATCAAGCACTCGGATAGAGGTCGGTAACGACCGGGGATGACATATTCGGTACAATCTAGTTATAGAGGTACGCTGGTCTTGTGTTGGTAGAGGATCCTTTGTGATGGTCCTCGGGTGTAACAACCCTGTATTTTCTGATTATTGTAATTGTATATTTTAATTATTTTAATTTAAATCCCTAATTATAAACTTTATTTTATTTATTAAAATGAATATATTTTGTTAATTGAAATATAAATGTTGATTTTGATGTGGATTAGAATTTCAAACATGCATAAATTGAATATTTTCAGAAAATGTGAATTTTGGTCAATCTGGTCAAACTTTTACTTTTAAATTTAAATTTTAAAAGTTTGAAAATTTGAATTTTTTCTTTTATTATGAAATTAAATAAAATTTCAAGAACACTGCTTTTCGTTTCGTTGAAATCCGAATAATATTGTGAAAGTTATGCTTTTTACAAAATTGGGTGTAAATTGTTTTATTTAACACTATTTTTTATTTTAAATTATATAAATACTCTTTTTAATCATCATATCTTATTCTAAATTGTATTATATGTTATGTTACATATATTTTTACCTTTTAAATATTTTAAAGTGACGTTTGAATTTTTCCAAGCCTCATTGAATTTATTTTCTATTTTTAAAGGTTAGTTTCCATTTTTCTGCTATTTTCTTCATTTAAATTATATTTAATTAAAATTTATTTATTCATTTTTATGTATGCATTTTATTTTTATGTTTTTATCTTTATTTATAAATATTTTTCATGTACATACAATTTTCCCAAAGTTCATTTCATTTATTTTCAAATTTTCAAGCCTAATTTACAGTTTCTTTGTTATTTTCTTAATTTAATTATATTTAATTAATATTTATTTATTTATTTTTGTTTATTTACTATATTTTCGTGTTTTATCTGTATTTATACAAATTTTACATGTATTTAAATTTTAAAAAAAGAAATGGTGGAAATTTGAAAGGTTTGTGACTCTTTATTTGCTTAAGCCTTTTTGTATTCTATCTTTTCATTTCTCAACCAACATCTCTTGAATTGGCTGCCTTAACTCCATTCTTCAGATGTGTATTCTTCTTTCTTTTTCACGTGAAAGGGAAGACTTCTCATCCCCTAAAAATCACGTCCATAAAGAGGAAAAAAAAAAGAAATAAAAACAATGGCTTTTCTTTTCACATTTTTCCCTCTTCTTCACTGATTTAGCCTTCCTGTTCTTCATGTTTGCTTGGCCTCACCTAACGCAGCGGATTAATCAAACAAAACTTCAATCGATGGAATGTAGCAATCGGTGAGTTGAAGATACCAAAATGCCCAAGTTCGTTGATCCAAAGATACCGAACTCTAGCTATCTCAAACACGTTGATAGCGCACTATACCGTGTTCAAAGATCTACGATTCTTCGCACGTTGATCTAGCGCACTAGATTCCGTGAATCGGCTTCTACGATCGTTGAATCGAGCGCACTCGATTAACCGAAAGAGGAGATAGGAGATTACACTCAACTACCAATTGGTATGAAAGCACAAAGCTAACAAAAGAGAATTTTATTCAAAAATCAACCTCCCAAAAATATACAACACACCCTCTATTTATAGCTTGACACAACTCAGCCCATAAGTCATGACCGACTCATACCTCCCGACTCAACTAAGTCGTGGCCGACTCAACAGACGCTACATACTTCAGTTACAACACTTCATACGCAACCGACTCAAGCAAGGCACGACTCATGACTCACTACCTCACAACACAAAACTGTACAACTCCTAGGTCGGCACCGACTCAACGCAAGCGACTCAACTCCCTACGACTCAGCATAATGCAAACGACTCAAACACAACACAGTTCATACGACTCATGACTTATACGACTCAACGACAAACAGTTTACAACATCATGTCACGACTTACGACTCATGGCTTCACCGACTCAACATTCTTCCAACGACTCAAGCTTTCAAGTCCTCTGCGGCCTATCCCTTCTTTCTTGTTAAACCGTAGCTCATCCCTCCAAGCTTTGTTAAGTCGGAAACGACTCATGTTTCCACTAACCCGTGAACGACTCATCCCTTCAAGAATCTTAGGTCGTACTTCTTTAGGTCGGACTCGACTTAAAAACAGGTTAGGTCGGATTCTTTTCCCAAATGGTTCCTTAAGTCGGAGACGACTTAAATTTTCCCTCCTGAGTCGTAGACGACTTGAATGCTGGCTCTTAACTCGTATACCCATCCCACATGATTCCCTCAGTTGACTCGTGCACGACTTACGGGTTAAAACCGAAATTTCTTGACTCGTGCATGACTTATCTTGCGAATGGTCTAACTTCTGAATTTCTATAGATCGTGCTGCATCATCCTCCCCTGGTTGAGAAAAATTCGTCCTCGAATTTATAAATTCTTTCTCTTCAAAATGTTTATCTCCATAATATGGCACAAGATGTTTAACATTGAATACGTCAGAAGTGTATACATCTTCTGGGAGCTTCAACTTATAAGCATTTTCATTAACTTTTTTCACAATTTCAATTGGACCAATTTTTCGCGCCTTCAACTTGTTGTAAGCACCTGCCGGAAAACGATCCTTTGTCAATACAGCATAGACCAAATCACCTTCCTTTAATTCAACATTTCGACGTTTCAAATTTGCAGACTTCTTATACTCCTCATTCGATTTCTCTAATCGTTCCTGAACGATTTTATGACATTCAGTCAGCTCATCAACAAAATCAACAGCTCGTTTAACCGTCCCCTTCGACTGTGGTACTACTGCCAAATCCAACGGTCCCTTGGGTAAATTTGAATAAACAATCTGAAATGGACTGAATCCTGTGCTACGATTCACTGCATGATTATGTGCAAATTCAGCTTGGCATAACTTTATGTCCCAACTTCTCAAATTATCCTGTACAAGACATCGCAACAAATTTCCCAATGACCTGTTAACAACTTCCGTCTGTCCATCAGTTTGTGGATGATAAGCACTACTAAATTTCAGTTTCGTTCCCACCATCTTCCACAAACTCAACCAAAAGTGACTCAGAAAACGAGTATCTCTATCCGACACAATAGACTCTGGCAATCCATGAAGTCGATAGATCTCTTTGAAAAATAACTGCGCTACTCGAACTGCATCCGCTGTCTTCTTGCAAGCAACAAAATGTGCCATCTTCGAAAACCTGTCCACCACAACAAATATCGAACCATTTCCCCTTTGAGTTCTAGGCAAACCCAAAACGAAATCCATGCTAATATCAACCCATGGCTTAGATGGTACTGGTAATGGCATATACAACCCTGCATTCGTTGCTGTTCCTTTTGACACCTGGCAAATATGACATCGCTCCACAAATCTTTCAACCTCCTTTCTCATCGACGGCCAAAAGTAAGACTGTGAAATCAACTATAAAGTACGATCACGGCCCACATGCCCTTCCTCGTGTAACTCTTTGACAATTTTCAACCTCAAGCTACAGTCTGGAATACACAAACGATTCCCTTTAAACAGAAAACCATCAACCAACGTAAATTCATCGGTACTCTCACCCTTCACTTTCTCAACATATTTCACAAAGTAAGGATCTTCATTAATCATCTCTGGCAACATTTCAAACCCTGTCACTTCAACTTTCATTGTCGTTAATAAATGACTCCTCCTACTCAAAGCATCAGCTACCCGATTTGTCACCCCTGATTTATGTTTAACGACAAAAGTAAACTGCTGTAAATATGCAATCCATGATGCATGTCTCGCTGAAATTTTATCCTGCCCCTGTAAGTGTTTCAATGCCTCATGATCAGTGTACAGAACAAATTCTTTCTGAAATAGATAATGTCTCCAATGTTTAATCGTTTGCACCACAGCATAGAATTCAACGTCATATGTGTTGTATCTCATCTTCGCCCCTGACAACTTTTCGTTGAAATAAGCAACTGGTTTCCCATTCTGACTCAGAACTCCTCCAATACCAACCTTCGAAGCATCAGTATGCAATTCAAACAATAACTGAAAATTAGGTAGAACAAGAATTGGTGCAGACGTCACCAATTCCTTGATCTTCTCAAAAGCAACTCCCGCTTCCTCTGACCATGCAAACTGTTTCCCTTTCATGCAATCAGTAACTGGTGCCATCACACTACTGAAGTGTGGTATGAATCTTCGGTAGAATGATGCTAACCCATGAAAACTTCTCACTTCTGTAATTGTCTTTGGTTGTGGCCAATTCCTGACTGCTTCAACTTTACTCTGGTCCACTTGGATTCCCTTCTCACACACAACATATCCCAAAAATAACACACTTCTCGTCATGAACACACATTTCCTCGTAGCAGCATAAAATTGTTCTTCACGAAGAATAATCAACACTTCCCTCAAATGTAGAACATGCTCCTCCATATTCCTGCTATATATCAGAATATCATCGAAATAAACCACGACGAACTTCCCAATGAATGGTCTAAAGATTTGATTCATCACCCGCATGAATGTACTAGGTGCATTTGACAAACCAAATGGCATAACCAACCATTCGTATAACCCCTCTCTCGTCTTGAAAGCTGTCTTCCATTCGTCTCCAGGTCTGATTCGAATTTGATGATAACCACTCTTCAAATCAATCTTCGAGAATATAGTTGCCCCACTCAACTGGTCTAACAAATCATCCAACCTCGGCATAGGAAATCTATATCGGACAGTGATCTTATTCAAAGCTCTACTATCTGTGCACATCCTCCATGTTCCGTCCTTCTTTGGTACTAACAATGCTGGCACGGCACAAGGACTCAAGCTTTCCTGAACACGTCCCTGTTCCAACAACTCTTCCACCTGCCTTCGTAACTCCTCATGTTCCTTCGGACTCATTCGGTAGTGTGGTCGATGTGGTAACACTGCTCCCGGAACAAGATCGATTTGATGTTGAATGTCTCTAAGTGGCGGTAACTCCTTAGGAAACTCCTTTGGAAAGACATCTTCAAATTCTTTCAAAATTGGCTTTGCTGCTTCTGGAATCTCAACTTCTTCACTACTCTCTCTCCCAATCAACAAAAATACTTCAGGCTCCTCTTCAACTTCCTTAACAAACTCTTTCAAGGTCAACAGAGTTTTTAATTCCTCAATCTCCTCTAGCTTGCTCTCCTTCTGCTGTTGCTTCTTAGGAACCAAAGTGATTTTCGTACACTCGAACATGAAACTGTAACTATTGGCACGACCATCATGTTGAACTGCTCTATCGAATTGCCATGGTCTGCCCAACAACAGATGACACACGTCCATGTCTACTACATCACACCAAATTTCATCTTTGTACTTCTTCCCAATAGAAAAATTAACACAAGCTCTTCGACACACTTTCAGTTCACCACCCTTCCTTAACCATGCTAGCTTGTACGGTTTAGGATGCTTCTCGGTCTTCAAGTTTAATTTCCTCACTGCTTCTGTAGAAATAATATTATCACAACTTCCAGCATCAATAACGAACTTGCAAACTTTCCCCAGAATAGTGCATGTCGACTGAAAAATATTGCTTCTCAACCAACTACAATCCTCCTCTTGCTTTGGTGTAAGACATGACCTCCTCATCATAAGATTACAACCTTCATCTCCAAACAATTCTTCTTCCTCCTCAACATAAGGTGTATTTGAACATTCTGCCTCCTCACCATCATCCTCCTCAACTTCTGCAACCATGGTTCTCTTCTTCGGCTTCGGACATTCGTTGCTTTTGTGACCCAACTCCTGACAATTATAACACTTGAACCCACTGCTAACCTTCGCCTTCTCAGCCTCCTTCACCACTGGTTTTGAAACAGGTTTAGGAACATTAGAACTTCCACCAACACCCCTTGCTTGATTATTGGAATTAGTAAACACACCACCTCCACGCCTTCCTTGCTTCTCCCAAGCCAACGCTTTCTGATGTGCCTCTGCAACTGATCTAGGATCAAACATATTAACCATATCCTGGATCTGCATTCTCAATCCCCCAATGAATCTAGCAGTTAGCTGTTCCTCCGTTTCCATAATATCATTTCTGGCAATGAGTTGGTAAAATTCATCAGCATAATCACTAACAGATTTTGTCCCTTGCCTCAGATTCTGCAACCTCTGGTACATAAGTGATTGGTAGTTGTAAGGTAAGAAAGTAGATCTCATCAACTTCTTCATCTTATCCCACGATTCTATCTTTGACTTTCCCATTCTCTCCCTGGTTAGTTTAGT
Source organism: Allium cepa (assembly GCA_030765085.1). NCBI lineage: Eukaryota > Viridiplantae > Streptophyta > Magnoliopsida > Asparagales > Amaryllidaceae > Allium > Allium cepa. The sequence goes on from CM060931.1 coordinate 66,929,132, forward strand.
TTGCTGCCACCACGCCAAAGCTCTTCCCCTCAACCTAGTAGCAACCAACTTCACCCTTCGATTCTCCGGGACCTCCTTGAAATCAAAGATTTCCTCCACATTAGACAACCAATCTAAGAACTCTTCAGCAATCATCCCGCCTTTAAATTCCGGAATTTCCATCTTCATACCCGATTCCCATCGACGATCATCTTCAACATCCCGATAAGAATTTCGAACTTGGTCTCGATCTCGATAATGAATACTAGCTCTATCACCTTCTTCAACAAAATCAAAAGTACGTCTACATCGATCTCGACCATTATCATCCCTTCGTTCATGCATGCTTCTTTGACTATGTCTCTCTTCATCCCTACATGCTTCATGGTCAAATTCACGTTGATTTCTCTCTTCATGTGCATAGTCATGATGATCTCTTCGTGATGAAATTGACGTTTCTCTTCTATCTCTACAAGAATGTGGCGATACCCTCCTCGCTTCCGTAACCGATGGCGAAACTCGGTTTCCTCCATGGTTCGAGTTTGGTGATCTCCTCCTTTGATTCAAATCATTCATCAATTTCTCTAATTTGCCAATGCCTTCATCAAACTTTTCATTAATACGTTGTTCCATAAGCTCGGCTTCTTCTCTACGATACAAAGCTTCAACATTTTGATGACGATTAGCTCTCCTTGGTGGCATGATTGAAAACTTTCACAAACACTTCAACAATTCGAACACAAAATTCAAAGCTTCAACAATGCAATAAGTCTCGGCTCAACAATGTACGGCTAGAACTTGACTCGGCCTCCACTTGTCTCGGCAATATGTCACGGCTCAAGTGAGGTCGGCTCCAACTTCAAGCACAAGGTATAGTTCTACACTTCAAATCTTGGCGCGCAAAATCCCAAGATAGATCCAAACAATTTCCAACTCCTCGATCCAAAATGAAATAGTTCAAACACTCCAAACTTGATGTAACTTCAATATGAACACGATGAACAACTTCAAGCTTCAAAAACTTGGCTCCAAGAATCAACTTAGCTATGATTGGCTAAGTATGGCTCTGATACCAATAATGACGCAGCGTATTAATCAAACAAAACTTCAATCGATGGAATGTAGCAATCGGTGAGTTGAAGATACCAAAATGCCCAAGTTCGTTGATCCAAAGATACCGAACTCTAGCTATCTCAAACACGTTGATAGCGCACTATACCGTGTTCAAAGATCTACGATTCTTCGCACGTTGATCTAGCGCACTAGATTCCGTGAATCGGCTTCTACGATCATTGAATCGAGCGCACTCGATTAACCGAAAGAGGAGATAGGAGATTACACTCAACTACCAATTGGTATGAAAGCACAAAGCTAACAAAAGAGAATTTTATTCAAAAATCAACCTCCCAAAAATATACAACACACCCTCTATTTATAGCTTGACACAACTCAGCCCATAAGTCGTGACCGACTCATACCTCCCGACTCAACTAAGTCGTGGCCGACTCAACAGACGCTACATACTTCAGTTACAACACTTCATACGCAACTGACTCAAGCAAGGCACGACTCACGACTCACTACCTCACAACACAAAACTGTACAACTCCTAGGTCGGCACCGACTCAACGCAAGCGACTCAACTCCCTACGACTCAGCATAATGCAAACGACTCAAACACAACACAGTTCATACGACTCATGACTTATACGACTCAACGACAAACAGTTTACAACATCATGTCACGACTTACGACTCATGGCTTCACCGACTCAACATTCTTCCAACGACTCAAGCTTTCAAGTCCTCTGCGGCCTATCCCTTCTTTCTTGTTAAACCGTAGCTCATCCCTCCAAGCTTTGTTAAGTCGGAAACGACTCATGTTTCCACTAACCCGTGAACGACTCATCCCTTCAAGAATCTTAGGTCGTACTTCTTTAGGTCGGACTCGACTTAAAAACAGGTTAGGTCGGATTCTTTTCCCACATGGTTCCTTAAGTCGGAGACGACTTAAATTTTCCCTCCTGAGTCGTAGACGACTTGAATGCTGGCTCTTAACTCGTATACCCATCCCACATGATTCCCTCAGTTGACTCGTGCACGACTTACGGGTTAAAACCGAAATTTCTTGACTCGTGCATGACTTATCTTGCGAATGGTCTAACTTCTGAATTTCTATAGATCGTGCTGCATCATCACCTCTCTCCTTGCTGACCACCATCCTCTCCACCATCTACAGCAGCACCAACCCCCTCTCCTTTGACAACCACCTCAGGCCATGACCATTAGATGAAGCCACCACCTCAAATTTGCAAAGCACTTCACCAAAACAATGCTAGCCAAGCCTATACTCCACTGTTGCCTTCATAGTTGCCTTTGGACACCCCTTAGCCACCACCACCATCATCTACTTCACCTCTGGCTGCCCCTTTCACTACTGTCTAGATCTGACCTGACATGAAGACCCCATGGCCGAGCCTGTATGTGGTCATAGCCGAGTCAAAATGCACCAAAAACTTCACATATTTGCCTTGAACCCATGTATGCTTCATGTTGTAACTCTTCCACCACCTTCATCCAATTGTAACCCGACCTTTATGGTTGTCATACCTGACCCAAACCAGAGCCTAGTGTGGTGAGATCAAGCCCATTTGATCATGTGACAAGCTTATGTTGTCGTGTGCAAGTCTTTTGCTTCTAAGGTTTGGTCATCTCTCTTGTTTTGCAACTGTTCTGGAAACTAAAGTTGTTGATTGTATTTGTATGTCGATATATATATTTGTGCTTATGTATGTTATATTTTGTGTTGTTTACAAGGGTCTCCATCAATTCAAATCAAATCGTGCTTGTCGTGCCTTTGGAATCGCTCTTGTGTGTGTTGTTTGTCTCTAGCTTCGTAAAAGGTGAGTCTTTCTTACTCTGACATATTTACTTATGAAATAGTAAATTGATGGCAAGTGTATAGTAATATAAAATGTTTATGCAAGTTAATGATGATCATACGATATGCTATGCCATGTTATTACCATGTTAAAACTGTTAGTTATCACCTGACATTTGATATATTGCGACATTGACATTGTTTATATTGCTTATGCATATGATCACACTGCAAGTTCCCTGTTAGAATAGAATCACTATGGGTTGAAATGATACATACCCGAACGGACTTTGGAATAGGAAAAAATCGTTATGGGCTGAAGGGATAGGCCTGAGCAATTTTTATTGTATTTTATTTGACTTGGGATTGCGCGTTTGAAATGATAGAACCCGGGTTTTCCTTGTAAACTGCGGATTGAAATGATATATATCTGTATCACTTGACCTAGGTTAGAAAATTATATACAGACCCCGTGGTATATTTTTAAATGATTTTTATTAAAATATGTATTTGTAAAAGTATGAAATTTTGATTTAAAAATATATATTTTATGGTTTTAAGAAAATTAAATATTAAGTCTTGAAATTGTGAATTTGAGTACGTAAATTTGAAGTAATTGAGATTTTGGACTTTAAATTTTATTTTAAAATGTAAATAAATAATGGAAATTAAATTAAAGTTTTAAAATTATATTTGAAGTAAAATTTTAAGTTTTATTTAATTTATATGTTAATAAACAGTGAATTTTGACTTGATAAATGAATGGAGTTTTTAAATTGAATATTTGATCTAAAAATTTTGTTGTGTTAAATCATATGTTAAAATGATTTTAAATGTGAAATTTTGAAGTCTAGAAATATGATTTTTAAGTTATAATAAAACTTTATTATTATTTTTGAAAAGCTAAAATGAAATCTGGAATTTTATAGCATTTTCAAAATGTTGTAGTCTTTTGACAACATTTTTAAATGCTATTGTTTTGAATCTAACAATGTTTGAAATAACTAAATATCTATTACGACATTTTATAAACGCCGTTATTTTTGAACTAAACCATTTTTGGAAGCTATAAGCTATGATAGCACTTTATAAATGCCGTCGTTGCTATAATTTGACAATGTTTGAAATGTTATAGATTTTAACACTGTTTGAGTTATATTTTAAAGTGTTAAATGATTTAACTTTTGGAAATTGATTAATTGTGAAATTTAAGAAGTTTTGAATATATTTTAATATTTAAATTTGAATTTTTAAGGAATTTAAGTTTGAATTTGAATTTAAATAGGGTTTACTTGGTTATGTGTTAAATGGAATGAAATGTAATGAGATAAATGAATTTTTGAATGGAATTTTTAATGTATTTTGTAATGTTACTTGAAATAACAAATGAATGACTTATTTGACTTAAAAATGATATTTAAATTGGAGTATTTGAATTTGAATTCAAATAATGATTTGATAATAAGGTTTGAAAATGATTTGATCTTTATTTGATAAAGAATATGAATTGGAATGATATGTACTTTTGATAAATGAATATTTGAAGTTTTTATAGATATGAAAGGATATTTAGTTTAATTGTAAATTGATTTTATTTAAATAATATTGGATTTATGAAATGAATATTTCAAAACTAAGTAATAATGAAACTAGATTTGAGATATATGAAATTATAAAATTTAGTTTTTGAAATGCGAGATATTAAAGCTTTGAAATATATTAAAAATTGAATAGTTTAATTTGTGGATCAAATCTATATTTGAAATTGATATGATTTGAAATGGTTATTGGGAAATTTAATTGAAACTGATAGTTTGAATTGAATTAAATTGGAAATTGAAAATTTGGGACTAATTGAATGAATTGTAAAATGTAAAGAATTAAATGAATATCCCATGATTTCAAATGTATGATTTTGAAATGTTATGATTTTCAAAGTGTAATTGTTTCAAGTATTTTTTGTTTCGAAAGAGTTATACTTTGAAAATATTATGATTTTGAAATGAATATATGTTTGAAATGTTTTTGGTTTCGAAGTATAAACTATTTTGATTGAATAAATAGTTTTGAAATAAAAATGGTTTTGGTTTCGAATTATAAACTATTTTGAAAGAAATATAGTTTGAAATGAAATGATTTGATCTTTTTGAAGTATAAACTATTTTGAAATAACCACGACGTTATAATAACGTTTGGTTGTTAAAGAGACCGGGATCGGAAGTTGTCATACTCTCTGCCAACTCTGAAAACCACTTTAACAACCGTGTACGCGGTGGAGATTCCAGAATGAAGTAGGATGGTGGCGTCGTTCTTGAGGTATATTACGTGGACCCAGCTCCCGTGAGTTGGCATAAGGTGGCTAAAAAAGGAGCGATATCGGGCCAAGTGAGGTCATTCCTCTGATCGGACACATTCCTTCGATACTATACTCTTACTGGTGATTGATTAGATGGCCATCCTCCGATTTTGATATGGGAGTGTGTTCCGAGGCGGGCGTATGTGGCTGCTACGTTACCACCAGCCCGTGTGCGTAATTGGTATATCTACCCTGGCATTGCCTTGTGTGCCGTGTCACCTACCATACCGAGCCTTTACTATATGTTTGTTTTTCTTCCGTAGCCCGTGTGGTATCCTCTGACAGTCACCCGGAGTGGAGATGGCATGATATTGGATGAACTACTAGGACTATTATGTGTCAAGGGTGATATGGGTAGCCCGGAACACTATTTAAAAGTATGTTTATTTTACTGTAGACATTATTATAGTAGCGCAATATTACTACATAGTAAATAGTTTAACGGATCCTTAAAGGATGGGCGATCCCAAGCATCCTTTAAGTTACTGATGCATTTTGTTACTGTTCACTTGAGTTTATTTACAGTTCATGAGTATTTATGTCCTGACTCGAGTGTTTTGTATTTTGCTTTACGCTCGAGTCAGATTGAGTGATTCAGCATTCAAGACTCACCTTCGGAGTTGGAGCTTTGCTTGAAGATCCAGCCATCTATTTGTTTTCAGTATCCAGTGTTTCCAGTGATGTATTTTGATTTGTACTTGATGTATCTTGTTACTCTTCTGCTGTATATTATTTAACTCTGATGTATCTTATATATATAGTAGCTTCATGAACTACTATCTCTTTTACTTCCGCTGCATTATTAAATACTCTGTGTCTGTGATATGTGATTGTGTATTTATTGTATATACTGAGATTTGCCAAATTTTATTCACAACGCGGTATTTTGAGCAATTCAAGTCCGACATGTGTGGATACGAATGGTTGAAAATATCGGGTTGATACAGTTGGTATCAGAGCTTTGGTAGCTCTAGGCAAAACTCAGTATATAGGGTAAATGTATTTACAGAATCACTTTCATTCGAGTTTAAACCTCTTCCTTTTTGACTCGATTTCTTTGAATTTTGGAACATTCCCTGTGGTTCCAAAATCCATTCGTGTCCCTCACTATTTATCTTCTTTTGTTTCTGGAGTATCTCATAACTCCACTTCAAAAGATCTTCATAATGAGTCGGCGGTCTCGCCAACCTCAAATTTATTTGTAAAAGGGGAAAACTCCTTTACAACAACATTGATTCACTAGAGATTCTATATCCTCGGTTTAGATGCTAGTTTCTCTTATAATTTCGAACTCTACATCTTGAGATCGAATGTCAATTTACCCAAGAAATCCACATCGGTCTTATTTTTAAAGTCATGGTTGACCCGGTTAAGGTTGCCCGCGATTTATATAAACTCATACATCTCCCTATTCTGTTATTTAATCATCCCATCTTTGTTTCCAACTTATCTTCAAATTATTCTTGAAGTGTATTTGTAAACTAATATTTAAAATGTTTTATATATTGTGTTTTTTGATTTGTTGATGTTGATTTGGGTTTCTAATCGATTCGTCTGATCAACGCTATTGATAAGATTTCCAAAACACTTGAACAGAGCAAACTGACACAATATGTTTTTAGAATTTAGTAATGAAATAAATTTTGTGAAATAAATTTTGTAACTATATTATAAATCTTTATCTGGATTTTATTTGAACTGGTTGTTAAGAAATAATATTTGATTTTATATATCATTTTCTATTGTTTCATATATCTAATTGAACTATGAACATGGTTATAAATTTATTTGGAAATTTAAATTGAATTTAAACAAGAATTTGGGAATTTAATTTCCAATGCTTCCAAACCTTGTGTTTAAAGTTTTAAAGAATGTACTATTTAATGTATTTTTGAATAGAAATTTGTTTCCAAAGAATTTTAAAGTTTAAAATTAGTGCTCTTCTCTTTGTCGCTAGAAAATAACTTCGGTGATGACTGCAGCATCATCGACATTCATTTTCGAGTTTCAAGTGAAGAGACCGTTCTTAGTCTTGCTACAGTTTTGTTTGGGAATTTAATTGATTTGAATTTCTAAAATAAGACTGGATTTATAACATATGCTGATATATGATTTAAATTTTAATAGATATTTATATATATAGTATATGTGCATTTAGTTATCTCTAAATAGTTTAGAATTTATTGGAAATTTAGTTCCTAAATTTTACCTTGAAGGATAATTTTAAGTATAATTTCAAGATTTGGATAAATATTCAAGTTTGAAATGATTGAATTGGAAAGTTTATTTGTATAATACACAATTTCATTCTAATATAACTTACCTAAATTTTCAGAAGTTGAATATGAAATTGGATAATATACAATATAAAAAGATTTTATAAATAAAATTGGAATGGTTATAATAAATGTTATACACTTAAATCTTAGTTATAAAATAATTAACAGAGGTAAATATAAGAAAGGATAATTAAATAACTTACAATAGAATAATGTTAAAAGAACTAAGAATAAGATAAAGCAGTTATAATTAGTGTGAGTATATTTAACATAGGTGATAAAATATATTGAGAGGAATAAATTTAATTTTAATTAGTAGTGAAGAAGAATTAAATTTTATTTGGTACATTTTGAGTATAATAAAAGATTTTTCAAATACATGAGTTTCAGGATTTATTAATTTAAGATAATTGGATGATAAGATAATGAAATTATAGATGCTTAAGATTTATTTGACTTATGTAAAATTAATTTTCAGTTTAAGTTGAAATTTTATGGTTTCAAATTTATTATCTTATTTTGTTTTTCAAACTATCTTTTGGTTGTCCTAATTTCCCTTATCTTGTTACAGAATGGGAGGCTATTGCTTATACCAGTCTGTTTAGAAATCTTTCTATAATCTTTAATAATCTTTGGTACTCATCTTTGAATCTAAGCACTACTTGCCATCCACAGACCGTCGGTCAAACGGGAAGGGTGAATCAGATTCTAAAAGATTTTTTCATGCTTGTGTTCTTGATTCTGGAAGATCTTGGAAAGATCATCTCCACATTGTTAAACTTACCTATAGCAACAGTTATCAGGTATAATTTTAATCTTCTTGTCATCTTGTTTTAATACTATTTCATTCTATCTTTTTCTGTGCTTTCCCGTACCTCATTCCTTTTCGGAGACGAAAAGTTTTAAGTGGGGGAGAGTGTAACAACCCTGTATTTTCTGATTATTGTAATTGTATATTTTAATTATTTTAATTTAAATCCCTAATTTAAAAACTTTATTTTATTTATTAAAATGAATATATTTTGTTAATTGAAATATAAATGTTGATTTTGATGTGGATTAGGTGTTAGGTCCTAATTCCTTCGTATGCAGAAGTTATCTTAAAATCAGCTTATTTCAAATCGATTTCAATTAAATTAATTTCTAGGCATTTCAACCCCTTACGATCAAACGACAAGTCCGATCGGTACGAAACTTGAAATCCTATAATAATTCACTATTACGGATCCGATGAAATTGGTTTTGTCAAAATCCGAGCCAGTTGCCAAAATGGCTATTTTCACGTGAATTAAATAAATTAATATTAAATTAAATAAATAAAATTTTCAATTCAAATTTAATTATTTACAATTTCTATCAATTTGGATTACTTGGTAGTTTAAAATCCTTTATAACAAATTTCTATATCAATTGATATTGAATATTTCACCAATTATAATGTTTAATTTCAATTTCAATAAATTCAGGGATTATAAGTTTAAATTTCCAAAAATCCAATTGTTTGACTTTCAATCTTTTTATTCGACCAATTATCATCTTATGGATATAATTACCATTGGTTTATACCTTGGTACCTTAATATTTTCCAATTTTAATCTTAATTTTAACTAACGTGATATTTAGTTTCATTTAACTATAATAAATCCATTTATTATAGCTCAAATTCAGATAAATTCACCAGACTTGATTTTCAATTATTTTTATTCAATCAATTATCATACTGTGAATAAAATTTACATCGGTTACATTTTATTGAATTAATAGTTTGCAATTATCAATTTAATCTACATTAACTACACTAATTAAGCGAATTAGTGATAGTTGATTTCAAATTTAAATTAGTAGACTAAATAAATAGGTAACTTATATTAATTGTCACTATTAGCCTTTAATTACATTTATAAGTTTATTACTTTCAAACAAATATTATAATTACTTTCATGATACTGATATTATTCAATTACCATTTATTATACTATTTCATATATTATTTTAATATATATATATTTGTTCCCCTATATTAAATTTTTAACCAAGTTATAACATTTAAATAATTTCAGTTGATTGGAATTTCATTCATATTGTTAATAATTAACTTGAGTTAACATTATTACATAATTCTGGTTATTATTTCCCTTAATGAATCAAAAATTTTCATTTCTTTCAATATTAAATCATAGAATCTAATTAAATTAATTATTTATAATTATTGAAAATTTACGGGTTGTTACACTTTCCCCACTCCAAACTTTTCGTCCTTGAAAAGGAAAAAGAAGAAATTTAGAAATCAATATATCTTATTCAAAATATTAAATTCATAACAATTGATTTACAAAATTAAATAACTTAAATAAAATATGTCAATTTATTACCATTAAATCCTTTTATATTCTAGTTAATAAAAGTTTGGTAAACATTTCATAAAATTTTCTAAGTCCAAAATTCATGAAAAATTTCGGCAGGGTCACCTTTGTATGGAGAGGCTCGAGAGAAATAATAATATCAATAATAACAATATATGTCATGCATATTTCAAAATAATATATCCCAACAAAAGGAAAAATAATGTAATATCACTATAAAACCGTAATCCGAGAATATACCTATTTGTCGGGCAAACAACGCTTATTTATGAAACCAAAAGTAGTAGCTATTGCTTCCATAACCTGTATTTCACTTATATAATCCCAAAAGAGTTAGTAATTATATAAAATGAAATATTTAGAGTTGTTTCAACCACTAAAAAACAAATTAATATAATATAACAACAATCACTTGGAGCCAAAGTCATACAGTCATCACATGAAATCAATGAAATCAACCATTCATTCATATCGGGCAAAACAAATGGTTTTGTTCGGGTTTAGACATTTTAATCTTATAGAATGGCAAATAAACTACTAAGTATACCATACACTCAACAGTCTTAGATTAAAACTCAACAGATTATTCATGCATCCAAACAGTTTATAGTATCCTTGCCCAAACAATCCATAAGCCAACCCAACAACAAATGACTCCTGGCGTTAATCGAGTTCATTCTTATTAATTTCATTATGTATTTTTACCTTTTTTCAGTTTCATTTATACAATGACTATTTCATTCATTCGTTCATATAATACTTAATGTCATTTATTTGTATTCATTTATTTACATATGTCATTTACTTTTTCTTACATATGTTATTCACATTTGCTTACATATGTTACTCATATATAATTATTTAACATATGTAAATCAATTCTTAAAGTACTATATAGGTTTCCTTGTAAATAAATTCACATTCATTCATTTAGTGCTTATTTTCATTTATTTCATTTACTACTTACAAGATTTATTTTTATTATTTATTTATTTATTCATATAATGTAAATTTCTTTTCATTGCATTGCATTCATTTCTTACATAAGTTATATCCATTTAATTGTTTATAAAAATCTGTGGATTCATTATTCAAGTATTACATAAATTTTATTACGGTTTAGTTCACATTTATTAATTTATATACTTGATTTCCATTACATATTAATATCAATTAATTTATAAGTTCATACTTAAGTTTCTTACTTCTTACTTTACATTTATTTCCTTTCTTATATAATGTCATTGAATATTAAATCGAATTTATAAATCATTTCAACAATTTATGAAGCTATAATCATTAAATTTAATATAGTATTCATTTTAATTATAAATGGCTTCAATCATTAACTTGATTTTATAATCATCTGCTTATAGTATTCATCTTTTCCACTTATTTTAATTATAAATAACTGCAAAACATTCGCTTAAGTTTATACTCATTCATTTACAGTATTCATGTTCAATTCAATTACTTAGCATACCAATTCATTAATCTTAAGTTTATAATCATTTATTTATAATACTCACCTTTCTATTACATTTATTTTAGTAACATTTCAATTGTAACTTCAATTTATAACAACCATAATATAAAAATTCTTATTTATAAAGGAAAATGTCCATTGGACACTTTCCTTATTCAAATTTTCACTCGTATAATATTCTATTACATATCCAACTTAACATTTCAACTTTTTTCCTGTAAGTTATTTATATATGTTTTTAAAAACGAAATTGAATATTACACAAGTTTATCTCATTTCATTTTAGTAAATAAATGTTTAATAGTTACCATTTCTTATTTTTATAACCCTTTTATTTACAGGTTGCAAATTTCAAACTTCTTGTATATTTTCATTTATAACTTAGCATTTAATTTCTTATTTTCATTTTAGAAGTTCCAACTATTAAATAGTTAAATTTTCATTTCATTATAACAATTGAAATCTCTAATTTATAGAAATTTAAGAACTAAATGTTGGGTTCCATTTCAATCATTTTAAAAATAATATATACACATATATACTCATAGCTTTTATGTATATCAAATCATATTGAGGGAATAAAATTAATATTTATTTATCAAAACAAACGTGCAGTAAACTACTACAACGGCCTCCCCATTTTGAAACTCGAAAATGAATATCAATGATGCGTGCACTCATCACCGAAATTATTTTCCAGCGACAGAGAGGGGAATACGTAACTTATTTCTTTCCAAAATTCCTTTTAAACATTTCTTTCAAATTATACTGAAATGTTTATATCAGAAATGTAAGGACCTAAATTTTTTGACATCTGAAAGTCGACATCAATACATCCACTGCATCTAATGCCGAAAAATCGAATGCCGAAAAACCGAACCGTTAGGGTTAAAGAAGAAGAAAGTAGAAGAAGAACAGAAACAATATCAGAATCTCACAATTGCAGCGGAACAATATATAATAGATAAATGACTAATCTTTAAAATAAAAGAACTATATTTGTTTATACATTACATAAGAGTACAACAATTTACATAGCATACAACCAGACAGTTATATATACTTGTCCACAAAATTGAATACACAGGGGAATGATAATAAAGTACGGAAGTACGTCTCGCCATCCAGCTCGTCTCTTGAGCTCCACAGCAATCCATCCAAATTCTGCTGATAACCTAACTCTAGGCTGTCCGTGTGGAAAATTATGGGCATCCAACGTTTAGAAAGGGAACAATAAACTCTAGGTCAGTCATGGGACTGGTGTGAGAACTAAAAGCAGATATTTATGACAAAATAAATAAAAGAAATCCGCAATGCTTTGTGGAAAATGAAACTACCATAAGGCCTCCCTCCACATACACGATGCAATCGCAGACTTGGGGGAGATTTCTCCTTATAGCAGTCAAACATGCATGATATGCGAAAATGCTTTTTGATATTATTATTAGTGCATAGTGTGGAAAACATTTCGAAAGTATAATATTAATCTTAGCCAACATATGCACCATTGTATTATGCCTACTGTAGCTACCACCTGAGGTGGCGGTTATACAACTGCAATCGTAAAAGGTTTGTATTGAGTGATAGGATTTCCAACAAATGGTCAAGGCTAAGGAACTTCCTTTCCGAATGGGTACGACTCTGGAGGGAAGCCCCGAGAACTTAGCCAACTCTCTGCTAACACAAGGCCGGGTTACCTCTGTAACTATGTAACTAACAGTCATGAGTATGCCATCCCCCGGTCGTAACCAACCTTTACCACGGCGCCTCAATTCCAACAACAACACAAGTAAAATATCTGGGCTATATACCATGATACCACTTTTATTTTTATCCATATAAGTAAATATTTGAACTCTATACCAGAATACCACTTTTTATCCAGAAGGAAATGTGCATACCCTGAGGGGCGCGACCCCCATAACCTTGCTGCATCCTTCCTGTTTCAACCATTTACGGGGTATGAGGTTCGATGAAGCCTCATCCCATAAAGCTATGCTTTTAACAAAAGCCATGCTTCAATCAACCAATGATCAACACTTAGCATGCCATATTACCAAATTGGGAATATATCACTAGTAACCATCAAATACATAACCTCTGAACTCGTACGTCTCAGAGAATGGTGTTAAGCTAAGAGAATAAATTTTCCGTCACCAACAGAAATGTATTTAACAGAAACTAGCTTTATATCTCAAGGTGCAACGTCAGACATACATCCATACAGGTCTATCCAGGGTCTGAATGGAATTGAAGGCACTTCAAAAGAAGTCCTTGCAAATCCGGATATCCCCTAACCACGTTCGGACTCCCCATCACACAGGGTTATATAAATCTCTATACCGGAGTAACTCGGTGCAGAGACATTCAACAGGAAACCCTTTCGCTTTCGAAAATACCCGATCTTCAACCACCGTCTTCAAATGCAATCCCATTTCATCGTATCATTATTCGGAATGGGTTTTATGACTTAATGTCCTCTCCCGGATCAACTGAATAATGAGTGCTTATTTTTTAAAAAAAGTGTACATATTCAATTATAGATTAAGTCACAACAAATTTCCATTTTTAATCTTTAAACCAAAGATCCACCTTTAAGATTCGATGTGGTTTTCGGATAACCATCTGAAATCCGAGCCTCGGTCGCATCGAAATTCAAATGTCGTTTTAAAGGCCAATATTGATAGTTGGTTATTTAATTATCAATAACATTCATAAACGACCACCAGATTTAAATAACTTTTCCCCAAATTATTTATTTTCAAAATATCTTCGCGAGATATATTTCTCCACACTTCAACCCTTTTGAAAACAGTTTTCAAATTACTTTTCTCTCGCGGAACAAGCTCCAAACATTGTTTATTTCCACTAAAAAATTTGCCAAGTCCGAATACTTTAAAATTACTTATACAAAAATATATACTTGGAAACACTTAAAATAAAAACTATTAGCTATGAAATTTTATACTAATATCTCATGTAAAACTTAAACCCAACTAATTTCAAAAATATTTTCTTAAATAGAGTATAATTATCCAGATAGCCATCTTCTAAATCAAATACTAATTATATATTTAAAATAATCACTTCTACAATCAACTTAATAAATATTTACTTTAAAGATTTAAAACAAATTAAGAAAATAATTTCACCAAAACACCCTTTTTAAAACCAACTTTATAACTTTTAAATTAATATTTAAAAACTACTTTGAAAACATACTCAGCTTTCCAGGGAAAACACACTTTCCATTTCAAAATAGTCTCTTTAAACCAATGAATGAATCCTTCTTGATTTATCTCAATTTGCATCCCAATTTCGTAAATTTTCTTTCCACGCTTTTAAAAATAAACCATTATTTTTTTTTAAACGAATTACCCATTCCTTTACAAATCCCCATCGTGAATTTATATTCCTAAATATTCACTAATATCTTATTCCATTTTATAAATCCATTTTATGAATTCCATAGTCTCATCTTCTTTTCAAAACATAGTTTCAAACACCAAATCAATTTCCAAATCGATTTCCAAAATTTACCCCTTTTTAAAATTACTCCTTTACTTATCCAGATTTGTTTCAAAACCCATTAATCCAATATTCACACCTATATTTATGATTTAAATTCCATTTAAATCAGAAACCCAATTTCATACTTGATTTCACAATTCTCCCTTTATTTCTTCCAAACCATTTAAAATCTGAATTTTAAATAAAATTTTCAATTTTAAAACAATATTACTTAAGTTCTCAAAATCCATTTATTTTTATTTATTAAAAATCTTTTTCCCCATATTTGGAATTCATTCGATAAGATTTTAAAAATCAATCTTTTATCCTTTCCAAATTCCTTCTTTTAAATTTATCCAATTCTCTAAAATTATTTTACCTAAAATTCTCTATTTTAAATTTCTTCCAAAATCCAATTCTTATATTTTCTGGTGTTTTAAAATACCAAATTACATTTGGCTAAACCATTGCCTTCAATAATTCCAATAATCGACATAATCAATCACAGGTTATAATTAAATCATATCACAGTACATAAAATAAATTTGAGGAATCCAGTTGGGTCCTCAAACCTGTTTCTCTGCATCCACAGATGTTAGCACGATATAAAATACCAATCCCGCTTCAAGGCGGGATATCGCGGTATATGGGTTTATATAATATCATCCGCTATTATGCGGCGCATAGGGTCTCGTCCGCTATGTAATGCAGGAAATCAGTCACCCCAATATATATATATATATATATATATATATACATACATACATACATACATATATATACACACTACTATATATAATATCACACAACAGATAAATTATCAAATTCATCCAAGTACATCAAAAAATTCATTTAAATTCACTAGGCAAACAAACTTGAGTGAGAAGTTCTCGCCTTTGCTTTTATTTTCCAATCCATTTCCATTCCAGTTTGTTTTCACGATTTTAGATCTTGTACATACATTATACAGTTTATTAATATCCAAGATAATTGAATAATCAATTATTATTTACTAACTTTATTTTTAAACTAATAATTCTTCTTTTACAATGTTTTAGTATCTTAGAAAAATTAAATAAGTTAATTTAAACCAACTAGAAAATTCAAAATGTATATTTTTTCTTTTGGAACTATATATATATATATGTGTGTGTGTGTGTGTGTGTGTGTGTGTGTATTAAAATAGATTCCAAAGATCTAACTTTTATAAAGTCTCTACAACATCTCAAAATTCCTATATCCTCCCAAAATCACATATATAAATATATTTCTGTTTTAAATTAGAACATGCATATGTATTTATTTTCTTTAGAAACTGTATGCTGGTTTATAAAATAATCTATATAGTTTTTCATAAAATCAAATATATATTTTTCTCAGTGTTTCCTGAACAAATTTTAATGGTTGGACAGTAAGCTTAATCATGCATTTCTATCCTTTTAATCTATATGTTTATTTATTAATTTAATTTAAACAAAACCGTGATTACCTCACCGTCCATCGAAGAACAACAGACCAGTTGACTCTTCTTCCCCGACGCCCGATAATCCTCACATCGATCGATCATCAGTCTATGCTGCCACAAATTCACGCGAGCGCGCACGCCTCCACGACATCGCCTGACCATCATCGCGAAACCAACCCTAGCCGAAATCGTATCGCATCGCCTGGGAAATGAATCCCCCCATCGACTTGCCTACCGCACCTCCTCTGACACACGACGGTGTCGATCCTTGCTACTGCGACCCTCAACGCGATCGACATAGCCTCATCTACGCTTGATGACGAACATCCCTCGCAAGATATAGAATTTCGATCTCACATTGTGCACCTATCTTGCTCGTGCGATTAGATTACGTGCCCAGCCGCCATTTTTTAGAGTGAAAAGAATTTTGAACGAAATTAAAGAGAAAGGAAAAGGTTCTTTCTCCATTTTTCTTTCTGTTCGATTTCTATTGAGATTTTTTTCTTCGTTCGCTTTGTTTTATATCATTTTTTAAAAATGACGCATGCAAACATAGAGGCACGAAGACGAACACGTATTATTTAAGGATGAAACGTGTTAATTTTGTTTATCGTGTGTGAATATAAATAACTAATTTAAATTCGTATTCAAATCATCTTGATAACACCACTCAAAATTTTCACTTCCTATCGAGATATGCCGCGAGGCGTGCCGCCGGTTATACCCGTATTCCGAATGCATTGGAAAAGGGTTCGAATCCAAATTCGATCGTATGGAGAAGATAGCTTTTTGTACCCAGTTATTATATTAAATTTTCGATATAGATTTCAACATGTTTACCTATCGCACGATCACACGACAACTCCAAACACTACAAAAGTTGAAATTCGATAATAATACACAATTACGAATCCATTGAAACTGGTTTCGTCGAATTCTGAGATTATGCCTTGGATGGCTATTTTTAAATATCGATTTAAACGATATAAATTCAAAACTGAACAAATCACTTTCAAATTCAATTCTGAAGCTTCCATTATCTTCAGTATTATAAATATAAATTTTTTTAAGCCTTTGAAATATTTTTAACCATCTTAAACTGAAGATTAAATATTTTTACCCAACTTCAATAATTAAATTGCCAAATTCATAGTGCTTTTTGAAATTAAAGTTAAACCATCTTCAAAATATTTAAAATCAATTAAATATTTTGATTCCAAATATCTAAAAAAATTCTGGTTTTCACATGCTTCCTCCCTTAAAAAAATTTGGTCCCGAAATTACAAGTTAAGAAGAATGATCCATAACCTTTTACTATTATCCCAAAACCAAACAATTTTAAACAACTTTCCAAAATAATCTTTTCATTAAAGACACATTATTATTCTTACTAACTTTTCAAACACAACCATAAGTTCCAAACAACTTTTACTTATTCGACCATTCAAATTTCAATTCAAAACCAAATTTTAAATTTTCAAAATTTTCTCAAAATTTTTGTAACTCCTTAAAATTTTAAAAAAATTCGCCAGCGTCTCCTTCGCACGGCTAGCTTGGTACGACTACAAAATGCCACCGCAGGCCCCCAGATTTCAAAAGAAAACAAAAGGCCAAGTGGCTAAATCAAAATTCAATCAAATTTCATATAGAAATTTAAATACTTACCTTTTGTCGAGCAATTCACATTTATCTTCTAAAATCAAAAATCCCAATTTCTTTTTGTTTTTTTTTAAAACACCTGTATATCCTGCTTAGCCAAAATATCTAATCACAATAATCAAAATTGTTTAATTCATTTCTTTACAGAATTTTCAATATATACTTCTTATACCATTTCTACTTCACCACTTAAGCTTTATCATTCTTCCATTCAACTTTGCATTTTCAATTTCATTTGAATTCAATTTACAATTTCAATTCTATTTGAATTCTATTTACATTCAAACTCTAAATATTGAATTTTTATCAACTATCTTTCATTCATAACTAATTCATATCATTGTTCAAATTTGTTCCATTTTCTAATTATTTCAAATTCCAATTCATTTTATCTCAAACCACTTTTTTTTCCAAACCTTATCATCTTTAGTCTACTTCGAACTAATTTTACAACTTCATTTTACTTTACACATGTTTAGTTGGATTTCAGTATTCAGTTTCAATTTTAGTTCTATTCATTTGTTCATTCCCAAATTTATTTCCAACTTAATAGATTTTATTTAAGTAATCATTTCACTTAGTCTCCTTAGACCTTTCTTTAAATTCACATTTACTTAGCTATATTCAATTACACTCCAATTCAATTTAAGTTTTATACTTCTACAAGTTTCCCAAATTTAATTACATTTGCTAATTTCTTTTGATTTACCTCAATTAATTAGCTTACCTTCCCACTTATCTGGGTTTTGCACTTACTTTAATTCAACTCTTTTCAAGTTTAATTTTAACATGTTCCAAATCTCATTTATATTCCATATACATTTTTAAATCAAATTCCAGAGTTTAAATAATGACTTAAGTATTTCAAAATCTTTTTTTTTGAAATCAATTATATCCAAAATCAAACTATTTCAAAATCAAACTCAATTTGGCAAATATTCCCAATTCAAAACATTTGAGTAGTAATTCCTCTTTGGAAACTCGAAAATGAACACCGATGATGTCACGGTCATCATCAGAATTATTTTCCAGGGACCGAAAAGAGTTTAGTGCTTTTATCCCTTCAAAACATTTCAAATATTTTTAAATTCCAAATCTCACCAGATTCCAAATTTAATCCAAAAATATTTCCCAAATAATTTCACCATATTTTCCCAAAAATTTTGAAAACTATTTTCAAATCAAAGGAATTTAAGCTTTTGAAATTTCAATCCATATTCCAAAAAAATTACTCTGGCATCTTATTTCAATTTATAAAACTCATTTATAAGCTTTATTTATTCCCTTAATCTTTGGTTATTACCCTAATTTCTTATTAAGTTTTCAGATAACAATGATAATAATTTAATATTATTACTTTCTAACAACCAAGCAACCATATACTATAGTAATTTACAAAAATTGTTTTTGTATGTACGAAAATAATTTGGGTAAAATTATTTCATCTACCATATTTTAAAACAATACTGTGTCGGTTTGCCTATTTAAGAGTTTAGAAATCCCTATCGATATAGATGTACAGACTGTACCGACTAGAATTTATAAACACTCAACCGATAAGTCAACACAATATAAAACAATTTTATATTCACTAACAAATGCGTGCTTATATCTATTATTACACTCAAACTCATTCTAAAGTACTACACACTCTATCTCTAATGAGTAATCCCCACCAGTGCCAAGGTTATCACCAACCTAAGCTCTGACACCACATTGTAATGACCCAAATTTTTCGATGCCCAAAATTCGACATCAATACATCCACTGTATCTATTGCCGAAAAAATCGAATGCCGAAAAACCAAACCGTTTGGGTTAAATAAGAAGAAAGTAGAAGAAGAACAGAAACAATATCAGAATCTCACAATTGCAGCGGAACAATATATAATAGATAAATGACTAATCTTTAAAACAAAAGAACTATATTTGTTTATACGCTACATCATCATCAGAGTACAACAGTTTACATAGCACACAACCGGACAATTATATATACTTGTCCACAAAATTGAATACACAGCGGAATGATAATAAAGTTTGGAAGTACGTCTCGCCATCCAGCTTGTCTCTTGAGCTCCACAGCAATCCATCTAGATTCTGCTGATAACCTGACTCTAGGCTGCCCGTGTGGAAAATTATGGGCACCTAGAGTTTAGAAATGGAACAATAAACTCCAGGTCAGTCATGGGACTAGTGTGAGAACTAAGAACAGTTATTTGTGACAAAAGAAATAAAAGAAATCTGCAGTGCTTTTTGGAAAATGAAACTACCATAAGGCCTCCCGCCACACACACAATGCAATCGCAGACTTGGTGGAGATTTCTCCTTACAGCAGTTAAACATGCTAGATACATGAAAATCCCTTTTGATATTATTATTAGTGCATAGTGTGGAAAACATTTCGAAAGTATAATATTTATCTTAGCCAGCATAGGTACCATTGTATTATGTCTGCTATAGCTACCACCGGAAGTGGCAGGTTATACAAGTACAATCGTGAAGGGCTCGTATTGAGTGATTGGATTTCCAACAAATGGTCAAGGCTAAGGAACTTCGTTTCCAAATGGGTACGCCTCTGTAGGGACTCCCCAAGAACTTAACCAGCTCTCTGCCAACACAAGGCCGGGTTACCTCTGTAACTAGGTAACTAACTGTCACGGATATCCCATTCCCTAGTCGCAACCAACCTTTACCAAGGCGCCTCAATTCCAACAACAACACAAGTAAAGTATCTGGGCTCCATACCATGATACCACTTTTATTTTTATCCACATAAGTAAATATCTGGGCTCCATACCAGAATACAACTTTTTATCTCGAAGGAAATGTACATAATCTGAGGGGCGCGACCCCCATAATCTTACTGCATCCTTCCTGTTTCAACCATTTCTAGGGTGTGAGGTTCAACGAAGTCTCGTCCCATAAAGCTACGCTTTTCACAAAAGCCATGCTTCGATCAACCAATGATCAAAACTTAACATGCCACATTACAAAATTAGGAATATATCATTAGCAACCATCAACTACATAACTTCTGAGCACGTATTTCTCACAGAAAGGTGTTAAGCAAAGAGAATAAATTCTCCGCCCCCAATAGAAATGTATTTAATAGAAACCAGCTTTATATCTCAAGGTGTAACGTCAGACATACATCCATACAAGTCCATCCTGGGTCTGAATGGATTGAATGCACTTCAAAAGAAGTCCTTGCAAATCCGGATATCCCCTAATCACGTCCGGACTCCCCATCACATATGGTAATATAAATCTCTATAACGGAGCAACTCGATGCAGAGACATTCAACAGGCAACCCATTCTCTTTCGAAAATACCCGGTCATCAACCACTGCCTTCAAATGCAATCCCATTTCATCGTATCATTATTCGAAACGGGTTTTATGACTTAATGTCCTCTCCCGGCTCAGCCGAATAATGAGTGCTTATTTTTAAAAACAAGTGGACATATTCAAATCTAGATTAAGTCACAACAAATTTTCATTTTTAATCTTTAAACCAAAGATCCACCTTTAAGATTCGATGTGGTTTTCGGATAACCATCTGGAATCCATCCCCCGGTCGCATTGAAATTCAAATGTCGTTTTAAAGGCCAATATTGATAGTCGGTTATTTAACTATCAATATCATTCATAAAAAACCACTAGATTTAAATAATTTTTCCCCAAATTATTTATTTTCAAAATATCTTCACAAGATATATTTTTCCACACTTCAGCCCTTTCGAAAACAGTTTTCATATTACTTTTCTCTCACGGGATAAGCTCCAAACATTGTTTATTTCCACTAAAAAATTTGCTAAGTCCGAATACTTTAAAATTACCTGTCCAAAAATATATACTTGGAAACACTTAAAATAAAAACTATTAGTTATGAAATTTTATACTAATATCTCACATAAAACTTAAGCCCAACTAATTTTAAAAATAAATTTTTTTAGATGGTGTATAATTATTTAAATAACCCTCTTCTAAATCAAATACTAGTTAAATCTTTATAATAATCACTTATATAATCAACTTAATAAATATTTACTTTAAAGATTTAAAACAATTTAAGAAAATAATTTCTCCAAAATACCCTTTTAAAAACCAACTTTGTAACTTTTAAGTTCATACTTAAAAACTACTTTGAAAACATACTCATCTTTCATAGGAAAATACATTTTCTATTTCAAAATAGTCCCTTTAAATCAATTAATGAATCCTTTTTGATTTATCTCAATTTACATCCCAATTTTGTAAATTTTCTTTCCACGCTTTTAAAAATAAACCAATATTTATTTTTTTAAACAAATTACCCATTCCTTTACAAATCCCTATCGTGAATTTATATTTCCAAATATTCACTGATATCTTATTCCATTTTATAAATCTAGTTTAAAAATTCCATACTCTCATCTTCTTTTCAAAACACAGTTTCAAACACCAAATCAATTTCCAAATCGATTTCCAAAGTTTACCCAATTTTAAAATTACTCCTTTACTTATCCAAATTTGTTTCAACACCCATTAATCCAATATTCACGCCTATATTTATGATTTAAATTCCATTTAAATCAGAAAACCCAATTTCATACTTGATTTCAAAATTCTTCATTCATTTCTTCCAAACCATTTAAAATCCGAATTATAAATAAATTCTTGAATTTTAAAACAATATTACTTAAGTTCTCAAAATCCATTTATTTTTATTTATCAAAAATCTTTTTCCCCATATTTGAAATTTATTCGATATTTCAAAAATCAATCTTTTATCCTCTTGGAATTCCTTCTTTTAATTTATCCAATTCTCTAAAATTATTTCACTTAAAATTCTCTATTTTAAATTTCTTTCAAAATCCAATTTTTATATTTTCTAGCGTTTTAAAATACCAAAATACATTCGGCTAAACCATAGCCTTCAATAATTTTAATAATCAACATAATCAATCACAGATTATAATTTAATCATATCACATTATATGAAATAAATTTGAGGAATCCAGTTGGATCCCTCCAACCTGTTTTCCTACATCCACAGATGTTAGCACAATATAAAATACCAATCCCGCTTCAAGGTGGGATATCGCGGTATATGGGTTTATATAATATCATCCGCTATATAATACAAGAAATCAATCAATCTAATACATACATACATACTACTATATATAATATCATCCAACAGATAATTATCAAATACATCCAAGCACATCCAAAAATTCATTTAAATTCACTAGGCAAACATATTTGAGTGAGAAGTTATCACCTTTGCTTTTATTTTGCAATCCATTTCCATTCCTGCTTATTTTCAAGATTTTAGACCTTGTACATACATGTTTATTAATATCCGAGATAATCGAATAATCAATTATTATTTACTAAATTTATTTTTAAACTAATAATTCTTCTTTTTAAATCTTTTAGTATCTTAGAAAAATAAAATAGGTTAACTTAAACCAACTGGTAAATCTAAAATGTATATTTATTTTTCTTTTGAAACTACATATATATGTATATATATACATACTTATAAAAATAGATTCCAAAGATCTAACTTTTATAAAATCTTTACAACATCTTAAAATTCCTATATCTTTCCAAAACCACATATATAAATATATTTTTGTTTTAAATTAGAACATGCATGTGTATTTATTTTCATTAGAAACTACATACAGGTTTATAAAATAATCATAGTTTTTCATAAAATCAAATTTATATTTTTGTCAGTGTTTCCTGAACAAATTTTAAAGGTTGGACAGTAAGTTTAAGCATGCATTTCTATCCCTTCAATCTATCTATTTATTTACTAATTTAATTTAAACAAAACTGTGATTACCTCACTATCCACCGAAGAACAACAGACCAGTTGACTCTTCTTCCTTGACTCCCAATGATCGTTACATCGATCGATCATCAGCCGTGCCCCCATAAATTCACGGGACCGTGCAGGCCTCCACGACATCGCCTGACAATCATCACAAAACCAACGATAGCCGAAATCGCGTCACATCGCCTGGGAAATGAATCCCCCCTTCGACTTGCCTGCCGTACCTCCTCTGACACGCGACGGTGCCGATCTTGCTACTGAGACCATCAACGCGATCGACACAGCCTCATCTGCGCTTGACGACGAACATCCCTCGTGAAATATAAGATTTCGATCTCAAATTGTGCTCCTATCTTGTTCGTGCGATTTGATTACCTCACCAGCCGCCATTTTTTAGAGTGAAGAGAATTTTAAACGAAATTAAAGAGAAAGGAAAAGGTTCTGTCTCCATTTTTCTTTCTGTTCGATTTCCTTTGAGATTTTTTTCTTCATTCGCTTTGTTTTATATCTTTTTTTAGAAACGACGTGTGCAAACATAGAGGCGCGAAGATGAAAACGTATTGTTTAAGGAGGTAACGTGTTAAGTTTGTTTATTGTATGTGAATATAAATAATTAATTTAAATTTGAATTCAAATCATCTCGAGAACACCACTTAAAATTCTAACTTGCTATCGAGGCGTGCCGCTAGGCGTTTATAAGGTTATACTTCTATTACGAATGCACTGGAAAAGGTTTTGAGTCTAAATTCGATCGTATGCAGAAGATAGCTTTTTGAACCCAGTTATTATATTAAATTTTCGATATAGATTTCAACGCGTTTACCTATCGTACAATCACATGACAGCTCCAAACACTACCAAAATTGAAATCCAATAATAATACACTATTGCGGATCCAATGAAACTAGTTTCGTCGAATTCCGAGACTGTGCCTCGATAGGCTATTTTTAACTATCGATTTAAATGATATAAATTCAAAACTAAACAAATCACTTTCAAATTCAATTCTGAAGCTTCCATTATCTTCAGTACTATAAATATAAATTTTTTCAGCCTTTGAAATATTTTTAACCGACTTAAACTGAAGATTAAATATTTTTACCCAACTTCAGTAATTAAGTTTAATAATTTAATTGCCAAATTCATAGTGATTTTTGAAATTCAAGTTAAACTATCTTCAAAATATTTAAAATCGATTGAATATTTCAATTCCAAATATAAAAAAATTCTAGGTCGTCACAAGAAAATACTTCCACTTACTACTAATATTATATTCCAAAAATCCTTTCAAAGAAATTTCGAGATCCCGGAACTTAGGTTCAAAATTTTCCAATTTATATTCATTTTATTTATAAATTTTATTTCATAAACAGTACTTATAATCTTCAATACCTACTAAACACATATATTACAACCAACTGTGTCATTTATAAAATTTATTCTTTTATATTCAAAATATAAGGCAGGTAAAATTATTTCATTTACCTGTATCTCAAAACCAATATTATGTCGATGAGTCCTATCGAGTGGTTAGAAATTCCTGTCAATGCCATAGCATCCCATGTGTCAACTAGAATTTATAAATACTAAATAGAATAAATTAACATAATATAAAAACCTTTTTATAACACTAACAAATACGCTCTCTCATGTATATACACTCAGCGACTCAATCTTGGGTATTACAACCTTATTTTATACGAGTCAAACCCCTCAAAGCTAAGGTTATCGCTAAACCAAAGCTTTGGTACCAACTGTAACGACCTGCCTTTTTGGACATTTTAACCAGACACACATGCCATACTCAAACCATTCAAAAGGGTAGATTGCTATGGGGTAAATAAGAAAAACAGAGAAAGAACGAAAACAAAATAGAATCTCACAGCGAAATGAAAAATATATAATAATCAAATAACAGTTCATGAAATTGTTTACAAAACACTTGATTATACTTATAAAACAGAGAACCAGAGTGACACATATCAGAGTTAAGTAAATAATGCAGTGGAGCAGTATGAATGCAGTGGAATAAATATAGCAAATAATAGCAGTACAAATATTCGTCTTCATCCTCCAGAAATAAGTCTTTAAGTCCTGAAATGCTCAGGCTGACTCGAGCAAATTGAAAAGACAAAAAACTCGAGTCAAAACTAAAGATCTTATGTAAGTTAAATCAACGGTAAATATGAGTGCAACGGCATCAGAAATGTTTAAGGGGTTTGACATCTCTTATCCAGTGTCTAATGTGAGTGTAGTAACATATGTGATGTTCGGGATTCACATCTCCTAAGGATCCGTTAAACTATCTACTATGCAGTACAATACGCTATTATAATATGTCTACAATAAAGTAAAAGTATTAAAATAGCGTTAATGTGTTACCAATATACACCTTAACACATTTTATATATTCCCATAGTATATACAGTACCGTATGCTCCTCCGAGAGGTTTACACTGAGGGCACCCCATAGGTATGGTACAAAACAAACTCATAGAAGGCGCTCTAGGGAATGTGAATACGGCACTCGCGGCAATGCCAGGGTAGATATACCAATTGCACTCCTGGACTGGTGGTAACGCATAACAGCTACTATCTCCCACCTTGGACACACTTCCAAATCAAAATCAAGGGTGTACATCAATTCAATCATAAAGTCAGAGTATAGTATCGAAAAAATGTGCCCGATAGAGGGAATGACCTCACTTGGCCCGGTATAGCTCCTGTTTTAGTCACATCTAAGTTGACTCATGGGAGTCAGGGTCACGTCATACCTCATACAAAAATCGTTTGCCAAACCATCCTACTTCATTTCTGGAATCTCCACCACGTACATAGTTGTTAAAGTGGTTTTTGGTATTGGAAGAGAGTATGACAATATCAAATCCCAGTCTCTTTAACATCCAATCGCTTATTTCACATCGGATGGTTCTTTTAAATTTCCAAAACCATTTCATAATTGATATTAAAATATCATATTCAATTCAAACCATATCAATTTTGAAATTATATTCACTTTGAAATCATATTCACCTTTGAAATCATAATTTCTTTCATCATATTTCCAATTAGGTTAAATCCTTATTTCAAAATCGTCGTATTAAATTAATTATAACATTTAAATCCCAACTTAGGTTATTTAACCATATTTGCTTTTAACCAATGAATTTGAATACAAACGCTTCCACTTCACTTAGACTGGAAATTTAGAAAAATAGTATAAATGGTTATAAATAGTTAAAATACTCTAAAATAATTTAACTATAAGTTGAAAATACTTTTAAATTGATTTAAGATAGTTAAATAGATTTAAAATAGATTAAATATAATTAAAATAGATTAAATATAATTAAAATAGATTAAATGGCTTTAAAATAGATTAATTGGATTTAAAATAAGTTAAAATGGGTAAATTAGCTTTAAAATAAATTAAACGGTTTAAAATAGGTTTAAATGATTTAATATAGTTAGTATATGTTAAAATAGTTTACAAATTTTAAAAACTTAAAGTTTGAAATCTTTAAAAATATATTTTAAAAATAGATACATTAAAAACCTAAATTTGAAATTTTTATCGAATTAAATTATTAATTTCATTCTGACACATTAGGACTATTTCAATTTCCAAAACCCAATTTAAAATTTTCCAATTCAAATCCTCAATAAAATATTTAATTCAATATCGCTTCCAATCCTTGTTTTGGAATGTCAATTTAAATTACTCCAATTTCAGTATATTTCGAAGTTATATTTCAACACTTTTAATAACTCAATTCCAATAAATTTCCATTATACTTAAAAATCAACTGTAAGATTTCAATTTAATCCCTTTAAATAATTTCTTTAAACAATTCTAATTTTAACATAAAACTCGAATTTCAATAATAATTCAATTTATATAAATCAAATTCTTATTTCAAAATATCATTCAATTAAATTCAAAAAATAAGGGTTTTAAAAATATTAAATTTAAGCAATCTGGTGTTTGTATATAATTCTCTATCCTAGGTTCAAATGATACGGATACTTATCATTTCAGTCCGCAATTTAAATTTTTACGGTTACATACCATTTCAAACTGCAATCTCAAATTAATACTAAAACCATAAAATTGCTCAAGTCTGTCATTTCAACCCATAACGATTTTTCCTTAATTTATAGATCGTTCGAGTACATACAATTTTAACCCATAATGATTTTTCAAATAATAACTAAGCGAACTTGCAGAGCGATAGCATTTTATAAATCATATATAGCGTCAAATCATCCAATAATAAATTCAAACATCCATCACAATCATCATCTAATTCAACTAATAAATATCAACAATTAATAGATTATTATATATAGGAAATTAACTGGCAATTTAAATTCAATAATAAATTTAATGACAATTTAATTCAAAATAAATTCAAACTAACAGGAATAGCAGTTTAAAAATATCAAATAGTCATAAATAAATTCCTAATCACATCATAAACTTAATTTAACTAATATAAGAAATTTTAGAAGTTGTGAGTGGGTCAAATCACTCACCTTTGAATTTAAATTGCATTTAAATCCAATTTAGGACCCAAATTCAAACGATCTCATAATTCATCCAAACCAGTGTCAAAATGTTCGGAATTTCGACACGATCCAGACAAAACAAACCGCTTATGATTCGGACCTCGAATGTAAGAGTTACACGTATTAAAACGGTTGAAATTAAAAAAAATAAACGAATTAACTAATAATATAAGGCCATGTACCAAACCCTACCATGCTATCATGTGGTCGACCACCAGGCGCCACGCTTCCTCGCTTGCCGCCGCCATTCATAGGCGTCGCCGACTAAATCTGGGTATGCCACCTTGACCACCATGCCACGCCGCCTCCTACACCCCCACCCCATCGGTCGCGACGCCGTCAAACCCCCCCCCCCCCCCCCCAAGTCTGAGACCATTTTCGGCAACAAAGTCACCTCCGTTTTCTGGCAAAGTCAAGGCTCTGCAGCCATGGACGAACCTGGATCCGAGACCTGCTCGACGAGCCTTTCCCAACGCCGCCTCCCAATCGTCGATTGGGAGATGATCTACCAGTGGCAAAACCCTAAAACGCATCCTTAATTTCTGGCCAAACAATGCTTCGATGAAAAAAATTATTCACTTTAGTAGATTGCACTCGTCCAGAGCTTCAAAATGGTACATAATTTGTAAAGGTTTGGAGGAGTTTGATTTTTTGATTTGATTTTGACTTCGAATTGCAATTGGGAATTAGGGTTTTGAGTTTGATTTGGTTTCTGCCATTGATAAGAGAGGAGCAGATAAAATTGTACATATAGATAATAGGAATTGGCCGCTACGGTTTGAGAAACAAATCTATTTATATGGACAAGTCTCGAAAGAAACGAATGGACAGATTTTAACGATAAACGACCCAAAAAGCCCGTTCTATCTCTGGAACGAAAATGGGTCAACCCATATATCAAAGTAAATGTTTTGGGTAGTTCTAAACTCAATAGAACATGTTTTAGGTCCTAATTCCACAGTATGAAGAAGTAATCTTAAAATCAGCTAATTTCAAATCGATTTCAATTAAATTAATTTTCAGGCGTTTCAACCCCGTACAATCAAATGACAAGTCCGATCGATATGAAACTTGAAATCCTATAATAATTCACTGTTACGGATACGATGAAACTGGTTTTGTCAAAATCCAAGCCGATTGCCAAAATGGCTATTTCACGTGAATTAAATAATTAATATTAAATTAATTAAATCAAATTTTCAATTCAAATTTAATTATTTACAATTTCTATCAATTTGGATTACTTGGTAGTTCAAAATCCTTTATAACAAATTTCTATATCAGTTGATATTGAATATTTCACCAATTATAATGTTTAATTTCAATTTCAATAAATTTAGGGATTGTTAGTTTAAATTTCCAAAAATCCAACTGTTTGACTTTCAATCTTGTTGTTCAACCAATTATCATCTTATGGATATAATTGTCATTGGTTTATACCTTAGTACATTAATGTTTTCCAATTTTCGTATTAATTTCAACTAACGTGATATTTAATTTCATTTAACTACAATAAATCCATTTATTATAGCTTAAATTCCAATAAATTGACCAGACTTGATTTTCAGTTATTTTTATGCAATCAATTATCATACTATGAATAAAATTTGCATTGGTTATGTTTTATTGAATTAATATTTTACAACTATCAATTTAATCTTCATTAACTGCACCAATTAAGTGAATTAGTCACAATTGACTTCAAATTTAAATTAATAGACTATATAAATAAGTAACTTATATTAATGGTAGCCTTTAATTAAATTTATAAGTTTATTACTTTCAAACAAATATTATAATTACTTACATGATACTGATATTATTCAATTACCATTTATTATACTATTTCATATATTATTTTAATATTTACATTTGTTTCCTTATATTAATTTTATAACCAAGTTATAATAATTAAATCATTTCAGTTGATTGGAATTTCATTCAGATTGTTAATAATTAACTTGAATTAACATTATTACATAATTCTGGTTATTATTTACCTTAATAAATCACAGATTTTCATTTCTTCCAATATTAAAATACAAAACCTAATTAAATTAATTATTGAAAATTATTGAAAATTTACGGGTCATTATAACTGAGGACACCTCCATGGTAACCCTATGTAATTAGCAAACGTTCTTTACCAGTTTATGATTATATGCATAGTATTGTTGTGATGTACACCCACGAGCATTATAGTTACTTGATTATTATTATTTTCGCCCTTAGACATTATTATAACATCACTAGATTTTCTATAAAAAGGGTTTGATTATCGTAAGGTAAAAACACGTCCGTGTTTATGTCTGGCGTGGTCTTACGGGATGCCTTTGGTTTTAAGGAAATTTACAAGTTATGGTAAATAAAATTCCTTATGATTTGAGTTTCTCATGCTAGTTTTAACAGACCGACCTATGAATTGTTTTCCTATAATGCTTGAGTCAGACCAAGCATATTACATATTTATTTGGAGGCTTTGGAGCTTCAGGAGATGAGTTGGAGGCCTAGAGACTTATTCATATAAATGGTTATTTTTCTGTTGCATTCATTGTTGTATTTACATCAATTGGGAGGACAAGTTGTTATAACTGTCCGGGCTAAAACTTGTTAGTATACTCTGATTGATGTCTATGTATACATATATTACAATATGTTTTTGTGTAAAGATTTGTTATATATTATAGATCATTCGTCACACTGTGAGATTTTGTGTTATCATCTTTCTTCTTGTCTTCTTGCTTCTTCCTTTCCCCTAACTATCTGTTTTTCTATTCAATTTAAGTGGGTCATCTATGGTTTATTAACCGCTTAAACTATATGGAAAAGTGGGTCATTACACATGGTATCAGAGCTTGGGTTTAGTGAACGCCTAAACCTTGGTGGGGGTAAACTCATTTTAGATAGGGTTAGTAATGCCCTAGAATGAGTAAACTCATGAGAGATAGGACTAGAAGTATCCTAGAATGATTTTGAGAGTATATATATAAGAGTGCGTATTTGTTAGTGATATAAAAATGTTTTATACTATGTTGTTTGATTTGTTGAGTGGCTTAAGAATTCTGATCGATGCATTGGGCCAACGTTATCGATAAGAATTTCTTAAACACTCAAATAAGACCAACTGACACAATATTGTTTTAAAATGGGTAAATGAAATAATTTTACCTAAGATTATATATATATGTATGTATGAATAATTTTTCAATAATTTAATATAGTTATCCTTGGTTGTGTTTGGTTGATACAAATGATAATATTCCATCATTATCATTTTGGATTTGATTAGTCATGCTCGTCCAATTCAAAGCATTGACTATTATATGTTAATCCATCTAGAATCTTTCTTTTGAAACTTGGTTTGGGTAAATAGGAAATTTAGGAACATTGAAAATGAATACCTTGTGAATTAAGTTTCACAATTTGAATATAAGGCATTTGTTGATATTGTTGGGTTGAAATTTGGTTTTATTAAATGTTGTTTTATTAAAAGGAATTTCAAATATTTTGGAAATAATTGAATATAAAAGTTGGTTGTATTTAATTGGGGTTTGTAAAAGAAGTTTATTAAAAGAAAATTTAAATATTTCTGAAATAAATACTTATAAAATGATTTGTAAAAGGAAGCTAAAATATTTTTGCAATAAATAATTGAGAAATGATTTCCTTTAAAGGGAGATATTTTATAAATTTGATTTATAAAAATGTGTTTTATAAATAAAAGGAATCGGAGAACTTAAATTTCGACGCTTTTGGAAGATGGTTTTCAAAGTTTAAATAAGGTAATAATAAGAATATTATTTGAAGATATTTTGCAAATATAGGTATTTTAAAAAGGAATTTTGTTATGAATTTGTTGGGTAAAAGTTGATTTGGATTAAATCCCAAAAGTATGATTTGGTATACAAAGAGTAAGATATATTATTATTTCAAATGATTTATGGGAAAATAAGTATTAATTTTACTTGAAAAAGTTTTAAAGTAAAAATAGTTTACTTAAAAACATTTTCAAGTATAAATACTTTAGAAAGAGAAAATTTTAAAGTAAAGGTATAGTTTTTTTGGTTTGGATTGGGAAAATGAGTGCCGATTTGTTTTGAGGTGATCGAAATAACCTTCTAAGTGATGATCGGATGGTTGCTTAGGTGAAAAGTATTATGCACTTAGTAGATTATTCTCTTTGTTATTGAATGGTCGAAATTAGTTCGAATCCTAACTAATCCGAAGTAGAAATTGAAATTAGATATTTCGTTGAAAATATTTAGTTGGAAATATATATACGGTATTGTTTTAAAAAGGGTTTGAAAAGAGGAAGATGTTTTAAAATTAACTAGTTTGAGTAGCTCGGAAATAAATTAAAATGGGCAGGGTATGTATTCGGATGGTAGACACTTCACTTAAGTATTACCCTTCTTGTTAAGGGAATATATAATACTATTTGGTAGTACCCATTTTAGGGTTACTCAAGCTTTATTTATTTATGGATATAAATAAGCATGGTACCATTTCAAAAGTTTTTGAAATAGAAATCCAGGTATTTGACTCATAAGTTTCCAAAAAATAAGGGTATCTTGATTTGGAATAGGTTAATTAATGAAGTTTTAATTTGGTCAAATTTACTAAAAAGGTTTAACAAACTTTGTTTTATTAAACCATGCCTTTTGGTTTTAATAACTAGAAGTTAAAAAATTATTTGATGTTATTGGGCCGGCTAATAAACATTTTTACCTCTGAACGTCTAAAGAAAAGCTGACTCTTATATGGAGTTTGGATGCTAGCATCCTACTCTTTTTAGCTATATACCAAACCGAACAGGTAAAGAAGTAGTGTTGCTCAGCTCAGTTTTAAGACCCAAATTATTTTGGACCTCCACCTAGATAGTTAAATGTGAATAGAATCAAAATTTAATGTTCTGTATATACTATTAGGACGTAGGAGCATATCACACAAGTTTATAAAGTAGAGTGATTTCACGAAAGGGTTCCATAAGTAAAGTGTATCATCTAAATTGTTGAACCTAATTTGGAATTTTTATGAATTATTTTCATAAATAATTTTAGCAGTAATATGATTGGTGTCAGTGAGGACCAATAATATAAGTATGTAGGTTGTACATAAATCATTTCCCTTTCTCGTATAGTTTTCGATCCAAGATTTCGAGTACATGACTTGAGGTATTTTACACCATTCCGAATAAGGATCTATCATTTAATTTTTGGTGGAGAACACTTGAGAGCATTCTCAATAGAGAGCCAAAATATTTTCTATCATAGTTTACAACTATGTAAGGAGAATAGAGGTTTCTAATTAAGAAGCCTGATCAGAGTCCGCATTAGAAAGTCGGATGAGCGATACTTATTTGTAAGTGAAGTTATATATTCGAGTAGTGACCAAATCGGATTATGTATGTGAATTATCTATGAACATCATGCGGGCTTATGAATAATATTAGATGTTCATGTGGTGAAATTTTGAAGACGGAATTCTTTTTAAGCGGGGAAGAATGTAACGATCCAGAATTTTATTACTTTGATTTTTGGAATACTTAATTAGTTTTAAATATTCGATTTGGGGTTTTTATTATAAAATATATTTTCAAATAATTGTCCGATTTTTGGTGACATATTTATAATTTAGTTTATAGGATTTTTCCATAATTTTTAATTTGAAAATAATTGGACTTTTGTTTGTCGTATTTTATGGCAAACATGGGCGTTTTTGATACTTTAGAGAATAAGATAACTTGTCTATTTTATTGTTATTTTGTGATCGCGTCCCAATTCTATAGGCAATCATATTTCCTTCTCCATCGATCGTGGCTTGTAATCGAATACGATACGGTGTGGTAGGGAATAAAATTTATCAAAATTCAAACATCCACATACACGGTAATTAGCCACCATTTTGTCCCTCTTTACCCTGCCTTTGTCTCCTTTGTTCCCCTTATCTATCCACCTTATGTTGTACTCTTCCCACCTCTTAGTCCACCTTGTCCACTGCCTTACTAAATAATGCTATGGATAGGTCAGCATAAGTTTGATTACTTATACATAAATGTACACACATTCAAAACAAATCCCTTCCTTCATGTCATTGATGCTACTATAATAAAAAGAAAAAACAAAGAATTTAAACTCAATCCCCTTATTAAAAAATCAATCGACATCAAAAGGTAAGTTGTTCGTATAGGTCCCAGCATTTTTAAAATTGGTTGCACTCGATTGCATTAAGTGTCGAGAGAGACATTGCTAAAAATATAAAAGATGAAAGTTTTGCATCAAAATTTCAAAAATTGTTTTCTCTTAATCCGATAAGAATGAATCGATGCAATATGCATCATTAGGATCGTATGGTAGAATTATTTTTGGTGAAGGTTTGGCGACGGTTGGTGATGGCTATGGACGATCGTCGAAAGCTAAGTTTATAGATCGTTGGAGTTCTAGGTAGCGACACGTGAGGTGTAGCTCGGTTTGTTTCAACATGGAGAGGCGCACTTCGGGTCGAATTTTGGTAGAGATTGGTGCTTGAAAGTGTTGCGCATCTATGACCGAAATAGTAGTGGTGATTGGGTTGGTTCGATCGTTATTTAGTTGGAGGGGCTGGAGTTAAAAGGGAGGAGCTTGTCGGGTTCTGCTTGTGTAGAGGAGGCCGTTGGCGAGACCATGGGGTTCTTGGGTAGTCCAGAAAGTACAGCAAGGTACACGAGCATGCATGTGTACATGCTAATTATGGAGGGAAGTGGGGGAGGAGAAGATTTGAGAAGAAGGGGGTATATCGTTAGGTTTGGATCAGGATCCTTATGTAGCCCTTAGTCTTGTTTTATGATGGTGAGGAACTATATCTCTAATTTAATATGTTGGTTAAAATTTATAAACTTTGCAAATCTATATATAGTGCATATTAAATTCATTTGGCACATGGATTGTTGTGTTGTGTTTGCATCTACAACTATGATGTTTTGAACTAGCTTGTTGATACTTTAATGAAGTATAAATTTAAGTTTTTTTTGAACGGACATGATTTAAATTATGTTAGTTTGATTAAAATGCCATTTAAATTTATATACCTTAATTATTGATGTTTATTTGGCCAAATAAAATATTGTTGAGTTAAATTGGACTGAATATGGTAATTGGACACCTGCTAGCAGAATAAAACGACGTTCCACTAATTAAGTTAATTGGACACCAATTTAGCAGAATAAATCATCGTTATGCCATTATTAAATGGATAGATTATATTTGGACATCTGTTTAGCAGAAATAAAACTCGTTTTGCTATTTTATAGATTAGGACATCTGATTATATATCGTTAAGTGATATGTTAACCAATGATGGTTAAGTATCGAATTTGTTTACATAGTAATTGATTATGTAAATATTAGTTATTAGCTTGGAAAGTTTACTTTAATGATATGGTACCCTGCTTAAGAATCGTTGTGATCATTAAGCCTATTTAAAAGTAAAAAAGTTAAATTTTAATTAGAAATTTATTTTAAGAATAATTATTATCTATTATAAGGTTTTAAAGATAATTATTTTTTGGTATAAGATTTTAAGGGTAATAACTTAGTATTAATAATACTTTAAAGATAGTTAATAACCGGTAATGATTTAAAGTTCATTATTTTATTTATATGATTGTTAAAGATTATTTCTTAAAGTTATTTAATTATTATTTTAATTTTAAATGTTTGGATTATATTTCTGATTATTTATTTAAGTGGTTTAACTATATTTTTTATTATAGTTATTTAATTATATTATAAGTTAATTAATTATCATATTAATATTGTTTAAAAATTAATTGATTTTTGTATTAATAATATTTTAAAATTAATTAATTATTACATTAATACTGTTTTGAGGTTAACTTATTAATACTATAATAGTGCTTAAAATTTATTTAATATATTATTAATGAGATTCTAAAGTTATTATTTTAAATGAGATTTAATTTAAGTGAAATAGAAGGATGTTTAAATAACAACTTGTAATTTAAAGTTGTTTTAAACAATTTATGGTTTATCAAGGGAACCTTACTGAATTAAAGATTCTATTAAATAAATTATTGGAATATTGGAAGAGCTTTATAAGTAGTTCTTAATAATTATAAATGGGATTATAAATGTGTTTGAAAGATCCAAAAAAGAGAAGTTTTATAAATGGAGTTTTGAGATTTATAAAGTATATTTACAAATAGATTGGAGATTATAAAGGAACTTTATAAATAGATTTAGAGTTATTTATAAAATAAAGTGATTTTGGAAAGAAATGGTTAATTTTTATAGCACAATTCGAGGGCTAGTGATTGCATACAGTTTACTATGGATTTACTGGGATAGCAACGTATCCATTGTATAAGTTGCAATCCGTTATCGATATTGAACAGTACTTTTCACATGTATTTTTAAACGTTTTCAAGTATTTTTGAAAGAAAAGGTTTGTGAATTTACTTATACCGGAGAGATAAGTATATGAATATGTTAATAAATATTTGGAATATGATTTTAAATTAATGAAACATTAATCTAGAGGCCTTGTGATTTCCATGGGAAATGCAATCTTTGTTTGAATGTTTGTTATTAGATAGTTAAATAAGCGACTATCAAATCTTGGCATAAATATGCAATCCTTCTTAATTTTTGTAGTACATAAACATTCCATACTTATCACAGAAGGATTTTAACTCTAGAAATATCTAGGAGAAATACGGGGATTATATGGTACAGTTACTGTCGGTGGTTCCATACTGTACGTATAAGCTCGTTTTGTTCTTTCAGGATAAATGATAAGGAGATCCGTCCACTTAAACGATGATCCTCGCTCTTAAGTTTTGTCAGATTATTTCCTAAAGAATCGGTATTGGGCATTCAGAAAAATCGACGATTGGTTTTTGGAGCGCCCGAGAAGTGGAAGAGTATACTTATAAGAAATGACTCAAAAACCATAACCACTCCAAACCATATACTATTCTATGGAGGAGTTTCATGATATATTGAGACGTTCGTATCCATGTGCGATTCTGAGACCCGTTGGGCTATGGAAATCCATGGGTGGTTCCAAGATCTATTTAAGATATGGAAATCCATGTGTGATTCCGAACTCGTTGGGACATTGGAATCCATGTGGGATTCTGTGAACTATTTTGATGGCAGTGCATGTGCTGGAATGCTGGATGTAGCCTCAGCAACGGTAAAGACTAAGACCAGAGAAAGGTGGCATGCCCAGTTGGGTTAGCGAACCCACGGGGTTTAGTCGGCTCCTCCTAGAAGTTACCGATAGTTTTTATGCAGGCATAAGGCGATGCACTCGGTTTTAGCTAGACCAGCTATGCTTTTCTTATGGTACATCACTAGGGATGTATGCTACTTTGGAAGGATATCTTTGATCCTTGAACAAGAGGACCGTTCCTCGAAGTTCTGAGGACACCTCCATGGAAATCCTACACAATTAGCAAACGTGCCTTATCGGCTTATGATTATATACCTAGTATTATTGTGATGTACATTTACGAGCATCACAACTACTTGATTATTATTATTTTCACCCTTAGACATTATTATAATATCACTAGATTTTCTATCAACAGGGTTTCGTTACCGTAAGGTAAAAACACGTCCATATTTATGAGTGGCATGGTTTTATGAGATTCCATTGATTTTAAAGGATTTTACAAGTTACCATAAATAAAATTCCTTGTGATTTGAATTTCTCACGCTAATTTACCAGATTGGCTCGAGCATTATTTTCCTATAATGCTCGGGTCAGACCGAGTATATTACATATTTAGTTTGAGGCAATGGAGCTCCAGGAGATGAGATGGAGGCCCAAAGACGTATTCACATACATGGTTTTTTTCCTGTTGCATTCATTCTTGTATTTATCACTAATTGCGAGGACTGATTGTTATAACTGTCCGGGCTAAAATAGATTAGTATACTTTGATTGGTGTCTGTATATACATATATTACAGTTTGTTTTTATATGAGTATTTGTTATATATTTGTTACTTGGCACTTTGACCCGGCTACAAGGCGATAGTCGCAGAGGCTATGGTTGAATATTGATAGGACTCGAGCCAAGAAAGGATTATGAGTATAGGGGATCAATGTAACTTGATTGGGTCCGCCTATATATGTTGTTAGGTAGAATTGACACGGGATTGGCATGCTTGTGTAGTACAAGAATTCAAGGTGGATTGGTGTGATGACCCGGAATTTTGGGCATTATCAATTTAATAATCTGAATTAATAATTAAATTGATTTGATAATTTTTCTTTATAATTTTAATTTAAATTGGTAAATTTAATCTTTTAAAGGTTAATAAATATTTAATCTGGCAATATTAATCAATATCTTTTTAACAATTTAAAATTGATAAGGATTATTTTTCAAATCTAATAAAATTTTATTCTATTTATAATATATATTTGATATATATATATATATATATATTATGAATAGAAAATCTTTTCTTTTAAATAAAAGACGTATTTTCAAATTGTAATATATATGTATGTATATGCTATAATTTGAAGTTGTTTTGAAATTTAATATGATCTATTGATAATATATATATGTATGAATATATTGTGATTTGAAGCTTTGTTTTAAATTTAATATTTTTTTTCAATTATTTTCAAAGTATAAGATAATTATTTATTTTTAAATATGATGGTTCAAATAAGATTTAATCAAAGTTTTATTTTGTTTTCTTTTAAAAGTGCTTAAATTTAAAATGGTTATAAATATATATATAAAGTTATAAATAAACTTTCTTGTTAAAACATCTCTTAAACTAGAATAGTTTGTAAACATAAGTAATAAATAAATAAATTTACTAGATTCACATTTACATAAATATAAATACAAATTCATATTTCATAATTTATAGGGAAACATATAATACATTTATTTGATTTTAAAACATAAGCTATTTATAAAATAAATGTTTACAAAATATCACACTTGTATGTTTATTAAAATTTAAAAGTTTATTTACATAAAAACATTTCATATGCATATAAATACTTCATGAATATATATAACTTAAATGATTTAATAAATTGGAGTTTAACACTTGTAAAACAAAGATAAAGCATCTTCAACACTTGTAAGCTAAAATAAAAATTTTGATGACATTTGTTCAAATTAATCAACAAGTTGCAACATTTTTATTTGCTTTATTTTAATTTTTAAATAAATGTTTGAAGAAGAAAACTAGTTTTTTTACAAACACTTTAATTCCTCAGTTCAAATTCTTTTCTTTCTGAAAATATTGTCTTGTTTTTCTTAACTAAAACCTGAAATTAAAATTTGCAAACAAGTTCTTCATATCAACCAAACCTACTGCAATTAAAATGGAAGAACAACATAAGTTTCAACACTTAAATCAAAGATTTATGAGCATGCAAAGGTTTTCATCAGCAAAACAATCAAAGGCATTTTCCAAACAAAAATTTCAAGCTTGGCAAAATAGTTCTTGCTCTCTGCCTTTTCAAAAAAAAGCGAGTAAATCTTCATTTTAAAAAAAGATTTGAACTTGTATTTAAATTTAGACATGTGTGATGATTTATACAGTAGTTTAGTTGCAAATGTGTTATGAAGATGATTGCATGTTTGAATACAATGATGATATGTATGTTTGGTGACTGTACAAATATGCTTTGTTGTTTACAGGTTTTGATCATTCACTTAATCCAAAATCTCAACATGCAATCAATACTTGGTTTTGATTTGCAAATCGAAGATGATTGAATTCGTGTAGTACCATTCTTAAAGCATTTCCCAGTAATTTATATTTAATATTTATCTCAAATTTTTGAAATAACAGTAATATGTACATTCGTGTCAAAAATCAATAAACTCAAATTTTAGTTTGGATTGCATGAATGAATTCGTGATGGGAAATCACGAATTTTAACACTAATTTCATGATTTTTAATTCGATAATCTGTTGGAAATTTAGAGTTGAACGGTTTCGGCAATTTGATGAATTGCCGATGATCAACTCGATGAATGGAGTTGAATTCTTGGTCGCAGCTAGCTTTTGTAATGTATATGAAGGAAAAAATGCTCACGAATTTTTCCTATGGCAGAGATGATCAGAATCGATTGAACCAGGTTTTAAGCTTGTTTTTGGTTCATCTTGGCTGTCGAGATAATTTCGACATGGGTAGTGGGTCAGATGCAATCGCGAGATGGGGGATGGAGGCGTGGTGATACGGTGATGCTCTGGAAGAGGTTCTGGAAGTTTCGGTCAACGTGGTCGACCACGTTGAGGGGTTTTGTGGTCGAGTTGAGTTCAATTTTCGATCAGTGATTGAAATTTTGATCCGTGTATCTTTTTGTTGATCTGAGTGTTAGAAGAGGCTTGCGTGGGTTCGTATGGTCGTCGAGGATAGTCGCGATGGCCTACGGTGGTGGGAATCGATGGGGTACGTGGATGCGTGTCCATTGTGCACTGGGAATAAGGGGTTTGGGGAAGACGAGGTCGAACTCGGAGTGTTTCTCGCGTTTTCATGGTTTCGACTCGAAGCCTTTTGAGTTGATGGTTGCCATGAGGCTAGCTCGTGTTTTTGTAGTGTTCAACTCGGGTTTGACCCGAGACATTTTCATATTCTATTCAAGCTTAAGTTTTTACTTAAGGAAATAATTTTTTAAAGTAAAAACTTATTCTTTTGAAGTAATGTTAATCAAGCTTTCAAAAGTGTTAATTGAATATAATTTCAAATTTAAAATGTTTAAGATAATTGCTTTTGAAATAATTAACTTAATTAAATTTTGAATTTTAATTTAAAAAGGAGTGTTTTCAATTTAAAGTATTAAAAAGTTTTTAAGTAAATTTTAAGTAATGTTTAAAAACTAAGTTTTCAAATTATATTGAAAATGAATA
The DNA here is from genome assembly GCA_030765085.1 of Allium cepa. NCBI lineage: Eukaryota > Viridiplantae > Streptophyta > Magnoliopsida > Asparagales > Amaryllidaceae > Allium > Allium cepa. Next base: position 66,970,408 of record CM060931.1, read on the forward strand.
AGTTTAAATTTAATGATTAAATTATTTTATATTTCAAATTGATTTCTAAATGTTTATTTCCAATAAGGTTATTGTTATAAATTTGTAAACCCATAAAATAGTTTGTTTTTAAGTTAATAAGATTTGATCAATTCAAATAATTAAATTGTGAAGATAAATAAGGTTAATTTATTATTGTTTTGAACTTCAGAATACTTAATTAATATGATTTGTTAATAAGTAAAAGTTTAATTAAGATAATTATTTTCTTCATTAATTAAGGACTTTTAACTGTAGGAAGTTAACTAATTATTTAATTAATTTTAAATGATTAGTTAATTGTTTGTTTAATTTTAAATAATCACTTTATTATGAATCAATTAAGTGTAATTACTTAATGAAGTAATTTATGGATAATTACTGAATGTAATTAGAAAGGAAATTGCTTATGGAAGTAATTAATGGAAATTACTTGTGGAAGTAATTAAATGGAAGTGATTAAGGGTTAATCACTTGATGTTATTAATTAAGGGATTAATTAATATAATTGATTTGAAGTTAATTAATTAAAGATTAATTAATTAAAGAATTAAGGATAATTACTGGTGGGATTAATTACTTGTTAAGGTAATTAATATAGAGAGTAATTAACTAATGAAGTAATTAGAGAGTAATTACTTATGAAAGTAATTAACGATTAATTACTTAATTAATTTAGTTAATTAATTAATGTGATTAATTAATTAATGAATGTGATTAATTTAAGATTAATTACTAAATGTAATTAATTAAAATATGATTAATCAATAAGGTAATTAATGAAGGATTATTAATTAATTTAATTAATTTATAATTACTTAATGAAGTAATTAAAGATTTATTAATTAATATAGTTAATTAAGATTAACATATTTAATTAAGAAGTTAATTAATTAAGATAAGTAATTACAAGTTGTTAATTACTGTTTATGATTAATTAAGACTGATTAATGAGATGATTAATTACAAGTTAATTATTTAATTAATTAAAGAGATTATTAATTAATAAGGATCATTAGTTAATATAATAAATGAAATTAATCAAGGTTGATTAATAAAAGTGATTAATTAAAGTATGATTAATTGTAATTAATAAAGGATCAATGTAATTAATCATAGTTGATTGATTAAGGGAAGCAAATGAAGGACCATTAATTAGTGTAATTAATGATAGTAATTAAAGGTTGATTACTGTATATGGTTAAGGATAATTAATTTGTGGAATTAATTAAAGAATTAAAGGCTAGTTACTTGAATGTAACGAAAGGATAATTAATCGAGGGAGATTAATTAAGGAAGATCATTAAGAGATGATTAATAAATTAATTTGTAATAAATCAATAAAGTAGGATTAAGATAATCCAAGTGATTAATTAATTAAATTGATGAAGAGTTAATCAAACCTGCTTATGGATGATTGACTGATATTAGAGGATTGATATTGGATGTTTGAATGATGTTGGATGATTTGGGTGTGATATCTCTGATATGTGATAGCTACTGAGATAATTGGTTAATATGAATTATCTATTGTGATAATGTGATTCATCTATCTGTTATATTATACTGAATATAAGTATAAATGCTTAAACCCTTAAACAACTTGGACATCAAAATGGCATTTGGATTTCGTTGAGACCGGGATCGGGTTTCCATATTTGGATATCCGAAAACCAAATCGATCCAAATTAAACGTTAGGTCGTGAATCCAAGAAAAGAGCTTAATGAAGACTCGAAGTGTAAGAACTATTCGTCAGTATAACTCTGAGGGTGATTCCGAGATGAGTTTGACGGAGATAGTACTTTCAGGTTCGAGATGGTGATTCAGAGTGCAAGCGCTATGGTCGTTGACTCTGAGGGTGATTCCAAAATGAGTGCAACGAGATAGTGCCTTCGGTTTCGTTCAAACCCGGAACGAAGTTGTATGGATTGAATGCTTTTAGAACATCGTCAGGTGGACGATGAGCATTCTACGATAGATGTGTTCTATTAAGGTAATCGCAGCCTCAAACCTCATCAACCGGGAAAGGCTAAAACAGGGGAGGTGCAGCAAGGCTAGGGGGGTAGCACCCATTTTAGGGTGAGGTCATCCCTCTCTAGATGTCCCTTTTTATTTCGTCTTAGTGGGTGGTTGGTCGCGCCAACCACGGGGTGATCTTACTCGGGACTGTCTAGTAAGAGATGGTTCCAGACTTGTGTTGTAGGGGAGTTAGGATGGCTCCTCGGTACGGTGATCTAGGCCACGTACTGTGATGGGCGGTACCCCAGTTGCCCTGCCATTGATGGAAACCCATTCTTACTACGAGACCCTATGGTTTTGATTGTATTACACACTTTTGTGGCTAGTAGCTGGAATTTAATAAATGTAGCAATTTCGGCTATTTATTATTTACTTGAATACCCTAGACCCTATTATAACACCATTGGATTTCCTATCAAATGTTTTGGGTAGCGTAAGTTAAAAGCTTTTCCATGTTTATGTGTGGGAAGTCTTACGTGATACCTTTTCTTTTCAAAGGATTTTCTAAAGTTAAGCAACTTTAAACCGTTTACTCACACCAGACCCCTGTCTGACCCGAGTGTTTATTTTCTGTTTTATTAAACTCTTGGGAACTCATATTATGTATGAGTAGTCGAGGGATTCAGGTTAGCTTGACGAATTCTGGTGGAGATTTGGAGCAGGAGGCTTCCGCGTGTAGATATATTATGGTTCCACTGTGTTTATGTTGTATCTGTATCTTGTGATATCTTGAGTTGTATGGATAGACAGATGTTTATAACTGTCTAATATGAATGTATAAGTTGTGTACTCTGATGTAATATGATACTAAGTAATATTTTATGTGATATATTATATTTCTTTCGTTCCGCTGTGAGTATCTGATGTTGTTGTGTTTCTTCTTTCTTATCTTTTCTTCTTCTATCCCTTTCTTTCTTAAATCATGATACGTCTTTCTAGTAGATGGAAGACGGGTCGTTACAGTTGGTATCAAAGCGTTAGGTTGAGCGAATACCTAGGCTCTGAAGTGGTGTCTTTCTTGGGAGAGCGTATTTGTAATTTTAAATATATATATATATATATATATATATATATATATATATATCTGTATCTACCTGATTCGTTGGTTTACTTGTTCGGGATTCTCCAACTTAAGTTTTAGAGGTAGATGGAGCAGTAGTGTGTGAGTAACACGACTACCACTAATGGAAGAGGCTTATATGTTTGAGGTTGGATGAGTATCTGTCGAGACTGCAGACCTAATACCATCTCGAGTGGGCTTTGCAGCTTGGAGTAAGGATTTCTTTGATCTCTGAAGGAAATCTTTTAAAGATTCGGAGTTCATCTTTGAAGTGTAAGTTTGGATTTCGCTCGGGTAAGCGGATTTTCTAGAGTTTGGAACTGACGGAAGTGCAGGAGCAAGTGATGGTATCTTGTCAGCTGCATGGTGAGATGCAGTATCCATGGGTATTTCCGAAGGTGTTTTCTCTTGAAGCAGTTTTAGAAGAAGTTGAGGAGCAGTCTTTTCCTGTCGCAGGGAAGACTCGTCTGTGTAAGAAGTTATCTGGATCTTTAGCAAGAGATTGGCTGTTTTGGAATATGAGACTAAGGTCTATAAGTTGCTTCACTTCAGCATGGTCTTATTGTCATCCCTTAAGGAGAGCGAGATGTTGATGCTTGGATTGGAGCCTGAATTTCTTGAGAGGTTGTCTGCCATCTCGAAGGGTCTTTTGCATAGTTTGTTGATGGTTATGGGGTTCGAGTAGCCTTTGGATCAGAAGTCTTTAGTTAGCTGTGGTAGCAGTGTAGCTCGAAGTGTTCGGTGTGCTGACAGGAAGGTCTTTGGCTTTGAAGTATCATCGAGGTAGAGTTTGGAAGCAGCAGTGTGGCCCGTTTCTCCGACGGTTCAGGAATCTTTATGGTTCTTCTATCAATAGTCCGGGCAGATGGCGAATGCTTTCTTGAAGGGTTATCCTTGTTTGGACAAGCTTAAAGCTGTTCTAATTGGTAAAAAGAGGACAGTTTCTTTGGAACCCGAACTAGGTAGGATCGCAAAAGAGACTTGCGTTTAATTTGGGAATTTATCTTGAGCAATCTTTTGTTTGAGACTAAGGGTTCTCATGTGGAAGTAGGAGCTACTGATGTAATCAGAAGTTTATCTGCATCTGGAGTTGAGTTCCATATTGATTTGGTTCCAGAAGCGATACTGGTGGTTAGCCTGGTAGTGGGATGGTTCTTGGAGAAGGAAGAGTTGGTGTAGCAGCTTAGGAATTTTTGGAATTTGAATTGGTCAAATATGGTTTATGAGTTGGATTCTGCTATAAGGATGTGCGACCGAGTCAGATGGGTCACTAAGATTTTATGAATTTGATGAACAAAGTTTTCCAGATATATTGGATAAGTTTGTACTCGTGTTCATCAACAGTATTCTCATCTATTTTAGAATCAGCGTTGTGCAGCGGAAACGAGGTAGCAACTGTGCAAGGAAGGAAGCAAGTTTAGTTTGTTATTACTTGGGAAGTAGAGCTTGTGTTTTGGATTTCGAGGGATCTTGGAAGACCATTTTGATAAATATGACCCAGAAACTGGTTTGCTTTGGTCTAGTTGTTTCTGAAAGCATCAGCATAGGTTGAGCTGATCAAGAAGATGGGCAGCCCAGGTTTGTCTGTTAAGTTATGCAGATATGAGATAAGGAGTTGTTATTCGAAGTTGGAGACTTCATTGTGTTAAGATTTCTCTGGTTAAGAGAGTAGTAATTGGATAAGATTGGATGGCTAGTTCTGAGGCATTTGGGATTTCTTATCTGTGTTTTGATAGGATAAGTTCTTTAGTCTATAAGATTGAATTGCCAGTTTGAATGGCTGTGATTCATTGTATATCACGTATCTCTGAGGGAGTATGTGTATGATTCATCGTTGGTTGTTGAATCTGCAGTTCAGTTGGGTTTTGGAAGTTGTGCTAGACTTGAATATAGTCTGATGTTTTGTTCAGATTGATGGATCTAGAGATTAGAGGAGCTCTGGATTATGGTGGTGTTGTTAGTTGTGCTTCTGTAGAGCGAGTATCCCAGTGATTTTTACTTGGGAAACTCTGGATAGTAGTAGAAAATCTATCTTGATTTATGTCAGGATAATTAGTTATGTTTGTTTGTTGGATTGATTGCTATGGTTGTTAGTTACTGGATGCTTTGCTGATTGAAATTAAAATCTTTGCTGGGTTATTAAATTATCTTTGCTTTTAAATTTCGGGGACGAAATTCTTTTAAGTGGGAAGGAATGTGACGACCCGGAATTTTGGGCAATATCAATTTAATAATCTAAATTAATAATTAAACTGATTTTATAATTTTTCTTTATAATTTTAATTTAGATTGGTAAATTTATCTTTTAAAGGTTAATAAATATTTAATCTGGCAATATTAATCAATATCTTTTTAACAATTTAAAATTGATAAGAATTAGTTTTCAAAGCTAATAAAATTTTATTCTATTTATAATATATATTTGATATATATATTGTGAATAGAAAATCTTTTCTTTTAAATAAAACATGTATTTTCAAATTGTAATATATATGTATGTATATGCTATAATTTGAAGTTGTTTTGAAATTTAATATAATCTTTTGATAATATATATATATATATATATATATATATATATATATATATATATATATATAATGAATGAATGAATATATTGTGATTTGAAGCTTTGTTTTAAATTTAATATTTTTCAAAAGCTAATTTAAGATTAATTCAATTATTTTCAAAGTATAAGATAATTATTTATTTTTAAAATGATTGTTTAAATAAGATTTAATCAAAGTTTTATTTTGTTTTCTTTTAAAAGTGCTTAAATTTAAAATGGTTATAAATATATATATAAAGTTATAAATAAATTTTCTTTTTAAAACATCTCTTAAACTAGAATAGTTTGTAAACATAAGTAATAAATAAATAAATTTACTAGATCCACATTTGCATAAATATAAATACAAATTCATATTTCACAATTTATAGGGAAATATATAATACATTTATTTGATTTTCAAACATAAACTATTTATAAAACAAATGTTTACAAAATATCACACTTGTTTGTTTATTAAAATTTAAAAGTTTATTTACATAAAAGCATTTCATATGCATATAAGTACTTCATGAATATATATATAACTTAAATGATTTAACAAATTGGAGTTTAACACTTGTAAAACAAAGATAAAGCATCTTCAACACTTGTAAGCTAAAGTAAAATTTGTGATGACATTAGTTCAAATTAATCAACAAGTGGCAACATTTTTATTTGCTTTATTTTAATTTTTAAATAAATGTTTAAAGAAGAAAACTAGTTTTTTTACAAACACTTTCATCGCTCAGCTCAAATTCTTTTCTTTCTCAAAACATTGTCTTCTTTTTCTCAACTAAAACCTGAAATTAAAATTTGCAAACAAATTCTTCATATCAACCAAACCTACTGCAACTAAAATGGAAGGATGACATCAGTTTCAACACTTAAATCAAAGATTTATGAGCATGCAAAGGTTTTCATCAGCAAAGCAATCAAAGGAATTTTCCAGACAAAAATTTCAAGCCTAGGAAACAAGTTCCTGCTCTCTGCCTTTTCAAAAAAAAGTGAGTAAATCTTCATTTTAAAAACAGATTTGAACCTGTATTTAAACCTAGACATGTGTGATGATTTATACAGTAGTTTAGTTGCAAATGTGTTGTGAAGATGATTGCATGTTTGAATACAAAGATGATATGTATGTATGGTGACTATATAGATATGCTCTGTTGTTTACAGATTTTGATCATTCAATTAATCCAAAATCTCAACATGCAATCAATATTTAGTTTTGATTTGCAAATGGAAGATGATTGAGCTGGTGAAATACCATTATTAAAACATATCCCAGTAATTTATAATTAATATTTATCTCAAATTTTTGAAATAACAATAATATGTATATTCGTGTCAAAAATCAATAAATTCAAAGTTTAGTTTGGATTGCATGAATGAATTCGTGATGGGAAGTCACGAATTTTAACACTAATTTCATGATTTTTAATTCGATAATCTATTGGAAATTTTGAGTTGAACGGTTTTGGCAATTTGATGAATTGTCGATGATCAACTCGATGAATGGAGTTGAATTCTTAGTCGAAGCTAGCTTTTGTAATGTTGATGAAGGGAAAAATGCTCACGAATTTTTCCTATGGCCGAGATGATCAGATTCGATCGAACTAGGGTTTAAGCTTCTTTTTTGGTTCGTCTTGGCTGTCGAGATAATTTCGACATGGTTAGTGGGTCGGATGCAATCGCGAGATGGGGGATGGACGCGTGGTGATACGGCGATGCTCTGGAAGAGGTTCTGGAAGTTTCAGTCAACGTGGTTGACGGCGTTGAGGTGTTTTGTGGTCTAGTTGGTTTCAGTTTTCGATCAGTGATCGAAATTTTGATTCGCGTATCTTTTTTTTGATCTGAGTGTTCGAAGAGGCTCGCGTGGGTTCGTATGGTCATCAAGGATAGTCGCGATGGCCTACGGTGGTCGGAATCGATGGGGTACGTGCACGCGTGTACATTGTGCACTGGGAATAATGGGATTGGGGAAGACGCGGTCGAACTCGGAGTGTTTCTCGCATTTTCATGGTTTCGACCCGAAGCCTTTTGAGTTGATGGTTGCCACGAGGCTAGCTCGTGTTTTTGTAGTGTTCGACTCGGGTTTGACCCGAGACGTTTTCATATGCCATTCAAGCTTAAGTTTTTACTTAAGGAAATAAATTTTCAAAGTTAAAACTTGTTCTTTTGAAGTAATGTTAATCAAACTTTCAAATGTGTTAATTGAATATAATTTCAAATTTAAAATGTCTAAGATAATTTCTTTTGAAAGTAATTAACTTAATTAAATTTTGAATTTTAATTTAAAAAGGAGTGTTTTCAATTTAATGTATTAAATCAAAGTTTTTAAGTAAATTTTAAGTAATGTTTAAAAACTAAGTTTTCAAATTATATTGAAACTGAATAAGTTTAAATTTGACGATTAAATTATTTTAAATTTCAAATTGATTTCTAAATGTTTATTTTCAATAAGGTTATTGTAATAAATTTGTAAACCCATAAAATAGTTTGTTTTTAAGTTAATAAGATTTGATCAATTCAAATAATGAAATTATGAAGATAAATAAGGTTAATTTATTATTGTTTTGAACTTAAGAATACTTAATTAATATGATTTGGTAATAAGTAAAAGTTTAATTAAGATGAATGATTTTCTTAATTAATTAAGGACTTTTGAATATAAGAAGTTAACTAATTATTTAATTAATTTTAAATGATTAGTTAATTGTTTATTTAATTATTTAACTAATTAATTAAGTGTAATTACTTAATGAAGTAATTTATGGATAATTACTGAATGTAATTAAGAAGGGAAATTGCTTATGGATGTAATTAATGGAAATTACTTGTGTAAGTAATTAAATGGAAGTGATTAAAGGTTAATCACTTGATGTTATTAATTAAGGGATTAATTAATATAATTGATATAAAGTTAATTAATTAAAGAGTAATTAATTAAAGAATTTAGGATAATTAATGATGGGATTAACTACTTGTTAAGGTAATTAATATAGAGAGTAATTAACTGATGAAGTAATTAAAGAGTAATTACTTATAAAAGTAATTAAGGATTAATTACTTAATTAATTTAGTTAATAAATTAATGTGACTAATTAATTAATGAATGTGATTAATTTAAGATTAATTACTAAATGTAATTAATTAAAATACGATTAATCAATAAGGTAATTAATGAAGGATTACTAATTAATTTAATTAATTTATAATTACTTAATGAAGTAATTAAAGATTTATTAATTAATATAATTAAGATTAACATAATTAATTAAGAAGTTAATTAATTAAGATAAGTAATTACAAGTTGCTAATTACTGTTTATGATTAATTAAGACTAATTAATGAGATGATTAATTACAAGTTAATTATTTAATTAATTAAAAAGATTATTGATAAATAAGGATCATTAGTTAATATAATTAATGAAATTAATCAAGGTTGATTAATAAAAGTGATTAATTGTAATTAATAAAGGTTTAATGTAATTAATCATAGTTGATTGATTAAGGGAAGCAAATTAAAGATCATTAATTAATGTAATTAATGATAGTAATTAAAGGTTAATTATTGTATATGGTTAAGGATAATTAATTTGTGGAATTAATTAAAGAATTAAAGGCTAATTACTTGAATGTAATTAAAGGATAATTAATCAAGGGAGATTAATTAAGGAAGATCATTAAGAGATGATTAATAAATTAATTTGTAATAAATCAATAAAGCAGGATTAAGATAATCCAAGTGATTAAAGGATAGTAATTAATTTAATTAAAGATTAATTAAATTGATTAAGAGTTAATCAAACCTGCTTATGGATGATTGACTGATATTGGATGATTGATATTGGATGTTTGAATGATGTTGGATGATTTGGGTGTGATATCTCTGATATGTGATATGTGCTGAGATAATTGATTAATATGAATTATCTATTGTGATAATGTGATTCATCTATCTGTTATATTATGCTGAATATAAGTTTAAATGTTTAAACCCTTAAACAACATGGACATTAAAATGGCGTTTGGATTTCGGTGAGACCGGGATCGGGTTTCCATATTTGGATATCCGAAAACCACATCGACCCAAATTAAATGTTAGGTCGTGAATCCAAGAAAAGAGCTTAATGAAGACTCGAAATATAAGAACTATTCGTCAGTATAACTCTAAGGGTGATTCGGAGATGAGTTTGACGGAGATAGTACTTTCAGGTTCGAGATGGTGATTCAGAGTGCAAGGGCTATGGTCGTGGTCTCTAAGGGTGATTCCAAAATGAGTGTAACGAGATAGTGCCTTCGGTTTCGTTCGAACCCGAAATGAACTTGTATGGATTGAATGCTTTCAGAACATCGTCAAGTGACGATGAGCATTCTAAGATAGATGTGTGCTATTAAGGTAATCGCAGCCTCAAGCCTCATCAACCGGGAATGGCTAAAACAAGGGAGGTGGAGCAAGGCTAGGTGGGTAGCACCCATTTCAGGGTGAGGTCATCCCTGTCTAGATGTCCCTTTTTATTTCGGCTTAGTGGGTGGTTGGTCACGCCAACCACGGGGTGATCTTACTCGGGACTGTCCAGTAAGGGATGGTTCCGGGTTTGTGTTGCAGGGGAGTTAGGGTGGCTCCTCGGTACGGTGATCTAGGCCACGTACTGTGACAGGCGGTACCCCAGTAGCCCTACCATTGATGGAAACCCATTCTACCTACGAGAGCTACGATTTTGATTGTATTACCCACTTTTGTGGCTAGTAGCTAGAATTTAATAAATGTAGCAATTTCGGCTATTTATTATTTACTTGAAAACCCTAGACACTATTGTAATATCACTGGATTTCCTATAAAATGTTTTGGCTAGCGTAAGGTAATTTTTTTTCCATGTTTATGTGTGGGAAGTCTTACGTGATACCTTTTGTTTTCAATGGATTTTCTAAAGTTAAGCAACTTTAAACCGTTTACTCACACCAGATCCCTGTCTGACCCGAGTGTTTATTTTCTGTTTTATTAAACTCTTGGGTACTCTTATTATGTATGAGTAGTCGAGGGATTCAGGTTAGCTTGACGAATTCTGGTGGAGATTTGGAGCAGGAGGCTTCCGCGTGTAGATATATTATGGTTCCATTGTGTTTATGTTGTATCTGTATCTTGTGATATCTTGAGTTGTATGGTAGACAGATGTTTATTACTGTCTAATATGAATGTATAAGTTGTGTACTCTGATGTAATATGATACTATGTAATATTTTATGTGATATATTACATTTCATTCGTTCCGCTGTGAGTATCTGATGATGTTGAGTTTCTTCTTTCTTATCTTTTCTTCTTCTATCCCTTTCTTTCTTAAATCATGATACGTCTTTCTGGTAGATGGAAGATGGATCATGACAATCGGTATTGGATTATAGACATGGTGGTTGGTATTAGATGGTGGATCAGCCAAGATTGATAAGCCGAGGTGGCTCGGCCTTGGTGGGTCGGTCAAGGAAAATAAGTTGGAGTTGGGTCAGCCGTAATGGTTCGGCCTCGATGGATCAGCCATATTGGGTCGGCCTAGGTGGACCAGACCTAGTGGTTCGGTCAGATGTGGTTCGGCGTTGGTGTATCAGTCAAGGTAGTTAAATAGAAGTGGATCGGCCATGTTGGATCGGCCTAGGTGGTTCATCGTAAGTGGATCGACGGCTTGGGCTCGGTCACTATGGTTCGGCATACTTGGGCCATTGCACCTTGGGGAGTTGGCAAGCTATCTGGCTTACAACAAAGTAATGCGATCGGAATTCCTTTGCTGCGAGTTACTTGAGAAGTTGCTTCGACTCATCTACATGGAAAACCTAACTCAACATTGATGTTCGACCAAAGTGGTTCAGCACACTTGTGCCGGTCAACTTGAATTGTCACTTGTGGGCGAAGCTACCTAGGTCATGGGCCTGCACGGAGATGCCAAGCTAACTTTGCCTATAAATAGAGAGGCAGGGGTCCGGTTTAAGGGACATTTTTTGGGAGAACTCCAAAGAGACTCTGACATTTTTTATACTCTTCTCTTTTTGATTCAAACTTGTATTCAAGTGGTTTGTTTACAGATTGTATCTGTATTCAAGTGATTGGGAAAGTAATAAAGATTTTGTTCAAAGTGGACGTAGGCAATTACACCGAGCCACTATAAAGCTGGTGTTCTCGTTTCTGTTGTTCATTTTGCATTCAATCACAATATTTCTCTATTTTAATTACTCTCTTCAATAATCTCTCTACATAACTATACTCAAGGGTGTTAGTGACCAATTTTGGTGCCAACATTTTGTTGCTTTCATTGAGAATTGAATTCTCAGCATGGTTGGATCTCATCGTCTACTAGTGGATTTCCATATTCGCAAGATAGATCATGTTGTTTACTAGCAAACACCCTATTCTTCTTAGATTTGAGATCTAAAGGAAGCTATTAGCTATGGAATTGGAATTGGATTCACTGATGTATGCAAGTTTTTGGGATTGGATGTTGAAGTTTGCACTAGAGTTATATGAAGGCCGACTCCTCTCTAAAGGAAATTCAGCCAATCTCTCATATAGCTGACCCTTCACTCAATGTAGATAGCCGATCCCTCACAAAAGCTTACATACCGATCCCTCCAAATGGCATGTATACTGACCCAGTGATAACCGATCCATCCAGTGTCACCGATCCCTCTAGCATATATACCGAGCAATTGTCGACCCCTCTATTGAAGTACTGCATGCACTACTGATCCCTCCATATGTACCAAGTGCCCCAAAAACCATCCATACCGATCGCTCCAAATACATTAATAACAACCCAATGTATACCGACCCAGAGTATACTGACCCAGAGTATACCGACCCGGTGTATACCAATCTAGTGTATACCGACCTAGAGCATACCGACCCTGTGTTACTGATCGTATGAATACAGATCCATCCAATGTATACTGATCCCTCTACTTTATACCAATTCCTCTCTCAATAAACCATCTGACCGATCCGTATACAAAAAAATATGGATCGGGTACAACCCCTATTTTCAAAAAAACTTTTTCGGGTACGACCCAAACCCTAGCCACAGCGCAGTGCTTCCGCATAATGAATTTAAAATTCAACTTAATGAAGGAACGATCTATCCACTTCTCTTATATCCTATAACCGACGAGGGCATAGAGGATCAAGTGGCATCATCTGAATGGCAACAAGGGTACAGATAAGCAACCGCTACTCAAATGATACTCCCTAAGGTTGGGAAACATAGATGATATGACTCGGGGCAAACGTTAAGATGACTCCAGGCACCATTCTTCACTTACCCAACACTTCTAATTTAGTGACTCCAAGCAAACCAATGTTTGACTCTAAGCAATTTGTTCCAAATGCTAACAAGGATATCATACTGATCATGTTTGAAGGGAGTCGATGTTCAGATATATTTTGGCAGCTAGTTAGTTGGAGAGTGTCCTATGACCATGGGTCGTTTCTATTACAAAATGAATCGGAACCAATGTGAGGATGAGTAGAGCAGACTAGGAAAAATAACAATGCAGGCCCGTTATCTGAGGACTCTAATTCTAGTAGACAGAACAAGATCTCAAAATATGAATCATACGCTCTTTGAAAGATTCAATCGATAGCCTCGACTTGAAAAATCACGACTCGGAATGGTACTGAAAACCAACCTCGAGAGAGTCCACCGAAGTCCAGAGAAAATCAGGGGAATGTTGTATATTCCATGATGTACACTGATCCTAGAACTAGCGATTACAAACAACTCCGAAGTGTGATCGAAAAGCTAATTCTAAAAGGAAAGCTTCAACAGTACAGGCAAGCCTTATAGAAGGGCGAGCCAGGAACTTCAGATGCCCATCAACAAAGAACTCTAATTATCAATTGGACCGTTGGCAGCCGACATCCCAATAGAAGGGGCTAGAGGCAGAGTTAAATAGTAAGCACACGATGCTGCTCCACTCATAAATGAGATTTATACCAATCTTCTTTGGATTATTTCAACTTCAATTGTGCTTTGAATTATGACTGACTTGGACAAAACTTCTTCCAAAACAATGCAGGGGACCAAGTACTTAGAATTGGCCACCAACCAATCCACGCAGACCTTGATTGGACTTGTGGAGTTTCATCAAGATGAGCATGATTCGGTCGCTCATCATCAACCATGTGCCCTTGATTTACGGCCAAGGACTAGAGATCGAAAAGCTTGTCATGGTCAGAGCCCAATATAAAGCGAACATGACCGACCGTCCATTCATCGACCTCCACATTTGACTTGGAGACCTAAGCAAATTTTCGAATGAATATGGTCCGATAATAAACTCAAATCGAGTCATAAAACAAAGTTCGACAAAATACGAATGCCTCTATCTATCTAGAGTGCACGTGATTTGATCATCTGCACATCTAATCCTACCTTGAACACAAAAGGTAGTTCGAAAGCCCGATTTGAAGTGGCTGTGATGGATTTCCTGCTCATTAACCATCGCTCTCAATACATGGACATGACTGTACGTTGAAACATATGAAACTTACTTTTTCTACTCAATCATCCATTATCCTCGTCTTCTAGAAAGAGATACGAAGCAAATTATGTGAGACTATCTAACCCCAGCATGGATGTGATCAAACCATCCATCATATACCTCCTTCCTTGACTTGATTGAAAGAGATACAATCACCAAACAGACGAGAATGGACCGTTCATTTTTCAAGTTTCATCCTTGATGCTGGGACAGAGTCCAATTCCATGAGCAAACGCGGTTCGACCGTACATTCGACAACATTACCCTCGATACGGTAAATGAATACAAATCAAACAGGTGGAAACACAACTGATCTCAACAAAAATATCTAAGTCCCTAAAGTGGACTAGAGTACTCTGAGTCCCCAGAGTGCGGACTAGAGTATAAATGACTTGATAATAATATCTTAGTCCCTGAAGCAGACTAGAGTGCTTTAAGTTCCCAGAGTGCAGACTAGAGTATAAAGGACTTGAGAAAAATCTCTAAGTCCTTGAAGTGGACTAGAGTAGTCTAAGTCCCTAGAGCGCGGATTAGAGTATAAACGACTTGAGAAAAATCTCTAGGTCCATGAAGCGGACAAGAGTACTTTGAGTCCATAGAGCGTGGCCTAAGTTGACTGAGCACTTTGTGTCCCCGAAGCATGGACTAGAGTGTAAACGACTTGAAAAAAATCTCTATGTCCCTAAAGTGGACTAGAGTACGATGAGTCCCCAGAGCACGGACTAGAGTGTAAGTGAATTGACAAAAATCCATATGTCCCTAAATCGGACTAGAGTACTCCGAGTCCCCAGAGCGCGGACTAGAGTATAAATGACTTGAGAGAAATATCTAGGTCCCTGAAGTAGACTATAGTACTTTGAGTCCCAAGAACATGACTAGAGTATAAATGAATTGGCGAAAATCACTAATTCCTTAAAGCGGACTAGAGTACTCAGCCCCTAGAGCGCAGACTAGAGTACAAATGATTTAAGAAAAATCTCTAAGTCCCTGAAGCGCACTAGAGCACTCTGAGTCCCCAAAGCATGGACTAAAGTATAAATGATTGACGAAAATCTCTAAGTTCCTGAAGCGGACTAGAGTACTCTAAGTTCCTAGAGCGTGGACTAGAGTATAAGCGACTTGAGGAAAATCTCTAAGTCCTTGATGCGGACTAGAGTACTCTGAGTCCCCAGAGCATGGACTAGATTATAAACTACTTGAGAAAAATCTCTATGTCGCTAAAGCGGATTACAATACTCTGAGTTCCCAGAACGTGGACTATAGTATAAATGAATTGATGAAAATCTCTAAGTCCTTGAAGCGGACAAGAGCACTCTAAATCCCCAGAGCTTGGACTAGAGACAAACGACTTGAGAAATATCTCTAAGTCCCTGAAGCGGAAAAGAGTACTCTGAGTCCCCAGAGCACGGACTAGAGTATAAACGACTTGACCAAAATCTCTAAGTCCCTGAAGTGGAATAGAGTACTCTGATCTCTAGAGCCCGAACTAGAGTATAAATGAATTGACAAAAATCTCTAAGTTCCTGAAGCAAACTAGAGTTCTTCGAGTCCCCAGAGCGTAGACTAGAGTATAAACAACTTGAGAAAAATCTCTAGGTCCCTGAAGCCGACTAGAGTATTCGGAGTCCCCAAAGCATGGACTAGAGTATAAATGAATTGATGAAATTATCTAAGTCCCTGAAGCGGACAAGAGCACTCTAAGTCCTCGGAGCGTGGACTAGAGTACAAACGACTTGAGAAAAATCTCTATGTCCTTGAATCGAACTAGAGTACTCTGAGTCCTCAAAGCATAGACTAGAGTATAAAACGACTTGAGAAAATCTTTACGTCCTAAACCGTGGACTAGATCATAAATCGTTCGACAAATCTCTAAGTCCCCAAATCGTCGACCGAAGCATGAACACAAATTGGGTGCGAGTCGACTAGGTGAAGGATAACATTAAGTCACCAGAATGCAGAGTGGTGTATAAACATCGATAAATACATGAGTGGATTCCGATCGTTCTATATTCCGCAAACTTCGGCCTGAAATTGATAAGAGGAGTATTAACTCGCTAAGATGGAGTTCGACCATCCTAATTGTTCTATGGAGAAATCAATGTTGGGATCAGGAGTACAAATCACTAAAATTGGAATATGACAGCTCATTATAGCTCTAGCTTGGCGTTCTTTACAAATTTACGTAACGACTTCAAGGAGGACTCAATACAGAACCAATCGAAACGACATCCAAAGCTACGGGCGACTGACTATATCATACCTTAGATCTAGGGTCAATATCGATCTGCACCAAGCACATATGAGTGTGACCCGAATGTCCCTTGAAAAACAATGACCACCAGCGTGTGGAAATGAGAGTAAACCACGAAGACTTGGTCATTAATTCTCTAGCACCCTCCTTTGATCCGTCCGGAGGAGTATGAAACTGGAGGAGCATGACCCGACTTCTCTTGAGCCAACTTTACCTCGAGATCTGATTACAGAACATGAACCAAAGTGGACGTAGCTGACCATCTAGTACCCAACTTACGCCTATAAACTGACGAGGCATCGGAGTATTCCCCTTGGAATGAAAAATACGATACAATCTAGGATAGGCGAGACTCAGCCTCCCATCAACTGACCTGATCCCATGATACAATAGGAAAGAGAGTACAACTAAAGTGGGCATGGTTGGCCTCTCTACTTATCCGTATATGCTCCAAACTTGGGGGCACGAGCAAGAAGTATGATGAATGTGAACCAACGATTCACCGATCAACTCTATGTTTTCGAAGTTTAGGTGTGAGTATAAACATAGTTAGGATGAGACTCAACCGTCCACGCAATACACATATCAACCCAAGATTCGGAGCAGAAGGGTGATCATCCAAAGACTAGCTACGATAGCTCAATACTGAAACTTACATATAGTGTTTACAATTATTCAAGGCTACGGCCGAAAGAATACCTAGAAATAGAATCATTAAATCGATGCCTAAGCTCGTAGGCCGCTGACTATCACTCCAACCCGAAGGATGGCTATAGGATCATGAATGCGTTGATGGAAAGCCCGTTACTCGAATATATTAGAAAATTCAAACTCAAAGCAAGATCCTGCTATGCAGCTTCGCATAACTCGAGGCTAAACCCTACTTGACATTTTCTTCAACGTGCTTCTAAGCCTGATCATCGGCCATTTGCAGATAATCGATCAGAGCATTCAGAGCCCTTCACTATCAGACTTAATAACCCATGACAAGACTCTAGGATTCGACTAGAGCAACCATCAGCATTAACCGTCCCAACCATATTTCACATTGAATGTTACACAAAATAGTTACATCTAAACTCAAAGAATCCAAGTTTGCACCCGCTAAGCTGACAATCGACATTACAGCTAGCCATGGCGACCCTTCACGGGTGCTGAATATCGGATCACAGCTCGATGTAACGATGATAAAAGAATTAGTTGGATTTTTTGAATAAATGACGATATGTTCCCTTGGACCCATTTTGACATGTGTGTGTGTGATTTCACTGACTTCGCAAGCCATGCATTGGATATCGACCTGAAGCTATAAAAGCTAGCACCATACAACCACCTGAGACGTCACGGAGACTACTTAAATAGAATATCGAATTAAGCCAACTCAATATCACTTATTTCCCTCAAAGAGCTACCCAAGGACGGAAATTAGGAGACCTCATATCTAAATTCACAGCATCAGACGACTACTCGAAGGGTAGTGGAGAACCAACCAACATACGAAAAATGTATGCAGATGGAGCATCCAATGATTAGTGTTATGGCATTGGAGTCGTGAGGAACGATCGATCTGCTACATCCTGAAACTCGATTTCCTTGTAACAAACAATGATGATTAGTATGAAGCCTCGACCGCCAGCCTCAAAATTGCTAGAGAACTTGGAGTGGAAACTTTACATATCTTTAATGATTCCTGATTAGTATTATGCAAAGTTAGGAAGTTAATATTGCCAAGGGGCATTGTCTTGCTCCTTATCTCGGCTAGGTCCGAGAGCTACTAGCCGATTTCACGTATTACATCATTACACACATCCTCAGCGAATGAGATGAAAAGAGTCAAGTCACTGGCCAAGCTAACCAGTTTCAAAGACGTGCAACAGACATACATTGTTCTGGGTGAAATACTTAATATTCCAAGCATTGACGGATGGAGATCAGCTATATCTTGGAGACAGAGCCGGAATAGGGGTCATGTTTGACTCCTATCGAAGACTATCTACAATGAGTTATTCTTACTGAACAAAGGACTGAAAAAGGACAGATCCTCCTCAAAGCTTCACGCCAAATCATCCTAGAAGAAGTCATGTAGAGAAAGGAATTTATCCATTCCCATGCTTTGATTTATCACCCATGATGATATCAAATGAGTCTTTAGCGAAGTTTATGAAGAAGAATGCGACAATTACATCAAGGGGAAAACCCTGACAAAGAAAATACTCTGATACGGGTATTACTGGATGACTATCAATAAAGATGCGGTTGATCATGCTAGACAATGCGATGAGTGTAAGATGTTTGCAATAAATCCAGGAGGCCCGATGATGGAAATTACTGAAACGGCTAGTCCATAGTCATTTTCCACTTGGGGGCATTGACATCATCATTTTCTTGCCGATCCTAAAGGTGGTGCGAAGTACGCCATTGTAGCGGTTGATTACTTCATCAAATGGGAAGACGAATTTTTTTAACCATGACCAAGATGAAGAAAATAATCAACTTCAGTGTCTGTAATGTCATCTATCCTTGTGATCCATTGTAACTGATAATGAATCGCAATTCGACAGTGCTAAATTTAAATGACTTCTGCCGTCAACATCATATTGAAAAGAGATTTACGATATTTACTCGCCCTCAAGCAAGTGGTTAGGTTGAAGCTGTGAATAAAATCATAAAGTCTATTCTGAAGAGAGGTTTGGAAAAGCCTAGGGGTAAATGGGTGGATGAACTTCCAACATCATTATGGGCTTATAGATCTACCCATGAGTCCACGATTGGCCGTACTTCATTCACCCTTGATTATGGCTCTAAGTTCGTCATCAAAGTAGAACTTGAAGTCCCCTCTCATTAAGTGACTGATTACAACCCTTATTTCACAAAAAATATAGAACTGCAGTCAAATTGTGATCAAGGTAGATGGAATTAGAGACAACTTATGAGCATATAAAACGAATTTGGGAGACAATAGCAAAAATGTGTATCCGAACATGCACGTGAATATTCGCAAAATTCGACTTCTTGAAATTAACAGAAATTGAATTTTCACTTAGAGTTATTAAGAAAAGACTGGATCGGATAGCCGAAGCTTACTGGCCCTGTAGAACAGGACATAGATGGCCATTGATGAACAACAATCCTGAATTTATACTATTGGGAACCGACCAATCATCATATGACCAAAAAAGGATACGACACTTTGAGAGGATAAAATTGAAGGATAATGACTATTCAGGAAGCATGATGGATTTCATTCTGGAGACTCTAACTTACTTCGATTCAAAGCATGTCATGTGTGCAATAAGATGTACTTTGGAAGGCAAATGTTACCCGGCACTTTGGCATGGCTACAAGGCGATAGTTGTAGAGGCTATGCTTGATTATATATGGGATTCAAGCCGAGAAAGGATTGGGAATATAAGGGATCAATGTAACTTACTTCGGTCGGCCTATATATGTGGTTTGGTATATTTGACACTGGATCAGCATGCTTTTGTAGTACAAGAATTGAAGGTGGATCGGTGTTGGATTATAGACATGGTGGTTTGGTATTGGATGGTGGATCGGCCAAGATAGATAAGCCAAGGTGGCTCGGCCTTGGTGGGTCGGTCAAGGAAAATAAGTTAGAGATGGGTTAGCCGTAATGGTTCGACCTCAATGGATCGGCCATGTTGCGTCAGTCAAGGTAGTTAATTAGAAGTGGATCGGCCATGTTGGGTTGGCCTAGGTGGTTAGTTGTAAGTGGATCGGCGGCTTGGGCTCGATCACCATGGTTCGGCATACTTGGCCCGGTGCACCTTGGGAAGTTGGCAAGCCATCAGGTTTACGACAAAGTAACGCGATCAGAATTCCATTGCTTCGAGTTACTTGAGAAGTTGCTTCAAGTCATCTATGAGGAAACCCCAACTCAACATTGATGGTTCGGCCAAAGTGGTTCGGCATACATGGGTCGGTCAACTTGAATTGTCACTTGTGGGTCGAGCTATCTTGGTCATGGGCCTACACAGAGATGTTAGGCTTTCTTCGTTTATAAATAGAGGGGAAGGGGTCCAGTTTAAAGGACCGTTTTTTGGAAGAACTCCAAAGAGACTCTACCATTTTTTATGCTCTTCTCTTTTTGATTCAAACTTGTATTCAAGTGGTTTGTTTACAGATTGTATCTGTATTCAAGTGATTGGGAAAGTAATAAAGATTTTATTCAAAGTGGACGTAGGCAATTATGCCGAACTATTATAAATATGGTGTTCTCATTTCTGTTGTTCTTTTTGCATTCAATTACATTATTTCTCTATTTTAATTTACTCTCTTCATTTGTCTCTCTACATAAATTACTCAAGGGTGTTAGTGACAAATTTTGGTGCTAACGATATTATAGATCTTTCGTTCCGCTGTGAGATTATGTGTTGTCATCTTTCTTCTTATCTTCTTTCTTCTTCCTTTCTCCTTACTATCCGTCTTTCCATTCAATTTGAGTTAGTCATGTGTGGTTTATTGGCCGCTTAAATCATATGAAAAAGCAGGCCATTACATTTAAACTTTCCCTATATCTGAGTTATAAGTTATTAAATTCCAATATCAAATTATTTAAATATTTAGAACTAATTAAACATTTAAAATAAAATAACCAAAATTATTGGGTCATTAGAGAGTTTCCTTTGGTTAATATAACAAAGGTCAAACATAGAATCTCAAGTGACGACGTTATATTGTTCTCTCAATTTGAGAATACCATTGAACAACAATGTGGACACTGCGCTTTGATTACAGTGAAACCATGGCCTGAAGTCCATTAAATGACTATAGTTGGGTCTAAGTTGAAGCACTAGGAGTAAAACACTATTCAATAGAGTATTCACCTCCTCAATTATGTAAGGTTAGTATCACGGTCAAATATAGTCAAATCAAAGTCAAAGTCTCTAGCCAGTGCAGTATACTTAATGATAATTATTTTGTTGAACTAAGGACCCGTACGTAACGACCCGGTATTTTCAACCATTCGCATCGGCACATGTCGAACTTGAATTGATCAAAATACCGCGTCGTAAATAAAATTTGGCAAATGTCAGAATATACAGTAAATAAATAATCATAGAAACACAGACACAGAATCAGAATACTCGTAGCGGAATTAAGAATAAAGTCTCGAACAAAACGATTAGACAGATTTGAACGATAAACGACCCAAAAAGCCCGTTCTGTCTTCGGAACGAAAATGGGTCAACCCATATATTAAAGTAAATGTTTTGGGTTGTTCTAAACTCAATGGAACATGTTTTAGGTCCTAATTCCACAGTATGAAGAAATTATCTTAAAATCAGCTTATTTCAAACCGATTTCAATTAAATTAATTTTCAGGCGTTTCAACCCCGTGCGATCAACGACAAGTCCGATCGATACGATACTTGAAATTCTACAATAATTCACTGTTACAGATATGATGAAACTGGTTTTGTCGAAATTTAAGCTAGTTGCCAAAATGGCTATTTTCACGTGAATTAAATAAATTAATATTAAATTAATTAAATCAAATTTTCAATTCAAATTTAATTATTTACGATTTCTATCAATTTAGATTACTAAGTAGTTTAAAATCCTTTATAACAAATTTCTGTATCAATTGATATTGAATATTTCACCAATTATAATGTTTAATTTCAATTTCAATAAATGTAGGGATTGTAAGTTTAAATTTCCAAAAATCCAACTGTTTGACTTTCAATCTTGTTATTCAACCAATTATCATCTTATGGATATAATTGTCATTGGTTTATACCTTAGTACCTTAATGTTTTCCAATTTTCATATTAATTTCAACTAACGTGATATTTAATTTCATTTAACTACAATAAATCCATTTATTATAGCTTAAATTCCAATAAATTGACCAGACTTGATTTTCAATTATTTTTATGCAATCAATTATCATACTATGAATAAAATTTACATTGGTTATATTTTATTGAATTAATAGTTTACAACTATCAATTTAATCTTCAATAACTGCACCAATTAAGCGAATTAGTCACAACTGACGTCAAATTTAAATTAATAGACTAAATAAATAGGTAACTTATATTAATTGTCACTATTAGCCTTTAATTAAATTCAAATAAATATTATAATTACTTACATGATACTGATATTATTCAATTACCATTTATTATGCTATTTCATATATTATTTTAATATTTACATTTGTTCCCCTTGATTAATTTTATAACAAAGTTATAATATTTAAATCATTTCAGTTGATTGGAATTTCATTCAGATTGTTAATAATTAACTTGAATTAACATTATTACATAATTCTGGTTATTATTTACCTTAATAAATCACAAATTTTCATTTCTTCCAATATTAAATCACAATACCTTATTAAATTAATTATTTATTATTATAGAAAATTTATGGGTCGTTACAACTGAGGACACCTCCATGGTAACCCTATGTAATTAGCAAACGTTCTTTACCAGTTTATGATTATATGCATAGTATTGTTGTGATGTACACTCACGAGCATCATAGTTACTTGATTATTATTATTTTCGCCCTTAGACATTATTATAATATCACTAGATTTTCTATAAAAAAGGTTTGATTATCGTAAGGTAAAAACACGTCCGTGTTTATGTCTGGCGTGGTCTTACGGGATGCCTTTGGTTTTAAAGAAATTTACAAGTTATGGTAAATAAAATTCCTTATGATTTGAGTTTATCATGCTAGTTTTAATAGACTGACCTAGGAATTGTTTTCCTATAATGCTTGAGTCAGACCAAGCATATTACATATTTATTTGGAGGCTTTGGAGCTTCAGGAGACGAGTTGGAGGCCTAGAGACGTATTCACATAAATGGTTATTTTTCCATTGCAATCATTGTTGTATCTACATCAATTGTGAGGGCAGGTTGTTATAAATGTCTGGGATAAAATTTGTTAGTATACTCTGGTTGATGTCTATGTATACATATATTACAATATGTTTTTGTGTAAATATTTGTTATATATTATAGATCACTCATCCCACTGTGAGATTTTGTGTTATTATCTTTCTTCTTGTCTTCTTCCTTCTACATTTCCCCTAACTATCTGTCTTTCCATTCAATTTAAGTGGGTCATTTATGGTTTATTAACCGCTTAAACTATATGGAAAAGCAGGTCATTACACATGGTATCAGAGCTTAGGTTTAGTGAACACCTAAACCTTGGTGGGGGTAAACTCATTTTAGATAGGGTTAGTAATGCCCTTGACTGAGTAAACTCATGAGAGATAGGACTAGAAGTATCCTAGAATGATTTTGGGAGTATATATATAAGAGTGCGTATTTGTTAGTGATATAAAAATGTTTTATATTATGTTGTTTGATTTGTTGAGTGGCTTAAGAATTCTGGTCGATGCATTAGGCCAACGTTATCGATAAGAATTTCTTAAACACTCAAATAAGACCAACTGACACAATATTGTTTTAAAATGGGTAAATGAAATAATTTTACTAAGATTATATATATATATATATATGAATATTTTTTTGATAATTTAATATAGTTATCCTTGGTTGTGTTTGGTTGATACAAATGATAATATTCCATCATTATCATTTTGGATTTGATTTGTCATGCTCGTCCAATTCTAAGCATTGACTATTATATGTTAATCCATCTAGAATCTTCCTTTTGAAACTTGGTTTGGGTAAATAGGAAATTTAGGAACATTGAAAATGAATACCTTGTGAATTAAATTTCGTAATTTGAATATAAGGCATTTTTTGATATTGTTGGGATAAAATTTGGTTTTATTAAATGTTGTTTTATTAAAAGGAATTTCAAATATTTTGGAAATAATTGAATATAAAAGTTGGTTGTATTTAATTGGGGTTATAAAAGAAGTTTATTAAAAGAAAACTTAAATATTTCTGAAATAAATACTTATAAAATGATTTGTGGAAGCTAAAATATTTTTGCAATAAATAATTGAGAAATGATTTCTTTTAATGGGAGATATTTTATAAATTTGATTTATAAAAATGTGTTTTATAAATAAAAGGAATTAGAGAACTTAAATCTCGATGCTTTTGGAAGATGGTTTTCAAAGTTTTAAGAAGGTAATAATAAGAATATTATTTGAAGATATTTTGCAAATATAGGTATTTTAAAAAGGAATTTTGTTATGGATTTTTTAGGTAAAAGTTGATTTTGATTAAATCCCAAAAGTAGGATTTGGTATACAAAAAGTAAGATGTATTATTATTTCAAATGATTTATGGGAAAATAAGTATTAATTTTACTTGAAAAAGTTTTAAAGTAAAAATAGTATACTTAAAAACATTTTCAAGTATAAATACTTTTGAAAGAGAAAATTTTAAAGGAAAGGTACATTTTTTTGGTTTGGATTGGGAAAATGAGTCCCGCTTTGTTTTATGGTGATCGAAATAACCTTCTAAGTGATGATCAGATGGTTGTTTAGGTGAAAAGTATTATGCACTTTGTAGATTATTCTCTTTGTCATTGCATGGTCGAAATGAGTTCGGATCCTAACTAATCCAAAGTAAAAATTGAAATTAGATATTTCATTGAAAATATTTAGTTGGAAATATATATACGGTATTGTTTTAAAAAGGGTTTGAAAAGAGGAAGATGTTTTAAAATTAACTAGTTCGAGTAGCTCGAAAATAACTAAAAATGGGCAGGGCATGTATTCGGATGGTAGACACTTCACTTAAGGATTACCCTCTTGTTAAGGGAATATATAATACTATTTGGTAGTACCCATTTTAGGGTTACTCAAGCTATATTTATTTATTTATTTATGGATATAAATATGCCTGGTACCATTTCAAAAGTTTTTGAAATAGAAATCAAGGTATTTGACTCATAAGTTACCAAAAAGTAAGGGTATCTTGATTTGGAATAGGTTAATTAATGAAGTTTTAATTTGGTCAAATTTATTAAAAAGGTTTAACAGACTTTGTTTTATTAAACCGTGCCTTTTGATTTTAACAACTAGAAAGATAAAAAATTGTTTGATGTTATTGGGCCGGCTAATAAACACTTTTACCTCTGAATGTCTTAAGAAAAGTAGACTCTTATATGGAGTTTGGATGCTAGCATCCTATTCTTTTTAGCTACTTACCAAACCGAACAGGTAAAGAAGTAGTATTGCTCGACTCAGTTTTATCACCCAAATTATTTTGGACCTCCATCTAGATAGTTAAATGTGAATAGAATCAAAATTTAATATTCTGTATATACTATTAGGACGTAGGAGAATATCACACAAGTTTATAAAGTAGAGTGATTTCATGAAAGGGTTCTATAAGTAAAGTGTATCATCTAAATTGTTGAACCTAAGTTGGAATTTTTATAAATTATTTCCATAAATAATTTTAGCAGTAATATAATTGGTATTAGTAAGGACTAATAATATAAGTATGTAGGTTGTACATAAATCATTTCCCTTTCTCATATAGTTTTCGATCCAAGATTTCGAGTGTAACAACCTGCATATTTAACGATTATATATTTAAATGTTTTGTTTAAATATAGCGTCGTTAGTCGGATTTTTAGGTCTGAAATGTTATTTTCCGCAAATGGCCGATTTGGAACTCGAAACCACCTCCATTGGTTCCAAAATGGCGTTTGCGATCTTTTTAAGTGTAAGCAGCGATATGTTTGGAGTTTGTGAATTTTTGCAACTTTTCTATTTGGGTTTTGGGTTTGGGTTCAACCCATTTGTTAGTTTAAACCCCTAATTCAGCCCTCTCATCATCCATTCACCATCATTTCATTTCTTAGCTTAAGAGAAAATGAAAATGGTGGAAGGGAAAGAGAAATAGAAATTTGCAAGCCCTAGTTCTTCTTTGTAACTTGATTCTTGCTCCAATATCAAAGAGAAGACATAGGTAAGCTCCTCTTCATCTTCTCTATCTCTTTCTCTCTTCAATCTCAGAAATTCCTAAACCTAACTAAGGAAAATACTTGTTTTGATCTTAGATTAAAGCTAGTAGAGTAGAAGTGGAGATTTTTTGGTCTTCTCCTTGCAAATTGAACTCCTTCTTCTTTGTTTTGCGACATAAGGTGAGTTTTGAACTCACATCTACTTCTTTTGATATTATTGATGTTAGGCATGAATTCCTAACAATTGTTCATATGTTCTTTTGTTTTTGATTTGGGTTGATTCGGTGAAATTACCAAATTATGATTTTGAAGCCAAATCTTTGAAAATCCTTATATGGATGATGTTTATGTTGTTCGGAGTGTTTGGGTGTGTTGTTAAGCTTGGGTAGTCATTTGATGTAAGCCCATAATCCACATGCGTCCGATTGCTTTCGATTTGTTTGGCCATAAGGGCCCAGGTTCAGGAAATGCCTGAACATTGAGTTTCAGACGTGTGAAACCATAATTTCAGGCATCTGAATATTGTTCTAGGGAACATTTTCATCCCCAGATTCAGACGTCTGAATTTATATTCTAGACATCTAAATTGGCTAATTTTCAACCAGAAAGGAAATAGGACAAAATATGCCTATTTCAGACGTCTGAAAATTTGGGTTCAGACGTCTGATTTCTCTTTTGAAAAAGAAATTGAATTTCAGATTCAGACGTCTGAATCCCTTCTTTCAGACGTCTGAATAAGCTGTTTTTGCCAAACTTGCCTTGTTCGTTTAGTTTTCCAAATTTAATCGATGTATATTGATTCCAATTAGTTATTTATGCATATTTGACCTTGATGATTCCTTTTTGAATTTATTCATGGGTTTTATAAATGATTTCTTCAAATCGTATTAAAAGTTCGCTTCTCCGATTTATAAATTCTATTTAAAACACACGCACAATTTCGCACTTTGAGCGAAGTGGAAGGGTGATTAAATGGTTGGGCAAAACACCGACCATGAATCTGTGCGTTTATCCTTCCGATTAGTTCCCGACCTATTCAATTGATCATTTTAACCTTCGGGTTGGTTTACCGATGATATGAGGTGAACTTTGTACTGCTTTGAGCAACGGATAGTAAACCATTTAGTGCGAACGAGTGGTTATGGGACTCGCTTTACCATTTTTCGGATTCCTTTTTGAGAGTTATGACACATTCCGCCAGTTAGTGGTGTCCAGTACTGGGTCTTCGACCTTCGCCACTACGGTTTGTTGCCTTCGGGTATGTGCCTTCGGGTTTGTGCCTTCGGGTTTGTTGCCCTTTACTATCACTTCCGATGTTGGTCGTTATGAGCCGCATGAGTGATATTGGGTTGCCCTTTAGTATCGCTTCCGATGTTGGTCGTTATGAGCCGCATGGGTGATATTGGGTTTGGAGTCTTCGGGGTCAAGGATCCTTGTTTGTACAGTACTGAGCTCGAGCAAATTTTATGATGTTTCATTCATATGCATATTTCCTTGGTATCGCCCTTCGGTGTTGGTCTTTTTGAGCCACATGATGCGTAGCGTTTACCTTGTGGAACTTGTATACCTTATGGGGATTTGTTATTGCCTTTTGGCTTGCTTTGGGATATTCTTATCCTTTGTTTCTATATGTTGCCGATGGTATGAGGCTTGTTATCATATGATTCATCTTTTGTTAGATGATTGTGGTTTATCTCCTTTAGAGATATTTGTTATGCCTTGTAACCTTGTAGGTTAATTGTTGTTCAGTTTGTCTAAATGATTTGTTTAGCTAGACTGACCCGTGTATTTTATACTCGGGTCAGACCGAGATGTTTCAGGTTAGGTGCTTTTGGACTTAGCCTATTTTGCTTCCGCATGGACTATTCAACTTGTTCCTTTTTGTTAAAGCTTTTTGTGTAGTCCTTTTTATTGTAACTCTGATATATGTATTCTTTTGACTCGTCTGTATATTGTGGTTTTCTATACCACTTGACATGTATTATTTTGTATACTCTATTATGTATCAATATATGTGTATATAATGATTTACTGTTCTGTGATGTATATTACATTTGAGTTGTTATATTCTGTTCTGATAGATCCAACCACCTATAGTTTTGTTTTAAGTATTCATTGGGTATGTCGACCTTATTGGTATGTTTATTGTCGATGTATTCAATAGATAGTTAGAGCAAGGCTATAGATGGTCGCTCCCAACCAGCCTTATTCTCCGTGTTAGTTGACGGCATTACCCTGCAGTGTCCTTGGCTAGCTTGGGTATAGAGGTGGGGTGTCATAACGTGTTATCAAAGCTGGGTTCAAAACAAAATATGATAAACACAGAATAAATGCATATATTACGGTACATCAAAGTGTATAAGTGATACAAATCTTTGAATCATCGTGTCTTTTTATTCCTTCTTTTGTCAAAGGTTAGATAGAATTTGGGGAATACGTCTAGGAGTGCATTTTATTCCGTAGTATTCCGTATTGATTATCTACCTTGTGTATAACCTTGTTCTTATCTTACCTTCAGCGTATGGCTGGAAGAGGCAGGGGACGACGTTCGGATGTTGGGCAATCCAGTGGTTCACATCCGGATGGCGTTTATATGTCTGCCGATCAGTTTTTGGAATTGTTTAGGAGCATACAGCCTCCAGTTCCTCCTCGAGTGTCTCCACCTCACAAGTTTGCCTTTGCACGCCAGTGCAGTGATTTTGCTCATCTTGGAGGAAAGCCGTTTAAGGGCTCTGAGTCAGTTCTTGAAGTCCAAGCTTGGTTTTGCACGTGCGAGCGTATCTTCTCTCGTATGGATCTTTCTGACCATGATAGAGTTCTTGTAACTTCTAGCTTATTACAAGAGCGTGCTCTTGATTGGTATGAGCTTCTTATAGCCGAGATTGATGAGTCTACTCTTTCTTGGACTCAGCTTCGGGAGCGATTTGAACTCAAGTTCGTTCCTGAATCTGAAAAAGTTTTATTGACCCGTCGCTTCCTTGAGTTGAAGCAAGGGAAATCTTCTTTTTCTGAGTATGTTGCATCATTCGAGGCTTTATCTAAGTATGGTCTTGAATTCATTAGCACTTCTTATAAGAAGAATTTGAAGTTTGTCTCTGGTTTTAAGAAATATCTTAAGAAGTCTTTGTTGCTTCAGCTTACGCTTTCTTTTGAGGAGTTGGTTGATTTGGCACTTCATCTCGAGACCGTCGAGAAGGAGTGTGATAGTGATGTTGATGTTGAGATTTCCAAGAACCCCAACAAGAAGCCGACTCCATTTCAGAAGCAGCCTTTTCCTTCTAAGAAGAGGAAGATTGGTGGTCCTAGCTCTCAGCCTCAGCCTTCTGGAACACCTTTCGTTCGGAAGTGTTTCAATTGTGGTTCTCCTGATCATATTATTCGAGCTTGTCCTAAGCCTCTCTTCTGCCGCTATTGCAAGAAGGAAGGTCATCATGTTTCAGGTTGCCCTACTGTTCCGGCTGGTGCCAAGTCTAGCAGGCTTTATGCTGCTAAGACTTCTGAAGGTCCTTCTCATCCTAAAGGTATATCTCCATCTATTTTGGAAGGGTCTATTTTATTTCATGATCATAGTATTCGAGTTCTTTTCGATACGGGTGCTTCACATTCTTTCGTATCGAAGAAGCTCGTTGATGATTTAGCTTTGGATTTTCTTGTTTGATTACTTCTTTAAGGATTGCGAATCCTATTGGGGGATCTGCGACCCTTAGTTTGCTTTGTGATGATGTTGAGATTGTTTTATGTGGTTTTTCTTTTCATGCGAATCTGCATGTTATTTCTTGTCTGGAATTTGATATTATTTTGGGTATGGACTGGCTAGTGAGATATAATGCCAGAATTATTTGTTCGGAGAGAATTATATATCTTCGACATCCGAATTCGTCTACTCAGTTATCTCTTATTCTTTGGGATGGGGATAATTCCGAAATGGCTTTATATTCTCTTGATTCACGAGATGGTGATGATATATCTCGTATTCCCATTGCTTGTGACTTTTCTGATGTTTTTGAGCCTGTCTCGGGTTTGCCACCTAAGCGGGCAATTTAGTTCCGCATTGATCTCATTCCATACGCGCAGCCAGTTAGTCGTCCTCCCACGAGGATGTCTACAAAGGAAAATGAGGAACTCAAGAAGCAGCTTTTAGAGCTTGAGTCCAAGCAGTTGATTCAGTCCAGTTTTTCTCCGTGGGGATCCGCGGTCGTCTTCGTGAAGAAGTCTGATGGAACTCTTAGGCTTTGCATTGACTATCGCAAACTTAACGAGTTAACCATCAGGAATAGGTATCCATTGCCTCGGATCGATGATATGTTCGATCTATTGAGTGGTGCTAAGGTCTTTTCTCAGCTAGACCTTGCCACAGGTTTTCATTAGTTACGAGTCGCGGATGATAGCATTCCTCTTACCGCTTTCCGCACTCGTTATGGTTCTTTTGAGTGGCTTGTTATGCCGTTTGGTTTGAATAACGCTCCTGCTTTCTTTGTTGATCTCATGAATCGAGTATTCCGGGAATACCTCGATAAGTTCGTCCTTGTCTCCATTGATGATATCCTTATTTATTCTAAGTCTGAAGCCGAGCATGCTAATCACTTGAGAATTGTCTTGAATACTCTTCGTCATCATCAGCTTAGAGCCAAATTCTCCAAGTGCCACTTTTGGAAGAATAAGGTAAAGTTCTTAGGCCATGTTGTATCTTCCGATGGCATTTCTGTCGATCCCTCAAAGATCAAAGCCATCAAGGATTGGAAGAGGCCTGAGAATGTGCATGAGATTCGTAGTTTCCTTGGATTGGCGGATTATTACCGTCGATTGATTAAAGATTTTTCCCGGGTTGTGCTTCCTCTCACTTGCCTTACTCGGAAAGGCATTCGTTTTGATTGGTCCGACAAGTGTGAAGCTTCCTTTCTGACATTGAAGGAACTTCTCACTAATGCTCCTATCCTTGTGGTTCCTGAGTGGAATCATGATCTTGTTGTCTACACCGATGCTTGTGGTAGTGGTCTCGTTGTTGTTCTTATGCAGAAGGATCGGGTAGTTGCTTATGCTTCTGGGCAACTGCGTCCGAATGAAGTTCGCTATGCCACTCATGATCTTGAGTTAGCCGCTATTGTCTTTGCCTTGAAGATTTGGCGACACTATTTGTTGGGCGAGCGCTTAATTCTCTATACCGATCATAAATCCTTGAAGTATTTGTTCACTCAGAAGGAACTCAATATGAGACAACAGCGTTGGCTTGAGTTTCTTGCTTCCTTTGACTTTGATATCCAGTATACCCCTGGTAAGGGTAATCGTGTTGCAGATGCGCTTAGTCGCAAACATTCGGCTGTTATTTCTATGATGCTTGCCGAATGGAATGCTCTTCAGACTCTATCTTTTTGTGAAATTCGGGATCGAGGTCCATCTTTTGATTCTCCTATTCTATTATTTAGTTTGGGAGCTCGACCTATTTTGTTGGATCGTATTGCCGATGCTCAGCGACGTGATCCTGATTTGTTGCATCTTATTCAGCTTTGTGAATCTGGATCCTGTGATGAGGCGTTGCGGGGTTTCAGCATTGATTCTCATGGGTGTCTTTGTAAGAAGAATCGTCTTTTTGTGCCTTCTGATTTTGCACTTAGGCATGACATTCTTGATGACTGTCACCGTTCTAAGTATACCATTCATCCTGGTAGTAGTAAGATGTATACCGATATGCATCGTCTTTATTATTGGGAAGGCATGAAGTGCGATGTGGCAAGTTATGTGAGTAATTGCATAACTTATCAGCGTTTTAAGGCCTAACATCAGCGTCCTTCGGGTCTTCTTCAACCTCTAGAGATTCCATTGTGGAAATGGGATTAGATTTCTATAGATTTCGTTGACGGCCTACCTCGTTCGAGATCAGGTCATTCTAGCATTTGGGTTATTGTTGATCGCCTCTCTAAGTCTGCTCATTTTGTCCCTATTAAGTCTAATAGAACTGCTTCGCATTTGGCTAAGTTGTATGTCAAGGAAATCGTGAGACTTCACGGGGTTCCTAGTTCTATTGTGAGTGATCGTGATCCTTTATTCACTAGTCATTTTTGGCAGAGTCTTCAGCAAGCTTTGGGAACAAAGCTTAGTTTCAGTACAGCTTATCATCCACAGTCTAATGGACAGACTGAACGGGTGAATCGTATCTTGGAAGATCTTCTCCGTATTTGTATTTTTGATTTTGGTGGTAGCTAGGAGGATCATCTACCGCTTGTAGAGTTCTCCTACAGCAATAGTTTTCAGTCTAGTATCGATATGGCTCCTTTCGAAGCCCTATACGAAAGGCCATGTCCATATCCTTCATGTTGGTTGGAATCTGGAGAGAAGCTTATTCTTGGTCCAGATTTTGTTCGTGATTCTTCCGAGAAGATTGATCTTATCCGGTTGAGAATGAAAGAGACACAGAGTCGCCAGAAATCCTACGCGGATAGCCGTAGGAAACCTCTCGAGTTCTCGATTGGTGATCTTGTTTTTATTCGTGTTTCTTCTTTGAAAGGGGTTATGCGTTTCAGTACGACTGGGAAATTGGCTCCTCGCTTTATAGGACCATTTTCTATTACTGAACGTATTGGCCCTGTGGCTTATAGAGTTTCACTTCTTGCTCATCTATCTGGCATCCATGACGTGTTTCACGTCTCGCAGCTTCAGAAGTGTCTTCGGGAGTCGGATTCTGTCATCACTTCTCCCGATTTGCTAGAGCTTGAGTTCTCATCGGACTTATCTATTGTACAGCAGCCTATTCGCGTACTTGACACGGAGGTGTGTCACCTTCGGAACAAGGACGTGCAGATCGTTAAAGTTCAATGGTCCGCTAGTCCCAATGAATGTACTTAGGAAACCAGAGAGTTTATCGAGCGATCCTATCCGGGTTTTCTATCTTTGCTTGGGAACGGTGAGTATATCTTTTTGTCTCAAGCTTATTTTCTTTTCTTTTGAATGTTGTATGTATGTAGTTGTTACAAATATCGTCTCTAGGAATTGCGGGGATGCAATTTTGTAAGGAGAGGAGATCAGTAACAACCCACATACTTAACGATTAAATGTTTTGTTTAAATATAGCGTCGTTAGTCGGATTTTTAGGTCCGAAATGTTACTTTCCGCAAATGGCCGAATTGGAACTCGAAACCACCTCCATTGGTTCCAAAATGGCGTTTGTGATCTTTTTAAGTGTAAGCTTCGATATGTTTGGAGTTTGTGAATTTTTGCAACTTTTCTATTTGGGTTTTGGGTTTGGGTTCAGCCCATTTGTTAGTTTAAACCCCTAACTCAGCCCTCTCTTCATCCATTCACCCTCATTTCATTTCTTAGCTTAAGAAAAACTGAAAATGGTGGAAGGGAAAGAGAAATAGAAATTTGCAAGCCCTAGTTCTTCTTTGTAACTTGATTCTTTCTCCAATATCAAAGAGAAGACATGGGTAAGCTCCTCTTCATCTTCTCTATCTCTTTCTCTCTTCAATCTCAGAAATTCCTAAACCTAATTTAGGAAAATACTTGTTTTGATCTTAGATTAAAGCTAGTAGAGTAGAAGTGGAGATCTGTTGGTCTTCTCTTTGCAAATTGAACTCCTTCTTCTTTGTTTTGTGACATAAGGTGAGTTTTGAACTCACATCTACTTCTTTTGATATCATTGATGTTAGGCATGAATTCCTAACAATTGTTCTTATGTTTTTTGCTTTTGATTTGGGTTGATTCGGTGAAATTACCAAATTATGATTTTGAAGCCAAATCTTTGAAAATCCTTATATGGATGATGTTTATGTTGTTCGGAGTGTTTGGGTGTGTTGTTAAGCTTGGGTAGTCGTTTGACGTAAGCCCATAATCCACACGCATCCGATTGCTTTCGATTTGTTTGGCCATAAGGGCCCAGGTTCAGGAAATGCCTGAACATTGAGTTTCAGACGTCTGAAACCATAATTTCAGACGTCTGAATATTGTTCCGGGGAACATTTTCATCCCCAGATTCAGACGTCTGAATTTATATTCCAGACGTCTGAATTGGCTAATTTTCAACCAGAAAGGAAATAGGCCAAAATATGCCTATTTCAGACGTCTGAAAATTTGGGTTCAGACATCTGATTTCTCTTTTGAAAAAGAAATTGAATTCCAGATTCAGACGTCTGAATCCCTACTTTCAGATGTCTGAATATGCTGTTTTTGCCAAACTTGCCTTGTTCATTTAGTTTTCTAAATTTAATCGATGTATATTGATTCCAATTAGTTATTTATGCATATTTGACCTTGATGATTACTTTTTGAATTTATTCACGGGTTTTATAAATGATTTCTTCAAATCATATTAAAAGTTCGCTTCTCCAATTTATAAATTCTATTTAAAACACACGCACAATTTCGCACTTCGAGCGAAGTGGAAGGGTGATTAAATGGTTGGCCAAAACACGGACCATGAATCTGTGCGTTTATCCTTCCGATTAATTACCGACATATTCAATTGATCGTTTTAACCTTCGGGTTGGTTTACCAATGATATGAGGTGAACTTTGTACTGCTTTGAGTGTGAAATTAACTAACGGATAGTAAACCATTTAGTGCGAACGAGTGGTTATGGGACTCGCGTTACCACTTTTCGAATTTCTTTTTGAGAGTTATGACACATTCCGCCAGTTAGTGGTGTCCAGTACTGGGTCTTCGACCTTCGCCACTACGGTTTGTTGCCTTCGGGTATGTGCCTTCGGGTTTGTGCCTTCGGGTTTGTTGCCCTTTAGTATCGCTTCCGATGTTGGTCGTTATGAGTCGCATGGGTGATATTGGGTTTCCCTTTAGTATCGCTTCCGATGTTGGTCGTTATGAGCTGCATGGGTGATATTGGGTTTGGAGTCTTCGGGCTCATGGATCCTTGTTTGTACAGTACTGAGCTCGATCAAATTTTATGATGTTTCATTCATATGTATATTCCCTTGGTATCGCCCTTCGGTTTTGGTCTTTTTGAGCCGCATGATGCGTAGCGTTTACCTTGTGGAACTTGTATACCTTATGGGTATTTGTTATTGCCTTTTGGCTTGTTTTGGGATATTCTTATCCTTTGTTTCTATATGTTGCCGATGATATGAGTCTTATTATCATATGATTCATCTTTTGTTAGATGATTGTGTTATCTCCTTTAGAGATATTTGTGATGCCTTGTAACCTTGCAAGTTAATTGTTGTTCAGTTTATCTAACTGATTTGTTTAGCTAGACTGACCCGTTTATTTTATACTCAGGTCAGACCAAGATGTTTCAGGTTAGGTGCTTTTGGACTTAGCCTATTTTGCTTCCATATGGACTATTCAGCTTGTTCCTTTTTGTTAAACCTTTTTGTGTAGTCCTTTTTATTGTAACTCTGATATATGTATTCTTTTGACTCGTCTGTATATTGTGGTTTGCTATACCACTTGACATGTATTATTTTGTATACTCTGTTATGTATCAATATATGTGTATATAATGATTTACTGTTCTGTGATGTATATTACATTTGAGTTGTTATATTCTGTTCTGATTGATCCAACCACCTATGGTTTTGTTTTAAGTATTCATTGGGTATGTCGACCTTATTGGTATGTTTATTATCGATGTATTCAATAGATAGTTAGAGCAAGGCTATAGATGGTCACTCCCAACCAGCCTTATTCTCCGTGTTAGTTGACGGCATTACCCTGTAGTGTCCTTGGCCAGCGTGGGTATAGAGGTGGGGCGTCATATCGAGTACATGACTTGAGGTGTTTTACACCATTTCGAATAAGGATCTATCGTTTAATTTTTGATGGCGAACACTTGAGAGCGTTCTTAATATGGAGCTAAAATATTTTCTATCATTGTTTACGACTATGTAAGGAGAATGGAGGTTTCTAATTAAGTAGCCTGATCAGAGTCCGCATTAGAAAGTCGGATGAGCGATACTTATTTGGAAGTGAAGTTATATATTCGAGTAGTGATCAAATCGGATAACGTATGTGAATGATCTATGAACATCATGCGGGCTTATGAATAATATTAGATGTTTATGTGGTGAAATTTCGAAGACAGAATTCTTTTTAAGTAGGGACGAATGTAACGATCCAGAATTTTATTACTTTGATTTTTTGAATACTTAATTAGTTTTAAATATTCGATTTGGGGTTTTTATTATAAAATCTTTTTTCAAATAATTGTCCGATTTTTGGTGGCGTATTTATAATTTAGTTTATAGGATTTTTTCATAATTTTTAATTTGGAAAATAATTGGACTTTTGTTTGTCGTATTTTATGGAAAACATGGGCACTTTTGATACTTTAGAGTATAAGATAACTTGTCTATTTTATTGTTGTTTTGTGATCGCGATCCAATTCCATAGGCGATCATATTTCATTCTCCATCGATCATGGCTCGTAATCGAATACGATACGGTGTCGTAGGGAATCAAAATTTATCAAAATTCAAACATCCACATACACGGTGATTAGCCACCATTTTGTCCCTCTTTACCCCGCCTTTGTCTCCATTGTTCCCCTTGTCTATCCACCTTATGTTGTACTCTACCCACCTCTTTGTCCACTTTGTCCACTGCCTTACTAAATAATGCTATGGACAGGCCAGCATAAGTTTGATTACTTATACATATATGTACACACATTCAAAACAAATCCCTTCCTTCATGTCTTTGATGCTACTGTAATAAAAGGAAAAAACAAAGAATTTAAACTCAATCCCCTTATGCAAAAATCAATCTACATAAAAAGGGAAGTTATTCGTATAGGTCCCAGCATTTTTAAAATTGGCTGCACTCGATCGCATTAAGTGTCGAGAGAGATATTGCTAAAAATATAAAAGATGAAAGTTTTGCATCAAAATTTCAAAAATTGTTTTATCTCAATCCGATA
Organism: Allium cepa; assembly: GCA_030765085.1. NCBI lineage: Eukaryota > Viridiplantae > Streptophyta > Magnoliopsida > Asparagales > Amaryllidaceae > Allium > Allium cepa. The sequence continues at coordinate 67,007,585 of CM060931.1, forward strand.
AGAATGAATCGATGCAATATGCATCATTAGGATCGTATGGTAGAGTATTATTTTTGGTGAAGGTTTGGCGACGGTTGGTGATGGTCATGGACGATCATCGAAAGCTAGGTTTAGAGATCATTGGAGTTCTAGGTAGCGACACGTGAGGTGTAGCTTGGTTTGTTTCAACATGGAGAGGCGCACCTCGGGTCGAATTTTGTTAGAGATTGGTGCTTGAAAGTTCATGCATCTACGGTCGAAATAGTAGTGGTGATTGGGTTAGTTCGATCGATATTTAGTTGAAGGGGCCGGAGTTAAAAGGGAGGAGCTTGTCGGGTTCTGTTTGTGTAGAGGAGGCCGTTGGCGAGACCATGGGGTTCTTGGGTAGTCCAGGAAGTACGGCAAGGTACACGAGCATGCATGTGTACATGCTAATGATGGAGGGAAGAGGGGGAGAAGAAGATTTGAGAAGAAGGGGGGTGTAGAGTTAAGTTTGGATCGGGATCCTTATGCAGCCCGTAGTCTTGTTTTATGATTGTGAGGAACTATATCTCTAATTTAATTTGTTAGTTAAAATTTATAAACTTTCCAAATCTATATATAGTGCATACTAAATTCATTTGGCACATGGATTGTTGTGTTGTATTTGCATCTACGACTACGATGTTTTGACCTAGCTTGTTGATACTTTAATGAAGCATAAATTTAAGTTTTTTTGAACGGAAAGGATTTAAATTATGATAGTTTGATTAAAATGCCATTTAAATTTATATACCTTAATTATTGATGTTTATTTGGCCAAATAAAATATTGTCGAGTTAAATTGGACTGAATATGGTAATTGGACACCTGTTAGCAGAATAAAACGACGTTCCACTAACTATATTAGTTGAACACCAATTTAGCAGAACAAATCATCGTTATGCGATTATTAAATGGATAGATTATATTTGGACATCTGTTTAGCAGAAATAAAATCCGTTTTGCTATTTTATAGATTAGGACATCTGATTATATATCGTTAAGTGATATGTTAACCAATGATGGTTAAGTATCGAATTTGTTTACATGGTCATTGATTATGTAAATATCAATTATTAGCTTGGAAAGTTTACTTTAATGATATGGTATCCTGCTTAAGTATCGTTGTGATCGTTAAGCCTATTTAAAAATAAAAAAGTTAAATTTTAGTTTGAAAGTTATTTTAAGAATAATTATTATCTATTATAAGGTTTTAAAGATAATTATTATTTGGTAATAAGATTTTAAGGGTAATATCTTATTATTAATAATACTTTAAAGATAGTTAATAACTGTTTTGAGTAATGATTTAAAGTTAATTATTTTATTTATATGATTGTTAAAGGTTATTTCTTAAAGTTATTTAATTATTATTTTAATTTTAAATGTTTGGATTATATTTTTGATTATTTATTTAAAGTGGTTTAACTATATTTTTTTGTTAAAGTTATTTAATTATATTATAAGTTAATTAATTATTATATTAATATTATTTAAAAATTAATTGATTTTCGTATTAAAAATATTTTAAAATTAATTAATTATTACATTAATATTGTTTTGAGGTTAACTTATTAATACTATAATAGTGCTTAAAATTTATTTAATATATTATTAATGAGATTCTAAAGTTATTATTTTAAATGAGATTTAATTAAGTGAAATAGAAGGATGTTTAAATAACAACTTGTAATTTAAAGTTGTTTTAAATAATTTATGGTTTATCGAGGGAACCTTACTGAATTAAAGATTCTATTAAATAAATTATTGGAATATTGGAAGAGTTTTATAAGTAGTTCTTACTAATTATAAATGGGATTATAAATGTGTTTTAAAGATCTGAAAAGGAGAAGTTTTATAAATGGAGTTTTGAGATTTATAAAGTATATTTACAAATAGATTGGAGATTTATAAAGAAACCTTATAAATAGATTTAGAGTTATTTATAAAATAAAGAGATTTTTGGAAAGAAATGGTTAATTTTTATAGCACAATTCGAGGGCTAGTGATTGCCTACAGTTTACTATGGATTTACTGGGATAGCGACATATCCATTGTATAAGTTGCAATCCATTATCGATATTGAACAGTACTTTTCATATATATTTTTAAATGTTTTCAAGATTTTTAAAGAAAAGGTTTGTGAATATACCTATACTGGTGAGATAAATATATGAATATTTTAATAAATATTTGGAATATGATTTTAAATTAATGAAACATTAATCTAGAGGCCTTGTGATTTCCGTGGGAAACGCAATCTTTGTTTGAATGTTCGTTATTAGATAGTTAAATAAGAGACTATCAAACCTTGGCATAAACACGCAATCCATCTTAATTTTTTTAGTACAGAAACATTCCATACTTATCAGAGAAGGATTTTAGCTCTATAACTATCTAGGAGAAATACGGGGATTATATGGTACAGTTACTGTCGGTGGTTCCATACTGTACGTATAAGCTCGTATTGTTCTTTCAGGATAAATGATAAGGAGATCCGTCCACTTAAACGATGATCCTCGCTCTTAAGTTTTGTCAGATTATTTCCTAAAGAATCGGTATTGGGCATTTCGAAAAATCGACGATTGGTTTTCGAAGCGCTCGAGAAGTGGATGAGTATACTTATAAGAAATTACTCAAACCCATAACCACTCCAAAACCATATACTGTTCTATGGAGGAGTTTCATGATATATTGAGTCGTTCGTATCCATGTGTGGTTCTGAGACCCGTTGGGATATGGGAATCCATGGGTGGTTCCAAGATCTATTTAAGATATGGGAATCCATGTGTGATTCCAGAACCCGTTGGGACATTGGAATCCATGTTGGATTCCGTGAACTATTTTGATGGGAGTGCGTGTGCTGGAATGCTGGATGTAGCCTTAGCAACGGTAAAGACTAAGACCAGAGAAAGGAGGCATGCCCGGTTGGGTTAGCAAACCCATGGGGTTTAGTCGGCTCCTCCTAGAAATTACCTATAGTGTTTATGCATGCAGAAGGCGATGCACTCGATTTTAGCTAAACCCGATATGTTTTTCTTAAGGTACATCACTAGGGATGTATGCTACTTTGGAAAGACGTCTTTGATCCTTGAGCAAGAGGACTGTTCCTCGAAGTACTGAGGACACCTCCATGGAAATCCTACACAATTAGCAAGCGTGCCTTAGTGGTTTATGATTATATACCTAGTATTATTGTGATGTACATCCACGAGCATCCCAGATACTTGATTATTATTATTTTCACCCTTAGACATTAATGTAATATCACTAGATTTTCTATCAACAGGGGTTCGTTACCGTAAGGTAAAAACACGTCCATGTTTTTGAGTGGCATGGTTTTATGAGATTCCATTGATTTTAAAGGATTTTACAAGTTACCATAAATAAAATTCCTTGTGATTTGAGTTTCTCACGCTAATTTACCAGATTGAGTCGGGCATTATTTTCCTATAATGCTCGGGTCAGACCGAGTATATTACATATTTAGTTTGAGGCAATGGAGCTTCAGGAGATGAGATGGAGTCCCAAAGACGTATTCACATACATGGTTTTTTTCCTGTTGCATTCATTCTTGTATTTGTCGCTAATTGTAAGGACAGATTGTTATAACTGTCCGGGCTAAAATAGATTAGTATACTTTGATTGGTGTCTGTATATACATATATTACATTTTGATTTTATGTGAATATTTGTTATATATTTGTTACTTGGCACTTTGGCCCGGCTACAAGGCGATAGTCGCAGAGGCTATGGTTGAATATTGATGGGACTCGAGCCAAGAAAGGATTGGGAGTATGGGGGATCAATGTAACTTGATTGGCTCCGCCTATATATGTGGTTCGGTATAATTGACCCAGGATCGGCATGCTTGTGTAGTACAAGAATTCAAGGTGGATCAGTATTGGATTACAGACATGGTGGTTCGTTATTATATGGTGGATCGGCCAAGATAGATAAGCCGAGGTGGCTCGGCCTTGGTGGGTCTGTAAAGGAAAATAAGTTGGAGTTGGGTCGGCCGTAATGGTTCGCCCTCGGTGGATCAGCCATGTTGGGTTGGCCTAGGTGGATCAGACCTAGTGGTTCGGTCAGATGTGGTTCGGCCTTGGTGTATCGGTCAAGGTAGTTAGGTAGAAGTGGATCGGCCATGTTAGGTCGGCCTATGTGATTCATTGTAAGTGGATCGACGGCTTGGGCTCGGTCACCATGGTTCGGCATACTTGGGCCAGTGCACCTTGGAGAGTTGGCAAGCTATCTGGCTTACAACAAAGTAATGCGATCGGAATTCCTTTGCTTCAAGTTACTTCCAAAGTTGCTTCGAGTCATCTACATGGAAACCCCAACTCAACATTGATGTTCGGCCAAAGTGGTTCGGCACACTTGGGTCGGTCAACTTGAATTGTCACTTATGGGCCAAGCTACCTAGGTCATAGGACTGCACAAAGATGCCAGACTAACTTTGCCTATAAATAGAGGGGCAGGGGTCCAGTTTAAGGGACCTTTTTTGGGAAAACTCCAAAGAGACTCTGACATTTTTTATACTCTTCTCTTTTTAATTCAATCTTGTATTCAAGTGGTTTGTTTACGGATTGTATCTGGATTCAAGTGATTGGGAAAGTAATAAAGATTTTGTTCAAAGTGGACGTAGGCAATTACGCCGAGCCACTATAAACCTGGTGTTCTCGTTTCTGTTGTTCGTTTTGCATTCAATTACAATATTTCTCTATTTTAATTTGCTCTCTTCAATAATGTCTCTACATAACTCTACTCAAGGGTGTTAGTGACCAATTTTGGTACTTTCACTGAGAATTGAATTCTCATCTTGATTGGATCTCATCGTCTGCTCGTGGATTTCCATATTCGCAAGATAGATCCAGTTGTTTACTAACAAACATCCTATTCTTCTCAGATTTGAAATCTAAAGGAACTTATTAGCTATGGGATTGGATTCACTGATGTATGGAAGTTTTTGGGATTGGATGTTGAAGTTTGCACTGGAGTTATATGATGGCCGACTCCATTCTAAAGGAAATTCAGCCAATCTCTCATATAGCTGACCCCTTACTCAATGTAGATAGTCGATCCGTAACGACCGTGATTTTATTACCGTCGTAATAAATATTTTAAAAATCTGTAACGACTGTGATTTTTAAATTACTGTCAGAGTAAATAATTTAAATAGAAATATTTATATGAAAATTGAAAAAAAATAATGTTGTAAAGTCAATTGAGACATTGCTAGTTGTAGCAGTGGAATGAATTGCATAATTCATTCACGTGAGAAAATATAAGGGTCCATCCTAAAGCAAATATAAACAATTTGCCTTGCTGTAAACACTTGTGTCATTATTGCCTTGGAAAGAAATGTTGAACACTTTTCACCAACATCATTTTTATAAGCAGCCTGTACTTTCTTTACTCAGAAGCACGTTTTCCTTTAATGCTTTTGTACCAAAACATTTCCAGCACACCTCATTTTTATTTTCACATAAATTTGAGAAAATAAAAGAAAGCAATGCGACTATCTCTTGTTTCAGAATTTTCAATAGCTTCATTGTTTTTCGTTGCTCATTTTGCCTGGGAGCTTGGTAATGAATTAATGGCGGTTTAAATTGGCTTCAATTGGTTCCTTGTTGTTAGTTGTTTCTGGAACAAAAATCTAAAGTGAGTTCAAAACTCACATATCTAATTTATTTTTGACTTTACTTTGCATAAAAAAAATTAGTTTCACGTTGTTTCTTGCATGCGTGCGCTGGTGATAAGTTTGAGATGAATTACCGTTTGAATTTATTTACTAACTGGATGAATTGATCAGTTAGATGAGTCGGTATAAACATAGTCTTAGAAAATTAAGTTGTTTTCCCTATGCCTTAATTTGTCCGTTCCCCTGCTTTGAGTTATTTCAGACCTGCTGCCTTAAAACAAGACACATGTTTCCATGTTGCTTGAGAACATGAACAATCACCCTTGTTTTGGCACTAATTGCATGCGTCCCTATCACTGTTCTATGCATTTTTTAATTTAATACACAAATATTTCTAGCTTTGTTTCTATATATGCCCTGTAAATTCAACTTTAAAAGTGTCCTTTGCATTGAAGAATATAGGCACAAATTTCGTCAATGTTAGTATAAATTCATCCCTGGAATCGAAGCGTGGGCATATATATATATATATATATATATATATATATATTTCTTATATTAAGAATGAATTCATGCTTTGATTTATTTATTGCTGTCCTTATTTTGGAGAAAGGTCACACTCAAGCACTTGCATTAAATTATACACATCCCTGCCTCCAAGCTCTGTCACTTGAGCACTTGCAATCTTATACATATTATGGTTATTTTAGAGTTCAATTGCAAGCTACATCAAATATTAAATTGAAAATAAAAGAAAATGTCTTTCGTGTCCTTGTTTTGAAGAGAAGTCAGATTCCAACTTTGCATTTAGAATAAAGTCCAATTCCACATAAATAGTGTTTAGGTCATCATTTAACTCTTGCATGCATGTTGTGTGTGTTATATTGCATAGAAGTGGTTGCGTATAATGGAGTATGCAAAGCGTGAAAAAAAGTGTACAAAGGTCTTGGTCTTTTTATTTTTCTTTGTATCATGCATGCGTATCAAAAATTGTGAGTCCAGGCATGTATAAATTGAATTGGATTTGCATTGATGCTATGCATTGACACGTGTCCCAGTGCCTTGTCTCTCGTATTTGCTAATTTATATTTAGCCTATACATTGCCTTGGTCATTTGCATTTGTAAATATGGTCAGGTTATGTTTTATTTTAATTGTATTCAGATTTATGTAAAAGTTACCTATTTCATTTCGAGCAAACATGTTTTAAAGATTGTTGTGACCTTGAAATATTTGTTGAATATAGTGGAGTAGTCCACTATTTTAGATTTTGTTGAACCCGTGTTACGTTTTAAAAATGTAATTTGCACCGTTATTTTTATATCGGAAATTTTTAACCAGTGTTTATATTTTTGGAAGCATGCTGTTTTGATGACATTTTGATAAATAAAAATTACTGTTGTTTTGACTTCTGTAACCGTCAATTTTAAAGTGAATTTTCAAGCGGTTATCCCGCAACGCTGATTTTGATATCCGTTTTTATGGTGTTTTGAGAAGCGCAATTCCTCGACGAAATTGCTACTGTTGTTGCTGTTTTAATCACATGTTTTAAAGATAATTTTAAATATAACTGTTTCTAAAAAAATTACTGTTTGCGCTTTCAAAAGAATGTGGATGCGATTTAAACGCTTCAGTAAAATTGAGGACTATGAACCCTCACTTTTACTGATTCGCTTATTTCCGGATTTGTCTGTTTGAATGTTATTTATTTAAAATATACAATTTTGCACTCTCAAGGAAACAGCGAGGAGATTTAAATGATTTAGGAAAAATACGGAGTATGGAACCGCTCTTTTACTATTTCGGTTAACTCCGGACTCATTAATTGAAATATTTGGCTGTTTTGATGATTTTGATGATTTTATTTGGCTTTCGAGCCACTCTGCTGGACCTTCGGGTCATATGATGGACCTTCGGATCAATTTCCAGTTTAGACCTTCGGGTCATCTGTTGGACCTTCGGGTCATTTATTGGACCTTCGGGTCATTTGTTCGGCGCCAAAAATATAGTACTTGGTAGGCTTCGGCCATATGAGATGCACGTGTGGCGTAGCTAAAACTCGCCATCTACTGGGATCGATCCATGTTTTATGTTGATTTTCTAGTTATCTTATTTTGATCTCTAAATTCTGCGTATTGCTGTTTTGAATTCAATTGTGAATTTGGAAGTTGATTTTGATGATGTTTAATGGGATTTCTTCCTTTAAACAATGCTGATTACTATGTTGTATAGTCTCATCCGAGACTATAGCTTTGTGTATAGTCTCATCCGAGATTATAATTTTGTGTATAGTCTCATCTGAGATTATAAATTTGCGTATTGCTGTTTTGAATTCTATTGGGAATTTAAAAGCTGATTTTGATGGAGTTTAAATTGAGATTTCTTCATTTAAACTATGGTGATTATTAATATTGAATAGTTTCATTTGAGATTATTGATTTTGATGGAGTTTAAATTAAGAATTCTTTATTTGAACTATGTTGATCATTTATGTTGTATAATCTCATTCGAGATTATAATAAGTGTGGTTTATCATACACTTATTTCTGAAGTTTAAATTAAACTGATCCGTTTATTATTTTCTTTTAAATAATACTCGGGTCAGACCGAGTTATTTCAAGATAATCGCTATCTCTGATTCAGTTGCTGCTTCAGCTTTTGGGATTTCACTTCATCTTTTGTCTAGCCTTCGAGGTGTACTTTTAGTGTTGACTCTCGTCTCATGTATATTGATGTAGGTGTATATGTATATTAGTTCATGAGAACTATCGTTTGTTGTAGCATGTATCCAGACTTATCTTCCGCTATATATCTGATATTTCTGTTCTGATGTGACTTTACATACCTATGTTGTTGTTATTATGAGTTTTTCTGGATTTTTCTTCAGCCACCGTAGTTTCGTTTAAGATTTGGATTGAATTTATATCTTTGGAGTAGTTTACACAACTCCTATCGATGTAATCAATACTCGTCTGAGGCATAACTTACGGATGGTCGCTTCTAACAAGCCTTATTCTTTGCAATAGAAGATGTTATTCCTTATAATAACCTTTGTTATTGTGAGCATAGAGGTGGGCCGTCACAGCTTGGTATCAGAGCTGAGATTCAGAACAAATTATAATAAACATGGAACAGAAGCAGAATGGAACATGTGTTACAACTATCCGAGGGTTTTATTCGTGCCTTTCTAATCCATTCCGTCGTTGTTCTTAAACTTTTATCCTCTCTAACAGTTGGAATATGTCTGGAAATATATCTCATATTTCTGTAGTATTCCATTTGTTAAATTCCTTATCAATCTTGTTTGTAGTTTCCTTGAGTTAAAACAAGGAAAGTCCTCTATTTCCGATTGTCCTACAGCTCCTAAGGGTTTCAAATCCAGGAAGCTTAATGTTGCTTAAGCTTTTGGTGATTTTTCTATGCCCAAAGATATTACTTCTTCTGTTTTGTAAGGTTTTATTTCATTGTCGTTCTATTAGAGTTCTTTTCGATACGGGTGCATTGCATTCATTCGTGTCGAAGGAGCTTGTTGATGTTATTCCTTTGGATTTTGTTAGTCTTTGCGACCCTTTGAGGGTTATAAATCTTATTGGTGGATCCGCTCCTCTTGGTTTGTTATGTGTTGGTGTTGAGATTATTCTTTGTGGTTGTTACTTTCGTGCGAATCAGCATGCTATGGATCATCTTGGTTTTGATATGATTTTGGGTATGGATTGGCTCATCCATTATGAAGTTCAATCCTTTATCCCGAAAGAACTTTATATCTCAATCATCCCGATGCTATCCAGCGGTTATCTATTATATTTCGAAGTACGGACCATACTTCGAAAGCTATAATTTCTTCCTTCGAATCAGAGGTTATCATAACTAATATTACAGTTGTTTGTGATTTTTCTGATGTTTTCGAGCCTATTTCGAGATTGCCGCCGAAGCGGGCAATTGAGTTCCGTATTGATCTAATCCCTGGTGCGCATTCTATCAGTCGTCCTCCCACGAGGCTGTCTGTCAAGGGAAATGAGGAACTCAAGCAACAATTGTATGAATTGGAGCCAAGCATTTTATTCGTTCTAGCTAATCTCCTTGGGGTGCCGCCGTTGTCTCCGTTAAGAAGCCAGATGGTACTCTTAGGCTTTGAATTAATTATTTCAAGCTTAACGAGCTCACTATCAAAAATAGGTATCCATTACCTAGGATCGACAACATGTTCGATTAATTAAGTGGCGCTAAGCTTTTCTCCCAACTCAACCTTACCACCGGTTTTCATTTGGCTACGAGATGCGAAAATTAACATTCCACTTACCGCATTCCGCCCTCGTTATGATTCTTATGAATGACTTATTATGTCATTCAGTTTGCCCAGCTTATTTCATCCATTTTGTGAATTGAGTATTCTACGAATATCTTGATGACTCCATTTGTGTATTTATTGATTTTGGATGAAAACAGAAATTTAAAATTTTGCAAATCTTTTTCATAAGATTTATTTACAAGTATAATTGGATTTGTGTTTATCATATAGAAGATGATTTTGTGATCGTATTGCCCATCGAGTGCTTTAAGAATTCTGGTCGATGTGCTTGATCAACATTATCGATAGGAATCTCCTAAACGCTTTAATGAGACAATTTGACACAATAAATTGACCTATAAAAATTAAATTTTTCTAGAAAATGATTTCATAAATATAATTGAAATTTTGGAAGTTTTAGCTTTTCAGGATAGAAGATTATTTGAAAGAACTCTTTTCCGATACTCTTATCCTTATGGTTCCCAAAAGGGAACCAAGACTTCATTATTTGTACCAATACTAGCCATACTGGTTTCGGTGTTGTTCTCATGCAAAAAGATAGAATAGTTGCTTATGTTTCTAGACAACTAAAGCCTAACGAGATTCATTATGCTACCCCTAGTTTGGAGTTAGCCGCTATAGTCTTTACTCTAAAGATTTGGCAACATTATTCATTGGACGAGCGTTTTGTTCTCTTCATTGATCACAAATCTTTCAAGTATCTATTCACTCAAAAAGAACTTAATTTGAGACAACAGTGTTGGCTCAAATTTCTAGCTTCATATGATTTTGATAATCAGTATATCCCTGGCAATGGTAATTGAGTTGCCGATGCGCTTAATCGCAAGCAGCAAATTGTTGTTTCCATGATGCTAGCAGAGTGGAATATTTTGGAAGCATTATCTCTTTGTGATATTAGTGACCGTTCTGCAGTTTCTGATTCTCCCATGCTTTTATTTAGCATGGAAGCTCATCCTCATTGTTGGATCATGTTGCCGATGCCCAGAAACAAGATCCAGATCTCTCTTATCTTACTCAGTGTTGTAAATCGAAATCCCGAAGTGATGAACTAAAGGATTTCGATATTAAGATTCATGGTTGTATTTGAAAGAAGGGAATGTCGATCGTGCCTAGTGTTTCTAATCTTAGAAATGACATTCTTAAGGACTGTCATCGTTCTAAGTATACTATCCATCCGGGTAGTAGTAAGATTTATGCTGATATGAAACGCTTATACTATTGGAAGGGTATGAAGCGTGATATTGCAAGTTATATAAGTCGTTGCATGACTTGTCAACTTGTTAAAGCATAACACCATCGTCCTAGTGGTCCTTTGCAGCCTCTTAAGATTCCATTATGGAAATGAGATCAGATTTCTATGGACTTCATTGATGGTCTACCTCGTTCGAGATTGGGCCGTACTAGTGTTTGGGTGATTGTTGACCGATTAACCAAATCAGCCCATTTTATTCCTATCAAGACCAATCGGACTGCTTCGTGATTTTGGTGGTAGTTGGGAAGACCACCTATCTCTTGTTGAAATTTCTCATAACAACAGTTTTCAATCAAGTATCGGTATGGCTCCTTTTGAAGCTCTTTATGGAAGGCCGTGTCGATCACCATCTCGTTGGTCGGAATTCGGGAAAAAGTTAGTTCTCAGCCCCGATTATATTTGTGAATCTTCTGAGAGGATTGACATTATTAGACGGAGAATGGAAAAGGCTCAGATTAGGCAGAAATCTTATGCCGATCATTGTCGGAAGCCTTTGGAATTTTCTGTTGGCAATCACGTATTCATTCGTGTTTCTCCGATGAAGGGTGTGGTGCATTTTAGTAGCTCCGGAAAATTGGCTGCTCGATATATTGGACCCTTTCCTATTACGGAACGCATTGGCCCAGTGGCTTATCTTATATCGCTGCCTATCCAGTTTTGGGAATTCATGACGTATTTCATTTATCCCAGCTTTGTCGATTCCTTCGATATTCGAATTCTATTATTGATCCTCATATGTTGTAACACCTTGAGTTCTGACCCGACTTGTCTATTGTGCAAAACCCTATTCGTGTGCTAGCTTCCGAGGTTTAACGCCTTCGGAATAAAGAAGTCCCGCTTGTGAAAATTCAATGGTCCAGAAACCCTAAAGATTGCACTTGAGAAACCAGAGAATTCATCGAGCGTTCTTATCTGGGTTTTCTCTCCTCTTCGGGTGGGGGTGAGCATTCTTATTCATCTTTTCTATTTTGAATCTTTGTTGTGATGAATTATTTACGTTATTGACTGCTTCTAGTATGAAAATTGCGGGGACGCAATTTTTATAAGGGGGAATCTGTAATGACCGTGATTTTATTACCGTCGTAATATATATTTTAAAAATCTGTAACGACCGTGATTTTTAAAATACTGTCGGAGTAAATAATTTGAATAGAAATTTTTTTATTAAAATTTGAAAAAATAACAATGTTGTAAAGTCAGTTGAAACATTGCTAGTTGTAGCAGTGGAATGAATTGCATAATTCATTCACGTGAGAAAATATAAGGGTCCATCGTAAAGCAAATTTAAACAATTTGCCTTGCTGTAAACACTTGTGTCACTATAGCCTTGGAAAGCAATGTTGAACACTTTTCACCATCATCATTTTTATAAGCAGCCTGTACTTTCTTTACTCAGAAGCACGTTTGCCTTTAATGCTTTTGTACCAAAACATTTCCAGCACGCCTCATTTTGATTGGTACACAAATTTGAGAAAAGAAAAGAAAGCACTGCGACTGTCTCTTATTTCATAATTTCCAATAGCTTCATTTTTTTTCGTTGCTCATTTTGCCTGGGAGCTTGGTAATGAATTAGTGGCGGTTCAAATTGGCTTCAATTGGTTCCTTGTTGCTATTTGTTTCAGGAACAAAAATCTAAAGTGAGTTCAAAACTCACATATCTAATATATTTTTGACTTTACTTTGCGTAAAAAAATTTTGTTTCACGTTGTTCCTTGCATGTATGCGCTGCTGATAAGTTTGAGATGAATTACCGTTTGAATTTATTTACTAACTGGATGAATTGATCAGTTAGATGAGTCGGTATAAACATAGTCTTAGAAAATTAAGGTGTTTTCCCTGCGCCTCGATTTGTTCGTTCCCCTGCTTTGAGTTATTTCTGCCCTGTTGCCTTAAAACTAGACACATGTTTCCATGTTGCTTGAGAACATGATCAATCTCCCTTGCTTTGGCATTAATTGCATGCGTCCCTATCACTGTTCTTTGTATTGTTTAATTTAATACACAAGTATTTCTAGCTTTGTTTATATATATGCCCTGTAAATTCAACTTTAAAAGTGTCCTTTGCATTGAAATATAGGCACAAATTTCGTCAATGTTAGTATAAATTCATCCCTGGAATTGAAGCGTGGGCATATATATTTCTTATATTAAGAATAAATTCATGCTTTGATTTATTTATTGCTGTCCTTATTTTGGAGAAAAGTCACACTCAAGCACTTGCATTAAATTATACACATACCTGCCTCCATGCCCTGTCGCTTGAGCACTTGCAATCGTATACATATTATGGTTATTTTAGAGTTCAATTGCAAGCTACATCAAATATTAAATTTAAAACAAAAGAACATATCTTTCGTGTCCTTGTTATGAAGAGAAGTCAGATTCCAACTTTGCATTTAGAATAAAGTCCAATTTCACATAAATAGTGTTCAGGCCATCATTTAACTCTTGCATGCATGTTGTGTGTGTTATATTGCATAGAAGTGGTTGCGTATAATGGCGTATGTAGAGCGTGAAAAAAAGTGTACATAGGTCTTAGTCTTTTTATTTTTCTTTGTATCATGCATGCGTATCAAAAATTATGAGTCCAGGCATGTATAAATTGAATTGGATTTGCATTGATGCTATGCATGGACACGTGTCCCGGTGCCTTGCCTCTGGTATTTGCAAATTTATGTTTAGCTTACACATTGCCTTGGTCATTTGCATTTGTAAATATGGTCAGGTTACATTTTATTTTAATTGCTTTCAGATATATGTAAAAGTTACCAATTTCATTTCGTGCAAACATGTTTTAAAGATTGTTGTGACCTTGAAATATTTGTTGAATATAGTTGAGTAGTCCACTATTTTAGATTTTGTTGAACCAGTGTCATGTTTTTAAAATGTAATTGCACCGCTATTTTTATAACGGGAATTTTTAACCGGTGTTTATATTTTTGGAAGCGTGCTGTTTTGATGACATTTTGACGAATAAAAATTACTGTTGTTTTGACCTCAGTAACCGTCAATTTTAAAGTGAAGTTTCAAGCGGTTATCCCGCAACGCTGATTTTGATATCCGTTTTTATGGTGTTTTAAGAAGCACAATTTCCTCGACGAAATTGCTACTGATGTTGCTGTTTTAATCACGTGTTTTAAAGATCATTTCTAAAATAAATTTTTTTTCAAAAATTTTACAGTTTGCGCTTTCAGAAGAATGAGGAAGCGATTTCAACGCTTCAGCAAAATTGAGGACTATGAAACCTCACTTTTACTAATTCGCTTATTTCCGGACTTGTCCGTTTGAGAACATAAAATGCTATTTATTTAAAATACACAATTTTGCACTTTCAAGGAAACAATGAAGAGATTTAAACAATTTAGCAAAAGTTCGGAGTATGGAACCGCACTTTTACTATTTCGGTTAATTCCGGACTCGTTAAATGAAATATTTGCTGTTTTGATGATTTTATTTGGCTTTCGAGCCACTCTACTGGACCTTCGGGTCATATGATGGACCTTCGGGTCAATTACCAGTACTAGACCTTCGGGTCGTCTATTGGACCTTCGGGTCATTTATTGGACCTTCGGGTCATTTGTTGGACGCCAAAAATATAGTACTTGGTAGGCTTCGGCCATATGAGATGCACGTGCGGCGTAGCTAAAACTCGCCATCTGCTGGGATCGATCCATCTTTTATGTTGATTTTCTAGTTATCCTATTTTGATCTCTAGATTCTGCGTATTGCCATTTTGAATCCAATTGTAAATTTGGAAGTTGATTTTGATGACGTTTAATGGGATTTCTTCCTTTAAACAATGCTGATTACTATGTTGTATAGTCTCACCCGAGACTATAGCTTTGTGTATAGCCTCATCCGAGATTATAATTTTGTGTATAGTCTCATCCGAGATTATAAATTTGCGTATTGCTGTTTTGAATTCTATTGGGAATTTAAAAGCTGATTTTGATGGAGTTTAAATTGAGATTTCTTCATTTAAACTATGGTGATTATTTATATTGAATAGTTTCATTCGAGATTATTAATTTTCATGGAGTTTAAATTGAGAATTCTTTATTTGAACAATGTTGATCATTTATGTTGTATAATCTCATTCGAGATTATAATTATTTGCTTAAGTGTGGTTTATCATACAATTATTTCTGAAGTTTAAATTAGAATGATACGTTTATTATTTTCATTTAAATAATAGTCGGGTCAGACCGAGTTATTTTAGGATAATTGCTATCTCTGATTCAGTTGCTGCTTCAGCTTTTCGGATTTCACTTCATCTTTTGTCTAGCCGTCGAGGTGTACTTTTAATGTTGACTCTCGTCTCATGAATATTGATGTAGGTGTATATGTATATTAGTTCATGAGAACATTCGATTGTTGTAGCATGTATCCAGACTTGTCTTCCGCTATATATCTGATATTTCTGTTCTGATATGACTTTACATACCTATGTTGTTGTTGTTATGAGTTATTCTGGATTTCTCTTCAGCCACTGTAGTTTTGTTTTAGATTTGGATTGAATTTATATCTTTGGGAGTAGTTTACACAAATCCTATCGATGTAATCAATACTCGTATGAGGCATAACTTAGGGATGGTCGCTTCTAACAAGCCTTATTCTTCGCAGTAGCAAACGTTATTCCTTATAATAACTTTTGTTATTGTGAGCATAGAGGTGGGGCGTCACACGATCCCTCACAAAAAAGCTTGCATACCGATCCCTCCAAAAAGCATGTATATCGGTCTAGTGATAGCCGATCCACCCAGTGTCACCGATCCCTCTAGCATATATACCGAGCAAATGTCGACCCCTCTGTTGAAGTACTGCATGCACCATTGATCCCTTCATATGTACCAAGTGCCCCAAAAACCATCTATTTCGATCGCTCCAAATAAGTAATAACAACCCAATGTATACCAACCCAGAGTATACTGACCCAGAGTATACCGACCCGGTATATACCAATCTAGTATATACCGACCTAGAGTATACCGACCCTGTGTTATCGATCGTATGATTACCGATCCATCCAATGTATACCAATCCCTCTACTGTACACCAATCCCTCTCTCAAAAACCCATCTAACCGATCCATATACGAAAAAATATGGATCGGGTACGACCCCTATTTTCAAAAAAAAACTTTTTCGGGTACGACCCGAACCCTAGCCACAGCGCAGTGCCTCCGCATAGTGAATTAAAAATTCAACTTAATGAAGGAACATTCTATCCACTTCTCTTATATCCTATAACCGACGAGGGCATAGAGGATCAAGTGGCAGTTTCTGAATGGCAATAAGGGAACAGACAAGCAACCGCTACTCAAACGATACTCCCAAAGGTTGGGGAACATAAATGATATGACTCGGGGCAAACGTTAAGATGACTCCAAGAACCATTCTTCACTGACCCAACACTTCTAATTTAGTGACTCCAAGCTAACCAATGTTTGACTCTAAGCAATTTGTTCCAAATGCTAACAAGGATATCATACTGATCACGTTTGAAGGGAGTCGATGTTCAGATATATTTTGGCAGCTAGTTAGCTGGAGAGTGTCCTATGACCATGGGTCATTTCTGTTACAAAATGAATCAGAACTATTGTGAGGAGGAGTGGAGCAGACTAGGAAAAATAACAATGCAGGCCCGTTGTCTGAGGACTCTAATTCTAGTAGAAAAAACAAGATCTCAAAATATGACTCATACGCTCTTTGAAAGATTCAATCAATAGCCTCGACTTGAAAACTCAAGACTCGGAGTGGTACTGAAAACCAACCTCGAGAGAGTCCACAGAAGTCTAGAGAAAATCAGGGGAATGTTGTATATTCCAAGATGTACACTGATCCTAGCACTGGAGATTACAAACAACTCTGAAGTGTGATCGAAAAGCTAATCCGAAAAGGAAAGCTTCAATAGTACAGGCAAGCCTTATAAAAGGGCGAGTCAGGAACTTTGGATGCCCATCAATAAAGAACTCTAATTATCAATTGGACCGTTGGCAGCCGACATCCCACTAGAAGGGGCTAGAGGCAGAGTTAAATAATAAGAACACGATGCTGCTCCACTCATCAATGAGATTTATACAAATCTTCTTTGGATTATTTCAACTTCAATCGTGCTTTGAATTATGACCGACTTGGACTAAACTTCTTCCAAAACGATGCACGGGACCAAGTACTTAGAGTTGGCCACCAACCAATCCACGCAGACCTTGATTGGACTTGTGGAGTTTCATCAAGATGAACATGATTCGATCGCTCATCATCAACCATGTGCCTTTGATTTATGGTGAAGGACTAGAGATCGAAAAGCTCGTCACAGTCAGAGCCCAATACAAAGCGAACATGACTGACCGTCCATTGATCGACCTCCACATTTGACTTGGATACCTAAGAAAAGTTTGGAATGAATATGGCCCGATAATCAACTCAAATCGAGTCATAAAACAAAGTTCGACAAAATACGAATGCCTCTCCTGAAGCGCAGTGACGTCGAGATCTATCTAGAGTGCACGTGATTTAATCATCTGCACATCAAATCCTACCCTGAGCACAAAAGGTAGTTCGAAAGCCCGACTCGAAGTAGCAGTGAGTGATTTCCTGCGTTTTAACCATCGCTCTTAATACATGGACACGACTGTACCTTGAAACATATGAAACTTACTTTTTCTACTCAATCATCCATTATCCTCGTCTTCTAGAAAGAGATACGAAGCAAATTGTGCGAGGCTATCTAACCCCAGCATGGATGTGATCCAACCATCCATCATATACCTCCTTCCTTGACTTGATTGAAAGAGCTATAATCACCAAACGGATGTGAATCGACTGTCCATTTTTCAAGTTTCATACATGATGCTGGGACAGAGTCCAATTCCATGAGCAAACATGGTTCGACCACATATTCGACAACATTAGCCTCGATACGGTAAATGAAGTACAAATCAAACAGGTGGAAACACAACTGCTCTCAACAAAAATCTCTAAGTCCCTAAAGCGGACTAGAGTACTTTGAATTCCTAGAGCGCGGACTAGAGTACAAATGACTTGAGAAAAATATCTTAGTCCCTGAAGCGGACTAGAATACTCTAAGTCCCTAGAGTGCGGATTAGAGTATAAATGACTTGAGAAAACTCTCTAGGTCCATGACGCGGACTAAAGTACTCTAAGTCCGTAGAGCGTGGACTAAGCGGACTAGAGCGCTCTGTGTCCTCGAAGCGTGGACTAGAGTGTAAACGACTTGAGAAAAATCTCTAAGTCCCTAAAGTGGACTAGAGTACTATGAGTCCCCAGAGCACGGACTACAGTGTAAATGAATTGAGAAAAATCTCTATGTCCCTGAATCGGACTAGAGTACTCTAAGTCCCCAGAGTGCGGACTAGAGTATAAATGACTTGAGAAAAATCTCTAGGTCCCTGAAGCAGACTAGAGTACTCTGAGTCCCAAGAACATGACTAGAGTATAAATGAATTGGTGAAAATCACTAAGTCCCTAAAGCGGACTAGAGTACTTAGTCCCTAGAGCGCAGACTAGAGTACAAATGACTTAAGAAAAATCTCTATGTCCCTGAAGCGGACTAGAGTACTCTAAGTCCCTCAAGCATGGACTAAAGTATACATGATTGACGAAAATCTCTGAGTTCCTAAAGCGGACTAGAGTACTTTGAGTTTCTAGAGCGTGGACTAGAGTATAAACGACTTGAGGAAAATCTCTAAGTCCCTGATGCGGACTAGAGTACTCTGAGTCCCCAGAGCACGGACTAGATTATAAACTACTTGAGAAAAATCTCTATGTCCCTAAAGCGGACTACAATACTCTGAGTTCCCAGAGCGTAGACTAGAGTATAAATGAATTGATGAAAATCTCTAAGTCCCTGAAGCAGACTAGAGCGCTCTGAATCCCCAGAGCGTGGACTAGAGACAAACGACTTGAGAAATATCTCTAAGTCCCTAAAGTGGACAAGAGTACTCCGAGTCCCCAGAGCACGGATTAGAGTATAAACGACTTGACAAAAATCTCTAAGTCCCTGAAGCGAAATAGAGTACTCTGAGTCTCTAGAGCCCGAACTAGAGTATAAATGAATTGACAAAAATTTCTAAGTTCCTGAAGCGAACTAGAGTATTCCGAGTCCCTAGAGGATGGACTAGAGTATAAACGACTTGAGAAAAATCTCTAGGTCCCTGAAGCGGACAAGAGTACTTCGAGTCCCCAGAGCATGGACTAGAGTATAAATGAATTGATGAAATTATCTAAGTCCCTGAAGCGGTCAAGAGCACTCTGACTCCTTGGAGCATGGACTAGAGTACAAACGACTTGAGAAAAATCTCTATGTCCCTAAATCGAACTAGATTACTTTGAGTCCTCAAAGCACAGACTAGAGTATAAAGCGACTTGAGAAAATCTCTACGTCCCGAACCATGGACTAGATCATAAATCGTTCGACAAATCTCTAAGTCCCCAAATCGTCGACCGAAGCATGAACACAAATTGGGTGCGAGTCGACTAGGGAAGAATAACTTTAAATCACCAAAATGCAGAGTAGTGTCTAAACATCGATAAATAGATGAGTGGATTCCGATCGTTCTATATTCCGCAAACTTCGGCCTGAAATCGACAGGAGGAGTATTAACTCCCTAAGATGGAGTTCGACCATCCTACTTATGGTATGGCAAAATCAATGCTGGGATCAGGGGCACAAATCACTAAAATTGGAATATGATAGCTCATTATAGCTCTAGCTTGGCCTTCTTTACAACTTTAGGTAGCGACTTCAAGGAGGCCTCAATACAGAACCAATCGAAATGGCATCCAAATCTATAGACGACTGACTATATCATACCTTAGATCTAGGGTCAATATCGATCTACACCAAGCACATACGAGTGTGAACCGAATGTCCCTTGAAAAACAATGACCACTAGAGTGTGGAAACGAGAGTAAACCACGAAAACTTGGTCATTAATTCTCCAGCACCCTCCTTCGATCCGTTAGGAGGAGTATGAAACTGGATGAGCACGACCCGACTGCTCTTGAGCCAACTTTACCTCGAGATCTGATTACAGAACATGAACCAAAATGGACGTAGCTGACCATCTAGTACCCAACTTACGCCTATAAACCGACGAGGCGTCGGAGTATTCCCCTTGGAATTGAAAACACGATACAATCCAGGATAGGCGAGACTCAGCCTCCCATCAACTGACCTGATCCCATGATTCAACGGGAAAGAGAGTACAACTAAAGTGGGCAGGTTGGCCTTCCTACTTATCTGTATATGCTCCAGACTTAGGGGCACGAGCGAGAAGCGGGGTGAATGTGAACCAACTATTCACCGATCCACTCTATGTTTTTGGAGTTTTAAGTGGGAGTATAAACATAGCTAGGATGAGACTCAACCGTCCACGCAATACACATATCAACCCAAGACTGGGAGCAGAAGCGTGATCATCCAAAGACTGGCTACGATAGCTCAATACTGAAACTTACATACAGGGTTTACAACTATTCAAGGCTACGACCGAAAGAATACCTAGAGATAGATTCATTAAATCGATGCCTAAGCTCGTGGGCAACTGACTATCACTCCAACCCGAAGGACGGGTAAAGGATCATGAATGCGTTGATGGAAAGCCCATTACTCAAATATATAAGAAAATTCAAACTCAAAGCAAGATCATGCTATGCAGCTTCGCGCAACTCGAGGCTAACCCCAACTTGACATTTTCCTCAACGTGCTTCTAAGCCTGATTATTGGCCATTTGCAGATAATCGAACAGAGCATTCAGAGCCCTTCACTATCAGACTTAATAACCCATGACAAGACTCTAGGATTCGACTAGAGCAACCATCAACATTGACCGTCCCAACCATATTTCACATTGAATGTTACACAAAATAGTTACATCTAAACTCAAAGAATCCAAGTTTGCACCCGCTAAGCTGCCAATCGACATTACAGCTAGCCATGGCGACCCTTCACAGGTGCTGAATATCGGATCACAGCTCGGTGCAATGATGATAAAAGAATTAGTTGGATTTTTCTGAATAAATGATGATTTGTTCCCTTGGACCCATTTTGACATGTGTGTGTGATTTCACTGACTTATCAAGCCATGCATTGGATATCGACCTGAAGCTACGAAAGCTAGCATCATACAACAACCTGAGACGTCAGGAAGACTACTTAAATAGAATATCGAATTAATCCAATTCAATATCATTTATTTCCCTCGAAGAGCTATCCAAGGATGGAAATTAGGAGACCTCATATCTGAATTCACAGCATCAGACAACTACTCGAAGGGTAGTGTACAACCAACCAACAGATGGAAAATGTACGTGGACGGAGCATCCAATGATCAATGTTATGGCATTGGAGTCGTGTTAATGATTCCTGAGGAACGATCGATCTGCTACATCCTGAAGCTTGATTTCCTTGTAACAAACAATGATGATTAGTATGAAGACTCGACCGCCAGCCTCAAAATTGCTAGAGTACTTGGAGTGGAAACTTTACATATCTTTTATGATTCCTGATTGGTAGTATGCAAAGTTAGGACGTTAATATTGCCAAGGGGCATTGTCTTACTCCTTATCTCGGCTAGGTCCGAGAGCTACCAGCCGACTTCACGTATTACATCATTACACACATCCTCGGCGAATGAGATGGAAAGAGTCAAGTCACTGGCCAAGCTAGCTAGTTTCAAAGACGTGCAACAGGCGTACTTTGTTCTGGGTGAAATACTTAATATTCCAAGCATTAACGGATGGAGATCAGGTAGATCTTGGAGACAGAGGCAAAAAAGGGGTCATGTTTAACTCCTATCGAAGACTATCTACAATGAGTTATTCTTACTGAACGGAGGACTGGAAAATGATAGATCCTCCTTAAAGCTTCACGCCAAATCATCCAAGAAGAAGTCATGTGGAGAAAGGAGTTTATCCATTCCCATGCTTTGATGTATCACCCATGATGATATCAAATGAGTCTTTAGCGAATTTTATGAAGAAGAGTGCGACGATTACATCAGGGGGAAAACCCTGACAAAGAAAATACTCTGATACGGGTATTACTGGCTGACTATCAATCAAGATGCGGTTGATCATGCTAGACAATGCGATGAGTGCAAGATATTTGCAATAAATCCAGGAGGCTCGATGATGGAAATTATTGAAACGGCTAGTCCATAGTCATTTTCCACTTGGGGGCATTGACATCATCATTTTCTTGCCGATCCTAAATGCGGTGCGAAGTACGCCTTTGTAGCAGTTGATTACTTCATCAAATGGGTAGACGAAGAATTTTTAACCACGACCAAGATGAATAAAATAATCAACTTCAGTGTCTGTAATGTCATTTATCCTTATGATCCATTGTAACTGGCAATGAATCGCGATTCGACAATGCTAAATTTAAATGACTTCTATCGTCAACATCATATAGAAAAGAGATTTATGATATTTGCTCGCCCTCAAGCAAATGGATAGTTGAAGCTGTGAATAAAATCATAAAGTCTATTCTGAAGAGAGGGTTGGAAAAGCCTAGGGTTAAATGGGAGGATGAACTTCCAATAGCATTATGGGCTTATAGATCTACCCATGAGTCTGCGATTGGCCATACTTCATTCACCCTTGCTTATGGCTCTAAGGTCGTCATCAAAGTAGAACTTGAAGTCCCCTCTCATTAAGTGACTGATTACAACCCTTATTTCACAAAAATATAAACAAGGAACTGCAATCAAATTGTGATTAAAGTAGATGGAATTAGTGACAACTTATGAGCATATAAAACAAATTTGCGAGACAATGGCAAGAATGTGTATCCGGACATGCACGTGTATATTCGCAAAATTCGACTTCTTGAAATCAACAGAAATTGAATTTTCACTTAGAGTTATTAAGAAAAGACTGGATCAGATAACCGAAGCTTACTGGCCTTGTAGAACCAGACATAGATGGCCATTGATGAACTACAATCCTGAATTTATACTATTGGGAACCGACCAATCATCATATGACCAAAAAAGGATACGACACTTTGGGAGGATAAATTGAAGGATAATGACTATTCAGGAAGCATGATGGATTTCATTCTGGAGACTCTAACTTGCTTCGATTCAAAGCACGTCATGCATGCAATAAGACGTACTTTGGAGGGCAAACGTTCCCCAGCACTTTGTCATGGCTACAAGGTGATAGTTGTAGAGGCTATGGTCGATTATAGATGGGATATGAGCCGAGAAAGGATTGAGAATATAAGGTATCAATGTAACTTGCTTGGGTCGGCCAATATATGTGGTTCGGTATATTTGACACTGGATCGACATGCTTTTGTAGTACAAGAATTGAAGGTGGATCGGTGTTGGATTATAGACATGGTGGTTTGGTATTAGATGGTGGATCGGCCAAGATAGATAAGCCAAGATGGCTCCGCCTTGGTGGGTCGGTCAAGGAAAATAAGTTAGAGATGGTCGGCTGTAATGGTTCGACCTCAATGGATCGGCCATGTTGGGTTGGCTTAGGTGGATTGGCCCTAGTGATTCGGTGAGATGTGGTTCGGCCTGGGTGGGTCAGTCAAGGTAGTTAAGCTGAAGTGGATCGGCCATGTTGGGTCGGCCTAGGTGGTTCATTGTAAGTGGATCGGCGGCTTGGGCTCGATCACCGTGGCTCGGCATACTTGGCCCGGTGCACCTTGGGAATTTGGCAAGCTATCTGGTTTACGACAAAGTAATGCGATCGGAATTCCATTGCTTCGAGTTACTTGAGAAGTTGCTTCAAGTCATCCACGAGGAAACCCCAACTCAACATTGATGATTCGACCAAAGTGGTTCGACATACTTGGGTCGGTCAACTTGAATTGTCACTTGTGGGTCGAGCTATCTTGGTCATGGGCCTACACAGAGATGTTAGGCTTTCATCGTTTATAAATAGATGGGATGGTCTCTAGTTTAAAGGACCTTTTTTGGGAGAACTCCAGAGAGATTCTACCATTTTTTATACTCTTCTCTTTTTGATTCAAACTCGTATTCAAGTGCTTTGTTTACAGATTGTATCTGTATTCAAGTGATTAGGAAAGTAATAAAGATTTTATTCAAAGTGAACGTAGGCAATTAAGCCGAACTATTATAAATCTGGTGATCTCGTTTCTTTTGTTCTTTTTGCATTCAATTACATTATTTCTCTATTTTTATTTACTCTATTCATTAGTCTCTCTACATCAATTACTCAAGGGTGTTAGTGACAAATTTTGGTGCTGACAATATTATAGATCTTTCGTTCCACTGTGAGATTCTCTGTTGTCATCTTTCTTCTTATCTTCTTTCTTCTTCCTTTCTCCTAACTATCCGTCTTTCCATCGAATTTGAGTTTGTCATGTGTGGTTTATTGGCCGCTTAAATTGTACGATAAAGTAGGTCATTGCATTTAAACTTTCCCTATATTTGAGTTATAAGTTATTAAATTCCAATATCAAATTATTTAAATATTTAGAATTAATTAAACATTTAAAATCAAATGACTAAAATTATTGGGTTATTAGAGAGTTTCCTTTGGTTAATGTAACAAATGTCAAACATAGAATCTCAAGTGACGATGTTATACTATTCTCTCGATTTGAGAATACCATTGAACAACAATGTGGACATACCGCTTTGATTACAGTCAAACCATGGCCTGAAGTCCATTAAATGACTATAGTTGGGTCTAAGTTGAAGCACTAGAAGTAAAACACTATTCAATAGAGTATTCACCTCCTCAATTATATAAGGTTAGTATCACGGTCAAATGTAGTCAAATCAAAGTAAAAGTCTTTAGCCAATGCAGTATGCTTAATGATAATTATTTTATTGAACTAAGGACTTGTATGTAACGACCCGGTATTTTCAACCATTCACATCCGCCCATGTCGGACTTGAATTGTTCAAAATACCACGTTGTAAATAGAATTTGGCAAATGTCAGAATATATAGTAAATAAATAATCACAGAATCACAGACATAGAATCAGAATACTCACAGCGGAATTAAAAATAACATAGTGGTTCATGAAGCCACTATTTGATAGTCACAAAAATAAGTACAATTTACATAGTTTTAAAACCAAATATAGTTTGGAACAACCACAGAAAATCTCAATATCCAATTGTCTTGATTTCATAAGCTAAGATAAGATTGAATAGAAAATAGACAGCAGCTCGAAAAGGATGAACTTCATAAGTCCTAGATCCGAGAAATGAAATCCAAACTGATACCCAGGCTGACCCGAGCGTAAGAAATAAACACAAGCACTCGAGTCAGGACATACATACTTATACAGTGTAAGCTAATTCAGGTGAACTGTAATATAAAGGCAATTAACTTAAAGGATGCTTGGGACTGCCCATCCTCTAAGGATCCATTAAACTATTTACTCTATGGTAATACTTCGCTATTATAATAGTGTCTATTAGTAAAATAAACTTACTTTTAAAAAGCGTTAAGGGGTTACCCATATAGCGCTTAACACATAGTATATTCCCATAGTCTATACAGTACCGTAATCTCCCCCATGCTGGACATCGTCAGAGGGTACTCCATAGGTATGGTACAAAACCAAAATCGAATAAGGCTCGCTAGGGTAGGTGACACGACACAACTAGGAAATGCCAGGGTAGATATACCAATTACGCATCCTGGCTGGTGGTAACGCATAGCCGCAGCTACCGCCGACCTAGAGCCACACCCCCAAAATCAAAAGTCAAAAGTGGCCACCAAATAAATCCAAAAGACAGAGTGTAATATCGAAGGGATGTGTCCGATAAGAAGGGCTACCTCCTTGGCCCGAGAATCGCTCCTGTTTTAGCCACCTTATGCCAACTCATGAGAGTAAGGTCCACGCACATACCTCAATAGAACATCACCACCAACCTACTTCATTCTGGAATCTCTATAGCGTGCACAGTTGTCAAAGTGGTTTTCGATATCGATAGAGAGTATGCCCATATCCGATCCCGGTCTCTTTGCCAACCAATCGTTATTATTATAGCCCGTGGTTATAAATTTCAAAAATAGTTTATTTTTAGATCAAAATACTTCATTTTAACTTTCAAAAGTGAAGCTATTATATTTACCAATCAAATATTTGAAAATCTCATTCCAGCCCACGGAAACACTTAACAAGTGCTATTGTAGCCCTTTATTTTATTTAGGTTTAGCTTTAAATTTTGCAACCACAACACTTACCAAGTACTGCAATAGCCTTTAAATAAATTTTAGCCTTTAGTTTATTTGTATCAGCTATGCCACTTACAAAGTGTGGTAATATCCCTTACAACAGATTTTAAGTAAATTAAATTCCATACTTTAACATAAATTATAAATAATTAAACTTCAGTTAAACCAATTTAACTTATAAAATCATATTTCCACTTTTAAAATAGTTATTTAAATTACTCAAAATTTATGATTTATATAAGGTAGATTTCACAAATAAATATCAACTTCTTATGGTTTTACTTATTAAAGTCAAATACACAAGTTTATTCTTTGTATTCAAAATTTCATTTCCAATGTTTATTTCTTCCACCATTTAATTCACAGAAACTTAATAACACCTTATTTCCATTTAAATACAATTTATATCAAATTTATTATATTTTATTTACTTAACTTGAATTTCATTCCTTTACAAAAATCAAATTCCCAAATAAATTTATATTTCAAATTCCAACTTAACCATTTATTTATTTATATATTTAACTTGTATAAAATCAATAAAAATCATTTAATTCAATTCAAATCAAAATAATATAATATACACATTTAAAATACTTAAATTTTTCCAGAAATATATATACATATACATACATATATATATATATATATCACCATGGGTTTGTATAATATTTTCTACCCTAAATCAAGTGATACAGGTAATATATCATTTCAATCCGCAATTTACAAAGAAAAATCCGGGTTCTATAATTTCAAACCCGCAATCCCAAGTTATATAAATAACTAAATAAATAACTAAATAAATAATAAATATCGTTCAGGCCTATCTTTTCAGCCCGTATTCTATAGGGAACTTGCAGTGTGATAATAGTAAATAAATAAACAGTAACAGTATAAATATAACAGTAGATAATATAACTGATGATGTGTCAATTTAATAACAGGGTTTTTAACATCATAAATTTTATATCATAGGCAAGAAAAATATAAACTAAAATCATTTTACGATTACACTTATTATTAATTTACAGATCTATAAGTATGTTTGTCGGGTGAGAATACTCACCTTAATGCCGCAGAAGATTAGATTTAAAAGCGATGGTATCACTTGAAAAAAAGAAACGTACAGAAGGCACGATCAAATTATTGCAGAGGCGACGATTAGATTTAATTCTTGAAAAGGAAATGAAACAATTATAAATCAAATCTAAGTAAAAATTCTAACAAGAAATTATCAAAACAAAGTGGAACGAATGGAATCAGTTTGAACCAAAGTGGCTCGCCTATTCCCCCATACGAATCAACCCACTCTTCCATGCTCGGCTCTGCCATTTCAAAATCTAAAACATGCACTTAGAGGGATATATAGGCTGCGATATTTTGTATAGGTAGCACATGTTCTTCTTTTTTTATTATAATTTTTTTCTTCTTCTAACGTTAATTCAAGATTTTTGGTCAAATGCATCAAAGATGCTTGGCCAGCACAAACGCATGGTTTGATATGCATGCAAGGAATATATGCCGTGAAAAGTACAAGGTGATGCAATCATATCCTCTCATCATTTTTTTTAAACACAGGTGACGAAAATTTTATGGGTTCAAGTGTTTGACTCAGCTGCATCAGAGATGCTCGTCAGTGCACTATGATGGTGGTAGTTGCCGATGTAATGGTGGAGAGGTAGGGGAGTCGTGCCAAAGTAGGGGCCAAGTACTAGTTAGGAGGAGACAGGGAACAAACGAAAAAAAGAAAATACAAAAGAAGAAAAAGAAAAAGAAGAAAAAGAAAAGACCGGTCATACCTGATGCAAGCTTCCACATGCAGAAGATAATTTGATGGGAAATGAATATTGCGTGGGTTATATATTGTTTTATCACTGGAGTGGCGCAAATCAAGGGAAAAAAGTGGAAAGAAATAAAGTTATTGGAACGGCTATGGAAAAAATGTACGTGAGGTTTTGAATTTTACTGGAAGGTATGCAGTGATTTAGAGAAAGAATTGGTAAGGTATTTAATTTTTTTTTCCTTTTTCTTTTTATTGATTTGGATCTGTACATTTGAAGGGATATTATTACTATTATAAAATAGGAAGCCAAGAAGAAGTATAGACAATTTTGTTGCGCGATGATTTAGTTAATGAAGAGGTAATTGCGTTAATAAATAAATTAAAGAACGCACCAAATAATGATGTTTGAACGGTAAGGAAATAAAAGGATTTCATACCAATTAAAACCATTGAAGCAAAAGAACGTGTAAAAGTTTACACGTGAACTTCAAGCAATCTTGAAAAGGATTTTGAACATCTAAAGAGAAATAAATTTGCTTGAAACGGCTACGCATATTTGGAGATTTTATTCCTATTATAAAAAAGAAGAAAAAGAGAAGTGTAGAAATTTACACGTAACTTATCAATGCTAGATTAAAAGAAATTGAACAGCCAGGGAAATCATTTCTTTCCTACTTAGAAATGTACGCCTACGGATTAATTTAGTTATCCAAAGACAAGGTAAGAATTTTAGAGATGCATAAAACCGACGCAACAATTTAAATAAAAAATACGCCTAAAATATAATGAAAATAACTTTTTTAAATTTATATGTTTTCCTATTTATTTGCTACTTATTTTCAGTAAAATAAACATTTAAAGAATATTTCATTAAATACGTACCATTTATGCCAACTAAATTAATCAAAACGGAAATAAGCGTACAAATTAGACGTGTAATTAAATAGCCTATTTGCACTCTATAAATTTTAAAATTTATTACTAAATTAACTTTTGATTTGATTTACTTAACATGTAACAAATTAACTGATGTATATATGTAAAATTTATTTCATTTCACAATATTTGTTACTTACTTTAAAAAGTATACAACCAATATCAGTAAAACAAGCGCAAAATAAGTATTGTACTTATAGATAAAAAGATTTGATTTTATTAGCTAAGGTATGAAATTTATGAGCGCGTACTAGATGCAAAAAATTTAATTGAAACTACGCTCAAATAATTGACAAAAGTAACATGATTAAAACTATTCGTTTCTTATTTATTTCTTTTACCCAATATTAATTTCTTAATTAAAAAGGTATATAATTTAAAAGAATCAAAGTGGAATAAAATGTTGTTACTAAATATATTCAGTTAAATTCAAAGATTTAGAAGTCAGAGTTTAAGATATAAAATCTCAATAAATGTTAAACTTTAACCAAAATAAGATATATAGAATTTTCTTATATTTATAAAATTTTCGGTGATGATTTCAAAAAAAATGGAAGAGAATTAAAGAAATAGTTTATTAAATTGAAACAAGACTTAAAAATTTACACACAATACCACTAGCTTAGAAAATTTTCTACCGCATCTTAAAAAAATAAAAATCAGTGAATAAAATAAAAAAACTGAAATTGTTTGCACCAAAATTGGTCCCAACACTCTTCGGAAGTTTTTGAAGAGATATTAATGAAGAATATAATTGAAAATGAGGATTATCTAACAAAAACTCCAAATAACAAGAAAGTAAATGCGTAGACAAGCGTTTTAGAGTGGTTCGGCGTGTTGCCTACGTCCACTATGAAGTTTTTTGCAGTTTTATTGATTCTCTTTCAATGATTACAAGTGAATACAGCCAACAACAGCAAGTTACAACTGGAAATTCGAAATTAACAGCAAAAGTACGATGTAGGTCTTGATCCGGCAGAGTTTCGGCGCTTGAGAATCCAAAGATCCTTTTTCTATAGGCTTTGGGGCTCTATTTATAGGTGTAGAATGCTGATATTTCACTCAAATCTCGAGAGTTTTTTTTGGCACGTGAGTGGGCCCATGTGACCAATCTCAGAAAGTTACGAGTTGATCTGTGATCGATACGAATTCATTTCGTATCGATCAAGATGATGTCCAATCAAGCTGAAATTTGGTGGGAACACTCCTTGGCATGTAGGAAATCTCCTGTGAAAATTTCATTGCATTTGGATAAGTGGATTGGGAGATATAGTCGATACGAAATGGACTTTTTCGGCGGTTGCTTGGTTCGAATCAATCTTTCCGAATCGATTGCTTTGAATCGATGGTGGCACGCTGAAACGACCCAACTTTCTCACCACAGAAAGTCGTATCACTTTGAAGAAAGAAAGGGAAAGAAAAGAGAAAAGAAAGAAGAGAAAGAAGAAACAATATCAGAATCTCAACAGCGTAACGAATAAATTATATTAATAACATAAATATTACATAGTTTACATTCATTATCAGAGTTACACAAAGGACACATCTCATACTAGACAGTTATAAACACCTGTCTAGTTATACAACTCAATGCAATACAAGAGAACTATTCAGAGAAACCAACACAGCGGAAAAACTATTTATCTACACGCAGAAGCTTCCTGCTCCAATGCTCCTCCACAATTCGTCAAAGCTAACCTGATTCCCTTGGCTACTCGTAAAAGTTTGAGTACCCAAGAGTTTAAGAAAAACAGAATAAACTACGGGTCAGACATGGGTCTGGTGTGAGTAAACGGTTAAAGTTGCTTAACTTTCAAAAACCTTTTGAAAGAAAGGTATCACGTAAGACTTCCCACACATAAACATGGAAAAGTTTTTACCTTACGCTAACCAAAACATTTGATAGGAAATCCAGTGATATTATAATAGGGTCTAGGATTTTCAAAATAAAATACAGAAATAGCTGGAATGCTTACATCTCACGTTCCAACATAGTTGGGCACAATCAAAACCGTACAGGCACTTACTGGAGTTTGGATTCCATACAATGGCAGGGCTACTGGGGTACCGCCCGTCACAGTACGGGGCCTAGATCACCGTACCGAGGATCACTCCCGATCCCCTACAACACAAGGCCGGACCCATCCCTTACTGGACAGTTCCGAACAAGACAACCCCGCGGTTGTGGCCAACAACCGCCCACACAGCCGAAATAATAAGGGACTTCTAGACAGGGGTAAATCTTGCTCTCAAGTGGGGGCTACCCACGAAGCCTTGCTGCATCTCCCCTGTTATAGCCATTCCCGGTTGATGAGGCTTGAGGCTACGATTACCTTTAGAGAACACATCTCTTAGAATGCTCATCGTCCACCTGACGATGTTCTGAAAGCATTCAATCCATACAAGTTCGTTCCGGGTTCGAACAAAACCGAAGGCATTATCTCGTTACACTCATTTTGGAATCACCCTCAGAGTTAACGATAATAACCCTTACACTCTGAATCTTTATCTTCACTTGATTCACGACCTATCGTTAATTTTGATCGATGTGGTTTTCGGATATCCAAATATGGAAACCCGATCCCGGTCTCATCGAAATCCAAAACGCCATCTTTTAGGTCCAAGTTGTTTTAAAGTTTTAAAACAATTCCATTCTATTATCTATATACACACAGATAGATAATTCACAATATCGCAATAGAAAATCTACATTATCACCACAGATAATTCATGTTATCATAACAAATAGATAACTCATACTATCATCTTAATTCAACCAAACATCCATGTCATACATCACACATATCTCATCAGAGATATCAAACAATCAAACCACTCAATATAAATTAGCCATCCATAAACAATGATCTATTAATCACCATCTATAATTAATTTAAAATGAATTAAATTAATTACTTCATCTCTAATTAATTTAAAATAAATTAAATTAATTACCTTATCACCATAAATCTTGCTTACTTATCCATTAATTAAACTAATTAATTAATCATCATCTTAATTAATCATTCTTGATTAATTACCACTTAATTACATTAAGTAATTACCTTAATTAATTTATTAATTAATTATAATTAATTACATTAATCCTTAATTAATCACAATTAATTGATCATGCCTAAATTATTTAAATCAATTTTAAACATTAATAAATTACCCTTAATTACTTCTATAATTCCTTTGATTTATTATACCAAGTAATAAATCCTTAATTACTTTACCAAGTAATTATTCTTTTAAACAACTTTCCATTAAGTAATTTTTCTTATCTCAATTAACTCTATTAATTTATTCATCAGTTACTTACCTTAAGTAATTACTCTTATCAAATCTTATTAAGTAAGCGTACTTAATCAATTACCAAATGATTTCCTTTAATTAATCAATCCATTTGATTAACCCAAATTAATCACACTTATTTGATCAATTAAAATTGAGTAATTCATTCATTAACCATCCCTTTTTAAATAAAGTAATCAATCTTTTAATTATAGATTAATTAATCCTTAATTATTAATTAATAACCTTAATTATCAATTAATAAAAATTAATTAATCCTTAATGAATCAATTAATTAATTCTATTTAATAATTAATTAACCTTTAATATTAGTTCAATAAACCTTAATTAATTATAGATTAATTATTTCTTAATTATTAATTAAGAAAACTTAATTATTAATTAATAAAACTTAATTATTAATTAATAAACTTAATTACAAATTAAATACCTCTTTAAATAAATTAATCCCTAATTACTAGCTAATCAACCTTAATTACTTAATTAAGTAATTAATTAATTATTTATAATTATCTAGTTAATTAAACTTAATTATAAATTAATTAACTTCCAAATAATTAACTTATAGCCCTTAATTATTGATTTAAAATTAATTAAATCAATTAATAATTCTTAATTAATTCCTTAAATAAATTTTTAAATCATTATTAATTAAATTAATTAATCAAACCTAATTTCCTAAATTAATTTAATAAATTTCAAGATAAATAAACCTCTAAATCTTAAGATAAAAATTATTTTATAAATACCTTAATTTCCATTTTTATTTTCAAACCATTATAACTTTAATTTAATTTAACCAAATTTAACCATACAAATTTTAAACTTCTTGATAAATTGTTAAAGAAACACCTATTTTTATAAAAAACTAAATAGTATTCAATAACAACAAGATTTATTACAAAAGTCAAAAACTTTCTTTATTAAATTTGAAACTTGTTTTATGAATCTTTAAACTTTTTTTAAAATTTCTTTAATCGACCATATAGTTGCACTCGAGAATCACTCGAATTCCACTTCAGGTTCATTTCTACTTAAATTTAAAAAGATAGTTTAAATTCACATTTTCTTCATACCTGAAACAACACCTGTTTCAGGTTTTAAACCCTACAGAGAACTCGAGTCTAAACTCGAGTCTTCCCTCCAAAAACCCGAGGCCATCTTCGAGTAAACCCCTCAACTCTCAACCCCAAACAACAAGCACAACTCCACCTCCCTGTGCACATGCACCGTCACCGGAGTTCTCTTCCATCACCGACGAACCCTCCTCCACACCACACATCACTGCAGCAACCTCCTCTGGTCATCACACACCTTAGCTTGCCCTGAAACAAAATTGAGCTTCCCAGCTGAAACTTCCAATCAACAGCCATGACCAAACCCTCTCGCGATCACCGCTCCGACCATCTTGCCGCTTGAAATTCTGGTCACCTCATCTCTGACCCTTCACGATCCTATTCCCAAAATTGAAGGCAACTCGATCACCGTTAGAAGTGGCAATGACCTTTTTCCCAAGCCGACAGAAATTAGGTTTAAAAACCAAATTTTCCTTCCGCCATCGCTACGGCGATCATCCAGTGTCGTCACCAATTTTTCCCTACTTCCTGATCCTACCTCCACCTCCACCAAAAATTTCGATTACCATAAAATTCAAGATCACCAGATATTGACTCGAAACCAACTTCTAGTCATTCACCCAATTCCCATTCAATACTCCACTTAAAATTTTGATTTTTCTTTTAAAAATCATAATTTCTAAAAATGATTCAAATCATTATCTTGAATCAATAAATTCGATTCATTGATTTCAACATGTTAAGTAATTTCTACTGTCATGTTTTGTTTACAGAGAACCCTTACAACCATTTTGCTTAAATAGGATTTTTAAAATTAAACTAATGTTTAAACAAACAATATCATGCTTAATTCTTAATACTTGATAGTGAACAGATAAGAAGATTTTGAATTTTCTTCTATTCCTATTCTCTGTAGTTTGAAAACAGAGAGGAACCATCAAACATATATGTAGAGTTTCATCCACATTCATACACACAGATTATACTTTAATATGCACACATGCAAGCATTGATTATTCCAGAAATTGACAAGCAATAAACAGTTATTACTTAAAGTTTATAGATAGATGTTTACTCACCCCTTTATAATAAAATGCAGAGAGTTTTTCTTTCTTTTTTTTTATTTGAAAAAACAGGATTTGAAACCTGACTTACTTTGGAAATGCTTCATTTTTTTTTAAAACTGCAAAGCTTGAAACTTTACTTTCATTTTATTTTTTATTAAACACTAGAGTGCTTGCTTAAAAAAACAACTGAATGCCTTGGACTTGGTTTTAAATTTGAAACCTGTAACAGGAACAGGAAGACAACATGTAGGCATGCATATTCTTCAAATGTACAGAATACATTTAAACAATCATCACAGATAAAATTTCACAAGCAACCATATATTTTTACTTAAATTTTAAATTTAAATATTTACTCACTGATTAAAGAGGCAGAGTGTTGAAGCAATTTTGATCAGGGCCTGAAAAACAAACTAGAACTTGAAGATGTTCTGGAAATCCTAGTTGATGCTTCAGGTTGCAAATTTGAAGATGATCCTTGCTTTGAAGTTTTGTTACAGGGTGACTTGCTTGAATTTTGAAAACATGTTGCAGATATGGGAAAATGCAGAGCTTTGGTAGGTGGATTGTTATTTGCATGCATCTGTTACATGCCTGAATTCATTTCTGCTTACAGACATGACTTAGCTTCTTTGATTACAGGTTTGAGCTTCTGATTTTTGTCATAGAGGAGATTACAAGCTTGATGTTTTGAGGAATAGGTGACAGTTTTGAGCATAAAACTGTTATTCAGATTTGAGCTTTGAAAGTGTTTTCAGATTGCAAATTTTGAAATTGATTTTGCTAAAAAAATTTAGTACAGGCTTTTGAATTTGGTTTCGGAATGAGTTACAGGGTTAATGAATTTCAGTTTGAGAAAAGTTCTTGCATTAGAGTGAAAAGATAAAGAAGGAAAGTAGAAGAGAGGGGAGATGAGTGTTTTATTATAGGATTGAATTAAAATTAATTTAGATTAAAGAAAAAAAAATGGAAAATAGTTCATGCCACTTGTTATCACACTTACATTTGTCACCTATAATAACTAGTTAGTTAACACATGTATATTAGCTTGCATAAGAATTCAACACATGTAATTATTTGTTTTTCATTTGTTTTTAAAATTATTTAAAAGCTTTTTAAATTGAATTCCCTAATTGATGAATATATTTTAAATGCCTTTCAAAATATATACATATAACCTTTAAAAGAAATAGAATGAAAACCCATTAGATTTTAAATAAAATCACATGAAAATATATTAAATTCATTTTAAATGTTAACATAACTTTTGTATTCATTTATTATTAAATAAATACTTTCTAAATTTCTATAAATAAATTTCTTTAAAGAAAACAATATAAAACAAATCTTATTTTTAAATAAAACTTTATTTCGTATTTTATATCCAAACTATATTATTTTTGTAATATATATATATATATATATTCCCTTAAATTTAAATTCAAATTCAATGTCAGTTTAAAATTCAAATTTAAAGTCAATTCAAATAAATATAGATATCAATTTCAAACAAACTCATTATTATTTATAAATAACTTATTCTATTTCAAAATTGATTTAAATACATAGATATATATATATTTAAACACACTTAAAATTTTTGAAAACAATAAGTCAATTTAGAACTTACTTACACAATCAAAATAATTATACTTGTTTAAAATCAATCTATAATCATAATTTTAAACATCACATTTTAATTGTTTAGCTATTTATATTTGAAAATAACAATTATATCAGATTTAAACAATTTAATTATGAGATTATCACATTTTAAATTCCTGGAAATTCCGGGATATTACATTCCGCCCCCCTTAAAGAATTTCGTCCTCGAAATTTAAAACAAAGATAATCCAAAGTTTAATTTTATTTTAACCAATCCAAACATACATATCAATCAAACAAACAATTTCATCCAAACAACCATTTCAATCAAATAAATAACACTAGCTATCCGGACACAGATTCGGATATGCTTTCTAAAATTATCTCGAGTTTCCCAGGTACAAACACAGGGATACTCGCTTTATTAAATCCAAACTAGCTATACTACTAAGCTACTGAGTTCTTACTCAGCTTGATCTATAATCTGCACAAGATACTAGACCATAGACAAGACTAATCAACAACCAAATCCTTCACAGAACTACTGGTACCAAAACCAGTGATGGACCAGACACGTACTCCCTCAGAGACACGTGAAATACCTTGCATTCCATTCATCCAAACTGGCAATTCATTTTTGCAGACCAAAGCAGTTATCCCTAAAAAAATCAAAAGAACCCAATATACCTCGGAGCTTACCTCATAATCCCTCTAAATCTTATTGCTCCCTTTACCAGAGAAAAACCTCAACAACAACGAAGTCTCCAACTTTGGAATCCAAATTTCTCCGTCTCTTAACCTCAAAACTCTACTGACGATCCTGC
This sequence comes from Allium cepa, assembly GCA_030765085.1. Lineage (NCBI taxonomy): Eukaryota > Viridiplantae > Streptophyta > Magnoliopsida > Asparagales > Amaryllidaceae > Allium > Allium cepa. The sequence goes on from CM060931.1 coordinate 67,044,603, forward strand.
GTTGTTCACAGATCCTACCAAATCAGCTCAATCTTCGCTGATCCTTCTATAAACAAACTGGATCAAAACAACTCAACAAACTGATCTTCACAAGATCTACCCCAAATCAAGAACACAATCATCAGAAGATTACAACCTACTTCTCTTATTCGGGAAAGACAGAACAGGATCACTCGCCACCTTTCCTCGGATCCTGAAAAATTCTAGTAGAAGTTCTCTAATCCAAAATACTGTAACTTCCACTTGCTTCTACTCTAGAATAGTTGCCACGATACTTTCGCTGCACCATTCTGATCTGGAGCAGATGAGAATACAGACTAACAGCACATCCCAAAAATATGGTTCAACAGAAGTTCCAAGGAATACAGAGCTGCTTTACCAAAAAAAACTTCTCAAAAGTAATCCTTCTACCTAGCTGAATCCCCGGTATTACTCCTGACCTCAAATCGATACCGAACTCAATTCCCAAGGCGGACGAATCTCTAACTACCCGGGAGATATCGTAAAATCTTCAACAACTCTATAACTCCTACCTCTTCTTGAGATGCTTCAAACCCAATTAAAAGTTTATCCAAGAGAATCAGCTAAACTATCGCAAGTCACTTTTGCGATCAACCCAACCTAAATTCCAAAAAATACTATTCTATCTTCACTCATCAGAACAGTTTATCCTCGAGCAACTAATCCATAGAAGAAACGGTTTTCTCTGCTGCTTTTGAATTCCACCTCTAGGAAACTGCTTAGCCAAAAAGATCTTCTTGCTGGAACACAGAATACTCTCGAGTTGCATTGTTGACACAAATGCTAAAGACTTCTCAATCCAAAGCTCCTTGAGAAACTCAGACCTCAAACCAAGCACAATCGTCCTGCTGAATTCAGCTACAACACCGAAGCAGACACACTTCCTTATACTATCTCCAAAAGAAAACATTTTTGGAGACATCCATAGTTACTGTGTCTCATCATGCAGCTACTACTTACTGAGGTTGCCAAGATACCCTCACTTGCTTCTGCCTAACCGATAGATCCAAATTCTCAAAAATCCTCTCTCACGAGCGCGATCAAACTTACACCTCAATGATGGACTCCGAACCTTAACAGGTTTCCTTCAGAGATCATTGAAATCCTTACACAAAACTGCAAAGATTACTCGAGACGGTATTAGGTCTACAATATCGACAAATACACTTCCAACCGCAAACATTCAAACTCCAACCCTTGGTAGTCGTGTTACACACACCACTATCCATTTACCTCTATAACTACCCGAACAGGTAACCCAACAGATAGGTAGAAATAAATATATATTTATATATATCAAAATTACAAATACGCTCTCTCTCAAGATAGACACCACTCCAGAGCCTAGGTATTCACTCAACCTAATGCTCTGATACCAACTGAAACGACCCAACTTTCTCACCACAGAAAGTCGTATCATTTTGTAGAAAGAAAGGGAAAGAAAAGAGAAAAGAAAGAAGAGAAAGAAGAAACAACATCAGAATCTCAACAGCGGAACGAATAAATTATATTAATAACATAAATATTACATAGTTTACATTCATTATCAGAGTTACACAAAGGACACATCTCATACTAGACAGTTATAAACACCTGTCTAGTTATACAACTCAATGCAATACAAGAGAACTATTCAGAGAAACCAACACAGCGGAAAAACTATTTATCTACACGCAGAAGCCTCCTGCTCCAATGCTCCTCCACAATTCGTCAAAGCTAACCTGATTCCCTTGGCTACTCGTAAAAATTTGAGTACCCAAGAGTTTAAGAAAAACAGAATAAACTCCGGGTCAGACATGGGTCTGGTGTGAGTAAACGGTTAAAGTTGCTTAACTTTCAAAAACCTTTTGAAAGAAAGGTGTCACGTAAGACTTCCCACACATAAACATGGAAAAGTTTTTACCTTACGCTAACCAAAACATTTGATAGGAAATCCAGTGATATTATAATAGGGTCTAGGATTTTCAAAATAAAATACAGAAATAGCTGGAATGCTTACATCTCACGTTCCAACATAGTTGGGCACAATCAAAACCGTACTTGCACTTATTGGAGTTTGGATTCCATACAATGGTAGGGCTACTGGGGTACCGCCCGTCACAGTATGGGGCCTAGATCACTGTACCGAGGATCACTCCCGATCCCCTACAACACAAGGCCGGACCCATCCCTTACTGGACAGTTCCGAACAAGACAACCCCGCGGTTGTGGCCAACAACCGCCCACACAGCCGAAATAATAAGGGACTTCTAGACAGGAGTAAATCTTGCTCTCAAGTGGGGGCTACCCACGAAGCCTTGCTGCATCTCCCCTGTTATAGCCATTCCCGGTTGATGAGGCTTGAGGCTAAGATTACCTTTAGAGAACACATCTCTTAGAATGCTCATCGTCCACCTGACGATGTTCTGAAAGCATTCAATCCATACAAGTTCGTTCCGGGTTCGAACGAAACCGAAGGCATTATCTCGTTACACTCATTTTTGAATCACCCTCAGAGTTAACGACGATAACCCTTGCACTCTGAATCTTTATCTTCACTTGATTCACGACCTATCGTTAATTTGGATCGATGTGGTTTTCGGATATCCAAATATGGAAACCCGATCCCGGTCTCATCGAAATCCAAAACGCCATCTTTTAGGTCCAAGTTGTTTTAAAGTTTTAAAACAATTCCATTCTATTATCTATATACACACAGATAGATAATTCACAATATCGCAATAGAAAATCTACATTATCACCACAGATAATTCATGTTATCATAACAAATAGATAACTCATACTCCCATCTTAATTCAACCAAACATCCATATCATACATCACACATATCTCATCAGAGATATCAAACAATCAAACCACTCAATATAAATTAGCCATCCATAAACAATGATCTATTAATCACCATCTATAATTAATTTAAAATGAATTAAATTAATTACTTCATCTCTAATTAATTTAAAATAAATTAGATTAATTACCTTATCACCCTAAATCTTGCTTACTTATCCATTAATTAAACTAATTAATTAATCATCATCTTAATTAATCATTCTTGATTAATTACCACTTAATTACATTAAGTAATTACCTTAATTAATTTATTAATTAATTATCATTAATTACATTAATCCTTAATTAATTACAATTAATTGATCATGCCTAAATTAATTAAATCAATTTTAAACATTAATAAATTACCCTTAATTACTTCTATAAATCCTTTGATTTATTATACCAAGTAATAAATCCTTAATTACTTTACCAAGTAATTATTCTTTTAAACTACTTTCCATTAAGTAAATTTTCTTATCTCAATTAACTCCATTAATTTATTCATCAATTACTTACCTTAAGTAATTACTCTTATCAAATCTTATTAAGTAAGCGTACTTAATCAATTACCAAATGATTTCCTTTAATTAATGAATCCATTTGATTAACCCAAATTAATCACACTTATTTGATTAATTAAAATTGAGTAATTCATTCCTTAACCATCCCTTTTTAAATAAAGTAATTAATCTTTTAATTATAGATTAATTAATCCTTAATTATTAATTAATAACCTTAATTATCAATTAATAAAAATTAATTAATCCTTAATGAATCAATTAATTAATTCTATTTAATAATTAATTAACCTTTAATATTAGTTCAATAAACCTTAATTAATTATAGATTAATTATTTCTTAATTATTAATTAAGAAAACTTAATTATTAATTAATAAAACTTAATTATTAATTAATAAACTTAATTACAAATTAAATACCTTTTTAAATAAGTTAATCTCTAATTACTAGCTAATCAACCTTAATTACTTAATTACTTAATTAATTAATTAATTCTAATTATCTAGTTAATTAGACTTAATTATAAATTAATTAACTTCCAAATAATTAACTTATAGCCCTTAATTATTGATTTAAAATTAATTAAATCAATTAATAATTCTTAATTAATTCCTTGAATAAATTTTTAAATCATTATTAATTAAATTAATTAATCAAACCTAATTTCCTAAATTAATTTAATAAATTTCAAGATAAATAAACCTCTAAATCTTAAGATAAAAATTATTTTATAAATACCTTAATTTCCATTTTTATTTTCAAACCATTATAACTTTAATTTAATTTAACCAAATTTAACTATACAAATTTTAAACTTCTTGATAAATTGTTAAAGAAACACCTATTTTTATAAAAAACTAAATAGTATTCAATAACAACAAGATTTATTACAAAAGTCAAAAACTTTCTTTATTAAATTTGAAACTTGTTTTATGAATCTTTAAACTTTTTTTAAAATTTCTTTAATTGACCATATAGTTGCACTCGAGAATCACTCGAATTCCACTTCAGGTTCATTTCTACTTAAATTTAAAATGATAGTTTAAATTCACATTTTCTTCATACATGAAACAACACCTGTTTCAGGTTTTAAACCCTATAGAGAACTCGAGTCTAAACTCGAGTCTTCCCTCCAAAAACCCGAGGCCATCTTCGAGTAAACCCCTCAACTCTCAACCCCAAACAACAAGCACAACTCCACCTCCCTGTGCACATGCACCGTCACCGGAGTTGTCTTCCATCACCGATGAACCCTCCTCCACACCACACATCACTACAGCAACCCCCTCTGGTCATCATACACCTTAGCTTGCCCTGAAACAAAATTGAGCTTCCCAGCTGAAACTTCCAATCAACAGCCATGACCAAACCCTCTCGCGATCACCGCTCCGACCATCTTGCCGCTTGAAATTCTGGTCACCTCATCTCTGACCCTTCACGATCCTATTCCCAAAATTGAAGGCAACTCGATCACCGTTAGAAGTGGCAATGACAATTTTCCCAAGCCGACAGAAATTAGGTTTAAAAACCAAATTTCCTTTCCGCCATCGCTACGGCGATCATCCAGTGTCGTCACCAATTTTTCCCTACTTCCTGATCCTACCTCCACCTCCACCAAAAATTTCGATTGCCATAAAATTCGAGATCACCAGATATTGACTCGAAACCAATTTCCAGTCATTCACCCAATTCCCATTCAATACTCCACTTAAAATTTTGATTTTTCTTTTAAAAATCATAATTTCTAAAAATGATTCAAATCATTATCTTGAATCAATAAATTCGATTCATTGATTTCAACATGTTAAGTAATTTCTACTGTCATGTTTTGTTTACAGAGAACCCTTACAACCATTTTGCTTAAATAGGATTTTTAAAATTAAACTAATGTTTAAACAAACAATATCATGCTTAATTCTTAATACCTGATAGTGAACAGATAAGAAGATTTTGAATTTTCTTCTATTCCTATTCTCTGTAGTTTGAAAACAGAGAGGAACCATCAAACATATATGTAGAGTTTCATCCACATTCATACACACAGATTATACTTTAATATGCACACATGCATGCATTGATTATTCCAGAAATTGACAAGCAATAAACAGTTATTACTTAAAGTTTATAGATAAATGTTTACTCACCCCTTTATAATAAAATGCAGAGAGTTTTTCTTTCTTTCTTTCTTTTTATTTGGAAAAACATGATTTGAAACCTGACTTACTTTGGAAATGCTTCTTTTTTTTTAAAAAACTGCAAAGCTTGAAACTTTGCTTTCATTTTTTATTATTAAACACTGGAGTGCTTGCTTAAAAAAAACAACTGAATGACTTGGACTTGGTTTTAAATTTGAAACCTGTAACAGGAACAGGAAGACAACATGTAGGCATGCATATTCTTCAAATGTACAGAATACATTTAAACAATCATCACAGCTAAAATTTCACAAGCAACCATATATTTTTACTTAAATTTAAAATTTAAATATTTACTCACTGATTAAAGAGGCAGAGTGTTGAAGCAATTTTGATCAGGGCTTGAAAAACAAACTAGAACTTGAAGATGTTCTGGAAATCCTAGTTGATGCTTCAGGTTGCAAATTTGAAGATGATCCTTGCTTTGAAGTTTTGTTACAGGGTGACTTGCTTGAATTTTGAAAACATGTTGCAGATATGGGAAAATGCAGAGCTTTAGTAGGTGGATTGTCATTTGCATGCATCTGTTACATGCCTAAATTCATTTCTGGTTGCAGACATGACTTAGCTTCTTTGATTACAGGTTTGAGCTTCTGATTTTTGTCATAGAGGAGATTACAAGCTTGATGTTTTGAGGAATAGGTGACAGTTTTGAGCATAAAATTGTTATTCAGATTTGAGCTTTGAAAGTGTTTTCATATTGCAAATTTTGAAATTGATTTTGCTAAAAAAATTTAGTACAGGCTTTTGAATTTGGTTTTGGAATGAGTTACAGGGTTAATGAATTTCAGTTTGAGAAAAGTTCTTGCGTTAGAGTGAAAAGATAAAGAAGGAAAGTAGAAGAGAGGGGAGATGAGTGTTTTATTATAGGATTGAATTAAAATTAATTTAGATTAAAGAAAAAAAATGGAAAATAGTTCATGCCACTTGTTATCACACTTACATTTGTCACCTATAATAACTAGTTAGTTAACACATGTATATTAGCTTGCATAAGAATTCAACACATGTAATTATTTGTTTTCATTTGTTTTTAAAATTATTTAAAAGCTTTTTAAATTGAATTCGCTAATTGATGAATATATTTTAAATGCCTTTCAAAATATATACATATAACCTTTAAAAGAAATAGAATGAAAACCCATTAGATTTTAAATAAAATCACATGAAAATATATTAAATTCATTTTAAATGTTAACATAACTTTTGTATTCATTTATTATTAAATAAATACTTTCTAAATTTCTATAAATAAATTTCTTTAAAGAAAACAATATAAAACAAATCTTATTTTTAAGTAAAACTTTATTTCATATTTTATATCCAAACTATATTATATTTTTAATATATATATATTCCCTTAAATTTAAATTCAAATTCAAGGTCAGTTTAAAATTCAAATTTAAAGTCAATTCAAATAAATATAGATATCAATTTCAAACAAACTCATTATTATTTATAAATAACTTATTCTATTTCAAAATTGATTTAAATACATAGATATATATATATTTAAACACACTTAAAATTTTTGAAAACAATAAGTCAATTTAGAACTTACTTACACAATCAAAATAATTATACTTGTTTAAAATCAATCTATAATCATAATTTTAAACATCACATTTTAATTGTTTGGCTATTTATATTTGAAAATAACAATTATATCAGATTTAAACAATTTAATTATGAGATTATCACATTTTGAATTCCTGGAAATTCCGGGATATTACACACGCGCCTTCGTGATGACGTGGAGCGCAATCTTTGCCTCGATCCGGTCTTTACTCCAAGTTGACCGCATCAACACCATATATCTCGCCTTGTTCGTGTCGAGGGATGACAAGTCCCCAAGGTTTGTTGACTTGATGGATTCGAACTATGTTTAACTTAGGGGTTCGAACGTGACGTGGTCTATTTGCTGATGGATTCGAACTAGGAGGCAGTGACCGATTCGAATTGGACAAATGTTGATGGATACAAACAAGAAGTCACTTGATGGTTTCGAACATGGGTTTCACTTATGGATTCGAATAGGAGTCATTGATGGACATGAACCTCTAATGGTCGATGGTTACGAACAAGCCTTTCCTTGATGGATACGATCCACGTAGCTTCTCAATGGATACGAAGCCAATCGATGCGAACTGGAGCCCTTTGATGGACACGAAGTAAGGTGATCTGATGGATACGAATTGCTCTATCCAGATGGATTCGAAGAGAGGCTTCCATGATGGATGCGAAGCAGTATTCGTTGCCTTAGTTGACGGATGCGAAGTGGGCTTTCTATCGATGGATTCGAATGAGATCGAGTCGAACCGAGGCACTTCGATGGATTCGAACTCGATCAACACGAACAGTGGCACTTTGATGGATACGAAGTTGATCGATACGAACTCGATCGATTCGAACTGGAGTTTAATGATGGATACGAAATTAACAATGGGGGATGGATACGAAAGTTGGGCGTTTCCTCTAGATTGAATCGATCATAACATGAGCATATGAACTCGGATTGACTAGAAATTTGAAATGCTGGCCTCTATGGCTTTGCATTTAGTATCCTATCAATTGTAGCTCAATCTGGACTCGGACAAAAATTCATCGATATCCATAGCGAAGCAATGTATAACGAATCTTTGAGGTGAGCTGTCTTTTGTTTTCGATCGATCTTTTGGTATCATGGTTTACCAAAAAGCGGGATAACATTTGCCCCCCAAAGTACGTCTTGTGGAAACATGACGTGCTTTGAAAAGCTGCAGTTTCTCTTTGAACGATCATCGAATTTTTTCGTTGAAAGTTGTACTCCGAATTGCTGTAACTGGCTGCTGCGTGATAATGATTAGCTGTTTGTCGTCGTAATCGTAATAAGATGAGTATTCGATCCCTGTGAATGTCAAACATCGAATATTAGTCCGGCATATATGCATATATGTTAACTTGACTCTCGTTAACGTTGAGTGTTCATGAGTCGTTGTCAGTTTAGTTCGTTATCGAATCTCGTATCGATTCTCTCCAGAATCGATGTGAAATTTGAGTTGTAACAACGTTTGATGGTAGTTTTTGACTATCCTCTTATATCGATCCTCTCCTGAATCGTTATAAAAGGTTGAAAAGTAGTTTTTCATATCGGTGCGAGTCGAATTGATGGATACGAAATGTTCATTCGTATCAATGGCCATAAATTGCGGTTGACCTTGCTTCGCATCGATGATCTCTAATGGATATGAAATGATCGTTCGTATCGATGGGTCTGTACTGTCGTGAGTTGATGGTTTCAAAATTGTCCCTTCGAATCGATGCAGTTAGATACTTTTAGTGCAGCCTCCGTTGTGTGCTTCGAATCGATGAAGTCCGATGGTCACTTCGTCTCGATGAAGATAAAGCCGATGGATTCGAAAGCAGCATTCACATCAATCCATCATCTGACCATTTATTACCGGTCACGTTGACTGGGAGGCGAAACGACCCAGTCACCCTTAAGGCTCCATATAAATACTTTGGACTTAACCAATTTTTCACTTTTTCACTTTTATCGTTGGCTTATACTTTCTGCGCTTTCGTATCGATAGAGAGAACTGAAGAGCGAACTGCTCTGGCCTTCGAATACATTCAATCCTTCTAGCCTTTGCATTCCAATTTTAACTTAGGTAACTAATCAATTATGACTAAATCCAAGTGACGAAATTCGAATCTCAGATCCATCCCATGGTGATGCTCAAGTTGATTGGAAAAGAAATAGTTTGGGATACGGAGCAATCGATCGATTGCTGCTTGGCCTTCGGTTCGTACCAATGAAAAGAAAGAACATAGCTTGGCTTCATATCGATGACTAGGCGTAGGGTTCGTACCGATGCAGACTGGAGGCAATTCGTATCGTTTATTTGTTATCAACACAAAACCATAGGGAAAATAATCGATACGAAGTGCTGGGTACGCGAACGATGTGGACTTCATCATCTTCGATCGATACGAAGCATTGCACCCCCTGATCGATACGAAGTTGATACGAATCAATCGATGCGAAGCGCATCGATTCGAACCTGAATGATACGAAATGTATCGATTCAAATTTGATCGATACGAAATATGTCGATTCGAACGAGATCGATACAAAAATGAGGCCTCTCTAACTCGATACAAATTTAAACTGCGGCGACCGATTCCATGTTGAAATTAGACAAACTTAGAGAACTTTTGCATACTCGAACACTTGATTCCGACGAGTTTCTGCCTTGCATGATTGAACTACCTTTCGAAGCTTGCCGATGGAACCGTAACTTACCAAAAACATAACGAACTTTAACTTGAATCAATCGCTAGCATCTGGATGGCATGGTTGCGACGGTCAGCGATGATGGTCATTTCCGGTCTGATTTTCAGAGTTCCGTCGTTCACACATTTCAGTTTATTCTGTAGAATGTGCTCAAGTAATGTACAGCACTGCACGACACATTCATGCACTTTACACTGGGGAATGCACAGGCTCTTTACCGTCTAATGATGATTTCTCGTGGGTTAGCTAGTTATGGAACCATCAAGTTCTCAACCGCAAGAAACTCATAGTTCAGTCCCTCCCGTGCTTGAAGTACCGGAGATTGAGGTTGAAGTTATCGGTCCAGCTCCGGATGAGCTACCCGACGCATCCTTCATTAGTAACCCATCAGACTCTGTTCCGTCCAACATTTCATAAGACATGCTAGGAAGAATATGCTTAAGGCATGGCCTGTCGATGGACGACGTATTATTGCCAGGACCAAGTGACAGACCGCACAATCCACCGGAGGGATACACCGCATTCAATCACCGTGCGTGCGCAGATGGGACACTCCCTCCGTTTAATCAGTATATAAGAGAAGTATTGTCGTTTCTTGGGATTGCCCCCTCTCATCTACATCCGAACGGATATGCCTCACTCAATAGCTTGTTTATTGCATTTATGGAGTATCTCTATCGGCCGCCACTCCCGGTTAAGATCACATACTTGTTTAACTTCAAGATTCGAACGGATAGTCCATCCTTCACATTCCTGGAGGAAGTAAGGAATTTCCAAGTGGTCACCGGATCTTAGACCAGGTTGAGCTATTTCAAAAAAGAATGGTTCTACATTCGATGTCCCCCAGGATTCGTTAGGTGATGGCTGTTCAGACGTGAGTATTGTCATGCTCTGAGGTAGTTGTAAAGAATCCTGGTGGAAGCTGAGCAGGTGGTGCAAGACTATGTACATGACTTCTATGCCCAGTATAAGACATGGGCTAGAGCGGTTGAGAAAGCATCATCATTAGCCTATGAGCGAGCAGCTACCATTGAAAAACTTCAAGCCGAGCTATCTCAAAAGGACCGTATTAAACAAGTGCTTGATACTGAAGCCGAGTCATCTCGAAAATCAGAGATGGAGGCCCTTAAGAAAGCTGATGAAGCCCAGGCGACAATGGATAGGATGAAGAAAGAGCATTATGTTACGGTGGAGGACATTGGCCACTGAAACACTATTGTAACTGCTGAGCGGGATGCGGCCTTGAAGGAGCTTAACAAGCTCAAAGCCAAATTTGCTGAAATCTCCAAGGATAGGGATGATGCGAACAACGCGGCCTAGGAAGCATGTGAACAGGTCGTAGTGCTTCGGACCGAACGAGACGCGGCGCTGGCTAAAGTACAGGAGGTCGAAGCCAAAGTCGATAGGAAAATTCAGGTGGCCGAGTCCAGGCGGGAGGTTGATATTGAAGACCTCCTTATCACTTACAACGCCAATGTGTTGAAGCATAGAAATTTGGCCTTGCTCGAAAATTACTCGGTACATCTCCACACTGCTTGCGTGCGGTTGATTAAGGACCAGAAAACAGCACACCCGGGCGAATCGATTGATGAATTTGAGCTCGAAAATCGGCTATTGACCGAGGATGAAAGAAAGATCCTTCACAAGGCTATAATTTCTCACGAGAAGGAGACGGTTGGCATTCGTCATCAAGAAGTTGGGGAAAGTTCAGGTGTTGAGCACCAGGCTACATTCCTTGAGATTAGCGCTCCACCTCCGCTAGGGCCTGCATCAACGGTTGCCTCACAATCTATCCCAACTTATAACCCCGAACAACCGCAGCTATCTCCTATCCGGGAGCATGTTTCTTAAGCCTCTCAGCCATCAGTAGGCCAAATTGAGGAAGTTATTTTGAACATATCTCGAGTGTGTTCTAGTAGAGAATTTTTTTTGAAGCGATTGCTAACAACTCCTTTCCATTTTTTGTTCAGTGACTGGAATTACGCCGACTTCTGCAATCCAAGGGTCATCTCAAGGGCAGGAGGCCATCACTACCGAAACAACTATTATGACAACGAAAGTGCCAATTGAAATAACACAGAAGGGCTCACTATCTTTCGACGAACAAATGATGAGCGAGCTTCTTGACCGACATGGTGATTCCTTCGCAGACTTGCTGTTCATCATTAGTGGACTTTCGCCAGCCTCCAGCTCTTCATTGCAGACTACAGCTGCCCCTAGTCGGGCCCAAACAATTCGTGATGAAGAAATCTTGGCCGAGATTAATGCTGAATTAGAGGTTGCGGGGCAAAGTGGTAATGCTGGAAGTGATACGGCGGTGCATAACCCAGCACCTCTAAAGATAATATCACCGGGTGGTACTGTTGTTGATACCCGAGTGTCTGTCCCATCTTCCATTGCAGATCCAGTCCCCCCAACTCCTCCGGTAGGAAGTATACATCTGGAATCAAGCTCAGAGGAGGACGTTGATATTATGCCCCCAGCTAGAGAGCAATCGTCGGAGGGGAAAAGTTCAAAGCAGAAGATCTCTAGTGAGTCCGAAGGTTCTCCGTTGAAAAGGAGGCCGAGGAAAAAGAAATAGATTGGCAGCTTAATCAAACTTTTGATAGATAGAACTTGTTTTCGTTTCCCATTTGTAGGCCGTGTATAGATGCAGATTCGGCCCCTGCTAGTAGGAATCTTTTGGAAGAACTTGCATATAAGCTCTTGTTTTGAGTTAGTCGAAATAAAATTTAGCTTTCTTCATTTCAACTGTTTTTCCTGTCTTACTTGCTTGAGTGTTGTAATGATGGGCTCGTGACCGCACCTATCACAGGTCTTGAGCGCATGTCCGCGCTCCGGGGACTTTGAATAATTTGCAAACGATAATTTGGTTCACGCTCCGGGAATCCGATAATTATCGATGTCTATGGAACAGTTCACACACCGGGAACTTTGAGCTGATACTTATACTCCAATTTGTACCTTGGGAATTTGGAGTTAGTGCTTACATTTTGGTTCTCTCTCCAGGAAGCTAAAGTCAACGTTTGTACTCCATTTCGCACTCTGGGAATTTGGAGTTAGTGTTTATACTCCGGTTCGCACTCTGGGAACCTAGAGTCGACGTTTATACTCCAATTCGCACTCCGGGAATTTGGAGTTAGTGTTTATACTCCTGTTTGCACTCTAGGAACCTAGAGTTGATGTTTATACTCCAATTCACGCTCTGGGAACTTGGAGTTAGAATTTTTATTTTGGTTCGCGCTACGGGAACCCGGAATTGATATTTATACTCCAAATCACGCTCTGGGAATTTGAAGCCGATAGATGGTCAGTCACATCTGTTTAATCTTCTTTGGAATTCATTCACACTCTGGGAACGATGGATTTATCAGGATCGCGGATGGTCGGATCACATCCACCCCGAGTTAACAAGCGAGGTCGTTAGACGAACGGGTCCATCCTCCACAAACTTGGTTAGGATACGGCCGAAGTTGTTAGGCGGACGGGTCCACCTTCTTCGGAACCGCATTTGTATGTTTATACTCCAACTCGCACTCTGGAAGTTTGGAGTTAGTGTTTATGCTCCGGTTCGCACTCTGGGAACCGAGAGTTGAGGTTTATACTCCAATTCGCACTCTAGGAATTTGGAGTTAGTGTAAAGATTGTCGTGTATCAATCCTTTTAGATATTAGTGTGGTGATATACCCCCGAGCTTGGGTTTCACTTAGTGAGTGACCGGTCGTAGCATAGTCACTCCCTATTTGAATAAATTCCGCCGTACAATTGGAACCTAGCTCTCCGTGCATTGTGATGTTGTACATTTAATAAATCACAGCTCTGGCTTGAAGAGATGGCATTTTATTACTGAAATGAGAAAATATGGCAAAGTCAGTTGCCGTATTACAAATTCAAATTTCTAAATGCAAAAATAAAATGCAAAAGAAGAAATAGACTAAAGTAAATAAAGCCCGTTATATGTAGTAGCGACGGAGGCTTTCACTATTCCAAGCTCTTGGCAGAGTAAGACCGTCAACGGTCGACAACTTGAATGTGCCGTCTCAGAGCTTTTGAATGATCACATATGGCCCTTCCCAATTTGGCTTCATATGCGAAGGGACCGGATATACTCTTTTCAGAATGACATCGCCAAGTTCGACGGTCTGTGGTCGGACCTTGGCATTATATAATCGGGCGACTCGATTTCGATATGCGGCTGCCCTCAAATCAGCCTCTTCGCATTTTTCATCCAGTAAGTCCAAAGATTCAGAAAGTAATATGGCGTTAGCTTTCGGATCATAGTAATTTACCCGATGAGAAGGTACTTCCATTTCGACCGAGATAACTGCTTCTGAGCCGTAGGACAGAGAGAAGGGGGTGTGTCCGGTCACGGACTTATGGGTCGTTCGGTAAGCCCATAAAGCCATAGGTAGTTCATCAACCCACTTGCCCCTAGCCTTTTCCAGTCGTTTTTTCAGAATAGATTTGATAAATTTATTAACGGCTTTGACTTGGCCATTTGCCTGAGGGTGTGCAACTGCCGAGAATTTCTTGTGGATGTGGAACCATTGGCAGAAATTTTTGAATTCAACACTGTCGAATTGGGCCCTGTTATCAGTGATAATGGTATGCGGGAGACCAAACCGGGAGATGATATTGCGAACTACAAAGTTAATTACTTTTTTCGTTGTAATCGTCGCAAGTGGTTCAGCTTCAGCCTATTTAGTAAAGTAATCGACTGCAACAATTGCATATTTTGCTCCTCCTTTGGCAAGTGGTAGAGCACCGATGATATTAATGCCCCATATTGCAAACGGCCAGGGACTGACAATTTGGGTTATCTCAGTAGGTGAGGCCCTAGGAATTCGAGCATGTATCTGGCATTTGCCACATTTCTTTGCATAGTCCGCCGCATCACGATTCACAGTTGGCTAGAAATACCCATAACGAAGCACTTTCTTGGCGAGGACTTACCCCCCAATGTGATCACCACATTCTCCCTCATGCGCATCACATAACACCCTTTTGATTTCGTCGTGGGCGATGCATCGAAGGAGGGGAGCTGAATATCCTCTTCTATACATGATTCCATCCTGAATGGTAAACCGCGAGGCCTTTCGAATGATCTGTCTCCTCTCACTCTTACGCTCGGCCAATACCTCGTGCTCGATATAGTTTTCAATAGGGGGTCATCCATGACTCCTTTTCGGGAGTAGTCTCAAATACGCAGTCGGTATCCATCTGATCGATACTGGGAGAAGGTAGAGTTTCAACGGGAACGAGCCCCAACTGCTGAGCTTCGCCCGTACTTGCTAACTTTGCCAGCGAATCGGCTTTATGATTATGCTCTCGGGGTATGTAGAAAATGGAATAGTAATCAAACTGACCAAGCACCTCCTGGACTCGAGCTAGATAAGCGGCTAGTCTTCGATCCTTGGCCTGATATTCACCCCGAACCTGGCATACGACCAATTGGGAGTCACAGTAAATTTCAACGGTGGTAATTCTCAGATCGTGGGCTAGCTTCAACCCGGCAAGTAAAGCTTCATATTCGGCTTCATTGTTGGTTGCACGGAACTCAAACTTTAAAGCATAGCATATGGATCGGACCTCGGGGGTTTCAAGCACTACCCCAGCACCTGAGCACCGATCGTTGGATGCATCGTCGGTGTACAGCTTCCAGATGTATTCAGGAGATTCGTTGGTCTCAGCAAATCTTCAGGAACAGTGAACTCGGCTACAAAATCTTCTAGGACTTGACCGTGAATAACCTTCCTTTGAGTATAAGTGATGTCGAATTGACTCAGTTCGATGTTCCATTTGAGTAACCTACCAGACGTCCCAGGCCGCGTGAGGACTTGTCGTAACGGCTGATCGGTGTACACAGTGATAGGATGAGCCTGAAAATATGGACGGAGCTTCCTCGAGGCAATGGCTAAGCAGTAGGCTAGTTTCTCCAGCTTTGGGTAGTTTCTCTCGGCTCCGTTTAGTCGCTTGCTAACATAATAGACCGATTTCTGCACTCGGTCTTCCTCCTGAACAAGGGCAGCGCTGATTGCATTTTCTAATACCTCTAGGTAAAGATATAACTGCTCGTGGTTGATAGGCTTCGAGAGAATCGGTGGTGTGGAAAGATGTCGAACCAGTGCGTGAAATGCGCCCTCGCACTCCACAGTCCACTCGAAGTTCCGCTTTCCCTTTCGAATCGAATCGAAGAATGGGATGCATTTATCATTGGACTTTGAAATGAATCTGCTCAATGCTGATACCTTTCCGTTGAGACTCTGGACTTGTTTTATTGTTCTTGGAGTTTGTAAGTTTCTGATATCCCAGATCTTTTCGGGGTTGGCTTCTATTCCTCGGGCGTTGATGATGAACCCAAGGAATTTTCCAGATGCGACTCCAAAATGACACTTTAGCGGATTGAGCTTCATCCCGTATTTCCGAAGGATGTTGAACATTGACGCCAAGTCTCTAGTGTGGTCAGGGGAGTATCGTGATTTCACCAACATGTCGTCCACATAAACCTCCATAGTCTTCCCGATCCGGTTAGCGAACATTCGGTTAACCAAGCATTGGTAAGTTGCTCCAGCATTCTTTAATCCGAAGGGCATGACTTTGTAGCAGTATAGTCCCAGATCGGTTACGAAGCTCATATGCTCTTTGTCGGGTACATGCATGGGTATCTGATTGTAGCCTGAGTAAGCATCCATGAAAGATAATAATTCATGTCCGGCCGTTGAATCCACAAGTTGGTCAATTCGAGGAAGTGGAAAGCTGTCTTTCGGACAAGCTTTGTTTAAGTCAGAATAATCGATGCACGTTCTCGATTTCCCATTTTGTTTCCGGACAAGTACAGGGTTGGACACCCACTCCGGGTATAGAGAATCTCGAATAAACCCATTTGCCTTCAGCTTATCAAATTCTTCTTTCAGGGCGGCAGATCTCTCTGGATCCATACCACGCCTTTTGTATTTGACCGGGATACACCGCGGGTCAATGTTTAGGGTGTGGCTCGCGATGTACGGCGAGATCCCACACATATCAGAGTGTGTCTAGACGAACACGTCGAGATTTGCCTGGAGAAAATCAACCAATTCCTGTTGTGTCTCTTGGCTCAACTGAGACCCTACCTTTAACATTCTTGAGTCATCATCATCGTCACCATCGATTGTCAGCTCAG
Source organism: Allium cepa (assembly GCA_030765085.1). Classification (NCBI taxonomy): domain Eukaryota; kingdom Viridiplantae; phylum Streptophyta; class Magnoliopsida; order Asparagales; family Amaryllidaceae; genus Allium; species Allium cepa. The sequence continues at coordinate 67,061,609 of CM060931.1, forward strand.
CCGGGGAAGCCTGACTTTCTATAGATTCTTCCTTGTTTTCATTGTCTCTGGGGTCAAGATCCCTTTGGAATTGGTTGTGATGCCCGGGCCGAGGCCCAGGCGCTAATTGTCAATTACTCGCAAAACGGACGCAGAGAGATTCCTCTATGCCCTTTCCTTTCTCCTTTTGCAGCGCCTCGCCCAGCTCAGCTACGTAACAGGCCCTTCCAGCAGCCTGATCTCCCTATATAACTCCAATCCCACGACCAGTGGGGAATTTCAAGGTCAAACACCATGGGGCAATCGCTGCCCTGAATTCAGCAAGGGCCGATCAGCCCAAAAAAGCATTGTATGGGGATTGAATATCTAAAACAACAAACTGCAGTACGCGAACTCTTCGGCACTCTCCAACTCCTAGCTCCACTGGTAATTCCACCACTCCGGTGGGGATATTGGCACTCCCATAGAAGCCATGAACTTTAGATTGACAAGGTTTTAAATCTTTGGCTTCCATCTTCATTTGATCATATGCTCTCTTAAACAGAATGTTCACCGAACTCCCACTGTCTACCAGGATCCTCTTCATCCAAGCAGGACCGACCTGGGCAGATATGACTAATGGGTCAATAGTTGGAGCTTCGACCCTATCAGTATCTCGGCTTCTGAACACAATGTCGTCTGTCATCGTTCTCTGTAGTTTGGCCGGAGCCCCTTCATCAAAATTACTGCAACACTCAAAGTCCACATGCCTGATGGAATTGGCATACGACTCCATTTCCCTCTAGCTTCGGTCTGCTGGATGGGGACCACCACTGACTGTATTAATCACCAATCTCCCGCCCGTTCGAGCGGGTTCCTCCTGTCTCTCTTGATTCTGCGCACGATTCTGGTTTGACCGGCCCTCATCACCAGACTGCGGCGCCCGCACGAATTGATCTAACTTTCTCTCCCTGATCAACTTTTCAATGAGGTCTTGCAAATGTCTACACTCATTGGTATTATGTCCATAACTTTCATGGCATCTACAGAACTTTCCTGTTTGAATCTGTCTCTCCGTCGATGGCTTCGGAGTAGGTTTCTTATACTGCATAGCATTGCAAGTCTGTAGATACATGTTCTCCAGCGACGTGTTCAGTGGTGCATAATTGTCAAACATTGGAGCCCTACGTCGCGGGCCACGGTTTTGATCCCGTTTCTTATTTTGATTTCCATTATTTCTTGGTTGAGATTGCTTGTTCTGTATGTTCAACTGCACTTTCCCAGAACTCTCACCCGATTGCTTAACTGCCACATTACTCTGAATCTCCTCATTGCTGGGTCCCACGTTGTCCTGCTTCCTAGACTGTTTCACATCCTCACGCCTTAAGAACTGGGCGGCTTTGGAATAGAAATGGTCCAACGACGCGGGAGGTTTCCCAGCCAGCCAATTTCCGAACTCAGAGTCAAGGTCAATCCCCTTAGTTAGTTCCATCAAAATCGAATTATCATTCGGGTTGCTGATCTCTGCACGTGCTGCATGGAACCTTTCCAAATAACGTCTGAGTGTTTCTCCTAGAGCTTGTGTGACACTGGGCAAGGTATTAACATCCTTCGGTCTAGCAACATGCATGCAAAACTGTTCTACAAACTTTTTGGCCAGCTAATCAACGAATTAATAGATCGAGGGGGTAGTCTTGTAAACCACATTGTCGCAATGCCCTCCAAAGAAATGGGAAAACTACGGCACTTTACTGCATCATCAGCCCTTGCAGCACTCATCGACCACTCGTATTTCAAAATATGTTGATTAGGATCCGAATTTCCTCAGTAGCGTCGGCATCCTGAATCGCCGAGGGGGTTTAGCAAAAAGAATCTCGTCTGTGAATGGGGTATGACTCTGGAAGATTCCCCAGTCGTCATTGTTAAGACCCTGGCTTTCTCGGATCATTTGTCTTATCATGTTTGTAATATCTAGCATTGCAACATCCTACGCATGTTGGGCCAAAGTGTGGTCGGGTTCCACATTGTGAGGTTGGACCAGGCGCTGTCGACGGTCCATGTCTCGCCTCTTTTGCTCAATGTCTTCTGGAGCGTACGGTTCAGAAGTACGTCCTTGCTGGTTTCGGGTATCAATCCCTATGTCAACTGCAGCAGCGGTGGTATGGTTATCTATAGTGTATTGAGGCATAGTTCCTCCCCTGGAAGAGGGTCCAGTGTGGAAGCTGGCTGATGGTCCAACTCTTAGCTGACCAACGGTCAAAGTGGGCTGATGTCCTGTAGCTTGTGCATAGCCCTCGTCCGGTCGAGGACGGACGGATCTGCGGTTGTATCCTGAGGAAGCAGAGCTTTCTTTGGAGGAATGATAGCCTTGGTCTCTCCTATGCCTTCTACGCTTCTGGCAGTTTAACTGTTGAGTCAGCTCGGCATTTGCGCGCAGCTGCTCGGTTAGTTTCTGACGGCTCTGCGTTAGCTCCTGCAATAATAGCTGGAGTTCATGCCTAGTAACCGAGCCTTGTGAATCTGAGGGTCCGGCTACGTTCTGATTGGTTGACGGCAGCTGTGCGGTATTCTGCCTATCTCGACCTTCTTGATCACCAACGTTAGAGGTGGTCCTTGTGCTAACCATCTTGGGGGTAGAATTCCTTTCCTAGACTTTATGCAAATCTGAATAGAAGGGATGGAACTTGGACTTGTGATCTGGATCTCTCTCTTAGATTTATTCAATCCGGTATCGACGACAGATCCAAAGAGCAGGAGAAAATCTAGGCTTTCTCAGTGAAAGCACCAAAGTGTTTGCACCAAAATTGGTCACTACACTCTTTGGAAGTTTTTGAAGAGATTATAATGAAGAATATAAATTGAAAATGAGGATTATCTAACAAAAACCCCAAATAACAAGAAAGTAAATGCGTAGACAAGCGTTTTAGAGCGGTTCGGCGTGTTGCCTACGTCCACTATGAAGTTTTTTTTGTAGTTTTATTGATTCTCTTTCAATGACTACAAGTGAATACAGCCAACAACAGCAAGTTACAACTGGAAATTCGAAATTAACAGCAAAAGTACGATGTAGGTCTTGATCCGACAGAGTTTCGGTGCTCGAGAATCCAAAGATCCTTTTTCTGTAGGCTCTGGGTCTCTTTTTATTGGCGTAGGAGGCTGATATTTCGCTCAAATCTCGGGAGACTTTTTCTAGCACGTGAGTGGGCCCACGCGACCAATCTCAGAAAGTTTTGAGTCGATCTGTGATGGATACAAATTCATTTCTTATCGATCAAGATGATGTCCAATGAAGCTGAAATTTGGTGGGAACACTCCTTGGCATGTAGGCAATCTCCTATGAAAATTTCATTGCATTTGGATAAGTGGATTGGGAGATATAGTCGATAGGAAAATGGACTTTTCGGTGGTTGCTTGGTTCGAATCGATCTGTTCGAATCGATTGCTTCGAATTGATGGTGGCACGCGCCTTCGTGATGACGTGGTGTGCAATCATCACCTCAATCCGGTCTTTACTCCAAGTTGACCGCATCGACTCCATATATCTCGCCTTTTTCGTATCAAGGGATGACACGTCACCCAGGTTTGTTGACTTGATGGATCCGAACTAAGTTTAACTTAGGGGTTCGAAAGTGATGTGGTCTATTTGCTGATGGATTAGAACTAGGAGGCGATGACCGATTCGAAATGGACAAATGTTGATGGATACGAACAAGAAGTCGCTTGGTGGTTTCGAAAATGGGTTTCACTTATGGATTCAAATAACAGTCATTGATGGACACGAACCACTGATGGTCGATGGTTACGAACAAGCCTTTCCTTGATGGATACGATCCACGTAGCTTCTCAATGGATACGAAGCCAATCGATGTGAACTGGAGCCCTTTGATGGATACGAAGTAACGTGATCTGATGGATACGAATTGCTCTGCCCAAATGGATTCGAAGAGAGGCTTCCATGATGGATGCAAAGCAGTATTCGTTGTCTTAGTTGATGGATGCAAAGTGGGGTTTCTGCCGATGGATTCGAATGAGATCGAGTCGAACCGAGACTCTTCAATGGATTCAAACTCGATCGACACGAACTACGGCACTTCGATGGATACGAAGTTGATCGATACGAACTCAATTGATTCGAACCGGAGTTCAATGATGGATACGAAATCAACAATGGGCGATGGATAAGAAAGTTGGGTTGTTTCCTCTAGATTGAATCGATCATAACATGAGCATGTGAACTCGGATTGACTTGAAATTTGAAATGCTGGCCTTTATGGCTTTGCTTATCGTGTCCTATCAATTGTAGCTCAATCTAGACTCGGACAAAAATTCATCGATATCCATAGCGAAGTAATGTATAACCAATCTTTGAGGTGAGCTGTCTTTTGTTTTCAATCGATCTTTTGGTATCATGGTTTTGCCGAGATAACAGATATAAAGTGAAAAAGAAAATAAATAATTATATTTTAGGAAAATAGAAAGATAAAAAAAAAGAAAATAGTTTAATTTATCGAAACTAGCTTAAGAAAATTGCATACATAATCCACTTAACTTTGGGAAATTACAACTATTCTTAAATTGGTTTAAAATAAATCTTTGAGAAACAAAATAAAGTGGGAATGAGAATAAAATAAGTTCTTAAGAAAGATATAAAAATAAATAAAGAATTTCTTATATTAATTGAAGTTGGAAACTGGAAATTGTAAACAAAATACAACTGACACTGGAAAATTTACATTTTTAAAAATGTTTTAAAACCAAAATATATACAAAACAAGTTATTTTACCCCTGAAAACATAAATTAGAACATTACATGACCAAATAAAATATTATTTATATAATTTAAAGTAAACAATTTTGTTAAATACACCAAATTACACGCAATACTTAAAAAGGCATAACTTTCACATTATAAATCAGATTTCAATGAAACAAAAAGTAGTATTCTTAAAATTTTATTTACTTTCAAAATAAAAGATAAAATTCAAATTTTTTAAACTTTTAAATTTTTAAATTTAAAAGTCAAAGTTTGACCATATTGACAAAATTCCTATTTCCGAAAAATATTCTATTAATTCATGCGTGGAATTCTAATCCATGCCAAAATTTATATTTTAACTAACAAAATTATCTAAATTTAATAAATAAAACATTTACGTAGATGGTTTGGATGGCAAGCAAAGTGAGAGTAAATGCTAAGAAACAGAAAAGACATAAGTTAAGGAGAAAGAAACGTATATAGTTTTATTCCTAAATGCAAATGAAAATGAGGAGTTTTGAAATGAGAAATAAATCTTCTTGTACATGATTTGCAAATGAGAAGTGCATGGCTAGGAAAAGAGTTTTTATGGCTAAAGCAAGAAATAAAGAGGCCATGTAGAAAAAGGCTAGAAATCAATCAATGACCTGATGGATTTAATTAATTTCTTTCCTTTGTATTAACAGTTGTTCTTAATTATATTAAATTTTTTAAATGTGTACAGTTATTATGATTGAATCCTCAAATAAATTCATTCAGATAAGTTTCATTCTTTTATATTACCTTATGAATAAAATATGCATTTCCACTTTAACATTCCTTCCTTATTTTATTACAAAGTTTGTTTTTCTTCATATTAAATTACCAAAATTTTATCAATTTAAAAATTTTAAATTATTAAAAATTTATGGGTTGTCACACTCTCCCCCACTCAAAACTTTTCATCCTCGAAAAGGAAGAAGGTAGGCGAATAGAAACAAAGTGAAAGAAAACTAAATTGGAACTCAAAATAGAATCATTAATCTAAACCATACAAATTCAATTTTAAATTAATAATTGATTTCATCTATTTAATTTCACTTAAGTTAAATTTAACTATTTCATATTTCATTACTTCATCTTTCGATTATCTTAAAATAAAAATTTCTAAAATCATAAGTTTGAAAATCAATTGTTATACTCAAAAATATGTTTAATAAATTAATTTCTTCTTTATTCCTAATTATAATTAAATTTATTTTTCTCAATATATTTTTATCATCTATGTTAAATATGTTTACACTTATTACAACTGCTTAAATTTATTCTTAGTGCCTTTAACATCATTTTATATTGTAAATTATTCCATTACCCTTTTATTCTATTTACCTTTGTTAATCTTTTTATAGCTAGAATTTATGTGTATAACATTTATTATAACCACTCAAATTTTATGTATAAAATCTTTTTATATTGTATATTATCCAATTACATTGTCAACTTCTGAAAATCAACGTAAGTTATATTGAAATGCAATTGAGTATTATACAAATAAAACTTTAAAATTCAATATCTCAAGTTTGAATCATTTATTCAAGATTTTGATTTTCTTTTTATAATTGAAATTATTCTTCAAGATAAAATTTAAGAATTAAATTTATGATTCCCTTCAAACCATTTAGAGATAAATAAATAAATGTACATAATATGTTAAATCAAATTTCAATCATATATCTATATATTATAAATCAAGTCATATTTTAAAGATTCAAATCAATTAAATTCTCAAGGTAACACTATAGCCAGACTACAGAATGGTCTCTTCACTTCGAAACTCGAAAATGACTGTCGATGATGTTGCAGTCATCATCAAAATTATTTACCAGCGAGAAAGAGAAGAGCACTGATTTTTAAACCTTCAAAATTCTTTGGAAACAAATTTCTATTCGAAAATAATTTAAATAATATATCCTTTTAAAACTTTAAACACAAGGTTTGAAACTATCGAAAGTTGAATTCTCAAGTTCTTGTTTTAAAATCATTTCTATTTCCAAATTAATTTATAACCATTGTTTATTGTTCAATTATTTATATGAGATAGACCCATGGTTTACAAAACCATAAATAAAATCAAAGACTATTATCTCTTGACAACTAGTTAAATTAATTATAAAAATTCTGAAAATTATACTTATATATATAATATTAGATTTTTTTTCCAAATATAGGAATAATTTTTTCAAAAAAAGGAAAGAGATTAAAATTTGATGGACTCAAATCAAAGAGAATTTTGATTTAAAGATAAGTTGGAATCAGAAGATCCGATGATTAAATAACAGAATAAGGAACTGAATAAGTTTATATAAATCACGGGCAACCTTAACCGGGTCAACCGTGACTTAAAGAATAAGATCGAAGTTGATTTTTTAGGGTAAATCTACATTCGATATGAAGAGATAGAGTTCATAATAACCAAAGATACTAGCATCTAAACCAAGGATAAATATAAATCTCTGGTGAATTAGTGCTAATTGTAAAGGAGTTTCACCCCTTTATTAGAATATTGGCGAGACCTCCAATTCACTACAAAGATCATCCAAAGTGGAGTTATGGGATGCTCTAGGATCGAAAGAAGATGAATAGTAAGGGATACGAATGAACTTTGGAACCGCAGGAAACGTTCCGAAATTCAAAGGAAATCGAATCAAAAGGAAGAGATTCAAGCTCGAAGGAAAGTGATTTTGTAAATCAAATTTACCATACATTCTAAGTTTTTCCTAGAGCCAAAGCTCGGATACCAAATGTAACGACCTAGCATTTTCAACCATTCGCATCCGCACAAGTCGGACTTGAATTGTTCAAAATACCGCATTGTAAATAAAATTAGGCAAATGTCATAATATACAGTAAATAAATAATCACAGACAAAAAATCAGAATAATCGTAGCGGAATTAAAAATAACTTAGTGGTTCATGAAGCCACTATCTCATAGTCACAAAAATAAGTACAATTTACATAGTTTTAAAACCAAATATAGTTTGGAACAACCACAGAAAATCTCAATATTCAATTTTCTTGATTTCATAAGCTAAGGTAAGACTGAATAGAAAATAGACAGCATCTCGAAAAGGATGATCTTCAGAAGTCCTAGCTCCGGGAAATGAAATCCGAACTGATACCCAGGCTGACCTGAGCGTAAGAAATAAACACAAACACTCGAGTCAGGACATACATACTTATACAGTGTAAGCTAATTCAGGTGAACTCTAATATAAAGGCAAGTAACTTAAAAGATGTTTGAGACCGCCCATCCTCTAAGGATCCGTTAAACTATTTACTATGTAGTAATACTTCACTATTATAATAGTGCCTATTAGTAAAATAAACTTACTTTTAAATAGCGTTAAGGGGTTACCCATATAGCCCTTAACACATAATATATTCCCATAGACTATACAGTACCGTAATCTCCCACGTATTGGGCATCGTCAGAGGGCATTTCGTAGGTATGATACAAAACCAAAATCGTATAAGGCTTGCTAGTGTAGGTGACACGGCATAGTTAGGCAGTGCCAGGGTAGATATACCAATTACGCATCCGGGCTGGTGGTAACACATAGCCACAGCTACCGCCCTCCTCGAGCCACACCCCAAAAATCAAAAATCAAAAGTGGCCACCGTATAAATCCAAAAGATAGAGTATAATATAAAGGGATGTGTCCGATAAGAGGGGCTACCTCCTTGGCCCGAGAATTGCTCCTATTTTAGCCACCTTATGCCAACTCACAAGAGTTGGGTCCACGTACATACCTCAATAGAACGTCACCACCAACCTACTTCATTCAAGAATCTCCACCGCGTGCACGGTTTTCAAAGTGGTTTTCGGTATCGACAGAGGGTATGCCCATATCCGATCCCGGTCTCTTTGCCAACCAATCGTTACAATTATTACCCGTGGTTATAAATTTCAAAAATAGTTTATATTTAGATCAAAATACTTCATTTTAACTTTCAAAAGTGAAGCTATTATATTTACCAATCAAATATTCGAAAATCTCATTCCAGCCCACGGAAACACTTAACAAGTGCTACTGTAGCCCTTTATTTTATTCAGTTTTAGCTTTAAATTTTGCAACCATAGCACTTACCAAGTACTGCAATAGCCTTTAAATAAATTTTAGCCTTTAGTTTATTTGTATCAACTACGACACTTACAAAGTGCGGTAATATCCTTTACAACAAATTTTAAGTAAATTAAATTCCAGACTTTAATAAATTATAAATAATTAAACCTCAATTAAACTAATTTAACTTATAAAATCATATTTCCACTTTTGAAATAGTTATTTAAAATACTCAAAATTTATGATTTATATAAGGTAGATTTCACAAATAAATATCAACTTCTTAAGGTTTTACTTATTAAAGTCAAATACACAAGTTTATTCTTTGTATTCAAAATTAACTTAACCATCAAGTTTAATTACTTCAAAATATAGCTAAATTTTAAATTTATTTCTTAACTTACCTTTTTATTCATAACCCAAATTTCCATTTCTAAATTTAGATATAATTCAATTTCATTTCCAGTGTTTATTTCTTCTACCATTTAATTCATAGAAACTTAATAACACCTTATTTCCATTTAAATTCAGTTTATATCAAATTTATTATATTTTATTTACTTAACTTGAATTTCATTCCTTTACAAAAATCAAATTCCAAAATAAAATTATATTTCAAATTCCAACTTAACCATTTATTTATTTATTTATATATTTAACTCGTATAAAATCAATAAAAATCATTTAATCAATTCAATTCAAAATAATAAAATATACACATCTAAAAATACTTAATTTTTTCCAGAAATATATATATATATATATATATATATATATATATCACCACGGGTTTGTATAATATTTTCTACCCTAGATCAAGTGGTACGGATAATATATCATTTCAATACGTAATTTACAAAGAAAAATTCGGGTTCTATCATTTCAAACCCGCAATCCCAACTAATATAAATAACTAAAAAAACTAAATAAATAATAAATATCGTTCAGGCCTATCATTTCAGCCCGTACGATTCTATTCTATAGGGAACTTGCAGTGTGATAATAGTAAATAAATAAACAGTAACAGTATAAATATTACAATAGATAATATAACTGATGATGTGTCAATTTAATAACAGGGTTTTTAACATCATAAATTTTATATCACAGGCAAGAAAAATATAAACTAATATCATTCTACAATTACACTTGTTATTAATTTACAGATCTATAAGTATGTTTGTCGGGTGAGAATACTCACCTTAATGCCGCAGAAGATTAGATTTAAAAGCGATGGTATCACTTGAAAAAAAGAAACGTACAGAAGGCACGATCAAATTGTTGCGGAGGTGATGACCAGATTTAATTCTTGAAAAGGAAATGAAACAATTATAAATCAAATCTAAGTAAAAATTCTAACAAGAAATTATCAAAACAAACTGGAACGAATAGAATCAGTTCGAACCATAGTGGCTCGCCCATTCCCCCACACGACTCAACACACTCTTCCATGCTCGGCTCTGCCATTTCAAAATCTAAAACATGCACTTAGAGGGTTATATAGGCTGCGATATTTTGTTTAGGTGGCACATGTTCTTATTTTTTTTCTAACGTTAATTCAATATTTTTAGTCAAATGCATCAAAGATGCTTGGCCTGCACAAACGCATGGTCTGATATGCACGCAAGGCATATATGCTGTGAAAAATACAAGGTGATGCAATCATATCCTCTCATCATTTTTTTTAAACACAGGTGACAAAAATTTTATGTGTTCAAGTGTTTAATTCAGCTGCATCACAGATGCTCGTCAGTGCACTATGATGGTGGTAGCGGCTGCCGCTGTGATGGTGGAGAGGTAGGGGAGTTGTGCCAAAGTAAGGGCCGAGTACTAGTTAGGAGGAGACAGGGAACAAACGAAAAAAAAGAAAATACAAAAGAAGAAAAAGAAAAAGAAGAAAGAAGAAAAAAAAAGATCGTCCATACCTGATGCAAGCTTCCACATGCAGAAGATAATTTAATGTGAAACGAATATTGCGTGGGTTATATAAAGTTTTATCAGGGGAGTGGTGCAAATCCAGGGAAGAAAGTGGCAAGAAATAAAGATATTGGAACGGCTATGGAAAAAATGTACGCGAGGTTTTGAATTTTACTGGAAGGTATGCGTTGATTTAGAGAAAGAATTAGTAAGGTATTTATTTTTTTTCCTTTTTCTTTTTATTGATTTGGATCTGTACACTTGAAGGGATATTATTCCTACTATAAAATAGGAAGCCAAGAAGAAGTATAGACAATTTTGTTGCAGATGATTTAGTTAATGAAGAGGTAATTGCGTTAATAAATAAATTAAAGAATGCACGAAATAATGATGTTTGAACGGTAAGGAAATAAAAGGATTTCATACCAATTAAAACCATTGAAGCAAAAGAACGTGTAAAAGTTTACACGTGAACTTCAAGAAATCTTGAAAAGGATTTTGAATTCTTAAAGAGAAATAAATTTGCTTGAAACGGCTACGCGAATTTGGAGTTTTTATTCCTATTATAAAAATGAAGAAAAAGAGAAGTGTAGAAATTTACACGTAACTTATCAATGCTAGATTTAAAAGAAATTGAATGGCTAGGGAAATCATTTCTTTCTCACTTAGAAATGTATGCCCACGGATTAATTTAATTATCCAAAGACAAGGTAAGAATTTTAGAGATGCGTAAAACCGACGCAATAATTTAAATCAAAAATGCGCCCAAAATATAATGAAAATAACGTTTTTAAATTATACGTTTTCCTATTTATTTGCTACTTATTTTCAGTAAAATAAACGTTTAAAGAATATTTCATTAAATACGTACCATTTATGCCAACTAAATTAATCAAAACGGAAATAAGCATACAAATTAGACGTGTAATTAAATAGCCTACTTACACCCTATAAATTTTAAAATTTATTACTAAATTAATTTTTGATTTGATTTACATAACATGTAACAAATAAACTCATGTATATACGTAAAATTTATTTCCTTTCACAATATTTATTAATTACTTTAGAAAGTATACAACCAATATCAGTAAAACAACAGCAAAATAAGTATTGTACATATATATAAAAAGATTTGATTTTATTAGCTAAGGTATGAAATTTTTGAGCACGTACTAGATGCAAAATTTCTAATTGAAACATACGCTCAAATAATTGACAAAAGTAATATGATTAAAACTATTTGTTTCTTATTTATTTCTTTTACCCAATATTAATTTCTTAATTAAAAAGGTATATAACCAAATTTAAAAGAATCAAAGTGGAATAAAATGTTGTTACGAAATATATTCAATCAAATTCAAAGATTTAGAAGTCAGAGTTTAAGATATAAAATCCAAACTAATGTTAAACTATAACCAAAATAAGAATTATAGAATTGCTTATATTTATAAAATTTTGGATGATGATTTTAAAAAGAAAGGAAAAGAATTAAAGAAATAGTTTATTAAATTGAAACAAGGCTTAAAAATTTACACAAAATACCACTAGCTTGGAAAAATTTCTACCACATCTTAAAACAAATAAAAATCAGTGAATAAAATTAAAAAAACTAAAATAAAGTGAAAAATAAAATAAATAATTATATTTTAGGAAAATAGAAAGATAAAAAAAGAAAATAGTTTTATTTATTGAAACTAGCTTAAGAAAATTGCAAACATAATCCACTTAACTTTGGGAAATTATAACACTTCTTAAAATGGTTTAAAATAAATCTTTGAGAAAAAAAATAAAGTGAGAATGAGAATAAAATTATCTCTTAAGAAAAATATAAAAATAAATAAATAATTTCTTAAATTAATTGAAGTTGGAAATTAGAAATTGTAAACAAAATACAACTGACACTGGAAAATGTCAATTACACTTTTAAAACTGTTTTAGTACCAAAATATATACAAACCAAGTTATTTTACCCCTGAAAACATAAATTATAACATTACATGACCAAATAAAATATTACTTATATAATTTAAAGTAAACAATTTTGTTAAATACAGCAAATTACACATAATAGTTAAAAAAGGCATAACTTTCACATTATAAATCAGGTTTCAACGAAACGAAAAGCAGTATTCTTAAAATTTTATTTAATTTCAAAATAAAATATAAAATTCAAATTTTTAAAATTTTAAATTTTTAAATTTAAATTCAAAGTTTGACCATATTGACAAAATTCATATTTCCGAAAAATATTCTATTAGTTCATATGTGGAATTCTAATCCACGCCAAAATTTTATTTTAACTAACAAAATTATCTAAATTTGATAAATAAAACATTTATTAAATTTTTTAGGTTGATACATAGATGGTTTGGATGGCAAGCAAAGTGAGAGTAAATGCTAAAAAATAGAAAAGGCATAAGTTAAGGAGAAAGAAACGTATATATGGTTTATTCTTAAATCCAAATGAAAATGAGGAGTTTTGAAATGAGAAATAAATCTTCTTGTACATGTTTTGAAAATGAGAAATACATGGCTAGGAAAAGAGTTTGTATAGATAAAGCAAGAAATAAAGAGGCCATGTGGGAAAAGGCAAGAAATCAATCAATGACCTGATGGATTTAATTAATTTCTTTCCTTTGTATTAACAGTTGTTCTTAATTATATTGAATTTGTTAAATGTGTACATTTATTATGATTGAATCCTCAAATAAATTCATTCAGATAAGTTTCATACTTTTATATTACCTCATGAATAAAATATGCATTTCCACTTTAACATTCCTTCCTTATTTTATTACAAAATTTATTTTTCTTCATATTAAATTACCAAAATTTTATCAATTTAAAAATTTTAAATTATTAAAAATTTATGGGTCGTTACACTGTATTTGGACTAACTAAATTGAATTTCGATGATGTTGAAATTTTGAATGAAACCACATTCCATAAGTCCTACTGTGATATAGTGTCAATGAAAAGAATTGGTGTAAATAATCATTACTACCGGTTAGTGCTTATAATAATAAAATTAGATTTACTAAAAAGATTTGTAAGAGATAAATTCAACCAAAATGTCACTCAACTATCTAAGATGAAGAGTGAATGTTAATATTCAAATAGTTCGATATTAACGCTGATTGATTTTATACGTGCGAGTCGAACAACCACATTAATAGATCCTTCAAAATACCAAATGGTTTAATTGATTTATAAATTGTTATAAATTAACCAATTTAATTAATATTTTTGGAAATATTAATTAACTAACTAACTAAAAATTTGAAGTATTGGATGCTATTAGTATTTTTTGGATGTCATTAGTTATTACTCTGGTACGTATATAAAAGTTGTACATGTAAAAAATGATATAAAATATCAATGGGTGTTTAAATTTCTTTCATTCTTAATCACTCTCTTTCTTAACCCAAGCCTCTACCTTCTTTCTTTCACTTTCACAGCTAAATTTTTCGAGAAATAAAAGAATTTTTTTATTTTAATAAGATCTAATTAAATCGATTAAATAAAAGGTGGTACTCCAAGCCGTTGCAACGCTAGGAGCTAAGAGACCAGATCTAGGACTGAATCTATCAATCGAGGAGCATTCAAAAGGTCAACATCAACATGGTATTTTCCATTTAACTTTATCTTTATACATTATTATGTTATTGATCTATTAATATACGTTCTTTAACCAATTTATATATATGCATTTATTGTCCCTTTTATATGTATGTGTATATCTGAAAATTTTATAATTTGTCAACCTTTGATTTGGATTTGAAATTGATAACGATGGTTTCTATTGACAATTTTACTATTAATTTCAATTTATATAACTATTATTTAAATCTACATCTAAAAGTTAATTTATTATTTTATGTATATTTATTTACTTAAATATCAATCTTAATTTCCATGTATTCATAATAGGTTTTCTATTTCAAAACAAACACATATATGTATATATACATACGTACGTACCTACACATATACATACACATACATACACACAGGCGCACGCGCGCGCACACACACACACATATATATCTGTGCATGTGCATTTATGTGTGTATACATATTAAAATAATTTATTTGTGTATACATATTAAAATAATAATTATTTTAAAGGGTTCAAAATTTTTTCATGGCGGTCTCTGGTGGTTCAAAATTTCAAGGCGATCTCAACTCTCTGACTCGTCCTCCGGATAAGGAATCCCACGCAGAAATCAGATCTCACTTAGTTGAGGTAGCTAGGGTTCCAGTTTTAATCCCTAGTCCCTCATCGGCAGTAACTTTCCACAATAATAAGGATGGCGGATCTGGGATAAATGGTCGGGGATCTTCTTCGTATAGATCTGAGAAAGTCGTCAATCGTATGTTAATAGCAGGTTCTGAAAACTTGAAGAATTCGGAGGTCAATCGAAATACCAGTAAAGCAGGCGCTCAAAAGAACAACAGTAACATAGGCATTTCTGAGATGCGATATAATTCGAATACAACCTCTAATCCTACAAATTTTCGTAAAAATATTGGTGAGCGAACAATTGATTGGAATAGGACAAAAACTGGTTTGGCTGAAGGTCGCAATATAGAATGGAGGAATGCTCCTGATGGTGGATTTGGTAGATCTGAAGAATTAGTTGATTTAAAATTCATACAACCACTAATTGTAAATCAGAAAAAATAGGCATTAATTGATTCAGAAATGAATAAAAGAGCTGCAGATAAATGGAAAAATTCGATAATTTTCTATGTTTATGGCTCTAGACCCTACCATACTCATTTGAAAGCGTATATTGAACGGAGTTGGAAACCAAAAAAACAATTTAATCTGTTGGCTCGAGATAATGGTTTTTTATTATCAGATTTGTAGACGCCTCGGACTGTGAAAATGTGTTAAAGGGAGGTCCATATCTATTTGATAATCGTATTATAATTCTCAAGAAGTGGCAGGCAGGTATGAGGTTTAGCAGAGATTTATTATCTACTATGCCAATTTGGGTGAAATTGCATAACCTTGAACTGGATTTATGGGATAAAGAAGCGATTAGTGCTATAGCTAGTGTCCTGGGTAAACCATTGAAGATGGACAAAATCACGGCGGATGAATCTAGAATAGCATATGCTAAAGTGTTAATTGAAATATCTGCAGAAGACGGGTTTCCAAATAATATTGATGTATTAATGCATAATGGCGAAGAACTCCAAATTTCAGTTAGCTACGACTACAAACCAATATTCTGTAAGGATTGCAAAATTTTTGGACATTCCACTGATCTATGTAAAATCAAACATAATAGTAAATGGATTCCAAAAATTAATGCTACTTGTAATGAACGGGAGGAAACAGCAAAAGAAAATGCATTCAATAGTATTGAGGCCCGTTGATAATGAATTACACAATACAAGAATAGACATTGAAGCTGTCTGTTCACAGCCAAAAAATGGAAACAACAAAGATGGTGTACAACATGCCATAGAAAATAAGTTACAGATAAAAGAAAATCCAAATGCTACTTGCATTACAGTGTGTGTACCACCAGAAATTGAAGCAGGCTCTTATCATCTAAACAATGGAAATGACAGTGTTGAAGTTATTAATATATTACAACAAGCCACAAATAATTATGTACAGACGTTAGAAAACTCAAATGCTTCCAGCAATAATTTTACGAACTCTCGTAGTATTTCACCAGTTATGGATTGCAATTCTCAAATCCAAGCAGAGAAAACTGCTGCAAAGGCCAAATTTGTAGCGATGGAACAGCATGATATAATAGATAATACTCCACTAACAATTCAAGAAGTTTATAACATAGGAGATAGTACTGCATCTACTTCTGGAACTGCAACATATATGCCACAAAGTATCAAATTGAATGAGCTTAAAATCAAAGGGAATCATGAGCAGGTTCAAGAGGAAACACCTGGATGTCTTCTTAATTTAGGGGAAGGACTTGTCGAAGATTTAAATGACTCTGACGAGGAATTATTAAACCATGTTGCAGTGGATGATAACCCCATGTTGAAGCAAGATCCTGTTATGAATGTCGAACATTTTATTGAGGTAAATGAGGAATTTATAAAGGAAATATATGATTTAAATAAAAAAAAAGATCAAAAAAAAGGTTAAAGATGATAATACTACTAATACTGCTCCTCCAAAAAGACAAACTAGGAGCCTCTCTAAAATCAAATGACCATAATAGGCTGGAACGTTAGAGGTTTAAATGCCGCTGAAAAACAAACGGCTGTATTTAAATTTCTAACAACTCATAAACCAACTATGGTTGGTTTGCTAGAGAACAAACTCAATAACGAAGCCAAATAAAAACTTATGAACAAGTTGAATAATAGCTGGTCTTCACTGGATAATAATATTTGTTTGTGCAAAGGTAGAATTCTAGTAATTTGGAATAACTCTACCTGGAAAGTCGAGCTCACTCATATGTCCTATCAACACATGTTTTTAAATATTGTAAATTCTGGAGGGCTACATATGAAAATCTCTTTTATTTATGCCAGTAACTTCCTTAAAGACAGAGAACTTTTATGGAATGCTCTAGCTAAAGAATCCTATTATACTGATTTGCCTTGGTGCTTGATTGGTGACTTCAATAACATTCTCTCTACCACAGATAAAAAAGGTGGCAATTCTGTTCCTTTCAGTCAGATAGAAGGTCTTAAAAATTGTATGTTTAATTCAGGATTGGTTGAACTTCCTATTCCAGGCATCAATTACACTTGGAGGAAAAAGGGAGTGGCTACAAAAATTGACAAAATTCTATGCAATGATCTTTTACTGGAAAAATTCCCCAATTTAGTATGCTTTGGAATCTCCATTCCCATTAGTGACCATATTCCAATCTATCTTAAATTCATAAATATTTCTACATCTATTGTAGGAAAACCATTCAGATATGTTAATACATGGAATTTATTAGAAGCTTATGGGGATTGTGTCTCTAATGCTTTTAATTTAAATTTTGAAGGCTCTCTTTTACATATTTTCAGACAGAAATTAAAAGCGTGCAAATTTTATCTAAGGGATTGGAGTTCCAGAAGGAGCTTAGATGGTAAAATTATGAAAGAATTGGAACAGGAGTACACTACAGCACTTAAAAATGTGGACAATAATCCAGAAGATACTATGGCTTTCGACAACTTAATGGAAGCTTATAAAAAATGGAAAGAACAAAATAAAACTGAATTTCTTAATGCAACTCAAAAAGCAAAGGTGGACTGGCTCAGAGAAGGTGATGCATGCACAAAAATTTTTCATTCTAAAATGACTATGAGGAGACATAGTTCCAATCTTAATGCCATCTTATCTACTGAAGGAAAATTAGTACATGATCCTGTCACTATTGAAAAGGAAGCTATCTTATATTTTAATCAGATCTTTAATGGTGAAGTATTGAATAATAATTTTCCTGATATAAATTGCACTTGTCGTATCAATGATGAAGGGAGAGAGTTCCTTACCAGCAGTGTTTGCTCTGATGAAGTCCGCAAAGCCATTTTTTCCATGTCTGACAATAGTAGTCCAGACCCGGATGGTTTCTCTGCAAAATTTTATAAAATCCATTGGAATGAGTTAAAATGCAGCCTGACGAGCATGATTAACCAGATTTTCTCTACTGGCAAACTAGACAAAGGTGTGAATCATACTTTTATTACTCTTGTACCTAAAATTAATAATCCCAATACTCTTGCTGATTATAGGCCTATAGCATGCTGTAATGTTATTTATAAAATTATTGCTAAAGTTATATGCAATAGAATCAAGCCTTTTCTTTGTTATCTTATATCGGAGTCACAATCTGCGTTTATTCCTGGAAGAGTAATATATGAAAATATCTTGCTTGCTCTTGAACAAGTAAGATTTTTCAATCGAAAAGGTGCTGGTAAGATGTGTCTAAAGTTAGACTTACATAAAGCTTATGATATGGTCAATAGAGAATTTATATGCCATATGCTCAAAAAAATGGGTTTTCCTGGTAAATTGGTCAAATTAATTCACAATTGCATAACTTCTCCTACGTTCTCTATAATGATAAATGGCTTTCCTAAAGTATTTATTTCCAGCAATAGAGGTATTAGACAAGGTGATCCATTATCTCCGTATTTATTTTGTGTGGCTATGGAATTTTTCTCTATTTTGATGCTGAAGGCTTATAAGGTCAAGGACATTATTCCTGTGTTCAATTTTGAACCGGCCATTACTCACCTTCTGTATGCAGATGACTTGATGATTTTTGTTAGGGCATCTAATAAAAGTGCCAAGGTGATCAGCAAATGTCTGAAGATTATCAAAACATATATGGGATTGAATATCAACAATAGCAAATCTAGACTATATTTTAGTAAAGGCACAACAAACAAACAAGAAATTATGCAAATTCTTAACATGAAAGAAAATAAACTTCCTGTTAAATATCTAGGCGTGCCTCTATCCCATAACTATCTGCATTTCTCTGACTGTGGAACTCTTGTTGATAATATTAACAAAAGGTTGAATGGCTGGGATTGTAAACTATTATCCATGGCTGGGAGAATTGAATTAATACATACTGTAATTACTCCTATAGTTCTGTACTGGATGATGGTTTATCAGCTTCCTATGGCTACTATTGACAAATTAAATAGACTGTGTGCTAACTTTATATGGAACGGAAAAGTTCACAAAATTGCTTGGAATACATTATGCCGTCCTAAATCTGAAGGAGGTGTTGGCTTGAGAAATTTTATGGATATCAGGAAGGCATCTAGTCTTAAACTCCTCTGGCATTTTATTAATTCTAATAATATGTGGTCACGATGGATGAGCAAAAGATACTGTGAAAACAAGCAATTCTGGTCTATGGAGATTGATAACAATGCCTCATGTACATGGAAATCTATTCTAAAACACAGGCAGTTAGCTCGTAATAATATATCCAGAGTCATTGTTAATGGGAGAAACACGCTTCTATGGCATGATCCATGGATCAATAGTGAAAGTATGATTACTATTCTTGGATGGGACAGTTTACATCTCTATGGACATGCAAATGACAAAGTCTCATCAATCATCCAAGATGGCATTTTTAATTTGAATCTAATTCCCTTCACTAAACAGCTCAGTAATAATATCAAAAGTCCAAATAGAAGCCACAGATAAGTCAGATTACTGGAAATGGACGAGAGATTTAAAAGGTTTTAGTTTCAATTCTGCGTGGAATACAGTTAGAGATCATTATCCTAATGTAGAGTGGGGCAAGATTATATGGCACAAAATCAATAATCCTAGAATGTCATTAACTGCCTATAAAGCTATTAATAATCGCTTGCCTACTAGAGATAAACCTATTGACTGGGGATACAATTGCGATCCAAATTGTCTACTCTGTAACCAATTTACTGAAAATCACTCACACTTATTCTTCGCATGTCCATACTCTTTGTTTCTATGGAGTACATGTTGTAAAAGTTTGGAATTACCTCCGCCGTGCTCGTTTACTGTGGAAGAAGGAATTCAATTACTTTCTACTCATTTTGCTGCAGCGGATCTGGCTACTGATTTGGCTTTTGCTAGTTTTTCTACCATCATTTACCACATTTGGCAAGAACGAAACAGAAGACTTCATGAAAATCGAAAGTTCACGAATTGGGAACGTTGGAAATATATTGATGTAGATCTGAAGCTTTTGATTAAAAAAGTGAAGAAGTTGAAGACTAGCTCCGATAGAAGTATTCGTATTTTAGATCGGTGGAGTATCAATGTGGTAGGGGATTAATTGATCGATTTTGTCTTCATTTATGGTGAAGGTGAAGAGCATTTGAGTTCCATTTTGATGGGGGCTTGTGTCTGTTTTTCTTTTTTGTTTTCAATTGTGATGTTTCATGTCGTGTGTTTTGGGTCTTCATAGCCAAAATGTTGGTTGCAGTATTCTTCGGTTATATTTGTACATATTCTGAACATTGTATATGCTTTGTTAATGCGATGTTAATAAAGCGCCGTACTCTTTTTCCCTGTCCTATACTCACGTCGGGTATAGGTTCAGGTTTTTAACGAGGCGGTTAATCTTTTCAAAAAATAATAATAATTTATGTGTGTATACATATTAAAATAGTTTATGTGTGTATACATATTAAAATTAATTTAAAAATTTACAACAATTTTTTTCTATAAAAAATAAAGGATTATACATACATACATAGACACATACAAACATACATACATACATACATACATCCATACATACATATATATATATATATATATTAAAGGAAAATCATCTTAATCTATAAACATACATAAATTAACATCTTAACCTTATTTGATAAAACTTTTCTTTTGGATTAAAAATTAAAGGTTAATGTTTTGGCAAATAAATACTAGTTACAAAATCTCTTTACTTTCATTTAATTTCATTTTAAATCATTGATATATAATTTATTTTGAATTTGTAGAGCTACATCTACTTTTATATTGTATTGCCAAATCAGACAACATGATATTTTGGAAATAGGATTTTGGAATTAGATATATTGATTTGGTTAAGATCAACTTAGATTTATTTACAAATTTAATTAAAAACAAAACTTTTGAAATATTTAAATACATACACTTATACACACTTATTTGTAACCAATATTTTGGATAACTAACCAAATCCCAACACCTTAACACGTACACAATTTGAAAAGTTGCACTTCCACTATATACATTTGAGTATATTTACATATGCTTACAAAATATACCAAGTATAAATTTGGTAAAACTATCATTTAAATAAACTAACAACTAATTTAATCAAGAGAGAGGATTAAAAAGTTTCTTTCTCTAAATAAAAAAAAACCTCTCTCTAATTAGTGAGGGGGTATTAAGGGAGAAATGAAAGGTTTCTCTCTCTATAAGATAAAACCTCCCTCATTAATTTAATTAAATTTGGTTCATATTAAGTGCATTTGATATTAGATTAACTAAATTGGGCAATACGTATTTATAATAAAATTTGATTTTATTAAAAAAACTAGATTTCATCTAGTGATAGACTTTGAACTTCAGAAGCCCACTATGATCCAAATTGAGATATTTTTTAAAGAAAAATTCGCACATTTAACCCACTTCAGACTTTCCCAATTCCTTTAGAGGTATCGAAACCAAATAGTCCATATATTCTAAATTTGTCATGGCAGGGCAAAACAAATAAGCTTACCAACTAAGTAAGGCGTCTAGAAAAGTAGTATCAAGGCTTGGTTTTTGGTAATCAAGTGATGCCCTCACTAGCTACCGGTTGTCTCGAAAACTAAAGTGAGCCCAAAGGTTGTCCCTAGTAGAAATGGCCAAATTTAAATTAGGCCTTGGGCTGATTTTCAAAATTAATTTGAAATAAGAATGACATTATAAATGTTATAATGTGATTTCAACATTGTTGAACTTAAAATAAGATTTTAAAAGTTATATTAAAATAAGAATTACATTATAAATGTTATGATTTTCAATGTTGGCTTTGAAAACAATGTATATTATAAATGTTATAACATAGTTTTCAAAAGTGCTTTGAAAATGTAATAAACATATTTTGAAAATATTAATATTTATTAATAAGATTAATAAATTAGGAAATTTAATTCAATAGTTAATTAATTAAAGTATATACATGTAATGTGTGTGTATGATACATTATCTTAAATTGTTTAAGATGATGTAAGTACATATGTATATACATAAGAAATTTTTGAAATTAACATTTAATTAAATTTTATAATTAAATAAGTTAATTAAAATTTAATTAACAAATCATAAAGTACAAGATGTATAATCATAAACATTAAGATATACTTATTTAATTAAAATGTTTAATTGGTAACATAAAATTAATTAAAATGTAAATAAATTAAATTAGTTAAATAAGATTTAATTAATGTAATGTACATAAGACTAACATATAAGTAAATTAAATTATAAAGTTATATAATAATTAAACTTACATAAAATGAATGTCTAAAATCAAGTAGAACAGAAAAAAAAACCTAAATAGACTTAAGTGATAAATACATGCGTATAATACGTATACTGTCATTTCTGATGTGTCCAACACTTGAATCACGAGGGTATGTCATAAGAAATACATTATTCTATAAGTCGATATTACTTAACATAATATATTAAAAATTACGAACCTTTAATATAAATTTGTCCCCCATCATTTAGTGTTAATAGATTGCTTACATACTCTCTAGTTATTTATATTTCTCAAGCTAGAGATGTTATCTATAACATTATTAGTATATTAACTAGACTAAGTAAGGTACATGCACATATTTATTGATATTCCTCAATGTACATGCATTTTACTTAGGCTGTCGTAAAATGATGGGTATGAGTGAATAATCTTTTTTGATTTTTAGTATTCCGTAAGGTCAAGATGAAAATAGGACAAAGACCATGTGTTAAGAGTTATTCAATGATCCACATTTTGACCCTTGAAAGTCGACACTAATACATCATAGTATTCATGTGTCGAGCATCCAAGTGCCAGAAAGATGGATTGCTGGGATGAAAGAAATAAAGGACATAACAGAATCTCACATCGTGATAAGTAATATTTAATATACAACAGATCTTTACAAAAGAAACTAGTAATATATACATCAATCAGAGTAAACTAACTCATCATCAGCCTGAACAGTTATAACAACCTGTCCTTACAAATGCTGATAAATACAAAATGATAAATGCAGCGAAAATAAAATATACATGAATACGTTTTGGAGGCATCAAGCTCGTGTAACGACCCGGTATTTTCAACCATTCGCATCCATTATAAGTGTATAGGTAGACACTCATGCCGGAATTGAATTGCTCAAAATACCACGTTGTAAATAAAAATTTGGCAAATCTTAGGATATACAGTAAATAAAAATCACAGATCACAGACACAGAGTATATAAAAAATGCAGCGGAAGAAAAAGAGATAGTAGTTTATGAAGCTACTATATAAATATGAGATACATCAGAGTTAAATAAGATACAACAGAAGAGTAACAGGATACATCAGGTACAAATCAGATACATCACTAAACCACTGGATACTGAAACAAAATAGATGGATGGATCTTCAAGGAAAGCTCCAACGCCGAAGGTGAATCTGGAATGCTAACTCACTCAATCTGACCCGAGCGTAAAGCAAAACACAAAACCATCGAGTCAGGACATAAATACTTATAAACTGTAAATCAAGTCAAGTGAACAGTAACAAAATGCATCAGTAACTTAAAGGATGCTTGGGACCTCCCATCCTCTAAGGATCCGTTAAACTATTTACTATGTAGTAATATACGCTATATACGGTAGTGTCTAATCGGTAAAGTATAATCATATAGAATATAGCGCTAAGGGGATGGTGAACCTTAACGCGGTCAGATCTTTAAAACCAAAATCGTAGTGGGCTCGATATAAGGACACGACACGGCACGCGAGGCAATGCCAGGGTGGATACACCATTTGCACTCCCGGACCGGTGGTGACGGCAAGCCAGCAGCTTCCGCCCACCTCGAACAATACCCCCGAATCAAAGTGGCACCACCGAATCGAATCACAAAAGTAATAGAATAGTTTCCGATGGAACATGCTCGATGAAAGGGTGCGACCCTTTGTGTAGCTCGGTATAGCTCCTGTTTTAGTCATATATGCCAACTCACGGGAGTTGGGTCCACGTAACATACCTCGAGAACGTCGCCACCATCCTACTTCATTCTGGAATCTCCACCGCGTACACAGTTGTTAAAGTGGTTTTCGGTATTGTCCGGCTATAAGACAATATCCGATCCCGGTCTCTTTAACAACCAATCGTTATTATAACCCATTGATATTTATTTCAAATAATTTATACTTTCAAGACCAAAATATCATACTCATTTCAAAACAATATCACAATTGTATCATTTCCATTTCAAAATAAAATTCAATATTATATCATTCAAATAAAACCTAAATTTTCAAATTATTGAATATTTCTTTAAATTTATTAAACTTGAAATATTCCTTTAAATTATCATAGCATTTTGGAAATGTTACCTTAAGGAATCATAGCATTTTTGGAATGTACTACTTTCCACTTTACATTGTATATAATCAAAGTATTGATAAGCTTAAAATTTTAACATGTCAATTTATCATAGCCTTGTAGTTAAATAAACTTTCTTACTGTAATATACAATTTAAACCGAAATTCTTATGTTAAGTTAAAAGCACCTTATTAACTTACATTATTATTACAATAAAGAAACTTTATTATTTTAATCATTTAAAGTTTGCCATTCACATAAATTAAAACTTGCTTATCAAATGTACGTTATCAACTTACATTTTATTATTACAGTAAGTAACATTTATCATTTTAATCAATTTAAAATATACCATTACATTGATTAAAATCTACGTGTCAAATGTACATTTTAAATTTTATATTCCTATTACAATAATGAACATTTATTAATTTAAATCAATACCACACTACTTAAAACTTTACATCTTTCTTTCTTAATTAAAACTTTACATGTTCTTGCATTAATTAAAACTTTCATGTTCTCTCATTAATTAGGACTTTACACGTTTCTTTCATTAATTAAAAACTTATACGTTTCTTTCATTAATTAAAACTTATACCTTTCTTTCATTAATTAGGAATTTACATGTTCCTATCATTAATTAGAACACCATACGTTCTTTCATTAATTAAAACTTATACATTTCTTTCATTAATTAAAACCTATATGTTTCTTTCATAAATTAAAACCTATACGTTTCTTTCATAAATTATACCTATACGTTTCTTTCATAAATTAAAACCTATATGTTTCTTTCATAAATTAAAACCTATACGTTTCTTTCATAAATTAAAACCTATACGTTTCTTTCATAAATTAAACCTATACGTTTCTTTCATAAATTAAAACCTATACGTTTCAGATTTATATTACCATTTCACAAATTTAACTAAACTTCCAGTTTATTTAATTAATTTAACATCTTTAGTTAAAACTCAAATTTCACATTTTCAAGTCAACTTATATTTTAAAATTTCATTTTCAACAGTCATTTATTCAACCACTTAAATTTATAGAAAATCAATAATTCTTTAACAAATCACTTAAATTCAAATATAAATCAATTTATCATATTTACCATTTTCCAAATAAAGTTAAAGTTCATTTTATTCATGTAACTTAAATATCATTTTTAGTCAAAATTCCAAATTTCAAACATAAGTTATATTTCAAAAATCCAGTTAATCCATTCATAAATTACATTTTTAACACATAGAAAAATGATAATTTATTTATTTTAAAACCTTTCAAAATCTATTTAAATCAAATTTCATAATTTTATATTTTTAAAATACTTAAAATATTCAAAGCACTTTATAGAATAACCACGGGTCTGTATATAGTTTTCTAACCTAGGTCAAGTGATACGGATATGTATCATTTCAATCCGCAGTTTAAAAGGTAAAAATCCGGGTTCTATCATTTCAAACCCGCAATCCCAAGTTTAAATAAATAAATAAAATAACTCAGGCCTATCATTTCAGTCCGTAATGATTTTATTCTAACAGGGAACTTGCAGTGCGATCATATACAGAAATAATATAAACAATGTCAATATCGTAATATACAGTCATATATCAGATGTCAGGTGAAAATTAACAGTTTTAACATGGTAATAATATGGTAATAACATGGCATAGCATATCACATGATCATCATTAACTTGCATAAACATTTTACATTACTAAACACTTGTCATCAATCCACTTTTCATAAGTATATATGTCAGAGTGAGAAAGACTCACCTTTTTCAAAGCTAGAGACTAAAACAACATACAAGCACGACTCCAAAGGCACGACAAGCACAATTTCACGACTTTTGATTTGAGTTGAAAGATAGCTAAGATATGATTTTGTATCATGAACCCAAAACAAAACAAACCAGACAATATATAAACATTCAACATAAAATAACATTGAAACAATTTTGAAATACAAAGCGAAATGAACAAGATAGATTGGACCTTGCTTCAACCACTTCAATGCTTGGCCTAAGGGACACTTATGCTTGGCTATGATGATGCTTTGACTCAGGTATGACATCATATAGGTCAGGTTTAACATCATATAGGCAAGGCAACAAGTGGAGATGAAGGGAATGAGGCAACAATGGTCAAAAACATTGTTTTTAGGCATGTAGGTTGCAATTTGAAGGGTTTGGCCACCATAGATGGCTCGGCCATGGTCATGGTTGGTGGAGTAGATGGTGTTGGAGGAATGGAAGAGATGTAGGAGTTTGTGGTTGCGGCTATGGAGAAGAGGCCGATCCAAACTTATAAGAGAAACAGGGCAAAATTGCATAGAAAAGTAAGAAAAGTAGAAAGAAGAGAGGGATTTACCTAATTTTTTTCTTCAAGGTGGAGGCCATGATTCTAGGGTTTTGGGGATTCAAAAATTCGTGAATGACAAGAGGAAGTCGGCTGCAAAGGATGTGGAAAGGAATGGCTAAGATGAATTGATGTATTAATGACAGAAGAAACTGCAAAAGAAACGGATAAAACGTTTTTCCGTTTCTTAGCTCTTAACCCTTTCAAATTTCTCATATATATTTATATACATCCAAATAACTGAAAATAATTAAAATATCAGTTAAAATTCGAAAATATAACAGATAAACAAAATATTAAAATTCAAATATTAATTAGATACGATTAAATAAGAAAAATAGCACAGAAAAATGAAAACTAGACTTAAGAATTAGAAATAACTTCAATACACTTTGGAAAAATTTACTTAAATTTAAATACATGTAAAATGAATAAAATAAAGTAAAACACAGAAAATAAAAGTGAGTGCATAAAATAAATAAATAAATATATTTTAATTATATATAATTAAAATAAGAAAATGGCTTAAAATTGTAGACTGGGCTTTAAAATTAGAAATAAATCCAAATGAACTTTAGAAAATCTTCATGGACTTGTAAAATATTTATAACAAATAAAAAAAAAAAGTGCATTCGCAAAAAAAAAAATTATTAAATATAATTTATATGAAGAAAATGGCAGAAAATTAGAAAACAGCCTTTAAAAATAGGAAATAAATACAGTAAATTTTGAAAAAATTCTATTATCATTTAAAAATATTTAAAAGTCAAAATATACATAATAAAACATATTATCACATATTAAAATAAAATATAACCAAGAAGAAGTAATTTATACAATTTAAAATAGTCATTGTTAAATAACTCTATATACGCACAATATTGTAAAGGGTATAACTTTCACAATTTACATCCAAATTCAACGAAACGAAAAGTGGTGTTCTTATAATTTTATGTACTTTAATAATAAAATAAAAAATTTAAATTTTTAAACTTTTAAAATTTTAAGTTGAAAGTCACAGTTTGACTATTTTGACCAAAATCAGCATTTCAGGCAAATATTCAACTTACAAAATTTTGGAATTATAACTCATATAAAAATCAAGATTATATTTAAATAATAAATTTAATCATTTCAAATAAGTAAAATAAGTTTTTAAATAAAAATCTTACATTAAAAATAATTAAAATATACAATAAAATAATTACAGAATATAGGGTTGTTACAGCTCGTCTGCTAAAGCTCCAAAGCATCCAAAACTAAATCTGAAATATAATTGGGCTAACCCGAGGATTATAAGAAAAAACACCCAGATCAGTTCGGTAAACCAGCACGAGAAACACAGATCAAATGGATTTTTAATATTATAAAACATTTCAGAAGTAAAGGTATCTCATAAGACCACACCGCACATAAACACGGACGTGTTTTTACCTTACGTTAACAAAACCATTTCAAATAGAAATCCAATGATATTATAATAATGTCTAGGGCTTAAAATAAATATTTAATCATAGCTAAAATGGTTATATTAATTACATTCCAACATATTAGGTATACAACCAAGTCCGCAAAGGCACATATTGGAGAAAGGATTCCATAAGTTACAAGGCTATTGGGGTACCGCTTTTCACATACACCTCTAGAAAAATGTACCGAGGGGCTCATTGGAACCCCCGCCAACAAAGAATTGGCATACCCCTTACTCGATGGTACCAAATATGACATCACCCCAGTTGCTGGCCAAGACCGTCCCTAGTCACTAGCATACATAAATGGATCGATATCAATCTGGATCGGGTGATGACCATACCCTAATGGTAGTGAACCACTTAGCCCTACCGCATCTCTCCTGTTTTAGTCATTACCTGTGTAAGCCTTGAGGCTACGTTTTCCCTTTAATTTTCCAATCCTACTTGGAATGCTAACGCTATCCTCTATGCAATAATGCAATGCCAGAATTCATCCATACAAGTTGTTTAGCATATGAACAAACCGAAGGTACTGCTTCTACTACGTCTTCAAGATTAGTAGTAAGTAGCCCTTGCACTTCAAAAAATTTCGTCTTCTATTTCATCATCTTCAGGATGTTCCAATTAGAATGCTTATGCCGGTTGGAAGTAGTTTTTAGATAAAATATATGATCCCGATCTCTCTGAACAGACAATAATAGTTCCAAAACTGGCCAACATTTGATAATCGGTCATTTAACTATCAAATAAACAAACAATCAAACTAGAGATTTGATTTTCATATGGAAACCAAGAATGTTTGAGCAATTAAGCAACTACTAAGCCTCTTTAATTAATCCTTTCATTAATTAAAATCTCCTTTCAAATATTTGTTTTAAAATACCTTTAATAAAGATATATTCGCAAACCCTCTCTGCTGTTTTTAATACTTGAAAAATATTTATATACTTATCTCGGCGGTATAAGTATATTTACGAACTATTTCACTTTTAATACTTCGAAACATCTCCATACATTATATCAATGGTATAAGTATATACGCTATTTTAAGAATGATTTTTTTCTTTTTTCCAAAACCACATTTAATAGGTAAAAAACAAATGTCATTTAAAAACATTGTTTACTGTGAAGTCAAAACACTATCCATTTGGTGTATTTAAATGGATCGTATGAAAATTAAACCAAATAAACATACCACCAATTCTCGATTTCAAACTTGTATTAGCTCTCGGTAATAGTGAAGTCAAACAAGTTAACTTACTATCCTTGCCTCGACATATATTATTAATTCTCAAGATATTGAGGAGTTACATTATCTCAGAATTTGGTGTTAAGATGGAAAGAATACTTTCCCCACCACCCTAATTTAAAATGATCATTTATAGGAAGCAAATCTCATTACTTTTATAAACTCTTTTTATAAATCTCTTTTATACCAACAAACTTCATTTATAAATATCCTTTATAAACCCTTGTTATAAATATCCCTTATATTTATAAAACTTCTTATACAAATCTCCTTTATATATATAAAACTCCTATACTTTTCATAAATCGACCGTTCCATGTATCACTATAAATTTCACAAATGCAATTTATTTTCCAACTTATCAAAATGATATTATTCTTTCTTTTAATAAAACACCATTTAAAATTCTATTCTTTTATTTATAAAATGCCATTTATAAATCTATTCTTTTATACAATATTTTATATAAAATGCTTTACAAATATTTATTTCAAAATATTTTAATCTTCTTTGAAAACAGAATCACTTTATAATTAAAGATAAATTCCCTTTTATTTTCCTTTAAAAATAAATATCCGTTATGTAAAATAAATACTTTTCGAAATACTTTTAAAACATTTCTCAGTAAATTAGAAAAGTTTGACAAAAATGTTGAAATAAAATAAAGAAGTTCAAAAACCTTTTCCAAACAAAATACCATCGAAAATTCCTAAAATCACATTTTAAAATCATTATTTAAATCGAAACCATTTCCAATCAAAACAGTAATAATATTATTTCAAAATACTATAATGAGGCCAATAGCTACCATAGCACATAACCAATTCTACTACTATCTTTATCACTAAAAAGTTTCAACTTTTAACATATATCAATGGCATATCCAATATGGCCAGCTACCAAACTTTGACATTTAATAATTTATAACATAAGTACATAAATGGAATTAAAATTAATAGTGGTGAGGAATCCAGATTCCTCTACAAAATTCCCTCTATTTTACATATGATTATCATTTGCTTTTCAAAGCAGAAATTTAATCAGACCACACAAATAAATCATTCAAGTATGAAAACAGTATTTTATATCTATTATATATCATATAGTATTCATCTAGAGGTGAGCTAGCTTATCGAAATTCCCTTGGACACTTAAGCATTCTAGTTTGATCAATTTTAGATCAAAATTCCATTTGCTTCAAAATAGAAAAAGCCATCTCCAACATGTAGATATTGCTCCTACAAGTGCAACGCAAATGACCACTTCTTAATGGGGCCTCGTATGAAAAAGTTATTGGTTTTTATAGATTTTAGGATTAAATTAGATTAAATAATTCACTAGTTATTCACTTAAACTAATCCCTTTCCAAACCTTTTTCCCTAAATCTATGCACACAGTGACATACCCATGTTTGTACATAAACCCACCACTGACATGCGCTTCTCTTTACAGAACTTGAGTTGCACTCCCCTAATTCGAACATCAATAGTTGCAATCACCTCCTTACATGACGACGAACCCTTCTCCACCAAAATTAGCAAGTTCGCACTCCTTTAAATCATGACCACCTAAATTAACAACCTGGAAGTCGTGATTTTCCTTGCTCGACCGTGCATCCTCTAACCAATGCCAAACCACTTCTTATCGAACCAATTTTACAACGGTGGCCTCCATTTCACCAACCTTGTCCCTACCTCTGCCACATCATCACCATAGCTTGGAAAAACTGATGCTCACCACTAACCATCACCGCATGCTTCAAAACTCCCTCGATTTTAAGCTCTCTTCCTCATGAATCCAATAGATCCAAATTTAAAAAATTTCGTTGAGTGTATGACTTAATTTTGATTTTTGAAAGCTGAGGCTCGGTTAAAACATTTATGGCAAAAGAAAAATAAGAAATAAAAGAGGTAAAAGTAGAAACAAGATAAAGAATAGTCTTATGTGTGTGGAGTTTTATTTGTTTTACAATTTTCGACACATTGCTACACACTGTTTCGTTCGCGTACGAACCGCGAATGACAGAAACAAAAATACTATCGTGTACAGCAATGTGACAGATCTTAAAGCAATAATAAGATGCACTAGTTATCTTATTCTATAAAATTTCAAAAATACCATAGTTTGTCAAAAAGACATCAAATGATAATTTAAATATTTTCAACATTAAAAATTATGGAAAACCCTATAAATTGAAATAAAAACACATTATTAAAAATCAAGTTGTTTTATTAAAAATTAGTTTTCTTATTATTTATCACATTAGAATAAAATTTTAACTTCTAAATAAATTAAATATCCACATTTAGAGCGTTAAAAATTACGGGTCCTTACAAGTTGTGTTTAAAACAGCTGATATAGTGTTATTCATTGCTTACAAGCCAATGACTTGTTAATATTCCTCAAGGTCAAAATCCCGAGATAAGCCAGTCCTAAAACCCACTAGAGAAATCAAATGATTTCTATGTTTTTTGGGTTAACATAAAAAATATATTCGAAACTTTATTGGAAAAATGAATCGGTAACAATTAACCTTCCTAATATTATAAGAAAAGTTGAATACAAAGTTATAACAATCTACATTGATAAATTTATGCAATTAATATAATTAAAAAAATGTTTATCAAGATATACAAATGAATTGAATTAATGATTGACAAAATAAATACAAAATATACTTACTAATTGTCTACATGCACAGCTTAGTTGGTCATGGCTGTCTAGCGATCATGGAACAAAGGTCCTTGAGGCCGTGGGTTCGAGTCCTAGCAAGCTGCCCTATGTAACCTTTAAAACATTGAGTAGTTATCCCTCGAAAAATCGAGAATGCTTAAGGGATTAATGCTTTGTTTTGGTTTGACTAAAAAGGGAGTCGGTGGTGGTAGACCATCTGTATCCCCTAGCTCTACTCCCTAGAGTAGTTTTTTTAAATATACTTACTAATAAATATTTTCTGCAAGTTATTGTTTTATTGCCCATGTAAGCGCCTAATTTTATAATTACCAGATACATTCGTAATTGGTCACTTATGTGGTTATTTAGTTGAGACTGTGTATTGTCCTTTATGACTTTTGAACTCTTAAAGCAATACTTGAATATGGATATTTGATCCATGTATGGTCACATGTTAATGTTATATGGTAAACAGTCATAATTCCTAATGTATGAAATCTCGATGAAATTGGTTCATTCGGAATAACCAAGTAAACCATAGTATGTGATCTTATATTCAATATGATGATTATAACAATGATCTTGTCATGTTAAATGTAACATTAAACCAAAAGGTAGAAGATAGATATAAGAACTCGATCACTGAAATGTCACTTTGACCGATTTACAATATTTGATACCCTTAAATATCAAGGATGACCAAATATACTTTTTGTAAAAGTTCATTATGATATTGCAGTAAGGGTTTCCTTTCGAATGGTTTGACCATTTAGAAAGGAAAATGAATGTACGAGGATAAATGTAACTTTGTGTGCCGTTGGGATGAAGAGAGTAAATGATCACTTCTACTTCACAAAGAAACATCGAAAACAAGAATTATAAAATAATAATTGATACTTAATCTTGAAAATGAGAAATATAATTTCTATTCCAAAATGTATTTTTTATACAGAAAATTGTTTTCTGAGTTTTATTTCTTTGAGTTCGGGATATTTGATCTAAAAACTCTTGATTGTAAAATGATTGTGGCAGATGGTAGAAATAGCCTACATTAAGAACCAATGCACCTTCGTGTTTTGTATGCCATTATAATAATGGTAGAAATAGCAGGGGAATGCTATGTAACACTTAATGGTTGCATCGAGTTATGAAATATATTCATAAATCATACCATACATTATCAATGAAATAATAACTGTTTTTTCACTATTGACTAAAAACTAGACATGGTTTTATTTCAATCTGAATATTATAAATATTGTTATGAAATAAAACTATAGTAGTGGTATTTATTTTCACAACAAAAGTGATACATTAGAGAATACATAAGCATCTCAAATTATTTGCAATTATTTTGGAATTATAAACTAAACCATAGATTTGATAAATAATTCTTTAATTATACGGTTATGAATCATATAGTGCAAATGAATTATATCTCAAACGATTAAGGCTAAAGCATCCTTTCAGTGGGAGCAACATAATAGTTCATGAACTCTTCTGATTGGTACATTTTGATGTACGCAATCGTTAGTCTAATAATACCAAAATGGCCTACTACTTCATTGAATTCACCAATGAATTATTACCAACATAAAAATGTGTATTTGGTACGCATGTAGCATGTCTACCATAAGTTCATAGGATATAAAACAAAAGTAAATGAAATTATATATAATAGAAATGATTCGATTTGATCAAATAAGTGAGTATATTGGAAAGAATTATAAACATACCTAAAAAATAAAAATAGATTCAATCTAAAAAGTCACTCTTTCTTATGACAAATAATGATGTTACAATAAGGACTAGTCAAACTTTGTTGGACAAAGTACAATTAGTGATGAGTGAAGCTGAGTTAACTTCTTTCTATGAGGTTGTGTACTTAAAAGTGGTACAAAAGTTTAAATTTAATTTCATCTAAAATATAGTTTCTAAAATCATACAGTATAAGGTTTGTTTGAAACCTCAACAAATCCTAGGCCAAGGAGTTGGTAGTCATGAAAGTTGAAAGATTACATGTAATAAATTATGTGCGAGTTTGTAAGAACTATAAATTTTTTGTTAATTCTCAATTAGTTATTGGGTTAATCAGGCTCCTAAAATGAAATGTGTGCAAACGATGGAATTTGGCCATGAAACTTATAACATTGCGCTTATGGTGAAATTCCGAGCAACTTTCATATTTTGAGTGTTGTGATCGTAGTCAAAACGAAGAAGTTACAAATGAAAAAAAATCAAATCGAAAATAAATAAAAATTTAAAATAAGAATTAATAGTGGATAATGGTTGGGCCGCACCAATCGATCACTGGATTGGTGCGGTCGATTGGTCGGACATTGAAAGTCGAGGTTGATCCTCGGCCAACGGCTCGGAGTATTCAGTTTTAAATCCAACACGTATTATTCGTTCTAAGCTCTATAAGTAGGCTTTCAAATTTTCTGATGCACACAGCAAAGCTCTGCTATTTTCTCTCTTCTACCTTCTTTACCAAAAATAAAACGGACTTTAAATACTAACAGGCTAGAGAGAATTAGAAGATAATAAAAATAAAAGGAAGAGAAGATTGTATAAAATAGCGTAGTGCAACAACGAGGTAAATCTCAATTTAACAAATCTATATCTTTTCTTAAATCCTATTCCCTTCTCGGATCTATGATTTTACAGTTATGTATATTTCTTTGTGTATTTGCGCCTTAAACCAAAAATGGAAAATAGTTGAATCAGAGGAACGGATTTAGATCCGAAAGTTTGGGAAGCCTAAAAATAGCGAGTGGAAAATTTATGTGAATTGTTTATAACATGATAATTTATCTCATTGGATTTTATTTGATTATTTTGCCTAATTGAAGATCTATAGTTATAGGCTTAAAAATGTTAATGTATAATCCATTTCCTA
The DNA here is from genome assembly GCA_030765085.1 of Allium cepa. Taxonomy (NCBI): domain Eukaryota; kingdom Viridiplantae; phylum Streptophyta; class Magnoliopsida; order Asparagales; family Amaryllidaceae; genus Allium; species Allium cepa. Next base: position 67,097,068 of record CM060931.1, read on the forward strand.
CAGATTCTGCAAAATTGAATAGAAATGTTAATTACACCCAAATCTGTAAATTTGCGTTTGGATAATGGTAGTTGAATATGAATTGAATGGGAAATTTGTTTTAGATCTACCAATTGGAAATTTATAGAATTTATTTCAGATCTATATTTATATTGAACGATACTAGCATAAAATAAGTGCTCTAATTTCATTGTAATGAGATGTTTTCTATATTTAAATATATTAAATATATAATTCATTAAATTCCATAGGTTTATCTTATCTCTTGTTTATATATATTGGAAAAGTGCAATTTTTAATTTGACAAGGAATATAACTAAAAAAAATAGGAGGAGAAGTGTAAGATATAAAATTTCACACCGTAGTTTACATTGTCTATTTCAAAATAAAAAGAAGATTTAATATTTCTTGTTGTTTAACAACGTGGACTACTTATTTAGGTAAATCTGTGGAAAAATCTAACAGAATACATTTTAAAAGGTAAGTTTCCCACATATTAGATTACGAAAACGGTTGTAATTAGAGATGAATGTAGTTAGAAAGATAGAAGAGTAATAAATGAAATTAAACTGGTATAACGAGTGTTATCACGCTAAATCCAAAAGAAAATTATGATTAATACTACATAAATGCATATGGTCAATAAGTGGAAATAATTAGGAATAAAGAACGAAAGGTTAAATTGATAATTAATGTGCAAATAAATGTGAAGGTAAATAGAAATTTAATATAAAATCAAAGGGTTACAGGAGTTACAAGTGTGTACCTCTAGAAATATATAAGCCCTAGTAGTGCCATGAATAAAATATGAGTTATGAGGATTTAAATAGCCATAATGATATTAGTGGAGTCATTTAATGAACTTAGTGACACAATTATGAGGAGAGAAAGGAAGAATAAAAATGTGTAAGTCATACAACTAAAAAGGAGATAAGTATGAATAAGCTAAATCAATTAGGGAAATTAACCATTAATTAGAGGCAAAATAAGGGAATACCTTATATGGCCTCAATTATTATTTGGTTAGGAAGATGTATGTTTATAGTGGATATGCATGTAATTTATGACTAAGTTATAGGAATGCGAGGTTAGTCCAAAGCTACATAGAAGTCTACCCAGTTGAATCTGACTACTAGCGGTGTGGCTTTCCAGACTAATGTGGGACATCACCTATAATAAATAACCCTAATGGACGCGAGTTAGTCCCAAATTCTGTAAGGTAAAAATGCCCAGTCAATCTAGCTGTTAGTACGTACTAATATTCGGACTAATGTGAGATGTCATAGTCAGGTTATGGGTCACTATCTTGTTACAAATACGATAAGAGCAATCTTTAACAGGGGTCTGCTTTGGGTTGGAGGTATTTACTGGCTATGGTAGAGTCCAACTCTTTCCTTAGGAAAAGTACTATGTGACCTAGTCAGATTCCTTACGATGCCAATTAAGGATTATCTTGTAGGGACCTACCTTAGGGGTTAGGTCTTAAATGATGGGGATCTGCTTATTTTATAGGTCTTAAATGACCAAAGTCCGCCCAGTTCCTTGTCGAAGAGGTAGTAAGTGGTTAAGAGCTACTGCCTCTCACATCGTAGATGATATTGCGTTAGGATTCCTACTGGGATAACCTTCGGTTTATAGAGGAGATTAACGATTTAGTTAGAAGAGCGGTAGATGCACGACGATTAAATCATCTGTTGGTAAACAATGTGCGGAGTTTAGGTGGTCCCTAGGGTTGATTTATTTAGAGTGACCGCTACATTTGGTATTAGAAGCTGACCCACTTTGGATTGAGGTATTAAATGGCCATAGGGTCTGCCTCTTTCCATGTTAAGAAGCATTAAGTGGATAGAGAAATTTAGGTGGTAATTGCTTAGGATTATATGCATACTTATATAGACATGTATGTACATGTAATCTTGCCTTAGGTAAGGTTAAACATATCATATGCGCAAACCTTAATTGAATAAAGGACATAACATTAAATAAAAGCCACATCGGTATAATTTTATGCTCATTCTTAGTAAGGTGTTGGATGTCCGTGGGATGCAGATTTGTTCAGAGGTGTAGCCTCGATTGGTATTTGATCATGTTATCCTTTCTTTCCACTGTGAGTTTTATTTGATCGATCTCTAATATACTTATTTTCATTATAGGTTACCAAAACCAACAGTCTATACCCTAATGGACTTAGGTTTCATTTTTTGTCGAAATTCAGACCCTTTAAGGTGCGAGTTATTACATTTAGTATCAGAGTCTAGGTTTGTCGATCATAAGGGTTAGGATATACAGAGAGAGCGTATTCGTGATCTTTCTATCTTAATGCACCCCCAAAATCTATAATTTCGAGTCCTAAAAGGGCTCCGACCATGTTTCGAAGGGATGGACGAGGCAATTATAAGTAGGGAAAATGCTTATGGAGTTAAAGATTGGGTGCCTACTCTGATTACCGCACAGAATGTTGGCCATAGAGCGTTAATTCTTTAGAGCATGGGCATAACATATGGATGGATTCCCAACAAAGGTTGGATGGATGGATGGAAATCGGCTACATTATGGTTATGAACTTCGATGGAGTCTTAGTGGATGGCACAACTTGTTAGGAAAGTAGGGATTAAGAACCTATATGTCAATAAAATCCGAAGACTAATTCTCGAAGGAGAATGTTTATCAACCACCTCAAAATGATGGATTAGATTCTTAAGGAAGAAAGTAAATCTCATTTCTTGGTCCGACCATATAAGAGGATACCTTTAATTAATTGAATGAGTTTTAAATAATAATAATACTCCCTAAAAGTTTAATTTGAAACCGTTGTTGAAAAAAAAATGAAATGATAATAGCATATATATGTGTGTGTGTGTGTGTGCGTGTGTGTGTGTATGAGTAAACAAAAAGATTCTGAACTTATTTTTATAAGAAATATTCACACTAAAGAAATTAGTGATGCTAAAAGTTTTTGTTTGAAAGGTAAGTTTATGGGAAATTTTAGTGTATAATAAAGGTTTGAAAAGTTTATGGTAAAATAATGGGTTTTTCATGTTGAGGAAAAAGGAAAGCGAGCAAATGTATAGCTCGACAAAATTTTCTATTTGAAAGAATTGAAACTTTTTAATTTCCTTTCAATATGGGGTTAAAATAGAAATGATATTTAATAATGGGGTACATTGTTAGGAAGTGTTGGGGCACCCGCCAGTGATATAAGTGAATATTTTCGTGTAAGTTTGGCATGAAAAGTAGAAGCTGGAATAATTATGGGTTTGAGAATTGTTGTAGGATAGGGAGGTATGGTTCAAAAATACTAATGATTGTTCGAGCATGAGGTCCGAAAAGTTGTCGGAAGGCAAAGGCACTATCGGGTGGAGGATAAGAAAAGATGGTTTTGATTGAGATGGATTAAAGAAATCGACATGGAATGAATATTATCACTATTAATTCAATTAACCCAGCTCAAATAGGGTCCTGGTTCAACCTGCACCCAAATTTCGAGAACCGGTCAATCGATAACGGTCGACCGATTAAAGGGTCGAGCGTGGGCATAAACCAGGGATGAGATTGTAAGTCGCCTCTGGGAATTCATTCCAGCCTCCACTCCCTCTCTCTCAAAACAAATGCACTTTGCCCTCCTTCCTCCTCCCCCAAGCCCATCCCCAACCATCGAGACTACCAACACCCTAGACGTCAATCGATATTTGTTCCCTTTCCTCTCCGCTCTCTACGATTTTAGTTCTGGATCCCATTTGAAACCCTAGCAACTAATGGCACCACCCCACACTACTGGCCCCTCCTCACGCTACCCTTGCATCTCTCCTCAAGAGCTGAACTGGCTCAACCACAATGAGGCTGAAATCGCTGCCTCCATGTCAACTGCCAATTTCTCCTATCTGTAGGGATAACCATTCAAGTTCGGCGATTTTGATGCCTTTGGGATTGAAGAGCTATTCGTGGCTAGCACCGATCCCATGCCATGACACAATTGAGAGGAAGTGCTATCGGCATTGTATACGCCTATTTGACACTCAGATGGCATACAACTTTGATGAGGGCATCTCCCAGCTTCATTCTTGGGTGAAGGGAGTAGAGATTGATTTATGGAATGACGATTTCGATGATATTTTAGGAATTCCTCTAAAGGGGAAGATTTAGATGGTCAGAGATGAAATATCACGAGATTTTGGTGTGGATCTTTGCTAGGGATGTTGGCACTTGGAGGTCGAGCAATTTACGACCTGTATCCTCTTTTGTTATGCAGATTATCTAGCACAACATTATCTCGAAGATGGGAAGCTGTGACCATATCTACCCAATGGTTCAAAGGGCCACCTACACTATCATAAGTAGTATGGTAGTTAATTAGGCTTAGACCATCATTATCAACTGCATTAGCCCCAGCGTTGACACTCGCCGTAGCTACTTTCCTTACTGCCACCTATTTCCGTCTCTTTATGAAGTATGGAGCGATCCTTTCTGGGGAGCCTGTGTAGGAACAGGTCCCTTCCACATTTGATAAAGCCTCTCTCATGATGAAGGAAAATCTCGAGTTGTAGATGACAGTAACCGCAGAACAACCCCCGCATGAAGTTGAGCAAGGGTAGGGAGCTAAGGAGTCCTTAAGCCCTGAGCTTGTTGTTGTTCGGCAAGTCCAAGAGCAAATTATAGAGATCTGGGCTGAGCAGCAATGCCATGCCCATGAGATAGAGTGCATAGCTGCTATGCTGCGCTCATTCAGTAGCTGCAGCAATGGCTTTAGCTCTTGAAGAGGATCCTGGCAATCCCACAGTTCTTAGGTAGTTTAGTATAGTTGTAGTTTCTTTCCAGCATCTGTTCTTTTCCTTGTTCTTAAGGTTCATTGGGTTGTAACGGTTGGTTGTCTCTTTGTAAAAAGGTGCGTATGGTATGTTACGAGATGTGTTCATATTTATCTATTTTACCGTGTTGGACATGTGGACCGCTCTTATGTGTATTGTGGAAGGATGCATGGTAAATAAGAAAATCTCATAAAAGCACTTAACCAATGGTAAATGCAATGTAAGACTGGATGTTGTTAAAACGGTAAATATTAGCAAGAGAAGGACAACAAAGATTGTTGTAGAACTGTAGTTTATTTTTACTATTTCTTGAAAGATAAAATCTACAAATCTCTTTGAGAGTTGTCATAGTAAAATAATAAATCAATTGACATTTCAAAATAAAATTGTAAGAGTTAAAGGTAAAGAATAACTATGAAGTATTAGGGTGGAGATTATGTGTTTGTGCATAACAAGCTTTCGCCTATGCTGAAGTGTGGCTTGAACTGTCAAATTTCTGGTAAAGGACAAATATTTTAAAATCTTTTGAAAAAATCTTTTACTCTTAGCATCCAAATAAGTTTTGGAAATTATTTCCAAATTGGTTTCGAACGAAAGTTTTGCATTTGAGTATTTTGGAAAATTTATTTTTCAAGCATAGTATAAATTTAGAAAGTGAAAGGGGTTTTAATGAAATTTTTGACTTTTGAAGGCCACATGTTAAGAATAGAGAAGGTAAACGAATTAGTAAAATGCAAATTTAGTTGTCCATTAGGGTCGACGATATGATAATATGCAAGCGATAACAAGGAAAAAGTTGCTTGAGCCTTGGGATTTCTATTTTCATACCTTATTGAAGACACACGAGGGTCCATTTTTGGATTTAGTTCCATTTTAGAACTTGAAAACGAGCCTCGTATGTGTTTTGTATATGAAAATATTAGGAGGAATTTGGGGGCAATGAGGGGATTTCCACTGTACAACTAGGATTGGTAGTTTGTAAAATAGGTAAAAATGTGGAGTTCTTTAAATAAACTCTTTTTCGAAGCATATGAGTAACATTTAGGAAACGATATATTTGACGCATTATATTTTTAATTGGTTAGTAGGAATTGGATGCAAATTTGTTGCACCCTACTTCTATTCGTAGGAGTATAGAGATTTTCGGTAAAAAGATTTTTCAAAATCTACATACATATAGAACTTTCAGTATATGTATAAGTTATTTGCACAATATTTTCAAAAATTCTTTCAATAAGGAAAGCATTCATATAGGAAGGCCTGGTTTAGAATCATTTTGCATACATGTTTTTATGTGTGATAAACTGTGCACTTGTGCATGTTGGTTGTAAAGTTAGTTGTATAGTAATTGGTAGTGTAGTTTAAATTAACTGCAAACTAGTATCATGACTTAGTCATTTGTATAATTTTAAGGATAAAATCCTTTTAAGAGGGGAAGAATGTAACAAACCGTAAATTTTCCAGTTATTTGTTTAGTTAGTTAATGGGTTAATTAGGTTCCATAAATGAAATGTGTGCAAATGATGGAATTTGACCACGAAACATGCACCATTGCATTCATGGTGAAATTCTAGATAACTTTCATATTTAAAATGTTGCAATTATCTAAACAAATAAGTTATGAATGAAAAAAGAAATCGAATCAAAAATAAATAAAAATTTAAATAGGAATAAATAATGGATAATGGCAGGGTCCCATCGATCGACTCCTAGATTGGGGCGGCCGATAGAAGGCGGTCGATCGACGGTCGATTGGTCGAATATTGAAAGGCCGAGGTTGAAACTCAGCCAATGGCCCAAATTATTTTGTTTTAAATCCGACGCTTATTGTTCATTCTAGCCTCTATAAATAGGCTTCCAAATCCTCATCCTCTTCTCATATTTTCTAACGCAGACACTGAAGCTCCTCTATTTTCTCCCTTCTACCATTGTTCCTAAAAATAGAATAGCCTATAAATAATAACGGATTAGAGAGAATCGAAAAATAATAAAATAACAGGAAGAAAAGATCATATAAAATAGCATAGCGCAATAGCAAGTTAAATCTGAATTAAACAAATCTATATCTTTCCTTAAATCCCAATCTCTTCTCAGGTATGTGATTTTAATGTTATGCATATTTCTTTGTATACATACGCCTTAAAATAGAAAAGGAAAATAGTTGAATTGGATGAATGGATTCAGATCTGGAAATTTAGGAAGACTAAAAATAGTGAGTGGGAAACTTATGTGAATTTTTTATAACATGATAATTTATCCTGTTGTGTTTGTTGATTGTTATACCTTTAAGATCTAGAGTTGTAGGATTAAAAATGTTAATGCGTTATCCACTACCTACATATTCTACAAAATGGAATAGAAATGTTAATTACACCTAGATTTGTAAATTTTTGTTTGGATATTGGTAGTTGAATATGAACTGAATGAGAAATTTGTTTTAGATCTACTAATTAGTAATTTATAGAATTTATTTCAAATCTATATGTGTATTGAAGCGTGTTAATATGAACTAAGTGTTCTAATTTCATTATAATGAGATGGTTTCTCTATTTAAATCTATTAAATGTATAATCCGTTAAATCCATAGGTTTACCTAACCTCTTGTTTATATATGTTGAAAAAATGGGGTGTTTGATTTTGCAAACAATATAACTAGAAAGAAATAAGAGATGTGTAAGGTATGGAATTTCACTCCATAGTTTATACTGTCTGTTTCAAAATAAAAAAAGATTTAATAATTCCTTGTTATTTCAAACAACTCGAACCACTTGTGAGCAAATCTATGAAAAAATGTAACGGAAAGCATTTTAAAAGGGAAGGTTCCCACAGATTAGATTAAGGAAAAAATGTCCTAACCACAGATGAATGCAATTAAAAAATAAAAGAGGAATAAATGAAATTAAATGCGTAAAAGATGTATAACCACGTTGAACCCAAAAACGAAAACTAGATTAGTACTACATATATGCATATGGTTAATAAGTGGAAATAATTAGGAATAAAGAAAGGAAGGTTGAATAGACAATTAATATGCAGATAAATGCGAAGGTTAAATAGACATTAATGTTCAAACAAAGGGGAATAAGAGTTACAAGTGTGTAACTCTAGAAATAAATAAGTATTGATTATGCCATGAATAAAATATGAGTTATGAGGATTTAAACAATCACGACGATATTAATGGAGTTAATTAATGAACTTAGTAACAAAATTATGAGGAGACAAAGGAAGAATAAAAGTATGTAAGTCATACAAACTAAAAAGGAGATAAGTATGAATAGGGTGAATCAATTAGGGACATTAACCCCTATTCAAGGGCATAATAAAGGGATAACTTATATGGCCTCAATTTTTATTTGGATTGGATGATCTATGTATATAGTGGATATACATGTAAGTTATGACTAAGTTATAGGTATGCGAGATTAGTCAAAAGCTACATGGAAGTCCGCCTTGCTGAATATAGCTACCAGCGGTGTGGCTTTTTGGACTAATATGAGACATCGCTTATAATAAATAACCCTAGTGGATGTGAGGTTAGCCCCATATTTTGTAGGGTAAAAGTGCCTAGTCAATCTGGCTACCAGTACCTATGAATAATCATACTAATATGAGATGTCACAGTCGGGTTATGAGTCATGATTTTATCATGAATATGATAGAAGGAACCTTTAGTATGGGTCCACTTTGGATTGGAGGTATTAAGTGGCTATGGTAGGGTCCGCCTCTTTCCTTAGGAAAATTAATAAGTGACCTAATCGGATTCATTATGATGCCAGTTAAGGAGTACCTTGTATGGACCCGTCTTCGGGTTAAGTCTTAAATGAAAAGGATCTGCCTATTTTACAGGTCTTAAATGATCAGATACTGCCTAATTCCTTATAGAAGAGGTAGTAAGTGGGTAAGAGGTACCCCCTCTCGCATTGTAGATGATATAGCGTTAGGATTCCTGACTGGAATGTCCTTCGGGTTTACAGAAGAGATTAACAATTTAGTTGGAAGAGCAGTAGGAGCCGACAGTTAAATTATATTTTGGTAAACCATGTGTGTAGGTAAAGCGATCCCTAGGGTCGATTTATTTAGAGTCATTTGGTATCAAATGCTGACTTGCTTGGGATTGAGGTATTAAATGGCCATAGGGTCTGCCCATTTCCTAATTAAGAAGTATTAAGTGGACAGAGAATTTTTGTGGTAATTTCCTAGGATTATATACATACGTATATAGACATGTGTATACATGTAAACATGCGCTAGTTAAGGATAAACATATCATATGCGTAAACCATAGTTGAAAAGTGGACATAACATTAAATAAAAGCAACATCGTTATAAGTTTATATTATTGGTAATGTACGTAACTTTTCCAATCACCAGAATGTTGTTCTGACCCCTCCTCATTACAACCCACAATATAAGTTTTAGAGGGACAAGTCACTGGAGTTGAAATGATAGCCGATGAGGGTTATTTCTTTTCATGCTCATTCTTGGTTAGGCGTTGGGCGTCCGTGGGATGCGGATTTGTTCAGAGGTTGTAGCCTTGATTGATATTTGATCTTATTGTCCTTTCTTTTCATTGTAAGTTTTATTTGACCGATCTTTGATAATTAATGTTGATTATAGGCTACCAAAACTAACAGTCCATGCCCTAATAGACTTAGGTTTCGATTCTAGTCGAAATTCGGACCCATCGAGGTGCGGGTTGTTGCAGGGTTCTTGTGTCACTACAAGAAAAAAGGGAATTCCAACGGTTGGGAACTGTTGATTGCCGTCGAAAACCGTCGAAAGCCATCGAAAATAGCAGTCGATATATTGGTTATCGAAGTACTGTTCTTCCATGGCATTTCCAATGGTTTCGTCGCTCTATTTCCGAGTGCTTTCGACGAATTTTTGATGGCTTTCGACCACCCTTGCATACACATGGAAGGTCACGGCCATACCAATTTGGTGTAGCTAGTCATCGGCAGCCGTCAGTATATTGCTACCAGTAAGCCATCGAAAGCCGTTGGAAATCTAGAGTATTTTTTATTACAGTAGTCATGCAACCCCGAACAACATATATATAACAATATATATATCTCAGCTCAATTTCACACATATAAATCATATATATCAGAGCCAAAATCACATATATCCTATCAATAATAAAAATACCAATATATACAATAAACCGACCTTAAATATCCAACAATATATAATAAACCAACCGCAATCAACCTCAAATCAGTCAACATATCAAAATACATCCAACACCACCTCAAATCAACCTCACACATCTAATAACGTCTTAAAATGTATTATACATGTCAAATCACATCAACCTCACCCATCTTATAGTTTATATAACTCTCAAACTACCAAGCAACAAAGTCAAACTACCTCACCTATCTCAAAGTGCCTTTATGTACAATGTTGAGACACAAACATAAAAAATCATACCTATCAAACTTGATCATGACCTCCGGATCCCGCTGATGAAGGAAATGTGCCATGCTGCTGCATATAAGCACAATGCACTCATCCATCAACTGGGTGATCTCTATGGACTGATGTTTATCTCGTTCCTCTGGCTCAACAATCCTAGCTTTCCACTCTTTAATCTCTACATTGTCTTGAGTTATTTTATAGTTCTTTATCTGCATCTGGCCTTTAACATTATTTAGTGAAGAGTATGAGCTTTCATATATTGTGGTTAACAAAATCAATGTGTTATACATTATTTATAAATTTATTATACATAAATATTACCTCTTGGTTCCCAAAACAATAATGCCTATTTTGGCTTAGCGGCTCCATGACAGCATCAAAGATCTGGTCCTCCTCATTAGCCTTAAACCAAAAAATGGATCAATGCCCTGGTTTGAGCGTGAAAGCACCGGCCTTGTTCTCACAGAGCAACAATGTAAACAATAAATGTTGAAAATAGTAGAAAAAGGAATAAGACAAGAGATTTTTATAGTGGTTCGGCTGTTAATGAAGCTTACATCCACTTTATAGTTTTATTATAGACTGATTGTTGTTACAAGAAGTGTTTGATTACAAGTCTCTGGATTGTCCTTAGCTAGATTGAATCTCCAAGGTTAGAATCCACTAGAGAATCATAGTGAATCCTTTTGGAGATTGTTATAAGGTTGGTGAAGAGTGAAGATAGTTTTCAGCAAAGCTTCAGCAACCAGTCCGGAGAAGATCCCATTTGTGTTGCAGGTAGGATAGTATTTATAGAGATTGAAAAGTTTATAGGCTAGGCCTGTTCGTCAGTTGCTTGCAGATGGACACATTATGAGCTAGTAGAGCTTAGCTCGCGACCCAAGCCAGAAGCATGGATCGCTAGTGATCCATAGCAGTAGCTCGAGTGCAAGCTAACCACTTAGCCCCACTTTCTTCTTCACCAAGTTTAGGTCTCCATGGTCAAGTATGGATTGCTAGCGATCCATGGTACACTTAGCATACTTTTGCTTTCTTTGCTCCCTATGTGCTATAGCGACCTAAGGATGAAGTATGGATCGCTTGCAATCCATGTATATGGATCGCTGGCGATCCAAACACTTAGACTATTTCTGGACTTTGATGTTTGGCATGCTTTTGTTGTCTTGTACCAATGTTGTTTATGTAGTCTCATCGTATGTTTGCTTTATTTTGACGACGATTTACGTTCTAGTTGTATTTAGCCGTTGATTGGACTAGACGGATGCTCGTCTCTTGGTTTTGTCAAACTCAGTTGCCACTTTTGTAGTATGACTTAGCTCTCTTTAACTTATTGCTTTAACCCCTTTGGTTGTGTTTTAAGCTATTCTGACTCCATCAAGTCGTTCTGTCTTCTCTTGGATCCTGATGGGTTAAAACCCCAGATAACATTTTCCCTCTAGAGTACATCTTCGTCGGAAACAAGGCGTGGTCTGGAAGTTATCGCTTTTAGTCTCTGCTTGTTGAATTCCAAGTAATCGGGTTAGAGTCTTGCAGGTATGAAGCGGGTTATGCTGCTTCTTACTTGGTTCGGGTCTCGACTACTGCTGATTGTTATAACGGATCAAAATTTTCTCCATAGCTTCTCAGTACATCTTGAAATAGTAGGCAGATGTTCTAGTGCAAGTTTGGGGAAAAGTTCATGCAACTACATGGGTCATTAGTGATCCATAGGTGATGGATCACTAGCAACCTAATAAGTGAATCTTGTCACCTTAATTATGGATCACTAGCAATCCATAGATGTTGGATTGCTAGAAACTCGATTCTTAGAGAAATATTGGCATTTTCATTTTACCTGCCTATATAACCAATCGAGCCGATCTATTAGACCACTCAAGCCGAGCCATTCCTTCCTCCTGCGATCCAATCCTCTTGCAGCAATTCGAGCCTTTGACTGACCAATCCAATCCATCACTTCCTAAGATTCGAATTTTTCCAATGCTTTTCCATGACTCCTCCTATGTCGCTAACTTTGCCCTCTCAAATTGCCACCGATTGAAACCCTAGTTTTGTTTATGCTTTGGATCGCCTTCGACCTACCCTTAGCCCACCGCCGAGCTGTTCTTTGTTCACGCATCCCATGTCTTTGACCAGTTCTGACCATTTTGGATGTGAGTTCTATTGTTTAGAATGAAGTATCCAAATTCGCGCTGTAAATCATGTGGAGGAAGCAAGGCTGTAATGACCCGACTTCCTACGCCCAGGAAGACGTATCGTTTTTAAGAAAAGAAAGAGGTGAGAAAGTAGAAAAGTTAGAGAAGAAGAAGAAACAACAACATCAGAATCTCACAGCGGAACGAATAAATATAATATATCACATAAGTATTTACATAATATACAACTTCAATCAGTGTTATACAGATAATACATCACATACTAGACAGTTATAGACACCTGTCTAGTTATACAACTCAATACACAAAACAACTCAACAATATGACTCAGAGATACCAACACAGCGGAACCATGTGTATAACTATAACGCTGAAGCCTCCTGCTCCATTGCTCCTCCAGAATTCGTCAAAGCTAACCTGAATCCCTTGGCTACCCGTAAAAATTTGGGTACCCGAGAGTTTATGAAAAACAAAAATAAACTCCGGGTCAGACATGGGTCTGGTATGAGTAACAATTTAAAGTTGCTTAATTTTGAAAATCCTTTTGAAATAAAAGGTATCACTTAAGACTTCCCACACATAAACATGGGTAAGTTTTTACCTTACGCTAACCAAAACATTTGATAGGAAATTCAGTGATATTATAATAGGTCTAGGGTTTTCAAGTAAATAGAAAATAGCCGAAATTGTTACATCTATTAAATTCCATCTACTAGCCACAAAAGTGGGTAATACAATCAAAACCGTTGGCACTTATTGGATTGTGGATTCCATACAATGGCAGGGCTACTGGGGTACCGCCCGTCACAGTACGTGGCCTAGATCAACGTACCGAGGATCACTCCCGACCCCCTGCAACACAAGGCCGGAACCATTCGTTACTGAACAGTCCCGAACAAGATAAACCCCGGCAGTTGTCATGATCAACCACCCACACAGCCGAAAATAAGGGACATCTAGACAGGGGAATATCCTTGTCCTGCTTGGGCATGACCCACCTAACCTTGCTGCACCTCCCCTGTTTTAGCCATTCCCGGTTGATGAGGCTTGAGGCTGCGATTACCTTTAGAGAATACATTTCTTAGAATGCTCATCGTCCACCTGATGATGTGCTGAAAGCATTCAATCCATACAAGTTCGTTCCGGGTTCGAACGAAACCGAAGGCATTATCTCGTTACACTCATTTTGGAATCACCCTCAGAGTTAACGACGATAACCCTTGCATTCTAAATTTTCATCTTCACTTCAGTTTAACGACCTAACGTTAATTTGGAATCGATGTGGTTTTCGGATATTCCTAATGTGGAAAACCGATCCCGGTCTCATCGAAATCCAAAACGTGTCTTTTAAGGCCAAGTTGTTTATTTAGTCTTAATAGATTAATTCAATATAATCAACATACACACAGATGGATAATTCACAATATAACAACAGATAATCACAGATAATCTCATAAACAGATAATCAATATTATCATCTAAACAGATAACTAATATTATCATATTTAAACCAAGCATCCATGACACCTAGATATTATTCATGTCAGATCACAATCATCAAATAAAATATCAATATCATTCATCCATAAGCAATGATTTATAATCTTACCATTTGTAATTAATATAAAATGAATTAAATTAACTACTTCCATCTCTAATTAATTTAAAGTAAATTAAATTAATTACTTCATCTATAAATCCTACTTATACAACCATTAATTAATTATAAATCAAATTAATTAATCATCTTCTAAATATTCATCTTGATTAAACACCTTTGATTAATCATTCACTAATTACAATAGGTAATTAGTCTTTGATTAATTTTATAAATTAATTATTCTAAATTATTTAACATTTAATTACTTCATTTATAATTGATTACATTTATTCTTAATTAATCACCATATTATTAATTATTTCTTAATTACCCAATTCTTAATTTACATCATTAATTATATTAATTAATGATTTCTAATTTAGATTTAAAATAAATTACTTTATTTAAGTTAATTTCATTTAATAATTAACACAATTATTAATCACCTTTGATTAATATCAACCAATAATTAACTATCATTAATTACTTATATTAATAAATTAATTATTCCATAATTAATTATCTCCATTAATTAATCCTCTGATTAATTACAAAAGTAATTATCCAAATTACTTTATTAACACATCATCTTCCACTAATTACACTCGGTAGTTATCATTAATTACTTTCCTAAGTAATTCCACTTCATTAACTACATTAAGTAATCATACTTATCAATTTATCAAATGATTATCTTAAATTAATTAAAATAAATTAATTAACTTAAATTAATCACTTATCTCAATTAATTACAATAATTAATTAATCCTTTAATTTCTTTTAACAATTTACAATAGATTATCTAAATTAATTAATCTAATTAATTATTAAAATTAATCACATTAATTAATAATTTTATAATCCTTCAGTTAATTATCTTCATTGACTAATAACACTTCTTTAATTAATTTCTAATTCTAAATCATTAGTTTCAAATTAAATAAATAAGTCATTCTTTAATTAACTTACTAATTAAATCTTTTCAATATCTTAATTTTCTATAAGATAATCCACTTCTTTATAAATGATTTCATTACCATTAAAGTGTAAAACATTTCACATTTGAATCTAAATTTTAAATTACATTTTTAATTTAAGATTCAAAATGGTTATTCTTTTAAACATTTATCCAATTTAAAGTTCAATTATTTGTTTGAAACCAATTCCTGTTAAAAACTTGATTTTTAAGACTTGATTTAAAACCCAAATTCATTTTTTTAACCTTAGATTCAAAAGTCCATTTGAATCTATACTTTAAACTTTGAATTTAAACCTCTTTTTAAATTTCTGTTTTCAAATTTTAAATTAAATTTTAAAAACAGAACACTGTCAGGTCTTTAAACCTGAGAATCCACATCTACATATTTTAAAACCTTTATCTCATTTCAATTTTTAATTCAACAAAATAAACTTGAATTCATACTTCTATTGAATTTAAATTTATTTAAAACTGATATATACAAATTTAAGTTTCATTTTAGATTTGTTTTAAAAAAAAATATTGCTGCCAGGTTTTACAAAAACCCTGGAACAACAACTGACTCGAGTCAACTAAAAGGTGCTTCGAGTCTTTTTCCCTGTTGCTTCGAGTCATATAATCGAATAACCCGAGTTTTCCCCAACACGAATTTCCCCTGCACATAAAGTTCACCAGTACTTCCCAAATGCACATTGCACATGCACCGTGACTATGGCCATCTCCGGCCATCCACTCAGGCTTCAACACATCACCGGCCATCACCAGACCCAAACACGATCATCCATAGCCACCTCACTTGCTTGAAACAAAATCGAGCTCGTCTCTCAAAACCCGGAACCATAAACAGTTCTTCCCCTCGAAACCTGTCAACGCGAAAACCCTGCTCCTCCAACCATCAGAAAACCACCACCACTGGCCACGACTCCGCCTTTCACCCCTCTACCCATACGCAAACCCCCATTGAACTCGATGCACCAAGGAAATCGAACAAGCCCGAACTTCAACCCAGTTTAAAATTAGGTTTACAGAAGGAATCTCGTTGCTGTCGCCACCACGCCAAACTGCACCACCTACCACCATTTTTCCCATCATCGGGGTAAGCTCCTCCATCATCAAACAGAGCCACGACCACCCAGATACAGTGATCACCCAAAAAATTCCCAAAATGCATTTTTAATTCATTTCAAAACTGCTCTCAACTTCTGGTATTAAAAATCTTGATTTAAGTTTTAAAATCCATATTTTGTTATAGTGATTCAAAGTATGTTCTTGATTTTATGATTAAAGTGTTTTGATTTTTCTCTTGTTCAACTTTTCCTCTGTTATTTTGATTTCCAGCACCATATTTAATTTTCATTCAACTTAAATATACTTAAACTTTAAATCATATTGAAACAAACAGTTTCTATTTGTATTATAAATCCTAAAAACTATTAGATCAAATGGTAAAATAATTTGAATCAATTCAAGCCTGAGAACAAAATGGATAAGCTTGTTTACAGAGACATTAATATGTACTCTGACCACATCCATATGCACAGAAGGTTTTATACATACAAATCACACTTATTTCTGGTTTTAAGCTTGCAACTAGTTTAAATACTTAAGTTAGAAATTTAAGCTACTTACAGCAAATAAAAACAGAACAAGTTCAATACAGGTAATTTGAATTTGCAGGTTTGAAAGAAACAGTTTCATCACAAATCACCCAGAGAATAATGAATAAATAAATATTCACACCATATATTTAAGCATCCAATATCAACATGCAACAGATTTTAAAACTTAAGTAAATTTTAAAAGTGTTACTCACCTGATTTTCGAATCAGAGATAAAGAACAGATTTAGTTCCAGGCTAATGTGGATTTTACTTTTAAATTTGAATTCCTCTTGTCTTGTTGATGATGTAGTTGTTGATTGTTTCCAGGTTGATATATATTTATATATATATTTAAAGTAATACTCAGGCTTCTTGTTGAAGAACAAAATGAAGATGATATATAAAAAGTGTGCAGGCTTGAGTAGGGATAGGTTTGAGTTATACTGGTACAAGATATTTGTTGTACTGTATTTGATTATTTTTTTAGTTCATTCGAACCAGAGACATACATATACAGAGAAGGAAGTGTATAGGGTAAGTTTGTTTTTTTTTTTGTTTTTTTTATTTTAATGGTACAACAGCTATCTTTTTGGGTCAGAGATTTTTTTCAGTTTTGGAGGCTTGGAAATGATTTTGTATGGTTGTGAATTGACTTTATTTGTGCTAGAGTTTATAGCATTAATGGTAATTGTCTTGTTTTCATTTTTTCATATTAATCCATGTTCAGATACAATATGTACAACTTGTATTCATTTTCTTTTCTTAGGTTTGTATTTGTTTAAGACTTTAGAAACTGGAATGCAAAGTCTTTTGCATACAAAATGAAATGAGGCAAGTTGATAAATAAACAGGTAAAGAGAATTGTTTAATGTTCAAGTACACACAATTCAGAGATTTTTATTTTTCTTTGGGGCTGAAAACATTTTTGACATGCTTTGTTTTGTGCTAAGATGGAAAGCATTAAATGCTAATGTACCTTTTGTACATAGATATTTTATTCACTTCCTTATCTTACATATGTTTACTTATTTATTTTATTTTAACTTAGATGCTAAGCTTACATACTGTATTTCTATTCATATGCATTGAAATGAATTTTCTCTTGCCTGCATACTTTTTCTTCCAAGTTATAAATATTATTTGCTGTTTCACATGCTTAACAACATTCTTTATTTAAAACTACAACTATACAAAGTCTAGCATACCTCCCTTTTTGTTGTATAAGCATATTTTAGTTAACTTTATATATTTTGCCTAGTCATTAGCTATTTGTTTATAAAGTTTTTACTCAAGTATAAACATAATTTTATATTTAACACAATTTAAAAAAAAATCTTTCCTTTACTTTCTTTTAAAACTTATATTATTAAATACTTAATTTATTAAAATTACTTCAAACCTATGCAAATTTTTATAAGATTCATTTTATATTTTAAATCATAGTTTACCCAAGCATGTGTATATGTATAGACATAAGTTTAAAATAACAAATTCTATTTATAAAAAAATTCCATTGTAAAGATATTACAAAAATTAATATTGTCTAACTATAACTCATTTCTAAAGTTATTTTATTTTGTATTGTTTAAATATAACCCATTATTACATGAAAATAATTTATAAAAGATTTTATCTCTATATTAATAAACTTCTTATTTATCAAGCATATTATAAAAAGAACAAAACACCCCTTAGAATAAATTTAAACTTAAATTAGAATTTCTTTTAAACAAATTAAACTTATCTTGAGTAATTTAAGCCATATAGTTATTTTGTTTAATATTAAATTAAATCAAATTCCAAATTACCAAAAAGATTAGAGTTTGAAAACATATCCTTATTTATTAAAATTTAAAACAGACCTTAACTATTTACAATATATACAAATATATACATATATATATATAAATAAATAGAAAACAATTTATTAGCTTTTAAAAGATAATTTATCAGTTAAATATTTGTTTAAAAGAAAATTATTAAATCAATTCATAACTTATTAACAAAGATATATCAAATCAATTTTATATTTTATATAGATTATTAAATTGATATTGCTCGAAATTCCGGGATATCACATTCTTCCCCCCTTAAAAGAATTTCGTCCCCGAAATTTAAAACAAAGGTAATTTAGTAATCTCATTAAAGATTTAATTTTAAAAAAAAACACAAGCATATATCATTAATATATGCTAACAATCATAGCAACCAATTCATCCAATCAACAAATCTAACTATCCAGAGAAAATACTGGATAGAATTCCCTTGAGTTTCCCCGAGTATAA
The DNA here is from genome assembly GCA_030765085.1 of Allium cepa. Lineage (NCBI taxonomy): Eukaryota > Viridiplantae > Streptophyta > Magnoliopsida > Asparagales > Amaryllidaceae > Allium > Allium cepa. The sequence goes on from CM060931.1 coordinate 67,115,914, forward strand.
ATACCGGGTTACTCGCTCTATAGAATCCGAACAATCAATACTACTAAGCTCCACACATCTAAATCTACAAAACAAGACAGGATACCAGACTATAGACAAGTCTGATTCAACATCCAAACTCCCTGAACTGCTGGCTCTACAACCGGAGATAACTCATACACGTTCTCCCTCAGAGATACGTGAAACACATCGAGTCCTAGTTATCCAAACTGACAATTCACTCCAAAAGATCAAACACTTATCCAAAATCAAATCTCCGATTCTTTATCCACAAAATTTTCCGGACGATCCTGGGCTGCCTACATCCTTCTTGATCAGCTCATCTCTTGCTGATGCCCTTGAACTAAAACAATCAAACAAAATGATCTTTCCAAGATCAACCAACTCAGAACACAAACTCTACTGCAAAATCAGAAGACAGATCTCACTGCTTAATATCCGGAAGAGATAAAACAAATGCTCGCCAAACTGCTTTCGCTGCACAATTCTGATTCGAGCAGATGAAAATGCTGATTACGAACACAAGAAAAGACTGGAAAACACATTCCAAAAAATATGGTTCAACAGATCCAAAAATAAAACTCAGAAATTCCTCCAAACCTGAGCTGCTTCACTAAAATCTTCCTCCAAAAAGCATCCTACTTCTAAGCTGAACCATTGGTACCACTCCTGGAATCCAGTCGATACCAAACTCAATCTTCAGATGCTAACAAAATTCTGAGAAAGCTCAGACTATCGCAAGTCATTTTTGCGATCAACCCAGCCTAATTCCAAAGAAAAAAAACTGTTCTCTCTCTACCAAACAGAACAACTTACACTTATGTGGCCAATCCATCGAAGAAACGGGTCTACATAATTACTTCTGAATTCTATTCCAGAAAAACTGCTAAGCCAGAAGATCTCTTGCCAACACCGAGAACATTCCAAGCTGCATTGCTGCCACAGATGCTAAGACTTCCTATCCAAAGCTCTCCGAGAAACTCGGACCTCAAAGTAAACAGAAACTCCCATCTGAACACAGCCACACACTGAAGCAGACACTCTTCCTTAACTTGTCCCAAAGAAACATCTTCAGAGACATCCATAGTCACTGTGTCTCATCACACAGCTACTATACCTTGATATATCAAGATATCATGACTTACTTCGGTCCAACCGACAGCTCCAACTCTAGCTCATCCCACTTCACTTCAAAGACAAACTCTGAACCCTAACAGGTTACCTTCAGAGATCGATGAAATCATTTACACCATCCAAAGCTCACTCGAGACGGTATTAGATCTACTATCTCTACAAATACACTTCCAACCTCAATCATTCAAATTCCAACCATCGATAGTCGTGTTACGCACACCACTACCATATCTACCTTTATAGCTCATTGGAAAACCTGAACAGGTAACCCAACAATAGGTAGAAATAAATAAATACATATATATAGATAAAAATTACAAGTACGCTCTCTCAAGAAAGAAATCACTCAAGAGCCTAGGTATTCACTCAACCTAGTGCTCTGATACCACTGTAACGACCCGACTTCCTACGCCCAGGAAGACGTATCGTTTTTAAGAAAAGAAAGAGGTGAGAAAGTAGAAAAGTTAGAGAAGAAGAAGAAACAACAACATCAGAATCTCACAGCGGAACGAATAAATATAATATATCACATAAGTATTTACATAATATACAACTTCAGTCAGTGTTATACAGATAATACATCACATACTAGACAGTTATAGACACCTGTCTAGTTATACAACTCAATACACAAAACAACTCAACAATATGACTCAGAGATACCAACACAGCGGAACCATGTGTATAACTATAACGCTGAAGCCTCCTGCTCCATTGCTCCTCCAGAATTCGTCAAAGCTAACCTGAATCCCTTGGCTACCCGTAAAAATTTGGGTACCCGAGAGTTTATGAAAAACAAAAATAAACTCCGGGTCAGACATGGGTCTGGTATGAGTAACAATTTAAAGTTGCTTAATTTTGAAAATCCTTTTGAAATAAAAGGTATCACGTAAGACTTCCCACACATAAACATGGGTAAGTTTTTACCTTACGCTAACCAAAACATTTGATAGGAAATTCAGTGATATTATAATAGGTCTAGGGTTTTCAAGTAAATAGAAAATAGCCGAAATTGTTACATCTATTAAATTCCAGCTACTAGCCACAAAAGTGGGTAATACAATCAAAACCGTTGGCACTTATTGGATTGTGGATTCCATACAATGGCAGGGCTACTGGGGTACCGCCCGTCACAGTACGTGGCCTAGATCAACGTACCGAGGACCACTCCCGACCCCCTGCAACACAAGGCCGGAACCATTCCTTACTGAACAGTCCCGAACAAGATAAACCCCGGCAGTTGTCATGATCAACCGCCCACACAGCCGAAAATAAGGGACATCTAGACAAGGGAATATCTTTGTCCTGCTTGGGCATGACCCACATAACCTTGCTGCAGCTCCCCTATTTTAGCCATTCCCGGTTGATGAGGCTTGAGGCTGCGATTACCTTTAGAGAATACATTTCTTAGAATGCTCATCGTCCACCTGACGATGTGCTGAAAGCATTAAATCCATACAAGTTCGTTCCGGGTTCGAACGAAACCGAAGGCATTATCTCGTTACACTCATTTTGGAATCACCCTCAGAGTTAACGATGATAACCCTTGCATTTTGAATTTTCATCTTCACTTCAGTTTAACGACCTAACGTTAATTTGGAATCGATGTGGTTTTCGGATATTCCTAATGTGGAAAACCGATCCCGGTCTCATCGAAATCCAAAACGTGTCTTTTAAGGCCAAGTTGTTTATTTAGTCTTAATAGATTAATTCAATATAATCAACATACACACAGATGGATAATTCACAATATAATAACAGATAATCACAGATAATCTCATAAACAGATAATCAATATTATCATCTAAACAGATAACTAATATTATCATATTTAAACCAAGCATCCATGACACCTAGATATTATTCATGTCAGATCACAATCATCAAATGAAATATCAATATCATTCATCCATAAGCAATGATTTATAATCTTACCATTTGTAATTAATTTAAAATGAATTAAATTATCTACTTCTATCTCTAATTAATTTAAAATAAATTAAATTAATTACTTCATCTATAAATCCTGCTTATACAACCATTAATTAATTATAAATCAAATTAATTAATCATCTTCTAAATATTCATCTTGATTAAACACCTTTGATTAATCATTCACTAATTACAATAGGTAATTAGTCTTTGATTAATTTTACAAATTAATTATTCTAAATTATTTAACATTTAATTACTTCATTTATAATTGATTACATTTATTCTTAATTAATCACCATATTATTAATTATTTCTTAATTACCCAATTCTTAATTTACATCATTAATTATATTAATTAATGATTTCTAATTTAGATTTAAAATAAATTACTTTATTTAAATTAATTTCATTTAATGATTAATACAATTATTAATCACCTTTGATTAATATCAACCAGTAATTAACTATCATTAATTACTTATATTAATAAATTAATTATTCCATAATTAATTATCTCCATTAATTAATCCTCTGATTAATTACAAAAGTAATTATCCAAATTACTTTATTAACACATCATCTTCCACTAATTACACTCGGTAATTATCATTAATTACTTTCCTAAGTAATTCCACTTCATTAACTACATTAAGTAATCATACTTATCAATTTATCAAATGATTATCTTAAATTAATTAAAATAAATTAATTAACTTAAATTAATCACTTATCTCAATTAATTACAATAATTAATTAATCCTTTAATTTCTTTTAACAATTTACAATAGATTATCTAAATTAATTAATCTAATTAATTATTAAAATTAATCACATTAATTAATTATTTAATAATCCTTCAGTTAATTATCTTCATTGACTAATAACACTTCTTTAATTAATTTCTAATTCTAAATCATTAGTTTCAAATTAAATAAATAAGTCATTCTTTAATTAACTTACTAATTAAATCATTTCAATATCTTAATTTTCTATAAGATAATCCACTTCTTTATAAATGATTTCATTATCATTAAAGTGTAAAACATTTCACATTTGAATCTAAATTTTAAATTACATTTTTAATTTAAGATTCAAAATGGTTATTCTTTTAAACATTTATCCAATTTAAAGTTCAATTATTTGTTTGAAACCAATTCCTGTTAAAAACTTGATTTTTAAGACTTGATTTAAAACCCAAATTCATTTTTTTAACCTTAGATTCAAAAGTCCATTTGAATCTATACTTTAAACTTTGAATTTAAACCTCTTTTTAAATTTTTGTTTTCAAATTTAAATTAAATTTTAAAAACAGAACACTGTCAGGTCTTTAAACCTCAGAATCCACATCTACATATTTTAAAACCTTGATCTCATTTCAGTTTTTAATTCAACAAAATAAACTTGAATTCATACTTCTATTGAATTTAAATTTATTTAAAACTGATATACAAATTTAAGTTTCATTTTAGATTTGTTTTAAAAAAAATATTGTTGCCAGGTTTTACAAAAACCGTGGAACAACAACTGACTCGAGTCAACTAAAAGGTGCTTCGAGTCTTTTGCCCTGTTGCTTCGAGTCATATACTCGAATAACCCGAGTTTTTCCCCAACACGAATTTCCCCTGCACATAAAGTTCACCAGTACTTCCCAAATGCACGGTGCACATGCACCGTGACTATGGCCATCTCCGGCCATCCACTCAGGCTTCAACACATCACCGGCCATCACCAGACCCAAACACGATCATCCATAGCCACCTCACTTGCTTGAAACAAAATCGAGCTCGTCTCTCAAAACCCGGAACCATAAACAGTTCTTCCCCTCGAAACCTGTCAACGCGAAAACCCTGCTCCTCCAACCATCAGAAAACCACCACCACTGGCCACGACTCCGCCTTTCACTGCTTTACCCATACGCAAACCCCCGTTGAACTCGATGCACCAAGGAAATCGAACAAGCCCGAACTTCAACCCAGTTTAAAATTAGGTTTACAGAAGGAATCTCGTTGCTATCGCCACCACGCCAAACTGCACCACCTACCACCATTTTTCCCATCACCGGGGTAAGCTCCTCCATCATCAAACAGAGCCACGACCACCTAGATACAGTGATCACCCCAAAAATTCCCAAAATGCATTTTTAATTCATTTCAGAACTGCTCTCAACTTCTGGTATTAAAAATCTTGATTTAAGTTTTAAAATCCATATTTTGTTATAGTGATTCAAAGTATGTTCTTGATTTTATGATTAAAGTGTTTTGATTTTTCTCTTGTTCAACTTTTCCTCTGTTATTTTGATTTCCAGCACCATATTCAATTTTCATTCAACTTAAATATACTTAAACTTTAAATCATATTGAAACAAACAGTTTCTATTTGTATTATAAATCCTAAAAACTATTAGATCAAATGGTAAAATAATTTGAATCAATTCAAGCCTGAGAACAAAATGGATAAGCTTGTTTACAGAGACATTAATATGTACTCTGACCACATCCGTATGCACAGAAGGTTTTATACATACAAATCACACTTATTTCTGTTTTTAAGCTTGCAACTAGTTTAAATACTTAAGTTAGAAATTTAAGCTACTTACAGCAAATAAAAACAGAACAAGTTCAATACAGGTAATTTGAATTTGCAAGTTTGAAATAAACAGTTTCATCACAAATCACCCAGAGAATAACGAATAAATAAATATTCACACCATATATTTAAGCATCCAATATCAACATGCAACAGATTTTAAAACTTAAGTAAATTTTAAAAGTGTTACTCACCTGATTTTCGAATCAGAGATAAAGAACAGATTTAGTTCCAGGCTAATGTTGATTTTACTTTTAAATTTGAATTCCTCTTGTCTTGTTGATGATGTAGTTGTTGATTGTTTCCAGGTTGCTATATATATTTATATATATATTTAAAGTAATACTCAGGCTTCTTGTTGAAGAACAAAATGAAGATGATATATAAAAATTGTGCAGTCTTGAGTAGGGATAGGTTTGAGTTATACTGGTACAAGATATTTGTTGTACTGTATTTGATTTTTTTTTTCCAGTTCATTCGAACCAGAAACATACATATACAGAGAAGGAAGTGTATAGGGTAAGTTTGTTTTTTTTTTGTTTTTTTATTTATTTTAATGGTACAACAGCTATCTTTTTGGGTCAGAGATTTTTTTCAGTTTTGGAGGCTTGGAAATGATTTTGTATGGTTGTGAATTGACTTTATTTGTGCTAGAGTTTATAGCATTAATGGTAATTGTCTTGTTTTCATTTTTTCATATTAATCCATGTTCAGATACAATATGTACAACTTGTATTCATTTTCTTTTCTTAGGTTTGTATTTGTTTAAGACTTTAGAAACTGGAATGCAAAGTCTTTTGCATACAAAATGAAATGAGGCAAGTTGATAAATAAACAGGTAAAGAGAATTGTTTAATGTTCAAGTACACACAATTCAGAGATTTTTATTTTTCTATGGGGCTGAAAACATTTTTGACATGCTTTGTTTTGTGCTAAGATGGAAAGCATTAAATGCTAATGTACCTTTTGTACATAGATATTTTATTCACTTCCTTATCTTACATATGTTTACTTATTTATTTTATTTTATTTTAACTTAGATGCTAAGCTTACATACTCTATTTCTATTCGTATGCACTGAAATGAATTTTCTCTTGCCTGCATACTTTTTCTTCCAAGTTATAAATATTATTTGCTGTTTCACATGCTTAACAACATTCTTTATTTAAAACTACAACTATACAAAGTCTAGCATACCTCCCTTTTTGTTGTATAAGCATATTTTAGTTAACTTTATATATTTTGCCTAGTCATTAGCTATTTGTTTATAAAGTTTTTACTCAAGTATAAACATAATTTTATACTTAACACAATTTAAAAAAAAATCTTTCCTTTACTTTCTTTTAAAACTTATATTATTAAATACTTAATTTATTAAAATTACTTCAAACCTATGCAAATTTTTATAAGATTCATTTTGTATTTTAAATCATAGTTTACCCAAGCATGTGTATATGTATAGACATAAGTTTAAAATAAAAAATTCTATTTATAAAAAAAATCCAATGTAAAGATATTACAAAAATTAATATTGTCTAACTATAACTCATTTCTAAAGATATTTTATTTTGTATTGTTTAAATATAACCCATTATTACATGAAAACAATTTATAAAAGATTTTATCTCTATATTAATTAACTTCTTATTTATCAACCATATTATAAATAGAACAAAACACCCCTTAGAATAAATATAAACTTAAGCTAGAATTTCTTTTAAACAAATTAAACTTATCTTGAGTAATTTAAGCCATATAGTTATTTTGTTTAATATTAAATTAAATCAAATTCCAAATTACCAAAAAGATTAGAGTTTGAAAACATATCCTTATTTATTAAAATTTAAAACAGACCTTAACTATTTACAATATATACAAATACATATATATATATATAAATAAATAGAAAACAATTTATTAGCTTTTAAAAGATAATTTATCAGTTAAATATTTATTGAAAAGAAAAATTATTAAATCAATTCATAACTTATTAACAAAGATATATCAAATCAATTTTATATTTTATATAGATTATTAAATTGATATTGCTCGAAATTCCGGGATATCACAAAGGCACTCTGAGAAGCCGAGTCGTCATTCGTTGCCCTTTCTCCTTCCACCGCATAGGCTGAATGTGGCTAGCTAGTTCTAATGGGTTCAGTCTTGGATTGAACTCCCCTAATTTTAGAGTTCTTCTCAACCCGAAAAAGAGAGCTTCTTCTGTGGTTTTCGATAAAGACCTGCACAATATATGCGCGCAACGTGTCACACAAGAGGAAGATGTACGCCTTCCAGACGAGTTTGCTTATATGCCTCCTTGGGATATACCACCTATCATCGGTATATGTGTCTAAATGGAGTTGTGCTCCATTTTAGCGACTTTCTACGCGAGACTCTCTCGAATGTAGGCATTGCCCCATTCCAGATTCATCCCAACAGTTATGCCATCTTAACCTGTTTGCACGTCCTTTTCATGCCAACATTCAATCAGGCTCTGAGCTTTCACAAGTTGCGATAAATCTTTTCATTCAAGAGGGAAGATGAGTCTCCATCCTTGGTTGTAACTGAAGCTCAAAGGAATCAAAAAATTGAATTATGACTGTAGAGCAACCTATCCTAGTTCAAGACCCAGTATTTCTTCGTCAAATGTCCCGAGGGGTTCAACCGTCTGTAGATGATGGGGGATAAGTTATTTTCCTTACTTACTAGGTTCCAACATGTCACTATGGACTTTCTAACAGGTTGAAAATATCTTGTAGTTATTTCGAGGCTAAATAGGCACTCGTTTCTCGATGAAGTTTTCTAAACCCTTAAGGCAACCGAAGCTAAGGAAATATCCGTTAAACTCCGCTGACCAACGAAAACATACTCCGATGTGGATTATTGTATCTAGGGGGATCCACTATTCCAGTCGAAGTACCCTCTCCTTCTCGATCCAGGGTTCACACACGATCCACTTCTTCTTCTCATGGTTCAGAAGAAGGCGCTTCTCAAGAGAGAGAGGACTTGTCTGGAGAATTGACCGAAGAGGCTTGTGATGGAAGAGATGTTGCTATGACTGGAGTTAGTAGCGCAGTCAGAATGCCTTTGATTTTGGAAGGAGAAGAGGAGTGCAAATAGAGGGAAGGCAAGCCATAATGGACTTAGAAAAAGTGGGAAGGGAGGAATCTGGAGTAGTAGCGATGGGTCCACCTCCTACGATGATTTCTATGCAGCATCCGAAGATAGGGATTCTTAATCATGCGATGAGACTCTAGGGATGATCCCCATTATTCCGAGCTTGCATCCTCTAGATGCAAGTGATAAAGATGATGCACTAGAAACTGAAGGATGTCAGGATTCTACGAGTAAAGATTTTGGCATAGAGTTTGGACATTCGAGCGAGGTTTATATCGATTTTAACGTGCTTATGGAAGCCGATTTCAAATTTGAGGAGATGCCCCCTCGGTCGAGCCATGTCGCATCTGAAGTTAGTCAAATTCCTTCTGCGATGTCTACCCGATCTAGTTTGTGACATCGTTTTAGGCTCTCCTCCCAAACACACCACACACTTTACTAGGGTCACACTCACTTGTACACACACTTTTCATGTTTATTTTCCATTTCCGTAACCTTTTATTTATGCTTTGTGTCAGGTATGACGAGAGGATGCAGCCTTTACAATGATTTTGAGGAAATCACCGACTCCCAGTGCTTGTCCAAGCGTTCTTCCGGCCGTCACCAGCCCCAAGAGATGGAGGAAGAGTAAAGAAAGAAGGAAAGATTAAGATGTCGAAACTCACTGCCGAGATGAGATAGAGCGGTGCCGAACATATAAGGGCTGGTATGAAAAGAGGAAGACATTCAATGAGAGAGGAGCCTTCGAAGAGGTCTAAATTCGATCGTGATTCCCATTCTTCAGAGCATCAAGATTTTGTTCCGACACTCTCTTCAGTAGGTCAGGAAATCCCCGTTACTTTTGTCATCGTTCTGCCTTCAACTTTTATTCCGTCATCTTCTGTTGCTTTTGCCCCCGGCGCTTCATATCCCCACCGAAGACCTGCCTATATTCTTCTGTCTGGTCCTCCCAAGCTTGAGGTGGCGCTCCCCATGTGGTTTTTAAGGGAGGGTAAGTTTGATCATGATCTTCGTCCGATCCATAGTGATTCTTACATGCCACATCTTAAAGCTATCCAAAACGATTTTGAAAAGGCTAAAGGGTGGGAAAAATTGTGTAAGCAACTGGCAGATACCAATTGCAACAACTGCTAAGAAATCCTCTCTTTTGCATCAAAGGATGATGATTTTGAAAGAATGTTAACAGAACGCGATGCCATGATCAAATGGCTGGAGGAGGAGAAAGAAGCGATGCTACGAGAAAGCAAAAGGAACGCCGACTTGCTGAAGGAAGTAAAAGAGGCCTATACGAGAATTAACTTCGTATATAGGGATGAAATAAAGAAGGCTCATGCCGAGGAGGCCAAATTAAAAGAGGTGGTTGCCGATGTAGCGTGACAACTGAAGCCCAAAAAAAACTATCTCCAATCACGGCCTTATCATCGAAGGGCACACTAAGACCATCTCCGACCACGTTGAGAGAATCGCCTGGCTAGAGGATCAAGTTGTGCAGCTTAGAACTGATAAGTCTCATGTCGAAGTTGAAAAGGTCGTCGTTACGGTGGATTATCTAGAGCTTCAAAACACTTTTGAAAGGAATATGGATGAGACCATCTTGAATTTTTATGTTAGTTCTTTATTGCGTCAGGATAGCCTCAGCTACTTAGGCCCGAAATTTCCACACACTCTTGCTGTGGTCTGGGAAGAAATTTTGACCCACTTTCGTTACAGCGGTGATGTCTATATCGAGCGAGGGTTATAAAATGCCTACCTTAATGTAAAATCAAAGAATGCGGTGCAGGAAGGCCAGTAGATTTTGCATATCGAGAGGGAGAGAGGAGTTGTCAATGCCGCTATGACTACGGCTGTTGAAACGCTTATAGAGCCTTTCATTTCTAGTGTCGGCAAGCCATCAGAGCAGCCCCATAATCTGCCAACAAGTATGGGGCTTAAGGCTTCTCCACGGATTATTGAGCCGTCTAAAGAGGGTGAAGGTGGTGAATACGAAGTAGCCATTTTTGGCCATTCTTTCGATGCAAGTAATCCTCTTGTTCCCCCTGAGTTCGGGAGCTTTCAACTGAAGCCGCAAGAGCAGAAAGAATTTATTGCTTTCACTTTTGATTTTATAGATCTGTCTACCTTACTTGCTGACATGCTAGCTTCCTCGGTGCATGAACCGACTGCTATTTCCACTGCTACTATGCTCGTTTCTGTTCATGCTTCGATCTCCATGTCCACGTCTGGCTCGCAGCTGGGGCTAGAGTCCGAAAAGATCGCCACACTTCATAGCTTGGATGACCCTTCTTTACCTTTGTAAGGTGATGTAATGATGGCCGAAGCTAGGGAGTAGGAAGTTCAGACCGAGCGGCCATGCAAGACTCAAGGACAACTGGTTGTTGTCAAAAGGAGAAGGTTGAAGCAAGCAAGGCCTCCATGAGTTCCCACAATTCAAGGAAGAATAAAACGAAGGGAGAATATTCTGGGAAGGTTGTGAAGTAGGAGGGCACTAGCACAGAGGACATCATGTTCATTTCTAGCAGTGACATCACTCCCCAGGCGAAGCAGAAACTCCGAACAAGAGGTGGAAAGTGGAGTGGTGGAAAGAGCTGAGAAGCTTGAGTGGTGACTAATCTGATTTTGATTCATTTTGTGTCGTTTGGTCTAAGTGCAAAGTCTGCGCTCAGACTTTTTGTTGTGGTATCTGTATTTTTCTTCTATCGGCCAGCATTGTGTGGTTACGGCCTTTAAGTTTTGTCCTTGTATAAAGAATGTTATAATAATACATTGTTGATATTTTGATTGCACTCTTATTTGTCTGTTCTTATATGTTCTATGCACTTATGCTCATTTTGTTTACACTTGCCTATGTGTGCTCTGTACCCTTGCATTTACTCTATATACTTTCACTTCACATTGTATAGTCATGTGATTATTGGCAAAAAAATTTGTTTGGAGTAACAAAACTTGGGAAATTATTGTTTTTAAGTATTTTTATTTAAGTGTCGGTGTATGCCCCTAGTTCGCAGGGTTGTTTACTTCAAACAATTGAAAAACGGGCGATAATTTATCATTTAAATAATCTTCATATTAAAAATTGAAATTTGACTTAGTCACAACTTGAGAAGCTTTGTATCTTTAGTATGTATGAGTTAACTGTAGGTAGTTACACATTGTCAATGCTTAATGCTATAGTTAGTCATTGACTGTCAGCAGTTGGAATTTTTCTACAAGTTTGTTGCACTCCTATGTTGTTAGAGTCGCGCCCGTTGCTTCCAAAAATGGAAGTGGATTGATTCTTGTTATTCCTGTATGGATAAGTTTTCCAATATTCCTGGGGAAACTCCGGGAAATGAAAGTGTGCACGGCTTATGGGACGTGCGGATTTTAGGATCGGCACGTCCCGTCACTTCGGAACAGTTCTGGTGCTCCTCGATGTTGCATATCTTCGAGCAGCACGAGGAGTTTACATTTTAGGAGAACGATTTCATGTCGATGCTCCTCGGTATTGCCTTTCTTCGGGCAATGTAAGGATTTTGCATCTTAGGAACATGATTTCACGGCTCAAAGAGTTCATGCGTGGCTTATGCAATGCACGACTTTTGAGACTGATACGACCCGTTAGACCGGATCGGTTTTAGTACTCCTCGAAGTTGCGTATCTTAGGGCAACACGAGGATTTTTTTTGAAAAGTTAGTGTTCGTCGACGGAAATTCTATCGGTTTAGAAAACCATCGAACGAATTTAAATTAAAAATAACCACAAGCGCACGGTGTACGAATGTAGCACGTGACGAATACGGGTCGATCCGCGAGGAATTGATGATTTTAAAAATCTATTCAATCAAATTAAACCAAGGTTGAAGAGAATGTTAGACTAAAAAAGAAGAAAAACAAGCATTAGAAAATTGATAAAAATATGAGTGTTAACAATTTAGAGGCACTTCCACTCTCTAGATCACATAAATCAACAAAATGAAGTTATGATCTCTCTTTTCTTATCATTAGTGAATTAGTTGATGTGCTTATCATAAGTATGGTATATTTGTGCTATTACTTAGCTCAATATAAACCATCAAACTATAACCCAACCACTAATACACTTTTAAATCTCATAAAATATGACAACAAAGCTGAAAGCAAAATTTATTTTAAGCATGACCTATTAACTATTAATTAGAAATATAAGCCATCAAATTTTAATTTCAACAATCACTTCTTTGCCATAATCATATGTGAATGAAGAGGCAATTTGTGTTTTGTTTGTTTAAGTATAGCCTATTTGTTATGAACAACATAGACTATCAAATTCAAAGCTAAACAACATCATTAAACCACTTCAATCATTCTCATTAAGCATAAATAGAGAGCATAAACATCAAATTAAGTTGAAGCTACATGATTAGAGAGCTTCATTACCCCTAAATTAAAGGGGTTTAGCCTCTCATATTTGTTATCATATGAACAAATGTAGCTAGCAACATGCAAGCAAAAAGAAAGAAAAATGAAAGCAAATGAAAAGAAAACTATTCTACTTGCATAAAAGTAAATCTACACTACTAACATGAAAGGAAATGAACATGTAAGTAAAAGGAAACACTAATTAACATATCATAAAAAGAATAGAAAATTACATAAAATAAAAATGGCTAAGTAGCCACGAAAAGAGAAAGAGAGCTTTCTTTTATTTGATATAAACTAAACTAAAGAGAAGGAGGCCTAAGAGAGACTAAGGAAGAGAGGAGGGCTACAGAAACATATGGGTATTTATACATGTATGAAACCCTAATTCATATTTTTGGGGAATGCCCAAAATAACCTTGAGGTAATGTGGAGGCCAAGTAATCATTAGCTTCTACTAATCGTCATTTAAGTGTATATGAAGCCATTAATCCCATAAGCATGTGCATTAGCCTTTAATTTGTACATTAAGGTGGTGGGTAGGTGGAGTCCTCCATGTTCTTCACTTTGAATTATTTCCATCTTCATTCCTTTGTATTCATTTTGTGCATGCATATTCCTTCATGAATCCACTTGTAATTGATGTAATTTCCTACAAAATAATATAAAAATTTCCAATTGAATTTTCTCATAGAAATATATGCACACAAATGACCGTTTTGCCCCTATATGAAGATGGATATGTGATAATTTAGAATTAATATGGATTTTGGTTAAAACAAGTTAAAATACCCAATATGATCATTTATTTAATTTAAATAGATTTAATATGGTGGTAAAAATATGCACATTTACGTGCACATCAAATACCCCCACACTTATCTTTTTATTGGTCCTCGAATAAACTAAAACCAAGATAAATCCGTTTTTGTAGGAAGCATGATTGCATTGAGCGTATGCAGCAAGCCGTTAAACCTCTGGGTGTCCCCAGTAGGACGAGTGTTGTCTCGTGAGGGTTTTCAGCGGACACTACCCACAAAATCCACATGCAGGATGAAAATATTTACAAAATGCAAGATTTATTTACAAAAGGATGAATGCGAATTTTTGAAAATATTTACAGTGAAGGATTTACTTTTAAATTGACAAAAATAAGTTAAATATAGGTTTTAGTTATTATCTTGAAAAAAATTTAGTCATTTACTCGTCAAAATTTTCAATAAAAACAAAGTTATCATAACAAATAGACTATAGTTTAACTCGTTTTTTCGATTGATAACAAAGTGTAATTATGAAAAGGATCCTTAATTGATTATCAAAGTTTATCAAAGTGGTATTTTCACTTCTTTTTAATAACAAATCAAATCAACTAAGTAAAAATAGTGCTAGGATTTCAATTGCTTGCTCTCTCATTATGTACAAGAAATATTACACACCTAGCTCAGGTAAACTGAGGCCAGATATACCACCCATGCACTGCCTTTCGGGCTTATGTGAGGGGAGTACAGAGCATGGCGAGTGCACACACTTTCGTTCATACACCTATCGACCGTAGGTGGTTTTTATTAAGTCTATTCTTTTTTATTACATGTGTTCCATACATGCATAACCGTGAGGACTTTTAAATGAGTATGAAAGCACATAATCAAAGATTCCAAGTAATTTGCCCATGCATAACCGTGAGGACTTTTAAATGAGAGTGGATACTTTGGATGTTATTATTATTATTTTTCATATTTTTTTTAAGAGAGAGAGAGAGTTTTGCAAAATCATCTTAGCACCGTTTAACTTAGAAGACAAAAAAAAATGTTATATCCTTTACTTTAAATTCACCACTTTTAAAACAAAGATTTTCAATTAGGATGTATTTCATAATTAACACGTTTGAATCTACCTATATACTAGTTAAACCATTGTTATTTGTAATTTAACTTCATTTTGATTTTTGTTAAGAAAACATTTCAAAAAATTTAATTTAATAAACCAAAACCATATATTTATCCTATAGTGTTTCTTTAAAAATAAATCAAAACAAAAATAATTTTGGGATTTTTTCATTTACTTTTTTTGATATTTTAGAGCAAAAATAAACCACGAAAAAAAAATGAAGATGAGTCTCCCCCCCACACTTGATTTTGACTGTGTCCCCACAGTCAACCCAATTGAAAGGAACGTTTATTATTATTTACATGAAAATGAAATGTATTTACACGAGATCAGAAAGTATATCTCAAAAAGTAAATGAAACGGTCTTCCAAAGATCGATTCATTTGTCTCGTCAAGTATATGAGACACAGCTTAAGCTCGAAAAACCAAACCATAAAAGATTTCGAAGTCGATTGTTGATTTGGAAAAACGAATTTTGCTTTATTAAAAATTGAACGAGTTGTTTTGTTTTCAATGGTATTTTGGGTTGATAAGACAATTGATTGAAATTCAC
Organism: Allium cepa; assembly: GCA_030765085.1. NCBI lineage: Eukaryota > Viridiplantae > Streptophyta > Magnoliopsida > Asparagales > Amaryllidaceae > Allium > Allium cepa. The sequence continues at coordinate 67,131,502 of CM060931.1, forward strand.
ATTTATTTTCACGAAATTGAAATTCAAGTTTATCATTGAAAACTTCTTCCAAATTATCGATTTCAAAGTCAAAACGGTGATCGAAATCTTCCCCATCAAAATTTAGTGACTCATTTTCGTAAATTCCATAAAACTCGTGTTCGTTAAATTTTCTTCCTTTGTTGGATTACCAACAACTTCGTCGCATATATCCATTTCAAAATCCAAAGTTGTTGTATTCAAATTTTCAGAAAAAGGAAGATCGAAATTTAAATCGAGTTTCTCACCTTTAAAAAAATTGAAATCCAACTCAACTACCGTCTTTTCAACGACTTCGTTAAGATCATCATTTGCAGTTTCAAAAGTTGTTGTTTGAAAATTATCGATTTGGGTAAAAAATGGATTATCACTTGACTCGTCACACGTTGAAATTTGATTTTGTTTCTCACGAAAATTTTCCAATGTTTTAATCAACAAATTCGTGTGATCATCGTAAATTTCATTCATTTTCTCAACAAAGTCAAATTTGTAATTATTAACATGAAAATTTTCGATTTGGACTGGTTGAGTACAAGAATTTTTAATTTGGATAAACGGTAGATTATTATATGATTCTTTGCAAGTTGAGTTTTGATTATGATTTTCATGAAATTTTTTATATTTTTCAAGTAATAAATCCCCGTTATCTTTTTCCATTTCTTCAACAAAATCAAATTCATGATTATTAATTTGAAAACTTTCATTTTGAATTTGTTGATAACCAAAGTTTTCAACCATATCATTATTGAAACTATTCTCATTGCCAAAATTACTTGAAAATTGGTTCACATTTTCATCTTGATTTTGAAATTCATCTTCAAACTCGAAATTGAATTGGCATGGGTTACACTCGAAATCATTTGAATTTTGAAGTGAATTCGAATTTTGATTATTTTGAAAACCTTTATTCGAGTTATAGCACAAATATGAATTGCACAACTCATTTATTTCTTGATTTTGTTGCGTAGAGAGCTCAAGTAACGACGAAATGTTATTTTCAAGAGTTGAGGGTTGACCATTATTTTGGAAATTTTGTGGTTCAAAATTCGAATTGTCTAAACAAAAGTTGTTGTTAAAATATACATACGAATTTGGAATGAACTCATATGGACTATATTGATTTTCACAACTAAATTCAAGTGAGTAAGAAAAAGGAAACTCGGACATGTTCAAGGTTTTTTTTTTTGTTTTTTTATAAAGAAAAATATTTACAAGTAGAATTTATTTTTCAAAATGGAAAATAGATTTTTTTTTCGTTTTTGGATTTTTGAATTTTTTTTATTATCCTTTTTTAAATATGCACGAACTAATGCTGCTAAATGAATGCGGTGGTCAATTACAAATGATTTATCCTAAGTTCACCCAAAATTGTATAATCACACATTGTCTTAGATAAACAAGATAGTTCTCAGCCAGGTAACGGACAGGATTTATCGGTGCACCACGAATCACCGTAGCAATGTAGCCGAAGGTTTAAGTACCTTCAGAGAAACAATTCAGTATACTATTTACGAATCACCGTAATATTTATAACTGATTATTGCTCTGCCGTAGCCTAGACACCAAGAAATTAATTTTTTCAAGGAAGACAACTTGTCAATATACAATTAAGAGAGCTATCGTTATTATTAATTAAGATTCTAAGATGAAATGCAAAACCGAAATTAAACGTGTATTAACAATGCAACTACAAATGAAATTTTTTGTTTTTGATTTTGAAATTTTTTTTCTGAATTTTTTTTAAAATGCAAGCAACTAAATATTTAGATTAGAACTAGAGATTAGAACACAACAACAGAGCTTTCAGAATTTATTAGCAATTATTTTAAAGTGGAAATCTTTTTTGCAAGCAAGCAAGCAGTTCTTCTTAGTAGTTTCCTGCTCTCGCAACCTGAAAATGAAAACAAGATATATACTATTTTTCCTTTTGTTTGTTTTTTTACAAGAAAAAAAACTAAAATAAAACAAGATAAATAAGTGAAAACAAAGCAAACTAAAGTTTTCCCCTTTTTTTTAAGACAAGAATAGAAACTTGTTTTTCTTTTTTTTAGAGGATAAAACAAAACAAAACTAAAAGAAAACAAACCCCCTTTTTTTTATAAAAACAAAACCCCCTAACAAAAGAAAACAAAGAAAAATAAAAAAAATATTCTCTTATTTTTAATTAAAAAAAACAAGTTACAACCCAACAACCCGGCCCAAACTTTTAACCAAAACACTCCCAAATTTAACCTAAAAACAGTTCGTTTATTTTGGCAAACCCATGCTTATCAAAATTTTCGTACTCACCGAAATCAAAATCATAGACAAATCAACATCATAAACGATTCAAAATGGAAATCAAAAGAACGGGGCATTGTCTTCGGTTTTTAAATCAAAGAGGAGGTTGTCGATTTGAGGTAGCGGTTTGGGGATGGATAAGATGGCCGCGATTGTGGATTTCATGGGTCGCAAGTGCAGTTCTGGTTGCAGGGCTTCGAATTCAAGTTCGAGTTTGATTTGGGTAGTTTGCAAAGGCACCACGATGTGCGATGGCGAAAGGAATCGGAGGCGACGGTGACTTGGTTGAAGTGGTGAAGTCGCGGTGCTGAGGTCGTCAAATTTACGATGTTGATTGTGGTTTGAGGGGATTTGAGGCAGTTAGGTGGATGGTTGAGGAGTGCGAACGTGGGATCGAGTAGATGGTTGCGTAATTGGTTGCGTAATTGGGAGATGGAGGCGGCGATGTCAGTGAGGGGAAGTAAGTGGTGCTGAGGGTGTATGCTGCCAATTTTTTTTTTGTGAAGGAGAATTGTGGTTGATGACTCAAGTTGGAGGCGATGGGTAGGTTTGGGTGATGAGGGAAATTCGAGTTATTTTGAGTTTTGTTGGAAGCAGTAGCAAGGGTAAGGAAGTGGTAGTGATGTAGCTTTGAAGTGGCTGTGACTGTTGGGTGAAGGAGGTGTACCTGCAGTGGTGGTTCAAGGGGAAGGAGCAGTTGTGGCTTGAATGTTGATGGTGGTTTGCAAGTGGTGTGGGGGAAGGGGTGTTGTTGACATGATGTCTGCAAAAGTTTTCAAATGATGTTGTGATGAATGGAGGGGGTACTGTAATGGTTTGGTCAGTGTCCAAATGGTAGCAGCAGATAGGAATTGTTGTGAAGGGTAGAGGTTGTGTATTGATATGCAGGGTGGAAATGGTGGCAGTGGAGTGTTACAATGTCTGGTTATGGAGTTGTCTGATTAGGAGGGTGGTCTGAAGGTAATAATGAGTGTGGGTTGATATGGTAGGATGTGGATAAGGTCATGGCAGTGAGATAGTGAAGAAGTTTGGGTTATATGTTGTTGCATTGTTGAATGATGTAGGGCAATGTTTTGTAGACTGGGGGAAGATAATGTATATGGTAAGGCAGTGTATAGGGTAGTAAGAAGGGGAGGAGCTGTGTTTCAGTGGTTGTTTTGTATGAGCAGGGGATATGGCAGCAAGATGAAGTTTGGTGGTGGAAGTTTGATGGTGAAAAACACTACAGTGATGATAAGTATGGTAGAAGCTCTGGCAACAGTATGTTAGTTGGTCGGGGCAAGTGTGGCACTTCAATTTTGATGAAAGTGGAATGTAGGGGAAGAGCAGCAGAGGGTAGATAGTGAAGTTAACAGGAGTGGTGTGGTTAGAGCAGGCTGACAAATGTGGGTGGAGGTGTAGGGAGGAAGTTAAGGCAGTGGTGGAATGTTTACTGTTGTGACAGAAGTGGTGGAATTTGTATGGGGAATGAATATGGAGAGGTTGTGCACTGGTGATGCACAGAGGGTGAAGCAGAAATGAGGGTGAACAGTGTGCAGAGAGGAAGGCTAGAGAACAGTGAATAGTTTTGTAGATAGATAGTTTTGAAAATGCAAATTGAAAATTGAAAATGTAAATGGAAAATTTGAAAATGAAATGGAATATTTTTTTCTTTCTTTTTCAAATGAGATGTGTGAATGTTTTTTTTTGTTTAATAATAAAATAAACTAACAACTAGAACACAATAACAACACTCAAACAAAAAAAATGCAAACACACTTACTCACAACACATATAGTTTTTTTTAACAAAAATATGCAAACAAACACACAAAACAAACACACAAGAAAATCAAACGAAAATAATCAGAAGAATAGAAAATCAAAATCAAAACAATTCCCCAACAACGGCGCCAAAAACTTGTTCAACGACGGAAATTCTATCGGTTTAGAAAACTGTCGGACGAATTTAAATTAAAAATAACCGCAAGCGCATGGTGTACGATTGTAGCACGTGGCGAATACGGGTCGATCCGCGAGGAATTGATGATTTTAAAAATCTATTCAATCAAATTAAACCAAGGTTGAAGAGAATGTTAAACTAAAAAAGAAGAAAAACAAACAAAAGAATATTGATAAAAATATGGGTTAACAATTTAGAGGCACTTCCACTCTCTAGATCACATAAATCAACAAAATGAAGTTATGATCTTCCTTTTCTTGTCATTAGTGAATTAGTTAATGTGCTTATCACATGTAACAACCCGCATATTTATCGATTTTATATTTAAATATTTTATTTAAGTATTTTATCGTTAGTCGGATTTTAGTCCGAAAAGCTACTTTTTGCAAACAGTCGAATTGGGACTCATGACCACTCCCATTGAGTTCAAAATGCCGTTTGCGACCTTTTTGAGTATAAGCTTCGATATGTTTGGAGAAAGTTGATTTTTGCTACTTTTTCCCGCTTAGGGCTTTGGTTTGGGCTGAGCCAATTAACCACTTACTAACTCAGTCTCAATCCCCCTCTCCTCTTCACTACTTCATTTCATATTCCTAACACTCAAGCTCAAGCAAAAATGGTGGAAGAGAATGGGAATTAGGAAATCCTAAACCCTAGTTTCCATTTGCAAATCAATTTCTAGCTCCAAACTCAAGAGAACCCATTGGTAAGCTTCCTCTTCTTCTTCTCCAACTCATTCTCTCTTTGATTTCAAAAAATTCCTAAACCTAATTTAGGAAATGTTTCTCTTTTAAGCTTAGATTCAAGCTTCTAGTGTTGAGATTGAAGAGGGATTGATCTTAGCTTGTTCTTAAAGCTTCTCCTTCATTGATTTAGGTTCAAAGGTGAGATTTTTAATCTCACATCTAGGTCTATGAATTACCTTCGATTGTTAGGTATGAATTCCTAAAACTTATTCATGTGCATTTGATTTTGATTTGGATTGCTTTTGTGAATATTCCAATTTTTAGTGTTTTGAGTTCAATTCGTTAAAAATCCCAACTTTGATGTTTGAACATGTTTTTGGTGATGCTTCGAGGAGCATATAGGGCCGGGTAGTCGATTGGCATAAACCCTTAGCGCCGTTGCTCGTGCGATTGCAATTTGATCGAGAGTTGCACCTCTTTTGAAATAGGGTAGGAAGTGCAAGCATACAGGTTCGGCCGACCGAGCCCCCTGGGCCGGTCGACCGACCTGTAGTCCAGGCACTTCCTTCCTCTGTTTGGAAGTGCTGGTTACAGGCTTCGGCCGACCGAGCCCCCTGGGCCGGTCGACCGACCTGGTGCCCCGAGCACTTCCAACCTCTGGCTCGGTCGACCGACTCAGGGAGTCCGGTCGACCGACCTGCTACTATTTGCCAGATTAGCCTATATTGCTAATTCGTTTGAATATCCAACTTTAATCGATTCGTGTTGTCTCCCTTTTGTTGTTGTCATTTATTATCGACTTTGATGACCTTTTCTTTGGGAATTTTAGATATATCCACTTTGATGGATTTTATATCGATTTCTTTGGATTTTATTCACGTCTTCGAATGTGAATTTTTATGCCCGATTGTTTCTACAATCACTTCTATGATTTGTCACTTTAAAATATAAAGGTTTTCTATACTAGTAGTAAATATCAAAACTCTTTCTTCAAATGATTTCAACATTATTTTAGTACAAAGCTCGTTTCTTAAACCGTTTTCCAATCTATTAGTATATACAAACCTTTACCTCACTCGTATGAGAAATCTAATTAAACAACTTAGTAAAACAAGTGGTATGAAACGCTTGCGTTTACTTCGTCGGTTAATCCTTGGACTTGTTCGATTGAAAACTCTTGTGACAATTTTCTAGTGGAGATCTTCATTTTGTTCGTAAATATTTAAGTTAAGCTAGTGGTTATGGGACATGAAGCTAAGCTCATATATTTACTAGCTTACTGTAATCGACACTTCTCTTTGATCATGACGATCATTTTATGGTTTAGACTAGCATTGTGCGATGTCTCTTTGTCCACGTGGAGGACTGTACGTCGTTTTTATTGAGCTTCGGCCCACCAGGAGAAGCTTCGGCTCAAAGTCCGCAATGGGGGACTATACCCTGTCACGAGGAGCTTCGGCTCACCAGGAGGAGCTTCGGCTCAAAGTCCGCAATGGGGGACTATACACTGTCACGAGGAGCTTCGGCTCACCAGGAGGAGCTTCGGCTCAAAGTCCGCAATGGGGGACTATACCCTGTCACGAGGAGCTTCGGCTCAAAGTCCGCAATGGGGGACTATACCCTGTCATGAGGAACTTCGGTTCACCAGGAGGAGCTTCGGCTCAAAGTCCGAAATGGGGGACTATACCCTGTCACGAGGAGCTTCGGCTCATTAGGAGGAGCTTCGGCTCAAAGTCCGCAATGGGGGACTATACCCTGTCAAGAGGAGTTTATTTTTTTGGGATTGGCCATCCTTTTTATTGTGATTTCTGGATTTCGTGTGTTGATTTCTGGGATTTATGTTTCACCAACTTTTACGATTGGCATGAATATATATGTCATTTATTGTGGCTTGGTGAATGAAATTAGGAGTATGACATTCATTTTTATCTTGAGTAGATTATTGTGATATTGATTAATCTCTTGTTTATTTTCAATTACTTATTTATCACAGCTTGGCATTGTGATTATTATATGTTTATGTCATATCTCTTATTATATATCACTTCATCTGATATTTATAGCTAGACTGATCCGTTTATTATTTTCTTCTTAAATAACACTCGGGTCAGACTGAGATATTACAGGTGCTTCTGCTTGACTCCTTATCGGACTTTCATCTGATCTTTTGGCTAACTACTTAAGTTTAGTAGTTTTTGTTGTATACATTTGAGATACAGACTCTATGATGTATACTTATTCTTTTGTCTAGCACTTGTATCTATTCTTTTTTGATATTGTGGATCTTGTTTGACCACTACTCTGATGTACACTTTCATGTGTAATATTCATATCTATTTCCGCCTTTGTGATATGAATTATCTGCGACTGATTTGTGTTATGTTTATTTCTGTATTTGTTTCTGAAGATATTATAGCCATTGTGTAGTAGCTTTGAGTTTGTGTCGGTATGTCGGATTTCCCTCTTGATAAGAAATGATATGTTATACTATCTGACATATCGATGCTCGCGCAAAGCAATTACATGGATGGTCGCTCCTCAACAGCCTTATTCTCCGTGCTAGTTGACAGCATTCACCGTAATGTTCTTGGCTAGCGTGGGTATAGAGGTGGGGCGTCACAGCTTGGTATCAGAGGCAAACTTCGGAACAATATAGAATAATTTAGCAAGGATCATGTCCTAAGTCTTTCTTAGGAGTTGTGCTTTAGGATTTTATTCGAGTCTTCGTACCGATTCATCCTATTTTCTTTATGATTCCTTGTTTTATCAATCAAGTTTGACTGAAATTTATTTTGAGAGTAACTTTTTCCTCTTCTTTCTTTCTTTCTTAAAGAAGAGAAATGGTTAGACCAGGCCGTCCCAGCGCCGGTCAATCTAATGCTACTCCCCTGGATGGAGTATTCATGTCTGCTCAACAACTTTTGGATCTTGTAAAGAGTCAAGAGTTTATCTATGCTTTGAGTAAGAACCCCGAAATGGTTCTACCTTTGAAACTTGAAGTTTCTTTCAATCAGCTTGTGAATGTTACTCTTCTTCATGGAGAGGTTGGTAAAGGAAGTGTTTGTGATATTGGGACTTCCAAGAAGAGGCATATTAAGTTCAAGAGCCTTAATCCCAATAGGAGAGTGGAGCAAACTACTTTTGTAGCAGAGACTCCAATCCCTTATCGTGGAGGATGCTACAATTGTAATTCTAAGGACCACTATGCAAAGGAGTGTCTGGAGCCACTTTTTTGTCGCTATTGCAGAAATACAAGTCATCATATTTCTGTCTGCCCCATACTTCAAAGCAAGAAGAAGGTGGAACGAGAAACTTCGGTAGCCAAGTCTCCTACCCCAAGTCATAAACAATGCTACAATTGTGGTTCCACGGACCATTATGTAATTAAGTGCCCGAAACCCCTCTATTGCCACTATTGCAAAGGCTCGGGTCATTACTTATCTACATGTCCCAAACTGCCTAGCAAGAGGGAGGGAAGGTCAAAAGTCGTGCAAGCCCCTTGTGACACTTCTCTTGGTCAAGGTATTTTACATTTAATCCTTGATGGCATTGTTTTATTTCGTGATCTTCTTATTTGAGTTCTTTTTGATATGGGTTCCATCTCACTATTTTATATCAAAAGAACTTGTTGATTCTTTTTCTTTAAACATTTTGGGCTTGATGACTTCTTTGAGGGTTGCAAATCCGGATGGTAGATCCGCAACACTCAATTTGCTTTCTATTGATGTCGAAATTATTTTATGTGATTTTTCTTTCCGAGCCGATATTTTTTTACTTAGGCTTCAGAATTGATTTGTGTTAAAGGATTGGCTTTTTCATTACGAAGCCATATCCTTTGTCCCTAGTGGACTATTCATCTTCGACATTTTTAATCTGTTAAGCAGATTCCTATTTTTCTTTGTGATTCCGATTTCAAATTTTTGGTGGCATTGATTTTTATTCTTTAAACCCTCATGATGAGGAAAGTTTTACTTCTCTCATTTAAATAGTTTGTGACATTTTCCGGTTTGTTTGGACTTGTCTTAGGATTATCACCTAAGAAATATCTTGTGTGGTGTGAAGGCCTTTTCAGTTTGACTTTACCACCGGTTTTCGTTTGCTACGAGTTGCGGAAATTAGCATTCCACTTACCGCATTCCGCACTCGTTATGATTCTTACGAATGACTTATTATGTCATTCAAATTGTCCAGCTTATTTCATCCATTTTATAAATCGAATATTCTATGAATATTTCAATGAGACTATTCTTGTATTTACTGATTTTGGATGAAAATAGAAATTTAAAATTTTGCAAATCTTTTTCATAAGATTTATTTATAAGTATAACTGGATTTTTGTTCTTAAAACGAACAAAGAATATTCTTAGAAGTTTTTGAAAAAACTTACTTATCCTATAGAATATGATTTTGTGATTGTATTGCCCATTTAGTGTTTTAAGAATTTTGGTCGATGCGCTTGATCAACGTTATCGATAGGAATTTCCTAAACGCTTTGATGAGACAATCAAACACAGTAAAATTCACTTCAAATAAGTAAAATTTTCTAAAAAGATGATTACATAAGTTAATTGTAATTTTGAGAGTTTTAGTTTTTTGGAAAGAAGATTATGTAAAAGAAATTCTTTCTTTTCGAAACTCTTATTCTTGTGATTCCTGAAGGGGAACCAAGACTTTGCTATTTGTACCGATACTAGTCGTATTGGTTTGGGTGTCGTTCTCTTACAAAAGAGAACGTGCTATCACTTGTGCTTCTAAATCATTATAGCTTATCGAGACTAGATATGCCACTCATGATCTAGTGCTCTCGGCTGTTGTTTTTTACTTTTGAAAATTTGGCATCATCATTTTTGGACGAGAAATTTGTTCTCTACCCCGATCATAAATCTTTGGAATAATTATTTTCTCATATGGAACTCCATGTTGACTCGAGTTCCTGCCATCTTATGATCTTGATATTCTGGAAATCGTGTTGCCTTTACGCTTTGTCGTAGGCAACAAGTTGTTGATTCTTTAATGTTGTCTGAATGGAATTATCTTTTTATCAAGTTCATCGGACGTTTTGATATACTTCTTTTTATTGAGCTTTATCTCATTTCTTTTATGGACTAGTGTCCGGTGTTCTTTTATGGTGTTCGGTTCATCGGATGTACTGTTATTATACTACATCGATGTTCCGTCTTATCTGGATCAATGGATGTACCATTATACTACATCGTTGTTCCGGTTTATCGGTACATTGGACGTACTGTTTTTGTACTACGTCGGTGTTCCAAATTATTCGAGCTTCTAGTTTCTCGGGCGTACTTTTATTATACTACGTCGTTGCACCAGCTCAATTTTCTGCTATTCTTGACGTTTTCCACATCTTTTAACTATGGAAATGCTTTTATGTTTCCGGTTTTTATTCTTGAGCCCGGTGTTATTGAGGGGATTGAAGTTTCACCAAATTTGACTTTTGAGCAACATTCTATTCGCATCATTGCTTCGGAGGTTGAGCGCCTTCGATATAAAGATATTATTTTTGATAAGAGTTCTATGGTTCTCAAATCCTATGGATTGCTCTTGGGAATCCAGAGAATTCATCGAGCGATCCCGTTCGTGCTAACTCTTTCGTGCTCTTTATGGTGAACTTCTTATTTCAATTTTCTTTTGTGTTGATATGCTTCTATGGTTGTTACTTCTTATTTTCCTCTTAAGTATTGCGAGGACGCAATTTCTTTAAGGAGGGGAGTCTGTAACAACCCGCATATTTATCGATTTTATATTTAAATATTTTATTTAAATATTTTATCGTTAGTCGGATTTTAGTCCGAAAAGCTACTTTTTGCAAACAGTCGAATTGGGACTCGAGACCACCCTCATTGAGTTCAAAATGTCGTTTGCGACCTTTTTGAGTATAAGCTTCGATATGTTTGGAGAAAGTTGATTTTTGCTACTTTTTCCCGCTTAGGGCTTTGGTTTGGGCTGAGCCAACTAACCACTTACTAACTCTGTCCCAATCCCCCTCTCCTCTTCATTACTTCATTTCATATTCCTAACACTCAAGCTCAAGAAAAAATGGTGGAAGAGAATGGGAATTAGGAAATCCTAAACCCTAGTTTCCATTTGCAAATCAATTTCTAGCTCCAAACTCAAGAGAACCCATTGGTAAGCTTCCTCTTCTTCTTCTCCAACTCATTCTCTCTTTGATTTCAGAAAATTCCTAAACCTAATTAAGGAAATGTTTCTCTTTTAAGCTTAGATTCAAGCTTCTAGTGTTGAGATTGAAGAGGGATTGATCTTAGCTTGTTCTTAAAGCTTCTCCTTGATTGATTTAGGTTCAAATGTGAGATTTTTAATCTCACATCTAGGTCTATGAATTACCTTTGATTGTTAGGTATGAATTCCTAACACTTATTCATGTGCATTTGATTTTGATTTGTATTGCTTTTGTGAATATTCCAATTTTTAGTGTTTTGAGTTCAATTCGTTAAAAATCCTAACTTTGATGTTTGAACATGTTTTTGGTGATGCATCGAGGAGCATATAGGGCCGGGTAGTCGATTGGCATAAACCCTTAGCGTCGTTACTCGTGCGATTGCAATTAGATCGAGAGTTGCACCTCTTTTGAAATAGGGTAGGAAGTGCAAGCATACAGGTTCGGCCGACCGAGCCCCCTGGGCCGGTCGACCGACCTGTAGTCCAGGCACTTCCTGCCTCTGTTTGGAAGTGCTGGTTACAGGCTTCGGCCGACCGAGCCCCCTGGGCCGGTCGACCGACCTGGTGCCCCAACCACTTCCAACCTCTGGTTCGGTCGACCGACTCAGGGAGTCCGGTCGACCGACCTGCTACTATTTGCCAGATTAGCCTATATTGCTAATTCGTTTGAATATCCAACTTTAATCGATTCGTGTTGTCTCCCTTTTGTTGTTGTCATTTATTATCGACTTTGATGACCTTTTCTTTGGGAATTTTAGATATATCCACTTTGATGGATTTTATATCGATTTCTTTGGATTTTATTCACGTCTTCGAATGTGAATTTTTATGCCCGATTATTTCTACAATCACTTCTATGATTTGTCACTTTAAAATATAAAGGTTTTCTATACTAGTAGTAAATATCAAAACTCTTTCTTCAAATGATTTCAACACTATTTTAGTACAAAGCTCGTTTCTTAAACCGTTTTCCAATCTATTAGTATATACAAACCTTTACCTCACTCGTATGAGAAATCTAATTAAACGACTTAGTAAAACAAGTGGTATGAAACGCTTGCGTTTACTTCGTTGGTTAATTCTTGGAATTGTTCGATTGAAAACTCTTGTGACAATTTTCTAGTGGAGATCTACAATTTGTTCGTAAATATTTAAGTTAAGCTAGTGGTTATGGGACATGAAGCTAAGCTCATATATTTACTAGCTTACTGTAATCGACACTTCTCTTTGATCATGACGATCATTTTATGGTTTAGACTAGCATTGTGCGATGTCTCTTTGTCCACGTGGAGGACTGTACGTCGTTTTTATTGAGCTTCGGCCCACCAGGAGGAGCTTCGGCTCAAAGTCCGCAATGGGGGACCATACCCTCTCACGAGGAGCTTCGGCTCACCAGGAGGAGCTTCGGCTCAAAGACCGAAATGGGGGACTATACCCTGTCACGAGGAGCTTCGGCTCAAAGTCCACAATGGGGGACTATACCCTGTCACGAGGAGCTTCGGCTCACCAGGAGGAGCTTGGGCTCAAAGTCCGCAATGGGGGACTATACCCTGTCACGAGGAGCTTCGGCTCACCAGGAGGAGCTTCGGCTCAAAGTCCGCATTGGGGGACTATACCCTGTCAGGAGGAGTTTATTTTTCTGGGATTGGCCATCCTTTTTTTTGTGATTTCTGGATTTCGTGTGTTGATTTCTGGGATTTATGTTTCACCAACTTTTACGATTGGCATGAATATATATGTCGTTTATTGTGGCTTGGTGAATGAAATTAGGAGTATGTCATTCCTTTTTATCTTGAGTAGATTATTGTGATATTGATTAATCTCTTGTTGATTTTCAATTACTTATTTATCACAGCTTGGCATTGTGATTATTATATGTTTATGTCATATCTGTTATTATATATCACTTCATCTGATATTTATAGCTAGATTGATCCGTTTATTATTTTCTTCTTATATAATACTCGGGTCAGACTGAGATATTACAGGTGCTTCTGCTTGACTCCTTATCGGACTTTCATCTGATCTTTTGGCTAACTACTTAAGTTTAGTAGTTTTTGTTGTATACATTTGAGATACAGACTCTATGATGTATACTTATTCTTTTGTCTAGCACTTGTATCTATTCTTTTTTGATATTGTGGATCTTGTTTGACCACTACTCTGATGTACACTTTCATGTGTAATATTCATATCTATTTCCGCCTTTGTGATATGAATTATCTGTGACTGATATGTGTTATGTTTATTTCTGTATTTGTTTCTGAAGATATTATAGCCACTGTGTAGTAGCTTTGAGTTTGTGTCGGTATGTTCGATTTTCCACTTGATAAGAAATGATATGTTATACTATCTGACATATCGATGCTCGCGCAAAGCAGTTACATGGATGGTCGCTCCTCGATAGCCTTATTCTCCATGCTAGTTGACAGCATTCACCGTAATGTTCTTGGCTAGCGTGGGTATAGAGGTGGGGCGTCACATCACAAGTATGGTATATTTGTGCTATTACTTAGCTCAATATAAACCATCAAACTATAACACAACCACTAATACACTTTTAAATCTCATAAAATATGACAACAAAGTTGAAAGCAAAATTTATTTTAAGCATGACCTATTAACTATTAATTAGAAATATAAACCATCAAATTTTAATTTCAACAATCACTTCTTTGCCATAATCATATGTGAATGAAGAGGCAATTTGTGTTTTGTTTGTTTAAGCATAGCCTATTTGTTATGAACAACATAGACTATCAAATTCAAAGCTAAACAACATCATTAAACCACTTCAATCATTCTCATTAAGCATAAATAGAGAGCATAAACATCAAATTAAGTTGAAGCTACATGATTAGAGAGCTTCATTACCCCTAAATTAAAGGGGTTTAGCCTCTCATATTTGTTATCATATAAACAAATGTAGCTAGCAACATGAAAGCAAAAAGAAAGAAAAATGAAAGCAAATGAAAAGAAAACTATTCTACTTGCATAAAAGTAAATCTACACTACTAACATGAAAGGAAATGAACATGTAAGTAAAAGGAAACACTAATTAACATATCATAAAAAGAAAAGAAAATTACATAAATAAAAATGGCTAAGTAGTCAACAAAAAAGAAAGAGAGCTTTCTTTTATTTGATATAAACTAAACTAAAGAGAAGGAGGCCTAAGAGAGACTAAGGAAGAGAGGAGGTCAACATGAAACATACGGGTATTTATACATGTATGAAACCCTAATTCATATTTTTGGGGAATGCCTAAAATAACCTTGAGGTAATGTGAAGGCCAAGTAATCATTAGCTTCTACTAATCATCATTTAAGTGTATATTAAGCCATTAATTCCATAAGCATGTGTATTAGCCTTTAATTTGTACATTAAGGTGGTGGGTAGGTGGGGTCCTCCATGTTCTTCACTTTGAATTATTTCCATCTTCATTCCTTTGTATTCATTTTGTGCATGCATATTCCTTCATGAACCCACTTGTAATTGATGTAATTTCCTACAAAATAATATAAAAATTTCCAGTTAAATTTTCTCATAGAAATATATGCACACAAATGACCGTTTTGCCCCTATATGAAGATGGATATGTGATAATTTAGAATTAATATGGATTTTGGTTAAAACAAGTTAAAATACCCAATATGATCATTTATTTAATTTAAATAGATTAAATATGGTGGTAACAATATGCACATTTACGTGCACATCAGTTTGGTGCGTTTCTTTTGGGACCTCTCGGCGTTGCCTATCTTCGGGCAATGTGAGGAGTGTAAGTTTTTAAAAGTTAATGTGAGGCTTATGAAATACGTGGCTTTTCGGGCTCCTCGATGTTGCCTATCTTCGGGTGATGTGAGGAGTTTAATTTTTTGAAAGTTAATGCACGGCTTATGAAATGCATGGCTTTTCGTGCTCCTCCGTGTTTCCTATCTTTGGGCAATGGGAGGAGTGTATGTTTTATCCTTCTTGATGTTGCCGGGGTAACACTATTTTTTAGAAGGCGAAGATCGGGTTCCGTTGATCCAACGATTTTAGTCGATTTGCCTCTGTCGACCCGACGGGTAGTTATTATGAACACAGTTTTGTCGGTTCAAAAAGTAAAACAATTTTTGTTAAGGAAAGTAGGCAGATTTTTGTCTATTTACAATGCCCCTGGCATCCTAGGATGGCTTATTTGCTGAAAAATAGAGAGTACATAAGGTAGTTTTCAAATAAAGTAACGACTGAGAAATCCGCTATTCCATGCCCTGGGAATTTGGATTTCATCGACGGTTGTTAGCTTAAAAGTAACATCCCTTAGATTTTGATTGATGACATATAGTCCTTCCCATTTTGGTCCATAGGCCCACGGGATGGGTTAGATTCGCTCGAGTACAAGATCTCCCACTTTGAAGTTTTGGTTGTGAACAAGTATCATGCGACCCTTTTTTGGTAGGCAGCAGTTCTCATCTTGGCTTCTTCTCTTCTTTCGTCAGTCATATCCAGTGATTCGAGAAGGAGCTACTCGTTTTTATTTTGATTAAAATTTTGCCTTCGGTACAACGGGACTTCCAATTCAACCGGAATCATTACTTTTGAGCCATATGCCAAGGCGAATGGAGTGTGTCAAATTGCCACTTTTGAGTAGTTCTGTAATCCCATAGCGAGTTGAAGTTCATTAACCCAGTTTCCTTTTGCCTTAGTTAGTCGCTTTTCGATAGTGGACTTGATGATTTTGTTTATTACTTTCACTTGCCTGTTTGCTTGTGGATGAGCCACCGCGGAGAAGCTCTTCTCAATTCGAAAGCTTTTGTAGAATTCCTTGAACATGATGCTTCGAAATTGAGTTCCATTTTCAGTACTGATTTTTTATGGTATGCCAAACCTACAAATAATGTTTTTAGTAACAAAATTAATGACTTTTTTGTGGTTATAGCGGTCATCATTTCCGCTTCGGCCCATTTCGTGAAATAATCAATGGAAACTATAGCATATTTGGCTCCTCCTTTTACTATTGGCAGGACGCCGATGAAATCAATCCCCCATATTGAAAATGGCCATGAGTTGACCATCTGCATTAGCTCTATTGAAGGAGTTCTTTTAATTTTACTAAACCTTTGGAAACAATCACATCATCTGGCACATTCTGCATCGTCGCGGTTAATCATTGGCCATAAGTATCCATATCGAAGGACTTTCTTTGCAAGAGTTTGCCCTCCGGTGTGGTCTCTACATTCACCTTTGTGCACTTCCTTTAGGATTTGTCGGGATTCACTTCAGACATACATCTAAGAAGGGGGATTGAGAATCCCCTTCGATAAAGTATTCTATCTTGCATCATGAATCGTGGTGCCTTTCGAAGAAGCTTTTTCCATTGCTTCCAGCCAGTCGGAAGGGTCCCTGTAAGTAAATAGTTCTTTATTGGTGTCATCCACGTCTCCGGTTCGGCGGTGATATCGAGGATCTAGTCCACATTCATTTTGTCCGTGCTTGGGGTGATTAGAGTTTCAACTGTGACTAGCCCCAATGACCGAGCTTCTCTGGAGATTGCCATTTTACCCAAATAATATGCCTTGGTGTTTTTCTCCCATGGAATGTGAGT
Source organism: Allium cepa (assembly GCA_030765085.1). Lineage (NCBI taxonomy): Eukaryota > Viridiplantae > Streptophyta > Magnoliopsida > Asparagales > Amaryllidaceae > Allium > Allium cepa. The sequence continues at coordinate 67,148,215 of CM060931.1, forward strand.
TATGGAGTAATGTTTGATCTTAGCAGCTCTTGCACTTTGGATAGGTATAGGGCAAGATTCTCCCCTTGAGCCTGGTATTCCCCCTTTACTTGACAGATGACCAGTTTGGAGTCGTTGTGGATGTGAATGGATTTTATTTCAAGCTCTTTCACAACTTTTAATCCAACATCAATGCATCATATTCCACTTTATTAGTTGTCGTAGGGAATTCTAAGCGTAAGGTGTAACAATTGGCTCTCCCTTTGAGGGTTTCAAGATCTGTTCCTTGTCCCAAACAAAGATTCTTAGATGCACCATCAACAAAGAGTCTCCATTGCATTTCCACTTCCAGCTGTGTTTCTTCCTCGTCATCCTATATAGTAAATTCGACGATGAAGTGTGCTAACGCGTGCCCATTGATGGCCTATCTTGGGTGGTATGTGATATCATATTAACTCAGTTCTACATTCCACTTGAGAAGTCGTCCGGATGTTTCGGCCCAATACAACACTTGCTTCAGGGGCTGATTAGTAAACACTTTGATTGGGTGAGCCTGATAGTATGGTTGTAACTTCCTAGGTGCGATCAAGAGGTAATATGCTAGTTTTTCCAGTTTTGGTTAATTTTTCTCGGTTCTGGTGAAACGCTTGCTAATGTAATACATGGGTCGTTGAATTTCGCTTCTTCACACACAAGGGTGGCACTCGATGCATGAGGTGAGATCGCTAAGTAAATGAATAGGTCTTCTCCATATACAGGCTTTGATAGGATTCGTGGATCTTCTATGTGCTGCAGCAATTTTTAAAATGCTATTTCACAAGTTTCACTCCATTTGATGTTCTTCTTTCCTTTCTTTAGTGCATCGAAGAATGGTATATACTTGTCGGTAGCTTTCGAGATAAATCGACTTAGTGCTATGACCTTTCCATTCAGGCTTTGCAGTTCCTTCTTATTTTTTGAAGCTTAGACTTCTCGTAGTGCCATTATTTGTTCTGGATTTGCTTGAATGCCCCTGACGCTCACGATAAATCCTAAGAATTTCCCGAAGGCTACTTTGAAGTGACATTTGAGTGGATTGATTTTCATTCCGTACTTTCAGAATATTTCGAACATTTCAGCGAGATTATCCAGGTGGTTTGTAGACACTCGTGATTTGACCAACATGTTATCCATGTAAACCTCCAAAGTTTTCCCGATTTAGTGCTTGAAAATGGTATTTACCAACCTTTTTTAAGTTGCACCGGCGTTCTTTAACCCGAATGGCATTATCCTATAGCAGTATAGTCCTAGGTCGGTGATGAAGCTCGTGTATTCTTGATCAAATTCATGCACTAGGATTTGGTTGTACTCGGAGTATGCGTCCATGAATGATAGCAGCGCGTTTCCTGCTATTTCGTCCACAAGTTGGTCTATTTTAGGGAGAGAGAAGCTGTCTTTCAGGCAAGCTTTGTTTAAGTCCGAATAGTCGATATAGTTCACCCTTCCCATTGAACTTTTTGACTAAGACGGGGATAGATCCCCAATCTGGGTAAGTTGCATCATGGATAAAACCGTTGGCCATTAACTTTTCCACCTCTTCCCCCAATGCCTTGGACCATTCAGGACCCAGGCTGTGCCTCTTTTGCTTTATTGGTGAGAAATTGGGAACAATGTTGATTGCATGGCATGCGATTTCTATTGATACCCCATACATATCAGAGTGCATCAATGTGAACACATCTAAGATGGCACGAAGAAATTTTGTAAGATCCAAACACATCTTGTTTCCAAGGTGTGACCCAATTTTCAAGGCTTTAGTTATGTCGTCAATATCGACTGGGATAGACACCGTCAATTCTGCCGATGTTGTCATTCCTCCTCTGAACTCTTCTTTCTAGGGTCCAAAGCCTTGTTGAATCGGCTATGGTCCCCAAGCCAGGTGCGGCTCTGTAGTTTCTATTCAGAAGGTTCACGGATGTGGAGAGTTCTCCCCATATCCTTCCCTTTTGCTCTTCTTCTAGATTCACGTAACTTCGTAGTGTAACATTCTTTGGTGGAGCACTGATCTCCTTTCACCACTCCGATTTCATTTGCAGTAGGGAACTTCATGGTTAGACACCATTGGGCTAGAGCTATCTTGAAATTTATTAGTGTGGTCCGTCCCAAGGAGGCGTTATATGCGGACATTTCATCCTGATTGCAAATGTCTGAATGAGGGTGACTCTTCGGTCACCCTCTCCAAGATCCACTAGTAGGTCGGTTATTCCCATAGGTTGCTTGGATTCGCCAGTGAACCCTTGGACCTTCATTTGGCATGAAGACATGCTTTTCACGCCATCTTTATTTGATCAAACGTTTGTTTAAAAGTATATTAACAGAGCTGCCACATCGACCAACACTCGTCAAACAACAACGGGACTGGTTCCCATCGTAACCACCATTCGATCGAGAGTCATAGCTTCGGTCCTCTCGGTGTCCCAATTTCGAAACACTATATCATCACTTAATACTTTCTGCACCTTGGCTGGAGTTTCACCTTATTGCGAGGCATGCTTCCTTTGGAGCATGCTTCAACAAACTTGTATACCACTCCATCTCTCCCCAACTTCTTTGCGTGGGGTGTGGTTCCCTGGATATTGTTCTCATAATAAGTCTTTGGTCAGTTCGTTTGGACTATTCTTCACTAGTTCCAGCTTGATTCCTTCGTTCACTAGGAGGTTGAGGAGTCGTGGGTTGATCAGGGTTCTAACTTTCTCACATACTGCTAGAGTTCATTTTCCCAGATCAACTCTTCAATGAGATTCTTCAGATGGCGGCATTCGTTTGTGTTGTGACTAGGAGTCTCATAGAAGCGGTAGAACTTCCCTAAGCATTTTTGCTGCTCAGTTTCTTCCTTCCTACGGGGTTTTTGTATTCCTCAGTCCCGTACGTAGTGAGATAAATATTTTCCCGAGTGTCGTTTAGAGGGGTATAGTCTTCACGCCTTAACCCTTTGAGGCTTTTATTATTGCCATTACCATTTTTTTTATTATAGTTATGATTTTTTTCTCTTTTGATTTCCATATTTACCTATGGCTCCTTCAGTAGTTCCAGAAGCGTGCGTATTTTGATTCATCGCTACATCGTTCTATCCGATGTTTATCGGTTGTACACCAGTAGACTTTCTTTCCAGCTCCTATGCTTCCTCCAATCTTAAGTACATACTTTCTTTACGATTAAAGTCTTTCCTTATGGTGGGTTACGTAATCTTAATCCACTTTCTGAATTCAGTCTCTTGATGAATGGCAGGCACTACGACATAAAAATGATGTCCTCGTTTGGGTGGCTTACATCCGTCATTACTGTATTGAACCAGTTCATGAAAGAGCTCAGCGATTCATTGTGTCCCTGGAAAATTCAGGTAGGGACATGACATCTTTTGATCGAGGAATCTTGTTGCTAATTGGTGAAGGTAGAGATGGATCTTGGAGGAAGTCTGGTGAACCATATAGAAGCAATCCCTTCTACAAAGATGAGAAAACACCTGTACCGAACAGCTTCAGTGGCATTAGCTCCATACATGTAATAGCTGTACTTGTACCAATGGGGTTTTGGATCCTTTGTCCCATCGTAGGATGGAATGGTTGGCATTGTGAACTTTTTCAGACAATTTTCATTCAAGATTTCATCGGTAAAGGGAGTCCAACATAGTGCATATCCCCATTCATCATCTCTCCTATTTTTACTCTCGTCCATTAATCATTTGACCATGTCTACTATGCATGTCTCTGATGTCTGGTAATCCAGGGGCGGCAGTCAGTCATTACACCAAGTGTTTGACTGCAAACAGTCTTAGCGAGTGGGTTGAAGCCTAAGCTCTCATGTCTTCAGGAGAGCCACTCCCACAGGATCCCGTTGGCTTGCTGTTGGCCTGATTGGGGTAGTTTGGATGTTCCTAACATCATCGAATGCGTCGGCATTCTCTTCCAACTAGTTGTCTTGCTCTCTATCTTCTGAGTCGGAGAGTTCCATAACTATATCTTCTTACGGGGTCTTTGCCCCTTGAATCAAGTTCCGACGGCAAGCAGGGTACTTGTATTTCCTTCCACATTGAGTCCCATGGTTTCTGTTGTCACCCTTTTTTGCGGTTGTTTTCCATTTCTTCTGTTTAGACTAGGAATAGAAGAATTTTCTTATTCTACAATAACTGCGGGTTCATGCATAGTTCTTGGAGCAGGATTTTTCTACAAGTTAAGAGAGTGTTAAGCTTATCCATCAAAGCCTTTTGGCTACTTCCCATCTTTTGGTTGATTTTTGTCAACCATATTATTCAACTCATCCCTAGTAATGACTACGGCTGACTGGATGATACTGGCGCCTGATTTCGCAGGTTAGCGCCATGTACTTCAGTATGTTAAGGATTAACATCTTCGCTAGCTTAACTACCCCTATTTACCATCCAGAGGCAGTTCTCCTTTTTCCAGGAGCCATTCATTCCAAGTGGTAGATTTTCCAGGCAAAGATTAGGGATCTAACTTCTAGACCTATAAGATCCAAAGTAGATAGCCAAATCTGAACCCTGAGTTGGGTTCTCAACAAAAGCACCAAAATGTTAACCTAAAAAATAGATCAATGCCCTGGTTTGAGCGTGAACGCACCAGCCCTGTTCTCATGGAGCAATAATATAAATAATAAATGGAGAAAAAGCAGAAAAAGGAAGAAGATAATAGATTTTTATACTAGTTTGCCTATTAATGAAGCCTACGTCCACTTTATATTTTATTACAGACTAATTGTTGTTACAAGAAGTGTTTGATTATAATTTATGTACCACTCAATATATGAAATCATCAATGAATCCATTATTAAAGTATTACGTACATTACATTGCAGTTTATTTCATATTTATCATTTACTTATAACCTTGATATCCATTTTGATATTAATATTCATCAATGAATCATCTCAGTCATTTTCATGAGTTTATAATCATTTACTTAAATAGTACTCACTTTTTTCTATTTAATTTGATTACTAGCATTTTAAAATATTAACTAATGTTTAAAATATTTCTTGTACATCATAATTCTTATTTGTAGACATAGCTCCATTACATAAGTTTTACTTGTACAAAATTCTGTAACATATTCATATTAACATTTCAACTTTTAAACATTTCTGGTAAGTTTTATATATATTTTTAGAATGTAATTAAGTGTTATACAAATTTATCTTATTTTTTTAGTTAGCAAAAATATTCAATAGTTTACATCTTCTAAATTTCATTACCCTTTATTTACAAGTGATTATCTCCAATTTCTTTACAATTTCATTAATCGCTTAGCTTCTAATTTTCTTATTTTTCATTTTAGAGTTTCCACCTATTAAAATTTCACTTTATTTCTACAACTGAAATCATTAATTTAACAGGAACTTAAGAACTAAATACTGGGTTCATTTCAAATCATTTTGAAATAATATATATATATATATATATATATTCATATCTTTTATATATATCAAATCATACTTTAGAAAATAAAATTAAAATTTATTTATCAAGACAAATGTGTAGCAAAGCTACTGCAGTGGTCTTCCCACTTTGAAAGTAGAAAATGAATGTCGATGATGTCGCGATCATCACCGAAATTATTTTCCAACGGGCAGAAGAGGGCAGTACATAACTTATTTTCTTGTAAATTTTTTTAAAAACATTTGTAATGTCCCTTTTTCCATACCATTTGAATCGACAATAAACCACACTTGTCCAACTCAAATTGCATGAATAAGCGGATCATTAAGGGTATAAAGAAAATAAAGACAGAACAGCATCTCACACGAATGGAATAACATATATTATTTCAATAATAATCTTTACAGCGAAATTTTTTAAATAAAATATCAAAGTCTAACCTAAATTCAGCTTGGACAGTTATAACACCTGCCCTTAAAAATGCTGACAAACAACAAACAAAACTAAGAAACCACAGTGAATAATAGAATACGTCCATACGATGATGAAGATCTCCAACTCTCCTCTGGAAACTCCAACTGTCTTCAACTAAACCTGAAACTACTCAGATCTGACCCGAGTATTAAAAATACCCGGATCATGCTTGATAAACCAGCGTGAGATACTCAAAATTTAAAATGACTATGTTATCAAAACCTGTGAAAAGAAGGGTATCTTATAAGACCACACCCACACATAAACACGGACGGGTTTTTACCTTATGATAACCAAAACACTTCATACCAAAATACACTTGATATTATTTTTTTATGACATTATTTTGAAAACACTTTTCAAATAAACTTATTTAAATAAGATATCAATATCTGGACTAAGTCTAAGGTAATATATCCGGACTAGTTCAACGGAATGTACCAACGGAATATATGGTACCAAAAAGGGGTAGCTGAAGTGTTTGCAAGTCATTACAGCTATTTTGGGAATACAATCAAAACCGTAAATCTCGTAGGGATTAGATTTCCAACATGATAGAAAACTAGTGACTTTTTTCTGATCCACGCATAATAAACATAGTTCCCACGGTGCCTTAATCGCTTTTCTCAAACTAGTCACTTGGAAACTATACTTTCTACACCACAAATGATAACCAGTAGTTCCCTGCTTTTCTCAAGCTAACCACTTTATCCATATGGGGCAATAAATGCCTTGAGGCCCAGACATATCTGGTACCTAGGGCTCAGAACATCTGATAACCCAAATCACTACTATCCGAAATGCGAGCATACATCTGACCACATAGAATCCCATCATAACTGGGGTGTGAGGCTCGCGAAGCTACGATCAATTTCTGCAAAGCCACGCTTTTCATACAAAACCATGCTTTGATCATAACAGCTTCCACTTTGAATGCCACATTGTCATTCCACGTCACACGACTGATTTCTAGCAACTTATAACTTTCTGAGCTCGTATGTCTTGGGAAAGAGTGTTAAGCTAAAAGAAGTTGCCTTCTCCGCCACCAACTGATATACGTTTATAGAAACCACTCAAATGTGATTTAGAATACAATGTCAGACAAACATCCATACAAGTTCGTTCTAGGACTGAACGAAACCGAAGGTACTTTCCTCGGCCATTACTAGGCAAGAAGCCCTTGCAATTCGAAAAATTTCCATCACGAGGAGACCACTGATACAAATAACTCTATAATGGTGGCCAACCAGAGCATGTTCAACAAGCAGTCTTCACGCTATGAAGATCCACGGTCTTCAATAATCATCATCTTCAACATGTCTTCACTTTCGAACGTATACATTGGTTAGAAGTGGTTTTCGGATAGGAATCAACCAAAATCCTACTCCGGTTCCTAATCATCGCTTTTAAAAGATGTTACGTTCATACGTGGATATCAATCATCAATCAATTACTTCATCTTTTATCTTAATCAAATATCTTTCTTAGATATATTCTTTTCAATTTATTCCATTTTCTTTTCAAATGTATACAGAATCATTAAGCCTCATTTATCAAATCATTTGGTTTATTTAAACCTTTCTTAAATCCTGTAATAATTCCAAATCATTTTCTCATTTACATAGGAAAACCTTTCCAAATCATTCTTTTAAATCTTAATCAAAGATATCTTATATTTAATTTATAACTTTTCACTTAGGGAAAATATTCACAAATCATTCATTAAATCTAAATCAAAGATTTCTTATTTTCAAGTTGTAACTTTTATCTTAGGAAAAATATTCCCAAATCATTAATTAAATCAAAATCAAAGATTTTCTTTTTTAACTTCAAATCATATTCTTACAAATCGAAGACTTTCGTAACATAGTACTACTGCCATCTTAGATATGGCAAGTTTCACCTCTAGGGACTAATGGCAAGTTTCACCTCTAGGGACTAATGATGATTTTCACCTCCAGGGATTAATGGCAAGTAATCCTACATTATGAATATCTTTGTATTTAACGATCTTTGTCTTCAATATATTTTATTTCAAAAATTATTTTGAAGGGGTTTTCTTTTCTTTTATCTTGGAAAAACTTAAATATGATTTTTTAGAGTATCCGGCCTTTCCTTTCGATATGTTCCACCCCTCGCCTAAGAAGAGAAAACATAGGCTAGGTAAGTTCAGGGCACTGGTTGCTCCATCCCTAACCTTAGTTAACACCTTTTTTACCTTCCCAGATCTAACAGGTGGGACAAATGTACTAGTCGTTTCCGCATACTCAGTTTGTTATTACATTCAATATTCTTCTCTTTTTGTTTAAGTGGTATAAACAATTCATCTTAACAATTTATTCAAACTCTTATTAAAACTTTCAAATCATCTTTACATTACTTAATTATTCCTTTAAAATCATTCACAAAAGATTTAGCAAAGAATTGTTAAGTTTAAACTTTATTCACAAGGTTATAGAATTCGCAGCATAAAAGTGCTGTAGAATGTGCTATATAAGCTTATTTGATTTAAACAACTTTTAAATATTTGAAAATTCATATTTTCCAATCCAAATCCATTTTAAATCATTTAAATAGATTTATCAAATTTATTCCAAATTTTTAATCCTTTAAAAATATCATTTATAAAGAAATCCTGTTTTGGATTCCGAACTGCAAAACCGCGATGTTTTTAGAAAATTGTTTTGGAAATTTAAAATCTACTTAATGAAATCTTGATTTTCTATCTTCGTTGGAAACTATGGATATAATAGAATGGAAAATTCTTATCTCGAATAATTCGAGCTATATTTCACTTTGTACACATATTTAACTTTTACGGCGCGAAATCGCGAACTACCGTTACGCGACGCGCATAGTTTTGACTTGTTTTTCAATTTCTTTTCAAACTTCTTGGAAACACTTTTAAATGTTTATAAAACATTTCTAAATCATTTTAAACTCATTTTAAAATCATTAAGAGGCTAAATAACTTTCATATACACATTTATATGAATTAAATTCTCATTTAATTAACTATACGTACTAACCATTTCTCTTATCATTTGTCAAACAAGTTATCAACCACATATATTATCATATAATCATCTAATTTCACATCCAAGTTATCAAATATTTAATCATTCAACACATTTAAACTTTTAAATCATTATACTTGAAATAATTTATGGATTTATTAATAAATATGAGTACTCGCCTTTAAATTAACCATTCTTCCTACTAACATTCATATGCAACAACGCTTCTCTAAATCCCCTTATCTTCACCAAATCTTTTCCGTAGACTTTCCTTTTGATTCCTGCAACACTTCCTTCTCTTTTTCCCGCTTTGAAGCTTCAAAAACTTGCACCTCTACCTCATAGGTTCAGCATGCCTTATTCTTCCCTTCCTTTATATTTCTTCACTTCTTAGATGCTAAACCATGTTCTAATGGTATTGTAAGATTTTTGGAAAAGTTTGGTGCTGTTTGGAGTTGATTTGATATGGTTAGTAAGCATTTTGGAAGAGAAGAAGCCATTAAAGAGAGCTTCAAGGAGGAAGAAGAAGAAGAATGAAATAGTGTGAAATTTTTGAAAGAAGTGGTAGGTATTTATAGAAAAAAATAAAGTGGTAAATTACCAAAATATCCCTTTACCAAATTACCAAAATAACATTACTTACTTATAAAGTAATCTTATTTTTTTAACACTTAACATCACATTTTAAATCATTACTTTATGTCAATTTGACTTAGATATGAAGTAAAGTAAGCAATAATTATGTTTTTTTGATTTGATGTTTTACTTTTTACTTTGAAATGACATTTTTGTCTTTTTGTGCTTACTTTTTCTTAATTGTTTTCTAGAAGTTTCTAACGTTGTTTAGTAAAAGTAAACTTGATTAGTAAATTAATTAATACTTATACTATTTGAATATACATTCCTATATAAGAAAATAAAGGTGCGGCGACGTTGCGACAACTTTTAATCGACAAAACGTCGTTTTTCGACAAAATGTTTTACGGTCACATTTTGACGTTTTAGTTAAACTATTTATTTATGTAAACCAAATTTAAAAACGAACTTTTTACTTATTTAAATAAATTAAAACATGTCTCTTTATATTTTAAAATTATCTTTAATTAATATCAAAATCTCTAATTTTACGATGTATGTAAAACTGACAAAATACGACAAATTTTGGTTATTTTTGTAAAACGATTATTAACATACTTATAAGTATTTTAATATACTTTTATTATCTTTATTAGATGTTTTCAATGATATTTATCTTTTTAAATAAACATTTAAACCTATTTATTTAAGCATTTATTTCTTTTTAGCAAAACGTAACGTTTGTTGGTTTGTTGTAAAATCCAATACATTATCAACTACAAGAATAAATAATTTATCTATTATTATGTATTATATACAACTTGTTTATTTAACTTTTAAACCTTTTTAAATTTAAAACAAACGAAATCTCTCATTTTCGAAGTAGCGAAATTATGGGTCGTTACATTCTCCCCTACTTAAAAGCATTTCGTCCTCGAAATTACTTAAACAAAAGTTTGCCTAAAACATTTATCTTTAAACTTAATTCCATATACTATACACAAATCATCCATATGAAATATCTTATTCGATCTCATATTCGAATACACAATTTTATTTCCGAACTAGTACCGATCCCCCAATCCTCTAGTGCGGACTTTAATTAAGCTCTTTGCTAAGAAACCTTTGCTTTCCTTTCATAGCTCTCAACTATGATAGAAAACTCAAGTACCCAACCATAAACCCTAATCAATGTTCGTCGTCAAGAATCGAGTGATAAATCCTTTTTTGTATCGGTGTAAACACCTTAAAGTTCCAAACTCGAATAGTAGATCAACATTTGTGTGACGAAATGATCTACATATAATATATGTATTTATTAACTCTCAAAATCTTTCTAAACTTTTATCTTAAGATCAAACACTTTATAAATGTGCTTCTTATATAATCCCCTTTTATTATTTATTTTCAAATATTTTTAATAAAGGAAAATATTCTAAAGAAACCATTTTTTCGCTAAAAAGATTATTTATCTTTAAAAAAAATTTCCTACAATCTTTTAACTTGGTATATTTCCTTTAACACTAATATTATTTACAAATCATTTCGTAAAACTATCGCTTAAGTTGATTACATCTTATAACTTATGTAAATCAATCACATTTTAAAGACTTAAGTCCAATTCTTAATTAATGCTAGAATTCATTAATAAAACATCTTCTAGGTTATAATTTCCTCTTTTTTTGTTTATAGTCATATTTATAAATTATACTTATTTAATTTTATTTACTCATAATATTTCACAATCTTTTAGTTTTCATAAATTGCTTAGCTCCGAGTTAGGTATGCTTTGGAAATTTTCGACTGTCCAAAATCGTCGAAAATCCAGCTTTATCTTATCAATTAGTGATCCCAATTTATCTTTGGTTCAAACACTTTTATAAAGATTACTAATCAATGATTCACATTATTTCTTTAACATAAGAAAATTATATAGATCGAGTAACTCCGAAACAATCCAAGGAACTGGGTACTACTAATAGTATTATATATCATAACTAGAAGAGTAATCTTTAAGAGAAGTGTTTACCATCCGAATACATCACTTGTCCATTTTTAGTTTATTTTTTTGAGCCATTCGAATTAGTTATCATAAAATACCTCTTTTTATTTGAAATAATAACATTTTCAAAATCCTTTAGAGATTACTTTGTAAAACCTATCTTATAAATTCATTTTATCTTATATTAATTAATACTATTTAAATTTCCACAACTCTTTAAATTACTCGAATTTAAATTCTTATTCTTTTATATATAACTTTTACAAAATCAATTCTTATTATTTAAATACATTTTTAGCTTATATGTTCATTCCTTAAACAAATCTTATTAGCGAATACCTTATAGTCAAATCGTGAAACTTAATTCACAAGTTATTTGTATTTAACTTTTTAATCAAACAATTGATCAATTTATGATAGTAACTTAACATTATCATTTCTTAATTTATTATTTCAAATAAGTATTAAAGATTTTAAGTTCCTTATCAGATTTCTAACTTATCGATAATCATTGTGAAACATCTTATAGTCAAACTGTGAAATTCTAATCACAAGATGTTAATATTTAAATTTCACTAATCCAGATTTCTAATTGTATAACTTTTCAAAATATATACTTTATATTCAAAGTATTATCCTAGGTAAAATTATTTAATTTACCAATTTTTTCAAAATCAGTGTGTCGGTTCGCCTTGTTCAAGTGTTTAGGAACCCTCATCGATAACGGTGATCAGGCGCATTGATCAGAATCCATAAATCACTTAACAGATAAATCAACACAAAATATATTTTTTAGTCACTAACAAATACGCGCTCATATATAATACACTCAAACTCATTCTAGGGTGTTACTAACCCTATCTCTAATGAGTTACTCATCCTAGGGTATTACTAACCCTATCTCTGATGAGTCTTTACACCAACGAAGCCAAGTTTCTCGCTTAACCTTCAGCTCTGATACCAAATGTAATGAACGGGTTTTTTCGGACCCGCCCCGGTAGGCTTTTTAACCATTCTGCTACCCTTCTGCTTTTCAACATGGAGGCACTCCTGCTTTTCAACATGGAGGTGACTACATGTGGTACCTCGGATCTGCTTTTACGACAAGCCTCTCGACTATCATCCAACCCTTTCACACTAGGGACATGTAGGGGCAAGAGTCTAAGCTTCGTCATTGTTCACAAAGCGAGAACCCCCTATCATGCTAAACATAATCAAACAAATCCGATCTCCGGTTCCTTCGAAACCAATCATCTCTTTTAAAAGATGTTAAGTTCATACGTGGATATCAATCATCAATCAATTACTTCATCTTTTATCTTAATCAAATATCTTTCTTAGATATATTCTTTTCAAATTATTCCATTTTCTTTTCAAATGTATATTGAATCATTAAGCCTCATTTATCAAATCATTTGGTTTATTTAAACCTATCTTAAATCCTGTAATAATTCCAAATCATTTTCTCATTTACTTAGGAAAACCTTTCCAAATCATTCTTTTAAATCTTAATCAAAGATATCTTATGTTTAATTTATAACTTTTCACTTAGGGATAATATTCATAAATCATTCATTAAATCTAAATCAAAGATTTCTTATTTTCAAGTTATAACTTTTATCTTAGGAAAAATATTCCCAAATCATTCATTAAATCAAAATCAAAGATTTTCTTTTTTAACTTCAAATCATATTCTTACAAATCGAAGACTTTCATAACATAGTACTACTGCCATCTTAGATGTGGTAAATTTCACCTCCAAGGACTAATGGCAAGTTTCACCTCTAGGCACTAATGACGATTTTCACCTCCAGGGACTAATGGCAAGTAATCCTACATTATGAATATCTTTGTCTTTAACGATCTTTGTCTTCAATATATTGTATTTCAAAAATTATTTTGAAGGGGTTTTCTTTTCTTTTGTCTTGGAAAAACTTAAATATGATCTTTTAGAGCATCCGGACTTTCCTTTCGATATGTTCCACCCCTCGCCTAAGAAGAGAAAACATAGGCCAGGTAAGTTCAGGACACTGGTTGCTCCATTCCTAACCTTAGTTAAACACCTTGTTTACCTTCCCAGATCTCACAGGTTAGACAAATGTACTAGTCGTTTCTGCATACTCAGTTTGTTATTACATTCAGTATTCTTCTCCTTTTGTTTAAGTGGTATAAACAATTCATCTTAACAATTTATTCAAACTCTTATTAAAACTTTCAAATCATCTTTACATTACTTAATTATTCCTTTAAAATCATTCACAAAAGATTTAGCAAAGAATTGTTAAGTTTAAACTCTTATTCACAAGGTCATAGAATTCGCAGCATAAAAGTGCTGTAGAAAGTGCTATATAAGCTTATTTGATTTAAACAACTTTTAAATATTTGAAAATTCATATTTTCCAATCCAAATCTATTTTAAATCATTAACTTAGATTTATCAAATTTATTTCATATTTTTAATCCTTTAAAAATCATTTATAAAGAAATCCTGTTTTGGATTCCGAACCAAAACCGCGATGTTTTTAGAAAATTGTTTTGGACATATTTCAAAATCTACTTAATGAAATCTTGATTTTCTTTCTTCGTTGGAAACTATGGATATAATAGAAGGGAAAACTATTATCTCGAATAATTCCGAGCTATATTTCACTTTGTACATTTATTTAACTTTTACGGCACGAAATCGCGAACTACCGTTACGCAACGCGCATAGTATTGACTTGTTTTTCAATTTATTTTCAAACTTCTTGGAAACACTTTTAAATGTTTATAAAACATTTCTAAATCATTTTAAACTCATTTTAAAATCATTAAGAGGCTAAATAACTTTCATGTACACATTTATATGAAATAAATTCTCATTTAATTAACTATACTTACTAACCATTTCTCTTATCATTTATAAAACAAGTTATCAACCACATATATAATCATATAATAATCCAATTTCACATCCAAGTTATCAAACATTTAATCATTCAACACATTTAAACTTTTAAATCATTATACTTGAAATAATTTATGGATTTATTAATAAATATGAGTACTCACCTTTAACTTAACCATTCTTCCTTCCAACATTCGTATGCAACAACGCTTCTCTAAATCCCCTTATCTTCACCAAATCTTTTCCGTAGACTTTCCTTTTGATTCCGGCAACACTTCCTTCTCTTTTTCCTGCTTCGGAGCTTCACAAACTTGCTCCTCTTCCTCATAGGTTCGGCCATACCTTATTCTTCTCCTTCCTTTATATTTCTTCACTTATTAGATGCTAAACCATGTTCTAATGGTAGTCTAAGATCTTTGAAAAAGTTTGGTGGTGTTCGGAGTTGATTTGATATGGTTTTGAAAAAGTTAGTAAGCATTTTGGAAGAGAAGAAGCCATTAAAGAGAGCTTCAAGGAGGAAGAAGAAGAAGAATGAAATAGTGTGAAATTTGTGAAAGAAGTGGTAGGTATTTATAGAAAAATAAATGAAGTGGTAAATTACCAAAATATCCCTTTACCAAATTACCAAAATAACCTTACTTACTTATAAAGTAATCTTATTTTTTTAACACTTAACATCACATTTCAAATCATTACTTTATGTCATTTTCACTTAGATATTAAGTAAAGTAAGTAATAATTATGTTTTTTTGATTTGATGTTTTACTTTTTGCTTTGAAATGACATTTTTGTCTTTTTGTGCTTACTTTTTCTTAATTGTTTTCTAGAAGTTTCTAACCTTGTTTAGTAAAAGTAAACTTGATTAGTAAATTAATTAATACTTATACTATTTGAATATACATTCCTATATAAGAAAACAAAGATGCGACTGTAACGACCCAGGATTTTTAGTTATTAAAATTTGAATATTTAATTAATTTTAAATATTAATAAGTGAATTTATAAGTCAAATAAATTTTTATTTGAATAATTGGATTTAATTGGATAATTAAATCGATAATTTAATATGTTAAATTATGGAAATAATTGAAAATTGAGTTAAATATGATTGAAAATGATTTGTAAAATTTTATTTTATCATATTGAAGTTAGGATGATATTTTAGAACTTTTAAAATCGAATTAAAAGTTAAATTGTGAAAACTGAATATTTTAATATTAAAATCGACTAGTGAAAATAGCCAATTTTTGAACAGTCTCAGAATTGAACGAAACCAGTTCCATTGGATCCGTAATAGTTAGTTATTACCAGATTTTAATTTTCGTGTCAATCGGAGTTACCGTTTGATCGTGGCAGCTCGAAACGCATCGAATTATTTTTAATTTTAATTTAGCGAGTTAAAATAGCCATTTTTCAAAAAGTCTCGGATTTTGACGAAACTAGTTTCATCGGATCCGTAATGTGATATTATTGTAAGGTTTCAAATTTCGTGTCAATTGGATTTACCGTTTGTCCGGTACAAATTAAAACGCCTAGAAAATCGTTTAAATCGGTTTAAATTAAATTGAACGTTTATTGCCATAACTCGCACAGATGTTCGAATTAGCTTCCGAAACCTATTCCATTGTGTCCGAAACGCGGGGTAAACCCTAGAAACGCTGGTTACGGCGCGTAAATCGGAGTTCGGAATTTCCAGATTGAATAGTGTTTGAGAATTTCCTATAAATAGCCCCCCTCTCTCATAAATTAAATAAAAAAAAAAGGGATTTGAAACCCTAGCCGCCAGTCAACAGACCAAAGGCCGAAAATTGTCCATCTTCATCCCTCCAAATCTTCAAATCCAAGCATTAATTCAACAATCTTCCAACATGAAAGTGGTAGAGGGTAGTGAGATCTACGATGTGTACGGTGGAGATCGCGAATGGAGTTGTAATTTGTGAGAAAATTGCCCGCGTTTCCCTGATGTTGCGCACGCAACCCTAGGCACTAGGTGGGGCCGAGCTTGGCCTAGCTCTGGGCGTTGGTGGCTCTCGTCGAGGCCGTTCGTTTGGCGCTCCCTGATCGTGTTTTCATGCAACGAGGAGGTGGTGAGATGGAACCCTAACTTTGGAGCTCATGGGTTTGTTTGTTGCGGCTATAACCTGGAGATAATGTGGATGAGGAAGATGATAGAAGGCACGGCTATGATGGCTTGGAGTGGGATCCAATGGCTCTAGATTGATTAAGGTTTAAAATTATAAATGTAGTTGTAATTTATGTTATATAAAAATCGTATAAACTTTGAAAAATCATAACTTTTTCATACGAGGTCGAAAACGCGCGAAACCAGTTGCGTTGGAATCGTATGGACGAGCACTACGCGATGAAATTGGATTGGAGTCGTTTGGAGTTAGTGAGAATTTTGGGTAAAATTAAACGTCCGTTTAATTTTATTCGAAACAAATCGCTAAAACGAAATTGAAATCAAGGTGAGAACTTCTCACTCGATCGAATCAGTTTCGATTTTATTTTAAATAGTTAGATTTAAAATATTTGAATGCATGTTTGAATGATGATTGATATCTATTGATTGTTAAAATAGACATTATGCGCCGTTAGTAAGCGGATGTTATTTATTAAAAACATATACCGCGAATATTTCATAAACAGTGAAATTGGTATTATATATAATAGCAATATATATATATATTGGCATATGTATATATTGGAGTTATTGATTTCCCGCATTTTTTAGCGGATGAGACCCTATTGCGCCGTCTATTAAGCGGATAATATTATTAAATCCCATATACCGCGATAATTTCGTACTGGAGCGAAATTGGTATTGTGCTAATGTTTGTGGATGCAGGAAAATAGGTTGGAGGGATCCAACTGGATTCCTCAACAGTATTTATTTGATTATGGATATTTTGATATTCGTTGATTGTCATATTGATATATGATATCGTTGTTTGTCGTGATTGACTATTTGGTGTGTAGCATCATTGGACCAAGTTTTGGAACTTTAAAATGATTTTTAAAGTGATTTTTGAAAATATACTATATGTTTGGAATTGATCCATTTTAAATAAATAAACGTATAATTTTAATGTTATATAAAAATTATGATTTTTGAGAAATATAGTTGAAAACTGATTTTTGAAAATATGGGATTAATGATTTTATAAATTAGTAAAATTGGGTTTTCTGAATTTATTGTAAAAAGTTAAATATAGGATTTATAAAATTTGATTATTTTATAAATCAAAATGATGAAGTTTTTGAAGGAGTTTAAAGACGTTTTAAAAGAATAATATAAATTGATTTATTTAAGAGATTTATAAATGGATATTTATAAATTGAAATATGGACATGATAAAACGAGTTTTTATAAGTGTTTGAATGAAATGAAAATGAATTTCATAATTGAATGGAATTTATAGAATTTTAAATAGTGAAGTTATAAATGGAATTTTATAAACAGTAGGTTTACAAAATTTATAAAGTTATTGAAAGAACGAATTTTGGATAAATAAACAATCTTATAAGTTATAAGATTTATAATTTAGGGAAGTTAAAATAACGATTTTGTAAAATAATCGTTTTATAAGTGTTTAACTTATAATGTGAACTTTTGTTTTATAATTGAGTTATAAATCGAATAGGTTAATAAAGGAATTTATAAAGGAAGTAGTTATAAAATAAATAGAAATGGAATTTATAAACGTTGTTTTATAAATTCGCAAACGACTTATTTTGATAAGAAAATTGTTGAAACCTATTAATGGAGTTATATTCACAATTTTGACTATGAATAATCCCTTGAAATAAAATGAATAAAAGGATGAAATGTGTTAACGTAGTATATTCACGTTTTTAAATAGTGAATAATATGTTAAAGATAATGTTTAGATTTGATGTTTTAAATAGAAATTAAAACGATCTAACGATGTTTTAAATGTGTTGAGATTCGAAACCATAGATTTCAACATTCATTGTTGAAGTAGACGTTTTCGAGAAATAGAAGGAAATGGTGGACTATAACACTGTTGTTATAGTAAATGATTTCCGAAAGGAAATGTTTTGTATAGTATTGGGATTTATATATCTGTTTTAATTTCGAATCCCTATACTAGTGATTTTGGGTTGTCGTAATGATGTTTTACGCAACATTCGTTTTGTCCCAAATAAATATGTTTAAAAGAATGATTTCCTTAAAGAATGAAATATATACTTATCTCAATTTAAGTATATTTGAATATTTTCCAAGGGTTGAAAACAAATAAAATTTGTGAATTACTTATTAAATAAGTATGGAAATGTTTTCCAATATAAAGTGAATATTTTGGGAATTTATCTTTTTGAAGATAAATTGAAATGAATAATTGAAATCGTATATGCATGGATATTTTGGATTGAAAATTCACTATGGAATTTATGAATAAAAAGCGGAACTTGTTTAAAAATAAATATTGATTTATTTTTGAAGAGTGAAATTATATATCTAGTAAAGATATTTTGGAAAATAAATAATTTGGAAAATTATTTAGAATCTGGTGATGTATGCATATTCATTGATAGTTCAATAACCGACTATCAATATTTACCTTTGAATGGGTAATTGATGTGATTTGTTTGAATTTGAATGCCACACTTATTTTTGAATAAGCGCTCACTATTCGGGTTAACCGAGAAAAGACCATGGGGTCGTATAACCCATTCCGAATATGTGATACGTCGTTATGAATTGCATTTGATGACCGGTGTTGAAGAACGAGTATTTGCGAAAGCGATAGGATGACCTATCGATTGTCTCTGCACTGGGTAGCTCCTGGTATAGAGATCCCCTAAGTGATGGGAAATTCGATCGGGATTGTGAATACCCGGATTGCAAGGGCTTCGTGAGAAGTGCCTTCGGTTTTGTTCGAGCCCGGAACAGACTTGTATGGATTGTATGTCTGACATTACAAATTGAGATATAAAGCAGATTTCTTTCAAATATATTTCTGTTGGTGGCGGAGAATTTATTCTTTTAGCTTAACACCCTTCTCTGAGACGTACGAGCTCAGAGGTTATGTAGTTGAATGTTATCAGCGATATATTCCCAATTTGGTAATGTGACATGCTGAGTGTTGCTGTAAATGATCATTGTGTTGATTATTTGTGATAGGATCGTTTATTTGATCGTCTATCTTGGTGATCATTTCTATGATCATTTGTTGACCCAAAGCATGGCTTTTGTATAAAGTATGTTTTTGCGGACGTGACTTCGTCGAGCCTCACACCCCGTGAATGGTCAGAACAGGAAAGATGCGGCAAGGTTATGAGGTGTAGCGCCCTTTAGGATATGTGCATTTCCTTCTGGAAAAGGATGGTATCATGGTATGGAGCCCAGATACTTACTCATGTTGAAAACACTTTATGATTGTGTGAATTGATTGCGAGCGCTCGGTGAAAGGTCCCAAAGGACCGGGGGATGGCATATTCGGTCAGTTGTTACTCAGTTAGGGGTAACCCGGCCTTGTGTTGGTAGAGCTCCGGTTTGGTTCTCGGGGATGTCCATCCAGAGGCATTCTCATGTGGCAATGGGAAGTTCCTTGGCCTGATCATTCGTTGGAATTCCAAAGAAACAATACGTGACTTGTACGGTTTTAGTTGTAGAACCTGCCATCTAATATGGTAGCTATTAGTAGGCATAATATAATGGTACCTATGCTGGCTAAGATTTATATTCTACTTTCGAAATGAATTTTTCTCTACACTATGCACTAGTAATAATATCAAATGTTCTTTTTAATGCGTATCAAGCATCTTTGACTAACATAAGAAGAAATATCCTCCAAGTCTGCGTTTGCATTGTGTGTGTGGCGGGAGGTCTTATGGTAGTCTCATTTTTAAAAGCATTGCGAATTGACTTTAAAAATATTCCTCTATTTTGATTTTAAAGATAAATGAACTGTTTTGAATTCTCACACCAGTCACATGACTGAGTCGGAGTTTATTGTTTTCCTTCTTAAACTCTGGGTGCCCACCAATTTCCACACGGGCAGTTAAGAGTTAGGTTTATCAGGATATTCTGGATATTCTGGAATTGCTGGAGGCAAGCTGGATGGCATGGCGTATTACTAGTTTATATAGTATTTCTTTTTCCGCTGCATTGTTTGTTGTTGTTGTTGTACACTCTGATGATATGATGTAATGAAATGTAATGTAATAACTGATATAGTTCTTTGTTTAAAGATTATTCATTTATTTATTATATGTTGTTCCGCTGCGATTGTGAGATTCTGATGTTGTTCTGTTGTTTTCTGTTCCGTTCTATTTTCTTTTTTTCTTTTCTCTATATTTTCTACCTTCTTATCTCTTCTTCTATGTCTTTCTTTTTCTTAAACCATAACATTTCGGGTTTCCGGCCTTCGATTTCTCGGCAGTCGATAAAGTGAGTATCGATGTTGAATTTTCGAAAGTCGAAAATCTCCGGGGCGTTACATTTGGTATCAGAGCTTATGGTTAAGCGACAACCATGGTTCTGTTGGGTATTACTCATTAGAGATAGAGTCAATAGTACTCTAGAATGAGTTTGAGTGTAATAATAGCTACGAGAGCATATTTGTTAGTGGATATAAAATTGTTTTATATTGTGATGATTGGTTTATTGAGTGGCATATGAACTTTCGTCAGCGTGGTCCGCAAGACTATGCCGAAGGGGTTTCTAAACACTTGAATAGAACAATTCGGCACAATATTGATTTTAAGTTGGGTAAATGAAATAATTTTTGCCTTGAGTATATTTTATATATGAAGAAATAATTTTTCAGAATTATTAAAGTGTATATAAGTTGATTGTTTAGTTGTTTGAATTATCTAAATATAAGAATAATTGTATAAGCAAAAGAATTATACGAATTGAATTATAATTAAAGTAATTTACAATTGTGAAATAAACTTATATATATAAGAAGTGAAACTATATGAATATATTTATGAATATGGGTTGTAAATAAAAGTGAATTTAAAGTTAAATGGAATATAACTTAAGAGATGTTGAATGAAGTTGATATTAGTATCAAAGTAAAATAATAAAGTTAAGTAATAAATATTAACTTGAGTTATATAAATGAAATTCAACTTTTGTAAATTGAATTGAATTAATGAATTGAATGTTAATCAATTAAATGTAAATTAAGTTGATATGAAATAAGGAATGAAAGTGTTAATTCATTAGAATTTAATGTTATTGAAAGTGGAAAGTTGAATGAAAATCAATTAATTAAACCAATTGAAAGCAAAGTAATTTGGTTGCAATTAATATACATTGATTGTTATATGATTGTTAGTTGATTGTATGTAATTCATTAAGTATTAATGAAGTTGAAAGCTAAAGTAGTTGAAATTCAATTGGAAGTTAAATGAATCTTAAATAGAATTGAATTTGATTTGGAAGTAAACCAACTTGAATATGAATTAGTGAACATAAACTAATTGAAAATGAATGTTAGTAAGAACATCCACTGTGGATGAATAAAATGTGATTAAATTGAAAACCCAATTCATTGAATATTAATGAGAATAGGAATGAATATTTATTGGTTATGGATGTTAGTTGGATGATAGTTGGTTGATGTTTGCATTTGTTGTTTTGTTTCATTTGCTATGTTGACATATATAATTATTATGTTGCTATATGTTGTATATTGATACTATTGTCTATATACATGATTCTCATGTTGTTTGTTGAGTGATTAGTAGGTGCGGATCGCGTTTGCTTCGCATTTGGAGCTCGCTTTCGCGCTATATTAGCCGTATACGCTTGCTAATAAAATATAAGGTACATATCTCGGATTACATACCGTACTTTTATACTTTTTTCCCTGCGGGATGCCTCATTACTTGATGACATGTATATTTGTGATATATATATTGTCATTTTTTTTCGGATCGAGCCACGCAAAGGAGACTATGGCGAATTTTTCCGAAAATTTAAGGCGTTAGAAAAATTTGAGAAAATTGGAAAATTTTGAAAACTTTAACTTTGATTTGGAATTGAAAGTTAAACAATAGTAGTTATTTTTGAATGGATAACTAAGTATGATTTGAAAACTTAGTAAAGATATTGTAAGAAATTTAATTATGTATTTTGGGAAAATTAATAGATTCTGTAACTTTTCTTACTTAATAATTTCGAGGACGAAATTCTTTTAAGGGGGGAAGATTGTAACGACCCAGGATTTTTAGTTATTAAAATTTGAATATTTAATTAATTTTAAATATTAATAAGTGAATTTATAAGTCAAATTAATTTTTATTTGAATAATTGGATTTAATTGGATAATTAAATCAATAATTTAATATGTTAAATTATGGAAATAATTGAAAATTGAGTTAAATATGATTGAAAATGATTTGTAAAATTTTATTTTATCATATTGAAGTTAGGATGATATTTTAGAACTTTTAAAATCGAATTAAAAGTTAAATTGTGAAAACTGAATATTTTAATATTAAAATCGACTAGTGAAAATAGCCAATTTTTGAACAGTCTCAGAATTGAACGAAACCAGTTCCATTGGATCCATAATAGTTAGTTATTACCGGATTTCAATTTTCGTGTCAATCGGAGTTACCGTTTGATCGTGGCAGCTCGAAACGCATCGAATTATTTTTAATTTTAATTTAGCGAGTTAAAATAGCCATTTGTCAAAAAATCTCGGATTTCGACGAAACCAGTTTCATCGGATCCGTAATGTGATATTATTGTAAGGTTTCAAATTTCGTGTCAATTGGATTTACCGTTTGTTAGGTACAAATTAAAACGCCTAGAAAATCGTTTAAATCGGTTTAAATTAAATTGAACGTTTATTGCCATAACTCGCACAGATGTCCGAATTAGCTTCCGAAACCTGTTCCATTGTGTCCGAAACGCGGGGTAAACCCTAGAAACGCTGGTTACGGCGCGTAAATCGGAGTTCGGAATTTCCGGATTGAATAGTGTTTGAGAATTTCCTATAAATAGCCCCCCTCTCTCATGAATTAAAAAAAAAAAGGGATTTGAAACCCTAGCCGCCAGTCAACAGACCAAAGGCCGAAAATTGTCCATCTTCATCCCTCCAAATCTTCAAATCCAAGCATTAATTCAACAATCTTCCAACATGAAAGTGGTAGAGGGTAGTGAGATCTACGATGTGTACGGTGGAGATCGCGAATGGAGTTGTAATTTGTGAGAAAATTGCCCGCGTTTCCCTGATGTTGCGCACGCAACCCTAGGCACCAGGTGGGGCCGAGCTTGGCCTAGCTCTGGGCGTTGGTGGCTCTCGTCGAGGCCGTTCGTTTGGCGCTCCCTGATCGTGTTTTCATGCAGCGAGGAGGTGGTGAGATGGAACCCTAACTTTGGAGCTCATGGGTTTGTTTGTTGCGGCTATAAACTGGAGATAACGTGGATGAGGAAGATGATAGAAGGCACGGCTATGATGGCTTGGAGTGGGATCCAATGGCTCTAGATTGATTAAGGTTTAAAATTATAAATGTAGTTGTAATTTATGTTATATAAAAATCGTATAAACTTTGAAAAATCATAACTTTTTCATACGAGGTCGAAAACGCGCGAAACCAGTTGCGTTGGAATCGTATGGACGAGCACTACGCGATGAAATTGGATTGGAGTCGTTTGGAGTTAGTGAGAATTTTGGGTAAAATTAAAAGTCCGTTTAATTTTATTCGAAATAAATCGCTAAAACGAAATTGAAATCAAGGTGAGAACTTCTCACTCGATCGAATCAGTTTCGATTTTATTTTAAATTGTTAGATTTAAAATATTTGAATGCATGTTTGAATGATGATTGATATCTATTGATTGTTAAAATAGACATTATGCTCCGTTAGAAAGCGGATGTTATTTATTAAAAACATATACCGCGAATATTTCATAAACAGTGAAATTGGTATTATATATAATAGCAATATATATATTGGCATATGTATATATTGGAGTTATTGATTTCCCGCATTTTTTAGCGGATGAGACTCTATTGCGCCGTCTATTAAGCGGATAATATTATTAAATCCCATATACCGCGATAATTTCGTACTAGAGCGAAATTGGTATTGTGCTAATGTTTGTGGATGCAGGAAAACTGGTTGGAGGGATCCAACTGGATTCCTCAACAGTATTTATTTGATTATGGATATTTTGATATTCGTTGATTATCATATTGATATATGATATCGTTGTTTGTCGTGATTGACTGTTTGGTGTGTAGCATCATTGGACCAAGTTTTGGAACTTTAAAATGATTTTTAAAGTGATTTTTGAAAATATACTATATGTTTGGAATTGATCCATTTAAATAAATAAACGTATAATTTTAATGTTATATAAAAATTATGATTTTTGAGAAATATAGTTGAAAACTGATTTTTGAAAATATGGGATTAATGATTTTATAAATTAGTAAAATTGGGTTTTCTGAATTTATTGTAAAAAGTTAAATATAGGATTTATAAAATTTGATTATTTTATAAATCAAAATGATGAAGTTTTTAAAGGAGTTTAAAGACGTTTTAAAAGAATAATATAAATTGATTTATTTAAGAGATTTATAAATGGATATTTATAAATTGAAATATGGACATGATAAAACGAGTTTTTATAAGTGTTTGAATGAAGTGAAAATGAATTTCATAATTGAATGGAATTTATAGAATTTTAAACAGTGAAGTTATAAATGGAATTTTATAAACAGTAGGTTTACAAAATTTATAAAGTTATTGAAAGAACGAATTTTGGATAAATAAACAATCTTATAAGTTATAAGATTTATAATTTAGGGAAGTTAAAAGAACGATTTTGTAAAATAATCGTTTTATAAGTGTTTAACTTATAATGTGAACTTTTTTTTTATAATTGAGTTATAAATCGAATAGGTTAATAAAGGAATTTATAAAGGAAGTAGTTATAAAATAAATAGAAATGGAATTTATAAACGTTGTTTTATAAATTCGCAAACGACTTATTTTGATAAGAAAATTGTTGAAACCTATTAATGGAGTTATATTCACATTTTTGACTGTGAATATTCCCTTGAAATAAAATGAATAAAAGGATAAAATGTGTTAACGTAGTATATTCACGTTTTTAAATAGTGAATAATATGTTAAAGATAATGTTTAGATTTGATGTTTTAAATAGAAATTAAAATGATCTAACGATGTTTTAAATGTGTTGAGATTCGAAACCATAGATTTCAACATTCATTGTTGAAATAGACGTTTTCGAGAAATAGAAGGAAATGGTGGACTATAACACTGTTGTTATAGTAAATGATTTTCGAAAGGAAATGTTTTGTATAGTATTGGGATTTATATATCTGTTTTAATTTCGAATCCCTATACTAGTGATTTTGGGTTGTCGTAACGATGTTTTACGCAACATTCGTTTTGTCCCAAATAAATATGTTTAAAAGAATGATTTCCTTAAAGAATGAAATATATACTTAATCTCAATTTAAGTATATTTGAATATTTTCCAAGGGTTGAAAACAAATAAAATTTGTGAATTACTTATTAAATAAGTATGGAAATGTTTTCCAATATAAAGTGAATATTTTGGGAATTTATCTTTTTGAAGATAAATTGAAATGAATAATTGAAATCGTATATGCATGGATATTTTGGATTGAAAATTCACTATGGAATTTATGAATAAAAAGGGGAACTTGTTTAAAAATAAATATTGATTTATTTTTGAAGAGTGAAATTATATATCTAGTAAAGATATTTTGGAAAATAAATAATTTGGAAAATTATTTGGAATCTGGTGCTGTGTGCATATTCATTGATAGTTCAATAACCGACTATCAATATTTACCTTTGAATGGGTAATTGATGTGATTTGTTTGAATTTGAATGCCACACTTATTTTCGAATAAGCGCTCACTATTCGGGTTAATCGGGAAAAGACCATGGGGTCGTATAACCCATTCCGAATATGTGATACGTCGTTATGAATTGCATTTGATGACCGGTGTTGAAGAACGAGTATTTGCGAAAGCGATAGGATGACCTATCGATTGTCTCTGCACTGGGTTGCTCCTGGTATAGAGATCCCCTAAGTGATGGGAAATTCGATCGGGATTGTGAATACCCGGATTGCAAGGGCTTCGTGAGAAGTGCCTTCGGTTTTGTTCGAGCCCGGAACAGACTTGTATGGATTTTATGTCTGACATTACAAATTGAGATATAAAGCAGATTTCTTTCAAATATATTTCTGTTGGTGGCGGAGAATTTATTCTTTTAGCATAACACCCTTCTCTGAGACGTACGAGCTCAGAGGTTATGTAGTTGAATGTTATCAGCGATATATTCCCAATTTGGTAATGTGACATGCTGAGTGTTGCTGTAAATGATCATTGTGTTGATTATTTGTGATAGGATCGTTTATTTGATCGTCTATCTTGGTGATCATTTCTATGATCATTTGTTGACCCAAAGCATGGCTTTTGTATAAAGTATGTTTTTGTGGACGTGACTTCGTCGAGCCTCACACCCCGTGAATGGTCAGAACAGGAAAGATGCGGCAAGGTTATGAGGGGTAGCGCCCTTTAGGATATGTGCATTTCCTTCTGGAAAAGGGTGGTATCATGGTATGGAGCCCAGATACTTACTCATGTTGAAAACACTTTATGATTGTGTGAATTGATTGCGAGCGCTCGGTGAAAGGTCCCAAAGGACCGGGGGATGGCATATTCGGTCAGTTGTTACTCAGTTAGGGGTAACCCGGCCTTGTGTTGGTAGAGATCCGGTTTGGTTCTCGGGGATGTCCATCCAGAGGCATTCTCATGTGGCAATGGGAAGTTCCTTGGCCTGATCATTCGTTGGAAATCCAAAGAAACAATACGTGACTTGTACGGTTTTAGTTGTAGAACCTGCCATCTAATATGGTAGCTATTAGTAGGCATAATATAATGGTACCTATGCTGGCTAAGATTTATATTCTACTTTCGAAATGAATTTTTCTCTACACTATGCACTAGTAATAATATCAAATGTTCTTTTTAATGCGTATCAAGCATCTTTGACTAACATAAGAAGAAATCTCCTCCAAGTCTGCGTTTGCATTGTGTGTGTGGCGGGAGGTCTTATGGTAGTCTTATTTTTAAAAGCATTGCGAATTGACTTTAAAAATATTCCTCTATTTTGATTTTAAAGATAAATGAACTGTTTTGAATTCTCACACCAGTCACATGACTGACTCGGAGTTTATTGTTTTCCTTCCTAAACTCTGGGTGCCCACCAATTTCCACACGGGCAGTTAAGAGTTAGGTTTATCAGGATATTCTGGATATTCTGGAATTGCTGGAGGCAAGCTGGATGGCATGGCGTATTACTAGTTTATATAGTATTTCTTTTTCCGCTGCACTGTTTGTTGTTGTTGTTGTACACTCTGATGATATGATGTAATGAAATGTAATGTAATAACTGATATAGTTCTTTGTTTAAAGATTATTCATTTATTTATTATATGTTGTTCCGCTGCGATTGTGAGATTCTGATGTTGTTCTGTTGTTTTCTGTTCCGTTCTATTTTCTTTTTTTCTTTTCTCTATATTTTCTACCTTCTTATCTCTTCTTCTATGTCTTACTTTTTCTTAAACCATAGCATTTCAGGTTTCCGGCCTTCGATTTCTCGGCAGTCGATAAAGTGAGTATCGATGTTGAATTTTCGAAAGTCGAAAATTTCCGGGCGTTACAGCGACGATGTTGCGATAACTTTTAATCGACAAAACGTCGTTTTTCGACAAAATGTTTTACGGTCACATTTTGACGTTTTAGTTAAACTATTTATTTATGTAAACCAAATTTAAAAATGAACTTTTTACTTCTTTAAATAAATTAAAACATGTCTCTTTATATTTTAAAATTGTCTTTAATTAATATCAAAATCTCTAATTTTACGGCGTATGTAAAACTGACAAAATACGACAAATTTTGGTTATTTTTGTAGAACGATTATTAACATACTTATAAGTATTTTAGTATACTTTTATTATCTTTATTAGATGTTTTCAATGATATTTATCTTTTTAAATAAATATTTAAACCTATTTATTTAAGCATTTTTTTCTTTTTAGCAAAACTTAACGTTTGTTGGTTTGTTGTAAAATCCAAATTTCCATTATCAACTACAAGAATAAATAATTTCTCTATTATTATGTATTATATATAACTTGTTTATTTAACTTTTAAACCTTTTTAAATTTAAAACAAACGAAATCTCTTATTTTCGAAGTAGCGAAATTACGGGTCGTTACAACATTTATTTCAAATCATATTGAAAATATTTATATCCGAAAATGCTTCCAAATAATACTAATAATATATTCCAAAATCTTTGAAAACTAATTCCAAAACTCTGGAACTTAAGTTCTCGAATTTCCAATTGATATTCACTTTATTTGTAAATCCTATTTGCAACCAATATTTATAAAATTTCACTTCCTAACAAACGAACATATCACATACAACTATATCCATTTATAAAAGTTATTTCTTTTATATACAAAATATAATACTATGTAAAATTATTTCATTTACTTATATTTAAGAAACAATATTATGTCGATTTGCCCTATTAAATGTTTAGAAATCCATATCGTTGCCATTGCGTCCTATGTATCGACCAGAATTCATAAATACTCAACAGAACTAATTAACACACAAAATACTTTTAATCACTAAAAAATAAGCTCTTTGATATATGCTCTCCCAAACTCATTCTAGGGTATTAATAACCCTATCTCTAATGAGTTTGAGCCCCAAAAGGCTAAGGTATCTCCAAACCAAAGCTCTGATACCAACTGTAACAACCCACCTTTTTGGACAATTTAAATCGACAATAATCCACACATGTCAACTCAAACCATTCAAAAGGAAGGATTGTCAATGACATAAGCAAGAAATAAGAGAAAAGAAGGAAAAACAACACAGAATCTCACAGCGAAATGACAAAATATAATAATCAAATAAACAGTTCATGAAGCTGTTTTATAATATACATTTGATTACACGATTTCTAAACAATCGAAGTACAAACAACGACAAACCAATAATGATGCAGTGGAAAATTACTAATAATATAATATATCAAACTCCATCTTTATCCTCCAGAAATAATGTATTCAACATTAAAAAGCTCAGGCTGACCCGAGCATAATGAAAAGATAAAACGCTTGAGTCAGAACTAAAAGATCTTATGTAAGTTAAATCAACAATAAGTAAACATGAGTATAATGGCTTCAGAGATGTTTACAGGATTTTACATCTCATATCCTGTGTATAACTTGCGTGCAATAACTTAACAGATGTTTTAGGATTTTCCATCACCCGAGGATCCGTTAAACTATGTATACGTAGTAGAATACGCTATATATACGCAGTGTCTATCAGTGAAGTAAATTATTAAAATAGCATTAAAGCATTAATCATATCCCTCTTGATACATTTTTATAGGCTCCGTAGTCTATACAGTACTCTAAACTTCACCGTAAATTGGTGGCTATCAGGGAGCACTCCATAAGTACGACACAAACCAAAATCGTAGTGGGCTCGAAAGGCATATGATAAGGCACGTGAGACAATGCCCAAGGTAGGATTCCACCGTTTTGCACACCCGGACTAGTGGTATCGCATAACGGGTACTACCACCTACCTCGAGACACACTCCCATAGTCAAATCAATGGTGTTTACTAATCAATCACAAATTAACAGATATGGTTTCGAAGAAGCGCGTTCAATAGGAGGAGCGACCTCACTTCGCCCGGGATAGCTCCTGTTTTAGTCATGTCAAGCTGACCCGAAGGTCAGGGGTACGTTCTTACCTCATACCAGTAGCATTTGCCAAATCATCCTACTTCGTTCTAGATTCTCCACTACGTGTATAGTTGTAAAAGTTGTTTCGGCATTGACAGAGACTATGACAATATCCAACCCTGGTCTCTTTAACAACCAAACGCTCATTTCACACCGTGGTCATTTTATAAAACACTTTTAATAATAAATCCAAAAATAGTTTATACCTTCATGTCAAGATATCCATATACTTATTCCAAAAGTACGAATATATTCATGGATACCGAGGAAGATTTCTTTCAATCAATTTCGAAAGTAATTTATAAATCTCTCCTAAATCATTTATAAACTATTTATATGCTTTAGAACCATTTATAAACCTATTTATAAATGCCAAAAAAGTTTACAACTCTTCCCATTTTCATAAACTTCTATGCAAATACCTTTAAAACGCTTCTAAATCCGTTCATACAAGTTCTTTTATAAAACCCTTTATAAAATCCTTTAAAACCTATATAACACCTTTATAAAACCATTATAAAATCCTTTATAAAAATATTTTACAAAATCCTTTTATAAAATTCATTATAAAAACTCTTACAAAATTTTTATAAATTCCTTACAAAACCTTTTACAAAATTCTAAAATCTTTTACAAATTTTTTTCATCTATTAAAGTTGTTATACAAGTCCATATTTATTATCTTAAATTAAATTTAAATAAACCTCTTAAAACTATATTAAATATTTTTATTAAACTAAATTTTATATAAATCTCTTAAAACTATATTAAATATTTTATTAAATTAAAATTTTAAACTATTTAAATTCTATATAAAACTAAATAATAATATAAGTTAAAAACTTAAATCTACATTTAAAACCATATATTATTATAATTTGAAACTTTAAAACATATAAAATAAATTATTTTCCAAATATAAATTTTAAATAAAATTATTAAATAAAATTTTAAAAATAAAATTTATAAACCAAACATACTTTACTATTTAGAAAATAATTTAAAATCGACCAACTGTATCCGTATATAATTTTCTACCCTAGGGTTAAGTGATTGGGTATGCATCATTTCAACCCAAAATAGTTAAATTTCCCGGGTATATATCATCTCAACCCGTATCCCGAATCAATAATTTCCAAATCAATAAAATAGCTCAGGTACGTATCATTTCAACGCATAACGATTTTCCCTAATCTATAAGATCATTCGGGTATGTATCATTTCGACCCATAGTGACAACAGGGATATAAACATCCAATCATCCAAAATGTCAGCAAATAGACATCCATCATAGTCAACATCCAACTTAGACAATCTATCCTGACAATTGCTGGTTATCTATATCAGATATTTAACTAGCAATTCAATTTCAATATTAATTTAAATGGCAATTTAATTCAATAAAATTAAATTTCAATTAAAACGTCAAATTAAACTACCAAACAAAAACCAACAATATTCTTATCACATTATAAATTTAATCAACTAACATAAGAAGGTTTAGTATTGTGTGAGTGGGTCAAATTTCACGCTTTGATTTACAGTCGATTTAAAATCCAATAAAATCCAACAATCTTCAAATGCAGCCAAACTAGTTTCATCTCATTCGAAATTTTGATGCGATCCCAATGAAAGAAACCGCATCCAAATCCAAGCTCGTATGAAAAAGTTATAAGAGTTAGAATGTTGGAAATTAAAATTTAAATAAAATAAAATAAAATAAAAGGGGCAAAATCATAAAACTAGCCATCCCCTACCCTCAGCCCACACGATCGAACATAGCAGGAAGTCACACAAATGTGCGAAGCTTCTACCTCCAAGCTCCCATCGTCGCCGCTACGGCCAGTCGTGGCCGCGCCACCCACCTCTAAACGAACCACCTATATCTGCTCTACACTCATTAGCCATTAACGACCCCCAAACGCCGCCGATCGCCACCAAGAGCCTAGTCGTCGTCACCTATTTCAAACCTTAATTGAATTTTTGACACCGATCTGACCATAATTTTATCAAACTAACCACCCAGATGTGCTTCCCATGTCAATCTCCACACGATAGCACCGATGGATCGAGGCATCGCCGCCGTTCATCATCCACCAAAACAGATGGCCGATAATGTTTCATTAAATTTTGACCAACCCAAAACTCAAATCAAAAAACAAATTGTAGATGTAGATTACGTTTGTCGAGATATTTCCACCATATATAATTTGATATGGTTTGAGGAGTTTGGAGTTTTGATTTGATTAGGAATTGGGAATTAGGGTTTTGGAAAGTCTGCCAGGAATGGATAAATGAACATATACGTACAGGAAAAAACGAAAATAAGAAACTGGTAGTGTTTATAACAGCTTGTACAGGCAGAGACGGATAAGAACGAATGGACAGATCAAATTAGGTCGAAATCATAACAACGGCCTGAAAAGCCCGTTTCGTTCCCGAAACAAAAGTAGGTCATCCCATATATCAAAATATTGGTTTTTGATATTTTTAAACTTAATGGAACGAGTTTCAAACCCCAATTCCATTGTATATAGAAATAAGCTTTTAAAATCAAATTATATTCATTTAAATTCTTTTAGTTGATTTCTGTGCGTTTTGAGCTCATACGATCAAACGATAAATTCGGTTGATACGAAACTTGAAAGCCTATAATAATTCACTATTATGGATGCGATGAAACTAGTTTCTTCGAAATTCGAAACAGTGCCTAAAATAAATAAATTATTAATTTAAAATCAATTTAATCACATTTAAATTCTAGATTAAAAGTTAACAGTTTTCATCATTCTTGATTGAACAGGAATTTATAATCTATTGAAAATAAAATTTCTATATTAAATACGAGATTTAAATATTATATTAATTCCAGCGCTCAATTACAACAGTAATAAATCCATTCGTTATAATTTAAATTTCAAACAAAATGATATATTTAGATTTAAATTCTTATATTAAATCACTATTACCTGATGAGTTAATTAAACATAAGTTTCATTTTATTATTCTTATGTTCTACAGTTACCGTCTTTTACCGTATTAATTGTAATATTTCAATTATATTAATTTTATTGATTTTCAAATTAATTTCAAACGGATTAAATAATAAATAATAATTAAAACAATTATTAAATATTAGTAATTCAAACACATTTCTAAATCTATTGTTTACAGACAAAAGCTAATAATTGATGCAATAATTAATTTATTTCATATTCTATAATAAACCTATTTGAATTAATAATAGATAATTTCAACATTAAATCGAACATTTAATTTATTTCTTATTTACATTATAACTAAATTAACTTTACAATTATTTCTATTGATTGAAATTACATTAAAATAGTTATAAATAACATTCAAACAACATTATTAAATTATATTCTAAATATTTTCTCATTAATAAATCATAAATTCTAATTTCTCACAATATTAAATTTCAAAATCTTATTTAATTTAATAGTTTTAATTATCAAAATACGGGTTGTTACATATAAACTTAGACTATTTCTAGACTTTGATGTCTGGCATGCTTTTGTTGCCTTGTACTGATGTTGTTCGTGCAGTCTCATCGTGCGTCGCTTTGTTTTGATGAGGATTTACTTGCTAGTTGTATAGCTCCTGATTGGACTGCATGGATGCTCGTCCCTTGGTTTTGTCAAACTTAGTCTTGCTTTTGTAATATAACTTGGCTCTCTTTAACTTGTTGCTTTGGCCCTTTGGTTGAGTTCCAAGCTATTATGACTCCATCAAATCGTTTCGTCTTCTCTTGGATCCTGATGGGTTAAAAACCGGGATAACAAATCTAGTCCTCCTTATCATCGTTAAGCTTCCTTAAGATATTTCTCTTATTCTTTCTGAATTTATCCTACGATTCCAAATAGAACTACAATTAAAATTCATACTTCATTATTTTAATTATTTATAACTTATTATTAAAATGATTATTAATAACTTGTAATTTAAAATATGCTTACTATGGCCTCTTGTGAGTTCATGTCATGCCATGTGTATGTTATTGTGCCATCTTCATTGACAAGCTCAATGGCGTGAGTATGAGCAAAAACATCATGTCGAGATAGGACAACCATGCTCTCTTTCCTGAAATAATTGTTATGTGTTATATATATATATATAATTAAAAAATATAATGATTATTTACAATAGCAAATAATAAATTTCCTAGCTCTTGACGGTAATACGAAAATGACTACGAACCCCTATGGTGTGTGACTAGATTTGTATTTGTATTTGTAGAATTCCTCTTCAACTCTGCCCATAAATTTAAAACGAACATTATATTTAACATTTGTAAATTGATGCAATTATTACACTAATTCCACTAAATTTTTAATAAATGAAAGAAAAAAGATCTTGTTATTTGATATATGATTTGCAAATCGAAATTTCAACTCATGATTTTTATCTATCTTTTTCTTTAGATGATTTAAGGACCAATTAAAAAATTATTTCAAATTAAAGATTACTTATGTAACTAAATTAATATTTAACATACTCAGTATTATTGCCTCTCAAATGGATATATCCACCCATATTGCATAACTCGAAGACGTGCTTCAGGTAGAAGATGAATAGGTAAATGCTCCATTACATTACCGAAACCTAGAGAAAATAATTTCTTTAGTTTATAGAGTAGTATAAGGATATCTACTTCAAGTTTACATAGATGTTCAACTTTTAACGTAGTCGAACAAAGCTCTTTATAAAATAAATTAAGTTCAACTATAACTGTACAAATCTTTACGGATAATAGTTCTTTGAAAACGATGGGTAACAAATTTTCCATCATTATGTGGCAATTGCTACTTTTCGTCCTACTCAGTTTACAGTTTTTAAAGTCGACACATTTACGAAGATTATAAGAAATCTCATGGAAAAATATTAATTCTTCCACCCATTATAACACAAGTTTTACTTAGTTATTGTCTAACTCGTAGCATGCTGTGGGTTTTTAGTGTCATTTGGCTTGATATGAAGCTCAGGACACTTAAATAATTCTTCTATATTATGTCTTGATATCAAATCGTGTTTAGTCTTCCTCTTAACATTCAAAATTGTATGAAACAAAATGGAAATGCTATCGAAATATTATGAACCCTTTAAGATGAAATGATTTACATTGTAATTACTTTATTGTGTTCATAACTTGTCTAATATAGGGTAAATTCAGAAAATACTGTACTAGATGAATATTAATGTCCATTCTATAATAAAAACGAATATCTATATAATGATCATATACAATACCTGTCAGATGGGGCCAAGGACTCCCTACGGGATTTAAAAAAATAAAGTGCATTATACAGAAATCTATTTATATTAGCATCAACACAAATTCATTATTTGAACTTGTAATAATTAAAAGTAATTAAAAATTGTTATTTCAATATTTAGTTAACACTAATTTAAATTTATTACACAATAATAAAAAATTAACATTATACGCTAATTTGTTTATATTACTATTATGTAAACAAGATTTATATATAATTAAGGGAATAAGCTGTAAAGAATTACGTAAATAATTTTTTTTGACATTTTAGCTAACATATACACTAATTAACATTAAATTATGTTGCACTAATAAGCACATACACTAAACAATCCAAATTAGCTTTAATTATACATTAATTATCAGATTTAAACACTAATAAACCTAATTAACATATCTTAATCAACCAATATTCAAATATATACAATTATTGAGCTATTATTAACAAATATAACCACAAATTAACACTAATTTTTACCATAATTTGAATTAAGTAGTTTATGGGAAGAATATACCTGATTTTTGGTGAAATGAAGGCACAGATGGTTGGAAATTGGAAATTGATGACGATTCTGACAGACTTTGATGAGGTGGCGGCGACCGACGATGGAGCTTGGTTGAATTTGGGGGAGAATTTTTGGTTTTGGATAAAAAGATGATGAATTTGGTTAGGCTCGACTTGTAACAACCTTGTATTTTGTAGTTATTTCAATTGTATATTTTAATTATTTTATTTGAATTTCTGATTTAAAAACTTTATTTTATTTATTAAAATTAATAACTTTGTTATTTTAAACATAAATTTTGATTTGTATCTAAATTAGAATTCCAAACATGACTAAATAGAATATTTTCCAAAAATGTGAACTTTGGTCAATATGGTCAAGCTTTGACTTTTAAATTTTAAATTTAAATATTTGAAATTTTGAATATATCTTTTTTTATGAAAGTAAATAAAATTTTAAGAATATTGCTTTTCGTTTCGTTGAAATCCGATTTATATTGTTTAAGTATTCCTTTTTACAATATTGTATGTACATTGTTTTATTTAACAAAATTGTTTATTTTAAATTATACAAATAATATTTTTGTTTCTTTCTAATTTGTATATATATGTATCTATGACATGTTATGTATTTATTTTTATTTTAAAAACATTTTAAAAGTGTTATTATAGTTTTCTAATGTTCATTGTATTTTGTTTTCAATTTTTAAAATCTAGTTTCAATTATGAAGCTATTTTCCTATTTATTTTATATTTTTCCTTAAATTATTTATTTATCTTCTATTTCACTTTTTTCAGCATTTTGTTTTTATTTACTGAAATTTTAATTAGTTTATTTGAATAAAAGAAAATGAAAACAAAGAGACAAGGACCTTTCATTAACTTTGCCTTTTCATTTCCGCTTACCTTTTCACCTCCTTTCTTTTTGTCGTACACTTCTTCCTTGTAGCTGTATGTTTTCCCATTTCAATTCACATGAAAATACTTCTCCTCATCCTCAAAATCATGGCCAAAAAGAACAAAAATGCAAATGGCTTCCCTATTCTTTTTCCACTTTTTCTCTTCTTTTTTCCTTGTTTTTACCTTGTTCTTCTTCTTGCTTGCTCGACCACTGTAACGACCCACTATTTTGCACCATTCAAATTCGACAATAAATTAAAATCATGTCAAATTTGAATAGTTCAAAACAATAGATTGTAAATAAAATTGGAGCAAATGAAATCAAATCACAGAATCACAGGCACAGAATCAGAATACTCGCAGCGGAAATTAAAATAACTTAGTGGGTCATGAAGCCACTATCACGTAGTCTCAAAATAAGTATAGAATTACATAGTTTTAAACCAATACAGCTTGAAACGACCACGAAAAATCTCAATATTCAATTATCCCGATTACATAAGCTAAGATAAGAACTGAACATAAAATAGTAAGCAGCTTGATACAGATGATCTTCAACGTCCTAGCTCCGGGAAATGAAGTCCAAACTGATACTCAGGCTGAACTGAGTGTAAGAAATAAACACAAAAACTCGAGTCAGGACATACATACTTATACAGTGTAAACTAATTCAAGTGAACTATAATATAAAGGCAAGTAACTTAAAGGATGCTTGGGACTGCCCATCCTCTAAGGATCCGTTAAACTATTTATTATATAATAATATTTCGCTATTATAATAGTGTCTATTAGTAAAATAAACTTACTTTAAAATAGCGTTAAGGCTTTACATTTTCCACCTTAACACATAAATAGTGTCAGTAGTCTATACAGTACCTGCATATCTCTTGATCGGGAGACTATGAGAAGATACTCCATAGGTACGACACAAATCAAACTCGTACAAGGCTCGCTATGCTAGGTGACACGGCACAACTAGGCAATGCCAGGGTAGATATACCAATTACTATCCGGACTGGTCGTGATGCATAGCTGCTACTACCACCCACCTCGAACAACACTCCTAAAATCAAAGGTGCGCACCAAAACAATCACAAAATAATAGAGTGGCATACGAAGAAGTGCGTAGGATAAGAGGGACTACCTCACTGGCCCGGAATTGCCCATGTTTTAGCCACCTTATGCCAACTCACGGGAGTCGGGTCCAGTACATACCTCAATAGAACGTCGCCACCGTCCTACTTCAGTCTGGAATCTCCACTGCGTTCATGGTTGTCAAGTGTTTTTCGACATCGATAGAGAGTATGCCGGTATCCGATCCCGGTCTCTTTAACAACCAACGTTATTATTACCCATGGTTATAAATTTCAAATAGTTAATATCAATTCAGAATACTTCTAGCTTTTTAAAAGTGAAGTTATTATATTTACAAATCCAATATCGAAATTTTGAATTTCAGCCACTACAACACTTTATAAGTGCTACTTTATCCCTTTTATTTATTTAGGTTTAGTTTAAATTTCGCAACCACAGCACTTACCAAGTACTGCAATAGTCCTTAATTAATTTTTAGCCTTTAGTTCATTTGCATCAGCTACGGCACTTACAAAGTGCGGTAATATCCCTTACAACAGATTTAAGTTAATTAAATTTTAGGCTTTGATATAAATTCATCAATAGCTCAACTTTAATTAAAACCAATTCTGCTTATAAAAATCATAATTTCCATTTTGAAATAGTCATTTAAATTTCCCAAAATTTTATGATTTTTAAAAGTGAATTTCACAAGAAAATATCAGTTTCTCAAGGCTTTACTTATTAAAGTCAAATACACAAGTTTAATTCTTTGTTAACAATCAAGTTTAATTACCTCAAAATATAACTAAATTTCAATTTATTTCTTAACTTACCTTTTATTCTTAAACCAAACTTCCATTTCTAAATTTAGATATATTTCAATTTCATTTTTAAGTATTCATTTCTTTAACCCTTTGATTCATAGAAAACTTAATAACACTTAATTAATTTAATTTAAATTCTGATTTATATTATCATATTTATTTACTTAACTTGAATTCCATCAAAATTTCCAAAAATAAATTTATACTTCAAATTCCCACTAAATCATTTATTTACTTATATATTTAACATGTAGAAAATCACAAAATCATTTTAGATTTAGTTAAAACCGAAATATTATAATATACACCTTTAAAAATATTTAAAATTTCTAGAAAAATATATATAAAATAACCATGGGTTTGTATAACATTTTCTACCCTAGGTCAAGTGATACGGATAATATATCTTTTCAATCCGTAATTTACAAAGAAAAATCAGGTTCTATCATTTCAAACCCGCAATCCGAAGTTAAATAAATAAATAAATATCGTTCAGGCCTATCATTTTAGCCTATAAAAATTATACTCTACAGGGTGCTTGGAGTGATAACCAGTAATGAATAAACATTATAACAGCATAAATATAACATCATATACTATAACGGATGATGTGAAATTTTTTATAACAGGGTTTTTAACATCAAAAATTTACATCACGGGCAAGTAAAATGTATATAATCATTCTACAATTTCACTTGTTATAAATTTACAGATTTATAAGTATGTTTGTCGGGTGTGAATACTCACCTTAATGCCGTAGAAGATTAGATTCAAAATGATATACACAACGAAAAACATACAGAAAGCACGATCAAATTTCAGCGGAGGCGACGATCAATTTCAAATCTTGAAACAAAACAAAAAAAACTAATTACGCGAATTTAATTACGATCAATTCAATCTTTACATAAATCAAAACTAGAACTATATTTAAATAAGAGAATAATTGAAAAAATTTGCTCGACCACTGCACCACACAACTCGCCCATACCTCAAAGGCTCGGCCTTGACCAAAAATAAGGCTAGAAACACACGCTTGTACCCAAGGTAGTGGATGTTGACCTAGTCTAGGTTGACAAAAATGCAAAGGTGGTGCATGAACAAAATTTTGGTTCAAGGGTTGGTCATATGCATCAACGATGCTCGGTCTGTGCATCATCATCTGAACACTCGACAACTGTATGGATCAGCCATAATCAACTGGAGGCAAGGCAAAGTCAGGCCAACGTTGTAAGTGGATGGGTTGGTTGCGGCTGGTGGTGGCTGCACTCGATGGTGGAGGAGGTGAGATAGTCGAGTCGTACACGGTGGTGGGCAGTCGAGCAAAGGTGGAACAAACAATGGACAAAGCAAGAAAAGAAAATAAAACAAAGGAAGAAAGAAAAAGAAAAAAAAAGTGCGACCTTACCTGATGCGAGGAGAAGATGAAGTAAAGGCCAGCAATGAGATGTAATTGAAATATTGGTGACGTGCTTGTGTATTTAACAGGGGAGAGATGCATTGATAATATATAATGGGCCGCGTGTTGATTTAGAGAAAAAATTTTGGTAAGCAATAACTGATTTTGGAACGGCTCCGTAAATCAAAGATTTTATATCAATTTAAAACAAGGAAGCAAGGGAAAGTGGAATTCACGTGAATGGCAAGCACGGTTATTGAAATTTTTTTCCTCCAAAAACACGGCTACTGATTGATTTATTTATTTATAGCTAAGGTAATAAATTCAGAAGTGCGTACTATAGACGCAATAATTTAATCAAAACATATGCCAAATTTATAACAAAAGTAACGTATTTTATTCATACGTTTCTTATTCATTTAGTAAATAATTTAGTAAAATATTTCATCAATTAATGTACCATTTAAAACGTCAACTAAATTAAACAAAACGGATATAAACATACAAATTTAAAACATGTAATTATATAGCTTATTTATACACTATTTATAACTAAATTAAAATTTTGATTCGTTTATTATCTAAGAAACTGATGTATATTCGTATAAAAGAACCATAAAATTTTCTCCTTTTTACACAATATTCATTACTTAATTTAAAATTCCAAATTAAAGTTAAACTTTAAACAAAATCAAATTTTACAGAAATTGCTTTTATTTATAAAAGTTTGGGCAATGATTTATAGTCAATTTGAAATTTCAACTTTTAAATAATAAAACCCCAAAGTTTTTAAATAATTGAAAAAAATATTTGCTAACATTTTTGGGCCGTTACACTCTCCCCCACTCAAAACTTTTCATCCTGGAAAAGGAAAGAAAGAAGGAAACCAAAGGAAGATAAGACAAAAGAACAAAGTACCTTAAACAAATAATTCCGGATTCGAAGCACGAATGCTCTCCTCCGTCTCCCAAGTGCAATCCCATTCATCAGTGCTCCACTACACTTTGACTAGACAGACAGATTTCCTTCTAAGCTGTTTCGTATCACGATCGATGATCCGGAGTGGCTTCCTCTCTATAGTCAGATTAGGCTCGATATCCAAACAATCAAGAACAGAAGGCTGGATAATAAGAGATGGATCGTGCAGACAGCAACGAAGGTGGGATACATGGAATACATTATGTACCCCTGCGAATCTCTCAGGCAAATTCAGTCGATAAGAAAGTGACCCAACCCTTTCCAAGATGTGGAAATGACCGATGAACCTAGGAGCAACTTCCCTCTACATCCAAACCGAACCACATTTCTTAAGGGAGAGACCTTAAGACAAACCAGATCACCGACAACAAACTCCAAACTCCTTCTATGACGATCAGCGTACTTCTTCTGCCTATCCTGAGCAATCTTTAACCTTCTCTTAATTTCTTCGACTTTCTCCGAAGCTTCCAAAATGATATCAGGACCTAGAACTAAGCGATTACTGGATTCAATCCAGCAGAATGGCGATCTACAAGGTCGTCCGTAAAGAGCAGCAAATGGAGACATCTTAAGACTTTCCTGAACAAAAACAGAATGAGACAGATAGAGGATTAAGATAAGATAAGAACAGAGGATTGGAATTATACCTGATAACTATTGTTATAGGTGAATTCCACAAGATGGAGATGATCTTCCCAGGATCCTCCATAATCCAAAATGCATGCACGAAGAAGATTCTCTAGAATCTGATTCACCCTTTCCGTTTGACCGTCAGTCTTTGGGTGGTAAGCAGTGCTCAGATTCAGACGAGCACCCAAGGATTCTTGGAAAGCTTTCCAAAACTGACTAGTAAATATAGGGTCTCGATCGCAAACAATGCTAAGGGTAACGCCATTGAGGCAACTATCTTCCACATATAAATCTCAGATAAGCTCGAAGCCGAACGGGTAGACTTGATGGGAATAAAATGAGCGGACTTAGTCACTCTATCCATAATAACCCAGATGCTCTCATTTCCCCTCGTAGATCTCGGTAACCCATCGATGAAATCCATAGAAACTTGCTCCCTCTTCCAATTGGAAATCTTCAGAGGCTGTATCAAACCCGGGGTCTTCTGATGATCCGCCTTGACCTGCTGACAAGTCGCACACCTGCTAACAAAGATAGAGACGTCGTGCTTCATACCTTTCCACCAATAGAGCTTTTTCAAATCCTGGTACATCTTTGCCACACCAGGATGAATGGAAAGTTGGGATTGATGATTTTCCCGAAGTAACTCCTGCCTTAAACCATCAACATTCGGGACACAAATCCTATTATTAATTCTCAAAATCCCTTTATAATCAATCTGGGCTCCACTACCATCAAGACTACCACCACCAACCCTGTTGCGAGCACTCTCCTTAATCAATATGATGATTCTGTCCTCATCCTGCTTAACCTTGATACGGTCCAAAAGGGGAGAAGAAACAATAAGCTGACACAACAATGACTTCTTTCTACTCAACGCATCCGCCACAACATTAGCTTTCCCAGGGGTATAGTTAATGTCAAGGTCGTAAGAAGCGAGAAACTCAAGCCATCGAACTTGACGCCGATTCCTTCTGGGTGAAGATATACTTTCAAAGACTGATGATCGGTTAAGAGGTCAAACTTAGCACCAAAGATATGGTGTCTCCAAAGCTTCAATGTAAAGACAATATCCAGCAATTTTAAATCATGAGCAGCATAATTAGCCTCATGGGTCTTTAACCGACGACTAGCATAGGCAATCACCTTCCTATCTTGCATTAATACCGCTCCCAAACCTTCGCGATAAGCATCGGTGAATACCGCTAATCCCTCATTTCCATTCGGAACGGTAAGCACTGGTGCAGAAGTAAGCTTATCCTTTAACTCTTGGAATGCCTCTTTACACTTATCGCTCCAAATAAACTTAGCATTCTTTCAAGTCAGAGCAGTGAGAGGTGCAGAAATCCAGGCAAAGTTCTCAGTGAACCTCCGATAGTAACCAGCAAGGCCTAGAAAACTGCAAATATCAGTAGGAGTCTTAGGAGTTTCCTAATCCTGTAACAGAATAGGGAGAAATAAGGACTCCAGAAAAGATAGAGTGATTAAATTTAGAAGAGAAAAAAGGGGAAGACTTACATGGGTCGCAGCGATCTTGACTGGATCAACCGAAACTCCTTCACTAGAGACAATATGTCCGAGGAATCGGACTTCCTCTTCCCAGAAATGGCATTTTGAGAATTTTGCCTTCAATTGATGTTTTTGAAGAGTCTCAAGAACATAGTTCAAATGCGACTCGTGCTCTTCTTTTGTCTTTCAGAAGACAAGGATATCATCAATAAAGACTTGAACAAAATTATTGGGCGCATCCCGAAAGACACGATTCATCAAATCGACAAAGAAAGCGAGAGCGTTAGTTAAACCAAAAGGCATAACTAGCCATTCGAAGAAGCCATTCTCAGTACGAAAAGCAGTTTTTGGAATGCTCTCCTCAGCTACTCTGAGTTGGTGAAAACTTGTGGCAAGATCAAGCTGAGAGAAAATAGTAGCTCCATAGAGCCGATCAAACATATCATTTATTCGAGGCATAGGATATCTGTTCTTCATAGTAAGCTTGTTCAACTCCCTATAGTCAACACACATTCGGAGGGACCAATCAGATTTGGTGACGAAAACTACGGCTGTTCACCATTCAGAATAACTTGGTCTGATCAGACCCTTGGCGAACAAATCTTGAATTTGCTTCCATAACCCAACCTTCTTGTGGGGTGCCATTCTTCTGGGTGGAAGAACTACAGGTCGAGCTCCCGGAATAAGGTCGATACGGAAGACAATTTCCCGCTTAGGAGGTAAAGAAGTGACTTCACCAAATACATCGGGATAAAGTCTGACCATATGAGTCGAGTCAATGTCACCAGGGGATGAATTAGAGAATAAATGAAACAACCAGCGAAATCCTTGGGCAAACTACACTGGATCTCTAATGAATTGCCGAAATCATCCTTAAGGGAAATAGTTCGAGAACT
Organism: Allium cepa; assembly: GCA_030765085.1. Lineage (NCBI taxonomy): Eukaryota > Viridiplantae > Streptophyta > Magnoliopsida > Asparagales > Amaryllidaceae > Allium > Allium cepa. The sequence goes on from CM060931.1 coordinate 67,192,438, forward strand.
ACACGAGATATGGGCATCATGCCTATCTAACCAATCACCCTCAAGCAGTAGATCGAAAGCGTCAAAACCCAAGGTATAAAAATCACCAGCGAATCGATAACTATAATGGAAGAGTTTCACATCCCTACAAACCTTACTAAGGTTCGCAGGACCACGGATAGGATTTGAAACACATAGAGGCACAGAAGAAAACTCAGGAGAAAGAAGATTCTCAAATTTATTACAAAGATCTACTGAGATAAATCTATGGGAAGCTCCGGTATCAAAGAGAACACATACAGGAAAATAAAACAAGGTAAAAGATCCCTGAAGTGTACCTTGAGAGTCACTAAGGGCAGGAGCGGGTGTAGGTGCAGGGGCTGGCGGAGGAGCTGGAGAAGATGCCGAAGTCACAGCAAAAATCCCTAATGCCTTGCCTTTCTTCTGAGTAGGGCAGTTCTTCTTGAAATGTTCTGGCTGAAGGCAAATATGGGAGGGGTCTCGTCTGGCCAACTGAGCTAGAGGAGGGATCGCAGCACCCAAAGTAGGACAGCTATTAGCATAATGTCCCTTCTGGTGGCATCTATGGCAAGTAATGGCAGAAAGATCTACAGGCTGCCTTTGAGGTGAAGAAGACGATCCTAAACCCGGAGTCCTATTCTTATTCTTCTGTCGATGCTGAAAATGGGGCTTCCTCTTCTTGGAACTTCCAGACTACTAAGATGGGGCAGGCTGGGTAGCTGGAGGAGCCCTAGAGGTAAGATTCTCATATTTGATAGCCATGTCCATCAGAGCGGTGAACGTACCATGCACGTGGGTAATGAGGTGATCGTAATACCCGGGGCATGCACCGGCGATAAACTTCTCGTTTTTCTTTAGAGGAGTGTTTATCAGATTAAGACCATATTGCGATAGCTCATTAAATTTCCTCTCATACTCGGTAAAGGACAAATCATCTTGCTTCAAATCCATGAAGTCCCGATATAGCTGAGACTTGCCTGCTTCGGGCATCCATTTCAAAAGGAAAGCATCCCTAAAGCATGATAAGAGATATAAGACAGGTTTCAAAAGGAAGGAAGCTGAACCATACTTGGTCAGCCGAAGAAGATACTTAAATTGCTCCCAAGTGATGTCAGCCTCAACGGTGTGAGCTGTGACGGACAGCCACCAATCGAAAGCTGCTCCTTTTAATTGCCAAGCTGCCAGTTGGCGCTGTTGGGCATTCGCGGTCTCAAGACTGGAGAAAATTCTCTCCAAGTCTCTCAACCACTGCTGAGCTTCAATTATGCTCTCAGAACCTGTGAACTTGGTGCCACCAAGCTCGCTATATTCCTTGCAAAGCTTAGAGAACCTAACTGGAGCAGCGGGTGCAGGAGCTAGGGCAGCACTTCGTCCCCTACCTCTGGCATTTCCTCGATTCATCCTAAGAAATCAAAAATGAATATAAGGACAGAGGAAAAACAGAGGCCAAGATAGATTAGATAAGATAAAGTTTAACTAGAACAGTCATTTAACAAAGGACCTAATTTCATAAGGTGGAGAAAAGAAAAGAAGTAGTTGGAGCAATTTATTTTAAAACAAGAAACTTTTTATATCAAAATACTTCTTTGAAAATCCTTTAAAAATTATTTTATACTTTTTAAAATATGCTCTCTCACAAAGAAAAGATTCTAAGATTGACTTCACTCATTCTAGGGTATTTCTACCCAATCTCTAATGAGTTTTTGCACCTCGGACTATGGTTTGCTTAAAAAACCTCGCTCTGATACCAACTATAACGGTCCACTATTTTGCACCATTCAGATTCGATAATAAATTAAAAACATGTCAATCTTGAATAGTTCAAAACAATAGATTCTAAATAAAATTGGAGCAAATGAAAACAAAATCATAGACACGGAATCAAAATACTCGCAGCGAAAATTAAAATAACTTAGTGGTTCATGAATCCACTATCACATAGTCTCAAAATAAGTTCAAAATTACATAATTTTAAACCAATACAGTTTGAAACAACCATGAAAAATCTCAATATTCAATTGTCTCGATTACATAAGCTAAGATAAGAACTGAACAGAAAATAGACAACAGCTTGATATAGATGATCTTTAGAAGTCCTAGCTTCGGGAAATGAGGTCCGAACTGATACTCAGGCTGACCTGAGCATAAGAAATAAAAACAAACACTCGAGTCGGGACATACATACTTATACAGTGTAAGCTAATTCAAGTGAACTATAATATAAAGGCAAGTAACTAAAAGGATGCTTGGGACCGCCCATCCTCAAAGGATCCGTTAAACTATTTATCATATTGTAATATTTCGCTATTATAATAGTGTCTATTAGTAAAATAAACTTACTTTAAAATAGAATTAAGGCTTTATATTTTCCACCTTAACACATAAATAGTGTCAGTAGTCTATACAGTACCTGCATATCTCCTGATCGGGAGACTACGAGAAGATACTCCATAGGTACGACACGAATCAAACTCATACAAGGCTCGCTATGGTAGGTGGCACGACACAACTAGGTAATGCCAGGGTAGATATATCAATTACAATCCCGACCGGTGGTGACGCGTAGCTGCTACTACCACCCACCTCGAACAACACTCCCAAAATCAAAGGTGCGGACCAAAACAATCACAAAGTAATAGAATGGCATACGAAGAAGTGCGTCCGATAAGAGGGGCTACCTCACTGGCCTGGAATCGCTCCTGTTTTATCCACCTTATGCCAACTCACGGGAGTCGGGTCCACGTACATACCTTAACAGAACGTCGCCACCATCCTACTTCATTCTGGAATCTCCACCGCATTCACGTTTGTCAAAGTGTTTTTCGGAATCGACAGAGAATATGCTCGTATCCGATCCCGATCTCTTTAACAACCAACATTATTATTTCACGTGGTTATAAATTTCAAAATAGTTAATATCAATTCAAAGTACTTCCTTTTAGCTTTTTAAAAGTGAAGTTATTATATTTACAAATCCAATATCAAAAATCTAAATTTCAGCCACAGCAACACTTTACAAGTGCTACTATAGCCCTTTTATTTATTCAGGTTTAGTTTAAATTTTGCAGCCACAGCACTTACCTAGTACTGCAATAGCCCTTAATTAGTTTTTAGCCTTTAGTTCATTTGCGTCAACTACTGCACTTACGAAGTGTGGTAATATCCCTTAGAACAGATTTAAGTTAATTAAATTTTAGACTTTGATATAAATTCATCAATAACTCAACTTTAGTTAAAACCAATTCTACTTATAAAAATCATAATTTCCATTTTGAAATAGTAATTTAAATTTCCTAAAATTTGATGATTTTTAAAAGTGAATTTCATAAATAAATATCAGTTTCTCAAGGCTTTACTTATTAATGTCAAATACACAAGTTTTATTCTTTGTTAACAGTCGAGTTTAATTACTTCAAAATATAACTAAATTTCAATTTATTTCTTAACTTACCTTTTATTCTTAAACCAAACTTCCATTTCTAAATTTAGATATATTTCAATTTCATTTTTAAGTATTCATTTCTTTAACCCTTTAATTCTTAGAAAACTTAATAACACTTAATTAATTTAATTTAAATTCCAATTTATATTATCATACTTATTTACTTAACTTGAATTCCATCAAAATTTCCAAAATAAGTTTATTCTTCAAATTCCCACTAAATCGTTTATTTACTTATATATTTAACTTGTAGAAAATCACAAAATCATTTTTAATTTAGTTAAAACCAAAATAATGCAATATACACCTTTAAAAATATTTAAAATTTCCAGAAATATATATATAAAATAACCACGGGTCTGCATAGTATTTTCTACCATAGGTCAAGTGGTACGGATAATATATCATTTCAATCCGTAATTTACAAAGAAAAACTGGGTTCTATCATTTCAAACCCACAACCCCAAGTTAAATAAACAAATAAATATCGTTCAGGCCTATCATTTCAGCCCATAATTATTCTACTCTACAGGAAGCTTGTAGTGATAACTAGTAATGAATAAATATTATCATAGCATAAATGCAACATCATATACTATAACGGATGATGTGAAATTTTTTATAACATGGTTTTTAACATCATAAATTTATATCACAGGCAAGCAAAATATAATATAATCATTCTATAATTTCACTTGTTATAAATTTACAGATCTATAAATATGTTTGTCTTGGTGTGAATACTCACCTTAATGCCGTAGAAGATTAGATTCCAAACGATATACACACCGGAAAACGTACAGAAAGCACGATCAAATTTCAGCGGAGGCGACGATCAAATTCAAATCTTGAAACAAAATAAAAAAACTAATTATGTGAATTTAATTACGGTCAAATCAATCTTTACATAAATCAAAACTGGAACGAGATTTAAATAAGAGGATAATTGACAAAATTTGCTCGACCACTTCACCACACAACTCGCCCATACCTCAGAGGCTCGGCTTTGACCAAAAATAAGGCTAGAAACACACGCTTGTACCCAAGGCGGTGGAGTGTTGACCTAGTCTAGGCTGATAAAAATGCAAAGGTGGTGCATGAACAAAATTTTGGTTAAAGGATTGGTCAATGATGCTCGGTCTACACATGCACATGTCTGTGCATCATCATCTGAAGGCTCGGCAACTGCATGGCTCAGCCATCATCGACTAGAGGTGAGGCAAAGTCAGGCCAGCGTTGTAACTGGAGGGGGTGGTTGCGGCTGGTGGTGGCTGCACTCGATGGTGGAGGAGGTGAGATAGTCGAGTCATGCGCCGTGGTGGGGCAGTCGAGCAAATGTGGAACAAACAATCGACAAAACAAGAAAAGAAAAGAAAATAAAGGAAGAAAGGAAAAGAAAAAGAAGAAGTGCGGCCATACCTGATGCGAGGAGAAGATGAAGTAAAGGCCAACGATGAGATGCAATTGAAATATTGGTGACATGCTTGTTTATTAACAGGGGAGAGATACGTTGATAATATACAGTGGGCCACGCGTTGATTTAGAGAAAAAATTTTGGTAAGCAATAACTGATTTTGGAACGGCTCCGTGAATAAATGATTTTATACCAATTTAAAACAAGGAAGCAAGGGAAAGTGGAATCCACGTGAATGGCAAGCACGGTTACTGATTTTTTTTTCTTTCAAAAACACGGCTACTAATTGATTGATTTATTTATAGCTAAGGTAATAAATTTAGGAGTGCATCCTATAGACGCAATAATTTAATCAAAACATATGCCTAAATTTATAACAAAAGTAATGTATTTTATTAATACGTTTCTTATTCATTTAGTAAATATATATAGTAAAATATTTCATCAATTAATGTACCATTTAAAACGTCAACTAAATTAAACAAAACGGATATAAATGTACAAATTTAAAATGTGGAATTTTATAGCTTATTTATACACTATTTATAACTAAATTAAAATTTTGATTTGTTTATTATTAAGAAACTGATGTATATACGTATAAAAGAACTGTAAGATTTTCTCCTTTTTACACAATGTTCATTACTTAATTTAAATTTCCAAATTAAAGTTAAACTTTAAACAAAATCAAATTTTACAGAAATTGCTTTTATTAATAAAAATTTGGGCAATGATTTATAGTCAATTTGAAATTTCAACTTTTAAATAATAAAACCCCAAAGTTTTTAAATAATTAAATAAAATATTAACTAACATTTTTGGGCCGTTACAGCCACTAGCCTCTCCACCCTTCAGCTCCACTCACCACCACATCTACATCAACTTCTCCTCCTACTCCTCTAGCCATGGCCTCTCCTATGACAGAAACTTCTCAAAATTGCAAGCAACACTTGAAAAACAAGCCTAGCCGAACCCTATAGCCAATATCCCTTCCATACCTTGCCTTGGCCACCTCCCCTTGCTCCACCATAACCTGATCTTTGGCCATCACTTGACCTCTAACCAGACCTGTACAGATCTGAAGCAAGAATGGGCGAGCCCATTTGCCCATAGGCCGAGCCTAAAGTTGAACCAAACTTGCCTATATTGCTTTATTCCTTTGTACTCTTCAAGTTGTATCACCTACCTACTCATATCATCTCCTACCCTTCACTTACTCCATGTTGCCATGCATTTGTGGTGCCATAACCTGAGCTTAAGACCATCATGGCCGAGAAAAAGATCCCCGATGGTTAAGCAATTTGAGTGGAAAGCAAGGTCAGGTCGCTTTGCTCTTTGTTGCTTCGTATTTTCAAATTGTTTAAATATAAATTTTGTGTTGAATATTCATATGTTATATTGTCTTGTTTGGGTTGTTTACAAGATGATACATTGGCCCTCTCCACTCATTTGAATCACTAGTCGTGCTGTATCGTGCTTGTCGTGCCTTTGGAATCATTTTGTGTGTCGTAGTGGTCTTTAGCTTGAAAAGGTGAGTCTTTCTCACTCTGACATATTTACTTATGAAATCGTAAATTGATGACAACTTTATAGTAATATAAATGTTATGCAAGTTGATGATGATTCTATGATATGTTATGCCTTGTTATTACCATGTTAATTCTGTTAATTATCACCTGACATATGATATATGACATTATATTTTGACATTGACATTGTTTATACGGTTTATTTATTTATGATCACGCTACAAGATCCATGTTAGAATAGATCACTATGGGTTGAAATGATACATACCTGAACGGACTTTAGAATAAGGAAAAATCATTATGGGCTGAAATGATAGGCCTGAGCGATTTTTTTTATTTTTATTTACTTGGGATTGCGGGTTTGAAATGATAAAACCCGGGTTTTCTTTTTAAATTGCGGTTTGAAATGATATATATCCGTCTCACCGACCTAGGTTGGAAAATTATATACAAAGCCCGTGGTATATTTTTATATGATTTTTCTAAGATATGTATTTTCAAAGTGTGAAATATTGATTTAAAAATATATATTTTATGGTTTTAAGAAAGCTAAATATTTCGTTTTGAATTTGTGAATTTTAGTATGTAAATTTGAAGTAAATGTGAATTTTAACTTTAAATTTATTTTTAAAATGTAATAAATAATAGAAAATAAATTTAAAGCTTTGAAATGATATTTGAAGTAAAATGTTAAGTCTTGTTAAATTTATAAGTTAAGAAACAGTGAAATTTTGACTTGACAAATGAATTGAATTTTTTAATTGGATCCATGATTTAAAATTTTATTGTGATAAATCATATGTTAAAATTATTTAAATGTGAAATTTTGAAATCCGCAAATATGACTTATAAGTTTAGAATGTCAAAATTTTGAAGTTTATTGTTTTTGAAAGGTTATAATAAAATCTGGAATTTTATTAATAGCATTTTTAAAATGCTGTAGTTTTATGACAACACTTTAAAATGCTGTTGTTTTGAACTGAACTATGTTTGAAATAAATAAATATCTATTACGGCATTTAATAAATGCCGTTATTCTTGAACTAAACTATTTTTGAAACTATAATCTACGATAGCACTTTATAAATGCGGTCTTTGCTATAATTTGACAATGTTTGAAATATTATAGATTTTAACGCTATTTGAGTTAAATTTTAAAATGTTAAATGATGTAACTTTTGGAAATTGATTATTTGTGAATATAAGGAGTTTTGAATATATTTTAATATTTAAATTTGAATTTCGGTAATGTGTAAAATGGAATGAAATATAATGAGATAAATGAACTTTTGAATGGAATTTTGGAATGTATTTTGTAATGATATTTGAAATAATATATGAATGACATATTTGATTTTTAAATGATATTTAAATTTAAATATTCAAATTTGAATTCAAATAATGATTTGATAGAGGTTTTGAAGGATATGATATTTTAATGATTTTGAAATGGTTTTTTATGATATAATCTTTATTTGATAAAGAATGTGACTTAGGAATGATATTGGATTTTGATAAACGGATATTTGAAGTTATATTTGTATGAATAATATTGGATTTACGAAATGAATATTTCAAAATTAAGTAATAATGAAGTTAAAATTGAGATATGTGAAATTATAAAATTTAGTTTTGAAATGTGGATATTAAAGCTTTGAAATATATTAAAAATTGAATAGTTTATTTTATGGATTAAATTTATATTTGAAATTGATAAGATTGATGTTTTGAATTGAATTAAACTGGAAATTTGAAAATTTGGGTTTAATTAAATAAATTTGTAAAAATGCAAAGAATATAAGGAACATTTCATGATTTCAAATGTATGATTTCGAAATGTCATGATTTTCAAAGTGTAATGATTTCAAGTATTTTGGTTTTGAAAGAATTATAACTTTGAAATTATTATGATTTTTAAAAGTTGGTATATGTTTGAAATGGAAATATTATTGTATTGATTTGAATATAGTTTTGAAATAAAATGGTTTTGGTTTCGAAGTATAAACTATTTTGAAAGGAATATGGTTTTGGAATGAAATGATTTGATTTTTTGAAGTATAAACTATTTTAAAATGACCATGGCTTTATACTAACGTTTGGTTGTTAAAGAGACTGGGATCGAAAGTTGTCATACTCTCTGCTAACTCCAAAAACTACTTTAACAACAGTGTATATGCGGTGGAGATTTCAGAATGAAGTAGGATGGTGGCGACGATCCTATTGAGGTATAAACGTGGACCCGACTCCCATGAGTTGGCATAAGGTGGCTAAAAAAGGTGTGATTGATGGGCCAAGTGAGGTCATTCCTCCGATCAGACACATTCCTTTGATAGTATACTCTTACTTGTGGTTGATTTGATGGCCATCCTTCGATTTTGATTTGGGAGTGTGTTCCGAGGTGGGGCGGTAGTGGCTGCTACGCGTTACCACCAGCCTAGAAGTGTAATTGGTATATCTACCCTGGCATTGCCTAGTTGTGTCGTGTCACCTACCATACCGAGCCTTTACTACGAGTTTGTTTTTCTCCCGTAGCCCATGGAGTATTTAGGGTAGTCTCCCGATCTGGAAATATGCTGATGCTGGATGGACTACTGGGACTATTACATGTTGGGGACTATATGGGTAACCCTTCAACGCTATTTTAAAGTAAGTTTATTTTACTATAGACATTATTACAATAGCGCAATATTACTACATAGTAAATAGTTTAACGGATCCTTAAAGGATGGGCGATCCCAAGCATCCTTTAAGTTACTGATGCATTTTGTTACTATTCACTTGAGTTGATTTACACTTCATAAGTATTTATGTCCCGACTCGAGTGTTTTTTGTTTTTCTTTACGCTCCAGTCAGATTGAGTGATTCATCATTCAAGACTCACCTTCGAAGTTGGAGCTTTGCTTGAAGATCCAGCCAGCTATCTTTCTTGATGTATCATGTGATTTCAGTGATGTATTTTGATTTGTACCTGATGTATCTTGTTACTCTTCTGTTGTATCTTGTTTAGCTCTGATGTATCTTATTTTATGTAGTAGCTTCATGAGCTACTATCTCTTTTATTTCCGCTGCTTTATTATTTACTCTGTGTTTGTGATCTATGACTATTTATTTACTGTATATTCTGAGATTTGCCAAATTTTATTTACAACGCGGTATTTTGAGCAATTCAAGTCCGACATGTGTGGATGCGAATGGTTGAAAATATCGAGTCGTTACGTTTGGTATCAGAGCTTTGGTAGCTCTAGGCAAAACTCAGCATATATGGTAAATGTATTTACAGAATCACTTTCATTCGAGTTTGAATCTCTTCCTTTTTGACTCGATTCCCTTGAATTTTGGAACGTTCCTTACGGTTCCAAAATCCATTCGTTCCCCTCACCATTCATCTTCTTTTGATTCTGGAGTATCCCATAACTCCACTTTGAATGATCTTTATAATGAGTCGGCGGTCTCGTCAATCGCAAATTTATTTGTAAAGGGGGAAAATCCTTTACAACAACAACAATTCACCAAAGATTTTATATCCTTGGTTTAGATGCTAGTATCTATTATAATTCCGAACTCTATATCTTGAGATCGAATGTTGATTTACTCCAGAAATACACATTGATCTTATCCTTTAAATCACGGTTGACCCGGCTAAGGTTGCCCATGATTTACATAAGCTTATTCGTCTTCCTATTCTGTTATTTAATCATCTCATCTTTGTTTCCAATTTATCTTCAAATCATTCCTGAAGTGTATTTGTAAACTAATATTTAATGTTTTATATATTGTGTTGTTTGAGTTGTTAATGTTGATTTGGGTTTTCGATCGGTTCGTCCGATCAACGCTATCAATAGGATTTCCAAAACACTTGAACAGAGCAAACTGACACAATATGTTTTTCAAATTTGGTAATGAAATAAATTTTGTAACTATATTATAAATCTTTTTCTGGATTTTATTGAATTGGTTGTTAAGAAATAATATTTGATTTTATATATCATTATCTCTTGTTTCATATATAAATAATTGAATTATTAAACATGGTTATAAATTTATTTGGAAAATTAAAATGAATATAAAACAAGAATTTGAGAATTTAATTTCCGATGGATTTCAAAACTTGTATTTAAAGTTTTAAAGGTTATATTATTTAAAGTATTTTCGAATAGAAATTTGTTTCCAATGAATTTTAAAGTTTAAAACTAGCACTCTTCTCTTTGTAGCTGGAAAATAACTTCAGTAATGACTGCAACATCACCGACATTCATTTTCGAGTTTCGAAGTGAAGAGACCGTTCTGTAGTCTTACTACAGTTTTGATTTGGGAAATTTAATTGATTTGAGTTTCTAAAATAAGACTGGATTTATAACATATGCTGAGATATGATTTAAATTTGAATGGATATATATATGGCAAATGTGCATTTATTTATCTCTAAATAATTTGGAAGTTATCAGAAATTTAATTTCTAAATTTTAAATATTTATCTAAATCTTGAAATTATACTTGAAATGATTGAATTAGAAAGTTCTATTTGTATAATACACAATTTCATTCCAATATAATTACCTAAATTATACAGAAGTTGAATATGTAATTGGATAATATACAATATAAAAAGGATTTTTATAAATAAAATTTGAGTGGTTATAATAAATGTTATACACTTAAATTTCAGTTATAAAAAGATTAACATAGTTAAGTAAAGAAAAAGGGTAATGGAATAATTTACAATATAAAATGATGTTAAGGAACTAAGAATAATCTAAAATAATTATAATAAGTATAAATATATTTACAATAGGTGATAAAATATATTGAGAGGAATAAATTTAATTATAATTAGGAATAAAGAAGAATTAAACTTATTGAGTACATTATGAGTATAATAAATGATTTTTTTTTCTTCAAATCCATGATTTTAGAGATTGTTAATTTAAGATAGTTTGATGATAAAATAATGAAATTAGAGATGGTTAATATTTATTTAACTTATGTAAAATTAATTTTCAATCTAAGTTGAAATTTTCAAGGTTTCAAAGTTATTATCTTATTTTGTTTTTCAATTTATCTTTTGGGTGTCCTTGTTCCCTTTATTTTGCTACAGAATGGGAAGGCTATTGCTTATACCAGTTTGTTTAGAAATCTTTCTATAATCTTTGATAATCTTTAGTACTCATTTTGAGTCTGAGCATTACTTGCCATCCACAGACCGTCGGTCAAACGGAAAGGGTGAATCAGATTCTAGAAGGTCTTTTTCGTGCTTGTGTTCGTGATTCTAGAGGACCTTGGGAAGTTCATCTCCACCTTGTTAAACTTACCTCCAGCAACAGTTATCAGGTAAAATTTCAATTTTCTTGTCATCTTGTCTTCATCCTATTTCATTCTACTTTTTCTATGTTTTCACTTATCTCATTCCTTTTCGAGAACAAAAAGTTTTGAGTGGGGGAGAGTGTAACAACCATATATTTTGTAATTATTTCAATTGTATATTTTAATTATTTCACTTGAATTTCTGATTTAAAAACTTTATTTTATTTATTAAAATGAATAAACTTAGTTATTTTAAATATAAATTTTGATTTGTATGTAAATTAGAACTCCAAACATAACTAAATAGAATATTTTCCAAAAATGTGAATTTTGGTCAATATGGTCAAACTTTGACTTTCAAATTTTAAATATAAATATTTGAAATTTTGAATTTATCCTTTTTTATGAAAGTAAATAAAATTTTTAGAATACCGCTTTTTGTTTCGTTGAAATCCAATTTATATTGCGAAAGTTATGCTTTTTACAATATTGTATGTACATTGTTTTATTTAACAAAATTGTTTATTTTAAATTATATAAATAATATTTTTATTTTTTTCTAATTTGTTTATATATGTATATATGACATGTTATGTATTCATTAATATTTTTACAGCATTTTAAAAGCGTGATTATAATTTTCTAAGATTCATTGTATTTTGTCTTCAATTTTTAAAATCTAGTTTCAATTATGAAGCTATTTTCTTATTTATTTTATATTTTTCCTTAAATTATTTATTTATTTTCTTTTTCATCTTTTTAGAATTTTATTTTTATTTACTAAAATTTTAATTAGTTTATTTGAATAAAAGAAAATAGAAAACAAAGAGACAATGACCTTTCATCTTCTTTGTCCATTCATTAACTTTGCCTTTTTATTTCCACTTACCTTTTCACCTCCTTTCCTTTGGCCGTACACTTCTTCCTTTTAGCTGTATGTTTTCTCATTTCAATTCACGTGAAAATACTTCTCCTCATCCTCAAAATCACGGCAAAAAAAACAAAAATGCTAATGGCTTCCCTCTTTTTTTCCACTTTTTCTCTTCGTCTTTCCTTACTTTTACCTTGTTCTTCTTCTTGCTTGCTCGGCCACTAGCCCATCCACCCTTCAACTCCACTCACCACTACATCTACAGAAACTTCTCCTCCTACTCCTCTAGCTATGCCAGGCCGTGGCCTCTCGTATGATGAAAACTTCTCAAAATTGCAAGAAATACTTGAAAAACAAGCCTAGCCGGACCCTAAAGCCAATATCCCTTCCATACCTTGCCTTGACCACCTCCCCTTGCTCCACCACCACCATAACCTGATCTCAGGCCATCACCTGATCTTTGACAAGACTTGTACAGATCTGAAGCAAGCATGGCCAAGCCCATTTGCCATAGGCCGAGCCTAAAGTTGAATCAAACTTGCCTATATTGCTTTATTCCTTTGTACTCTTCAAGTTGTATCACCTACCTCCTCATATCATCTCCTACCATTCACTTGCTCTATGTTGCCATGCATTTATGGTGCCATAATATGAGCTTAAGACCATTATGGCCAAGTAAAAGATCCCCTATGGTCAAGCAATTTGAGTGGAAAGGAAGGTCAGGTCGCTTTGCTCTTTGTTGCTTCGTATTTTTAAATTGTTTCAATATAAATTTTGTGTTGAATATTCATATTTTATATTGTCTTGTTTTGGGTTGTTTACAAGATGATATATTGGCTCTCTCCACTTATTTGAATCACTAGTCGTGCTGTATCGTGCGTGTCGTGCCTTTGGAATGGTTTTATGTGTCGTAGTGGTCTTCAACTTGAAAAGGTGAGTCTTTCTCACTCCGACATATTTACTTATAAAATCGTAAATTGATGACAAGTGTATAGTAATATAAATGTTAAGCAAGTTAATGATGATTATGTGATATGTTATGCCTTGTTATTACCATGTTAATTCTGTTAATTATCACATGCCATATGATATATGACATTATATTGTGACATTAACATTGTTTATACGGTTTATTTATTTATGATCACACTGCAAGTTCCCTATTAGAATAGAATCACTATGGTTTGAAATGAAACATACATGAACGGACTTTAGAATAGGGAAAAATCGTTATGGGCTGAAAGATAGGCCTGAGCGATTTTTATTTACTTGGGATTGCGTGTTTGAAATGATAGAACTCCGGTTTTATTTTTAAATTGCGGATTGAAATGATATACATCTGTACATTTGACCTAGGTTAGAAAATTATATACAGACCCCATGGTATATTTTTAAATGAGTTTTCTAAGATATGTATTTTTAAAGTATCAAATTTTGATATAAAAATATATATTTTATGCTTTTAAGAAAGCTAAATATTTAGGTTTGAATTTGTGAATTTAAGTATGTAAATTTGAAGTAAATGTGAATTTTGACTTTAAATTTATTTTTAAAATGTAATAAATAATAGAAACTAAATTTAAAGTTTTGAAATGATATTAGAAGTAAAATGTTAAGTCTTGTTAAATTTATAAGTTAAGAAACAGTAAAATTTTGACTTAACAAATGAATTAAAGATTTTAATTTGATATTTGATTTAAAATTTTATTGTGATAAATCATATGTTAAAATTATTTAAATGTGAAATTTTGAAATCTGGAAATATGACTTATAAGTTTAGAATATCAAAATTTTGAAGTTTATTGTTTTTGAAAAGTTATAATAAAATCTAGAATTTTATTAATAGCATTTCTAAAATGTTGTAGTTTTATGACAGCACTCTAAAATGCTGTTATTTTGAACTTAACTATGTATGAAATAAATAAATATCTATTACGACATTTTATAAATGTCGTTATTCTTGAACTAAACTAACTTTGAAACTATAAGCTATGATAGAACTTTATAAATACAGTTGTTGCTATAATTTGACAATGTTTGAAATATTATAGATTTTAACACTATTTGTGTAATAACCCATAATTTTGTAAATATTTTAATTAAGTTTTACTTAAAAACGTTGTTTTTTTTAAAAGTAAAATTTTCAATAATTAAAGTTTTAAGTTAATAAGTTTTGGAAAAAAAAGAGGAAAAAAAACTTAATGTAATTTAAATTTAAGCCTTAATTAATGTAATATTTATATTATTGATTCAAATAGAAAACATATGTAGTTTATTAATGTTTGCATGTGTTCATTATTTAAATCCAATATTTTGTTTTGCATACTTTTATTAAAGTTAAAAAAAGGAGGGGGGGCTTCTTTATAAAAATGACTTGAATTTATTGCAAAATATCATGATTCCTTTTTCCTTTTAAATTAACGTTAGACCTTAATTTGTTGCTTAATATTAAAGAATTTACTAAGTTATAAATTTTAACATAAAGATGTTGTATTAAGTTTAAGACATTATTTACAATGATTTGTATATATACATATGTGTGTGCGTTAATTTGACTTAAGACTTATAAGATGAACTTGTATGTAAAGTCATAACTTCTTAATCTTAAACCTTTTTAATCTGGAGATTAGGTTCAAAATTGTTGTCTTTAATTTTAGGCTCATAAAATAGTGAAACTTAATTTTAACACATTTATATGTATAAGTCTATTATATATATATATATATATATATATATATATATATATACACATATATATACACACACACACACACGTATACGTATATGTTTTTAATAATACTATGACCAATAAAGATATATATGAATGAAACATCATCATTGTACACAATCTAATATAATCGCTTGCCGTTTTATGTTCTCCTTAATTACGAAACCCATGGCATAATTCCATCACACAACAAGATTTCCTACCTATTGCTTATAATAGGAATAGATCTAAGTGGCAGTGTATAACAAGTAATAAATCTATGCTCAATCAACTCATGGCCCTTTTAAAATATAAATATTTATATTTTTCTTGCCTATAACTTCTCATCTCTCATGCAATTCTAGAAAGAAAAATTAATACATAAAGTTATTCGTTTATACCCTCTTTCTTTCTTACCTTAGCCATCCACCTCATTCATAACTGTGTATTTCTTTTTGACATTCAAATAAAAAGATTTATTTCCCACTTCTCATTTTTATTTTCCTAGTCTCTTTATTATTTTCCTATGTCTATCTCTTAACATTTATTTCTTTATTTATTTGTCTAGACCTTATTTTATCTATTAAATATTTCTTATGTATATCTTTTATTTAATAGCTTGAAAAAATAATTTCAATTATACATACGTTACTTTGTTTTAATTACGCATAAGCTAAATTGTTTATTTCTTACCTTTTTATTTACCTATCTATTTAATTACCATACTTTAGTTATGTATTACTCTTCCTAATCACTCCAAAATCTTCTCTTTATCTCATTCCTTTTTCATTTGCATATAAGATTAAATATATATGTTTCTTTTACCTTAACTCGTAACCTTTTCAATTCTAGCCTCTTTATTTCTTGTCATTCTTGTAGCCATTCATTTTCCATTTTTCTTTCTTTGTCCTTTTCTAAATTTAGCTCACCCAAGATTTTTATTTATAAGAAAACTCTAAAATGCATATTTTGGTTATAAATTAACGTTCATCGGAATCTAAATCTTTTTTAAATTCTAGTTTTCAAATCTTTTAGTTTTATTGAATAAATTCACAACAACTTTTATTCAACTTTTGTTCTTTAAAATAGATTGTATACCTTTTAAAAATAAAATAATTTATACCGTAACTTATATACACTTTTGTAATAGATTCTGGGTAAATGATAAATGAATGAATAAAAACCCAGTGTAAACAAAACATATCTTAATAAGTAATAAATTTCAAGATTCATAAAGAAACTGTTTAAGTATGCATTTAAAGGGCACGTTATCTGATGGAGTAAATAATGTATATAAGAAAACGTATAAGAATTTAGGCGTCATTTTGAGCGTAAAATTTTGAGTTAGTTATTGCGTCTATAGTGCGCATTCCAAATGTGCATACTGTAAATAAAAATGGTTAAATAAATCAGTAAACGTACATTTTTGAGTAAAAGGGAAGCATATCCGTTTCAATTTTCCTTTAGCCGTGACTAGCCATTTAACTTTTTAGTGACATCCCTTTTCTCTTTTGCTGCAACTATTTTATTTGGTATAAAATCTTTTATTTTTCTAACATTCATATCCTTAATTTGTGCGTTCCTTATTTTATCTATCAGTAAAACTTTCATCTTTTAAACTAAATCATCAATGCAAGTTTCTTGTCACGTAAGCAGTATATATATTTTTTTCTATCAGCTTGCCTCCCTTAACTTCATTTTGAAAGATTGCGAAGTAAAACTATTCCTGTAATAATAAAATATGTCAAACTTCATTTTCTAGGTGGTAGAACCAAATTTCAATTAAATTTACTTTATATTTGCAACTAAATGTAATTTAAACTGCATGGCAGAAAATGATAAAAACAATGCAATAACTTTAGATATCACATGCATAGACTGCTAATTTATTTAAGAAAGAAACGGATACCGTATATTACATATCTATTATTTCCTACCTGAAACTATTGGAAACGTTCGAAATTTACTCTTCAGTCAAAGAAAAATATGTTTGATATTTCTTCCTATAATCATGCAAACCCTTTTGGAAATACTCGGTCAGCAAAAAAAAAACAAATTTCTTTTGCCATTCCTTTATCAAATCAATGTACGTTACTTTTGGATATGTGGTCCAAGATACCACTGCAAAAATAACTATTTGATTTAAATATTCTTTGCCTTATAAACGCAATAATTCAACATCACATATCAAAGCAAAAATATTTGCTTGCCTTTTTGTTCCCATTTGATTTGCACACGTTACTTTTCCTTGCGTGCAAAGCTTCTGCCTATAAATACGAACTCATATCACATTTCCTCACCTCAAAATTTTCTGCATCTCCATTTGCTTCTTTCTTTTTCGTGAGCAGGGAAATCAGGTAATGGTTTTATTTAATTTTTTCCTTCATTCTTCTTTTTGTTTGTTATATTTTGTCGACCACTTCATGCTCATCTACACCCTACCTTCCTCTCTCCATCTAGTGAAGTGGTCAAGTCAATATTTGATTCCATTCATTCAGTTTATTTCGAAATTTTGTGTTAAATTTTACTTAGTTTTGATGTTGAATTTATTCATTTCCTTTTCAAGAATAAAAAAAATCTGATCGCAACCTTCGCAACTATTTGATCGTGCTTCTGTGCATTCTCTTTTCAAAGTGTTACCATCGTTTTAAATCAAATCTTCGACGGCATTCAGGTGAGTATTCCTCACCAGACAAACATACTTGTATATTTGTGAATTAATCACAAGTATAATTGTAAACTTTTTTTATTTAATTTTATCTGCCTGTGATATTAACTTATGATGTTAAACCCCATTTTTTAATTGACACATCATCAGTTGTATTATCTATTGTTAAATTTTGCAGTTATACTATTTATTATTATTTACTGTTTGAATCACACTGCAAGTTCCCTGTAGAATAGAAATCATTACAGGCTGAAATGATAGGTATGAACGATAATTATGTATTCATTTATTTAATTATTTAATTATTTTTTATTTAACTTGGGATTGCGGGTTTGAAATGATAGAACCCGGGTTTTCTTTGTAAATTGCGGATTGAAATGATATATATCTGTATCACTTGACCTAGGCTAGAAAACTATATACAGACCCGTGGTTTATATAATATTTTTCTGAAATGTTTTAAAAATATTTTAAATGGAAAATTTATAATATTCTGGTTTAAAATGTATTTAATGATTTTTATAAAATTTATAATGATTTTTGAATGAGTCGAAATGTTAAATAAATGAATGTTTAAGTAAAATTTTGAAATATAACTTATTTTCGGAAATTCTGAATTTTTGTTAAAGTGAGATTTTAGTTAAGTAAAATAATTGATAATAAGTTATATTATGGGAATTTAAAACTTAATTGTTAAGTTAATAATTTGATTAAAGAAATGGGAATTTAATACTTGGATTTAAATAAGAAATTCATAATAAAATTTGATTTTTGTATGAAAATTTACTTATAAATTCATAAAAATATGAGTATTGAAATTATGACTTTATAATGTGAAAATATATGATTTATATGAAAAATTTACTTAGTTATGAAATCATAGTTAAACCTTGAAATTTTAAATATAAAGGATATTGCAGCATTTGTAAATGTTGTAGTTAAATTTAAATGAACTTAAAGGCTAATTTGAACTAAAAGCTATTATAGCACTTTGTAAGTGCTATAATTGATAAAGATAACTAAAGTTTAGTTGGAAATAAAGAAATCTATTACAGCACTTAAATGTTGTCTTTTGGAAATGAACTGTTTAACCTATAACTTTAGGTAGCATTTTATAAGTGCTACGGAAAATGAATTTTTGATTGTTTTAAAAAAAATTAATAATCTTTGGGAAAAGGCATAAATTTTAGAATTTAATATGTAATTAATAAAAATAAGTAATTGACTTTAAATGGTTTTAAATGGAAGAATTTAACTTTTAAATGTGAGTTGAAAGGCAATCAATTCCTAAATAAGCTAAATTGATTTAAATGGTATTTTATATTAAATAAAATGACTGATGTTTAAATAAATGATGTTTGAAATGATATTATGATATTGAAATGTATTTGAAATTTATTTGATTTTTAAAGTATATATACCATTTTCAAAAGTTGTAACCACGGGTTATAATAACGTTTGGTTGTTAAAGAGACCGGGATCGGATATCTGGCATACTATCTGTCGATACCGAAAACCACTTTGACAGCCGTGTACGCAGTGGAGATTCTAGAATGAAGTAGGATGGGGGAGATGTTTCCTTTGAGGTAAATACGTGGACCCAACTGTGACATCCCGGAAATTTGGGCAATATCAATTTAATAATCTGCATTGAAAATTAAATTGATTTGATAATACTTGTTAATAATAATTTGAATTGATTTAATAATCTTCTTTTAAATAAATAATAATATGATCTGAAGAATACTCAAGATAAATTTAAATTGTTTAGAAATAAAATTTAGCTTAGAGTTTAAAATTTAAATAAAAAGTTTTGTTTTGTTTTATAGCTTGATAAAATAAGTGACTTGTATTATAGAGAATAGTTCTTTTATAAATTATTCAATAATAATTTATATTTAAACTATATCAATATTGTAATATCTTTGAAAATGGGTTTTATAATATAAATAGAAGTTGATATTTTAATATGTGTATATTTTTGAAAGAAGCTACGATTTGTAAATTTAAAATTAAGTCTTTCAAAAATGTTAAATAAAATAATACTTTGTAAATCTCAACATAAGCATTTAATTATTTAAGTTTTAAAATATAGTAACCTAAAAGTAAAATAAATATAAAGGTAAGAACAAATGTAAAGAAAAGAAAATGTACATGTACATAGGTATAAAAAGCAAGCTAGACAAGTAAGTTTTATATGATGTAAGGTTTAATATTCAGGTAAGCAAATATGTATGCAATCTGTAAAGACAAATTATGACTTTGCTGTCTGTAAATAAAGAAGGCAAAACAAAGTTAAGTAAAATATCTTTATGTATGATCAGTATATAGGATAGTTTGTTATGCAAGCTAAAGCAAAGCATGGTAGAAAGCTAAGTAAAATATCTACATAGGAAATGATTAAGTTAGCTAATTAGGAAACATGGGGTACATTAACAATTAATGTTCAAATTCTCAGCACAACTTTTGGTCAATTCGTGATATTGGAAACAAATCTTTCAGCCTCCAAAAATAAGAATGTTGCCTGATAAAACAAAAGTAGTATTGTACTTGCATGTGTTTAACCAGATAACACCTTCCCCTGAAACTCCTTTGTATTCATGCCAACTTCCTTAGTTCATTTAAAACAACATAGCAAGCTTCTTCCTTTTATTTCTTTCTATGCAAACTCAAATATCAAACTGGAAACACTACTCAACAAAAACATAGAGTTTTGGATGATTGAAGCAAACTGTTCCCAGTTTTAAAAATTAGGCTGTTCAAAACAAATGGTGCTCTGTTCATTTTTACAAGCAAGGCCATTCTTAATTTCAAAATTTCAAAGCATTTCAAAATAAAAAGAGGCTATGTTTACTTCTGAATACAGGTGAGTAACACCTTTCATTTTAAATACTTAAGTGTATATATATATATGTTGCTAAACTTTGATCTGATGAGTATATATCTTGATGATTTTTCTGTGTTTACATGATACTGCATGTATATGTGTTTGACATCCTATAACCACCTCTGTTTTAAAGGATAGCAACATCAAAAATTTAAATGATTGAAGTATGTTTTGTCTGTTGCAAATTCTTCTCTGAAACTTAGTTGCATTGCTATGTGATAAGTATGAGTACTATATTATGTATCTCTGGGTTCTCTCTGTTTAGTTTCAGGTTTAAGAATCCTCAACAAAATTTCATCTTTGTTCTTAATTAAAGCCTTAACAAGATATAAGTTGGCATAAAGTACTGGTATTAATAGATATTTGAGCTTTATAATCTGTTTAAGTGCAAACAGTAGTATTGGTTACAGGTAAATATCAAACTGCAGTAGGAAACTAAAATTTAGTTAAAACTCAATGAATTTAATTCATGAATTCAAAGTTATAAATCAGATACACATACCATAATATGATTTTTAAAATGAATATCATGTTTTCTAGTCAAGTATTTTAGGTGCAGTTTACTTTTGTTCAAAAATTTGTTTTTGAGTGATTCTTGGTGATCTCGGTGACTGGAGGAGGTCGGGTTTGGTGAGAAGGTGGAGGAGCTTACCAGGGTGTGGGGAAAATTGCTCGGTGGTGGGTCTGAGCACGGTGGCGTGGGTGGCAGTGGGTTGATGTTTATAACCCTAGTTTGTGAAGTGATCGAATTTTTGATCACTGTGGCATCTACGGTGCATCGAGCTGCACGAAACTTTGTGGAGTGGTAGATGGGTCGAAGGCGAATACATGGCCGGAGTTATGGACCATCTGGTGGTCGGGGTTGGCAGAGGGAAGTGATGACAGGTTTGGGTGTGCAGTGTTGTGTTATTTCCAGGTTTTGTGTCTTGCTCTTTTTGATTTTGAAGTTGTGGTGATGGATTTGGGGGTCGTGGTGGAGACTGGTGGTAGTCAGTGGCGTGGTGGAGCATACTTGGGTGGCCGGAGTTGACTGGAGCCACGGTGCACGTGCACCGTGCCCAGTGATGGGTTGGCAATTGTGGTGGTGCAGTTTCTTTTTGGGCTGGGGAAGTACTCGAGTCACACGCGTACGTGACTCGAAGCCAGGGGATAAATGACCCGAAGTAATATTACTTGGTCTCGGGTTGGTTATTTTTGTACAGGTAGCATAAAACAACTGCCTGTAGTTTTGAATTTTAAACAAAATTTAAAAGCAAATTAAATTATAAGCCAATTATAATTAAAAGTTGAATTAGTGTAAATATTAGATTTAACTAAAAGTCAAATTTAGATTTAAGTTTAAATTAAAATTTTGTATTTCTAAATTCATTTTGAAAGTTTCAGGTTTAAACCTGACAGTAGCATTGTTTCAAAAACAAATTCAATTGGAACCTATTTATAAATAAGTAATGGAAGTAAATAAAGTGTAAATCTAGTTGAAGTTGAAATCAAATTTACTTTTGAATTCAAATTTAAATAAAAAAAATAAAGTTTAAAACAAGCAAATATGGGTTTCAACTTGACAGTTTCTAGTTTTAAATGTAATTTAAAATCTGAATCAAAACTTAAACTGAGTTTGAAGTTAAAAGTTCAAAATATAAATTAAGTGAACTTTTGAATCTAAGTTTTAGAAACGAATTTGGATTTTTAAATCAAGAATTAAAAGTCAAGTTTTTCAAAAGCAAGTTAAACCCAAATTTTAAAATTCAAAATCAAACCAATGAAATCAAAAGTGTTTGTTTCCAAATAAATGTTTGAATTGGCTTTTACAAAGTTCTTTTGAATGGGAGTTAAATAAATTGTTTTAACTTGGGAATTTGCAAGTTTACATTTAAATTAAGATTCAAGCAGTTGAGGTTATGGGTCTTTCCTATATAAGTCTGTATATGAGAAGTAAATGTTATTTAAAGGATTCTAAATTGAATTAAAATTTGAAATGTTTGAATAAGAACCATTTTGAATCTTAAATTCAAAATGAAATTTTGAATTTAAAATTGAAATGTAATGTTCTAATATACTTAGATATTAATAAAGTCATAAATAAAGAAATGAATTTTGTTAGGGATAATTAAGATATTTAAAATAATCAAATGATAGGTTAATTAAGAATAACTTATGTATTTAAGTTATAAATTAATAATTTAGATTAACTTATAATTAGAGATCAAATAAGAAGTAGATTAAGAAAAGCTATTTATTAATGAAGATAGTTAATTAAGAATTACTAATTAATTTATATGGGGTAAATTTTGGATAATCAATTAGATTCATTAAATAATCTATTATGCATTGATAAATATAATTATTTGATAAAAGAAATGAAGAAATTAATTACTTATTGTAATTAATTTGATGAAATGATTTATTTAAGATAATTAATTTAATTTAATTAATTTAAGAAATCATTTGAAGGTTTGATATGTATAATCACTTAGTGTATTCAATAGAGCATAATTACTTGAGGAAGTAATTAATATAATTACTGAATGTAATTAGTGGAAATAATGTGTTAATAAGGTAATTGGGATAATTACTTTTGTAATTAATCAAGGGATTAATTAAATGGAGATAATTAATTATGGGATAATTAATTTGGGAATAAGTAATTAAGGGTAGTTAATTACTGGTTGATATTAATCAAGGTGATTAATAATTGTGTTTAATTAAAGATTAATCTCTTAATGTAATTAAATTAAACAAAGTAATTTAATTTAAATATGAATTAGAGATCATTAATTAATGTAATTAATGATGAAATTAAGAATATTTTAATTATGAAATAATTAATAATGTGGTGATTAAGTAAGGATAATGTAATTAATTGTATTTAATTTATAAATAAAGTAATTAAATGTTAATTACTATAAATGATTTAGAATAATTAATTTGTACAATTAATTAAAGACAAATTACTTACTGTAATTAGAAGGTGATTAATTGAAGAAGTTAATCAAGATAGATATCTAGAGGTTGATTAATTAATTTGTTTAAAATTTAATTAATAGTTGTATAAGCAAGAGTTGTAGATGAAGTAATTAATTTAATTTACTTTAAATTAATTAGCAATAGAAGTAGTTAATTTAATTCATTTTAAATTAATTACGAAGTGGTATGATTATAAATCATTGCTTATGGATGAATGATAGTGATATTTTATTTGATGGTTGTGCATTCAGTTCTGACTTGAATACTATCTATGTGATATGGATGCTTGATTTAAAGTATGATAATATTTAATTATCTGTTTTGATGATAATATGAGTTATCTGTTTATGATGATGTGATTATCTATTGTGATTGTGAATTATCCATATGTGTGTTTATTGATGATATTGAATTAAACTGTTAAGACTAAATAGACAACTTGGCCTTAAAAGACACGTTTTGGATTTCGATGAGACCGGGATCGGGTTTTCCGCATTAGGAACATCCGAAAACCACATCGTTTCCAAATTACCGATAGGTCATTAATCTGAAGTGAAGATGAAGGTTCAGAATGCAAGGGTTATCGTCGTTAACTCTGAGGGTGATTCCAAAATGAGTGTAACGAGATAATGCCTTCGGTTTCGTTCGAACCCGGAACGAACTTGTATGGATTGAATGCTTTCAACACATCGTCAGGCGGGCGATGAGCATTCTAAGAAATGTATTCTAAAAAGGTAATCGTAGCCTCAAGCCTCATCAACCGGGAATGGCTAAAACAGGGGAGATGCAGCAAGGCTAGGTGGGTCATGCCCAAGCAGGACAAGGATATTCCCCTGTCTAGATGTCCCTTTATTTTCGGCTTAGTGGGCAGTAGCGACGGCTATCTGCGGGGTTATCTTGTTCGGGACTGTTCAGTAAGGAATGGTTCCGGCCTTGTGTTGCAGGGGATGAAGGGAGTAATCCTCGGTACGGTGATCTAGGCCCCGTACTGTGACGGGCGGTACCCCAGTAGCCCTGCCATTGTATGGAATCCACAATCCAATAAGTGCCAACGGTTTTGATTGTATTACCCACTTTTGTGGCTAGTAGCTGGAATTTAATCATGTAACAATTTCGGCTATTTTCTATTTACTTGAAAACCCTAGACCTATTATAATATCACAGAATTTCCTATCAAATGTTTTGGTTAGCGTAAGGTAAAAACTTTTCCATGTTTATGTGTGGGAAGTCTTACGTGATACCTTTTGTTTTCAAAAGATTTTCAAAGTTAAGCAACTTTAACCTGTTACTCATACCAGACCCATGTCTGACCCGGAGTTTATTTTCTGTTTTTCATAAACTCTCGGGTACCCAAATTTTTACGGGTAGCCAAGGGATTCAGGTTAGCTTCGACGAATACTGGAGGAGCAATGGAGCAGGAGGCTTCAGTGTTGTAGATATACTTATAGTTCCGCTGTGTTGGTATCTCTGAGTTATTTGCTTGTGTTATATTGAGTTGTATTAACTAGACAAGAGTTTATAACTGTCTAGTATATGATGTATTGTCTGTATAACTCTGATTGATGATGTATATTATGTAAATACTTATATGATTATTATAATTTATTCGTTCCGCTGTGAGATTCTGATGTTGTTGTTCTTTCTTCTCTATCTTTTCTATTTTCTCACCCCTTTCTTTCTTCAAGACGAAGCGGTTTTCTGGGCATAGAAAGCCGGGTCGTCACAGTTGGTATCAGAGCGCTAGGTTGAGTGAATACCTAGGCTCTTAAGTGTTTTCTTTCTTGAGAGAGCGTATTTGTAATTTTGATATATATATATATATATATATATATATATATATATGTATATATATTTATTTCTACCTATTGTTGGGTTACCTGTTCAGGTTTTCCAATGAGTTATAAAGGTAGATAGGGTAGTGGTGTGTGTAACACGACTACCAATGGTTGGGGTTTAAATGTTTGAGGTTGGTGGTGTATTGTCGAGACTGTGGACCGAATACCGTCTCGAGTGAGCTTTGGATGGTGTAAGGATTTCATCGATCTCTGAAGGAAATCTGTTAAGGTTCAGAGTTCATCTTTGAAGTGTAGTTTGGATGAGCTAGAGTTTGGATCTGTTAATTGGACTGAAGTAAGTCATGATATCTTGAAATATCAAGGTGTAGTAGCTGTGTGATGAGACACAGTGATTATGGATGTCTCTGAAGGTGTTTCTTTGGAATCAATTAAGGAAGTGTAGCTGCTTCGGTGTTGTGGCTGAGATCAACAGGGTGTTTCTTTTTGCTTTGAGGTCTAAGTTTCTTGAAGAGCTTTGGATTAAGTAGTCTTTGGCTTCTGAGTCAGCAGTGGAGTTTAGAAGCTGCAGAGTAATTCCATTTCTTCGATGGGTTGGCCACATAAGTGTAAGCTGTTTTGATTGGTAAAGAGAGAACAGTATCTTTGGAATTGGCTGGATTGATCGCAAAAGTGACTTGCGATGGTTTGAGTATTCTCTTGTGAATTTTTCTGGATGTCTTCAGGAAGTTAAAGTTTGGTCTGCATCTGAAGATTGAGTTTGGTGTCGACTGGATTTCCAGGCTTGGTACCGATGGTTCAACTCAGTAATAGAATGATTTTTGAGTTGGGTGAAGCAGCTCAGATTTTGGAGGAACTTCTGAGTTTTACTTTTGGATTTGTTGAGGTGTGTTGTCCAGTCTGTGTTCGACTTCAGCATTTTCATCTTTTCAATCAGAGTTGCGCATTGGAAGCATGGTGGCAGCTGTTTAGTTGGGAAGCAATTGGATGTTGCAGTGATTGGATTGGAGAGTTCTACAGGAGATTTTTCAGGATCTGAGGCCAGATTGGAGTGCACCTATTTAATTTCTTCTGGATAAGAGACAGAAGAATTTGGATTCCGAAGTCAGGAATTTGATTTTTGGATAAGTGTTTAGTTTTCAAGATTGGATTGTCAGTTTGGATAACTGGAATTCGGAGTGTTTCACGTATCTCTGAGGGAGTACGTATAAGATCTATCTTGATTTTTAGAACCAGCAGTTCTGGGAGTTTTGGTTGTTGATTCAGACTTGTCCGTAGTCTGGTATCCTGTTTTGTTTTGTAGATCTAGATGAGTAGAAGTTCTGTAGCTTAGTAGTATTGTTTGTTTGGATTCTATAGAGCGAGTAACCCGGTATTTATACTTGGGGAAAATCGAGACAATTCTATCTAGAATTCTGTCTAGATAGTTAAATTTGTTTGATTGGATGAATTGGTTGCTAGGGTTGTTAGCATATGATTGATATATGCTTGTGTTTTAAAATTAAATCTTAAATTGGATTATTAAATTACCTTTGTTTTAAATTTCGGGTACGAAATTCTTTTAAGGGGGGAAGAATGTGACATCCCGGAAATTTGGGCAATATCAATTTAATAATCTGCATTGAAAATTAAATTGATTTGATAATACTTGTTAATAATAATTTGAATTGATTTAATAATCTTCTTTTAAATAAATAATAATATGATCTGAAGAATACTCAAGATAAATTTAAATTGTTTAGAAATAAAATTTAGCTTAGAGTTTAAAATTTAAATAAAAAGTTTTGTTTTGTTTTATAGCTTGATAAAATAAGTGACTTGTATTATAGAGAATAGTTCTTTTATAAATTATTCAATAATAATTTATATTTAAACTATATCAATATTGTAATATCTTTGAAAATGGGTTTTATAATATAAATAGAAGTTGATATTTTAATATGTGTATATTTTTGAAAGAAGCTACGATTTGTAAATTTAAAATTAAGTCTTTCAAAAATGTTAAATAAAATAATACTTTGTAAATCTCAACATAAGCATTTAATTATTTAAGTTTTAAAATATAGTAACCTAAAAGTAAAATAAATATAAAGGTAAGAACAAATGTAAAGAAAAGAAAATGTACATGTACATAGGTATAAAAAGCAAGCTAGACAAGTAAGTTTTATATGATGTAAGGTTTAATATTCAGGTAAGCAAATATGTATGCAATCTGTAAAGACAAATTATGACTTTGCTGTCTGTAAATAAAGAAGGCAAAACAAAGTTAAGTAAAATATCTTTATGTATGATCAGTATATAGGATAGTTTGTTATGCAAGCTAAAGCAAAGCATGGTAGAAAGCTAAGTAAAATATCTACATAGGAAATGATTAAGTTAGCTAATTAGGAAACATGGGGTACATTAACAATTAATGTTCAAATTCTCAGCACAACTTTTGGTCAATTCGTGATATTGGAAACAAATCTTTCAGCCTCCAAAAATAAGAATGTTGCCTGATAAAACAAAAGTAGTATTGTACTTGCATGTGTTTAACCAGATAACACCTTCCCCTGAAACTCCTTTGTATTCATGCCAACTTCCTTAGTTCATTTAAAACAACATAGCAAGCTTCTTCCTTTTATTTCTTTCTATGCAAACTCAAATATCAAACTGGAAACACTACTCAACAAAAACATAGAGTTTTGGATGATTGAAGCAAACTGTTCCCAGTTTTAAAAATTAGGCTGTTCAAAACAAATGGTGCTCTGTTCATTTTTACAAGCAAGGCCATTCTTAATTTCAAAATTTCAAAGCATTTCAAAATAAAAAGAGGCTATGTTTACTTCTGAATACAGGTGAGTAACACCTTTCATTTTAAATACTTAAGTGTATATATATATATGTTGCTAAACTTTGATCTGATGAGTATATATCTTGATGATTTTTCTGTGTTTACATGATACTGCATGTATATGTGTTTGACATCCTATAACCACCTCTGTTTTAAAGGATAGCAACATCAAAAATTTAAATGATTGAAGTATGTTTTGTCTGTTGCAAATTCTTCTCTGAAACTTAGTTGCATTGCTATGTGATAAGTATGAGTACTATATTATGTATCTCTGGGTTCTCTCTGTTTAGTTTCAGGTTTAAGAATCCTCAACAAAATTTCATCTTTGTTCTTAATTAAAGCCTTAACAAGATATAAGTTGGCATAAAGTACTGGTATTAATAGATATTTGAGCTTTATAATCTGTTTAAGTGCAAACAGTAGTATTGGTTACAGGTAAATATCAAACTGCAGTAGGAAACTAAAATTTAGTTAAAACTCAATGAATTTAATTCATGAATTCAAAGTTATAAATCAGATACACATACCATAATATGATTTTTAAAATGAATATCATGTTTTCTAGTCAAGTATTTTAGGTGCAGTTTACTTTTGTTCAAAAATTTGTTTTTGAGTGATTCTTGGTGATCTCGGTGACTGGAGGAGGTCGGGTTTGGTGAGAAGGTGGAGGAGCTTACCAGGGTGTGGGGAAAATTGCTCGGTGGTGGGTCTGAGCACGGTGGCGTGGGTGGCAGTGGGTTGATGTTTATAACCCTAGTTTGTGAAGTGATCGAATTTTTGATCACTGTGGCATCTACGGTGCATCGAGCTGCACGAAACTTTGTGGAGTGGTAGATGGGTCGAAGGCGAATACATGGCCGGAGTTATGGACCATCTGGTGGTCGGGGTTGGCAGAGGGAAGTGATGACAGGTTTGGGTGTGCAGTGTTGTGTTATTTCCAGGTTTTGTGTCTTGCTCTTTTTGATTTTGAAGTTGTGGTGATGGATTTGGGGGTCGTGGTGGAGACTGGTGGTAGTCAGTGGCGTGGTGGAGCATACTTGGGTGGCCGGAGTTGACTGGAGCCACGGTGCACGTGCACCGTGCCCAGTGATGGGTTGGCAATTGTGGTGGTGCAGTTTCTTTTTGGGCTGGGGAAGTACTCGAGTCACACGCGTACGTGACTCGAAGCCAGGGGATAAATGACCCGAAGTAATATTACTTGGTCTCGGGTTGGTTATTTTTGTACAGGTAGCATAAAACAACTGCCTGTAGTTTTGAATTTTAAACAAAATTTAAAAGCAAATTAAATTATAAGCCAATTATAATTAAAAGTTGAATTAGTGTAAATATTAGATTTAACTAAAAGTCAAATTTAGATTTAAGTTTAAATTAAAATTTTGTATTTCTAAATTCATTTTGAAAGTTTAAGGTTTGAACCTGACAGTAGCATTGTTTCAAAAACAAATTCAATTGGAACCTATTTATAAATAAGTAATGGAAGTAAATAAAGTGTAAATCTAGTTGAAGTTGAAATCAAATTTACTTTTGAATTCAAATTTAAATAAAAAAAATAAAGTTTAAAACAAGCAAATATGGGTTTCAACTTGACAGTTTCTAGTTTTAAATGTAATTTAAAATCTGAATCAAAACTTAAACTGAGTTTGAAGTTAAAAGTTCAAAATATAAATTAAGTGAACTTTTGAATCTAAGTTTTAGAAACGAATTTGGATTTTTAAATCAAGAATTAAAAGTCAAGTTTTTCAAAAGCAAGTTAAACCCAAATTTTAAAATTCAAAATCAAACCAATGAAATCAAAAGTGTTTGTTTCCAAATAAATGTTTGAATTGGCTTTTACAAAGTTCTTTTGAATGGGAGTTAAATAAATTGTTTTAACTTGGGAATTTGCAAGTTTACATTTAAATTAAGATTCAAGCAGTTGAGGTTATGGGTCTTTCCTATATAAGTCTGTATATGAGAAGTAAATGTTATTTAAAGGATTCTAAATTGAATTAAAATTTGAAATGTTTGAATAAGAACCATTTTGAATCTTAAATTCAAAATGAAATTTTGAATTTAAAATTGAAATGTAATGTTCTAATATACTTAGATATTAACAAAGTCATAAATAAAGAAATGAATTTTGTTAGGGATAATTAAGATATTTAAATTAATCAAATGATAGGTTAATTAAGAATGACTTATGTATTTAAGTTATAAATTAATAATTTAGATTAACTTATAATTAGAGATCAAATAAGAAGTAGATTAAGAAAAGCTATTTATTAATGAAGATAGTTAATTAAGAATTACTAATTAATTTATATGGGGTAAATTTTGGATAATCAATTAGATTCATTAAATAATCTATTATGCATTGATAAATATAATTATTTGATAAAAGAAATGAAGAAATTAATTACTTATTGTAATTAATTTGATGAAATGATTTATTTAAGATAATTAATTTAATTTAATTAATTTAAGAAATCATTTGAAGGTTTGATATGTATAATCACTTAGTGTATTCAATGGAGCATAATTACTTGAGGAAGTAATTAATATAATTACTGAATGTAATTAGTGGAAATAATGTGTTAATAAGGTAATTGGGATAATTACTTTTGTAATTAATCAAGGGATTAATTAAATGGAGATAATTAATTATGGGATAATTAATTTGGGAATAAGTAATTAAGGGTAGTTAATTACTGGTTGATATTAATCAAGGTGATTAATAATTGTGTTTAATTAAAGATTAATCTCTTAATGTAATTAAATTAAACAAAGTAATTTAATTTAAATATGAATTAGAGATCATTAATTAATGTAATTAATGATGAAATTAAGAATATTTTAATTATGAAATAATTAATAATGTGGTGATTAAGTAAGGATAATGTAATTAATTGTATTTAATTTATAAATAAAGTAATTAAATGTTAATTACTATAAATGATTTAGAATAATTAATTTGTAGAATTAATTAAAGACAAATTACTTACTGTAATTAGAAGGTGATTAATTGAAGAAGCTAATCAAGATAGATATCTAGAGGTTGATTAATTAATTTGTTTAAAATTTAATTAATATTTGTATAAGCAAGAGTTGTAGATGAAGTAATTAATTTAATTTACTTTAAATTAATTAGCAATAGAAGTAGTTAATTTAATTCATTTTAAATTAATTACGAAGTGGTATGATTATAAATCATTGCTTATGGATGAATGATAGTGATATTTTATTTGATGGTTGTGCATTCAGTTCTGACTTGAATACTATCTATGTGATATGGATGCTTGATTTAAAGTATGATAATATTTAATTATCTGTTTTGATGATAATATGAGTTATCTGTTTATGATGATGTGATTATCTATTGTGATTGTGAACTATCCATATGTGTGTTTATTGATGATATTGAATTAAACTGTTAAGACTAAATAGACAACTTGGCCTTAAAAGACACGTTTTGGATTTCGATGAGACCGGGATCGGATTTTCCGCATTAGGAACATCCGAAAACCACATCGTTTCCAAATTACCGATAGGTCATTAATCTGAAGTGAAGATGAAGGTTCAGAATGCAAGGGTTATCGTCGTTAACTCTGAGGGTGATTCCAAAATGAGTGTAACGAGATAATGCCTTCGGTTTCGTTCGAACCCGGAACGAACTTGTATGGATTGAATGCTTTCAACACATCGTCAGGCGGGCGATGAGCATTCTAAGAAATGTATTCTAAAAAGGTAATCGTAGCCTCAAGCCTCATCAACCGGGAATGGCTAAAACAGGGGAGATGCAGCAAGGCTAGGTGGGTCATGCCCAAGCAGGACAAGGATATTCCCCTGTCTAGATGTCCCTTTATTTTCGGCTTAGTGGGCAGTAGCGACGGCTATCTGCGGGGTTATCTTGTTCGGGACTGTTCAGTAAGGAATGGTTCCGGCCTTGTGTTGCAGGGGATGAAGGGAGTAATCCTCGGTACGGTGATCTAGGCCCCGTACTATGACGGGCGGTACCCCAGTAGCCCTGCCATTGTATGGAATCCACAATCCAATAAGTGCCAACGGTTTTGATTGTATTACCCACTTTTGTGGCTAGTAGCTGGAATTTAATCATGTAACAATTTCGGCTATTTTCTATTTACTTGAAAACCCTAGACCTATTATAATATCACAGAATTTCCTATCAAATGTTTTGGTTAGCGTAAGGTAAAAACTTTTCCATGTTTATGTGTGGGAAGTCTTACGTGATACCTTTTGTTTTCAAAAGATTTTCAAAGTTAAGCAACTTTAACCTGTTACTCATACCAGACCCATGTCTGACCCGGAGTTTATTTTCTGTTTTTCATAAACTCTCGGGTACCCAAATTTTTACGGGTAGCCAAGGGATTCAGGTTAGCTTCGACGAATACTGGAGGAGCAATGGAGCAGGAGGCTTCAGTGTTGTAGATATACTTATAGTTCCGCTGTGTTGGTATCTCTGAGTTATTTGCTTGTGTTATATTGAGTTGTACTAACTAGACAGGAGTTTATAACTGTCTAGTATATGATGTATTGTCTGTATAACTCTGATTGATGATGTATATTATGTAAATACTTATATGATTATTATAATTTATTCGTTCCGCTGTGAGATTCTGATGTTGTTGTTCTTTCTTCTCTATCTTTTCTATTTTCTCACCCCTTTCTTTCTTCAAGACGAAGCGGTTTTCTGGGCATAGAAAGCCGGGTCGTCACACCAACTCCCGTGAGTTGGCATAAGGTGGCTAAAACAGGAGCGATCGACGGATTAATGAGGTAGCACCTCTGATCGGACGCACTTGTTCGTATGCCATTCTATTACTTTTGTGATTGTATTGGTGCGCACCTTCGATTTGGGAGTGTTGTTCGAGGTGGGCGGTAGCTGCGCGCTACGCGTTACCATCGGTCCGGAAGCGTAATTGGTATATCTACCCTGGCATTGCCTAGTTGTGCCGTGTCACCTACCATAGCGAGCCTTGTACGAGTTTGGTTTTCTTCCGTAGCCCGTGTGGTATCCTCTGGTGGCTTCCTGATCAGGAGGGACTATGATATTGGATGGACTACTGGGACTATTACGTGTTACGGTGGAAAATGTAAAGCCCTAATGCTATTTAAAAGTAAGTTTATTTTAATATAGACACTATTGTAATAGCGAAAGTATTACTATATAGTAAATTGTTTAACGGATCCTTAGAGGATGGGCGGTCCCAAGCATCCTTTAAGTTATTTTCTCTATATTACAGTACACTTGAATTATTTTACACTGTATAAGTATGTATGTCCTGACTCGAGTGTTCATGTTTTATTTTACGCTCGGGTTAGCCTGAGTTGCATTTCAGTTTCATATCGGAGCTAGGATTTCTGTAGATCACTTTCAAGCTGCTGGCAAACTTCCCTTCCAGTTCTTTATCTAAAATTTTGAAATCAAGACTAGTGGACATTTGGATTGTTCTACTGATGATTTAAAACTATATTTGGATTAAAGACTATGTAATTTTTATTTGATTGAGACTATTTATAGTGGCTTCATGAACCACTAAGTATTTGGAAATTCCGCTGCGAGTTTTCTTATATCTGTGTCTGTGATTCTGTGATTATTTATTTACTGTATATTTTGAGATTTGTCAAATTTTATTTCCAACGCGGTATTTTGAACAATTCAAGTCCGACATGTGCGGATGCGAATGGTTGAAAATATCGGGTCGTTACATTTGGTATAAGAGCTTTGGCTCTAGGCAAAACTTAGAATGTATGGTAAATTTGATTTATAGAATCACTTTCATTTGAGCTTGAATCTCTTTCTTTTCGAATTTTGGAACGTTCCCTGCGGTTCTGAAGTTCATTCGTGTCCCTCACTATTCATTTTCTTTCGATTCTGGAGTATCCCATAACTCCACTTCGGATGATCTTTATAGTGAATTGGTGGTCTCGCCAATATTCTAATAAAGGGGTGAAACTCCTTTGCAATTAGCATTGATTCACCAGAGATTTATATTTATCCTCGGTTTAGATGCTAGTATCTTTGGTTATTCTTAACTCTATCTCTTCAGATCGAATGTAGATTTACCCTAGAAAATCCACATCGATCTTATTCTTTAAGTCACGATTGACTCGGTTAAGATTGCCCGCGATTTATATAAACTTATCTGGTTCCTTATTCTGTTATTTAATCATCGGATCTTCTGATTCCAACTTATCTTTAAATCAATTCTCTTTGATTTGAGTCCTTCAAATTTGAATCTCTATACTTGTTTTGGAAAACTTATTCCTATATTTGGGAAAAATCTAATATTATATATATAGCTATAATTTTCAGAATTTAACTAGTTGTTTAGAGATAATAGTGTTTGATTTTATTTATGGTTTTGTAAACCATTGGTTTTGTCTTATATAAATAATTGAACTATAAAACATGGTTATAAATTTTTTTGTAAATAAAAATGAATTTAAAACAAGAATTTAAGAATTTAATTTCTGATAGTTTCAGACCTTGTGTTTAAAGTCTTCAAAGGATATATTATTATTTAAATTATTTTCGAATAGAAATTTGTTTGCAAAGAATTTTAAAGTTTTAAAAATTAGTGCTCTTCTCTTTGTCGCTGGAAAATAATTTCGGTGATGACTACAACATCATCGACATTCATTTTCGAGTATCGAAGTGAAGAGACCACGCTGTAGTTTTGCTTCAAAAATTTAATTGATTTGAATTTCTAAAATATGACTTAATCTATAATATATATAGATATATGATTTAAATTTGATTTGACATATACTATATGTATGTATTTATCTATCTCTAAAGTGTTTGAAGTTAATTGGAAATTTAATTCATAAATTTATGTTAAAAGATGATTCTAATGATAAAATAAAGTCAAATTTTGGATGAATATTTAAACTTGAATAATATAATTGGAAAATTTTTTACTTGTATAATATTAAATTGCATGCCAATATAACTTACCTAAATCATTCAGAAATTAACTATGTAATTGGATAACGTACAATATAAAAGGATTTTATAAATAAAATTTGAGTGGTTATAATAAATGTTATACACTTAAAGTTTCAGTTACAAAAAGGACAAATAGAGGTAAATAGAATAAAAAAATAATTAAATAATATACAATATCAAATGGTGTTAAAGGAAATTTAGAAATAAATTGGAATAGTTATAATAAATGTAATCTACTTAATATGTGCGATAAGATATAATAAGTAGAATATATTTAATAATAATCTGGAATAAAGAAGAATTAAATTTGTTG
The DNA here is from genome assembly GCA_030765085.1 of Allium cepa. Lineage (NCBI taxonomy): Eukaryota > Viridiplantae > Streptophyta > Magnoliopsida > Asparagales > Amaryllidaceae > Allium > Allium cepa. Next base: position 67,228,109 of record CM060931.1, read on the forward strand.
AATAAAAGATGATTATTATAAATGACTATACAAATTTATGATTTTAGAAATTGTTAATTCCAAAATAATTGGATAATAAGATATTTAGTTTGGAAATAGTTAAGATTGATTTAACTTCAGTAAAAATCAAATGGATTAAATCAATTATTGCATATTAATTAATTTGAACTGAATTTATATGGTTTAAATCAATGATTCCATTTTGAGTTTCAATTTAGTTTTCTTTCAGGGTGTTTCTATTCTCCTACCACCTTCCTTTTCAGGGACGAAAAGTTTTGAGTGGGGGAGAGTATAACAACCCATAATTTCTAAATATTTTAATAAAGTTTTACATGAAAACGTTGTTTTTTTTAAAGTAAAATTTTCAATAATTAAATTTTTAAGTCAATAAGTTTTGGAAAAAAAGAGGAAAAAAACTTATCGTAATTTAAATTTAACCCTTAATTAATGTAACATTTCTGTTATTGATTCAAATAGAAAACATATGTAGTTTATTAATGTTTGCATGTGTTCATTATTTAAATCCAATCTTTCGTTTTGCATACTTTTGTTAAAGTTAAAAAAGGGGAGGCTTCTTTATAAAAATGACTTGAATTTATTGCAAAATATCATGATTCCTTTTTCCTTTTAAATTAACGTTAGACCTTAATTTGTTGCTTAATATTAAATAATTTACTAAGTTATAAATTTTAACATAAAGATGTTGTATTAAGTTTAAGACATTATTTACAATGATTTGTATATATACGTATGTGTGTGCGTTAATTTGACTTAAGACTTATAAGATGGACTTGTATGTAAAGTCATAACTTCTTAATCTTAAACCTTTTTAATCCCGAGAATAGGTTCAAAATTGTTGTCTTTAATTTTAGGCTCATAAAATAGTGAAACTTAATTTTAACTCATTTATATGTATAAGTCTATTATATATATATATATATATGTATATGTATATGTATATATATATATGTATGTATACACGTATACGTATATGTTTTTAATAATACTATGACCAATAAAGATATATATGAAGGAAACATCATCATTGTACACCATCTAATATAATCGCTTGTCGTTTTATGTTCTCCTTAATTACGAAACCCATGGCATAATTCCATCACACAACAAGATTTCCTACCTATTGCTTATAATAGGAATAGAACTAAGTGGCAGTGTATAACAAGTAATAAATCTATGCTTAATCAACTCATGGCCTTTTAAAATATCAATAGTTATATTTTTCTTGCCTATAACTTCTCATCTCTCATGCAATTCTAGAAAGAAAAATTAATACATCAAGTTATTCGTTTATACCCTCTTTCTTTCTTACCTTAGTCATCCACCTCATTCATAACTGTGTATTTCTTTTTGCCATTCAAATAAAAAGATTTATTTCCCACTTCTCATTTTTATTTGCCTAGTCTCTTTATTATTTTCCTACGTCTATCTCTTGACATTTATTTCTTTATTTATTTGTCTAGACCTTATTTTATCTATTAAATAGTTCTTATTTATATCTTTTATTTAATAGCTTGAAAAAAAAATTCAATTATACATACGTTACTTTGTTTTAATTACGCATACGCTAAATTGTTTATTTCTTACCTTTTTATTTACCTATCTATTTAATTACCATACTTTAGTTATGTATTACTCTTCCTAATCACTCCAAAATCTTCTCCTTATCTCATTCCTTTTTCATTTGCATATAAGATTAAATATATATGTTTCTTTTACCTTAACTCATGACCTTTTCAATTCTAGCCTCTTTATTTCTTGCCATTCTTGTAGCCATTCATTTTCCATTTTTCTTTCTTTGTCCTTTTCTAAATTTAGCTCGCCCAAGATTTTTATTTATAAGAAAACTCTAAAATGCATATTTTGGTTATAAATTAACGTTCATCGGGATCTAAATCTTTTTTAAATTCTAGTTTTCAAATCTTTTAGTTTAATTGAATAAATTCACAACAACTTTTATTTCACTTTTGTTCTTCAAAATAGATTGTATTCCTTTTAAAAATAAAATAATTTATACCCTTACTTATATACACTTTTGTAATAGATTCTGGGTAAATGATAAATGAATGAATAAAACCCAGTGTAAACAAAACATATCTTAATAAGTAATAAATTTCAAGATTCATAACGAAACTGTTTAAGTATGCATTTAAAGGGCACGTTATCTGATGGAGTAAATAATGTATATA